>CM062819.1:1638026835-1640894824 GCA_031772625.1 Pinus tabuliformis | reverse complement strand
CAACAGCAGCACAGATGCAGAGGGAGTTGTCATAAAGATGCAGTAGTGGCAGTGGATGAACCATGGGCAGCAGTATAGGATGCAACAGTGTAGAGGATGTTGGGCAGGAAGCCTAGCATCAGCACAGGTACCAATGTTGGATGATCAGAGTAATACCAGTGAGGAGTATTGCTAGAGCACTGTCCTCACTAAGAGGGAGTGTTGATTTGTGGTAGCATCAGATGTGCTCTAGCGACAAATTTGGTGGAGAGGTTGGGGCACATGAGATCTCCAATACCCAAAAAGGGTTTGGGCAGATTCTAAACAGATTAGGAAATATTAAAATAATTAATATTTATATTGGAGTCCCTAAGTCTAAACTTAGGGAAAATAAATATTAATGTTTATTAATATGAATCTATGTTAGAATGGTCCAAAAAGACATGGATCAAGCCATATCTAATATTAGCCATTGATTAGGGACTTGATCTCGGCAGTTGAGATGTCAACAGAAAAAGTATAAGAGGAGGCTTGAGGGGCACTTGGAGAACACACTGAGGGAGACTAGTCAGTTCAATTTCTGGAGCGGTGTTTGCTGAGAAATTGAACCAGTGGTCTGGAGAGCAGTCAGGAGGTAGCAAGTACAGAACAAAGAGATGGGAGATCAGTGTAGAAGAGGCAGACGCAGAACCAGAGGAAGCCACACAGAGCCAGCAAAGACTGCGTAGAGCCAGAAGGGCCTGCATCATCCACGCAGAGGCTGTATGAGTGACGCAGAAGCTCAGAGAGGCTGCGCATAGCCTTAGTAGGCTGACACAGAGGGTTTTAGGTTGTAGTGGAGGTCAGTAGGGCCTACGCTGGGTTTAAGAAAGTGCTGGAAGTTTGTCTATCTGTGGGTAAGCCAGTTTGGCACCTTGTTGTACAAGAAACTTGCTGAATAATAAAATCCTCCCTTGCTACACCGGTTTTCCCACATTGGGTTTTTCCGGGGACATTAGTCCAAAATAACTATGTCAATGTGTGCATATTTTTGTTTCTGTATTATGATGTGATATCTGTAGCAGTATTTATTTTTATGTTTTTTGAAGTAATTTCATGAATAAATTATGATGAAATAAGTAGGAAAAGTAAATTAGTTGCTGCAGTGATAGAATTTTCACACTTGCGAGCTGTCGGAGGATAGTCAGTTCTGCCCATTGGAGGCAGGTTTCCTAGAGGCTGCATAGTTTGCCTCCCTTTGGGCCACAAAGGACCTCTCGCGGGTCACTTAAAAAAAAAAAAAAAAAAAAAAAAAGCGAGCATTCGCATGGCCATCAACCAGTGGCCATGGTTGTCCCCAACCATGTATGAGAAGTTATCAGAGTATGCAAAGTTCAAGGCAGACTTCCACTATGTCTATATCAGGGTGCGAAAGGACCTAGAGCAGAAGCGGTTTGATTTTCCATATCTCGCCACGTAAGATGTGATTCAGGAGGTAATCAAGCGCTGGCCAGCAGATTGGCATACTCCATTCGACTTGGTTGCAAGTACAAGAAAAGGCACGGGGAGCTCCATAGAGAAAAAGAGGAAGGAGGCAGCGAAATAGGCGATATATAAGTTTCAAAAAGGTCGCACAGCGAAGGAATGAGGTCGAGGAGAAATCCCAATTGGAAAGGGAACGCGCTGCAAAACAGCAGGCTGAACAAGAGCAGTGTGACTCCAAGCAAAGAAGTAAATCCCCTTCGCCCCAGACTGAACAGGAAGAATAGTTAGCGTAGGGCGGTGGTGGTGATGAAGGGCAAAGCACTCCATTTCAGGTAAAGTGGTACAGGGAACAACAGAAGGAGGGGTCCCGGAAGAAGTCAAAGGCAACTAAGCCACCGCTAGATCCCATTATGCTGACGGGGGGTGATCTCGATGAGATCAGGGACAAAGAGCATGACACTACAGTCGAACTGTTGTAGTAGTTCGAGTAATAGGACTTGCAGTCCCTGGGCAATATTCAGAAGGATTTGCGTGAACTACATATCCAAACTAGCAAGATACAGATGGGAGAAGGTCAGGTGGGCACTGCACAAACAAGCTTGCCACCAGGGATAAGTCAGGTTGCAGAGTTGGTTAGGATGGTGGATCTCCAGATAGTCACACTACCAAAAGGATCCCTGAGCACAAAATCAATTGATGACAAGGTCATTGTGAGCACTCCGAAGAACATCAGCTTTGACATTGCAATGCTCCCCAACAAATATCTTCATGCACTGCAGATGGGTGTGATAACTGAATTGAGAGTGTGGGAGCAATACGCTCTCAGTTTAATCAGCAATTACAGGGTGAATAATGAATAAATGTTCACTGAGAAGACAAAGGCTCTGAAAGAAAGAGATACAATCAAGGAGCAGAATGCCTAGTTGGCAGCAACAGTTGCAGAGGCATGTCAAATAGTGTCAGAGTTGCACATCCTTGAGGAAGCGCAACTAGAGGCCAAGATCCAGAAACTTGCGGTGGGCATTCGCGATGCTAAGGTAGAGGTGGCCAGAGTTTAGTTTGAACTCAACATGAAAATCATAGAGCTAGAACTCAAGTCACAGCCTTCCACTCCGCCTGAAGTCAGGGAACAGTGGAAAGTTGTCGTCAAGGAAGGAATCGCTATTATGGATGATGTGGTTGTTAACTACATGACTTTATTCGAACAAGCCATGGAAGTGTTGACAGCCCTGCAGGAAGATCCCACCATGCATATTTTGAATACAGAAATCTACGAACTCCAGCAGCAATACGAAGAGGTTAGGGTGACGGCGCACACCGTTGCTACAGCACAGCGCCTCACCAAGTTGTAGGAGGCAAAGCATCTCCTTGCACAAATGAAAGCAGCATAGAAAAAGGAAGCAGTCCTTAAGACCAGGTTGGGTCCTTAGTTAGATGAAGCCTACCTAGTCTCGGCCAACATACAGGAAAAGTTGGCGAACTTACAGCTTACACAGCTGCAGAAGATCAAGCAAGTCGGCGAAGGACTAGCCACGAATCAGTTGGTGGAACAAGTAAAGTAGGCAGCCATGCAAATCACGGCTGAAGTAGAGGTTGTACAGGTAGAGCATGGGGATCTTCGTAGCAAGATCACTGCGCCAGTCAAGTGACTCGAGGGCGAGTCACGACCTTTGTGTTGTGGTCTTGTTGGGATGGGGTCCCCTAGGGTCAATTTTGGGGCAAAAGCCCAAGTTTTGATGTAAAAAGATGTAAAGTCTCCGTAAATTGTGGTCGTGGAGCGCGTAGCTAGTTAAGAGTCAAAAAAGGGTTTTACCCTCCTTTATGTAAACCTGAGTCAGCTTTTTGAAGATCTACCCATGGTCCACAGACCATGGGATTGTACAAATAGGTGTGTCCTAGAGAGTCTAAGAAAGAGAAGTAAGTCTATGGGTATGAAGGAAGAAATCTAGTGCAGAGAAGAAGTATTAGAGGGGAAAAGGCTCTGCAACTAAGTGCACAAAGGCCTAGAGTAGTGTCTGCAACTGAGTGTGCGGACCCCTGCAGTTGAGTGCGCAAGAATTTTTGAGTTTGTAAAACTATATTGAAGATCAATAAAGACGATTGTTATAGAAATTCCTATGTTTTATCTCTTTACTTCTATTATGTATGAATGTGATATATGCCATGATGATTAATGTCTTTATGAAATAATGATGTATTGATGCGCGATTTTACTCTATTCGTCTTAATATCTGAACACAATTAATGTTAAGTGATTACGCAAAGATCCTAACAGTTTTTGTTAAATTTATTAAACACTTACGTAGATCTGAGTAAATATTGATCCAAGGGTAATCTAGGGTGCGTGTAAACAGCTAATTGGCTTGTTCAAGGTCCGCAAAATCCATTCATAGACCTTCATGAAGGTCTAGAGGCAGATAAAATGAAGTTACAGTGATAAGCTATAAGAGCTTAGAGATCTGTGTGAAGGCAGATCTAGGTCACAGAAGGACATCACATTGATCTCTGGGAGCAGAAACTTGCTTCCAGCATACCCCCATACTGCTTCGGGGGAGACTTTAGTCTGCGCACCGCGGATTGATGCCGAAAGGGCCAGTAGTGTAGGGATTTGTTTGGCACAATTAACTTTGAACCTGGGTCAAGACCCCCTAAGCCAACAGTGGTTGCCCCTGTTTCAGAAATTATGTGGGCACAATTCGGAAGTGACCAAATCCTTCGCTCTTAACCTTAATGGTGATAAAGAGTAGATGGGAAATGTCTAATTTCAGTTGACAGAGGAATTGGTGGCTTGAGCATGTGGTATTCCACATGAGGGAGAATGTTGGTTTAAAAATCAACAGTTTGACAAAGGAGTTGTGTGCACTTCCTCTGGAAAGAACACACAAACCCCGATTGGAGTAAATGCATCCCGCAACATACCTCTGGAGTATGTATCGACACTTTCTATTTTTCTTGCAAAAATATATAACTTACAAAGGTAGTTTCCATCTTGAATTTATGTTTC
Source organism: Pinus tabuliformis (assembly GCA_031772625.1). NCBI lineage: Eukaryota > Viridiplantae > Streptophyta > Pinopsida > Pinales > Pinaceae > Pinus > Pinus tabuliformis. The sequence goes on along the minus strand of CM062819.1, from coordinate 1,640,890,377 downwards.
ATATTCGTATTCTCGAGCACCTCCAAGACAGGCCTTTAAATTTTCCTTATTTCTTAAGATCTTTGATGAAGATGTTTATTGCTGCTAAGGACAGAGTAGCCCACATAGAGGAAAACCTCTATCACCATGGGTTAATAAGAATTATGCTGGCCGAGGTTATGAAGAAGAAAAATAAAATGAGGGACGATTTCCTGTTAGAAAATCATTTTGTGAGAGATGGGAAGGACTCTAGTCCTTCTAAAGTTAAGGAAGAAAATACAGATGAAAATCCAAGGAAAAAGCCATGAAACTGAAGTGTACTGATAAAGCGGAATTAGAAGAATGAAGAGGTAGTGGTGACGGGAGAACTCATAAGGAAGAAGCCTAAAATGAAAAATTCTTCTACCCTACTAAAAGAGTTACAAGTAGCCAGGTTGGAAAGCTAGCCACAAAGGAAATTGTAGCAGAAGGAACATCATCAAGTAGACCTGATAAGAAGAAAAAGAAGCCCTGGGGCTTGGAAAAAGGAAATGAGATCGTGGTATCGGTCAAATTTATTGACAGAAAAGCAGTATCCTTCCAGGAATCACCCCTATAGGAAATTGGAGATAAGAAAGTAGAAGACCACCAAGGGCAGGAGGAACCTAGTTTGCCTTAGTCCTCCCCTGGATGACAGGAGGTAGAGGTAACTTCTCAGAAAAATCGGGGTAGATAAGAACTAGAAGAAATCATCCATGAGCTTATGGTGTCAAAGTGGGCTCTGAAGAAGGAGAATGAATCCTTAAAAGAAAATAGTTTACGCATGCATAAATAGCATGATGAATGGCATCAGAAGGCAACCTGAATCATGAAGAAGAAACAAAGACAGATTTACCACCTGAAGAAGGAGAATGAAACATATAGAATCTAGACTCAGGCAAAATCCAGTATGACCCAATTGGACCATTTGGCTGTTGTAGCCACAACGCAGGACAAGTATTGATCTTTTTCTTTAGAGGCTACATAATTTTGCTTGCATAGGGGACATACAAGAAGTTAGGCATGGGGGAATATTGAGTCCCAGTTTTTCTCAATTTTGGCAGCCTTCCAAGACCTTGTTTTCCCATTTTCGAACTCTATTTCACCTCTCATTATACCTATTTCGACCATATTATCTATATTTTGGCCAAAAGGGTACTATGTGCTTAAGGTATTGTTGTGGCCAGCAAAAACCCCTCTTCTTATTTAGTTTTATCACCAATACTAAATAAGTGGGGACCCTTATTCAAAAATTTAAAAAATTGATTAATGCTTGTATTTCCTTTTTCAATAAAACTTACTATCATAAACTTAGGAGAATACCCTCGAAAAATCTAAAAAGACTTAAGTTTTATGATAAGTTAGAATAAAATCACTCCTTAAAGCATGTCGCATCGCAAAAAGGGTAATGGATGCCTTCCTACAAGCGGAATTCTAAAAGTGCGAAATTGCGATGCAAAATCACGCATCAAAAGACCCTCATCGCATCGCATGCCTCAAACATCACTTACGCTGAAATGCCTTAAACCACCGATATGTGATGGAAAACCTCGCAAATCGCATTTCGCAAAAAACACATTGACGGATGATTACCACATGCAACGGATTTGTGATATTGTGATCTGCGATACTGCGATCTGCGATATTACGAAGCAAATCGCAAAATCACCTTATCGTAGATCTTCAAGGCTCGTTGTTCGAAAAAGATTTTTCGATAAACCGAGACCTGCTTATGCGCGTTAATGTTAATCAATGAGTTAGTTGGCAATCATTAATGAAATATGATTTTGATCTGATTGAAGAGCCATTTCACGTAAGGTGATATATTTTATATGTTTTCCGCATTTAAAGCTTTCCTGTCACCTTTTTCTTATCATTATTCTCACCTCATTTGTAAACTGTAGGAGCGAAGAGCAAAGAAGTATACATTGCAGTGTTCAGAATATTATGGGAAAAAAGGGTAAAGCTCCAAGTTCTGAAGATAAAGAAATGACGCCCTTGTACACAGACACCACCTGTAACAAAGATGCCGGTATTATTACTTGGGAAGGCATGTACAGTCTACTCGAGGAAGAAGATCCCAAGGTAACGGAGGTTACAACTACTGCAGGATCACATAGGTCTTCTGAGGCGTCTATTATAGAACTAGCATGTTCATTCTTGCACAGGATAGCGGCAAGGCCCAAAATTCTTCCATACACGGACGTGGTTAAATGAGTACTAGATAATGCTGATATCACGAATAGAGAATTTAAAGCTCGAACTCACAAAATCATTATTTTCACAAAATTTAAGCTTTATATCCTCTAACAAAAAGCGCGCAAGAGCCGAAAATCGCACCAGGGAAGCCCGAATCAAGGAACGGAGGAAGTTTCCGCTGAGCGATCATTGCCAGGCAAAACCCCTTGAGAAGGAAAGCCTCTAATCGCTCAATCGCCTGTAAACCCAGGAATTTGTGAGAAAAAACGCTAAAGGTGAAAGGAAAAACTTGAACTCTAGACCAGTGGTATTTATCAAATATATCATCAAGTTGTATGTAGATATCTACCAAATGTACAGCAACTACAGATGAACTAGAGATAGAAGGCTCAAGAAAGGGCAGAGTCAATCAAAAGGTTAACCAAGTTGAATTGGGATTCTTACTGAGCGTACTTGGTAAAACCACACAGCCAGTGCATGACTCTCAAATGTATCATCAATTTTGCCGAGAAGATGGCGCCAGCACTTGCCGATTTCATTTTCGCAGGACACCTAAAGTCAGAAGTTGGCCAGCCAACTCTCCTCAAGCAAATGCTGAATGCTTGCGACTACAAGGAACAGATACATAGATAGTTAGTTATTAGTTTTAGTTTTAGATTCAATTTTAGTTTTAATTTTACTTTATTTTTTCTTGAAATGAAGACGGTCATTTAAACTACATCCTACATTTTTGTAATAAATTATTTTTAGATTTAGCTAGTAATATTTAAACCCTTCTTTTGCATTTATAGAAGGGTCCTAAAATTTGTCAAAAACTTGCCCTTAGAACATGCACTTTTGCACCCTCCGAGATGGTTTTGATGAATGAATGGAACATGATTTATTGATATCTGCGTTTAGTATCTACTACTGATGTTGCACTTTTGTACTCTTAGTGGATGTTGGATTAAGAAGAGATAGATCATTATTGCTAGAGCTCATGAGCAGAACTAGTTATAAATGGTACTTTTATCTCTTAACGAATTCTGCTTATGCGTTATGGTGATATTCATGTCCAGTTATTTATGTATGAATGCGTGAATGCTTGAGTTATCATTTGGCACTTTTGTACGGTGATAGCTATTTATTTATGTTTAATATATGAATAGCTTATTATGCGATATGTTTTTCACAATTGTTTCATCTAACTTTTTATACGAAATGGTTTATCTTTATTGAACTCTTTTCTCATAGCAGTTGAATGATCTTTATTACCAACTGTTATTTGAAATCATTTTAGATCGTATAATCGAAAGATTACATCCCGGGTTAGTTTAGAATTAGATATTTCTATTTATTAGAACACAATTGCATGTTGTTAGATTAGATTTAGAATAAAAACATTTTACTTAGGAATTATTAGAAAGGCAATATCAATTCTCAACACACACACACATATGGGAAACTAGTCCTATATCCCCAGTCGGACCCACTATACCAAATGGAAAAGGAGCTGCTAACCAAGGTCCAGACCAGGTGGGTATCCCCCTTGTTGTAGACCCGATATTCGGGGCTTCAACATATTTGGTGCTAAAAGGAGGGCCCCAAAATGTAAATGGCAAATAATTCTAAATCTAAATACCATTCTGAGAGTAAATCACCCTCACTATCTCCCCCGACTTCTCCATCGCACTTAGAATCTTTAAATCTTGAGCGAGAAGTTGAAAGAACAACAAACACTGCCATAAACCCTGATATTTCAGAGAAATCTACTATTGAACCTCTTGAAGTTGAATATTTGATTCATAAACTTCAACAATTTTCTATATCACCTCAAAGATCTGATAAATCTCAAGGCAGTGTGACTTCGCAATATAACCATGCTCATCCTCTGACCATATTAAAGAGTGAAAATTTTGGTATTGAGCCAACCGAGTTACCTCTACCTACAAGGAAGAGAGCAAGGAAATCACATAAAGGGTCTGATAGCGAGACTCTTTCATCATCATCATCCATCTCAACCTCTCCATCGCAAAGTCAACCATCCACCCCTCCACTTTAGATTATTGTCCACCAGACCACTAGAACTTCGACATCTCCTTCTCAATCCTCTGGAACTGTAATATCCTCATCTTCCCAACCGCAGAGATCATCTTCTACACTTTCCTCTGTTAGTAGTTCAGCGATGGCCCAAATGCCATGGAATAACCCAAGGGCAGTCTTAATGATTGCACCCTTGAGTCAATTACCGGCCCATCCCGGAAAATGGCTGCCTAAGTTTAATCCTGAAGCAGGCATGCTAGCAGAAGAACACATAAACAACTTCATGTTATCCATAAATCTCAATGGGGTTACTAATGAAGATGTTGTGATTCGGCTTTTTCCTTACACTTTGCAAGGAGCAACCGGATCATGGTGTTTCTCATTACCATCCGGGTCTATTACTAGTTGGGATATGTTCCAAGAACAATTCTTGACTAAGTTTGGTGATGACAGGTCCACTACGACATTGATCAATGACCTATCTAACCTTAGGGCTGAGTCAAAGGAACCTATCAAAGATTTTAACTCACGTTTCAATAAATTGTTGAACAAAATTCCTACTGCTTCTAAACCTAGCGAAGAAGTGCGAAGTGAATGGTACATCTCTGCTTTACCATCAAACATAGAAATCTTCGTTGATAGGGATAATAAAACAACTTTAGCTGACAATATGAAGGAAGCAATAGCGGTAGAGAAACATATCATAGCCTTAGAAAAGAAAAACGTTGTTGAAGAACGTAAATCTAGAAAGGTTTCTTTCAAAGAAGATCCAAAGAAAAAACAACCCAAAGACCCATTTGATTTAGAAGGATTGCATAAAGTTTTGAAAACCATGTCTAACGAAATGGTTGACATAAAGAAGCAAGTAGCAGAGACTTCTTCTAAAAAGCCTTACAAGCCTTATAGAAGAAATCCTTCAACTGATTCAAAGCCTCCCAATGCTACTAATGATGAATCAGAAGAAGAAGAAGAAGAGGAAATTGCTACCGAAGAGCCTACCGATGAAGAAGAAGTTGTAGAGGTACAAGGTATGTGGGATTTCATCCTCCCAGATAAAGAGGATCAAGAGGCATCGCCAGTTAGTACTCGAAGTAGAATTCAACTCGATCCTCCTCAACCTAATCCTAAGCCAAAGAGCACAAGCTCAATGCCTAAGGATAAAGTCGTAGCCAAGAAAACGACATCCAAAGCGACTCAAACAAGCCCAATCCAAACAGATTCACCAACTCCATCTAAAACATTGATTGTTTCGGATGAAATGGAGTATAATATCATAGAAGACATGAAGAAGACTAGGGCTAATATTACTTTTTATGAATTGAGCAAGTTAAAACATCAGCAAAAGATACTTTCGAAAGAATCACATGCAGCACCAGTTGCACCTCTGCCCGCCGCTGTAATCTCTCAAGCTTCCCATGAGATGGGAAGACCTCCAACTAATGTGATTAATAAAGTTGATCCAAACGATATTGCTTTAATTGGAGGAAGGTCGAGATCTCATACTCCCCCATTTCTTCTTACTTATGAAGTTTTCAACGAAAATTTGCATAATTGTTTAGTTTATTCTGGAGCTTCATCTAATATCTTACCTAAATCGATATGTGCAAAGTTGAACGTTCAACCTCAAAAATCTATTGTGCACATAGTGCAGCTAAATTGATCGCAAGTTGAAGTGATCGAAGAATTAAATCAGGCTACCATAAGGTTGTCATCTAATCCAAAGGTATGTCAAGTTATCGACATTTTAGTTGCAGATATTCCAGAATTTTATGGCTTAATTCTTAGCAGAGATTGGTCAGAAAAACTTCATGGATACTTTGCAACCGATTGGTCGCACATGTGGCTCCCTTATAATGGTAAACCAAATCAGATAAAGGTTGAGCAAGAAAGACATCAGAAATACATAGTAACATAATTGGAAGGAGAAAATGAACCGGTAGCATACAACAATAATATTATTGGCAACTATTCTGTTGATTCTTTCTTAGGAAATTTTAATGCTCACACTTCACCTTACTTAGAACATTCTGTTTTATCTCAAGTAGAAATTTTTTCTCAAATAGATAGTTCTAAATGTATTAATTTTATAGATAGTCCTATAAATAAATCTTTATTTTGGAAGTTATTTTTTGACGGTTCTAAGTCTAACGAAGGAGCAGGAGCAGGATGCATATTAATCAGTCCAGAGGGAAACAAAACTATGCTAACTTGTAGACTCGAGTTCGATTGCACCAATAATACTGCAGAATACGAGGCTTTAATCCAAGGATTATACAAAGCAATCAGACTAGATATCAAATATCTACAAGTCTTCGGAGATTCTGAAATTGTTATCAGACAGGTACGGAATACTATACATTGTCTATCAGGTCATTTAAAGCATTACCAATCTTTAGTACAAGATCTTACTGAAAATTTTATAGCATTTAATATTTCATCAATTCCCAGACTCTAAAATGCTAGTGCTGATCTCTTGGAAAATGTAGCTTCCAAGCTCATTCCCTCAGAAGACTATAGCCCCAATAGATTTTCAATCGAATTAATCTTTAGACCCTCAATTCCTGATAACATTACCAATTGGACAATTTTCAATGATGATCCTGATATTGTAAGCTTCCTCACATCTGAGGGATCTTACACCAATCAAATCATAGATGAAGACCAACATGATAGACAATTACAACAAGATAGCACTAATAATGCTATGCCAAAATCAGTATTCAAATTGGAAAACTTATACGATTTGAAAGATTGATTCAAAAGATCTACCAATTCAAAACTTCAAATTTCAACTTTGAATTATGAATTAGTAAATCTAGGAACTGATATCAAGCCACAAAATATCAACCTAGGCCTTGGCCTAGATCCTGTAGAAAAATTAGCGGATGTTCGTCTCTTGAAACAATACAAAAGTGTCTTTTCTTGGAACTACAATGAACTTAAGACTTACGACACTTCTATCATCCAACATACTATCCCAATGATAAATGATGAAAAACCTGTCCAGCAGAAGCTGAGAAAGATCCATCCTAATATAGAAAACCAGATCAAATCTGAGCTCAATAAGTTATTGAAAGCCAAAATCATTTTTTCCATTCGACATTCTAAATGGGTTTCCAACATGGTTCCCGTTAGAAAGAAGAACGGAGACATTAGAATTTACATTGACTTTCGAAATCTTAACAAGCCTACCAAAAAGATAATTTTCCTTTGCCACCTATGGAGCAGATATTGTAGGCAGTTGCAGGATCAGAATTAATGTCCTTCTTGGATGGTTTCTCAGGCTACAACCAAGTTTTGGTCCATCTCGATGATCAATTAAAGACCACATTTAGAACCAAATGGGGTACTTATGCATATCAAAAGATTCCTTTTGGTCTGATCAATGTTGGTGCCACATTCCAAAGGGCCATGGACATCGCATTTAAGGGATTAGTAAACAAATCAGTAGTAATCTACCTGGATGATATAACTGTATATTCCAAGAAGCGAGGCAATCATCTCAGAGATTTAAAACAGATCTTCCAACGTTGTCAAAGGTATGGAATTTCACTTAACCCAAAAAAGTCCTTTTTTGCATTAAGTGAAGGAAAACTTCTTGGATTTATAGTGTCAAAATCTGGAATCCATATTGATCCCGACAGAATCAAGGAGATTTCCGAAATACCTTTGCCTCACAACAAGAAAGCTATGTAATCTTTCCTTAGCCATATTAATTTTTTAAAGAGATTTGTTCCAGATTTTTCAAGAATCATATCTCCTTTACAAGCAATGATTAAAAAGAACTCAATCTTCAAATGGGGCCAAGATGAATATGAAGCATTCAATCTGATCAAACAAGTGATTGTTAACGCTCCATCTTTAGCAACTCCAAATTTTTCCGATCCTTTCATTTTATATACATTTGCCTCTGATAGATCATATGTTGCGATACTCACTCAAGCAAATCAAGACAAGGCAGAAGCCCCAATTGCTTTTTTCAATTCAAATCTACAAGGGGCTGAGTTAAATTATTCAGACGTAGAGAAACAAGCATATGCTATTTTCAAAGCGATAAAATATTTCAAACCCTTTCTTTTTAAAACCCATACAAAAATCATAGTACTGTTTCCAGCGATAAGAAATCTCTTAGTATAAAAAGGTGTGGATGAGAAAAGAGCCAATTGGGTTACCGCATTACAAGAATATGACGTTGAAATTAAACCAACAAGTATTGTAAAAGGTCAAGGCTTTTGCAAAATGCTGGCTGGAGCATCGCTTATTTCCGAAATACCATCTACAGAGATACAAATGTACGAGGTAAGCCTAAACGATGTTGATTCATTATACACTGATATCATATTTTATCTAAAGAACAAATATGCCCCTTCAAACCTCAATTATACTAAGAAAAGAGCTCTAGGGTTGAAGGCTAAGCAATATCAGCTCATGAACGATGTACTTTTTAGGATGAATTATGATTCTATTCTCCTTAGATGTCTTGAGAAATCTGAAGCTAAAAAGGTGTTGCAGGAACTCGACGATGGACCAATAGGTGGACATTATGCTGGAGATGCTACTGCACATAAAATCCTCCACGCAGGCTATTACTAGCCCACACTATTCAAAGATGCCCATAGCAACGTAAGGAAATGTCAAGTTTGTCAAACTGCTGCTGGGAAACAAAAGAAACCACCGTTGCCTTTGCAACCAGTCAACATTGAATATCCTTTTGATCAATGGGGATTGGATATAACAGGTGAGATCGTTCCGCATTCTTCTAAACAGCATAGGTATATCCTTACAGCTACAGATTATTTTACTGAATGGGTAGAAGCAGTTCCTCTCAAGACAGCTAATGCCGAACACATCATTGATTTCATAGATCAGTTCATAATCACCAGGTTTGGTTTACCCTCTGCTTTAATGTTTGATAGTGCATCATATTTTTCTGGCAATGCTATGACTGAGTTTGCACTCAAAAGAGGTTTTAAACTTAAATACTCTGCCAATTATTACCCACAGGGGAATGGGTTAGCTGAATCTACGAATAAAAACTTAATCAGAATCATTAAGTGAACCATTGATCAAACTCACAAGAATTGGCACAAGTCTTTAATATATGCTTTATGGGCCGACCGAATAATGCAAAAAGCCTCTATTGGCACTTCTCCCTTTAATTTAGTTTATGGGAAAGAAGTAGTTCTTCCAACCCATCTAGCAATTCCCTCTTTGGCCTTAGTTCAATATATCGACGAAACACCAACTTCTTCCTTACAACTAAGGCAGCTGCAAATCCTTAAGCTAGAAGAGCAATGAGAATAGGCTAAAATAACTCATACTCATCACCAAGCATTAGTAAAAACTTCTTTTGATTCAAACATGATATCCAGAAAGGACTTTTAGATGGGAGATCTAGTTTTAAAATGAGACAAGGCTCACGAGGAAAAGGGCAAACATACGAAATTTCAATGAATGTGGTTTGGCCCTTGCAGAAATCAGAGGCCCATCTACTTTTATGTTACATGATTTAACATGAAAAAGAGAATCTTTACCTATTAACGAGAAGATCCTCAAAAAATACTTTCCATAGGAGATTAGTTTTTTTCCTTTATTTTGATAATAAAACCAGTTGTAAATGGTTACATTTGGAATTCACGAAAAAGACAAGTATTTCTTTTAGATTTTGTTTTTTCGTTTGTATAAATAGAAATTATTTAGAAAATTGGTCATTATTATTGAAAGAAATAGTCAAAGGCTATAAGCCTGAATATGATACTAGTTTCAACCTTGTAAATTTTGATAAAAAAATGACCTTTAGTGAGAATTTGTTTTATATCAGTCAAATGAAAGGTATCAATAACAAAACGAAGATTCTCTATAGAAAAGCTCTTTCCAAAAACTCTACCATTGTCGTCCAAAGCTATTCTTAAGGAAACAATGACTTCCTCCCCACCTAGGGAATTACAAGCTTCAAGGAATAATCCAGTGATACACTTTAAACTTAAAGAATAAGAGGTCTCATCACGAGCCGACTTATCATGATCATAGATATTATAGCTTGTTGACTTTGCCAAAACTGTATACCACAACAGGGCAATGACTCAAGATTGTTGCAATCAAAAGACAAGGGGTCTCATCACGAGCTAGCTTGTTTAGCAAAGCTATAAATCAAGTGAGTGGCACTGTCATAATTTGGCTACCAAACCAAGGCATTGTTCTTTAAGGATTAAAAGAAAATGAAAGCAATAAGTGTAGATATGGATTTCTCTTTGAAAATTGTATATTTCTCCAAGTGGGATATAAGATCATTTCTAGGTAACAGGTAACCCTATCGACGCTATAAACACTTGCTGGCAGCAGAGGCTCTACCTACGACAAATGAGAAAATTTAAAACTGATTTACAGAGAAGGCTTTGTTTTTATCTTTATAAACCAAGTAGTTACTGATGTAGATACAATGACTAGCTCTAGGAAGTAAATAACCAAAGTTTACATAGAAGAAACAAACTATCATGGATAGCTAAAAGCATAATGTATTTTATCTTTCTATAATAAAGTTTGATTTTCTAGAAAAATTTCTGTTTTGGAAGTTTAGAAAATTCAAAAGAAAATCAGAGCTAACTAGTTCTTCCAAGTGAATCACCAATTGTTGTGGCCAGAAACAACCCCCCTTCTTATTTAGTTTTATCACTAATACTAAATAAGTGGGGACCCTTATTCAAAAATTTAAAAAATCGATTAATGCTTGTATTTCCTTTTTCAATAAAACTTACTATCATAAACTTAGGAGAATACCCTCAAAAAATCTAAAAAGACTTAAGTTTTATGATAAGTTAGAATAAAATCACTCCTTAAAGCGCGTCGCATCGCAAAAAGGGTAATGGATACCTTCCTACAAGCGGAATTCTAAAAGTGCGAAATTGCGATGCGAAATCATGCATCAAAAGACCCTCATCGCATCGCATGCCTCAAACATCACTTACGCTAAAATGCCTTAAACCACCGATATGCGATGGCCAACCTCGCAAATCGCATTTCACAGAAAACACATTGACAGATGATTACCACACACAATGGATTTGCGATATTGCAATCTGCGATACTACGATCTACGATATTGCGAAATAAATCACAAAATAGCCTTATCGTAGATCTTCAGGGCTCGTTGTTCGAAAAAGTTTTTTCCATAAACTGAGGCTTGGTTATGCGTGTTAATATCAATCAATGAGTTAGTTGGCAATCATTAATGAAATATGGTTTTGATCTGATCAAAGAGCCATTTCACGTAAGGTGATATATTTTGTATGTTTTCCGCATTTAAAGCTTTCCCGTCACCTTTTTATTTTCATTATTCTCACCTCATTTGTAAACTGCAGGAGTGAAGAGCAGAGAAGTATACATTGTAGTGTTCAGAATATTATGGGAAAAAAGGATAAAGCTCCAAGTTCTGAAGATAAAGAAATGACGCCCTTGTACACAGACACCACCTGTAACAAAGATGCCGGTATTACTACTTGGGAAGGCATGTACAGTCTACTTGAGGAAGAAGATCCCAAGGTAACAGAGGTTACAGCTACTGCAGGATCACACGGGTCTTATGAGGCGTCTATTACATAACTAGCATGTTCATTCTTGCACAGGATAGCGGCGAGGCCCAAAATTCTTCCATACACGGACGTGGTTAAATGAGTACTAGATAATTCCGATATCACGAATAGAGAATTTAAATCTCGAACTCACAGAATCGTTATTTTCACAAAATTTAAGCTTTATATCCTCTAACAAATAGTGCGCAAGAGCCAAAAATCGCACCAGGGAAGCCCGGATCAAGGAACGGAGGTAGTTTCAACTGAGCGATCATCGCCAGGCAAAACCCCTTGAGAAGGAAATCCTCTAATCGCTTAGTCGCTTGTAAACCCGGGAATTTGTGAGAAAAAATGCTAAAGGCGAAAGGCAAAACTTGAACTCTAGACCAGTGGTATTTATCAAATATATCATCAAGTGGTATGTAGATATCTACCAAATGTATAGCAACTACAGACAAACTGGAGACAGAAGGCTCAAGAAAGGGCAGAGTCAATCAAAAGGTTAACCAAGTTGAATTGGGATTCTTACTGGGAGTACTTGGTAAAACCACACAACCAGTGCATGACTCTCAAATGTATCATCAATTTTGCGGAGAAGATGGCACCAGCACTTGCCGATTCCGTTTTTGCGGGACAACTAAAGTCGAAAGTCAACCAGCCAACTCTCCTCAAGCAAATATTGAACGCTTGCGACTACAAGGAATAGATACATAGATAGTTAGTTATTAGTTTTAGTTTTAGATTCAGTTTTAATTTTAATTTACTTTATTTTTTCCTGAAATGAGGACGGTCATTTAAACTGCATCCTACATTTTTGTAATAAATTATTTTTAGATTTAGCTAGTAGTATTTAAACCCTTCTCATGCATTTAGAGAAGGGTCCTGAAATTTGTCAAAAACTTGCCCTCAGAGCATGCACTTTTTCACCCTTCGATGAGGTTTTGATGAATGAATGGAACAGAATTTATTGATATCTGCGTTTAATATCTACTATTGATGTTGCACTTTTGTACTCTTAGTGGATGTTGGATTAAGAAGAGATAGATCATTATTGCTAGAGCTCATGAGTATAACTAGTTATAAATGGTACTTTTATCTCTTAACGAATTCTGCTTATGTGTTATGGTGATATTCATGTTCAGTTATTTATGTATGAATGCGTGAATGCTTGAGTTATCATTTGGTACTTTTGTACGGTGATAGCTATTTATTTATGTTTAATATATGAATAGCTTATTATGCGATATGTTTTTAACAACTGTTTCGTCTAACTTTTTATACTAAATGGTTTATCTTTATTGAATTCTTTTCACATAGCAGTTGAATGATCTTTATTACTAACTGTTATTTGAAATCATTTTAGATCACATAATTGAAGGATTACATCCTGGGTTAGTTTAGAATTGGATATTTCTGTTTATTAGAATACAATTGCATGTTGTTAGATAAGATTTAGAATAAAAGCATTTTACTTAGGAATTATTAGAAAGGAAATATCAATTCTCAACACACACACACATATATTGGGAAACTGGTCCCATATCCCCAGTCAGACCCACTATACCAAACGGAAAAGGAGCTGCTAACCAAGGTCTGGACGGGGTAGGTATCCCCCTTGTTGTAGACCCGATTTTCGGGGCTTCAACGGGTATGTAAATTAACTTAAAAAGTGTCATTTTATCTTACTCTTAAGTAGTTCCTTAAGCTAATTTTTCCTTACTGAAATTATCGAGTCAACTGATAGAAGTCTTATGCCGATTCAAAACAGCTCTGCCATTTCCTGTAGATGACTTGCGATCGCCATTTTTCTGTAAATGCTATGCAATTTCTTTATAGGTGCGAATTTCCTACAACCATCCAGATTTCCTGCAACGGAATCGGTGGTTTTCTATGTTCCACTTAATCTCAGAACAAACAGGAACATGGGTTTTGTGGGGAATTCCACCTACATGGGCGTTGTCTTATTGGCTACTCTAGATTGATCATAAAAACCACCCATATCTCCAATCTTCTTCTCATTGGCCACATGATGAAAAGCTCTAACAAATGTAGCGAAATAGTTTGATCCATGCTTTCAGTCATGTATGAAACTCAACATATCTATTTTTGATATTTTGTACCTATAATAATAGTAAATAGTTTAGCAAGTAGTTTTTCCTTATTCAGGAAACTCATATGCCTGTAAACTTGTATAAATACTATTACATTGTATGTGTAAGGGGGTTGGTTGGCTGATCAACGCATCAGATTGTACAAGACTATGATCTTTTCTATATTAATACAAGTTATATGTTCTATCATTTTACTGAGTAAACCCTTTTAATATTGAAGGGGTTGTGAGTAAGGGAGGGCCCCCTTTACTCACAACTCCATTAGTAGTACTAGCATATTCTTTTGATTATGTTTATGCAATGATATTGTTGTTGCACAGCTAGTGTTCTCTTTTTTGATTCAGCAGCATATATCGATTGATTTATGGTTCAAATTTATGTGATTCATTTAATCAGTTTCAGCTTTCCATTATCAAATTTATTTCTTTTGGTTGTGTTTGATCTTTTATCTTTTCTGATCAATATCAACAATATCAAAGTTGTAGAGGGAGGTGAATCCACTCTATAGCCTTTGTTTCCAAGTGTTGATGCAGAAAAGAGGCATTAGTGTTGTGTATATGTGACTGATTTAATTAGGAAGCACTTGAGGTATCAAGCCTACATATATTTTGCATGGCATCTCACAAGTTTACTTACCCTTGGTTGATAATTTATGTTGGTAAATTATAAGTCTATAATTTAACTCAACAGGGTATTTATCAATTGCATTGACTCTTTGACTTTCCTAGAAGCACTTAAATATGTGCTTGACCTATGCAATGAGCAAGAAACTCATTTTTACAAATGACAAAATAATAATTATTTTCTTTTACAAGTACAAAGATCAAAATTACATCTATGAATACTGAACCTAGCTACACTTCCTTCAAAAAGAAATAGGCCAGGGAAATAGTTCCAATACCTAATCCTTGTTAGAGAAAATGTATACAAATAAATGCCCATTAAATAGTTAACAGACATCCAACTACAAACATCTTCAATTCCTAATAAACATATGCATAAGAACAAAAATATTCATGTCACGATACTAAAATAGTTCAAATACATGACATATGGAAAGCATGACATCTATAATATTAAATTGTTAGATAGCTAGCAGCTCAAGGAGATAAAATTTTGTCCTTATGCAAGTTCAGTTTCGAAACACATTTCTGATTAACCCTGCAAGATAGCTTGACCATATTCTAAAGGAGAATTTCAATGAACAGTGAATAGTAGCACTGAAAAGCCACATACATACTCATACTCCATAAACGAATTTGAAATCTTAAGAATTTATTTTCAATAATAGAGCAAGCAATAGTGTTGTGCAGCTGATTATAGAAATAAATCTTATTATAAAAATGAATCAATTACGTAAAACATCAGAGAATTACAATAGTTTAGGTCCTTTTCTATCTCTAAATCAATTCATTTTCTGCACAGATGGATCTAATCTCACTACAATAGTGCAAATGAGTCTTAACTCTTTCTATACAAATAGTTTGCAAGCTCTAGTATTAATCTACCTCTTTTCTCTTTGGATTTGAATCCCTTTTCTCACAATCAAAGATGGGTATTTATACATAGTGGAAATATGAACAGTCCCCCTCTATTTCTCGACAACTGATTTAATTAAAATAAAATGAAACAAAATGATTTCTTCAGTTGGGTTCTGGCCAAATATAGATTGTATCAATTGAGAAAAATTGCCCTATTTGGTACGTGCTGGTGAGTTTAGTTTTCTTCTGATGAGATAGAATCTCACTTTTCATGGTGAAGTCTAACCTTAGCCTCATTGTTTCTACCACCTCTATCTATTCTTATCCAGAATTATGCCACTTGGTGGGATTTATTTGGAAATCTTGATTGGATCTATTCACCATCGTCGGCCATGGAAGCCTCTCTATCATAAAAAAGCAGAATTATTTGCATATAATGTTTTTACAACAAAAAAATGAATTATAAAAATAAAATGTTAATTAACTTTATAACCAAGTGGATTTTTACTTAATGAAAAATAGGTTGTATAGAATAGTTGGTAAAGGAGGTAAGCTCATAAGAACTTTTTAAAATGAGACAAAACGAAATAGTTGCAATCTTGGGCAGCTCTGATATGGAGCATATGTGATATCGTATTTAACTCCCTTTAATAATTTTATCGGGTCCATTAAATCGGAGCCTTGTACCAGAGATTCGATATCGAGGTTTTTACAATTATTACCATTTAAAAGTTCTAATATACAAGCAGACATGACATTCCAATTAGACCATGGTTAATACACATATCGAGTCCACCTTATCGGAGCCTGGCAGATATCGGAAGTTGGAGATCGAAGGAATATGATTATCAGAAGTTGGAGATTGGAGGGAGTGTTGTATCAGAGTTTTTAAAAGCTTGCTCAGTTGAAAATCTTTGATAAGTGTTGACCCTGATGGGAGCGGGAGTAATGATGTGGCAGGTGGGCCCTCTGACAGCCGCTTATAAATTATAGTGCCTTTATATAATGGTCAGACTTTGGTTATATGATATGTTTGTTTTAATACTCTGAAGTTTATAAAAATGGTTTTCCACATATATATTTCGAATTTAATATGCTCTCCATGCCACTTATAATATAGATCAGGGTTTTGACATCAAGGAATTCTAAAAGGATTCCTTCGATGTCAGAATTTCAATATCTCCGATTATTTCAATAAAGAACCACTTGTTTAATGGTTAAGGCCTAACCTAAAGCCACTTAATTATATCAATCTTGGTCTTGGGGGCTATGTATAAAATACAAATTAATATTTACAATTGAAAAATAATTATTTACAAATAAATAAATTTATAAAATAAAAGTAATGTGCAACTTATACATTTTAAAATGCCAAGGAAGTGAAAAAATATCCAATCCTTAATTAGGCACCATTTACAAACCAAACGACCAAATGAAATCTAAAATTTATGATAGGAAGATAGGCATAGATTGAACTCATTGAAGCAATCTAAATTCTCAAAATCAGATAGTAATATGACTAACCATTCAATCAAAGGGTCCCCATAATGAGAATTAAGTGAATAATGGGGGGTTGTGTTTTTACCACAACAATGGCGACACACTGGGAAGAAATGGCTATCTTTGGAAAATGATGAAATTCTAAGAAAGGGGAATAAGGTTAAATCAATCAAAGTGTTAGGATGCAAATTTTCAATGAAATCCCAATAACGAATAACAGAGTTTTATCATTTTGTATATCTCTAGTATTAATTATAAGAGTCATGTTTGACAACAAGTATTTAATTGATAACATCTTAACTTAAAGAACAAAAGCTTATCATTTTGTTTAGTAAGAAAGATGAACTCGCGTTGTCATAGGTACAGCGACTGCTTCCAGCAGGGGTTCATAGCCTCGACAAGATTACCTCTTAGCATAAAAGAAATGTCAGTATCCCATCTATGTTTAGATATTTCAGAGGAGACATAATTCATTAATAACTCTGAAAACCATTGTCCCAGCTTGGTAACCAGATATTGACAATGTCATTCACAATAATTAATTGTTATGACAAGTCAGTTCGTGATGAGAGCTCTCGTCTTACAGTGAAGTGTGATAAGCCATTATCCTGGTTTGATAACTAGATACGATAATGTCATAACCATCAAGACCCATGATCATGGTAGGCTAGATCATTACTAAGACCCCCTATTTTTAAGGTATTTTACATAACTTTTAATTTACACTCTGATACTTTTATCATAAATGGGGAGACAAATCTTCTCCTTAAGAGATTGGGATGACTTAGAAGAATTATAAAAATACAAAACTTGTTGTTGCTTTTTGTTGCCTTAGCAAGAGCTATTTTGTAATATAAGTTGTTGCAAAAATAGAATTCTCTTATATTATAAAGTGAGATTATCAAAATGATAAAGAAAAACAAAATAATAAAAGTTTCAAATCTGAATCTAAAAGATAGCAATTTGATGATTATTTTGATATTCTTCCTTTTACCAATGAATTTTATTAACTAAGAGTAAAAATTTCTCATGTATCAGACCAAAGATGGATGTGAAAAAATCCTCCAACTAAAAGGTTGGTAATATCACCAAAGAGCACAAGGGAATTTTCAAAGGGAAGCAAAATGAAATGTCTCAAAATCAGATCTGAAAACAGGAGCAAAGAGAAATGCAACTAAACAAAAAATAAAAGCAAACTACTGCAAGGAAAATCATGAAATAGAAACTACTCAAACAAGATAAAAGTAATATCTTGACACAAGGCATTAAGATCTTGTTATGTATTTTTCAAGCAGAAGTATTGTCTTTCTTAATGAGTTTCTCTTTCATGAGTTTATTAGAAACTAACTAATGAAGATTTGTTATTAACAATTGCATTTGAGATATTAATAGAGATTTATTTCCTTACTCAAATTTTGCTTTAAATTTTTAAGTTAAGGAAATCTCCCTGAGTGAATCTTGAAAAATGCTCCTTTTATCACAACTGTTTTATTCGCAAAAGTTGGATCAAATTAAAACCTACAAAAAGAACAATAAATATATAAGAAAGAAATAATGTAAGAAAGAAAAAACTGAAATAAAAATGCTAATAGATGGTAATAAAAATGCAAATGCATACCTGGAAGAATTTGATAGTAAGTTTACCTCATTAGTCTTCATCTTCTTCCATGTATTTTAAAATGTTTAAAAATCATCTTTTCATTCAATCTAGAAAACATTAACAAAAAGAAATCTAATATATTCCTAATCCTAATCTAAAAATTAGATTATGACTAGGTAAAATCAAACTTCCAGTGCGACCAATCAAGTGCTTTGTTTACCGCATGCATGCAAACAACAAATGTCAACAAAAATAAAATTGTAGTTGAAACATTAAAACAAAAATGAAACACACTACATACTTTAAAAAAAAATAAAAATAAAATAAAAAATAAAATAAATAAATTATTTACAAAATACTTCCCTTGAAACTCTTCCAAATATTTGTCTATAGGATCATCAAAATAAGGATGTGATTCAGATGTTTGAAAAGAATTCAAAGAAAGAGGAAACAACAAACCAGTATTAAATGTTAAATCTTTGCAAATGAAAGGTTGTTGTAAAGAAAAAGAAAAATCAGAAATCTTCTTTTCAAAAGAATCGAGTGGAAGATTTCTCAAAAGAATGCATTGTTGATCAAAATGTATAGATGTACTCTCAAGTGTTATCATTCGCGTTAAATGCAATTGGAAATCTGAAATCAATTGTCCAATCATAAGATATAACTTCAACCTAAGAAGAAATTGAAATAGATGATTGAAATTTTGAAATTGATTATTGCATGTACTAATTAATGCATTTGACGAGAGTGTGGAACTTTGTTGCTCAAGATGCCAGCATAGTATGTGCAAAAAATAAAAAATAAAATTGAACAAAGAAAGAAATTGAAAAGAATGAGAGAAAGGTAATTTGTAATATACATCTATGTTACAAATTATGTTACAACATAGTGGAAGTTTGTTTACAAAGATTTCCCTTTTACAAATGATTATGAATTTAAAATCATTAGTATCCTCAACATTAAAACTGCAAGAAAGTACATTATCATTGTAGGATTGTTAAATCGGAGTTGATTTATAATAATTGAAATCATTATGAATATGAGAGGAAGTGTTTGAACTGTTACCTTTTTCACTTTCAAAAACATATTCATTTGAGGATTGGGAATCAATTAAAACAATTTTTGAAGATGAAGAAGAACCAAGTTCAATATTTTCATTGTCATAAATGACTTTATTAGTGTCTTCCTTGGTATCTGATTCTTCATTAGAATTACAAGGAAGAGAAATTAAATACTTAAACCAACTCGTTAATTGATGTTCAGGAGGTAAGTCATTGGATTTAAAGAGCATTAATGTCAATTTAAATTTAACTAAAAATTGATCCAAGGGCTCACCTTCTGTCCTACGCAATTCAAGTAGTTGTTTGCACACCTTTTTGTAGTTGTATCGTTGAAAATACTGAAGGAACATCACTGCAAACTCATCCCAACTATGTACTGAGGCAACTGGAAGTCAAAGACACCACTCTTTTTGCTTGACCTATCAAAGTGTATGTGAAAATCCTTCCAAGATCAACCTCATTAATATTAAATTTTTGAGAATTTGAAATGAACTGAAAAAGGTGATTGAAGGCAGAAGACTTACCATTGAACTTTACCTTTGAAAATTTTTTAAATCCCTTGATTGGAGTAGTGTTTGATTGTGATACACTAAAGCATCTCCAAGGAAGTTTTTTGGAGGAACCCATAATTCAAAATTTAAAATTCTGCAATAAACTTTAGAAAACAATTTAAAACAAGCCCTCCTTCTAACACCAAAAATGTTAATCGGAAAAAATGACCTTTCAACATTTTAAGGGAGAGTACCCAATCGGGAAATTAAAACAATTACTTTTATGTTGAAATGGTGGTTTTGACTGGTTCAGTTGGGTCCAGTGACCCTCTCTCTATCACTACTAGCTTAAAGTATGACTTTCGCCTACCAATAGAGAAGAGACATCATACCGACTCTTCTTGTTGATCAAGAAAGAAAGTGATCCTTAAGCTGACTTTATGGCCCAACCAAACCACTCTATGTACAAAATCTCTGATATGTTAACGCGATAATGCAATATAAATCAAAGCAGAATACTATAACCTACTTCTACTATCAATTTGTGGAAGCTTGAAGATCGATCTGAACAATATAACCAAAAGAAGACGAATCAATGACAAAATAAACATGAACAAACTTTGGGGAAAGTCTCAGATAAAAACCCCACACTATTGTATTATCATACACGGTGGAAATAAATAGGAATTATACAAAGCCTTAGCTCAAAGAGCTAGCCAGCTCTCAGTACAATCCTCACAGATGCTCACAGGAAATCTTGGCTTCTCTCCAGCCTTCCTCTCTGCCCTCCAAGCTCCTATTTCCTTGCGTTATTCCTTTTGGATGATTACCCTATTACCAAGTGGAAAAGCAAACCTTCAAAACTACACAATCCTCAAGGAAGAATCCTTGACTACATGCATGAGTTTTCTCCATGAGAAAACACATTCAACTAATAGTACATTGTCCTTAAGCATTAATCTCAACTAGGTCTTTCTCAGAATAGACATGCATGAGTTTCTGATGAGGGAATCTTTAGTTAACTGGAGTAGCACTAGTTGAGTGCATTAATGCATCAACTGACTGTTAACTCACTATTAGTTCCTCAAATATTTTGGAACTAATTTAATTGGACTTAACTCAGTAAACTGAGTTAACTAATTACAACTCAAATATAACTCAATCTTATCTCCTTAATTTAAGATAACTCTTGCATGACTTCAAAAAGACTTCTAACTTGAATTTCTCCAACTAATTAATTTAAAATTAATTAATTAATTATTTCGATGTAGTCGCTAAGACTAAATTCAATTTTAATTCATAATTTAATTCAAGCAAAAATTAAATTGGAATATTCTTGTTGCCATATTTCAACACTCCCTCTCAATAAGAAAGGGATTATCTACCACCCCGATCCTGTCTCTATGGAACTCAAATTTACACTTTGACAATGCCTTTGTCAAAATGTCAGCATCTTGCTCCTTTGTCGAAATATACTGTAGCAAAATGATCCTCCTCGCTACATAGTCTCTGAGATGATGATACAAGATGTCAATGTGCTTGGACCTATCATGAAATACTGGATTCTCAGAGAGTCTGATACAACTCTGATTATCACAATAGATCACAATTGGATCCATCCTCTGATCAAACAAACCAACTATGATTTTCCACATCTAGATGGCCTCGCATGATTCCTAACTTGCAGCCATGTATTATGCCTTTATCGAGTTGAGTGCAACTAACATTTGTTTCCTGTTGTAACAAGAAACTGCCACTGACCCAAGGTTGAAAATCCCTCCTGATGTGCTCTTTCGATCTGATGGACTCCCTACCCAATCTGAATCAATGAAGCCCTATAGCTTCACTCCCTCTGTCTGTCTGTACCATAATCCATACTGAGATGTGCCTCTAAGGTATCTCAATACATGCTTTGCCACTTTCCAAAACATCTTGGTAGGTTGAACCATCACTTGACTCAGCTGGTTCACCGCATAGCACAAATCTGGTCAAGTGTTCATTAAGTACATCAGTGAACCCACAAGCTGTCTGTACACAGTAGCCTCTACCACTTCTCTTGAAGTAGCAACCTCCTTCCTCCAGTTACCTGCTAGAGGATTCTGCATGGGCTTGCACTTCTCCATGTGGAATCTCCTGAGTATCTATTTAGCGAACCACTGTCCTCCGACTGGTAGGCAAGTACACCCAATAGTTGTGAGGTGTATCAGTGTACCCCATAAATATCCCCAACTCTGCTGTCGGCTCAAGCTTCTTCCGTGCATCCTTTGTCACATGGAAATATACTGATGAGCCAAAGATCCTAAAGTGACCCACATCTGGTCTCTTACCGTAGAAAGCTTCCTCTAGTGTCTTCATCCCAAGTATGCGATGCAGGCTTCTATTCTGCAAATAGACCATTGTGTTGCATGCCTCAGCCCACAAGTGAAGTGGTAGGCCTTGGTCATGCAACATTTCCGATGTTGCCCCTACAATAGTTCTGTTCTTCCTCTCGGCCACCCCATTCTACTGTTGGTTATGAGGTTCCGTCAACTCTCGTTTAATTCATTCTGCTACACAGAAGTGCTTAAACTCTTGAGAGACATATTATCCATCGTTGTTGCTTGTCAAGCCCTTGATCTTCTTCCCTGACTCTTTCTCGACCAAAGCTTTAAACTCACAAAACTTTGTGAAAGTTTGGTCCTTCTTCTGCATGAAATAAATCCAGCATTTACGAGAATAGTCATCAATGAAAATCACATAATACCTTTGCTTTGTTGTGGATGTCGTCGAGAATGGTCCACACAAATCAGTATGAACTTGCTCTAAGATAGCCTCTGCTCGACTGTCTCGATCATGAAAGGAAGACTTGGTGTACTTTCCCAAGGTACAACCTTTGCATGTGTCAACTTGCTCAAGTTTACCTTTGGGAAGTCCTGTAGATATCTACTGCATTATCTTCAAAGCCCCATGATGCAAATGGCCCAACCGCCTGTGCCACAACTTGCCAATGTCTTGGCTTTGCACCAATTCTGCTTTCGTACTCAATGCTGCAAAATCATCTACCTCTAGTTTATAGAGATTCTTCACCCGAATCCCTATCCTCTTGGTCTGACCCATGGCTATGTGTCTTAGGAACACCTTGCTTTTACTGAAGACAACATCGTAGCCTTTTTCCTCCAACATCGCGATCAATACCAAGTTCTTCTTCAGTCCAGGCACATACATCACATCTGTTAAGGTGAGAGGAGCTCCATGCTCCCTCTCAAAAGCAATCGTGCCCACTCCTGAAACACTATAACTTCCCTCGTCACCCATCTCTATGCGCATCTTGAGGTCTTTCTCCTCCAGACTAAATAAATTTTTATCTAGACACAACCCATCATCGATGACACCATGCATGCAATGAAGGTAAAGTCCATTTCGAACTGAGAGGTTAATGCCTCACCTTCCGATCCTTCCGAGGATCCCTTCTTGGACTTCTCCGATGGGCAATTAGTCGCATAATGTCCCATCTTGTGACAATTAAAGCATCTTACTTTAGACTTGTCACCCTTCTTCCCTCCATGACAAGAATTCGATTTGAAATGGGAAGCCTTGCCCTTCCCTTTCCTTTCCTTACTTGCTAAGGCCAGATTTTCTTCATCATCATTCTTGGATGAAGAACCATCTCATGTGCTCCTCTTAATATCCTCTTGCATAAGATCCGACCACAGTCATTCCCAATCCAGCAGTTTCTCCCCTCCATTCATAGAGTCCTAGTAGCTATTCCAAATCTTTGGAAGGCCAAGGAGAGTGAGGCTCACCATATCATCATCGGCAGTAGTTATTCCCACACTGCCAAGCTCATCTCTGCAGGTGGTGAGCTTGTTTAGATATGTGGAAATAGTATTTCCCTTCTCCATCTTGATTCTTTGAAGCTTATCCTTGAGTGCCAATTTCCTCTGGTCGCTACTGTTCTCGTAGAGGTCATTCAATGTCTTCCACATTGAAAATGGAGTATCCTTCCCATGGAGACTCGAGGCAATATGGTCTCGAACTCCCTCCAGGATGATCTGTCTCGCCTTTGCCACACACTTCTTCCACTCAACCAACTCTTGTGCATTATTTGAAGTTGGCTTTGGGATTTCTTTATCAATGAATTCCTTCAAGCCAACGTCTTCTAATATAGGCTCCATTCTATCTTTCCATGCTATGTAATTTGAGCTACCTTCCAAGGCATACTTGAGTCTCAAGCCATAGAACGCCATTGGCCAACCTTGAAGTATGATATGAATTCAATTTGCACCTACAACCCTGAACTTCAAACTTTGAATTCTCTTCTTAGTATACTATTCACACCTCTGATACCATGTAGAAAATCTGTGATAGGTTAACCTGATAATGCAATACAATCAAAGCAGAATACTATAACCTACTTCTACTATCAATTTGTGGAAGCTTAAAGATCGATCTGAACAATATAACCGGAAGAAGAAGAATCAATGGCACAATACACATGAACATACTTTGGGGAAAGTCTCAGATAAAATCCCCACATTATTGTATATCATACATGGTCGAAATACGTAGGAATTATACAAAGCCTTATCTCAAATAGCTAGCCAGCTCTCAGTACAATCCTCACAGATGCTCATAGGCAACCTTGGCTTCTCTCCAGCCTTCCTCTCTGCCCTCCAAGCTCCTATTTCCTTGCGCTATTCCTTTTGTATGATTAGCCTATTACCAAGTGGAAAAGAAAACCTTCAAAACTACGCAATCCTCAAGGATGAATCCTTGACTGCATGCATGATTTTTCTCTAAGAGAAAACAAATTCAACTGATAGTACATTGTCCTTGAACATTAACGTCAACTGGGTCTTTCTCAAAATAAACATCATGAGTTTCTGATGAGGGAATCTTTAGTTAACTGGAGTAGCATTACTTGAGTGCATTAATGCATCAACTGACTATTAACTCACTATTAGTTCCTCAAATAGTTTGGAACTAATTTAACTCGACTTAACTCAGTAAACTGAGTTAACTAACTACAACTCAAATATAACTATATCTTATATCCTTAATTTAAGGGATAAATCTTGCATGACTTTAGAAAAACTTCTAACTTGAATTTCTCCAACTAATTAATTTAAAATAAATTAATTAATTATTTCCATGTAGTTGTTAAGACTAAATTCGATTTTAATTCACAACTTAATTCAAGGAAAAATTAAATTGGAATATTCTTGTTGCCATATTTCAACACTCCCTCTCAACAAGAAAGGTATTATCTTCCACCCTGATCCTGTCTCTATGGAACTCGAATTTACACTTTGACAATGCCTTTGTCAAAATGTCAGCATCTTGCTCCTCTGTCGAAATATATTGCAGCAACATGATCCTCCTCGCATCATAGTCTCCAAGATGATGATACCAGATGTCGATGTGCTTGGACCTATCATGAAATACTGGATTCTCAGAGAGTTTTATACAACTCAATTATCACAATAGATCACAATTGGATCCATCCTCTGATCAAACAAACCAACTAAGATTTTTCGCATCTAGATGGCCTCACATGTTTCCTGACTTGCAGCCATGTATTCTGCCTTTGTCGAGTTGATTGCAACCAACCTTTGTTTCCTGTTGTACCAAGAAACTGCCATTGACTCAAGGTTGAAAATCCCTCCTAATGTGCTCTTCAAATCTGATGGACTCCCTGCCCAATCTACATCAGTGAAGCCCTATAGCTTCACTCCCTCTGTCCGTCTGTACCATAATCCATACTGACATGTTCCTCTAAGGTATCAAAATACATGCTTTGCTGCCTTCCAAAACATCTTAGTAGGCTGAACCATCGCTCGACTCAGCTGGTTCACTGCATAGCACAAATATGGTCGTGTGTTCATTAAGTACATCAGTGAACCCACAAGCTACCTGTACATAGTAGCCTCTACCACTTCTCTTGAAGTAGCAACCTCCTTCCTCCAGTTACCTGCTAGAGGATTTTGCATGGGCTTGCACTTCTCCATGTGGAATCTCATGAGTATCCCATTGGCATACTTGCCCTGAGACACAAACAACTCCCCATCCTTCTGCCACACTTCCATGCCAAGGAAGTAATGCATGAGACCCATGTCTTTTATCTCGTATTCTCTTGCAAGGTCCTCCTTACTAGACATGATCAACTAATCATCACTAGTCAATATGATATCATCAACATAAAGTACGATGATTAACAGCTTATCTTTCACCACGATGTGGTACAGGTTCGCATCTGATTCACTCTTTGTGAAGCCCAACCTGGTGAAGTAGTTGTCTATCGTGTGTACCAAGCACGAGGTGCTTGCTTCAGACTGTATAACGCTCTCTTGAGTCGGCACACATGCGACTCACGATCGAAGGTCTCAAAACCTTCCAGTTGCTCTATGTACACCTCTTCCTCAATCTATCCATTGAGGAATGCAGTCTTCACATCCATCTGATGGATCTTCCAACCCATCTGTGCTGATAGTGCCAACATAGATCTGATAGATGAGTACCTTGCGACAGGAGAAAAATTCTCATCATAGTCAATCCCCTCAACCTGTGAAAAGCCACGGGCAACAAATCTTGCCTTATGCTTCTCCACACTACCATCAGCAGCTTTCTTTACCTTGTAAAGCCAATGGGAACTCACAACTGACTTGTTCTTCAGTCTTAGAACCACGTCCCAAACACTGTTACAAACTATGGAGTCATACTCCTCCACCATAGCATCAACCCAAATCGGCTGCTGCATTGCCTCCTCAAAGGAAGATGGCTCGGTCTCAACACATTCCCCAGCAAGGGCCATGTATCCAGTGTACCTCTCAGGTGACCTCCTTTGTCTGTGCTAAGAAGATGGTGCTCTCACATTCTCTCTCGCATCCTCCAACAATCTGTCACCTTCTCTTGTGCACTCCCGTCCATCTCTAGAAGACTGTGCTTGAGTGGATGTCTCCACTCCTGGAACCTCTGCATGTGGTTGCTCCGCATCAGTCTAAGGCTCCTCCTCCTTAGGAACCAATAGTTCCTCCACAGCCTGTAGTTGGAGCCTTAGTCACCAGGTTCGAGTTCAAGTTCGAGTTCAACGACCATGAAATTTGAATAAAGTTCGGCAACTAAAATTTTGTCGATAAAATTTGACATAAAATTCGACATATAGAAATTCGAAAAAAAAAATGTATATTAAAGATAGATATGCATATGAGAAATGGTATGGCAGCAAGTCCTGTGAGCAACCATTCATAACTATTCAAAAAATAAAATACATCTGAATCTTAAAATACTTCAATCTTTTAAAGATAGATTGGCATAAAAAATATACAAAAACAGTTTTAAAGCATTTTCATTGTCCTTTCAAACCCCTGTTGACTAAAGATGGAGTTATTGTTCTTATGCTGGAACAAGTACAAGACAGCAAAGGCCAAAAAAATTCACTTATATTGGTTTAAATATGACACATGATACATCCACTAACACATACAAATAGATATTCTTTTGGCAGTTCAATGAAAAACTCTGCATTATAATTTATAAGATACAAAACCGTCTGACAGATGTATGCTTTCCTCACTGTGCATTTCCCAAGAAAAAGCTTTTGTGCTGACATGAAAAATAAAGCAGTGAAATAGCTTGATAGCAGCAAAATCAGAAGCAGAAAAAACCAAACAGAACTGCATAAAGGTAACTCTATTTCACATGCAAAAGACGGTTTAAAGTTTAAACTTTAAAGTAGCTTGGCAGTTTTAGAAAATTGTTCATGCAAAAACTAAACTAGAAATCTAAAACAGGAACACAAGTTTTATTCTTGATGTTCCTGTTGCCCACTTGTTATATCAAAAAGTTCTATGTCATCAAGAGCAGTATGAGATGTGAATCTGCTAGATGCTTCAGCACCAGATTCATCAGTGAATTCCCTGTCAATGTATATGTCACTATCAATGTACAAATCAGCATCATCCATTGTTGCATTTGGAACAGGATCGATCCACGTAGTAGAATAATTGGATGACTCTTTAGCCACATTCTTCAATGCCAACTGCAAGTTACTACGAACATAAACAAGATCTTCTAATCTTCCAGATGACAATCTATTTCTTTTTTTGGAATGAATGTGGTCAAAGGAACTCCAATTCCTTTCACATGTTGATGCACTTGTTCCCTGGCTTAAGATACGAATTGCAAAATTTTGCAATTCTGGTGCCCCTAAACCATAAAATTCCCACCATAGTGCTGGATCACTTCTGCTCCTATCATACTTTGCTAATTTTGTTTGAAATAATCCTTCTTCTAACCTGTATGCTCTCAACTGACTTCTGATCAAACCTGCAATCTCTGGATCTGGATTTAGCTTCTCAATAGACTGGATAAGTCCATTCATGATTTCTTCATCCCTATGTCTTGGTAACCCAAACAATCTAGGGTCCAAATAGCATGTTGTTGCGTGTAATGGACTATGCATCATCTTCCATCTATGATCAATTAAATCCCATATCTCCTTGTAATCAGCTTCCACATTATCAAAAGCAGTTGCAATGGCCTCTTTGCAATGATTAAGGCTTTCATAAACAAAACCCATACAAGGTTTGTCACCATCAACCATGCGGAGCACATTAACAATTGGGCCACAAATTTTTAAAACCTTGTTTGCATTTTCCCAAAAGCCATTATTGAGCACTATTTGTTCAACATTTTTCCCCTTAGTTTCTTTTGAGAGCGTAGATCTCTCCCACTCAGTGTTGCAAAAAATAGCTCTTAGGCTCGCTTTTTCCTCAACAACTCTTTTCAAATTAATATAAAAAGTGGCAAACTTTGTATCACAAGGCCTCAACAACTCTTTTGATGCATTCTTCCTATATATGCTCAAAGTGAGACGATGGTTGATGATGAAGTTTGAAATTGTTTTGGCTCTTCGGATTGTTTCATTGACCCAAGAAAATTTGGCTAAGTCATGCAACATTAAATCCAAGCAATGAGCTGCACAAGGGGTCCAATAAATCTGATTATGTTTTTCCATAATCAGCTTCCCTGCACCAACACAATTTGATGCATTATCTGTAACAACATGGACAACATTTTCCACTCCAACCTCTTGAATCGCTTCATCCAAGTTCCAAAAATAAATTCTGATGTCTTCACTCGATCCATTGCATTTACTGCCTTCAAGAAAAGTACCCCTTGAGGACAATAAACAAGCACATTGATCAATGGGCGATGACACAAATCTGACCAACCATCACTCAAAATTGTGCATCCTGTAAGCTTCCAGGACTCTTTAATATCAGCCAACTTTCCTGTCACTCTGTCTTTCTCTCTCTTTAGCAAAGTTATCCTTAAAGCTTCAGATCCAGGAGGAACATAACCCTTCCCAAAATCAATGGCCTTTTTAATTACATTTTTAAAATATGGACTCCTCACCACATTAAAGGGAATTGCACATGCATAAAAATACTCAGCAACAGCATCATCAACTTCCTGTTTCTCAACAGGTTTCCAGAATTGATTTAATGTTTTTGGTCCACCTGTTTTTGCTTGAGGAGTTGTAGAACTTGATCCACCAATGTTTGAAACTGAATTAATGGTGTTGGAGGAAGACATGGAAATCTCCCTCTCAATTCGTTGCCTCTTATTTACCCTTTTCTGCTTTTGCATCTGTGAATTGGAATGGTCTTTCTCCACTGTGGCTTTTTGTTCATCGGTGATCTTAGTGCAAGCTCCAACACCACCTCCACTTCCATTGCTAATACCGAGAAGGTGATCCACTACTCTAGTCAAAGTGCCAGTGAAATTATGTCCACACAACTGACATGAAAGATTAAAACCATCTTTTTGGACAAAATTCCAAGCTACAGCAGTTGATTTTGGGGGTACCATTGGAATTTAGAAGTCTGAAATGCCTGGCACTACAATGTCTGAAATGTCTGCAATTTTTTTTGAAATTACATTTTCGTTAGTTAGAATTTAGAAAAAGGAAAAGTGATTCAAAACAGTTTGCAGTTTGCACACATATTTATGCATATGTATCAGTATGTTTCAAGATTTAGGCTCACAGGCCTGTAGGCTGTAGCTATTACACGAATATATAGATCTATGTAAATATAATGCAGTGAATTGTTTTCTGGGCAAATTCCAAGTCCAGCATTTGTTACAGGCTGGCGTACACACAGAACCTTGATTCCTGAACAGGTGTTATATTGGCTGTTGTTTTGATGGCACAGTTATACTGCTAAATGTTCTTATCAACACTTTTTTCTTTATTGGCATGTACTATGGATGGATACTAATATACTATTTATATATACCAGTTTTATTCGGATGTATTTTATTTTTTGAACAGTTACATAACTGGTTGCTCACAGGACTTAACAGTCATTTTTTCCAGACAGGTTTTTTGGACCAAGCCACGGCCCACTATATGGCTGATTTTTGAAGTGCAGTTCATGCACATTATAACTTATAAGTTATATGATCTAACAATTGGTTTTAACATGTCACTAACGCAATAATGGTTCAAACTGTTGTTTTATAATTTTATTACATTTATACATAAATATTCTTTTAATTTACAGTTTTACTGGCAATTGGAATTTGGATGCATCATGCAGTAAGTTAGTAACTGGTTGGGCCATAATCAATTTCGCTCTAAGGTGTGGAAGAAAGAAACTTTTACTGTGTAAAGTAGGGACATGCCAGAATGCGGAGGTGTTGAAGAAATATAATGAAAGCTTCTCCACAGTCTAAAGAAATAAGGAGGTCAAATTCATCACATTTAGAGGGCCGAAATTCACTGTCTTAAGGACTGATATCCCAGCATTGATCTCAGATCCGAAATTATCTTCCAGGTGCCACAAATTCTCGTTATTCCTCAGTGTTTGTTTTGCCCAAGCAGAGGTCAAGTTTCAGACTTAATGGCTGAGATACAGTGAGGGTGCTTACAGGGAGGTTGCAGCCTACATATTAGATCATCCAATTGATGGTCCTCGATCATTGGTTGGTGATGAAGTTGGCTTTGCAGGGGTTCCTCCTACAATGATGATTAAGTGCTCGCATAGTGCATTTCACGTTTCAGCAGGTTTTGGTAAGTTCAGTCAAGAGCCAACGGTGGGTTCTCTACAAAAGTTTGTGGAAAGCTACAGCAACTGTGAAGACATGGGTCCCCGTCCAGCTGCATTTCCTGTGGAGGAAGTGCACAAGATTACTGTGTTGGACATGCGTTTGGCAAATGCAGATAGGCATGGTGGGAATATCTTAGTTTGCAAACGAGAGGATCAATCATCAATCCGACTTATTCCAATCGATCATGGGTATTGTCTGCCAGAAAACAGTATACTCTGTCTCGGTTTATTTATATTAATATATATACACAGTCAGACTTCAGTGTACAGTTCGCCATAAAGTTTGAACTCCTACCTGAACCGTGAACGTTGAGGCCTTGTGAACTTCACAGTGATACGCGTCGGCAGGCTGCAGCTGAGAGTCGAGACGCGTCGGGCAGACTGGTAGTGGACTGGTCACTGAAATGAAAGTTATGAAACCGGAGCAGGCTGCAGCTGTAGAGTGTAGAGTCGTTTGTTGTGACTGGTGAGTATGGAGTCTGGACTGGTGAGTATGAAACCCTTCGCCCTTCGCACAACCAAACAATGCAACAATGAAACCGGCGAGCAATAAAACCCGCAGCCTAAAGCCTAAAACGCGCGAAAAAAAAATGAATTTAATCGAACGTCAGGCGAATTTAATCGAATGTCAAACGATTTTGTTCGAGAAAAATTCGAATTCGGCTTGAAATTCGAGTTCGCCATAAAATTCGGCGAACTCGAACGAATATATTCGTTTCTCATTAAAATTCGCCGAATTTCGAATTTAATGGTTGAAATTCGCCGAATCTGGTGACTAAGGTTGGAGCTCCCTCTCAAGCGAAACTCGCATGGCCTTCTGCTCATCAAACTTGATATCTCTGTGAACCACTGTCCTCCGACTGGTAAGCAAGTAAACCTGATAGTTGTGAGGTGTATCAATGTACCCCACAAATGTCCCCAACTCTGATGTCGGCTCAAGCATCATCCATGCATCCTTTGTCACATGGCAATATATCGATGAGCCAAAGATCCTGAAGTGACCCACATTTGGTCTCTTACCGGGGAAAGCTTCCTCTGGTGTCTTCATCCCAAGTATGTGATGCAAGCTTCTATTCTGAAAATGGACCGTTGTGTTGCATGCCTTAGCCCACAAGTGAAGTGGTAGGCCTTGTTCATGCATCATTGCCCATATTTCCCCTACAATAGTTATGTTCTTCCTCTCGGCCACCCCATTCTGTTGTGGGTTATGAGGTGATGTCAACTCTCGTTTAATTCCTTCCGCTACACAGAAGTCCTTAAACTCTTGAGAGACATATTCTCCATCATTGTCGCTTCTCAAGGCCTTGATCTTCTTCCCTGACTATTTCTCGACCAAAGCTTTGAACTCACAAAACTTTGTGAAAGTTTGGTCCTTCTTCTACATGAAATAAATCCAACATTAACGAGAATAGTCATCAATGAAAATCAAATAATACCTTTGCTTCGCTATGGATGTCATCGAGAATGGTCCAAACAAATCAGTATGTACTCACTCTAAGATAGCCTCTGCTCGACTGTCTCGATCATGAAAGGAAGACCTCATGTACTTTCCCAAGGTACAACCTTTGGATGTGTCAACTTACTCAAGTTTACCTTTGGGGAGTCCCGTCGATATCTGTTTCATTATCTTCAAAGCCCCATGATGCAAATGGCCCAACCGCTTGTGCCACAACTTGCCATTGTCTTGGCTTTGCACCAATTCTGCTTTCGTACTCAATGCTGCACAATCATCTACCTCTAGTTTATAGAGATTCTTCACCTAAATCCTTATCCTCTTGGTCTAACCCGTGGCTATGTGTCTTAGGAACGCCTTTCCTTTACTGAAGACAACATCATAGCCTTTGTCCTCCAACATCGCAACTGATACCAAGTTCTTCTTCATTCTAGGAACATACATCATATATGTCAAGGTGAGAAGAGCTCCATGCTCCCTCTGAAAAGCAATCGTGCCCACTCCAGAAACACTATAACTTCCCTCGTCACCCATCTCTATGTGAATCTTGAGGTGTTTCTCCTCCAAGGCACTGAATAAATTTTTATCACCGGTCACATGGAACGAGTCTCCACTATCAAGATACCAGACACAACCCATCATCTATGACACCATGCATGCAATGAGGGTAAAGTCCATTTTGAACTGAGAGGTTAATGCCTCACCTTTCGATCCTTCCGAGGATCCCTTCTTGGACTTCTTCGATGGGCAATTAGTTGCATAATGTCCCATCTTGTGACAATTAAAGCATCTTACTTTAGACTTGTCACCCTTATTCCCTCCATGAGAAAAAATCAATTTGAAATGGGAAGCCTTCCCCTTCCCTTTCCTTGCCATACGTGCTAAGGCCAGATTTTCTTCATTATCATTCTTGGATGAAGAACCATCTCATGTGCTCCTCCTAATCTCCTCTTGCATAAGAGCCGACCACATTCGTTCCCAATCCGGCAGTTTCTCCCTTCCATTCATAGAGTCCTGGTATCTATTCCAAATCTTTGGAAGGCCAAGGAGAGTGACGCTCACCATATCATCATTGGCAGTAGTTATTCCCACACTGCCAAGCTCATCTCTGCAGGTGGTGAGCTTGTTCAGATATGTGGAAATAGTATCGCCCTTGTCCATATTGATTCTTCAAAGCATATCCTTGAGTGCCAATTTCCTCTGGTCGTTACTGTTCTGGTAGAGGTCCTTCAATGTCTTCCACATTGAAAATGGAGTATCCTTCCCATGGAGACTCGAGACAATATGGTCTCAAACTCCCTCAAGGATGATCTATCTTGCCTTCGCCACACACTTCTTCCACTCATCCAACTCTTGTGCATTAGTTGAAGTTGGCTTTGGGATTTCTCAATCAATGAATTCCTTCAAGCCATTGTCTTCTAATACAACCTCCATTCTATCTTTCCATGTTATGTAATTCGAACTACCTTCCAAGGCATACTCGAGTCTCAATCCATAGAACACCATTGGCCAACCTTGAAGTATGATATGAATCTGATTTGCACCTGCAACCCCGAACTTCAAACTTCGAATTCTCTTTTCAGTGTACTTTTCACACTTCTGAAACCATGTAGAAAATATGTGATAGGTTAACCTGATAATGCAATATGAATCAAAACAAAATACTATAACCTACTTCTACTATCAATTTGCGAAAGCTTAAAGATCGAGCTGAACAATATAACCAGAAGAAGAAGAATCAATGGCACAATACACATGAACATACTTTGGGGAAAGTCTCAGATAAAAACCCCACACTATTGTATTATCATACATGGTGGAAATAAATAGGAATTATACAAAGCCTTAGCTCTCACAGCTAGCTAACTCTCAGTACAATCCTCACAGATGCTCACAGGAAATCTTGTCTTCTCTCCAACCTTCCTCTCTGCCCTCCAAGCTCCTATTTCCTTGTGTTGTTCCTTGTGGATGATTAGCCTATTACCAAGTGGAAAAACAAACCTTCAAAACTGTGCAATCCTCAAGGATGAATCCTTGACTGCATGCATGAGTTTTCTCCATGAGAAAACACATTCAACTGATAGTACATTGTCCTTGAACATTAATCTCAACTGGGTCTTTCTCAGAATAGACATGCATGAGTTTCTGATGAGGGAATCTTCAGTTGATTGGAGTAGCACTACTTGAGTGCATTAATGCATCAACTAACTGTTAACTCATTATTAGTTCCTCAAATAGTTTGGAACTAGTTTAACTGGACTTAACTCAGTAAACTGATTTAACTAATTACAACTCAAATATAACTCAATCTTATCTCCTTAATTTAAGGGATAACTCTTGCATGACTTCAGAAAGACTTCTAACTTGAATTTCTCCAACTAATTAATTTAAATAAATAAATTAATTATTTTCAAGTAGTTGTTAAGACTAAATTCGATTTTAATTCACAGTTTAATTCAAGGAAAAATTAAATTGGAATATTCTTGTTGCCATATTTCAACACTCTAAAGGTTACCCCTGTATGAGGGCATGTCTAGGATGTAGGAAGTAGAACTACATCCAAAGTATAATATAAGATGCATCTAATACTAAACCTATCTTGATTGAAGGAAGAATTAGTCCTTATTTCAATCAAGAGAAAGCTAAAAGAATGGGAAAAGAAGCATAAGCATATTGAAATTGGAATGAGATAAAGGAAATAGTCTAGGTAAATAGTTCCAATACCTAATCCTTGTTCGAGAAAATGTAGAAAATAAATGCCCATTAAATAGTTAACAGACATCCAACTGCATGTTGAAAATAGCAACAAGAAATGCTAAATATAGAAGTGCTAAAAATATCATTGTT
The DNA here is from genome assembly GCA_031772625.1 of Pinus tabuliformis. NCBI lineage: Eukaryota > Viridiplantae > Streptophyta > Pinopsida > Pinales > Pinaceae > Pinus > Pinus tabuliformis. The sequence continues at coordinate 1,640,854,954 of CM062819.1, read as the reverse complement.
ATAAATATCATTTCAGGATACATTCCAATTTTAGTTAGTCCCTGAACTAAAATTGGAGAATTAAAATTCGAATTTGATCTTAGCAGCTGTTTGAAAAATAATTAATTAATTCATCTTGAGTTAATTAGTTGGACAAAATCAAACATGAAGTCTATGTGAATACATGCAACAGTTATCCCTTTGATTGAGAAAGTTATCCCTTAATTAAGGAGATCAAGATGAGTTGTACTTTGAGTTGTAATTAGTTAGCTCAGTTAACTGAGTTAAGTCCAGTTAGATTAGTTCTAACAGTTTGTGGAATTGATCGTGAGTTCAGTTAGTTAATGCATGCATGCATGTAACTAGTGTATTTCAGATAATTGAATATTCTCTCATAAATAACTCATGCATGTCAGTTCAGTCAGAGACCCAGTTGAGATCAGAGGATGGGACAGTGTACTATTAGTTGCAGGAATATTCCCTTGAGGATATCTCTTGCATGCAGAAGGAATTCATTCCTTGAGGATTGCACAATTATTTCTGAGTTTGGTGAGTTGTGTGAGAGGTGAATTCACATAGGTGGCAGCCAGAGGACCCAAGAGAAATTGCGCAAGGAAATAGGAGGCTTGGAGGACTGAAGGAAGGCATATGTGTTGTCTATTTTGTCTATGAGCAGCATTGAGGGATTGTACTGAGAGCTGGATAGCTTGTGAGCTAAAGCTTTGTGTAATCCGGAGATATTTCCACTTGTATAATAATACAGAGATCGGGGTTTTTAGCCTAGAGTATTCTTCTGTGTTCATGTGCGATTGTTTCTCCTTCATAGGGACGCTTCCAGAATTTCAGAGGGACGCTTCCAGAATTTCCAGGAAGCATCCATATCAGTCCGAAACACGTTTCAGAATTTTGGAACCGCGCTTTCGGGGACACTTCCTGGACACATCCATACCATACGCGCTTTGCGCATTAGATCGGGGGGGGGGGGGGGGGGGACGTTTCCTGCAACATTGATACATACTCATAGTCCATAATTGAATTTGAAATATGAAGAATTTATTTTCAATAATAGAGCAAGAAATAGTGTTGTACATCTGATTATAGAAATAAATCTTATTATAAAAACGAATCAATTACATAAAACATCAGAGAATTACAATAGTGCAGGTCCTCTCTTGTCTCTAAATCGATTCCCTATCTGCACAGATGGATCTGATCTCACTACAATAATGCAAATGAGTCTTAACTCCTTCTATACAAATAGGTTGTAAGCTCTAGTATTACTCTGCCTCTTTTCTCTTTGGATTCGAATCCCCTTTCTCACAATCAGAGATAAGTATTCACAACTAGTGGAAATATTAACAGTCCCCCTCTATATCTCAACAATTGAGTTAATTAAAAGAAAATGAAACAAAATGATTCCTTCGATTGGGGTTCTAGCCAAATACAGATTGTATCAGTTAAGCAAAATTGCCCTGTTTGGTACGTGCTGATGAGTTTGGTTTGCTTCTGATAGGATAGAATTGCACTTTTCATGGTGAAGTCCAACCTTAGCCTCGTTGTTTCAACCACCTCTATCTATTCTTATCCAACATTATGCCACTTGGTGGGGTTTCTTTGGAAATTTTGACTAAATCTATTCGCCATCATCGGCCATGGAAGCCTTTCTGTCAAACAAAGCGAGAATTAGTTGCATATAAATTTTTTACAACGAAAAAACAAATTATAAAAATAAAATGTTAATTAACTTTATAACTAAGTAGCTTTTTACTTAATGAAAAAGAGGTCGTATAGAATAGTGAAAAGTGGCAAGAGCTGAGTGGTATCGGAGGTAAGCTCATCGGACCTTTTTAAAATGAGACAAAATGAAATAGTTGTGATATTGAGTGGCTCTGATATGGAGCGGATGCGCTATCTTATTCAACTCCCTTTAATAAATTTATTGGGTCCATTATATCGGAGCCTTGTATCGAAGATTTGATATCGGGGGTTTTACAATTGTTACCATTTAAAATTTTCGATATACGAGTGGACATGATATTCTAATTAAACCATCATTAATATGCATATTGGGTCTGACTTATCAGAGCCTGGAAGATATCGGAAGTCGAAGATAGGAGGGATATGATTATCGGAAGTTGGAGATCGGAGGGAGTGTTGTATCGTAGTTTTTAAAAGCTTGCTCAATTGAAAATCTCCGACAAGTGTTGGCCCTGATGGGAACGGGAATAATGATGTGGCACGTGGTCCCTCCCACAGCTACTTATAAATTATAGTGCCTTTATGTAATGGTCAAACTTTGGTTATATGATATGTTATTTTAATAATCCAAAGTTTATAAAAATGGTTTGTTACATATATATTTCAAATATAATATGCTCTCCATGCCACTTATAATATAGATTGGGTTTTTGACATTGGGGAATTCTAAAAGCATTCCTCTGATGTCATAATTTCATATCTCTAATTATTTCAATAAATAACCACTTGTTTAATGGTTAAGGCCTAACTTAAAGCCGCTTAATTATATCAATCTTGGTCTCGAGGGCTATGTATAAAATATAAATTAATATTTACAATTGAAAATTAATTATTTACAAATAAATAAATTTATAAAACAAAGGTGATTTAAAATTTATACATTTTAATAGGCCAAGGCAGTGAAAAAATATCCAATATTCAATTAGGTGCCATTTACAAACCAAATAACCAAATGAGATCAAAACGTTATGATAGGAAGATAGGAACAGATTGAACTAGTGCGTGAAAGGCAATTGTCGATTGTCAATCTCATGTGGGACTGCATATATGGGTCAAATGGACTAATTTTCTAGGTACGCATACATAGTGTCACCATTCCAAAGAGTGGCTTTGTATATAATGAACTGAAGTTCACCTAGATGACATTGGGGTTGAATAACAACAATATCTAAGGGGTTGGGTTGTTGATGGAAGACATAGGAATGATTAGGTGGATCATCCCCAAGGTGATCTGGAGTGATATGAGACTCTAGAAGTTCCTTAAGGTGGGGAAGAATAGTGACACTAGAGTTGACATTACCAGATGTGACATGAGGGTTGGGAAGAAGTTCTTCTTCTTTACCTTGAAAATGTTTAATTTCCACAAGCTTGGGTTTAGGTTAGAATATTAGAATCTCTAATGCTACCAAACCAAGAATCTCAACTAGAACTACTTTGCAATGTGCATAGTGGAAAATATATAGTAAATCACATATGCACAAGTATACACAATTTTTAACAAATTTGTACAATAATGTACAACACATTCTTCATTATATTAAACCAAATCCAAATAATACAAAAATTTATGGTATACAAGATACAATGACAAACATTTTGCGCAGACTCTATGGTGTATCTTGTCATGTCGGTCCTTCACTTCATTATTGCACACTAGCTACCTGTTAGTCCTTCAAAGGACAACACATCAAGACTCCAATAGGGCTTCCACCTAACACTGTTTCATATCACTTTTGTAGCATGTACATAGGCTAATCCAATCTTCTCTATTGGTAGATCTAATTCCCGAGCTCCTCTATGCCAGGCTAGTAGTCACCTTTTTCCATCAAGGTGTTACACTTCAGCACCAATATTCACCCAACCTTTAGCTCCTCTTCATCACTTCAAGATAGCTCATCTAGGGCTACTTGGGGCTATCAACATGCTGCCCTCCACCAACCCAATTATTCCTGATACTTCACTATAGATTCTGCTCCTAGTATGGACTTTTCACCTCCATGGAAAGTCCTCCAAATGGCACTTACATGTTTCAATGTAAACTGATCGAAATCCAGCCACAAACTATGACCCCACACACATCTAATGCTTCCCTCCAATTTTGTTGTTCATGTTGTCCTTTCACTATTCTGGTTAGGTAAAGTGACCATGTTGCAACATCCCTTCAACCCACTCAACAGTCCATTGACAGCCTTCCAAAAATTTACAACCTAGGAAAGGAAGTCTCATCTCCAACCGTGCTGATTTTTTGGGCACGTTATAGCCCCAAACATCTCCACTATGCCTTGTTTTCTAATGGCTAGGCCTATGGCCTACCACAACAATGCATTGCCACTTTCAGCCCTCACAAAACAACCCTTTGTTGCCTTGTTTCATCCCCCAATAGACCTGCATGCACCCTTTAAAAAACTCGGTCTAGCTATGGCACAGACCATCCCTCCATGCAACTATAAAGAGGCTCCAACATCCCTTAAACTCCCACATTGCCCCTTCCTCCTTTTGTGTGACTAGTTCAGAGATTTCTCCTCTTCAACGAGTTTGTTTTCTCCTTGTGTGTTGCACTTTTTGGATACTTCTAAGTCCTCCACTCCACCTTTATATATACACATAAAGAGGGATCCATGAATTTGATGAAGATTCATGTCTCTTGGACGAATTCCTCAAGCCTATATGACTTGTCTTATCCAAATACTAATGACAACTTCAAATTTTCATAACTTCATTTCTAGAGCTCATATTTGAGTGATATTTGGAGCATTGGAATCAGCAGACCAAGCTTTAACACCTCAAATTTTCTCATGCTCAAATTCATCATGGTTTTGACCCAAGTCCCAATGGTTGAGAAACCCCTACCTTAGGTTCCAAGCCCACAAGTGACACTTGTGGCACTTTTCCCTCCAAACCTCGAACCCTAGGACTTGGACTACCTAGCAAGCTACACAAATCAACATTCCAGCTTAGCAAGGGAGGTACTTCCAAGACTAGGAAGTAGCTCACCATCATCATCACTCCTCACAACACTTTCCCAACACCTAGCACTCACAATCGCAATAATCCATGTTCTGTGAACTACGCCTTTCTTGGAAGTGTCGTTGTCACTGGAAGCATCCTACTTCTTCTTCCTCTCATGTATCGCTTTCCAATCTCTCCATGGTTCCTTCTTGGAAGTCGTAGGAGCATCCTTGCTCCCCACTGACCATGCACTCTTCTTGGGCTGCAAAGTCTCCCTCTGAACCTATAATCTCCCTCTAGAACTCGACTCCCTATGAGTCTCTAGAACCTGGACCTTCTTCTCAAGAAAGTGTACCTTCTTCTCAGGAACCTGTACCTACTCCTCTTAAGACTACACCTGCACCTACTCCGCCTGCTTCTTTTCATTATCCACAAGCTTTCCCATCAACCTGTAGAGACCATTCTCTCTAACTTCAAGCACAATCCCATTGGAGCTAGAGCCTTTGGGCCTCAGTCCATCGAGACAGAAATCGCACTATATCTGAGTCCTGGTGCGAACAGTACATCCTAGACTTGCATCACTCATCCTACCTCCATTCTGAATGGCACAACACCTGATCCTCGGATCCCCTTCTGACTCTTGTCACCCAACACCATGTGCAACTTCGAGTCCCATTCAGCTAGAGTCTCAAAAACCTCATGTGACCTTGTCATATGTTTTGTCGCACCATTGTCCACATACCATCCATCCTCATCAACAGTACCCTGTAAGAAATGAGAGATCATGGCAGAGTCCTCCTCTTCCAATCTCCTGGTGAGATCATCTATCTCAGCAGAATTGGTAACATCGGTGACCTGCTTTCCTTTCTTCTTCTTTTCATCTCCCTTCTTCTTCACCAGACATCTCGACAAAAAATGACCCATCTCACCATAGTTGAAACACTTGACTTTACTCAAGTCCTTCTTCTGCTTACCCTTCATTCGCACTGCAAGTGCCACATCATCATCAAAAGTCTTCTGCTTTGGATGAAGATCCTTGTCTCACAATTATTCCTTAATGAAGTCAACCCACATCCTATTCTAGTCTCGCAACTTCTCTCTCATAATGATTCCTTTGATGAAGGGCTTCCATTCCTCGGTGAACCCTTTCAAGGGAATCCTCACCATATCTCCATCTAAAATGATCACACCAACGACAGTAACTTCATATTTGGCCTGGGACAATATTGTTAGATACGAAGTCATGCCTTCACCCTTTATCATCTTTGTGGACTTCAACTTATCCTCTAATACCAGTACCTAATTCTGGTTCTTATTCTGGAACAAATTCTGAAGAGCCATCCACATCTCATGTGTGGTGTTCTTCCCAGACAATTGCGGTATTAGGGCATCCTTCATACCATCAAGGATTATGAATCTCGCCCTCGTATCCAAATCCTTGAACACTTCCATCTCCTTTGGGTCAGTTAGCTTCTTGATGGTTTTCTCAGCGAACTCCCAGATCCTGTTGACCTGCAAGACCAACTTGATCCTTTCCTGCCATGGATTATAGTTGGACAACCCCTCTAACCTGTCCTCATCCCGAATACCAACCTACAACTTCGACATTGTCACCTACAATATGACCAACACCATCTTAAGTTGTACTTATTTGTGCACAACTCTGATTCACTGACTTCCAAAGTAGCTCAAAAATGCTTTGATACCATGTTGAATTTCCATGATCTTGGGTCTAGGTTAGAATCTTAGAATCTCTAATGCTACCAAACCAAGAATCTCAACCACAACTACTTTGCACAATGAAAAATATAAGGCGGTAAATCACACATGCACAAGTATACACAATTTTTAGCAAAATTGTACAACAATGTACAACCCAATCTTTGTTATATTAAACCAAATCTAAATAATACAATAATCTATGGCATACAAGATACAATGACAAACATGTTGCACAAACTCTATGTCGTATCTTGTCCTATTGGTCCTTCGCTTTCGTACTTCTCACTAGTTTCTCCTTAGTCCTTCAAAGGAAAGCACATCAAGTCTCCAGGAGTGTTGCCACCTAACACTGTTGCACATCACTTTTGTAGCATGTACACTATATGATCCAGTCTGCTCTATGGGTAGGCCTAATTCCCGAGCTCCTCCTTGTCGGGATAGCAGTCACCTTTGTCCATCAAGGTGTTGCACTTCGGCACCAATCTCCACCCAATCTTCATCTCCTCTTTGTCACTTCAAGATATCTCGTCTAGGGCTACTTTGGGTTATCAACACACTACCCTCCACTAGACCAATGATGCCCAATGCTTCACTGTAGATTCTGCCCCTAGGATCGATTATTCACCTCCACATAAATTCCTCCAAATGGCACCTACAAGCTGCAATGTAAACTGATCCAAATCTGGTCACAAACTATGACCCAACACACATCTAATGCTTCCCTCCAAGTTTTTTTGTTCTTTTTGCCCTATTTTGGTTAGGGCAAGTGACCACGCTACAACAGTGCTTCAACCCACTCAATAGTCCATTAAAAACCCTCCAAAAATTTGAATCCTAGGCAAGGAAGACTCCTCTCCAACCATGTTGTTTTTGTAGGCACTTTACAGGCCCTAACACCTCCACGGTGCCCTGTTTTGTGATGGCTAGGCTCGCGGCCTACCACAACAATGTGTTTCCACTTTCATCCCTCACAAAATAGCCCTTCCATGCCTTGTTTCTGCCCCCAACAAACCTGTGTGCTTCCTTCAACAAACTCGGTATGGCTATGGCGTAGACCATCCCCCGACACAGCTACAAAGAGGTGCCAACAGCCCTAAAACTCCCACGTTGACCCTTCCTTCTTTGCTATGGTTAGTTCAGATATTTCTCCTCTCCAACGAGTTTGTTTTCTCCTTGTGTGTTACACTTTTTGGATGCTTCTAAGTCCTACACTCCACCTCTATATATACACATAAAGAGGGCTCCACGAATTTGATGAATGGTCATGTCTCTTGGATGAATTCCTCAAGCCTACATGACTTATCTTGTCCAAATATTAATGACAACTTCAAAAATTCATAACTTCATTTCTAGATATCTGATTTGAGTGATCTTTGGAGCATTGGAATCGGCATGCCAATCTCTATCACCTCAAATTTTATCATTCTCAAATTCATCATGGTTTTGACCCAAGTCCTGATGGGTTAAAAACCCCTACTTGGGTTCCAATCCCACAAGTGGCCCTTGTGGCGCTTTTCCCTCCAAACCCCGAACCCTAGGGCTTGGAGTACCTCCCAAGCCACACAAATCAATAGAAAAATGGATGCCCCCTTACGCAAACATTATGTGGTCATGTAATGGTCACAAAGTGGATGTGGGACAAAGTTAACGGTTTAAAAAAAAGGGTATTTGAATGAATCATGATTATGAGATACAAGGTTCACATACGCAATGTCTTCTATGGTAGACTAATGACAAGTGGATCCAAGGTCCACCAATGTTGAGACTAAAGTGTACTCCAAAGAAGGTTTGAAAGAAGAATAATAGGAAACTCATAAAGAGTATGAATATATCAATTCCATGGATGACAACAAGTAGAGAATAGGGGTTGAACTATCCATTATCTCAATATCAAGATGGGGAATCACGATGGTGGGTTGAGAAACCTCCTGTCTTGAAGAAGTATTGGAGCCAAAACCCATAGGTAGAGGAGGAGAAGAGTCACTACGAGCGGCATATAACTTGTGAAGCACCATAAGTGTATCACAGAAGTTTTCGAGACAAGGACAGTGATGGGAATAATGTCCATACTTATCACACAAAGCACAAGGGTGGTTCGTACATAAGGATTTATTCTTCTTGGTAGACTCGGGTAAGGTAACTTGGACCTCAAGAATTTTAGGGTTTGGAAAAGTACCAGAGGCCACATTCTTAATATGAGAAAGTTCAAGACAATTATTGGTGGCATTCCCAACAACATCACACAAAGCACATGGAGGAGAAGGCTTCACCGGTTTAGGAGGATTTGGAGTTGCTTGGGTTCCCTTGTCTTTGCCCTCCTTTTTTGGGGCTTTCCTCCCTCACTAGATGCTTTCACAACAAGAGTGGCTTCAGTGCAATTTTTATGGAGAAGTGTACAAAAATAATTTACTTGTGTTATAGTTGAATTATAACCCTAAAAAAAAAAATGGTTTTCTCTATGCTCCAAATCTACCAAAAAAAAAAAAAAAAAAACTGCAAAAAAATATGGCATGCAGATAGAAGCATACAACAGCAGAAATATAAGTGAAACAACCAAATGGAGAATATGAAAGATCAATTATATTAATCAATAATAGTACACCTAGTGAGGAGTGATTATAGAATTAGGTTAGTAGATCCCCCTTCATGGGATGGGTCCTTCTTAACTTTGCACTTCAGAAATGTGCTTCTGTTTCTCAATATGTGGTATGCAATGGGAAAAAAATAAAACAAAGGATGCTTGAACTCAAGTGGGAGCTCAAATGCTATGAGACGATAATGGGGATGATGAAAATGATCATGGTGAAGTATGGATAGAAATCCCTCTATTTATAACAAACTATTGGAATAGATTGAGAATAAGAAAATAATAAAATATGATTGACTAAATCTAAATCTAGCCATTGTGAATACTTTATTATATTTTTTTAGAGGGAAAAAATATTCAAAATGGTCAAATATATTTATTTAGAAAGTTGTTAAAGTAATTAACAAATAAAAATTATTTATTAATCACTTTGTGAGGATTAAGACAAATATGAATTGAAAATCATTATTGAATCATGGTTTAACAACTATCTCATATGGAAAATAGGGGATAAATAAGGAATAATAAATAAATAATGATTTATTTAATTATTTTCATGGACTTTTTGGATTTTATTGAGAAATAATTTAGAAAAATGGTTCAATAAATGATTTCCTATGGTGAAAACGGGTTTTACCATGGTTAAACTCATCCTACATGGTGTATTTCGATCAACCTAGTAAGAAATGGTTAGGTGAACATTTTTTGGGTGATAACAAGCTCAGATGCAATATGCATTGGATTTTTTGGAGTCAATTGTATTCAATTGGTGTGAAAGTCTCCTGATTAACTTGAAGGAGCGGCAAAAATAGGACAGTTGAAACATTTTAGATATGGTTCCATTGTGGTTTATTTCGCCTCAGAGAGAATTGCTTTACTATGTCATCAAAGGATTTTTATGGAAATAGAAGTCGAGAAAAGAGTGAAATAATCTTAGTATAAGGAGCTTTTAGTGCAGCAAAGAAGGAGAAGATAAGACTGAAGTTTAAGGGGTTGGGTCAAACACAGTCACACGTGTGAGAAAAAGATGCCTCTCTGCGGTCATAACAATAATAGCATATCAGCCCCATATCTCTCATTGTTTGGGCTAGAAACCAAGTCCTATAAGGCCTCCCACTATGTCGAAGAAGAGACTCTCTCAAGCGAAGAAGAAAAGGGTCAAAACCTTAGGGAAACCTCCCACACATGTGAAAAACTAGGGCTACTATGTTGTCACATCAAGTCTGCAACTTCACATCCAGAAGGAGCTCGATTGGTTTAGAGAAGGAAGGCATCATCTTATGTGAAAGAGTTCACTAAGGATCAAGGAAAAATATCTCTTCTAGAACTAAGCATAACAAGGTCTATCACCATTTGCCAAAAGAAATAGGAGGATGAAGTGTTGGGGAACGACGTTCTGGAAGAAGAAGGACGAAGTTTCAGGAAACAAAGTGTAGGAAGAAAGAAGAAATTGACATGTGCTTGGAGGATATTCTTGTCCAGGGTATAGGGTTTGGAATTGATCAATAAGAAGCTTCAATAAGAGAAACTTACTAAAGGGTTTTCCTCTCAAGAGAAGAGGGTTTGGCCCTGGCAGAAACCCAACATCTTGTGTTCTTTTTCTTATGGTTTTGGTAGCATTTTGATGAAGTACACACACATGCATTAATAATAAGAAGAACATTAAGCTAACAAGAAAAGTTAAAAGACTTCAAAATTTGTTATCTAGTCAAGAAGAATCAAACTACACCTAATTGCCCTAGATTCTTCAACATGGAATCAGAGCTAAGGTGACACATCAAGGAAAGGGCATCTCAAGAACACTCATAAGGTGACTCATCAAGGAAGGACATCTACAAAGTTGAAGCATCCATCCAAGAAGTCTCAATCACTTCAAGGACAAGAAGGTCTACCATCTATCATTCATCAAGGAAGACTACAAAGAAGAGCAGATCAAAGAGGGACCTACATCATCTACAAGTCATCAATCAAAACTCATCATCAAGTCAAGTCCACTTGGAAAAGGAAACTTGAAGAACATCAAGATGCTAGGAAGGAAATCCATCAAGTCTTCAAGGAGAAATAAAATCCACTACATCTAAAAATATATCAAGTAAGTATATGTCCCCTTCCGAATATACATCATTGTCCTTTTTCAAGGAAAACAACAAATTGGTAGGTAACAATAACTTTCTTGCATGGAAGAAGAGGACTGATTTACTTCTCAAGAAGAATGAACTCCCTAACACATCAAAGGGAATGTTACTATTCCTACTAAGGAACAAACTCAATCCTTAGGCAAGTATAATAAGGATGGGACAAGAGCTCAAATGAGTCTAATAGAATCCATCAAGGACTCTCTCATTCCTTATGTCTCCAAATTTGAAACATCAAAATAAATCTATGATAAACTAGTAGAGCTATTCTCAATAACCACAGTTGGAGAAGTGATATCTCTAAGAAATGAAGTGTACAAAATGAAAATATCCAAGGAAGGAATAGCTCCCTTCTTCATGAAGATATCTGAGATGAGAGATCGACTTCAAGACCTAGGGGAAGTCATTTTCGACAAAGAAATGACAACTGAAATGCTCTACCTGAGGATTGGAGAAACTTCACATCAAGTATATATGCCAAGAAGGAAGCTACCAGACTAAGTGAAATGTGGTCTTTATGAAAAACAGAGGAAACTAGACTCAAAGCCAAGGAAGATGTGGGATCAAAGGAGAAAGTATTTCCTACCATGGCCAAGAGAAAGGGAAAAAATCGCAAATTTGATCCACGAAGAAAAAACAACAAAGATATGTCCAAAATCCAATGCTATGGATGCCAAGAATATGGACACGATAAGAGGAATTGTCCTAAACTAAAGAAGGACAACAACAACAAAATAAAAGGGGAAGAAGCTCACATGACTCAAGAAGTGAAAGAAGAAGAAAAAAATAAAATAAGGAAGATCCTTTCGATCTCTAATATGAATAAGTCAAACTCTTGACTTAAAGTCTTCTTTCAAAGTTTTTAGTACGATAAGAGCATGTAGGAATAGAATAAAATTGCATAGCTAGAAACATATTCTAGAATCTAGCAGTATGAATTGCATAGAGTTCTAGATACTCATGTAGAAAGAGCATTTATAAATGAGAACAAAATGCATGGTTAGAAATATCTTCTAGAATATAGGAGCATGGTAGATATAGCTCAAGATATTCATGTAGAAGGAGAATACCTAGAATAGGACCTCATCCACAATGAAAGGAAATTGATCATGAATAAGAATCTTAGAAAACCTCCATCATCAAAAGGAAATAAACATTTGCAGGGTAAGGGTCTTCAAGATCCTATGATGGAATCTTCAAAAGAAGATTCATGAATAAGAAGCAGATGTTTCATTGGGAGTCCCATTCATGGGATTCAAGAAAAGGATGATATGCAGGCAAGCTAAGATGATCAAAGGAGAATCAAGATGAGGTATGTAGCATCAAAGTTTAGTCATGTTATCATATGTACATTATTGAGTCATGGGAATAGTTCTATAACATGATCAAGTAGGAAAGAATCTCTTTTACCAATAACATGCTTGAAGGCACGTACTACAATGTAATGAAGGTCAACAGAAGAAAATACTCACATAAGGAGTATAATATTGTTGACTAGGAAGCAAGAAGGAATGTTGACTAGCCCTAGAAACTAGCAATGCTTAAGTTCTCCCTCAAGAAGTAGAAGGTAGTTGACCAATCTATCCAAGAAGTGTAGTGCCCACTCTAGTTGACTGACAGTGATATGACACAAACATTTATTTAGCCATAAGGCCCACACTTTATTCTTTGAGGACCTCAGGTTGAGGATCCGGGCACATGACACTATTATTAGTGATTGAGATATTCATGGTTGTGATGTTTATGAATGCTTTCCATTGATATTATGATAGCATGAATGGTTATGTATCTTATCTATTGGTATTCTGATGATTGCAACATTAAATAGTTAAGTTTGGTCTCTAGTTGAATTTATGATGATGAGGGTAGTAAAGAATATGTATGCTCTCTACTAAAAGCATGATGATGATAAATTTGATGGATAGGTATATTTCTATTGCTGTTACGATGTTGATAGCTTAATAAATATGTATTTTTCCATTGATGTTTAATGATGATAGCCATGATGGATGTGTCCCCTATGTTACCTACTTTCTTTAATTCAGGCTTACAATGGACAATGATGTGAATGACTAGGAATTGTTAATGATGTTATTATGACAATGACTAACATTGAGAAACCTTGTTACTGATGATTATTGAGTATGGCAGGAAACCATTAGAGGCACTCGCATATGACGAGTTGATGACACCTGGTTTGATGAAAATTCATATTATTTTATCTTTGAAAGTCTAAGTCGATCTTGAAATCTACCATATATGTTTAACTATATTTTGATGATATGTTAATGGTTGCAGGCACAGATTAGTTGCTTGACCGAATGACTCACATATGGGTGATGGGGTTGTACAAGTGGATGGAACTACATGGGAGGGGTGGGACAGAGTCCCTGATCCCACCCACTAGCACTCCTGCCATGACTTGGGCTGGAAGGGTTAACACACCTTCGCCTTGAAGATCACGATGCCATGAGGGCAGGTCCCAAAGTTGGGTCGCTCATGAGGATTTTACCGGGGGGTGCACATCAAGGCGGATTCCTTGATCCCCCACACCATTAGTCTCACTATAGCAGGCAACATAAGAGATGATAGTGGTCTATGATGTTGCACTATACTTTCCCCTCGTAGTTACTGGATGTTTGAAGGGCAAGTGGTGTGGCACCCTTGGAACTTCAGGGGAATTTCTTGAAGGGCACGACCAACTTGGCACCCTTGGCATCACAAATAAACTATTAGGTGTGGCACCCTTGGAACTTCTAGGGAAGTTCTTGAAGGGCACAACCAAACTTGGCACCCTTGGAATCATTAAAAATAAATAATAATAAATAAATATAAGCAAGGAATGAAAACTAGGTAAATTTACATCAAGGGTAAATGATGATTAGAAACCAATGTAATTAAATCAAAAATAAAACTTGGAATAAGGAGGATCATAGGAAGAAATAAAATAGAGTACCTTAAAAACTCTACCCTTCCCATGTTGGAAAATACTAGGTAGATTATGTGGTTTAATTAGGTAAAAGGGAAAAGATGAACATAATTTAAAGGATAAAGATTAATCCTAAACTAATTAAACCTAATTAAGAAAAGAGGAAGGTGAATTAAATAAGAATAATAAATTAAATTTAGAGAAATGTAGAGAAGCTCCATGTGGCAACAACCAACATAAGAATATCCATCTAAGAGATAACCTGACTTAAATTAGGGAGTAGATTGGGGATAAAATCTTAACTCATTAATTGACTTCAAGTAATGAACACAATTTAAGGAATAAAAAGGGGGGGATAAAGAGACAACTAGGAGAAGAAATAGGAATCTTGTGAGGTGAGGAAAATATTAGTTTTAAATAAAAAGTTAAGTAAATAATTTTGGGTGACCCTTGATGAGAGAGTGACACATGGGTAGGTGAATAATCAAGCTATTGAATTAAAAAAAATATACAATTATGCATGACATGCCAAGTGTCATCTATGAGGACTCTTATAAAAGAAGGGGCAAGCCATGGGAGAAGGGACTTTTTGGAACCCTATTGTTGGATGGATGAGATGATGTCAGAGCAGTGATTACGAAGCTATAGTGAGTTTGGTGAGGTAGAGGATTTTAGAGAGGGGACTCTTGAGCCAAGGTGTGCTCTCCTCTACCAGCTAGTGCTTTCCTCCATTGTACAACCCCATTGCAGCTCGGGGGTCCGCGGGGAATAAGAGTACCCAAGGAGTAGGCTGGGAGGTTAACCGATGGGTCTTCACATTCGGATCAAGTACGTCATCATTCACTCGCGGAGGTGACTGGCAACAAGGGAATACCAGTAACAATAGAGCAAGCGGAGTCTCGCCTTTTGGTGAACGGTACATATGTATTTCATTACTATTTGATCTTAGTTAAAAGTATGTAAATGTTATGATATGTTCCCTGAAATGAGTGGTAGGAATGTGTTAGATAGTGTTGAATAACCTTGAGATTTAATGCGTTTCTTTTCTGGTTGTATTTGTTGTTTAAAAAAAAAAATGTATATAGTCTGAATGTGGTCCTTACATTTGGTATCAAAGCACAAGTTGAACCCTTGAGGCCTATGGGCCCATGCATGCATGACTAGTTTTGTTTGCTATATATGGGTATTTCTCTAAAAATCAAATTACTCAAGTTCCAAAAAAAAAAAATCGACCATATGTGGGGATTGAACCCACGACCTGCATCCCAACAATCATCATTTCGTAATCCACAACCTTCAATTCTCAGCAATTTATAACGTGAGAGCCGCACAACAAATCGACCACAGTGGGAGTCGAACAAACGACCTCTTGATCCGAAGTCGAACGCGCTAATCCACTGCGCTATATCTTCACAATGTTTGGTAATTGGCACCAGCGTTGGAAGCATGGGATATTTTAGGTTGTTTCATGGAAATAACACTCTTCTGGGGAGTAGTCTGATACAACTCAGGATAGTTCCTCTGTGCGATTTTTCCCTGTATTTTTACTCACTCCAATGAATATTTACTGAGAAAGGACTTCATGGTTTTGCCTTGTACGCACAGCAAGAGGAAACAAACTAGTATGCTCAGCCCAAAATAAAATACATCCCATTTTAGGGTATGCTGTCCAGAACTTGTTTTATCAGGAGTTGATGATGTTGCTCGTGGACAGGAAGAAAACTTATTTCTTCTAGTTTACAAACTCAGCTGCATGCATGTCAATAATGAACTAGTACCTTTCTACACAACTCGAACTCCACAATTCAATTGATAAGAATATCCTGAACAGAACTCAGCCAAAAAGAATAAGAGAACTAGTCCTCTTCCATCCGTGATTGTGAGATTACTTCTTGTGAAATGGCTCCAAGAAGTACTGATTTTTTTTAGTTAATGCATCTTTTCCAGTGAAGCATTTAATCAAACAGTTTGAGAACAATGTGCTATGGGTATACTTAATTTAATTTGACTCCAGATGAGAAGCATAGAACCCAGATGACTGGTAATACTCCTGCAACATATCTGGGTATATTAGATGATTTAGTGAAGAACGTCAACTCTACAACAGTGGACATATATTCATAAATTAATTCCATGTGCACAGTTGTTCCATATGGCCTGATAACCAGAAATATCTCCTCCCTTTCGGAAGCCACAAAACCCACCACAAGCTGGGTTGTCTTATCACCCCTCAAAACTCTAGTTCGAACCCTTATGAAGGTTGGTACGCACAGATTTTGGAGGTTGCTTTGTTCAGCTGGCAATGAGAGCTAACTCATCCTTCATAGCTAGATAACTCGACCTCTTAACTACTAAGAATCAGCCCACAAAAAGGGAGATGACAACACCCTCTTTCCTGGAATGAAACTCGGTCAATGGTACACAGAAACCGAGTCTTCTTTCAGAGATGAACCTCCCAAAGCACACATTTCTGGGAAGTTTTCTTGTAAGAAATAATTCTTGTTAACAAACTAGGCTTTCAATTCTTGAATGGGACAGTCTTGTAATCAAATTTTCTGTAATCAGCAAGAACTCGGAGCGGCTGTGACGCCGTGGGTAGGTCATCAATTTTCTTTAATCAGGAAGAATTTAAATTTAGACGAGTAACCCGGCATCTACCGCTTAACTTGTATGTATTATTTAATTTCAGCGCGGAGTGTCTGTAATTACAATTACGGTATATCATCTATTTCCTTTAATCAGGAAGCATTTAAATTTTTGATAGACGAGTAATCCATCATTTGCCACTTAATCTGTATGTATTTGTAGTTAATTTCAGCGGGGCTGTGATCACACGGAGTGTACTGTAATTACATGATGTCATAATTTTTCTTTAATCAGGAAGCATTAAATTCTTTTGAGAGACGAGTAATGCGCCATCTGCCACCTAATTTGTATAATATCGACGCGGCTGTGACATGAAGTGTCTGTAGCTATTATTTAATGGAAAAAATAACACACACGCCATTATTTAATGAAACATATATTCTTATGTAATTTTTAATAAAAGGGTCAAAGAAAAAGTGAATAAATATTTTTCCATTTAATATATAAATAATTATTAAAACACATGTTTGTAATCTATTTTTATGATTTTTAATAAATAAAATATTTTTATTATTAATCAAATTCTATTTTAAAATTTGAAATGAAGTTAGAATAATCTAGAAGCATGAAGCGGAGACTTATCAAAACTTTATTCAAATGTTATATTCCGAACCAACTAACACTCAAAAAAAAATAAAAATTATTTAACCAACGAACATTCCAGAGTTTAGAAGTCTTAGAATTTATTGTAATCTTACAAAGCTTTACCATAACTATTTACCTTAAATGCCTCGTAAAACTTTTCAATCCCAAAACGGTTCCCCGAGATTTTTTTTCTTGAGGCCGATGCATCTCCTTTTTGCTAATAAAGTTTTTTTTTTTAAGAATTTAGCCTTAATATATGGAGGAGTATGTACCTCTAACTTTCTTTAAAGTTTTAATTTTTAAATTGGACTTTCGTTTATATTCTTTATAGTTTTATTTTTATTTTTAACTAGTATTTACTTTCATATTTATTTATTTATTTTTAATTTAATATTTTGAGTATTTATTTCTCATGTTTTTTTTAAAAGTTGTCTTTTCTGAATAATTTGTAAAGATATTATTTTTATATTTAAAGTTTTCTTCATGGAGTTTCCCTTTTCATTTTTGAACAACAAAAAAAAAAATAAATAAATAAATAAAGTTGACTTGAGCTTACTGTAATAGTTAAAATGATTGGAAAGTAGGTTTTATATCAGTTTTATTTAAATTTAGTGTTTATAAAGACAAGTTGTGATAATGAAGTTAGAAAGGTAAATATGTTTAGGAGTGATAATGAAGTTTTCTTCATGGAGTATTTATCAAGATTCAGGAAGTTTGGGAATTTTAATTTAGCATTTCTCAAATTTTCCGTATCTCATTAAATAATTTTTTTTTTTATTGGTTTTTACCTTATAAGGAAAAATCGTATTAAACTGTGGCAGGTGAACCATGGTTAGGAGAGGTACCAGAAGGAGTGGGGCAGCTAAAGGGCACAACATGGCGCCACCACAACAGCCAACTCCTACCACCCCACCTAATGAGGGGGAAAACATCTCAACACAAGAACAGATACCAGCGGGAGAAGTGTTGAACTTAATGAGATCATTCCAACACATGTCTGAGGCATTAATAAACCGTTTGGAACGGGAGCATGGAGGACCGATCATACAAAATGAAACACCCCAAAACACCACAAGAAATGATGTACGTCGAGACTTGGAAAAGGTAAAATTTCCAGAGTTTTGGGGTTCCACTGATGGTCAATCTACAAAGGCATGGTTGGAAAACATGGCTATGTGTTCTACCCATAGAGATTACACATCAAACATGAAGGCCAAGATGGGTATATTCCAGCTAAAGGGAAACGCACTACTTTGGTGGAAGACATTATTAACCCAATTGGGGATGGATATATCAGAAGTAACTTGGGAGCTATTTGAAGAAAAATTTAGAGAGCGTTACCTGTCAGAAGAGTTCCTTGAGAGACAACTAAATGAATTCAATTCATTAAAGCAAGGGAGCTGCTCCCTACCAGAGTATGAGGCACGTTTCATGGAATTACTTCGTTATGCCCCTCACCTAAACACAGAGAAGCTCAAGGTGAACAAATTTGTGTATGGATTAAATGTTAACATTCGGACCAAGGTTAGAATCTTAATGCCTCGCACCTTGCACAAGGCAGTTCAGCGGGCAATCATTGCAGAGGAGGAGATCATGAGCAGTGAACATAGTAAGTCAACAAGGCCCACAGAATCAGGAGTACCAGGTAGAAACAATATGGAACGTGGAAATTTGCAAGGGGGTCCTGTGCTAAATCATCAAAGGTGGTCAGGAAGAAATCAAAGAACACCATATAGGCATCCAGCTCAGCATCCGCGCAGGGTACCGCAACAAACTCGTCAACCACAACCGCACCGGCCTATGCGACAACACCAAGTCACACCACCTCAACACCGATCTTCTTTCCAGCAGAGTTCTAGACCAACTCACAATTCAGTTGGTAGTAGGAGCCAAGTCCCTAGGAGGGGGTGTTGGACTTGTGGGGGTCCTCACTACGAGAGGGATTGCCCTCAAAAGACAGGTAATACCAACTCAACTAAGAATGCAACTACAGTGGGGGATCTGGGGAAGGCTCATCGCATCCATGCAGCGGTGAACAATCGCCAAGTCGAACACCAGTCCACTGTGTTAGAAACCTCAGGTAATATTGATGGTATGAGTTTTGTCATTTTAATAGATCCAGGGGCTACTGATTCATTTATTTCTATAAATGCATTATCAATGATTAAACATAAAGCAACTCCACAGTATGAATTTAAACATGTAGAAATGGCATGTGGTATGAAAAGAACTGTAGGAAAAATGGTAAAGGATTGTGAGGTGGACCTGGGTGTATGTAAGACCAAGGTATCCTTGTACTCGACAATTCTAGGAGTTTATGACGTAGTTATAGGAATGGATTGGTTGGAGCGGCATGAGGCACTCCTAGACTGCAAGGACAAGATTCTACATTTCACGGACGATGACGGCCAACGAAAATCATTAAGGGGAAAGAACCGAGGGGTGTCCTTGAGGTTCATCTCCTCCTTGCAACTAATGAAATTTAGGCGAAAGGGATGTCAATTGTTCTCAGTGGTAACTCTAAACGAAAAGAGTGACTCTGAAGATCTTGATAAAAACCCATTTCTTGTTGAATTTAAGGATGTATTTCCCGAAGAACTACCCGGGCTAGCCCCAAAGATGGAAATTGATTTCACCATCGACCTTAAACCAGGCACGGAGCCTATTGCAAAGGCACCCCATCAGATGTCGGCTACAGAGCTAAAGGAATTGCAGTTCCAATTAAAGGAATTACTAGACTTGGGGTTCATACGACCTAGCATATCTCCATGGGGAGCCCCAGTGATTTTTGTTAAAAAAAAAGGATGGGCCTTGGCAACTGTGCATTGATTACCACCAGTTGAATAAAGTGACGATAAAGAATCAATACCCTTTGCATAGTATAGATGACTTATTTGATCAAATGAGAGGGGCAACGGTGTTTTCAAAAATAGATCTGAGGTCGGGATATCATTAGTTGAGAATCAAAGAAGAATATATTTCGAAGACAACCTTTAAAACAAGATTTGGGCATTATGAATTTGTAGTCTTACCCTTTGGACTGACAAATGCCCTGGGTGTTTTCATGAGTTTGATGAATAGAATATTTCGGGATTTCTTAGACAAGTTTGTACAAGTCTTTATCGATGACATTTTGATCTACTCAAAGACCCCATAAGAGCATGATGAACACTTGAGGATAGTTCTACAATGTCTTAGAGAAAACCAATTGTACGGGAAGTTGTCAAAGTGTTCCTTTTACCAAACCAAGTTTCATTATCTTGGACACATTATCTCTGGGGAGGGTATTGCAGTAGACCTAGTAAAGATCGAGGCCATCATGGAATGGACAACACCAACCAATGTTCATGAAATACGAAGTTTCATGGGCATGGCAGGATACTATCGTAGATTTGTCAAAGGGTTTTCAAAAATAGCAAACCCCATTACTGAGCTCCAAAGAAAGAACAAGAAATTCATCTGGACTGAAAAATGTGAAGAGGCATTCCAAAGGTTAAAGGTGTTATTAATGACAGCACCAATTTTGAAGGTGCCGGATATGGAACAAGAATTTTTGGTTTGCACTGATGCCTCCAAATAAGGATTGGGTTGTGTGTTGATGCAAGAAGGAAGAGTAATAGCCTATGCATCAAGGAAACTCAGAACCCACGAAGAAAACTACACAACCCATGATCTAGAAATGGCAGCAATTGCTTATGCACTAAAGATTTGGAGACACTACCTTCTAGGAAGGAAGTTTGATCTTAGGACTGACCATTGTGGGCTACAACACATATTCACTCAAGATCACTGTTATGAAACCAGCTCAA
This sequence comes from Pinus tabuliformis, assembly GCA_031772625.1. Classification (NCBI taxonomy): domain Eukaryota; kingdom Viridiplantae; phylum Streptophyta; class Pinopsida; order Pinales; family Pinaceae; genus Pinus; species Pinus tabuliformis. The sequence goes on along the minus strand of CM062819.1, from coordinate 1,640,833,855 downwards.
GAAAAGATAGAAAAGATAGATCAACGCCTTAGAATTCAGCCTCTTCGAGGGGGAAACCTCCTTTACATTACATAAATGAACAATTCTTGGATGATACAAATGAAAAGACCTCCTTTCTATATATAGGAGTCTAAGGGGTTATAACATAATCAGAGCCGACATAACAATAATAATGTAAGGGCATAATAATAACAATAGTGGGCTTCTATGGGGCACAATAGTAACAATATGGGCACTACATGGGTTACATCAATATAATAAGTGGGTTATACTAATAACAATAAGGGGTTACACTAGTAGTATAGGGGCCTAACATGCCCCTCTCCTTCAAAAAGCGTTGTCCTCAACGCTTGAGTAGTTCTTGATGCTTCTATATAAAATTCTTGTCGTCCCATGTGGAATATTCAGCGGGTAAGTTCTTCCACTTGATGAGATACTCTGAAATTGATTGATTTTGTAGTTGTCGGGTTCTTGTTTCTGTGACTGCTCCAGGTTCCAATATGATTTTTCCTTCCTCTTCAATTTCTGGCAATATTGCTTGAATTGGGATCTTTTGCAACTTTTGAATAAGTGGCCATACTTCTTCGTTCTTCTTCCATTCATCCGTTGCTTCGTTTATCCAATTTGGTTGGATAATATAAATAGCACAAAACAATGCTTCCACATCCTCATCCTTGAAGCGTCTTCCCATTCGGTAAGGTCGCCATTTTTTAAGTGCATGTAGTATTGCCAACATTTCCTTCTCATAAATAGCTTGCTTGAGATGTAGCAGTAAAAACACCCAATCACTTACATCAAAAAAAATTTCACTACGATGTTGATCTACCTGTTGTTTCATTTGATTTTGCACCGAAGTGGCATTATCCTTTAAAAGTTGGAGAACTTTCTGTTGATGCTCAATATGATCTTTCTCTGCTTGAACCTTTTTCTTCTTCATATGTCCTTCTATCTTTTGAGGAGTGGTAATTTCTTCCAGTCCTTTACAAGATATGGTCGGATTCATTTCTTGATGCTCGATGTGATCTTTCACTTCTTGAACATTTTTCTTCTTGATGTGTCCTTCTATCTTGATAGTTTGAGGAGTGGTAATTTCATCCATTGAATTACAAGATGTGGTTGGATTCATTTCTTCTTTCTCGATGTGATCTTTCACTTCTTGCACCTTTTTCTTCTTGATATGTCCTTCTATCGTGAGAGTTTGAGGAGTGGTAATTCTTGCCAATGCTTTACAAGATATGGTCTGATTCATTTCTTCTTTCTTTGGGGTGGTGTCCTGACGTATATCCTCTTCTTTTGATGTTTCTTGATCCTTTTCTTCCTCCTCTTCATATTCTATGTAAAATAATTTCTTCTCAGCACACCTATGACCTTTAGTGCATTTGCTATCACAATTGTAACAAAACCCTTTTTCTCTTTTTTCTTCCAATTGTTGTGGTGTAACCCTTGTAGGTTGTGGAAGGCTGGGAGAAACAACACTTCCATCTTTATAGTTGTGAGGGGTATGCTTCCTGGTTTCCATAATTTTGCTTTCCATTATGTCACAAAGCCCTTTTACTCTTTCCAATTGTTGTGGTGTTGCTCTAAAGAAAGTGTTGCTCTTTGTATCCTCATAATGTGCTATCATTTCCTCCGTGAAAATTGACCATGTAACAAGTTTTTTACGAGAACAAAGCCCTTTGTACCATAAAAATTGATCTGGTTCTAAATATGAAGATGCAATACATACCTTTTGTAACAGTTGTACACCATGTATATCAAAATATTTCTCCATCTGAAGTATCCAATTTACCGGATCCTTGCCATCAAACTTCCTCATCTTGCTTTTTCTTGATTTTAGGCGCTCTACCTTGAAACGACTGTAACTCTGTACTTTCGGATCTTTAAGTTCTAAAATTGTGACCTGTAGTAGCCCTCTGTGTCCTCTTTCCAATGCCACAAGTCTGATCCAAATTGGATTCTCCAAGAAAGAGTTATGCACAATCTCCCGCAGTGACCTGATTATAGACTAGTTCAATAGAGTGAACTTGTATGAAGTGCCACGTGTCACTGTTTCAACCTTTGACTCTACAAAATATATAAACAGAAACTAAAGTCCGTCCTATTTTTGTACCTTCTTACGAAATTTCAATCCGATGCTCAAAAAGAAAGTTATGACGATTTTCCCCAGGTCACCTGTTTTGAGTGTAATTCAGGAGTCTACAAAAATACGAACTTCCTCAGATCATATCTCCGAAAATATCACGTAAAAATCTCTAAAATTCGGACCCAAGGTTCAGCGTCAATTCTTCTCAAATGGGTTTTTTTTACGACTTCTGAAACGTCACAGAAAAAAGGTTATAGCGAAAATTCCACGATGACCTGTTTGGAGCAGCGAAACCCTAGAATCCAAAGCTCTGATACCAAATGTTATGAAACCAGCTCAAGAAAAGATAGAAAAGATAGATCAACGCCTTAGAATTCAGCCTCTTCAAGGGGAAACCTCCTTTAAACTACATAAATGAACAATTCTTGGATGATACAAATGAAAATACCTACTTTTTATATATAGGAGTCTAAGGGGTTATAACATAATCAGAGCCGACATAACAATAATAATGTAAGGGCAAAATAATAACAATAGTGGGCTTCTATGTGGCACAATAGTAACAATATGGGCACTACATGGGTACATCTATATAATAAGTGGGTTATACTAATAACAATAAGGGGTTACACTAGTAGTATAGGGGCTTAACAATCACTTAAATGCAAGGCAAAGACGATGGTCTGAGCTAATTAGTGAATATGATTTCGATATCACTTACATCAAAGGAACGGTAAATAGGGTGGCTGATGCTTTAAGTAGGAGGCCGCGGATATTTTCAGTGATTCCCTTGAAGACAAATTTGAGGGAGAAACTGCTTGAATTACAAATTAAAGACACCTGGTATCAGGAGGTTAGAAAAAGTTTGAGGGAGGATGAAATGAGGGTCCCAAAATATGAGGAATACTCCCTTGATAATGATGGGCTACTACGATTTCGAGGAAGGATATATGTACCACCAAATGAAGATATACGCCAATTAATCTTAAATGAAGCACATCGCGTTGTATACATGGCACACCCTGGTGTTAAGAAAATGAGTGTGGATCTGAAACCACTCTTCTTTTGGAAAGGGATGAAGAAGGACATCGTGAACTTGGTAGCAAGATGCTTAGAGTGTCAGCAAGTAAAAGCCGAGCACAGGCATCCGACAGGCTTATTGCAACCCCATGAGATACCAAAATCTAAATGGGAAGTTATATCAATGGACTTCATTGTGGGACTACCAATGACCTCAAGAAGACATGATTCCATATTTGTGGTAGTGGACACGTTGACCAAATGTGCCCATTTCATACCAGTTAAGACTACATATAAGGCACCAGAAATTGCGAGGGTTTTTATTAATGAGATTATGAGATTACATGGAGTGCCTAAAAAGATCATATCCGATAGGGAAGCAGTGTTTACTAGAAGATTTTGGACCAGTTTCCAAGAAGATTTGGGAACCCAGTTGAACTTCAGCACTGCTTATCACCCAGAAACAGATGGGCAGTTAGAGAGGACAAACCAAATCCTTGAAGACATGCTTCGGATGTATGTGATGGACCAACAAAAGAGATGGGAGGAGTTTTTACCACTCGTAGAATTTGCTTACAATAATAGTTATCAAAGTTCCATAAAGATGGTGCCATTTGAGTTCTTATATGGAAGACATTGTATAACACCTCTCAGTTGGGACCGACTAGAGGACCGAGTATTAATAGGACCTGAAGTGGTGCAAGAGATGGAAGAACAAATGACCATGATTAGGAGGAGGCTAAAGGAAGCACAAGATCGACAAAAGAGCTATGTTGATGCTCATCGAGTAGACCGAAGTTATGAAGTGGGGGATAGGGTGTTCCTGAGAGTAAGGCCCCAAAAAAGCTCTATAAAATTTGGAAAGGGAGAAAAATTGTCTCCACGGTTTGTGGGACCTTTTGAAATCTTAGAAAGGAAAAGTCCAGTGGCATATAGGCTTGCCTTACCTCCATCTTTAACACTTATGCATGATGTGTTTCATGTTTCTGTTTTACATCATTATATTTCAGATCCTTCGCATAGTATTGATTTTGGTCATTTGCAGGTTTCAGACGAGGGAGCAGTGATGACTGAACCAGTTTGCATACTGGACCAGAGAAATTTGCAGCTTAGACGACGGTTAGTGGACCAGGTCAAGGTCCAGTGGGACAATTATAGTCCTAGTTCAGCTACATGGGAGGACGCCGAGGAGATGTGTCACCGTTTTCCTTACCTATTCCAGGGACTTCGAGACGAAGTCTATTATTAAGAGGGGTGTATGTAGTGCTCGCTCTAGTTGACTGACAGTGATATGACACAAACATTTATTTAGCCATAAGGCCCACACTTTATTCTTTGAGGACCTCAGGTTGAGGATCCGGGCACATGACACTATTATTAGTGATTGAGATATTCATGGTTGTGATGTTTATGAATGCTTTCCATTGATATTATGATAGCATGAATGGTTATGTATCTTATCTATTGGTATTCTGATGATTGCAACATTAAATAGTTAAGTTTGGTCTCTAGTTGAATTTATGATGATGAGGGTAGTAAAGAATATGTATGCTCTCTACTAAAAGCATGATGATGATAAATTTGATGGATAGGTATATTTCTATTGCTGTTACGATGTTGATAGATTAATAAATATGTATTTTTCCATTGATGTTTAATGATGATAGCCATGATGGATGTGTCCCCTATGTTACCTACTTTCTTTAGTTCAGGCTTACAATGGACAATGATGTGAATGACTAGGAATTGTTAATGATGCTATTATGACAATGACTAACATTGAGAAACCTTGTTACTGATGATTATTGAGTATGGAAGGAAACCATCAGAGGCACTCGCATATGACGAGTTGATGACACCTGATTTGATGAAAATTCATATTATTTTATCTTTGAAAGTCTAAGTCAATCTTGAAATCTGCTATATATGTTTAACTATATTCTGATGATATGTTAATGGTTGCAGGCACAGATTAGTTGCTTGACCGAATGACTCACATATGGGTGATGGGGTTGTACAAGTGGATGGAACTACATGGGAGGGGTGGGACAGAGTCCCTGATCTCACCCACTAGCACTCCCGCCGTGACTTGGGCTGGAAGGGTTGAAACACCTTCGCCTTGAAGATCACGATGCCATGAGGGTAGGTCCCAAAGTTGGGTCGCTCATGAGGATTTTAGCGGGGGGCGCATCAAGGTGGATTCCTTGATCCCCGACACCATTAGTCTCACTATAGTAGGCAACATAAGAGATGATAGTGGTCTATGACGTTACACTATACTTTCCCCTCGTAGTCACTGGATGCTTGAAGGGCAAGTGGTGTGGCACCCTTGGAACTTCAGGGGAATTTCTTGAAGGGCACGACCAACTTGGCACCCTTGGCATCACAAATAAACTATTAGGTGTGGCACCCTTGGAACTTCTAGGGAAGTTCTTGAAGGGCACAACCAAACTTGGCACCCTTGGAATCATTAAAAATAAATAATAATAAATAAATATAAGCAAGGAATGAAAACTAGGTAAATTTACATCAAGGGTAAATGATGATTAGAAACCAATGTAATTAAATCAAAAATAAAACTTGGAATAAGGAGGATCATAGGAAGAAATAAAATAGAGTACCTTAAAAACTCTACCCTTCCCATGTTGGAAAATACTAGGTAGATTATGTGGTTTAATTAGGTAAAAGGGGAAAGACGAACATAATTGTAAGGATAAAGATTAATCCTAAACTAATTAAACCTAATTAAGAAAAGAGGAAGGTGAATTAAAATAAGAATAATAAATTAAATTTAGAGAAATGTAGAGAAGCTCCATGTGGCAACAACCAACATAAGAATATCCATCTAAGAGATAACCTGAGTTAAATTAGGGAGTAGATTGGGGATAAAATCTTAACTCATTAATTGACTTCAAGTAATGAACACAATTTAAGGAATAAAAAGGGGGGGATAAAGAGACAACTAGGAAAAGAAATAGGAATCTTGTGAAGTGAGGAAAATATTAGTTTTAAATAAACAGTTAAGTAAATAATTTTGGGTCACCCTTGATGAGAGAGTGACACATGGGTAGGTGAATAATCAAGCTATTGAATTAAAGAAAATATACAATTATGCATGACATGCCAAGTGTCATCTATGAGGACTCTTGTAAAAGAAGGGGCAAGCCATGGGAGAAGGGATTTTTTGGAACCCTATTGTTGGATGGATGAGATGATGTCAGAGCAGTGATTATGAAGCTATAGTGAGTTTGGTGAGGTAAAGGATTTTAGAGAGGGGACTCTTGAGCCAAGGTGTGCTCTCCTCTACCAGCTAGTGCTTTCCTCCATTGTACAACCCCATTGCAGCTCGGGGGTCCGCGGGGAATAAGAGTACCCAAGGAGTAGGCTGGGAGGTTAACTGGTGGGTCTTCGCATTCAGATCAAGTACGTCATCATTCACTCGCGGAGCTGACCGGCAACAAGGGAATACCAGTAACAGCAGAGCAAGTGAAGTCTCACCTTTTGGTGAACGGTACATATGTATTTCATTACTATTTGATCTTAGTTAAAAGTATGTAAATGTTATGATATGTTTCCTAAAATGAGTGGTAGGAATGTGTTAGATAGTGTTGAATAACCTTGAGATTTAATGCGTTTCTTTTCTGGTTGTATTTGCTGTTTAAAAAAAAAAATGTATATAGTCTGAATGTGGTCCTTACACTCTGAATGTGGTCCTTACAAGAAGAAGCAAATGAAGAAAGAGATCAAGCATGTGAAGAACACCATGATCACCAAGAATCACTATCTGACAAGATACTTTGAAGATATCCATTATGCTCTTAACCTGCAAAATGATACCCAATACAGAATATGCGAAGAAAAGATACCCAGAACACAGAATAGCAATGATTTTATTATTCAGAGAGTAATGTTCACTTGCCTCTTCGAGGGGGCAACCTCCAATAGAGCAGAGCTCGATTACAAAATAAGACATGATACTCCTCGCAGGGAGTCTCTATCCTTTATATATGACTCATACATGCAATACCACGGGCCAATACCGTGGGTTTTATTAATACCATCTATTTAATACTACGGCCCATTTGCAACTAACTGTGGTCCCGTCATTAATTGCGGGTTAACCACTTACAAATATTAATATGGGCTTTATTGACTCTTGACTATGACGTGATCCCATGACATAAATAAGGGGGTTAGGGTGGGACCCTAACATACCCTCCCCCTTAAAACTAGCCTTGTCCTCAAGGCTGAAGCTGCGGAAACTGCCGAAGAATAGTGGTTGGTTCCCAAGTTGCATCTTCCGGAGAGGTGTCTTTCCATTTGATGAGGACTTCCTTAATCATGCGGCCGCGCAGGTGTTTGTCTCTTGTGTCTAGAACCTGTTCGGGTTGAAGCCAGATTAACCCTTCGTCCAATTCAGGTAGACTGGTTTGAACTCGGCAATTGTTCCCGATCACTTTCTTGAGGCACGATACATGGAAAACTGGATGGATTTTTGCAGTAGGTGGCAAAGCCAACTTGTAGGCCACTTCTCCAATGCACTGAAGTACTTGGTATGGTCCATAGAATTTTGGAGATAGCTTCTGACAACCCTTGTCTTTGAGTGATGTTTGCTTATATGGTTGCATCCTCAAAAAGACTTGACCCCCTTCTTGAAATTGGCGCTCTGAGCGATGCTGGTCTACCTGTTGCTTCATGCGGTTATGAGCTTGATGAAGATTCTCTCTAAGATGGGCGAGCATGGTTGCGCGGTGTTGTAGGAGTTGATCCACTGCTTGTACTTTGGAGCACCCTTTGAGATAAGAGGTAGGGGAAGGTGGAAGTTGACCATATACTGCTTCATAGGGAGTCATTTTGGTGGTGGCATGATAGTTGGTGTTATACCACCATTCAGCCAGAGGTAACCACTGTACCCAAAGGTGTTTCTTTTCTGACGTGAAACACCTAAGGTAGGTTTCTAGACATTTGTTGACGTCTTCAGTTTGACCATCCGTTTGCGGATGATAGGAAGTACTGAGTTTTAGTTGAGTGCCTTGTATCCTGAAGAGTTCCTGCCAAAAATTACTGGTGAAGATCGGGTCGCGATTGGACACAATAGAAGTGGGCATGCCATGCAATTTGAAAATCTGATCCATGAAATATTGAGCGACCAACATTGGTTTAAATGGGTGGGGTAGGGCGCAGAAATGAGCATACTTCGATAGTTGGTCCACAACCACCATGATGACTGACTTGTTCCCGAACTTTGGAAGACCTGTAATGAAATCCATAGAAACTTCCGTCTAAATTGATGTCGGAATGGGCAATGGTTGTAATGTGCCTGGTGTGTTGACGGTTTCCCCTTTGTGGCGTTGACAGACATCGCATTCTGCTACAAAAGTAAGGATGTCCTTTTTCATGCCTGTCCAAAAAAATGATCTTCTGGTGCGAGCATACGTCTTCTGAAAGCCCGAATGTCCTACAATGGGCGATGAGTGCAATTCTGACAAAATGCAACCTTTGAGGGTGGATGTTGGGGATATTACGACTCTGTCCTTGTAGCGAAGAATATCATCCTGCCACGAGTAGCCCTTGGTGGAATTTGGATCTACCTGCAATTGAGAAATGAGTTGGGATAGCCCGGGGTGTGAAAACCATTCCTTGCGAGCCTCTTCAATCCATTCTGTTATGGGGAGGGAAATTGCTAGCAGAGTACTTTCTTCCTCAAATTGGCGAGATAATGCATCTGCTACACTATTGTCTTTCCCTTTCTTGTAAATGATCTCATAATCATATCCCAACATTTTGGCGAGCCATTTATTTTGTTGTGGGGAGGATAGGCGTTGCTCCAAAAAATATTTAAGACTGTGATGATCTGTGCGGATTTGGAAACGTCGCCCCAATAAGTAAGGTCGCCAGGTCTCGACGGCATGTAAGATGGCCATCATTTCTTTTTCGTAGGTATATTGGCCCGGATTCCTCCCACTTAGTTGTTGGCTTGTGAAGGCCAAAGGGCGCCCTTCCTGCATTAAGACCGCCCCAATACCAGTCCCCGAAGCATCACATTCAATGACAAAGAATTTGGTGAAGTCAGGTAGTGCTAAGACTGGAGTGGAACACATGGCGTTTTTTAGAGCGGTAAATGCCTGTTGTGCTTCCTCATTCCAGAAGAAGGAATTTTTCTTTAGGAGTTGAGTGAGGGGCTTCGCTATGCGGCCATAGTTGCGGACAAATTTACGATAATAGCCTGTGAGACCCAAAAATCCTCTCAAGCTCTTCAAGGTCTTAGGTTGAGGCCATTCTTGCATTGCCTGGATATTTTTGGGGTCCACCTTGACACCTTCACGCCCCACAATGTGGCCCAAATACTCAACTTCTTCCATGCCAAACAAACACTTGGACATCTTGACAAATAATTTATGCTTGCGGAGCAGGTGTAAGAGTAGATCTACATGCTGAAGATGTGCAGCCCAAGTGCCACTATAGATGAGGATGTCATCGAAGAAGACAAGGACAAATTTCCTAAGATATGGTTTGAGAATGTGATTCATAAGGCTCTGAAAAGTAGAGGGGGCATTACAAAGACCAAATGGCATGACCAGGAACTCATAATGGCCTTCATGAGTTCAGAAAGCAGTCTTGGGAATGTCGACTTCCTTCATGCGAATTTGGTGGTAGCGTGAGCGAAGATCCAGCTTAGTGAAGAATTGAGCCCCATTCAGTTCGTCCAGCAAATCGTCAACCACCGGAATGGGAAATTTATCTTTGACTGTCAACTTATTGAGGGCCCTGAAGTCGGGACACATCCGCCACTCCCCATCTTTCTTGAGCACCATGACCACTGGGGATGAATAAGGACTAATGCTGGGACGAATGACACCTGCTTCCAAAAGTTCCTTGATGATTTTTTCTATTTCATTCTTTTGGGTGAACGGATATCTGTATGGCCGCACATTTGGGGGTTGGGCCCTGGAACCAAGGTGATGCTATGATCATGTTCCCCTCGCGAGGGTGGAAGCTCATGAGGCTTGTCAAAGACCGGCAGATGGTTATTTAAAATCTGTTGCATCTCAGGATGAATTGGCAAAGACTTGGTTTCGACGACCTGGATGGCATTAAATTGAGCTACCACTCCACGATTTCCCTTTTTTAACAACTTTTCCATCCGATGCGAGCTGATGATAGAGGGGGCTCCCGCCTGGAGTCCACGGAGGGTATGTGTGTAGTTTTTCTACTTAAAACTCATATATAACTCCTGAAAATCCATTGTGATTGGCCCAAGAGTGCGGAGCCATTTAGCGCCGAGGACAATGTCGCAACCCCCCATGTGTATGGCAAACATGTGGGTTTTCAACTGATAATCCCCCATTTGAAGTTTGACATTTTCACAGCGGCCTTCACATTTCATTGTGCCCCCACCGCAATTTGGACTTGGAAGTTAGAAACTGCTCGTACAAAACAGTGCACTGCTTCTGCGATTTTTTGATGGATGAAATTATGGGTACTTCCACTATCAATCAAGACTACTACTGGGCGATGTTTAAGAAAACCCCTGATTTTGAGAGTTTGAGGGGAAGAAATCCCTGCCAACGCATGCAGCGAAATAACTGGTTCGTCAGAGACATTCTCCTTTGCGTTGTCTTCCTCTAGCGCCTCATGTTCCTCAAGTGGTGGATCTTCCTCTGTTGAGCTATAGTCAGTGGCATCTATTTGAAAAAATTTGGGCTCCTTGCATTTATGACCTGGGGAGTATTTTTCATCACAGTAGTAACATAGTCCTTGCTTCCTTCTTTCGGCCATTTCCGCAGGTGACACCTTTTGGACCTTAAGTGTTTGAGTCGTGTTGTGAGCCTGTGGGGGACGACCTTTAGCGGGGAAATTTGGGCGACTGTATTGGGCTGCTAATGCACGTTCCACGTTACGGGCTACCTTGCAAGCCTCTGTCCAAGTGGGAGGGTGGTGCAGTAAGACTTGAGCTTTGATGGCTTCTTTAAGACCACTGATAAAACATTCCATGTAGAACACATTTGAGAGACCCCAAGTGCGGAAGGCTAAGGCTTCAAAAGCTGTAATATATTCATCCACTGTACCTGTCTGTCGGAGCTTAGTAAGACGACCCAAAAAAGAGTCCTCCTGTTCAAAGCGGTCTCGAAGAGCTTTGGTAAATTGGGTCCAAGTCTTAAAAGGTCCATTGCAACGTTGATGCCATTCCCACCATTGCCACCGTTCAATGTCCAAGTACATGCTCCCCAACATAAGCTTAGTCGCATCATCTAAGATATGATTCAGTTTGAAATACTACTCCATTTGTGCTATCCATGCGGACGGGTGAGAACCGTCAAATTTATGCATATCCAACTTGGGAGGTCGATGACTGGGTGGTGGGTGGGTGTGCCAGACGTGAGGAGAGTGGCTAGACTCACCCTCATTGTATTCATTGTCATTATACTCCTCCTCGTGGGCTTGCTCCTTGCCCTTCGGGATTAATTGCTAGACCTGGAGACATAGTCCGGTAAGCTGCTTATTGATGGATTGGATGGACTCTTCAAGTTTGTCCATTCTTTCATTGGCCATTGCTTGAGCTCTAGTTTCTACCATACACCAACCTGATGAAAAATTGGGACCGCCTAAAAATTTTCACTAATAATTGAATGGTACCACCGTGCTCAGCTCGTCTTCCTGATTTTGATGGGCTAGATCACCAATAAGCGCCCTGGAAGATCTCAGACTCTTCTTTTTTTTCTTTTTTTCTTTTTTTGAAAAATCCTAATGGAGTTTTACTCCTTCCTGATCAATACTGCAGTCGCCAAATCCTCAAAATGTCAATGCGGCCAAAAGTCCTGCGAAAATTATACCTCGGTATAGGAACCCTTCACAACAACTCCGATTTGGTGGATCTGAGAGATCTGAATGGCGAATCGGATAGCTCTGGGCGGTGGAACAGACTGCTATTACGGATCAGCTGGCTCTAATAGATCGGAATGACTAATCTGCGAACTCGAGACTGCGGGACTGATGTCGGCTGCTGCTACACCCCGTTGCACCAGCGGATCTAGAATAGATGATGTGCAATCCCCCGATAGAAAAGGGAACTATGGTCTTGAGGAGTGTCAGGTGCTACAGATCGCAATATACATAAGGGTCTGGCAGTAGTACTCGGCCCAATGTTTCAGGGCTCTAACTAAGGAGGATCGACTGTACCCTTAGTCGTACAACCCGACTACCCTATCGTACGGGCGAGTAATCTCTCCGAGTGCTATTCTCGGTGTACTGTAGCCACAAGATGGCCGACGGTTTATCTATGGCGAGGTTTCAAGGGAGCCTAGGGGCTTTTGATATACCCAGAGGGTACGTGGAAGACAGTCCGTGCGCGGTTCTGTCTAATGCACTACTACTCGAAGGGGTACCCACAGGGGTTACAAGGGAGTCCAACAGACGTGACCACCTCTTGTATTTCCTGCGTGCATGCCTCCCCAAATCCGCAGGTTCATGCGCTCAATGACATATCCCGTGGTTTAAAGACGCTGGAACACGTCTCTAGCCAAAAAAAAAAAAATTGCTAAGAATTGGAGATACCACCGGCCCTGGAAAGTGCTCTAATACCATTTGTTATGCTCTTAACCTGCAAAATGATACCCAATACAAAATATGCGAAGAAAAGATACCCAGAACACAGAATAGCAATGATTTTATTATTCAGAGAGTAATGTTCACTTGCCTCTTCGAGGGGGCAACCTCCAATAGAGCAGAGCTCGATTAGAAAATAAGACATGATACTCCTCGCAGGGAGTCTCTATCCTTTATATATGACTCATACATGCGGGCCAATACCGTGGGTGTTATTAATACCATCTATCTAATACTACGGCCCATTTGCAACTAACTGTGGTCCCGTCATTAATTGCGGGTTAACCACTTACAAATATTAATATGGGCTTTATTGACTCTTGACTATGACGCAATCCCATGACATAAATAAGGGGGTTAGGGTGGGACCCTAACAATATCTCCCAAAAGAAGGCAGGACAGCTCTGACAAAGGAAGGAAAGACCCTTGACACCTATGAAGGCCTTGGAGATAGAAAAGGTGTAGATAACTAATTCTACTCTACAAAGATGTCATGATGAATAAAGTTATCCAACAAAACTTAATGTTGAAGCAATAACATGATAAAGTCATGAAGGGTTAATCAACCGAAGCATGGGAACAAGCAAGTTCAATGAATCATCCATGAGAAGAGTATTCTGAAGCATGGACAAGATGACAAAGGAGTAGCCAGATGACAAGAGATCCTGATATATGACAAGAAGAACACTTTCCACAAAGGAAGCAATAGCATGAAAAACCAGGAAGGAAAGTAATTAATGGATGGTGCCCTACCAAAGGGAAGTTTGAACCAAGACTTCATGACATCGAAGGAAAGAAGAAGAGCAAGTAGCTGAAGGACCCACAAAGAAGAAGTTGCTGATACAAGTCCCTAGCTAAGAGGGAGTTATAACAAGTTCCCAATTACAAAGGAACTTGGACAAGTACCTTATTAGAGGATACTTGGGCATGTCTTCCTCAATTGATAGGAAGTGATAGACACAACATTCTTGTCTTCACTTGGGAAGAAACAATGGGAGGATTGGGTAATCATATGTAATCTGATACTCTCTAATGATGTGTAGGGCATCCAAGACAAGAGTAGGCAAGAGGACCGATATTCTTTGATGATTGGGAAACCAAGATAAGAATAGTCATAGAAGGTCATACTCAGTGAACACCCGGGTGGGTATGTACCTTGAGAGATAATGACTAAGGTGTCTATAATTCATTGGTCTCGCCAACATTGTGCTCTTTTATATTAAGAGATAGAGCTGTCAGTCAAGGCCTTGCTGTGGAAATAATGTTGGTTATTACGATGCTATAACAGATGGATTGCAAATCTGGTTTCTCTTATGTGAATTCTTCAAGATTGTAACATAGCCAAACATTGTGTAATGTTGTATGAATACCTCCCTAGTTAAGAGGGAGTGTTGAAGGAAATGTAACTAGGTTCAGCCTTCATAAATGTACTTTTGATATGTGTATTTATTCAAGAAAAGAAATAATATTTTTATAATATATGTCAATGAGTTTCTTGCTCTTTGAAATAGGTCTAGCACATGTTAAAGTGATATAGGTGAGTCAAATAGTCAAAAGAAAATGTTGAAGACCCTTCAGGGCATGTTACACCATCTATATATTTGTATAATAGTCAAAGAATATCCCTCCAAGAAAAGTCAAAGTTCTCTCCATGCAACGGCATCATCAAAAGAGAAAAAATGATGCAAAGGAAGTCAAGTCGGCCCACTATCCTCAAGTCGGTCTAAAGGAGGGACAGTCCTCTATATATAGAGGTTGTCCACTCCTCCAAAGATAATGGACTCGCCTCTAAAATCAGCAAGCAAGAGAAGTCGAGAAAAGAGTGAAAGAAGCCGAGTATAAGGAGCCTCTAGTGCAGCAAAGAAGGAGAAGACAAGACCTAATTTTAAGGGGTTGTTCTAAGGGTCAAACATAGTCACATGTGCAAGAGAAAGAGGCCTATCTGCGGTCATAATAGTAGCAGCATATCAGTCCCATATCTCTCATTGTTTGGGCTAGAAACCAAGGCCTATAAGGCCTCCCACTATAGCGAAGAAGAGACTCTCTCAAGCGAAGAAGAAAAGGGTCAAAACCTAAGGGAAACCTCCCACACGTGCAAAAAACTAGGGCTATAGTGTTGTCACATCAACTCTGTAACTTCAAAACAAGAAGGATCTCAGTTTTTTTAGAGAAGGAAGGCATCATCTTATGTGAAAGAGTTCACTAAGGATCAAGGAGAAATATGTATTCTATAATTAAGCATAACAAGGTCTATCACCAATTGCCGAAAGAAGTAGGGGGATGAAGTGCTAGGGAACGAAGTGCTGGAAGAAGGAGGAAAAAGTGTCGGGAAACAAAGTGTAGGAAGAAAGAAGGACTTGACTTGTGCTTGGAGGATATTCTTGTTCAAGGTCTATGGTTTGGCATTAATCAATAAGAAGCTTCAATAAGAGAAACTTACTAAAGGGTTTTCCTCTCAAGAGAAGAGATGTTTTGGCCCTGGTAGAGAGCTAACATCTTGTGTTCTTGTTCTTATGGTTTTGGTAGCAGTTTGATGAATTACACACACATGCATTAATAAGAAGAAGAAGATTAAGCTAACAACAAAAGTAAAAAGACTTCACAAATTTTTATCTAGTCAAGAAGAATCACACTACACCTAATTGCCCTAGATTCTTCAACACATATCAAGCACAAAAAGTCTATTTCCT
Source organism: Pinus tabuliformis (assembly GCA_031772625.1). Lineage (NCBI taxonomy): Eukaryota > Viridiplantae > Streptophyta > Pinopsida > Pinales > Pinaceae > Pinus > Pinus tabuliformis. Next base: position 1,640,818,456 of record CM062819.1, on the reverse strand, counting down.
ATCATCCTAGGGCCAATGGACAAGTAGAGGTCACAAATAGGGAATTGAGGGCATCCTCACCAAGGTTGTGATCAGCACCAGGAAGGATTGGGCATACAGATTAGTGGATGCCACTTGGGCCTATAACACAACTTGGAAAACAACTACTGGTTTTACCCCATAAGATTTGATCTATGGAAATAAAGCTTCACTCTCTATTGAGTTTGAGTACAATACTTTGAGAATGGAAGCCCAACTAGGTTTAGATGTCACCAAAGCACAGTAGGAGAGGCTACTCCAGTTAAATGGCTTGGATGAATTTAGAATGTAGGCCCTCCTACACACTGAGGTTATCCAATTGCAGAGGAAGGTCTGGCATGATAGGCACATCAAGGATAGAGATTTTGAAGAAGAGGATTGGGCCTTACTATATGACTCTATGTTCAAGGATTTCAAAGGAAAATTGATGACAAGATGGTTAGGCCCATACCTGATAGAGAAATTCCATGACAATGGAGTTTCTCAAATCAAGACCATTGATGAGGAAGGGATTCCCTTGCTTGTCAATGGCTACAGATTGAAGATGTACAAAAAGCCTATGTCTAAGGAAGAATTCATCAGCACCATTAGCATAGAGGTTAATGTTATTGGAAGTGTCATAGCTTCCAAGTCACAGAATTCTTAGATATTGTTTTTTGTGAAAAAAGAAGAAAAACAATAAAAGGCCTAGATGAAAACCTTTATGAGGCATTTAAGGCAAACTCTTGGGTTGAAAAACTCCCTGAGGTAGCCCAGGAGTAAAGAAAAAGAAAAAATAAAGATCTCGGGGTGAAAACCTCCCTTGAGGTGCTGAGGGCAGGCATACATGTTGAAAACCTCTCTTTGTTGGCAATATTGGCATTTATGTCAAGTTAAGTTGTTTGATTAATGTCGATAAATGTTATCGATGTTACTAAACTCACTAATGATCATTTAGGTTAAATAGAAAATGTACATAAATGTTGAATTTTGAATGTTGAATGTTGAATGTAAAAGGCTGAAAGTGATGTGAAGTGCAAAGGATATACTACTCAATGTGAAAGCTAAACATTGAGACAAAAGTTGAATACATATATTTGTTTGAACAGAAAATGTAGATAATCCAAATATAATTTGTCTCTTGTAATTATTTCTGAATGAGTTGTTAATTCAGCTCTGTTTTTTTTTACAAACAATTTTCTGAACTAGAAATGAAAGAACAAGCTTATGAGCAGTTTTGGAAGTCCAAGAGACTATGTTTCATTTCATATTCCTCCAAATAATACAAACAACCAAGAGGGCTTGCTTATAAAATAGACAATGTGGAATGAAATTAGAGTTCCTTTTTTATGTATGGAAGTGGTCTGCATCAAAGAAAGAATGGGCAGTAGCTGAAGAGAAGAGTGAAGAGAAAGAGCAGTTCAGCAGAAAACTTAACAGTAGAATTGGATATGAGGTAACCAACACTTGTGACTTGAGAAATTTATGTTCTTTTCTATGTTGCAGGTTGAAAAAGAACATGTTGTACCATGTTGAGTTAGGAGCCTCCTATGGGTTGTAGCTTGCAGAAAACTAGTGGAAGTTGAAGCTTCCTTTGAGGTAGGAGCCTCTTGTAGGTTGGAGCCTACAAAAATCTGATGGAAAAAGGAGTAGCAACTTGCCTTCAAATCACTTTCAGCCTAAAGTTTGTGGTTTTATCCCTTCGAGGTTTCCACTTATATTTGGTGTCTTCATGTGTTTGATTCTTGCATGTTGTGAGAATGCTTTGAATTCTTGATAAACATATAAGAAAACCGCTCTCCTTGAAATTTGAACAAGGAATACAATAACTATTGAGCACAAATGCAAATCATTAACTGCATAAGAAGATGATTAAGTTGAGAAGAAATAATGAATTAAATTATTGATTCACCCCCTCCCGCTCTCAATAATTTCCCATCTTAAATATCATTGGTATTAGATCCAGTTCCTTCAGTAGAAGTCTAACAACTGGAAGGAGGTCCTAAGTAAGTAAAATGGCTAGTCAAGAAGGATGCTCAACAAATAAGGCCTCTCTATTTACTAGTACAAACTATGCCTTTTGGAAAGTAAGAATGAAGACATATTTAATGTCTCAAGGAATAAAAGTCTGGTTTGTTGTGTTGATGGGGTATGAAAAACCAAAGGAATCAATTGGTGACAAAGACGCCAAACTATACTTTATAACTAATGAAAAAGCTATGAATGCACTTTTGAGTGGTCTATGTGAGTCAGCTAAATATATTTGCGATAAATTAAAAAATATTCATGAAGGAGATAAAAAGGTGAAGATGCTCAAATTACAAGTATATAGAACTCAGTTTGAAATGTTAAAAATGAATGAAGATGAAGATATAGATCAATTATTTTTAAGAGTTGATGAAATTGTGAATATCATGTTGGGTCTAGGTGAAACAATCAACAAAAGTTTAATAGTTCAGAAAATTTTGAGGTTATTACCTTCTAAATTCAATCCTAAGGTTTCATCTATAGAAGAAACAGAAAACTTTGATACCTTGAACAGAGATGAAATACATGGCTCTTTGACAGCATATGATATGATAATTCCAAAAGGAAAGGAAAACAGTAGAGAGGCATCTTTCAATGAATACAAGCCCATAGAAGAAAAGGAGCGGCCATGCTCGGGTTCTAATGAAGAAGAAGAAAAATTTGTCAGAAGGTTGAAGAAAGGCACAGGTAAGTATAAAGGAAAACTTCCATTTAAGTGTTTTAATTATGGAAGAGTGGGACACTATGCATCAAAATTCCATTTTAAGAAAAAGGAAAATCAGTTTAAAGGGAAAGAGAAGAACAAGTCTAACAAAATGTAGAAAGAGATACAATTCAAAAAGAAAAATTTCTATGCTCAAGAAGATAGCAGTGGATTTGAAATCTCTAATGAATCCTCTAGTGAAGATGGAACAAGTAAATTTATACTAATGGCCTTGGGAGAACATGAAAATGATTGTCAGTAATATGAAGAAGAAGAGGAATGTGAGGTAGACCTTGAGGGGGAATTAATCAGTGCCCTAAATGAAATAGAAAGTCTTAACCTAAAGAATAGAAAGTAGAAAGAGATCTTATTAAAATATGTAAAGGAAGAATCAAATTCAGAAGACATTATCAATTTTAAAGTTGAACTTGAAGAAGCAAAGAAGGTGGAAGACATTTTACTGCAGCAGATAAAAGAGAAAAACCAAGAGTGTGAAAATTTGGAGGAAGAGGTGGTATGTCTAAAGAAAAAACTAGAGAAGCTCAAATTGAACTAAACATAAATATTCAATAGATAAAGGAATCTAAAAAATTGGATGTGATATTGAATTCTCAGAGCTCTCCACTCATAAAGATAGGGTTAGGTTATGAAGGAGAATCTAGTAAACTAAGGTAGAGGATAAAAGGACAATCACCTTTGTAAAAGCTTCTAGGAGAGACGATGATAACTCACGTCAATCTAAGAATAAAAATTTGAGAAACATTTCAACATCAAGTGAACAACTTCAAAGGAACATTGTTGGTGTAGTACATAAAGAAAAAGAAATGGACAATCAATACACAACCTATTAAAAACCTCACTTCTTCAGAAGACAAGGTTATCAAATTTCAAGTTGGTTAGATTGGTTGACAGCATCCACTACCAAATACAGATATTTTTTTTATGGATATTGTTATTGTTGTAAAAAATTTGGACATAAAGCCATAAATTGTAGAGCTTATGTTAGAAGAATTGATTTTGGAACTTTTAAGATGAGAAATAATGGATTCACAAATGCTAAAACAAATATGAATCTAGACAAAAATGCATTTGCTCCACTCCTTGATATCACTAAATGTTTCTATTGTCACAACTTTGGGCACAAGGCATATGAATGTAAGCTTAGATACAATAGATTAACATCTTAGAATATGTATAAAATAATTGGATGCATGCAATGATGAAAGAAGGTAGAAGAAAAGAAACCTAACGAGTGTGACTTAATTCTGTACACTCAAGATCAAAATATTAAATGGTATGTGGATAGTGGTTGCTCTAGACATATGACAGGATATAAAAGCAAGTTTGCTTCCCTGAATGAAAATAAAACTGGAAATGTCACATTTGGTAATGATGAAGTAGGTATAATTAGAGGAAATGGTACAGTCTATTTGAACAATGGAAGATGAAATGATCAAGATGTATTATTCGTAGATCTTTTAAAACATAACTTATCGAGTCTAATTCAGATGTGTGACAAAGGCTGTGATGTTCTTTTTAGAGCTCAAGACTGTGAAATTAGGTCTATAGGGAAGGTTCTGGCTAAAGGAGTTCGAACTGAGAATAATGTATATATCTTGAAAGAAGAGAATTAGGAATGTTATATCAACAAGCAAGATGAATCCTAGCTATGGCATAGGAGATTGGGGCATCTCAACTTTGATCACATCATCAAACTCAGCAAGAAGAAAGAAGTTAGATATCTACCAACAATAAAAGGCCTCAAAACACTATCTGCAAGTCATGTCAAATGGGAAAACAAACACGAACATCATTCAAAGTCAAAGATAAACTATCAAGCAGTAAGCCCTTACAGCTAGTTCATATGGATCTAAGTGGGCCTTCCAGAACAGAAGCATTAGGAGGAGAACAATATTCCATGATGGTAATAGATGACTATTCAAGATTAGCCAGAAGCATTTGAGAAATTTAAAACATTTAAGGCATTGGAAAAAAATCAAACGGGGTGCAAGATAAAGTGCATAAGATCAAACAAAGGAGGTAAATTTACATCAGATTAGTTTGAAGTCATATGCAAGGAATTTGGGATAAAGAAAAAATATACTATTGCAGACACACCGCAATAGAATGGAGTCGCAGAGAGACAAAACAGGTATGTTCAGAAAATAGCCATTGCCATGATGCAAGAAAGAAACATTGCTCAAACTTATTGGGCAGAGGGGGTGCATACAACAGTACATGTTCTCAATAAGGCACATCTCAGACCAAATTGTGATAATACACCTTATGAACTGTGGCACAGGAAACCAACAACAATCAAACATTTTAAAGTGTTCCGAAGAAAATGTTATATCAAAAATAATGATGAAAATCTGGGAAAGTTTTATGCTCGATCTGATGAAGGAATATTCTTAGGATATTCGTCAAAATGTAAGGGATACATGTGTTATAATAAAATACTACATAATATTGTGGAATGCATAGATGTAAATGTTGATGAAGTGATACCCAATAAGAAAAAGAACACAGGCTTTATCAATCCTCCAAACCATCATCATCATATTAGTAAGGAAAATGAAATACAAGATGAAGAATTAGAAGATATTGAGACTCATCCAAAAGGACCTTCAAGATACACTGAAAAGAATCACCCTGAAAATCAAATTATTGGAGATAAAAGTGGAGTACAAACAAGGAGGCAACTAGCAGAAAAGTCTGAGCAAGTTCATATAGCCATGTTGTCACAGATAGATCCAAAGAGCTTTGAGGAGGCAAGTAAAGACAAAATTTGGATAGATAATATGAATGATGAATTAGACCAAGTTGAGAAAAATGAGACTTGGGAACTAACACCAAGACCTGTCAGAAATAATATCATTGGAACAAAATGGGTATTCAAAAATAAGATGAATGAACAGGGTCAAGTTGTTAGAAACAAAGCTAGACTTGTGTGTAAGGGGTACTCGCAAATAGAAGGACTTGATTATGAAGATAACTTTACATCAGTCGCAAGATTGGAGGCAATCAAGATGTTTTTGGCATTTGCATTCTACAATTATTTCAAGGTGTATCAAATGGACGCGAAATCTTCTTTCCTAAATGGTGATATTGGGGAAGAAGTCTATATGGAACAACCTGAAGCGTTCTCATTGACAGATAAGACTAATTGCGTCTGCAGGGTAAAGAAAGCATTATATGGTCTTAAATAAGTACCATGGGAATGGTACTCTAGACTGGACAAGTACCTTCAAAAACAGGGGTCCAAGAGAGGAGGAGCTTATGGTAAATACATTAAGGCAAATGGAGATGAATTGTTGATTATAGTTGTATACATGGATGATATTATGTTTGGAAGCAACAAGCATCATCTAGTAGAATGGTTTGTTGAAGAGATGAAGACTAAGTTTGAAATGCTTGTGATTGGAGAACTTACCTTCTACCTAGGGCTCCAGATCCTAGCATATCCATTTCTCAAGAGAAATATCTAAGAGATATGTTGAAAATATTTCAAATGGAATATTGTAAACATGTCTCAACCCCATGACTACAAGATGTAAGCTATGTGTGAATGATGAATCACTTGATGTGGATCAAAAGCAATTTCGATCTATTATAGGAATTTTTTTATACCTAACGGCTTCTCGACCACATATAATGTTGGCAGTCGAATTAGTATCAAGGTAGCAATCAGCACCCAAACAAAGTCATTTGTTAGCGGCAAAAATAATATTGAGGTACTTGAAGGAGACTACAGGCTATGGTCTATGGTATCCAAAATGTAAGGATTTTACTTTGACAACATACAAAGATGCAAATTGGGCGAGTTGTGTGGATGATAGAAAGAAAAAGTACAATTGGCAGTGCATTCTATCTGGGAGAATCATTGGTGGCATGGCTAAGCAAAAAACATATCAGTGTCTCTATCTACCGCAGAAGTTGGTGGCATGGCTAAGCAAAAAACACATCAGTGTCTATATCTACCGCAGAAGTTGAGTACATAGCAACTGCAACATGTTGCACTCAACTACTGTGGATGAAACAAACACTGCAAGACATGAAGGTAAATTTTAATGAACCTATATCTATTAAGTGTGACAATACAAGTGCAATAAGCATCTCAAAAAATCTTGTGCTCCATTCAAAGGCTAAACATATCCCTATAAAGTACCACTTTCTTGGAGAACAAATGGCTAAGCGAACAGTGAAGATGGAGTACATACCCATAAGGGAACAAATAGTAGACAAATTTACAAAACCCCTTTCTAAAGAACCATTTGAATATCTTAGAAACAAGCTAGGGATAGTACCTACAGACTCTCTTCACTAATGTGCCTTTCAAAAGAAGAACCTACAAGACTGCAAAGTATATGAAATCGAGCATGATCTAAGGGGGAGATTATAGGAGCAAGAAGGAGTAATGAAGAGGAACACAAAGCTTATGATCATGACAATAATTTGAAGCAGGAAAGAACAAAAGCATCATCAGAGGGGGAAGTCAAGTCACGTTCTGTGGGAGTTATCAACATCAATCAGGTTCACCATTCAAAATTCCACTCTTCAATGATTTTTTCCCTTGTATATATCTAATGCATAAACATGTAAATAAATTTCTACTAGTAAACATAGTACTAGTATTGCTAAGAAAATTTCATATCTATTCAAATCATATTGAAAGTTAAGCATAAACTATTGTATAATTGCATCATCAATTTTTCTCAAAAATTCTTCATTATCTGAATGCATCAATGTACTTTATGATGATCCAAATTAAACATCTGGTGTATAAAATCTTGAGAGCCATCCAAGATATTCTCATCAAGTAGAGAATCAGACACTGTATATGTTTATATTTGATTTAGAGATGCATTCACCATGAAACATCATGTGATCTACATCAAAACCTAGACATTGGAAATATCCATGTGAAGTCTTCTATTCCAACAACTAATCAAATGTTGTACTAGTTTCAATGTATCACTAAGATTTATTTAAATCCTTCAACACTGTCATTTTGATCACTACTATGAATGCTCGAAGAAGAAAAATGATTTTATCAACAAAATATGAAAGTTCAGAGGAATTCTAGTGAAATAATTCTCCATCCCAAAAGGAAAATTTGGAAATCATCCTGGCTCATCGATCTCATTTCAAGCAGCCACAGACAATTGAGGAAAATGAGGCTCTGTTATGTGAAATACCCTAGGAGAAAATTCTTCCAAATTAACACATTGAAGAACTCAATGTGGAAGTCAGTATTCAAACTTATAATAAAAAGAAAAAATTATGAAAATGACTCTACAATTAAAGGCCATGAGTGATTGCAGCACTTCAGCTTCACTGTTATTTCTGTAAGAATTTAGATAATATTGAGGCTACTTGATCAAAATGATTCTATGGAGGAAGTTTTTTCAAAAGCATCATCTGGGATCAGCTTCATTGTTATTGTCGTAAGAAGTTAAACAATATTGATGCTACTTGATCAAAATAAATCTATGGAGGAGTTTTTTTTTTGTTCAAAAACCATCATCTGAGTTAGGCATTGAGATGAAATTTTTAGTCATTCAACTCCAAGAGAATTCATAAAACAATAAAATGTTGAATAGGAGACTGACAATACATGCCATTGAAAAAGTCATCACTAAGCATTGATCATCCTCCCGCTCTAAAATCATTAAAATAAAAATGGGGGAGGGAGAAATACAATAAGGAAGATAAAAAAAAATAAGCATAAAGAAGAAAAACGGCATCCATCAAAGCCAACCAAGCTCTTAGAATGATTCCTATATATCATGCTAAGATACCATTAGTAAGAAGGATAGAAACGCAAGGACAAAGAAGAGTAACGGTTAATTGCGATTATTAAGGTCAAATTATGACTGGAGCACATATGTCAGGGAAGAAAGACAAGACCATACTTAGTATTGACAGCGAGCAAATTGGAGAAGCGTTAAAATTCCCTGAGATATCATGAAATCTCCTAAGGCAGTGGAATAATTATGTGCAGCAGCGTAATAATGAACAGTGAAATAATTATTTGCAGCACTCATATATTCCATGACAGCATTTTTTATTGGATAAGTTAATGACACACACAACATTGTTTGTTGAGAGTTTTTATGCCCTAATATCAACAATATTGGAATAAAAGGAAATATTAATGAGTTGAGATATCACTTTGAAACATTAAAAGAATTAAAAGTTGAGTTGAACATTAGAAGATCGGGTTGCATTGAAGTTTAATAGGTTGAAGGAATGCTTTATTTTAATGTGCTTAATGTATTTAATACATTGAAAGTGTTGAGATATTAAAATTTCTTTGGAGTATTAATGCAAGACTAGTTATCGAATAAATGTGAGTATATTATTCTCAAGAAATCGATTTAGGGTTTTGAGCCCTAACCACTCAATTGTCTTCTAACTCTCAAAGCATCGTTTCCTTGGCTAGAGAAATGCTTGGAATTTCCAGAATTATTATGGCGCAGAAGAATTTATCATGGCGGGATCTATAAATCCAACATAATCAGACTTCATGCTATATTGGATAATATTTTCAAACTCATAGTTTGCAGAGGCATTGAAGAATAGAGTACAAGATGTTTATTAAACTTGTTCATTCTTCAGTGAGGTTCAAAGAGTGATTTCCTAAAGACTGTGCCTATTGAATAAAGGAGGTCGAAGATAGCCAGCATTCCAAAGGTTCCAACCAACAAAGAATTCAATTCATCTTGTGTAGAGCATACCACTTTCATGCGTAATGGGAACATCGACAATGTTGGGTATCTTATTTTCTTATGGTGTTGTAATAGGTCATTCTGGAAATAAGTGAGAGAACATTCGTGTTTTAGGGTTTTATGCCCTAATATATGGAGCACTATAGTTGCATGGTCGACCTCCTCGAGTTTGTTGAGCATAGGTGCATTTGACTTGTCTTAGAATTGCATTGGTCGCTTGGATAACACAAGTTTATTTCTCCTTACTTTGTGCATAACCAAAATGATATGCATGTTTACAAGTGCAAGCCATTGTTATTGCAATGTATGTCAGCATGATGCATTGTTATATTCAATACAATACCATACTTGTTATTACATTCGAGTTGGTGTGGTGAGCTGGTGCAGATGGTGCGTGAGATAAAAACATTCTTGCGGATGGCAAATTTCTGTTGTATCGTGCAATAAACAAATTGTAGGATCATCGCAGAATATAATACAGTAAGATTTCGATTATTTTTGGAGGTCTCAATCACATCTATGATTTATTTCATATTTTGTAGCGAGATATATCTGGAGGTGTTGTAGGACTTCTGTGTGGTAGACACAAAGGTTTATGTTTTCATGAACAAGTGCCATGCCTAGATCCCAATGTATGGTCATGATGGGCGATCCGACCTACACAATGTTCAATTCAAAGCCTTCAAGCACACCAACATTCAATCTCTATCATTACGAAGACCTCGAATAGTATGGAGACACGTTATTCATCAATTCTGAAACGTTATGTCCAGAACGCTGAGAATGCTACAAATGAGCACATGCATCATAGAATATTGAGAACATTGAGAACACTGCAAATGCATATCACAGAACACTGAGAATGCTGCAAATGCACCATAGAACACTAAGAACAATGCAATGGCATCACAGAACATGGAGAACACTGAGAATGTTGCAAATGAAGGTGCTGGCCTCCATTCAGTTTTCAAAAACCAACTTGGGATGCTTCACAAACCAACGCAGGATATTCTGAATTTAGATGCATGATTAATATAGTATATTTTTGTTGGACGGATTTTGCTGACATTAGCGTTTTACTTCAAGGAGAATATGGATCGGGGGCATATCCAAATGATACTGGAAAGCTACGATAGCAACTTTAAATGAATAGGGCTTATATTCGATGATTCCCAACTTCCTTCTACACGTGTCGGATGCACTAAACCTGGAATAAGGATTGGCAGTGAACAAGAATAAGGGTGATTGTTCCACCTTGAATGAACTAGGGAGTCGCATCAATAGAGTTAACTCCATTATGCGTGTCAATCCCTTGCCCATTTCATTTCTTCTAAGCCTACAATAGGTCATTCATGAAACCCAGTTTAAGTGTGTTCATTGATAGGGAGTAATACTGGTTGGTGGTTAAATCCCCAGTTGTTGGCCATGGCCAAGTGTGTGTCATTCTCCAGTGTCTGATGGATGAGCACTCTTCCATCATCCATTCCTTTGCCCGGTTGTTGTGCAGTGCAGAAAGCCATAGGACCTTTATTCTAGGATAGTGTCTTAAATGTTGTCAAAGTTTGGCCCTTAATACCTGTGCCTACCAAAAGGGGTCAATGAGATAGTTTGCATGTATTTCCTCCCTACCTATTACATGCTCAAATCCAAAAGGTTTAAGCAGATTACATGTTGTAACTCAGAGAATACTTGTATGTTAAAGTTCCAGAAAGTGAAGTAGTCAGATCATTATTATTTTTATAAGTCTTGGAGAGTGTGAATACAATTGCCATTTGAATATCCTTGGTCAAAATAATTGCATATATGTTACTGTTCTACCGACAACTGCAACCAAATATGATGTCTTTTGAAGATTTGCTATTTGCACAGGGAAAAATTTGAATTAGATATTAAAATTTTATGTATATCCTGCTCCAACTTTTAGCGCTTATTTTTCATATGCATGCAATTGCAATGCCTTACAAAGTGTTCTCCCGATAGTATTCTCTACAATGAATACATCCTATGAATCCTTACCTTATTTTATAGTGTTCTCACAACAATTATATGCAACTCACTTGCAATATTTTTCAGAATTTTCTCACAACAATATCTTATTGTATTCAAACATTTTTGAAGCTTCTTTGGAGCAATGTTTATGAAGTATCATTCATTTTGGAGCACCATTCATTCAATGAGAAACCCTAATAGGCCATGTAGAGTGGCATTCATTCAATGATAGTGTCAACATTGTTTACACAGAACAATACATTACAGATCTTAAAATATTAAAGCAATAATGACATGTTTTACAGGCTACAATACATCTATAACCCCTTGCCATTGATGTCAAAGCTGGAGGTAAGAAGAAGTCATGGGCAGCAATAAGAAACCAGCAGAGGCAATGGCCAGTAAGGAGAAATACATTTCAGGACAAAAGGAGGAGGACGAATGAGTTGCCATCAATGACAAAGGAGGAGATTGTTGGCAATATTGGTATTGATGCCAAGTTAAGTTGTTTGATTAATGTCGATAAATGGTATTGATGTTACTAAGCTCACTGATGATAATTTATGTTAAATGGAAAATGTACATAAATGTTGAATGTTGAATGTAAAAGGATGAAAGTGATGTGAAGTGAAAATGTTATGATAATCAATGTGAAAGCTAAACATTGAGACAAAAGTTGGAATACATATATTTGTTTGAACAGAAAATGTAGATAATCCAAATTTGATTTGTCTCTTGTAATTATTTCTAAATGATTTGTTAATTCAACTCTCTTTTTTTACAAACAATTTTCTGAACTGAAAATGAAAGGACAAGCTTATGAGCATTTTTGGAAGTCCAAGAGACTATGTTTCATTTCATATTCCTCCAAAGAATAGAAACAGCCAAGAGGGCTTTCTTATAAAATAGATAATGTGGAATAAAATTAGAGTTCCTTTTTTATGTATGGAAGTGGTCTGCATCATAGAAAGAATGAACCGTAGCATAAGAGAAGAAGAGTGAAGAGAAGGAGTAGCTCAGCAGAAAACTTGACAGCAAAATTGGATATGAGGTAACCAACACTTGTGACTTGAAAAATTTATGTTCTTTTCTATGTTCTAGCTTGAAAAAGAACATGTTGTAGCATGTTGAGGTAGGAGCCTCCTGTGGGTTGTAGCTTGCAGAAAACTAGTGGAAGTTGAAGCTTCCTTTGAGGTAGGAGCCTCTTGTAGTTTGGAGCCTACAAAAAATTGATGTAAAAAGGAGTATAAGCTTGCCTTCGCATCACTTTCAGCCTAAAGTTCATGGTTTTCTCCCTTCGAGGTTTCCATTATATCTGGTGTCTTCATGTGTTTTCTTCTTGCATGTTATGTGAATTTTTTGAATTCTTGATAAACATATCAGCAAACCTCTCTCCTTGAAATCTGAAAAAGGAATACAATAACTATTGAGCACAAACACAAATCATTAACTGCATAAGAAGACGATTAAGTTGAGCAGAAATAAAGAATTAAATTACTGATTAACCCGCCCCCCTCTCAGTAATTTCCCATCTTAAATATGACTCTTGAGGCATCTTGTGTGTCTCAAAAACAAAAAAACACAAAGAAAAAACAAAGGAGAATCTCAGGACATGGGTCCACAACATGTCTGTTAATTATTTTTGTCATTTTGCGGGTTTGGGGACAATGGAAAATTCCAGAGCTACCTGGCATCCTCAAGATTCTCTCCACTTCTCCCCCCATCCACTCCATATCCTCCATCCAAAACCATTTCCTCACCACTCTCCATCATCCCATTGGCTCAAAAATCAATTTCAACCCCTCTCTGGATTGCTAGGAAGACTGTAATTGTTGCAAGAAGATCTTGTATCACTTTAGGAGGATCCCAAAAAACTACAGGGAGAGGATCTGAATGAAAATACCACAAAGCATGACCTTGACAAAGGTAAATGAGGTTCTCCCACCTTGATCCACCACCCATCCATCATTCATACATTCCCGTTCACAAGAAAAGTCAATATCTTTCAATAGTGGAAGTTGAAGCTTCCTTTGAGGTAGGAGCCTCTTGTAGTTTGGAGCCTACAAAAAATTGATGTAAAAAGGAGTATAAGCTTGCCTTCGCATCACTTTCAGCCTAAAGTTCATGGTTTTCTCCCTTCGAGGTTTCCATTATATCTGGTGTCTTCATGTGTTTTCTTCTTGCATGTTATGTGAATTCTTTGAATTCTTGATAAACATATCAGCAAACCTCTCTCCTTGAAATCTGCAAAAGGAATACAATAACTATTGAGCACAAACACAAATCATTAACTGCATAAGAAGACGATTACGTTGAGCAGAAATAAAGAATTAAATTACTGATTAACCCGCCCCCCTCTCAGTAATTTCCCATCTTAAATATAACTCTTGAGGCATCTTGTGTGTCTCAAAAACAAAAAACACAAAGAAAAAACAAAGGAGAATCTCATGACATGGGTCCACAACATGTCTGTTAATTATTTTTGTCATTTTGCGGGTTTGAGGACAATGGAAAATTCCAGAGCTACAGGACTAGCATCCTCAAGATTCTCTCCACTTCTCCCCCCATCCACTCCATATCCTCCATCCAAAACCATTTCCTCACCACTCTCCATCATCCCATTGGCTCAAAAATCAATTTCAACCCCTCTCTGGATTGCTAGGAAGACTGTAATTGTTGCAAGAAGATATTGTATCACTTTAGGAGGATCCCAAAAAACTACAGGGAGAGGATCTAAATGAAAATACCACAAAGCATGACCTTGCCAAAGGTAAATGAGGTTCTCCCACCTTGATCCACCACCCATCCATCATTCATACATTCCAGTTCACAAGAAAAGTCAATATCTTTCAAAACTAACCCTCCACTCTGTCTCATCCTAAAAATTTCTTGAAAAACACAAAGCATATTCCCTCCATTTTCACAACCCTACACTACTCAATTAGATCTCTAGAATCATCCTCCAAGCCCTGTACACCCTTTCTCATCACTCCCATGCAGTTAAAAGACCTTGGAAGAGAAGAAAAGGGTTGCTACAGGACTCTCCTATAGCAGCCTGTGCAACCATTACAAAAAATCCATAATCCTAGTTTTTTCCTTCCATCAAGTAGAAGGGGTGATACCAATGCATGAGGCACTTTGCCTCTCCAAGCAGGAATCTCCAGTAGTAGAAGCACTTGGGACATCAAAAAAGGACCTACACACATAGCAACAACAACAATCAAATACCATGAGGAGCAGAGAAGATATACACATGAACAAAAAAAAAACAAAGCAAGACAACTCCCTTGGTGACAGTACAAAGGTCCAACACTCCAGCATGCACACCCCTGCATCAGTCAATCACGAGGTAGGAATAGGTATGGAAACCTATCATCTCCTCCCTATGTGTAAATAATGAAAAATGTATGAATGTCGAGAAGAGGTATTTTTATAAGCTGGAGGTGGCCAGTTAACTTGGCCACCCTCGGTCAGTGAAAAAAAAGTGATTTATGAGCCCTCATGCAACGTGGTGTCACATCAGTCAAGATTAGATCACAGAGAGTGGGTGGTGATTACGAGGGATGAGGGAATGATTACTCCAAGTGGGGAAAATGGTCCAAAAGAGGAAACCTTGTGCCTCTGCCAAGTCATCACAATGCTCCGAGCCCTAGCCAAAAGTGGAATATAATGTACTGAGGCTTTAATTCTCTTGCATCTACGCTCATTTCAAAAACAATTAAGGTGAGGACAAGTTTGGGGAGCCATTGAGGAGAGTCAAACCCTGCTCTACCACTTCTACAGGAGGAAGCTATAGGAAGCTTGAGAAATTGCTACAAGAAGCCTCAAAGGGTGAAAGAACGTTGCCAAGGGTCGATTTCGTCTCCAATTATCCTTATCCCAGGTCATGTGGTAAATCGTAAGTGCACCCTCTCATTCATATGTCCATAACTTGTATGTTGGTGCACCCTGACTTCTAGAGGAAATATCAGTCATTTATGAATTTAAAGAACTTGTATAGCGGTAGAATAGAGGGATTATAACAAATTGGCACTAACTAGGAATTTCAACCCTCTACTTCCACTAAATTACACATTAGATCTATTACAGGAAGCATCCCTCCTTCACCTAGTTGAAAACTGAGGAAAGAGATGGGAGGGGGATTCAATGGAAGGGAACCTATAGACACTAAAGGAATTCATATTCACCCTCTTGTATTAGACATTTTTCAAAAACATCTGTGACTAGGATTCTTTGAACTGCTGAATGGATATGATTATGACATTACATATGAATTTTCAATGGCGCTAAACTCTCATACAGGAGTCAGTGCCACCACTATGGTAAGGGGATTAGCTATTTCAATCAGTCCTGAGCTAATTATCAAGGTAACAACCCTTCCCCTAGGATTCCAATGGACAAGAGAAGACAAAACCTCCAGTGCCATTGCCAAAAATAACTTATTCACTACTGATGAAAAACCTATTGAAGACAAGAAGGGAGTTAGGAGGGAAATCCTACCCTATCCCTGGGATAGGTGGCCTACCATATCCTAAAATATATCTCTTATAAAGGAAGGTCGGGTGTAGTCTATGGCTACCATTTTAGATTACTCCATGAATTAAGGTTTCAAGTAAAATTTCCCCAAGCCCAAAGACTCAGCATGCCATATTTCCTCCTACAGTCCATCAAGGACATGAGCCAAAAGGTGAGAGAGGGAAAGCACCAACACCAAGGCCACCATGACCTCATCAAATTGATAGTGGTAGACTCTTTGAATAAACTAAGTATCCTAGTCCTTCAGTCCAAATTCATGGATATGGATAGAGAGGCCTTCATTGACACTCAAACCCGCATGTTAAGGGAGACCCCGACCTATTTTGTTGGAGGAAGAGAAGGGAAAGAAGAAGAAGAAGAGATAGGGTCAGAAGAGGAAAGAGAGATAGATGCAAAGAAAATAGAGGAATACCTAGAGGAAGAAGTAGAGAAAGAGAAATATGAAGAAGAAGGAGAGGAGAAACATTAAAAACCAAGCCGTGAGAAAACTATTGCAACTAGAGAAGAAGGGATATCCCCAGAGAAAACAAGTTCGTCTCCAGGACCCAGTGAAAAAGAGGTAGTTGTCACCTTAGCTACCTTGAGAACACCAGTCAAACCTAAGAAAAAAAGATAAAGGCAAACTCCCCTCCATTTTAAAATGGGGAAAAACACCAGGATTAAGCAAGGAAGGTCTAGAACTCCCACAAAGGCCCTTATCAATATTGAAGAGTACCCAAGTAAAAAAGAGGAGGTAGGGTCCACTAAAAGCAAAGTTGAGGAGGTCACCTCTCCATAAACCATATCAAAGACTCATATAGAATATTTAAGGAGGCCCACCACTAGATCAACCTCCTTTAAACAACCCAAGACACCTACCACACTCCAACAAAAAGGAAAAGGGAAGCTACAGGAAAAATAGAGCATACTACAGGGAAAACAAAGTGTGCTATAAGAAAAACAATGAGCTACAGGAAGAAAAGAAGGTGCTGCAGGAAGAGTAGAATGAGCAATAGGAGGGGGGAGATTCCCAAAAAACATTTGAGAAGGATTTCCTAGAGCTATAGGAGCCTAGTCCATAGCCTAATTTGAGCTCCTATTATAAATTCATTGAAGGAGGGAGAGTTATTCCACAAAAATTTTCAATCCCACTTTTCTTTGAACTTGAAGTAGAAAGAGGAAGAACCCACAGATGGATGCAGATTGCTAAATCCAAAAAGGTGGAAGATGTGGGCCTCATGGAAGAGAAGGTCCTTGAAATGGGCAAGGAGTTAAGTGAGTTAAGGGAGAAAGAGTCCACAATGAGAGAACAATTACAGGCAGAAAATAGATGGTTGAGGAAGAAATTGCAAGAGAAGGAAACCCAACTGGCCACAATGGAAAGCCTCTCCATGGAGGCACTATAGTGCAGACAACCATCCAAGTCTTATGCACTCTTTCTCAAAGAATAGTGGACGCAGCTCCAAATCAAAACCTTAGCACAACATGGAACCATGCCATTTCAGGACTATAAACAACTCATGGAATTATGTGACCAAAGTAGCATAGAAAACAAAGCCAAATTGGTTGAATTCTACATTCATAACCTCACCTTGACTGATATGAATGTTTGGGATCCCAATGAAAAGTTGGGAGACCTACAATTGATGGCCCTTTCATATTTTATGACTCATGAGGAAACCAGAGCTCAGGAGGTATAGAAAGTAATGGCAATGGAAGAAAAATAAAAACTCTATATCAGGGCAAAGCAAATAATTCCAATGGTTGTAATTAGTACTCATAGATGTTGATCTAGAACCTAGATACTTTTCAACCCAAGAGCATCCCATCTCACATTTTGAAGACACACTAAGGTTGTTAAGAACAGAAAGCCAACAAGCATGCCATAGAAGATGGAATGCCTTACCCCACAATCTCCAGATCAAGGAGTATCACTCTCCTGAAAGTTTGAGGAATGCATTGGAAATGACACCCCTGTACAAAAGACCCATGCAAATATTAAAAGTCAACTAGATTGGACTCAAGCTCAATCCACCTTTAATGTTGGGTCTATAGGAAGGAAGGAATCAAGAAGAGGAAAGGAAGCAGTGGACAGAGATAGAGAAGGATGCAGGCTTCTATCCTCAAGAAGGCTCACCATCTACAGAACCTTGGGATGTCAGAGAGGCCACCAAGGCCATGAAAGACATGGACATAGATGACTAAGTTTCTCAAAGGATGAGAAACAGTCTCTGTTGGGCCGATATAATACTAGTGATTACCCAATTAATATTGTAGTTGCATCCCTTATTAATATTGTTGTACCCCTATTATCCCCATATTGTTATTACTGTGCCCCATAGAATCCCTCTATTGTTATTTTTGTGGCTTTATATTATTATTGTTAGGTCGGCTGGGTTATATTATGACTCCTTAGACTCCTATATATAGAAAGGAGGTTTTGTCATTTGAATCATCCAAGAATTGTTCATTTATGTAATATAAAGGAGGTTTCCCCCTCGAAGAGGCTGAATTCTAAGGCGTTGATCTATATTTTCTATCTTTTCTTGAGCTGGTTTCATAACATTTGGTATCAGAGCTTTGGATTCTAGGGTTTCGCTGCTCCAAACAGGTCATCGTGGCATTATCTATAACTTTTTTTCTATGATGTTTCAGAAGCTAAAAAAAACCCATTTGAGAAGAAATTTGCACTGAATCATGGATCCAAATTTCAAAGCTGTTCGTGCTATATTTGCGGAGATATGATCTGAGGAAGTTGGTCTTCTTGTAGACTCCTGAATTTCATTCCAAATAGGTGACCTGGGGAAAATCGTCATAACTTTCTCTCTGAGCATCTGATTGAAATTTCGTAAGAAGGTATAGAAAGAGGACGGACTGTAGTTTCTTGTGTTTTTTTTTTAGAGCCAAATGTTGAAACAGTGACTCGGGGAACGTCGTACAAGTTGGCTCTACTGAACTAGTCTATAATCAGGTCACTGTGGGAGGTTTTGCATAACTCTTCCTTGGAGAATCCAATTTGAATCAGATTGGTGGCATTGGAAAGAGGACATAGAGGGTTACTGTAGATCGCAATTTCAGAACTAGATGATCTAAAAGTACAGAGATACATCAGAGGCAATATCGAGCTCCTACAAAGTGAAAAAAGGTGTCTAGATTCTTTTAAATTTTTGCTTAAGATTGGTTTGAAAATTTATTTTGAAGGAATTCAAATGGCATAGTAGAGCATTATTATCGGTAATGGATTCCCCAAGGAAAGAAAATTCAAACACTTAGTAAGCAACCTGAAATCCCTAGCATGACTCATGAAGAAGAGGAAAAAATGCGACATGATATATCAAAATTACAAGAACAAGTGCAACAAATGTCACGCTCACAAAAGCTAACAGAGGCTAAGATAAATGGCGTAGAATCTAAGATAAAGGGAATGGAAGATAAGATGGACGATTTGAAGATAGATTTGAAGAGATATTTGAAGAGAGACATGGCAGATTTGAAGATAGATTTGAAGACAGACATGGCAGACTTGAAGACAAATTTGACAAATTTTCAACAAGAAATACTTACTAATGGTGAAAAGGTTGTAAAGGAAACTCATGATGCGAACAAAAGAAATGTTAATCATGATTTCATAGACTCCAATGTGGGATCGAAGACCCACCATTTTCCAAAAATTGATATGGGGAAGTTTGATGGCAAGGATCCTGCAACATGGATATTACAGATCGAGCAATTTTTCGATCTCAATAATGTGCAAAACACACAAAAGGTACGTATTGCAAATTTATATTTGGAACCAAATCAGTTTGTATGGTATCAATGGCTTTGCTCTCGTAAACAAATTATCACTTGGGCAATTTTTACGGAATAATTGACAGCACATTATGAGGATACAAAAAGCAACACTTTTTTTAGCCAATTGATAAGTCTCAAACAAAAGGGTTCAATAATGGAGCAAATTGAGGAGTTCCAAAAATTGAACATAAGGGTAAAAGATATTCCAGAGGAGCATAGGATTGATGTGTTCATAGGGTCTTTAAAGGATAATATCCAACATGATGTTCGCCTTTGGGAACCTGATTCATTAGAGAAGGCATTCAGGTTAGTAAGAAAAATAGAAAGCAAAATTATGGCAACCAGGAAGCATACCACTCACAACTATAAATATGGAAGTGTTGTTGCCCCTAGTCTTCCACAACCTATAAGGTTGACACCACAACAATTGGAAGAAAAAAGAGCAAAAGGGCTTTGTTACATTTGTGATAGCAAATACACTAAAGGTCATAAGTGTGCTGAGAAGAAATTATTCTACATAGATTGTGAAGAGGAAGAAGAAAAGGAGCAAGAAAGGTCAAAAGAAGAGGATATACTCCAGGAACAAAGCCTAGATAAAGAAGAAATGAATCCGACCATATCTTGTAATGCATTGGCTGGAATTACCACTCCTCAAACCATCAAGATAGAAGGACAAATCAAGAAGAAAAAGGTAATAGTGTTGATTGATTCAAGAAGTACCCACAATTTTATTGATTGTAAGGTAGCAAAAGAATTGAATTGCTTCTTATATCCAGCACCAGAGTGTCAAGTTATGGTTGCAAATGGAGGAACAATAAATTTCTCTGGAAAGTGCCATAATGTCAAGCTATCAATGGGAGAATATGTATTGACTAGCCCAATGCTTTCCATTCCAATGGGAGGTGCTGATGTTGTACTAGGAGTCCAATGGCTACAATCCTTGGGTACAATAGCTTTTAATTTTCAAGAACTTTTCATGAAATTTTCTGTGGAAGGAAAGGAAGTTGAATTAAGGGGTATTGCAGGGAAACCAGGAAAGATAATCAGCTCTAACGGTATGACAAAGCTTCTAAGAAAGGAACAAAGGGGTGTAATTGCACAATTATGTTCGCTAGATGTTTCCACATTGGAATCATCTATTTCTCCATATCTCCAAAAATTCTTGAACAATCATTCCAAGGTATTTGTGACTCCCAAAGGTCTCCCACCTATTCGAGATCACGATCATGTTATTCATCTGATTCCAGGAAGTGTTCCTCCAAACATCAGGCCATACAGAGATCCCTATGCCCAAAAGAGTGAAATTGAACGTATGGTCGCAAAAATGCTAGAGGCTGGTATAATTCAACCGAGTCAAAGTTCTTTCTCTACTCCAGTAGTATTAGTGCAAAAGAAGGATGGATCATGGCGCATGTGTCCGGATTATAGGGAGCTCAACAAGCTCACTATTAAAGATAAGTTTCTGATTCCTATCATTGATGAATTACTGGATGAATTGCATGGATCAATTTACTTCACCAAGTTGGATCTTGGTGCCACTCAGAGGCCTGAATCATTCATTCATACAGTGGTTGACCATGATCTACCACATTATCACCAAACCTTTGAACCCATCTCATTAGGTGGGGGTTTTGACTTAAAGAGATCTTCACATAGTTCCTTACCCAAGTCATCCATGGATAACATTAATCATTCTATGTTGGAATTTGTTTTGTTTATCCCTTTAGTGACTAATGGTCTTCCAGAAGTAACATCCACATTTATATCTTTGACCATGGATCCCCTCCATACGACATCCTTTTATGAATCTTTCTCCATGTTCTGGCATAATCTTAGTGGAATTCCACCACTTTGCATAGCTAGTGCAGTTGCCTCCACATCCATGACCTCTACCTTTCCATTCAAAATGAGTGGAGGTTCAAGTTGCATTGCTTCTAGTATCCCTATGTCAAATGTTGGTTGGTATAGCTTCCCTTTTACATCTAGTTTCACAGGCCCCGTAATGAGTTCAGGTATCTTAGTAGGAAGTATGGCAATACCCAATAATCGATTTCCTTTTGGTTGGAATATTTTCAGTCTAGACATGTCATCCTCTAGTAGAGGTTGGGGGTGTGTTTGTTTCTAGTGGATCTACTAATCCTTTTGGGAATCAACCACTTGGAGGATCCACTTTCTAGAGTTATGCATTTGATCCTTGGAATGCCTTTAGGGGTACAAACACTTTTCACATGTAATTCATGGGGTCCTAATCTTGTCAATAACCCCTTTGGATCCCCCTATGGTCCAAGAACTCAAAAAAATTGCGAGAAATCCTTTTCTCGTTGGGACCACCTACCCTAGGGGCATTAACCAATCTAGAGTCTATATGGGCATTAGAGCTAACAATTGTGGTCAACCCTCTCCCACAATTAACCCTAATACTGCAAATAATGCTATGGGAGATCACCTCCTCCACTTAGGTCACAAGGGACCTCTAACCCCTCCCATACTTCGTTCACATCTTCTTTCTTAGCAACTTTATCTTTTTCCAATCTTTCTAAGTTTATGAATGACCCCATCATACATAATCTTGCATGGCCACTTGTTCCACATAAGTTGTTAGTAGATATTCCAAAATTTAATGTTAAGCTTGGAGAAGACCTTGGAGCTCATATCACCACTTATCACTTATGGTATTCATCCAACTCTTTCATGGATGATAGTATTAGTATGCGACTATTTCAATGGACTCTCACCGGCAGTGCTTCCAAGTGGTTTATTGATCTCAAATCTACTGCTTACAATACTTTCCTCTCTTTGGCATAGACCTTTGTTAACCATTATCAATTTATGTTAGATATGAGGCCCATACAGATGTCCTCACTAACTTTCGTTAGGATGACTCCATTCACATATTTATCATATTCATGAGTGGAGAAGACGATGAGATTTTCTCCGAACAAAGCTTCCTGATGAAGTGCTTCATGAGTCGTTTATCAAATCTTTACTAGTTGACATTGTTGAAGATGTGGAAAAGGGTGGAGCCCAAAACAAAGAACAAGTGATCTTGTGTGCCCACCAACTTGACTTGATTTATTCTTAGGCAGACACCTTATATCAATGCATTAAAAATGTTCCTTGGTCATTGACTAGTCCTTCAACTCAGAAACCTGAAACCCATGTTGAGGGAGTCATGGGCTCTGTATAATCTGGAAACATAGGACAAATAGCCTCTCATATGGGCAAACTGAACCTCTCTTCTAGTGCCCCAGATGGTCATCCTGCTACCCAAACTCCACACGTACCTATTCCCACCTCCGAGATGAATTGTGTTCAATAAATTTTGACTAAGGATCCTCAATAAGCAGGAGAGAAAAAGAAAAAGAATAAATCAAAAAAATTGAATGTGAAACAAGGGTCATCAAAAACCCAAGACACCACTATGAGTGGTAACCAATTGAATAAGAATCATAAATGCTTTCCCTGCAATATTGGTGGGGATGATCATATCACTCATGATTGCCCCCAAGTGGATAAGATTCATAGATATTTCTCGCATAAATATGCTCATCAACATGTTTCCTTGACGAATCCATTTCCATCCCAGCAACAAAATATGGTTGCAAATCCTCCACCACCTCAGCAAACAGGGAGTGGGGGAACTCTTCAAATTCCTCACCTTCAACATAGGATATCTTTATGGTAAAGTTAGGAATCCATTTATAAACTAGAGCTCATAAATACAAGAATCGTGAGAGTTGTACTTCTACCTCGGAGTCCATGAACCAATTACCACCAGATGGTAAACTTCATTTCGATTAACCATCAGTAAACATCAGTTCATGCCTACCTAAGGGTTCCCTTCGAAAGACTGCGCACAACCCCAACATGAAATCCGCTCACAATTGCAGTATTTTTGAGGATCTGGCTCAAGCTCTCGTTGCCATATCTGCATTAGAAGTGTTGTAAAGTTTCCCAATGCAACGCAAGGCACTATTGTCTACTATCAATGGGGTGGATCCCTCATACTCAAACTTTATTACCTTCGATCCATCTCTTTGGAAACCTGATCATCCACATCATCTGGACTTCCAAATAATGGTCCACATCTTCAGACAACGCATTCATAGGATAATTTTAGATGAGGGGGCATGGACTTGTATAATGTCATCGAAGTGTTGGAAAGCTCTTGGTTCTCCCACTTTGTCTACACCTAGATTAGTGTTGAAGGCCTTTTATGGGCACACCTTGTAGCCTCAAGTGGTGTTCTCGACTTTTCCTATAGAGCTAGGGGGGGAAATGATCTTTATTGAGGTCAAGGTCATTGATGCACTGTTATATTATAACCTACTGCTTGGGAAATTTTGGTTCATGCTATGATTGTTATGGTGTCATCGGTATTATATGTTGTGATGTTCCCTCGTGAAGGTAAAATAGTCAATATCGACCAGTTAGACTTCTACAAGCCCGATTTTCGATTTCACGATAATCAATTAGTTCCCTTTTTTGGTGATTCTTCCACTCTTACAGGGAGTATTGGGGCAAGAATGTTCAAAGACTCCTCATTGATGGTCACATTTTCTTTTGTTCCACCAGACCCATGTCCATCTACTTCCACTATTAACATGATCTCTTCTGTCACTTGTGAATCCATTAGATCCCTTGATCCTTGGGAAGTGCCTATGGAAGATGAACCTCATGGGGGCACAATGCCACATTTTGTGGAAGTCATCACCTCTTTAGTGGTATCAACACCACCTGATGACATTGGTCACAAAATCCATCCTAATATGGAATATGATCAAGATACTCTACCCACATGGGTCATCACTCCATCACTTTCATGTGCTTCCCTTGATATTGAGTTTCCTTCAAACAAGGGCATCTTGGAGGTCATGGCTTCATAAGATAAGATAAGGGAGACTATCTGCATGATGAATCTACTCTCTTGCACATGGAAACTATGGAGATTGGCACTCAAAATATTAAATCGATTCAGGGGGCATCTCTTGAGTCATCTAATGAAGTACCACCCTTGGACCGAATCAAGTCGAGGATTTCTAGCATTACACTTGCCACTAGACCATATACTCTAACTTCCCCTGTAAACGAATGTCTCATACCCTCTCAATGTCTTGATCATTGATAACAAGGAGTTATCTTAGCTCGTGATATCATTCACCCTTTATGTCCTTGGTTCCTTCCTAATAATGTTATGATTCTCAGACATCCTTGCAATCATTAACCTTTAGGAACATGGAACTTTACCTGGATGTGGCATGGCCCCATGATGGTGTGTCATATGTTGCCAACAACCGCACATGATTTCATACATTGGAATCCTTGGCCTTTTTCCAACAGTTGGAACTACATTGCATAACCTATCATGCTTTGTACATATGTATATACTATTTCAAAAAAAAAAAAAAACATTTACACTTTTTTTCACTTTTTCTTTGAGGTATATAATTGAAGCTGGCATATAGGACAAGGATTCATTGATCATGTCATTGCCTTATTGGCCTTTCTATCTCTGTTTCAACTTACCTTAGGGTCCACTCCGTCAAGTTGTGACATTAACCACTCTTTTCTGCATGTCATAACTTTTGTATTAGATCCTACCCTTCATGGGCACCCTAGAATAGCACTTGATTGTCGTCTTGGTGTCCATGCTACAATTCCTCGTAGGTTCAGGGATCCTCTTTAGTACCTACCATGACATCAAGTTTGAGCCTCATTCCTCTCTTTTTCTATCGTTTCTTGTTGTCCCCACACTTTTTATCATGTTTCTTTATGGTCGCCTATGCTCACGATCCTCAATTTCTTGCTAGACGTTGTCATACCGATGCTTGCCTTCATGTCGCTCACTAGATTTGCAGCCATGCTCACCCTCTTACCTTCACATTAGCCTTTCCTCCATCTCACATCCTTCCGTCACCTTTTAGAGAGATCACTATGCTGAGTAGCTTTCCATTTCCAGAGATGTTGACTCTACTTCATGCTTCTCTTAGGTCGGTTCCATCATTAATCCTTGGAATAATATGCATACCGTCATACCACTAGTCTCTTTGGAATGAACTTCTTTTTGGCCTTCTTTTCATGCTCGGTAAACAATAAAAATCTTGAGCTCCTTTTGTTATATTTTCATGCTCGTTAGATCTATACGAAAAAGTCAAGTATGTTTTGGTCTTCTTTTCATGTCTCGTTAAACTCATGAAAATCCTGAGCTTCTTTTGCTACCACATGTTCAACCTCATAAAACCTATATGAAAACGTTGATTTCTTTCTGTCTTTTCCTGCTCATTAGTTAAATTAAAATTTAGTGAGTGATCTATTGTTTGTTCTCAAGTTCTTTAATCCATGAGAAATTCACGTGTAATTTCATCTCTTTTTCACCCTTGGTATAAACTTCATGAAAAAGGAACCTATTGAGCTTACTTGTCTTCTCTTTCTTTCTCATTAAACTATGAAATGGATACCATATACAAAAAGGGAGGGGGGGAATATTTTTGCTATCACATTTATCATGGTAGTTTTATGTCGCCCTTGATCATGGCACTTGTTTGATTCATACTCTTACAATTGGTTTTTCACCAGAATTTTGAACCACACCTATATCTTGAATTAAGTCATTATATTGCATGAGCTAGTATCTCACCCGATTGGTTACCCTTCTAATCCATGGGCTTCGGTGATACTTCCTGTGTCACCATCGTGTATGTTGATATTCTTCAGTTTATGCTATCAAGTTCAATTTTGTGTTGTGTCATTATATGTTCAAGGGAAGTCTCAGTCAAGAGCATGCCATCTGAATGTATCATTATACCTTTTGTGTCGACCATCCCTGTTTTAGGTGTAGTCACTTCTTCATTTGGTATCACCAGATACCTTATCTTGGTGTCAGTTTCGTGTTGATGATGGTGGATACATTAAGGCCCTCCTTCAACATATCTCTTATTGTCGACTTTAGCACCTTATCCAGCATGAAGATCTAGAAACAGTCTAGTACCTTGGAACTTGCAGTCATAGTGGTAGGTTTCCTCACAATTTGCATTGGGCTTTCGCCATTGGCCCATGTTGACCGATTCAGTGGAGTGCTCAAATTCATCTCATTCATTTGCACTCAGTGGAATATGCTAGTTACCTTGGGAACCATTTTCATTATTGGTGGCCACCCTTGTGTATGTTAACAAATACATCAATGTCTAGTAATTAGACGGTCTACCTACATGCTCGACATCAGTGCATTCATTCACATGTAATCGAGTTGTACCATCAAAGTGTGTGTCGAAGAACTTGGGGCATTAATGCCACTTTACTCATGATCATTTCCACCCAAAGCTAAGATTGGAAAATATATTATGTACTTTTAGGGAAATAATGGGGGCACCCACATCAGTGTCCAGCCCTACTAACAGCTATTGTGCCAGATATCTACATTGTATCATGACTAGTCCTTGATGACATCATTCCACCGTATGTTGTGTGGGAATCTATGATATCTTTTCTCAATACTGAGTATGGGTATGCCTACCTTGGGGATGTAATTATTTATGTATATGACTACACTTTTAAGTCTCTGCAGGTCTCTTGCTCACAGTCTCCTCCTACCTCTATCTCACTATTCTACTTTTTGTAATGTATTTTGGCCATCAGATTCTCTTTTGAACTCATAAATTAGGGGGCATATGTTATAGCTCAAAAATCCACCCCTATGGTCAAGTAGAAAGCCACATCCTTTGCAAAGTTAAAGGATCAATTTGTGACTAGTGAAGCATTAAATTTCAAGTATTTTGAGGGATCAACACTCCTTAGTTATGGTAATCTCAACACTCCCTGCTAGTGTTCTAGAACAAACTAGAATGCTACCAACACCCTCTCTACAGTGGAGCTCCAAAACAATGCAGGATTTCAACTAGATTTGGTCCAAGTTGATGAATTTGATTAAAATAATCATGATTTATTAAAATATTGATTAACTTAGTCTATTCTAATTATCACTTTGATTCAATCAAGAAAGGGTTTAAGTGAAATAAAGGCCAATTATGATCAAGTTATATATAAAGGAGCCTCTTCATTAGTTATAGAAGAATAAAATAGACTATGTCAAAATGTTGGCGAATTCCTTCTGTGATAAACCGGCATTAGCGGGTGCATATACCAATGAGTGTTGATGTTAGGAAGGTGGTCTGAGCAAGGACCGAAGGAGTCTCAACTATGTACTTTTTCACATGATTAATGCAAAGTAAATATATTTTCGCCCATTACAATTGTGTTTATTCTATTTGCATGAGTATATTGGTTTGTATGCCCTAATATTTGTGGTTTCAGGATAGGAGAGAAATTTGTTGTCTTTGTATGCATATTTCTAGTGAAGATTTGGAGCAAATATCTTAGGAGGAGATCTTCGTGAAGCTGACATCTCCAATAGAGTTAGGAGATATAACGATTTCCAGGTAATTATCATTCATTTCTTATCGATTGTTTGTTTATGCTTGGTGTGGATTTATTTTACTTTTCTTATCATCTATTCACACCCACACCATCTCGGAAAATATTTATTTCTCTGGGCAAAGCCTATTAAGGTTAAAGTAGTATATTACTATATATGAATTTTTCTCTTAAACAGCTTGCTGAGTAGGGTGGCATGGTGGTGCAAGGCATACATTGGAGTCTCCTTTAGTTTGGAGCCTTATAACAATTCAAGCTGACATGGTGGTGCTAGGGAAAGTTCGAGCATATGTAGGGCGTTGGAGTGTCCTTTTAATTATAACTGATAAAGCCAGGGCATTGGAGCATCCTTTCAATTAGAGACGATAAGTCCAGGGTGTTGGAGCATCCTTCTAGTTGGATCTAGTAAATCAAGGAGTCGTAGCATCCTTTCAGTTGGACTTCATAAATCAGAGGGTTGGATCCTCCTTCTAGTGATTGGTGGAGAATATTGGAAGTTGGAGATTCCTATTGATGTAATCTCTAAAATACCTATATTAAAATCATTTGATGGTTTTTCTCCTGAAAGGGTTTCCACCTAAAAATATCTTGTGTATGTCTTTAATGTTGTGCATTGTTGAATAGTGTTGTTGATTTATGTTTTGAACAGATGCTAATGTTATTTAATGCTCTAGAGATTAAAAATTAACTAATTGAAGTGAAATATTGATTCACCCCCTCTCAGTATTTCCAACAATGGTCTCCCTACATACTTTACATCTGCTCATTCATTCACATGTAGTATATTCATACCATCAAGAAGAGTCAAAGGCCTTGGGGAATGGGGCTACATCACTCATACACATTTCCTCCTCCAATATGCATTAGAGAATGTATTATGTAATTTTAGGGGCATTTACATAAGTTTCTAACCCTATTGATAGTTATTGTGCCAGAGATATATATTGTATCATGATTAGGATGACATAAATCCAAAGTATGTTGTGTGGGTGGAAATTCTCTATTCTCTCAGTACCGAACATGGGTATCCCTATCTTGTGAATGTACTTTCTATGTATATGACTATGATTTTCATAGCCTCTACACGCCTTCTATATGTGGTCTCTATCTCCACCTCACTCACTAGTCTTTCGTATTATAATGTATTTTGACCATCAACTTATTCTGACCTCATACATTAGGGGGGCATCTGTTATAGCTCAAAAATCCACCCCCTTGCGTCTACTAGAAGGGAAAGTCATCTACCAAGTCAGAGTGCCAAAAGTGATTTGTGGAAACTTACGAAAAGCATGAATTGGCTCCTTCAACACTCCCCTGCAGTTATAGCCAAGAAACAGTAGGCCTAACAACGCTCTTTGTACACTAGCTTCAAGAAACATAGAGCTAACAACCCCCCAGTAAAATTGTGTTGGAGCAACAAAGTGCATAATTACATGGATAAGGTTGGATTAGGTCAAAATTTATCACTCAAAGAAGATAAAGATCAAAGGACCAGACATGGTCATGTGATAGCTAAAAAATAAAATATATAAAAGCAAGCTCTCCATAAATCACAAAAGGGGAAAAGTAACATATTTGACGTGCTTCTGGAGTATTTACTGATAGATTCTCTCTATGATAAGCTAGCATAATAGGTTTAGCGAAAATCGAGTATCAGTGAGCAGGAGACTACAAGCAAGGACCTCAGCAGAGCGCAACTATGTATAAGATATTATTGGTATAATATAAGTTAAATATTTTCCCACATTTTCTAATGTTTTTCACTTATATTTGCATGTTGTTTATGGAATTTTTTGTATGTGTATGTACTAATAGTTTTTAAGAGGTATAGAGTCTTGGTGATTTTTGTTGTGTACAGGTATTCAAGAGAAAGAGTAGGAGTGTAGATCTCTAAATAATCTTCCCTCAAGCTTGTTGCATAACTAGAGTATTTTCTTTTGATAGAAAGGTATGATCCCTCCACTCTCCTTGTGATTTCTTATATGAATGTGGATGCACTGAGATTTGCTTGAGTTGTGTTTTGTTTTTATTGCAACACCTCTATATGGGAAGGCTGTGAGCAGGCCTACTAGGTCTAAAATAGTTTTTTACTATTACTAAGTGAAATTATCTCTTAAACATGAAGCATAGTCTAGTAGGTGCAATAGTAATGGATTTGATGTAATTAGTCTCCAAGAGAGAGATTGTTAGTTGTGGATCCTAATTAGCTTCCCAATTCATAGGTTATTTCTTTTAGTTCCATTTGGACCCTAGTTCCTAACTGAGGTTGTAGAAGGGCTTACCCCCATACTATTGTGACCAAGGATTCTAGGGTGGGTGAAAAAAATTTGGAACTCCCCATGGAAGGGTTTCAGGAGCAACACCTCGAAAGAGAAGTTTTTGGAAAAAATTCCTTGTAAAATATTGTAATCTCATAGTCAATCTAGATTGTTTATCATTAGGTCATAGATATAATGATAGATGTTATGTTAGGGTTTTTTTTCCTACAGTCCAACCCTATTTTCCTAAGGGAATTATGTTGTAATTATGTATTATTGAGACATCATTGTAATTGAGAGAGAGGAGACTATGAAAGAGAGAAGTTGAGGTTTCAAAAAATCTGTTACTGGTTGTAATCCCATCATTTTGTTAGATGGAATAAAAAGACTAGTTATTTCTCCATAGATGTAGCCCAAATCGGGTGAAGCACATATTGGTGTCTCCTTTGTGTTATTTCATTCCATTTATTTCCACATTCATTTTGATTGTATTGTTGTGATTTTATTGCTAACATAGTGTCGATTACTTGAACACATTATTTTTAAGCATCTTATTTCAAGGATCCTTGGGTGTTTCCCTCTCCTTTTTCATAAATAAAATAATGTGAGAATGTGTGAATGGTGATGCATTTGTGTGCAACAAAATTTTGTTATAAATTTGTTTTTAATGCCACTACAAACACTTATTCAACTCGTATCCGATTGGAATAGTTGGATCATATTATGATAGCTATATGCTACCATTTCTACCCTCTCTATGGATTTCTTAGAAATAATTCTCCCATATGATGAAGAGGTGATGACTAGTCCTAATAGAGCTTGAGCGGATTGTTGAGTCTTGGGATTGGAATCTTTTTCACCATCATTCCCTCACCTTTTCAATCACTTTTACCCTTATAATCACATTGTATTACTCCATCCTTTTCCATTTTGACTAATGCATGCTACCCTTTCATGTCACCTTAATTGATGCAGTCTTGCTTGTATATTGATCAGAGGTTAATTGTTTTGGATAACTTTACTAATGACAATGACAACTAGGTTGTTTCAAGATAAATTGGCTTGTTGGGATGTTGTTATTTACTTCTTCTTAGGCAATGCAACATTGTTTATCTTAGATTTTGTATTGTTGACACTCCAGGGCGGGTTCTATTGTTGTTGTTGTTGTCATGTTCTACTCTATTTTATAATACTTTTTTCCTCGATGACATTATAAGGAGTCAACATGGGATCTGCCACTCATTCAATTCAACCAAGACCACTATGCAAGCAAGGATCAGACCATATTTTGATAATACAACTAACTCTCCTATGATAGTTACAATTCCATATTTTTTCTTCTCACTAAATGAAGACGTTGTTACAAATTTTTGTTTATTTTCAGAAATTAGTTGTAATCTATTGAATGAGACTCTTAGTTTGGACCAACGTGGAAAAAGTCGAAGTCGGGATTAATTTGGCAAGGGTCCAAAAGTTGAAAAACTCGTTAAAGTCGAGAGTTTTTTGAAAAAGTCGGCAAAAAGTCGGCAAAATTTAAAAAACACAAAATTATTCAATTTTTTTTTTTTAACATCTAGAGTCGAAGTCATAGTTTAGAGGTGTTTTCAGTGTTTTACTACAATGTCATTCTTTACATGTGAATTCGATCACTAAAAGGATGTTACACTCTTGCAGTCTGCATTCTAAGTGCATTTTATCACCAATGTTTTTCAACATTATCCACAAAAAATATGATCATAATTGTGTTGATTCTTAGGAATGTTCATCAGCTATTTACACTTCCTTGCTTGCTAGTTTGGATACTCCTTGTCCTCTTTCTCTTATGTCTCACAATTATGCTCGTCGAGGTAGGTATGCACTTCTTTTTCATAGTCTTCTCAGTTTCTTATAGTAGCCTTCTGACAACTTAGCCTTTGGCTAATGTCTCTTCTCTGTATTTTTTTGCACATCTCATATAGATCCCTATTATTTTGCAGACATAACATCCAGCAAGAGCAAACCAATAATAGTCGTATATGTTTCAACATTCAACAGAATATAGCAACCAAGCAATTAATTTTCTCAGTAACACCAACCAACTATAATGCTCGAAATTAAGATTCAACAACAAAACAAATTGCATAGCACAACGTTATCACCAAATTTCTAGGGCTATGTTTGAAAGATTCCACTCTCTACCTTAAGATTAAACAGGAGAAAATTATATCATTTTCACCTTTGCGGCCTCTTTATTCGTGGCCTGGGAGGGAGGCAGACTTTTTGGGTCGACTCCCGATTAAATCGGGAGTATAACGATTAAATCGCGATTTTTTCCTTTCTGAAAAAGTCGCCAAAAAGTCGGGGGATTAAATCGTTTAGTTTAAAAAATCGCATTTTTAGGATTAAATCAGGATTTTTTGCAGACTTTTTGCACACTGGTTTGGACGACCTAGGAATCGAAACATTCTCATCGCTAATTTTGGTACTAAAATTATAAAGGATGTAAATACATAAATATAGAATCCATCTGCCTTGTGCGGGGGTGTGGAACCATCGTCTTTTAGAGAATTGTGCAATTGTGATCTTCTAATTTAATATAAATATTTCATGTTTTCATGGCTCAATTGTAGCTTTTTGTGTTATCTTGTGAGATGTGAATCATCATCTCCATGGTAAGGAGGAAGGGCCCTCCTATTTAATAGGGATCATTATGTTATCAAGATAGTGTAGCAGTGTGCTTTTCTTCCTTCATGATTATGATTAATATCATTTAGTTTTCATTTATACATACCCTTACTGATGTGCTGCAGTTACTGAATATTAATTGTTTGCAAAGCACTTGACACTAATTACCTATTTGAAAACATATATCCTGGATCAATCCCTTTCTTGTTGGAAAATATGGAGACTTGTAGATTATAACTTCTTTTCCTTATCACGATAACTACTTGTGATGTTATTTGGTTCTTTGTTACTTCTTTACATCTATTCATTAATAAATTACCAAAACAATGAAGATCATAGAGAGATAGAGTACACAAGATATAGTCTCTAAGCCAGGGAAAAACAACTCCAAGGGGAAAACCAGAAAATTGCTTCTTTTGTTCTTTAGAATTTTCTTACAAAAGAGACTTCCAAGACCCCAAGACCCAAGCCAATAAACCATCCAAGCCCCAAGACAATCTGAAGCAAGATCTTTCTTGAGACATCTTCCATCACTTCAATATTGATACACTGCTACAAAAACTTTGACCTCTGCAACAGAATTTTGGTGTTGCGATTTGGGCCCCATGCAACTGCTACATAATTTCATCCTCCTACAACTAGCACCTCTGCAAACCCTATCGAGACAAGAGAAAATATTCCTTGACAAAATTTCGTCTTTTACTCTTCCTCTTCATCCTACTAGCTACTCTTCTTCTCCTTCGCTATTGTAGATCAAACTTGCTTGAGATGTGTGTCCAAATTATATTGAGATCCCTTGTATTTATAGCTTTTCTTGAGGCTTGAATACCCATCCTTTAGGCTAACTTGATCTTGATCTTGGGCTGACTTGGTCTTGGGCTTATCCATGGCTTTTTCTCGATAAAATAAATATTTTTCTTCATTACAATGAGTCCAAATGGGACTATGACACATGACCAATATTATTCTTTATCCTAGAAAGACCTAGAAATACCTAGAAGACCTAAAAGCACGAAGAACATGATTTTGACTCAAACTTGAGTATGAAACCCATACTCCAATAATAAAATATACTTTATTTTTCTCTCTTTATTTCTTTATAAAGATTAAACAATTTCATGATTACAATGAAGACCGAACCTAGTTACAATTTTCAGCACTCCCTCTGTTATCGGGAAATCTAGTGTCCACTCAGAGCTGCTAGTCCCACTAAGACTGGTAGCTATCTTAGAAATAAACAAACTAAAACTACTTTCGCTTTCCTTTATGAGAAGTAGATAAGAGGGGAACAAAGGACACCAACCTCAGTCTTGCGCTTAGTTCCTTACTTGGTTCCTCTCCCTTTTGACAGATCCTTGCCGCTTTGCCTTCATCTACCCAGCTTCAAAGAGCACCTATGGAATCAAAGCAGCATAATACTATCGAAGAACAGAGATCTACAATCATAAACAATATAGGACCAGATATATATTGACCACACAAATGCATATATCATCAAACATACAAGAATGTGGAGGAAAACTTGAATAGCTTTATTAATATCAAGAATAGCAAAGAGGATTACAACCAATTGTTCTGACCCAGTGTAATCCTCCCAGCATGAAAGCCCTTCTTCACCTCATGAAAAGCTTAGATCAGCTAACACTATGATATTCCACCAAGAAACCAACATCACTTCCTTGCAAGATACAAAGTTCCAGCCTCTGGATCTCTAGGATGAGGGATCTATATATAGATGATTGCAGGGGGGTGAATCAGCTTCTGGGATTTTGATTAGTGTCCTCTCTCTGATAGTTCTTGATTCCACTTGGATATTGATGATCTATTACTCATCCCTGGGCGAATTCAGAGAGACAAGTGTTCTAGGGAAGTTTCTAGAAGATTCCAAGATCATCCACTTAGAAAATTGCCTCTGCCATTTGTCTACTCTCGTCCATCGCACCCTATAGAAGGACTTTTCAGTATGCATCACACCCCCTGTGTGTAATAGGTGTGATGCATCTCACCCTCAGCACTGAGCAATCAGTATGGTCCAGCTTTGACCAGTTCTGAACAGTTTTATGTGGAGAACTTCTGGGAGATGATGTAATCAGTTGACCTTTTTCCTTTAGGGTGTGAAGCAACACTTTTAGGGACTTAGGAGCCCTTGGTTTATGGACATGTATGATTGGGGTCGTAGTGCCCAAAATTGTCTATAACACCCTCTTAACTAGGGAGGTATTCACGGTACAAGGAGTCTCAATCTTGAAGAATTACCATAAGAAGATTCGGATTGATAAGCCATATTTTTTTCAGTAATATTTATTATAACCAGCATTGTCCCTAAAGGCCTTAACTGGACAAGCTCATATTTAATTATGAGCATTATGTTGGGAGTCTTTACGTCAGCTACTACACCACCTCTCAAGGCACATACCCCATCCACATGTCTACAAGGTATGTCCTTTTAGGATTACTCTTATATTGGATTCCCAAACTTGGATCCTCAAAGAATATTGGTCCTCTTTAACTACTCTCATCTTGTATGACCTACCTCATCCTCAAAGAGCATCAATCAACAACTTCTTTCCCTAGATTCTACCATCCATAAGAAGTTCCAATATAGATTCTTATCCAATCCTATGGAATCTATTCTTTCTTTATGGACTTCACTAAGACTTGCAATTGTTAGTCCTAGTCTAGTGCCAGACCCATAAAGACAAAAAATATCTGATATCACTCCCTCTCAATCAGGGAAGAGATATCCACCAAACCAAGCTTATCTCTGAGGTAATCAAGCTTCTTATTTTGTAACACTTTAGTTAGTATGTCTTCTACCTATTCATCTGTAGGTAGACAGTGCAACTACACAACCCCATATCGTACCAAGCTTCTGATGTAGTGGTACTTTTTTTTATATGCTTCGTCTTTGCATGAAACATTGTTTATCACAATGTATCCATGTAGGGATAAGCATTCCTTAAGACAAGTATGATAGTAACTTCTTGATCCAAATTTATTCCCAATAGACCTCGCTTGTAGCAACATATTCAACTTCAGCACTACTCAAAGCAACTGTATCTTTCTTACTGCTCATCCATGAGACCATGGAAGATCCTAGGCTAAAGCATCCACCTGTTGTCATTTTTTTGTCTATCTCACTACCTCCTCAATCTGAATTTATATATCCCACAAGTTGGAGTTCATTGCCAGTGTACCGAAGGCAGTGATATATATTTACATGTGAATACCTTAGGATATGTTTGGATGCAATCCAATCATCATATTTTGGCTCCATCTGAAACTAAATTAGGACATTTACTGCAAAATAAATGTATGCTCTAGTATTTACTAAATACATCAAAGACCCAATCAATTGTCTGTAGCAAGTAGGACCCACCGGACTAGATCTGAAACTCCTCAACTTCCTTAAATTGGTAATCATAGGAGTCATCATACTCTTGGAATCCATCATGCCATACTTTTGAAGCATATTGATCACATACTTACCTTGACCAAGATGTATCTCTCCTATCTTATGTCATACCTCTAGTCCCAAATAATAGTGCATAATCTCAAGATCCTTCCTATTGAATTATGTTGCTAACTGCTTCTTGCATTCTTGAATCTGATGCTTTACACCTATAACTAGTATATCATCCATGTACAAGAGTATGATAATTATATTATCTTGGACCACCCTGATATATAGGTTAGGATCTGTAGTACTCTTTTTAAAACCAAGTCTCAATAAACATGCATATATCCTTGCATATCAAGCCCTAGGTGCTTTCATTAAGCCATATAGAGCTTTCTTCAATCTACAAACATGAGTCTCCCTTTGATTTATTTCAAATCCTTAAGGTTTCTCATTATAAACCTCCTCATCAATGGTCCCATTCAAGAAAGTTTTCTTGACATCCATTTGATGTATGTTCCATCCATAGTAGCAACCAATGAAAAAAGTGATCTTATTGTTGTATACCTAGTTGTGGGAGCAAACATTTCTTCATAATCAATTCCTTCCTTATACGAGAAGCATCTTCCTACAAAACTTGATTTGTATTTGTCTATGCCCCCATCTACAGTGTGCTTTGTCTTGTAAATCCACGTTGAAGTGATTATAGACTTGTCACTTGGCCTAGGGACAATTTCCCAGACATCGTTATTCATTATTGACTGGTATTATTTATGCATAGTGTTTTCCTCTAAGATAATTCTAGGTTAGGTAATTATGCCAGAGCATCTAAAATGTTTTGTTGTTTTTAATTTATGGATGACCAATGTTTTAAGATTATGTAAACAAGTATTGCATCCTAAATTACCTTAATACAATGAAAGGGACGATTATTTACGTCTAACCAATGATTTATATTTAAAAATATTTAGAAGGAAGAATTCTAAGAAGCTATGAGTTTTAAGTATTCAAACAGAATATTTAAAATTATCATAAGAAAAAAATGCTAGTAAACTATGTTCACTACCCAACAAAATGCATTTAAGTTTATGAAGAAGTGACAATTAATTAATGTAGAGGAGTTAACTTAGACAGATAGTCTAATAAAATAATCTTTGTAATATATTATAACTTCATAGGGGATTTAAGATAGATTGATATTCATTTATATCTTACCCATATTTCTTCAATAAAAATAAATACATGCAGAAACAATAAAATGAAATGAATAACCTAAGAAGAACTCACAAAGATGACAATATGTTCGAAGCAAATCCAGAATCATTTCATTGATATCAGACAACTTCAGATACATGTAATTATGCTCAAGAAAACTTATCCCAAGGGTTCAACCCTTTACAATTCGATTTTGGGAATATTTATACAAATTTTTCCCAAAATATCTAGACTTAAATATCTAAATTTGTTTGAAAAATATCTAAAATTGTTTTTTATAAAAATAGTGCAAAAACATAAGGAAATAAAATTGTTGAAGCTGTTGTTACTTCTTTCGAGGATTTCTGGTGCTGATGTGTGCTGATTAATCTGCTACTTTGTTTCTGATAATTGTTGATGACTGCTGACTCATTTACCCCAGTAACTTACATAGTTCTTCCCACCTTTCTTCATCTAGAATTGTATATTTGACCAATTTTCTGAATGCTTCATCTACCTCAGTGTATTTTTGGAAAGTTGGTTTAACCAAAAATAAATGATTTATCTCATGCTTGATGAATAAATCATAATTGAGGCCTTCCATAAAAGATTTACCTGTAATTGTACCTTTAATCTTTGAAAATATGTATTTATCCATGGTAATTGAACACAAGTTCCTTTGATATTGAACCCTTTGGATACTTGATTCGAGGTTATGGCACTTGTTTTCCAGTTACAGCATCAAATTTTTCTTAGTGAGAATACTTCTCACTTCCAATATAGTATTTGTTCTATCCTCTATTTTATATTCTTCCAGTTCATCTTTGGTTTTGGAATTCAAAATCTTATAAATGTATTTTATTTTCCTGGTCTTAAACCCAATTCCTTCCTCACATCTACTATCACTTATTTGGCTCTCTGCACTAGTTCATCTTGCTAAAATATGATCTCAATTGAAGGCCATATATCAGTGATGGCCTCATTTATTTCTATCCAGATACTCTCCTTAGCCTGTGTAATGGTGTCAACTATGACAGATTGGTTTTCTAAGAATTCAATTCTTTGTGTAAGCCTATGTGTCTTCTGTAACTCAGCTAAATATACATTATCAATCTTCAGTTTTTTCTCTTGTAAATTATTAAGCTAAGTTCTTAACTTCTCAATTTCCTGCCCCTTAATTGATAAATCTTCCATTGCTTTTGCAAGGTCTATTGTTGAATCAATTGATTGAGTTTCCACTGCTGAAGTGGTTGTTGATGTAGATGTTGTTGTTGTTGTAGCTGTAACTGGCATTGTTGTCACTGGAACTGCTGAAAGAGCAACATTTTTCTCTTGGGTTCCCTATTGTTCTTTTTCCTTTAAAAACTTTTCAATCTCAGTTTCCATTTTTTCTATTTGTGCATTCTGTTCAATTATGATTTTGAACATGTTCTCCTTCTCCTTTTCTAGTTGTCCTATTTCTTTAGTATGTGGATCTTCTGTAGAAGGAAGCTTAAGTTGTTTTCTCAAAGCAGCTATGTTTGCATTCTTGCTCCTGATTACCTCTTCTGTTGCATTGACATTGGTGGGATCATATCCCAGCTTTACCACTAAATCCTCTAAAGATTTGATCCTTGTATCTTTAGCTAAGGAAGATATTTTTTCTATCTTCAACTGAGACTGAATATTTTCTAATGATGCTTGAAGCTTAGATATTGTCATAGTTGAACTTGTGAGAGAAGAATATATCATCTTACCAGATTGTTCATGTAAATCAATCTGGTCAATAGGATGAATTAAATTTGCATCAAAAGAAAACACTGATTTAGTGTAATCATCTACATTTCTAGGATGAGTGATTTTTGGTTCCAGGAAGGCTATTTGCATCTTCCCTTCTTAGTGTCAAAGGTAGAAAGTAGCTTGTGTTGTGAAGTTGATGTTTGCTTCCAGAACTGTAAATAAGTGGAAGATTTCAAAGCTTCATTCCTCTACTTAATTTCCTTGTAAACTGTAAATATGCTTTGTTCTTTCTAAGTCTACTACAATTCTCCTATCTGAGATGATGATACATTTGGATTGGTTGAAGACATAGGAGATCCTACAGTCATTCCTTCTATCCTAGGAGATGATGGCACAAATGGGCATGTCATGACAATTGGGTGTTGCTGTGTAGTATCTTCTTGTTGTGTTTCACTTGTATGATTTGTATTCCACCTCTTAGTGTATATTTTGAATACTCTGGCTGAAATTTTTGTCACCATAGGGAATGCACAGTCCCTTGGCCTTTTGCCCTAGTTTCATTCTGGTATAGGAGTATGTGATGTTGTAGATGATATACCCTGCTCTTCTGCCCCCTAGAGTGTATTCTTCTACCATTCATCCTGGTCCATGTATTGTTCTATCTCAGGCCTAGGATTGTGAGCATATGGGGTAGTTTTTTTCTCTACCCTTAATTTTGAAATCACTCCTAGGGGATCATATGACCAGGTGAAACTAAGTTTGAAATTCATATGTTTCAAAAGATTTTCTTCTTCTTTCCCTGCTGATCTAGCATTACAAATAAAGGCCCTACTTGAGTTTTTATTTTAAATTGAGCCTTCTTCTTTGCTGCTACAAAATAAAGTTGATCCAGGTTTATCATTTGTCTGATATATTCCAATGCAAAAATTCAGATAAGGACAAACTTAGGTAATCTATATGGAGGTAGTTCACATCCATAGATCCTAATCTCTGTATAATTTTGGTATAAATACCAATCTCTTGTTCTGGTTTGTTCACTAAGATGTAGGATTTTTCTGATCTCTAGCCCAATCCTTGGTTCTACATCACTGTTTAATAAGCAAGAAACAACATATAAAAACTGATCCACAAAGTCACTGAATGTGAATTCAATGTTGTTCTTCCTTACCAAGAAAGTCTAGTGGATTACTGATTGTCGATATCCTTGGTTGTCCATTTTTTGTAAGGGAAAAGAAAACCTTTCTAACTAATAAAACAAGAACAAATATACTAAGACAGAATCATATTTGAACACTCCTTCTGTAGAGAATTTCATGAATTGATCATGAATTGATTCTGCTAAGAATTCACTGTAATTGAAGATAAGAGATGGCCTTTCATTAACTGAGAAAACTGGAAATAAACCTATAAGGAGCTCATCGACCCACTGGTTGACATAATAACCTAACAGATATGAGACAAAGGATATTATCTACTTGGTAATTTTTGGAAACATAGATGATTGATATGGTGGGTTGGTTTTAGGAAATTGAACATTTTATGGTAGAAAGGTTTCAAAAATCTTGTCTCTTTGGGGAAAGTCAAGATTTTTATAGATATCCATGAGGGATTCTGGAGAAAATGGATGCAAGGGTTCAGGGATTTGAATCTGTAACATTTGATTAATTGATTCAGCAGTAATTGTAAAAAGAGCTTCATTGTTTTGGGAAACCACTACTCTTTGACTGGGAACATGTAAATCAATCTAATCAATAGGATGAATTAAGTTTGCATAAAAAAGAAAACATTGATTTAGTATAATCATGTTCACTTGTAGGATGAGTGATTTTGGGTTCCACGAAGGCTATTTTCATCTTTCCCTTCTCATTGTCGAAGGAAGAAAGTAGCTTGTGTTTTGAAGTTGATTTTTTCTTCTAGAACTGTAAATAAGCAGAAGATTTCAAAGCTTCATTCCTCTACTTAATTTCCTTGTAAATTGTAAATATGCTCTATTCTTTCTGAGTCTGCTACAGTTCTACTGTCTAAGATGATGAGATATCTAGACTGGTTGAATACATAGGAGATCCTACAGTCATTCCTTCTATCCTAGGAGATGATGGCACAAATGGGCCTGTCATGACAATTGGGTGTTGTTGTGTAGTATCTTCTTGTTGTGTTTCACTTGTATTATTTGTCTTCTACCTCTTAGTGTATATTTTGAATTCCTTGGCTGAAATTTCTGTCACCATAGGGGAAGCACTGTCCCTTGGCCTTTTGTCCTACTTTTCTTTTGGTACAAGAGTCTGTGATGTTGTAGATGATATAACCTACTCTTCTGCCTCCTGAAGTGTATTCTTCTGCCATTCATCCTGGTTCATGTATTGTTCTATCTCAGGCCTAGGAGTGTGAGCATATGGGGTAGTGTTTTTCTCTACCCTTAATTTTGAAATCACTCCTAGGGGATCATATGACCAGGTGAAACTAAGTTTGAAATTCATATGTTTCAAAAGAGTTTATGCTTCCTTCCTTATTGATCTAGCATTACAAATAAAGGCCCTACTTGAGTTTTGATTTTAAATTGAGCCTTCTTCTTTGCTGCTACAAAATGAAGTTGATCCATGTTAATCATCTGCCTGATATATTCCAATGCAAAAATTCGGATAGGGACAAACTTAGGTAATCTATATGGAGGTAGTTCACATCCATAGATCCTAATCTCTGTATAATTTTGGTATAAGTACCAAACTCTTGTTTCGGTTTCCTCACTAAGATGTAGGATTTTTCTGATCTCTAGCCCAATCCTTGGTTCTACATAATTGTTTAATAAGAAAGAAACAACATATAAAAACTAATCCACAAAGTCACTGAATGTCAATTCAGTGGTGTTCTGCCTTACCAAGGAAGTCTAGTTGATTACTCATTAGGGGACTTTTGAGGTCTAAAATGGGCCTCCTAAGAAAAAAGTACAACCAAAATAAACTTTATTAGAACCAATAGGATTCAAGATGATGATTTCAACCATGGGGGATGATTCACCATTTTTGGAGTAAAAATGTAAAAAGATTAAAAAATAATAAAATAATAAAACTACTTTTTCAACTCGTATTTTCAACTTATCTCCTTAAGGTTTTACTCCAATTTTGAGTGGGAGTAATCATTTGATTCAAAATTTAATTCCTCATCCAAAGAGTACCCATGTTGCATACTTTTGGTGGACCCTGCTACTCGAAAAATGAGAAATACATGAAAAAAACGTGATTGCAATGCATTTCTCAATTTTTGTGTAGTAGGGTCCATAGAAATATGCAACATGGGGTCTCCTTGGATGTGGAATCAAATTATGCATCCAACGAGTGTTTCCATTTGAAATTTGAGTAAACCCATAGGGAGATAAGTTGAAAATACGAGTTGAAAAAATAGTTTTTTTCTTTTTTCCCTCTAAGATTTGATGATGTCGTCTAATCTTATTTTGTTATTTCCACTGTTATTTTATAATTTCCTTAGGAGGCCCATTTTAGACCTCAAAAATCCCCTAATGTATTGTGGATTTCCTTGGCTATCCATCTTGTGTAAGGGAAAAGAAAACCTGTCTC
This sequence comes from Pinus tabuliformis, assembly GCA_031772625.1. Lineage (NCBI taxonomy): Eukaryota > Viridiplantae > Streptophyta > Pinopsida > Pinales > Pinaceae > Pinus > Pinus tabuliformis. The sequence continues at coordinate 1,640,775,467 of CM062819.1, read as the reverse complement.
ACTAATAAAACAGGAACAAATATACTAAGACCCAAAGATATTTGAACACTCCTTCTGTAGAGAATTTCATGAACTGATCATGAATTGATTTTGCTAAGAATTCACTGTAATTAAATATAAGAGATGGTCTTTCATTAACTGAGAAAACTGACAAGAAACCTATAAGGACCTCATCGACCCACTGATTGGAATAATAACCTAACATACATGAGACAATGGATATTATCTGCTTGGTCATTTCTGGAAACATAGATGATTGATATGGTGGGTTGGTTTTAGGCAATTGAACATTTTCTGGTAGAAAGGTTTCAAAAATCTTGGCTCTTTGGGGAAAGTCAAGATTTTTATAGATATCCATGAGGGATTCTAGAGAAAATGGATGCAAGGGTTCAGGGTTTTGAATCTGTAACATTTGATTAATTGATTCAACAATAATTGTAAAAAGAGCTTCATTGTTTTGGGAAACCACTACTCTTTGACTGGGAACATACCTAACATGACACCATGAAATAAAATCAGGGAAATGATGGGTTTGTGGAATGATGAATTGAGGTAAAGATGAGTGCCAGAGGTTTAATTCATCACTTAGGTCTAAAAAATTATGTTTTAACCAATTGTGGAGTTCATAAAGATCGAACTCACAATTGGTTTCAAAAAATTTATAGAGCTGGTCAACTAATGGTTGATGGTCTAAGTCGATAGTGGGAGGAAGCATGGGGTTTTCTGAAGTTTTTGATTTCTTCTTCGAAGCCATGACTAAAAGAAAAAGGACTGAGAAACAATTGTAATTACCTAGAGAAAAATGATTCCCTTGTTGACTGATAGCTGGAATGGTCTCTTGAATTCCACTGGTCACTTTGGCGGTTGTTCGGCCTGGTAACTGGTAGCAAATGGTTTGGTTTATGACTTGGTAGAGCAAAGAAAATACAAGCAATAGATAACTTCAATGAAACATAAAAATGTTTTATGTAGGTTAAATGGTTTATCCATTAAACGGGCATGGGGGCATTAATGTGTAATGGGAATATGGTTGGCGAATGGGGAGCTGATAGTTGGCGGAAATGGGAGTTTTATTTAAAATTGGCGAGAGTGGTGTAATGGGTTTATGGATGGGAGAGAGTGGATTTCGGAGGGGGCAGGAGGCGGTTTGTGGTATTGGAGCGAGGGGGTGTGGAGTGAATGCGAGAGGGGCATGTGGCAAAGGTGGTATGAGGGCTGACCTCTTTTCGCACCCCACCCCCCCCCACCCCGTTGATTAAACTTTGGATGGGCTTGATTGGCACAGAGTAGTATGAGAGGCATTGATCTCCTTCATGTCGCAGATCGCATACGTCAAACTTTATTACATTTAACAGAAATGACAAATAATCTTGTCGTTTGTCTTATTCACAAAATAAACTTTTTTGTTTTGTTTAATCATGTTTAAGCTTTAATCAAACATGATTTATTATTGAAAAAACGACATTTTAACTAGCACGTTGTATTTTGGGATTTTCTTATATTTTCTATTTTTTCTTTTCTTTCTATTTTTTCTATTTTTTCTTTTCTCATCATTTCTTTTATATATATTTTTTATCTTTTTCTTTATATATATATATATATATATATATATATATATATATATATATATATATATATATATATATATATATATATATATATATATATATATATATATATATATATATATACATATATATATATATACATATATATATACATATACATACATACATATATATATACATACATATATATATACATATACATACATACATATATATATACATATACATACATATATCTATATATATATATATATATATATATTTGTTTTTATAAAAACATCTAACTTATCAAAACAATCAATGTTACAACACATAGCATTCCTCCATTCTTGATGTTTAGTTGCATCTTCATAGCAGGAAGGTTCCACTTCAATAAGTTTTTTCATGTATGCAACATACGAGAATACCCCTTTGGTCTCTTACTTTCCTTGGATGCCCCTGATTATATATGTCCTTCTGCCTCTTGAAGAGTAATTATCAGCCAAACAGGTCTCCTCTTATTTTCTAGAACAATTACTTATTGTATAGACCCACAACGACCTTTAAAATATTCTTGAGAGAGTCCTAGTTATTGACCATCATTATCGCTAGATATATCCTCAATGAAATATATCTCTCCTTCATCAGAGTCAACCGGAACATCCCTTGATTTCTTGTAAGTTATGCTCTCATCAAAGATGACATCCCTTCTTACTTCAATTTGATGATCCTCCTTGATATAGATTCTATATTCTTTTGATGAACCACTATATCCCACAAATATTACCTTTAGACTGATAGGATCTAGATTCTTCCTTTTTCCTTGGGTATATGAATACACATAAGACACCCAAATAACCGAATTTTATCCACACTTTTCTTCTTTCCTATAAATGCTTCTACTAGAGTCATGTTTTTAAGAATCCCGTGGTGACTTCGAGTTTCTAAGTAGATAGCTTTCATGCATGCCTCTCACCATAGGAATTGAGGGAGATCTTGATCATGTAGCATAGTCATGACACATTCTTTAATCGTATATTTCTTCCTTTCTTCCACACCATTTTTTTCACGATTATATGGAACAATGAGCTCCCCCTGTATTCTTGCTTCCTTGTAGAAAGCAATTAACTCTTTGGAGGTGTATTATACATCCTTGTCTGACCATAGAATTTCTATCTTTTTCTTGCTTAGGTTTTCCACTTCATTACTAAACTCCTGAAACTTTTTGAATACATCATCCTTGTTCTTGAGCAGATATAACCAAATCTTACATGAGTAATCATCAATGAAGGTTACATAATATTGATTCCCACCAAGAGACTTTACTGTTATAGGTCCACATACATACGAGCGTATGAGATATAGCATTTCCTTAGATCTGGTGTCACTATAGTTGCAAATGGTTTCTTTTCATTATTTCCTAGGGAACGTGCCTTACATATACCTTCATGATATTCCTTTATTTCAGGGGTGCCACTAACCATATGACTTAGAGATGGAAATATCTTATAATGAAGGTGCCCATACCTTCTATGTCATAGTTTGGAAGGACTCACTTCTAGGTGAACTAGAGCTTGACATAGGGATGTATAGAGTCTATACAATGTCCCCTCATGAATCCCAATCACCCTTGCTTCATTAATACTAGATCCCTTACCCAAAACCAAAACCTTGTCATTAACAAAAGCAACTCTATCACCCTTATCCTTTAGACAAGAAATAGAAAGTAAGTTGTTCCACAAACTTGGAACATATAAAATGTTGTTGAGGTGAATGTTTCCACAGTTCTTCCACAAACCTGGAACATATAAAATGTTGTTGAGGTGAATGTTTCCACCTGACTCGAGCTCCAATGATGTAGATCTAATGCCTTTCACTTGATATATCTTGTTGACTCAAAGTTCTACAGAGTGGTATGAGTTTCCTTTAAATAGGGTTTGGAGTTGACTGCATTCTCTTGTCATATGTCTAGAGGCACCATTATCAATAACCCATACATTCTCCTCCTTGAAACCATGTTGGAAAATATGGAGACTTGTATATTATAACTTATTTTCCTTATCATGATAATTACTTGTGATATTATTTGGTTCTTCATTACTTCTTTATATTTTTTCATCAATCAATTATCAAAATAATGAAGATCACAGAGAGACAGAGTACACAAGATAAGGCCCCAATCCAGGTAAAAATACCTCCAAGCGGAAAACCTAGAAAAATGCTTTTCTTATTCTTTAGAATATGCTTACAAAAGAGAATTCCAAGACCAAAATACCCAAGCCAATAAACCCTCCAAGCCCCATGCCATCCCCTAGCAAGATCTTCCTTGAGATTGTTGAGCAGTAGAGAAGGTATGTTATTATCACTTATTTTGTCATCCTTTCTTTAAATTCATAACTCCTTTACATTATGAAATAGGTATATGATGAGAGATTATGATAAAATCTAGAAGATTTGTGTGCAACGTAAAATGACTAATAATTACCCTTTTCTATGCAAAAAAAGGGGAAACGAGAAATTACCAATCTGAAGGAAACGACAAGACACCATCAACTATTGTCCCTTTAACAGGGAATCGCATCCAAACAAGAAGATCCAGACTGGAGCGTACCAACCAGGAAAAGGAAGAGGAGATACCAAATCAGCGCAAGAGAACGAGAAGATAACTAAGAGCTAACAGTATGGTGAATCCCTCAGGATCCTTTGATCCTGAGGGATCGCTACCTTAACGATTCTCTGTATCATTGATATCTCCACTCGGATGCTATAAGAAGGGGCAGCATTGCTAGCCCAAGGGAGACTATTGTTGTTTTTATGAAATTCTCTATTGTACTTGAAACTTTGATCATTGACTCTCTCTAAAAGAGCGATTTGTTGTAACTCTGTTTTGATGTTTAATATATAAATCTTGTTGTCGTTCCATCTTTGATTCTAGAGTAATTATAAGTAGTACGTCCCTGGAGGCTAAGGGCCCAACCCTAGTGGATCACTTACTTCCTATACTATTAATTCTCGATTTCAAGTCGTGTGTGGTTTGCTTTCTCTTATCTATTTTGTTCAGTAATCTGTTGTTCCTTATTTCATGTATTAGCTCTATTATATTTTGATTCCCATTCGAATAGTAAGATTATTCTCTGCACAAGAATGTTATGTTACTTGTTCTGAAGTTATATCGCATTTTTGTTCCTTTGACAAACTGATATTATTACGTAACATTTTTGTTCCTTAACAGATTATCATTACTGTTCGATTACAGAGTAACAGTGTTATGTATACATAAATCGGTATCACTGTCTATGTATCTACGGTTTACTTTCAAATGTGATTGTTGTTCATTTGAGCTGTTGTTCCACTGTGATCGCAGTTGTTGTTTCTTTATAACCAGGATTACTTATTATTATGTTGAAACTCAGATTACTGTTCCTTTAACAGAAAAGTGTTGCGTGTAGCATTTGGTTTAGTTTGTTGTGCATTTACATTTGGGTTAAGTTGTTGTTCAATATTTCATAGCTTCCTTTAATTTGGTATCCTATTCCCGTTTGCTAATTAAATCATTTCTGAGTGAAGATTTTAATTATTATTCCATTTTCATAGGTTAAAGCTTTGTTGTTCAATTGAGTTAATAGATCAGTTGTTGTTCCATTTCTTGCCATTTGGATTATCATTGCTTTAGTGTGTACAAATGATCTAAAACTGTAGTGAACACTGACAGTTGTTGTCCAGTTCCCAAGTTGATGATCTTTCCTTTAAATCGCTTTTCAATTACATCAGTTTATAGAGGATGAGTTATTACTACTGCACCCTTGACTAATAAGTTGTTGTAGTTTTCTAAGTGAATGATTTAGATCTCAGAGTGCTAAAAGTTTCTTTTTTTGAAAATAGATTTCATTTCAAGCATCCGTTTACTCTTGTATTCAAAAGCACTATACTACTAGCATTACTCTCACAAATGACCGCCTCAAACTGAGTACACTCTTTGAGATAACAAATCGTGCCTGGATTGACAATTAATGTAGGGTAAATAGAGGTGAAAAAAACCATTTTTATTGCTCGACATTTTGGCGTCGTTGCCGGGGAAGAGTGTAGCCATTTGTTCTTTTCAGAGTTGTGTAAATACCTGCTAGGAGAAAGTTGGGTTTTAAAAACAAAAGGTAAGAACCTGCGTACGGAGCATGTAACAGCCCTGCTCCCCTGCCCGCTTTCCTGCAAATTTGTTGTTGTTTTGGGTAGAAATTAGCATTTGATTTGTGTGCATGACTAAGCAGAAAAAGCCTGAAAATAATCCTAAACCACTACCCAAACCTGAAAAAGCTAAGGGGTCGGTGACCCTTGGTTGATCAACCTTTATAGACAAAATCCTTAAGAAAGCAGAATCGCAGCCTTGAATAGGCCCTAGAAAAGTTTCTTCTAGACAACCTACTCATTCCCTTCAGGCCACAGGATCACCATCTGTAGCCTTGGCTGAGGTGCATAGCCAAACTGAGGAGCAAGATTTTCAAGAAATTGAGAATTCTAGCCCAAAATCATTGCAAGAAGGGAACCTTAGCAACCTCTGCGAAGGAAGAGGAGAAACAGGGGAAACTGAAGAACCAAGATCTCCCCTTGGGATAATTCAGCCATTAAGTAGCCCAGATAAGGGAAGTGTTGTAAGGATCATCCAAAACGAAGAATCCCCTCAAACATTAATTCAGCAAGGAACTCTCATTATCCCAGATCAAGGAAGTGTTGTCAAGGCCATTCCTGCTCCTTCTAGTCAGCCTAGGAATACCCTCCTAGACATCCCAGAAGGTTATTGGCACATATTTGACCAAATGGCCCAGAACCAGCCAAACACCCAAACCTCCACACTGCAATATCCCATTGTAGATACTGCAACTAATGCACCCATGAAGGCCATTCTGCTCCAGCACATCCCTACATTCTAGGACCTTACATCAGAGGATCCAGATGCATTTTTATTTGAATTTGATGTGAGTGCAGAGGATATGACTATACCACCAATCCCCAAAAACTGAAATTATTCCCCTCTACATTAAAAGGAGCTGCTTTAAGATGGTTTATGGGGTTGGGTGGAGGTGTTATAAATAACTAGGATCAAATGAAAAGTGTTTTTCTGAAAAAATATCAAGATTATTGTAGGTCTAGAGAGTTAAAAGATGAAATATTTCAGATGGTAGCTAGACCTAATGAAACATTATAGGAGTATGTTGAATGTTTTCAGTATAATCTTCAAAGATCTCCTTATGCATCATTACCCTTACCTGATAATGTATTAAAAACAACATTAATTAAAGGAATGAAGAAACAATGGATTGAAACACTAAATATTATGGGAAAAGGAGATATTTATCAAGAGAATTTTGCTGACATTATTGATTTATGTATCAAGAGTTCAAGAGGCAACACAAGACTAAAACTAGCAGAACATGACAGGTTTACAAGAGACAACAAGGTCTCTGCAGAAGGAGTAACTTGCGCAGAAATTGGAAATTTATTAGAGAATTTCAAAATTGATATATTGGGGACTCTGACAACACAGCTTGATATTATGCAAGCAAAGCAAAAACAAGCAGAGGTAGAGCAAAATCTGGCAATCTTCTGTCCCAAATGCAGAAAGAAACATAGCCACAAAGAGTGTCCATTAGATGCAGTTCAAGTTTGCGCCATTTGTACAAAATACCACTCTACAGAGAGTTGTCCCTCACTTCCTGGTCTGAAAGCAGTATACAAAGAAGCGGAAGAAGAACCAGAACCAGTGTACCTACTTAATCAGCGCCGTCAATGGCAATCGCGACAATCAGGTATGTTCCCCGATCCAGCTTCTTCTTTTCAGCCCCTGCAATATCATGCTCAGCAATATAATACAATGTGGCAAAGTCAACCCCCCTTCCCAAATTGGTCACAACAACCATTTCCTTCATCCTCTCCATGGCCGAATCAAACAAGCCAATCTAATTGACCAAATTTTCCCTATGCTCCACCATATTGGCAAAATAATGCGTATCCAACACAATGGTCCCCTCCTACTTCACAGAGTCAAGCCTGGCAGACAAACTGGCAAAGACCGATGAATCAGCCAATAGGAACCATTCCCCTCCCTCAACCTACACTACCAGCACTACAACAAAACCCCCAGTCCAATTTAAGACTGCAACTCCTAGCCCAACCCAACCCAAACCCAAATAACACACCGGTTCAATCTATTCAAATAATTGAAACACCAGAACTAGAAACCGATCTAAGGGAGTGCAATGACCTTCAATTAAGATCTAGGTGCATTATAGAAACAGAGGGAGATAAAATTGTTCAAGTTGAAAATCAGTTACCTATAGAACAACCATCACAAGAAGAAGATGTGATCAGACAGCAGACTCATAATCAACCAACCACATCTTCTCCCCCATTCCCAGAACGACTAATTGTACCACATCCTATAGAACATCCTGATTTTGATATTCTGGGAGAACTTAAGAATTTGTACATAAAAATCCCACTCCTCCAAGCCATCCAAGATATCCCCATATATGCAAAGACCATTAAAGAGCTATGTATAAAAAAACCAAGGAGGAGAATAACAAATAACCCAACAGTCCAAGTAGTTGGCACCTTATCTGACCTGTTATCAGGAAGAGAAACACCTGTTAAGTATGAAGACCCAGGAAACCCAATAGTAATAGTACAAATCAATGGACAAACCTTTTCAAATGTCTTAGTTGATTTAGGGAGTGTAATTAATATTTTAACAACCGCCACTTGTCAAAAACTGGGAATTACATCAATAGAACCAACTTCCACTTTATTAGAACTGGCTGACCGATCGGTGGTTAGGCCAGAAGGGACACTACATGATGTCATGGTATCTGTTGATTCTTGGGAATATCTCGTCGAATTTTTTATAATAAGCCCCAAAAACCGACTTGATGGACATCCATTGATTTTAGGCAGACCTTGGCTTGCAACCGTTGATGCTTATATTGGCTGCCGACAAGGCAGCATGACCATAACTAGAGGGAGTAACATCAAGAATCTAGCCCTATACCCTCCTGCCCAGCCAAGTGTCACGATAATAAAAACTAACAAACATCCTCTATCATACCTCACCGAAAACATTAGATCCCCATTAACCATAGAAGATGCCCTCGATTTCAAAGATCAAACAGAGGATGATGTTATTAACAACTTTATTAACCAAGCTGAATCCAGATCCCACATACAATGTCACATGATAGAAGCAGCATTTGATAATGAATTAGAAGAAGATCCTCTCAAAGATACTCATGATCAAACAATACCTACTACCTCTGTGTCAAATAGTAAAACTGTAGAGATTGAGCCAAGAAAAACTTTAAACATTAATAGCAACCTGACTCCCAAACAAGAAGAGAAGTTAATCCAACTACTGAGAAAATACAAGGAAGCATTTGCATGGGATTATCCGGACATGAAAGGAATCGATCCCCAGTTATTTACACACCACATTTACATAGAAAAGGATGCAAGACCTGTTCACCAACCCCAAAGGAGACTTAACCCTCATCTAAAAGACATTGTGAAAGCTGAAATGCAAAAATTTTTAGATGTGAACTTTATTTATCCTATCTCCGATAGCAAATGGGTCTCTCCACTTGTGGTGCCAAAGAAGAATGGAAAGTGGAGGATTTGTGTAGATTACAAAGAACTAAATAAAGCAACACAAAAATGCCACTTTCCCCTTCCATTCATTGACCAAGTATTAGATACTTTAGCAGGAAAGAAATTCTTTTCTTTCTTGGATGGCTTCAGTGGATACAATCAGATTCAGATTGCCCCTGAAGACCAAGACAAAACTACTTTTACCTGTCCTTGGGGAACCTTTGCCTACAAAGTTTTACCCTTTGGCCTATGCAATGCCCCTGCCACATTTCAACTGGCTATCCTCAGCATCTTTTCATATTTAATAAATGAAGGGCTCGAAGTATATATGGATGAATTTACACCATACGGAGATGATTTCAACCCAGCATTAGACACACTGGAAAGGGTGCTACAACGATGCATTGCCACCAGGCTCTGCTTGAGCCATGAAAAATGTTATATGATGATGATTGAAGGACTCATCCTAGGCCATTATATCTCAGCAGCTAGAATACAGGTAGATCCAGCCAAAATTCAGATAATCTTGTTAATACCTACTCCTACCACACAGACAGAGGTACGCAGTTTTCTTGGATTTTCTGGTTATTATAGGAGATTTATAGAACATTTTTCTCATATTGTTGCACCTCTATATGCACTGACAGGAAATGTTGACTTTGTTTGGATAGATAAATGTGACCGTGCTTTTGAGGATCTGAAAAAGCTGGTGTCAACAGCCCCAGTACTCAGAGGTCCAAATTGGGACCTGCCATTTCAAATTTCATCAGATGCTTCAGACACAGCTATTGGAGCAATCCTTGGGCAAGAAGAAGATAAAAAACCATACGCAATTTATTACATTAGCAAGAATTTGTCTCCTACTGAGTTGAACTATACTGTTACTAAAAAAGAATTTTTAGCTGTGATTCATGCTGTCAATAAATTTAGGCATTATATTACTAAATATCCTGTTGTTTTATATACAGATCACTCTGCCATAAAATATTTAGCAAATAAACCAATCACAAACGGTAGAGTAACCAAATGGCTGATTTTATTGCAGGAATTTGATATCACAATAAAAGACCGACTTGAAAAAGAAAATCATGTAGCTGACTTTCTCTCACGAATGCCAAAACCAGTTGACACGGCAGCGGTCAAAGATTAATTTCCAGATGAACATTTGTCCGTTGTTACTGTCAAAACACCCTGGTATGCTGATGTTGCAAATTATTTAGCAGTAGGCAAGTTACCAAAACATCTGACTCCCAATGAACGAAAATAGATTGTCCAACGTAGTACCCAGTTTTCTTGGATTGGGGGCTACCTATTCCATACAGGGGCGAATATGCACATTAGGAGATGCGTCCGTGAAGATGAAATTTTTGACATTTTGAAAGCCTGTCACGACGGACTGTGTGGCGGACATTTCACAGATCAAAGAAATGGTCACAAATTTCTACAAACAGGGTATTATTGGCTCACAATCTTCAAAGATGCAAAGAAGTTTGTTCAAGCTTGTGACAGCTACCAAAGAGCAGGATGCCCTGGACAATCCGACGAAATGCCCCTGAACCCACAGCTAGTCATTGAACCATTCGAACGATGGGCGCTCGATTTTATTGGTCCAATCAACCCATCATCAAACCAGAAAACATATATTCTGGTAGCAACAGAATATGTCACCAAATGGGTTGAAGAAGAGGAATTGCCAAGAGCTACAGAGGATTCCGTTATTCAGTTCATGTTCCACATATTTGTGCGATATGGCCTCCCAAGAGACATAATCATGGACGGAGGACCACAATTTGCTAGTAATAAAATTGCTGCAACACTAAAAAACTATCATATTCAGCATAAAATTACTACTCCATACCACCCACAGGCGAATGGTCAAGTAGAAAGTACGAATAAGGTAATAGAAGCGATACTGACAAAAACCATTGCGTCACACAGACGCGATTGGGCCACAAGATTGCCGGAAGCCTTGTGGGCATATAGAACAACATGGAGAAGCACTACTGGATATTCACCATATCAGCTAGTATTTGGAAAGGAACCCATCTTTCCAATAGAATTCGAAATACAGACCTTGAGAATAGCACAAGAAGTCAATCTAGATTTAAATGAGGCCCAGATTAATAGACTACAGCAGATCAATGAGTTGGATGAAATTAGGCTCTCTGCTCTTCAACATACTACATTAATCCAACAATAGAGAGCCAAATGCAATGACGCACTCATCAAAAAGAAAGTCTTTCACGAAGGAAATTGGGCACTCCTATACGATTCCAGGTTTCAGGATTTTTCGGGGAAACTTCAGACTCACTGGCTAGGACCATATGAAATCCAGAAGGTACATGATAATGCCACCATTACTTTAACCACCATCAATGGATCTAGACATACCTTTAAGGCAAACGGCCACCGAGTTCAATTGTACCACAAACCACTCACTCGGGAATCCTTCTACCAGCAACTCCGGGAAGACTCCGACATGCAAATTCTGGCCGAGGAAGTGAATTCTTCCTCACCTTTGGTTCATTAAGTAATTTGATTGCCTTTAAATTTTGTACATAATTCTTTTGTTTTGTTTTTCTGTACAGATTTTTGCATTTCTACAATTTTTGCATTTTGTTGTTCCTTTTGGATGAAACAGCATTTTCACCGTTCTACTGTTCCTTTTCGAAGGAACAACACTTCTGCATTTTGTTTTTCCTTTCTGAAGGCTCAACATTCTCACCGCCTTTCTGTTCCTTTTTGAAGGAACAACGCTTTTTGCATTCTGTTGTTCCTTTTCGAAGGAATAGCAGTTCCACCGTTTTGTTGTTCCTTTCTGAAGGAACAACACTTTTGCATTCTGTTGTTCCTTTCCGAAGGAACAATATTTTCACCATTTGTTGTTTCTTTCCAAAGGAATAGCACTTCCACCTTTTTGATGTTCCTTTTCGAAGGAACAACACTTTCACGTTTTGCTATTCCTTTCTGAAGGAACAGCACTTCTGCATCTTTTTGTTGTTCCTTTCTGAAGGAACAGCATTTCCGCATTTTTGCTATTCCTTTCTGAAGGAATAGCACTTTTGCATTTTTGTCGTTCCTTTCCGAAGAAACAACGCTTATTTTTTTTGTCGTTCCTTTTCGAAGGAATAGCACTTCCATTTTTCTTTTGTTCCTTTCCGAAGGAACAACACTTTCATTTTTTCGCTGTTCCTTTCTGAAGGAACATAATTTTCGCATTTTTTTGTTTGAGCTTGTTTTCTTTGTTGTTCCAATTAAGGGACAGTTGTTGTTCCTTTCAATGAACAACAATTTCGAGCATATTTTTTTTCCTTTTGCTTGTGTTTTTGTACAATAGCTATTCTATCTTGGGAACAACATTTTTAGAGTGCATTTTCTTCTTTGTGTTTTACCATTTACATCATTTTTTGAGTCATGCTCATTTAAAGCACAGCTATACATTCATGCAATGAATACAAAAACTAGAGGATATTGAAATCAGCAAATTACATAAAAATCGTTATCTTTACAAGAAATTGCTTTGAATTGATAAGAGAAAAGAGGAAAAGACACAACTATTGATCACCTTGCTGTCATTATTCTACTAAATACCGATATGATTGATTATTCCTATCATGATGGTTCTTCCTAAATCCCCATAATTCTCTTGGATCATTATTAATGGATAAAAATAAAAGGCATGTTTTTCTATTGAGATGTTAAGACTTCTTCCACCATCCCTACTCTTAAGGAGTGTTGAACCATCCTCTGTATATAAATAGGAAAAGTGCTATATAAAAGAAAAAAAGAAAAATGTTTATATGATTGCTAACATGGTTTGTCAAATGAAGGATAGGGGGTCTCATCAAGAGCCAACCTACCATGATCATAAGAAAGAAAGTGTGGTGGCATTCCCATTATGGCCACCATACCAGGGATATGATCCAAGAGGCACATCAGCAAAAAAATAAAAAGTCCTTGGAACAGGAGGTCTCATCACGAGTCGGCCTACCCACCTTTCACTCCTTCCTGGTGAATGGCATTATGATTTATCTGGTTACCAAGCCAGCATAATGGCCTCCATTTTGACATTGCACAGCACTTTCCTAGGCATACACAAAGGATTATGGTTCCATGGGTGAAATAAACAACTATGTCAAGGTTATGGACACCTGTGGGAAACAGAGCTCTATTTATGGTATTGAAGTCATATTCCTTATACACCAATAGCAATTATAAAACCCTTCTTCTTATATCCTTATAAATGGTTCAAATGAGATTATGTGTATAACCCCTCCGAACCTTTAATACATGAAAATCTATTACAATCAATTATGACGGCAAAAGTCGATAATGATCGCATAGGACCTTTTATGCACGTCAGTTGTCCTATCCTCCAATTCTCGCATCATATCACGACATTTTCTTATTTATTAAGTGATTCTATTATACACCTCGATTTCGGCAATCCACTCGTCGTTGTAAACATGGCATTTCTGTATACGTTATTCCTTTATGACTTTGTACTATGGCAGTTCAGCATGCTACTCCTTCATTTGACAGCCGAGGACAGCCTATCACATTGCAGGGGGGGAGCAAGTGACCTCATAATTTGCTAGCATACGTGTCAGCTTATCATTCGGAGAATTATGACTCGGGAATAGCAAAGCTTAATGGTATTTTGTTTTCCAATTTGCATGGCTTGCTATTCCGAAGCTATTTCCATGTTTTTCTGTGCAACAATTAGCATCAAATTCGAAATTCGAACAGCTTGTTGTTTCGTCATCTTCTCTATGTTTGCTAACAGTTTGAATAGCCTGTTGTTCCATTACCATCTCTGTGTTTTTACAATGTGCTAAGCATGGGAGGAAGATCAATTTGCAGAGAACCACAGGTGTTGATGGTCTCTGATGCTGCACGAGAAATCCTAGCGAGGGCAGGATGGATAGTTTATCTCAATCGTCTACAACAATCCAACGAGACGGTGGCAATTGAATTTTTGCAGAACTTGCAAGAACATCACTCCACGGTGAGAGGGAGACAAATAGCAGTCACTGACGACATAATTGCAGAGGTCTCGGGACTGTCTCTGAAAAAGGTGAGACTGCGAGACGCCATAAAAATCTTCCAGGATGAAGGGCAGAACCTGACTATAAGAGGAAAGGGAGTTTTACCAGCAGCCTTGGGAGAGTCATGGGCAGAGTTGGCGAGAATCATCCAGAGCTACATCACTTGTGAAGGTAGGAAAGACGTGGTGAGACCACGCCACCTTAAACTTTTAGTTGTGTTAAAGCAAAAATGCGCTGTGAATTTACCTGCATTTTTATATTCTTTATTACACGATGTTGCCCGAAGAATGAAGAAATCTCACCATGTAGAGTCAGTAGTAAGCCACCATGAGTTAATACCACTGATAGTTAGCCACAGCCTTTCTCAAGAGTAGAGTAGCTGGGAAGAATTGATTTTCACAATAGACGGGGAACTGGCTTTGCCAGCCCCAAAATGAAAACATGTTGCCAGTACATCGAACAGACCACTGAAGTGAAGAAAATCTGTTAGATTGGCATGGATCAGAGGAAGCCTGGGAAATTCCCAGGGGAACATCAGTCAACCGGTGGAAATAGACGATTCAAGAGACGAGCAACCCCCACAATTGGAAGGAGAGGAGAAAGAAAAAGAAGTGGAGGTAAACGATGAAGGAGAACTAGAGGAAGAGATTGAGCAATCTGGTCAGGAGGAAGAAGAAACAGAGTAACGCAGTGGAAGTCCACTGCAAAAACCGCTACAAGAAGATGAATTGGCCCAGATTCTGGCCAATATGGGCAAGTATGCTCAACCTCTCAGCCCACTTAACCCCCACACTGAAGAAGGACTGCAAGAGAACTCTACTCATGACAAAAGTGCATCCGAAGAACTGTGTGACGAAGAAGAGGAAGAAGAGGATCACTCTGCCCATGATGAGAGTGTATCTAGAGAGGAAAGTGATGAAGATGAAGAAGAGGAACAATCTATTCCTATCCGGAATACAACAGAGGAATTCCATGAAGAAGAAGGGGTGGAAGAAGAAGTTACCCAGGAGACAGCAGAGCAAGCTAGGGTTTCTACCCCTGAACAACCTGATCAGCAGAACAATGAGGGAGCACCCCAAGAAGAAAATCAAGAAATTGGTCAAGGTGAAGATACAATACTGGAGGTACAAAGCCCAGGCCCAAGTAAACGAATGACTGTTCCTTCCAAGAAAACAGAGGAAATCAAAAGATTACGAAAGGAACAGCAAAGATTGCTTAACGTGATTGCGCAACTTCAACAACAAATAAGGGTTTTGAAAATGGGGAAGAAATCAAAAAGGACCCCTGTGGTAAAGCATGCAACCGCCCCGGCGAAACCCCTTAAGAAAAAGATTAAGAGGACTCAAGTCCAACTTACCATTCAAAACCGAAAGGAACAGCATCCGGCTGTTGCCCATGTCGAAGTACAAACAGAGAACGTATCGGCCTGTAATAAGGCAATCCAGACAGAGGCACCGTCCTCTAAGGAAACTCGGACCATAACGATCAGACACTGTAATAAGAAGACCCAAGTAGATCTCCCGCCTACAACTATTATGTTGGAAAATGACCCAAGGATAGCAACTCTGTGAAAATATTTGGCACAGGCCCAGAAAACAATAGAGAAACTCATAGAGCAAACTATCCCTCGAGAAAAATACAAGAAATTGCAACAGCAACTGAAAGACATTAATGCATCAGAAACTCAGGCCTTTGAAGGATGGTGAAAAGCAGAAGAAAGAGTCACAAAGGTAACTCATAGACTAGACGTAGTCATCAAACAAATGGATACCTTATGCTCTCTGTATATTGATGTGCTAGCATGTAGAGCACCTACTAGGAACTATGCTTTGTTTTTAATGGAACGATATTTACAATTGAAAATTAAAGGTGTTAAAGCAGGAGTGCCTATAGAAATAAAAACCATTGATGACTTCATAAACTGTAGTAAGCATTACGGGGTGAAGGTTCAGAGATTATTATGTGAATTTTATTTTCACAACCTTGTATTAGATGGAGAAATAGAGCAGAATCCCAGCCCTTTTGTGGGTGATGTCCAACTGCAGGCATTTATTTATTTTGGTGTTAATCAAATAAAGTGGCTTAAAGCCTACAATGCCTTTCAAAGACAAGAGAATGGATTAGACTTATGGGTAAGAGTTGAACCTAGAGACCCACTACAATTATGGAATAAACATAGGAACCTAATGAGAACTCTGGGCGTGATTGAGGCATTGGGACCTATTCACACAGCAATCAATCGGCAAGGGATAGAATACTTCTTTACCATCAAAGACCTTGCCATTGCAGCTGCCAAATTCCAATATCAGACTTCTAATCCGAACATCCAAAACAGGGAACCGTTTAATTATGAGAACTTTAAGCTAGCTGCTGACCGCTTAGGTCTCTATGGTGACCTTATTTTGAGAGAAGGCCCATCTTGGTTAGGCTGTAGGTTCTGAAGTCCGGTTATTTGGCACCCTACACCAGGATACCAAGCCTTATATGAAATGCCTGAAGGTCAGACAGGACATCTTTTTGAGCACCTAGCTAGGCATCATGGCTGTAGACCACCTCATGAGATCCCTTCTCTAGCCTATTCCCTCACTGCCTTGCATGTCAATTATAATGTTTTCATGAGGGCATGAAAAAGGGTAAGCAGGGGGGTGTGTTGAGCACTAGATAAGGTATGTTATTATCACTTATTTTGTCATCCTTTCTTTAAATTCATAACTCCTTTACATTATGAAATAGGTATATGACGAGAGATTATGATAAAATCTAGAAGATTTGTGTGCAACGTAAAATGACTAATAATTACCCTTTTCTATGCAGAAAAAGGGGAAAATGAGAAATCACCAATCTGAAGGAAACGACAAGACGCCATCAACTGTTGTCCCTTTGATAGGGAATCGCATCCAAACAAGAAGATCCAGACTGGAGCGTACCAACCAGGAAAAGGAAGAGGAGATACCAAATCGGCGCAAGAGAACAAGAAGATAACTGAGAGCTAACAATATGGCGAATCCCTCAGGATCCTTTGATCCTGAGGGATCGCTACCTTAACGATTCTTTGTATCATTGATATCTCCGCTCGGCTGCTATAAGAAGGGGCAGCATTGCTAGCCCAAGGGAGACTATTGTTGTTTTTATGAAATTCTCTATTGTACTTGAAACTTTGATCATCGACTCTCTCTAAAAGAGCGATTTGTTGTAACTCTGTTTTGATGTTTAATATATAAATCTTGTTGTCATTCCATCTTTGATTCTAGAGTAATTATAAGCAGTGCATCCCTGGAGGCTAAGGGCCCAGCCCTGGTGGATCACTTGCTTCCTGTACTATTAATTCTCGATTTCAAGTCGTGTGTGGTTTGCTTTCTCTTATCTATTTTGTTCAGTAATCTGTTGTTCCTTATTTCATGTATTAGCTCTATTATATTTTGATTCCCATTCGAATAGTAAGGTTATTCTCTGCACAAGAATGTTATGTTACTTGTTCTGAAGTTATATCGTATTGTTGTTCCTTTGACAAACTGATATTATTACATAACATTGTTGTTCCTTAACAGATTGCCGTTGTTGTTCGATTACAGAGTAACAGTGTTGTGTATACATAAATCGGTATCACTGTCTATTTATCTACGGTTTACTTTCAAATGTGATTGTTGTTCATTTGAACTACTGTTCCACCGTGATCGCAGTTGTTGTTTCTTTATAACCAGGATTACTTATTATTATGCCGAAACTCAGATTATTGTTCCTTTAATAAAAAAGTGTTGCATGTAGCATTTGGTTTAGTTTGTTGTGCATTTACATTTGGGTTAAGTTGTTGTTCAATATTTCATAGCTTCCTTTAATTTGCTATCCTATTCCCGTTTGCTGATTAAATCATTTCTAAGTGAAGATTTTAATTATTATTCCATTTTCATAGGTTAAAGCTTTGTTGTTCAATTGAGTTAATAGATCAGTTGTTGTTCCATTTCTTACCATTTGGATTATCATTGCTTTAGTGTGTACAAACGATCTGAAACTGTAGTGAACACTGACAGTTGTTGTCTAGTTCCCAGGTTGATGATCTTTCCTTTAAATCGCTTTTCAATTACATCAGTTTACAGAGGGATGAGTTATTACTACTGCACCCTTGACTGATAAGTTGCTGTAGTTTTCTAAGTGAATGATTTAGATCTCAGAGTGCTAAAAGTTTCTTTTTTTAAAAATAGATTTCATTTCAAGCATCTTTTTACTCTTGTATTCAAAAGCACTATACTACTAGCATTACTCTGACAAATGACCGCCTCAGACTGAGTACACTCTTTGAGATAACAAATCGTGCCTGGATTGACAATTAATGTAGGGTAAATAGAGGTGAAAAAAACCCTTTTTACTGCTCGACAGAGACAGCTTCCAGCACTTCGATACTGCTACATTGATACTGCGACTTTGACCCTTGCAACGGAATTATGGCCGTACAATTTCGTTCCCCTACAAATGCTACAGGATTTCATCCTCCTACAACTGGAAGCTTCATAAATCCTAGTGAGACCAAAGAAAAGCCTCCTTAACAAAATCTCAACTTTTTCTCTTCTTCTTCGTCCTCCCAGCTACTCTTCTTCTCCTTTGTTATTGCATATCAAACTTTCTTGATATGTGTGTCAAAATGAGGTCGAGCTCCCTTGCATTTATAGCCTTTATTGAGGGTCAAATACCCCTCCTTTAGGCCGACTTGATCTTTCTCTTGGTCTGACTTGGTCTTGGGCTTATCCATGGCTTTTTCTCAATAAATGGGTATATGTGTATATGGGTATGAATAACCTCCTTACCAATTGCCTGTATTCATGCCCATGAGAATTTTTGCTTTGGATTTTATCAAGCAGAGCCTAAACATAGACCAAATCCATTTCGTCCCTACCAAAAAGGGGTATAGGTTCGAGCTTGCCATGACTTTAGGTCCCTTTTTTGTGAACTCCATACAAGTTTTCTAGCAAGTTGAAATTATGTTAAAAGAATTTAACTTTGAAATAGGAGAGGTGTGGCATTATGATCCTCATGGTATTATTTCTAATAAAAGGAAAGAGATTAATGCCTCTACCTATGAACATGAATATAAACTAGAATTAGAATGGAAGGTTAATCTTTATTCATGGCCCATCAATACAGAGATGCATGCTGAGACACCAAGCACCAAGAAAAAATCTCAGAAGTGTTAGGTAAACTTGAATCGAGAATAGAGTTGAACTTTACCAAGTTCACAGTGGAGGTTTTGGGCACATGGTATTGTGTACCCATGGTTTTTTACCCATGCTATTACATGTAATGGAGTCTATAAAAGGTTGGGAAGAGTTCATTATAATGTAAGGGTCGGGGAGGTAAGCGTTGAAGGCTCACTTGGCTAGGTTGGCCAGGGTTTTGGCTAAGGCTAATGAAATTTCATTGGGTTGGGTTTTTCCCCAAAATTGGGGTTTCCCAAGATAAATATTATTTTTACAATGTTTTCATATTTGTGTTGTTGGTTGCTTATGTTATTTAATTCTCTCAGTAATTATGTTTTTCTCTAGTTTAATTTCTTCATTTGGTATTAGAGCCAAATGTTGGCTTTAGAGGGACACCTCTATGTCCAAGGGTTTGTATTGGCCTGGTGGATGGAGAGATCTAAGCTTTGTAAAAAAATTGTTGAGGTGTGAGGTTTTGGATGCATGTTGTTATTGGACGTTAAAACAGAGTGTGGAGGACCATGGTGTAATTGTCAAGCTACGATGGAGTTTCCATGGATGAGCCAGACAGAGGCGTTGAAGCTTGAAGCTAGGAGGAGTCATATGTGAGATGCATTTTTTATTGTTGAAAGGAGGTTCATGGCACTCACAATGAAACCCAATGACCATGCGGCAGTGCTCTCAATATTTGCAAAGGCAGCAAGCATCAAGAGCAAGGCAACAACGAGGATATTTTTTTTTTCTTGGTAAGTTGAAAAAGGAAAGGGTATGAAGTTATGTTCATCATGAATGTGATAGAGAGTACGACATAGAGCATCCAGAGCTAGGAACGAAGCTATAGTTATAGCGTAGGAGTGTAAGAAAAATGAAGGTGTCGAAGCATGAACTTGAGAGCCTCAGATATGAAAGCATGGAAGTGGATAATATCATACAGAATGGCGACCTTGAAAGTGTCATAGTGACATGGGTCGTCAAGATAGGGAAGGGTTCTTTGTAACAGAACCAGGTAGCGGAGAACTACAAGTTTGAGAAGTCGAAGTGGTGTTGGAACAAACTGTGCTCAAGCCTGAAGGGGCAAGTAGGACTTTGATTTGATGAATAGGGCATGGGCATGCAAGCAAACTAGAGAGTGGTCCAATAGCAATGTAGGTCATCAACAGGCTCGCGAGGTAGTGGAGACCCTAATTTTAAGATCCCCTCAGAACCCATGTTGTGTAATAGGATGAGGGGTTGGGCCAACGTGCAGTCAAAACCAGAGAGTAACGTGACAGTTCACTGCACTCGTGGGCAGTAGAGTATTTAGTTCGATGGGCTAAATAGACTAGAGAATCAATGGCTTCTGGTGTGGTGGTGGAGATGCAGGTGATAAATGGGATCACTAAAATGGATGAGGTGGAGTCCTTGGTGAATATTAATGCAATCGGGGTGAAATATTGCTAGAAGCTATCCATGGATGGAGTTGAGGAAACCAAAAAATCCCAAGGATGTTACCAATCATGACACATCAACGAGAAAAGCCACAAGATTAAGAGTCGGGGAGAATACTGAACTTGACACGCCTCTCGCCAAATCTATGTGTGGCATGGATGGACCCATTTTATATATGTATCATGGTGTCACTGTTGCAATATGTTGTTGCATGGAGTTGTTGTAGTGATAAACCATGGGAAGAAACAACTAAGATTCGAGCATGCATACCCTATTAAATTTTTTTAGATGTTTTTTGTGGACTTATAACAGAAGGTTGATCTGCATGTAGTTTTATTAATTAGTTGTAGCCATGAAAGACAAATTAAAAATCAGTTGTGGAAAGTAGAGAATGAGGATCGAACATGTCAAAGGCGAGAGGATGTGTTACTATAGCAACAAGGGACTCGAAGAAAAAAATTGTGATGTAGTCAACTATTGCATGTAAATGGGCATATTGTTGTAAGACCTGGTAAGACATACGAACCCTTCGATAATCATTGGTAAAATCTGGGTTAGACCTAGGTGATAACGGGATGTCAGGTTAACACACACCCCAATATAAAGTTTGAGGGGGATAAGGGCCATACTTAGCAGGGCTCGACTGACTCACTAAGCAAAGTTGGCAAGGTTCCTTGACAAGTTTAAGGAGGGAATGTTAGGTAAACTTGACTCGAGAATAGAGTTAGAGTTGACCAAGTTTAACAGTGGAGGTTTTGGGCACGTGGTATTGTGTACCCATGTTTTTTAGCCCATGGTTTTTAGCCCATGCTATTGCATGTAATGGAGTCTATAAAAGGCTGGGAAGAATTCATTGTAATGTAAGGGAAAATGACGCAAGTAGTGAAGTCTCACTTGGCTAGGTTGGCTAAGGCTAATGAAATTTCATTGGGTTGGGTTTTCCCAAGATAAATATTTTTTTTACAATGTTTGCATATTCATGTATTGTTGTTGGTTTATGTTATTTAATTCTCTTAATAATTGTGTTTTTCTCTAGTTTAAACTCTTCAAAAATAGGAGTATTGATGAGGCAAGAGATACCGAGATGGAGGATGCATCCTCGACCAAGAAAGGAAAGCTCCGGGAGGAGACAGAGGAGAAGATTTAGGTCAAATTAATCGAGAAAAACGTAGACCAAGTAAGCTTCCAATTCAATTAGAGGATCCCCAACAAGTTTCCACCTCCAGTTCAACTGAGGTAGCAATCCTAGGTTCAATTGGAAGCACATTAGCAGCAAGCCCTAAGTGGGAGGAAGGGAAGCTAATAAAGGAGAGGAACAAGAAATTTAGGGATGAAATGTTGTCATAGATAGCCTCTCATTTAGTGCCATATTAGACTAGACCCTTGGTTTCCATGGACCTAGAAAGAAATCAGATGAAGTTTTCCTTGTATCACCCTTCAGTTCAGTCCCTCCCCTCTGGGCCACAGTTCAGAACAATGGAATTATCTCTAGATATGACTAGTGTCCCCTTGTAGGATAAAATCAATTTACACAAGAAAGTAGGGGAGATGATCTATAGTGAGTTAAGAAAAGGAGCCTTGACCATTAGTAATGCTGAGAAGTTGTTGGAGAAGGAAGCTACCAAAGTAAAGCAGGAGAAGGCCAACTCAAAATCCCTCCATCTCCAAAATGAAGGATATAAGGAGCTAATTATCAAGCTGGGAGTGGATCCAAGTGATAAGGTTGTCATAGATGTTATCATCAAAGGCTCACAGTCATAAATATAGTCACTGAGGCAGCATCTTAAAATGCCTATTGCAGAGCATGTATAGACCAAGGAATTGGCTCAAGTGGAAAATAAGAAGGAGATACTAGCCAAGGAATTTATATAAATAAATAACAAGGTGGTAGCCCCCAAATTGAAAGTAGCAGAACTGCAAAAAGATATTGATTCCCACATTCGTGTTGTGGTTGTCCCAAACAAACCACAAAACCCCACTTATGAGTTAACCAAGGATCTCACAAATATCCAATTATTAGAGAGAGAGCTTAAGAAGATCTAGATAAACTTGGAAAACACGAAGTACATGCTAGAAACTAAGAAAAAACAACTCAATTCCACCCAAGCAAGTGTGGATCAAATTAATAACAAGTATCAGGTTTCACAAGATGAGATCAAAGCACTGAAGAAAAGGTTGAAGGGAAATATGTCCCTCGTTGAAGTTATGCAGCTAATCTAAGATGATATCATCTCTGAAAAAAGAATATATGGGAACACCTGAAATTAGTTGCAGAGAAGAAAGTTATAGTAAAGACCATTGAATTCTATATCATGTCAGCCAAGGAGGAGGATGCTAAGAATGCCAACATTGTTGGGAAATTTATCAAGCTCCTTAATGAGAATTTAGTTGATGAGTTGAGAGAGTTAGACATCATTGATAGTACAGGTGTGATAATGGAAGTTGCCAAAATGATCTAGAAGAAGGAAGCAAGGGATAGGGCTGAAGAATGTGTGAGTGAGCTGGAAAAATTGGTTGCAACATTCAACTCTAATTTTGACCAGAGAACTAGAGTAGGATTGCCTAGCTATTGGGATTTCCAAGGACATCTCCTACCATGGGAACAGTATGAACAATTACTATTTGAGGCCAAGAGCAAGGTAAACTCATCAAGAAAATACCGCCACTCTCAAGGGCAGGACCATATTGAACTATCTATAGAGAGATTTCCAACTGTTGTGGCTTGTGAATACATGTTCGTGGCCAGGCCAAATTACACCAAGCTCACAAAATTAAGGATGGCTTACAGTGCTCTTATTTTCACTCCCACACCAGACCCATTCATATGGAAAAGGTGTAACCAACTAGTTAACCAACCATGAGTTCAGATAGTGGAGCATGGGTCCACTTCAAGAGATCAAGCAAGCCAACAATGAAGATTTTCTCTGTTTTGGACATCACGAAAATTTTATCTTCTACAATTTTTAAATATGTTATTTTCAAGAAGGAATCAATTATGTTATGTAATAATTAGGACAACTAGGCCATTGGCACGCTTGCACAGGGGAGTATCCTAAATAATTGTAGCACTCTGAGATATTTTTGTAATTGTTTTTTTTGGGACTCTCCCTATAAAAGGGAAGAAGAAATCATTTGTGCAGGTTCGATTTTCATTCCAGGGGCTATAATATTCTGCAAGTTTTACAAGTTCCGAATATTTATAAAATGTATGTTGTTCTTGAAGGTTAATCAAGAAGTTTTTGGTGATTCCAAGAACTAATTTCTGGATTATATGATTATGTCTTTGTTTATCATTTTCATGTGCTTCTTTCCTCTTAGAAATTATGTAATTGTAGTTGTGACCTTAGTATTGTGTGTTATATTTACCTATGTTATGTCATGACAAACGGCACATGTAATATGTGAGATCGAAGGCCTTAAAATGTGCTCCATGGTTTCTAAATTTGTTCCCTTTGTCTCTTCATAATTTTACTAGAATTTAGTGTACATGATTCTATCATTAGCCCTCTACACCAGATTTCTCTCTTGCATTATTTCTTTCACCTATACTACAACAATTAAGAAAACTTCACTCTCTTGCATTATTTCTTTATTACCTATTATCCACTTGTATTTTCTCATTAAATTTTCACATTCAATATTTACTCATTAACCCCCTTTGACATCAATAGAAAAGAGGTTAGATACTCCCCCTACAACTAATCTCCCTCTATGATTATGTTGTTCCTGTGGACCTATCAGTTGCCCCTCAGTTAATCATTGTTATTCATCTATCCCTATATTGATTTTCACAAATGCCTTTTTACTTGTGGAGGAGATCTAGTTAAGAGAGGAGAGTGAAATCAATCTCAACCTCTACCTTAAATACTTAAAAGGTTTTCATGCTAGGGGTTTGGTGAGATATCAGAAACATGTTCTTTTTTTGGAATATACTCTAGTTTCACCATCTAATTTGAAACAAGTTCTCTAAGAAAGTGGTACTTTATTGGAATATTCTTGGTCTTTGAATGCAGAAAAACATTCTTAGATATAAAAAGACTCCTAGATAAGAGCATGCACAACAGCCCAGCTCGAGCCTGTGCTGCCCTAGCCACTGCTGCCCCTGTAGATCCCCCTCTCAGTAGCATCCTGCTACTGAGGCCAGCCAGACCATGTAGCGCTCCGAGAAGGGAAATGCTCACCCTTCCTCGCAGCCATGGCATGAAGAAAACATAGAAGCCTTCGCATCTCTGATCGCAGAGAATGGAGCTCAAGGGAACAGGCCATCAGTCAATAAATTTGTAAAGAAACTTGAAAGTATTCCAGAGATTTCTCTCCCTCCAACACTTCCAAGAAGAGCAGCCATCTCTCTGGCAGAACGCGGACTTGTTGGACAGTTCACTGGGCTATGGCCTTCACCCAAATCAGTGCAAAAATGGGTGGAAAGAAACTGGAATGCAACCACATAGGGGAAGATAGCAATACGATTCTGTGGAAGGGGTTACTACACCTTTCTCTTTGAAACAAAGGAGGACAGAGACATAATATTTAGAAATGGACCTTACTTCATGGACTCCAGAGGTTTATACCTGAACAAATGGACGCCAGACTTTGATCTGGAGATGGATGTCCCAAATGCAGTGCCTGTGTGGGTCAGACTCCCACATCTTCCTCTTCACTGTTGGGGAGACGAATTTGTAAAGGCTATAGGAAATGCAATGGGCAAATATAATGACAGATGTGAGCCAAAAGACAAGATGCATGTGTGTGCGAGAATATGCATGGAAGTAGATCTCGGAAAAGGCCTCCCAAAGGCAATAAAGATCAAGGTCGACTAGTGGACTCACATTCAGCAACTGGACTACGAGAAAATACCATTTAAATGCAAGGTATGCCACGAGTACGGTTATTTTGCAAATAGGTGCCTTAAAAAAATAGAGCATGAAAATGTAGAAGGGAAAGAACCTACATGGGAACAAGTGAAAAGGAAAAAACCTACCAATAAGAAGACAGCATCAAACATCCGTCAGTCCCAAGAAGCAAATGAAACAACCTCTCAGCCTCCAGCGAAGGTTACTCCTCCTAATCACACAACTCCAAATCCTTTTGAGCCATTAGAAGACTCCTTTGATCTAGCCTCCCCCAAATCCCCACCTTCAAACCCTATCTCTTTAGCTCTCATATCCTCCCCCAACCCCATATCCTCTCCACCTCCTCCCTCAGTGGACCGCATTCTAACCAGAAACAAAGCCAAAGAGATCCTCCAAGCCTGGGACCAGTAAAAAAAGTGGGAAGGAAATCCAATAAAGAAATCAGAGATGAGACAGCAGCTAAAGAAATGGCCCTAGGAACGCAACAACCAATGGACTCATTCCTTGGGAAACAAATAAGAAGTCATGAAAAAACTTAGCAAAGAGGAAAGAGAGGACCACACCAACACAACAGTAAATAATGATAGTGGTCTCTTGGAATTGTCGCAGCCTTGGTACCTCCATTAAAGTCAATGCAACTCGAGACATTTTAGAAAAGGAACAACCAGACATATATATGATCCAAGAGACCAAACTAAACAAGCAAGAAAATCAAAAAATGATTCAAAATCTAAAAAATTATGAAGGAGTAGCGTTAGAAGCCACGGGAGCATCAGGAGTAATCAGCACCATTTGGGATAAAAGAAAATGGGAATTAATGACCCAAAAAATCAGCAGACGCTAGATTCAAATAGAGTTGAGAAATCTAAGTACAAAAGAAAAGTATAGAACTATAAATGTGTACTCCCCAAATCACTATAGAGAGAAAGAACAATGTTGGAAATTAGTTAAAGAAGAAATTGCAGAGAGACAAAGTGGGAACTTAATCATGGGAGGAGACTTAAATCTGATAAGAAATATAGAAGAAAAATTTGGCACAATCTTCCAAAATGATCTGTCAAGATAAGCTCTTGAAGGAATAATAGAAGAGCACAAATTAATAGACATTCCGCCAAGCAATGGAAAATACACTTGGAACAACAAAAGAATTGGGAAAAACAACATAAAAGAAAGGTTGGACAGAATCCTTATTCATGAAAGCATAGCAGCAGCTTATACTCTTGTAAAAAGTAAAATTGTTCACAATTCAGCTTCAAATCACAAGCCAGTGGTGCTAACCTTGGGAAAGCTGGAAAATCAAGGACCCCTTCCCTTCAGATATAATTCAATTTGGGATAGCAAGGAAGATTTTGGCAAACAAATAAAGGACAGCTAGAAAAAGAGTGACACAGGATCTCCCCAGTATGTATGGGAAACTAATCTAAAGAACCTAAGGATGCACTTAAAAAATCGGGCAAGAGAAAATGACATCCAGGACACAGCTAGAAAAATCGAGTTGCAAAAAAAAATGGATAATTTTTGCAAGGAAAAAGAGAATAAGGAAGAAAGCAAGCAAGACCATATTCAAGAAAAACATTCTTAGATATGTTGATAGCACTTTTGTTATCACAAATAATGGGAATAGGATCTGTTGCACGCATTTTATTCAAGTTCCAAGGAAGCATATGTACCAATTTTTTTAAAGGATCAAGATCATAAGCCATCAATTTTTGAGTCATTGTAAACCCACTCTGCAAAATTTGTAATTTAAATGATGCTAGTAAGATCGTGTATGTATGTAACAACCTAGATAAGCCTATTATTTTGGTGACAAATTTCATCCTAAGAGGTTTTTTGTCTCACTGATTCATTTATGTTTCTAAACATGGATGATCGACATATTGTTTCCCTCAAGCCTTACCCCAAAGCTAGGGCGGAATTTATCATCAAAGTCTTAGGTGAGTCCTAGTGTTTTATTCGAGTCTTATGTAAAAGTGAATTGGGAATAATTTAAGTTAATTGACTAAATTATTTTATTACAAGTCACTTGGTCTACTAGATCATATTGTGGCACAGAATTGGCTAAATTATTTGAGGGTCTATAACAAACTGGTATCCCCCCTTTAAGGGTTGAATTATGTAAAATCTTATGTAAAAAATATTTTAGTGCATGGTCCCTCATACTTAGACACCATGGTTAAAATAATACAGGGTGGAAAAATAATTAATCCCCTAGAGTGTCAATTAATCAATTTTTCTGGCAAAAATAAAATAAATCCTAAGCCAAAAAATTAATTAATTAGAGTCAAAATTAAATTGCTAGAAAAAATGAATTCGCCAGGAGGAAAATTTTGTGGTTCTTAAAAAAATAAATTTTTGGAGGTCCCCCACCAAGGGAATATTGTAAATTTCAAAATAATTTGGACCCTTGGGCCTTGGTGGTCAAGTCAAAGTCAATTTTTTATAAAATTAGCTCAAAATAATTGTTTTTGAGCTAATAAAAAATGTGTTTAACGAGAAATTTCAAAATTCCAAAAAAATAATTATTTAAATAGTAGAGATTAAAAGATTACCAAAGACTTATTAACTAACGAGATTATTTTGGAGGATTTATCTATAAATTACAGGTCATTTGTGTCTCAAGCCATTTGATGTTTGGCTAATGTATTTATGCAAAAAAACTGATGTAAAACCATTGTCCCACTAGGAACATTTTTTTATTAATCATAATAAAGACTTTGGGTTGAAGTTCATGGTGTCTATGTTCTACTGATTTGTGGTATGTGCTAGGTACGAGCATTCCTATATTGTGTTTCAATTTTTAAATTAAATCGTTATTTAATTGTAAATCATAGGGACATTTTGTTGATAATTTTTGGGATTATCTTAGGTGATCTAATTCATTGTTGTTATAATGGTTTATACTTGAATAATTATATAATGGTTGTAGTTTCTCCAACCCTTGGGCTCCAAGTTCACAAATTGTGGGCATAGGCTGATGTTGTTTGGACTTAAAATATTTTTATGGTTTTTCTAACTTCGCTAAAATTGTAGCCTGCGTTTATTTTTCAAAATCTATCCATTATCAAGAAATATTCAAAAAAAAAGTGTCTCTCAAAATCCCTATAAGCATTGTATATTTGCACATTGTGTAAATATAATTGTATAATATAATTTTGTAAATTATTTTCTAACTCTTGTTTTGCAGCTGAGGTTTTTGGGGTTTTGAGATTTTTTATTTTGTATATATTGGGGATTTGGGTATTTGTAAATTCATTTGTGCACGTGAGATCAAAGGAAAATAGCTAGATTAGAGTTAGATCTAGGACCTTGAGGGTAATATCTAGCCTCTAAAAAAATTTGCAGGGTCAACTACTAAAGAATTTTGCAGAAATTGAAGATTTGAAGAAAAAAAAAAATCAAGCGAGGGTTTGCAAATTTTTTAGGGCCTTAAGGCCCAGCATCCTTCTCCAAGCCCTGCGTCAGCCCCAGGGGGGCTTGTAGAGCCTAGTCGTAAGCCCTAAGGAGCCTCGTCCTCCCTTTCAGCCCCTATGTCAGGGTTTTTAGCCCTCTTGTCATAAGAAGCTAATCATAACTTAAGTACTTAAATGCATAAGCAATCTTAATTCAAGAATCACTCATCTTCTTGCATAAGCATCCTAATTCTAATTACATTAACAATTTACCTCCAAAAATAAGCTTGGTTGATACACTTCTAGGGCCACCCTTTCTCAAATTTATCTTAAGGGATTCAACACCTTTCTAGCGGTTAACATGGTGACCTTGCAGTTGTCAGAGCCACAGTCTCTGCAGCGCCGAAGGCATCAAGTGGTTGGAACATAGGGGGAAGTGTCATTAATCAATCATTTGATTTTTTCCCATTGGATTCCATCCCACAACCTACTCTAAAATAGTTAAGAGTAATGTCTTACTTAGAATAGACATATAACTAAAAGTAACCAAGATTATTGCATTACACCTAGGTCTTAAGAATTGCATAGAATATAGGTTAGTGAAACATCTAAGAAGAGATTTTACATCCATTTTCTTGGTCTCTAATTGATAATAAGCAAGAATTTGACTCCATAAGGCACTGGGCTCACATTTGAATTCAATCTAATCCTTAAATCTTGTTAAAAATAACCAAGTAGTTAGGCCACTCAATCATGTCTCTCAGACTCATTGGTTGCCAACTTGTCCTTCATCTTCACATTTCCATAGAGACTACCCCCATAACTTGTTGTTGGGATATAGCTAGAATGGAGAGGTCGGGGATCAGAGCGATAGCCCCCGACCTGAATCGTTGTCGCAGTGCATGTACAATCTGAGCGAAAACATTTTTTGGCGTCATTGTCAGGGAGAAATTTTTTATCCTTGGTTTTCACGAAATCTTTTCCTTCACATCATTTTCTCAATCCTTAAATCCTTTCATTTGAGCTGGTAATGCCACAACATTTTTTGGCATCGTTGTCGGGGACAAGTTTCTTGTTTTTCAGGGTTAACTACATTTTCCCATCATATCATCGTTTTAATTAGCCCATCAAGTGGCACATTTTCTGGCGCCACTATCGAGGATGAATTTATCTCATTCTCGGTGCTCCAACAATATTCTTCTTAATATTCATAATATTCTAATCATCTTAGCCAGCAACTCCACAACATTTTCTGGCACCTTTCTTTCATCATTCTCCATCGTTTCATCACCTTATCCTTTTTCCTCTCACTAATCCTTTCATCTTGTTTATCCGCACCTTTAACACCTGGACATTTAGGTTGGTTCCCTGTTTGGGTGGCGACTCCACTTATTCATCCATTCACAAGAGATTACTCTAGAAGGAATCCTAGTAGCTTGGTTAACCCTGCTCCCGATCCTGAGAAGGTTAAACAAATTACATTCTAGAGAGAATTGAGTATTTCTCAGACAGAAAGCCATCCCTGATCTCCATTTTATTTTCATTAATCCTCCCAATCAAGACATTATGGTTGATTATTACAGGCCTTGCAACTCCACCAACATCTAGGTATATCCACATGACCTGCCAAATGACTCTATTATGAATAGGCTTTTGATCTTTGATGGAAACAATGTCATTAATTTTGAATCTCACATAAATAATTTCAACACTTTTGTACAAATATATGCTCGTGCCACTGCGTAAAATCATGATGTTTGAATAAATCTATTGTCCTTTCATTGGAAGATAATGCACTTGAATGGTTTCATGACAAAGTGGATAATGCCTTTGACTCTTTAAAAGCCCTCATTGATGCATTTAAAGATAAATTTTGGGATAAAAGAGAAGGAAAGTATTTGGTCAAAGAACTTAATACTATTAAAAAAGGGAAAATGAAACAGTTGATGAGTTTAACAAAAGATTTAATGGCCTTCTAAATGATATGACTCAAGACTATATGCATCCTGACAAGATAGTGTTAAAGTAGGATCTTAAAGATTTCAATGGTGATGCTCAATATGAGATTACACATGCCAATTTTGTTAATTTAGTTGTTGCCCAAAGTACAGCTGAAGAATTAGAGAAGGATAGGAAAGCTTCATGTAAGTCAGAAATCCCAAGTTTTGAAAGAGGTCTAGTTAAATCTAAAGGGAAAAAAATTAAGGAAGAAGAGCAGGACTCAATTAAATAATTGACTCGAATCATTAAGGAAATTAAAATTGAGAATGTCAGGACAATAAGTGATATGCAGAATAAGCTAATCCATATGGAAAGAAGTCAAATGCAGAATATGCAGCCCAGAAATAACAATAATAACAAGGGTAACAATAATCCATGGCCAAGAAGGAACCCTCCAAATGATCAAAGGCCTCCTACTCCACTTGAATATGCTAATGTTGTTGATGAGCCTATCCCTTTCTGTAGACCTTGTGAAAGTTTACATGAAGAAAGTGTGTGTGCCTTAGCTAAAAATATCTTAGATGAAGCAACAAATGAACGAATAAATCATGTTGGTCAGGATTCATCCAGTGGAAGTCGTTGTGCAGATATGATTCCTTCATAACTCACCATCAATAAATTTCATGATGAAAAGGATCATATTACGCAAATGTATGGTAAAAATTCGTCTCAAGAACAAATTCTGGAAATTTCTGAAAGTCAGGGCTAACTTATCAAAGGAAGGGTAAAGAGAAAAATCAAAGCAAGTAGGTTTCTTTTGAAAGGTACAAGTCGGGATTAAAATTTGATTGGGTTGCTTAAATTAATAGTATTAAAATGTTTCTCCTCTTGCTTGAGATTCTAAATATTCCATCTCAGTGAGCATCATTCTTCAAAGCTTTAGGTATGGTCCAGCAAGGTAATATTGATAACAGTCCTAAGGATGATGAAATTAAATTAAAAGATATAAACTACTACATAACCAATGAAAAGCACCAACCTTTCTTCTTGAATTGGGATATTAATTATTGATTGCTTCATAATTGCATGCCTAACTCCGATGCATCAACGAATGTTATGACTAAAAGGGTTATGGATCAGTTGAACTGAAGAATTTCTAGACCTTACCATAACATTTTCTCAATGGATTCCAAAAAAGTTGAAGTCCTTGGTGTAGTCAAAGATCTACAGGTCTCCTTAGTTGACTATCCATATAAGATCATCATTATGGGGAATGATCTTATCTAGGAAGTTTGCAATTAATTAGGTGGGTCTATTCAAATGGAATTATCATCTGCCAATATTCAGGCTGCAGCATGTGGTATTGTCAGACTATATAAGGAAGTTAAGAGAAGGTATCATGTCGAGGTACCAAAGATGTTGGAGAATGGTGAAGAGATCAAGCCATAGGGTCATCCACCGCATTTTGAATCATAGTTCATTTAGCCCATGTATCATTTTTCTTCATCGCATTTTTCATCCTACCTTCCGAGCAGAAAAAGAAGAAGACTTCAATATGACAGAGATGTGCAACACAATGATCAGAATCTTCATCAACCAAAGAGAGTCAAGTTTCATCAAGGGACATCTGATAAGAAACCTATTGATCTACCTGTCAACAAGCAGATGACCTGGATTGTGCCACAACGATGACATTTGATGCCATAAGGAATCTTTTGTATAGTATCTCTAACCCTACTCCTTTTCATTTATGTCATTAGCTAGTTTTGTTTCATGCATTTAAGTTATATGTTCTTTACATTTTAGTTTGTTATAGTATATTTTTTCTATTCCAACGAATTTTATATATATGCAGGATGATTTCAATTTTGAATGGATATCTATTTGATGGACTTATGTTATCTTGGATGCAGGATTCAGAGATTCTCACGTTACTTCATGTAAGAAATGTCTCCCCATATGGAGCCAGATGTTGCACACATTTTATCAAAGTTCCAAGCAAGCAGATGTATCAATTGTTTCAAAAGATCAAGATCATCAACCATTAGTTTTTGAGTCATTGTAAACCCATTCTACAAAAACTTGTAATGTAAATAATGTTAGTAAGATTGTGTATGTATGTAACAACCTAGGTAAGCTTATTATTTTGGTGATGAATTTCATCCTAGGAAGTTTTTTGTCTTAGTGATTTATTTGTGTTTCTAAACACGGATGATCGGTAGATTTTTTTCCCTCCAGCCTCACCCCAAAGCTAAAGTGCAATTTATTGTTAAAGTTTTAGGTGAGTGTTAGATTTGTGAATAATTTAAGCTAATTGGCTAAATTATTTTATTACAAGTCACTTGGTCAACTAGATCATATTGTGTCACAGAATTGGGTAAATTATTTGAGGGTCTATAATGAACGAGTATTCCCTCTTTGAGGGTTGAATTATGTAAATATTATGTAAAAAATATATTAGTGCATGGTCCCTCATACTTAGACACCATGGATAAAATATTAGAGGGTGGAAAATTAATTAATCCCCTCAAATATTAATTTATTAATTTTTATAACAAAAAATTAAAATTAATCCTAAGCCAAAAAATTAATTAATTAGATTCAAAAATAAATTGATAGAGAAATTAAATTCCCCAAGTGGAAAAATTCATTGATCTTAAAAAAATAATTTTTTGGAGGTCCCCCACCAAGGGAGTATTGGAAATTTCAAAAAAAAAAATGGAACCTTCGGCCTTGGTGGTCAAGTCAAAGTCAATTTTTTAAGGAAATTAGCTCAATAAAAAATGTGTTTAATGAGAAACTTGAAAATTCCAATAATTATTTCAACGACATAAATTAAAAGATTATCAAATATTTATCAATGGTCGAGATTATTTTGATAGAGATCAAGCCAACTAGCTGTTTTTTCCACTTGGAGGATTTATCTATAAATTATAGGTCATTTGTGTCTCAAGCCATCTGATGTTTGACTAATGTAATTCTATAGAAAAGTTGATGTAAATCTATTATCCCGTTGGGAACATTTTTTATTAATCATAATAAAGACTTTGGGGTGTAGTTCATGGTATCTATGTTCTACTGGTTTGTGGTATGTGCTAGGTGCCGGCATTCCTATATTGTGTTTAAATTTTTAAATTAAATCGTTATTTCATTGTAGATGATAAGAAAATTCTATTGATAATTTTTGGACATATCCTAGGTGATCCGATTCATCGTTGTTCTAACGGTTTATGCTTGAAGAATTATATATTGCAGGTTCCCCAACCCTTGGGCTCCAAGTTCACAAATCGTGGGCACAGGTTGGCCTTGTTTGGACTTCAAATATTTTTATGGTTTTTCTAACTTCACTAAGGTTGTAGCTTGCATTTATTTTTCAAAGTACATCTAGCCATTTTCAATAAATATTTAAAAATAAAATTATCTCTCAAAATCTTTCTAAGCATTGTATATTCATACATTATGTAAATAGAATTTGTATAATATAGTTTTGTAAATTATTTTCTAACTCTTGTTTTGCAGCTTGGGTTTTTAGGGTTTTAAGATTTTTTATTTTTGTATATACTGGAGATTTGAGTATATGTAAATTCATTTGTGCGGGTGAGATAAAAGGAAAATAGTTGTATTGTAGCTATATCTAGGCCCTTGAGGGTAAGATTTAGCCTTTAAAATATTTTGCAGGGTCGATTATTGAAGAATTTTGCAGAAATTGAAGATCTGAAGCAAAATAAAAATTTCATCCAAGGGTTTGCAAATTTTTTAGGGCCTTGAGTCCCAGCATACTTCTCCAAGCCCTGTGTCAGCCTCTCCCATCCTTGCGTCAGCCTTTTGAAACATTGCGCCATCCCCAGGAGGCCTTCAAAGCCTATTTGTAAGCCCTAAGAGGCCTTGGCCTCTCTTTCAACCCTTGCATCAGGGTTTCTAGGCCATTTTCGGACATAAGCCCTAGAGACTTCAGCCTTCACTCTTAAGCCTAAATGGCAACCCTAAGGGTTTTCCATGGGCCTTTCTAGGCCTTTTATCAGCCTCTTCCCTCTTTATCTCTTTTGTGTCCCTCCTCTCTCCCTCTTGCCCTCTTCTTTGACCCTTTTCAGCCCTTCTTCAGCCCTTCTCCCTAGCCGCTAGGCCTTATAGGCCTCCTTCATCCCAACACTAGCCCTATTAGGCCTAGAGTTAGACTCTTTTGGCCTTATTTTTCCCTCAATCCTTTTCTGAAATTTTTTGACTAAATATTGGTGGGTTTTGTAGGAAGAAATTGGCTCAAGTTCGGTGTTTTCAAGTGCCAAGTTCATTGGAAAATTTTGGCAACTTGAGCATGTGATATTCAAGGCTTTGGTCCTAGGGTTTGAGCTCTAAACCCTCATTTTCTCTCACTAGTTGCTACAACTCTTTGAATCATTCATAACAGTGACAAAATGCATACTTAAGTGCCCTGAAAATCACATCTAAGTAGTCTAAATACACTAATTCATGGTAAAAAATTACTAGTGTTTTGATAAGTTGGGCATTGATTATTGAGCATAGATCTGCTTGTTTGTTGACTGAAATATCTCTGCATAATCAATGGATCAGATCTGAAGATTTTATCACATAAGGCTAAAAAATCCAAAATTTTAATTTGATAAGCTTATGTTTGGCATTTGAGAATTTTGGGCACATTTTGGCACACATTTCCACATTGATAGCTCACTATTTTCACAGTTTCCTTATTGTTGGCATAATTATTTTTCAGATTTGATATAAAGGTGAGTAACACATCATAAGAAGGTAAATTACCTTGTATTTTCACTTGGCAAGTCATCTAATGTTTCATTGATCATATTGGCTTCTTACATGCTTGTTATTTCTTGGATCTTGAATGATTTACTTCTTGTTGTTCTCAAAGTTTAATAATTGTTCATTTATAAAGTGATTGGAATATAAGGAACATAAGATCTCTCTTTTCTCATGATCTATAGATCATAGTTGTTCTTATTTCATGGTTTTATAGCAAATTTGTTTCTAATTGTTGCAAGTGCACTAACACATTTGTTGTGAGTTGATTCATAAATTCACATCTAATAATAACACTCACTAAAGCACACTAATATCAAATCACTTTGTGTTGACTACCTCAAGTCTCTTTGATCATATTGATATATTGTGGTCTAAGTCACAGTTGTTTCTTTATACCTATTTGCATTAATTTGAGTAACAATAAAATTGGCATTTGAATATCTTACTCTAGTTGTGCATTATTAAGAAGTCTATGATATAAAGCATTTGAGAATTAATTTGGTTGTTTTGACATCTAAATCTAATCAAACTTCTCTTAAATAATTGGCATTGTGTTAAGCATCTAATTGCGCATTGTTACGGGATCTTTGGATAATTTCTAAACACGTTGTATTGTCTATATTAAGCATTAGCATCTTGAGAGTTATCGATTCTAGTGAACTTCTCTCAATATTGGCATAGGATCATCATTGGCATTTACTTTGTTTGAAGAATTTTTTACTATTACAAGTAATTGTCATCATCGTGTGGAATATAAGTTCATCTTGGATTTGTTGAATATTGGCACTTAATAATTTGGCGCGTTCTTAGTTATAAGATTGTTTCATAATTCATCATTAATTACTCTCGTCATAAGAAGCTAATCATAACTTAAGTGCTTAAATGCATAAGCAATCGTAATTCAAGAATCACTCATCTGCCTTACATAAGCATCCTAAGTCGAGTTACATTGACAATTTACCTCGAATCATAAGCTTGGTTGATAGACTTCTAGGGCCACCCTTTCTCAAATTTAGCTTGATGGATTCATTACCTTCCTAGTAGTTAACATGTTGACCTTGCAGTCATCAGAGCCACAGTCTCTGCAATGCCGAAGGCATAGGGTGGTTGGAACACATGGGGAAGTATTGTTAATCAAGCCTTTGCTTGCTTCCCAATTATTTCCATCCCACAACCCACTCTAAAGACTGGTTCCAAAACAATTCAGAGTAAGGCCTTACTTAGAATAGGCATATAACTAAAAGTAACCAAGATTCTTGCATTACACCTAGGTCTTAATATTTGCATAGCATATAAGTTAGTGAAGCATCTAAGCAGTGATTGTCCATCCAGTTTCTTGATCTCTAATTGATAATAAGCAAGAAGTTGACTCCATAAGGCACTGGTCTCACATTTGAATTCAATCTAATCCTTAAATCTTGTTAAAATTAACCAAGTAGCTAGGCCACTCAATCGTGTCCCCCAGACTCGTTGGTTTCCAACTTGTCCTTCTTCTTCACATTTCCATAGGGACTCCCCCCCCCATAGCTTTTTGTTGGGAGACATCTAGAATGGACAAGTCGGGGATCAAAGTGACAGCGCCTAACCATAGTCGTTGTCGTAGTGCATGTACAATATGAGCGACAACAGGATCTTTATAAGTTACCTTCATATCTTGTAAGGTTTCCTTCATCCACAAAATCTTAGTGCAACTAGATGTTATTGCAATTTACTATGCCTCAGTAGTAGAGAGAGATTGATGTATGCTTCTTTCTCAACCAAGCCACTAGGAATTCTCTAAGAAGGAAAGCACATCCATTTGTTCCTTTCCTATCATCTGCACTTCCATAATCCAAGCCAATCTGCCTATGTATATGATGTTAATGACAAAGTTTTTACATCATGGATGCAATAACCCATTGTTAATTTTAGATAACAATGGCATGTTCTATGCTTTAGCACAATTTACTTCAATGTTCCTTATTAGCCCAATGACAATTTCCAATTATTTCCAATAGAAATCACATTAACTTAATCCCATTGAAAGTAAATTCAGATAGAACATAAAAATAAGTGCAGAAGACAAGTCAAGACAAGAGGACACAAGATTTGGCAGATGTTAGGAAAAACCCCAATGTGGGGAAACCCTTTGATAAAATATTCTTATTATTATTTAATAGTTCAGCAGAGAGAGAGTGCATAGATCAAATTCACTTGCCCAATACATAGACAAAACAGCCCTGTCAAAATCAGTAGCCAACAACAGTCATCTGCAGCCCTAACGACAAAGTCAACGTTGGTCAAATCAACACTAAAACATCCTCCAAGCAGCTCGGTCAATTAGCAATCCAATTCGGCCTTCAAGGAGAGTAAAATTCAACCCAAAACACCTCGATTTATGTGCCCAGCAACTTGGCCTAGCAAAACTAAAATTTTCCCTGAAAACTGAAGTCAAACTTGGTCAAATCAACCTTGGTCAATGTTGGTTAATGCATGTCTAAATCTATGAAATTTCAGCCTGTTCCGTCCCTGAAATTTTCGGCCTCCTACCACACGTGCGAGATAGAGAGAGGGGTTTCCCAAGCTATATGAACCAATCAAGAGAAGAGAGAGATGAATGATGTGTGTGATGGATGATAAAATGAGGAGAGAGGTCACTCCTATTTATAAAATTCATTGAGGGTGAGGAAACACATCCATTGGGCTTCTTGAGCCTACATTTAACTGAGGCCAACCTTGACAATTTGTGCATGAGAGAGAATAAATTCAAAATTCCACTTCTTCTTGTCTGAATGAGATGATGTTTATATCAAAATTGGACCTCTCAAAAAGACGAATCCAATGAAATAATCATCTCCATCATATGAGTTTTCCTAAGGTGGAATTTGGCCCTAGTTTCCAATTTTAACACTCCCTTTCAACTAGGGATAATTCCACCTACCAATCGATATGTTATCATCATACCATCCTGCCATAATGTACCATCTATGTAATAATGAAGAACAAGTGATCGAGAGTGAATCACGGGACCTTACCACTCTCCACTGACAAAATTCAGTCCTTGATACCAGATCAAGTTGTTGAACACCATGCATCCTAGTCATAGGGAGTACAAAAGTACGCGATGCGTCCATCGGTAGTGCTATGGTCCCTGACCACTTTTCCCAACTCATTAGCCAGATGAGAGGTACTTCCCATGAGTCTCAAACTCCATGGGTAAGATGTGTGCTAGGGCATTAGCAGGAGAAGGTGAACCACTCATCCTGCTCATATGTCATAGGAGAAGGTGAACCATTCATCCTATGCATATGAAAATCATATGATAAGGTGAACCACTCACCCTACATACATGTTGTTAGGTCCCTATAATACCAGTGATTACCTCATTACTATTGTAGTTGTATCCCTTATTAGTATTGTTGTGCCCCTATTGTCCCCATATTGTTATCAGTGTGCCCCATAGAATCCGTTTATTGTTATTTTTGTGGCTTTGTATTATTATTGTTAGGTCGGTTGGGTTATATTGTGACTCCTTAAACTCCTAAATATAGAAAAGAGGTTTTGTCATTTGAAACATCGAAGAATTGTTCATTTATATAATGTAAAGGAGGTTGTCCCCTCGAAGAGGCTGAATTCTAAGGCGTTGATCTATCTTTTCTATCTTTTTGTGGGCTGATTTCATAACATTTGGTATCAAAGCTTTGGATTCTAGG
Source organism: Pinus tabuliformis (assembly GCA_031772625.1). Classification (NCBI taxonomy): domain Eukaryota; kingdom Viridiplantae; phylum Streptophyta; class Pinopsida; order Pinales; family Pinaceae; genus Pinus; species Pinus tabuliformis. The sequence goes on along the minus strand of CM062819.1, from coordinate 1,640,735,975 downwards.
GTTTCGCTGCTCCAAATAGGTCATCGTGGAATTTTCGCTATAACTTTTTTCCTGCGACGTTTCAGAAGCTAAAAAAAACCCATTTGAGACAAAATATCACTGAACCTTGGGTCCGAATTTTAGATATTTTCGCACTACATTTGCGGAGATATGATCTGAGGAAGTTGGTCTTTTTGCAGACTCCTGAATTACATTCCAAATAGGTGACCTGGGGAAAATCATCATAAATTTCTCTCTGAGCATCGGATTGAAATTTCGTAAGAAGGTACAGAAAGAGGACGAACTATAGTTTCTTGTATATATTTTTCAGATCCAAAGGTCAAAACAGTGACTCGTGGCACGTCGTACAAGTTTGCTCTACTGAACTATTCTATAATCAGGTCACTATGGGAGATTTGGCATAACTCTTCCCTAGAGAATCCAATTTGGATCAAAATAGTGGCATTGGAAAGAGGACACAGAGGGCTACTGTAAGTAGCAATTTTAGAACCGGAAGATCCAAATTTACAGAGATACATCAGATTCAATATCAAGCTCCTACAAAGTGAAAAAAGGTGTGTAGTTTTTTTTTTAAATTTTTGCATAAACTTGGTTTGAAAAATTGGTTTGAAGGAATTCAAAGGGCATAGTAAAGCAGCATTATCAGTAATTGATGCCCCAAGGAAAGAAAATGCAAACACCTAGTAAGAAACCTGAAAGCTCTAGCATGACTCATGAAGAAGAGGAAGAAATGCAACATGATATATCAAAATTATGAGACCAAGTGCAACAAGTGTCACTTTCACAAAAAGTAACAGAATGTAAGATGGAAGGTTTAAAGAAAGATGTAGAAGCTAAGATGGATGGTTTAAAGAAAGACGTAGAAGCTAAGATGGATTGTTTAAATAAAGGCATAGAAGCTAAGATGAATGACGTGGAAGCTAAGATGGACGATTTGAAGATAGATTTGAAGATAGATTTGAAGACAAATTTGAAGACAGGCATGGAAGATTTGAAGACAGATTTGACAAAGTTTCTACAAGAAATGCTTACTAATGGTGAAAGGGTAGTAAAGGAAACTCATGATGAGAACAAAATAAATGTCAATCATAATTTTATAGACTCTAATGTTGGATCGAAGACCCACCATATTTCAAAAATTGATATGAGGAAGTTTGATGGCAAGGATCCCGCAACATTGATATTACAGATGGAGCAATTTTTCGATCTCAATAATGTGCAAAACACACAAAAGGTACGTATTGCAACTTTATATTTGGAACCAAATCAGTTTGTATGGTATCAATGGCTTTGCTCTCGTAAACAAATTATCACTTGGGCAATTTTTACAGAAGAATTGACAGCACATTATGAGGATACAAAAAGCAACACTTTTTTTAGCCAATTGATAAGTCTTAAACAAAAGGGTTCAATAATTGAGCACATTGAGGAGTTCCAAAAATTGAACATAAGGGTCAAAAATATTCCAGAGGAGCATAGGATTGATGTGTTCATAGGGACTTTAAAGGATAATATCCAACATGATGTTCGCCTTTGGGAATCGATTCATTAGTGAAGGCATTCAGATTAGCAAGAAAAATGGAAAGCAAAATTATGGCAACCAGGAAGCATACCACTCACAACTATAAAGATGGAAGTGTTGTTGCCCCTAGTCTTACACAACCTATAAGGTTGACACCACAACAATTGGAAGAAAAAAGAGCAAAAGGGCTTCGTAACAGTTGTGATAGCAAATACACTAAAGGTCATAAGTGTTCTGAGAAGAAATTATTCTACATAGATTGTGAAGAGGAAGAAGAAAAGGAGCAAGAAAGGTCAAAAGAAGAGGATATACTCCAAGAACAAAGCCTAGATAAAGAAGAAATGAATCCGGCCATATCTTGTAATGCATTGGCTAGAATTACCACTCCTCAAACCATCAAGATAGAAGGAGAAATCAAGAAGAAAAAGGTAATAGTGTTGATTGATTCAGGAGGTACCCACAATTTTATTCATTGTAAGATAGCAAAAGAATTGAATTGCTTCCTATATCTAGCACCAGAATGTCAAGTGATGGTTTCAAATGGAGGAACGATAAATTTCTCTGGAAAGTGTCATAATATCAAGCTATACATGGGAGAATATGTATTGACTAGCCCAATGCTTTCCATTCCAATGGGAGGTGCTGATGTTGTACTAGGAGTCCAATGGCTACAATCCTTGGGTACAATAGCTTTTAATTTTCAAGAACTTTTCATGAAATTTTCTGCAGAAGGAAAGGAAGTTGAATTAAGGGGTATTGTAGGGAAACCGGGAAAGATAATCAGCTCTAACAGTATGACAAAGCTTCTAAAAAAGGAACAAAGAGGTGTAATTGCACAATTTGTTCTCTAGATGTTTCCACATCGGAATCATATATTTCTCCAGATCTCCAAAAAGTCTTGGACAATCATTCCAAGGTATTCGAGACTCCCAAAGGTCTCCCACCTATTCGTGATCATGATCATGCTATTCATCTTATTCTAGGAAGTGTTCCTCCAAACATCAAGCCGTACAGATATCCCTATGCCCAAAAAAGTGAAATTGAACATATGGTTGCAGAAATGCTAGACGCTGGTATAATTCAACTTAGTCAAAGTTCTTTCTTTGCTCCAGTAGTATTGGTGCACAAGAAGGATGGATCATGGCACATGTGTCCGGATTATAGGGAGTTCAACAAGCTCACTATTAAAGATAAGTTTCCCATTCCTGTCATTGATGAATTACTGGATGAATTGCATGGATCAATTTGCTTCACCAAGTTGGATCTTCATTCAAGATATCATCAAATCAGAATGAAGATTGAAGACATTCCGAAAACAGCATTTAGAACTCATGAGGGTCATTATGAATTTTTGGTCATGCCTTTTGGCCTTACCAATGCACCTTCTACATTTCAAGGTTTGATGAATTCCATTTTCAAACCCTTCCTTAGAAAATTTGTGTTAGTATTTTTTGATGATATACTAATATACAAAAAGTCTTGGAAGGATCATGTTGAACATGTTGACTGGGTGCTACAACTATTGGAGGAGAAACAATTATATGCAAAAAGATCCAAATGTTTCTTTGGAGTATAAGAGGTGAAATATCTGGGTCATATTGTATCTCATGAAAGAGTTAAGGTAGACCCTAGCAAAATTAAATCCATTAAGGAATGGAAAATCCCCACATCCATAAAGCATCTGTGAGGATTTCTCGAGTTGACAGGGTATTATCGCAAGTTTGTTAAGAATTATGGGAGAATAGCAGCACCTCTAACAACATTATTGAAGAAAGATGCATTTTCATGGACTCTAGAAGCAATAAAGGCATTCGAACATCTTAAAGAGGTAATGTGCCAAGCACCGGTCTTAGCTACACCGAACTTCACAAAAACCTTTATTGTGGAATGTGATGCTTCAAGAAATGGAATTGGTGTTGTTTTAATGCAAGAAAGACCCATTGCTTTTGAAAGTCATCCAATCAAGGGAAATTTTTTACACAAAGCTATTTATGAAAAGGAAATGTTGGCAATACTACATGCACTTAAGAAAAGGCGACCCTACCTAATGGGAAGACACTTCAAGGTAAAAACGGATCATGATAGCCTTAAATACTTTTTAGAACAAAGATTATCCTCTGAAGAGCAGCAAAAGTGGGTCACAAAGATGTTGGGTTATGACTTTGAAATCATCTACAAAAAAGGGAAGCAAAATGTGGTGGCAGATGCACTCTCAAGAAAGGATGAGGATGTGGAAGCATTTTTGTGCGCCATTTGTATTATCCAACCATATTGGATAAACGAAGGGAGGAATGGAAGAATCATGAAGAAGTGTGGGCACTTATTTGAAAGTTACAACAAGATTCCAGTACATTTGATACATTTAGCTGGCAAAATGATTCGTTATGGTACAAAGATCACTTATACCTCCGTAAGAATTCCCAACTCAAACAAAAGATTCTTATGGAATTGCACACTTCTCCCTTAGGAGGGCACTCAGGATTTTTAAAAACTTACCACAGGGTTAAGAAGGAATTTTTTTGGGATGGCCTTAAATCGGATAAGTTTGTGGCGGAATGTTTGGTTTGCCAACAAAATAAAGTTGAAACAATTAAGACCCCGGGTCTATTACAAACTTTATCCATTCCAAGCCAATGTTGGGAGGAGGTTTCAATGGATTTTATCATAGGTTTACCCAAGTCTGAGGGAAAGAGTGTCATCATTGTGGTAGTTGACAGACTTACCAAGTATGCACACTTTTGTGCATTATCACATCCATTTAAAGCCAGTACATTTTCTACTGCATTTATGGAAACAATTCAAAAGCTACATGGAAACCCAAAGATTATTGTAAGTGACAGAGATCATATTTTCACTGGAAATTTTTGGACAGAATTATTTTCTTGTCTTGGTACTCAGTTAGCTCATAGCTCATCTTATCATCCTCAATCTGATGGGAAAACTGAGATAGTAAACAAATGTTTGGAAGGATATCTTCGTTGCTTTCTATCTGATAAACAAACACAATGGGTCAAATGGTTGCCTCTGGTTGAATGGTGGTATAACATTTCTTTCCATACAGCAACAAAAATGACCCCATTTATGGCACTTTATGGATATCAGCCACCATCCATCACATCATATTTAAGAGAAAATTCAAGGTTCAAGTAGTGGAACATCACATCGAACATCAACAACAAGTCCTCCAACTCTTAAAGGATAACCTCGTGTTGGCACAAAATAGAATGAAACAACAGGCAGATCAACATCACAGCGAAAGAAGTATTGATGTAGGTGATTGGGTATTCCTACGGCTACAACCATATAAACAAATGTCCCTCAAGCAAGCTAAGAAGGATAATAAATTATCACCAAAGTATTATGGTTCGTACAAGGTGTTGCAAAAGATTGGTACTATGGCATACAAATTGGAGCTTCCTGCAGCTTCTCGAGTGCACCCAATTTTCCATGTTTCCTGTTTAAAGAAGGTTATAGGCGACAAGCTCTCAGTTCAAACAATATTACCAGAACTTGACGAGGAATGAAAAAATATATTGGAACCGGAAGTAGTCACAGAAACAAGAACTCGACAGCGACGAAATCGATCAATTTCGAAGCATCTCAGCAAGTGGAAGAACTTATCCGCTGAAGATTCCACATGGGAGGATGAGAATTTTATACAGAAACATCCAAAACTACTCAAGTGTTGAGGACAACACATTTTTGAAGGGGAGGGGCATGTTAGGTCCCTATAATACTAGTGATTACCCCATTACTATTGTAGTTGTATCCCTTATTAATATTGTTGTGCCCCTATTGTCCCCATATTGTTATTACTGTGCCCCATCGAATCCCTCTATTGTTATTTTTGTGGCTTTATATTATTATTGTTAGGTCGGTTGAGTTATATTATGACTCCTTAGCCTCCTATATATAGAAAGGAGGTTTTGTCATTTGAAACATCAAAGAATTGTTCATTTATGTAATGTAAAGGACGTTGCCCCTCGAAGAGGCTGAATTCTAAGGCATTGATCTATATTTTTATCTTTTTGTGAGTTGGTTTCATAACACATGTCTGCAATCATAGGCGAAGGTGAACCACTCACCCTACGCACATGTCAACCATCAAGGGGTATCACAGGGGAAAGTGAACCACTCACCCTATATCTAGCGCACCACTAGGGGAAGGTGAACCACTCACCCTATGGTCTCTCATAGCTCCAAGAAGTACCCCAAGCCCCCAGGAGCTCCCAGAGATTAGTCTCCACTTTATACAGACCCTCATACGATGGTCTTTCCTCAACTCCAAGTCTCTCTTGAAAGGTTAAGAATTTGACCTTCCCCAAAGGCTTCGTGAGAATGTCTACGACCTTCTCATCTGTCCTGATGTGTTGGAGCCTTATTTCTCCCCATTATACCATATTGTTATTATTATTATTATCCAATTTTAAGGTCATGGCCAAGCCAGACACCAAAATGGTGCATGAGACCCCCGTGTTTGTGGGACAAGGGACCCACCTCCGCGCAACGAATTGACTGCTAAGTTTACGAAGGCATACATACTCTACCCCCCTGTAATTTTGAACTTGTGGCCTCTTAGGAGGAAACACATGCTCTTAACCATTATGCCCACTCAAGTTGTATAAAGTGGTACCTAATAAATTGGTACCCATATCCCGGATAAAGTGGTACCTTGTATCAATGTGTTTGGAATATTCGTGGAACATGGGATGCTCTGATAGGTGAATCCCACTCTAATTGTCACAGAAGATCACGGTGGTAACTAGCATGTGCTCAGATATATTCCTGAACCAAACAGCTTCACAACAGGCCATACATGCAACAATGTATTCGGCCTTGGCGGTGCTTAAAGGAACTGATTTCTTCTTGCTCATCCAATATATTGAAGAAGACCCCAAAGAGAAGAAACACCCAAACATGTTCTTACGATCCACCACACTTCTAGCCCAGTCAGCATCTAGATATCCATGTAGCCTCAAGTTTCTGACAATGTATCTTAGTCCATTGTCGATTGTGCCCTGGAGATATATCAAGAGATTCCTAGCAGCAATCCAATGAATGTGATGAGGCTGGACCATATATTGACTCAATGTGTTCACAGTGAAGCATATGTCAGGACAAGAGTTGACAAAGAACATCAGGGACCCCACAAGTTGACAATAGTAGGAAGGGTTCGCTAATCTGGGCCCAACAACACTTCCACATATATTCTTAAGTTGAGTTCCATCGAAGTAGACACAAACTTGCAATCCACCATCCCACATCTCTCAAGTAGCTTCACAATGAATTTTCCTTGAGAAAGGAAAATCTCACCTGGATTTTTCCAGACCTACAGCCCTAGGAAGTAGTGCATCAGTTCTAGGTCCTTCATCTTGAATTCAGAATCCAACTCTCTCTTGCATTGATGAATGAGAGAGTCATCTCATGTTAAAAAGAGATCATCCACATAAAGGACCAAAATGAGAGGCTTTTCCTTTTCAACCTTGAATTATAGGTTCGAGTTAGCATCACTCCTTGTAAATCCCAACTTCATAAGATAGATATCAATCCTCTCATACTAAGCCCTAGGGGCTTGCTTCAACCCATAGAGAGATTTCTTCAACCTGCATACATGTGTCTTACGATCTTGAACTTTGAACCCCTCGGGTTGTTCTACATAGACTTCCTCTTTATGCGAGCCATGCAAGAAAGTAGTTTTTGTTGAAAAATGTAACTAGGTTCAGTCTTCATTTAATATATTTGACTCATCATGTAATGTACTTGTCAAAAGAATAAAGAAAAGAATTTTTATTATTACTATTGTGACATATTAAAGCATGGGTTTCATGCTTGGGTCACCTTGTTTTAGGTCAAATTCCCCATTGAGTACTTCTAGGATTTATTCTGATTCAATAGAGTCATTGTACTTTTAAAGAGATCGTTCTTGGGCTTTTGAATCATGTAAAAAGGTTAAGTATCGATTCAAATATGATTTAAGTATCCTCCACATCAAGTCGACCTAGAAGAGAAATCAAGTTGGCCTAAGGACCCTAATTTGACCTTCATTTGGAGCATCATGGCACACATAAGAATTTTGATATCTCTTGTAGCTGGGAAAAGTGCGAAGTTGGTTGTCGAGAAGCCGAAGTAAATGTGAGTTTGGGGAAGTCAAAGGAGAAAGGAAAAGTCAAAATTTTGGTGCCTCTCTCTCTATGTTTCGTGCTCTGGATTGGGAGAGCAAAGTCTTCCAAGTTTCATCGTTACCGGAAGCTGCCAATTGTCGAAAGTCATTGCCTAGTCGAAGTTGTTGGAAAGGGGTCGAAATTATGGGAAGTTGACTTGGTGTGGAGGGAAGGTCTGGTCTTGTTCCAGGGTGAAGAGTCTCAAATAATACTATTGAAAGGAAGAATTTCTTGATTGGGTTTTTCCCTCAAGGGGGATTTTCCCTGGCATAGTGCGTACATCTGGTGTCTATCGTTTTATGTGTTGTTTCTTTGGTAATTTCTTGATGAACTAAAAGAAAGAAGATATAAAGAATCATAATAACAAGAAATATCACAAGTAATTATCAAGAATAAGAAAATCTTTTTGCCTTTCTGATTTTCTAACATGGTATCAGAGCTTTGTTGAAGAAGGAAGAAAAAGGCAGTCTCAAGCAATTACTCAAGGAACCATTCAAAAGGATTATCTCAGGTAAGGAATCTATTATATTCAAGGAAGATGTCTAACACAATCAAGGGAGAGAAAAAACTTGAAGGGGCCTCTAACTACAGGTCTTGGAAAAAGACAATTGACCTCATCCTTGAAAAGAACAAGGTACTAGACTTGGTCAAAGGAAAAGTAAAGAAGCCTACAGAGGATTCCATTGATGATGACAAAGTGAAATTTAGAGACATAGAATCAGTGGCCATGACTTTGATGGTAGAAGGAATAAAGGACAACCTTGTCCCATTCATAGCTAACATCAATCATGCTCAAGAAATGTATGAAGCCTTGTCAAAGTTATTTACTATTAAGAACATTGGTCAAGTAGCAAGTTTGAAGAATGAGCTAAGGACCACAAAGATGACTCAAGAAGACACAGTGGCATCCTTCTTTGTGAAGATTGCAAGAATAAGGGATGATAATTTAGCCATTGACGGAATTGTTCCAAATAAAGAACTCATGATCACTGCCCTATTAAGTTTTCCATCCTCTTGGGGTGAATTTGCTGCAAGTCTCAACAATTGGAAGGAAGCTCCCACTTTTGAAGAACTATGGATTGACTGCAGTTAGGAAGAATTGAGGATCTCATTAGCCAATCCTGAAGGAGTATCAAATGCCTACATTGCTCAAGACAAAGGAAGGAAATAAAAAGGACCAAGGAAGAAAGTAGACATGTCCAAGATAGAGTACTATCAATGCCATAAGAAGGGTCACTACAAGAGTGATTGTCCCAACAATCCAAAGAATAAGAAGAGAGATACAGATTATGCTAACATTTTTGAAGAAGGAGATCCAAAGAAAGAAAAACTCGAAGAATCTGATATAAGGGAATAGCACTATTAAGTCCTTTGTTTTTAGTCTTAGATATTCTAGTTTTGTATTTATGATGTTTTAGGATTTATGGGTTTTTAATGTATTTTGGAAAAGACATTTTTATTGTTTTTATAAGTTTGTAGGTATCCCTAAAGCTTTGGAGGGAGCCCCCAATAACTCTCAAAGATAAGTATCTCATCTCCTTTCAGTTTTTGGTTTCATGTACTTGTTTAAGTTTGGATTATATTAATACTAATCATCATTCTCCCTCTATTGATTAGGAAGACACCTGTTATCCTCAAGGAGTTTGAAGAGAGCTACCCAAAGAAAGGTTTGTCAAGAAACAAAGGTATGCCTTAAACTATATACATTGATTTCTTTATATTGAAGGTGTTAGCGCTTGAAATTTCACCTCAGGCTGAGAAAGGAAAACTCCAAGGCAACATCAAACCACTTAGCCTCGTAGCTAACCCTACGGGGCAGGAGAGGGCTCTCTCCGGTATATCTCGGCAAAGATCTTCAAAGGGCGGAGATAACCAATAAAGAACACTGATTTTAGGCTAGTAAACTGATAAAAGGTTTGATTTGAGATTTTTAGGATTTTGGTGGAAAATCGGGGAAAGTCAATTTTGGGTGCGGGGATTGGACACAGTTTTCGCAGGGGGCTCTTTGGGGCAAGATAGGAGACTATATTGATGCCTTTGAAAGAGTTGGATGGATGAGAATGACTGGTGAGGAGATAAGGAGAGCAAGCAATCACCTTGAATTCCCCTTAAACAGATGAAAACATTGATATTAAGCAAACTTAAAAGCAGAGCATGGTAATCATGAATTCTACTTTAACACTTCATTTTCCTAATTTGCAGAAGGACAAGTAAGAAGATTATTCACATAACAAACTTACAAGTACAAAGAGAAACACACCATCAATACATGTAACCACAGGAATCCCAAAAAAGGACTGCAAAACCCTGGTCTTTCTTCCTTTGCCAAAATTGCAGAGATACAATGAGTAATACAATAGAAAGCTTTCTCCCTCAAGAGTCCAACCTCTCCAACCATGAAAATGATTGAGAAAATACATAATATAGACCATGCCAACCCATTCCCTAGCCTCTAGGGGTCGAGCTCATCCTTCTAGGAGCTATTTCAACCAATTCTAAACTGAGCACTAAAATCTAGGCAGTCAAAACAACTTGCCTCTATAAGCTAGGAAACCAATTCATTCATTAAATTTTTGCCTATTTCATGAATGAATCTTCTAGAAGAGATAAATAAGTGTCAAAGTATCATAAAATTACATCATTTACATCAAGGAGGATCAAAATCCACTCCAAAAAGTCAAACCTAGTCAAAACTGCATTTTGCTGAGCTGTAGGTGCATTTCTGTGAAAATAGCCTGATGCGTAGCGCCCTGAATCTCAACGCGTAGCGCGCATTTGGCCTTCTTTTGAGGCACTTCCCGGAGTCCAAATGAGGCAAAAGTGGGCTTGTTGGAAAGGTATGGATGTCTACTTTCCAACCCAAGTAGAATTTCTAAATTTGGTGACCATTTGCCCCTCCAAAATTGCAATCTCCCAAGACTGCTTCCTGTGTGTCAAAAAGGTGGCAGAAAGTCATTTTTTGCTTGTTTTCTGATCTTCTGGAGGCTCAAAACTTGATGGAATCTCTTGGCAATTGCTGAGCAAGTGTATTTTTGCATGAAAAATCCAAAAATGCTGAGTTTTCATGAAATGGAGTAGCCCATCTTCAGGGTAGTGCGCGGCGCGCTACGCGTTGGGGAGGAAAACCTGTTTTTTGCCCAAAAAAAAAAATCACAAATGACCAAAAATGCTCAAATTTTTTTGAAATTTGTGTTGGAGGTAAGTCATTTAGCACCATGCTCCTTCAAGGAAACCTCAGCCAAGATGTGGAGGGGATCGGGCCTTTTTCTTCGTTTTAGTACCTTGGCCAACCGTCCTTTGAGCACCTTCATTTTTGCCTTACATACGTGCATTCGAGCCCAATAATGGTTTTTCATGTTCCGGAGCATGTCCTTATCTTTGTTAGTCTTGGCCAGCAACCTCTCCAAATGAGCATTGACTCGGAGAAGCATAGCCTCTCGCTCAATGGGTACCAAATCACCGGGTCTCTTACGAGCCAAGTTGCGGTCTTCATGGATCCTCCGCAACTCATCGACAGTATGCTCATCCTCTAATTGCTTGTTGCGCTGCTCTAAATATGTGATTGTCCATTGTGCCCTCTCTAATTTTTCTTGCAACAAGCGATTTTCAGCCTCCCGTTGCTGAATGATCTCCTTAAGCTCTGAGCTAGGAGAACGGGTGTCAAGATCAATGATGTCAATATCTGGATCACCTGACAATCCCTCCTCAATCATGGGTTGCTTGCCCCTCTCTGATACCTGTGCTGCTGTTGGAAACGAGGCCCCTTCCACCTGGTGTGGAGATAACACTCGCATTGCTGATGAAGAAGGCGAGACCCCTTCCACCTGATGTGGAGAAAATACTCGCCGAGCTGATGCAAATAAGGCCCTATGGCCTCTCTGATATGTGACCAATGGAGGGGAGCTGACATGTCTGGGCTCAGGGATGTCATACTGCTGTGAAGGTCCTCCCTCCTCATGAACAACCTCAGGGGGTGGTGGCGTTGTGAAGAAATCTCGAGAGATGAAATCCTCCCATGGAATACCTTGCTGGGCCAACTAATGCATGACCACAATCTTGATCAAAGCATAATGGTAGATGCTCCTGTGTTACTATGTTGGGCTCTTTCTCTGCACCAAGGGCACCATCCTCTCAATATTCCGGCACATGAAGAAAGGAATGTTCATCATCTGTACCCGTGTGAAATGAATCAACAAGCGGATATGATACGAATACAAACGTGAAAATCTACCCTCACAGGTGAAATAGCGAATGATGGGCCTCATCAAGGGTGCATACTCATCCCTCAAGAATCTGAAAGGAAACACACCAGTTAGGTGCCTCACATATACATGTTTAATGTAGGGCTCATACTGGAATCTGTCCAACAGCTGGCGCTTGTTCCACTCTTCTCCAACATTGGGTATCCTTGTTGCTTGAGCAACAATCTCAGGTGACAATGTAAAATCCACCCCTGCAAGATTCACATGCCCGTTGTGCAAATGCAAAAAAAACAAGCAGACCAATTCCCTGTGGTGCTGAATTTGGGAAATTCTCTCGCAATATCCATAGCATGATTGATGACGGAAACATGTGACTGCAAGTGGACAAGCTTGCAAATAGGCCAAAGAGGTGGGCTCCTCTCTCACATGCTGACCACCCTTACCACCCTGTGAGGCCTCCTTGGCACCTCAACCTTCGGTGTTGACTCACGGTCATCACTTTGCTCATAATCTATTTCGGTTTCTGACATGGTTTCAAGAGCAAAATGGTTGAAATGTACTGCTGCTTCTGCACAAATGACCTGTTGTTTTGACTGTTTGAATGCTGCTCCAAGGGGACAAAAAACACAAGGGAGATGTTAGGGAGGGGGACTTTTGAGGGGATTTAGGGAAAATATATAAAAAAGGGAATTTAGGGAAGGAATTACGACACATACATCATCACATAATCATAATTTGTAGGGGTTTGATAGGAGGTAGGATTTAGGGAGATTTTATTGAATTTTAGGGATAGGGGTATGGTTTTAGGGCTTTTGATATTTTTTTTTTTTGTTAGGGAGATTAGGTGAAAATGACAAGGGAGGGGATAATGGGAATGTGGGGAAATGAGGGAGTGAAAAAGGATGACCTTGGGCAGCAAATGTAAAACCCTAGCTCACATGCATTCGAATTTTTTTTAAACATAATACATATGAATTTTCCATTTCAACTTGATGGAATTTGACACATTTTCACGCTCATGTTATCTTTACAAAGCAAGAACTTCAATGATTTGAGGCCTACCTGAAGAAATTGAGGAGGAAGAAGTCGATTTGTGGCTCACTGGCAAATTTCTGAAGGTGGAAACCCAACGCGTAGCGCGCGGGCTCTGGAGCGTAGCGCGCACCCAACGCGTAGCGCCCGACCAATTTTTGCACTGCAAAGACTGCCCTGACGCGTAGCGCGCGCCCAACGCGTAGCGCGCAGGTGCAGTCACCAAATTCGCCCAGTTTCACACTAAATCGCCTTTCACACTTGCTCTTGGAGTCTTGGAGGCAAAAGAATTACAAAATGAGGAGAGAGGGGCTTTTATAAACTTGATTTAAATTTATTTCCCCTCAAACCCACTTTATAATGTTTATGCAATGGCACAATTGCTGCTGACTTGTGGTTTCCTTTTTGACATGAAATTGGTTGAAATGATGCTTTTTCTTGCAAATTTTTGCAGGGATAGCTTCTGAAGAGTCTTGGCAAAGGAGACCAAGGCTGCATGCCAACTTCTGGAGAGTTTGAATTTTTTACACATTTTTACAAAAAATGAGAAAATGACCTTGCCTTCAAAAACAGGGTTTTTGAACTCAAGGTAAAAATTAGCTGTACAATATGAAATCATTTGAAGTGATGCTTTGCTGGACATCCCTCTGGCCTGCTGGGCATTTATTGACCTCAAAAGACATGACCTCAAAAGACAAAATTGGACTAAACCCTAGACCTAGGACCTTGATTTCAAGACAAGACCAATGACCCTGTAAGGAATTTATTGACTGAAACAAACTTGATCCAGCGATGCCAAGAGGGGAATAAATGACACAAGCCCCTCCATCAGGGTTATGGCATGCCTAATGGAATGCAATAAGATGACACTGATGAGACACCTACTTATGCAAATGCAAAGAGATTTGATCGCTGATGGAGGGCTACTAGACCGACTCTAACAGAAGGTTTATTCATTTGATAGTCTATTACTAACATTGTTATGTCTAGCTATATTGAATCATAATGATTATTGTTTTGGGTGATTCATCTCTTGATAAATATACCCACCCCACTCATCTTAACTGATTTTGTAGAAGCCTAGACAGGTTCTGGAAAACCCTAACCGAAGGGTATGCTAATGTGAATGACTAAAACCCTAAACTACTTAAGGATATTGTGAAATGTTATTTGAATTTGTATTGATGATGTCATGTTTGGGATTTTGGTATGAACAGGAAAACCTAACTTGTTAGGGTTGAATGATAAGGTTTAAAATCCTGAACCTTTGAAGTTCTGGTAATGTTGGGTTTGCTATGTTTCTACATTGAAACCACAACTCAATAAGATTTGGTGGAATATGTAAGCAAGGCCCTTATAATGATTTCCCTAGTATGTGTGTGTTTATCCGATCAAACCTTAGTGTAATCAATATTTTTGTGTGTCTAAATGGTATTGATCATTGTGAAGTTGGGTTTGACTAACACATGATATGAATCGCCTTTGCAAGATGATGAAATCCTAGATATATATAGATATGTCCTTTTGGTCGAAACCCTAGCTTGGTCTAGGTCAGATGCATTAATGTTGTTGGACATATGATATGCTTTTGAATGATTATGAATTCCTACATATGTGTGTTGACTTGGTTATTGATGGTCATAAGTCGTAGGATTTAATATAAGTCCTTATCTAAGATTCTAGGATGATGATATTTGGAAATCTAGGGTTTTGCAGCTAAACCCTAGCAGGAATTTAAATTGTCTAGCATGTGTGATATAACAATTTGAGATTTATTTATTGTTGAGATTGTTAAAATGAAATTCTAGGGTTTTGGAGTTGAACCTTAGTAGAAGTAAAAATACTAGACGTATATAAGAGATTTGTGTAAGATTTTTGAAATATGAGTTTTGGTTGGGATTGATGGTTGATCGAAAATCTAGGGTTTGCAACTAGCCTTAGTAGACGTTGGTCATGTTAATGACTAAGTCGTGATGGACTTTTATAGATTCTTTCGTATGAAATCTAGGATTTGTAGGGGTCAAACTGCCTTGGTTTTTGTGCCCAGAACCAAGGCAGTTTGACCCCTACAAATCCTAGATTTCATTAGGCAGTTTGGGCTGCATTATCTTGTTTTTGGAGGCCAAGTTGACCAAGGTTGACCGAGTTGTTTTGAAGGTCAATTTCAACCCTATTGACCAGAGTTGACTTCCTAGTTAGGGCTTTATGTTTCTATTGTTTTGACTGATCAATTTGGGCAAGTGAATACTGTAAATTGTACTCTCTATCTGCTGAACTTTTGAATAATTATAAGAAGAATTGATCAATGGTTTCCCCACATTGGGTTTTGTCCCTGGCTAGTGCCATATCTTGTGTCCTCTTGTGTTGGCTTGTCATCTATTGTTGTTGTTTATGTTCTATCTGCATTTTACTATCATGATGATGTGATTGCTGAACTGAATATTGATATTGGGCTAATAAATAAATTGAAGTAAAATTGCTCTGAGCTTAAGGTGAAGGCAAAGCCCAAGCAAGAGTGAGAAGAGAAATGACGAAGAGGAGAAATCATTTATCAAAGACAAGATTTAATGGCTTCCACATCCTACTTCAAGTTGGATGATAAGCTTCATGATAAGTCTGATTATTATGCATGGAAGATGTCTCTTGATTTGACAATAGAAGAACAAGATGTGATGGATTATGTGCAGGGAAATATTTCAGAACCTCCTTCTAATGCACTGGCTGCTGCTAAGACAAAATACAAGAAAGGTGAATTCAAAGCCAAGAAGATCATAAGGGATTCTATTCATAAACCTTTAGTTGTTTACATTTCCAATTTGAACACATCAAAGGAGATATATGACAGGTTGGTTGGCATGTTCAAATCTAACAATGAAAATCACATTATTTTCCTCAAGAACAAGCTGAAGGATATCAAGAAGGGAAAATGTGAGGATATTCAATCCTACTTCATGAAGATTACCGAGATCAAAAATTATCTTCTTTCGATTGGTGAAGCTATTGCTGACAAGGAGCTCACTCTCATTTCCCTTGGAGGTATTCCTCCTGAATGGCATGTGTTCAACACTACTATTCTCAATAATGAAAGAATTCTGTGTTTTGAAGAATTGTTGACAAGATGTTCTCAAGAAGAAATAAGAATGATGGAATTGGAGATTCCTTCGAATAGGAATAATCATTTCGCATTCTCCGCTCATGCCAAGAAGAAGAACAATGCAAGTTCAAAGAAGCAAAGTCAAGGAAGACCAGGATTCAAAAATGGAAGGAATGGAAGATGCTTCATTTGCAACAAGTTTAGTCACTATGCCAGGGAGTGTCCAAATAGAAGGGACACATCTCATGATAATGATCACAATCATTCCAGGGGAAAAATCAACAATAAAAGGAATGGAAAGTTCAACAACAAAGGGAAAAGAAATGCTTCCGCTACTCAACTTGGAAATGATTGAGCTTATAAAAGAACAAGAAACTCTAGGTATGATGAGTTTAATGTTGTAAATTCTAAGCAAAAGGAATTTAATCTTATAGCTTCCCTCTCTGCTACCTCTCCTTCGGATACTTTGCGAAAATGGTTGATTGATAGTGGTCCCTCAAGGCACTTCACCAGGTACAAGGAAGCTCTTTCAAATCTGATAGAGAAGGATACAAATTTGGAAATTATCCTTGAAGACAATGCCACCTATCCCGTGAAGGGAGTTGGGAATGTTACCCTTCAATTGAATCAAGGTAACATCGTTCATCTTCAAGAAGTACTATATGCACCTAATCTAAAGAAGAATCTTGTCTTTATCACAGCGATGGAAGACAATGGATTTAAGGTGGCATTCATCGATGGAAAGGTACCTCTATGGAAAATAAATTTCAAAGAAACATTTAGTCTTGGATTCAGGATTGACAGTTTCTATCAAGTTGGAGGAAGTCCACTAGGATCCATGTCTTGCGACACATCTCTTCAATCCGAACTATGGCACTAGAGGTTTTCTCATCTTCACTATAAGGCTCTATCTGATGCAAGGAAGATGGTTACAGGTATGCCCGAATTCAAAATAGATTATGAAGGTGTATGTCAGGGACGTGCCGAGGGAAAACATACAAGGGGACCATTCCCCTCAAGTGATAGCAAGACCACAGAAATTTTCCAATTGGTTCATTCTAATCTATCCAGTGTAATACCCATGAACTCATTGGGAGGATACTTATATTATGCAACCTTTATAGATGATTTATCTCGCAAAAATTGGATATATTTCTTGAAGAAGAAGGACAAAGTATTCTCATGGTTTCATTATTTCAAAATTTTGGTTGAAAATAAAACCAAGAAGAAAATAAAAATATTGAGGACCGATAATAGAACCGAATACAAATCAAAAGAGTTCAAAGATTATTGTAGAGAAGCTAGCATTAAGAGGGATACTACTACCGCATATACTCCTGAGAAAAATGGTGTTGTTGAAAGAATGAATCGTTCTATCGTAGAAGCCACTTGTGCCATGCTTCATGATCACATCTTTTTGAAGTTCTTATGGGTCGAAGATGCAAACACCATTGTGTATGTTCAAAATAGATTCCCTCATCAAGCGTTGGACTCCAAGACTCCCGAAGAAGTTTTCACTAGTAAGAAAACTGATGTTTCTCACTTTAGAATTTTTGGTAGCCCCGTATATTTTCATGTGCCGAAAGAAAAGAGAAGCAAATTGGATGCTTTCGGGAAGAAAGGAACATTTGTGGGCTACATTGAAACTTCTAAAGCATATAGAATCTATGCACCTAGTCAAATAGAAGTGGAGATAATGCATGATGTCACTTTCAATGAGGATGTTTCCCTTGGGAAGATAAATAACCTTCCTCTTCCAAGGAAGGACAAAGAAGCAGATTCCGAAAGGCAGGGAGAATCGCATGATGAGAAAATGCTCGATGCTAAAGGACAACTGGATCCCATTGATCCACCCCCTCATGAGCCCTCCTCCTCGAAAATGAGTCCCTCATGGCTGAGGGAAACTCTCGAAGATGTCAGGAGACATGTTACACCAAGGGGGACATTTCGTGAAAGCAAGAAGCCTAATAGGTACCAAGGGTACTTAAATGCTATGAGCACCATTATTCAATCTCAACCTTTCTCATTCGAAGAAGTTGTGAAGCAACAAGTATGGAAGGATACTATGAAAAAAGATCACGAGTCAATTGTGAAGAATGATGTCTGGGATGTGGTCCCTAGACCCCAGGACAAATATGTTGTCACCTCTAAATGGCTCTACAAGATCAAGCATGGTGCTAATGGAAGTGCTGAGAATTTCAAGGCCAAACTTGTTTCTTGAGGCTTCTCTCAAAAGGAACGTGTAGATTATGATGAGATATTTGCACCGGTTTCCTGCTACAACACCATCCGTTCGATTATAGCCCTTGCTGCCTCGCAAGAATGGAATATTCATCAGATGGATTTCAAGACTGCCTTCTTGCGTGGTTCACTTAAGGAGGAAGTCTATGTAGAACAACCTGAGGCGTTTGAAGTTCAATATCGTCAGTCACATGTATGTAAGTTGAAGAAAGCCCTCTATGGGTTGAAGCGAGCACCCCGGGCTTGGTATGAGAGGATCGATAGCTATCTAATGAAATTGGGTTTTACAAGAAGTGAAGTTGATCTGAACCTTTACTTTAAGGTTGAGAATGATAGACCTCTCATCTTGGTACTCTATGTGGATGATCTCTTTATGATGGGTGCAGGCCCTCTTATTCATCAATGTAAGAGGGAGTTGGCTTCCGAGTTCGAGATGAAGGACCTAGGACTGATGCATTACTTCCTAAGGTTGGAGGTCTGGCAAAAGCCAGGCAAGATTTTCCTTTCTCAAGGAAAATATGTTGTGAAGCTACTTGAAAGATTTGGGATGGTGGACTGCAAGTCCGTGACTACTCTTATGGAACTAAACTTCAATAAGTTATGTGGAACTGTTGCCAAGCCCGATTTGGGAAATCCTTATGAGTATCGTCAACTCATAGGGGCCCTGATGTTCTTGGTGAACTCTCATTTGAACATATGTTTTGCAGTGAATACATTGAGCCAGTTTATGGTCGAACCTCATCACATACATTGGTTTTTTGCCAAGAATCTCTTAAGATATCTTTCGGGCATAATCACTTATGGATTGAGATACACTATTGGGAATGTGAGGCTCCATGGTTACTCTGATGCAGACTGGGTTGGCAGTGTGGTTGATGGTTAAAGCACATCTGGATGTTGCTTCTCTCTACATTCTGCTTCGATATCATGGATGAGTAGGAAGCAGAAGTTGGTTGCCTTGAGCACCACTGAGGTTGAATATATTGCTGCTAGTTTGGCCTCCAATGAAGATGTTTGGTTGAGGAAGCTCTTTAGTGAGTTTTTTGGACATGTGTTGGATACCATGATCTTCTACAACAATTAGAGTGGGATTCGTCTTTCGGAGAATATTGTGTTTCATGACCACTCCGAGCATACTAATATCAAGTACCACTATATCTGGGATATGGTACAATGGGCAGAAATAAGGCTCCAACACATTGGGACTAATGATCAACTCATTGATATTCTTACGAAGCCCCGGGGAAAGGTCAAATTCTTGACCTTCTGTGAATGACTTGGAGTCGTGGAGAGACCTTCTTATGAGGGTCCCGTATGAGATGGATGTTGAGCTCTTGGAGCTCCAGGGGGGATTGGGGTACTTCTTGGAGTGACGAGCGACCATAGGGTGAGTGGTTCACCTTCCCCTATTGGTGTGTGATGTATAGGGTGATTAGATCACCTTCCCCTGTGATACCCCATGGTGGCATATGCATAGGATGAGTGGTTCACCTTCTCTTATGGCATATGAGCAGGATGCATGGTTCACCTTCTCCTGTTGGCACATCCTACACATGCAGTCTAGGACTCATGGGAAGTACCTCTCATTTATCCAATGAGTAAGGAAATGAGGCTAGGGACTAGAGTACTTCTAATGGATGCATCATGTACTACTATACTCCCTATGCTAGGATGTTGATATTGATCTGGGATCAATGGAAACTGACTTCGGGTCAGTGGAGAATGGTATGATACATTCTCAATCATTTCTTCTTTCTTCATGGTTCAGCAGAGTAGTGCAGTGACAGGGATGGTACAAATTGTCAAACAGTTTGGTAGGTGATGTTCTCCCTAGTTAAGAGGGAGTGTTAAATTTGGAAACTAGGGCCAAACATCACTTTGGATAGATCGTATGAGGCAGTTGATATTTTTCTTGGATTCCTCTTTCCAAGAGGTGTAGGATTGATCTAAAGGTCATCCCATTCTAACATGTAAAAATGAAGTTATGAATTTATTTTGATTATGGGAAAATTGTCATGGTCGGCCAACCATCAAATTAGCCTCCTCCAGCATTCAACATTGAATATAAATTCAAGGATCCTCCTCCTCATTTTGGCATCACTCTCATTCATCTTTCTCTCTCTCATATTAATTGGGTACAGAAGTTCGATATCTCTTGTAGTTGAGAAAAGTGTGAAGTCGATTTCCGGGAAGCCGAAGTGAATGCAAGTTTGGGGAAACTGACTTCGCACTTTTCTCAACTAAAAGAGATATTAAACTTCTTGTGTGTAAAAATAGCATAAGCGAGAAACATCTTGATAGCTTCCATTTTTGGCAATGGGAGCAATTTTTTCTTCAAAATTGATTCCTTCAACTTGTGGCTTGAGAAGAGTGGTCTTCTCCACTCCTCTGTTGAGAACCTATATTTGTTCCTTCTGCTTCTCGTTTTCAATTCTAAGCCTACTTATTTCTATTGAAGATGTTTCTAATTCCTTTTTCTTTTGGTCAACAGCGGATATGTATCTTTGATCAAATTCCTTCCTTTCAATTTCTGCTTCCTGCATCTGTTGTTTGATCCTGCTAATCTCTGCAAACGATGTGTCGAGTTCTTGTTGCTTCTGTTGGACTTCTCTCTTGAGGTCTCATGTCGTTGTATTCTTGATTTCTTCCAATTGAGTTCTAAGATTGCTAATCATCTTCTCAAACTTTACATTTTCTTTGATGAGTTATTTTGTTGTCTTCAATTTGGTTTCCAAAAGTATTGTCTTTTCCTTTTGACTTTTGAGTTCCTTTATCACCTTGATCACTTGATTTTGAAACTCTATTTTACTCATTTCTCCCATTTCTTCATCATAATCATAAGGATCTGAATTTTCAACATCTTGACCTGATTTCTTTGTTGAATAGAGATTATGAAGCTTTTCCCAAAGATTTTTAGTTGTTGAACATTGACCAATTTTTTTTTTCACAGAGTTTGGCAAAAAATTCAAAACTACAGTCATGGCCTTTGAATTGTACCTTTTAGCTTCATCAGTAGATGTGTCTCCAGAAACAATTGATTCCCATACTGCATGTGCCTACAAATGTACTTCCATCATGGATTCCCATATCCAGTAATTATCAGCATCAAAATCAAGGGTTGGTACACAATACGCACTTTCTTCATAGTTTGTTGTACATGTACCTTCCTTTGAAATACTTGTGACATGCTTCTTTGACTTTCCTATCTCTATGCTCTGAAAACTGACTTCCATCGGTTAAGTTGTTACTGAAGGAACCAAGCTCTGATACCAATTGTTGGAAATACTAAGAGGGGGGGGTGAACCAGTGTTCCTTAAAAATTAGCACTTTTTAAATCTTTCAAAGCATTAGTTAATCTTCAATTATTATTAATGTTTATGCAGTAAAAATAGAACACAGTAGGCACAATAATTTTAGGTGGAAAGCCCCCTCCAAGTCAAAAACCACCGAATGATTTTCTAATAAATTATTTAATCTTCAGCCCCAACTGAAATGAAAGTTACAACTTCCTAGAATTCTAAAAAAGCATTCTTCTCCAGCTTCCATTGGAAGGATGCCCCAACACCCTAGTGAGCCTCAACTCACCCTAGTACCACCCTACCACCCAGAAGTGTTTACAGGCCCCAACCTGTAGGTGACTTCATTCACCTGCCTAGCACCACTCTACCACCCTATAAAGACAAAAAATAAATACAAAAGTGTGGACTCTCGTACCAAGGACAATGATCCACGATACAATATGATTTACAATGATTTTGACCGAACACCCAATCACACTATGACTTGCAACCCAACCATGACATCATCCCAACAGAGACTCCTATACCTCTCAATAATGCCTTTTTGACTTTAGGCAAATTGACTCTTTTACAATAATGACTCTTCCAATGATGACACTTTTACAAATGACTCTTTTACAACTTTACAATGATGACTCTTGGCCTTGACACTTCTTCACAATATACAGATGGTTGTCATGTCTTCAAAGGATGTCCCGCTGCAATGCTTCCTTTGATTTGATACTTCTGCTCTTGAATTCTTGCTTAAAGTTGTACTTGAATCTTCTTCTACCTGCATGCAAAATTTGCCCGGTGAAACCAATCCCAAAACAAAACAAAATACCCTTCAACTTACCTCTGCCTACAAAACACATGTAAGTGCATAATAATGAATAAATTAAAATTACAATTACAATGCATAC
The DNA here is from genome assembly GCA_031772625.1 of Pinus tabuliformis. Lineage (NCBI taxonomy): Eukaryota > Viridiplantae > Streptophyta > Pinopsida > Pinales > Pinaceae > Pinus > Pinus tabuliformis. Next base: position 1,640,713,522 of record CM062819.1, on the reverse strand, counting down.
CTGAAGTGTGCTTGTCACTTTTGTTGTTGACTCGTTGTAGTAGTAGATAAAGACTCCCACTCTTGATATAGGCCTAGACTCTATGCAAGACTATATTCAAAACTAACCTAGAGATATATACAATAAAAATTGATGACAGACCCAAGACTTGTGATGGACCAAGTTCTAAGTACAACAACAAAGACCATTCTATCAACTATGACAAGACAAGTAACATGAACTTACAACATCATATAGGTTTAATAGACTTGGTGTAGCATCAAGAATATGTAGCATCAAATGTGTAGTATCAAGAATAGGACATCCTAAGTGTGGTATCAAAACTAACTATGGCATATAGAAACATAGAGATATAACCGAGACCCTGTATGTACTTACGTTGTCCTGCAAAAACATATGTCTGAGATGATACTCATATTTCAAATTTAAACACTAATCATACATACCTTGTTGTAGGGAGACTTACCCCTAACTGTTAATGTGTGGTCCTTACTCCAGTGATCCTTGAATGCATGCTTTTTCTTGCCTTCTAGGAGCTCAATATTGAATCTATTGTATCTATGTAATTTCGGATCTCCAGGGTCTAAAATTTTGTCCTGTGGTAGCCCTTTGAGTCCTCTTTCCAACTCCAAAGGTATGATCAAGATTGGGTTCCTCAAGAAATAGTTACGCCCAATTTCCCACGATGACCTGATTATAGATTGATTCAATAGAGCGAACTTGTACGACGTGCCACGTGTCATTGTTACGACCTTAGGCCCTGAAAACGCTACTCAACAAACTAAATTATGTCCTATTTCTGTGACTATTTACGAAATTTGAATCCAATGCTCAGAGAAAAAGTTATGAGGTTTTTCCCAATGTCACTTGTTTGACATGGAATTAGGGAGCCTACAAAAACCCTAACTTCCTCACATCATATCTCCAAAAATATAATGAACCAAGATCTAAAATTTGGTCATGAGGTTCACCAAGATTTTGGCTCAAACAGGTTTTAATTCCAGCTTCTGAAGCTTCGCAAAAAACAAGTTATAGCGAAAATACCACGATAACCGGTTTGAAGCCACAAAATCCCTACTAGAGGAGGATATGAGGGTCATTATTTATATGAATTTCTTGAATTGAGAGAGTCCTCAACAAGTGAATGTTGGAGGGGTTTTAGGAGAAAAATATTTTTACTAATTATTGACTATTCAATGACCACAACCAATTTTGAGTGCCATGCCACAACCCCATATGGTTTTAGCCCACTAACTAGGGTTACTAACTTCAAACATGAATATCTCTCAAACCGTGAAGAATTACTTGGCGCCATATATCAACAGAAACATCTTGACAAGTAGAATCCATATAGAAGATCCTTGACTTAGAATAGAGTAAGTTTTCAAGTCAAAATTCCCATGCAAGATCGAGCTAGCCCCTGGTATTGCTTGGGTTGACATCAATGACAACCACTGATCAACAAGGTGGTATTATTCATTGAGCTCTAACGCGCACCTAGATTTCTAGGTTGATGGTTAGAAAGTAATCCCGATGGTATCTAGAGAGGCTGAAATCTTGAGTCCATCTTAGTCCCACATGGGTAGATTGTCTTGGTTAGGAATCTAGTATGTGGCATTGCGGTGCCTAAATTGTTGAGAGACCAATAGATAGATTTCCCTGGTCAGGAATCTAGTCCATGGCATTGTGGTGCCTATAGTTCTTCATGGTTCATATAGTTTGAGATATTCCATTGTGCTTGCATATGATGAATACCTCCATAGTTAAGAGGGGGTGTTGGAGAATATAACTAGGTTCAGCCTTCATTTAATATATTTGAATCATCATGTAATGTACTTGTCAAAAGAATAAAGAAAAGAATTATTATTATTATTATTGTAACTTATTAAATCATGGGTTTCATGCTTGGGTCACCTTGTTTTAGGTTAAAGTCCCCATTAAGGACATCTAGGATTTATTCTGAGTCAATAGAGTCATTGTACTTTTAAACAGACCCTTCTTAGGCTTTTGAATCATGTAAAAAGGTTAAGTATTGAGTCAAATATGATTTAAGTATCATCTCCAGCAAGTCTTCCTAGAAGAGAAATCAAGTCAGCCTAAGGACCCTAATTCTACCCACACGAAGCCTATAAATACAAGCCAGTCGAATTCATTTGGAGCATCACTTCAAACACAAGAATTTCGATATCTCTTGTAGTTGAGAAAAGTGCGAAGTCGGTTTCCAGGAAGCAGAAGTGAATGCGAGTTTGGGGAAGTCTATGGAGAAAGGAAAAATCGAAATTTTGGTGCCTCTCTCTCTCTGTTTCGTGTTCTGGATTGGGAGATCGAAGTCTTCCAAGTTTCAATGTTTTCGGAAGCTGCCAGTTGCCGAAAGCTGCTACCTAGTCAAAGTTGCTGGAAAGGGGTCAAAATTCTAGGAGGCTGACTTGGTGTGGAGGGAAGGTCTAGTTTTGGTCTAGGGTGAAGAGTCTCAAAGAATACTATTAAAAGGAAGAATTTGTTGACTATGTTTTCCCCTCGAGGGGGGTTTTTCCTTGGCATAGTGCCTACATCTGGTGTCTAATTTTTTATGTGTTGCTACTTTGGTAATTGCTTGAAGAACTAAAATAAAGAAGATATAAAGAATTGTAATAACAAGAAACATCACAAGTAATTATCAAGAATAAGAAAATCTTTCAGCCTTTCTGATTTTCTAACAGTTTTGACATCCATCTGGTGTAGGCTCCAACCTTGCGAGGCAGCAAGGGCTATGATCGAACGGATGGTGTTATATAGGGAAACAAGTGCAAATATCTCATCATAGTCTACTCCTTCATTTTGAGAGAAGCCTAGAGGAATGAATCTGGCCTTGAACTTTTCGACACTCTCATCAGCTCCATGTTTGATCTTGTAGAGCCATTTTGAAGTGACCATTGACTTGTCCTTGGGTCTAGGAACCACATCCCAAACATCATTCTTCATGATCGAATCATACTCCTTGTTCATCGTGTTAGGCCAGGAGGTAACTCCTCAAATGAACTGTGTTTATTCATTTAGATTGTTCATAGGTATATACATGAGGGAGTGACTCTTGGGTTTCACCTCTCGATGACTCTTTCTTTTCCATTATTTATTTTTACATTATCTACAACTGTTCCCCAATCCCTGTGATTAGGTGTCAACATTCCCCCCCTTAATCTGAAGGGATGTTGGTGAGTCCAAGCATCGTTCTAAATCTTTCAAGCTTTTCTCTTCCAAGTGCCTTGGTGAAGATGTCTGCAATCTTCTCATTAGTGGAACAATGGCATAGATGGATTGTCTTGGCCTCAACATGATGTCAAATCAAATGGTATTTTGTATTGATGTGTTTCATTCAATCATGGAACTTTGGGTTCTTGGCAAACTTTATTACAGAGATGTTGTCAATCATTAGAGGAGTTGAATGTACTTGTTTTACCTACAAATCTTCCAAAATTTTCCTGAGCCACACAATTTCTTTTGTTGCCTTAGTTGCTGCCACATATTCTGCCTCTGTTGTGGAATCTACTGGAACTGATTGTTTGTGTGATCTCCAGGAGACAGCTCCTGATCCAAGACTCATAGCATAACCAGAAGTAGATACCCCAGTTTCTTTGTCTCCATCGAAGTTTGAATCGGAGTATCCAATCAAGTTGAAGTCGCCCACCTATGTATACTTGAGTCCAAAGTCTTGAGTTCCCTTCAAGTACTTTAGAACTCTTTTTGCAGCAGACCAATGTCCCTCACAAGGCTTTTTCATAAACTTGGAGAGGATTCCAACAGCAAACAAAATGTCTGGTCTGGTAGTAGTCAGGTAGTTGAGACTTCCTACAAGTTGTCTATACATTGTCGCATCCTCAAATTCTTTTCCTTCATCAGATGTGAGCTTTAAGTTTTGGTCCATTGGAGTAGTTAGAGGATTGCACTCAGCCATCCAAACATGTTCAACAGATCTCTAATTTACTTCTTTTGAGAAAGGAATATAGACTTCGGATGTTGATTTACTTCAATACAAAGATAGTAATCAACATAGCCCAAATCAGCCATTTCAAAACCTTTCCTCAACTCCTTTATGGATGCAATGTAGCTCTCATTGTTCCCTGTCATCAAAAGATCATCTACATATACCACAAGGTATACAACTATTTTTCCAACTTTCTTGACAAATAAAGTTGCATTGTCAAGATCATAATGTTTGAAATTGAGTTTCAGAAGATGCTCAATTAAATTTTCATACCAGGCTCGCAGTGCTTTCTTGAGGCCATACAAGGATTTCACACATTTGCATACTTTATGCTCATGTCCTTTCACAGCAAATCCTTCAGGCTGGGACATAAAAATGTTCTCTTTTAGATCTCCATTTAAGAAAGCAGTTTTTACATCCATTTGATGGACTTTCCAACCGTTATGAACTTCTAGGGCAAAGAGTGTCCAGATGGTAGCCCATTTTGCTATGGGGGAAAAAGTATCCTCATAATCGACCCCTTCCTTCTGTGCAAAACCTTTTCCACAAGCCTGCCTTTGTGCTTGTCAAGTGAGCCATCAGCTTTATACCTGTTCTTGTAGACCCACTTGCAACCAATTGGTTTGGTTCCCAATGGAGGATGAACCAGCTTCCAAGTGCCATTCTTTATCAAGGCATCACACTCCTTTTGCATCGCTTCTTTCCATTCATCATGAAAAGCAGCTTCTTTGAAGGAATTTGGTTCAAAATTTGTAGACAAATTCAGTTCACAATCATAAGAAACATCCATATCAACAGGTGAATTAGAATCATCTACATCACCTCCAATTTTGCCTGGTTGAATTTCTTGTTCTTATTTTTCCAACTTCATCAGGATGAACACTTTCAAGTGTCTTTGTCAGCCACTTTGTGGGACCTTTCCCAGATGGTCCAAGCAGCTCAGTTGATTGAGTTGGGACTCAATCAAGATTGAGTCTCCCAATTTTTTCAATCACGTCACTCAAAGTATCATCAGTGGTTGGAGTTTCATGTGGGGGAGAGAGTGATTTAGAAGAAGATTCCACATATTGATCTAGTATAGGAATCCCCCCTTCAAGATGTGGAATCTGATTATCAAATTCTTAAAATGATTTTTCATGTCTGAATCTATCCAAGCGATCAAGTTGTTGCTCAACAACATTGTCATCTTTGGAAGATTCAAGAAAGATTACATCTCTAGATACAACAAACTTTTTATTAACTTCAACATGGAGACGGTATGCTTTGGAGGTGTTTGAATACCCCAAGAAGATACAATTACGACTGCTTGCACCAAGTTTGTTTCTATGTACCTTTGGTATCAAGACATAACAGGTGGAACCAAAGACCCTGAGATGCTTTATTGAAGGAATGTGGCCAACCACATTTCATAAGGAGTCTTGTTTCTAATAGCATTAGATGGACATCTATTCTTTACATATATAGCACATAGAAATGCATCAGGCCAAAACATCAATTTTACATTCTTGAAAAACATCATGGAACATACCATATTTAAGATTGTCCCATTCATTCTTTCAGCTACTATGTTCTGTTGGGAATTATAAGGCACAGTGGTTTGATGTTTGCTCTGATGTTGGCAAAGATAGTTTTCAAAATCAATTGAAGTGTATTATTTTCCATTATCAGTGCGAATAGAACCAATGTGAGATTGTGCATCATTTTAATCCATGTATGAATGTTCTTGAATGTTTGAAAAATCATCAGATGTGTTCTTCAATAAATAAACCTAACACATTCTAGTGTAGTCATCAATAAATGTCATTGTATATTTATTTCCATTTGCAGAAGGAACAGGCATTGGACCGCATAAATATGAATGAATGAGTTCAAGTTTTCTATGTGCTCTGGTGTGTGAATCATGAAAAAGTTGTTTGTTATGCTTTCCTAGAATGCAAACATCACATTGCTTAAGCTTCCTAGGAAGTGTAGGCAAACCAGTAACAACATTTTTCTTCAACAAGCAAAGGTTGTCATAGTTCAAGTTGTTAGGATATTCCGACACATAGGAAATAGTTAAGTTCAACTTGGTCTAGTATAGAGTTAGGTATAGAGTTAGGTAAAGTGTGTTTCTTTACCGTTGTACATTTTGTAACTTACAATCCGACGGTCACGATATGTAGTGATCCGACAGTTCATTCTCTCCTCGGTATTACCGACACTTGATCCGTGGCTTGACACCCGATTGGTCCATGAGTTCTATTTAAAGCGCATGGAAGGTCATTGTTCGGGTAATCCGTGCATGAGAGAAGCTTATGTAAATTTTCATTCTTTGATTAATAAATTGCCTGTAGTACCCACGTTGGGACAGGCCGTGGACTGTTTCCCTCTTTGAGGGTTTTAACCACGTCAAAAATACTGGTGTATTGATTTGTGATCTGGTTGTGAGCGGTGTCCCTTTGGTATTCTTTCTGAGGAACTTACCCTGTAAATTCCTACATGGTATCGGAGCTATTTGAGGGCCGCATCCGTTGGTGATCCAAATCTGAAGCTGGTAGAACTGCATGCGGCTGTCGTTTCCTAGCTCTGCTGTTTCTGACTGCTTTCAGGCCGAGAGGACTGCTCTGTTGCGTTCGGAGCATCTGTTCCAGTGAGGAACCCCTTTCGTTTCACGCGAAAAGGTTTCCGGTAGCCCTAGCTGCGTCATTTTTCAGATCGGGAGGTATACAGTGTTTTTTGCAGTTTACTGTTATTTTTCTCTCTGCTTATTTCGGTTTCGGTTTATTTAGCCCTTTTTTTTTACCGGATCTATACCCTTCATTTCTGCGTATGCTCTTTGCCCTGCGACTCTGTGCGATCTGGGCAAATCAGAAACAGAAAGGAAGGATTTTTCTCATGCGTATGCTCTTTTCCCTGCACCTTAGTGTGATCTCGGAAAATCAGAAACATTGAGAAAAATATTTAGTTTTTCGGCTAAAGCTAACTTTGAGATTTTTTTTTTTAATTTCTAGTTTTTTGGCTAAAGCTAACTTCGAGCCGCAAGGTTCGTTTTTCTTTGCATATTCGTGTTGGGTTTTGTGTTTTGTGTTTTGTAGGGAAAAAGAGCTTTCTCAAGGCAAGCACGCAAACCAACCCCCCCCCCCCCCCCTCTCTCTCTCTCTCTCTCTCTCTCTCTCTCAAATTTTTTGTATAGATCAATTGGTTCAAAGCTATTTTAAGAGAGTAGAGGTCTTGGGTTCAAGTCTCCATTTTGTGGGGGCGGATTTTTTTCATTCCCGCACATTCGCGCACTTTGCCGGCAACGTCAACAATTTTTTTTCAAAAAGCCATAACTTCTTCATCCGGAAGCCTTTTTCAGAGCCGTTTTTTTTAAAACCACCTATTTTTTCGAGATCTATCCATTGGAACACTTACTTTCAGCATCTTCAGCTTCAGTTTTTTTTTAAAATGGAAAGTCCATGCCAAGTCATTCTTGACAGCACTAACTACTTCCAATGGGTAGCCTACATGGAAGATTTACTTAGAAGTAAAGGTCTCTTCAGAATAGCCACAGACCAAGAGAAGAAACCAAAAGATGAAGACAAGGCTGCAAAATGGGAAAATAGACAAGATCAAGCACGTGGTTTGATAGGGATGTCTATTTCTCCTGATCTTAGATTCCACATTGCAGAACTTGAGACTCCTCATGAAGCATTAGAAAAACTCGCTAAAGTTTTTGGGATTAAAAATGAAATTAGAGCCCATCAACTTGAAAATGAGTTGCTTACTTTGGATCCTAATAATTTTTCTTGCATTGAAGATTTCTTGTCCAAATTCAAGACCCTTAGATATCTCTTGGAAGGTGTTAAAGTTAAGAAAGAAGATGGTAACCTTATTTATTCCATCCTTACTAAGTTGGGACCAGCCTACTCTGTATTTGTTTCCACTTTCCATTCTACAAGGGAAGCTTTCATTTGTCAAGGAAAAGACTACAAGGCCCCTTCCTTTGACTCCTTTTGTGATTCCTTAATAAGAGAACAAGAAAAACTCTTACACCTTGGTCTTCTTAATCTTGGAAACTCTTCCACGAAAGCGTTAGCCGCCCAGCAGCAACCAAATTCAAAGAATCCTAAGAAGTCATATCCTCAAAAGAATGGTCCTAAACCAACTCAGCCTCAAAATGAAAGATCATTTCAGCAAAATGATAAGACCAATAAAAACAAATGGAAGAAGACTGATAGACATTGTAACTTTTGTAATCGAGATGGCCACTTAGAATCTAAATGCTTTAAGAAGATGGAAGCCTTGGAAGCCGCAATGAAGAAACATAACATCCATGTGGAGCCTACTTCAACTTCAACTTCCGGAATGGCACTTTCTGCATGTCGTTGTCAATCATCTCAGTCTGGTTATGCATTAAATGTATCTTCTTCTTCTTCTCATTCTCATGAGTGGCTCATTGATTCTGGAGCCTCTTATCACATGGCCAAAAACCAAGCCATGTTTTCTTCTTTAAATGATTGTAACACCAAAAATATATATGTTGGTGATGATAGATCTCTTAATGTTGTAGGGACTGGAACTGTTCATCTAGACAATGGTCAGTTTAATGATGTATTATGTGTTCCAACCTTATCCTGCAACCTTCTATCTGTCTATCAGATAACTCATTCAGGTGAAGGTAAAATTGTTGAATTTTCACCTCATGATGTTGTAATCAAGGATCTAAAAGATCCTAAACAGATTCTAGCTACTGGTCTTGCTGATGATTCCACAAGGTTGTATAAGTTTCACAACTTTGGGTCATCAAATCTTCCCTCAGTATTTGTTGCTCATAATGATGAAGTGAGCAAACTTTGGCATGAGCGATTTGGTCACTTAAACTATCGCTCCCTTCAGCATCTATGTAAAGAAAATATGGTGACAGGTCTTCCTATGGTATCTTGCAGAGATGGTGTTTGTTCCGGATGTGTACTCGGAAAACATCATCGGGACAGTTTTGACAAACGTGCCTCTTGGCACGCCTCAGCCCCTTTACAGCTTGTGCACAGTGATTTATGTGGTCCTCTTCCTGTTGCTTCATTCTCTGGCTGCAAGTACTTCTTAACTTTCATTGATGATTTCTCCAGACGCACTTGGGTATACTTCTTAAAACTCAAGAGCGAAGTATTTAACACATTTTTGGCCTTCAAAGCCTTTGTTGAAAAACAATCTGGACATCAAATTCTTAAGCTAAGAACTGATAATGGTGGAGAATATGTTAAAAACACATTCATCAACTTTTGCACCGAAAATGGAATTCAAATGCAACATACTGTTCCATACACTCCACAACAAAATGGTGTAGCTGAAAAGAAAAATCGCACCTTAAAGGAAATGGCTAATTGTATGCTGCAATCTAAAGGACTCAGTCTTAGTTTTTGGGCCGAAGCAATTAATTGTGCAAATTATATAATCAATCGCACTCCTACTAAGGTTCTAGAGAATATCACTCCAGAAGAAGCTTGGAGTTCCATTAAACCAGATGTAAGTCACTTTCGTGTGTTTGGAAGTGAAGCATGGGCCCATATTCCAGATGAAAAGCATAAAGCTTTAGAACCTAAGAGTGAGAAATGTACTTTTGTTGGATATTCTGAAGATGTAAAAGGTTATAGACTTATTCCATTTAAGTCCAAAAATGTTATCATTAGAAGAGATGTAAAATTTGATGAAAATAAATCGGCCTGCGAGCCTAGTCCGGCGGATGTGCCACCTCTTCCTATCTCTTCTACTTTTGAAAACATTTCTTCTTCAGATGATGAAAGCGAGGATGATAATCCTCCCCCACCTTCTCAGGATCCTCAACTTCCAAGATGGGTCCGTGCTACTCGGGATGCAGCAGGTGATCTTGCCGGTGATCCTACAGATCAGCGACGTACACGTTCTCAGTTTGAAAGAGCCTCTTCTTTACTGGCTCAAGCTCCAGTAAATCATGATCCTGACACTTTTGCAGAAGCTTCAGGCCATCCACATTGGGAAGCAGCTATGAATGAAGAATATCATTCATTGATGACAAATGATACATGGGATCTTGTTCCTCTACCAAAGGGACGCAAACTTGTTAGATGTAAATGGGTTTACAGAACCAAGTATGGACCAGATGGGAAAGTTGATAAACATAAAGCTCGTCTCGTTGCTAAGGGCTTTTCACAGGTTGAAGGCATTGACTACACTGAAACCTTCTCCCCTGTTGCCAAAATGAACTCTATCCGCCTTGTTCTTTCCCTTGCTGCCTCTTTAAAATGGGAAGTCCATCAGATGGATGTTAAATCTGCCTTCTTGCATGGGGACTTGCAGGAAGAAATCTATATGGAACAACCCATTGGCTTCATACAAACAGACTCCAGCCTTGTTTGTCGACTTAAGAAATCCCTTTATGGCCTCAAGCAAGCTCCTCGGGCTTGGTATGCCAAAATGGATAGCTTTCTTTTAGAATCTGGCTTTTCTAGGTGTCATTCTGACAATACTGTCTACACCAAGAAAGTGGGCAACTCTCTTATCATCCTTGTTCTTTATGTTGATGATCTTATTCTTACTGGTAGTGATCCCAACCTTATAAACCATGTGAAGTCCAGCCTTAAAAAGAAATTTGAAATGACAGACTTAGGACACTTACACTATTTTCTCGGTCTTCAAGTCTTGCAATCCAAGGAGGGTATTTTCCTTTCCCAGTCCAAGTATGCTTGTGATATTCTTCGTCATTTTCACATGGAAGACTGTAAGCCAGCCCCTTCTCCCTTTCAGTCTGGAGTCAAACTTTCAGTCTCTTGTACTTCTCCTGAAGTTGATGCTACCTTATACCGTCAACTTGTAGGAAAACTCTTGTATTTAACCCATACTCGTCCTGATCTTTCCTTTGTTGTTGGCCTTGTTGCTCGTTTTATGCAAAACCCCCGTGAAAGTCATTGGAAAGCAGCTAAAAGAATACTTCGTTATGTTCGAGGTACAGTACAGTTTGGGATTCATTACAGTGCCAAAGCAGCTCCTCTGTTAGTTGGTTTCACTGATTCTGATTGGGCTGGTGACCCTGATGATCGGAAGTCTACTGCCGGTTATGTCTTCACTCTTGGTTCAGGACCTATTACATGGGCTTGTAAGAAACAGGCTGCCATTTCTCTTTCGTCAGCAGAAGCAGAGTATCGTGGTGCCGTGGAAGCTAGTAAGGAAGCCTTGTGGCTTCGTCAGATCCTATCAGAGTTTGGCTTTGAGCAGCAGCATCCAACCACACTTTGGTGTGATAATCAAAGTGCCATTCAGCTATGCAAAGATCCAGTCCAGCATCAGCGCAGCAAACACATTGAACTACACATGCACTTCATCAGAAAGCTCATTCATGACCATGTTCTTGAAGTGCAATATTGTTCAACAGATGATCAGGTTGCAGACATCTTCACAAAGGCTCTCACAGAGGCGAAGTTCACTAAACTTCGATATATGCTTGGAGTTCAGGAAGTTGTCACTAAGGGGGGATAGGCTCTAGTGCCTCCTTCCTTCTCCTATTGTGTCATATTTGTAAATCCTTCAATCCTATCCCAAGTTGTTCTTAAGGGGGGATGTTAGGATATTCCGACACATAGGAAATAGTTAAGTTCAACTTGGTCTAGTATAGAGTTAGGTATAGAGTTAGGTAAAGTGTGTTTCTTTACCGTTGTACATTTTGTAACTTACAATCCGACGGTCACGATATGTAGTGATCCGACGGTTCATTCTCTCCTCGGTATTACCGACACTTGATCCGTGGCTTGACACCCGATTGGTCCATGAGTTCTATTTAAAGCGCATGGAGGGTCATTGTTCGGGTAATCCGTGCATGAGAGAAGCTTATGTAAATTTTCATTCTTTGATTAATAAATTGCCTGTAGTACCCACGTTGGGACAGGCCGTGGACTGTTTCCCTCTTTGAGGGTTTTAACCACGTCAAAAATACTGGTGTATTGATTTGTGATCTGGTTGTGAGCGGTGTCCTTTTGGTATTCTTTCTGAGGAACTTACCCTGTAAATTCCTACACAAGTGTCCAAATCTAGCATGCCATAACAAACTTGATGGAAATGTACCTTCATCACAATGAGAATTGTATGAGAAATTGTGTGCACGAGCAAAAGTACCTTGCAACTCAAGAAGCCTTTCTTCTTCTATCCCCGTCATGAAAAGTGATCTGATGCTTTTCTCACCTCAACCTTGCCATCAAACATATGAATGGAGTGTCCTTGCTGGTGGATGTGGACCAAGGATAGAAAGTTTCTCCTCAACTGTGGGGGATATAAAACATGATCCAGAAGAAACTCTGGAAGACCAGGCAATTTGAGCCCAATTGTGCCAAACCCTGATGGCTTGAGTTTTGATTTGTCTACAAAGTATACTGCTCCATCAACATTGTCAGTAAATTCTTCAAAAAATATCTTCTAAAATTCGTGTGGCAAGTTTCTCTAGAATCAAAAAACCAATCATTTTTCCAAGAAGCAAGTGAAGCATTAACAAGTCTTCATTTACTCCAATATTACAATGTGCCACAACATAGTGAGAAGATTCAAGTGCCTTACCTTTCTCTTTGTCATTGGTTTTACCTTTGGGTTGTTTTATTTCCAGCTCAATTTTGTCCCAAGGCAATTTGCATGTGGATGCATCATGTAATCCATCTCTATTGCAATGTATCCAATGAAAATCAGACTTTTCTCCTTGAGAATGTCTGCCACCCCTGCCTCTGAAATTTCTTCTTCCTCTTCGTCTTCGACTACCTCTTCCTCTAGAAGAATCTTGAGCAAGATTCTTCTCTCTATGTGCAAGACACACAACCTCTTCAGAAGACTGAGGAGATGTCTTCTTCCCAAAAGCTTTCTCTCTCTCAGCGAATCTATTCACAAGGGAGCCAAAGGTAATTTCTTTGAGGTTTCCATTTGCTTGCAATGACTCAAGATAATTTGAATAAGTGGGATAAAGTGCCTTGACAAAAGCTATTAGAGGAATGTCTAGTTCAACATTAGTGACTTTGATATCATGCACAATAGATTTTACTTCTGATGCAAGAGCAAGAGGATCAGCATTTTGTAATTCAAGGTTGAACAATTTAATCATAAGTTGAACAAATTCAAGCGCAGAGTGTGAGTCATAGACTTCCTTTAATTTTTGTAAGGCTTCGAAAGCATTTGAAAATGGAGAAATATGGCGACTCACCTCTTCATTTATAGATGTTGCAATCAAGGCATAAGCCTTGTTGTTCTTATTCTCCCAAATGGTGAATTCCTTGTCTAAGGTAGGCTTTTTTGGTTCTTTGTCTCCTTCTCCAACACAAACTCATTTCCACAACTCATTAAAAATGAGAGTGTGTTTGATCTTCCGCGACCATTCTGGATAGTTCTCCTTCCCAGTGAGAACCACTCCCACAATAGATATCAATGAATGCATTGTAAAATCTGTGTATTGTAGAAAAATACTTTTGCTGCAAAATTTTACTCCTAATGGTCAAAAAATATATAGTTTTGATATATGGCAGAGGTGTATTTGAGGGAGGTATTATTTGGGGGAAGGTGTATATGAGGGAGGGAGGGGGTTTGTGGGGAGGGAGTATATGGGGGAGGGGGTTTATGGGGAAGTATGACTGCGGAGAGGTATGAGAGCGAGGACAGCATTAAAAATAGCGCAGTGTTATACAATGGAAACCATGTTGTATAAAATAGCAAACCGTGGTATATCAATGAATGGAGACAACGTTAAAGTATGACTAATATCAATGAATGGAGACAGCATTAAACCAGGTCTAATATCAATGAATGGAGACAGCGTATGGTTAACACTTTGATACCAAGGTTGTATGCAGCAGAGAGCGGATTTGTATGAGAGGGACCCCACAGCCAGCACCACACTGAGATTCAGAGAACCACGGATACCAACACTATCAGAGTCAATGGCAAGAGGGAGCAACGCTATCATTGCGCCACTCTAAATCATGATCGATGCAGTTCCTTTGAAGCGGGGGTCCACACGGCGCCACATTATCGAAGAATGAAGCAGCATCAAATGTGTATACCGCACACAATTGGGTCTCTTCAAAAACATTTAACACACAGGCAACATGACCAACAATGCTAGCTCTCGTGTTGAACTGGGTATGAGCATCCTCACTGGAATACCATCACCACGAGTGTCCTCAGAGCAGCGGAGCATCCTCCTCATACCACTCTGCACTATGTCGTTTAGTCGGTGGTATCGGTTCTTCACCTCACTGGAAGCCGGAGGCACAAAAGTATGGAGGCCGAAGGCACAGTCGAGGTATGCGTGGAATATGGGCCAAAAGCACATATGACAGTGTAGGCTTCAGGAGTATGGCAGAGGCCTCAGGAGTATGACAGAGGTGTCAGTTCTGCAAAATAGGCATAACATAGGTAGAATAGGCAGAAGGGAGTTACAAAGGAAGAGAATCCAAAAATGGAGCTGGCTCTGATACCATGTCAGGCCAGGAGGTAACTCCTCAAATGAACTGTGTTTATTCATTTAGATTGTTCATAGTTCTATACATGAGGTAGTGACACTTGGGTTTCACCTCTTGATGACTCTTCCTTTTCCATTATTTAATATGTACATTATTTACAATTGTTTACCCAATCCCCATGATTAGGTGTCAACACATCACATCCTTCCAAAATTGGTGTTTCACGACTTTTTCGAATGTACAAGGCTCATATTGTACAATGGTACTCATGGTTGCTAAGTACCATTGGTACCTATTCGGCTTCTTGCTTTCACAACGAAATGTCCCCATCGATGCAATGTGTTTCTCAGCATCGTCAAGATTATCTTTGAGCCACAAAAGTCTTTTTCTTGAAGTAGAGGGCTCACTAGGAGGTGGATCAATGGGATCGATCGGACCTTCCACATTGGGCATCAGGTCATCAGATGAAGGTTCATCCTATTTTCCTGCATCATCATCATCATTGTCCTTCCTAGGGATAGGAAGGTCTCAAACTTTCCTAAGGGCAGAATCTTCATCAAGAGTGACATCATGACTTATTTCCACTTCCCTTCGACCAGGCACATAGATTTTATATGCCTTCGAAGTTTCACTATATCCAAAAAATGTTCCTTTCTTCCCAGATGCATCTAGCTTGTTTATTTTCTCTTTTGAAACATGAAAGTATACGGGACAACCAAAAATTCTAAAATAAGAAACATCGGGTTTCTTACTGGTGAAAACTTCTTTAGGTGTCTTCAAGTCTAATGCTTGATGTGGGCATCTATTTTGAATGTACACAGAGGTGTTGGCAGCTTCTCCCCATAAGAACTTTGGTAGACCATGGTCATGAAGCATGGCATGGGTGGCTTCTATGATAGTTTGATTCTTCCTTTCGACAACTCTATTTTGCTCAGGAGTATATGTATTATTGGTCTCCCTCTTAATCCTAGCTTCTCTACAATAGACATTGAATTCGTTTGACTCATATTCGGTCCCATTATCGGTCCTCAATATTTTGATATTCTTCTTTGTTTGATTCTCGACCAAGGCTTTGAAAGAGCGGAACCATTTGAACACTTCATCCTTCTTCTTTAAGAAATAGATCCATGTTTTGTGAGAGAATTCATCCACAAAAATTGCATAGTACAAATATCCACCCAAATATGTCACAGGAAACATACTTGATAGATTAGAATGGACCAATTGAAGAATATCGGTAGTTTGACTTTGAATTGAGGGGAATGGTCCCCTTGTATTTTTTCTAACCGCACAACCCCGACAAACACTTTCATGATCTAAGTTGAATTAGGGCATACCTGTAACCATCTTTCTTACACCATGTAAGGCTTTGTAATGAAGGTGAGAAAATATTCGGTGTCATAATTCAGATTGAAGAGAAGTATCACAATTCATTGCTCCTAACGAACTTCTTGAAACCTGATAGAGACCTTCAACCCTGAATCCAAGAGAGAATGTATATCTTGGGTTCCTTTTCCAAACACGAACCTTCACATCAATCAATTTCACCTTGAAACCTTTATCTTCCATTGAAGAAATAAAGACCAGCTTCTTTTTCAAATCAGGTACATACAACACTTCTTGTAAATGAAGGGTTTGACCTTGATTTAAGTCAAGAGTAATAGTCCCAATTCCTTTCACAGGATAAGTGGAAATATCCCCAAGTGTAATATCCATATTTGTCTTATTTTCAATCATGTTTGAGAGAGCCTCTTTGTACCCAGTGAAGTGCCTAGAGGCACCACTATCAATCAACCAATGATCCAATGTATCTAGAGGAGAGGCGGTGGTGAGGGATAAATAAGATAAAACTATTTATGCTTTATAACATTAACTTATTCATACCTATATTTTCTCGACTTCTTGGAGGACGACCATTTCTATTTCGAGCAGGAGGAGCATTCCTCTTTCCCTTGTTGTTGAACATGTTGTTCTTTTGATTTCCATTGCATTTGAAGTTGTTGTTATTGTTGCCATCATCTCTTGGAGTATCCTTCTTGTGAGGACACTCTCTAACGAAGTGGCCAAACTTGTTGCAATTGACACATCTTCCTTTTCTCCCTTCTTTGAATCCTGACTTGAACCCTTGACCTTGTCTTCTTGGACCAACATTTTTCTTCCTCTTAGCATGAGCAAAGAAGGCGGTAGGATTGTTTCCATTTGATGGCTTGTCTCTTTCCATCATCCTTATTTCTTCTTGAGTGCATCTAGCTAATAATTCATCAAATCCCAGAAGCATGTCATTGTTGAGGATGGTAGTGTTAAATACATCCCATTCTCTTGTAAGGCCTCCAAGTGCAATAAGAGTGAGCTCGCTATCACCATTAACTTCTCCAACAGATAGGAGATAATTCTTGATTTTCGTAATCCTCATGAAGTAGGATTGAATGGATTCTCCTCTATCCATCTTGATGTATTTCAACTTGTTCTTGAGAAAGAGAACTTGACTTTCATTATTTACTTTGAACATCCCAACCAGCTTGTCATACATTTCCTTAGATGTTTCCAAATCATAAATATAGGCAACCAAAGGCTTGTGAATAGAATCAACAATAATTTTCTTAGCTTTAACCTCACCTTTCTTGTACTTTGTTTGTGCAGTTGTGGATGCATTTGAAGGAGGCTCCACTACTCTTCCTTTGACATAGTCCATGGCATCATTTTCTTCCAAAGTCAAATCTAGAGACATCTTCCATGCATGATAGTCGGATTTGTCCTTAAGCTTGTCCTCATATTTGAAGTAAGATGTAGTCATCATTGGGACTAGTTCCAAGTTCTTGTCCAACAGCTTCCCTTAGTGATTGTTTTTCCTCACTATTTCTTGGGCTTTGTCTTCACCTAAGCTCGGATACCATGTTAATTTTAGATAACAATGGTATGTTCTACGCTTTAGCACAATTTACTTCAATGTTCTTTATCAGCCCAATGACAATTTCCAATTATTTCTAGTAGAAATCACATTAACTTAATGGCATTGACAGTAAATGCAGATAGAACATAAAAACAAGTGCAAAAGACAAGCCAAGACAAGAGGACACAAGATTTGGTGGATGCCAGGGAAAAACCCCAATGTGGGGAAAACCCTTTGATCAAATCTTCTTATTATTATTCAATAGTTCAGCAAAGAGAGAGAGTACATAGATCAAATTCACTTGCCCAATACATAAACAAAACAGCCCTATCAAAATCAGTAGTCAACAAAATTCAATTGCAGCCCTAACTAGAAAGTCAACATTGGTCAAATCAACACCAAAACATCCTTCAAGCATCTTGTTCAATCAGCAGTCCCATTCGACCTTTAAGGAGAGTCAAAATCAACCCAAAACAATTCAGTCAAAATCATTCGAAAGAGAGAGAAACATTGTTGTAATTTCTGCTATCAAATCTGAAGTCAATGACGAGGTCAACGCTGGTCAAACTTCCCAAATCACCTCGATTTCTGTGTTAGCAACTAGGCCTAGGAAAATCGAAATTATGCCCTGAAAACCAAAGTCAAACTTGGTCAAATCAGTATTGGTCAACGCTGGTTAACGCAGGTCTATTCTCTAAAATTTCGGCCTGTTATGTCCCTGAAATTTTTGGCCTCGTGCCACATGTGCAAGATAGAGAGAGAGGTTGCCCAAGTTGTACAGACCAATCAAGAGAAGAGAGAGATGAATGATGTGTGTAATGGATGATAAAATGAGGATAGAGGTCACTCCTATTTAAATAATTCGTTGAGGGAGAGGAGACACATCCATTAGGCTTCTTGAGCCTGATAAAATGAGGAGAGAGGTCACTCCTATTTAAATAGTTTGTTGAGGGTGAGGAGACACATCCATTAGGATTCTTGAGCCTACATTTGACTCAAGCCAACCTTGACAATTTGTGCATGAGAGAGAATAAATTCAAAATTCCACTTCTACTTGTCCAAATGAGATGATCTTTATATCAAAATTGGACCTTTCGAAAAGAGGAATCCAATGCAATAATCATCTCCATCATATGAGCTATCCTAAGGTGGAGTTTGTCCCTAGTTGCCAATTTTAGCATAATCTATTGTAGCTCTCAAATATTTGATTATTCTTCTGGCTACTAGGAGATGACTTTGTTTGGGGGTTGATTGATATCTAGAAACAACATTAACAGCGTACATAATCTTTGGCCTTGAAGTTGTTAAATATAGGAGGTTGTATATTATTGACCTATACATTTTTTTATCTACCTTAGGTAACTCATCATCTTTGTTAAGCTTACATCCAGTGACCATGGGAGTGTTGACAAGTGAGCATTCTTCCATTCCAAATTTCTTTAACACTTAACACTTCTTTGATGTACTTTCCTTGGGAGATGAATATTCCTTTTGCTAATTATGTAATATATAAACCAAAAAAGAATGAAATTTCTCCAAGCACCGATATCTCAAATTCATCTTACATATCAGCTGCAAAATTTTGACTAAGTTTGTCTACATCACTACCAAAAATAATGTCATCAACATAAATAACAATTAAAATATTTTCATTTTCATATTTTATATATAAGTTGTTTTATGTTTCTCCTCTTTTGAATCCACATTGTAGAAGATATTTATCTAGTCTGGAATACCAATCCTAGGGTGCTTGTTTAAGACCATATAAATTATTTTTCAACCTACATACGTTATTAGAATTTTCATGCAACTAAAAACCTTCAAGTTTCTCAATGTAAACCTCATTTATAAGCTCACCATTCAAGAAAGTTTATTTCACATCCATCTCTTATATCTTGAACTTTTTGTGACTGTAAAATGTTAAAAACATTCCCATTGCCTCTAATATAGCCACAAGAGAAAGAGTTTCATGAAATTCTCAACCTTCAATCTAAGCATAACCTTTGCATACTAATATTGCCTTATTCCTCACCCTCATGCATCTTCAAGGATTCAAACTACATTCCATAGCCTTGAAGTTTAACCTTATTTAGTATATTATTCCCTTCATAGAAAATACTCATTTTGTCCCATATGTCTTGGCGGTGGTGCAATCCATGACTTTGACCAATTCAAATTCAAGTAGTCTAGCAAGGAGTGCATTCATTTCCTTGGCATTATAGGTGGATTCAATATTATCATCTATGGTAATTATCGTTGATGGTTTTACATAGTCATCCTACATTATGTCTCAAACATTTGCACCAAGAGACTAAGTAAGTCTTCATTCTTATGTCCCAGAATGTATATTTTGTTCCAGTGAACATAGGAGCCTTGTTGGTGTGTCCTTCATTTTGGTTAGACATTGTCCCTAATCTTCCTTCGAGTTATAGACTATTCCTAAAGGAACTTAAATCTGATACCAATTGTTAGAAACGAGGAAAATATTGAGAGGGGGGGGCTTAATCAGTATTTTAACAATTTTGAAAATTCATTGCTCAAAATAAAAATACTTAGCAACACAATAATGAATCAGCACACCAAACTCATAAATCTAAACACAATATATTAGCTTGGAAATCCAACTAAGAAAACCACTAACACTTTTACATTAGGGGAATTTTGAGGTATAAAATGGGCCCCCTAAGGAAAATAATAAAGTAATAGTTGAAATAATAAAATAAGAGTTATGAATGTTTTAAGAAAAAAGAAAAAAAAATAGTGTTTTTGGCTTATCTTCGTGTAGGTTTACTCAAATGTCAAGTGTAGGCAACTGTGCAATATTGAATTCCACATCCAAGAAGTACCCACTATGTATACTTCTGAGAAGACCCATGTTATAAAAAAATAATAATAATAATAAAATAAAATAAAAATACATGAAACATGTTTCAACACGCTTTTTTCATTTATTTTCAATTTTTTCGATGTGGGTCTACTGAGAAGTATGTAGAGTGGATACTTGTTGGATGTGGAATGCAATCTCACATTCTTTTAAAGTTAGTTTTTTCAGTACTTTTTTTTGCCCATTTTTTACCTCAAAAATATCCTAATGATTATCACGCAAAATAAAGCTACAAGTTTAGGTTATATCAATTTTTGTAGGCTACAACCTACTAAAGGCTTCAACCTTATTTCTCTCCTTGCAAGCACCAACTTGTTGATTTTTTAGGTCCCAACCTGAAGGAAGCACCAATTCCCTATCTATCAGCAGCAACTCCCTGTTGTGCAAGCGCCAACTTGCACAGCCCTTCAGATCCCTCTTTCATAAATTTTCAAACTTGAATCAAAAGGATTATCTTTTACAAAATATTTTGGATTCTATATTCAACTATTTCAAACAGGCATACTCTACTCTCTCAAGATTACAATATTCTCTAACATAATCTTTGTAATATTGTTGTTTATATAGCTTTAGAGTTCCTTCTGTTCTCGGCTTGTTTTTAATTCTTGGGTTTATCAATTAGTTTCACTTTAGCTTTGTTATTTAAAGTAATTGTTGTCCATATTGTTATTCTGATTCTCTTTTCTTCAACTTGAACGGGTTCACCTTTGTTTCAATATTGGGACTTATTTTTCGTCAACTCTACTAAACGGATTATGCATGTCGTTCTAATTTTATGGCTTTTTTAATTTTGGCATTATTAGAGCACCCTTCACACTTACGCTGTTGATTTCAGGCCTCAATGATATGTGGTAAGAGCTAAAGGTTAACGGCATGACAGTATTTAAAATTTGGCATCCTACGTTGTAATTTTGGCGTCCTCATTTACTCTGGTCTTCGAGTGCTCTGTCGACTGGGTCCTTGCTCAAAACCACAACCTTAAGTCTAAAGGCACAAATGGTTACAAACTGGCCCCTTGGCGCAAATCCCAAGGATATGCTACATCATCAGCTAACATCATCTTTTCCACATGGTAGTCTCTAAGTGGTGCCATATGTCACTCAAATTTGGCCCACATTGCCACCCAATATGACCATTTCTACCGGCCACATGTCACTTTGCCAGTGCGCCACATCATCATTTTTCTATGTCATCGCCACCCATATGCCATGTGTCCTCTTATCATTGGGCCATGTTGTCTTTCTTGCTATGTCACCACTATTTTTCATCCACCTATCTCAGTGTGAAAGAGGGTCTTAAATTCCATGTTTTGTAACGTTTTTCTTTATTAACCAAAAAGAGCTCGAGGTGCGAAATTCACGTTATATGACATGTGTTTTATGTTGGAGAATTTTTTTCTAGCACCAGCATTCTATGCCTACATCCATTTAAAACTAGCACAACGCATTATATGTCAACTAACAGATGATTTTCCATCAAGTTTCTTCTCATCTGACATTTTTCGTATCTATGTCACACCCATCGCACCAAGTTCTTATAACTTGTTCAACTAAAAATTGACGTGGCACAATGATGTGTCTCACCTATTGAGTTGTCCTCTCGACTATCAACCATTTTTCCACGTGTTGCAATGTGATTGGTGTCATTATAACACTTAACCATGTCACTGTCACATGTCATCACGCATCATCACTCTACCACGTGTCACCTTATGACTGGTGCCACATCATGCCACATGTCATCACATTGACCTATCCTGCCAACTAGTTGCCACATAACCACTTTCATCCAATCATCTTTCGCCATCATTCATTGTTTCCTTGTCATCTAATATGGAGGAGGGTTTGCGGTCCTATGTTTTTCAACAAAATCCTTTGTTAATTGAAAATGGCCCAAACATTTAAGTCATTTACCATGTCTGCAAAGTACGTCATTGTGCTTTCCATCCCACGCCAAATACTTCACAAAATCTTGCCTCAAACTTGGCTTAGTGTGAATGTGAAGTTAGTTAACAGAATTTTTATCATCTTGTGGGTTCTACCAATCGCGGCTCCCTGCTATGCACCATTGTGACTTCTCTGACCAAAAGTTCCACAACCTAACATCAATTTAAAAGTGAGAAGTCAAGAAAAATGTTTTTTTCGTGCCTTCTATCAGCGTGTGGAACCAAGAGGCTTCGGAACCTTGTGAAACTTTGAACCTCCATAACTCATTATCCCTTATACCATTGGAAAGGTCTCGCAGAGGTCTATCCAACTAACCACTTTGCATATGCTTTTAAACACTTTACTCGTAGAAAAAATTTGTTCAAGGATAGGCTACATCTCATCAGTGATCACTTTCTCTCTTGACATCAATGACAACACTTTCTTCAACATGATCATGACTACGATGTAACCTTTCAGTCTAAAAACTGTGAAATAAGAAAAGCTGAGAATGGTAAATTAGTTAGAACAGAAATTGGGACTCCTAGTAATGTGTGTCTTTGATGACTCTAAAGTGTTTCTTGAGCAAGATAAACAAAACCTGACCATGGCGCAGAAGAATGGGCCATGTGAACTTTGACAATCTTGTGAAAATTAGTAAGACATAAGCAATAAGAGGCATGCAAAAGTTGCCAAACCCAGATAGCTCCATATGCAAATCATATCAATTTGGGCAGCAAGCAAGGGAACATTTTAAAATAAAAGAGCATTCATCATCAAGGCCCCTAGAGCTAGTTCACACTGATATTTGTAAACCTACAAGAATGAAAAGCCCAAGAGGAGAGAAATATTTCATTATGTTCATTAATGATTTTACCATATCAACTTTAATTATGATGCTTAAAGAAAAATATAAATCTCTCAACAAGTTCAAGGCTCAAGTAGAAAATGAAAAAGACTTGAAAATCAAATCCTTAAGGTCGGAAAGAGAAGGAGAATTTAAATCCAATGAGTTTAAGCAATTCTATGGGGAACATGGGATTAGAAAATAGCACTTAGTTGCCAAAACCCCTCAGCAAAATGGTGTAATGGAAAGAAAGAATAGGTCATTTCAGGAAATGGCTAAAGAAATAATGGACAAAGAAAAAGTGGCAAGCAATTTATGGGGAGAAGTAGCTCAAACTGTTGTGTATTTATGAAACAGAATTATAGTCGGACTAAATAGTGACAAAAACCTTTACGAGTTATGGAAAGGAAGGCTAGATTCAATAACATCTCATATACTTTGGGAACAAATGCTACATAAAAAGGAATGATGACAAAGTGGACAAGTTTGACTCTGAAGCAGATGAGGGTATTTTCCTTGGGTATTCATTTACAAGCAAAGGCTACAAGTGTTATAACAAAAGAACCAAGAAGATTGTGGAATGCATTGATGGCACGGTAGAAGAAACCTTGTCGCATTTAGCAAAACCTCGGGAAAATGAAAATTCAAATGATGGTGAGTGTGTTTTTAAAGATGTAGAACCAGAAGATATAGATGAAGAAGAAGAAGAAAGAACACCTCGAAGGCACAAATAATTGGTGATAGAAAATAAGTACTTTAGACAAGAAGAAAATTCATAGGTGGTCTTAAACAGGGAAATCTTGCTCTGTTCTCTTAAATAGAACCCAAAAATATCAATCAAACTAGCGAAGATAAATTTTGGGTTAAAGCAATGGATGAAGAGTTGGATCAAATAGAGAAAAAACACACTTGGGAATTTTTCCCTGGACTAAAAGACAAGAATATCATTGATACCAAGTGGGGTTTTAAAAACAAATTGAGGGAAGAAGGATGAGTGGTAAGGAATAAAGCCAAGTTGGTATGTAAAGGATATGCTCCGATAGAAGGTATTGACTTCAAAGAAACCTTTTCTCTTGTAGCTAGATTAGAAGCTATTAGAATGTTTCTAGCATTTTCAAGTTATAGTAACATTGAAGTTTATCAAACAGATGCCAAGTCAACATTTTTTAATGGTGAACTAGAGGAGCTAATATACATTGAACAGTGAAAGGGATTTCAACTATCTAAATATGGAGAACAAGTTTGCAAACTAAAGAAAGTGTTGTATGGGTTAAAACAAGCCCCAAGAGCTTACTACGCAAGGCTGGACAAATATCTATAGCAGCAAGGTTTTAAGCAAGGAACAACAGACAACAACATGTACATTAAATCTGATAATGAAAAATTACTAATCATTATTGTATTTATATCACATCATTTTTGGGAGTGATCTAGAAAAAATGAGTTAACAATTTGTTAGAGAAATTCAGAAGGAATTTGAAATGTCCATGTTGGGAGAACTATCCTTCATCCTTGGGCTACAAGTCACTCAATTAGAGAAAGGTATTTTTATTTCTCAGTCCAAGTATCTAAAAGAAACTTTGAAAAAGATTGGTATGGAAAAGTGCAAGCTTGTTAGCACACCCATGGTGAATCACTGCAAATTGGGTAAGGAATACGAGTCCTGTGATTTAGATCCCACTTTTTACAGGTCAATAAGAAAGTATTTTATACCTAATAGTATCAAGACCTGATATAATGCAAATTGTAGCTTTGGTTTCCAAATTTCAGTCAAACACTAAAGAGAGCCATGTGAATGCAATCAAAAGAATCTTCAAATATCTATAGCGCACAATTGATTTTGGTTTATGGTATGGAAGAAGAAAAGAGTTCAATTTAAGAGCATATATTGATGCAAATTGGGCAAGTAGGGTTGATGACAAGAAGAGCACAAATGGTGCAACATTATTTTTGGGGAATTGTTTGGTGTCTTGAGTAAGCAAGAAACAATATTTCTTTGTCTACAATTGAAGCCGAGTATATAGCAATAACTACTTATTGTACTCAGTTTCTTTGGATGAAGCAGACACTAAAGGATATCAAGGTTGAATTTTATTATTCTATCCCCATCATGTGTGACAATACTAGTGCAATTAGTATCTCCAAGAATCATGTTATGGATTCAATAACAAAACACATTCGAATTAAGTGACATTTTTTAAGAGATCAGGTTGTTGACAATGTTGTTAGGCTTGAATATGTTGCCACTAATGAGAAGATTGCAAATATCTTCACCAAATCGCTGCCCAGGAAACCATTTGAGTACCTCAAACAACAGTTGGGATTGACACCTCCCTCAACACAGTAAATCAGTCAATATGGGACTAGAAGCTACTCATCCTATTGAGAATTTTAGAGAGTAAGTTGAGGTAGAAAAATAATGAAATGGAAAGTTTTCTCAATTAAGAGGGAGTTGTATACTTCAACTATGCAGAGTGTTTGGGTGGAGAATTTGAATCATTCCTAGCAGATCTAAATCAGTAAGCAAAACTCCTATTAAGGGGGAGCACAACGTGTTCAATTTGTAATAGTTTTTCCTAATGCATCACTGTCGAACAAGTTGTCAATTGGTATCATGTGTTTTAGAAGCATCCCATTTCCCTTTACCATTGATGTTAAAGGGGGAGAAGCACCCAAACATTGGAATAGAGGGAGAAAAGCTAAGGGGGAGGACTTTCCAAACAAGAAGCGGTAGCAAAATTTGCACATTAAACAATTGGCATTTGCAGTATGATTCTGCAACACAAGGTGCAAAAGGTGCAAACAATGTGAAAAGCAATTATTTTTCCAACAACCATGGAGAGTGAAATTTCCAAGGGGAGAAGAGCCCAACAGTTATCAATGGTTTTTGTAACAACCTAATAGGTTTCAAGTGGAGTGTTGCTAAGTGATGGTGCTACCATCAATGACTCAGCAATGTTTGACAATGTTGCCATCAATGTCAAAGGGGGAGATTGTTGAGCAGATTGTAAGATGGTTGTCATTGATGTCAACCTTGGTCATTGATGTTAAGGGAGTACAAGTACAAGAGGAGTCAATTGATGTGTTACTGATGTGTTTTTGGTTTTTGCAAAGTCTTGTGGTGGTTGCAGACTATTGGATATATGATCTAATGGATTATCTTTAAAATTGTTTTATCTACAACTGGCTTGTTGAAATGTTCATACAAACTGCGTAGTTGGATAGTTATTTTAGAGACCTTTCCAATGGTATATGGCATTTCATATAACTCCCAAGGGTTCAAGATTTATTTTGGTTTTTAGTTTTAGTAGGGTTCTAGGGTGCATGGTTCCACTAGAATGTACAATCAGTAGTTGATGTTGCAGAGCTGACTTAGCAGCATAACGAGACAGAGTCGAGGTGGAAGAATGTGCATGGTTGGTAGGTAGGGACATAGTAATAACAAGGAGATTCTAGTGTTGAAAGGCACTGACATGGATAACAAGTAGAAGTGTTAAGGTTTAGTTGTGTTTTGGTTCCATGTGCACAAAACAACAAATCGCAAACCTCCCACCCCCGACTTAACTGTCAGGCATACAGTGGGGTCCCATGATGGATATAGACCATTGGATCCAAGCAGTTGGAGATTTTTTTGCGGTGCAATTTTAGGAAAGTGCATGGGAGTCAGTCACAAGAGCGACAAATCGCAAACCCCCCTCCCCTTGCCTTAATCATCGTACAGGAAGGGGACGAGAGGCAGCATGATGATCGTTGTCCGTTGATCGAGCGAGGGATCAATAAATCAATGGTCGATCAATTTTGAAGATGTGGACAAGATAGGTGGAGGCCAACATGCCATGGGGTCATGTGGGGATAAGAATGAAGAGGTACATGGTGACACAACATGATGATGTAATAGTGTGACTCAGTAGTATAAGTGACATGTAGAGCAGATATTAAAAGGTGACACATGGAAAAGTACAACTAGTGACACGTGGCATGCACAATTGGCATTTTCAAGTGGCCAAGTGGGCCATTTTTGGGTGACACGTGGATCACCCATCAGGTGCTACCTGGCACAATGACATCAACATTTCATCATTAGCGTCAACACAGAAATGTCCTCGAACGGTTAAGGGCATGGTCTTGAAGGCTTAGTCATGTAGGCAAGAATACTAAGTCCCCAAGCATTGAATTGTTGGAACAAGATCATAGTTAAGGCCATGATTTTAATCTCCCAGTCACATGCAACAAAGAGAAAAAGTATGAAGGGGCGGCGAAATTAGAAATTTGGCATTTGAGCACCAAATTTAGATAAATCATAGTGATAGTCGAAAATCAGTCAAATGATCTTAATTGTTGATACAGTCAATGGGAAAACCAAAGTAAACTATTAAGCGGGAACTATAAACTCAAAATGAAAAATCTAGCCAAAAAACCCAAAAAAAAACATGAAAGAAATCCAAAAATGAAAAGTGTTGATGCTGCATCAACACTTTTTTTTCAATGTAAATTTTCAACATTTTTTAAAAATGGCAGTGAAAACCAATTTTTTTGTGCAAAAAACGTCTTGAAAATGCAAAGTGTTGATGTTCGAATAACATCTTCTTCTTTTTGTCAATTTTCAACATTTTTTAATAATGATGTTAAAGATAAAATATCATGACTCTGAAAAACCTTAAAATTCCAATGATTTTCAAGCATGGCATTAAAGATAAAATATCGCGTCTCCGAAAAGTCTTAAAATTCCACCGATTTTCAAGCATAGCATTAAAGATAAAATACCACCTCTCTGAAAAGCTTTAAAATTCCAACAATTTTCAGCCATAGTGTTAAAGAAAAAATAGTTATAACTGTTTTCAACCATAGCGTTAAAGATAAAATATCATCACTTTAAAAAACCTTAAAATTTTGACAATTTTTCAATCATGGAATTAAGACCAAAAATCATAACTACAAAAACCCTTAGGTTTTCAACATATTTCAACCATGGCATTATGGAAAAAAACTCTGACTAAAAAAACTTTAAAAATGAACACCTTAATGAAAGAGTCTAAGTCACCTGACACGGGGATTCGGGACACGTAGGATTCGGGATTCGTGGTGTCGAATTCGGGACACGCTGACCCCCGGAACAGGACACGTTAAGACACGTTATATATTATTTTATTAAAAATATATATATATTTAAAAATATATGTATATATATATATATATAATTAGATATTATCATATTTCTTACACAAATTTTAATTAATGATACAAATTTATTGATTTCAAACATAGATCTACAGGCTACAGGCTACAGCAGTGTGTTTATAAGTTATTTTAATAGATTTTATAATTTTCAAGCAGGTGAACTTATAAGTTATTTTAATAGATTTTATAATTTTCAAAGTGCATTTTATTCTGTCAGCTGTTTTAAATTTCAACAGCAGGGAAATCAAATGGAAATAATCTGTCCAGTTCCAAAGTCAGGAAAATTGAACAGATTCTAAAGATATCGAATCTTTTTTTATATGAAACATGGATTCGTGTAACTGATAAATTACAGGGTTAGGGTTACACAATGCAATCGATTCTATTTACTGGAAATTCGCAGTGATTGTGCCGAGCAGTGATATATATATTAATATTAGCGATTCATAAACTTGCATTTTGCTTCTCAAGTAAACTCAGAGATGACCACTAATATATATATATATATATATATATATATATATATATATATATATATATATATATATCAGTGTATCACGATTCACTGCGATACTTGTGCTTCTCGGATGGACTTCATATGCTTTACGCTGGAGTATTTGGATTAAGATGAATCCCTTTATAAAACTTGGACTTTGGATTGTTATCATAACCTTAGATCATTGTATGTAACATAAATGTGGTTCAAAGTACTCGAATTTCATCATAATTTTATAACCGGCACCGCTGATACAAAGAACTGCGTTATCTGGTGGACCGTGGACGAACTTGAAGTTAGAACTGGTGGACTGTGGACGTTGGGTGGTCGATTCTCCTTGGTGAGAGTCCGCTCCTCGCTGCAACAGCACAATCCTTTGCCAACTGACTTGCAGAATGAGCCGTCAACCGAGCAGACACGCCCCCTTTAACCTAGCAGCAGTTCCGAGTCCTGGAAACGAGTCCGAAAACCATGACACGTCATAAAAATCGAGACACGCTTGGAAATTCATGACACGTTACCTGACACGACGTGTCATAAAAGGACACGACGTGTCCTGAAGTCTGGACTCGAATCCGCAGAGAATCATGTCGGATTCGACCGATTCGCGATTCGTCAAGGGTTTTGGACGAATCCGGTATCATAGGAAAGAGTCATTATATCAAGAGTAATTCATTTTTTAAATGCTAAAAGTATAGCGATTTTAAAATCTTAGTCTAAGACAACTTGACACATTGCAACAAAAACTCAAAAATCAATCATCAAATTGACACAGTGTAGGGGAACTCAACCCATTGTAATAAAAACTTAAAGACCAACCATGAAATTGACACATTGTGGGGGCGGGCACGATCCATTATAATGAAAGTTTTAAAATCGACTATCAAATTGGCACATAATTGGATTGGGTTGCTAGTGTAGGATCGACACTAACCATGCAGAGAAAAAAATAAAACAAAACAAAATAATAAATAAATATATAAATAAATAAAAATGAAAACATTGAAAAAACTAAAATGGAAATAAAAATAAATAAATAAACACAAAATTTAAAATAATAATAACAAGTAAATAAAAATATAGATTAAAACATTAAAAAAAAAAAAAATAAAAAATATATATCAAAAACGACTCAAAAAAAACCAAACATAATAACTGTAAAAATAAAACAAAATTAACGTATAAAAGATAATAAAAATATATATAAAAATATAAATAAATAAGCAAGAAAATATTTCCAAAAAAACATAATTTAAGAATAAAAAAACATAAAGCAAAAAACTAAAAAACAAATAAATAATATTTGATTAGATAATTAAAAAAATAAATTGAAAAAAACAACATTAAAAAAAAAATGCACTAAAAACCATTCAAAAAAAATTAATTAAAACAAAACATTAAAAAAAAAAAAAAAAATTATAAAGTCAAGTCCCCAGGAAAAAAAATTTAAATTTAAATGTATTTTTATTTTTTTATGTTTTTAATTTTTATTTTTAAAGGTTTTTTTTTTTTCTTTTTTCTTTTAACATTTTTTCTTCTTCTTTTTATTTAAAATTCTAATCATTTTTTTTGGAAAAAAAAATAAATTAAAAACAAAAACTTCAAATGCCATTTTTGGATTAAAAAAATCATAAAATTTGTTATTTTCCCCTTTTTTATTCAATTTTTTCATAAATATATTTTATTTAACATGTCAGTTTTAGCAAAAATAAGTTCTAAGTATATTGTTTTTTGAATTATATCTATATGCAAAATGTTTATTTTTTGTTAAAATTATTATTTTTAGCGACAATTATTATATGTGAATTGAAGTATTAATTAACGATATATAAATATATAAAAAAATTCTAACTACAAATTATTAATTTTATTATTTTTTTAAACTTTGAAAAAATAATTAAAATTTTCATTATAAAAAAACATTGCAAAGAAAAACAAAAACACGTTTGAAAGACCCTTAAAAACAAACATCTTGAAAGGAAAAACAAAAAGAGGAATACGACAACTTGAAAAATGGTTAAATAATCAACATTTTTAAAAAAAGTGCATATTTAAGGAAATTTAAAGTGTCAAAAATAAGCCCTCTAAAGAAAGGGGTTGATGTCACATCAACACTTTTCAAAATGAGCATGAAAATCACAAACATTCTAAAAAAATGTTCATACTTGATACATAAGAAAATTTAAAGTGTCAAAAATATGCTCCAAAAAAATGTGTATTGTGAATCAGCGATTTTCAAAATCAAATGATTTTTTTCTACCTCAAAAAAATGAGAACTTGGTATAGTTCTTGTTTGATAGTTTACTTTGTTAAAAAAAATCTCATGGGTAAAACGAAAAACTGATGTGCATTGTATTTCAAGAACAAAGGCTATAAAAGAGAATGAGGGAATGATGAGTTATTTCTAAGCCTCGAGCGATTGTTCTTACCTTGTGGGCAATCTTTTCTTAGGTGTTTCTCCCCGCAAGTCCAACACTTATAGGGTCCTCTTTCGTATCCTTTGGCCTCTTCACCTTCAACCTATTGGCCAGGAGACAGAGACACTCAGTACTTTGGCGCCGAGGAAACACCAAGTGCAGCGCTAAGTTGGGAACACTAGTGCTTACATTCACTGAAGAACTACCTGAAAAAGGTTATCTTTGTGCTTCCATGGTAGTTTATCTAGCTGAGGAACCTTCCCATTTTGATCTCTCCTCCTCTTGTGGCTTGCCTAAGGACTGATGAACTCACCAAGAGTGGCTTGTCTTAGGACTGATGAAACCATCGAGAAGTTTGTGGACTGAAGAACCTACTAATTTATTAGTAGTTTCTCCAGTTGAAGAACCTTCTCATATTTGCATAAAAACTCTCTTCATGTGATTAAGAGTGGCTTGCCTTAGGACTTGTTGTCACACAGATTGACACGACAACGCTCAGACCGGGGGCTGTCACCCTGATCCCCGATCTCTCCGTTTAACCCTGTCTCCCGCGACTAAGGGGGGTAGACCCTATGAAATGATGAAAACCAACTGTGAACCAGTTGGGTTGGGAGACACGAAGGAGCAAGCACTAAATTGATTTTGTTAAGTTAAAAGACCAGTGCCTTGTGGGATTGATGTTTAAACGATTACTTGCTAGATGTTGTAGAAATATAAACCATGAACAACAATCATTTATCATCAAATAAATCGAACAATGCAAGATATCCAGTAAAACCACAATGCTCTTATAATGATTCAGCGATTAAAGTTCAATAATGATATCCCAGCGAAAAAAAATTTCGAAAGATAAATGCTTTAAACAATCACGCAATTATGAATCATTAACCAGATATCATATTCATGCAGCTAATCTTCAAGATGATCATTCATGTGCAGGCTCGCATAAAATGATAAATATCGAAAATTTTAATCTCAGTAGGAGAAAATAGAACATGATAAGTTCCCGAGACAAAAACTGAATCTGGCAAAAATTTTCCAAAATTTTTCTCTTTTTTTTTTAAAAAAAAAAAAAAAAAACTTGAAACTAAAAAAGGGAAACTTTTAAATTTAAAATCTAAACTAAAAAAAATCCTTTTTTATGCTTTTATGATTTTAATAAAAAATCTAAGAAAATTAAAATATTTAACCAAAACTAGAGCTTAAGAATTTATAAAATTTTAAAACTATCAAACCTAAAAAAAAATTAAAGACTTTATTCCTAAACTAAAGCAAAATTATTAAAATCTAAAGCTAAGATCTATTCTAATATTAAATTTAAACTAAAAGTTAAACTAAAAAAAAAAAACTACGTCTAAACTAAAACGATTGTGGTATATCTTTTTTCCCTTTTTTATTTGATTTATGAATTTTAAATTTTTTTTTTTTAAATAAAACAAAGCTATTTTGAAAATAAATAAAATAAAAAAAAAATAAAACCTAATCTAAACTTACCATACCACATACATGAAAAGTCGAAGCTAAATTGCAATCACGTTTGAAAGCCGAGAACGACTCTTCGTGCGCAGGCAGAGAGGAGATCTCACTGTTAACGGCTCAAAAAAAAATTACCCGGCCAACGCACCGATACATAAAAAAAATGCCCAGAAGACCTCAACGCATGATTTGCGGCCTCAGATCAGGACTGCGTGAGGCGTGTAGAATGCAGAGAGTCGATAGAGGAATGAGTCGTTCGTTGGTGGCCCGTCAAATCCAAAAACGCTAACCCTGAATTTAGTTTAAAGTTTTGTTGCGTGTTTTCTTTGGGTGTATGTAGGCAAAACACCGACAGCGTGGGAGAGAGCCTCCTGAAGCCTGCACGCACAGTCACTAAAAACCCTCTTACGCCAGGCTCGTGGCACCCTTGACCGCTTGGATTGCTGGACGGATAGATAAGGCGCGCGGAGAGAAATGCTAGGTGGCGTGGAGATGATACGCTGGCATCAGAAGGTTATGCAGCGTGAAAAGGAGAGGCCCACGCAAGCTCGAGGCGGCCCAAAAAAAAAAAACGATTTGCAGGTGGAGCGTGCTTGACAGGTTTGCTGGCCACAAAAAATTTCGATGGGGATAGTGGAAAGTATGGAGACGGCTGAGCAGGTGGAAGATCAGAGAGCATAAGAAAAACAACCTGCTCTATGCAAATAATCTTTGAGCAGCAAAACAATTTCAACAATCCGCCCAAATTCCTTCAGAAATCTAGAAAATATGATGAAGCTTTTCCTTGCCGAAAACCCCAGAAAACGATGAAACCTCTCAAATTATGTCTAGATTTTCTCTGATTTGTAGCACCCGTGACTTGCAGAATAGCATCAAAACCCTAATATAATATATGCATAAAACAAAATTTGAAACCCCAGATCAGCTGAGTAATTTACAGATTTTGACCCTTGAACAGCCAGATTTAGCAATAACAGCAGTAATATTATCAGAATTTAATTTTAATATAAAACGCTTCAGAAAACCCTGCATGCATTCATAAAAAATATATTTCGAATGATAAGCCTGGGATCAAGAACTGGCTGGGCTCTTTCAGAAAACACAACCCGGGAGTTGGCTGGTTCAGCCGAGAACTTCCCCTAACGCCCGGTAATCTAAAAAAAAAATTTCCTGCACAGCTTAAAGTCAACCATCAACATAGAAGGAGAAAACAATAGTGAAACCCCAATCAAATGGAGATACCTGCCAATATATTTCAGAATCTAAACTATCATTCAAACCTCAAAGATCAAACAAGATACCTGTGCCTAGATCAATCTTCATTAAGCTATCATTAATGGCTGAAAATAAAATTATGCAGAAAAATAGAACAATCTTACAGCATTTTCCAAAGAGTAACACCAGCAAGATTTTTAACCCCAAAGTCTTCTTTATTGCACAAAAAAAAATGAACTACAAGAGAGCTTATTCAGCACAAGACTCACAGATCTTATGATCTCAAATGACCCCCTAGGACCCTATTTAAAGGAAAAAATCCCAACGGCTAGTTCGAGTGATCCATGTCGAAATGATCTCGACCATCGATGAGAATCAAGGTATCTCTTAATCTCATCCGTCGAATTAGTTAATTCATTAAAAAATGAAAATTTGCATTTATTTACTCAAAAATATTATTATTTTATTATTTTTAGGGTTTTTGTTTTATTTTTTTATTTTTTTAAGTTTTTACTTTATTTTATTATTTTATTATTTTTATTTTATTTTTTAAATTTTTAAATTTTTAAATTTATTTTTAAATGGATCCTCGAACTTAGCCTTTGGAAAAATCACCTAGGACCTAAGACTTAGGACTCATGAGGGTATTAAAACATTTTCTAACCCTCAAGACACTTTACATCATGACTTTTACAATTTTACATCTCAAGGGGGGAAAACCCATTTGACATAGACCCTCATGGACCACCCAGTTCTGCGACACAACTATAATCTAGCAGATTAACACACTAGGATTCTCCTAAGATTCTAATGACAAAATCCATTCCGGCTTTGGGGTTAGGCTGAAGGAAAACTCTGCCGATCATGGATCGGTGAGACGAAAAACCTTCCGGAACGTAGATTATCACTTAGAAAATTAGGTCCACCTAGGCAATTTACAGACATGACTCATATCTGCTAAGATTATTTACAATTGACACATGCAGACTGGGTTTACAACATAAATTGATCAAGCCATTGATGACTGCAGAATGGCACGGACATGTCGATCAAGCGCTACTCTTTTTTGCAAAGAAAAGGGGGTGTACAACTATGGGCAGTTGACCGGTAGTGGTCAACAGGACTAAAGAAAACACTACGAGGTTGGGGAAAGAAGAACCTACTAACTTATCAGTGGTTTGTCTAGTTGATGAACCTTCCCATGTTATAATGAAACTATTCTCTTGGATTAGAGATGTGATTCTTTGTGCTTACAAAGGACCCCTTTGCTGAAGTTAACTATGTTAAGGCCTTGTGATATGACAGTGGAGAATTGTTGAAAACATTAGAGGGAAATGGATCCTTGTGTATTTGATTACATGATTAGTTGGTGGGTGGAGGTGGTGTAGCCTCTGGGGACCCGTTTAAGCTGGGGAAATTGGTTTTACATCGTTAAGCACGCCTCCTCAAGCTCTAAAATTTAGGGATGATTGGCTACAAGAAATATTGCAGTGCAAGTCAATCTTTCATTGGATGGAGAGTTGAAGTCTCAATCTCAATTGTTAAGTTCAAACTATAAAAGATAAATGTCCATTATGCTCCTATGCTCTTAATGATTCATGTTTGTTAATATGTTGGCTAACATTGGCTTGTTAAATATGAGTAATTATGTTTCCTATGTGTATGAGGAACATCAACATGACATCACCCTGAAGGATTTAGGCGCTAACGTCACCCTGGAGGCTTTGAATGATAATGTCACCTCAGCGTTTAAAAGAGAGGCACCACGGAGAAAGATTGGGATTTATGTCTCATGACGAAGTCTTTGCCATTAGGTAACGTAGGAGGGGTTTTCTATCCCAAACCCTAAAGCTTCAAATGGAGGCACAAGGAGTACTACTCGAGATTTTAGTCATGGGGTTACGTGGCAAAGTGGACCTCGTTGACTGTGGTTTGTTCCAAAATGGGGAGGGTTCCACATATAATATAATGTATATATTCATATCGCAACCCGTGAAAGGAGGGGGTTGTGCACGGTGATATGGCTTAGGCCTCGGTGGCAGTGGTTGATAGAAATTATGTGGACCCACTTGAGATGATTTGGCTATGATGTGGGGATCCATGTGGGCACTACGTGGGACCACATGTGTGCCATGTGGCAGGTCAGGATGGCATGGCAAAGGTTATTGGCTGAAACATTAAATGGACATAAACTTTGATTCGAGAGTTGGATTGAGGTAAATTTTATATTGTCGAAAAGGTTATGATCAAACGAAGGCAATGGCATTTATCATTTTGGGTTTTGAAAAGTTTCAAAAAGGTCAAAAAAAATTGCACCTCATTTTCATAATTAAACCTTGGAGGTTGGGGCATCATAGTAACTTTCTCCTTCCACCTTTAGTGTGGGCTATGGGTGGTAAGGGGGTATGTTACAAAATAGATCTATGACTTGGCCTCTAACCAGGACTGCAACTCAGCCTCAAACCAAGACAAAAACTTGGCCTCAAACTAGAATAGGTCAAATAGAACTCGACCCAATAGCCCCTCAAATCGACCTCCTTAACAAAACTTGGCCTCCTCAACGGACCTCGAACTTGGCCTCCTCAACAGACCTCGAACTTGGCCTCCTAAACAATATAACTTGGCCTTAACATGTCTTAAACATAGGAACCCTTCCTAAGAATTACATCAAAAACCCTTACACGAAAAGCTTCTCCAACTCGACTTCACTTCACTTCATGCCGGTTTGTGAGGTATGAACCTTAGGCTTGCTCGTTTGCTCTCCTAAAAACCTATTTGAATGCTTGAATAATGGCTAGAAATGCTCCTTCTCATGCCTATCTATAGTGCATCTGGAGCCCGACTTGTTCACTGATTGCACCGACTTGTCCACTGGCTAGGCCGACTTGTGCAACTGGGAGAATAAATAATGAATATTCAAAAAAGCATTCCTCCTCAACCGTGAGGAGCTAGAAGGCACACCATATATCCTTGGAAAGGTCTCAAAATAAGCTTTCCAACCATATATCATATGCTCCCATTTGAGCTAGGTAATTGGAGTGAAGATGCCTTCAAAGATAGGGTATCCAAATGGGGCTTGCTTGTACTTTGGCTGGGTCATCTTGATAAGATATTTCATATCTCCTCATTCTTATGGAATTAGACAGAGTGCCATATATCATTAGAAATGTCTCAAAATATGCTCTTTGATTATGTATCTTTCTCTTTCATTTGGGCAACCTTTGACATCAATAATGACCATTTCCAACACACTTACACTACAGGATGTTATTGATCCTGAGGGGGATTGTCACTAGTCTCCCAAATTTCATTGTTGAGCAGTGAAGTGTGTGTAAAGGTTGTGCACTTGGCAAGTATGCCAAGGCTTCTTTTCCAAGAAAGGAGAGTAAGTATGATGGGATCTTTGATCTCACTCATTTAGATGTGTACGCTGATGTTTAATGGCATCAGTGCAAGGAGTACTATATTGTGTCACATTCACTGATGACTATTCTAGGAAAGCCTGGATCTTCTTTATGAAGACCAAAGATGAGGTCTTCAATCTATTCTAGTAATTCAAGACCTAAGTGAACCAAATAGATAAAAGGGTTGGACAATGGGGGGAGCGGGGGGGGCTACATCTCTAATGACTTCAAATATTTCTACAAGGGAAGAGGGAGATGATAGTCTCATACAACCCTCAACGTAATGAGATTGTAGAGAGAAATAATTGGTCCATTATTTGTTGATGCAAGGCACTGATACGTGATCGGGAGCTACCTATGTTTCTTTGGGCAGAGGCATGTAACCTTGCAATATATGTGCAGAACAAGAGTCCTCATAAGATATTGAGGGACAATACTCTTATAGAGGCTTTCAGTAAGGTGAAGCCAAAGATACGATATTTGAAGATCTTTGGTTGTCTAATATACATGCATGTGCCTGTGGAGAAGAGGATGAAGCTAGAGCATTCCAGACATAAAGGGATATTTGTTGATTATAACAAGACCTCAAAAGCTTACAGCATCTTCATACTAGCATAGAGGAAAACAATTGTGAGCGGAGATGTTATGTTCGAGAAGAACTTAGCATCTAAAAAGTCTCATGAGTTGCCACCAACAGTGATAGAGGACGAGGACCAGAAGGCTCTATAGGAGAACACAACAAAGGTGATAAAGGGCCTTCATTCAATGTTAAGGCCAAAGAGAAAACAAGAAACAGTGAGCAGCAAGGAGGAAGCAATCCTCAAAAAATCAGTGATGGTTATACTATAGCAGGCCATGCTATTTTCTAGTGCGGGGAATGTAAGAGCTACATTCCATACAGCAATCCATAAGCACATGTGTGAAGATGAGGGTGTGATTGCAACAGTCCATACCAGTGTTGATAATATCGGTATCGACAAAATATCGACGAGGGTCCAAAAAACATCTTATCGGCAATATCGACGAAAATATCAGCAAAATATCGGCAAATATCGGCAAACATTAAAAATGCATAATATATTCATTTTTTCTTATTTTTAAAGATATAAACCAATAACAACATGAAATAAACACATTTGCACATAAGTATGAAGAAAGCACTGATATATATGATGTAGTGGATGTAAAATAAAAATGATACATCAAAGGCAATACCAAATCCTGTTAATCCTTGATAATTGTCCAATCAAGGACTCAAATGTGGAGAACCAATACAAAATAACATCACATATATAAAAG
Source organism: Pinus tabuliformis (assembly GCA_031772625.1). Taxonomy (NCBI): domain Eukaryota; kingdom Viridiplantae; phylum Streptophyta; class Pinopsida; order Pinales; family Pinaceae; genus Pinus; species Pinus tabuliformis. The sequence continues at coordinate 1,640,675,106 of CM062819.1, read as the reverse complement.
TATATCATCATCATGAGTTATAAACTTATATGTAGCAAAACAAATAAAACTAGTAGCTATGTATCTGAGACCAGTGCCCTCTCCCTAGCAGCTATCTTTCTGTTTTTTTCATCAATTGCTTCAAGATCTTTTTGTATAACCTCCGCACTAAAAACCATACAATGCATTACATCATGTTCAAGGAGTCTAGCCAGATGGTATTTCAATCACGTAACCCCTCATGACATCTTGGTCCCACACAATTTGCATGGTAGATATGCCCAATTTGTCCCACCATCAGGCTCCCCATACTCCCAAAATGGGTCCAAGGCTTTTGGCATATTTGTAGTGAACTAATTCAAACTTAGGGCACCAAAAAAACAAAAAATTGGCATTAAACCGCCCAACACAAAAATTAATAAGTAATAACGGCCTCTTAAAAATATATATATTACTACATTATTTGCAATGTGAATGAAAAATGGCAATAAGAGGGTGCATAAGAAAGTTGAAAAAAAAATGAAGCTTGCTGCCCAAATATGGAGAAAACCCTTGCATTGGCTCATGGGCATGAAAATCATAGCAAATGGAGGAAAAAAAAAATGTTGGTAGGCAAAGAGGCAAGCAAGAATAACCCCAAATCTATGAAAAAAATCATTAACATGGGGGTTTTTAAGAACATACCTATTAATGGAAGAAATGAAGTTTGTCTCACTGTTTTTCAAACTTTGATCAATAAAAAATTCGTAGTTGGTGGTGATAATGGCTCCTCGATCCTCAATTCCTCATTGGCAACTACTACAACACTCTCCCCTTCCTTCTCCAACACTCGGAAAACCGAAATGAGCAAAAAAAATTCGAATTTTCCCTTTTCTAGGTGCAGCCCAGCAGGACCCCGATTTTTCCTATTGTCACGCGATATTTTTGTGAGATATCGGCGATATCTCGGAAATATCGCGATATTTTCGGGGAGCACAAATATCGTGATATTTTATCGGCGACATTTTGGCTCCCCTAAAATATCACGATATTGTCAACACTGGTCCATACCACTATACAGGTGACTGCACCAGTGTAGAATGCATTACAGTGGTGTTGTATATAGGTACAACAGCATTGTACAGGATACAACAGTGCTGTACAAAGTGACAGAAACAGATACAGGCAACAGAAGTAATGTTCGGGGTGATGACAGCAGGCAAAAAGTTTGCAGCAACACCATACAGGTTGATATCGGCAGGCAGAATGTTTGCAACGATGCAGTGCAGGTTGACGACAGCAGGTTGTACAGAAATCTGTACAGCCAAGAAAAGCACAGATCAGGTTTTGGTTTTCTCAGAGGGTTGATAAGCCTATTTCATTTCTGTAATTTTTCCAGAGTTTTTATTTGGGCCATTTTCCCAATAAGGGAGCGCATGTATGCTGTAAAACAGAATTTAATGGACAGCAGATTTGAAGGAAAATTTTCTGTGTGCATGTGTGAGATTGACTATTTTGCTTCTGCTGTTTTAGATTTTATTTACCTATTAAAAATCCCAGCAACGCTTTTATTTAGTAATCTGCAGTTATTTAAATTAATTAAATTACTAAGTGATAACTTGCAAATAACTGGGCAAGTGTAAGTGATAAATTGCCAGTAACTGGAGAAAGTAAAATTAACATTTTCCATTTTGGAGATTATAGGCAACTAATTCAACAACCCAATTTACATACAGTTTTAACTAAATTTGATTATATCACAACTTACTAAAGACGATGGTATATATTGAAATCAACTTACTAACTTGCAAATAACTGGGCAAGTGTAAGTGATAAATTGCCAGTAACTTGAGAAAGTAAAATTAACATTTTCCATTTTGGAGATTATAGGCAACTAATTCAACAACCCAATTTACATACAGTTTTAACTAAATTTGATTATATCACAATCTTACTAAAGAAGATGGTATATATTGAAATCAACTTACTCATTCTTAACTCATCCTTCATGCAGTGTGATAACGATGAATTTTGTAAAATTTCAACGCCAAGTGAACTTGACCAAATTAGACTTGCACTGCAAGTTAAAGATGTGAAAATTCAAAATCATTGTAATGGTTAGAAAAATGTGCTGCATGTGCAATTGTTCAGTAGATGTGTAACCTATTCAAATATTAACTGAAATACAATCAATGGCCTCAATATGTACTTACATCATTCATACTAGAAATCCACAATTTGAATGAATGTCTTGGTCAAATCAGCAATCAAAATGATCTAGTTATACCATACATAAACAAAATTATTTTTAAGAGACCAAAACAATAGTGCAGTCCAACATAACTGTAAAACTGCTAAACACCAATCATAAAGAACATGACTACCTTATCCCAAAAACACTTCACATGAGAAGTGCCATATCAATCATTATTTCCATAGTCAAAAGGGACATGTTCGACACATTACATCACAAATAATGGAAAATCATGAGCTGTACTAACTGAAGATGGATTTAAACTCAGTAATAAATATACATGATTAAACCCAAAAAAACCCATTTCTTAATTGACCAATTGGATTCCAGTTAAACAACATCGAGTTTGACCTTATTGTGATGTTGGAAACTTGGACCCCGAAATAAACAGAGGCAACTTTCAGGTCAATAAAATGCAACTCTAGGAGTTGACTTGCATTGTCATGGAAAACACAGCATATGACTTTGAGCTTTATCCATTCCCAAATACAGCATTGTCAATTTACCTTTTAAATGTGAAGTTTTAAAATGTGAAGATATTTTCATAACAGGTGAATACCAATTACCAAAGTTTTCAGCAACATTAACTCTCAAATGAGGGCGGGCAAAATCTCAATTCACTTCTGGTGACTGAAAAAGCAGGTACTGCAGAAAATGGCCATCAATCAGAACAGATGCAACATTGGACAATAAACTGTACCTATATAATTAACAAAGAAAATGGAACCCAAGCACTTTACCTCAAATGACTTGCCAGATTGCTCAAACTCAAGCATGCTCAGTGCCACTTCACAGCTCTGTGATACAATAGGCTCAGTGTCCTTTTCATACTGCTTCAGTAATGTAATGCTTTCACTATCTGCATGTTAAGAACCACATGTAAATGAAGCAGTCTGTATGAGACAATTTCATTTTAGTTCAACAAATTTTGAAGATGAATTTTCCCTAGGATGAGCTAAGCTTGCAGTAGGATTAGATGGGTATCAAGAGGATACATATACTTAACGGTAATGTAGTTCCCTCCTATAAAAATGAAATGAATTTATCCTAGAGTGCAATTCAAACCAGAGACTAGCTTTCTAATTCATTCAAGGCATCATGAGACATACTAGCATTTCATTATCAGATGTAAATAGGGTATGCTCTTTTTCAGCAAACAAGAAGGGGATCACATGTACTCACTGAACTTAAAATTAATACCAAACCAATATGAGATACCATTCTGTGGTAATTTCAATCTCATGGATCAAAATTATTTTGCAATAACCATAAGTAAATATAAAAGTTTTAATCTGTGCATTATGAATTTAATTTAAAGTTGTTGGCTTTGTCTGCCCCAAAAATTAATTTTATCATTAAAAACTTATACAACATTTGCAACAAGACTGACACGTGTTTCATGGCCCTAACTACAAGGACTCCTCTAAGAACAGAGCCAGCATTACATATCTTTAATGTGCTAAAGGATTAATATCCTACATTCATGGAAGAGGAAGCACATTTAGTAAAAAGTTGAAAATTGTATTTATGTCCACTAAAGGACAAAATAGTTCAACAGAACAGGGGATTACAACCTGTTGTCGCACAGATTGTCACGACAACGCTCAGACCGGGGGCTGTCACCCTGATCCCCGATCTCTCCGTTTAAGCCTGTCTCCCACGGCTAAGGGGGTAGACCCCATAGGAAAATGGATGACCAACTGTGAATCAGTTGGTTTGGGAGACACGAAAGGAAACCAGCACTAAATAGATTTTATCAAATTAATAGACCAGTGCCTTGTGGAGTTAATGATTAAATGATTAGATGTACAAACATTTATCATCAAATGACCCAAGCAATGCAAGATATCCAGTAGATTCACGATGATCTAGCAATTAAACTTAAAGAAAAATTAAATGCTTTAAAAGATCACAGAATTTAAATGCTGATCAGTTGCCACTTTCGCACAGCTAACTTTAACTAAACCTTTAAGTGCATTTAGCCATAGAGAAATGAAACATAAACAAGGCAAAAGTCGCCAAAAATGAAATTTTCAATTTTTTTTTATTAAGCTTCTTCGAAAAATTTTAAATATTTTTTTTTTTTTTTTTAAGAATAAAACAAACTAAAATAAAACTTAAAACTATTCTAGATTAAACTAAACTAAATAAAACTTAAAATTGTTAAAATCTATTCTTAAAATCAAATAAATCTAAACAAAATATGAAGAAAATTTTTTATGAATTTTTTTTTTTTTTTTTTTTATGATCTTAAAATTCTAGATTTAAAATCAAAACAAATAGAACAAAGCTAGAAACTTAAGTATCCCAAATTAAAAAAACCGATCTAAACTAAGAACTCAAATTAACTTTTTTTCTTTTTTTTTAATGAAATTTTTTATAACTAAAACATAAAACAAAACTAAACTAAAAATAAATAAATAAAGATTAAACTACAATAAACGTAAACCAAAATATATCAGAAACTAAGTAAAAAGGGAAAAACAATTTTTTATTTTTTTTAACAAAATTAAATCTAACTTATTCAAAATCTAATACTGAAGCGAAAACCCTTTTTTATTTTTTTAAAACATTTATGATTTTTTATATCTTTTATATATTTTTTAAATTTTAAATTCAAATAAAACACACTATAACTAAAGACTATAAGTTAAATAAATAAAAAAATTAAAACCATGATCAAAAATCAAAAGCATAAACTATACAACAAAACCTAAAATCTAAAGTAAGGATTAAATCTAAAACTATAAAATAATCAAAATTATGATCTATATAAAAAAAGACTCTTTTTAAATTTTTTATTATTTTTTTTTTTATGAAATAAAAATAAACTTTAAAGAAAAATCTAATTCAAAATTCAAACCCTAAGCTAAACAAATCAAAGATAAAAACTAAAAATAGCACATTTATTTTTATTTATTTATTACTTTTTTTACTTTTTATTGATTTTTTGATTTACTAACAAATAAAAATAAAGCAAAACTAAAATCTAAAATTTAAACAATACTAAAATCTAATTTTAAAGAAATCTAATTCTAAAAATTAAAATAAAATTCAATACATGAAAAACTAACGCATGTCCTAAACTAAAACTAAAGTTTTAATTCTGCAATAAAACGTAACCCAAAAAAAAAATACGTTGAACCAACATCTAAACTTCCTGTAGCATATGTAAAAAATTTCAAGTGCGTGCAGGTCAGAAGTGTTTGACGGAGGTAGCAGGACGGCGGAAGAAATGAAGGGAGAAGGGATGCAGGTAAATCTTTTTGCAAGTAGTGAGCAGCTGCGGATTCGTTTTTTGCAGATTTAGGAGCGTACGGACCAGGCAGCGAAAGGATGAGAAAATGCAGGCAGAGAGGACGGGCAAATGTATTGCAGCGTAACTGTGGCAGCGTTAAGGAGCAGGCAGAAGCGTGTATATATGGCTGCATGAGAATGTTGGGCAGCGTTTTCCTTTTGCAGGTTTGCGTGGAGATAGCTGAAGATTTGCTTTGCAAATTTGATTGGCAGCTGCGTGGAGTTGTACGAGCAATGGGCAGCGTAGAGAGATATAGGAAAAACGCAGGGGTATGAAGCAGTTTGAAGATGGCTCGATGCAAGTTGAGAGTGAGGCAGAGCAACACTGCATGGATTTGACTGCAGCAAAACATCAATAGTTTTCACACAGTTCGCCCAGAATTTTAATAAAAAAAATGAAACCCCAGGACGTAGACAGCATAAAAAAAAAAATTCGAAACCTTTTGTCAAAATGAAATCCCAGGCAGCAAACATATAACTTGGAAAAACCCTCGAATTTCTTCAGAGAAAACCTGAAAATTCTCCAGTAAATTTTAAATTGCCCTGTATTTAGCTTTCTTTTTTTTTAAGATCCTGTTGGTGCAGATTTGCCTGCTGAAAACCCCACAAGAAATTATTTCTCAAAACCTGCACCTGCAATCTGCAAAAGAAAAGAAAAGCCAAAATAATATGTGCAAGAAACGAAACTGAAAACCCTAACTAAATAATTACAATATTCACAAACTGCAGGCTCTAAAACAGCTAGATTTGTCAATAATCCACAGTAATATTATCAGAATTAATTTTAATGTAAAACGCTTTAGAAAACCCTGCATGCATTCATAAAAATATTTCGAATGATAAGCCCGGGATCAAGAACTGGGTGGGCTTTTTCAGAAAACACAACCCGGGAGTTGGCTGGTTCAGCCAAGAACTTCCCCTAATGCCCGGTAAACTCAAAACTAAGATTTCCTGCACAGCTTACAATCAACCATTAACATAGAAGGAAAAAAGGATAGTGAAATCCAGATCACATGGAGATACCTGCCATTATATTTCAAAACCTAAACTATCATTCAAACCCTAGAGATCAGACAAGATACCTGTGCCTGAATCAATCTTCATCAAGCTAAAATCAATAGCTGAAAATAAAATTATGCAGAAAGAAATAAAGATCTTACAGCATTTCCAGAAGAGTAACACCAGCAAGATTTTTAACCCCAAAGTCTTTCTTTATTGCACAAAAAATTACTACAAGAGAGCTTTCATTAGCACCAGACTCTCAGATCTCATGCTCTCAAATGACCCCTAGCACCCTATTTAAAGGAGAAATTCCCAACAGCTAGTTCGAGTGATCCACGTCAAAAAAATCTCGACTGTCGATGAGGATCAAGATATGTCTTAATCTCATCCGTCGAATTTTTAATGCATTAAAAAAATGAAATTCTGCATTTATTTACTCAAAATATTATTATTTTATTATTTTTTAAGTTTTTATTTATTTTTTAATTTATTTTATAAATTTTATTTTATTTTTTATTTTTTAAATTTTTATTTTTTAGTTATTTTTTAATTTTTTAATTTTTAATTTATTTTTAAATGGATCCTCGAACTTAGCCTTTGGAAAAATCACCTAGGACCTAGGACTTAGGACTTTTATGAGGGGATTAGAACATTTTCTAACCCTCAAGGCACTTTACATCATGACTTTTACAACTTTACATCTCAAGGGGGAAAACCCATTTGACATAGACCCTCATAAACCACCCAGTTTTGCGACACAACTATAATCTAGCAGATTAACACACTAGGATTCTCCTAAGATTCTAATGACAAAATCCATTCCGGCTTTGGGGTTAGGCTGAAGGAAAACTCTACCGATCATGGATCGGTGAGACAAAAAACCTTCCGGAACGTAGATTATCACTAGGAAATTAGGTCCACCTAGGCAATTTACATACATGATTCATATCTGCTAAGATTATTTACAATTCACACATGCAGACTGGGTTTACAACATAATATGATCAAGTCAACGATGACTGTCGAATGGCATGGACATGTCGATCAAGCGCTATCCCTTTTTGCGAAGAAAAAGGGGGTGTACTGCTATGGGTAGTTGACACGTAGTGGTCAACACAACCAACAATAATAGCCAAACCAAAACAAATGGGTGCATAAGTGCACCCTCCCTCGAAATGAGATGAAATGAAATATGAGTACAACAGAAGCAGGAAACAAAATGACATGAGCATAGGCATACAACTAGGTTATCCCAAAAAGGAAAACCCTATAAAGTGGAGGAAATCCAATAAAGAAACATAACCAGGACAAAGATGTGGCTGCCACAAGGAGAGGAGGGCGTTACCCCTGCTCATCATCCAAATCAATAGTGCAGATGCTGACACCAAGTGCTTGTTGGATATTGTCCATTGGAGAGTGGCTTGGATTGATGAGGCTGGAAGAGTAGCTTGGATTGATGAGGCATTGAGTGTAATCTTGGGTTGCATTCACCTACTCCAATGGTGGTTGGGATTGAAGAAAGAGTTAAGACCACACTCCTGAGTCCTAACATCCAGGGCCGAAGAACTCATAGTAAAAGTAAAGAAACTAGTAATACACATTTGAGTAGATGTCTTGTGGGAATAGCAGCCTGAAGCAGCTCTGACCTTCCAAGAAGCCCTTCACTGTAGTAGTTAGCACAACATCAAGCCCAAAGGACTGTAAGCCAGGGAACAACATTGGACGCCCTATTTAAGTACACCTATTGACACTGGAAAATATTGACCAAGATAACCATTAGAACACTCTGATAATAATGGTGCCAATGTACTTGAGAAAACTAGATTGACGTAAGATGGGATCACTTGATCACTACATATACTAACAAAGAAAGGAATTGTTTCACCAATACTTCTCTTCGCTATTGTGCAGCATTCCTCTATGATCCAAAGGTCCATGCACCTAAGGAAGACTTCAAGAATTTGACTGAAGAGCTTCGAATGATCAACATACAAACATGTAACAGATGCCACACTTGGAATAATATTAAATAAACAAGGGGGGGCATCACTAAGTGGCAGTCTACCTAGATAAAATTTTGGTCTCAAGGCATTTTCTGGGGCATTGAATAACCATGGATGTGGAAATCCTCCCAAGTGCAGCATCAAATCACTAGCCAATCAAACCAACTTGGACAATATAGGATCGCATAGACCTTCCCCATTCCATTGTGAAAAATTATGGCTCACACAACCAGAATTTATATGCGACATAAAGTGTTGAATTTTCTATAATAGAAACTGATCTAATATGATAATTACTTCCTCATGATACATCAACCAATTTATCTTACACCACAAATATCATTGAGCAATTTTACATAGAAAATGTCAACAATAATGCAATGATAACAGTAGGATTGTAACGAGATAGCCAAGCACCAAAGAGAACAAATTTACCCCGTGAAAACCCAACCTTGGGAAAAACCCAGCAAACTTTCCTTAGGAGAAATTGTTCTTCAGCAATAATTACAATTTCAAAAAAAATAAAATAAAAATCTACGAATCTGTGCCAAAATCAGGTCAAAGATACCAGTCAAACCTGGTCAAAAAATCAACCAGTCAACACTGGTCAAACCCTCAAAATAATCACTTCTGGTCAATTCTCGGCCTAGTCAAACAGTCTGCTGTGGTCAACTTCGGGTCTATTTTTGACCCGTGGTCAAACACAGTCAAACAGTCCTTCCTGTGGACAAAGTCCAGAATTTTCAGTCAAACAGTAGCCTGATTCTCGGTCAAAATGAGGCAGATCAGATTTGGTCAAACGAGCAGGTCAGCATTGGTCAAATGCAGCTTCAATATCTGGTCAAACTTCAGATTTCCTCCTTCGCACATGTGGATCAGAACAGAAGATGTTGGTGCGATATCTGAATTGGTCAAAATGGAGGTCAACTTGTATTTGTACTAGACAAATGGGGTGGACTTTGACCAAGAATCACAACCATTCACTTGTGGAGCCAATTTGACATTTGGAGCCTACATGAAGCCCAAAATAATAATTTTAATTTTTCATTTTGTTCAATTTTCTTTGGCCAACTTGGAAGGGCCTTTTGGCATGCGGGAATACCTCCCGATGCTACAAAAAATCAACATAAACGACTAGTGCAAGTAGGTGGAGTTTCAAGATCAAAAATGTACAGCATTCAACATAGACTAAAAAACCTGAAAACAAAACTCAGAGGATGGAACAAAGAAGTCCTTGGAAACATATTTGAAGCCAAACAAGCATTAGAAAAATAGATGGAGGCAGTCCAAAGAGAAATCGTGGCTAGAGGCATGACTTAGGAGATTAAAATTCAAGGGGAGAATATTCAAAAATATCTAGGCATCAAAGCTCAACAAGAGGAAATGCTTTGGTGACAAAAATCACAAATCCACGAACAGAGCTATGTTACAATTAGTAGGAGAAATTGCAACAAAATACTTTCCTTAAAGAACCAACAAAGGGAAAAGCTAGACAAGGGCCATAGAGGCATTGAGAAAGAGCTTTGCCCCCACTACAATGATTTAATGGCAGCATCAGTCAAAGACCGCCACACAACAATGGAGACAATAACCAACAACATCTCCTCCCTCGTGACAAATGAAAAATAAAATCCTCCTAATACCAGAAATAACTTTAGAGGAAGTAAAGTAGACGGCCAAGGAGATGGAAATAGTGACAAAAATTGTAGCTTGGATAGGTGTCTCTGCATAGGCCTTGTGTCCAAGCAAGCAGAAGACAGCTTAATAATTGCTTATTTCAGCAGATTTAATTATTCTTAATTTCTACATAGGAAAAGTACATTAATTTAATTAATTAATGTAAACTTAGGCTAAATGATGACCCATGGTATAGAACCATGGTATTTCGCCTTGAAAGAATTATAAATTGCTGTAATGAGTGAGTAAAGCACCCATTATTTTCAGCGTCACTTTGAGTAAGAGAGAAGAGGGTCGATTTGGGCGAAAATTAGACAAGTCAAGCAACTAAGCAGAGGGGACGTACTCTGGGCTGAGTGAACAGGAAACGAGGTTGAGTCCCACACTAGAAAGGGTCGTACGCTGATGTGGAAAGAGACCGTGCTTCAGGCCGTAGGAAGCAGCTGGGAAGGACTGAAATCTGAGGCTGTTGATTGGCTGTATATCTTTGGTACTGTTGCTATAATATTTCCCTGAAACCTAATAAAATCCCTCTTTGTTTGGTTTTCGCCCACACTGATATTTTCCAAGGTAAATAGCTATGTAAAAATTGAGTGTTCAAATTTATTTTTTTGGTGTGCATAAATTGTTAGAAGCTCACCTATGTTAACAGTGCATAGATTTCAGATTTAAATGTTTGGGGTTTTCAATAAAAATAAAATTTGGGTATAAAAATTTAATGGAACATTAATTTGATTGTTGGGCTTAGAAAATTTACCATGGTTTCAGAACTAAGCCTCTGAAAGAAATTCAAGCATTGCATAGGTTAAAGCTAAAAGGTGTTTGTTTTCCTTCTAAGGTTTTTAGCAAACAGTTATTCAAGGGTTTGATCTACCACGGCAACCTTGTCAAGTATGAAGACAGATTAGTATGAGCCTCAAACTATCTTCAATGGAAAGTTTGCATCACAGTAATTCTCAAGGAGAACAAGTTGTAGAACTTTGTTAACTCCACGGTGGTTGTGCCAGCATCAGATCCTATTGCCCTAGATCTCCATGAGGTGAAAGAAGCAAGCACACAAACGATCATCTTGGACAGGGTGAAAGATCACCTAATTTCCCATCTATTTGAGAAAATGATTGCCAAAGAGATGTGGGATGTGTTATCGCCGCCTAACCCACCCCTGTGACCTCAGTCCAGTTTATTGTCACTCTACCTCGACTACACCATCTAGGCAAACTCCTAGTGAAGCCAAGGGGGATATTCCCTAAAAAAACTATGGTTGATTAAGCTATAGCAAAATAAGAAATCATTCTAGGAGTTAATTCGATTACACAAAAGCACATTAACCAACAACATATAATTTCTATGATTGACAAGCAGATAATCAAATGACAAATTTAATTAACAAGATAGACCACTGCCAAATTTAAATGTTTGTGTTGTTGAAAAAGGAACCCAAGCAAACGTTATCGTGGCCCAATGAAGTATGTTTGTTGAAATTTGATGACTAAAAAAAAGTTTCCTGCAATCCCAACCTGGTTTTAATTTCACCTTATCACTCACATTCAGTTAAATGCCCTTTCCCATAAGCATGCATTCAACATATAAAATTCTGGAAGTGAAATTTTCAGATTAAAACATATGGGACTGTCAACACATGCTGAAAATAAATATGGACATAACCAAACCGGCAACACACATAAGAATACACACATATTTTTGGTCAACTTAGACCCAGGGAAAACCCCTTCAATCTTCTCCGGGGAAAACTTGTTAGAGAGCTCTTCAAATTTATTTATCTTTCAATTTCAGGGAAAATACATTTGCAGACAAAACAAAACAACACAATACAACTTATCTCTTCATCCCAAAACTCATTGAAAACCGTGGCCACTTTGCTTCGATTTCTGTGCCCACTTGAAGTTGAAAATATGTACTATACGGATATGACTGTATAGACTATACTGTATGAACTTCGTATGGACTGTACGGATTTTTGTACTGTTGTATAGATTTTTTTCAAAAACTTCTCTCGAACAACGTGCAACACACAACATTCAATGATGTTCGTACTGTACCTTATGTTGTCTTCTATGCCTTGATTTCCATGCCCAACTTTGCCCAGAAATCACTCCTCCAGCTTGCTGCAACAAATGTCTACTTCAGAACTTTTCTTTAGCTCTCAACCTCCTTTCTCCAATCTATTCATGAAGAATGAATGCAGTCTCTCTTTTCTTTCTCCCTTTTGTTTCCCTAAATGACTTTTGGGCAACCCTAAGATCTAATGGCTTAGATTCATTTAGATCAAGGGATGAGAATAAATGTGCATTTAATTCTCACTTTCTATTTTTTAACTCACCCATTAAATAAAGTACCCACATTGTACTTTATGACTAAAGTCACTTTTCACTTTGTAATTTAACATTGACTTTACCACTTATAAAGTCACTTTCACTTTATAAAGTCACACTTGGGAAAATAATTATTTTGGACACTTTTCCCTAGGTAGAGACTAACCCATGGGAAACCACTTGTCCAAGATACATTAAAAATCAACACTCCTCATCTGCTATCTTCACCTCACCACTGCCAATCTTATGTATCTCATGCTGCACACAATCATCCTAGAATCTGTCCCAATTGGGAAGATTCTCCCTAGAGGTAACATCTCCAAAGACCTCCCAAGACTTAGGAAGTCCCGCTACAGCTATCCTGACTAACTCTGTGGGTGCAACTACCTCACCAATAGCAGTTAAATCATCACGTACCTGTTTGACCCTGCCAAGATAATGAACTACATTCCAACCCTTGTCATCCTGATGTTCTTCAAATGTTTTTTGAGAACCATCTTCCTGCTCTCATTGGTACTCTGATAGAGAGTGGTTAGAGTTGTCCACATCTGATATGCATATGTGTTTCCTCTCACCTGAGAAACCACATGATCCTTCAGACTGTCCATCAAAATCCTTTTTGCCTTTGTATTATTTTTTGTGAATTCAGCAAGTTCATTTGCAGCAGTAGGAAGTACAACCACTTGCCGCACTATGTCCCAAATTGTTGCCTTCTCAAACACTGTCTGAATTTTGTCCTTCCAAATGACATAGTTGGATATCCCATCCAGTCTGCCCTCTCTCCTTAAGAACATGGCCATGACTGTTGTCCAAAATTTACAAAACCAAGAAAATGGAGAAATGAACTTTCCAGCACACCTTGTTGTCCCAAAAGTTCATTCTATGTGAAATTTCACCTTGTTGTCCCAAAATATCAGTTTTCTGTCCAAACTAAATTTGTTGTCCAAAAATTCAGTTTGTTGTCCCAAACTACTATCTATTGTTCAAACTGCCATTTTTAGCCTGTACCTCTTATACCATGTTGAAATTTGATGACTCAACCCGGTTTTAATTTCACCTTATCACTCTCTTTCAGTTAAATGCCCTTTCCCATAAACATACATTCAACATATCGAATTCTGTAAGTGAAATTTTCATATTAAAACACATGGGACTGTCAACACATGCTGAAAATAAATATGGACATAACCAAACCAGTAACACACATAAAAATACAGAAATTTTTGGTCAACTTAAACCCAGGCAAAAAACCCTTCAATCTTCTCCGGGGAAAACCTGTTAGAAAGCTCTTCAAATTTATTTATCTTTCAAGTTCAGGAAAAATACATTTGCAGACAAAACAAAACAGCAAAATACAACTTATCTCTTTAGCCCAAAACTCATTGAAAATCGTGCCCACTTTGCCTCAATTTCTGTGCCCACTTGAAGCTGAAAATATATACTGTACGGATATGACTGTACAAACTGTACTGTACGAACTGTGTACAGACTGTACGGTTTTCCGTACCGTTATACAGACTGTATGGATTTTTTTCAAAAACTTCTCTCAAACGGCATGCAGCTCATAGCATTCGATGTTGTTCGTACTGTACCTTTTATTGTCTTCTATGCCTTGATTTCCATGCCCATCTTTGCCCAGAAATCACTCCTTCAGCTTGCTGCAACAAATTTTTCCTTCAGAACTTTTCTCCAGCTCTCAGCGTCCTTTCTCCAATCTTCTCATGAAGAATGAATGCAGTCTCTCTTTTCTTTTCCCCCTTTTGTTTCCCTAAATGATTTTTGTGCAACCCTAAGGTCTAATGGCTCAGATTCATTTAGATTAAGGGATGAGAATAAATGTGCATTTAATTCTCACTTTCTATTTTTTAACTCACCCATTAAATAAAGTACCCACATTGTACTTTATATCTAAAGCCACTTTTCACTTTATAATTTGACATTGACTTTACCACTTATAAAGTCACTTTCACTTTATAAAGTCACACTTAGGAAAAGAATTATTTTGGATACTTTTCCCTAGGTAGAGACTAACCCATGGGAAACCTCTTGTCCAAGGTACATTAAAAATCAACAATGTTGTCAAATGTTTTGGAGAAATTCTCTTGGTAGTTTTATTATGGTTGAGTTCACTTGGAATTATTTAAGTGAGTACAAAATGGAGAGGCGGTATGTTGATCCACATGTGATTATAGGAAAAGTTAATCTATGGTTTGCTTCCTTTGTGGCTTTTATCCTTCCAATGGAAACAAATGAGTCGCTTGGAGATCCAACAGGAAGAAACTTGGTGTCATGGCATTCCCCTGATTTCACAAGTCAACAACAAGTGTTTCCAAACACACAATAAAAATTGAAAGGTTTTCCCTAATTAAACTATCCAGAGCAACACAAGTTCTTCTTTGAATCATGCCAAAGGTCAAGCTTTCGCTTGTGATGGCCAAGAGCATAACAGGAACTTGGAATCGTTACTTTATTTGAAGAAATAAAATCTATCTAAAAATATGAAATCTAATCTACAACTTGAATGAAATCTAAACTAAGAAAATGAATGTTTCACGGTGGTTGGGTATTTTTTTCTTACAAGTTAATTTGAATAGAATTAGAGCAAAATTAAACAAGCAAACCACGAAATGAAACAGAACACAAATCCCCGTCGAGAAGGGGGATGGGATGCCTAAGGGACTCCCACTAGCTCCCTCAAGGTTACAATGTTTGTTGAGGACGGTTTGCATCCCTTTGAAATAAAGGGAAAGGTTTGTTGCCCCTTTTTCAACAAAAAGGAAAAATATGGGTGCTTTTTGGTGAAGAATAACTTAAGGAGTTGCCCATTCACAAGTAGATTCATCGGTTCATCATTCAGCTGGTTGAGATGATAAGAGTTTGCACCAGCCACGTCACAGATGATGTAAGGCCCAGCCCATAGGTTGTTGAAGTTCCCATGTTTCCCTGGATTTTCTCTTCTTTTGTACCATATTAGTGTTTTGTCGCCTTTTTGAAAAGTTCTTGGCCTAGAAGACTTATCAAATGCCCTCTTTACTTTATCTCGATTCCTGCAACTCTGATCAAAGGGGTCTTCCTTCTAACTTCATCTAGATTTTTCATCTGATTTAACCTATTCTAAACTGCATCTCTGCCTAAACCAAAACCCTAAAGGAGTTGATACATTGGAAGCTTCAATTGTACGGGCAAAATGACATCCAAACCATATACTAACTCAAAGAGACTCTTTCCAGTAGCACTTTACTTTATTATTTTGTCGGCCCACATAGCATACTTGATTTTGTTACCCCATGACCTTTTATTGTCTCCTATTGTCTTCTTAATGATAGTTATCAAATTTGTATCGTCGGACTCTGCTAGTCCATTTCCTTTGGGGTAATAATTTGATGAATGGAACAGGACAATGCCATACTTGAAGCAGAAAGAGGAAAATTCTGATGAGCTAAAGGCTTTGGCGTTGTCAGTTGTAATCTTGGCAAGCACACTAAATCTTGTTATAATCTTGTCTTCTAGGAAGTCAATGACGACCTTATCGTTTGCCCACTTGGAGGGTATAACATCTACCTACTTAGTGAAATAATCAATAGCAATCAAAATCCAAGTATACCCATCACCCAAATTCTTTTTGAGTTGGCCTATGAAACCTAGGCCCCATTGTTGAAAAGGTGCATCAAATATTACTAGCTACAAAGGCAAGGCTACTAGTTTATGTTTCCCTATGAATAGTTGACATGGTTAACAACCTCCGACAAACTTATGCACATCTACAAAAATGGTTGGTCAGTAATAGCCTGCCCTTAGGATATTGTGGGTTATTGTTTTAGCTGCATAGTGTCCTCCACAAAATCCCGCATGAAATTCAGTCACAAGTCTCCTAGACTCTAGTTCATCAACACATCTAAGTATTAAGCGCTCGGGGTTCCTCCACCCATGTACATCTTGCATTATGCAATACATAAATGCTTTTAACCTTAATGCCCTTCTTTTACAACTTATTAGATGATTTGGGCATGTAAGGTTTCGAAGGAAAAAGACAATATCAACATACCAATCAAGCTACTCTAATTTCAAAAGCTCTGATGAAATCATTGATTCTAAAGAATTGTTCTGACATACTACACCCAATGCCTTCTCATTTCCTTTTGTTAACATCTATGTCAGGCCCTGACCTCTAACCAACATGGTGGATTTTATCTCTAAGTCGTAGTCTTGTATTTAGAGACCCACTTCCCCATGACTCCTAAGCAATCCTACTAGGCTAATATGTCCTTTACTATTGAGTGGGGTACTTATCCCACTATCTTTGAATACCCAATATAGACCCTCAAATGCTTACGTGATTTGACTAAGGCATAGGCTTGCTTTTCTATAATATTGTAATTTAACTCTGAGCTATGCAAACCCTTGCTCATAAATGCAATGGCCTACTCTTGCCCTTCATCATTTTTCTAGAGCAAAACCTCCACAATAGTATCTCCGGATGGGAAGGAGAAAATTTGGAAATCTTTGGAGTACTTAGGTTGATTAGAACAGGAGACTTTGTAATTGAGGCCTTGATATCTCTAAAATCATTCTTTCCATGCTCACTCCATTCAAACTTTGCATCCTTTTTTAAAAGTATGAGAATGGGCTTTACTATCTCGGCAAAATTTGGGATAAATGTTCTAATGAAGTTTATTTTCCAAGAAAAAACTGGAGGGTTTATTTTCCAAAACCTCTTCACTTGAGAGGAAAACCCAAAGAATTCTTCTCTTCTTATAGAATATTCAAATGATGAATTCCAAGAACTATGAACCTTGACAAAGACCCCTCCAAGACCAAGTCAACCTTCTTGATTAGCTTTCCTTACACATCTTACAACAACAAACTTTGACCTCCTAGCAACTTCGACCCCAACAATTTTCCCAGCAACTTCGACCCCAACAACTTCAAAATTCTATTACACATAAGAGAGAGAGAGACCCAAAAAATTTGACTCTTAGCTTCCTTCTTGAAATTCGCTTGCCTTAGGACTTCTTTTTAAGATCGAACTTAGCTTCCTTCTTGAAATTCGCTTGCCTTAGGACTTCTTTTTAAGATCGAAATTATTTTCTTTCTTCTTCGTATGTCTTGTGTGTGTACTTCAAATGAGGTCGAATGCCTCTTCTATATAGGCTTTCCAAGAGTACTAATTGCCTCCATGAGGCCAACTTGATCTTTCATGTAGGCCAACTTGTTATAGCTAGGTTGACTTGTCTTGGAGGGACTTTTATTGTTGAGAAATCTAGGGCATCATGAATTAGATGATTTCTTTTGATTAGTCACTGCTTGTGAGTGCTTTTTACAACTTTAGATTAGGATCTTCTTCTACATAGATTATTAGTGTTCTTCTTCATCAAACAGCTACCAATGCATGAACATAAATAGAGAAAAGACACAAAATGTAGGCTATGAGCAAGGGCCAAAACCTCTCACTCTTTGAGAGGAAAACCCGCACAAAATTCTTCTTATAGAGATTCCAATTGACGAATACCAAGACCAAGACCAAGACCTATTAGCCCCTCCAAGACCAAGACACAAGTTCTCTCGACTGTCAATATTATGCTCTTTTCTTCGTTCCGACTTCTCTTCCTCTTCGACCTCCTTAGCAACAAGATACCATCATCACCGAGACTTTGTCACTGACATAACACCGAGATCTCTTTGTTGGCTGACCCTTTTTTTATGGTAGTGTAGAGACTTTCTCATTGTGTAATATTGAACTATAATAGCACCAAAGCATAGCACAAATCATTGCCACTGTACTGTAGCTTCTACCAAACTGTGGTATCCATTATAGCATCGAACTGTAGCTTATATGTACCCTTGTCCGAACTATGCATCTCTACTTTAGCACCGAGATTCTTTCTTAGACATGCGAACTCTTGTTTCTATGATTAGCCCTAAACATTTCCTCGTTGTTCCTTCATCACTGATCCGAGTTCCTTATGTATTTTGACATCCAAACTAGACTCCTTTCTTGTCACTATCACTGTGACCCGAATTCCAGAGAGATCGAGCTTGTTCTTTTGTGGAGATCCGAACTTGATGACTGCCACTGTTCATTTGAAACTTCAGAGAGATACACGAACTGTTGATTGTGATTGCCCATCCGAATTTCAGAGTGAGATCCGAACTTCTTCACTATGCTAATGTGAAGACCCTGCCCACCTATATATAGTGGTTTGTTCCATATAATAAGCCGACCTATAAATCCGAATAGGTGTCTTCATATAAGGTGAGCTGACATGAGTTTCTACTTCATCTTGAAGCCGACTTGAAGATGAGAATTTGTGCTTGCTTTGGAGGGATTCTAGACAATTCTATAGACTCATATACATTTGTAATATCCCCAAGAAGGGTTCTTCATACATGACATTGACTCATTGACTTGGTATTGTTCAATTATTATTACAATAATAATTTTATTTTCTTCTTTTCATCATTTACAAAAATCACAATTACGTGTCATTATGAAGACCGAACCTAGTTACACTTTTCAACACTCCCTCTTAACTAGGGAGGTATTCATAATGGTACTTGGTCATTCTCAATCTAAAAAAAATCTCATAAGAAGAATCGGATTGGTAACCCATCTGTATAGCATCATATCAACCAACATTGTCACATAGCAAGGCCTTGACTAACAGCGTTATCTCTCCACTAGACCAAAGCACAATGCTGGCGAGACCATTGATTTATAAACACCATCATCGTTGTCTCTCAAGGTACATGCTCCACCCAGGTGTTCACAGAGTATGACCTTCTTTGGACTATTCGTATTTTAGATAGCCAGTCCTCAGAGAATATCGGTCCTCTACGACTACTCTTATCTTGGATGCTCTATCTCATCCTCAAAGAGCATCGGATGCTAGATGTTTACCCAATCCTCCATTTTGTCTTCCCAGGTGAAGACCAAAGCACAATGCTGGCGAGACCAATGATTTATAAACACCATCATCGTTGTCTCTCAAGGTACATGCGTTATCTCTCCACTAGACCAAAGCACAATGCTGGCGAGACCAATGATTTATAAACACCATCATCGTTGTCTCTCAAGGTACATGCTCCACCCAGGTGTTCACAGAGTATGACCTTCTTTGGACTATTCGTATTTTAGATAGCCAGTCCTCAGAGAATATCGGTCCTCTACGACTACTCTTATCTTGGATGCTCTATCTCATCCTCAAAGAGCATCGGATGCTAGATGTTTACCCAATCCTCCATTCTGTCTTCCCAGGTGAAGACCAAAATGATGTGTCTATCTCTCCCTCTCAATTAGGGAGGACATATCAATTCCAATAAAGGAATGTACTCATTCCTACAGAAGGAATGTACATAAGCTCCCTCTTGGCTTAGGAATTTCCAAGTTTCTTCCAAGTAAGAAACTTGTTTCCAGGCTCCCTCTTAATTAGGGACCTACAGCAGCTCCTTAGGTGGAGATGATGGGACAATCAGCTGCTTGAAGAACTCCTTCCTTCAATGTCATGAATTTCTTCTTTGTTACGGAGTCTTCATCTTTTGGAACTTCTTCATAGGGCACAGACCATCCATCACTTTCATTCATGAGTCAGTCATGTCATCATTCCTTTCATCAGAAAGTGATTCATCAGTCTACATTTGGCCTTGCTTCATGTCATGCTGCCTTCTTCATACCATTTTCTTCGGAAGGATCTTACATCCTTCTACATGGTCCTCTGGGAAGACATCCACAGTTCTTCCTTTGGCAGTCTTGCATAAGCCCATCCAGATATTTGTTCAAAAATAAGAAATGAACACTTAAATCAAAATTACCTTTGTGATGGTCTTTCATCATGACATCTTCCAGTTTGCATCAGCATCTTGCATACATGTTGACATATCTCCCAAAGATATACATTGTCAAGAGTCTCCATCTTTTTCAAACTTCGATCAGAGTCTTCATATCTTTCCGGGAGATCTCCTAGTCAAATCTTCTTGGTCTTCCAGATGTTGATTGCCTTTACCATGGTTGCATATCTCACGATCTCTTCCTTCCTTTCTTCACACATTTCATTCCCAGGAGCTTCCAATCAGAGTTCCTTAATTGTAGTCAACAACCTCATACTTCATATGAGGGCATATTATGTCAATTTCATCTAGTGTGACCCATGCCTTCTGGCATCCTTTCATAGGAGGAGATTCCTTTCCTTTGATCATGACTCTCAAGATAGAGCAGTGATCCATGTTACCTACAACCATACAACATGACTTTATAATATTGAATACAAGCACACATACCACATTTACCTTTAGGTCATCTAGGCTTCTTGCAGCAGCTTCCTTGATTGAAAAGAGCTTCAACCCCTTGATCTACATCATCTCTTATGTCATCATACCATCATCCCATGAATTCCACAAGTTGGAGTTCATGATGAAGCACTTGCTTCCTCTCTAGATTGGTGAACCTTCCGATGAATATTCCATCAAATAATCTTGACGATCTTGCATATCCCTATCCAGCAGGTGTTTCCTTTTGACTGATGTATGATGAGACTTGTCCTGGATGACTTCTTCCTTTTTCCCATAAGTGTTGCTTGAGCTTTCAATGAGGTTCCCAAGAGCTATATCCTTCATAGTTCACTGCCATAGATTTTGTTCCAGACATCCTTCATGTTTACTATGATGATGTCACAAGCTCTTACTTCTAATGCTTTTCCTCTTTCATCTTCCTACACTTCTTCGTTGAAATGGACTTCTTCTCTATCTTCCTTGTTATTGCCCTTCTTAGAGCCTAGGACAAATTTTCCTGTAATGCTCATAGCATAGGATCTTAGTTATGTTTTTCTTTCCTTTCGAGAAATGTCTGAATACTTTTTTCCCTCAACATGTCTTCTTCTATCTTGCATAGAAACCACAAGTTGTTGAATGGGATAGCCTTCTTATCCTCATAGACATTTGTTACCTTATTCATCAGTTAGTGCATTTACAAAAATGAGGATTATCTCCTTATCCGGTATCATCTCTCCCAGATCTTGAAGTTGAGATCTTATGAAGATATCCCTTCATCCTTTGATACCTTCAATTTGTGTACATCAGATCTAAGTGATATGACCTTTCCTATCGCATATTCAAAGAATAGTTTTACCATCTTATCATATATCACCTTTGGATTTCTCCAATCCTGCTATATGAGAGAATCTTGGTCTCCATAAGAATTTGTTAAGCCTTTAGATCCTTTTCCATGTATTCAAAAAGTACTTGACCTTCGGATGGTTTGGAGACTTTTCTAATGACTTTATTTTCCTCAAGGATTATTTCTATCCTCCTTTTCCATGCAAGGAAATTTAATGACCCAACCAGCTTATAGATCTCCTTGCAAAACGAAGCCATTTTACTAGATTAGATTATAGAATAAAGATACTTGACAAGTGAAGATGAAATCTTCAACTTGATCCCTTTGATGGTGGTTGATGAAGATGTATTAGTGCCCTTTTGGATGATCTTTTTCCAAATGAAATCCCTTCTTCAATAAAAAGGAGATTGCCTCTTTTATGATGACAACGCCTTTGATCTAGCTCCCTTTGATGATGGTGATTGATGAGGATGTCTTGATGCTTCCTTGGATGATTTTCTTTAAGGATAAGGGAGGGAACCTTGCTTCAATGAGAGGGAACTTGCCTTATAGCCTTTCTTGAAACTCAAATCCTTAAGTGTCTCTTTGTTTGCATGCCCTTTTCTTCACTCTGACACCTTAGCTCTGATTTTGTGCTGAGAAATCTAGGGCATCATGAATTAACTGCTTGTGAGTGCTTAGGATCTTCTTCTACTTATATTATTAATGTTCTTCTTCATCAAACAGCTACCAATGCATGAACATAAATAGACAAGAGACACAGAATGTAGCCTATGAGCCAGGGCCAAAACCTCTCACTCTTTGAGAGGAAAACCCACACAAAATTCTTCTTATAGAGATTCCAATTGACGAATACCAAGACCAAGACCCTCAACCTATTAGCCCCTCCAGGACCAAGAAACAAGTTCTCGATTGTCAATCTTCTACTCTTTTCTTCATTCTGACTTCTCTTCCTGTTCGACCTCCTTAGCACCAAGATACCATCATCATTGAGACTTTGTCACTCACATAACACCAAGATCTCTTTGTTGGTGGTGACCCTTTCTTTATGGTAGTGTAGAGACTTTCTCATTGTGTAATATTGAACTATAATAGCACCGAAGCATAGCACAAATCATTGCCACTATACTGTAGCTTCTACCGAATTGTGGTCTCCATTATAGCATCGAACTATAGCTTATATGTACCCTTGTCTGAACTATGTATCTCTACTTTAGCACAAAGATTCTTTCTCAGACATCCGAACTCTTGTTTCTGTGATTAGCCCTAAACATTTCCTCGTTCCTTCACCACTGATCTGAGTTCCTTATGTATTTTGACATCCGAACTAGACTCCTTTCTTGTCACTGTGACTGTGACCCGAATTTCAGAGAGATCGAACTTGTTCTTTTGTGGAGATTCGAACTTGATGACTGCCACTGTTCATCCGAAACTTCAGAGAGATACACGAACTGTTCACTGTGACTGCCCATCCGAATTTCAGAGTGAGATCTGAACTACTTAACTACGCTAATGCGAAGATCCTGCCCACCTATATATAATGGTTTGTCCCATATAATAAGCTGACCTATAAATCCGAATAGTTGTGTCTCCATATAAGGTGAGTCGGCATGAGTTTATACTTCATCTTGAGGCTGACTTGAAGACGAGAACTTGTGCTTGTCTTTGGAGGGTTTCTAGACAATTCTATAGACTCGTATACATTTGTAATATCCCCAAGAAGGGTTCTTCATACATGACATTGACTCATTGACTTTAATGACAAAACCTAAAGAAGGGTTCTTCATACATGACATTGACTCATTGACTTTAATGACAAAACCTAAAGAAGGGTTCTTCATACATGACATTGACTCATTGACTTTAATGACAAAACCTAAAGGCTCTCAATGGGAGCCCTCTAAAACTTTTTTTGCTCATGAAACCCATGAAACAAGCATTACAATAATAATTTTATTTTCTTCTTTTCATCATTTACAAAAATCAGAATTACATGTCATCATGAAGACCGAACATAGTTACACTTTTCAACATTTATGACTCAAATAAATTTCTTTTACATAATACAAGATGCCCAAAGGGGTTTTACATATTACCATGACCCAATTGACTCCTAGACTTTATGACAAATCCCTAGAAGAACTCAATAGGTGCTTGACCTATAAATAAAATGACCTTAAGCATGAAACCCATGCTTCAAAACAATAATATTATTTTCTTTTTCTTTTTTCATCAAATAACATAAAATCATGATTTCATTAGACATTATGAAGACCGAACCTAGTTACACTTTTCAACACCGCCAAGATTACAACTAACAATGTCCAAGTCTTCAGCTCGGCAGAATTTTCCTCTTTCTGCTTCAAGTATGGCATTGTCATCTCCAATTCATCAAATCATTACCCCCAAGGAAATGGACTAGCAAAGTTCAGCAATAAAAATTCGATGACTATCACTAAGAAGACAATAGGAGACAATAAAAGGTCATGGGATAGCAAAATCAAGTATGGGTTGTGGGTCGACAAAGTAACAAAGAAAAGTGCTAGTAGAAAGAGCCCCTTTGAGTTAGTATATGGTTTGGATGTCACTTTGCTAGTACACCAAAAGTGTCCAGTGTGTTAGCACTTCAAAACAAGTTAAATCAAATGATAGAACTAGAAGAAATTAGAAGGAAGGCCTTTCATCACAGTTGCAAGAATTAGGATAAAGTCAACAGAGCATTTGATAAGTCTTCTAGGCCAAGAACTTTTCAGAGAGGCGACATGTACTACTCTGGGACAAAAAAATAGAAAAGCTAGGGAAACATGAAAAGTTCGATAGCCTGTGGGCAACACCTTACATCATCTGTGACGTGCTTGATCCAAACTCTTATCATCTCATCCAGCTAGATGGTGAACTAATGAATCAGCGCCTTGAGTTATTCTTCGTTGAAAATCACCCATATTCTTCCCTTTTGTTGAAAAAGGGGTAGCAAACCTTTCCCTTTATTTCAAAGGGTTGTAAACCTTCCTAAGCAAACATTGTAACCTTGAGGGAGCTAGTGGGAATCCCCTGAGCATCCCATCCCCCCTACACAAGGGAGATTTGTGTTTTGTCTCATTTTATGGTTTGATTGTTTAATTTTGCTCTAATTCAGTTAAAATTAACTTAAAAATAAAAAAATAAAAACCCAAGCACCGCAAAGCATTCATTTTCTTAGTTTAGATTTCATTCAAGTTATATATTAGAATTAATATTTTTATATACAATTCTTTTCTGCAAATAAATTAACGAACTTTCCCCTCCAAATTCCTGTTATGCTCTCGGCCATCACAAGCGATAGTTTGACCTTTGGCATGATTCAGAGAGGAGCATTCGTTGTGTTGGATAGCTTAATTAGGGAAAATCATTCAACTTTTATTGTGAGTTTGGAAACACTTCTTGTTGACTTGTGAAATCAGGGGAATGCCATGAAACCAAGTTTCTCTCGTTGGATCTCCAAGCAACTCATTTGTTTTCATTGAAAGGATAAAAGCCACAAAGGAAGGAAACCATAGATTAACTTACTGTTCTCGCAATCACATGCGGATCAAAATATATGCCTCTCCATTTTGTACTCACTTAACTAATTCCAAGTGAACTCAACCATAATAGAAATTACCAAGAGCATTTCTCCAAAAAATTCAACAACATACTTTATTGGGCCACGATTACATTTGCTCAGGTTCCATTTTCAATAGCACAAGCATTTACTTTTGGCACTGCCCTATCTTGTTATTTAAATTTGTCATTTGATTATATGCTTGTCAATCATATAAATTATATGTTGTTGCTTAATGTGCTTTTGTGTAATCAAATTAACTCCTAGAATACTTTCTTGTTTTTCCATAGCTTAATCAACCTTAGTTATTTTTTAGGGACCACCCCCCTTGGTTGCACTAGGAGTTAGCCTAGATAGAGAAGTTGAGATAGAATGACTATAAACTTGACTCAAGACTCGCCCACAAGGCCACACCCAACGGATTGAATATTTCTTCCACGTGACTGAGGTGTGGGTTAGGCGGCGATAACAGGATGCACTTACTAAAATGTACCAAAGTGACAACTAAAATCGGAAGATGGTGCTTAGGGGCAAGGTCCACAACACTAGGATGTCCAAGGGAGAGAACATGACTTCCTCCTTACCAGGCTCATGCAAATGCTTGATGAGATGGAAGTCGTAGGGGAAACAATTCCCAATTTTGCACTGGTGTTTATGGCCTTGAATGGCTTTACAAAGCAGTGGGATGTATTCGTAAAATACATCGTTGGATGATAGCATCTTCCCACCAGGAAATTGCTATGGGATAATTTCATACAAGAATAGATCCGAGAAGAGACTCAGGATGGAGATCAAAAGAAGAAGAATGAGGAGGAAGAGAACCTGGCCCTTATCTCTAAGGGAAAGGGAAAGGCCAAGCAAGGATCCACTGAAGAAGCTACCTCGAAGGGAAATAAAAATATGTTTGATGCTAGCAAAGTGAAATGTTTTTTTTGCCACCAGCCAAGAAATGTTGCCAACCAATTGTTGAAGCTTATAGTAGCTTCAAAAGGTCTTCTGCATAGGCTTGGTGTCTTAGCATGTGGAAGATGATTATTGCCTCTTTAGGTGCTTGCCTGGTGGAGTAAGTGATTTATGTCTTTTTTCCTAAAAAAAAAAAATTTGTAAGGTGGGGCGGGACTCTCCGATTTACATGTCCATTATGTACCCCTCTACGGGGGAGGGTAGCCCAAGATTTGAACCCAAGACTTCCGGTTCGATGAGACTTCATTTCCACGGCCCTTGCCGCTTGAGCTACCCCATGTGGACTTCCTAAATTTAACTTAGGAAAATAAAATAATTAAATTCAAATAATTATTGTGAACTATTAAGTTCCAAGGATAAATAATTTAATTATTTAAGTGATAGAGAAATTAGCTCAACCATTGATCTCTAAGATCTTAATGAAGATTATAAAAAGAAGCCTGAGGAAGAGGTAAAGACACAAGAGAGGAGACACAACAAGAGAAAATGATTTTCTCCAGTGTGAGTGGCTCAATAGATTGAGGAACAGAGGAGGAAGACTACAAGAGGATTCAAGGGCATATCTAGAAGGCCAAATTGTTGGAAATTGCAGGGTCGAGTTGTGGATGAGAGAGAGACAGAGAGATCGATTTAATTAGAGAAGCCAATTTACTGGAGGCCGTATTTCTTGAGGCATAGTGGTAGCTCATAGGGAAGGCGCAAGGTCGATTTGGTAGCAGATTGTTGGATGAATTTCTCTAGGCCGAATTCCATCAAAGCCCAATTTCCAAGAGGTTGAATTCCTTGGGCCAAATTCATCTAGTGGGGGTCGAGTCGCAGATTCCAGTAAATGTATTTTTCCTTGTAATTATTTGTGGGTTGAAAACCCTTCTTTTCCATATTAATGAATGATGGAGAATTGTTGTGGGTATTTATTTCTTGCAATGTGTGATTGATCTCTTCTAATTTTTATTTTCCACTGCATATATTTCTAGAGGTTAAAATATCTATGATTTTATTTTTCAGTAACTCAAAATTTATTTGGTTAATTTAATAAATTGTTGGGAATAAACAATTGTCATGAGAAAATAAACCTAAGTTGGTATTATGAGATTTAACATGGTATGAAAGCTTTCTAGATAACTCTGAGAGAGTGATCTGAGATCACTAGGGTTTGCAGCAGCAAGTTTCTTCTTTTTATGGTAGCAGAAATATTTTTTAATTTTACAGTTGGGGTTTTGTGGCCAAGGTCGATTTGTGAAGATGGCATCACTGAGTAGTTTGCAATATGAAGACATGTTAGATAGGGTCATTAACTTTAGTCCCTGGAAGGAGCGAATTACCATAATTCCAAAATGGTTTGTGAGAGCAAGGTGTATAATCTTGGATAGTGTGAGGGGTCTTAGAATTCCCCACATATCAAGGAAGGACATGAGACGTCAGATGTGGTTAGCCCTAACCGATCTTTATCAGAGCACAAACAAAAACAGAAAAATGGTGTTGCAGGAGAAATTA
This sequence comes from Pinus tabuliformis, assembly GCA_031772625.1. NCBI lineage: Eukaryota > Viridiplantae > Streptophyta > Pinopsida > Pinales > Pinaceae > Pinus > Pinus tabuliformis. The sequence goes on along the minus strand of CM062819.1, from coordinate 1,640,647,436 downwards.
AACAACATTAGGATGAACAGATCAAAGACTGTAACATCTTACCACACAAGGATCAAGCAAGTTCATGATGAGCTTTCAGCTGTTGGGGAAATTGCAATAGATTCAGAGTTGGTGAAGGTGGCTCTGAAAGGTTGCATTAAGCATTTGACCACCTTTGCGAATGGGATGCTTGCTAGGCAACAGCTTCTTGATTGGGGTCAGTTGTGGGATGACTTCATCCAGAAGGAGATCTAGGATAACTCATTGACTGGAGGACAGCGAAGGGGTAGTGAGGAGAAGGATGAGCTTGATCTTACTACACAAGTGAAAAGGGCAAAGGAAAGGCCAAGCAAAACCAGGGTGGAGGTGGTCCTTCATAGAGTACAAAGGAGAAGGACATGAGCAAAGTCAAGTGCTTTGCATGTCACAAGCTCAGGCATTTTCCAGTCAGTTTCCAAACAAGGAGAAGGGAAAGGGAAAGACAGCCATGGCAACAACTGCACAAATAGACGAGATGGCTGAAATGTTTGAGAAGAACTTTGCCTTGGTGTCATGCCTTTTGGAACCAGCATGAGAGGTGTCTGGTTTGTGGATAGTGGAGCATTTCGTCACATGATAGGATCTCGAGACATTTTCACTAGCATAACTAGGGAGCCAAGGGATATACATGTAAAACTTGGTGATAATGCTAAGTATGCAGTAGAAGGCATTGGCAACATAGAGTTTCAAACGGATTCAAAGGATATAATGGAGGTGAATTTAGTGTTGTTTGTACCAAGTTAGGAAAAGAATCTCCTTTCAGTTTTGGCCATAGAAGATATAAGACTAGAAGTCAGCTTTATGGGAGGTGAAGTGGTTGTTGGGCCAAAAGGAACTAATCCTAGCAAAAAACAAGTAATTGGGAGAAGGGAGTAAAATCTATATTTGTTGAGAGGATCGCCAATGAAGGCTCTCATATAAGAGAGTGACAGCTAGAGTGTGATTTGGCACAAGAGCATGGGACACCTACACTACAAGGCTCTTCCTATGTTATGGAGAATGGTTACAATTTTTTCAGGGAACATGGTGGAGCAAGGAGTGTACAAAGGGTGTGTCCTTGGCAAGCAAGACAAGGCCACATTTCCTCATAGCAAGACCATGTCTAAGGGAAAGTCAGTGGTCACTTCTCAATGGATCTACAAGATCAAACATGCAATTGATGACAATGTCAAGAAGCACAAAGCAAGGTTTGTGGCAAGAGGTTTCTCCCAGCAGAAGGGAGTGGATTACGAGGAGACATTTGAACCTGTCACCACATATGCATCCATTAGAGCGGTTATGTCCATTGCTTCAAAGATGACGTGGATGATACATCAAATGGATGTGAAGACTGCTTTCCTCAACGGGGTGATTGAGGATAAGGTGTATATTGAGCAGCCTCAGGGCTTTGAGGTCCATGTGAGAGAGTCTCAAGTATGCAAATTGAAGAAGGCCCTTACGGGCTAAAGTAGGCTCTGCGCGCATTGTACGCCAAGATTGATGGATATCTTCTTGGTTTGGGCTTCACCAAGAATCAAGCAGACTACAACTTGTACTGTGCACTCGTTGAGGGTGAGCCGCTCATCTTGGTACTTTTTGTGGACGGTCTCTTCTTGACAGGATCAGAGAAGCTCATAGATATGTGCAAGGAGGATCTGGCTTCGGAGTTCAAAACGAAGGACATCAACTTGATGACTTTTTGGGATTGCAAGTGAGGCAACAGCATGGAGAGATTTTCCTTGGGCAAGGCAAGTATGCAATTGAGATCTTGAAGAGGTTCACAATGGAGGATTGCAAGCTTATGTCTACACCAATGATCACTAACCTAAAGAAGTTGAGTGCTTCTAAAGGCGAGTTGGTGGATCCCACACTATACAAGCAACTAATAGGTTCTTTGACATATCTCGTCTACACCAAGACAAATATTTGTTTTGTTGTGAACACACTCAGCTAGTGCATGGTGGAGCCGAGACAGGTGCAGAGAAGCATGTGTTGAAGTACCTATGAGGTACAATGGACATTGGAGTGAGATACGTCAGAGTTGGTGGAGTGGAGCTACAAGGGTACACAGATTCTGATTGGGTTGGGAGTAATGTGGACAGAAAATCCATGTTAGGATGTTGTTTTAGCTTGTGATCATCCATGATCTGGTGGTACAGTAGGAAGCAGCAATCAATGGCACTTAGTTCAACAGAGGCAAAGTGCATGGCAACGAGTATGAGGAGTTGTGAGTTAGTATGGCTTCGCAAGATGCTTGCGGGACTCTTTGATCTGGAGATGGGGCCAACAATGATTCTCTGTGATAATCAAAGTTGCATTAAGCTCTCTGTGAATCCTGTGTTTCATAACAAGTCCAATCATATCATTATCAAATACACCGCCAAGGTTCCGGGACGAGGGGGCGAGGGAGCGAGGATACGCAGGAGCAGCCTATGCAAAAGCTCCCCACCAATTTTTAGGAAACATGGGGGGGCGTCAGGGTCTTAAAAACTTATAAATATAAAATATAATTTACTAATTGAGTCCACTATGACAATTGGGTTTGAATTGAAAAGCTGCAAAGCATGATCATTGATATGAATATCATATAAATTTAATATTCTAATTTATAATCATACATCATACATTATGATTCAACTTTAAACTTTAAACCATATTGATGTTCCACTTCCTACTATGAACATTGAATACTGAACAGTGAATATTGACATAAAATTATAAAAGTCAAGTCTGATACATCATACATCAAGAGTCCAAATTTTATAGAATTATAAAAGATTAAAGTCAAGTCTGATACATCAAGAGTCAAAATTTTATAGAGTCAAAATAACATAAGAACATCAACATATCAAAAGATAAACGAGCATAATGCAAAATATGCCTCAAGGTAATGCCCCAAGGTAATGCTCAAGCCTCAAAGTAATGCCTCGCTAGTCTCTGCATCCAGCTGTTGCATGAATAAATCAGGATCAACCATATCACCATCTGAATCTGAATCACTAGCATTCTCAAACATGCTAAGTGGCACACCAACCAACCCCATCTGTCTCTCATCAAGTCTCTCCTCCATATCTACCTGTGCATCATCCTCTGGATCAACATCCCATCGTGTTGTTGGTCCCTTCAAATACTCAGGTGTCTTCCTATGCTCAAGATGTAGGGAACTGTGCACAACAACTAACTTCTCCGCTCTTTTAGAGGTAAGCTTATTCCTCTTGATAGAGTGGATGAAGCTATATGTGGACCAATTCCTCTCTGCTGCAGAGGAACTAGCAATTTGAGACAACAAACGCATGGCTAGATCTTTGAGCTCTGGAGCACCATCCCCATGCATCCTCCACCAACCAATCGGGTCATCTTGGGCTAGATCTATGCGATCTGCCTGAGCACCACGTGTGTTGAAGGGGCCACTAAGAGATGCAAACTGAACAAACTGTCTTTGAAATCTTGACCCCTCCTCCTCACTGTACATCTTTGCAATTGCATCTAGGAAGCCATTCTTTACCTCTGGATCATCAATAGGAGGCACCCTCCCAGGTCTCTCAACATACCATTTTGGGTTTAATGCATATGCTTCCATGTGCAAAGGTGTGTTCATGCGATCCCACCTACGCTGAATGATGGGTCGAATCTGGGAAGTATAGAACTCTAATGAGGGCTCCCTTTGCTGAATGGCTACCTTCACACGACCCAACATGCTATCAAAGGTCTCATAGATTTCTCCAAGACTAAGAGCATCTGAATCAGTGTAACGAATGACCTCCACAATAGGGCCCAAGAATGACACCAAATAAGAACAATCTACCCACCAATCATTGTCCAACGCATGAAGCCTGACCTTCTTCCCAGTGTCTGTCTTTGATTCTGACCACCTTCCCCACTCTAAACTCACAACCAAGGATTGTAGAGGTGCTTGTACCTCTATCATCCTCTCCAATAAGAGAAAATAGCTAGCATATCTAGTATCAGTGGGCTTGAGAAATTCCTTCCTCGTATGAGCCCTGTACATAGCCAAGGAGGTGTGGTGGTTGCAGATAAACATCTACACATTTCTTGTCGCTGACACCAAGTCTTATATCCACTGAATCTTGCCAATGTCCTTCAGTGCATTATTGAGTGTATGCACACAACAAGGAGTCCAAAAAATGTGTTGATACCTGTTTTGAATCAATAACCCAGCTGATTTACAAACTGCTGTTGCATCTGTCACAACCTGCACCACACTGTCAAGCCCAACATCCTCTATAGCTTCTCGAAGAAGCTCAAATTGGAAAGATGAATCCTTGCGCTTTCCAGAACAATCAACAACTTTAAGAAAGAATGGACCTTCTGAAGATGTCACTATGATGTTGATTAGTGGGCATTTTCAGATGTCAGTCCATCCATCCATAACAATAGAGCAACCAAACCTCAACCATGTTTGTCTCATTCTCTCTTTCTACACATTATTTTTGGACACTTTTCTATCTAAAATTGTTGTTCGTAGTTTATGTTCTCCGGATGGTACATATGAACGCCCTATTTTTGCAATTGCTTGGACCATTTCCTTGTAATAAGGAGAACGAACAACATGGAAGGGAATTCCATTTGTTGAACTTTGGTACTGGAGGACAGGTGGTTCCCTTAGGCTTTGATCTTTGGCCTAGGGAAAAGTGTCCAAAATAATTTAATTTTTCTCCTAAAGTGACTTTGTAATTTTTTTATAAAGTTAAATCTAATTTAAAAGTGACTTTAAGTGATAAAGTTACTAAGTCTAATTTTAAAGTGACTTTTATAAAGTCAATGAAAAATTAGAAAGGAAAAGTGACTTTGGAAATAAATGACTAAGTGGGTCTTTATTAAAGTGGGGTGAAATAAAAAATAAAAAGTGAGATTTAAATGAGCATTTAATCTCAGCCTTAGATCTCAATCTATTTCAGCCATTGGATTTAGGGATCACCCAAAAGTCACTTGGGGTTAGATTAAAGGAGGAAAAGGAGGAAAAGATCATTCATTCTTTCATGAGCAGATTGGGAGAAGGAGAGCAAGAGAGCAAGGGAGATTTCTGAGCAGGGAGGAGATAGAGACAGCAGCTTGGCACACATTCCAAGGCAGCAGTTGAGCAGATTTGTACAGCTGGTTCAGCACATAGTGGAAGGCAGATTTTGGCACGATTTTCGAGGAGTGGTTTGCACAAAAATCGAGGAGCAGTTTGTTGATTTTTCTGCACACAAAACGAGGGCCGTACAGCGCATTTATTGCAGGCCGTACAGCGCATTTATTGCAGTCTGTACAGCGCATTTATTGTTGGCCGTACAGCAGCATTTAATGCTGAAAGTGGGCACGAAAATCGAGGAGGCCATACAGCATTTATTGCTGTCCTGTTTGCTGTAATTTCCAGTTTGCTGTGAGGCATGGGAAAAGAGATAAGTTGTAAATTTGCTTGCTGATTTTTTTGCTGAATATTTCTCACTGTAAAAGGCAATTTTCAGAAATAAAGAAGAGCTCTCAAACTAGTTTTCCCCAAGAGTTGTAGGGGGTTTTTCCAGGGTCACATTGACAAAAAATCTCAGTGTTTAAATGTGTTTTAATGGCTGTTTATTACTGCTGATTTTTATTTCTGCAATTTCCAGCATTCTGTAAAATTTCCAGAATTTGTGTTTTCAGCAAATTTATTTGTTCCTGCTTGTTAAATGTATGGTTATGGGAAAGGGCATTTAAATATATGGGAGAAATAAGGAGAAACTGAAAACCGAGGTGGGAAATGAGAAATTTCTACATGGTATCAGAGCTTGAGTGCTGAAGGGCAGTTTGGGACAGCAAAAGTAAAAATTACAGCTGCTGATTTTTCACTCAGAAAATTCCAGCAAGCTGATTTTTTCATAAACAACAGTTTTATCTTTACTACAGCAGTGCTATTTTTCAGTTTTAGGACAGCAAGATGTCATTGGGATTGAGGGTGGAGGATAGGCTGGATGGGCATATAAATTACAGCGTTTGGAAGGAGAGAATGCAGAGTATCTTTGAGGAGGCAAAAGTCTAGGATATCATGGTGCATACCACACAGAACCCTGTTGTTGTGCCTACTGATGCTACTCAGTTGACAGCTTATAATAAAATGAACAACAAGGGTAAGAGGCTGATTCTAGACGGAATCAAAGACCATTGCATTCCTCATGTGAGAGGAAAGAGCAATGCCCATGAGATGTGGACAGCATTGTTCAATCTCTACCAGAGTACCAATGAGAACCGGAAGATGGTCCTGAAGGAGAAGCTGAAGAACATTAAGATGGGTAATGATAGTGCAGCTGGATATCTCACAAAAATTACTAATGTGAGAGATGAGTTGGCAGCGATTGGAGAGGCCATTCCACCCACTGAGTTGGTGCGAATTGCAGTGAATGGCCTCCCCCGTTCATGGTTGAACTTTGCTGATGGGGTTTGTGCACGTGAGACCCTTCCCACATGGGAGAGGTTTTGGGATGATTGCATTCAGACAGAGATCAGGAAAGGTCAGCTTGGGGCAGCGAAGCCAGTTGAGCAGGATGAGGATGTAGCACTGGTGGCAGGAGGCAAGAAAGGCAAAGGGAAGAAGCAGGCTTCTACAAGCAGTGGTGGGGGCAAAGGCAAAGGTAAAGGTAAACTGGGGAACACACAGAAGGACTATTCCAAGGTGAAGTGTTAGAATTGTCAAAAGATGGGACACTATGTAGTTGTGTGTCCGGAGAAGAAGAAGAAGAAGGGGAAGAACCAGGACGTGGCAGCTTCAGCAGAGATTGAGGACTTTGCAGGTTGTTTTGACCGAGAGTTTGTGTTTACTATGTGTGAGTCCTCTAGTGCAGGATCACCTGCCACACAGGTTCAGAGGGAGCATGCTTTTCCCTCGATTAGCGGAGCATCTTCAGGTATCTGGTATGTGGACAGTGGGGCTTCACGTCACATGACAGGAGTCCGTGAGTACTTCTCAGAGCTTTCAGAGAGTGGCACTGATATAGAGGTAGTACTCAGTGATGACAGAGTTGTTAGAGCAGTCGGGGTGGGGACATTGACATTTCAGAGGGAGTCCAAACCTCCCTTGAAAGTGCCAGATGTTCTTTATGTGCCAGGGATGAGGAAGAACCTCATATCTGTCTCAGGTTTGGAGGACAGAGGATATAAGGTACTGTTCAAGGGAGGACAGGTGTTGATGTATCCCAGGGGCACTCCAGCTAATTCAGCTAGAGTGATAGGTGTACGCCATGCAAAGGTGTACAAGTTTGCATTCCAGCCCCTTTTGGCATTGAGCAGTAGTACCGACAGTAGAGCTAGCAGTTCTGAGCTGTGTGAGATTTGGCACCGCAGGATGGGACATATGTATCATGAAGCCTTGAGGACATTGCGAGAGATCACTACAGGTGTGCCAGATTTCAGTACTGATCACTTTGATACTTGCAGAGGTTGTGCGATGGGCAAGTTTGCCAAATCCCCTTTTCCCAGCAGTGACAGCAGAGCGACTGGGATACTTGATTTGATTCATTCCGATGTGAGCGGTCGGATGTCTCATGTTTCCTTGAGTGGATATGAGTACTATGTTTTATTCATTGATGATCACTCCAGGAGGACCTGGATTTATTTTTTGAAGACCAAGAGTGAGGTCTTCAAGCGGTTTCAGGAGTTCAGAGCTCTTTTAGAGACACAGACAGGTCGGAAGATCAAGTCCCTGAGGTCGGACAATGGAGGAGAGTACACCCTTGGAGAGTTTGTTGACTATTGTGCGGAGGCAGGCATTAGGAGGGAGTTCACTGTTCCTTACAACCCCCAGCAGAACGGGGTTGCAGAGAGGAAGAACAGATCCATCATAGGGGCTCCCAAAGCCATGTTACATGATCAAGGGTTGCCATTGTTCTTATGGGCAGAGGCCTGCAACACAGCTGTTTACTTGCAGAACAGGAGTCTGCATCGTGCCTTGGGGCACATGACTCCGGAGGAGGCTTTCTCTGGGAATAAGCCTGATATTGGTCATCTTCATATCTTTGGATGCATTACATACTCCTATATACCCAAGGAGAAGAGGACCAAACTAGAGCCCACCGCAGAGAAGGGTATCTTTGTGGGCTACAGTGAGACCTCAAAGGCCTTTCGGATTTACATTCTTGCACAGAGGAGAGTTGTTGTCAGACGGGATGTGAAGTTTGAGGAGGACAGGGGCTTCAAGAGGACAGGGTCTTCAGGAGGTCACGGGAGTTAGAGTATCTGGATCAGCCAGACCCTCAGCAGCAGTTGAGTCAGTCGCAGGGATCTAGTGGACAGGGATCAGGAGGATCAGGAGGTACATCTATGAGGACGTCAGGTCCGTCAGTGAGCAGTGGCTCAACGAGCCAGAGGGGTGGTGCTCCGGGCAGCATGCAGAGCAGTTCACAGAGCAGTTCACTAAGGAGTCCACTGATGGACAGTTCACACGGTACCTCAGCTTCTACAAGTTCAGGTGCAGGCAGGAGGACAGCAGACAGACAGTCAGGAGTTCAGGCTCCTGATGATGATGAGGAGGAGGAGTTTCATTAGAGGAAGCCCAAGTGGCTTCAGGACACCTTGAGAGATGCCTCATCTGTTGCTGAGCCGAAGAGGCCGGTCAGAGAGAGTAGACCACCTGAGAGGTTTTGTAGCTATATGGCGATGGTTACCAGCATCCTTGACTCTGAGCCTTCTAGCTATGAGGAAGCAGCTAGCCAGCAGGTCTGGAGAGAGGCCATGCAGGAGGAGTATTATTCTATCATGAAGAATGATGTTTGGGAGGTGGTGCCGAGGCCTGAGGGCAAATCCGTGGTTACTTCCAGATGGCTTTACAAGGTAAAGCATGCTGCAGATGGCAGCATTGAGAAATTCAAAGCAAGGTTTGTCGCTAGAGGGTTCTCCCAGGTAGAGGGAGTTGATTATGAGGAGACCTTCGCTCCCGTGGCTCGATATACTTCGATCCGCTCCATTATATTGATAGCAGCAGAGATGGGTTGGAAGATCCACCAGATGGATGTGAAGACTGCATTTCTCAATGGCTTCATACAGGAGGAGGTGTACATTGAGCAGCCACAGGGCTTTGAGGTGCATGGGAAGGAGTCCCATGTGTGCAGACTGAAGAAGGCCCTTTATGGCCTGAAGCAAGCTCCCAGAGCTTGGTACTCCAGGATAGATACATATTTGCAGGGGATGGGTTTCACAAAGAGTGAGGCAGATCTTAACCTTTACTTTATTGTGATTGGTGAGGAGCCTCTCATTCTGGTGCTGTATGTGGATGACTTGGTCATTACAGGTGTAGAGAGACCCATAGAGCACTGCAAGAGAGATCTTGCAACGGAGTTTGAGATGAAGGACATCGGCTTGATGCATTACTTTTTGGGCTTGGAGGTGTGGCAGGAGGAGGGGCATTTCTTCCTAGGGCAGGGGAAGTATATTGTGGACATCCTTAGCAAATTCCACATGGAGGATTGTAGACCCATGTCGACACCGATGATCACCAACTGGAAGAAGCTTCATGCTTCGGATTCCTAGTTGGTGGATCCCACATTGTACAGGCAGTTGATTGGTTCCTTGATGTATTTGGTCAACAATAAACCAGATATTTGTTTTGCAGTCAACACGATGAGTCAGTTTATGTGTGAGCCTAGGAAGGTTCACTGGGTGGCTGCAAAACACATTTTGCGGTACTTGCAGGGGACAGTGGATTATGGTCTGGACTACAGGCAGGGAGATGGAGTGAGATTGGCAGGATACACTGATTCTGATTGGGCCGGTTGTGCTTCTGATAGGAAGAGCACTTCAGGGTGTTGTTTTGGGTTGGGTTCAGCAGTAGTGTCATGGTTCAGCCGGAAGCAGCAGTCAGTAGCACTGAGTTCAGCGGAAGCAGAGTATATGGCAGCCAATCTAGCTAGTTGTGACGATATCTGGCTTCGCAAGATGTTGTTTGGCTTATTTGGTCAGCCGTTGAGACCTTCAGTGATTTACTGTGATAATCAGAGTTGCATTAAACTCACGGAGAATCCAGTTTTTCATGACAGGTCAAAGCATATCGGGATCAGATATCATTTCATCAGAGACTATGTTCAGAAGAGAGCTGTGAAGCTTGAGTATATTTCCACTGATGAGCAGGTTGCAGATCTTCTTACCAAAGTCTTACCACGGGGCAAGCATGTCTACTTCAGAGACAAGATGGGTGTGGTGAGGAACACCTTCCTCGGTAAGAGGGAGTGTTGAAATTTGGTACCAGAGGACAGGTGGTTCCCTTAGGCTTTGATCTTTGGCCTAGGGAAAAGTGTCCAAAAGAATTTAATTTTTCTCCTAAAGTGACTTTGTAATTTTTTTATAAAGTTAAATCTAATTTAAAAGTGACTTTAAGTGATAAAGTTACTAAGTCTAATTTTAAAGTGACTTTTATAAAGTCAATGAAAAATTAGAAAGGAAAAGTGACTTTGGAAATAAATGACCAAGTGGGTCTTTATTAAAGTGGGGTGAATTAAAAAATAAAAAGTGAGATTTAAATGAGCATTTAATCTCAGCCTTAGATCTCAATCTATTTCAGCCATTGGATTTAGAGATCACCCAAAAGTCACTTGGGGTTAGATTAAAGGAGGAAAAAGATGAAAAGGTCATTCATTCTTTCATGAGCAGATTGGGAGAAGGAGAGCAAGAGAGCAAGGGAGATTTCTAAGCATGGAGGAGAAGGAGACAGCAGCTTGGCACACATTCCAAGGCAACAGTTGAGCAGATTTGTACAACTGGTTCAGCACATAGTGAAAGGCAGATTTTGGCACAATTTTCGAGGAGTGGTTTGCACAAAAATCGAGAAGTTTGCTGATTTTTCTGCACGCAAAACGAGGGCCATACAGCGCATTTATTGCAAGCCGTACAGCGCATTTATTGCAATCCGTACAGCGCATTTAATGATGGCCGTACAGCAGCATTTAATGTTGAAAATGGGCACGAAAATCGAGGAGGTCGTACAGCGTTTATTGCTGTCCTGTTTGCTGTAATTTCCAATTTACTGTGAGGCATGGGAAAAGAGACAAGTTGTAAATTTGCTTGCTGATTTTTTTGCTGAATATTTCTCACTGTAAAAAGGCAATTTTCAGAAATAAAGAGCTCTCAAACTGGTTTTCCCCAAGAGTTGTAGGGGATTTTTCCAGGGTCACATTGACCAAAAATCTCAGTGTTTAAATGTGTTTTAATGGCTGTTTATTACTGCTGATTTTTATTTCTGCAATTTCCAGCATTCTGTAAAATTTCCAGAATTTGTGTTTTCAGCAAATTTATTTTTTCCAGCTTGTTAAATGAATGGTTATGGGAAAGGGCATTTAACTATATAGGAGAAATAAGGAGAAACTGAAAACCGGGGTGGGAAATAAGAAATTTCTACACCATTGGCAAAAAGAAATTTGTCAATTGCATCATATGTGTCATCTAGATCTAGAATGTTGTACATCTCAGACACTGCACCACCCGTTGCACAAGAACGAGATGCACCAGTGGAAACCTTTGTCTTTTTTGATGAAGCACTAGATGGAAGAATATTTGTGGATGGATCAACATGTCTACAAGAAAACAATTCTTTTCCAGTGGCTGCCCTTTCCAGCCTCCAAAGTTGCTCTCTTTGAGCTGAATTCAGGTTCTTTGAGGGACACATATTGACTCCTTTACCTATAAAAGCCAAAATGTGTTGCTTCACCCTAGTATAGCTGCCAACAAAGTGATGCCCACAAATATTGCAGACCCAATCACGTGAGCCACCACCAACTTTTGGATTCTTTTCAACAATCTAGTTGCATGGATTAGAACTGGTTTTAGAGGATTAAATGTCCCCTTTGCAAATTTTTCCAACTCTCTTGGTGGGCCTCCAGAATCTACGCCATGCCTATTCTGGTATCTTGCCCCCTTGTGACCGCTTTCAACTTCTTCTTGTGCATCTTGTGGCTCACTGCCACTGTAGCTACTGTCATTGTTCTCACTGTTCCCAGAAGAAGTTTGACTCTGACTCAGTTGTAAGTTGTAACTTTGTAAGTAGAATGACAAATCAAAATGTAAGTTGCAGCCTGTAGGTTGCAGCCTGTAATGAAAATAAAAAAACATTAAAAACATTACACAGGCTAGTAGCTACAGCACACACATTGAAGTTTTGAACACTGATTTTTTTTTGAATTTACAAGAAAAAAATAAAAATTAATACACAGTCAAAAGTTATAAACAATTTTAAAAAATTAAAATTTACAAAAATAGTTTCAAATTTTTTTTTAAACACAATAAAGACTCAAAACTTAAAAAAAGAAATGAAAAAAAAGAAAAAAAACGCAGCCTAAAAAATTAAAAACAAATTAAAATTTACAAAAAAAAAATTGAAAAATTAAAAAACAGTGAAACTGAAATTTCAAATTTATTATTTTTTTAGAAATCAAATACATTATACAGTAAATTTAAAAAAAAAAAAAAACGTAATTACAAATCTCAGAAAAATGAAAAAAAAATTACTAACAGTTCTAGTACTTACCTGCAGCAGTTAGCGTTCAGGCAAGGCTGCAACTTGCAAGTGACACTGGACAGCAACAGTGGACAGCTGCTCGACGGGGTGCTGCTCGACGGGGAGGGGTGCTGCCTGTGATGGAACGTTGGACTGCAGTCTGCTGCTCGTTGCTCACTGTAGGAACAATGTTGGACTGGAAGTTTGGAACAATGTTGAGGAACCTCCAAACCAATGCTCGCTGGTGGACTGCTGCTCGACGGAGGAGTCAGGACCGTGGACGTGGACTGCTGCAGCGCTGCTCGACGTGCTCGTAGGATGTTGCTCGACGAAGGACGGGAGGAGTTTGGAGTTCCGAGTGGAGCGAACGCGAATGGTGTGAGGTCTCAGGTGTGAGGGTTTACACTTTAAAACATAAAACAATGAAACGCAAAACCCTACGCTGTTTAAGTTTTAACAATTAATTAAATTAATTAAAGTTTAGTTTTAATTTAAACCATTTTTTTTAAATCATGTTCTCGTCCCTCTCGTCCCCCCTCGTCCCCCCTCGACCCCCCTCATCCCCCCACGACCCCCCTCGTCCCCTCACGACCCCCCTCATCCCCCTTTTCGGAAACGACCCCTCAGGACAGGGAAACGACCCCCTGGCACGTCCCCCTGCGTACCCTGATTTTTGGGAGCGTGGGGAAACGACCCCTTCTTTTCCCCAAGTCCCCGGAGCGCGAGGGAGCTAGGAAACTAGACCTCTAGGGGGGGGGGAGTCCCCATGGAACACTGATCAAATATCACTTTATCAAAGACAGGGTCCAGAGAGGTATTGTGAGATTGCAGTACATTTCCACATAGGAGCAGGTGGCAGATATTCTCATTAAGCCTCTAGTGAAAGGGAAGTTTGTGAAGTACTGATACAAGCTAGGGGTTGTGTAGAATCCGTTCCTTGCTAGGAGCGAGTATTGAAGCTTATAGTAGATTCTAAAGGTCTTCTACATAGGCTTGAGGTCTTAGCATGTGGAAGATGATTTAATGCCTCTTTTGGTGCTTGCTTGGTGGAGTAAGTGATTTATGTCTTCTTTCCTAAATAGTCCACAATAATTGAAGTCAATTAATTATTGTGGACTATTAAGTCATTTTCGAAGGATAAATAATTTAATTATTTAAGTGACTTAGAAATGATCTCAACCATTGATCTCGAAGATCTAAGGGAGATTAGGCTTAGAGATCTAAGTTTAATGAAGATTATATAACGTAACCTAAGGAAGAGGTGAAGACACAATGTTGAAATTTCTAAGTCTAACACATCAGAAATCCCTACTGCATTATCTGGTTTATTATCTCCTACTTGTTCTTTCAATTAACAAGTTATTTATAAATATAAATACCGAAATAAACACAAATGCAGCCTTAACACATATACAGATCAGCAACTGAAATAACTGAGACAATCACACAAGGGACACCGTTATTTTTGGACAATCGTCCCCAGAAAAAAACAATGCGGGAAAGTCGGTGCAGCAGATTTGAGGGTTTTATTATTATGCAGTTTCTAAATACAACTAAGATGTTAGAAATGGCTCACCCTTCAAAGAATTTGCTTAGCAGAAGTACCTCTCCTCGGAGACAAATGTTTCGGTTGATTAGCAATCGGATGATTGATCCCACAGCAACTTCGATAGTTCCTTAGCTGGACAACGAAAGTTGCTCCAAGCTTCTCTCTGGAACTGCGTCACCCTCTTCTGCTCTACGTCTGCCTCTCAGCTCTCAGTTTGCCCCACGAAAGTACCTCAGCGTTGCCTCTTCAGCCCAGCGTCAGCTCTACTAGCCTCTGCTGCTTCTGCATCAACCTATTGGCCCTCTACGTCTTTTGCGCTGACCTCCTCAGCCTCTGCGTCAATCCTAGCTACCTTTGTGTCAGCCTCCCTAGGTTCTGCACTGTCTCTCCGACACTTTCTCTGCCTCTCTGATATGTATTCTCAGCGTCCGGCCGAACTGCCCCTCGCTGCAACAGATCACTAAATTGATTTTTCGGAAAACCCTGCCCCAGAAAATCAAATTCTTGATCAACTTAGTGTGTCTCCAACTGACCCTCAAGCCTCCTCTTATACTTTTCCTATTGACGATTCAATGGCCGAGATTAAGTACCTAATCAATGGCTAAAATTAGATTTGGCTTGATCCTCGTTATTTAGAACTTTCTCACCCATATTATATTAATACACATTAATATTTTAATTTTCCTAAGTTTATGCTTAGGAACCCCATTAAAAATATTAATTATTTTAATATCTCTCCATCCGAGTGAAATTTCCCCAAACAATTTCTAGGCCTTGGAGATCTCATGTGCCTTAGCCTTTCTACCAATTTTCATGGCTAGAGCACATCTGATGCTACCAAAAATCAACACACAAGAGAGGAGACACAACGAGAGAAAAAGATTCTCTATTGCGATTGGATCAGTAGACTAAAGCGCAGAGGAGGAAGACTATAACAGGATTTGAGGGTGAATTGCTAGAAATTGCAAGGACAAGTTGTTGGAGAGAGAGAGAAATTTAATTGGAGAAGTTGATTTGTTGACGCCGAGTTTCCTGAGGCGAGCAGATTGTTGGGCCGAATTTCTCTAGGCCAAATTCCTTCATAAGCCCAAATTCCTTGGGCCGAATTCATCCAGTGGGGGTCGAGTTACAGTTCTAGTAAATGTATTTTTCCTTGTAATTCTTTGTGGATCGAAAACCCTAATTTTCCAGATTAATGAATGACGAAGAATTGTTGTTGGTATTTATCTATTGCAATGTGTGATTGATCTCTCCCAATTTTTATTTTTCATTGCATATATTTCTAGAGGTTAAAATACCAGTGATTTTATTTTTTGGTAATTCAAAATTTATTTGGTTAATTAAATAAATTGTTGGGAATAAATAATTGTCGTGAGAAAATAAATCTAAGTTGATATTAGGAGATTTAACTCCAATGCCCTAACAAGAAAAAGGGAAAACGGAAGAAGCAGGTCCCTGCTACAGCCAAGATGGACGACTTTGCAGCCAGATTTGAGGATGACTTTTCACTCATCACGTGTCTCTCTATTTTAATGGCCACCAATGTGTGCTATGTTGAAAATGGTGCTTCCTGTCACATGACTGGACTGTGAAACTACTTTACCAAGTTGAAGGAGCGCAGTTTGGACTTCCACATTGAGCTTGCTCACAATGCCCAGTACAGGCCAATAGGTAGTGGAACCGTAAAGTTTCAAAGGGAGTCCGGGAAGCCTCTACTGCTGAAGGATATGTTATACATTCCAGGCTTGACAAAGAATCTGATTTTTGTTTCACCTTGGAAGACAAGGGTTATGTAGTGACTTTCCAAGATGGAAAGGTGTGTATCTGTCCCAAGGGTTCCATCTTCAGCTAAGCAAATGTGCTTGGAGTGAGAAGGAACAAATTGTACAGACTTCAGTTCGAGCCAGCCAGTAGCAGCAGCCGTGACTTAGGGGAGTTGTGACATAGAAGAATGGCGCACTTGCACCATGGAGCACTCAAAGTGCTCAAGGAGGCCGTGACAGGGCTTCCTGATTTTATCACAGAATAGCATGATATGTGCAAAGGATGTGCCATTGGCAAGCACACCAAAACCATGTTTAGGGGGTTCTACACTGATAAACAATAGCTCTTCTCACCCATCTATGGTGCTACCACGACCCGCAAGAATAGAAGCTATCCCATCTAGGTTGGTTATATAATACTATATAATATCTATATTTGTATCTATGCGTCTCTTTCTTATTCCCTCTCTCTATCTCACCCCCTAAACATACACACACTCTCTCCATATCTATCTCTCTCTCTATCCCTCTAAACCTAAGGCATTAATATTATAAACGCTTGTGAAGAGAAGGTCGTACCACCATACATTAATCTTGGATGAGTTCTGGTGCAAAAAGGGTTCGTGCTGACTTGAATAAGAAAACGAGATTATTGTTGCATCTGTTGCATGGGATAAATATCAAAGAGGGTCGCATTCTTAATGTGAAGGGGTCGCTTTCATTCTGCCATAAAGGACATGGGTTATTACTGTTGGTTGGACACATTGCTTATGCATAGGAGTACGATGCCAATTTTTAACTGGGTCATGCATCTTCCATTGAAAAGTGTGGATACTGTGGGATAGCTTCTATTCTTGCGGGTCGTGGTAGCACTATAGATGGGTGAGAACAGCTATTGTTTATCATTCTAGAACCCCTACATGTTTATCTTGTTGGCTATGCAAATATTCAATAGTACTTGGAAGGCTGCTACAGCTGGGTATTACATTGCAAAGTTGGACAATCTCCTAGAAGCGTATTGTTGTTCGTTTGGCTACTTATACACTGCTTGAATGCCTTGTTGATCTATTAACCAGGTTTTGTCATGCTCATTGTACATTCACTGTCAACTGTGGGAAGAAAAGACTGTCTATGCTGGTGTAATTTCAATATAGTTATATATCAATTGTATATCATTTTCTGAGTCTGATATAAATCATATGAATTTATTTCTGAAGTCTGTTGAGAATGTATTATGCACTGTGTAAACTGTTCTGGAGATTAAAATAATAAAAATAGCCTACAACATGTTACCTGTTTGACAAAAAATCCCCAAAGAAAATATATCAAACATAATCAGAAATCACTCACAGAACAGAGGTAGTTTCCAATGAGACATTCAACATCAAACTAAGCTCGTCTTTAAAATATGTCCACAATCTGCTAACTTGTGGATATGTATTAGACCTCTCTTACTCCTCTCTGTATCATGTCTTGGATGAAGTGGCCTGACCATTGTCTTTCTAGCTTCTGAAATAAGTCTTCCTGTGGTAGTCTCGGTTGCTCCCTCTGTCACATGAGCAAGTCCTTTTGCCTCTGTTGCTCCCGCTGTTAAATAAGCAAATCCTGCTGTTGTTCCTCATCTCACTGGGAAAACCCTCTTGCCACAAACTTTTCTTGGCAGCCTTCATGATGTACCTCTTGACTAAGAGGGAATTCGCTAAGTGTTGTATGGAATTGTCAACTCCCTCTTGTTCTACAAAATGAAATCCATGAATATGCGATACAGCACAACTATATGTTGACCAGTATAGACAGTCAAGCATGGCATTCATGCTCAGTTATGTTTATCAACGTGTCAGGTTGTAATTTGCCCGGTCTTCATACATCATATGCCAATTCAACCAAATCTTTGATCATGAGTAAATTGTATAAAGCCTCCACTAATTTTGGTGACAGGCTCTACCTTCGCTGGCCTTTGACCCGTAACTAAATACTATCGGCTCCACCACATACGACATGCTCAGCTTATCCAATCAACGCAACCAACCCATATTGATATATTCATTGCTCGTCCAATTTTCACATCGATGTTCATGTTCAATTAAACAAATTTTACCAGCTCATCGCAGTACCATGATGATCATGCCAAATTTACACGAGTCTATGGAACCGCAGCTAGTCCATCATGGTGTATGTTAACTAATTAACCAAATTCGATGTCAAGCATATATATATATATATATATATATATATTCATTACCGGCCTTCAAGCACCTCCAACAGGCATCGCTACAAGCTTTTGGCCTTTATTCTATAACAAACATTGACTACAACTTTCGAATTTTCCCTAAACCTGCCTCCACTACAACGTTACCACAGACCTCTGCCAGATCTAGAAGACTGATCAAAACCTTTGCTTGAACTCAGACTTTGAGCGATCAGGGTGAAACTGTAACCATTTGTTCTCAAAACATCATGGCCATGAGAACAGTTTCATTGACGAGAATTGATTATATAAAAGGTTTATGAAGCAATCCTAGAATAGATGATTGTCAAATTTCTGTCAACTCATCGTGACTCAACCTTCGTCGATACATGCAAATCATGACACCAATACTGATCCTCTAGGAACTTTTTCTATCAGATTCTCTGCAACCTAACCATAAAAACCAGCATTAAGAAATCATTAGAGATTCCTCAAACCATCAACAAGGTATGAGATTGCAGACAAGTTGAACAATGCTTAGCCTTCACTATTTGGTAATTCGTGCCAAACATGCTCTTCGTTACTAGTAATGTATTCAACCAAGAAACTAAACGACACCAACCAAACTTGGTTCATGGATTATTCCTGTAACATGATCCAACATTGGTTCTAGTTGGAGTGGAACTATTATAGCAAAGATTTCAATGAAAATCGCAGATGATTATTATGGTCAAATGGAGATAAACAACTGCACTCAACTTCATTTATGACCAGGCCTGTGACCAGCGTCTCATGGCAATTCAGAATTCAGTGTCGTAACCCTATCACATTGGAAACAAACCATGCCTCTGCCAAAGGTTAATCTTGTCTCTGCTTCTCAATGTTTAGGAGCAACGCAACTAATCTACCAATGACATCGAGTTTTGTATATTGACGACAAAGACTCCATTTACAAATTCATTCTTTGTAGCACACCAAAAGGGGCCGCTCATCCAAACTCGACTTCTCATTTCTGCCATAACCAAGAACCATATTGTTTTCGACCACGCCAAAATTTGTATAGACCAAACCACTGCACGTCAAAATTTTAGAACGTTGAATTAGCCAAGCCAACTTCCGAGCTCGAACATTTGAACTACGTTCGAGACTCTCCAATAGGTTAACGCAACCATGAACTTTTACGAATTCGAAACAACAAAAACTCGTCAGTTGCACTTCATTCAATAGAGCTTTAGAATTTGATCGCTAACATGTGATCAAACACACACACACACATATATATATATATATCAAATCTCAGGTCCGTTATGTTAGAAAGGAAACCAGAACAATATACTTCAGCATTGAACAAATACTTCATAGCTAACTCAAAGTTAGATCTCGATACCCATCGCTTGAACTTGTTCCATCTAGTTCTCCCTAACCAAACCTTTGTCTATTCCTCCTTGCATGTGGCCTTATTGTCCAAACTCATGGTTTCCCTAATAGAGAGCTACTATAATAACCTTCAAATGGACTCAGTCTCTCCTGATTAGCGGCGAGTCACTCAAGGGCAGATTTCTTCCACATGTAGTCCTTTATACTTGATCTCAGTGGCTATTCTCTCAACCTGGCTCTAATACCATATTGAATTTTCTACTAGGATGCACAGTGGAAACCAATTTTCTAATCAAATAATTACTTCCTAATGATCTTCAATTAATTTAGCTTGTGACTATAATGACCCATCTCGAGTTATAGGGAACATAGAAATATTAGCATGCATACGAGACATGCATATGATAGCTACATATGCATGTATCGCATGCACTGCACTAGTGTGCATACTAACTAATTATGGAAAATGTCCAAGTATAAGGTAATGAATTGAAGTTACGTAAACTGACGTACCAAAATCTAATGAATATTTGTTGTGAAGTACTTATACCACCATCATAATATATATTAGTACATACAATGAATTATGCAATATAACAGGGGATTGAAATATGTATATATATATAGGTTCAAAAGGACAAATAATATAAACCATTTAATAATAAATAAATAAATCCTAAACAAATTCAAATATCAATTATATAAAATTATTAAATGTATAAATTTATTAAAAGGAATAAAATAATGGTGCCAACCACATTAAAGAAAAGAAATAAACCATTGGAAGTAATGTATGGTTAGCCCCACGGGGGTAGGCGAGTTGGTAATCACATTGCGGTGAAGTTCGTTAGAAAGGCGGGCTCCGTACTGAAGGTCACGAGTTCAAATCCCCCAACTAACCCGGAGCTGTGGAGAGGGGCGGGCGCAGTCTCCCAGGGGTTATAGTGGTAGAGGCCAGAATCGACCTCGTGTTACGCGAGTTGCGAGGCTACCCCAGTTGCCGATTCCCCTGTCAACAAAAAAATGTATGGACTTAAGGAGTGTAAATGCCACTTAATAAAACAAATATTCCACTTAACATTAACTTGATAATATATATATGACCGCCTCTAAATTTCAAAGGGAGCACGTTGGATTCTAGGGCTCACTCCACCTGTGACCATGTTAATTTTAGGCAACAATGGTATGTTCTATGCTTTAGAGCAATTTTCTTTCAATTTCTTTATTAGCCCAGTATCAATATTTAAATTAGCATTCACATCAACATGATAGTAAAATGTAGATAGAACATAAACATAAACAGTAGAAGACAAGCCAAGACAAGAGAACACAAGATGTGGCACCAGCCAGGGACAAACCCCAATGTGGGGAAACCCTTGATCAAATCTTCTTTTAGTCTTCAATAGTTCAGCAGAGAGAGATAGTATAATTTACAAATCTGATAATTTATAATAGCAGCAAAAGAGCCCTAACCAAAAAAGTCAACGCTGGTCAACAGGGCAGATTTGACCCTCAGCAAATCAGTCAACCTCAACCTCCAAACGACAAGATAAAACAGCCCTCAAAACAGTCAAATTCAACCAGTCAAAGTTTGGTCAAACAACCCACCTGCGGTCAGCCCTAATTGCAGTCAATGCTAGTCAAATTGTCCAGAAATTCGATCTCCTGAAATTTCGCTCTCCTAAAATTTCGACCTCCTGAAATTTCGGACTCCTGAAATTCTGCTCTACTGAAATTTCGACGTGTTAAGAGAGAGAGACCCAGAAATCCGTACCCAATCAATGAGGAGAGAGAGAGAGGTGTGAAGATGAGTGCGTCCAAATAAGGTAAGTCACCTATTTATATGCAACGTTGAGGATGAATAGACGTGACTGTTGGGTTTCTGACCCTACATAAGTTTGCTGGTCGACTTTGACAATTTGACCATAATCAAAATAAATTCACAACTTCATTTGTACATGTTAGAATCAGATGATCTTTAGATCAATCCTACACCTCTCAGAGAGAGGAATCTAAGAAAAATATCAGTTGTCATAAATAAGATGACCCATGTGGACTTTGGCCCTAGTTGCCAATTTTAACACTCCCTCTCAACTAGGGAGAACTCCATCTGCTAATCCATCTATCAATATGTACTATCCCTGCCATAATGCTTTACTCTGCACTATTGAACTATGAAGAAGAAGAAGTGATCGAGAATGCATCATACCATTCTCTACTGACCCGAAGTCAGTCCCAATCAAAGGAGAGTGTGTCATACCACTCTTACTGACCCGAAGTCAATTCCAATCAAAAGAGAGTGTCTCATACCACTCTTACTGACCCAAAGTCAATTCCAATTGATCCCAGATCAATATCAGTCATCCTAGCATAGGGAGTACAGTAGTACATGATGCGTCCATCGGTAGTTTTACAGTCCCTATCCTCATTTCCCTACTCATTGGCCAGATGAGAGGTACCTCCCATGAGGCCCAGATTGCATGCGTAAGATGTCTCAGCAGGAGAAGGATGAACCACTCAACCTGCCTACATGTCGCCAAGGGTATCGCAGGGGAACGCTGAACCACTCACCCTATGGTTGCTCATTGCTCCAAGAAGTACCCCAAGCCCCCCAGAGATCAATGTTAATCTTATACAGGGCCCTCATAAGAGGGTCTCTCCACGACTCCAAATCATTCTCGGAAGGCCAAGAACTTGAACTTCCCCAGGGGCTTTGTCAAAATATCAGTGACCTGCTCATCAATCCCAATGTGAAGGAGCCTTATTGCTCCTCGTTGTACCATATCCCAGATAAAGTGGTACCTGATATCTATATGCTTGGAGTGATCATGAATCATGGGATTCTCTGATAATCAGATCCCACTCTGGTTGTCATAGAGGATCACAGTGATATCCAACACATGTCCAAACAGCTCACTAAAGAGCTTCTTCAACCAAACAGCCTCACAGGAGGCCATACTAGTAGCTATGCATTCGGCCTCAGCGGTGCTCAAGGCAACCGATTTCTACTTCCTGCTCATCCAGGATATCGAAGCAAAACCTAAAGAAAAACAACATCCAGAAGTGCTCTTGTGATCCACCACATTGCCAGCCCAATCAGCGTCAGAATAACCATTCAGCCTCACATCTCTGGCAGTGTATCTCAGTCCATGAGTGATTGTGCCCCGAAGATATCTCAGAAGATTCTTGGCACCAATCCAATGTATATGATGAGGCTCAACCATATATTGGCTCAATGTGTTAACTGCAAAACAAATGTCCGGACAGGAGTTCACCAAGAACATCAATGCTCCTATGAGTTGACGATACTTAGAATCATTTCCCAATTCAGGTCCAGCAGCACTACCACATAACTTCTTAAAGTTAAGTTCCATCGGAGTAGTCACTGGCATGCAGTCCACGATCCCAAATCTTTCCAATATCTTCACAACATATTTTCCTTGAGCGAGGAAAATTTCACCTGATTTTTGCCAGACCTCCAACCGTAGGAAATAGTGCATCAGTCCTAGGTTCTTCATCTCAAATTCAAAAGCCAACTCCCTCTTACATTTGTGAATGAGAGGGTCTGCACCTCCATTAGCTCCATGCTTGATTTTGTAGAGCCACTTAGAGGTGACAACCGATTTGTTCTGGGGTCTAGGGACCACATCTCAGACATCATTCTTCATAATTGGCTCGTATTCTTCATTCATAACATCCTTCCATACTTGATGCTTCATGGCTTCTTCGAATGATGAAGGCTCATTTTGAATAATAGTGCTCATGGAGGTCAAATATACTTGATACTTGTTCGGCTTCTTGCTTTCACGGAAAGTCCCCCTTGGTGCAATGTGTCACTCGCCATCTTCGAGAGTCTCCCTAAGCCATGAGGGTCTCCTTTTGGAGGAGGAGGGCTCATGAGGAGGAGGATCAATACGATCCATAGGTTCATCAACCTCAGACGTTGTTTCGTCTTCTTTTGCACCTTGATTTCCGGTGTCAGCTTCTTTGTCCTTCCTTAGGATAGGAAAGTTGTTTATCTTCCTGAGGGCCATATCTTCGTTGAAGGTGACCTCATGACTTATCTCAACTTCCTTTTGACCAGCCACATAAATTCTATATCCCTTAGAATTTTCACTATAGCCAACAAAGATTCATTTCTTCCCAGATGCACCCAATTTGCTTCTTTTCTCTTTCGGCACATGAAAATATACGGGACTTCCAAAAACTCTAAAATGAGAGACAACGGGTTTCTTACTAGTGAACATTTCTTCGGGAGTCTTGGAGTCCAATGCTTGATGAGGGCATTGATTTTAAACATACACGACGATATTTGCAACTTCATCCCATAGGAACTTCGGAAGGGCTTGATCATGAAGGATGGCACGAACTGCTTCTACAATAGAGCGATTCTTCCTTTCAGCCACACCATTTTGCTCAGGACTGTATGGCATTGTAGTCTTCCTCTTAATGTCAGCTTCTCTGCAATAATCTTGGAATTCATTGGATTCGTACTCGGTCCCATTATCAGTCCTCAATATCTTGATTTTGTTCTCGAATTGGATTTCGATCAAGGCTTTGAAGTGTCGAAACCAGGTGAACACTTCATCCTTCTTCAAGAAGTTGATCCAGGTCTTGCGAGAATAATCATCCCAAAGAGTTTATGGGCATCATACCAGATATGTCGAAGTGGATCAATTGCAATATATCTGTGATCTTGCTATTAGTTGAGGGGAATGGTCCCCTTGTAAGTTTTCCTTTGGCACATCCCGGACATACACCTTCATGCTCTACTTTGAATTCGGGCATGCCTGTAACCATCTTTCTCACATCGGGTAGGTCCTTATAATGAAGATGGGCAAACCTCCGATGCCATAGCTCAGATTGTAGAGATGTGTTGCAAGACATGGCTCCCAATGGACTTCCTCCAACTTGATACAAAGTGTCAACTCTGAACCCAAGAATAAAAGCATCTTTAAAATTTCTTTTCAAAACACGTACATTTCCATCGATGAATGCCACCTTGAATCCTTTGTCTTCCATGGCTAAAGTGGACACCAGGTTCTTAAGATCAAGTACATATAGTACTTCTTGCAAATGAATAGTGTTACCTTGATTAAATTGAAGGGTAACATTCCCTACTCCCTTCACGGGATAGGTGGCATCGTCTCCAAGGATGATATCCAAGTTTGTATCCTTTTCTATCAGATTAGAGAGGGCTTCCTTGTATCCGATGAAGTGCCTTGAGGCACCACTATCAATCAGCCAATTTCCCAAAGTGTCTGGAGGAGAGGCAGTGGAGAGGGCCGATATAAGATAGTACTCTTTCTGCTTATTATTAACAACATTTGATTCTTCATACCTGTAGTTCCTTGATTTCTTGGAGGGTCGACCATTTCCTTGATGTCCCACATTCCTTTTTCCTTCGCCATTGGACCTGCCATTCCTTTGATCATTGTTATTGAAGTTGCCCCTAGAATGATTATGCTCACCATCATGCGATGTGTCCATTCTATTTGGACACTCCCTTGCATAGTGGCCAAACTTATTGCAAACAAAGCACTTGCCCCTCCTTCCTCCCTTAGATTCGAGCTTTCCATGGAAATGACCTTTAGACCCTACATTATTTCTCCTTTTGGCATGAGCGGAGAATGCAGTGGTGTTGCTTCTATTAGAAGGCATTTCTTGCTCCACCATTCTAGTTTCTTCTTGAATGCATCTCGACATAAATTCTTCAAACCCTGGAATTCGATCATTGTTGAAGACGGTGGTTCTAAATACATACCACTCAGGTGGGAGTCCTCCAAGGGCGGTGAGAGTAAGTTCCCTGTCAGGAATGACTTCTACAATCGAGAGTAGATCATTCTTGATCTCAGTAATCCTGAATAAATAGGATTGAATATCCTCGTCCTTACCCTTCTTAATATCCTTCAACTTATTCTTGAGAAATAGAATTCGATTAGCATTACTAACCTTGAACATGCCGACCAACCTGTTGTAGATCCACTTGGAGGTCTTCAATTCGGAGATGTAGGCCACCAGATGCTTGTCAATGGAATCCCTGATAATCTTCTTTGCTTTGACTTCAGCCCTATTGTACTTGGTCTTCGCAGCAACCGTTGCATTTGGAGGTTCAAGGATTTTACCCTGCACATAGTCCATCACTACTTTTTCTTCCAAGACCAAATCAAAAGACATCTTCCATCCATGATAGTCAGATTTATCATGGAGCTTGTCTTCAGCCGAGAAGTAGGATGAGGAACCCATTGAACCTTTTGTCCTTATCCAACTGCCTTTGGTGATTGCTCTTTCACTTTTGTTTGGGCTTTGTCTTCACCTCAGCTCCGATACCATGTTAATTTTAGGCAACAACGGTATGTTCTATGCTTTAGAGCAATTTTACTTCAATTTCTTTATTAGCCAAGTATCAATATTCAGATTAGCAATCACATCGACATGATAGTAAAATGCAGATAGAACATAAAGCCAAGACAAGAGAACACAAGATGTGGCACCAGCCAGGGACAAACCCCAATGTGGGGAAACCCTTGATCAAATCTTCTTTTAGTCTTCAATAGTTCAGTAGAGAGAGATAATACAATTTACAAATCTGATAATTTATAACAGCAACAAAAGAGCCCTAACCAGAAAAGTCAACGCTGGTCAACAGGGTAGATTTGACCCTCATCAAATTGGTCAACTTCAATCTTGAAACAGCAAGTTAAAACAGCCCTCAAAACAGTGAAATTCAGCCCAGTCAAATTCTGGTCAAACAGCCCACCTGTGGTCAGCCCTAGTTGCAGTCAACGCTGGTCAACCTGTCCAGAAATTCGACCTCCTGAAATTTCGCTCTCTTGAAATTTTGGCCTCCTGAAATTTTGTCGAGAGAGAGAGAGAAGTGTGAAGATGAGTGTGTCCAAATGAGGCTGAGTCACCTATTTATATGCAACGCTAAGGATGAATAGACGTGACTGTTGGGCTTCTGAGCCTACATAAGTTTGCTGGCCAACCTTGATAATTTGACCATAATCAAAATAAATTCATAACTTCATTTGTACATGTTAGAATCGGATGATTTTTAGATCAATCCTACACCTCTCAGAGAGAGGAATCCAAGAAAAATATCAGTTGTCATAAATAAGATGACCCATGTGGAGTTTGGCCCTAGTTGCCAATTTTAACAGACCGACTCAGAGGCAAAACCTTTATGTCAATCAGCGATACGAAGACGGTGGGAGGAAGGCGGTGAAAGAGCAATGTTATAAGATAATACGTATTGGAAGCTTATATTTTTCTTGGATCCCTCTCATCGAGAGGTGTAGGATTGATCTAAAGATCATCCGATTCCAATAAGTATTCATGGAGATATGAATTTATTTGTGTTATGGGACAATTCATCAAGGTCGGCCAGCAACCAAACAAACCCCACTTGTGCTCAACATTTTAGTTTAAATAGAGGTGGCCTTCAAGTCATTTCAACACACTTGGGATCTCTTCCTCTCTACTTGTCTTTGGGTTTTAGTAGGAGGAGAGATCCTAAGGGATAACGCTACCCTAATCTAGAGGGCAGAAGCTGGAACTACCAAGGACTGTCGGAACAGCCGGGAAAGCTGACGCAGAAGGCAGAAGTCGGAACTGCCGGGAAAGCTGATGCAAAAGCTGATGCGACCTAGCAGAACAGCCGAAACTGTCGGGAACTGCCAGAACAGTGGGGAAAGCTGACGCAAAGGGCAGAAGCCGGAACTACCAGCAATAGCCGGAATTGCCGGGAAAGCTGACGCAGAGGGCAGAAGCCGGAACTGCCAGGAAAGCTGACGCAGTCCCTAGAGGCTGACGGTGGGGTTTTTCGTGGGGCAGATTGGAGTTGAGGAGTTGCCGAAGTGTTTATCCGTGGTTTCAGTCGGAGCATCTGTCTCCAAAGGACAACAGCATGCAAGGGACAGCTCACTAACATTGGAACAGTTGTATGGTACTTAGCAGCAAGTACAACAAGCATGCAATGTTACAGCAAGCATGCAATGTTACAGCAAGCAGGCAAGGAACAACAAACTAATATTGGGACAGCAACATGATACTTAGTGCAACAAGCATGTATTGGTACAGCTAGCATGCAAGGGACAGCGAGCATGCAACAACAAGCATCCTAAGGACAACAAGCATGCTAGGGACAACAAGCAAGCAAGGTGCAGCCAGCACATAGGTCAGTATGGAAACATGGTGCAACAATGGCACATAATGCAGTATAATGATGGGTACAATCATGATTAATGAAGCATGATGAGATGCAGCATAGTGATGATGGGTGCAGCACGGTGAGGTGCAACATGATGACGAGATGCAACACAACGATAGGTGAAGGAGTCACCTTGGAGAATCAGTTGAAGCAGCATGTCTTCAACTGATCTCATGTATCATCTTCTTAGAGATGATCTATGCTCTTATCTAGATAAGTCAAAGTGTTGACTTTTATTGTAAACGTATTGTCTCTCTCCGCTGAACTATTGAAGAACATATAAGAAGAATTGATCAAGGGTTTCCCACATTGGGGTTTGTCCCTAGCTAGCGCCACATCTGGTGTCCTCTTGTCTTGGCTTGTCTTCTGCGATTTATGTTTATGTTCTATCTGCAGTTTACTTTAATGCTGATGTGATTGCTAATTTGGAAAAGATATTGAGCTAACTGTGAAAATTGAAATAAATTGCTCTAAGCATAGAACATACCTAAAATTAACATGGTATCAAAGCTGAGGTGAAGACAATGCCCAAGCAAGAGTGAAAGAGAAATTATCGAAGACAGTTGGGAAAGGACAAAAGGATCAGTTGATTCCTCATCCCTCTTCAAATTCACCGAGGGTGAAGTCGAAGCAGAGAATATTATTAGAATGGCGCAGCAGAGGTTTATAATTGCCTACCTAAAGATCACTTCATTAGGAAGTCCGGATCTAAGGGTGGAAGGAAAGGCAAATGCCTTGGTTGCAATAAGTTCAGCCATTATGCAAAGGAGTGTCTGAATGGCAGAGACACATCTCTTGATGAAGATAACAATCATTCCAGGGACATCTTCAATGATCAAAGGAATGACAGGTAATGCAAGTCATCAAGGAAATGGTCGAATCTTCAAAGAAAGCAAGGAACCCCGGGTATGAAGAATCAAATGTTGTTTTTCATAAGATAAAGAAGTGTTATCTTGTATTGGCCCTCTCCTTCAGATTCTTTGGGAATCTGGCTTATTGATTGTAGTGCTTCAAGGCACTTCATCGGATAGAAGGGTGCACTCTCTAATTTGGTAGAGATGGAAACAATCGTGGGATTATACTTGGAGCCAATGCCACCTATCCCGGAAAGGGTGTAGGGAATGTTACCCCTCAATTGAATGAGGGTAACTCGATTCATTTACAGAATCTCTTTTATGTACCTGATCGCAAGAAGAACCTGGTGTCCATTTCAGCAATGGAAGTCAAAGGTTACAGGGTGGCACTCATCGATGGAAAGGTACGTGTTTGAAAATAGAATTTTCAAAGATGTTTTTGAGTTCAAGGTTGTATCAAGTTGCAGGAATTCCACTGGTCTATTGACACATAGCACCAAAGGCCTATGAGTCAGATGGTGATAGGGATGCCTGAATTCAAAAAGAGCATGAAAGTACATGTCTGAGATGTACCGAAGGAAAATCTTACAAGGGGACCATTCCCCTCATCTAGCAGGTCCACAAGTTTGGAACAACCCGAAGGGTTTGAGATTCATGATCAGGAATCTCACGTATGCAGGTGGAAGAAAGCCCTCTACGGCTTGAAGCAAAATTCCTCAGGCATAGTATGAGAGGATTGATAGCTGTCATATGAAGTTGAGATTCACTAAGAGTGAAGCCGATCCAGACCATTGTTTGAAGGTTGTCGATGATAGACCTCTCATACCAGCACCTTCTGAGGATGACCTATTTCAAACAGGTGCAGACCCTCTCACTTGCAGAAGTAAGAGGGAGTTGGATTCCGGATGTGGAATGGTAAACTACAAGCCCATGTCTACCTCGAGGATATTAACTTTCAGAAGTTAAATGGTGATGATGTCGGACCAGATCTGGGAAATGCCTCTGAGTTCCATAAACTCATTTGCATTGATGTTCTTGGTGAGCTTCCGTCCGGACATATGTTTTGCAGTTAGCAAGTGAGCTCATATTTAGTTGAGCCTCACTGGATTGGTGCTAAGAATCTTCTGAGATATCTTCGGGGCACAATCTCTCATGGATTGAGATACACTGCCAGAAATATGAAGTTGCATGATTATTCGAATGCTGACTGCGCAGGCAGTGTGGAGGATCACTAGAGCACTTCTCAGCATTGGTTCTCTTTGGGTTCTGCTTCGATATCATGGATGAACAGGAAGCAAAAGTCGGTTGCTATAAGCACCGCCGAGACCGAATACATAGCTACGAGTATGATCTCGTATGAAGCTGCCTAGTTGTGGAAGCTCTTCAGTGAGATGTTTGTACACATGATGAATACCACTGTGATTCTCTGTGACAACCAGAGGGGGGATTCGATTATTAAGGAATCCCGTATTTGATGATTGCTCCAGCAAATAGACATCAAATACTGCCTTATCTGGAATATGGTAAGTCGATGAGCGAGGAGGCTCCATCGCATTGAGATTGATGTACAGGTCGTAGACATTTTGTCAAAGCCTCAGGAAAGGTCAAATCTGTGACTTTCCCGAACGACTTGGAGTCGTTGAGAGACCTTCTTATAAGGGTCCTGCATGTTGCATGCATTGAGCTCTGGGAGCTCTAGGGGGCTTGGGGTACTTATTGGAGCAACATACGACCACAGGGCGACTCACCCTCCCCTGGTGGTGCGTTATGTACAGGATGATAGGTTCAACCTTCCCTTGTGATACCCTGTGGCGACTGTGGAACAGGATGATTAGTTATCCTGTGGGTCGGGATGATTAGTTCTCCCGTGGCAACTGTGGAACAGGATGATTAGTTCTCTTGTGGGCCAGGATGATTAGTTCTCCCGTGGCCACTGTGAAACAGGATGATTAGTTCTCCGGTGGGCCGGAATGATTAGTTCTCCTATGGCAACTGTGGAACAGGATGCTTAGTTCTCTTATGGGTCGGGATGATTAGTTCTCCCGTGACAACTGTGAAACAGGATGATTAGTTCTCCTGTGGGCCGGGATGATTAGTTTTCCGGTGGCGACTGTAGGGCGGGATGATTCGTTCTCCTGTGGACAGGAGGATTAGTTCTCTTGTCAAGGCATCCTACCCATGCTGTCTGGGACTCATGGGAAGTACCTCTCATGTGATCAATGAGAAGGGAAATGGGGTTAGGGACCATAGTAGTACTATCGATGGATGCATCGTTGTATCTACCGTACTCCCTATGCTAGGATGACCTCCACTGATCTGAGATCAATGCAACTGATCTGGGATCAGTATGAGTTGTTTGAGACACTCTCTTGTGATATTGATCTGGGATCAATAAAACTGACTTCAGTCAGTAAGAGTGATATGACACACTCTCTTCAGATGAACCTGACTTCGGGTCAATAGAGAATGGTATGAGACATTCTAGGTCAATTCTTCTTCTTCATGGTTCAGCGGAGCAGAACAGAACTGCGCAGAGCAAAGCAAAGCAGAGCCCAGTAGAGCAGAGCAGAGCAGTACAAGGCACTGATGGCAGAGATAGTACAGTCGGACATATGGATCAACAGATGGAGTTCTCCCTAGTTAAGAGGGAGTGTTAAAATTGGCAACTAGGGCCAAACTCCATGTGGGTCATCTTATTAATGGAAGCTGATATTTTTCTTGGATCCCTCTCATCGAGAGGTGTAGGATTGATCTAAAGATCATCTGATTCTGATAAGTATTCATGGAGATATGAATTTATTTGTGTTATGGGACAATTCGTCAAGGTCGGCCAGCAACCAAATAAACCCCACTTGTGCTCAACGTTTTAGTATAAATAGACGTGGCCTTAAAGTCATTTCAACACACTTGGATCTCTTCCTCTCTACTTGTCTTTGGGTTTTAGTAGGAGGAGAGATCCTAAGGGATAACGTTGCCCTAATCTAGAGGGCAGAAGCAGGAACTGCCGAGAACTGCCGGAACAGCCAGGAAAGCTGATGCAGAGGGCAAAAGCCGGAACTACCAAAACTGCCAGGAAAGCTAATGCAAAGGGCAGAAGCCGGAACTTCCAAGAATAGCCGGGAAAGCTGACGCAAAGGGCAGAAGCCAGAACTGTCGGGAATAGCCGGAACTGCTGAAGCAAACAAAGTTCCTTCTACAGATTAATTACTCCAAAAGACTTGGAATATCAAAATATCCATTAAGGATATAAATATTATATTAAATATATGAATAAGAATGAGAATGATAATGATTTACAATGAGAACAAGAGGCTTGCTTATATATCACGCAAGTGTCTCTTCATGAAGAGTCATGTCCTATTAGACATGCCTCTTCAACCTAATTATTAGCTTAACTTAACTATTATTTATGATTATTATCTTTTACATTATATTTATATTATTTATATATTTTATTCGTTACATTGCCTCATTCCTCAAAAAGCTTTGTCCTCAAAGCTTGTCGATGAAAAAAAAGCTTGATCTCTTTTTCGGCTTTGAAAGTCTTTCTGTTTTGGAAAAGTCATCCTCGTCGATACAAGTTGATATGATCTTCTGAGTGACAAACAAAATTGTCGCATCGAGAACAGATCAGACCATCCCAGATTAATCTTTTGTATAGCATTCTGATCACTGGAATTTTGTGACGACTTGTTAGCGTAAGACTGAATTGAGATTACATCACTATTATCCAGAACATCAGTTTGTTGTTTCAGTTCTGACTTGTTCAAATATGTAGCATGGTTGATTTGTCTGTTCTCATGATTCGGATGCCAATATGGAACCTTTTTTGTTTGATTTTTCCTTACTGGGCATGCGATAATTTTTATATTTTCTTCTGGCGAAGATGTTGAGTTTGTTATGAAACATTCATTGGGGATGTTCATCGTTTGAATTGCAACATCCACGCGCGTCTTTTCTTCAACTTGCTTGTCTTCTTCCTAAGTTGTAACATTCACTGAATCGGTATGTGTTGTTTTGTCATCAACTTGAATTCCTACATTTGATGCTTCCTTCTTGATAAGTTGTTGTACCTGGTTTTCTAATGACTTCTTATCCTTCTTTAGTATCTTAATTTGCGTCAGCAATTTTTCACTATGGTTTTTAAGTCGAGAAACTTCTTCATTTTTGTCAATAGTGATTTTGTCAATTTCATTTTGCATATTTTGTAATACCTTTTTACCTTCTTGAGAAATTACTTTTGAAATATCCGATATATCTTCTGGCGTTACTGAATTAGGTTTCAGTGTAACATCTTGGAGCGTTATTTTCTTCTTCTTGTAAGAAAATGTTAAAAACTTTTTCTTAGTATTTAGAATAAAGGAACCTAGAGTTTTCATCCATGGTGATCCCAAAACAATGTCACTATCGTTAAAAGATAGGGTTTGCACGGTGAATTGTGAGGTAAAAGTATAATCTCCAATATTTAGGTGTAAATTGCTTATATCGTATTGTTTGCCAAAAAATTTGTTTCAACTATATTTGATTCAGGAATCACCAATTGATTAGCACATTTAGGACTAACATAATTACTTCTTTCAGTAGGACTGATAGAGATTATGATGTCTCTTCCTGTGAGTGATCCTTTGATGTTAAATAGTGTGCGAACACATGTACTACGGGTTTCAGGAAACCTTTCATTACTAGTCTCCATTTTTCCTTGATGTTTTTACGTAAACAATATGTCAACTGGAGCTATTTTTATTATAAAATATCACTTACTTCTCCTATATATATTTTTCAAATATTCTCCTCTTCTTCTTTTTTTGGTTCGCTCTTTTAATAGAAAATTTATATAATAATAATTTTTATATATTATAAAATTATAATTATATAAAATTTATATATACTTTTTTGAAACCCACTTTTCCTTTTATATGTAACTATATAAGGCTTATATAGTATCCTTTTTTATAATTATAATAATATTTTTTTCTCGGAAAATTTGGATGAGACGTGACTCTTGGTACGGTCACAATCTTTAGATTTGAACGATTAAAATTATTTAGATCACACTTTTTTTTCTCCAATGTTATCAAAATATCTTTTACTTTTAAAATACCATGGGCTATTACCATGGGTTGTTTTTAAAACCTCCTGTAAAAAGTAATATTTACCTTTCACGTAAGAGCTTTTGTATTCTTGTTTCTTTAACTTTTAAAATACCATGGGCTATTACCATGGGTTGTTTTTAAAACCTCCGTTAAAATGCTCTGCACGTAAAAAGTAAAACGTATTCCTTTTGTTTTTTCTTTTTTCTTTTTTTCTTTAACTTTTTAAAATACCATGGGCAATTACCATGGGTTGTTTTTAAAACCACGGGCTTCTCCACGTAAAAAGCTTTAAATATACTTGGTATGAGATTTTGTATCCGTTTTGTTTTTTGTTTTTTTACTTTTTATTTTCTTCTTCTTTTTTAAATTTATTTACTTATATTTTTTTTTAATGGCCAAAGGCCTAAAAAATGGAGAATCTCTCAATATATAGCGAAACGCTTCAATTATGACAGCAACAAGGTTGATGATAGGTTGATAGCCAAAGACCTGGTGATCAGCCAAACGTGGCTCTGATACCAAATGAAACAAACAGAGTTCCTTCTACAGATTAATTACTCCAAAAGACTTGGAATATCAAATTATCCATTAAGGATATAAATATTATATTAAATATATGAATAAGAATGAGAATGATAATGATTTACAATGAGAACAAGAGGCTTGCTTATATATCACGCAAGCGTCTCTTCATGAAGAGTCATGTCCTATTAGACAGGCCTCTTCAACCTAATTATTAGCTTAACTTAACTATTATTTATGATTATTATCTTTTACATTATATTTATATTATTTATATATTTTATTCGTTACAACTGTCGGGAAATGTGACGCAGAGGGCAAAATCCGGAACTGCGGGGAATAGCCAGAACTGCAGCAAGTACACCAAGCATGCAAGAGACAACAAACTAATATTGGGATAACAACACGATACTTAGTGCAACAAGCATGTATTGGTACAGCTAGCATGCAAGGGACAGCTAGCATGCAACAACAAGCATCCTAAGGACAACAAGCATGCTAGGGACAACAAGCGAGCAAGGTGCAGCCAGCACATAGGTCAGTACGGCAACATGGTGCAGCAATGGCACATAATGCAGTACAGTGATGGGTACAATCATGATTAATGAAGCATGATGAGATGCAGCATAGTGATGATGGGTGCAGCACGGTGAGGTGCAGCATGATGACGAAATGCAACACAACGATAGGTGAAGGAGTCACCTTGGAGAATCAGTTAAAGCAGCATGTCTTCAACTGATCTCATGTATCATCTTCTTAGAGATGATCTATGCTCTTATCTAGATAAGTCAAAGTGTTGACTTCTGTTGTAAACATATTGTCTCTCTCTACTGAACTATTGAAGAACATATAAGAAGAATTGATCAAGGGTTTCCCCACATTGGGGTTTGTCCCTAGCTAGTGCCACATCTTGTGTCCTCTTGTCTTGGCTTGTCTTCTGCGATTTATGTTTATGTTATATTTGTAGTTTACTTTAATGTTGATGTGATTGCTAATCTGGAAAAGATATTGAGCTAACTGTGAAAATTGAAATAAATTGCTTTAAGCATAGAACATACCTAAAATTAACAAGACTAACGGGGGTAGACCCTACAGAAATAAAATGAAGAGGACTAGTTGGGAACCAACCAATCCGAGAGACACAATTGAGTGACCAAATACTTGTTTAGATTTAACAAGAATTAAATGATTCGATTTAGACGATTGATACCAGTGCCTTATGGAGTCAACTATCTTGATAAGAAATTTAGGACCAAGTATAGGATGGACAATTGTTGCTAAGGAAAATGTTATTATGATGAAAAAATATACAAGATGTGATTAGCAAAGGGATGAGTGAGTAGTCTTGAGGTAAGATCGTTTAAGGCTCAAGTACTTAGTATTGATTAACTTTATGACAAGAGTACTTAATGAAATAAAGAGACAATCTTATACAAGACAAAGTGCCAAATATCTCAAGTGCAAATAAGATACACAAAATAACCACAAGATATATGCTCTTAAAGAAAGATCACTAATATGCCAAAAAATTATAATAACCACAATCCAATAATGATATAAATGCAATGTTCCACCAAGGTTCTGGGACGAGGGGGCGAGGGAGAGAGGGGGCACGGTAGCGGCCTATGCAAAAGCTCCCTACCATTTTTTAGGAAACGTGGGGGAGCGTCAGGGTCTTAAAAATTTATAAATATAAAATATAATTTATTAATTGAGTCCACTATGACAATTTGGTTTGAATTGAAAAGCTGCAAATCATGATCATTGATATGAATTCCTGGAGCAAGAAAGCAATGAATTTGAAAATTTACACAATCCTTCTTAGAAGAAAACTTAAACAAAGAGAGAACTGTCCTTCTTAGAAGAAAACTTAAACATACAGAGAACTCAGAACTATAGTGGATTATGTATAATGATTTTGAGAAACTGAACTTCTAAGTTCCTGATATATTAGTTAGGCAGGCCGTAGATTTTCAATTGATAATATTAATATATGAATAGCCTATTTGGCAATGCTTCCATAGGACTAGCCCATAGGTCTGATATACCTTCACAATTCTGTTTTAGATACTGCTAACCTAGAGAAAAAGTCTAAAAGAAATCATTTTTGGAACTTGGACTAAACAGAACCTGGATGCTTTTTCCACAGGTAAAGACCATAGGCCTAATATAGTAATAGGCTGACTGTCTATTGTTTATTCAATTCCCAGGTAACCATTGCGACAGCCATAACCTTGTGCCATAGATTTTTCCATCGGCAATCTCATGCAAAAAATGATAGACACGTAAGTGGAAGTTACTTTCTTCTTTTCATGTTGTCAGACTACGTAGTTAGTTTCCATTTTACAGATCCTGCGGGTTTCTTTCTTTGAGCGAATGTATATTTCGAACCCTTTAAGTTCTCATGGGATTAAAATTAGATGTCAGGGCAGAATTTTGAGAAATCATATAGGAAAGTAGTTGGGTGGCTGGTGGAATATTAACATTCTGTATTTTAATCAGGTCTTTTTATATCAACAATATTATATTTCAGTCAGGTCTCATCAACACAACGCATGGTAGTCAAGGAGGCAGTCTTTTAAGTTTTTACAAGTCGGATTTTTCACCCATACTTGTGGTTAATTGGTTCCTAGAAACAAAATAGTCAGATCCACTTTTCAGAATATGTGACAGTAAGCTCTTTTCTTAAACCTACTATCACCATGAATGCGGAGAGCCCATATTGAACCAATTCAAGGTCTTGGTTTTCCTAGCTTGCACTTTCAACAAATTGTATTAATTCACTGACTTTTTTTAGGTAATTTACCTTTTGTATACAATTTCTAATACAATCAATAATGATACAACCACTGTTTAAAATCCGAACAGTGAAATCCAACACTGTGAGTGGAGCGCTCAGCGAACTTGCAAAGGCTGTGAGTGTGTTGTTCATGGTTCAGAGTGTCGTTTTTATAACATGAAACAACGATTTTCCAAAACCCTAAATGTTAATTAACTCTTAATTAAAGATTAAGTTCAACATTTAGTTAATTAAAATGGTTTTTAATGCATTAAAGGTGTGCCACGTCCCCCCTCGTCCCCCCACGTCCCCTCTCGCCCCCCTCTCGTCCCCCCACGCCACCCCACGTCCCCCTTTTCGGAAACGCCCCCTCAGGGAAGGGAAACGTTTTCCTGGCACGTTCCACTGAGTTTCCTCCATTTTGGGAGCGTGGGGAAACGTCCCCTACTCGTCCCCAAGTCCCCGAAGCGCGGGGGAGCGAGGAAACTAGACCCCTAGGGGGGGGGGGCGAGTCCCCGTGGAACACTGTATAAATGTCAAGAAAGAGAACTAGAGCATTTATCCAATTTATAAAATTTATGCTTCAACGACAATTCTTCAATAAGATTATCAACGCTCCCTTTAGACAATTAGCATTCTTCTAAGATAATGTCAATGACAATTAGATTCAAACCATTCAATTATCTTCAGATTACTCAATATTATGCAAATGGAGTAAATCACCTTCAATGCTACTTAGCTCAAAAAGAATTATATTTCAATGCAATTAGCATTCATAAGTCAAGGCATGAAAAATGTTTTAGAAAGATAAATATCGACTATTCCTAACTTAAATGTTCTTTAGGGCAGCAAGCTTATATATGTGATTTTGAAGTAAGAAATCAAAAGACAACAGACATTTAGACTCGGAATTCAAAATCCAAAAAACCACTAAAATTTGATGATGTAATCGAAGCAAACAACTGCACTTATTTTCAGAGATGATATCTACGACAACAACTATATTTTCAGAGACAATTAGAGCACCAAAAAAGAAAAAGATTTATGACAGCAAAGAAATGTTTGCTGCAAACAAATATATCAGTCCTTTGAAAACTTGTGACAGTCACCTTCACAATGATGTTAGAGCACTTAATTTTTAGAAATTGTTTTTTAGGACAGCAGTAAGAAAAACTTTAGGACAACAACAAACAAATGTTATGACAGCAACAATATGACAATGAAAACAGTAAGCTATCAATGCTATCTTTATGCCAAAAATTTACCGAAAATTTTCCAAACTTGCCCACATGAATTATCAAAAAATTTCAGCATGTTATGATGTGATTTCCAAAATTATATCAGATCTGATATACTTATTACAGTCAGCAATTAAAATATGAAATAGGCTTAATGATGGATGCCCAACTCAAGAAATTAATTCCTTAATGTATTAGACAACTTAGGAACTTATTTTAGGCTAACCCACATGAAATTTTGCCACTGTTATATTATATTTCATACTTCAAGAATAGAATTATTCGGAGATGACAGTCACCCAAAAATGTAGATCTAGGCCAAATTTTTTATACCCATCAAACATAAGTGACTTGGTAATGTATTTAGCAATTTTTTAAGTTAATTTCAAACCACTTAAATGTGTTTTTCACCACTACTAGAAAGGTATATGACTGTTGTAGCAAAAAGTGAGGAAAAAGAGAGTTTAGAGATCAAACCCTTAGGCCCTAGGCCTTGAAAATAACTTGCCCAAGTTGCCAAAAAAAATTCAATACCTGAAATACAAATTTTTACTAATTTTTCTGCAAAAAACCACCAATGATCAACTTTAGAAAATTTAAATATTCAGATCAAAAATGGAGCAAGGGGAATCTAGGGCCAATGAGGGCTAGCACTAGGCCCAATAGGGCTAGCGTTGAGCTAGGAGAAGGTAGATCTGGGCTTAGGAGCCCCAAAACTTGAAACCCTTGTTCTGAAAAAATTATTTTGTTTTTGATCTTCAGATTTGTTGCAAAATCTTCAATCGCTGACCCTGCAAAAATTTTGGAAACTAGATCTTGCCCTCTAGGGCCTAGATCTATCTTAAAAGACTTTCTTCAAATAATCTCAGATATGAAGCCTTTAATGAAAGATCATATCGTTTTTTTCCATGCAAACAAAAGTTTGAGACTAGATCTTGCCCTCCAAGGTCTAGATCTAGCTCAGATCTAAAGATCTCTTTGGTTGATTTCTCAGATTTATTCCTGCAAACAATCTTTGAGCTCGAATCTTGCCCTCAAGGGTCTAGATCTAGCTCAAATCTGAAGATTTCCTTGGTTGATTTCTCAGATCTATTCCTGCACAAGTGAAAAGAGAAAAACCCAATACCCAATATGTACAAAAATAGATAAAATCTCAAAAACCCAAGTGTTAAAATTCAAAATTATATTACAAAATTTCAGATCTACACAAGTAAATAACAGATTTATACAAATAATTTACAAATCTATACAAATAATTTACACATCTATCAGATCTGAGAAGTATGAGTCCAACTCCGCTCCCAGATCTGTAGATCTAAGGCTCTTTCTAGCCAGATCTAGCTATTTAGCACAGTTTTTTGAAGATAAATATTTTTTTTAATTTTAGATACTAGCCCAGAAAATCCTTGCAAAATATATTTCGTTAAATAATCTTGGAGTTTTAATCCATAAGGCTCTCCAGATCTTTAAATTTCAGGAGTCGGCTGGTCCAACCGAGGACTTCCCGAAACGCCCAAAATCTCTAAATAAAGATGACTTCTACAAACTTAAATATAAGCAATGAAATGAATAAAGGTATAAAATAACGATTAAATCTTCAAAGATTGGAGATACCTGCCAAACAAATAAAAATCTTAATGCTTTCTTAAAACCCAACAATTTAAGCAAAATACTTGTGCAATAAATTGATCGACAAGAACTATTAACCAGCAGCTTATAAATAATATCAGCAAAAAATTAAACACACGTTACCATAAGATACTAGAGAGGAACACTGCCATCAAATAAAACCCCAAAGACTTTGCATT
This sequence comes from Pinus tabuliformis, assembly GCA_031772625.1. Taxonomy (NCBI): domain Eukaryota; kingdom Viridiplantae; phylum Streptophyta; class Pinopsida; order Pinales; family Pinaceae; genus Pinus; species Pinus tabuliformis. The sequence goes on along the minus strand of CM062819.1, from coordinate 1,640,607,599 downwards.
GTGTTATTCCATAAAAATTTACAAGAGCTTCAAGAGATCGGATGATTTCAAATAATAAATGACCTCTAATTTATAGATTAATTCTCCAACGACTAGTTGGCTTGATCCCCGTCAAAGTAATCTCGACCGTTAAAAAATGTTTAATTATCTTTTAATCTCCTCCGTCGAAATTATTTTATTTTTTGAGGACATTCAAAATTTTCATTTAATTGAATTTTAATCAACTAAAATTAATTATTTTGAACTGATTTCCTCAAAAAATTGACTTTGACTTAAATACCAAGGCCCAAGAATCCAAAATCTCTTGAAATTTTCAATATTCCCTTGGCTGGGGACCTCCAAAAATTAATTTCTCTGGGACCCACGAATTTTTTAATTTGGAGAATTAATTTTTCCTAGGACACAAAATTAATTAAATTTTTGGCTTAGGATTTTAATTTATTTTTGCCAAAAAATTTAATTAATTAACTTAAATTTGACTCTAATTAATTAAATTTCTGGCTTAGGATTTTTTAAATTTATTTTTGCCAGAAAATTTAATTAATTGACACATGAGGGAATTAATAATTTTTCCAACCCTCTAAGGGACCATGCATTAAATATTTTTTAATATGAAGATTTTACATTTTAATACATGAAGGGGGAAAACCCGTTTGTTATAGACCCTCAACATTTACCCATTTTTGCGACACAAAAAATATAATCTAGTAGACCAAGTGACTTGTAATAAAATAATTTAGCCAATTAGCTAAAATTATTCTCAAATTACTTTTACAAAGACTCAATCTAAAACGCTAGGACTCACCTAAGATCTTGACGACAAAATCCACCCTAGCTTTGGGGTGAGGGTGGAGGGAAAAACTCTGCTGATTATTTGTGTCTAGAGACAGATAAATCAGTGAGACAAAAAACCTCCTAGAATGGAAATCGTCACCAAAACAATAGGTTTACCTAGGCTGTTACATACAAACGTGATCATACTAAGATTATTTACATTATACATATGCAGAATGGGTTGACATCTTTACAAAACTATCGACAGATGATGAAATCTGAAAGGCGTGTTTTGACCACTGGGACGACACTTGATGATTATATGAAAGACTCCATGCCCAGGGATGCTCCAGAGGACACTTATACCATCAGATATCATCAGTCAATAGTGCTTTTTAACTCTACTTCTATCTTCTCATCATCTTTTTTGTATCCAGATTCTACACCTTGCGGGGAATTGTAATAAGTGATACTAGTAATGATGAGTTTTGACTCTATAACAGGCTTAGGATGTTGGGACTCGATCAGCAAACAAGTACACCTTGGAGTGTTTTTTTATCTGATTAATTATCCCTTCTTTTTTAAAGGCGGATAATTTTCTGGGTCTTTTCACTCACTTTTTACCCCTAAGTCAGGGTGACAGTTTGAAGGTTGAGCCCCTAACACATCTTAGTGTCTAGAGTCGATGTAAATTACCATACTAGATCACACAAAAAAATTCGTGGAATTTGGTTAGGTCTAAGTAGTCATTTTTTAATTTTTTAGATTTCCCGCAGGTCAAAAATTGCAAATAAAATTGTATTTAAATTGTAATAAGTGTAATCTAGAGAGGTTGTATGGGGTATGAGTAATCAAAATTACACCTCCCACCCTCAACTTTCTACCATGACACACTTTGAGGGTTAATAATGTGTTTTGGACCCTCAAAACCCACATTTCCTATGTTTAGTGGAAATTGTGCCATTTAATTAGGCTTGAATTAAATAAAATAGAGAGAAATAAATTATTCCATGTGATAGAATGACGTGGAAATGACTTGGAAATTATCCTAAGTCAAAGAGTTGAGTCAACGAACATGTGGAAGATGACTGAGCACACTGCATCATAAATACACCATTATTTCATAAAATCGTATTTCCCAAAGATAAAGTAGCGGTTGCACATGTGGAAAATCGAATTTATTAGACGAGCTCATGCACTGAAGGAATATTCTATGGTATATTTGGACTGAAGATTAGGTGGCGTCTCATCTCACAGTTATCTCAGGTTCTTCTACTCTTAGCATTCCACTCTTGAGGATTACGAGTTTCACTTGGCCAAACTACTGAGTTGCACATGGAGGAATCACGCAATTCCTAAGGACCTACGCAGAGCTATCTAGGAATCATCTACATATGTGGCATCACTTAGTTCGAGTTTGCATTTGTTGACTGGAGTTATCACGATACTTGGATTCACTCATGGATGATTTTACTATGCCATATATGGAATTCAATTTCCCTTGATGTGCACATATGGAATTCGATTTTGCTCTGATGTCTCTATCTTCTCCACATCGAACTTGACTTATCTTTCCTTCGGATTTTCTCCAAGTTCAGTTCTCACATGCATTATTCCTTGGGATTTTCTCTCAACTCTCTATATAATGACGCTATATGTTCTCATCTTGTATCATGTAATGAGCTATTGGGCTTGGGGAAATTCTATCATTTTGTACTTGCATACTTTCTTAATACAATCAAGACTTTGGGGCTATCTGGCTGATGTTCTCTTGGCGTTATGAGGTGATGTCCTTTCATGCTACTACTATTATGTTTAATTTCTTTCGCATATTGAATTAATATTAGTTTATACATGTCATCTTGCTTGGATTGATGTGTTGGCCCCAAGTCTCACTAAAGTTTACCTCCAACTTAAGTTGGTTGAATAGACTTTTAGGGACCCTCTACCTCTATTGACTGCTCATTATGAAATCCAAATATTTGGGCAATGATGAGGTCTGAGGACTAGAGTTCAATTGTAACTTTGTCTTATTACTAATTAATAAAATAAACCAAGAACAACATTTCATCACATTTGCTTTGTTTGCAAAGTTCTTAAATTTCTTGCTATCTTGATGATTTAAAGTCTCAAATTGAAATCTTATTTCAAGAGGCACTTTGGATGCAATCATTGTAATCCATTATAATTTTGCAATAATTTTAATTTTCTTGTACTTGGAAATTGGCTTATCTTTTGGTTTAATTGCATATTGTCATGAATGGTTGATTTCACTTTCAAGTACTGTTATTTTGGGGTTGTAAACTTAATTGCATGTTGTCAGCTTGGTCTAACATTTGAGTTATTTTTATCATCTCATTCTCGCAAGTAGATTTCTAATGGTATCTTTTTGAGCAAGATAGTTTCCATGCTTTGATTTGTAGACTTATTCATCTTAAAAGCATTTATAATATCTTGTGCTAACAATTTATTGTTTCACTTTTCAGGATTATTTTGGGTTTCCATTTGAAAACATTTCATTTCATTTTAAGCAAATACAATTTCATTTCTTAAAGAGCAATACTTTGAAGGCATTGGTTGTTTATGTATTTCATGCTTATCTTATGTATTGATAGTTATTGCTCATATCAGTTTTGCTTGTAAATCTTAAAGAAATAATCTATTTGACTCTAACAATTCTCCTAGAAACTCACATCTTTTTAACTTAACTTTTCACTAGGACCACCCCCCCTTAGCTAAACTAGGGGATAGCTCAAACGGAGAGAGTCGGGATCAGTTTGACAGCGTCTTCTCTGAGTTCCCTGCCACCAACCACACCTTGTGGGGTTGAAGGCTTTTCTCACTGACTTGTAGGTAGGTGTAGGTGGCAGGGTCAACAACGCGAACACTCGAACAGGATAGATCCATTTTGCGAAAAAAGGGGGTGTACTGCTATGGGGTCATTGACACAGAGTGGTCAACAGGAGGTAGATGACTAAAATTGCCATCTCATACCTGACACTGGTTTCTCCAAGAGCAAAGAGATTCTAGGGTAATGGAACTTTACTAGACCATAAAAGAACTTGTTGCAAAGAGATTCTAGGGCGATGGAACTTTACTAGACTATAAAAGAACTTGTTTCCTGTGGAGTAGAGATCAGACCCATGGGAGGGTGCCAGTGAGATGCAGTTTTACAAAGGCTCAATGATTTGGACTCCAAGTATGACACCCTAATTGATGCAAAAGAGGAGAATGATGCATTGTATACAGGGGATACTCACCAGGCCACAGAAGTTGGTAAAGATGATCCAAAGGAACCAGACCACGCAATCAGAAGGCACTCCAAGCACTCCTATAAAGTTGGACTCAATCTCAGAGTACTGACTCCCGATTGTTGCTCTGCATAGTGCATTTGTCTCCCCTAATTTCCATAAATTGTTTGGGTTATAGCCTCTTCAAGCAAATGTTTGAAATTAGTATCGGCCCTTTTTAGTATGGCATAGATCTGCAAGATAGGCTTGTAGACCGGGCAGCAAGTCTGCTCATAGACAGGAAAAAGTTAAAACAACTACAGACATACATATTTTTTGAATTCAAGGTGACAAGCTCTCTTCTTGCCAGCCTAAAAAACTGCCCTATGTAACTTTCTTGTGAATAACAACACATAGTAGACTAACTTATGAAAAACAATGGTACAATTATGAAAGAACTAATTATACAGAACAGCAGACTGGTGCTTATGTGCAAAAAAACATATACCAATCACAACTTTTCCTTTGATGCATTCAAATACTCAATGCTATTATTTTGAAGTTAGAAATTTATCTCCATAATATAGACAATCACAAAGAAGCAGAGGGAATGTATGAAAAGCACACCAGAAATGGAACCAAGTGCTTCAGCTGCTTCATGCCGAACCATGGGGTGTTCATTAGCATCCCTTAAAGTTTCTGAGAGTGCAACTGATGAGGCTTTGTCTTGCAATTGCCCTAGAACGTATGCAACCTGGAAACAAATATTGCATAGGAAAAGTCATGAGATTCTGTCTTCTTGTTTGCATATGTACAAAAATATAGTACCTTGAATAACAAGACATCTTGGTATATCCTAATTTCACTTGCCAAATTAATAAAATACATGAAGGCATTGAGATTTAAACCGTTCAATTCATCTTTTTTGTCATAGCGGTTGCATTTCTTGATTAAAGAAATCTAACTTTAGAAGGTCCCTCTGTCTGAGGGATTCCAGATATTGACTTTACGCAGAAATCTTTGGAGATTGCTAGATGCTACACTTGGTCTAATCAACAAAATAATTCATCTAGAGTTTTTCAAACATGAATGGATGGGTTCTATGCACAGGGTCACCTTTACCAATAAATCCTGATACACTGTTTGTAGATGACTATAAACTACTTCAAATCAGTTACCAATTTACACTTCTCTTTACTGAAGGGACATCTAGCTCTGCATCCAACTTAGCTTAAAGATTAATACTTCCCTTTTGGAGTCACGGGTGTGAAATCTTGTACCTAGGCCAACTAGCAACTCAGTTTGGATTTATTCTATGAAGCCTTTGTCCATGTGAGAATAATAACATGAAAATAAATGTTAAGTGACCCAACTTAATATCATAATGGTCACCTTTGTAAATGATGTGTGTCAATGTGACAGGTAGGTAGGTGAGGTGTCATAGGAAACTAGAAACAAAGAGTTATATAGGATTCAAACAGTTATAGGGTATGAGTTTGTATATTTGAAATGATTGTCACTTTTGTAAATAGCGTGTGTTAATGTGACAGGTAATTAGGTATGGTGCCATAGGAAACTAGAAACAAGAGTTATAGAGGATTCAAATAGTTATAGGGTACGAGTTTGTATATTTTAAATGACTGTAACCCTTGTGGGGAATTTGAACTCTTCTCATCGACACAAGCATTTATTTCCTTTCTGCTATATTTTCACCTTTGCCTTCTTTAATCTATTCTTCTATATTTCTCTACTTGCCATACTGACTCTGACATGGGATCAGAACAGGTGCAGTCCCATTTTTTGAAGGATTCCTGGTGGCAGTCTCACTTTTTTGAGCACTGAACTCTGTAATTGATATTTTATGCTCCTGAGTATCTTTTGCCATGCTTTGAGGATTTGGTTGTGTTAATGTTTGTCGCTCAGACAGGTATTTCCATGACAGTGTTTACTCGTGGAAATTGTCATTAAATGTATCCTATGCTTTTTCTAGAAGTTTACTTAATTAATTATTAATAAAGTGAAAGTTTTTTATTAAACTAACTTTTAATTAATAAAGTGACTAAAGTGGGTCACTTGATGATTTAATTAAAAGAAAGCCATCGATCTCACAGTTAGATCTTTAACCCTTGAATATTAGGTTTTTGGCTCATGCCAAAGTTATGAAAGAAATAGAGGGGAAAGGACAAAAACACAGGGAGTATTCATTTCACAAGTCACGTGAGTGAAGGAAAAAATCAGATTGCTGAATTTTAGCTATTGGCAAGGAGATTTCAACAGTAGTTCAGCAAAGAGAACAGCAGCCCTACATTCCAGCAGCAGCAGGCCATACATCCGTCAGTACAGATTGTAGGGCAGCCTGCCTCAATTTCTATGCAGACTGTAATTTTCAGGGTGGTTGTTCGTTTGATTAATTTCTCAGTCATTTTTCCCTCTAAGGGAGCTCTTGTAAGTTTTGAAGATATTTTTAAATGATGAACTGATCTAGAAGAGCAGAAATAAATTGTGCACCGTGTGTGATTGCTTTTCTCGTTTTCCGCTGCATGCGAGAATTAATAATTCTATCAAGTAACTACATCTGATCTGTTTCCTTAGATCATTGGTTTTAGGATAAATTAACATGGTATCGAGAACAATTGCTCTTAAGAGAAAAATAGATCTATTGTTTTCTACGTTACTTCAGCAAGCTTGAGAGACAGATCTCGGGACAGCCATGTTGGTAACCAATGTGAAGGTTGAGGATCGACTTGATGGAGCTTTGAATTTCTTGCCATGGAAAGCAAGAATCTCAGTGATCTTGAAGAAGCAAGACTTGTGGGAAGTCATGTCCAACCCTCCTCTGTTGGAAATACTAAGAGGAGGGTCAATCACTGTTTCCTTCCAATTAGTTAATTTTTAATCTTCAGAACATTAAATTCACATTAGCATTAGATCAAACATAAATCAACATCACATCACTAACAACACCTTTCAACAATGCACAACAACAAAGAAAGTACGCCAAAGATTTTTAAATGGAAACCTATGTTACCAGGAAACGTGGGTTCGGGGACGGGTACGGTACAGGTGCATCACTTTTTGAAATAGGGTACGTGGGTTCGTCGGCGGTATATTATAATTTATATATTATATATTTTCTAAAGTATAATATATATGAAATTTGAAATCTTCCAACTTACATGTTAACAATTGTTTAAGTTGAAACCTAACAATATGCATGTTAACAATTGTTTAAGTTGAAACCTAACAATCTGATACTCATCTATGACACTAGCGGGAAGACTAAAATCCTTTTAAAATACACATACATTTCATTATTAAGTTGAAAGATAGTGTTGTTAAGGTCTATAATAAAGTTAATGACAGGGACAACCTATTCATGCTAGAAAAATATGAAGTTGACCTCCAGAAAATTCATTATTATCAGTCACCTAGAGAATGTTTCCAGATAACATAATGTCATCCTTCTACCAATCCTTTCATGAACAACACTTTAGCTTATATATTTAGTGGACCTACTAAATACATCGTTTGCACCAAAAATAACATAACAGCCCTTCCAGTATGATTCTACCATATTTAGATAAAAGTATGGTACAGCAATCTGGCTGCATTAACCTGGCAATCTTTAAAACCCAACTTCAATTGTAAAAATGTCATTATAGTGAGCTGGTTAATTAAGGATGCATTAAACTTAATAAGTTATAAGTAAGCTACTCTTCGGCATGAGGAGATTATCTTCTGCTGATATATCATATAGATATCCGATATCCAAATCATTTCTCTATCATTTGTTTGATACTGAAATTTTAAACTTCCATGAACTTATTCAACACAGTGACGAGCCATTACGTGGAATGTGAGAAGAAAAGGAATTTTGGAAAAAAGAAAAAATGTCGTCAAGAAACCTTCATGCACCCATTTTCGGGGTTCACACACCCATTTTGGGGTTCCACGAAACCAATTACGCAAAAGAACCCAGCCCAAAGATACTTTGTATCGGGTTCTTATGGGAAATACTGGGTTCGTTTGGGTTTGTTAGGGAAGTAATCAATTCATGTGGACGAGAACTCGAGACAGTTTCGCAAACCCCACCCCTGGGTTCGCGAACCCGTGCTTCACAAGTGGAAACCCTTCCGCGAGAAAAACCACTAAACGCTTCTTAATATAGGTCTTCAAATTTACATCAATTAGGAAGCTCCAACTTCCAAGATTTTCAGCATCAACTGAAAGAGGCTCCAACCCCGTAGTTTACAAGCTCCAACCTGAAGGACACTCCAATGCCTTGATTTACCAGCTCCAATTGGAAGGACGCTCCAACGCTCTAATTTACCAACTCCAATTGGAAGGATGCTCCAACACCCTAATTTGCCAGCTCCAACACCAAGAATGCTTCAATGCCCTGGTTTACCAGCTCCAACTAGAAGGACGCTCCAACACCATGATTTAATAGCTCCAACTGGAAGGACGCAACAATGCCCTACACAGGCTCCAACCTGCCCTAGCACCACCCTGTCCCCCTGAAGTGTTCTCACGCTCCAACATAAAGGAGACTCTACTCTTTTTCCTTGCACCACCTTACCACCATGAAGATAAAAGATTAAAAAAAATAAGATTTGCCATTGTCTCTGCCACTACGTCAATTTGTGATCATATATATTTTGTCATACAACCACTACACCTCTCTCAATAGCTCTACTCAACAAGATCAACTCTGCTCAACACTGCTAAAACCTCACAGCAACAAAATGCTCCCATCAAATGCGAATCGGAACATACTCTGGCACAAACCTTCAATCATATTGTAGATAGCTATACAATCATTTTCTACTCATCAATACATAAATCCTCTAAGCTTTGTCTTCAACATCATTATATCACCAACAACAACATGTGCAAAGCTTATACGAGAAAACCCCAGCAACTCTGCTCTACTTCTGCTCAACATGAAATCCCTATAGTGCAGCCTCTATCTAAACCCTAGCAATAATACCTTCCAGTAACAACAATCCTGGGAGATCAATGTTCAAGTGTCATGATACCAAACTTCTATAGTCTAGTCATAATAATTTCCAGCAGTATTGAAACCTTAACTAAATAGAAGCTCCAAACCCTAGTTGCATCAATGTAACTTGCAGTAGCAATACAATATCAGGCCCATCATTTTGTTAATCATCCTCTCTCATTGGCAAACCCTTATGGTTATGTTTGCCTTTGAGTTGCGATCACAATGCTTCATCCAATCTTCAATTTGAAATAAAAATGAGTCCAAAAACCCCCAAAACCATTCATAACCATATTGCAAATTAAGAGTTCTACAATTTGTCCATTTTAGGGTGTGCTTCTACAAACTGTCACTTTTTGGCATGTTACAAACTGAATATTGTAAGTTTGCTATTCATTCGAAAAAACGAATCAAATGGGCAAAAATAAAATAACTTTCCTACTTGTCAATTTTGGGGCTCGAACCTGAAACCTTGGGTTCTCTACATTAATTTAACACCCGCTGCACTCCACATTGGTGCTTGGAACATTAGCCAATTAAATTGTGATGGAGTTGTATCATGTAATACCAAACTATGCTATATTAAATGCGCCATATCACTCAGCTTCTACGATCACTCGACAGCCACAAACACACACACACACACACAATTCCACCTATATTAGAAACTCATCACAGAACTTCTTCACCTAATGCTCCTTCAAACAATCGCTTGGCCAACAATATGAGAAGGATCGACAGCATGATGTTTACGATCTGGTCAATCCAAGCTAGGGTTTGAATCAGGTTCGTCTTTCTTGAGTGCTCACGTAGAATTCAATTGAAAGCGTGGAAGACGTCAAAAATGAGGATGTGAACTATTTCCACAGATCCTGTTAACTCTCCATCATGCTAGCGGACAACATAAATATTCTTGTCATTTACAACACCTCGCACTCAGGGTTTCATTTAGGTTTTCTTATCGATCCAATTGCATGTTTTTTAAACAAATATGGACTCCGATCAAGATGTGTATAGTAAATTCAGCCCCGAGTTCTTTAATTGTTAGCTGCTAGGATCAATGGCTTGATTAGTGTGGAAAGACTCACGTGGATGTGCTCAGAATCGTTTTCAGTTAGGGTCTAGTTCTCTGCATGAGTCGTTGTCGGCTATTCCTCTAGTGGCTCATTAATCTCAATGCAGAGGTGGCTTGTTCGGCTGCATGAATAACCTGGAGAAATGGTCGGCTACTACATGAGTTTATCAATGGTGGTTCGAAACCATCGGCTCTATTAGTGCATTGCCTCAGTCAAAAGTTTATTAGGAAAACCAAACTCAACCTTTAAACAATCCGTAAAAGGGGCTCAGAAATAGTCTTAGCCTCAGAACTTGATGTTTGTCACAACCAGAAACCACAAAAGGATATAAAAATTAAACCCACAGCATCCTAGATTAATTGAACAGCTAGATGCCTCAAAAGATGCGACAATGAGCCTCAATGAAAGAACAATGAGTAGATGTCATTAGCGATTAGAATCTCTGTTCAGAATAGGAGTGGAAGGTGCTCAGAAAACCTGTTCAAACCCTCCAGCGAAAAAGCCTTGCTCAGACCCAACAAAAACTATCTATCAAAAGAATAAGCTAGAAAACCCAGATCAAAAGATTAAACCAGAGAAACCCTTCATAAATTCGACCTCCTTCTAAAGATTTATGGGGCTACTCAAGGGCAACAGTTATTGAGAGATATTTTGCACAAGATCAGATAAATTCACTTGCTTTGTGAAGGAGATGAGTGCCTTTATATAGGTTTTGAAGAGGTATCCTTGAGGGAGCCGACTTGCACAATTTGGAGGGAGAAATTGAAATTGAAATTTTGTTTTTGGAACCAAAAACCCATATTTAATTTAGGGCTGACTTGCACTTTGGAGAAAGCTATTTTAATTTGAATTTTTGAATCCCATAATCAATAAGACCACAAAATGTTTTAACCACAAAACATTTAACTTAATCCTTTAAGGAAAGTTCTTCTTAGCCTCAAGATTTGATCAATTTTCTAGCCAGTAATACGCTGCCACATCATCTCATTATGGGGAGTTGGACCACAAGAAGAGAGCTTCAATCTTTCAATGAACATATCTTCGTAACTAATATGAACCACGAGGCATGTCATATACCGTTGGAATCAGTACGACAAGGAGCATCCAATGATAAAGGTTTCTAGAGCGAATTCATTGATCTTCTTCCTTAAAAACTTCAACAAGTATGGGGCTTCTAGGGTTTCCTTCTAGGGCTTCTTGTCTATTGGAGTTTCCAACTGATATAATCCATGACATATATTAAGAGCGGTCAAGATCCGACGTTGGCAACAATGACAACACCATTCAACGTTCGCAACGAAAGCGTTGTGAGCCCATTACCCTTGTTGGGCATTGGATAATCAAATGCTCCTCGTGATTTTCACAACATGTGCTTAACTGCCTCTTAAGAATCTGTTAACTCTAACGATGCGTCTGTTTACTAACACCTGTGAGTTTTGGTGTAATGGAAATCGTGATTCCATCAAGTGGTATCAAAGCCAAAGGTCTCGAGTTCAAAGCACACTCGGCTTGCGTTGGGGGGAGATTGTTGGGCATTGGATAATCTAGTGCTCCCTGTGTGTTTTGTGACATGTGTTTCACTGCCTCTCGAGGATCTGTCAACTCTAACGATGCATCCATTTACTAACACTTGCAGGTTTTGGTGTAAAGGAAATCGTGATTCCAACATCTTCTACCTCCAACATAGACCTCATGGAGCACGCAGATACCAACAGTAGTAGACCCTGCAGTGAAAGCAACATCGGATAAGGACATAAAGGAACAGAGGGTGATCCTTGAAGCTATTAAGAATAATTTGATTCAGCATGTTGCAAAAAAGACCAGATCTACCAATATGCTTGATGCCCTAGTATCGCTTGTCCAAAATGATAACATGAGTCCAAAAATGATTCTCAAAACTAAGCTCAGAGAGTGCAGAAAGAACCCCTCCAACAGTGTGACCAACTACCTTATGAGGATCACACAAAGCAAGGTTCAACAAATGGCCCTTAAGTCAGTAGTACGTGCTCTTGTATTTAGAGTTGCAAAAGTTACATGCCCAAAGAACATTTCCTCCCCCACCAGGGTTTGCCCCAATTCCAAGTTTTCTAGTTACATACTTCTAGAGCAGATATTTTCTTCTTGAGCCTGTCATCTTATTAGAACAAGGTTATGTGCAGCACTAGAAGCTACACTTGCAGCTCCACTTGCAGCAAAAGGAGAACCAGCAAAAATAGGTGAACTTGAAGGAGCACTAGCGAAGATAGATGAACTAGCAATGACATTCCTATTGAATTTTTTTGGTTGTTGCGGTCGATATTCATTAGCCCACCAAAGAAAAAGATGAACTTAAGTCGGCCCTAAAAAGAAAGATGAAAAGGAAGGAATGTAAAATTTAAATTTGAATTTATTTTTTCCTCTAAAAGATAAGTCATCCATCCAAAAGGTTCATGTCGACCAGCCTTAAATACACACCTATTCAGGCTCATTAATCGCTATAAAAGGCCACTCGTCCTCCTCCTTTTGGCATCAATTCGGATCACCACAAAATCTTCTAAGATTATATTCACGCATGTGAAGAAGAGGAGACAAGCAAGGTTCGACCAGTGAAGTTTGACCAGTCTCTTTCACTCGCGTTGACCAACATTTGACCAAGTTCTGGGCAGTTTGTTTGACTGAAGTTCTAGATAGTTTTGACCGCAATTGACTAGGGTTTCTGAGGCAGTTGCAGGAGGCTAAAATTCAGCCTTGTTGACCCGGATTGACCGAATTTCTGACACAACAAGAGGAAGACCAAAATGTTGGTCTACTTGACCAAGTTTGATTCATTTGTTTCTAAGGTTTGTTTGACCTATATTAACTGGAAAATCTGAATTGGACAATTTCTCTAAGAAAAGGTTGTCGGGTTTTTCCCTAGTTACGGTTTTCCCATGGTAAAAATTTGTCTCTTGTGTTTGGATGTCTCTTCATAATCCTACTGTCATTATTGTTAAATTGTTGAGATTTTATGTGTATTGCTTAATGATGTATGCAACACAAGATAAATTAATAAAGAAGTCATTTGAAGTAATTACCAGATTAGGAAATCATGAAAAATCAAAATGGTATCAGAGTTATGGGTAAAAGAGCAATCTTGATGAAATTTCAGTCCAAGTTCTGTAACCCTAGTTCAAGAAGTCAATTGAGTCATTGTCATATATGAAAGACCCCAATGGGCATATTGTATCATGTAAAGGAAAATATCTAAGTCAATTGAGTCATAAAGACCCGCGAAGATCAAGTCGACCTAGTTGCAACAAGTTGGCCTACACAGTGACAAGTAGGCCTCATGAAAGGGCTATTTGACCACCATGAGTAACCTATATAGAAGGGAGAACTCAACCTCATCAAAGTGGCATCCAAAAACTTCATTCAAGCACAAGAAGAGCAAGGAATACCTAGTGAAGAGAAGAAGAACAAAAGGAAGAAGGAAGCAAAGATTTTAAGGACTGTTTTTGGGTTGTCATGTAGGAATTGTCATATAGAACACCAAAGGACACCGGTCACAAACAGATCACAGATCGGTACACCCATATACTTGACGTGGTTAAAACCCTCAAAGAGGGAAACAGTCCACGGCCTGAGCCAACGCGACAACTTCAGGCAATTTATTAATGTAAGAGAAAGAAAATTTACACAAGCTTCTCTCATGAACAGTCACCTAACAAATGACTCTCCATGCTCTTTAAATAGAGATCACAGACCAATCGGGTGTTATGCCACGGATCAAGTGTCGATAATACCGAGGAGAGAATGAACAGTCGGATCACCTCATGTCTAGAACATATCGTGATTTTCGGATTGTAAGTTACAAAAAGTACATAGTAAAGAAACACACTTTACCTAACTATACACTAGACTAAGTTATACTTAACTATTTCCTATGTGTCGGAATATCCTAACGTCCCCCCTTAAGAACAACTTCGGATAGGATTGAAGGATGTACAAAGATGACACAATAGGAGAAGAAAGGAGGCATTAGAGCCTATCCCCCCTTAGTGAAAATTCTTGAACTCCAACCATAAATCGAAATTTAGTAAACTTCGCCTCTGTGAGAGCCTTTGTAAAGATGTCTGCAACTTGATCATTGGTTGAACAATATTGCACTTCAAGAACATGGTCATGAATGAGCTTTCTAATGAAGTGCATCTGTAGTTCAATGTGTTTGTTGCGCTGATGTTGGACTGGATCTTTGCATAGTTGAATGGCACTTTAATATCACACCAAAGTGTAGTCGGATGTTGCTGCTGAAAACCAAACTCTTACAAGATCTGACGAAGCCACAGGGCTTCCTTACTAGCTTCTACAGTGCCACGATACTCTGCATCTGCTAAAGAAAGAGAAATGGCACTTTGTTTCTTGCAAACCCATGTAATAGGTCCAGAACCAAGAGTGAAGACATAACCTACAGTAGACTTCCAATCATCGAGGTCACCAGCACAATCAGAAACAGTGAAACCAACCAATAGAGGAGATGCTTCTGCACTGTAATGAATCCCAAACATAACTGTGCATCGAACATAACGAAGTATTCTTTTAGCTGCCTTCCAATGACTTTCAAGTGGGTTTTGCATAAACCAAGCAAGAAGGCCAACAGCAAAGGAAAGATCAAGACGGGTATGGGTTAGATACAAAAACTTTTCCAACAAGCTGACGGTATAAGGTAGCATCAACTTCAGGGGAAGTACAAGTGACTTAAAGTTTGGCTCCAGACTGAAAGGGAGAAGGGGCTAGCTTACAATCTTCCATGTGAAAGTGACGTAGAAGATCACAGGCATACTTGGACTGGGAAAGGGAATTACCTTCTTTGGATTGCACGACTTGAAGACCAAGAAAATAATGCAGGTGTCCTAAGTCTGTCATTTCAAACTGCTTTTTAAGGCTAGACTTCACATGGTTTATAAGGTTGGGATCACTACCAGTAAGGATAAGATCATCAACATAAAGAACAAGAATGATAAGGGACTTACCCACTTTCTTGGTGTAGAGAATGTTGTCAGAATGACACCTAGAAAAGCCAGTATCTAAAAGAAATCTATCCATTTTGGCATACCAAGCCTGAGGCGCTTGCTTGAGACCATAAAGGGATTTCTTAAGCCAACATACAAAGCTGGAGTCTGTTTGTATAAAGCCAAGAGGTTGTTCCATAGAGATTTCTTCATGCAAGTCCCCATGCAAAAAGGCGAATTTAACATCCATCTGATGGACTTCCCATTTGAAAGAGGCAGCAAGGGAAAGTACAAGGCAGATAGAGTTCATTTTTGTAGGAATGTACAGGGTAAGTTCCTCAGACAGAACACCAAAGGACACCGCTCACAAATAGATCACGGATCAATACACCAGTATTCTTGACGTGGTTAAAACCCTCAAAGAGGGAAACAGTCCACGGCCTGAGCCAACACGGCCACTTCAGGCAATTTATTAATAAAAGAATGAAAATTTACATAAGCTTCTCTCATGAACGGTTACCCTACATATGACCCTCCATGCTCTTTAAATAGAGATCATGGACCAATCGAGTGTTAAGCCACGGATCAAGTGTCGGTAATACCGAGGAGAGAATGAACCGTAGGATCACTACATATCGTGATCGTCGGATTGTAAGTTACAAAAGTACATAGTAAAGAAACACACTTTACCTAACTCTACACTAGGCCAAGTTATACTTAACTATTTCTTATGTGTCGGAATATCGTAACATCCCCCCTTAAGAACAACTTGGGATAGGATTGAAGGATGTACAAATATGACACAATAGGAGAAGGAAGGAGGCATTAGAGCCTATCCCCCGTTAGTGACAACTTCCTGAACTCCAACCATAAATCGAAGTTTAGTAAACTTCGCCTCTGTGAGAGCCTTTGTAAAGATGTCTGCAACTTGATCATCTGTTGAACAATATTGCACTTCAAGAACATGGTCATGAATGAGCTTTCTGATGAAGTGCATGTGCAGTTCAATGTGTTTGATGCGCTGATGTTGGATTGGATCTTTGCATAGTTGAATGGCACTTTGATTATCACACCAAAGTGTAGTCGGATGTTGCTGCTAAAAGCCAAACACTGACAGGATCTGACGAAGCCACAGGGATTCCTTACTAGCTTCTACGGCACCACGATACTTTGCTTCTATTGAAGAAAGAGAAATGGCACTTTGTTTCTTGCAAGCCCGTGTAATAGGTCCTAACCAAGAGTGAACACATAACCTGCAGTAGACTTCCGATCATCAAGGTCACCAACCCAATCGAAATCAGTGAAACCAACCAATAGAGGAGATGCTTCGGCACTGTAATGAATCCCAAACTGAACTGTACCTCGAACATAACCAAGTATTCTTTTAGCTGCTTTCCAATGACTTTCATGTGGGTTTTGCATAGACCGAGAAATAAGGCCAACAGCAAAGGAAAGGTCAGGACGAGTATGGGTCAGATATAAAAGTTTTCCTACAAGTTGACGGTATTAGGTAGCATCAACTTCAGGGGAAGTACAAGTGACTGAAAGTTTGGCTCCAAACTGAAAGGGAGAAGGGCCTGGCTTACAGTGTGTAGAAGATCACAAGCATACTTGGACTGGGAAAGGGAAATACCTTCCTTGGATTGCAAGACTTGAAGACCAAGAAAATAATGCAAGTGTCCTAAGTCTGTCATTTCAAACTTCTTTTTAAGGCTGGACTTCACATGATTTATAAGGTCGGGATCACTACTATTAAGGATAAGATCATCAACATAAAGAACAAGAATGATAAGAGACTTGCCCACTTTCTTGGTGTAGACAGTATTGTCAGAATGACACCTAGAAAAGCCAATTTCTAAAAGAAAGTTATCCATTTTGGCATACCAAGCCCGAGGGGCTTGCTTGAGACCATAAAGGGATTTCTTAAGCTGACATACAAGGCTGGACTCTGTTTGTATAAAGCCAGTAGGTTGTTCCATAAAGATTTCTTCATGCAAGTCCCCATGCAAGAAGGCAGATTTAATATCCATCTGATGGAATTCCAATTTGAAAGAGGCAGCAAGGGAAAGAACAAGGCGGATAGAGTTCATTTTGGCAACGGGGGAGAAGGTTTCAGTATAGTCAATGCCTTCAACTTGTGAAAAACCCTTAGCAACAAGACAAGCTTTATGTTTATCAACTTTTCCATCTGGTCCATACTCAGTTCTGTAAACCCATTTGCATCTGACAAGTTTTCGTCCCTTTGGAAGAGGAACAAGATCCCATGTATCATTCTCCAATAATGAATGATATTCTTCATTCATAGCTGTGTCCCAATCTGGATGGCCTGAAGCTTCTACAAGGGTGTCAGGATCATAGTTCGTTGAAGCTTGAGCCAGTAAAGAAGAGGCTCTATCGAACTGAGAACATGTACGTCATTGATCTGTAGGATCACCGACAAGAGCACCTGCTGCATCCCGAGTAGCACAGACCCATTTTGGAAGCTGAGGAGCTGAAGGAGGATCCTGAGAAGGTGGGGGAGGATTGTCATCCTTGTTGTCATCATCTGAAGAAGAAATATTTTCAGAAGTAGAAGGGATAGAGAGAGGTGGCACATCCGCCAAACTAGGCTCGTAGGCCGATATATTTTCAGCAAACTTTACATCTCTTCTAATGATAACATTTTTGGACTTAAGTGGAATAAGTCTATATCCTTTGACATCTTCAGAATATCCAACAAAAATACATTTTTCACTCTTAGGTTCTAAAGCTTTATGTTTCTCATCTGGAATATGGGCCCATGCTTCACTTCCAAAAACACGAAAGTGACTTACATCTGGTTTAATTGAGCTCCATGCTTCTTCTAGAGTGATATTCTTTAAAACCTTAGTAGGAGTGCGATTTACTATGTAATTTGCACAGTTAATTGCTTCTACCCAAAAATTAAGACTAAGTCCTTTAGATTGAAGCATACAATTAGCCATTTCCTTTAAGGTGTGATTCTTCCTTTCAGCTACACCATTTTGTTGTGGAGTATATGGAACAGTATGTTGCATTTGAATTCCATTCTCAGTGCAAAAGTTGATGAATTTGTTGTTAACATATTCTCCGCCATTATCAGATCTTAGCTTAAGAATTTGATGTCCAAATTGTTTTTCAACAAAGGCCTTAAAGGCCAATAATATGTTAAATACTCCACTCTTGAGTTTTAAGAAGTATACCCAAGTGCGTCTGGAGAAATCATCAATGAAAGTTAAGAAATACTTGTAATCGTTCATGAGAGAAGCTTATGTAAATTTTCATTTGTTTATTAATTAATTGCCTGAAGTGGTCGCGTTGGCTCAGGCCGTGGATTGTTTCCCTCTTTGAGGGTTTTAACCACGTCAAGAATACTGGTGTATTGATCTGTGATCTATTTGTGAGCGGTGTCCTTTGGTGTTCTGTCTGAGGAACTTACCAGAGAATGAAACAACTGGAAGTGGACCACATAATTCACTATGCACAAGCTGTAAAGGGGTTGAGGCATGCCAAGAGGCAAGTTTTTCAAAACTACCCCGATGATGTTTTCCGAGTACACATCCGGAACAAACACCATCTTTGCAAGATACCATTGGAAGACCTATCACCATATTTTCTTTACATAGATTCTGAAGCGAGCAATAGTTTAAGTGACCAAATCGCTCATGCCAAAGTTTGCTCACTTCGTCATTATGAGAAACAAACACTGAGGGAAGATTTGATGACCCAAAGTTGTTAAACTTATACAACCTTGTAGAATCATCAGCAATGCCAGTAGATAAAATCTGTCTAGGATCTCTTAGGTCCTTAATTACAACATCGTGAGGTGAAAATTCAACGATTTTACCTTCACCTGAATGAGTTATCTGATATACAGATACAAAGTTGCAAGCTAAGGTTGGAACACATAATACATTATTAAATTGACCATTATCTAGATGAACAGTTCCAGTCCCTACAACAGTAAGAGATCTATCATCATCAACATATATATTTTTGGTGTTACAATCTTTTAAAGAAGAAAACATGGCTTTGTTTTTGGCCATGTGATAAGAAACTCCAAAATCAATGAGCCACTCATGAGAATGAGAAGAAGAAGATACATTTAGTGCATAACCAGATCGAGATGCTTGACAACCACATGTAGAAAGTTGAAGAGTGCTCCAAATGGATGTTATGCTTTTTCATTGCTGCTTCCAAGGCTTCCATCTTCTTAAAGCATTTGGATTCTAAGGGGCCATTTTGATTACAAAAGTGACAATGTCTATCAGTCTTCTTCCCTTTGTTTTTATTTGCCTTATCATTTTGTTGAAATGATTTTTCATTCTGAGACTGAAATTGCTTAGGACCCTTCTTTGATTTAGGACCATTCTTTTTAGGATACTGGTTCTTAGGATTCTTTGAATTTAGTTGTTGCTTGGCGGCTAAGACTTTCTTAGAAGAGTTTCCAAGATTAAGAAGACCAAGATATAAGAGCTTTTCTTGTTCTCTTATTAAAAAATCACAAAAGGCATCAAAAGAGGGGGACTTGTAGTCTTGTCCTTGAAATATAAAGGTTTATCTAGTAGAATGGAAGGTGGAAACAAACACAGAGTAGGTTGGTCCCAACTTAGTAAGAATGGAATAGATAAAGATACCATCTTCTTTCTTAACTTTAACACCTTCCAAGAGAAGTCTAAGAGTCTTGAACTTGGACAAAAAATCTTCAATGGAAGAAAAATTATTGGGGTCCAATGTAAGCAACTCATTTTCAAGTTGATGGGCTCTGGTTTCATTTTTAATTCCAAAAACTTTAGTGAGTTGTTTCATTGCTTCATTAGAAGTATCAAGTTCTGCGATATGGAATCTAAGGTCTGGAGAAATAGACATCCCTATCAACCCACGTGCTTGATCTTGCCTATTTTCCAATTTGGTTGCCTTATCTTCATCTTGAGGTTTGGTTTCTTGGCCTAAGGCTATTTTGTAAAGACCTTTACTTCTAAGTAAATCCACAATGTATGACCACCATTGGAAGTAGTTGGTGCTGTCAAGAATAACTTGGCATGGACTTTCCATTTTAATAGAAACTGAAGTTGTAGATGTTGAAACTAAGTGTTCCAATAGAAAGATCTCAAAAAATTAGGCTGATTCAAAAAAAAAGGCTTCCGGATAAAGAAGTTATGGCCTTTTGAAGAAAAGTTGTTGAAGATGCCGACGAAGTGCGTGAATGTGCGGAAATGAATAATAATGTTACATTTAAAAAAAATCCCCCCCCCCCCTTCCAAACATAAATCTAATGAGCTCACTTTAAAAAAAATAAGGTGACTCACTTTTATAAATAAGTGAAAGTCATTTTTTCAATGGTACTTTATGAGCTACCCACTACATTGTAACTTAAATAAAAGATAAAGAGACTTTAGAATTATAAGTGACTCACTTTTTATAATGGGTGGGAACACTTTTACATAAATTAACTTTAAAACATAAGCTACATGTGCTTTTTGAAAAATTAACTCAACAAAAAAAAAGACTCGAATCCAAGACCTCTATTCTCATAAAGTAACTTTGGACCAAGTGAGCTAGTTTAAAATGTTAGTAATTTTTGGAAAAGAGGAAGGGGGGTTTTTTTTTAGTCACTGAAACTTTGGGGTGTGTGCTTACTTGAGAAAGCTCTTTTTTGCCTACAAAACAAAAACCACAAAACCCAACACGGACATACAAAAAAAAACAAACCTTATAGTTTGAAGTTAGCTTTACCCGGAAACTAAAAAATTTCCTCAATGTTTTTGATTTTCCGAGATCACACTAAAGCGCGGCAGAAAAGAGCATACACATGATCTTAAAAATGACGTAGCTAGGGCTATCGAAAACCTTTTCGTGTGAAACGAAAGGGGTTGCTCACTGGAACAGATGCTCCTAACACAATAGAGGAGTCCTCTCGGCCCAAAAGCAGTCAGAAACAATAGATATAGGAAACGACAGTCGGATACAGTTCTACCGGCTTCAGATTTGGATCACCAACGGATGCGGCCCTCAAATAGCTTTGATACCATATAGAATGTACAAGGTAAGTTCCTCAGACAGAACACCAAAGGACACCGCTCACAAATAAATCACAGATCAATACTAATCAATGAATGTATTGAATTGATTTACAGTGAGCTATGAAGCTCAATAAATAATACAAATCTATTTACATAGATAGAAACAACAAGTTTCTACTAAGAAATAGAAACAGCAAGTTTCGTCTAAGAAACTGCTAATAAGACAAAAAATAGAAACAACATTAATCACTAAAGTAGCATTATTCTATTACCCTCCCTTAATGCTCAATCTATTTACAACGCCTAGAGACCCTCTGAATTTTACAAATTTATCAGGACCAAGGGGCTTGGTGAGGATGTCTGTTGGCTGATCCGTTGTGGGAACATACAACAACTGAATGGATTCGTCTTCAACAAGTTGTCGAATGTAGTGACAATGGGTTTCCACATGCTTTGTTCGTTCATGGAAGACTGGATTCTTGGCAAGTTTGAGCACTCTTTGATTATCACAGAACAAAGGAGTAAGACCAGCCTGGGAAACATGCATATCCGCAAGCATACGTCGAAGCCAAACTGCCTCACAAGATGCCTTAACTGCTCCCCGATACTCTGCTTCTATTGAGGAAAGAGCCACGGCCTGCTGCTTCTTACTAGTCCATGTGACAGCACCGGATCCCAGACTAAACACATACCCAGCTGTAGATTTATGGTCATCAACCGAACCGACCCAGTCAGAATCTATGTAACCACTGAGTATAGGATCGGAACTGCGAGTGTACAGAAGTCCATAATCAGGAGTGCCACGCACATAACGCAGCACACGCTTCGCTGCTATCCAATGATCAGCCTTAGGAGCTGACATGAAGCGGGAAATGCAGCTCACTGCAAAACTGATGTCAGGTCTAGTGGCAATAAGGTAGATGAGGTTGCCCACTAATTGTCTGAATAAAGTTTCATCCACAAGGGGTGAGGATGACTGAGCTGAAAGTTTGAGCCCTGGTTCCATAGGAGTCATGGCAAGTTTGCAATCCTGCATTCTGAACCTGTCCACAAGATTTTTGGCATACTTGGACTGAGAGAGAAAGATGTTGTTCTCAGTCTGCGAGACTTCAACCCCCAAACAGTAATGAAGGAGTCCCAAATCTGTCATATCAAAGGTGTTGTACAAATCTTGTTTGATCCCATGGATCAAATGTGTTGAACTGCCAGTAATGATAAGGTCATTCACATAGACAACCACAAACAAAATATCATCACCAGTATGTCTGATATACAGTTTTGCATCAGATGGACTTCGCTGAAAACCATGATCTATTAGGTACTTATCAATTTTCATGTACCAAGCCCGAGGAGCTTGTTTCAAACCATAGAGTGCTTTAACTAATCTACACACTTTCTGTTCTTGACCGGCAACCTTGAATCCTGGAGGCTGCGTCATGTAGACTTCTTGTAAGTCACTATTTAGGAAAGCACTCTTTACATCCATCTAATGGACTTTCCAATTGAACTGAGCTGCTAGGGCAAGGACAAGCCGTATGGTACTCATCTTGGTTGTAGGAGCAAAGGTCTCCTCATAGTCGATGCCTTCCTTCTGTGAGAACCCTAGAGCAACAAGGCGAGCTTTATACTTGTCTAGGGTTCCGTCAGCTTTGTATTTCACTTTATACACCCATTTGCAGCTAATGGGCTTTCTCCCTGCAAGAAGATCAGAAAGGGTCCAAGTGTGATTCTTCTGAAGACTCTGGAATTCAGCTTCCATAGCCTGTTCCCACTGAGGTGTACCCTTAGCCTCTGAATAGGTTTGAGGCTCAAAAATACTGTGCAGGTTAGCCATAAGAGCAAAATTTATTGTATACTATTATTTGCTCTTATGTCTAGAAGTTCTACCTTCAAGGAGCTCATTATCCCGGAGATCACCAATGGTTTTAGCCCACCATTTAGATCGGAGAGTAGAGGAACCAATATCAGGAGGAGGTGGAGAAGACCCAGGAACAATAGGAGCAGCAAGAGGAGGGTTATTTTCCGGAGGAAGCTCAGGTAATGCATCATCAAATACTGATGCTACATCATCCCTCCCATCAGGTGGACCTACAAAAAGAAGAACACTGTGAGGTTGATCCTCAGAACACTGCTCAGAAGGAGGACACTGAAAGAATCCTCTGTCTTCATCAAATACTACGTCCCGACTGAAGCTAAGACGACCAGTGGCTATATCTATCAGCCTATAGGCCTTGTGATGATCACTGTACCCTGTCATCATGAGTTTCTAGTTTTTGGAATCCAACTTAGAGCGCTTAGCAGCTGGAATCCAAACATATGCAATCGAGCCAAACACTTTGAAGTGACTGATCTTAGGCTTACGACCAGACCAAACCTCTTCGGGAGTCTTCCCCTTAACAGCCTGAGTAGGTGATCGGTTAAGAAGATAGACAGCAGTAAATACTGCTTCAGCCCAGAATTTGTTTGGAACACTCCTATGTTGTAACATGGAACGAGCCATTTCAACAACCGTACGGTTGCAGCGTTCGACAACATTGTTCTGCTGAGGAGTGTAGGGTGTAGTTAACTGGCGTTTGATGCCATGAGTATCACAGAAGTTGGAGAAAGCAGAAGAACAAAATTCCCCCCGTTATCTGTCCTAAGAGTTATGATATTACAGCCAGACTCTTTTTCAACTAAGGTTTTAAACTTCTGAAAGATACTAAATACATCAGATTTATATTTTAGAAAATACACTCACATCTTTCTACTGAAATCATCTACAATAAGCAAAAAAATTTGCAACCAGTAATAGAAACTGACAGGCGCCGCATACTCCCAACTGCTGAGTCTGAATATCAGGTAACCCTGACACAAGTCCCTCCCAAGAGACCTGAGAGAGATACTGCATGTTTAGATGCCCATATCGTTGATGCCACAAAGTGCCGATGGGAGAAACACGAGCTGCTAGAGCCACTTTTGGAGAATCACCAGTGTCAAGAAGCCTGTATAGACCATGATCCTCTAGGCCAACAACAACCATAAGGCTAGTCTCCCTGTCAATAATAGAGCACTTGTGCGCACTAAACACTACATCAAGCTGAGGAGAGTTCCTCATAATCTGGCTGACAGACAGCAGATTAATTTCCATACCAGGAACATAGTACACATTCAAGAAGATGTGTGTGCGCCCACCAGACTGGATCTGAACTATATCTCTGCCAACCACTGTGTACTCTTCACCTCCGCCGAATACCACCGAATCACTGAAAGGTGAGAAGTCAATAAACCAGTCACGCCTGTGAGAGAAATGGCGTGATGCACCAGAGTCAATGTACCAGGCAGAAGACGGGACATGATTTGAAGACCTCTTAGCCATAAAGGCGTAAAAGGCAGATTCTGTCTGCTCGGAATGTTCTGCAACATTCGCTGTCTGATGGGGCCCTCCCTGTTTCTTCTGTTCAGAAGCAATCCTCTGTCGGCAATCTTTCTTCATGTGGCCGAACTTGTGACAGTAATTACACTGCACATTTTTCTTCCTAGCAGGATCAAAAGGCTGAGAAGAACCTTTTTGCTGAAAGGACTGAGAGGACTGATATTTGGCAGCAAAAGCATTTTCTGAGGAGGCTGATGAAGCACCACTACCAAACTGTTGTTTCCAACGATCCCGCTGCATGACTTTGGTGCATAACTTTGAAAACTTCAAATCAACATTAGTGGAGGTAATGTTGAGTGTTTCTATGAAGTGCTCATAAGATTTTGGTAGACTTTTCAGAGTGATGACTACCATATCTTCTTCCTCTATGGTCCGACCAATGGCTTCGCGCTGATCTCGAATGTCTTTAATCTTGTTAAGATGTTCCTATAAAGACATATGTTCATCCATCATGATGGAGAACAACTGATTCTTGAGAAAGAAAGCTCTGCTCTTGTCGGATGTCTCGTGCAATTCCTTCAAATGTTGCCAGATTTCGGCAGCTATCTTGCCGGAAGGAATCTGCGGTAACTGATCATCAGTCACAAAGAGTTTGAGAAGCATAGCAGCCTCTTGATTTCGATCATCAAACTTATCTTGATCAGTACCAGCTGTACCAGGACGTAGCTCTTTGCTCAAAACGAGCTGGTCAAGACGCCTATATTCAAAAATGGTCAACATTCTCTATTTCCAGATGTTATAATTTGTGCCATTAAAGCGTTGATTGCCTTCAAACATCAGATTGGTTAGTGAGGCCATCTCCACATTTCCCAAGAAAGCAATAAAGGAGTTCCGGCTGATCCGGACAGAATCTGACAGATGCTGGAAAAAATATAACCAGAAATCATTCTGAGAAGCTTAAGCAGGAAGAAATGCCAAATGTTGATTCTTTCACGCAGGATCGAACACCGAGAAGCACGATTTACGTAAATAATCACTGGTTAGGAACTGCTTTAATTTTAAATACAGGAACAAAATTTAGCCACTTTAGAAACGCAGAACAGCAACGTGCAATCTATCCCTTGAACCCACGATATAAAAACTTTCCACGTGAAAGATAAACGTGGATTTCACACTCGTTGACTGTAAAAAGACTACTACGTACTTACGCAGGGACTCGCATGTCAACTTGTTTCTCGAATGGCAGGACACCCAATCCACGAGCACGGAAAATGATTTTGACGTTTAAAAACTTGCAGGAGATGATGGCGTCGAAATAAATCCGCAGGTGAGCGCTAAATTCCCTTTATGTGAGCAGTGATCTTTCTGTTTGTCTTCTTGATAGCCAATATACACTTTATCACCATCACAGCCGCTGCCAGAAATCCCAGCTATATGGTCGTCTGCTACAATGCTAAATTAATGTCATAGTTGGTGATGGCACAGCGGGCTGCCCTCTGGTCGCTACACTATCGTAGAACTTCAGAGTTTTAATACTGGAATGGAGCGGGCTGCCCTCTGGTCGCTACGCTATCGTAGAACTTCAGAGTTTTAATACTGGAATGGAGCGGGCTCGGCTCAACAGAACTCGCAGATTAAGTCTCTAATAGATCTGAGAATAGACCAAGCAGAACACGTTCCTCTGAAATACTATGCGACGGCCCCGACTCAGAAATTTTGACGCCACGCGGAGAGAGAAACTGCATCGACCATAGTGTCGCACAGGAAGCCGTCAAGAAGTTGCAGGAAATCGCGAAGAAGTCCGCCAAGTGGTCGCAGGAAAATTCCGTGTCTTCGCAATGTCTGCCACAGGAGGTTTAGCTTCTACAGATATCTCCTCACACAAAACATTCACACTGTAAAAAATTCAAGTTCGAACAGCGTCAAAAGCAAGCACTCAGATGCAAACCCCTAGAGAGCAATTTCGAAATGAAACACAAAATTTTTCACACAATGAAAAATTATTTCGAAAAAATATCCTTGCTCTGATACCATAATCAATGAATGTATTGAATTGATTTACAATGAGCTATGAAGCTCAATAAATAATACAAATGTATTTACATAGATAGAAACAGCAAGTTTCGTCTAAGACAATGCTAATAAGACAAAAAATAGAAACAGCATTAATGACTAAAGTAGCATTATTCTAATAAATACACCAGTATTCTTGACGTGCTTAAAACCTTCAAAGAGGGAAACAGTGCACGGCCTGAGCCATCGCGGCCACTTCAAGCAATTTATTAATAAAAGAATGAAAATTTACATAAGCTTCTCTCATGAACGGTTACCCTACAAATGACCCTCCATGCTCTTTAAATAGAGATCATGGACCAATCAGGTGTTAAGCCACGAATCAAGTGTTGGTAATACCGAGGAGAGAATGAACTGTTAGATCACTACATATCGTGACCGTCGGATTGTAAGTTACAAAAGTACATAGTAAAGAAACACACTTTACCTAACTCTACACTAGACCAAGTGTAATATCCTAACATCCCCCCTTAAGAACAACTTGGGATAGGATTGAAGGATGTACAAATATGACACAATAGGAGAAGAAAGGAGGCATTAGAGCCTATACATTTTCGCAAGAGGGGAGAAGGTTTCAGTATAGTCAATGCCTTCAACTTGTAAAAAACCCTTAGCAACAAGACGAGCTTTATGTTTATCAACTTTTCCATCTGGACCAAAATTGGTTATGTAAACCCATTTGCATCTAACAAGTTTTTGTCCCTTTGGAAGAGGAACAAGGTCTCATGTATCATTTGCCAATAGTGAGCGAGATTCTTCATTCATAGCTGCATCCCAATCTGGATGGCCTCAAGCTTCTGCAAAAGTGTTAGGATCATAATTCGCTGAAGCTTGAGCCAGTAAAGAAGAGGCTCTATCGAACTAAGAACGTGTACGAGGATGATCTGTAGGATCACCTGCAAGAGCACTTGCTGCATCCCAAGTAGCACGGACCCATTTTGGAAGCTGAGGAGTTGAAGGAGGATCCCAAGAAGGTGGGGGAGGATTGTCATCCCCATTGTCATCATCTAAAAAATAAATATTTTCAGAAGTAGAAGGGATAGAAAGAGGTGGCACATCCGCCGAACTAGGCTCATAGGCCGATATATTTTCAGCAAACTTTACATCTCTTCTAATGATAACATTTTTGGATTTAGGTTGAAGAAGTCTATATCCTTTGACATCTTCAGAATATCCAACAAAAATACATTTTTCACTCTTAGGTTCTAAGGCTTTATGTTTCTCATCTGAAATATGGGCCCATGCTTCACTTCCAAAAACACGAAAGTGACTTACATCTAGTTTAATTGAGCTCCATGCTTCTTCTGGAGTGATATTCTTTAAAACCTTATTTGGAGTGCGATTTACTATGTAATTTGCACAGTTAATTGCTTCTACCCAAAATTTAAGACTAAGTCCTTTAGATTGAAGCATACAATTAGCCATTTCTTTTAAGGTGTGATTCTTCCTTTTAGCTACACCATTTTGATGTGGAGTATATGGAATAGTATGTTGCAATTGAATTCCATGTTCAGTGCAAAATTTGATGAATTTGTTGTTAACATATTCTCCACCATTATCAGATCTTAGCTTAAAAATTTGATGTCCATATTGTTTCTCAACAAAGGCCTTAAAGCCCAAGAACATGTTAAAGACTTCACTCTCGAGTTTTAAGAAGTATACCCAAGTGTGTCTGGAGAAATCATCAATGAAAGTTAAGAAATACTTGTAGCTAGAGAATGCAACAACTGGGAGTGGACCACATAAATCACTATGCACAAGCTGTAAAGCGGTTGAGGCATGCCAAGAAGAATGTTTCTCAAAACCATCCCAATGATGTTTTCTAAGTACACATCCGGAACAAACACCATCTTTACAAAATACCATAGGAAGACCTATCACCACATTTTCTTTACAAAGATTTTGAAGGGAGCGATAGTTCAAGTGACCAAATCGCTCATGCCAATGTTTGCTCACTTCATCATTATGAGCAACAAATATCGAGGGAAGAGTTGATGACCCAAAGTTGTTAAATACAACCTTGTAGAATCATCAGCAATGCCAGTAGCTAAAATCTGTCTAGGATCTCTTAGGTCCTTAATTACAACATTATGAGGTGAAAATTCAACGATTTTACCTTCACCTAAATGAGTTATCTGATATACAAATAGAAGATTGCAGGATAAGGTAGGAACGCATAGTACATCATTAAATTGACCATTGTCTAGAAGAATAGTTCCAATTCCTACAACACTAAGAGATCTATCATCACCAACATATATATTTTTGGTGTTCCAATCATTAAAAGAAGAAAGCATGGCTTTGTTTTTGGCCATGCGATAAGAAGCTCTAGAATCAATGAGCCACTCATGAGAATGAGAAGAAGAAGATACATTTAATGCATAACCAAACCGAGATACTTGACAACCACATGCAGAAAGTGTTATTCCTAAAGATGAAGTTGAAGTTGAAGAGTGCTCCAAATGGATGTTATGCTTCTTCATTGCTGCTTCCAAGGCGTTCATCATCTTAAAGCATTTGATTCTAAGTGGCTATCACAATTACAAAAGTTGCAATGTCTATCAGTCTTCCTCTCTTTGTTTTTATTTGCCTTATCATTTTGTTGAATTGATTTTTCATTTTGAGACTGAAATTGCTTAAGACCCTTGTTTGGTTTAAGACCATTCTTTTTAGGATGTTGCTTCTTAGGATTCTTTGAATTTGGTTGTTGTTGGGCTGCTAAGGCTTTTTTAGAAGAGTTTCCAGTATTAAAAAGAGCAAGATGTAAGAGTTTTTCTTGTTCTCTTATTAAAGAATCACAAAAGGCATCAAAAGAGGGGGACTTGTAGGCTTGTCCTTGAGAAATAAAGGCTTCTCTAGTAGAATGGAAGATGAAAACAAATACAGAGTAGGCTGGTCCTAACTTAGTAAGAATGGAATAGATAAGGCTACCATCTTCTTTATTAACCTTAACACCTTCCAAGAAAAGTCTAAAGGTCTTGAACTTGGACAAAAAATCTTCAATGGAAAAAAAATTATTGGGGTCCAACATAAGCAACTCATTTTCGAGTTGATGGGCTCTAATTTCATTTTTAATTCCAAAAACTTTATTGAGTTGTTTCATTGCTTCATCAGGTGTACCCAGTTCTACGATATGGAATCTAAGGTCTGGAGAAATAGACATCCATAGCAACCCACATGCTTGATCTTGCTTACTTTCCCATTTGGCTACCTTATCTTCATCTTTAAGTTTAGATTCTTGGCCTAAGGCTATTCTACAAAGACCTTTACTTCTAAGTAAATCCACAATGTAGGATAACCATTGGAAGTAGTTGGTGTTGTCAAGAATAACTAGGCATGGACTTTCCATTTTAAAAAAAAAAAAATGAAACTGAAGATGTTGAAACTAAGTGTTCCAATGGAGAGATCTCGAAAAATTAGGCTGATTCAAAAAAAACGGCTTTCGGATGAAGAAGTTATGGCTTTTTGAAGAAAAGTTGTTGAATATGCCGATGAACTAAGTGAATGATAATGTTATATTTAAAAAAAAAAATCTCTCCCCTACCACCCCTTCCCCCCACCCTTTCCAAACTTAATCTAATTAGCTCACTTTTAAAAAAAGATTACTTTATGTGACCCACTTTTGTAAATAAGTGAAAGTCACTTTTACAATGATACTTTATGAACTACCCACTAAATTGTAACTGAAGACTATATACCTCCAGATCTTAAAAATGACGTGGTTAGGGCTACCGGAAACCTTTTCGCGTGAAACGAAAGGGGTTCCTCACCGAAACAAATGCTCCTAACACAATAGAGCAAGTCTCTCAGCCCAAAAGCGGTCAGAAACAGTAGATCTAAGAAACGACAGCCGGATGCAGTGGCACCGGCTTCGGATTTGGATCACCAACGGATGCAGCCCTCGAATAGCTCTGATACCATGTAGGAATTTACAGGGTAAGTTCCTTAAATAGAACACCAAAGGACACCACTCACAAACAGATTACAGATCGGTACACCAATATTCTTGACGTGGTTAAAACCCTCAAAGAGGGAAACAATCCACGGCTCGAGCCAACGCGGCCACTTCAGGCAATTTATTAATGTAAAGAAAGAAAATTTACATAATCTTCTCTCATGAACAGTGACCTAACAAATGACCATGATCTCTATTTAAAGCCGCGGATCAAGTGTCGGTAATACCGAGGAGAGAATGAATTGTCGGATCACTTCATGTCTAGAACATATCGTGACCGTCGGATTGTAAGTTACAAAAAGTACATATTAAAGAAACACACTTTACCTAACTATACACTAGACCAAGTTATACTTAACTATTTCCTATGTGTCGGAATATCCTAACATGTCATCCTCCACACGTGTAAGAAGATTAGGGCATCTATTGCAGCAACAAGATGGAAAAGTGCAGTCATCTTGGAAGCCGAAAGTTGGAGTCAAAAGGATAAATTTTGCAGACCAAATTGTCGAGGAAAAGGAAGCTCATCAAGCGAAGGAGAAAAGACACCTATTCCAACATATTCTTGCCACACATGCGAGCTAGGGATTCTACGGGAAGGCCGAGAATCACAGTCAGAAATTGCACATCCAAAATTGTTGTCAAAGGAGAGGGTGCAGCTACTCGGAAGCAAGTTTGACTAACATTGACTTTGAGAGAAGCAAGTTCTTCAAGAGGAGGTTTGACTTGGTCTTGGAGGGATCTTGGTTTTGGGTCATAGGTCTTGGAATTCATCATTTGAAGATTCTGTAAGAAGAGAAGAATTCTTGTGGGTTTTGCTCTCAAGAGGAGAGGTTTTGGCCCAGTCTAGCAGCCCATATTTTGTATCCTCTTGTCTTTCATTGTTTGGTAGTAATTTAATGATAAAAATGTAATAATAATCAAGTGAAAGAAGAAGCTAATAACATGAACATCAAGTTAAGTAAAAGTACATCACAAGCAATTAACAAAATAAGAGAAACCACCCTAATCTAGATTCCCTAGATTTCTCAACATGGAATCAGAGCTAAATTGACTACAACAACAACGAGAGGCAGCTTGAAGATCATCCAATTGAATAAGGATTCACAAGGGTCGAGCTCAAGGAAGGAGAACTAAGAAGCATCAAGGAGGACTATCCATCAAAAGGATCACATCATCACAACTCTTGGAAGAAGAAGAAAACCAACCAAAGGAAGAAGAAGCATTACCTTCATCAATGCTTTATAGACACCTTTTTCCCGTGAAGTAAAGTTTGTGGCAAGAGGATTCTCCCAAGATCAATGATTTATGCTCAAGAGTGAGAAATTATACTAACATCCAGAATCATGCCTGATGACCCGAAGACCTCCTGGTTCAAAGGAAGCAAGCAAGCCAACAAGTTTGAAGAAAGCCATCATGAAGAATGGTGTCGAGACTGAAGAAGAAGTTATTAATGACCTCCAGGTAGATCTACAAGATCAAGCATGTGGTTAATGGCAACATAAAGAAGTACAAAGTGAGATTCAGGGATTCTCCCAGAAAGAGGGAGAGGACTATGAGGAGACATTTTTTCTAGATGTCAGGTACACTTTTGTTAGAACTATTATTGTTGTTGCTTCTATTATGGGTTGGAAATTACATTAGGTGGATGTGGAGATCACTTTCCTCCATGGAGTAATTAAGGAAGAAGAAGTGTACATGGAGCTATCTCAGGGCTTTGAGGTACATGTGATCCAGATGGATGTTGGTGGCCACCCGCCTATTCCACTTGGACTCTCACCACTGTTTCTTTCAGTTTTTCAGTTTCCTTAATCGTAGCACAGTTTACTATTTTTGGCATTTTTTCGGGTCCTGAACTTCTGGAGTCGTTTTGAGGCCCTAAACGACGTTTTTTGGGAAAATTGGGGCCAACACGTATTTTTTACTGATGTTGGCCACTCAAAAGTTATAGTCCTCGAATAGATCTTTATAACAAGGTATTGTGTGCGTCAAACAGACACTATATCCCAAAGTTATGACCCTGGGAAGTTGATGTACCAATTTACCCAAACGAGCCCCATAGTATTGGCGCTTCATTTCCCAGGGTTAGGTTTTTGGATGTTTAGGGTTTTCCATTGTTCTCAATAATAAATAGGCCTTCGAACCTCATTCTAACACAGTTCATGAAGAAACTTCAACCCCCACTCCAGTTATCAGTTTTCCTTATCACTCCATGGATTTAGTTTCAAATCCAAGCATGATAAAAATTCTAAAATTTGGAAATGATAATATTTTCTGAAAACACAAATTTAGAGATTTCACAACTGCTGAAATTGCAGAAATAAAACACAAAAAAATTATGACAGCCACAAAGAAAATAACACAGTGATTTTTGGTCATTGTGACCCTGGAAAAACCCCCTACAACTCTTGGGGAAAACCAATTTGGGAGCTCTTCTTTATTTCTGAAAATGCTTTTACAAAGAAACTGAAATACACAGTAAAAATTCCAACAACCACAAATTACAACTTATCTCGATTTCCGTGTTTAAACTCCACCTCGAAAATCGTGTCAATCGGCGAACAGCCAAACAGAAATTTTTACAGCAATAAAACAACATTAAATGTTGTACGGCCAGCCTCGAAAAATGTACCCAAAACTTGCTATACAAACTGTACAGACCGTACAAATTTCAGCAATACCGCTGCCTCAAAATTCGTGCCCAAACCTGCCCCAAAATTCATGCCTTTGCTGCCCTGAAATTCGTGCCCTTGCTGCTATCCCTCTTCCTCAATTTTGGTGATGTCCTTCCTCGATTTTTGTGCCTTTCTCCTACTGTACGATTTTTCCTTGGGATGCGTGCCAATAAATGTTACTTCCCAGATTCGCTGAAGTGTCTTCTTGCTTCTCTCCTTCACTTCCTCACTGCTCAGAAATTTTCTCCTTTCTCTCCCTTCTCTTTCTCTCAAATGTTCATGAAAGAATGAATGATATTTTTCTCTTCTCTTCTCCTTTTATTCTCTAAATGACCTTTTGGGTTACCCTAAGATCTAATGGCTGACATTCATTTAGATCTAGGGATGAGAATAAATATGCATTTAATTCTCACTTTCTATTTTTTAACTCACCTATTTCAATAAAGACCCATTTAGCCTTTTATTCCATAGTCACTTTTTCACTTTCTAATTCTTCATTGAGTTTAATAAAGTCACCTTTAAATTAGAATGTAACTTTACCACTTATAAAGTCACTTTTAAATTAGAATGTAACTTTACCACTTCT
This sequence comes from Pinus tabuliformis, assembly GCA_031772625.1. Lineage (NCBI taxonomy): Eukaryota > Viridiplantae > Streptophyta > Pinopsida > Pinales > Pinaceae > Pinus > Pinus tabuliformis. The sequence goes on along the minus strand of CM062819.1, from coordinate 1,640,573,886 downwards.
AAAGTCATTTTTAAATTAGAATGTAACTTTCCACTTATAAAGTCACTTTTAAATTAAGTTGACTTTACCACTTATAAAGTCACTTTAGGAAAAAAGTAAAAAATAAATTTGGACACTTTTCCCTAGGCCAAAGATCAAAGCCTTAGGGAACCACTTGTCCTCCGGTACCCAAATTTTAACAGTTCAGAGACATGTAGCCGCACATCTCTTCTCAGAGATAAGCTACCATCGCCTGAGCTAGTATTATTTCCATTTTGTTTGTAAGCATATTTCAGTATTTGATATTAATGAAATGAAGTGTTATTTTCGTTGCATCTCTGTATTTATGGTTATATCTATAATTTGTTGCGTTCTTGTTTAAGTTCAACTTAGTGGTATCAGAGCAGTCTGCTCTTTCTCTGTTTTTCTGTTTTTCTTTGCATGTCCCCAACGAGGTCTGGATATAAGAAGTTAGGGCTCGAACTAGTCAAACCTTTGCAAGACCAACCTCGCAAATCCTGATGGCCTCCCATGGCAGAAGAGAAGAAAGACGAGGGGCCAGGAGATCCTTTCAAACTCTTGCTCGAAGAAGCCCTCAAGCGACAGAGGAATGCGATGATGAACAACTTTGCCCAGATCCTTCAGCGGCTACCCAAGGGCGACACATCTCCTTCCAGCAGCTACTCTAGAAGCACCACACCCTTTAAGGTACAAGTTAACTCTAACATCCCCATATTTGATGGTCAGATAGATACAGACACCATAGATAAAAGGTTAAATCTACTAGAAGGATATCTCCTTCCAGCAGCTACTCTAGAAGCACCACACCCTTTAAGGTACAAGTTAACTCTGACATCCCCATATTTGATGGTCAGATAGATACAGACACCATAGATAAAAGGTTAAATCTGCTAGAAGGATATTTTTTTGTTCATAATTCTTCCAGGCAGGAAAATATTACTTTTGCACTTCTCAAAGTTGCCCCCACGTCAAGGACTGGTGGGAAACCTACTGTGAAAAGAAGGACGAATGTACACCCTCACTATTTTCGATCGCACCCATTTGGAATTCATTTCGGGACGCCATCAAGGAGCAGTACTAACCTATCAGAAGCTATGAGGATAAATACATAAAGTGGACCACGCTGCGATAGGGAAGGGGCCAAGAAGTGCCGAAGTTGACCAATTTTTTTCATACCCTTCACACAAAGTTGGGTATCAAGGATTTTGAGAAACATTTGGTACTCAAGTACCGCGGCTACCTACATAGGTTCATCCAGGATGAGATGGAGTTCGTGGACATCTCCTCCCTCGGCACGGCATACCGATACGCTGTCAAGATTGAGCAGAAGTTTAAACAAAAAAAGCAAGCCTTTGGATCTACGAATCCGAAGCAAGGGAAAGGCACCCCCAAACCGCAAGCAAAGACCAACACCATGAAGACAAAGAATGACACGAGAAAGTGGCGTGAGTTCCATAAGAGCTCCACTCAAAACACAAGTGAGTGTCGAGCCAAGCAGTCAGTGGTGGCCAAGCTGAAGGCTTCTGAGTCAAAAGCATGTTTCGACTATGAGTCAGAAGCCGACAAGGGGAATGACAAAGAGAAGCAGATCATTAACACGGAGCCCAATGCCACTCTGGCCACCACCAAGATCCAGAAGTTTGACACTGAAGATCCAGGAGGGGGAACGCCTATTCCACTCACAGATGTGGGTGAAGGGTTCTCCGTTGTAGTTCATTGTCGACAACAGGAGCCAAAAGAACCTCATTTCAGCAGAGGTCGTGAAGCGGTTGGGCCTACTGACTACAGCACATCCGCAGTCGTACACTATCGGGTGGATTCACCAAGGACGAGATCTTCACGTTAGCCAACAGTGTAACCTTCCCTACAGCATCAAACCCTTCACGGATGACGTACTGTGTGATGTTGCTCCTCTTGAAGTTTGTGATGTATTATTAGGACAACCATACTTGTGGAAGTGGCATGTTGTATATGAGTCTAGACCCTGCTCTGCTATTATTTCTTTGGGTAGTAAGTTATACAGGATACTAGAGGTAGCCCCGCCTACCGCCATCTCTTTGATCTCTGCTAAGCAATGTAGTAAGATCATCTCCCAGACTAGGAAATTTGTTTTCTTTCTGATTCGCTCTCAAAGTAAGGGGAAGGGTTCCTCCATGCAGCAGAAGTAGGTGGATACGGTCGTGGAAGAATACAAGGACATCTCCTCACCCACAGGGGTACCCTTGCACTGTCAGGTCAAGCATTCAATCGATCTAACTCCCGAAGCACCTCTACCCAATGGGCCGATATATTGTCGCTCCATTCTGGAAAATGAAGAGATCAAGTGGAAAATCCAAGAGTTGCTGCAAAAAGGGCACATCTGACCAAGTTCCTTGCCTTGTGGGAGCTCGATTGTACTTGTACAGAAGAAGGATGGGACCTGGAGGCTTTGCATTGATTATCAAGCACTAAACAAATCATTGTCAAGAATAGGTATCCAATCCCATGGATTGATGACCTTCTGGACCAACTCAAGGGGGCCAAGTATTTCAGCAAGATTGATCTGAAGTCTGGCTATCACTAGGTTCCAATAGAGCCCACAGATGTATGGAAGACCGCCTTCAAATCCAAGGAAGGCCTTTTTGAATGGTTGGTTATGCCCTTCGAGTTGACAAATGCCCCTACTACTTTTATGAGGCTAATGGATGACATCTTGCGGCCCTTCACCAACTCATTCGTGGTTTTTTATCTAGACGACATCCTCATCTTCAGCAAGAGTTGGGAAGAACACTTGCAACACATTCGGCAGGTCCTTCAAACCCTTTGACAACACAAACTGTGTGCCAACTTAGAGAAATGCACCTTTGGCATGAGTCAGGTCCAATATTTGGGTTACATCATAGATGAGTGTGGCGTGCATGTGGATCTAACTAAGATCCAAGTCATTCGGGATTGGCCAACCCCAACCACTCTAACGAAGCTTCACAGCTTTTTGGGCCTTGCAAATTTTTATCGGAGGTTCATGTTGGGATTCTCCCATATCACTTGGCCTTTAAGTCAGATTACTAAGGGCGAGGAGAAAGCAAAGTTTTCATTACCTGAGTCCCAATAGAAGGCATTTGTTGAGTTGAAGCACTGAATCTGCTCTGCAACAGTGCTCACACTGCCAGACCTGCAGCAGCCATTTGAAATCGAGACAGACGCCTCAGACTATGCTATTGGTGCAGTCCTCACCCAACACGGGCATCCAGTGGCCTATCATAGTGAGACATTTTCCGATACAATTCGGAAGTACCCCACCTATGATAAAGAGATGTATTCCATCGTGCAAGCTTGCCGGCAATGCAAGCATTACATTTTGGGGATGAAGACGATCACTGACCTCTTCAGTTTATACAGACACAAGGGAAGTTGTAGAACGATCGCCATCAGAAGTGGTCTACATATCTGCAACAATTCCACTTGAACATTAAATACAAAAAGGGCAACACCAATCATGTTGCAGATTGCCTTAGTCGGCCCCAGTTGCAGCACTGACTACTGTTCTCAACTCTTGTGGCCACGAGACCTCTGGATGGCTGCAACTATACAAAAATGATCCAGAGTTCGCCTCCACATACCAGATGCTAGTAGATGGCAAGCAAGTTCCTGATTTCCACCTCCAGGACGCATTATTATGCTACATGGGCCACCTTTGTGTTCCTTCAAGTGAGCATGCCAAGCTTATTTGGGAAGCAAACTACAGTCGAGTCGCAGGACACTTTGGTGTGGAGAAAACTGTGGTTGTACTACAAAAGTACTTTTATTGGCCAAAACTCCGACTGGATGTTGGGAAATATATTATATCCTGCACTGTAAGCGCCATTGCCAAGCCAACCATCAAAAAGCAAGGCCTGTACACTCCTTTGCCTACTCCCAACCAGCTGTGGAAATCCATCTCCATGGACTATATGTCTAGCCTCCCTTTCTACCAAGAATGGTAATTATTGTGTATTTGTGGTCGTGAACAAATTTTCTAAGATGGTTATATTGGCAGCCTGCAAGAAGAGTATCACAGCAGAGGACATTGCCAAACTCTTCTTTGAACGAGTGTGGGTACATTTTGGGATCCCGTAGACCATTATATCATATCGGGATAGCAGGTTCCTAAGCACATTCTGGTCAAGCCTCTAGACACTATTGGACACCAAGCTCACCAAGTCGACTGCCTTCCATCCCCAGACTAATGGCCAGACAGAGGTCGTCAATAGGATGATAGTGCACATACTCTGCATGTACAACTCCAAGCATCCACAAACCTGGGATGAGAGTCTTCCCTATGTGCAACACAGTTATAATAGAGCTCTCCATAGCTCGACTGGTCGCAATCCCTTTCAAGTGGGTCTAGGATTTCAACCATTGTGTCTGATTGATGTTGTCATGCCTCATGCGACTACACAGACAGAATCCACACATGTATCACATGTATTGTCCGAGACTAATAAAGCAACCAGATTTATTAAACACATCCAATACATCCACCAACAAGTTCACGAAATCTTCGAGAAGTCAACTACCAAGTACAAGCAGCAACATGATCAACATCGAGTGCCACACAAGTTTCAGGTGGGTAACAAAGTTTGGTTACATTTACAGAAAGAACGCCTTACTGGAGCCCATCGGAAGCTCAGACCACTCCGATATGGTCCTGACACCATTACTAAGGTTATGGGAGACAATGCTTTTGAGCTCAGCATTCCTCCATTCCTTGGCCTACACCCAGTGTTCAATGTGGACCGCCTTCGACCATACTTCCTACCATTACTGGACACATCAGACATTGCAGAACAGCTCACACCAACAGAGTTAAACCCAAACTGCATGGAACAGACCACAACTGATCAGATTATGGACACACATATCAAGAACACTCGCCAGCAAAAGATCCAACTATATCGGGTTGTCAAAGCTGACCAAATCCTGCACCAAGGCAAGTAGCTCACCAGGGACCAAGTTCAACAGAAGTTTCCCCATCTCATGAAGCCACTCAACGCAATGGAGACCATTGCTTCCTAAGGGGGGGGGACTGATCCCGGTGAATGTTGGTGGCCACCTGCCTATTCCACTTAGACCCCCACCACTGTCTCTTTCAGTCTTTCAGTTTCCTTAATTGTAGCACAATTTACTATTTTTGGCAATTTTTCAAGTCCTGAACTTCTGGAGCCGTTTTGAGGCCCTAAACGACGTTTTTTGGGAAAACTGAGCCCAAAATGGGTCTTTCACTGATGTTGACCACTCGAAAGTTAGTCCTGGGATAGATTTTTATAACGAATATTGTACGCGTCAAACGGAGACCATATGCCAAAGTTACGACCCTGGGAAGTTGATGTACCAATTTACCCAAACGGGGCCCATAGTTTTGGTGCTTCATCTCCTAGGGTTAGGTTTTTGGATGTTTAGGGTTTTCCGTTGTTTCTCAATAATAAATAGGCCTTCGAGCCTCATTGTAACACAGTTCAGAGGCACGTATCTGCCACATCTCTTCTCAGAGACAAGTTACTATCGCCCCAGCTAGTCATTTCCATTTTGTTTGTCAACATATTTCAGTATTTGATATTAATGAAATGAAGTGTTATTTTTGTTGCATCTCTGTATTTATGGTGATATCTATAATTTGTTGCATTCATGTTTAAGTTCAGATCAACATGAGAGGGAATTTCATGTTTGCAGATTGAAGAAAGCCTCGTACGAACATTGTGCTTCGTATTCTTAGATTGATGGATATCTGATGAGTCTTGATTGATCTTATATGACTTGTTTCTGACAGAACAGGGCTCACTTGACAGAGAGAGCGGCAATGGAAAAAGCCGAGTGAGATCTTCCTTGGTCAAAGGAAGTATATTATTACGTTTCTTCAAAGATTTGGTATGATGGAGAGCAAGTCCATGGCCACTCCCATGGTATCAATCTGAAGAAGCTAAGAGGCAGAGAGAGCAGCTAGGATTTGCCATAGCAGGATCTATTTCAAAGGGAACACCCAGTCAGGGTGACTGGAAAGCAATCATGGTAAGGAATCCAGTGAAGGAAGTCGGTCAGTTTATGATTGAGCCAAAGCATGTGGCTCAAGCATTTATTGAGATAACTACATGGCAAAGTCAGTTATGGATTGAGAAGTATAGCTACAAGAATATACAAATCGAACAGAGAGTGCAGAAGATAGGAAGAGCACATCAAGATGTTGTTTCAGGATGAGCAGGAAGCAGACATCTGTCGCACTCAACATTGTATATTGCAACTAGTTTGGTGAGTTGTGAAGCAAGTGTAAGCTACTCGCAGGATTGTTTGATCTGGTGCAGGAGATGACCGTGATGACAGGTCAAAGCACATTGAGTACCACTATATCTGAGACATGGTACAAAAGGGAGCAGTGAGGCTCCAATGCATTTCTACAATCGAGCAGGATGTTGACATTCTCACAAAGCCTTTGTCCTAGGGTGAAGTTTGTATACTTCAGGGACAAGCTTGGAGTGGTTGAGAATGCTTCCCTTGGTTAAAGGGAGTGTTGATGTTGTAGCATCAAGGGGCAGACATTCTCCCTAGGTCAGGATATTGACAGGCCAAGGTATTGACTAGGGAACATGTAATGTGGCTAGGGAGAATGGCCCAGAGTGCTCCCCAAGTGGGTTGAGTGAGTGCCTTTAGCATCGTGTAGTGTATTACCATTTAATTGGCATGTAGGAATGGTAATGGTGCAAGGTTTCAGCATAGGTCACAGGTATTGACCAGGTTGCAAGTGATGACTGGGATAATTGGTGACCCAAGACTAGTCTTGACCCCAAAAGGCCAAAAGGGTATTTGGCTAGCGAAACCCTAGAAGACCTTTGGCCAGTGGGTGACTAGATCCATTTGCAAAGGGAATGTGTCTAGTGGGTGACTAGATTACATTGCATGATGTTGATGCAGGATGTTTTCCACGTGGTTCTATAATAGAACATGAGGTGGATGGATTCATCAACGTAGCAAACTCTTTCAACCTTTTCTTGGGATGGAGAAAAAAAAATATTCAAGAAGAGAACATCTGAAGAATTCAAAGAGAATACCTCCTTAGTTAAGAGGAAGTGTCAAATTTTCTTGGTAGTTGCAGTCAGTGTTCATTAGCCCACAAAAGAAAAAGAAGAAGAACTTAAATCGGCCCTAAAAAAATTAAAAGGAGGGAATTTAAAATTTCAATTTCAATATATTTTTGCCTCCAAAGATAAGTCAGCCCTCCAAAAGGTTCATGTCGGGCAGCCCTAAAGACACACCTATTCGGGCTCATTCAATCACTATAAAAAGGCCAATCATCCTCCTTTTGGCATCAATTCGGATCACCTCAAGATCTTCTAAGACTCTATTCACACATGCAAAGCAGAAGAGGAGACCAGCGAAGTTTGACCAATCCCTTTGACTCATGTTGACCAGCATTTGACCAAGTTTTGGGCAAGTTATTTGCCCAAATTTCTGGACAGTTTTGACCGCAATCGACTAGGGTTTCTAAGGCAGTTGCAGGAGGCCAAAATTTGGCCCTGTTGACCAGGGCTGACCGAATTTCTGATGCAGCAACAGGAAAGCCGAAATGTTGGTCTGTTTGACCAGGTTTGATTCATTTGTTTCTGGCATTAGTTTGACCAATATTAACTGGAAAATCAGATTATATCTCATGTTGAATTGGACAATTTCTCTAAGAAAAGGTTGTTGGGTTTTCCCTAGTTAGGGTTTTCCTAGGGTAAAAATTTCTCTCGTGTTTGGTTGTCTCTTCATGATCCTACTGTCATTATTGTTTTTCTGTTGAGATTATGTATAATTGCTTAATGATGTATGGGACACAAGATGAATTAATAAAATAAGTCAATTATCAAATTAGGAAATCATGAAAAATAAACAATTCTTCCCTTCCCTCTGACCTTTACCAGCTGCCCTTAATGATCAAGCCATGATTTAAGTCGAATGAATCAAGAAAAACATTGTTTTTGGAGAAATGACAATTTTTTTGCATTTACATATACAGGTCAGCTCAGTAATCACTCTTTAATCACACTTTTTTAACGTTGTATATATATATATATATATCCAAAGGACCATTTATTACTTCTGTACTGGTCTGCTCCTGACATGATAACTGAGGCCGGTTCAACCCCTTTCCAGCAGTAAATCTGGCCTAATTTCTGCTCATTCCTCAACTGAACAGAATATGGAATATTTGTACCAGGCCGAGGTCTTCATGGTGCTGCTCACTTGTATGCTGGCAGTTTTATTGTGAATTTACATTGGCTCAAGTACAGGCCGCAACTTTCTGCACAGATATGTCTACCTAACCAGACATTCTGTGGTGTATGGAGTTTCAATTTTGCTCGTGTTTCATATCAGTGCCCCAAGCTGTCCAAGTTGTTCTGTGGAAGACAGACATTTTTATTCTTAGGGAGTACTCAAACTTCTTCAGAATGAGCTGCATTCGTTGCAATATAGATAGACCATGACCAGATCTGATAGCTCACTTGGATTGCTAGCTACACGCTAGTCTCTTTACCTTATGTAGTTATGAATGATGGTAACGAAGCAACTTTTCCATTGGTCACTTCAAAAACAGAACCATCTTTCCCACTGCAACAGATTCTCAGGAAAACTATATTTTAGTAAAAATATCGGTGAGGCCACCCAGAGATCTACAATCATGAGCATGTTGCCACCTAATCCATCTAATGCAACTTTGTGGATAAAAGTCCCCGTAACCAGATGTCAAGTAGCAGGAGCTTCATGTTCAATTTCATCTTCATACTACATAGTTACCACCGACTCTAGTTCCATTACCACCTGGAGGTTCACAAGGTATCGTGCTGGTGCAAAGCAGAAGGAAAAGTAGAGAGAAATTATAACAATTTTCAATGTCGTTGAAATTGGCATCTAGATAAAATCAGCAAGGGTCCAGAAAATGAAAAAATCATAAAAATTGGGAAAATATTGGTAAAAATCGGCAAACATTGCCAAAATTTTAAAAAAAAAATATATATATATATATTAATTTTTTCTACATTTTTAGCAGCTAAAGCATATTCCATGACATTAGCAGGGGGCAGAGGAGTGTATCTTGCCTTTCCAAGAGCTGCATTTTCATCAAATGTTACATCCCTGCTAAACTCTATAGTTCTTTGACCAGGAATGTATATTTTGTAAGCTTTAGAATTTTCACAATAACCAACAAACGTACATTTCTTACTTGAAGCTTTCAGCTTGTTCCTTTTTTCCTTTAGCACATGAAAGTAGATAGGGCAGCCAAAAATCCTCAAGTGCCCAACCTCGGGCTTTTCACCAGTGAAAATTCTTCAAGAGTCTTGTTGTTTAAGGCTCAATGTGGAGATCTATTTTGGACATAGACAGCAGTGTTAGCAGCTTCCCCCCATAGAAACGTTGGTAGTTTTTGATCATGCAACATAGCTTAGACTTCTTCCATCATAGTTCTATTCTTTCTTTCAGCCACACCATTTTGTTATGGGTTATATGGTATGGTAGTCTCTTTCCTGATTCCAGTTTCTTTGTAGAAGTCAATGAAATCATTTGAAGTGAACTCTCCTCCGCTGTCAGATCCGAAGATTTTGATCTGCTTTCTAGTTTGTTTTTCTACCAGAGCTTTGAAGTATTTGAACATGTTAAATGCTTGACTTTTGTTTTTCAAAAGAGAAAAAAACAAAAACAAAACAAAACAAAACAAAAAAAAAACAAAAAACTGTCTTGCAACAAAAATCATCCACAAAGATTATATAATACAAATAGCCACCAAGACAAGTTACAGGCATAGGTCCACAAATCAGAATGTATAAGATGAAGTACCTGACTAGTTTTGCTTTTGCTTGAAGGGAATAGTCCCTTTACATGCTTTCCACTTGCACACCCTTAGCAGACCCCATTATGATTGTTGACACCTAATCATTGGGATTGGGTGAATATTTGTAAATAATGTAAATAGTAAATAATGGGGAATAGGAATATGAAGAGACACTGGGAGGTGAAGCCCAAGCATCTCTCCTTCTTGTATATATCCATGAGCAATCTTAATGAAGAAACACAATTCATTTGAGTTACCTCCTGGCATGACATGGTATCAGAGCCAACTCAAATTTTGGCATCCCTTTCTGCCCTTGTAACTCCCTTCTGCCATTCTTTTTTTTGTAGTTTGTCCTCTGCCCCTGTCATTTGACAAAAAGTCAACCCTGCCATGCATAATCTTTGCGTCCCAAATCTCTTCTCTAAAGACTTTTTTGCATATGAGACCTAAACGTTGTACACTAAAGTCTCTGCGGGTGTGGTGAGCATGGAATAGAGGAAGGATTGGAGCTGCGAAGGATTTAACGTTGTCTGCAACTAGTATTGTATAACTCATAATGCATTACTGTGTGCCATATTGTAACGCATCGTTGTTACTGTGCACCTAGATTTTTTCTTGGGTTTTGAACAGTGACGAGGTGCTTGGGTTGCTTCTGGCCCCTCCACCTTCCAACCCACCCACCTTCCAGCTCCACAGTTAATAACGCTAGCCATTAAATACCATTGGTCCACAGTTAATAACGCTAGCCATTAAATACGGTTGGTCCACAGTTAATAATGCATACCATACTTCCGCCCTTGCTGGTTCATTACCACTCCTCCCCGCTGCATTACACAGTCATCGACTCCTCCATATATTACATACTCCCTTATGTTGACTGCGTTGTGGTGACCTTCATCATACCATACCATCCTTTCGCCTTTGTTGGTTCATTACCACTCCTCCCTGCGGCATTACACAGTCAATCTCCTGGAGGTTCCACCGAGACCTCGTTGGTTATAGAGCTCGCAGCAAGACAAGTTGTTGTGTATTCTCTGTACGCCCCGACTCCTCATGCGTTGAACGTTGGCTTGTCATACCTTCCACCGCCACTATATACTCCACCGTTTTTTTAATATATAACAACGTGGTAATAGTAAATACTATGTTGCGGCATCGCTTGGTGACCCCACCTCCTTCCCATACCACTCGCTTGCAACATTATATAACGCCACACTCCCCTAGTTATGTAACTCTGCCTTCCCATAAAACGCCTCCCCATATAACACCTCCCCCATATACTCCCCCCCCCCCAAATAATATCTCTGTTTTAATATATTAAAGTTCAATTTTCTACACAAAACCACCACCAGAAATGCAATTTCTTACAGCATATTGGCAACAGAAGTACATTTTTTTTTACAGTACACAGATTTTAAAATGCATTCATTAATATCTATCGTTGGAGAAGTTCTCTCGGGAAAAGAGAACTATCCTGAATGGTCAAGAAAGATAACACACTCTCATTTTCAATGAGTTGTGGAAAGGAATTTGTGTCGGAGAAGGAGATAATGAGAAGGGCAAAGGAAAACAAGAACAGCAAGGCCTATGCCTTGATTGCAGCATCTGTAAATGAAGAGGTGAGTCACCATATTTCACCATTTTCAAATGCTTTCGAAGCCTTACAGAAGTTGAAGGAACTCTATGACTCACACTCTGAACTTGAAGTTGTCCAGTTGATGATTAAATTGTTCAGTCTTGAATTGAAAAATGATGATCCTCTTGCTTTAGCATCAGAAGTAAGATCTATTATGCATGATATCAAAGCCACTGATGTTCAACTAGACATTCCTCTTATAGCTATCCCACTTATTAAAATTATCTTGAGTCATTGCAAGCAAATGGAAACCTCAAAGAGATTACCTTTGACTCCCTTGTGAAGAAATTTGTTGAGAGAGAAAAGGCTTTTGGGAAGAAAACAGCTCCTCGGTCTTCTGAAGAAGTTGTGTGTCTTGCACATAGAGAGAAGAATCATGCTCAAGATTCTTCTAGAGGAAGAGGTGGTCGAAGAGGAAGAGGAAGAAGAAATTTCAGAGGTAGGGAGGGCAGACACTCTCAAGGAGAAAAGTCTAATCTTCATTGCATACATTGCAATAGAGATGGACATGATGCATCTACATGTAAGTTGCCTTGGGACAGAATTGAGCAGGAAAGAAATCAAGCCAAAGGTAAAACCAATGACAAAGAGAAAGGTAAAGCACCTGAATCCGCTCACTATGTTGTGGCACATTGTAATATTGGAGTAATTGAAGACTTGTTTAATGCTTCACTTGCTTCTTGGAAAAATGATTGGTTGCTTGATTCAGGAGCAACTTGCCACATGACTTTTAGAAGAGATTTTTTTTAAGAATTTAATGACAATGTTGATAGAGCAGTATACTTTGCAGACAAATCAAAACTCAAGCCAGCAGGGGTTGGCACCATCAGACTCAAGTTGCCTGGTCTTCCAGACTTTCTTCTACATGATGTTTTATATCTCCCGGAGCTGAGGAGAAACTTGTTGTCCTTGGTCCACACCTGCCAGCAACGACACTCCATTCATATGTTTGATGGCAAGGTTGAGGTCAGAAAAGCATCAGATCACTCACTTGTCATGACGAGGATAGAAGAAGAAAGACTTCTGAAGCTGAAAGTTACCTCTGCTCATGCACAAAATTTCTCATACAATTCTCATTATGATGAAGGTACATTTCCATCAAGTCTTTTATGGCATGCCAGATTTGGACACTCGAACTATGACAGCCTTCGCTTGTTGAAGAAAAATGGTGTTACTGGTTTGCCTACAATTTCTAGGAAACTTTGGCAATGTGATGCTTGTATTCTAGGAAAGCATAGCAAACAGTGTTTTCATGATTCACATTCCAGAGCACATAGAAAACTTGGAACTCATTCACTCAGATTTATGTGGTCTAATACCTGTTCCTTCTACAAATGGAAATAAATATATGATGACATTTATTGATGACTACAACAGAATGCGTTGGGTTTATTTATTGAAGAACAAATCTGATGCTTTTCAAACATTCAAGAACTTTCATACATGGATTGAAAATGATGCACAATCTCATATTGGCTCTGTTTGCACTAATAATGGAAAAGACTACACTTCAAATGAATTTGAAAACTATCTTTGCAAACATGGGATCAAACATCAAACAATTGTGCCTTACAATCCCCAACAGAATGGAGTAGCTAAAAGAATGAACAGTTAAATCTTAAATATGGTACGTTCCATGATGTTTTTCAAGAATGTAAAATTGATGTTTTGGGCTGATGCAGTTCTATGTGTTGTGTATGTAAAGAATAGATGTCCATTTAATGCTATTTGAAACAAGACTCCTTATGAAATGTGGTATGGCCACATTCCTTCGGTAAAGCATCTCAGGGTCTTTGGTTCCACATGTTATGCCTTGATACCAAAAGAACAAAGAAACAAACTTGGTGCAAGGAGTCGTAAGTGTATCTTCTTGGGGTATTCAAATACCTCCAAAGCATATCATCTCTATGATGAAGTTAATAAGAAGCTTTTTGTACCTAGAGATGTAAAATTTCTTGAATCTTCCAGAGCTGACAATGTTTTTTAGTGGCAACTTGATCGCTTGGATAGATTCAAACATGCAAAATCGTTTCAAGAATTTGATAATCATATTCCACATCTTGAAGGGGGGATTCCTATACTGGATCAATCTGTGGAATCTTCTTTTGAAATACTCTCTCCCCCACGTGAAGCTCTAGCCACTGATGATACTTTGAGTGATGTGATTGGCAAAATTGGGAGACTAAATCTTGATTCAGTCCCAACTCAGTCAATTGAGCAGCCTAGGCCATCTTAGAAAGGTCCTCCAAAATGGCTGACAAAGGCACTTGAAAGTGTTCATCCTAATGAGGTTGGAAAGATAGGAACACGAAGTACAACCAGACAAAATGGAGGTGATGTAGATGATTCTGATTCACATGTTGATCTGGATGTTTCTTATGATTTTGAACTAAATTTGTCTACAGATTTTGAACCAACTTCCTTCAAAGAAGTTGCTTCTCATGATGAATGGAAAGAAATGATGCAAAAGGAGTATGATGCCTTGATAAAGAATGGCACTTGGAAGTTGGTTGATCCTCCATTGGGAACCAAACCAATTGGTTGCAAGTGGATCTACAAGAACAAGTATAAAGTTGATGGCTCACTTGACAAGCACAAAGCCAAGCTTGTGGCAAAAGGTTTTGCACAGAAGGAAGGGGTCGATTATGAGGATACTTTTGCTCCCACAGCAAAATGGGCTACCATCCGGACACTCTTTGCCTTGGCAGCTCAGAACAGTTGGAAAGTCCATCAAATGGATGTAAAAACTGCTTTCTTGAATGGAGATCTGAAAGAGAATGTTTTTATGTCCCAGCCAGAAGGATTTGTTGTGAAGGACCAAGAACACAAAGTATGCAAGCTTGTGAAATCCTTGTATGGCCTCAAGCAAGCACCGCGAGCCTGGTATGAAAAGTTAACTGAGCATCTTCTGAAACTCAACTTCAAACATTATGATCTTGATGATGAAACTTTGTTTGTCAAGAAAGTTGGAAAAACAGTTGTATATCTTGTGGTGTACATAGATGATCTTTTGATGACAGGTAACAATAAGAGCTAGATTGCATCCATAAAGAAGAAATTGAGGAAAGATTTTGAAATGATTGACTTGGGCTATGTTCACTACTATCTTGGTATTGAAGTAACTCAACATCCAAAGTTTATATTCCTCTATCAGAAGAAGTACATTGGAGATTTGTTAAACAAGTTTGGCATGGCTAAGTGCAACCATTTGACTACTCCAATGGAACAGAACTTGAAGCTCACATCCATTGAAGGAAAAGAATTAGAGGATGCAACAAAGTATAGACAGCTTGTAGGAAGTCTCAACTACTTGACTACCACCAGGCCAGACATTTCATTTGTTGTTGGAAGCCTCTCAAGGTTTATGCAAAAGCCTTGTGAGGGACATTGGTCTGCTGCAAAAAGAGTTCTAAAGTACTTGATGGGAACTCAGGACTTTGAACTCATGTATACACAGGTGGGAGACTTCAGCTTGATTGGATACTCTGATTCAGACTTCGATGGAGACAAAGAAACTAGGGTATCTACTTCAGGTTATGCTATGAGTCTTGGATCAGGAGCTGTCTCCTGGAGATCACGCAAACAATCAGTTCCAGCAGATTCCACAACAGAGGCAGAATATGTGGCAGCAACTGAAGCAACAAAGGAAATTGTGTGGCTCAGGAAAATTCTGGAATATTTGCAGGTGAAACAAGTGCATTCAACTCCACTCATGATTAACAACACCTCTGCAATAAAGTTGGCCAAGAACCCAAAGTTCCATGATCGAACGAAGCACATCAATACAAAATACCATCTGATTCGACATCATGTTGAGGCCAAGACAATCCATCTACGCCATTGTTCCACTAATGAGAAAATTGCAGACATCTTCACCAAAGCACTTGGAAGAGAAAAGTTCAAAAGGTTCAGAACGATGCTTGGACTCACCAACATCCCTTCAAATTAAGGGGGGGAATGTTGACACCTAATCATTGGGATTGGGTGAATATTTGTAAATAATGTAAATAGTAAATAATGGAGAATAGGAATATGAAGAGACACTGGGAGGTGAAGCCCAAGAGTCTCTCCCTCCTTGTATATATCCATGAGCAATCTTAATGAAGAAACACAATTCATTTGAGGAGTTACCTCCTGACCTAACAATGATCCACTCTAATCTCAGGCATTCCAGAAACCATCTTTCTCACATGAGGCAATGCTTTATAGTGCAGATGAGCGAACCTTCAATGCCAAAGTGAAGGCATCTCTCATGCTAGATCTCATTGGCCAAGTGAGAACTTTTCCATTTATGAAAGCAACTTTCATTCCTTTGTCTTAGCCACACATACATACAAGATTCTTTTTCAAACCAGGCACATACAAAACGTCTTGAAGAGATATAGATTTAACTTGATCCAGGTGAAAAGAAACAGAACCAAATCTCTTTATAGGATATGTAGAGTTATCTCCAAGAATGCTTTTCGGATCTGTCTCCCTCTCAACCAGATTTGAGAGAACTTCTCTATAACTAGTAAAGTGTCTTATGGCTGAAGCGCCACTATCAACCAACCACCTGTCACAAGAATCTACAAGAGAGGAACTAGAAAGAGAAAAAACAAGAAAGTATTATGATTGTGTTTCAGCTGCATCATTATCATGCCTTGGGTTCCTTGAACCCTTGGAAGAATGGTAGCTTCCTTTACGAACAGCAAGAGTTTCTCTTCTTCTTCTAGATCTGAAGTTGTTGCTACGATTGTTGTAGTTGGATCTTGGTGCTCTTCTATTTTCTGGACAGTCACAAGCATAGTGGCCATGCTTATGGTAGTTGTAGCATTGAACTTTTGATTTGTCCCTGTTCCATTTATAGGAACTGTTGGATCTAGGAGCAAGCTTTCTTGAAAAGTGATGACCTCTTTTTCCTTTCTACTTTTTGCCTTGGACAGTAAGGGCAATAGGTTCTCGCTCTTCATGCTTGGGAAATCTTCCTATGGAAATCCTTCTGGCCTCTTCTTGACTACACTTTCCCATGTTGGAGAAAGGCCTCCAAGCGTAATCAACACCAGCTCTTTATCAAATACAATTTCACCAACTGTTGACAGTCAATCCTTGATTTTTGATATCCTCATGAAGTATGCTTGAATGTCTCTCCTCTATTCATCTTAATGTCCATGAGTTGATTCTTCAAAGCAAGGATTTGACTCAAGTTGTTCCTTTGATTCATTCCAATCAGCTTGTCATACATTTCCTTAAATTTCTTCAACTTGAAGACATAGGTGATGAGATGCACTCCAAGAGAATCAAGGATAATATTCTTAGCCTTGACTTCTCCCTTCTTGAATCTGGCCTTGACAACGGCATTCGAATTTTCTAGTCGTTTTGCTACCTCGCCTTCCACATATTCCAGTACATCATGTTCTTCAAGAGTAATATCCAATCTTGCCTTCCATGGACCAAAATTCAAAGCATCATTTAGCTTCTCTTCATTCTTGAGTAAGAAGAAGACATCTTGATCAAGTCAAACAAATTTTAGCAATAAGTAAAATTTCTACAAAGAAGTGATAGCTCTTATCTTCTTGGGCAACTAATTTCAGCAGCAAGAAAATTTTTAGAAGTGACAGTTCTTATCTTCTTGGGCTTGTCTTCACCAAAGCGTTGATACCATCCTATAATCCAAATGCACAATAGAAGACATCCAAGAACAAAATGAAACACAGAGAATTTAGGTCCAACGACCAGGGAAAAACCCACAAGGGAAAACCCAACCAGATTCTTCTTCTATCAGAGATCAATTGTTCAGCGGACATACAGAGTACAATGAGAGATTAAGAGAATGAGTAAGTTCACCCAAATTTGAACAGGCTGTAGCATGAAGATCATTGGTGGTAGCAGTAGATGCAAACACTGAATTAACCTTCCCTTCAACTGAATCAACATTGAAACACTAAAGCACTGAATCAACCTTGGCTCACTAAGTTCTGCTCTTACTCTCCAAGTCTCTCTCAATCTTCTTCAAGTCTCTCCAACTCTCTCTCTCATGTTCAAATTCTTCTTTCACAATGCACAAGTAGTAGTAGTCAACTGAGAAGACATGAGACACATATATAGGAGGAGCAACAAATTCTTGTCATAAAGGAGGAGCATAACTCATGGGGAGTGTAACTCATGCCATTAAGGAGAGAAACGTGTTGATTTGGGGTAGCATCGAATGTGCTCTAGCCATGAAAATTGGTGGAGAGGCTAAAGCACATGGGATCTCCAAGACCCAGAAATCGTTTTGGAAAATTCCATCCGAATGAGGAGTTATTAAAATAATTAATATTTTTAATGAGTTCCTAAGTCTAAAATTAGGAAAATAAAAATATTAACAGGTATTAATAAAGATAAGGATGAGAAGCTTCTAAGAGATAAGGATCAAGTCTATTCTAATCTTAGTTGTTGATTAGGGACTTAATCTCGGTCGTTGATTCATCAACAGGAAAAGTATAAGAAAAGACTTGAGGGTCAGTTGGAGATACACCAGAGGGAGACCAGTCAATTCGATTTCTGGAGCGGGGTTTGCTGAGAAATTTGAACTAGTGGTCTGGATTACAATGGGAGGTAGCGAGTACATAACATAGAGGCAGGGATAGTACCTGAGGATCAACTCAGAGATCAGAGGGGCAGACGCAGAGCCAATCAGGAAGACGCAGAGGCAGTGGGATTGCGTAGTGACTAGAGGGCCTGCGTAGGTGACGCAGAGAGGCCAAGTGCTGACGCAGTGAGGCAGAATGTTGATGCTGAGGGTCTGGGAGCTGCGCAGAGGCTAGAAGGACTGACGCTGAGCTTAAGGGAAGTGCCGGAGAATTTTATGCTATTACTATTGTGTGGTTATCTCTGTTGGGTGAGCCAGTTTGGCACCCTAGTTGTACTCAAGAAAAGTTGATTAATAAAATCCTCCTCTGCCACACCAATTTTCCCGCATTGGGTTTTTCCAGGGACAATTGTCCAAAAATAACTGTGTTGATGTGTTTGATTCTTGTGCATATATTTGTTTCCATATAATGGTGTGATATCTGATGTAGAATTTATTTTAATATTTACTGAAGGGATTTCGTAAATAACTTATTGAAAAATAAGTATGTAAAATAAATCAGTTGTTGCAGTAACAAAATTTTCACAAAACGCATGCCATAGTAACTTATGCAATTAATAAGAGGTATGCATGCCTTAGTAACTTAAGCCATTAAGAGAGGAACGTGTGCCTTAGTTAAGGAGAGTGTAAACTATGCATTAAAGAGAGTGTAAGAGGAATCTTTCATGACATGCCTTTAATGGGTGTAAGAGGAATATGCCATGTCTTTAATGAGTGCATAAGAGAGAGTGTAACATATCATTGAGAGAGAGAGAGTTACGTAGTGCCATGTGAGTCGTCAAGGAGAGAGGTGCAAAGAGATTAAGGGGATGAATCATGAAGGTAAGGTGACTTGTAATTCCTTTTCATAATAATAACATAGTATCATAAAGGATAATAATAATAATATTAATAATATTGATGATTAAGTCGAGATTGAACTATTACGATTGATTAATGATAAGTTAAGTGATTTTCCTTCAACTACACTTGATTACCAATTGATGCAAGTTGATTTACAATTTTTGAAAAGTCATACTTGAGATACTAGACACGACTTTCTATTTTTAGAAAGTCACTCCAAAATTGTCAGAAATGAGATTTCATTTAAGGAAATTCATCCTTGAACTACCAATTTCAACAAAATAAATAAGTTGTTGGGAATAAAAATTGTTGTGAGAAAATAAATCTAGGTTGATATTAGGAGTTTTAACACAATGAAATTAGATACATAACTAGTGATTTCCTCTACCCCTTCTACGGGAAAAGGTAGTGGCTTTTCCTTTAGAGGAAGAAAGCCCTAGGGCTGGGGTTGAACTCTAATGTCGTCCTTTGCTCTCCAAACCCATATAAATCCAAACCATTATACACAAATATGCAAAGTTTCTC
Source organism: Pinus tabuliformis (assembly GCA_031772625.1). Lineage (NCBI taxonomy): Eukaryota > Viridiplantae > Streptophyta > Pinopsida > Pinales > Pinaceae > Pinus > Pinus tabuliformis. Next base: position 1,640,554,452 of record CM062819.1, on the reverse strand, counting down.
ATATATATATATAGCAAGGGTGCATATAACCAAAATAACATTAAATGCAATCCATCCATGAACAAAAAACACATCAACAAAGAGGCTTTGTATGGCCTCTAGAGTTCAAAAAAAAATCATGCTATAACAAATACCTACATATCATCAAAATCATTGCCTATATTGGGATTCTCATTATCAATAGCACCCTCTATGCATTAGAATAAAATAGAAAAAACTTAACATGTCAAATCAATAGTTAGTTTGGGGGATGGGTACACTTTTACTAGGGTCATGACATAGGAGTACCACAATCAATGTCACCAACATTGAGGTACATAAAGGACTTGGTGCTCTTGATTAAATGCTAGTTCCATACCCACATACATGACAGACTATAGTGGAAATTTTGCAATCCCACCAATCCTGAAATCCTAAAAATTGTTAAGTCTATTGGATTTTGAATGGGATATAAAATTCTACTTTTTCCATATGAAACATAATGAGGTTGGAACCACTCTCAAACATCCTGAAATAATTAATGGTAATGTTAAAATTAAGTAAAAGTTACTTTAAGAATTCAACATTACCATTAATTACATAGCATTAGTAGGACCCTATGGTTGTGTTAGCACTAATGTTTATGCCTTGACCACTGATATGATCTTTAAAAAAGAGTTGCTAAATTAGCGAACATATAAGGGAGTCATCCCTATGTGTCACTGTCACCTCTTGTCTATTTGGGTTGGGACTTGCCAACCTCAGGGGAGTGTACCTAATGATTGTACTTGTTGCTCTATCCTAGAAATCCATAATAAAAGACTCAAAAGGCAGCAAGGTTAAGGTTGTTTGACTAGCCCGTTAATGTCCAATCAATTATGTGAAAAGTTGTAAATTAAATATGTGGAACAACCCTTCACAAATCAGCCTCTAATATGTAAAGATAAAGTAAGAAAGAAAGTGTTTCTAGGTGGAAAATTTCCCAAATAAATAGCTAAGAATCCTCAATAATTTATGGAAGATAACGTTGATTCAAAACAAACTAGAGTGAGTGGATAAAAACTAAGTTTTATTCTGCAATGGCCAAAAGGTTGGTTGCGCCAAGATGACTATTACAAAACTTGAGATTATGATACCTGTTGTCAACTCAAAGTGTCTAGGCACTGCGACAACGCTCAGAGTAAGGGGTTGTCACTCTAATCCTTACTCACTCCGTTTAGACTCTCTCCTAGACAAGTCAAGGGGGGTAGTCCCTAAGGTGAATGAATGAGAATAGCCTGTGAAACACAGGCTCTAGGAGACTTGAAGATGGAAAACCTGATGAATTTAGGACAAATCTTGGTTAACTGAGATGAATAGATTAAACACAAGACACATCCACAAGATAGAAATGATTATAGACCAGTGCCTTCGTATTTGATTAACCATAGATTAAGTAAAAAACAAGTTATCCAAAGCAATTTACAAATGTGACAAATAGTGACAATCATGAACGATTAAATGTAAACGCCCAAAACTCTATCATGCAAGAGATTCCAGATTTAAAATGATTTTCATTAATGACCCAAATCTAAAATTAATTAAAAAAATCAATAAAAAATCGAAATGATAGAAAATTTAAAGCCCAAACCTAAGCTAAAATAAACAATCAAATGAAAATATAACAAAAAAGTCGAACCAACAAAAACCTAAAAGCAAATACAAAACCAAAGATAAAGAAAAAGGGTCGAAGAGTGTTGTTTGTTGTTTATGCAGGTCGTCTGAGATGGAGGCTATGAAATGGAGAGAATGATAGTGGCGGGAGGGAAGAAGACTACGCAGGAAATGGAGTAATGGAGATAGATCTGGGAGTGTGATGAGGTAGAGGGAAAAGGGAGTTGGACGGATCTGATGCGATGAGGGTCGCGAGCAGAGAGAGAACGATGACAGTAAATGCAAAGAGAGGGCAGCAAGTTTGGCGTGGCTGCAGATGGGAATGGAGACTACGGGATGCAGGGATGCAAGGATCGGCAATGATGGAGGTATGGAGAGAAAGCTTGCAAGACAGCGAAGGGATGAGTGAGGGAAACGCAGGCAGAGAGAGATGGCAGCAAGGGTTTTAAGGGCAGCACGCAGAGATAAAAACGCAGGTGTATAAGGAGTTCTGGATCAATGAGATGAGGGATCTTTGTAGGTTTAATGGAGTAGACAACAACAAAGGATTGTGGGCCTTTCCTTAAAAAAATGCGAATTTTGCAGTGAGCAGCAAATCGAAGAGACCAATCAGCAAAAATGGTAGCACAGAAACTCTTTGAAAAATTTTCCAGAAATCTTAATTAAAATGTTGAATCCAATTGCTTCATATTTAACCCTGAAACCCTCACGAAATTTCCAGATCTAAAAATAAAAATTTAAATTTAAACCCTTGGACTGCAAAATGTCTTAATAATATCCCTGGAAAATTATGTTGATAAACTCCCAAAGATCCAGATCTTACCCTCCAGGGCCTAGATCTGGACTCTACACAAGTTTCCTCCTCAGATCTGTTGTTGCAAGACAACAAGAAACACCCAAACGATATATATACAATGATAAAAAAACTAAAACCCAGAAAAACCCTAAGTCAAAAAACCAAAAATAATTTACAGATCTATGTACAAGAATGGTAGATCTATCAGATCTGAAGAGTATAAGTCCAACTCCACTCCCAGATCTGATAATCTATGTTATGCTCTTAACCTGCAAATCAATACCCAAGCGAAGAAAAGATACCGAGAACACAAAATATGCGAAGAAAATATACCCAGAACACAGAATAGCAATGATTTTATTATTCAGAGAGAAATGTTCACAGTCCTCTTCGAGGGGGCAACCTCCAATAGAGCAGAGCTCGATTACAAAACAAGACACAATGCTCCTCGCAGGGAGTCTCTATCCTTTATATATGACTCATACATGCAATACCACGAGCCAATATCGTGGGTTTTATTAATACCATCTATCTAATACTACCGCCTATTTACCATCTATCTAATACTTCTGCCCATTTGCAACTAACTGTGGTCCCGTCATTAATTGCGGGTTAACCACTTACAAATATTAATATGGGCTTTATTGACTCTTGACTATGACGTGATCCCAAGACATAAATAAGGGGGTTAGGGTGGGACCCTAACATGCCCTCCCCCTTAAGACTAGCCTTGTCCTCAAGGCTGAAGCTGCGGAAACTGCTGAAGAATAGTGGCTGGTTCCCAAGTTGCATCTTCCGGAGAGGTGTCTTTCCATTTGACGAGGACCTCCTTAATCATGCGGCCGCGCAGGTGCTTGGCTCGTGTGTCTAGAACCTGTTCAGGTTGAAGCCAGATTGACCCTTCTTCGTCCAATTCAGGTAGACTGGTTTGAACTCGGCATGATAGTTGGTGTTATACCACCACTCCGCCAGAGGTAACCACTGTACCCAAAGGTGTTGCTTTTCTGAAGTGAAACACCTAAGGTAGGTTTCTAGACATTTGTTGACGGCTTCGGTTTGACCATCCGTTTGCGGATGATATGAAGTACTGAGTTTGAGTTGAGTGCCTTGTATTCTGAAGAGCTCCTGCCAAAAATTACTGGTGAAGATTGGGTCACGGTCGGATACAATAGAAGTGGGCATGCCATGCAATTTGAAGATCTGATCCATGAAAGTTTGAGCAACCAAGGTTGGTGTAAATGGGTGGGGTAGGGCACAGAAATGAGCATACTTCGATAGTCGGTCCACAACCACCATGATGACTGACTTGTTCCCAGACTTTGGAAGACCTGTAATGAAATCCATGGAAACCTCTATCCAAATTGACGCCGGAATGGGCAATGGTTGTAATGTGCCTGGTGTGTTGACGGTTTCCCCTTTGTGGCGTTGACAGACGTCACATTCTGCTACAAAAGTAAGGATGTCCTGTTTCATGCCGGTCCAAAAAAATGATCTTCTGGTGCGAGCATACGTCTTCTGAAAGCCCGAATGTCCTGCAATGGGAGATGAGTGCAATTCTGCCAAAATGCGACTTTTGAGGGTGGATGTTGGTGATATTACGACTCTGTCCTTGTAGCGAAGAATATCATTCTGCCACGAGTAGCCCTTGCTGGAATTAGGATCTACCTGCAATTGAGAAATAAGTTGGCAGAGCCCTGGATGTGAAAACCATTCCCTGCGAGCCTCTTCAATCCAGTCTGGAATGGGGAGGGAAATTGCGAGCAGAGTACTTTCCTCCTCAAATTGGCGCGACAATGCATCTGCTACCCTGTTGTCTTTCCCTTTCTTGTAAATGATCTCATAATCATATCCCAGCATTTTGGCTAACCATTTATTTTGTTGAGGGGAAGATAGGCGTTGCTCCAAAAAATATTTAAGACTGTGATGATCTGTGCGGATTTGGAAACGTCGTCCCAACAAGTAAGGTCTCCAGGTCTCGACTGCATGTAAGATGGCCATCATTTCCTTCTCGTAGGTAGATTGGCCCAGATTCTTCCCACTTAGTTGTTGGCTGGTGAAGGCCAATGGTCGCCCTTCCTGCATTAAGACCGCTCCAATACCTGTTCCCGAAGCATCACATTCAATGACAAATGATTTGGTGAAGTCCGGTAGTGCTAAGACAGGAGTGGAACACATGGCGGTTTTTAGAGCGGTAAATGCCTGTTGTGCTTCCTCATTCCAAAAGAAGGAATTTTTCTTTAGGAGTTGTGTTAGGGGCTTCGCTATGCGGCCATAGTTGCGGACAAATTTACGATAATAGCCTGTGAGACCCAAAAATCCTCTCAAGCTTTTCAAGGTCTTAGGTTGAGGCCATTCTTGCATGGCCTGGATCTTTTTGGGGTCCACCTTGACACCTTCGCGCCCCACAATGTGGCCCAAATACTCAACTTCTTCCATGCCAAACGAACACTTAGACATCTTGACAAATAATTTATGTGTTCGGAGCAATTGCAAGAGTAGATCTACATGCTGAAGATGTGCCTCCCAAGTGCCACTATAGATGAGGATGTCATCGAAGAAGACAAGGACAAATTTTCTGAGATATGGTTTGAGGAGGTGATCCATAAGGCTCTGAAAAGTAGAGGGGGCATTACAGAGACCAAATGGCATGACGAGGAACTCATAATGGCCTTCATGAGTTCTGAAAGCTGTCTTGGGAATGTCGACTTCCTTCATGCGAATTTGGTGATAGCCTGAGCGAAGATCCAACTTAGTGAAGAATTGAGCCCCATTGAGTTCGTCCAGCAAATCGTCAACCACTGGGATGGGAAATTTATCTTTGACTGTTAACTTATTGAGGGCCCTGAAGTCGGGACACATCCGCCACTCCCCATCTTTCTTGAGGACCATGACCACTGGGGATGAATAAGGACTAATGCTGGGACGAATGACACCTGCTTCCAACAATTCCTTGATGATTTTTTCTATTTCATTCTTTTGGGTGAACGGATATCTGTATGGCCGCACATTTGGGGGTTGGGCCCCTGGAACCAATGTGATGCTATGATCATGTTCCCCTCGCGAGGGTGGAAGCTCATGAGGCTTGTCAAAGACCGTCCGATGTTTATTTAAAATCTGTTGCATCTCAGGATGAACTGGCGGAGACATGGTATCTACTACCTGGATGGCATTAAATTGAGCTACCACTCCATGATGGCCCTTTTTTAACAATTTTTCCATCCTATGTGAGCTGATGATAGAGAGGGCTCCCGCCTGTAGTCCACGGAGGGTATGTGTGGAGTTGTTCTGCTTAAAACTCATATATAACTCCTGGAAATCCATTGTGATTGGCCCAAGAGTGCGGAGCCATTCCGCGCCGAGGACAATGTCGCAACCCCCCATGTGTATTGCAAACATGTGGGTTTTCAATTGATAATCCCCCATTTGAATTTTGACATTTTCACAGCGACCTTCACATTTCATTGTGCCCCCATCTGCAATCTAGACTTGGAAGTTAGAAACTGCCCGGACGAAACAATGTGCTGCTTCAGCGATCTTTTGGTGGATGAAATTATGGGTACTTCCACTATCAATCAAGACTATTACTGGGCGATGTTTAAGAAAACCCCTGATTTTGAGAGTTTGAGGGGAAGAAATTCCTGCCAATGCATTCAGCGAAATAATTGGTTCATCAGATACAATCTCCTGTTGGTTATCTTCTTCGATCGCCTCCGGTTCCTCAAGTGGTGGATCTTCCTTTGTGGAGCTGTAGTCAGTGGCATCTATTTGAAAAAACTTGTGCTCTTTGCATTTATGACCTGGGGAATATTTTTCATCACAGTAGTAACATAGTCCTTGCTTCCTTCTTTCGGCCATTTCCGCAGGTGACACCTTTTGAATCTTAAGTGTCTGGGTCATATTGGGAGCCTGTGAGGGACGACCTTTAGCGGGGAAGTTGGGGCGGCTGGATTGGGCTGTTAATGCACGTTCCACCTTACGGGCTACCTGGCAAGCCTCTGTCCATGTGGGAGGGTGGTGGAGTAGAACCTGAGCTTTGATGGCTTCTTTAAGACCGCTGATAAAGCATTCCATGTAGAACTCATCTGTGAGACCCTTAGTGCGGAAGGCTAAGGCTTCAAAAGCAGTAATATATTCCTCCACTGTACCCGTCTGTCGGAGCTTAGTGAGACGCCCCAAAAAAGAGTCTTCCTGTTCAAAGCGGCTGCGAAGAGTTTTGGCAAATTGGGCCCAATTCTGAAAATGTCCATTGCAACGCTGATGCCATTCCTTCCATTGCCATCGTTCATTGTCTAAGTACATGGTGCCAACCATAAGCTTAGTCCCCTCATCTGTGATATGATTCAATTGGAAATACTGCTCCATTTGTGCTAGCCATGCGGACGTGTGAGAACCGTCAAATTTCTGCATATCCAACTTGGGAGGTCGCTGACTGGGTGGTGGATGGGAGTGCCAAACGTGAGGAGAGTGGCTAGACTCACCCTCATGGTATTCATGGCCATTATACACCTCCTCGTGGGCTGGCTTCTTGCCCTTTGAGAATGCCTCCTGTAACTGGTTACTCATTCCTTTAAGCTCAAGTTCTATGTGGTTACTCATTCCTTGAAGGTCAAGTGTGATCTTGTTCACCGCAGTTTGGAGGGAGTTGACATAGTTTTCAATTTGGTCGATCCTTTCATTGGCCATCGCTTGAGCGCGAGTTTCTACCATACACCAACCTGATGAAAAATTGGGACCGCCTAAAAATTTTTGCTAAGAAATTGAATGGTACCACCTTGCTCAGCTCGTCGTCCTGATACTGATGGGCTAGGTCACCAATAAGCGCCCCGGAAGATCTCAGACTTTTTTTTTTTTTTTTTATTGGAAAACTCCTAACGGAGTTTTACTCCTTCCTGATCAATACTGCAGTCGCCAAATCCTCAAACTGTCAATGCCGCCAAAAGTCCTACGAAAATCATATCCAGGTACAGGAACCCTTCGCTCTGATACTGGTGGATCTGAGATATCTGAATGGTGGAACAACTGTTGCTGCTAATCTGGAATATCCGATCTGGTGGATCTGAGAGATCTGAATGGTGGAACAACTGCTGCTGCTGATCTGGAATATCCGATCTGGTGGATCTGAGAGATCTGAATGGTGGAACAACTGCTGCTGCTGATCTGGAATAGATGATGTGTGATCCCCCGATAGAAAGGGAACTATGGTCTTGGGGAGTGTCAGGTGCTACAGATCGCAATATACATAAGGGTCTGACAGTAGTACTCGGCCCAATGTTTCAGGGCTCTAACTAAGGAGGATCGACCGTACCCTTAGCCGTACCACCCGACTACCCTATCGTACGAGCGAGTAATCTCTCAGAGTGCTGTTCTCGGTGTACTGTAGCAACAAGACGGCCGAAGGTTTATCTATGGCGAGGTTTCAAGGGAGCTAGGGGGCTTCCTATATACCCAGAGGGTACGTGGAAGACAATCCATGCGCGGTTCTGTCTAATGCGCTACTACTCGAAGGGGTACCCACAGGGGTTACAAGGGAGTCCAACAGACGTGACCACCTCTTGTATTTCCTGCGTGCATGCCTCCCCAAATCCGCAGGTTTATGCGCTTAACGACAGATCCCGTGGTTTAAAGACGCCGGAACACGTCTCTAGCCAAAAAAAAATTTGCTAAAATTTGGAGATCCCACCGAGCCCTGGAAAGTGCTCTGATACCACTTGTTATGCTCTTAACCTGCAAATCAATACCCAAGCGAAGAAAAGATACCGAGAACACAAAATATGCGAAGAAAATATACCCAGAACACAGAATAGCAATGATTTTATTATTCAGAGAGAAATGTTCACAGGCCTCTTCGAGGGGGCAACCTCCAATAGAGCAGAGCTCGATTACAAAACAAGACACAATGCTCCTCGCAGGGAGTCTCTATCCTTTATATATGACTCATACATGCAATACCACGAGCCAATATCGTGGGTTTTATTAATACCATCTATCTAATACTACCGCCTATTTACCATCTATCTAATACTTCCGCCCATTTGCAACTAACTGTGGTCCCGTCATTAATTGCGGATTAACCACTTACAAATATTAATATGGGCTTTATTGACTCTTGACTATGACGTGATCCCAAGACATAAATAAGGGGGTTAGGGTGGGACCCTAACAATCTAACGCTCTTAAAAGCCAGATATATCAATTTCCCACATAAAAATTATTTTTTTTTAATTTAAGGAGGTCCTAACTCGAAACCCTTCATGCATCACCAACAAAAATCTTATGATAAGCCCGGGATTAATTTTACTAGGCTCCTCAGAAAACACGGATCGGGAGTTGGCTAGTCCAACTAAAAACTTCCCCTAACACTCGAAGATCTAAAAATCTACAAAACTCAATCCAGCCATTAAAACAGAGCGAGAAAATGATAATAAAATTCAGATAAATAGAGATACCTACAATTACATTCAAAATTTAAATTATCACTTCATCCCCAGCGACTGAGCAAGATACCTGTACTCAACTCACTCTTCAAAAGCTATCATCAATGGCTAAAAAAAATTTATGCATGAAAACAACACAGCTTACAGTATTTCCATGAAGAGTAACACCAATGAAATTTAACCCAAAAGTCTTTCTTTATTATCCAAAAAAAGGATTACACAAGAGCTTCTTGCTAAACACACGACTGAAAGGTAGGATGAATTGGCTGACGAATGACTTCCTATTTAAAGATAAATCCTCCAACCGCTAGTTCGAGTGATCCTCATCAAAGAAATCTCGACCGTTGATGAAGATTAAAATTCCTTTTAATCTCATCCGTCGAAATATTTAAGTATTTGGGGAAATTCGAATTTTTTCAATTAAATGCATTTTAATTAACTCAAAAATTAAAGTTTGAGTTAATTTCCCCAAAATTTTGACTTTGACTTAACCCCAGGGATCAAAGGTTTAAAATTTATCAAAATAATTAATTTACCTTAGTCCCTGGGTCTCTTAAAATTTAATTTTTAAGGACTGGCGAATTTTGCCTTTGGAGAATTTAAATTTACCTAGGACCTAGAATTAATTAAATTTTTGGCTTAGGAATTTAATTAATTTTTTGGCCATAGAATTTAATTAATTAACCTATGATGGGATAAATTATTTTTCCAACCCTCAGGACACTTTACATCATGATTTTCATATTTTTTTACATCACAAAGGGGAAAACCCATTTGTAATAGACCATCACAAACTACCCATTTCTGCGACACAAATATAATCCACCAAACCAAGTAATTTGTAATAAAATAACCTAACCAAATAGTTAGGATTATTCCCAAATCACTTTTACATAGACTCAATCTAGAACACTATGACTCGCCTAAGATCCCAGTGACAAAATCCATTCTGGCTTTGGGGTAAGACTAAAGGAAAACTCTGTCGACCATCTGAGAATGGATCAATGAGACAAAAAACCTCGTAGAAAGTAGATCATCACCAGAAAAATAGGTTTACCTAAGTTGTTACATATATGACACGGTTCTGCTGAGATTATTTATATCATATACATGCAGAATTGGTTTACATTATAACATCTTGGAAATTAGGCTGATGACAATAGCTGAACGGCACAAACACATCAATCAAGCGCTATCCCTTTTGCGAAAAAAGGGGGTGTACTGCTATGGGTCATTGACAAGTAGTGGTCAACAATACCAAAACACAAAGTATCAAGAACTAGAGAAGAGGGAAAGAGAGAGAGAAATAAGAAATAATGGAGAGAAAAGAGTGAGACCCTTGTTCTTGCTCAAGACAATTCCGCGTGGAAGGATGCCCTTTCATTTGCCTAAATAATAATTCCTTCACTAATTCATCCTAAGATTAAGAGAGGTCGAATAGCTATTATTGAGTCTTGGTTCACTTATGTGAAGAAAAATTTGAGTTAATTGACACTTTCTCAAAGTTAACATGAGATAAACATAAGCTATTGGTAAACTTAGCACTTGAGTGTTTTTTCCTTTTTTAGGAAATTTGTTAGTTTTCCTTTGAACCTAGCACCCGGCATTTTATGGACCTAGTAGATTATAGATCTACCAAATAAAGACACAGCTAAGTTCTTAACATTTAGCGGAAGCAAAAATATAACAACCAATCCCGTAAAATGACACCAACAACTTTTGCCCAATCAAATTAGTTCATCATTAAAAATGATTCAAAACTTACTTTGACTCCCATCTTGGTGTAATGACCCAACTGAGGGAATCACATGTACAACAACTAAATCTGATCTAGCTGATCAAGCCCTCCTCAGCTGACCCGGATCTCCTTGTTGCCCCCTTCCTCAAACCGAGCACACACGAGTGAAAGTACTTCACTATCACTGAGAGTTTCCTCTCTCAATCTTGTGCCATTGTGGTGTGTTTTTCCCCTCTCCCTAGCTTTGCTTTTATAACTTTCCATTGAGCTAAATCCTTGACCCTAATCTCCAAAGTGATTGATGGCCAAGATTAAATCTCACCTCACTTGATCAACACTTGAGATTAAAGCATATTCACTAAAGTAATTTACTTTACTTTTCCCAAGTTTCTTTAGCTCAATAAGCCAACATAATAATGTGTGTTTTTTCCTAAATTGAACTTAGGCTAAGTTACATTAACACCTTGCTCACAGTAGAGCAATTACCTAAGGACACTGTGGGCGACCTTTGCAAACTTATACACATAGGCCTATGTAGAAGTACATGCTCGAGCTACAAACGTCAACACAATTCATCCTTCTTAGAAATTCGAGCCACCTTATTTTTCCTTTTTTTCAATTTCCAACTTTAGAATTTAGTGTGCCTTCTTTTCTGGCCAAGAAATTCAATTGACCTAGTTTCTCTCTTGTATGACAGTTTTGAGTTAAAAACCTTTTTCCCTTTTTATTTTTTTATTTTACCTTTTTTCCACTTCAGCTAAGTGGTCGAATTTGTGGAGGAAAAATAGGGAAAATTTCTACGAAAATGTGAGATAATAGAAGAGAAAAATTAGGAGGAGAATTTCTAGGAAAATATGAGATAATGGACGAGAAAAATTAGGGGAACAAGTGGAGAGAAATCAGGAGAGGTTTTAAGGAAAAACACATGAGCAAAGAGAAAATAATAGGAGGGGGAATAAATTTTCTCAAGTTCCATGTCACTAATGACTCATCCAATTCTAAGCCACATGTACATCCTCAACTGTTTCCACTCACCCACCCCTTAGACTGCCACTTCATGCCACGCCCAAACTACTAAAAATAGAAAATTCTCAGAATCGGACGAACCCACCACCACCAGACTCGTAACTCAATGGGCAGTTCAAATATGTAATCACTAGTGCCTGGCTCTGACTGCTAAAAATAGAAAATTTTCAGATCTGGATGAGAATGACACCATTGGATTCAGAACACAGTGGGAAACCTAGATTGCAATCAACCTAAAATGCAACCATTGCTAAAAGCAGAAGGTACTCGAAATCACATGTAAGTATACTCATTGGATTTGTCTTTCAGTAAGAAATCCAGATCTGCAATCAGAATCAACATACAAGCACTGCTGAAAACAGAAAGTGCTTGCATGTGGCCTGGAAGTAGCTCATCAAACTCGGAATCTTGCGGATTCAAATATATCATTATATCTGACATGTGAGCCTCCAAATTCAACTTGCTAAAAATAGTAAATTCTATGCATGTAACCCAAAAAGGCCTCATTGGAATCCTGAGTTCATAACGACTCAGAATATGTGATCCATACTGTTGTACAATCCCTGGAGCTCCCTCTCCCAGAAAGTAAGGAACCTGCTGAAAATAGCAACTCTCTCAAAACTGTGAAAAAATGTGCCTCAACCATTCATTGAATCAATCCTATGACTAGTCATCCTGGGAACCTTCCCCAGCCTCTATCTATGTCAATTTGTGAATGTCCAGTTGAATGAAATGTGCTAGTCCTTAACCCTATAAATTTGTAAGGGGCAAAATCAGGGTTAACAGGTTGAATATTAGGCTGGCCCACTCATAAATTATTACCTTTTTTAAAATTGCGTTCCAAGTATCCAATCCAATCTGGTTCTTATAACACTGCTTAAATCACCCCCTATCTTGGCCTGGCGATTTTTTCCATCAACTCGCAATTTTTTTGCATGGTTTACAACAAAATCGTGATTTCTTCACCCTTGAAAAAATTGTCGATATTTTCGGGCAAAAAATTGGCCAGTCCAAAAAATTGTGATTTCCCTAGACTTTATATGGCATAGACTTTAGCTCAATTGAACATTTTGGACCTTTTGGTCTTCACATCACAGCTAAATTATCATTTTAAAACTCATACAAATGACCTATTTTGTAAACATAACTCTTTGGTCATGCTGACAGTTGGCAGATAGCCTATTTCATTCCATGATTTAATGGTCTACTTCCTATTATGTGATTTAAAAAAGTTTTTGCTTATGCTAGAACCGACCTTTTTGCCACTGTTAAGTCTGTGGCACAAGATCATTTTGCACATTTCCCATAGACTTGTTACTACACAGGTCCATACTGATTGGTGCTTGTCTGCTTTGACTTGCTGTTGAACTTCTCTTCAATCTTGGAGGCATGTCGATATGCTTAGCTTTGACCCAATGCCTGAAATTGAGAAACTCAAATTCAACACAAATGTAGTGTGGAAGACCACTAAATTCTAATATACTTCAGGACCAAGTTATGCTTTATGTTGTGAACATCCAAACAAGCGATCAAAAAGTCAAACTCATCATTGTAGTCCTGAGCAATCTAGTCTTTCCACTAGTACAAGAGATGCCATTTAATATATTGATCATCACAGAGCTTGAGGGGATAGAACTCCTTGAGCACAACCTCCACAAACTTGGCCTAAGTAAGAATCAGGTCATCTTCCTCAATGTGATATCTGTTGAGTGTCTCCCTCCGAGAAATCACTGAAGAAGCAAATCTTAAAGATCACAAAGTTGACCTTTTCTTTTGACAAAGAGAGATGACTCGAATTGTTGCAACCAATTATACAAGGATCAATTTCAATCTTACCTCGAAAAACAAGTCCAGATTGACTTGAACCTTGAAAGGTGATGCATTATGAAACAAAGGGTTTATCGAAGAACTCATGGTTGGAATAGGACCAAGTTGCAACATAAAGTCACAGAACTGGTTAAAAAGTGAAGTCCTCTATTTTTCCAAAGCCTCATCCAAGAGATGTTGCATCTCTGCAAAATCTTTTGAGGGTAGTTAGGTAGAGTCTAACATTCCTGTAATCGCACCTCTACCAAGTGACTAGTCCAAAATAAAACTCTTATGAACACTATGCACTACGTCCAAATTTTTTCCAAAATCCAGTGGGCCAAAATGCAATGCTACAAACAAAGCCCACTCGACTTACCCATCTAACTTACAAATACAAACCAAGGTTGGCCCTGGATCCAATCTTGCCAAACTTGCAAGTTCCTTGACATTATTATTTGCAATACAGGCATCACCTAAAGATCTCTGGGATGTCGGTCATTCAACGTGTGACAAAACAATTGAGAAATAGTTAACAAAGCCCATGGCTTTGGCTGCTAAATTTTAAATATGCACAGAAAGTATTGGAAGCCAGCCATGTTTATTATTTCTCATGTTAGATGCCTTCTGCCAATGCCTACTAGGCTATTAGTAGCTTGAGAAAGCCTTGTGCAGTTTTCTCTGGGCAAACATAGATGGATGCAAAAGTTTCCGTAGTGTTACCTGGAAGCCTTGTGCAGATTTTTCCAGGCAAAGATGGAGGCAAAAGTTTCTGTAGTGTTACCTGGAACTTGTAATGCACTCCAAAAGATTGGGGAGGTATGGGGATCATTAAGACTCATACACAAGCAAATGGTGACATCTAAGTAAAAGAACCTGATACAGCCAACATGCATCCCAGCCTCAAATTAAAAAACTCAGTTATGAGAAGCTTATCCTCTAAAATCTAATGCGACATCTGTTAGAAAAAAGCATACAAAATTCTCCAAAACTAAGATTTCTGACATGTTCTTTTGCACATAGGTCAAAAACATGTTTAACTGAAACAAGAAATATGTGGAATTCAAAAGCAAAAAGTATCACGCCATCTTGATTCAACCTCATGTCGAAGCAGTGCACTTTGGGCCTGTAAAGCCGCCACAACAGCATCAACAGCTTCTGCTCCTCCACGATTTCGAAGTGCAAACAGTGCTGCATAGCGCTCATACATGCCTTTCTCTTCATCCAAAAGCACTTTCCTTACACAGACAGAGACAAAATTTAAGAATTGAGAACAGAAACTAAATCACAATGCAGGCATCTTTCACCAGAGTGGTGTTATAAATCAACCAGCAATGTACCTGAGTTCCTCCACACTAGATTCTGAGGATGCTGGTGCTGCAGGATCCACAGACAGGAAAGGGGACCTCTCATCTGTGCTTCTCTCCTTATCTGCAGATTCATGTTTCTTTTGCTCTAATCTTCTGAGTGCCAATTCACACGTCTCTCGGACCTCCTGTGCTGGATCCATCTTTAAACTGTTTTGTAAAAGAGGAATGTTATCATCCAAACCAATCGCTCCGAGGGCCTCTGCGGCCTGTATTTACAAGCCCATGTCTGAGAAATCAGCTGCAAATTCTCATCCTATAAAACTTTTCAATTTCATTTAAACCTAATCTAGGGTTAGATACCATGAAGAAAATAAATCCATTATTCGTGTTATATTTGGACTTGCATAAACTGTCAGGCACATAGGGATGAAAAGAGAATATATAAATATATCAAAAAGACTGAAATAAAAGTAAGTGCACAATAAAACCTTACTTGAGCACAACAAGAATCAATGCATGATATGCACGATCTATCTCTGTTTAAAAAAAAAAATCTACTGAAAACTTAGGTAGGTGTTCAAAAGTTTAGACAACCTAGCATGTATTGATTGTGTACAAAAGGAGTTTAATTACCTAAACAATGAAATTTTCAAATTGGCACAAATTGACATGCTTATGCAAGAGAACTATATAAACAGAGAGATTGCAATATATTAATATGCACAGGCTAAGCCAAACTAACATTCTTCCAGCCTCTTTCTGGTTTGTCAGTTTCCTCTTTCAATACCTCTGCCAACATGTTGTTTTCCTCTACTCTCTTTCCTCTGTCCAAAGTTCAAACTACATTGGTATATTTTGTTCAAGGTCAAAAATTGATCTGTCACTCTTATATTTGCAAAGTTTCTTGGAAGCTTTCAGCCGGTTCAGAGTTAAGTTCATTTTGCTGCAATACATATCCTTGCACATGAGCACACTTACCAACTTTACTTTGTTTCGACTCCTCTTAGTGTTCGGTTATATTCTTCAAAATTCTTCTGTCACCTTCCCTTCAACGTTCCTTTTCATGGGCAGGCCCCCGTACCAATTCCGAATTGGAACAAGACAGCTTCCCCAATAAGCATCTGCTGGGTATTTTTTTGGCCAATTGTGGAATTTCTGCAATCAGGCCAGAATTAAGGAGTAATTTCAACAAACAACCTACATATAGACATTCTGTGTGGACAGGGAGGAGTGAGGAGGAGTGACTACAAACTTGAACCATGATATGTTAGAATTCTTCGCCAACATCATTAATGTTCACGGTTTTTGAAGGTGATGATACAATAGTCTTGCTTGTATACTTTTGCTTATTATTATGGTTATCATATGGATCTAATTTTAATCTGTGTCTGTAGGTCTAGGAGCATGAGGGTTTCCATGTGCCATTTTATTGTATCCCATTAGAAACTGAGAGTGTATAAATGTGCTTGAATGACAAAAACAAAGGCCGAAGGAAGCAAAGGAGGGCACAACATCTAATTTACATCCTATTAGGGAGAACTAAATGCATCTTTTGAGAAAAACATATATAATTTGAAAGAGGGAGATGTAGAAATTTAGTGTGTAGAAACGGTTTCAAATTTAGTGATTCTTCATCAAGTTTAATGCCACCTGGAAGTTACCACTAACTTCCCCTCAAGCCTAGGGACAATCTCCCGAACATCATTCTTCGTGATGGAAGCACTCTTCCACCATGGCATCCCTCCAGACCTACTGCCTCCTCATAGCTAGAAGGCTCAAATTCAACAATGCTGCTCACCATAGCCAAATAACTACAAAATCTCTTTGTTGCTCTGCTCTCCCTAACAATCCTCTTGGGAGGTCCCACTGACTCTTATGCTTCTTTCAGGGTCTCCTGAAGCCATCTTGGCTTCCTCTTCCCTGAAGTGGCCTCTTCTGTTGGTGTGGTTATCTCCCACTCTGAAGATCATGACCTTGAATGAGATGCACCTGTGGTAGATGGTGAACCTGTACCTTGTGAACCTGTGTGTTGTGAACCCATACTCCGTGACCCAATCACCTGTGTACTAGTCACACCTAAAACCTATGATCCTCCTAATCCATGTGGTCCTAAGCCATGTGGTGAACTCCCCTGTTGTGGAGTCTGTTGCTCTATCTGATCCAAGTCTCGTGACCTCCTCAAGGCTCTATCCTCCTCAAATATCACATCCCACCTCACAACTTTCCTCTGTGCAGGAATGTATATATGATAGGCCTTGGAGGTCTTGCTATACCCCACAAATATACCCTTGTCAGTGGTGGGTTCTAACTTTGTCCTCTTCTCCTCAGGGGCATGTGAATAAGTTAGGCACCCAAAAATCTTGAAGTGACCAATCTCAGGCGTCTTCCCATTAAAAGCCTCCTCAAGAGTCTTGCTTCCCAACACTCTATGTGCACTCGTGTCCTACAAATATACTGCAGTGTTGCACGCCTCTGCCCAAAGAAAGAAGGGTAGCCCCTGATCATGCAATATGGGTCTAGTTACCCTAACAATGGCCCTGTTCTTCCTCTTTGCAACCACATTTCACTATGGGTTTTAAGGAACTGTCCACTCCCTCTTAATACTTGCTCTCGCACATAAGTCCTTCATCTCATTGGAGGTATACTTGCCCCCATTGTCGAACCTCAACACCTTGATCTTCTTTTCTGTCTGGTTCTCCACAAGAGATTTAAACTCTTGGAACCTCTTGAAGTCCTCACCCTTGGTCCTCATGAAGAAAATCCAATTCTTATGGAGAAGTCATCAATAAATGTGACATAGTATTCATCTCCACTCAATGATATCGAACACATAGGACCCCACACATCAGAGTGAATCAAATCAAGTATCCTTACTACCCTGCTATCACTGCTTGGAAAAGAAAAATTGGTGTACATTCCCAAAGCACACCCCCAGCACACATCCTGGTGCACAGTACTGAACTCTGGTACTCCTATAACAATCTCCCTCAGTATCCTTAGAGCTCCATAGTGCAAGTGGGCACAACTCACACTAATCACTACTATTGTTGGTCAAAATTAATGCTCTAGTAGGCTAAAACACAAACTTTATAGCTTTCCATGGCGAACTCCAATCCTAGGATACATGAGAACCTGTCCATCTCGAAACACCACCTCATATCCCTAGTACTCAATAGTGTACATTGATATCAGGTTCTTCTTCAACCCCGGAACATTTAAGACCTCTATCACTTTCAAGGTAGGTTGTGACTCCCTCTGAAAGGACACAGTCCCAATACCAACAACCCTCACTATCGAACCATCACCAAGTACCACCTCCAAATCTACCTCCCTCTCAGTAAGATTAGTAAAGTGCTCCATGACAACTGTAATATGGCATGAAGTTGCACTGTCAATGTACTATGAGGTGTGTCACCAATGGCAAGACTCACCAACAAGGAGAACTCCCTCTTAAAATTGGTGGAAAACTCATCCACCTCTATTTAAGCTGCAACTATCTTCTTTCCTTTCCTATTAAGACATGTAACTACATAGTGCCACGTCTTCTAACAAGAAAATCTTCTCACTTTGCTCCTATCCTTTCCCTTCTCCTTTTGTTTACCCTTCTGCTTGGTCCCACTCCTGGAACCCGTCTTGGACTTCTTCCTTCCCGTAGCCGCAAGAGCAACATTCTCCTCATCTTCCCTACCATGTTGCCCTCCACTCTTGGAATTTTGCCTTATCTTCTGTTGATGGAAATCATTCCACATTCTTCCCTAATTTGGAAGTTTCCCGCGAGCTACTGTCCCATCAATGAAAGCATCCCACTTCTTGGAAAAACCACTCATGGCTAATCTAACCAGCTGCTCATTAGAGATGGTTTCTCCCACGGCTACCAACTCACCTTTGTTATGCAACCAACTCACAAAATAGAAGAAGAGATAGATCAATGACTTCAAAATTAGCCTTTTCGAGGGGGCAACCTCCTTTACATTACACAAATGAACAATTCTTGGATGATTCAAATGAAAAAACCTCATTTCTATATAAAGGAGTCTAAGGGGTCACAATATAATCAAAGTCGACATAACAATAATAATGTAAGGGCACAACAATAACAATAGTGGGCTTCTATGGAGCACAATAATAACAATATGGGGACTACGTGGGCACAACAATAACAATAAGGGGGCTACACTAACAATAACAATGAGTGAATACACTAGTATTATAGACACCTAACATGCCCATCTCCTTCAAAAAAGTGTTTTCCTCAACGCTTGAGTAGTTTTGTATGTTTTTGTATAAAACTCTCATCCTCCCATGTGGAATCTTCAGCGAGTAAGTCCTTCCACTTGATGAGATATTCTGAAATTGATCGATTTTGTAGCTGTCAAGTTCTTGTTTCGTGACTTCTTCAGGTTCCAATATGATTTTCCCTTCCTCGTCAAGCTCTGTCAATATTGTTTGAACTGGGAGTTTGTCACTTATAACCTTCTTTAAGCATGAAACATGGAAAATTGGGTGCACTAGGGAAGATGCAGTAAGCTTCAAATTGTATGCCATAATACCAATATTTTGCAACACCTTGTAAGGACCATAATACTTTGGTGATAATTTATTATCCTTCTTAGCTTGCGTGAGGAACATTTGTCTATATAGTTGTAGCCGTAAAAATAGCCAGTCACCTACATCAAAACCTCTTTCGTTGCGATGTTGATCTGCTTGTTGTTTCATTCTATTCCGCGCCAAAGTGAGGTTATCCTTTAAGAGTTAGAGAACTTCTTGTTGATGCTCGATGTGATCTTCCACTGCTTGAACCTTAGAATGATTGTCCAAGATTTTTTGGAGATCTGGAGAAATAGATGATTTCGATGTTTGAACCTCTAGTGAACATAATTGTGCAATTACGCCCCGTTGTTCTTTCTTCAAAAGCTTTGTCATGCCATTAGAGTTGATTATCTTTCCTGGTTTCCCTGTGATACCCCTTAATTGGACTCCTATTACAACATCAGCACCACCCATTGGAATGGAAATCATTGGACTATTCAATACGTATTCTCCCATGGATAGCTTGATATTATGGCACTTTCCAGAGCAATTTATGGTTCCTCCATTTGCAACCATCACTTACACTATGGCGCTGGATATAGAAAGCAATTCAATTCCTTGGCTATCTTACAATGAATAGAATTATGGGTACTACTCGAATCAATAAACACTATTACATTTTTCTTCTTGATATGTCCTTCTATCTTGAAAGGTTGAGGAGTGGTAATTTCTATCAATGCATTACAAGATACGGTCGGATTCATTTCTTCTTTCTCTAGGGTTGATTCGTGGTGTATATCCTCTTCTTTTGACGTTTCCTGTTCATTTTCTTCCTCCTCTTCCCAATCTATGTAAATTAATTTCTTCTCACCACACTTATGACTTTAAGTGTATTTGCTATCAAAACTATAACAAAGCCCTTTTTCTCTTTTTTCTTCCAATTGTTGTGGTGTCAACCTTGTAGGTTGTGGAAGGCTAGCAGCAACAACACTTCCATCTTTATAGTTGTCAGTGGTAGGCTTCCTTGTTGCTATAGTTTTGCTTTCAATTTTTCTTGCCAACCTAAATGTCTTCTCCAATGAATCAGGTTCGCAAAGGCGAACCTCAAGTTGGATGTTATCCTTTAAAGTCCCTATGAAGACATCAATCCTATGCTCCTCTGGAATATCATTTACCCTTATATTCAAGTTTTGGAAGTCTTCAATGTGCTCTTCCATTGAACCCTTTTGTTTGAGATTTATCAATTGGCTAAAGAAGGTGTTGCTCTTTGTATCCTCATAATGTACTATCATTTCCTCCATAAAAATTGACCAAGTGACAAGTGGCTTACGAGAAAAAAGTCATTGATACCATACAAACTAATTGGGTTCTAAATATAAAGTTGCAATGCTTACCTTTTGTGTGTGTTGCACATTATGAAGATCAAAATATTGCTCCAATTGTAGTATCCATGTTACCGGATCCTTGCCATCAAACTTCCTCATATCAATCTTTGGAATATGGTGGGTCTTCAATCCGACGTTAGAAACCATGAAATCATGATTAACATTTCCTATGTTTTCATCATAAGTTTAATCTAATACATTTTCACCATTAGGAAGCATTTCTTGTAGCGATGAAGCATAAAAGTTGATAGCTTGTAGACTTGAATGTAAAAATACACAAGAGGTATTTGTAATAATTATATAAAAGATGTATATGTGATGAATGTTACAATGAGGACCCGCATTTATATACCTAAGCAGGTGTTCTTTCGTGAATGGGCATGCCTTTTAAACATGTCTTTTCACTTAATTTAATGACTATTTATCCTAATTAATATTTGATTATTTAATATTTATATTTATTTTATTTATTTACTTGTTATGAATTATATTCATAACATAGCCCCTTCCTTCAAAAGCTTTGTCCTCAAAGCTATATTGCTGGCAATTGTCTTTGTTGTTGTCGTCTCGACATATGGAAGGTGGAAGGTCTCCGTCACTAGTGGCTCACTAGTAACTCTATTTTGAGTCCAAGGTTGTCTTCCCTTTTTTTTATCTTTTTTTTTATTTAAGATTTATTTTTTAAATAAGTTTTCTTTTTTAATAATAATATTTTTTTCATATTAAATTTAATTAATTAAATTATAATTTACATATATATTTGTTCTATAATTATATATTATATATTTATGTATTATATATAACTATAATTATATAGTATATAGTATTTGATTAAATTAATTTGCCAAACAATTGCATCGACGGTCATGACGGTTGACCTTAACCGTGACTCCTCATTCTTCTGCGCGTTAATATCGTGGCTTCTGCTACATTCCAGACGTGGTGGCCGGTTATAACCAGACCTCGGAATGTCAGATCGTTGGTTTCACCCATCCTCTCCAGCAGTGAAGTATATCGAGCATTCTTCAACACGTTGAGGATCATAGATATTACCGGTATAACATGGCTCTCATTCTGGCGAGGCAATATGTTCATCCAAAGAGCTTTGTAGAAAGTTGCCAAGTAACTGTAACCACTGCGACTGATCACCCTCACAATCTCCAGACGGCCTATGCTGGTAGTGCTTAGGTATTCAAGAATCTCAAAACACCTCATAAACACCAGCTCTTCGGCTTCCGGCGACGTTAACTCGCCCCTCCGAAGCCACTCGTCTGGATGACTCTGTTTTTCCACGTCCGGGAGAGTTGCATATTCCAACACATTGAAAATTCGACTCACCAATCCTGCACGGGTCATGGCTTCAACGGGCAAAGGCAGTGACGAGGGTGGAGTCAAGCCCTCCACTTGGCTTTTCAATGTGGAGGATATTGTTTGCAATAGATGCTCGTACTGTGCCCCATCCATCCTTTCCTGCATTCGCCACACTAATGAAGCCACTGCTTGTGAAAGTCGGGGATGCGTCAATCCACCCTGTGTGCCCCAGAGCTCCAAGATAATGTAGAACAGTTTGTCAAAATGCTCTTTGCTACTAGATAGACGGTGGTTGGGCTTGAGAATGAAGTTTGACAAAGTTCGTACGACTCCACTGTGATTAAGTATCTGCTCCTTGGACGCCATTAACGAGTGGATTAAGTTGATGAAGCCCAGCTGAAAGGCCGCCTCATTTATATTCCCGCTTACTTTGTCAAGGACTACAAGCAATTTATGTTGGTCTTCGCCCAGATCGATCTCGTTGTTGAAATTGTGGGCATTAGCCAGAATGCCAACCGAAATCTGCACCCACTGCCACAAATCAGGGGTCAATTCCAGAGGGCATCCTGCTATGAGCTTACTCAACAATAGAAATCCCTCTTTGGACTCAACGATTTTATGTTTGCGTTGAATTGCAGCACTGAAGTCACGGAGAAATCTCAATGATTTCCCGCCTCCCAATTGGCGATCTAATAAAGCATCAACCGGGCTTCTAGATCTGTGGGCGTTGAGATAAAGGAGAATGGCGGCACCATCTTGTAGCCCCGCCGCCACGCAGCAATTGACCGTCTGATATCGTGATCGGGCAGTACAGTTTCGTTTTCGAGCGGCAGAACGTTGTTGTCGGCATTGATCTTGACCGTGCCCTCCCTGAGAGCGATGAGTGACTTCCGATTGTATGTTCTGTTTGTTGAAGGAGCGATGACGAGATCGTTCATGAACTCCTTGCTTATGGGGCAGAAGAACTCCTTGGGCACTCCGTGATCAAAGTTCTGAGGAACGTTTGACATTTTTTCTCTTTTGTTTACCTGTAGGGATTTGATTATCTCCTCCTTATCTGTGTGGAAGTATTCTTCGGTGGTTGTAACTCTGCCTTCTTTGTCCAAAACAACAAGGGACTACTCGAAATAAGGACAAAGGGCTCGAACAAACTTATCTCTTGTATTTTCATCTGAGTATGGCACGACAATCCATGGCATCATATGGTATAATTTCTTGAATGACTTTTCATCATGATATGAAGAAATGAAGACGATCTCAAACTCCCCCTTCTCCAATAACTTTTTATAGATTTCGCACAAAATGGAGGTGGATAACCAATCTGATGGTGGATTATCGCACCAAGCGGCACAAAAGTAAAGACCCACATATTTATATTTCTCTTCTAGTTCTTCAACTTTCACCTTATCTCCATTGTTTCTGATCAAGAAATCACATTCATCGGTGCAAAGCAATGATCTCAGACTTTCGTGGGTCACTGCTTTCTCCTCCTCAACTGTTAGGTCCCTATACTACTAGTGTAACCCCTTATTGTTATTAGTACAACCCCCTTATTATATTGTTGTGCCCATGTAGTCCCCATATTGTTATTATTGTGCCCCATAGAAGTCCACTATTGTTATTATTGTGCCCTTACATTATTATTGTTATGTCGGCTCTGCTTATATTATAACCCCTTAGACTCCTATATATAGAAAGGAGGTATTGTCATTTGTATCATCTAAGAATTGTTCATTTGTGTAACGGAAAGGAGGTTGCCCCCTCGAAGAGACTTATTTCTAAGGCGTTCATCTATCTTTTCTATCTTTGTGAGTTGGTTTCATAACATTTGGTATCAGAGCTTTGGATTCTAGGGTTTCGTTGCTCCAAATAGGTCATCATAGATTTTTCGCTATAACTTTCTTTCTGCGACATTTCAGAAGCGAAAAAAAACCCCATTTGAGACGAACTCACGCTAAACCTCAAGTCCAAATTTCAGAGCTTGTCTCGCTATATTTGTGGAGATATGATCTGAGGAAGTTAGGGTTTTTTCAAGCTCCAGAATTTCAACTAAAACAGGTCATCGTGGGATTTTCGCTATAACTCTTTCGCTACGAAGTTTAAGAAGCTAAAACAAAAACCCTTTCGAGAAGAAATCGATCTGAACCTCGGCTCCGAATTTCAGATCCTGTCTCGCTATATTTTTTGATATATAATCTGAGAAAGGGTTTTTACAGACCCCCAAATTACATTCGAAACAGGTCACCTTGGGAAAATCGTCATAACTTTCTCTCTGAGAAACAAATTGAAATTTCGTAAGAAGTTACAGAAAGAGGACGAACTGTAGTTTTTTGTGCATAATTTTCAGATCCGAAGGTCGAAACAGTGACACGTGGCACGTCATACAAGTTCGCTCTACTAAAACATTATATAATCAGGTCATCTTAGGAGATTGGGCATAACTCTTTCTTGGAGAATCAAATTCTGATCAGACTTGTGGGGTTAGAAAGAGGACTCAGAGGGCTACTGCAGGAGACAATTTTAGAACTTTGAGATCTGAAAGTACAGAGTTACAGTCATTTCAAGATCGAGCTCCTGAAATCAAGAAAAGGCGATATGAGGAAGTTTGATGGAAAGGATCCAGTAAATTGGATACTACAGATGGAGCAATATTTTGATCTACATGGTGTACCATTGTTACAAAAGGTATGTATTGCATCTTCATATTTAGAACCGGATCAATTTTTATCGTATAAAGGGCTTTGTTCTCATAAACCACTTGTTACGTGGTCAATTTTCACGGAGGAAATTATAGCACATTATTAGGATACAAAGAGCAACACCTTCTTTAGAGCAACACCACAACAAAGTGGAAAGAAAAATTATTGCAACAAGGAAGTCTACCCCTCACAACTATAAAGATGGAAGTGTTGTTTCTCCTAGCCTTCCACAACCTACAAGGGTAACACCACAACAATTGGAAGAAAAAAGAGAAAAAGGGCTTTGTTACAATTGTGATAGCAAATGCACTAAAGGTCATAAGTGTGCTGAGAAGAAATTATTTTACATAGATTATGAAGAGGAGGAAGAAAAGGATCAAGAAACATCAAAAGAAAAGGATATACCCCAGGAACCAACCCCAGAGAAAGAAGAAATGAATCCGACCATATCTTGTAAAGTATTGGCAAGAATTATCACTCCTCAAACTCTCAAGATAGAAGGACATATCAAGAAGAAAAAGGTTCAAGAAGTAAAAGATCACATAAATGAATCCAACCATATCTTGTAATGCATTGGCCGGAATTACCACTCCTCAAGCTATCAAGATAGAAGGACATATCAAGAAGAAAAATGTTCAAGAAGTGAAAGATCACATAGAACATCAAGAAATGAATCTGACCATATCTTGTAATGCACTGGAAGAAATTACCATTCCTAAAACTCTCAAGATAGAAGGACATATCAAGAAGAAAAAGATTCAAGCAGTGAAAGATCACATCGAGCATCAACAACAAGTTCTCCAACTTTTAAAGGATAACACCACTTTGGTGCAAAATCGAATGAAACAATAGGTAGATCAACATTGCAGTGAAAAAAAAAATTGATGTAGGTGATTGGGCATTTTTACGACTACATCTCAAGCAAGCTATTTATGAGAAGGAAATGTTGGCAATACTACATGCACTTAAGAAATGGCGACCTTATCCAATGGGAAGACACTTCAAGGTAAAAATGGATCATGATAGTCTTAAACACTTTTTAGAACAAATATTATCTTTAGAAGAACAGAAAAAATGGGTCACAAATATGTTGGGTTATGACTTTGACATCATCTACAGAAAAGGGAAGAAAATTTTTGTTGCAGATGCACTCTCAAGAAAGGATGAGGATGTGGAAGCATTGTTTTGTGTTATTTCTATTATCCAACCAGATTGGATAAACGAAACAAAGTATGAATGGAAGGACGAAGAAGTGTGGCCACTCAAACAAAATTTGCAGAAGATCCCAGTTCAAACAATATTGCTAGAACTTGACGAGGAAGGAAAAATCATATTGGAGCCTGGAGCAATCACAGAAACAAGAACCCGATAGCTACGAAATCGATCAATTTCAGAGTATCTCATCAAGTGGAAACACTTACCAGCTGAAGATTCCACATGGGAGGACAAGAATTTTATACAGGAGCATCAAGAACTACTCAAGCGTTGAGGACAACACTTTTTCAAGGAGAGGGGCATGTTAGGTCCCTATACTACTAGTGTAACCCCTTATTGTTATTAATACAACCCCCTTATTATATTGTTGTGCCCATGTAATCCCCATATTGTTATTATTGTGCCCCATATCCTTGAATATCTTTAAGGATATCTTCCTCTGCAACATCTAATTTCTGCATTGAATTCTGACCTTCCAGCATTCTCTCCATTAATTGAGCATCTTTGTTCCATGGATTAAATTCTTCCACAAAATCTTCTTCTTTTATATTTATTTGGTTGCTCATTTGTGCCAAATTTCCTTCAATATCTACAACAAAACCTGCACTCACAAAACACTTGTTAAAATAAAAAAACATAAGGCTTCTGTGCCTTTTCTTCCTTTGGCGACAATTCAGTTTGTTGCTCTGATTCTTCCTCCTCTGTCAGCACATCAGTATGCTGTTTTGAATTCTCAAAAGAATTCATGACACTGTCAACTGGTCTCTCCCCCATATCATATGCTCTAGTGATGTCTTCCTGCTCTGGTCCACTGTAGTGAACTCCTTCTTCTGCAATCACACTGTCATACTCTGAATTTTCCAACAAATATTATAGCAATGCAATTTCTCTATGATACTTCATAAGTACTTCATCATCACTTATAATTCCTGCATTTATAAACAAATTATCAATTTGAAAATCACAAGGTTCAATAGTCTCAACTGTTGCTTCACATATGAGCTCTTCAGACTGAATCTCATCTCCTTCTTTCACAAGAAATTGTTCCTGTGTTGTCACAGTTTCAAACATCAATGCATTATCAAATTATTTCTACTGCAATAAATCACTACTTCTCTCCTTTAAGAGACATTCTCCATCCTCCTTTACTTCATAGTTTTTATCTTCTGAAAGATACTCTTCCATACTTCTGACAGTTTCAAAAGATTTCTCGTCCTCTGCAAAACACTCCTTTCTTAGTGTTCCTTCTCCCAAGGTTAAATCCTTTGCATAGGGTTCTTCCTTCTTAACATCTTTCAGTAGATGTCCTTCCTTTTTACTGACTGACTCAACAGCTTCCATGGCTATTTCCATTGTGCTTATCATCATGGTGAACTGATGATCCTTTACTATGTCTTCAGCTAACATAGTCTCTTCTTCAAGTTTGCCTTTAATCTCTTGCTATTTACCTCCTCCAAGAGCTATCCTTGTCTCACCATTTGCATTAATATTCTCCTTCATTTGTTCTGCATCCACAGACAAACTATCGGTCTTAAAAACATAAGACCCTGTGGTCCCACTTGATGTTTCAGCCATCATATCTACTTGTTGTTCTAAATCCTTCATATGATTAGGAAATTCTTCGATGGTCTCCACTTCAATCTCCTCAAGCCCTTCACTTGGTTGCTTGATATATTTCCCCAACTCTATATGAGACCTATCTATCTCATCTTCTTCCAGAACATAATTTAGATTCTGCTTTTCTTCTTCCTCCTTTATGACAATATCAGCAAATTGTCCTTCTTTACATGTTTCACCTGTAAACATACATAAATTTTCAGATTTAAAACCATGTGACCCTTTGGCCTCACTTGAAGTTTCAGTCTTTAAGTTTTCATCTTCAGCCAGCATCTCCTCATGTTGTTTTGAACTATCCCAATAGTCCATGAGATCTTCACATGTTCTCCATTCTTTATCTTCAGTGTAGTCTTCACTTTCTCACAGAATTTCTCCTTGTTCTGGTTCACAAATGGAATCTTCCATTTCCAACTCAAATTCCTTGAGTTTTTCCCTCAGCCACTTTTCTTTCTTTTGTTGTAGCCCTCTTTGCATCTCATGCCACTCCACTGGCTTCTTCCTTAATACCCAACCTTGTCTCTGGCTTTCCTCAAGTAATCTCCTTAATGCATCGAGTTGTTCTTTTAGATCTGTAATCTCTTTGTCAATTTCCTCTTGCCTCATCCTCTTGCCATTTGCCTTGGCATCCTATTTCTTCATCTTTCTTCTGTTGTGGTCTTCTTCAAAACCTCTACGATGACTATCAGTAGCCATCTTCTTCTTCTCTATCTTCATGAGCTCCTCACTCACTCACTATGAGCTGCATTAAATCCTCTGCAACAAGAAGTCCTCCTTGTTGCAACTTAGCTCACCAAGCTTTCCTCTGTACTTGGTATTTTGGTAAGCCCTTGGTTCTCTATCTCTGGAACCTCCTTTGAGCACTTCTCTCTGCTTCTATGCTTCAACTCATCTGCACTTCTCAAGAACACAACTATTGTCTTGTATTTCAATCACAATGAAATACTTGGTTCTGACCACCTCTTCTTTCACTTAGAAAGTCTTACCAGCTTCCTTCATCCCTTAGCAATTATACCCACATCCTCTATGGAATTTCCTTTGTGATCTGCAACAATCCCTCTACAGTAACAAGTCTCCTTCTTGCTACATATGCCTCACTAAGCTTCTCTCCTTTGAGCTCAGTCTTTTAGCATCTCTCTTGGTCTTTCCTTTGGAACCAATTCAGACACTTCTTGCTCTAGATGTTGCAACCTTCTCACCTTCTTATGCTGTCACCTGCATATCAATGTTACTCAAGCCAAAGATCATTCCCAAGCTTTCAAAAGCTTGCTTCTCAGTTTCCTTCTGAGAATACCCTTATCCTCTTTGTCCAACCTTCAATTGGATTCTTCAGGTTCACATTTGAGTGAATCTCCACTTTCCTTAAGGAACAACATCACGGTGTTTTCCTTATGCTGCTACCTGTGCATTAGTGTAAAAACACACATTCTCCAATCTTCAATCAAATTAAAACAAACATGTCATCTCACCTTCAAGATCTCAGCATGATCTTGTTTCACCATTCCACCTGTACCTTGAATGGATTTCCTCTGTCCCTTGCATCTACAAGTTCTGCTACACATCACCTCTGTGGGCCTACTTTCTGTCAGATTAGAATTTGATCCTTCCTTGCTTGCATAAACATCTTTGACACATAACTTTGTTCTCAATTCTTTCACATAGAATTTCTTTGTTCTGTTTTAATACCAATTGTTTCAATTACAATTTTGCTTTGGTGCCAAATGATGGAGGGTTACCCCCCCTTACACCCACAGTATGCATATACAATACAAATCCTATCTGTCCCAAGAATTTAACTCACAAAGGAGTCAAATCTTCATTTACTAAGGTTTTAGGCCCCCTTTAATAGTCTCATGTGGAATGATTTATAGACTAACAAATTCTAATCATTAATCCACCTTCTCCTTAATATCGGAACTCAATCACCCCGCTTAACCCTTCTATCCGCGCTTTACTCATTATAAACATTTTATTCTTTCAATCGAGACTCATTAACCCTTATAAACCTTCATTATCCCTTAGTCGCATATATATCTAACCATACCCACTCTTTAACTTAGGTTAAATGTGGACTTAACCATAAAACCCTCTCTCAGTGCTTTATTTCTATTATAATTCCGTTATAATAGAAATACACACAAACCTTCATAAACTTACCTTTTCCACACTCTTTAAAGTCCTTGCACAGTTTCCAATGTTTCCCCTTTATCTCTGATCGCAATCGCGACTCTCCGTGGGTCACATTAACATGTGTTTCCCATCTCCTCCGATATGCGATTAACCTTACCTTCCAGAACTCAAATTATTAAATCCGCATCTATAACTTCGCTAGTTCCACGCATCAAAGCTTTCCTCTATACTCCGATCCAACTCCATGTAACATTTGCGATCTGACTTAATCTCCACCGTTGATCTTCCACCATCATATCGATGGTTGATATCCTTTCCTGTTCACCAAACTATTCTGACAATCCTCCGTCGTGGATCTGCACTCAATGGATCCAACGATTCACAATGACTTCGGGTGAACAAGAAGTACGGGGAATACCCGCCCGATAAGGCGGTTTTCCTTTCTCTCCTCATTGCTACGTGTAAATATTTGTATGGAATCGGGGCCAACGAGAGAAATACCACTTACGACCTTCACCTTGCCCAAAATCCACTTATGTGTATAAACCCGTCTTTCTTCATTAAGGTTCGTCGATGCGATGTTAATCCTGGTCGTTGATCTTAAAGATCTAACGGTTGCTGTGCAACAATACTTTACTTCTCTGCTCTTCTCTTTACTTGTGTTTTAACACCACTTCTTCAAGGTTTTCTCTGTGGTTTCGGGTTTCTTCACAGGTTCTCTTCCTTCCACCATTCTACTACATTCTTCCTGAGCTTAACTCCGCTAATTCTCAAATCGCTGCCTCTCTAGAGCGTTACTTTGAATCTCCAATTGAATTCGATGATCCATTATGATTCCTCTGAATCATGCTCCTCTCCGTGTTTCGCCTCGACTCTGCCTGCATACAACTATTACAGAATTCCGATTCAACACTCGAAACACACTTATATAGGTTTTGAAATTAACCTCTTGTTGTGGGGAAAAATGCCTATGCAGGACGATCCTATCCACCTAAGGTGTGACAGTGCCTTAGCAACAAACAGAGATAGCTATTCTAGTATTCTTCCTTTATGAATTAAGAATGAAGAGAGATGGATGGACTAACTGGTGTCTTCCGTTTGTCCCTCGATCCGGTTTCTCTTCTCTTTGGGAGTTCCCGGCTACTTGCCTTCTCGCTCGCCCAGCTTCAAGAGGTTTCTGCAAGATCACAAGAAGAGAACGCTACACAAAGACATAGATTCATATTCATAACTAGTTCAGGATTAGAAATAAACTAAACATACTAATGCAATCATACATCAAAGATACACCAGTATATAGGAGAAAAAAAGATAGCTTTATTGATGAATAACAAGGTTCAGGAAGAGATACAACCCAGAGGGCTCCAATCCAGCATCTCTTTCCCAGCAAATGAAATTCCTATCTTCACCTTCCCTCAAAGCATTAAGCACCCAATGATTCCAATCTCAAACCAACAGCAATTCTTTGCAATAACAAAATTCCAGCCCCTAGATCTCATGAAGGAGAGATCCATATATAGATGTTTGGAGAGAGGATGAGTCAGCTTGAGATCTGACTATTGTCCTCTCCCTCTGTCAGTTCTTGCTTCCACTTGGAGGTTCTTGCTTCCACTCGGAGATTGAGAACCTCTTACTCATCACTAGTCGAATTCACTGAGGCAAGTGTCATTGAGGAAGATTCTGGAAGCTTCCAGGGTCTTGACACCTTGATGAATGAACTTGCCATTTGTCAATTCTCGCTCAGCGCACCCTGGTAGTGCTTCTACCTGCGTTGCAGTGCAGGTAGCCAGTGCAGACTTTGCATTTCAGCGCAGACAGCTAGTGGAGCCTCTGAATTGATCCTGAATTGACTTGTTTTTGAGCAGTTTCTGGTGGAGAACTTCTGTGAATTGCTGTGGTTTGTTAGCCTTGTTCCTCTAGGGGTAGGAACAACATGTTTAGGGACTTTGGATCCCTTAGATTATGGACATTTCATGCTTATAGCTGTAAGGCACAAAAATGTCTATAACAGTTGCCCCCTAAAGTATGAGGCCGTTTATCGGGTGAAATGCTTTATTAGGAGGATCCGAAGTTCATTCATTGCTGGGAGGAGACCTGTAATACAATACAATACAATACATTATTTTTCATACTGCTTTCATGATCTAGCTGAGGCGGGCATTCCCATGCTCAGCTTCATAAATTCATTTTTCTGTACATAGAACAGACAATCGTCTGATGGTAGACTGATAATTTTGATGAAATTATCATCCTTTGGGGTAGGATGATTATCGGCTGCAATGATGTACATGTCAATGTCTTTATCTTTCCTGAGTATATATCGCAGCCCGGATGGATGAAACTAGATCCGGGGTCTTCAAACTCGTTCGATCTTCACTCTAAGTACAAGTCGATCCATGTGAGAAATGTTCTGAAGTCGAACATGGAAAGACATCGCTTGATTACCGGTCAATGAGGTAAACCGTTAACAAGCGCGAGAGGAGTCACCGATAATGATAATGACCCTCAAGGTACTGCAGTACAATTCACGTGGTGTGAATAAAGGAATTGGCGTCGAACACCACGCAAAATCTTTCGGTCGAAGGTCATTGATGTATACCTGTCGCCGGAAGTGAGAAACTTGCCATTGAGGCATGCAAGCTTCAAAGTACTGAAGGGGTTGTCCCTAGATCAACTTCTTGGATAATGAGCTGATGTCGACAAGAAGCGATCCGTCAAAGGAGGGCCTTAATGAATCCCACATCAGTGACACGGAACGGAGCAAATGATTTTGATGGAGGTGAAAATGATCTGATGATATATGATTCAGGGTGGCGGTCATGAAAGGATGAAGGATAATGTATGGCAGTGGATGGGACACGGTTGACTTCTCTGAACGACTTCTCTTGAACATATGGCGACACTTATGTGATGGATCGGTAGCATTACCCCAAATATGGATGGTATGGCAAGACCATGGTGATGTGACCGGTGAATGAAACAACCCAACCCGATTGTGGTACGGAGGAAAAGTGTCATGTTCAAGAGCGACTTGCTACCATCAAAGTTTTCTTGAGTTTCTCCCAATTTTTCCCCAGTCATTGCTGACCAGTACCTCTTTATTTTTGTCAAGCTTGAGGAGGATAACATATGCTTTTTCTATAACTTGCCCTTCGGGCAAGCCCATCGCTATGTTTTAACGAGCCTAGCGATAGTGAAACTCGTTCTCGTCTAAAGACAAGTTTGTCGCTATTTAATGCATTTAACGAGTCTAACGACAAGGATAACTCGGTCCTTTTCATTTTTAGAGAGTCTGAAAAGGTACGTAAAGTCAACTCCGGAAGTCCTTTTTCGTCATCTAATCCCTTAAGTCCGAAAAAGTATAAAACAATACAGAAGGGATGAGTTTTCGATAGTTTTAACGAGCCGAACAAAACAAGCGCTCGATCTTTTTATGCAATAATCCCTCAGGTCCAAAAAGATTAAAATCTAGAGGAGGGATAGCTCTTCCGGTCACTTTATCGAGCTGGAAGGCCAAAACTCGGCAATCTTTTCATATTTTACGAGTCAGATGAAAAGAGCTTCAAGAAGACTCGTCTTTTGAGGAACGAGTGTTAAAACGGGTTAGCAGCTGATTCCAGGTACGGGTTGGAATTTTCCAATCACGGCAGTGTCACAAGGATGGCTAGTGAAATCACTCTTCGCAGCTGTTCCTCAAAATGGGTAAACAATCATATGGAGGTGAACGATCGGCCAATGGAAAAGTGGAGGTGACGGTGCAAACACGACCAAGGCTTTAATGGCTGATGATATTACACTCACGGTGGTTATTTACCGGAATAGTTCATTTTTTAACGAGCTTAAACGCGGGTGGAAACATTTGCTCGATCTTATGTTTATTTTTTAACGAGCATGAACTATGTGCTAAAACTGCTCGGATCTTGCGTTTATTTTTTAACGAGCATGAACTGTGTGCTAAAACTGCTCGATTCTTGCGTTTATTTTTTAACGAGCATGAACTGTGTGCTAAAACTGCTCGATATAAGTTTGCATGCCCCCAGCATAATAACGCAAATCGAGGTGCATGCCCCCCAAGCTTCATTGCATTCAACTTGGTGGTTGGAATGAAGGTTTACCTTCGAGACTTGAAAAGGGGATTTGTTTCATTTTTTAATGAGGTTGACACAGTAAAAGAACTATCCTCACGGCTCCTTGTTTCATTTTTTAATGAGGTTGACACGAGATTAGAACCGTCCTCGGAATCCACCATATTTACAGTATTTGATAGAAAATCAAAAACTGATGGATGATTAAGGTCGCCGGAATAATCCTCGTGGTGATCCGGAAGATGGGAGCGATGGTGGTAATCTTCCCATGGTGCCTCTCCTATGATCCCTTTGTCTGTAGAATGTACATGCGACCAAGGATTTGTAGAGGTGCCATATTCCTTAGACTTATCTATCCAAACACTCGATGAGCGTTGATTTGGGTTTGCCCCCCAAGCCAAGAAAATTGATTGCTACAATATTTCTATTAGAGCGATGATCCATGCTGACAAAATATTTAGGAATCTTCCGAATCCATTAGATATAGAAGATTTCATATTGTAGGTTTCCACTGTGGCCACTTCCGCCAGATTACTCGGAGGCGGTAGGGCAAAAGTACCCATTAAGGCAGGGTCTTTTAGGATGCCTACTCCAATATTTTGAAGTGAATGATTTCTTCCATGGATCATTGGAATGTTTCCCGTAACTTGTGAATTGTTGGGGAGAAATGTTTGTTGGTCGACGATTGTAATTCTTCCTTGAAAGGGAAATGCAATCCTCCTGAAGTAGGTCGACACAACTGCGGCCATGGCATATATCCAGGGCCTTCCCAGTAGGATGTTGTAATCAAGGTTTCCATCAATTACTTCAACATCAATTTCTACTGTTTTGCCCCCCAGTTCAACTTGCAAGTTACTTAAAATCCCGTATGGAGTGTATGATCGTCCATCAAATGCTTTTAATGTCGTTGACGATCTCGACAAGGGTGGTGACCCTAAATTTTTCCAGCAACTCATCGACATAATACATGTAGATGCCCCCTCATCAATAATTGTTTGATGAACGGTTTTGTTGAGGGCTTTCACTTGAATAAGGAAAGCTAGTTGAGCTGGTAACTGAGGGTCATATCCTTTATGATCAAAGGCCACAAGATTGGAATCCATTGGGTCAATCCCACCTATTGCTGATAATAAAGCTTGCTCTTGGGAGAGGCAATTTTGCGGTACCTCAAGTGTCGACATAGCGGACGGCGATTGGGCCAGGTCCTCTATTATATTATAATTCTGTGTTATTTTTGCACGAGGATTAAATGTCGATTTGTGTACTACTCTCTTTGGCGACTTTATCATTTGTTCAGGAATGATGGGTGGCACAACTTCGGTCAAAGTTGTCGTCGAACTACTAGGTTGTTCATTAGCCTTGTTATTCGACAGCTGTGGATTCCCGTAATCTTTATTCCTTGTCAAAGCATCATTTTGCTGCTTTGAGACAGACAACATAAGCACTTGGGATCGGGAAGTATTTTGATTAGCAACCAGTTTGGTTCCCGGGTTTGGAAACGGATCAGTCAATACTGCTGAGGGTTTTGAACTCTTAACGAGTTTCTTAACTTCAGCTATATGTGGACAATCTCTCGTCCAATGATCCTCATCGCATATCTGACACCCCGCAAGGGGTTTCCTTTTTCTCCCTTTCTTTTTCTTCTTGCCCCCCGGTTGCTTTAGTTGTTTTCCCTTGTCGGTCGACACGACATTTACTTCCGAGGCAAGAAGTTCCTCATTTGCATTTTGACTGGAAATCTTACGGGCTTTTTTAGATGTAGCCTTTGTCGATTTCGTGTCTGTCGCGCCAATCACGCCATCGCCAGCGTGAGAGTCATTGTTTGATTTAGGAGGAGGAGGAATTGAAAATTCCGGTCTAGGGGCGTCAGGTATTTTGTCGTAGAGCGTGCCAGACTGAGTATAGACCAAGTCCAGATATTGCGCACGAGCCATGACTTGCTCTTCCGTTATGACTCCCCCCTTTGCCACATCTTCCGTGATCGTAGGAAGTAAGGATTTGATAAACCATTCAGCTAATAGTTGATCGGGAACATACGTTTTCACCATCCTACGACGACGTCGCCACTCATGTATATGATCAGATATGTGAGTGGCCGTTGTCTGTTTGAAGTTGGTTAGGAGTTCCGTTCCCGTTTCATACCTTATCGGTAATTGAAAATGGGTTAAGAAAGTTGTGGCTAAGGTATTGAAGTTGTCGAACGAAGCTCTAGGCAATTCAATATACCATTTTGCCGCTGGACCCGTTAACGTCCTCTGAAAAAGGCGAAGCCTTATCGAATCATCGTTTAGGGTGTTTGATGAACACCATAGATGAAATGTCATCACGTGATTCGATGGATCTTCACCTGGATTTCTATTAAATTTAGGAATATCTGACGGAAGTTTATGCGGAATCGCTGGCCACCAAGGGGCATAAGCAATTGGATCATTCGTCAGCCGGTTTAGATCTGGTAATTCTAGAGTTGCTACAAAGGGAAACTGTTGATTCAGGTTAGGCGAAGCATACCCAGCATAAGATGGAATCGCCTGAGCAGTGGGTCGTTGCATACCAGCATAATGCTGGCAACTTTGACAAGGTTGATGGGCATAACCACTATAATATGGTTGCCCATTACTTACAAAGACTTGTTGCTCAGGTCCTTGATATGATTGCTGGAATGGCGGTTGTTGAGATTGAACCAGCCCTGGTTGTTGGACCATTTGCTGTTGTCCAATATTGGATGATTGACCGAGATGAGGAGTCATAGTACTTGTTTGAGCCTGAGTCGCTCCAGATAAGGAGGCACTAACCTGAGGTTGTGATTGAGTTGTCGAGACAAGAGGTTGTTGTATTGCAACCTGAGAAACTTGGGGTTGACATACAACAGGTAGCGCTTGTACTTGCGACGCAATCACCATACCAGGTATAGTGGGAATATTCGACACAGGGTGGATTGGTTGCATTGAATATGCAACCCTTGGTTGCTGAGGCAGTATTGGTACCCAACCGCTGGATGTAATTCTAGTTTGACCTGAACTTTTTTGTAAACTCCCATATGGTTGTTCTCCGGGAGGGAACAATGAAAAGACATATTGCCCTCCATATGGTGGCAATCCAGTACTTAAAGGGTAGATTGGCCTTTGAAGACACATTGGATCAATTTGTTGAGTTTCAACATAAGAAATCCCATATGATAATCCGGATGAAGAAATAGGAACTAACCATGTCGTCGAAGCAGTCCCTGATTGGACTCCGGCTTGTTGTTGATAACTTGCCGGGACAGATGGTATACCATCGAACATCGTTGGGGTAGCAGCAGGAGGCTCTGCCGCTGCTGTGTCGGATGACACAGTCCTAGATGTCGACGGTTGTTCAGACATATCTAGTCTATCCAAAAGATTTTCTAGCGATTCTACAAGAACTTACGATGAAAAGAGACTAACTTCGAAGATCAACGAGGGAATGGTGATGATTATTCCGTTTAAAATAAATTTTAACGACGCTTGGACACAAATTTCTTTTTCAATTTTAAAGAGTCGAGAAAAAGCAAAAGATGACTCTAGTCTCCTTCGATGTTTTAACGAGCCCGAAGTGACAAATGCTCGGATGGACTTTTTCCGTTATAGAGTCTGAAAAAGGCCAAAAGGAACTGCTCTGGAGTTCTAGGTAGAGAGTGTGCCAAACTTTTCGCAAAACCGCAGAATACTTTTTAAGGTACGGGCGGTCAATCTTCCTGAATGTTGTGTTCAGTGCATTGCGATCAGTAGGGCGACCAACACGGCTTCCTAAGGATAAAGGTTTTATGCCTATAGGAGTCTCCCAATATATACTCGACGGTACGTGGGAGCACAATCCGTACTGGCACTATCGTCCCTCAGGAGGAATCACCCACCATCAGCAAGATCGACAGTCACCAGGCTTTACGACGCCGGAACACGTCTCTAGCCTAGACCTCTATGTTGTGCGTTAAGTTACAAAGCGTTGTTAAGTTCATTCAATTTATTTTAGGTTGATCTTTCTTAGAAGTTTGCCTTTTGAGGTTCACCACGAAATGTAGATACAACTCCTAAATGCAATCTAAAAGATGATAAGCAAATTTTATCTCTTTTTCAACAATGAAAATCCTAGCTACAAAGGGAAAAGAAAGACACCATATTTTCTCAAAGAGCAATCAGCACACTCTAAATGCACTTTTCCCCATATCATATGCTCTAGTGATGTCTTCCTGCTCTGGTCCACTGTAGTGAACTCCTTCTTCTGCAATCACACTGTCATACTCTGAATTTTCCAACAAATATTATAGCAATTCAATTTCTCTATGATACTTCATAAGTACTTCATCATCACTTATAATTCCTGCATTTATAAACAAATTATCAATTTGAAAATCACAAGGTTCAATAGTCTCAACTGTTGCTTCACATATCAGCGCTTCAGACTGAATCTCATCTCCTTCTTTCACAAGAAATTGTTCCTGTGTTGTCACAGTTTCAAACATCAATGCATTATCAAATTCTTTCTACTGCAATAAATCACTACTTCTCTCCTTTAAGAGACATTCTCCATCCTCCTTTACTTCATAGTTTTTATCTTTTGAAAGATACTCTTCCATACTTCTGACAGTTTCAAAAGATTTCTCGTCCTCTGCAAAACACTCCTTTCTTAGTGTTCCTTCTCCCAAGGTTAAATCCTTTGCATAGGGTTCTTCCTTCTTAACATCTTTCAGTAGATGTCCTTCCTTTTTACTGACTGACTCAACAACTTCCATGGCTATTTCCATTGTGCTTATCATCATGGTGAACTGATGATCCTTTACTATGTCTTCAGCTAACATAGTCTCTTCTTCAAGTTTGCCTTTAATCTCTTGCTATTTACCTCCTCCAAGAGCTATCCTTGTCTCACCATTTGCATTAATATTCTCCTTCATTTGTTCTGCATCCACAGACAAACTATCGGTCTTAAAAACATAAGACCCTGTGGTCCCACTTGATGTTTCAGCCATCATATCTACTTGTTGTTCTAAATCCTTCATATGATTAGGAAATTCTTTGATGGTCTCCACTTCAATCTCCTCAAGCCCTTCACTTGGTTGCTTGATATATTTCCCCAACTGTATATGAGACCTATCTATCTCATCTTCTTCCTGAACATAATTTAGATTCTGCTTTTCTTCTTCCTCCTTTATGACAATATCAGCAAATTGTCCTTCTTTACATGTTTCACCTGTAAACATACATAAATTTTCAGATTTAAAACCATGTGACCCTTTGGCCTCACTTGAAGTTTCAGTCTTTAAGTTTTCATCTTCAGCCAGCATCTCCTCATGTTGTTTTGAACTATCCCAATAGTCCATGAGATCTTCACATGATCTCCATTCTTTATCTTCACTGTAGTCTTCACTTTCTCACAGAATTTCTCCTTGTTCTGGTTCACAAATGGAATCTTCCATTTCCAACTCAAATTCCTTGAGTTTTTCCCTTAGCCACTTTTCTTTCTTTTGTTGTAACCTTCTTTGCATCTCATGCCACTCCACTGGCTTCTTCCTTAATACCCAACCTTGTCTCTGGCTTTCCTCAAGTATTCTCCTTAATGCATCGAGTTGTTCTTTTAGCTCTGTAATCTCTTTGTCAATTTCCTCTTGCCTCATCCTCTTGCCATTTGCCTTGGCATCCTATTTCTTCATCTTTCTTCTGCTGTGGTCTTCTTCAAAACCTCTACGATGACTATCAGTAGCCATCTTCTTCTTCTCTATCTTCATGAGCTCCTCACTCACTCACTATGAGCTGCATTAAATCCTCTGCAACAAGAAGTCCTCCTTGTTGCAACTTAGCTCACCAAGCTTTCCTCTGTACTTGGTATTTTGGTAAGCCCTTGGTTCTCTATCTCTGGAACCTCCTTTTAGCACTTCTCTCTGCTTCTAGGCTTCAACTCATCTGCACTTCTCAAGAACACAACTATTGTCTTGTATTTCAATCACAATGAAATACTTGGTTCTGACCACCTCTTCTTTCACTTAGAAAGTCTTACCAGCTTCCTTCATCCCTTAGCAATTCTACCCACATCCTCTATGGAATTTCCTTTGTGATCTGCAACAATCCCTCTACAGTAACAAGTCTCCTTCTTGCTACATATGCCTCACTAAGCTTCTCTCCTTTGAGCTCAGTCTTTTAGCATCTCTCTTGGTCTTTCCTTTGGAACCAATTCAGACACTTCTTGCTCTAGATGTTGCAACCTTCTCACCTTCTTATGCTGTCACCTGCATATCAATGTTACTCAAGCCAAAGATCATTCCCAAGCTTCAAAAGCTTGCTTCTCAGTTTCCTTATGAGAATACCCTTATCCTCTTTGTCCAACCTTCAATTGGATTCTTCAGGTTCACATTTGAGTGAATCTCCACTTTCCTTAAGTAACAACATCACGGTGTTTTCCTTATGCTGCTACCTGTGCATTAGTGTAAAAACACACATTCTCCAATCTTCAATCAAATTAAAACAAACATGTAATCTCACCTTCAAGATCTCAGCATGATCTTGTTTCACCATTCCACCTGTACCTTGAATGGATTTCCTCTGTCCCTTGCATCTACAAGTTCTGCTACACATCACCTCTGTGGGCCTACTTTCTGTTAGATTAGAATTTGATCCTTCCTTGCTTGCATAAACATCTTTGACACATAACTTTGTTCTCAATTCTTTCACATAGAATTTCTTTGTTCTGTTTTAATACCAATTGTTTCAATTACAATTTTGCTTTGGTACCAAATGATGGAGGGTTACCCCCCCTTACACCCACAGTATGCATATACAATACAAATCCTATCTGTCCCAAGAATTTAACTCACAAAGGAGTCAAATCTTCATTTACTAAGGTTTTAGGCCCCCTTTAATAGTCTCATGTGGAATGATTTATAGACTAACAAATTCTAATCATTAATCCACCTTCTCCTTAATATCGGAACTCAATCACCCCGCTTAACCCTTCTATCCGCGCTTTACTCATTATAAACATTTTATTCTTTCAATCGAGACTCATTAACCCTTATAAACCTTCATTATCCCTTAGTCGCATATATATCTAACCATACCCACTCTTTAACTTAGGTTAAATGTGGACTTAACCATAAAACCCTCTCTCAGTGCTTTATTTCTATTATAATTCCGTTATAATAGAAATACACACAAACCTTCATAAACTTACCTTTTCCACACTCTTTAAAGTCCTTGCACAGTTTCCAATGTTTCCCCTTTATCTCTGATCGCAATCGCGACTCTCCGTGGGTCACATTAACATGTGTTTCCCATCTCCTCCGATATGCGATTAACCTTACCTTCCAGAACTCAAATTATTAAATCCGCATCTATAACTTCGCTAGTTCCACGCATCAAAGCTTTCCTCTATACTCCGATCCAACTCCATGTAACATTTGCGATCCGACTTAATCTCCACCGTTGATCTTCCACCATCATATCGATGGTTGATATCCTTTCCTGTTCACCAAACTATTCTGACAATCCTCCGTCGTGGATCTGCACTCAATGGATCCAACGATTCACAATGACTTCGGGTGAACAAGAAGTACGGGGAATACCCGCCCGATAAGGCGGTTTTCCTTTCTCTCCTCGTTGCTACGTGTAAATATTTGTATGGAATCGGGGCCAACGAGAGAAATACCACTTATGACCTTCACCTTGCCCAAAATCCACTTATGTGTATAAACCCGTCTTTCTTCATTAAGGTTCGTCGATGCGATGTTAATCCTGGTCGTTGATCTTAAAGATCCAACAGTTGCTATGCAACAATACTTTACTTCTCTGCTCTTCTCTTTACTTGTGTTTTAACACCACTTCTTCAAGGTTTTCTCTTTGGTTTCGGGTTTCTTCACAGGTTCTCTTCCTTCCACCATTCTACTACATTCTTCCTGAGCTTAACTCCGCTAATTCTCAAATCGCTGCCTCTCTAGAGCGTTACTTTGAATCTCCAATTGAATTCGATGATCCATTATGATTCCTCTGAATCATGCTCCTCTCCGTGTTTCGCCTCGACTCTGCCTGCATACAACTATTACAGATATCCGATTCAACACTCGAAACACACTTATATAGGTTTTGAAATTAACCTCTTGTTGTGGGGAAAAATGCCTATGCAGGACGATCCTATCCACCTAAGGTGTGACAGTGCCTTAGCAACAAACAGAGACAACTATTCTAGTATTCTTCCTTTATGAATTAAGAATGAAGAGAGATGGATGGACTAACCGGTGTCTTCCGTTTGTCCCTCGATCCGGTTTCTCTTCTCTTTGGGAGTTCCCGACTACTTGCCTTCTCGCTCACCCAGCTTCAAGAGGTTTCTCCAAGATCACAAGAAGAGAACGCTACACAAAGACATAGATTCATATTCATAACTAGTTCAGGATTAGAAATAAACTAAACATACTAATGCAATCATACATCAAAGATACACCAGTATATAGGAGAAACCAAGATAGCTTTATTGATGAATAACAAGGTTCAGGAAGAGATACAACCCAGAGGGCTCCAATCCAGCATCTCCTTCCCAGCAAATGAAATTCCTATCTTCACCTTCCCTCAAAGCATTAAGCACCCAATGATTCCAATCTCAAACCAATAGCAATTCTTTGCAATAACAAAATTCCAGCCCCTAGATCTCATGAAGGAGAGATCCATATATAGATGTTTGGAGAGAGGATGAGTCAGCTTGAGATCTAACTATTGTCTTCTCCCTCTGTCAGTTCTTGCTTCCACTTGGAGATTGAGAACCTCTTACTCATCACTAGTCGAATTCACTGAGGCAAGTGTCATTGAGGAAGATTCTGGGAGCTTCCAGGGTCTTGACACTTTGATGAATGAACTTGCCATTTGTCAATTCTCGCTCAGCGCACCTTGGTAGTGCTTCTACCTGCGTTGCAGTGCAGGTAGCTAGTGCAGACTTTGAATTTCAGCGCAGACAGCTAGTGGAGCCTCTGAATTGACTTGTTTTTGAGCAGTTTCTGGTGGAGAACTTATGTGAATTGCTGTGGTTTGTTAGCCTTGTTCCTCTAGGGGTGGGAACAACATGTTTAGGGACTTTAGATCCCTTAGATTATGGACATTTCATGCTTATAGCTGTAAGGCACAAAAATGTCTATAACACCTCTGTATTTTTA
This sequence comes from Pinus tabuliformis, assembly GCA_031772625.1. Taxonomy (NCBI): domain Eukaryota; kingdom Viridiplantae; phylum Streptophyta; class Pinopsida; order Pinales; family Pinaceae; genus Pinus; species Pinus tabuliformis. Next base: position 1,640,511,596 of record CM062819.1, on the reverse strand, counting down.
AATATATACAACAATTACAGAATGAGATCTCTGTATCTCAGGCTTGATCTTCAATATCAGTGGCCTCCTCTTTTTACTCTGCCTGTAGGCTTACATTTATACTAGAAAGGTTCTGTCGAACTAATTCTGGTCTAAATCATAGATCTACTAAACTGACACCTAAATGTCCTCTATGTCCACTTCTAACTTCAATTAATTCCTAAGAACTCTCTCTAGTTCCTCGAATCATGAAACTACCTTAAGAGTTATAATTGACTTCTAACTCTCTTGTCATTATTAACCACTCATGTTCTCCTTTATTCGAGAGCATTTACCAACATCCTCACACATATAATTAATTCCTATTCTAATCACTTAAAAGCCTAAATATTACATTAATTTGAGACTTAGGAAAACAACTTCCCTAAAACACATGACCCCCCTATGTCTACTGAAATACAATGATTTTCCTTAGGTTGAATGCTCCTGCATCAGATAGTTTGATCTTTCATGCAACTAAAGAATTGACCAATATCCAAGATGTGATAGTTTGATCTTTCATGCCACTAAAGAATTTACCAATATCCCAAATCATGGAGATGATTGACTACTCATTTCTATCAAGAATCACATGACTCAAATCTATTGGTGATTCTTCAGTGATTGATTCTTTGAATACATTTTGTAGAGTGTTATGTAATGATTTTTCATGTTCCATGGCTCATGGGAAAAATCCAATACATGTATAAACACTCTTGAAGTACTAAAGGCATGGGGTTAATCCTACTTCACATAATTTTATATGCCTAAAATCTCAAGGAATGATAGGAGGAGATTTTTCTAACCCTACTAGACCTGACATTAGTGTTGTGCAAAATACTATTAGCAATTCTCTTCAAATGCAGCATGAATATATCCCAACAAATTTACAAATTCATTCAAGCCACAAACTACACCTAGTACAACACGTCATCCTCATTTGGAAGGTGTAAACTCTTCAAGGTCAATATCCGCCACAATATTTCATTGTTTAAAGGAAGATTGATACTAAAGAACTCAGTGAGTGGTTTAGTTCCTTGCATACTTACTTTGGTGTAGAAAATATCAAGGACACATAAAAGATCAATTTTGTGACCATGAAAATGCCACTCATTATCAAAACTTGGTGGTTTTCTCATAATGCATTTAACTCATTGGTACATGGGATGGTTTCATAAATGCATGCATCATAAGTAATACCTATAAGACATCAAAAGGATTAGTACATGAAGTGGCATCAAATTTTCTAAATGGTGTGACTAGTATGTTAGCAAGTGCAAGAATGAGTGCCACACCCACCTCACATGTTTGTCCATTGATGAGGAGGAGACAAATCTAGTGCTTACGTATCTTAGTGGATTGGAATAATAAATGAACTAAAAACTATAGTTTCTTACCATTTATACACTTGCATATGCACATATCCCACAACAAATTGACAAAAGCACATATCCAACTAGCATGCCAACACTTCTAGTGATTAGTGCAACATCATCGAGTATAAAAAAAATAGTCAAAAAAACAATAGTCTCATCACATTCCATACATCAATGTATAAGATGATAAATCATCCATACTAACAAAAGAAGATTGAATAAACAAGCATAATTAAGAGAATCAAAATAATATAAATAATTGAAAATACACAATGATATCGAGGGGGGGGGGGTGAATCGATATCACTCAATTTTAAACTTGTTCACTTTATTAATATTCAAATGAAATCTTGTCACGTAATCAATCATCAACACAATGCTTAAACACAAATTAATTAAAGTGAAAATCCAAACTTGAAGAAAAAATGTTTTTCAAATAGTCTTCAATTTATTACAACTAGCTATGAGGACACCAACCCTTTGTAAGCACCAACTTACAAAAATAGCAAGCTCCAACCTGTCAAGAAGATGAGGACACCAATCCTTAGTAAACACAAGCTTACAATTGTTTTACTATTCAAGAGACAATATTTAGGCTTCAAACTTTTTCAAAAGAAGGTCTTCCCTCTTAGGAGCTTGTACCCAACTCATAGTAGGAGTTGGCCTCCACAATGACTGCAACTTGGTCTCCAACAAAGCTTGACGTCCAACCAGAATAGGTCAATAATTTTCCCTTTTACAAGGACTAGAACTCACCCTTTAATCAGGGTTATAAATCAACCTCTAACAAGGATTGCAATTCGACCTCATACCATGATAGAAACTTGACCTCAAACCAAGACAGAAACTCAGCCTCATTCACACCATAAATCGTCCTCCTCAACAGACCCTGATCTCGACCTCCTTAGTAGTAGAACTCAACCTCAAAATCCTCAAACATAACAAAAATCCTTCCCAAAAAGTGTGCCAAATACCCTCCTATAGCTCAGGTAGGACAAAAAAAATGTCATACAAAGAAACTTCTCCAACTTGGCTTCACTTCACTTCTGTAATGGGTCATGAGGTATGAACCTCAAACCCGATCCTTCACTACCCTAAAACAAAATTGAATTGCTTGAGTGACAGCTAAAAGGTGTCCTCCTCACGCCTATTTATAGTGCTTCTAAGGTCTATAATAGGGCCGACTTGTCTATTGGTTGGGCCAACTTATGCAAAACTTATACAAGGATATATATATATAGTCATAAACGTCTCAAAATATGTTATTTGACTATGTAACTTTCTCTTTCATTTGGACATCCTTTGACATCAATAATAACCATTTTCAACAACTTCCCCCTTTGTTATTGATTGTAATACTTAGCTATCTGCTTCTGAAAGCTGCTAGTTGAAAGAAAGGGAAGAAGATTGTGAAAAATTGGTAGTGTGAAAATTCGGCTAACCCTGAATGCTATTGCAACCACTGATGTTATTTCTTCTATTTGTTAATTTAATTAAACAAATTATTTGTTGTGTGTTACGACAAATATCGAAACAAATACACTGAAACATTCACAAAACAAATACTGCGGAAGGAATAACAACTCTGGAAGAAATAAATGCACACACACAAAATACACTGTTATTTTTGGACTAAGTCCCCGGAAAAACCCAACTCGAGAATACCGGTGCAGTAATTAAGGGTTTTAATATTATGTAGTAGTGAAAATCTGAGTACAATCTATGGATGCCTAAACTAGCAATCCAAACAGAGAAATATCTTGAAATCATAACTAGTGAGAAAAATCTCTCACTCCATAGGCGATCCCACAGTGGACTCAGCTTGAATTGAGTTGCTCCTTGCTCCCTCTGCGTAGTGACTGTGTCAGCCTGTGCAGTTACTGTGTCCCACAATCTCGGAACTACGTCTCCTCTCACTCTCTCGTCAGTTGTTGTCTAGGAAACTGATACTCTTTGCTTCCAGAACCTTTGCCCAGCTTTTGGCTCATAGTCTTGACTTCTCCCCAGCGAAACAAAAATCTCCCCAAGAGGGATTTGTGTTGCCTCTCTGCAATGTACTCACCGGAACTGGAAAAGCTTCCTCCAGCCTCACTATCTCTGCCCCTCTCTCACTGCTTCGACCTCACTGAATCACTTCCAGCAACACACAATTGCTACTCTAGAAATCGATTTCTCAACAAAACCGAACTCTGCAAGTGTCCTCCTAGCCCCATCGACTTTCTTCTTATAACCCTCTGTTCAGAATTCAACGACCAAGATTAGATCTTAATCTATGGCTAGGACTAACTAGAAGTTGATCCGTGTGAGTTTCTAGAAGATTCACACCATGACTTAATTTATTCTGATTAATTATTCATATTCGCTAAGTTTAGACTTAGTAAATATTTAAAATATGACTAATAATGTAATTAAGTTATCTCTAGATGGAATTTACAGAAACAATCTATGGGTTTTGGAGATCTCATGTATTCTAACCTCTCCACAAAATTTTGTCTCTAGAATGCATCTGATGCTACAAAAACTAACACTCCATCGTAGCGAGGAATGTGTTCTAATGTTTCTTCCCCCTGTAGCACCTCCTTGTCTCTGCATCATCTCCTGTCATGTTGCTGCTGCCCACCAACTACTGCGCAACTCTGATATGTGTTGCATCTATGTTGTTGTTGGCCCTGTAAAATTGTTGCCAACACTGCATATGCACTGCAACTCCCTCTCCATTTGTTGTTGCTGCAAATGCAACTGAAAAGCATTCATAATACTGAATCAACTATGATCAATATGATACATCAGCCATCTGAGTCTCTGACTGTTGCTATTATCTACACTGTCACTTAGGAATATGCGTTGTTACTGACTCTTCATTGTGCCAGTTGCACTATTGCTAATTCTACACTATGCTCTCCAACATTTGACATGCAACTAGACTTTGCACCTGTCACTCTGGCATCTGACTGCATCAACTGTCATTGATCCATCCTGCTACAAAATACTGTGGGCCCCGTAGCAAAGTATTGATTCAAGAGGTGGACCTCCTCAAGAATCTTGCCCATTTGTGGCACTTTGAGGCTACAATACCAAGTCACCCCATTTAACCCCTAGGGGTATGTCAACAAACATAGCAAAGTCTTCCTCTAGTCTGGAGGAAAGCTTATCGATCTTTGTTGATGCTTCCTGTTGGTAATGATTTTCCTCCTTATCCTTCTTCCTAAGAGGATACTGGGTATTGTAGTGGCAATGCTCACCACATTTGAAGCACTTGAGCTTCGACAGATCCTTCTTCTTCTTTCATTGCTCCCCTTGTCCCTAACTGGTACCCTTCGATGTGAGGGCCACATTCTCCCCCTCCTTCACCTACTTTGACTCGCTGCTGCTGCCATTGATGGAGCTCTTCACTGAGTCTCACCTCAACTCCTCTGATTGGAAATAAACCCACATCATGTCCCACTTTGGTAAGGTTTCTCTACCCAAAATGCTTTGGATAAATACCTGCCACTCTTTAGAGACATTGTTGAGTGCCAATCATACTAGCTCTATAGCTTGAGGTGCTGCTCCAACAACTGAGAGTTGATCCCAGATCTCCTGAATCCTAGTGAGGTAGGGGTATATGCGTTCCCATTTATGCATCCTGGTGCATCTAAGCTTCTCCTCCAAGTACATCTTCCATTGCTTGGAAGTGCCTTGGTACAACATGGAAAGTGTATCCCGCATCTCCTTGGTCATTCCCTGGCCCTCTATGTGTGATACAATGTGATCTTGAACACCATCAAGAATCAACCTCTTTGCCCTCCCCATCACCTTTCGATATTCCTTCAGCTCATATGCATTTGTGGGGATATCTACCACTACATCAATATATGGCTTCATGCCATATTCATCCAGAAGGAATGACATCCTTGCCTTCCAAATAACATAGTTGGAAGCATCGTCCAACCTGTCATGACCTTGTAGTCTGGCAGTGGCCATCTCAACAAAAAAAAGGATGAAATCCTCTTATATTCTACTAAGCTATTGCTATGGTCTAAACACTCCCTGCTTGAGTGAGTAAATTGGTTCACAACGATTGCTGATCTGCAAGAGAAAATTTAAGTTCTGACGCCAAAAGTCCCCTGAGAAAGATTTCTCTTAGTGTGTGCTCTTTCTTCCTCCTGGCGTTATTTTGCACTAGCAACTGCTGCAAAATACTACGTCCAAATAGAGATCTTCTCTGCAAGGAAAATACTGGCTTCTCCCTTTGCCTCTGGTAATCCTAGAAATGGAGAAATCTTATTTCTTTATCGCTCTCTCAGAGAAATATATTTTTCCTTAAGAAATTGACCGTCCTAGCCAAGAAACTGCGCTGCCTTTGAGGGTTTTGAACTGCTGCTTACGCAAAGCTACGAAATTCCTCTTCCCGTCTACTAATGAGCTCTCCAACTTCCAATTTGTACTCTGATACCGTGTGAAAATTTGGCTAACCCTGAATCCTATTGCAACAAATGACGTTATTTCTTCTATTTGTTAGTTCAACTAAACAAACTATTTATTATGCGCTACAACAAATATCGAAACAAATACATAGCACCCTTCACAAAACAAATAATGTGGAAGAAATGAAAAAGCTACAAGAAATATATGCACACACACAAAATACACCTTTATTTTTGGACAAAGTCCCCAGAAAAGCCTAACTCAAAAAAACCGATGCAGTAATTGAGGGTTTTAATATTATGTAGTAGTGAAAATCAGAGTACAATCTATGGATGCTTAAATTAGCAATCCAAACAGAGAAATAACTAGAAATAATAACTAGTGAGAAAAATCTCTCACTCCACATGCTATCCCACACTAACCTCAGCTCGAATTGAGTTGCTCCTTGCTCCCTTTGCATAGTCATCGTGTCAGCCTACGCAGTTACTGCGTCCCACAAGCTCATAATTGCGTCTCCTCTCACTATCTCATCAGCTGTTGTTTGGGGAAACTGATACTCTTTGCCTCTAGACCCTCTGCCCAACTTTTGGCTCAGAATCTTGAATATTCCCTAGCAAAACGAAAAACTCCCCAAGAGGGCTCTACGTTGCCTCTCTGCAATGTACTCACCGAAATTGGAAAAGATTCATCCAACCTCACTATCTTTTCCCCTCTCTCACTACTTCGAACTCACTGAATCACTTCTGGAAACACAGAGCTACTACTTTGGAAATCGATTTCTCAGTAAAATCAAACTCTGCGAGTGTGTCCTCCAAGCCCCATTGAATTTCTTCTTATAACCCTTTGTTGACACTTCAACGACCAAGATTAGATCTTAATCTATGGCTAATACTAACTAGAAGTCGATCAATGTGAGTTTTTAGAACATGCACACCATAACTTAATTATTTATGATTAATTAGTCATATTCCCTAAGTTTAGACTTAGGAAATATTTAAAAAATGACTAATAATATAATTAAGTCATGTCTAGATGGAATTTCCAGAAACGATTTATGGGTTTTGGAGATCTCATGTATTCTTGCCTCTCCACAAAATTTTGTTGCTAGAGCACATCTGATGCTAAAAAAATTAACAAGTAGAAGTTATCTCCTTGAGAAAGGAACTAGAGAGAGAAAATGCACAATTGAATGAAAGTTTGAAGTTTGGAAAGAGTATCAAAATATTATATGATATTCTTAGCTACTAGAGGAAACCTTTTATTAAAACAAGTCTTGGCTGCAAGGACAATTATAAGACGTCGATGTTGAAAAGTGTGCAACAAGAAATGCTTGTTGAGAGTGCAACAAGATGATGGAGCTTAGTGGAAAGGAGTCGCCTTCACTAAGTGGGCCTGCAGGCAAATTATGGCACAAAGTCTATTTTTAGACTATGTCTATTTTTAGACATATGGATCATGGTCTATGAGTTGCAGGATGTTGTTTATGGATGATTGGTCATGTTGGGAAAAATAGATGGACTTCTATTTTTGGATCACAGCAGGAGTGATCAGAGTCTATTTTTAGGCTGCTAGTCAAAAATAGAAAAGTCAAATATTATTGTCTCGTAATAATATTTAGACTATAAACTTTATCTTATCCTCTTGGAGCACTTCAGTTTGAGCTACAGATGTGGCACATGCAGCTGTCAGAAGGAAATACGCTTTCTTTGTGGGTCAGTTGAGCTATTGCATGCAGGACATCAGTTAGAACTCATGTGGTTGAGTTCTGTGGAGTTAGATGAGCAGTTAATGGAGTTGTGTTCAGTTTGACTTAGTTGAACTAGTTGTATTTAGTCTAACTGGCCAATAGACTAAGTGATGAGTTGTGTGAATTAGTTATTAATTAATTCACTAATTATTAACTCATAATGCAATTGAAGAATACATTAGTTAACTCAGTGCATGTACAGTTCAGTGGAGACAGGTGTTAGAGGTTGAGATTGCTATCAGTTGTGACTATAGTTGTGCATGAGATTTTGCACAATCAAAGGATTGAGTATGCCCATGAGAATTGCATATGCCCAATGATATAGCCTGTGCTCACGTGATTTCCAGTGTGAGTGATTTTCCCAAGGTAAATAGAACTTGGAACAAGTTTGGATTCATTCATTCTCTTGTAGGATTATGCAGTGGAGGCAGGCAAGCAGCGGAGGAGATTTGGAGATCAGATCTGAGCTGTATTGTGTGTAAGAGGTGGAGATAGTACTGAGTACTTCTGAGGAGTATTTTACTATGTAATGTTACATGTTCTCAATCATTAATATATAGATAGTGTGGGTTTTCAGCTGTAAGCTTTCCTCGGGTTACATACTGTGTTAATGTGTGCATGTTGTTGATGTTTCATTGTTATTGATGCTGCTAAATTGATGATCAACATAGAGGAGCTTATGTATTATGCATGTATTCCGCAATAGTGTATAATCAGGATAATCTCTATTGAATAAGTGTCATATTATTCAAAATTTCTACAGTCGAAGGGATAATCAAGCACAAAGCAATCAAAAAAGGAAAATGAAGAAAATCCCAAAAGTCATGCTAATGTTTTCAAGAGCTCCTTCAACAATGAAAGCAACACTAAGAAAGGAGATGAAGATAAGTAGAGACCTGATTTTTCTCATAAGATCAACAAGAATGAATTCAAAAGAGCTTCTCCATAAAGAAGGCCTATCACATCTCAGTATCGAAACCTCTTCTTTGGATATTGCTTTTCTTGTAATAATTTTGGTCATAAAGCAATAAATTGTTGTGCTACTATAAGAAATGACTATGTGAGAAATATATGTTGTATGAATATGGGAAATAATGAAGAAAAGAAACTACACACATTCAATTATACATTGACCAAGAAAAGCACATAACTAACTGGAAACCAAACACACAAATAGATACACAGGATTTACATGGTAAAACCTCAACAGGGTGTCAAGGAAACATCCATGGGGCAAGGGATTGGAATCTCTATTAATTCAACAATGATTCTCCACGATTACATTTCTCGGGCATTCACTAGTTTTATACCAGCCACCTCCGTTACATAACTACTATTTCGGTATAGAACTGACTAGTTACATTTTACCCAAAATTACATAATTCGTTGTCAAACTAACAAACTCCACCTTGACAACAATTTTCCTAATCCCTTGCCCATGCCCATTCATCATCTTTTCTGCAAGCCAAGAGAAGCTAAACACCATCGCAACTTCTCTACTGTAACTGGCTTTGTGAATATGTCTGCACAATTTTCTCGCGTATGGACCTTTTGAAGAGCTACTTTTCCGCCATCGATCACATGTCTCAGAAAATGATACCTTACATCAATGTGTTTGGTTCTGCTGTGATAAGCAGGATTTGTAGCCAAGTGAATAGCACTTTGACTGTCACAAAGTACATCCACTTTCTCCTGCGTCCTTCCAATCTCATCGAGTAGACCCTTTAACCAGATTGCTTCTTTATTGGCATCTGAAGCAGCTATATATTCAGCTTCGGTAGTGGACAACACAACTGTTTCTTGAAGCTTTGACATCCAACTAATTGCTCCACCTGCAAGAGTAAAGACATAACCTGTAGTAGATCTTCTTTTGTCCAAATCACCTGCATAATCAGCATCTACATATCCGCAGACTGAACCTTCACTACCATTAAAGACGATGCAATGGTCACTTGTGCCTCTTAGATATCATATCGAAGCACTCATTTCACTGCTTGCCAATGTTCTTTACCTGGATTTGCCATGAACCTACTGACAACTCCAACTGCATGTGAAATGTTAGGTCTTGTAGATACCATCGCATGCATTAGGTTGCCAACAACATTTGCATATGGTACGTGAGACATATATTGCTTTTCTTCATCAGTTCTAGGACTCAAAACCAAAGAAAGCTTAAAATGGGAAGCTAGTGGAACGTTAACAGGTTTCACATTGTTCATAGATAACTTTTCAAGTACTTTCTCCACATACTTCTGTTGTGATAACCAAAGCTTACCATTTTTCCTATCTTTGTGTATCTCCATGCCCAAGATAGGTTTTGCTGCTCCAAGATCCCTCATATCAAACGTCCTAGAGAGTTGAGCCTTTGACCTATTGATCTCTTCCATGCTTTTGCTTGCAATAAGTATATCGTCAACATACAAAGCTAAGATAATGAATATGCCATTGAAACTTTTGAAGTATACACAATGATCATACTCACTTCTTATAAAGTTCTGGCTCACCATGAAGGAATCAAACTTCTTGTACCATTGTCTAGGAGACTGCCTTAGACCATACAATGATTTCCTGAGCTTGCAAACTAATCTTCTGCTGCGACCTTGTACAAAAACTTCTGGTTGTTCCATATATATCTCTTCATTCAAATCACCATGTAGAAAAGTTGTTTTAACATCTAACTGTTCTAACTCAAGATTAAGTAACACAATTAGTGCCAACACAGTGCGAATAGAAACAAGTTTTACAACTGGAGAAAAAATCTCATGAAATTCTATACCTTCAACCTAAGAATACCCTTTTACTACCAGTCTCGCCTTATACCTTTCGATACTTCCATCAACTTTCCATTTCAATTTGAAGACCCATTTGCATCCAAAAACACTTCTCCCTTCAGGAAGCTCTACAAGATCCCAGGTATTGTTCTTGGCTAAGGAATCCATTTCTTCTTCCATAGCCGTTTTCCATTTTTCACTATCTATATCATCTACTGCTTCCTGATAACAAGAAGGTTCCCATCTTCAGTAATCAAAGCAAAATATGAAGCAGAATCTTCATACCTTTTGGGAGTTTTCCTTTCCCTTGTAGACCTTCTTAGAGCGATTGGCTGCTGAACTAGTTCAGAAGCTTCAATGGCTTCCTTTGTGTCTTCAACACCTTTTTCTCTAGAAGTCTCTCCTTCCTTTCAACTGTCACCAAAAGGTCTAGCCTCCAATTGAACTCGTTGATTTGGCGATACCTGTTCCTGTTCAATTCTTTCAACATTTGATTTTAAAATAGAGGATTCATCAAATGTTACATCTCTACTGATGACTATCTTCTACAATGTAGGATCCCACAACCTATATGCTTTCACTGCATAGTCATACCCAACAAAGACATAACATTTCGACTTTGGATCTAATTTTGAACGCTGATTTTTCGGAATAAGAGAATAAGCATCACAGCCAAATATCCTCAAATGTGAATAATCACAAGACTGCCTTGTCAAAACTTCTTCAGGAATTTAACAATCAATTGCTACTGAAGGTGATCTATTAACTAAATAACAAGCAGTAGATACTGCTTCTGCCCACAACTCCTTTTGCAAGTTAGCATTGTTGATCATGCTTCTAGCTCTTTCCATAAGAGTCCGATTCATACGCTCAGCAACACCATTCTGCTGAGGAGTATAAACAGCAGCTTTGTGTCTAATAATTCCCTCATCCTTACAGTATTGTTCAAATTCAACTGAAGTGAACTCACTACCATTGTCAATTCTTAAACATTTAATAGATTTGCCTGTTTGTTTCTCTACCATTACTTTAAATTGTTTAAAGGAATTGAATACATCAGCTTTCCTTTTTAGCATAAAGACCCAAACTTTTCGGGAGAAATCATCAATAAACGTTAAAAATATAGAGCACCTCCATATGACACAACAGGGGATGGTCCACATAGATCAGAATGAATAGTCTAAAACATCTTTACTATTATGATTTCCAACTTTAAATCTCTGTTTACACTGTTTTCCATACACACAATGTTTACAGAAATCTAACTTCAAGGATTTCAGATCGGGAAGAGATTTACGTTTCATTAGTATCTGAAGACCTTTCTCGCTCATATGACCCAATTGCTGATGCCATAGACGAGTACCTTCTTCTTCCTTTTCTGATGCAACCGCTGCTTCACTGATCTGAGTACTTCCTTTTAACCTGTAAATATTTCCGACCTTTTATGCTTTCATAACCACTAGGGCTCCTTTAAAGACTTTCAAGACGCCATCCTGACCTATAAACTTATAACCATCTGAATCCAACACTCCCAAATAAATCGAATTTTTCTTCAAATCAGGTACATGTCTAACACTAGTTAATGTTCTAACTGTGTTATCATACATTTTAATCATGATATCTCCCATCCCAACTGTCTGACATGACACATTATTACCCATAAATACAGAACTACCATTTTTATTTTCATACGAAGTAAACCAATTCCTATGTGGGTACATGTGATGAGAAGCACCAGAGTCTAACAACCATCTATCTAAACCTTGAGAGACATTACATTCAGGTGAAGTTTCATCTATCATACATAATTCTTCAGCAGATAAAACTTTGTCTATCATACCTGAATCGCTTCCTTCTTCGGGTTTTTGGATTCCTTTCGTTTCCAACAGTCTTTCTTCAAGTGTCCAATTTTATTGCAGTTCCAACATTTTGCCTTACACTTCTTTCCATTCAATTTCGATCTGGAAGACCCCCTTTGTTTTTCTCCTCTTTCCTTTGAGCGTCCTCTAGCTACCATGGCTTCTGATGCAGCTGTTTCAGTACTGGATTTCCTTCGTACTTCTTCAGACAGGAGAGCTCCCACGGCTGATTCAAACTTCAAAGAATCAGCAGTGCTCACACTGATTGAAGTTAAGAAGTGATCCCATGATTCAGGCAGAGAACACAACAAGGTTATGGCTTTATCTTCTTCATGTATTTTAACTTCCATATCTGTTAATTGACATATAAGTGCATTAAAAACATTCAAATGTTCTGCAATATTTGAACCTTCTTTCATTCGAAGACTGTATAACTGTCTTTTTAGATAAATTCTATTGGTTAATGACTTTGTCATATAGAGTTTTTCCAGTTTTTCCCACAATCCTGACGCTGTAGTCTCTTCAAAAATATTGAAGAGAACTTCATCCGCCAGGCATAACCGGATGGTACTGAGAGCTCGGGCATCCAAGTCCTCCCAGTTTGAAGTAGTCATGGTTGCAGGTTTCTTAGTTGCCCCATCCAATGCTCCCTAACCTTCAGTTTCCAAAGAGCAAAATTGCTCTTTCCGGTGAATTTCTCCACCTTGAATTTCGCATTCAACATCTTGGCCATTTTTTCTCCTTCCTAGGGTTTCAGTCTTTCTAGGGTTTATATATATATATATTGTATGAATATGGGAAATAATGAAGAAAGAAACTACACACATTTAGTTATACATTGACCAAGAAAAGCACATAACTAACTGGAAACCAAACACACAAATAGATACACAGGATTTACGTGGTAAAACCTCGACAGGGTGTCAAGGAAACATCCATGGGGCAAGGGATTGGAATCTTTATTAATTCAACAATGATTCTCCACGATTACATTTCTCGGGCATTCAATAGTTTTATACCAGCCACCTCCCAACCGCCTCCGTTACATAACTACTATTTCGGTATAGAACTGACTAGTTACATTTTACCCAAAATTACATAATTCGTTGTAAAACTAACAATATAATCAAAGGCTCTTATATGACCTCAAAGAATGGTTTTGTAAGTAAAAAAAAAAGTCTTAATGAAGGTATTGTTAAAAGATATAACTAATTTTCTCTCCTATTGGAGCACATTGAATGTTATATGTGTAATAATTATGGGCACAAAGCATGTTACTATACAAGTAGCATAATAAGGTTTACTCAGCGAAGAAAGAAAGAAGATATTGCCAAGCCATTATAACGGCTGCAACGCCCTCCAAACTTTTGGTTTGCACTTAAATTTCAGAGCCTTCCTTGGTCTTTCCCTTTACAATTGCAAACACTTGAGCTCATTCTATGAGCTTTCTAAGAGTCTTTTCACCCCTTTTGCTTGTTTTATCAACTGTCGTCTTTTGGCATGTTTGATTGTGTTACCATGTTTGTGGTCCTTTTATGGTGATTTCAAAGGTTGTTATTTGTGTATTCGAGTTTTCCTATCTATGTAAACATCCGTCGCACTCATACACAAAGTTTTAAGCATTGTCGCACAAGTGTCGTCACAGTCGTCCTAAGTTCATCTCAAGTGTCGCACTTGTCTCTTTTTGTTCTAAGACAGTCTCACAGAGGGTAATGATTTAGCTTGTTGTTTTGGTGGTCTATGTTGTCGTGTCCTCAAAGTATGCTAATTGTATTATCACAAGTTTAAGTTCCTCCCGAGTTCACTTTCCTTCCACACTTAGCCATTTCTCTGAAATCCTTCCGACCAGGCAACTCACCTTCACTGGACCCCGATTTAACTGCACAGTCTTAGCCCTTAGTGATGCAACCTTGCTTCCTAGAACTGCGGAGTGTGCAATCATTGTCCCCCAGGGCAATTGCACTGCACAATTCTAGAGTTGAGCAGCGTGCCTTCATCCCCAGAATTGCGCAATAACTTCTCCCAACCTGACCTGAACTTCACATTTCACATGATCAATCATAAAGCTTCTACCCTGCCCGCTGGATCCCCGCAATGCGTAGAGGACCAAACTTGCCTTGGCTCCCAGAAATGTGCAGAAGTGCCTCCCTAGTGCCTTCCCTTAGTTGAGACTCACTAATCTCAAGAACTACTTAGATCTGTCCTCCTAGACCCCTTTGTTGCCCAATCCTACCTTACCTCTGAAAACTGCACAGACCTACCTTCCACGGTCCCATCCTACATCAGCCACTAACTGTCTCAACTGTGCAATTCTATCTCCCAGTGGCTTCTACACAATTTTTCCCAACATTGAGGACTGTGCTCAGGATTTCCTTAGCCAAGCCTGAGTTGCGCTCTTTGCAGTCTCAGTGAGCAACCTCCCTCCTTGTCACCTGGAACTACACAATGCGTAGTTACTGGGCCCTCTTTCCCAACCTATCATATGTATCGAGCCCATTCCATGGATAACAATGCATCATCTTAGACTAAGGAGTTTCTGGATTTGATGTTTTCCCACCATGAGTGAATTGCAGGAACATGTACACTGTTAGATAATGGCAAGGCGATGAAGAATGAGGTGAAGGAGCGAACATGCCAAAAGACTCACTCATAGCTGGACATACAAAGAATCTTATCAAGAACAAGCAAAAGCAACACATTCATGCAACCACCTCTCAAGACCAAAGATCATGAAGACCCCGCATCATCAAGCTATGCGGAGGAGAAGAGAAAGCACATCCAAGAACACATCTATCACTAGAAGCAACATCGACTTGGCATTACCACTTCAGCAAGCTAGTCCATGTCAGCAGTGCCATGTCAAGTCGTGTCATGAGTTGTCAAAGGCCACATCACTATTATGAGCCATGTATATTGTAAATCAAATGTAATGTAAAGTGGAAGTCCAATGACACACATGAATATGAAGAGTCATTTCAGTTGAAAAGTCATAGGAAGTTGAACAGTCATGAGGGTAGTCAAAGAGTCACAGGGTTCAAGCATCACCCCTTGGTTATATATACCCCCTCATTATATGAGAAAAAGACTTTTTCACCTTGGCTCCTCTTGCAAATCATAGAGAGTTTCAATCAGTTCTTTCAAGAGCAAGGAGTGGCTCCAATGTCCGGCTACTAGGGCTAGTGATATATGATGTGAATATGTGTCTTGGAAATTTTGCATAATACAAAAGCCTTGTCATTCCAACACTTTTCCATGCATGACTTATGGATGTTTGTAAGACTATTATGTGAGCATTTATATTTCATGTTTGTTTCACATGTACTAAGATAGTTGAACTATTTTGGTTGTTTTAGTGCTTATCTTGTTGGGAATGTGTTGTAATGCTTCTAACTATTGTCTCATCCTTATGGACTACTCCATAGGATACTAGACAGACCTTTTCCGCTCATCAATTATAACGATTGTCACATCTTTTGTGGACTATTCCGCTGGATGGTAGACGAGTCTATCCATGTTCTTTATTTTTAATGGCTATCGCATCCGTTGTGGAATATTCCGTTGGATGCTGGACAGTTCTTCCTGGTTTGCATGTGTCTCTTCCTAGGTGACACAATTAACTCTCGCTTAGAAGCTCATTTTTCTCCTCCCTTTTGCAGTAAGAGAACCTAGACACATTCACGTTGCACACTCACCTTGCTTTTCAAAGGTACCATTGCAACACTCTCTTGTGCTGAAAGCTAGAACAGAGGAAAATCTCCAAGTATTTGGCAACTGGGCCATCATCCGGATGGGACTCCTACACCAAACAGTGTGAGGTCTAATTGGGACCTCATATCGGGGAGATCCCCTGAATGTTGGCGGATCCAGTGTCGTCAACACAAGCATAGAGAATAATGCATAAAGGAATGGAAAAGGAAGCGACAAAAATAGGAGGAATGTGGACTTGCATTGTATGCTCAAAGAAAATTAAGCAAACGATTTGTTGATAGTCAATGTTCATAACACGTGATAGGATGTTAGAGTAAATTTATTACTCTAGAAGAAGAAAAAGGAGGTAGTGTTACCTTTAGAGATATTGCATCAACAAGGATAACTGGAAAAGACACAATTAGTCTTAACAATAGAAAGATTCAAACTCAGAATGTCATATATGTTTAAGGTCCAAAACACAATCTTCTAAGTGTTAATATTAGGTCCCTATAATACCAGTGTATCCCCCTTATTGTTATTGTTATGCCCATGTAGCCCCCATATTGTTATTGTTGTGCCCCATAGAAGTCCACTATTGTTATTGTTGTGCCCTTACATTATTATTGTTATGTAGGCTTTGATTATATTGTGACCCCTTAGACTCTTGTATATATAAAGGGGGTATTATCATTTGCATCATCCAAGAATTATTCATTTATGTAATGTAAAGGAGGTTTCCCCCTCGAAGAAGATAATTTTTAAGTCGTTGATCTATCCTTTTGTGAGCTGGTTGGATAACATTTGGTATCAGAGCTTTGGATTCTAGGATTTCGCTTCTTCAAACATGTCATCTTGGAATTTCCATTATAACTTTTTTTCTACGAGGCTTCAGAAGCTGAAATTTTTACCACGCGGAGCTGAAATCTTGGTTTACTTCCTGTAAAAATTTATGATATTTATTCACTATATTTTTGTATATATGAACTCTCGTTTTAGGCATCAGATTTGAATTCTATAAAAAGTGGTTGAAATTGCACGGACTATAGCTTTTTGTGTATCAATTCCAGGGCTCAAGGTTGAAATAGTGCCATGTGGCATCTCGTACAACTTCACTTTACTGAACTAATCCATAATTATGTCACCGTGGGAGATTTGGCATAACACTTTATCCAATAGCAATCATACTTGTGGGTTTGGAAAGCAAGCTAAGAAGGATAATAAATTATCACCCAATTACTATGATCCTTACAAGGTGTTGCAAAAGATTGGTACTATGGCATACAAGTTGGAGTTGCCTGCATCTTCCCGAGTACACCTAGATTTCTCATGCTTAAAGAAGGTTATTGGTGGAAAGCATCTAGTACAAAAAATGTTTCGAGAACTTGACGAAGAAGGAAAAATCACATTTGAGCCTAAAGCAGTGACGGAAACAAGAACCCAACAACTATGGAATCGATCAATTTCAGAGTACCTCATTAAATGGAAGAACTTACCCGTCGAATATTCCACATGGGAGGATGCGAATTTTGTACAAAAGCATCCAGAACTACTCAAGCGTTGAGGACAACACTTTTTTGAAGGAGAGGGGCATATTCGGTCGCTATAATACTAGTGTATCCCCCTTATTGTTATTATTGTGGCCATGTAACCCACATATTGTTATTGATGTGCCCCATAGAAGCCCATTATTATTATTGTTGTGCCCTTATATTATTAATGTTATGTAGGCTTTAATTATATTATGACCCCTTAGACTCCTATATATACAAAGGAGGTATTGTCATTTGTGTCATCCAATATGTAATGTAAAGGAGGTTTCCCCCTCGAAGAGGATAACCTTTAAGTCGTTGATTTATCTTTTTGTGAGTTGGTTGCATAAAAATTAATCAAATATGTGATTAAGGACATAATATCACATTTAATCCTAAATAATGTGAGGTAAGGAACATACGTTCAAGAAGACTGGTGGCAAAAGCAATTGGAACCTCAAGTAAAGAATATGTCCTCAATGAAGTTAAAGGAGAAAATTCGTGTCCGGTAGTTGTTCATTTGGTAGCTCAGTGACAAATTCCAACCATGGGACGAGATTCCTCTTTTTGAGAGGACCAATTTTGACTATTAAAGCGCTCAATTTGGACAAAGGGAAAGTGTATTTTTTAATTAAAGCCCACATGTGCATATTTGATCAAGTTAGCCATAAAGAAAATTGGACTCTCTTAGAATTTTGTAAATACAAGTGACCTCAACCTCATTTGGACATGATCATGAAGAATTATTCTATTCTCTTCTTTGGTTTTGGGTGGCATAGGTATGAGGCAGTTCGCAGAGATTGGCTCACACAAGTCCGAAATTGCAGGTTATGAAGCTCGCACACGTGTTTAGGGTTTTGGGTCACAACCACAAGCTTGTTATAAGCAAATTTTGGCTATAACCGCAAGCATGTAGACCTATGCATGTGGTTGAAGGGTTTTAGCCACACAGACCACACTCTCTTTGTGCGGTTGAGACCTAATGTTTTAATTTTTTCAGTTGACCGATTTTGTCGCGAGTTGATTGCAATGTTAGACAGTTGACCAAAGATAGTGACAGTTGACCGTAGGCTTCTGAATAACTGTTGTGATTATCGACATTGTTGGGTTCATTTTATGGATGTTGTTTAGCTGATTTTGTTGGATAAGATTACAATTGAAGATATGCATCATTGTACTATCTTTTGCTTAATCATTCAATGAAAATCTAATATGAAGAATAAATTGAAAGGGTTTCCCCATAATGGGTTTTTCTCTGGTCTCCGACTAATCTTGGTGTCTCTATGTGTGAATGATTTTCTTCTATTGTTCCTTTATGTTCCACTACATTGATGATGATGTTGTTCTTTCTATATAATTGTTGTAGGTTAAAAGTTCATGTAATAAAGTTAATAACGACAAAATAATACCAAGGTCATAGGACACGTGTTCCAAGCTTCATGTTGAGCAAAAACATCCTAGTGGGTGTCACTTTCAGTTTATTATAGCTAAGGAAATTGGCAAAGGCAAAGAGGCAATAATTGACATGTATTTATGAAAATAAAGGAAAATAAGAGAAAAGGGAGATGAAAGGTCACATATTTGCATCAGAGGGAAATTGAAGGAAAAATAGAGGAAAATGAAGAAAATAGAGGCCTTGATGATTAAAAAGCTTATGAGGATCAGTTCACAACTTTTTGTGAGTTTGGCTTTGGAATTACTTTAAGAGAGAGAAGAGCACCTAGAGGAGAAAGAAATCAAGCAAGCGAAGGAAGGACAAGGAAAGAAAAGGAAGCAAGAGGAAAAGCAAGGAATGTTGGATCAAATAGCTTCAACAAAAGGATTTGCAGGTAACAGGTTGCATATGTGATTTCCTAGTTGGTTGTGAATGCATGGTCCATGCATTTGTGTATTTGGTTCTTTTGTTGTAATTGTCATTGGTATTGTTAGGTTTGACAATGGTTTCATCCTTGCCTTGCCAATTTCGTATAGCCATGGTGTGTTGGGATTATTTTATGGTTGAGGTTTGGATTTCCAAAAGGTTTTTGAACCAGGTGAGGTGGTCTCAAGAAAATTACCAGTTGTTGGGGTGGAGGTGGTTTAATCTCTCGGAAGCCATCAACAGGTGGGTGGAGACATACAAATTCCTCAAGGTATTGGTGAACAAACTCTGAGGCATCCAAGTTTGTTTTGGGCTTTACGATCTCTTGTCCGATTATGGCGGGATTGCGATAGCCTGAGTGTGGAGGTGGTTTAATCTCCAGGAAACCTTGGTTGTTTATGTCTTGAGATCCTACATTCATGCTTGGAATATGGCACAAGGGTGGTTGGATGAAAGAAAGATTTGGTTCAACCGAATATATGGTCGTGTGGTACGTGTAAGTCCCTCACTTGGTGGGATTTTGCATAAGTTAATAAGAGCTATCTTTTCTATTGTAATTGACGAGCGCTTGTACTAGTTATTATGATGATTTGATGGTTTTTATGTCATGGTTAATAATCTGGTTATAAGCATGGATCTGTAATGTGCTATATCTATGGGTTTGTTCAGGTTTGATAAGTATTTGATAGTTAATGAATGCATGGGCTAACAAGTGTTATTGCAACTATTACGAGAGGGCATTAGACCTTATTGGTGATTCTCATATAAGTTTTAGACTCCTCTCATTAGATACGCATTCATGACATGTAGATTACATGTTCACGATATGTTTGAAAAATGATTGTCATGGTTAGGCCTTGTTATGTCAAGTTTCTAATTCAAGGTTGTATGTTTAGCATTGTCATTAAGTTACTTATCATTCTAGAAAGTCTCAAAAAGTTCTAGATAGTGGTTTGGAGGCTGGCTTGGAATTGTGGCTGTCTTAGGACTAAACCATCTAAATTGAGGATTTTGGCTCACAACCACACTTAGGCAGCCTTGTGCATGTGGTTGGAGGGTCACAACCACACTCAGGAAGGCTTGTGCATGGAGTTAGAGGGTCACAACCGCACTCATGCAAGCTTGTGTAAGCAGTTGGGAGTTTAGGTCACTGAAAAATCTATCCATCTCAGGGTTGATATTTTAAGAAGTTTAAAGGCAGAAATAAGAAGTTGCAAGGTAGACAATGACAAGATCATTCAGTCACAGGAAATACTTTCCAGGGCACAAAAAATAAAGCAGAAGTCAATGCAGTTATCCTTCAGAGTTTGTTAGACTTGAAGAGACAAGGACGACTACAGATTAGTTATGTACATGAGTACAAAACTAATGGGGCATATGGTAGCAGGTCTCATGAAGGGCACAGTTCGGACAGGGATGACACATTCAGGGATGGTAGTTTCTTGGATACACTGGATAGGATAGGCAGTGGTTATGGGTTCTATTTTAGCTCTAGTTCAAACATCTATCATGGTAATCATCATTATTATCCTTACAAAAGGAGTGAGAAGGGATACTTACCATATGAGTTCAAGAAATCCAAGCCACCTATATTCGATGGAGACCTAAAGAAGTCGAAAGATGTAGAGACATGGTTGCTTGGAATGAAAAAGTTCTTTGAGTTACATGACTATACAAGAAACGTGAAAGCCGGGATAGTTATTTTCAGTGTTAAAGGGAAGGAAAACATCTAGTGGGAAGATGTGAAGCGTGTCAGAGACATAAGGATAGAGGAGTTGAGTTGGCCTTAGTTCAAGAGACTCTTCAAGAAGAAGTAATTGTCAGGAGCGTACTATGACAGAAAGGCCAAGGAGTTCTATGAGTTGAAGATGGGATCTATGGCAGACGAGGAGTACACTACCAAGTTCCTAGAGTTGTTGAGGTATGAGCCCTATCTTAAGGATGAGAAGATAAAAGTTCAGAGATTTATCAGCGGATTTCCATTAGCATTTAAGGATCAAATTGAGTATGATGAGCCTCAATCACTGGAAGAAGTCATTGGGAAGTTGAAGCACTATTATGAGCAATTGAAGTGTAAGAACGAGTCTAAGCAGGGTTGGAAACAAAATGACAAGACTAAAGGAAAGTGGCCACCTGTAACAACCCCAATTAAAAATCCATATAAAAAGGTTAATAAGGGAAAAATAAGACTAAGGTCACGGTACACGTATTCCAATTTGATTGGTGGTCGAAACATCCTAGTGGGTGTCACTTCATTTAATTAATGGCTATGGAAATTGGCAAAGGGAAAGAGACATTAATTGGCATTTTTTTTAATGAAAATAAAGGAAATTAGGAGAAAATGGAGATGAAAGGTTGTAAATTTGCATGAGGAGGAAATTGAAGGAAAATAGAGGAAATTGAAGAAAACAAACGCCTCAATGATAAAAGGCTTCTGATGATCAGTTCATAGGCTTTTGACAGTTCTATGGTAGAGCTCTCTATTATATTCTCTCTCTCCCTCTCTCATACTCTTGCACACTTAGAGTTTTCTTGGAGCACTATTGGAGCATTGTGGCATACCTTAGATTACAAGAAAGAAGGTAAAGGAAGAGTAGGAAAGCACAATAGGACAACAGGATTAGCAACTACAACGGGTTTGCTTTGCAGGTACCGAGTTGCATGTATGATGTTCTTGCTAGTTTGGCATGCATGATACATGCATGTCGTTTCTTGGTTATGAGTTGTCATTGGCATGGAGGATTGCCTAGATTGAAAGTGGTTTGGCCTAGCCTTTCCATTTCCCAAATAGCCATGGCGTTGTGGGTTTTCCCATTTGTTTCTTGGTTGGCGCTCATGTTCCTTATGGTTGTGGGTTGAGTTATTAGTTCCTATAGCCTTAGTTGGACAAATGCTCTGGAAACTCTGTAATAGCTTGGGTTGAGTTACTAGTCTTGGAAGCATTGGTTGGAAAAACGCTCTAGAGCCCGACGTCAATTGTGGGTTCAGTTACTAGTCTTGGAGCCGAGTTGGAATAAACACTTTGGAGCCCTGTACAACTTGGGTAGAGACCGATCTGGTGATGGTTAGTGATGTATGACCGTCAAGTGGAATCACTAATTGAGGTTTGAGGTGGTTTGGCCTCTGGAAGCCTTAGTTTGATTTTGTTTTGGTTATTCCATGAGATCCCAAATTCATGCTTGGAATACGGTGCGGGGGTGATTGGCTGAAAGAAAGATTTGGTTTAGCCCAATCTATGGTCGGGTGGTATGTGGAAGTCCCTAACTTGGTTGGAATTTTCATATGTTAATAAGAGGTATTTTCTATTGTGATATATGAGCACATGTATTGATTATGATTGTGATATTATGGTTGAGTTGCCATGGTTTATATGTTGGTTATTTGTTGGTTTAGATGTTGGTTATTTGTTGGTTATATGTTGGATATATGATGTATATTGTCTATGGCTATTGACATGTTTGATGAATATATGAATGGTTAATGCATGCATGAGCTGACAAATGTTATTGTAGCTACGATGAGAGGTAATTAGACATTCTTAATGCATCTCAGATAAGTTTCAGACCCCCTTGTTCAGATATGCATTCATGACTTGTAGATTACATGTTTGCCATATGTTTGACGAAATGTATGTCATGGTTAGGCTTGGTTAGGTCAAGTACTTGATCAAGTATTGTGTTAGAGGCTTTGTCTTTGTGTCATCTATTATTTTGGAAGGTTTCATTTAGTTTTGGGTAGTGATTTGGAGTCTAGCCCTGAAAAGGTGGCACAAATTTCACGGTCGCAGGCACAAAACTAGGAAAATGAGACTACAGTCACTCCCTTGCAGGTTTAGGCATGCGACTAGAGGCCTATATTCGCATGGATGTAGGCTTGTGCATAGGACTGGGAGTTTAGGTCAGTGAAAAAGAAATTTAACTTAGGGGTTGGGCACCTGGAGTGGTTGGTTAGCGCCTCGGGATCTTGTAACTCTTAAGGAAGGTCAGTTTGGTTTTACTCCATCGATTCCACTTCCTTAATTGTACTTAGTAGGTTGATTCATGTCATAGTAACTCTTCGTCACGTATTTACCCCGGTGGACTAGTGAACTTGGGTAAGTGTGGGGAGAGGGTGTTACAGAGTGGTATCAGAGCATGGTTCAACACTTGGACTGGATGGGTGAAATGTGCTTGTCATTGATGCATGTTAGTTGTCTATGTGATTGTTATGCATGCATTGTGATAGTCATCGTTGCATTTTATGTCATCATGATGCTAATGTGTTGGTTGAGATAGAGTAGGAGATGCAAATCATTAGAGCTATGTTGCAGCACTGGACCTCGGGGTAAGAGCGTATCCTCATAAAAGTTTGTATGTTTAGCATGCAGGTATGTTGGTTAATGGTTGTTATAGGCATTATGGTTATGTACATGCCTGTCATTATATTGTTGTTGTGGTTGCATGCATGATATAGGATAGTTGTTCAGTGTGGTCATATGCATGTGCATCAGATAGTCATGTATGATAGTAATATGTTGTTATATACATTGCAGTCATATGCATGATGATTATGGTCATTGCACTTAGGATCTCGATGTTACATGTATTGTGCTAATATGGATCAGCCTATGCAGATAGTTATGGTTATGATATTTAGTTATGAGTCAGCATATTTGTGATATTGTGTTATACTAATCTATACTGACTGCGCAAATGTGATTGTTATGCATGAATGTCAATTGTTTATGAGTTTATGATGTGAACATATTAGCTAGTTATTGTTATGGATATCATGACCTTATTTATGTTTGAGTTGATGTGTTTGTGAATTTATATCGTGATAATCTAGATTGATTGTGCAGACAGATAGCCTCCCCTAAGATACATTGAGGTATGGGTTTTCTTATGTCATCTATTTGGTGTTTGAATGTTTGATTATGCCGTCTATTTGGTGTTGAGTGTTTGTTGTCTATTATGTCATCTATCTATTGTCTGAATGTTTGATTATTTTCATGATATGAGTATGTGTCTATAAGATTGTATGAAGGAATGATCTTGTTTTAAGATGGTGGTACTAACACATTATGCGTTGAGACAATTGATATGTACTTGAGTGCGAGTGCTAGTTGTAGTATTATGATTAATGATTGTGAGTTGACTCTTGATTGTGACGTGGTTGTTAGCCTTGGCAAAGGTTGGTTTCAAACTAATAGACATAATGTATTGATCTTTGGAATGTGTGACTCACACGTGTGAGTAGTTGCAAGGTAACATGCTTGGTATTAGCATGACAAGGTAACAATTGATTTGTTTATATAATTAATAGTTGGGTGATGTGATAGTACATAGTAAGACTCGATTGCAACAAGGAAAAAGGTAAAAGAAAGGAATCGGGTGAGAATTCCTTTGGCTATGTTTGGAAACCACAATTCTGAATGAATGGTTCCTTTTCATGAATACATGAAGTCTTCTTAACCTTGATTTGTCTGACATTATGTGGATATATGCTATATTTGTGAACATGTATTTGATAGGTGTAACAATTGGTTTCTAGTTATGGCTAGATTCATCAAGGGAATTGGAGTTCCTTGAGAGATGATATATGCACATGTTCAGTTATAGGGTAACATGCTTGGCTCAATAAGGTAAGATAACTGGTATACTGTTATATTTATTTATACACTAAAATTTATGTGTTTATGGCAATATGATACAAGTATTGCATGGTAAAACAGACTTCCATGAAATCTTGAAGAAGGCTCGGGTTGATATTTCCCTTGGAAGCATTGGGAACCCATGGGGATTGAGTCATGGTGTTTGTTGGGAGTTTTTTGCTTTCGGTCTTTCTGATTTGTTTGCACTTAATTTGCAGTTTTGTTTGTGTCTAGTGCATGGCCATGCCACTTAGTTTGTGGTGTCGTATTGTTATTGTTTTTCATGGTTTTCTTCTTGTTCATTCTTATTCTTGCCTTTTATGTTTTGAGGGTCTTGGTAATTGGTTAGGAAAGAGGAAAGTTAATGGAGCTCGGGGAGAGCTGAATGGAACCCAACATGTAATGTAAGATCCGGATGAAGCTTGGTGCATGCATAAAGGGCAGTTGAGGGCAAGAGTATGACAATCATTTGGATTGGTTGGGTCCATTGGGATAAATGGACGATGGTAGGAAAGTCATGAGAAAGGTAACAAGAAAGGTAAAGTAAGAGGATTTGAGGCGTCGGATGCCTTGGCTATGTTGGAAACTGTTGTTCTTAATGTTGTGCATGATGTGCATGGATAAAGGGAGTTCGCTTAACCTAGACCTTATGCTATCTAGTAATTATGTCGTGATCATGATTATGTTGATGATTACATGTATATATGTATGTATGCCATTGTCTGACAGGGACGTCAAGGATCATGATTGTTTTATGCCAATGTTATCTATATATATATATATATATATAGATATATTGTTGTTTTTTATCAGTGGTTGTCATTGATGTCAAACCAAGCAGCACCAGGGGCTACTCTAATCTTGCATGGGCATTTTGACTTGACAAATTAATTTATTCTGAGTCAAACATCTTCTAGATGGATTCTAATCATTAAGATGTTTCCGTTGATATATGGCATGCCATGTAATTCTTCACGGTTTTAGAGATATTTGTATTTGGAGTTGATAACCCCAGTGGTTGTCATTAATGTCAACCCAAGCAGCACCAGGGGCTACCCCAATCTTTCATGGGAATTTTGACTTGAAAACTTACCCTATTCTGAGGCAAGTATCTTTTATATGGATTCTACTCGTCGACATGTTTCCATTGATATATGGCACGCCATGTAATTCTTCACGGTTTGAGAGATATTCGTGTTTGAAGTTAGTAACCTAGTGGGCTAGAACCCTATGGGGTTGTGGCATGACACTCATAATTGGTTGTGGTCATTGATTAGTCAATAATTAATAATGTTTTTTTGCTCCTAAAATGCCTCCAACATTAACTTGTTTAGGACCCTCTCAACTCAAGACATTCATATAAATAGTGACCCTCATATCCTCTTCTAGTAGGGATTTTGTGGCTTCAAACAAGTCATCGTGGAATTTTCGCTATTAAAAATTTTTGCGAAGCTTCAGAGGTTGAAATTAAAACCCATTTGAGCCGAAATATTGATGAAACTCTTTACCAAATTTCAGATCTTGGTTTGCTATATTTTCGGAGATATGATCTCAAGAAGTTAGGGTTTTTTGTTGGCTCCCGAATTCCATGTCAAACAAGTGACGTTGGGAAAATCGTCACAAATTTCTCTCTGAGTATTGGATTCAAATTTAGTAAATAGTGAAAGAAATGGGATGGACTTTACTTTGTTGGGTATCATTTTCAGAGCCAAAGGTTGCAACAGTGACATGTGGCACTTCGTACAAGTTTGCTCTATTGAACTAGTCTATAATCAGGTCATCGTGGGAGATTGGGCATAGATCTTTCTTGAAGAATCCAATCTTGATCAAACCTGTGGGG
Organism: Pinus tabuliformis; assembly: GCA_031772625.1. Taxonomy (NCBI): domain Eukaryota; kingdom Viridiplantae; phylum Streptophyta; class Pinopsida; order Pinales; family Pinaceae; genus Pinus; species Pinus tabuliformis. The sequence goes on along the minus strand of CM062819.1, from coordinate 1,640,484,866 downwards.
TTGGAAAGAGGACTCATAGTGCTACAATAGGATGAAATTTCAGACTCTAGAGATCCAAAATTACATAGATACAACAAATTCAATATCGAGCTCCGAGAAGGCAAGAAAAAGGCTGCATTCAAGGATCATTGCAGTAAGGACCACACATCAACAGTCAAGGGTAAGTCTCCTACAACAAGGTATGTATGATTAGTGTTTACATTTGAATTTTGAGTATCATCTCTGACATATGTTTTTGTAGGACAATGTAAGTATATACAGGGTCTCAGTTATATCTCTATGTCTCTATATGTCACGATTAGTTTTAATACCACATTTCGGATGTCCTATTCTTGATACTACACATTTGATGCTACATATTCTTGATGCAACACCAAGTTTGCTAAACCTATATGATGTTGTAAGTTCATGTTACTTGTCTTGTCATAGTTGATAGAATTGTCTCTATTGTTGTACTTAGAACTTGGCCCATCACAAGTCTAGGGTCTGTCATAAGTTTTTATTGTATATATCTTTAGTTCAGTTTTAGATATAGTCTTGCATAGATTCCAGGCCTATACCAAGAGTGGGAGTCTTTGTCTACTACTGCAACAAGTAACAACAAAAGAGACAAGCACACTTCAGGTATGCATTGTAATTTTAATTTGTATTTATTCATCATTATGCACTTACATGTGTTTTGCAGATAAAGGTAAATTGAAGGGTTTTTTGTTTTGTTTTGGGATTGGTTTCACCGAGCAAATTTTGCATGCAAGTAGAAGAAGATTCAAGTACAACATCAAGCAATAATTTAAGAGTAGAAGTATCAAATCAAAGGAAGCATTACAGTGGGACATTCTTGAAGACATGACAACCATCTAGATATCGTGAAGTATTATTAAGGCCAAGAGTCATCATTGTAAAGTTGTAAAAGAGTCGTCATTGTAAAAGAGTCACTTGTAAAAGGGTCATCATTGTAAAGTTGTAAAAGAGTCATCATTGTAAAGATTGTAAAAGAGTCATTTGTGAAAGAGACATTCTGCCTCAAATCGAAGAGGCAGTGTTAGGAGGTACAACAATCATTGTTGGGATAATGTCATGGTTGGGTTGCAGGTCATAGAGTGATTAGGTATTTGGTCAAGTACACGAAAATCGTTGTACATCTTATTGTATCGTGGATTGTTGTCCCTGGTTTGGGAATCCACACTCTTTTCTTATTTCAATCATTATAGGGCGACAACGAGGTGCTAGGCAGGTGTATGAAGTCGCCTATAGGTTGGGGCCTGTGAACACTTCAGGGTGGTAGGGTGGTGCTAGGGCGAGTTGTGGCTCGCAAGGGTGTTGGGGCATCCATTTAGTTGATTACTGAAGAAACTAGGGTGTTGGGGCGTCCTTCTAGTGGGAGTTGGAGAATAATTTTTTTTCTAGAATTCTAGGAAGTTATTGCTTTCATTATAGTTGGGGCTAAAGATTAAAGAATTTATTAGAAAAGAGTTCAATGGTTTTCGACCCGGAGGGGGTTTTCCACCTAAAATTATTGTGCCTATTATGTTCTTTTATTTACTGTTATTACTGCATAAACATTGATAATAATTGAAGATTAATTGATGCTCTGAAAATATTTAAAAAAAAATAATTGCTAAGGAATATTGATTCACCCCCCCCTAGTGTTTCAAACAATTGGATTTAGAGCTTGGTTCCTTCAATAACAGTGTAACAACTAGAAGGAGATCATGGAGTATACTAAGAATAAAGTTCCTTCTTTCAATGGAAATAACTATGCACTTTGGAGTGGAAGAATGCAGGTTCATTTGCTTGTGCAAGGATACGAATTATGGGAAATCGTTGACAAAGGCTTTACACCAACCCAAGATGAACATGGTAAGAAAAATATGATATATGATGCAAAGGATAAAGATCTTATAATCAGTGGGCTTATCAAATCTGTTTATCTTAAGGTATTGAGTTGTAAAACTACTAAAGTGGTATGGGGAAAGCTTGAAAATATATATGTAGGTGACTCAAAGGTGAAAGAAGCAAAGCTTCAAAATTCCAGGGAAAAATTTGAGGAACTCAAAATGAGGGAAGATGAAGATATTGCTGCATACTTTTATTGTGTTTATGAAACAACAAATACATTGGAAGGTTTGGTAGAACTTGTTGAAACGAAAATTGTTGTCCTAAAGATCCTCAAAACCTTGCCAACAAGATTTAACCCTAAGGTATATGTCTTGGAAGACAGATCGAATCTGATGAATCTCAGCATAAATGAATTGCATGGAATTCTTATGGCATATGAAATGAGGATTGAAGAAGAGGATGGCACATCTCACTTAGAAACACCATTTGTTTCATCTAAGAAGGATGGTAAGGACAAGCAGACTCATAAAGCAAAAACTTGCAGTTGTAAGGATGAAGAAAAGAAATAAGAGGGAGGAGAACTCTCAGATAAATAATTTGCCTACTTCACGCAGAAAATGAGAACAAGTACAGGAAAATTCAAAGGTAAACTTCCATTAATATGTTTTGACTGTGGTGACGTTTGACATTTGTAGACAAATGCCCTCACAAAAATGAGGTTGTTACGAAAGGAAATAAAAGTCCTAGGAAGTTCGACAAGGAAGGCAAGAAGAAATGGTTTAAGAAAAGTTTCTTCTCCAAAGAAGATAGATCCTCATCTGAAGAAGACAGTGATAATGAACAATAATTCAACGGAAGAGTATTGTTTATGGCCAAGCACAATAAGAAATAGGCACCTGATAAAGAAGGAGACAAAGAATAAGAAATGACTGAGGTTGAATTTAAAGAAAAAGTGATCAGGGTTATCAAAGAGCTCAAGGCCAAGAAGAAGCATGTCAACACTCTTGAAGACAAATTAAAGACAGAAAGGGAACAATTCCTAAATCTTAAAATCAAGGTTGAAGAATACAAACGAATTGAAGAATCGCTCAGGAAGGAATTAAAGTTAAGCAACAAGGAAAGAAAAGCTTTGGAAGCTGAAATTGTTTCTTTACGAAAGGAAGTAAAAAATGGAAAAACTCTTCAAAACTACGCCAATAGTTCAAAGACTTTTTACAAACTCATTAGCAACCAGCGACCATGCAACGACAAAATTGGTTTTGGTTACAAAGAAAAATTTGAAAAGGATTCAATTCCTTCTATGACAACTAAAGAAGATGGATATGCAAAATCTACCAATCAAGTAGATCTCTCGGCTAGATCAAGAGATCAAGACTCGTAGGAAGAACCTTGGAAGAAAATTCCTCAAAGAATATTTCCTCCCTGGTATCAACCTATCTTTTATGGTCATTGTTATTCATGTGGAAGATTTGGACATAGAGCTGCAGAATATCGCATATATGTTTAGAATGAATATAATTCCAAGAGATCTCTAAGAAATGGATATTCTAGACTCAGCAGAATATCAATAGATTTGATCTTTTGAGAGATGATGTCGAATGTTACAAATGTAACAATTTTGGACACCTCGCCAAAGATTGTATACTTAGAAGTTCTTCAAAGGAATTCTCACAAAATCAAAATGAACAGGCATGGAAAAGGAAGACTGAAAGGTGTGCTCTCACTCTCAAGGCTCAAAGCAACAGAAACGTATGGTATGTTGATAGTGGTTGCTCAATGCATATGACTGGAGATAGAAATAAGTTCATATCCTTGAAAGAAAAGAAGGTTGGAACAATGTCTTTTGGAAATGGCGGGTCTTCAAACGTCATAGGAGTAGGTACGGTCACTCTTGGAAGCAAGGATGTGTTAGAAAAGGATGTGTCGCTGGTTCAAAATATGAATCACAATCTACTCAATGTTGGACATATGTGAAATCAAAGACACACAATGTTATTCAACTCAAAGAAATGTGAAATCAGGAAAGTCAAGTTTAGTAAAATTGTGGCTACAACAAACAGAGCTCCAAACAACACATATATTTTGGTTGAGACACCTAAAGGTTGTTTCTTGGCAAAAGAAGACGAGAGATGGTTATGGCACAAACGAATGGGACATATAAATTTTGAAAATTTGGTCAAGATCAGGAGAAAGGAAGCACCTAGAGAAATGCCAAAAATCTCAAAACCTACCAATATGATATATGACTCTTGTCAGCATGGAAAACAGACAAAAGTCGAGTTCAAGACAAAGAAACATTTTGCGTCACGTCCATTGGAATTAATGCATACTTATCTATGTGGTCCTATGAGAACAAAAGGTTTAGACGGTGAATTATACTTTATGTTAATGATAGATGATTACACCAGAATGACAGTTGTTAGTTTCCTGAAGAAAAAGTTTGAGGCATTCGAATGTTTCAAAATATACAAGGAATTGGCCGAAAAAGAAACCGATTTGAAGATCAAATGTCTAAGATCATATAATGGCGGAGAATTCACGTCTAAAGCATTTCAGCAATACTATGACGAAAATGGAATAAAAAGGCAATTCTCAATAGCCAGAACACCACAGGAAAATGGAGTAGCTGAAACAAAAAACATAACAGTATAATAAATGGATAGAACCATGTTAAAAGACTCAAACTTAGACGATAAATTCTGGGTTCAAGCAATTTATACTATCGTATTCATTATAAACAGAGGCCTACTCAGGAACAACAATTGTAACATGACTCCGTACGAACTATGGAAAGGAAGACCGGCTAACGTTAAATACTTCAAAATATTTGGAAGTAAATGCTACATCAAAAGAGAAGACCAAAAATTGGGCAAGTTCGATTCCCATGTTGAAGAAGGTATTTTCGTTGGTTATCCGCGCAAAAGAAAGGCTTATAGATGCTACAATCTGAGGCAAAAACAAATAGTTGAAATTATAAATGTTACTTTTGATGAAGACTATGTTCTAAAGGATAACAATGAGATTGTCTCTTCAAGCAAATCTGAGGGGCTTGAGGTAGAATCTGTGAAGGATGAAAAGAAGATCCAGAACAAGACCAATCAAATAAGGAAACACTAATCAACCAAGAAGAAAAAAGAAATGGTCAACAGGATGTACAAGAATTTTCTCCAAAAGTTTCAAAAAAATCATCCGTCAAATCAGATCATCGGCAACATAAATGAAGGAATTGGAACCAGAAGAAGTCGACAACTTCATTCATCACAACAAGCCCATCTTTCCCTTTCAATGACTTTTTCTCAGCAGGATAAAGGAATATTCATATATCAAACCAAGTACATCAAGGAAATGCTCAAAAAGATCCAGATGGAAGATTGCAAGCCAGACCTTACCCCCATGACAACAGGTTGCAAGTTAAGCTTAAAAGATTCGTCAAAGTATGTGGACCAAAGGTTTTATAGATCCATGATTGGTAGTCTCCTATATGTGACAACCTCCTGACCCGATGTGATGCAGGCAATTGGACAAGTAGCAAGATTCTAAGCAGCACCAAAAGAATCTCATATTATTGTCGTCAAAAGAATTCTTCGATATCTTAAGGGCACAACAGAATATGGTCTATGGTATCCCAAAGGAAATGATCTGGTTATCCAAGCTTATAGAAATTCAGATTGGGTAGGAATTTTTGATGATCGTAAGAGTAACAGTGGAGCAACATTATATCTAGGTGGTTCTCTTGTTTCATGGTTAAGTAAAAATCATTATTCATTCTCGTTATCCACAGCGAAAGCATAATACATCGCAGCAGCAGCTTGTTGTACTCAAGTTCTCTGGATGAAGCAAACCTTGTAATATCTTCAAGTTAAGTTTGATGAGCCTATTCCCATATTCTGCGATAACACCAGTGTTATCAGTATCTCCAAAAATCTTGTGATGCATTCAAAAACAAAGCACATTCCGATCAAATATCATTTCGTTAGAGAGTAGGTCGCCGAAAAGAATATCATGCTTGAATATGTTGGCAAAAAGCAACAAATTGCTGACATATTTACCAAACCATTACATCGTGAATCATTTGAGTATCTTTTCCAAAATATTGGGATTCTCCCAAGCTCTCATAAGAATATTTCTCTTATCTAACTAAGTAGAAAGGGGGAGTGGGATGACAGTTTGTCAGGGGGAGTTACCTTTTTCCATTGATGACAAAGAGGGAAAGAAGGCAACAGGAAGAGGTGTCATGATCGCAAGGGTAGTACTTGTGTTTCCATCAATGCTAAAGGGGGAGATTGTTGATCAGTGGTTGTCATTGATGTCAACCCAAGCAGCACTAGGGGCTACCCCGATCTTGCATGGGAATTTTGACTTGAAAAATTACTCTATTATGAGTCAATAATCTTCTAGATGGATTCTACTCATCGATATGTTTTAGTTTATATATGGCACGCTATGTAATTCTTCGCGGTTTGAGAGATATTTGTGTTTGAATTTAGTAACCCCAATTAGTGGGTTAAAACCCTATGGGGTTGTGGCATGACACTCATAATTGGTTGTGTTCATTGATTAGTCAACAATTAATAAATAAATAAATGCTCTTAAAATCCCTCCAACATTAACTTGTTTAGGACCCTCTCAACTCAACACATTCATATAAATAGTGACCCTCATATCCTCCTCTAGTAGGGATTTTGTGGCTTCAAAATGTCATCGTGGCATTTTTGCTATAATTTTTTATTTTTATTTTTTGAGACGCTTCAAAAGATAAACTTAAAACCCATTTGAGATGAAACGTTGATGAACGTCGTGATAAGATTTTAGATCTCGGGTCTCTATATTTTCAGAGATATGATTTGAGGAAGTTAGGGTTTTTGCAAACTCTCGAATTCCATGTCAAACAGGTGATGTTGGGAAAAGCGTCATAACTTTCTCTCTTAGCATTTGATTCAAATTTCGTAAATAGTGAAAGAAATAGAACATACTCTAGTTTGTTGGGTATTTTTTTTCATGGCCGAAGGTAAAAAAAGTGACATGTGGCACTTTGTACAAGTTTGTTCTACTAAACTAGTCTATAATCAGGTCAGCGTGGGAGATTGGGCATAACTCTTTCTTGAAGAATCCAATCTTGATAATACCTCTTGGGCTGGAAGTAGGACTCAGAGGGCTACCACATGACAAAATTTTAGATCCTAGAGATCCAAAATTACATAGGTACAACGGATTCAATATCAACTCCTAGAAGGCAAGAAAAAACATGCATTGAAGGATCATTGTAGTAAGGACCACACATCAATAGTTAAGGGTAAGTCTCCTACAACAAGGTATGTATGATTAGTGTTTACATTTGAATTTTGAGTATCATCTCTGACATATGTTTTTGCAGGACAACGTAAGTATATACAAGGTCTCGATTATATCTCTATGTCTCTATATGTCACAGTTAGTTTTGATACCACATTTCGGATGTCCTATTCTTGATACTACACATTTGATGCTACATATTCTTGATGCAACACCAAGTCTGATAAATCTATATGATGTTGTAGGTTCATGTTACTTGTCTTGTCATAGTTGATAGAATGGTATCTGTTGTTGTACTTAGAACTTGGCCCATCACAAGTCTAGGGCTTGTCATTAGTTTTTATTGTATATATCTTTAGGTCAGTTTTGGATATAGTCTTGCATAGAGTCCAAGCCTATATCAAGAGTGGGAGTCTTTGTCTACTACTGCAACAAGTCAACAAAAATAGTGACAAGCACTCTTTAGGTACGCATTGTAATTTTAATTTGTATTTATTCATTACTATGCACTTACATGTGTTTTGCAGGCATAGATAAGTTGAAGGGTATTTTGTTTTGTTTTGGGATTGGTTTCTCCAGGAAAATTTTGCATGCAGGTAGAAGAAGATTCAAGTACAACATCAAGCAAGAATTCAAGAGTAGAAGTATCAAATCAAACGAAGCATTACAATGGGACATCCTTGAAGACATGACAGTGATCCAGATATCGTGAAGTATTGTTAAGGCCAAGAGTCATCATCGTAAAGTTGTAAAAGAGTCATCATTGTAAAAGAGTCATTTGTAAAAGAGTCATCATTGTAAAGTTGTAAAAGAGTCATCATTGTAAAGATTGTAAAAGAGTTATTCCGCCTAGAATCGAATAGGAAGTGTTGGGAGGTACTAGGGTCACTGTTGGGATGATGTCATGGTTCGGTTGCATGTCATACAGTGATTGGGTATTTGGTCAAGTACACAAAAATCATTGTACATCTTATTGTATCGTGGATTGTTGTCCCTAGTTTGGGAATCCACGGTCTTGTCTTATTTCAGTCATTATAGGGTGGCAGGGAGGTGCTAGGTAGGTGTATGAAGTCGCCTACAGGTTGGGGCCCGTGAATGCTTCAGGGTGGTAATGTGGAGCTAGGGCGAGTTGTGGCTCACTAGGGTGTTGGTGCAAAAGAAACTAGGGCATTGGGTCATCCTTCAAGTGGGAGCTAGAGAAGAATGTTTTTCTAAATTATAGTAAGTTGTTTCTTTCATTTCAGTTAGAGCTAAAGATTAAAGAATTTATTAGAAAATCATTCGGTGGTTTTTGACCCGGAGGGGGTTTTCCACCTAAAATTCTTGTGCCTACTGTGTTATTTTATTTACTGTTATTACTGCATAAACATTAATAATAATTGAAGATTAACTAATGATCTGAAAATATTTAAAAGTGTTAATTGCTAAGGAATACTCATTCATGCCCCCTCTTATTATTTCCAATAGTTGTTTGACAAGATCGTCAGGGATCATGATTGTTTTATGCCAATGTTATATTTTTACATGTATGTATGTATGTCATTGTCTGGTAGGGTTGTCTGGGATCATGGTTGTTTTATGTTAATGTTTATATGTATATATGCATGTATGAATGTCGTTGTATGACAGGGTCATTAGGGATCATTCTTATGGAGGAATGGTTGTTTATGCAGGTGAATAACATGAAGAGGTTCCTGGTTATATGAGGAATTGAGTGGGAAGAGTAGCCCTAACAGATCTATGAGGTTGGTATAATGTGGATATGAATTGATATTATGTGATTACACTATGTCTATGCTTATGCTATGGTAGGTAATGTTGAGGGATACATCAGCTGAATGAAAGAAGTGTGATTCACGACATTTCAGGACAAGCTTGGATAATGGAAAGATATTAGAAACAAGGTTGTCTGGTAGAGTCACTGTGGTCTCTGGATGTGTAGTATTACTGTTGTGTATTTTGTGTACATGTTGTACATATAGTGTTATGTGCATGTTGGATATGTAGTGTTGTGTACATATGGCGCTATGTACATGTTGTTTATGCAGTGTTGTGTACATATGGTGCTATGCACATGTTGTATATGCAGTGCTATGTACAGATGGCATTGTGTACATGTGGTGTTATGCACATGTTATACATGAGGTGTTGTGTACATGTTGTACATGTGGTGTTGTGTACACGTTGTGCAGATGGTGTTGTGTACATGTTGTGCAGGTGGTGATGTGTACATGTGGTAATATGTACACATTGTGCAGGTGGTGATATGTACATGTGGTATAGTGTACATGTTGTACACAGGGTATTGTGTTATGTGCATTCTGTAACCTTTGCATTGTGACATGTATATTCGTTGTGTTGTACTTTGTATACATATATGTATTATGTTGTACACCAAGTGTAGGTGTATGTATTGTGTTGTGTTGTGTTGTACATCGAGTGTATGTGTTGTCTTGTATCTTGGGTGTGGGTGTATGTGGTGTATGTATTGTGAGGTTGTATGTGTGTGATGTACATTATGTGTGTGTGCATGTGATTGAAGAGAAGAGAAGGCACTAGGTGCTTGCCGGGTTTGGCAACCGATTTGGTGTGTGTACGAAAATAGCAAAGGTAGAAGCAAGGACCAATTGAAGGATAAGTACAAGTATTTTATTTCAGTTATAATTATGCGTGTGATCTATGACTAATTTATGATGGTTATACGTGATCTATGATTATTACTTGTGATTCATGATTTTGATTTGTGATGGTTGAGTTTTGAGCTAACCAAATGCGATATGTTTATGCATGATGATCTGATCAAACATCTAGTTTGACTTGTTGTGACAGGAAGTAAATAGAATTGCGGGTGTACCTTGTTGAGAAGCTACCAATGAGGTATGATGTGAATTTATTTCAATTTGTTTTGAATCTAATGAAAATTATGTGCTTGGTATAGAAAAGCATGCAAATGCCTGGTTGGGTAGTTGGAACTGATTGTAAGAATGTTAGCACCAATAGTGAAAGGAATTGGAACATGCGGCAGTATGTTGGTAAAGCACTTCAGGAGCAGGGACATTGTGGTATACTGGTACCCAATAGTGTATATTGATTTCCATGAGCATGCTATGATCGGTATGATGGTTTTGAGGAAGGGATATGCCTTGTTTTGTGGACCTTCTGATGTGAGGAAACCTTGCCAAGGGAGGGGTCACCCGAGGGACTATGTAGTAGAGAAGGGGATGATCACAGAACTTGGAATGTGTGTGATTACATGGAAGGGGGTGACCGGATTGCCCAAGGGACTGTGTAGCATAGAATGGAAGGTTGAGGAATACATTTATTTTGGTCATTAGCATTGTTTAATGGAATCAGAAGCACATTGGGAGTGTGCCCTGGAAACAATGAGATGATAACTATTCACTGAGAGGACAAGTGGTGTAGAATCGTAACGTTGGACATTTAATGCAGACTTTGACTTTGGGAGTGGATTATGGACTTCGTGGGAAGGAGGTGAATCATGGTACTACTCCGAGGGTGGAGGTGCGAGCCTCTGAATTCCCTTATTGTTGATGCAGACATCATATCCTTTTATTTGTTGATTCAGAAAATGTGAAAATGTGTATATTATTGTAAATATTGTATCAAGTTGTGTTATAAAGATCCATAGACAATATGATTATTTGTTGGATAAACAAATGTGCATGAATGTACATGTGGTTGTTATTGTAAATATCATAATGAGTTGTGTTATAAATCTCAAGTAAACAATATGATTGTCATGTTTTCAGCAGTGGTCATTTAAATACTGCAATGAATTGTGCTATAAATCCCCATATGCAGTATGTTTTTGTTGGTTTATAAGTTCCATTGAACACGGAGGGTAGTGTTGCCTCAAGGGGGAGAGTTAGGTCCCTATAATACTAGTGATTACCCCATTACTATTGTAGTTGTATCCCTTATTAATATTGTTGTGCCCCTATTTTTCCCCATATTGTTATTATTGTGCCCCATAGAATCCCTCTATTGTTATTTTTGTGGCTTTATATTATTATTGTTAGGTCGGCTAGGTTATATTGTGACTCCTTAAACTCCTATATATAGAAAGGAGGTTTTGTCATGTGAATCATCAAAGAATCATTCATTTGTGTAATGTAAAGGAGGTTTCCCCCTCGAAGAGGCTGAATTCTAAGGTGTTGATCTATCTTTTCTATCTTTTTGTGAGTTGGTTTCATAACATTTGGTATCAGAGCTTTGGATTCTAGGATTTCGATGCTCCAAATAGGTCATCGTGGAATTTTCGCTATAATTTTTATTTATTTTTTTTTATTTTTTTTTGCGATGTTTTAGAAGCAAAAAAAAAAAAACCATTTGAGATGAAAGTGCACTAAATCTCGGGTCCGAATTTCAGATATTTCCACGCTATATTTACGGAGATATGATTTGAGGAAGTTGGTCTTTTTGCAGATTCCTGAATTACATTCCAAACAAGTGACCTGGGGAAAATCGTCATAACTTTCTCTCTGAGCATCAGATTGAAATTTCGTAAGAAGCTACAGAAAGAGGACGGACTATAGTTTCTTGTATATATTTTTCAGAGCCAAAGGTCGAAACAGGGACACGTGGCATGTCGTACAAGTTCGCTCTACTGAACTAGTCTATAATCAGGTCACTGTGGGAGATTTGGCATAACTCTTCCTTGGAGAATCCAATTTGGATCAGACTGGTGGCATTGGAAAGAGGACACAGAGGGCTACTATAGATTGAAATTTCAGAACTGGATGATCCGAAATTACAGAGATACATCAGAGGCAATATCGAGCTCCTACAAAGTGAAAAAAGGTGTGTAGATTTTTTTAAATTTTTGCTTAAGCTTGGTTTAAAAAATTATTTTGAAGGAATTCAAAGGGCATAGTAGAGCACTATTACCGGTAACGGATGCCCCAAGGAAAGAAAATGCAAACACCTAGTAAGAAACCTGAAAGCTCTAGCATGACTCATGAGGAAGAGGAAGAAATGCTACATGATATATCAAAATTACAAGACCAAGTGCAACAAATGTCACTCTCACAAAAGCTAACAGAAGCTAAGATAAATGGCGTGGAATCTAAGATAAAGGGCATGGAAGCTAAGATGAATGGTGTGGAAGCTAAGATGGATGATTTCAAGATATATTTGAAGACAAATTTGATGACAGGCGTGGCATATTTGAAGACATATTTGACAAATTTTCTACAAGAAATACTTACTAATGGTGAAAGGGTAGTAAAGGAAACTCATGACGCAAAAAAAAGAAATGTTAATCATGATTTCATAGACTCTAATGTTGGATCAAAGACCCACCATATTCCAAAAATCGATATGAGGAAGTTTGATGGCAAGGATCCCACAACAGGGATATTATAGATGGAGCAATTTTTCTATTTCAATAATGTGCAAAACACACAAAAGGTACGTATTGCAACTTTATATTTGGAACCAAATCAGTTTGTATGGTATCAATGGATTTGCTCTCATAAACAAATTATCACTTGGGCAATTTTTACGGAAGAATTGACAGCACATTATGAGGATACAAAAAGCAACACTTTTTTTAGCCAATTGATTAGTCTTAAACAAAAGGGTTCAATAATGGAGCACATTGAGGAGTTCCAAAAATTGAACATAAGGGTAAATTTTTTTCCAGAGGAGCATAGGATTGATGTGTTCATAGGGACTTTAAAGGATAATATCCAACATGATGTATGCCTTTGGGAACCTGATTCATTAGAGAAGGCATTCAGGTTAGCAAGAAAAATTATGGCAACCAGGAAGCATACCACTCACAACTATAAAGATGGAAGTGTTGTTACCCCTAGTCTTCCACAACCTATAAGGTTGACACCACAACAATTGGAAGAAAAAAGAGAAAAAGGGCTTTGTTACAGTTGTGATAGCAAATACACTAAAGGTCATAAGTGTGCTGAGAAGAAATTATTCTACATAGATTGTGAAGAAGAAGAAGAAAAGGAGCAAGAAAGGTCAAAAGAAGAGGATATACTCCAGGAACAAAGCCTAGATAAAGAAGAAATGAATCCAACCATATCTTGTAATGCATTGGCTGGAATTACCACTCCTCAAACCATCAAGATAGAAGGACAAATCAAGAAGAAAAAGGTAATAGTGTTGATTGATTCAGGAAGTACCCAAAATTTTATTCATTGTAAGGTAGCAAAAGAATTGAATTGCGTCCTATATCCAGCACTAGAGTGTCAAGTGATGGTTGCAAATGGAGGAACAATAAATTGCTCTGGAAAGTGCCATAATATCAAGCTATCCATGGGAGAATATGTATTGACTAGCCTAATGCTTTCCATTCCAATGGGAGGTGTTGATGTTGTACTAGGAGTCCAATGGCTACAATCCTTGGGTACAATAGCTTTTAATTTTCAAGAACTTTTCATGAAATTTTCTGCGAAAGGAAAGGAAGTTGAATTAAGGGGTATTGCAGGGAAACCGAGAAAGATAATCAGCTCTAACGGTATAACCAAGCTTATAAAAAAGGAACAAAGAGGTGTAATTGCACAATTATGTTCGCTAGATGTTTCCACATCGAAATCATCTATTTCTCCAAATCTCCAAAAAGTCTTGCACAATCATTCCAAGGTATTTGAGACTCCCAAAGGTCTTCCACCTATTTGTGATCATGATCATGCTATTCATCTGATTCCAGGAAGTGTTCCTCCAAACATCAGGCCATACAGATATCCCTATGCCCAAAAGAGTGAAATTGAACGTATGGTTGCAGAAATGCTAGAGGCGGGTATTTTTCAACCTAGTCAAAGTTCTTTCTCTGCTCCAGTAGTATTGGTGCACAAGAAGGATGGATCATGGTGCATGTGTCCGGATTATAGGGAGCTCAACAAGCTCACTATTAAAGATAAGTTTCCCATTCCTGTCATTGATGAATTACTAGATGAATTGCATGGATCAATTTACTTCACCAAGTTGGATCTTCGTTTAGGATATCATCAAATAAGAATGAAGATTGAAGACATTCCGAAAACAACATTTAGAACTCATGAGGGTCATTATGAATTTTTTGCCATGCCTTTTGGCCTTACCAATGCACCTTCTACATTTCAAGGTTTGATGAATTCCATTTTCAAACCCTTCCTTAGAAAATTTGTGTTAGTATTTTTTGATGATATACTAATCTACAGCAAGTCTTGGAAGGATCATGTTGAACATGTTGACAGGGTGCTACAACTATTGGAGGAGAAACAATTATATGCAAAAAGATCCAAATGTTTCTTTGGAGTATAAGAGGTGGAATATCTGGGTCATATTGTATCTCATGAAGGAGTTAAGGTAGACCCTAGCAAAATTAAAGCCATTAAGGAATGGAAAATCCCCACATCCATAAAGCATCTGCGAGGATTTCTCGGGTTGACAGGGTATTATCGCAAGTTTGTTAAGAATTATGGGAGAATAGCAGCACCTCTAACAACATTATTGAAGAAAGATGCATTTTCATGGACTCCAGAAGCAACAAAGGCCTTCGATCATCTTAAAGAGGCAATGTGCCAAGCACCGGTCTTAGCTACACCAAACTTCGCAAAAACCTTTATTGTGGAATGTGATGCTTCAGGAAATGGAATTGGTGTTGTTTTAATGCAAGATGAAAGACCCATTGCTTTTGAAAGTCGTTCAATCAAGGGAAAGTTTTTACACAAAGCTATTTATGAGAAGGAAATGTTGGCAATACTACATGCACTTAAGAAATGGCGACCCTACCTAATGGGAAGAGACTTCAAGGTAAAAACGGATCATGATAGCCTTAAATACTTTTTAGAACAAAGATTATCCTCTTAAGAGCAACAAAAGTGGGTCACAAAGATGTTGGGTTATGACTTTGAAATCATCTATAAAAAAGGGAAGCAAAATGTGGTGGCAAATGCACTCTCAAGAAAGGATGAGGATGTGGAAGCATTGTTGTGCGCCATTTCTATTATCCAACCAGATTGGATAAACGAAGCAAGGGAGGAATGGAAGAATGATGAAGAAGTGTGGGCACTTATTCGAAAGTTACAACATGATTCCAGTACATCTGATACATTTAGCTGGCAAAATGATTCGTTATGGTACAAAGATCGCTTATACCTCTGTAAGAATTCCCAACTCAAACAAAAGATTCTTATGGAATTGCACACTTCTCCATTAGGAGGGCACTCGGGATTTTTAAAAACTTACCACAGGGTTAAGAAGGAATTTTTTTGGGATGGCCTTAAATCGAATATTCAAAAGTTTGTGGCAGAATGTTTGGTTTTCCAACAAAATAAAGTTGAAACAATTAAGACCCCGGGTCTATTACAACCTTTATCCATTCGAAGCCAACATTGGGAGGAGGTTTCAATGGATTTTATTACAAGTTTACCCAAGTGTGAGGGAAAGAGTGTCATCATGGTGGTAGTTGACAGACTTACCAAGTATGCACACTTTTGTGCATTATCACATCCATTTAAAGCCAGTACAGTTTCTACTACATTTATGGAAACAATTCAAAAGCTACATGGAAACCCAAAGATTATTGTAAGTGACAGAGATCCCATTTCCACTGGAAATTTTTGGATAGAATTATTTTCTTGTCTTGGTAGTCTGTTAGCTCATAGCTCATCTTATCATCCTCAATCTGATGGGCAAACTGAGATAGTAAACAAATGTTTGGAAGGATATCTTCGTTGCTTTGTATCTGATAAACAAACACAATGGGTCAAATGGTTGCCTCTAGCCAAATGGTGGTATAACACTTCCTTCCATACAGCAACAAAAATGACCCCATTTATGGCACTTTATGGATATCAGCCACCATCCATCACATCATATTTACGAGAAAATTCTAAGGTTCAAGTAGTGGAACATCACATCGAACATCAACAACAAGTCCTCCAACTCTTAAAGGATAACCTCGTGTTGGCACAAAATAGAATGAAACAACAGGCAGATCAACATCGCAACGAAAGAAGTTTTGATGTAGGTGATTAGGTATTCCTACGACTACAACCATATAAACAAATGTCCCTCAAGCAAGCTAAGAATGATAATAAATTATCACCAAAGTATTATGGTCCGTACAAGGTGTTGCAAAAGATTGGTACTATGGCATACAAATTGGAGCTTCCTGCATCTTCTCGAGTGCACCCAGTTTTCCATGTTTCATGTTCAAAGAAGGTTATAGGAGACAAACTCCCAATTCAAACAATATTGCTAGAACTTGACGAGGAAGGAAAAATTATATTGGAACCGGAAGCAGTCACAGAAACAAGAACTCAACAGCTACGAAATCGATCAATTTCGGAGTATCTCATCAAGTGGAAGTACTTATCTGCTGAAGATTCCACATGGGAAGATGAGAATTTTATACAGAAGCATCCAGAACTACTCAAGCGTTGAGGACAACACTTTTTGGAAGGAGAGGGGCATGTTAGGTCCCTATAATACTAGTGATTACCCCATTACTATTGTAGTTATATCCCTTATTAATATTGTTGTGCCCCTATTTGTCCCCATATTGTTATTATTGTGCCCCATAGAATCCCTTTATTGTTATTTTTGTGGCTTTATATTATTATTGTTAGGTCGGCTGGGTTATATTGTGACTCCTTAGACTCCTATATATAGAAAGGAGGTTTTGTCATGTGAATCATCAAAGAATCATTCATTTGTGTAATGTAAAGGAGGTTGCCCCCTCAAAGAGGCTGAATTCTAAGGCGTTGATCTATCTTTTCTATCTTTTTGTGAGCTGGTTTCATAACAGGGAGGGTCTTGTAACAGCCCCAGTGAAAAATCCATGTAATAAAGTTAATAAAGGAAAAATAAGACCAAGGTCACGAGACACGTATTCCAAGCTAATTGGTGGGCAAAACATCATAATGGGTGTTGCTTTCGGTTAATTAATGGCTATGGAAATTGGCAAAGAAAAAGAGACATTAATTGACATTTATTTATGAAAATAAAGGAAATTAGGAGAAAAGGGAGATGAAAGGTCACATATTTGCACGAGAAGAAAATTGAAGGAAAATAGAGGAAATTGAAGAAAATAGAGGCTTCAATGATAAAAAGGATTATGAGGATCAATTCACAGGCTTTTGATATTTCTATGGTGGATCTCTCTATTTTATTCCCTCTCTCTCTCTCTCTCTCACACACACACATACTCTTACACACTTAGAGTTTTCTTGGAGAACTCTTGGAGCATTGTGGCATCTCTTGGATTTGGAGCAAGAACGCAAAGGGAGAGCAGGGAAGTGCAAGAAGATAGCAGGACTAACAACTATAGCTGGTTTACTTTGCAGGTATCGAGTTGCATGTATGATTCCTTGCTAGTTTTGGTACATGCATGTGGTTTCTTGGTTATGAGTTGTCATTGTCATGGAGGGCTACCTGGATTGATAGTGGTTTTGCCTAGCCTTGCCATTTCTTGGTTAGCCATGGTGTTGTGGGTTTTCCCATTTGTTTTCTGGTTGGTGTTCATGTTCCTTATGGACGTGGGTTGAGTTATTAGTTCCTAGAGCCTTAGTTGGACAAATGCTCTGGAAGCCCTATAACAACTTGGGTTGAGTTACTAGTCTAGGAAACCTTGGTTGGATAAACACTTTAGAGCCCTTGGTGGGTTGAGTTACTAGTCTTGGAAGCCTTGGTTGGACAAACACTCTGGAGCCTAGTGGAAGTTGTAGCTTGAGTTACTAGTTCTGGAAGTGAGTTGGAATAATCGCTCTAGAGCCCTGGACAACTTGGGTAGATACTAATCTAGTGATGGTTAGTGATGTCCAACCGCGAGGTGGAATCAATGGTTTAGGGTTGAGGTGGTTTGGCTTCTGGAAGCCTTGGTTTGCTTCTTTTTTTTGTTATGCCACGAGATCCCACATTCACACTTGGAATATGGTGTGGGGATGATTGGCTGAAAGAAAGATTTGGTTTAGCCCAATCTATGGTCGGGTGGTATGTGGAAGTCCCTGACTAGGTTGGAATTTTCATAT
The DNA here is from genome assembly GCA_031772625.1 of Pinus tabuliformis. NCBI lineage: Eukaryota > Viridiplantae > Streptophyta > Pinopsida > Pinales > Pinaceae > Pinus > Pinus tabuliformis. The sequence goes on along the minus strand of CM062819.1, from coordinate 1,640,466,738 downwards.
GTTAATAAGAGGTATTTTCTATTGTGATCTATGAGCACATGTATTGATTATGAAGGTCATATTATGGGTGAGATTCCATGGTTTATATGTTGGTTATTTGTTGGTTTAAATGTTGATTATTTGTTGGTTATATGTTGGATATATGATGTATATTTTCTATGTCTCTTGACATGTTTGATGAATAAATGAATGGTTAATGAATGCACGAGCTAAAAAAATTAATGCAACTAAGATGAGAGGGAATTAGACCTTCTTAATGAATCTCAGATAAGTTTCAGACCCCCTTGTTCAAATATGCATTCATGACCTGAAGATTACATGTTTTCCATTTGTTTGACAAAATGTATGTCATGGTTTGGCTTGGTTAGGTCAAGTCCTTGATCAAGTTTTGTGTTAGAGGATTTGTCTCTATGTCATTTATTATTTTGGAAAGTTTCAATAAGGTATGGGCAGTGATATGGAGTCTAGCCCTGAAAAGGTGGCACAGACTCGCAGTCGCAGGCACAAAATTGGGAAAATGAGACAGGAGTAACTCCCTTGCAAGCTTATGCATGTGACTGGAGGACCACAATGACATGTATGAAGGCTTGTGCATGCGATTGGGAGTTCAGGTCGGTGAAAATGAAAGTTAACTCAGGGGTTAGGCACATAGAGTGGTTGGTTATCTCTTGGGGATTCTATAGCTCCTGAGGAAGGTCAATTTGGTTTTTGTCCGTCGATTCCACTTCCTTAACTATACTTAGGAGGTTAATTTATATCATTGTAACTATTAGTCACATATTTACCCTAGTGGACCAATGAACCTAGGTAAGTTTGGGAAGAGGGCATTACACCACCGAAGCGGGGAACACCTTAGGATGCAGGTGAGAAGGAAAATGTGGCTCCTTACAAGAATTTTAATGCAGTAGAGAAGGGACATGGACCTCATCTTGGAGAGAAACAGACTAAGAGTAGTGGTAGAGAACCGTTGTAGTGTTGGATTTTTGGCAATATCATCACAAGAAGGATTGTACCTTATATCAGGGTACCACGTACCAAATCTACAACGCTCAGGAGGTGCAGACAGTTAGGGATGTGGGCCAGAGCATTCCTTGGATCTATGAAGAATTTGATAACAAGCAAGCATATCACCAGACATCTATTATTGAGATGGAATGTAAGCTCTATAATCGAGTTGTTTCCATTTTGATTGACCCTAGATAAAATTATAGTTTCGTTAATCCTGACCTCATGGCTAAGTGTGGTTTGAGTAAAGAAGTGCATACAGAGTCTTGGTTGATGTAGGTTTCCATATGTACTAAGAAAAGAGTTCATAATTGGGTAAGAGTTTGTGCATTTGAGCTGAATCGTATATCTACATCAACACATCTAAATGTACTTCCATTGGGATCGTACAATATGCCTCTAGGCATGGATTTGTTGTACCTTCACAGGATAAAGGTAAGGATGTTGACGATGCAGAAGTATTGAAGAGGTATTTGGTTTTGCAATAGTTTCAGGATGTATTCCCAACAAATATTTTAGAGTTGCCTCCTTGTAGGGAAGTGGACTTCTCTAGTTAGTTGGTACCAGGAGTAGCACCAGCATCAAAGACACCTATTGATGGTGTTGGAAATTCGTCAACTAAGGGGGCTCCCCTGATGTGAAGTCCCAATTAGACCTCACACCGTTTGGAATAGGAGCCCCATCTAGGATATCGGCCTAACTATAATATATTCTTATAGGTTCTTGGCTACAAATTTTAGCACAGGAGAGTTATGCACAGGTAATCTCATATCAGTAAGTGAGTATTCCTGGTGAGTGTTCAGTTGTATGTGTACCAATATTCTTCTACTATGGACGGAAAGAAAAGTTAGCCTCTAGGAGAGAGGTAATAGTACCATCCTAGTAGAGACACACACAGAGAAAATATACGTCTAACATCTAGCAAAATAGTCCACAAATATGTGACAATCATTGTAACCATTATAAACAAGAAAGATCTACCTAATATCCAGCGGAATAATCCACAAGGATGCGATAGTTATAGAAACCAATACAACACACTCTCAATTAGATAAGCACTAAAATAACCAAAATATTTCAACAACTTTGGTACAAGTGAAAGCATACATGAATAATAAATATTCACAGAAGAGACATACAAATATTCATAATCCATGCATGAAAACATGTCAGCCATCAGGCTTCAAGTATTAACTAGAGCATTGGATCCACTCCTTACTCCCTAAAATAACTAGATTGTCTCTCTAGTGCCTTCCCGAAGCAGCCAATATGGAATGTCTTTTTCTTGTAGCATGAGGTTGTATGTATAACAAATGGGGTGATCTTTCACCTCCCTTATGACTCTTGGACTACCCTCATGAATCTTTGATTTCGCATGACTTTTCGACTTCCTGCATGACTTTTCACATTACATAGATGACTCTTGGACTTCCACTTTACAATATATTTCTTCGATATTGAATTACATATTCCGCAAAATGATGTGGCACATTGTGACTCATGACATGACATTGCATGACACTGATGCCAAGAACTACATGATGACATGGCAATGCCAAGCCATTCTTTGTTGTTGCTTTCTTTGTGTCTTCTTGAAAATATGGTGCATGTTTTTCTTCTTCCTCCTCCTTATGACTTGAAGATAAGGAGTCTTCCATGTGGTCTTGATCTTTCATCTTCTGTTACAATATGATGTTCCTTTGTCTTCATGCTTGATGATCATCTTATCTCCTCAACTTCTTAGGTGTCTTCTATCATTTCCTCCTTCTCCATCTCATTATTCATCATCTTTCCATAGCATAATAGAATACTTGCATCCGTAATCCACTCATGATAAGATGACATCAGTCCAGTAAACCCCTAGTCTAAGTTATTGCATAATGATCCACCAATTGAGATGGAACTTGGTGGAAAGCTGAGGGAAATGCTGAGTGACTGCGCAATTATGCAACACAAGAAGTTAGGGGTGAAGTTTGATCCTTGAGACTACATAATGCACAATGTAAGCTGGACTGGGCAAGTAGATTGCATCGTTTTGGAGCTCAGTGTGCCAGGATGAAGATTTGAGCATTGATTTTTCCCACTATGTAGTTTTGGAAGTTAGAGGAGCTCAGGTGATTGCACAATTGCACATTTTAGGAGCTCAAGGGTTGGTCTTGAGTCTTGAGACTACGTAATTCAGGCTTGACTTAGGAGGCAGATTTCGCAATTTTTGGACTTTGTGAGTTGGGTTGAGGGGTTTTGCATTGTTTCGGCAAAATACGTAGTTCTAGGAGGCAGAGAAAATCTGGTGATTTCACATCTCAGGAGATCAAGGGTTGAGCTTGATCTTAGAGACTGTGTAATGCGTACTTGGAGCTAGTTGGAGGGCTGAATTGCACAATTTTGGAGGCCAAGGTCCGGTCTTGGGCACTAGAACTACGAAGTGCACAGTCTTGGAGGTGGAAATTATGCATTGCATAGTGTCAATGGGTAGGGTTTCAGTTTGAGGGTTGGAACTACACAATTCCCAGTTGAGGATATCTAGATGAGCCTAGGTTGCTGGAAAATTTCCGAAATTCGGCTAAGTGTGGGATCAATGAGTTGATGTGAACAATGATATGACTTGATTGTGATCACACACTTAGAAAACTTGATTACACAAATATATAGATAATCCATGACACATGAACCACACATTCCCCTCAGTGCGACAACTTTGTGATGACTTACGATAAGTGCGAGATGAAAGATACACTTTGCGACAACTGTGACGACACTTGTGCGACAGTGCTTTTAACTTTGGGAAATAGTGCGATAAATGTTTACATGGTTAGATCACCTAATTTACATAAAGATAAACCCTTCAAAACCACCAAAACAAGCTTATACACATTGTGCGATAACTAACATGTGAAAATATGACACTTGTGATACGCGAAGGACAGTGAAAGCGACACAATCCACACTGAAGAAAATAAGAAAATGACAGTAATTGAAGTGAAAGAAAGCGAAAGCGACAGTTGAAGAAAATGGCACTCGCAAAATCAAAGGTGCGCAAAAGTGACAGTTTGGAAAACACACCAAAATGGAAGTACAAACATAGCCAAAAGTGAGGAACTGTCAATAATAGTGTGCACTAACTGTCGACATGGGTTAAACATTGCACAAACATTGTCTTGATGGACTCTGTTATGCTTGTTCAAGCTTGCGTAGAAGAATGCATTCATGAACTCGTTGCAAACTGAGAATGTGTGAGAATGTAACTTCGATCGATCAAGAAGTGACCATGGAACGACGGATCGCAAGATGCATCATAGACTCCGAAATTCAAGTGTACGTAAAATTTTGGAGGGTGTTTTTCGCAACGACATGACTTGGCGACACATTGGTAGAACTCCAACTTCTTTGCCTTGGTACTATATAAGATCTTGGCTCTCCAGGGAGTATCGATTCATCGTGCAGATCACTTTGACCACCCCACTTACCTTTGAATAAACATGGTCCCCTTGGTGCCTTCTCAATTGAACACAAATATAAGATTTGCGATATCACAATGTGCACAAAAAACCTTTCTCTTCTTTTGCCTTTTATTTATATATTTAAAGAGGACTCTCCATAGGCACTTATTCATTTTATGGGCAGAAGAGGGATTCTGACTTATTGAGAGCAAGAGAGGTTGTTCCTTCAAAGAAGCAGGCGCCCACATCCGAATTGAAAAGGGAGGAGGACAAGGGACAAAAAGAATTGTATATTCCTCCTTTGAAATTAGAGGTGCCTCATGATTTACAAGATTTGGGGAAGTGGAAACATAAAGAGCTTTAGATTCACTGTGCAGAGAGATGTGAACTAAACGCTCAAACTTTTGCTTAAAGAAATCCCAATATGTGTCTTCTTCAGGAAATTTATAACAAATTTGAAGGAAACAATCAGATAAATCCTCAATTGATTCATTAGGCTTCATTCTCAGGTGATGAATTGGAGGGATGAATTGTGCAATTTTAGAGGCCAAGGTCTGGGCTTGAGCACTAGAACTGTGTAGTGCACAGTCTAGGGAGGCAGGAACTTCGCATTGTGCAGTGTCAAGAGGCAAGGTAATATCTTGAGGATTGGAATTGCGCAATGCATAGTTAAGGAAGGGTGAATGAGATTAAGTTGATGGGAAATTTCTGAAATTTGTCTAAGTGTGGGATCAGTGAGCTTATGTGAATATTGATATGAATTGACTGTGATCACACACTTAGAAAAATTGACGGCACAACAACATAGATCATCCATGACACATGAACCACACATTTCCCTCAGTGTGACAACTTTGCGATGACTTATAACAAGTGCAATACGAAAGATACACTTTGTGACAACTGTGATGACACTTGTGCGACAGTGCTTACAAATTTTGGAATGTGTGCAACAAATGTTTACATGGTTAGATCATCTCATTTAAACAAAGACCCCTTGAAACCACCAAAACAAGATTATACACATTGTGTGACAAATAACATGTGAAAATACAACATTGACCATATGAAGAGAAAAGGGGGAATGACACTTGCGATATGTGAACGACAGTGAAACTGATACATGCCACAATGAGATAACATGAAAATTATAGTAATTGAAGTGAAAGAAAGTGAAAGCGACAGTCGAAAACATGAAAACGACACTCGCGAAAGTGAAGGTGCATAAAAGAAACAGTCTGGAAAACTCACTAAAATGGAAGTACAAACATAGCCAAAAGTGAGGGACTATCAATAACAGTGCATTGATTGTCGACATGGGTTGAACATTGCATAGACACCGTCTTGACAGACTTTTCTATGCTTATTCAAGCTTGCGTAGAAGATCGCATCCATAAACTCATTGTAAACTAAGCATGTGTGAGCAAGTAACTTTGATTGATCAAGAAGTAACCATAGAATGACTGATTGCAAGATCCAATGCAGGCTCCAAAATTCAAGTGTGGGTAAAATTTTGGAGGGTGTTTGTCGCAGTGACAACTCTTGGTGACACACTGGTAGAACTAAAACTTCTATGCCTTGGTCAAATATTTTGTACAAGGTCTTAGTTCTTCAAGGAGTATCAATTCATCATGAAAATCACTTTGGCCTCCCCACTTACCCCATGAATAAGCATGGTCCCCTTGGTGCCTTCTTGATTGAACATAAATATAAGATCCACAATATCATAATGTTTTGAATTCGATAAGGTAATATAGCTCACGAGTTAGATTTTGAAAGTAAATCTTTTCTTCTTTGGTGTTGCTCCACTATTAGCAGGCCTGGACAGTACCCTCACGAAGTCACTACAGGAACACAAACATTGCTTCGCTGTCAACGAGCCTGGAAAATACCCAAGCAAGGTTGCTTGCTTCACCTCTTTATATAGGAAGCCTTTCTCTTATTTCGCCTTTATTTATATATTTAAAGAGGATCGTGCTTAGGAACTTATTCATTTTATGGGAAGAAGAGGGATCCCTACTTATTGAGAGTAGGAGAGGTTGCTCCTTTAGAGAAGCATATAAATACATCTGATTTAGGTTTGATCGTTTAGATTTTTCCCCTTTCCCTCATCTACTGATTGGAAAAGCATGAAAACACTGAAACATAAAGAACAAAGTGTGGCATAAGGTTTCTAGAATAGACACAAGTATCATGGTTTGACCAAAAATCTTCTTACGGATGGATCATATTTTCTATGAGAACTTAATCGACCAAAAGGTGTGACCAAAACATTGAAGAAGGATAGAGAGTTAGCCAAATGTTGCGGTGTCGCAAAGTCCTTTTCTACTTTGCCACATTGTCTTTCGAGCACAAATAGGACACTCTTCATGCAAAGTCTTATCATTAGAACAAAAAGGAAATGACATGACACAACGAGAAATCAAAACCAAAGCACAAATACAAATAGCCTAAACCAAACATAATGTAAGACAAAAGTAAGAAAGACTAAACAAAAAACAAGTGCAGAATGAATGCAAGAGAGGGAGAACTAGAATGCAACTAATTCTACTCCTAACCTAAACAAATAGAAGGCTAGGGTCATGCCATCGTAGTTGTTCCTGACCTGCATCCACAAAGATAGAAACAATTAAAGCAGATATAAAGTATTGTGGAAGAGAAAAGATAAAATCTTGAAGAACTTTCAGAACAAAAAGTAGGTCTTGCCTATGGGCAAAAAAATGTGTGACACCCACTACCTCTAACCAGTCTGCATTCTTACCTTTTTGACAAAAACCATAATCAGACAAACCTCGAAGGCTTCTTCCAATTGCACCTTCTTTTGTGTCATCCTGCTTAGAAAGCAAGAGAAAAGGTTGAAACTTGTTATTTGCAATGGTGAATGAAGAAGAATTTGATTCACGCAATAATCCGTGCATTCATTATCACTCAAGAGGATTTCAAGTGCGATGAAGGGAAAGATTTGCAATATATCATTCACAAGGAAACCTAGGAGATGACTATTAATAAATGAATCCTATAGGCATATTCCTTCGACCAAAGATAGTCTTTGGAATGATTAACTTCACAATTCCATGAGTTTATGAGAGATACACATTCCAATCCCGAATTTGATGCAAGAGATTTGCATGAAGATGAATCAACTGAAGAAGATTCTTGAATGTGATGAAAAGTAAAATCTTAAATTTTTTAAAGATTACATCCAAAATACCAACCATATTTCAAAGAGAAATTTACATCAAGTGAAACCATGCAAAGGGAAGGATTGTGCGAGGGAAAATAGAGCTTACTTGGTTCGGGGGCTTACCAAAGTCACAAGATCCTGACATAACCATCAATGAAAATTAAAGTGCCTCGACTTGCTGATAAGTCTCAAAACTTTTAAAGATTGTAAAATCACATTTTGAAGATTGAACCAGATCATGCATGGTGTGAGGATAGCTACTACCATTGATTTAAATAAGACCACTACTCACCAGATGAAATCCATTGGTGCCATTGATTTGAACAAATTCTACAACTTCAAAAAACTAGATTACTTAAATCGATAGATTCTTCTGATTGCAAATTTGAAGACGTATGCATCAGAGAAATTTCATGGACAAGTTGGTTTGGAGGGTTGGATTCAATGATTTGATTGTTTTAATTTTCATCTCACCACCTTGTGTGAATCAAGAAGTTAATTCATTGGATGAAATAACTTGAAGAGCATAGAGTATCTTCATCGCATGTAGATGCATCGTAAACATGAGAGCACATGGGATAGTGAGTTGAAGATGAAGTTTCGATAATAAAAAAATATTCAGATGGATCATATTCCAGATCTAGTTCTTCCAAATTAAATATTCTTGAGAAACTAGAAGATCAGATGATGCACATGGGAATTAGTGATCTCATACATCAACAAATCCATCATGCTTGGAATGATTGTTTCCCAAGGCTACAGATTGATTGAAAGAATTGATTGCATTTGATTCACTATTGAAAATAGGAGATTAAAAATAATCCAAGAATGGAAGCGCGTCATCTTCACATGGAGAATTTTGTGAAAAAAGAGGAAATATTAAAAGCATCTTCACCTTCCTGCTCCTCTACCTGTGTAATCTAACTGCCTTGTATCTGATCGCAATTTGGAACAACTCAAAAATAAAGAGAGTGTGAAAAATTAGTTGGTGGAGCCGATTGATTGGGCAGATCACGGCACAAAGAGTCATGACATGTAGATAATAGAGGATAACAAAAATCCAGATCATATTCAAGACTAGAGCTATGAATACTAACATCATCTTGTAGAATGGAGGAGTTAGTCCTCACCATGGGCTTCATGAGCCATTCTCGGATTTCCTCCATTGAATCTGAGTCATGAAAAGCGGAAGAAGAATGAGGAGATGGATTAGGAATTTGATTATCATAACTCCATTTATTATCATCACAAGGAGGCACCCACATCGAAACTGAAAAGGGAGGAGGATGAGGAACAAAAGGAATCGTAAATTCCTACTCTGAAATTAGAGGTGCCTCATGATTTACAATATTTGGGGAAGTAGAAACATCAAGAGGTTTAGATTCATTGTGTAGAGAGATGCCAACCAAACGCTCAAAATTTTGCTTAAAGAAATCCTAACTCGTGTCTTCTTAAGGAAATTCGTAACAGAGGTGAAGGAATTGATATGAGAAACCTTCAACTGATTCATTAGGTTCCATTCTTAGGTGATTGATTCTTTTCAGAATATATTGGTAATCATACCTATCGAAGGCTTGATAAATCTCCTTAAGGAAATGATGAAAAGAATGGATGGAAGCAAATGGTAAGATATGCCACCATTGATTAACATGACCTTCAAGGGTGAGGAAGAAAGCCACACAAGCAAAATCTTCATCATTGATTTTGTAATGTTCACAAAATTTAAGAATATTAGGAATGTGCTTGATTATGGATGTTCCATCCTCACCATTAAGCTTAAATTGAGACAAGTGATAAAGAGGATCATCGGGGATTAACAGTTTACTATGGGATAGGTTGGAAAAACATCCCGGGAGTATGATTGGAGGATGAGCCATTTAAGATAAGAGATTCAAAACAGACTCAACGCTTGTCATCTAGCCCTCCTTTTAGCGCCATTTTGTTGATGGTGCCGGAAATCTGTCAACCAAGGGGGTCTCCCTGATGTGAAGTCCCAATTAGATCTCACAACGTTTGGAATAGGAGCCCCATCTGGGATATCAGCCTGGCCGCCATATATTCTTAAATGTTTGTCTTGGCTACAAAGTTCAACATAAGAGAGTTATGGACAAGTAATCTCAAATCAGCAAATTAGTATGCTTGGTGAGTGTTCGGTTGTATGTGTGTCAAGATCCGTCTACTGCGAAGGGAAAGGAAAGTGAGCGTCTATGAGAGAGGTAATAGTACTGCCCGGAGTAGACACACACAGACACAGAAGATATACATCTAACATCCAACGGAATAGTCCACAAATATGCAACGGTCATGTCAACCATTATAAACAAGAAAGATCTACCTAACATCTAGCGAAATAGTCCACAAGGATGCGATAGTTATAGAAACCATTACAACACATTCTCAATTAGATAAGCACTAAAATAACCTAAATAGTTCAACTACTTTAGTACAAGTGAAAGCAAACATGAATCATAAATATTCATGGAATAGTCTTACAAATATTCACAATCCATGCATGAAAATGTGTCGGCCATCCGCCTTCAAGTATTAAGTAAAAGTCACAATACACATGCTTACAACAAACACTAATAGCCCCAATAGTGGAGCGTTGGAGCCAAGTGGAGAAAGTCATTTTCAGAAGGGAGGTCTTCCTACCACCAGAGATAGATCGTTATTGGAACGCGTTGGTATGATCGTTATTGAAGAGTCAACGTTGTGGACAAAAGATGCCATTGTTGGAATCGATCCTGGTTGTCTCTATTGTTGCCCACATTAGAGAGGGAGTCGTTGTCGTGGAAGGAAAATCGATTAACAAAGAAGTGGTTGTTTATTGTGGGAGTGTTGCCTTTGTGTGAAATACTTCCATCACTGGTGGTTTTCATGAAATTAAGTCAAAGCGACTTGATTTAGCAAACTTCAAGTGTTGGAATCATATTGTTGACGTGCATCATGACCAACAATGGAGATAACAAGATGATAAAAACATATGTCGATTTGTGGATCTCCTGAGATTGTGTTGCAACTAAAATTCCTGGAATGAGATTGATAATGTTGTGCATAAGTAGTATAGAATTCGTGCTGAAGGTGTCGATGTTCTGCATAATTGGTTATCCAATTTTCTAAGTCTGCGCGGAGGATTGTGGTGTTGAATCACTATTCTTAAGTGACTACATGGAACTATGTTTTGCCTGAAGGAAAAGTTGAATTGATTAATGGATGCATTGAGAGTTATGGATGTAACGTGTAATTGATCTCTCCAACAAGTTTTTGAGGGAACAGTTTCAGAATCATCAGAAAAGAGGTTGTAGATTCTCTAATTATGCTTTTGCAAAAGTTTTTTAAAAATTTAGTGACGCTGGAATGTGCTGGAATGAACGTAGAACCACCGTCCACCTGTGACTTCGAAGCGAGGAAGCAACTTTAAAGGATCTACGTGGATCCCGGAACCTGCGTGGAGTGGCCAACATTGTGAAGCCTGAGGAAGCCACCTGCAGAAACCAGCCTTAAGAAGATGCATTGGGGAGAGCGTTGATTATCCTCAAGAGAAAAACTTGTAGTGTTGATAGCATCAACCCGCCGGTTCCTTGGAGTAATGCAAGGACAACTACCCAAGATAAGAACTTTACGTGGAATACATGCGTTGAGGTTGAAAAGTTTTTTCATTGGTAGAATTGTGTTGAAAAGTCTCTCCAACGAATTATATTTTATGGTGCGTAATTGATCTCTCAACCAATTACATGCATAAGCATATAATGGTGTGTGCTTTATAGTTTTTACATGCACATTTGAAATGTCAAGTCACTTTTTTATAAAGTGATTTTAGAAAATTCGTAAAATTGTTTCTATGGAATTTTAGAAGAGAGGTAATAAAGTGAAGCTTTTGTAATGGAGTGATAAGGTGTATTAATTTTATTTTTATTTTTATTTTTTTTTTAAGAAATAAGAGCCTATTTTGTGATATTTTTGGAGCAGTAAGTGTTTTTTTGACTCATAAGTTTATTTTTGCTACTTTTCTAATATTTGGAGTTATAAGTGATTTATAATATTTAGAGTGATAAGTGAATTTTAAGGAAAGGTTATTGTTGTAATTCAAAGTAATGTTTTACTTTGAAAGAGGGTAAGCTGAATTATTAAATTCAAAGATTGTAATGGGAACTTATGGTGCATTATCGGTAGTACCCGATACTTTAAGGTCACATAATCAAGCGAGCATGATAATCAAGCGAGCAAGTACAAGCGAGTGTGTTAAAGACCAAAATGGGTAAGGATGAAAACATCTTAAAAGTGCAAAGCTCGAAATTAAAGAACATCAAGAGTACAATCATGAATTGCACAACAAAATCGAAGTACTTGAGTGGAAGTTAAAACAAAATCAACACATAATTAATCAAATGACTAGCACATTAGAAGCAAGAGAAGATCTTCAAAATGAACTAGATATGAGAGAACAACTTATTAATGCACTCCAGATAAAATTGAGGCAAAAACAAGATCTACTTGATACAAAATGTACATAAAAGATAGACGTAGTTTGTGACACAAAGACCTCATCCAAACAACAAATGCAATTTGTGAAACATATGATCTTATTCAGTGTGTTGATGAAAGTTGTGACACAAATAATCTAATCCACCAGGTTGATGAAAATTGTGACATAGATGATCTCATCCAGTAAGTTGTGTTACTAAATAAAAATGATGAAATTAGTTGTACTAAATATCCAATTGAAAATTTTTATGCAACATGTGATACAAATGAATTGTTAATAAAGATGATTGATGCTCACTGTGATACAAATGACTTAATGAACCAAGCACAAAATATCATAAGCACTAGCAGGTGTGAAGTGCAACAATAAAATGGTATTTCCAAGATGGTGATCAAACCTTGGGAAGAAATTTAATTCAACAAAGTTCGACATGGCTTGGGATACACTAAAGAAAACAATTTTTATATTCCAAATTTTTCAAAACCAATTCAGTTTGTAAGTGCAGGTTTTCTAGAAAATACCCAAAATATTGTTAAGTGTAACCATTTTGAAAGAAATGGTCATAAGGAGAGTAAATGTTTTGACCTCCATCCTTGTCTTAATTGTGGGAAGACAAATCATCTATCAGAGAATTATCGAATGGAGAAGATGACTAAAATGAAAGTTAATTATGGATCGATAAACTCTTGGAGACAGAATCTAGAAGTAAAGAAGCTGCATAAGTCCTACAATCTACTCAAGACAGAGGTAAAGATAAAGTTGTCTGAAGAATTGAACAAGAGAAACTCTCCTACACCTTAAGGGGTTGAGTTCAAAAATCATATGATCAATGGTCAAACAAAAACAACTTGCTATCTCTCCTTTCAACTAGCAGAAGAGGGAAATGACAATGGATTTGAAGATGGCTGTCATACTAAAAGTTTTGACAAACTCAACAAATCTGCCAATGGGAATCATCAAACATGTCAGTGGGCCTCAACAAATATGCTAGTGGGAATCATAAAATTTGCTAGATGGGAAAGCAAACTTTGAGTTTTCAACATCAAATTTTAGTGGTTTTTTAGGCAATTCTTCAGCGGCTCAACACAAGAGTTTTTTCAACATCTCAACACAGTAATTCTTCTGCGTCTCAACGCATAGGAGTATCAGCATGAAGACTTGCAATTTGTACCAGGTTATTACTCTGGACTTATGATTGAGGGGGAAAATGTTAGCCTCATACTCACATAAATAATCAACAATTCCAAGTATTCACAAGATAATGAAATTATGAAATTATTAATCATGGAAGTAGAGTTATTCTAAAAGTCTATATATGACCAAAGAATGAGGAAAATGAGAGAAGTTAGAGATGAACATCACACAAAATCATATAAGACATTTGTGGATATATTCATGGAGATATTGTGGAGAAAGTTATCGATAAGGTTCAACCAATTAGTCAAACTGGTAATTTGTTATGAGAACCTCATTTCTATCTTACGAGGCGTCATGTATTGTGAGGATGTGTGAATAATGTATCATTTTTGTAAATTAACAAATTAAGGCTTGAAAGCCTTTTCCTCCCAATTTTTTGTCTCATGTTTCTAATATTTTGTTTTTATTAATTACTTTAGGCCCTGAGTCTTGATACTGCATAACGTGTTATTCAGGCTTGACTGAGTAGGTAGGTTGTGCAGTTTTGGAACTCAGTGAGTTGGGTTGAGGGGTTTTGCATTGTTTCAACTAACTGCGTAGTTTTGGGATGCAGAGAAAACCTTGTGATAATCCTCAGGGGCTAAGCTTGAGCTCATAGACTGCGCAATGCATAGTTGGAGCCAGGTTGGAGGGTTGAATTGTGCAATTTTGGAGGCCAAGATTCGGGATTGAGCACTAGAAATACATAGTGCACAGTTCTGGGAGGCTAGAATTGCGCATTGCGTAGTGTCAAGGGGTAGGGTTGTAGCTTGAGGGTTGGAACTGCGTAATGCATAGTTGAGGAAGGTCGGATGAGGCTAGGTTGCTGGGAAATTTCTGAAATTTGGTTGTGTGTGAGATCGGTGCGTTGATGTGAAGAGTGATATGACTTGACTATGATCACACACTTAGAAAACTTGATGACACAAAAACATATATCATCGATGACACATGAACCACACATTTCCCTAAGTGTGATACCTTTGCGATGACTTACAACAAGTGTGACATGAAAGATACACTTTGTGACGATTGTGATGACACTTATGCGATAATGCATAAAACTTTGGTAATGATGGCGACAGATGTTTACATGGTTAGATCAACTCATTTACACAAATATAACCCCTTTAAACCACCAAAACAAGCTTATACACATTGTGTGACAACTAACATGCGAAAATACGACATTTACTATATGAAGAGAAAAGGGGGAATGACACGTGATACAGGAACAACAATGAAAGTGACACATGCCATAGTGAAGATAACATGAAAATGACAATAATTGAAGTGAAAGCAAGCGAAAGTGACATTCGAAAAGATGAAAATGACACCCCACGAAAGTGACAATCAAAAACATGAAAACGACACCGACAAAAGCGAAGGCGCACAAAAGTGATAGTTTGGAAAACTCACCAAAATGGAAGTACAAACATAGCCAAAAGTGAGTGACTATCAATAACAATGTGCACCGACTGTCGAGATGGGTTGAACATTGCAAAGACACTATCTTGATGGACTCTGATAAGCTTGTTCAAGCTTGCATAGAAGAATGTGTTCATGAACTCGTTGCAAATTGAGCATGTGTGAGAAAGTAACTTCAATCAATTAAAAAGTGACCACGAAACGACTGGTCGCAAGATCCACAATAGGATCCAAAATTCAAGTAAAGGTAATTTTTTGGAGGGTGTTTGTTGCAATGACAACACTTAGCGACACATTAGTAGAACTCAGGCTTCACTGCCTTAGTCAATTCTTCTGTACAAGGTCTTAGTTCTTCAGGGATTATTGATTCATCGTGCAGATCACTTTGGCCTCCCCACTTACCCCGTGAATAAATATGGTCTCCTTAGTGCCTTTCAGTTGAACACAAACATAAGATCCACGATATCGCAATGTTTCGAATTGGACAGGGGAGTATAGCTCATGAGATTTATATTTTCAGAGTATAGTTTTTCATCTCCAGTGTTGCTATGCTGCAAGCAGGCCTGGACATTACCCTGGTGGAGTCAATCCAGGAACACAAACATTTCTCCACAACCAGCAAGCCTAGAAAGTGCCTCGGCGACGTTGCTTGCTTCACCTCTCTGCACAAGAATCCTTTCTCTTCTTTCGCCTTTATTTATATATTTAAAGAGGAATGTGCATAAGCACTTATGCATTTTATGGACGGAAGAGGGATACTGACTTATTGAGAGCAGGAGAGGTTGTTCCTTTAGAGAATCATATAAAGACTTTGATTTAGGTTTCCTCGTTTAAAATTCCCCCCTTTCCCTTATCTATTGATTGGATAAAAGTGAAAACACCAAAACATAAAGAACCAATTGTGGCATAATGTTCCTAGAATAGACACAAGTATCATGGTTTTACCAAAAGTCTCCTTACGAATGGATCGTATTTTTCGTTGGAACTCCATCAAAAAAAAGGTGTGACCAAAACACAGAAGAAGGACAGAGAGTTAGCCAAATGTTGTGGTGTCATAGAGTCCTTTTCTATTTTATCATTTTGTCTATCGAGCCTGAACAGGACACTCTTCATGCAAAGTATTATCAATAAAACAAAAAGGACAATACACAACACAACAAGAAAGTGAAACCAAAGTGAAAACAAAAAGAGGCTAAACCACACATGATTCAAGAGAGAAGTAAAAAAGACTCTAAAAAAAATAAGCGCAGAATGAGTACAAGAGAGAGAGAACTAGAATGCAGCTAATCCTACTCCTAACCTAAACAACTGGAAGGTCAGGGTCACATAAAATGAACATTTCCATTGTAGCCACTGTAGTTGTTATTGACCTGCATCCACAAAGATACAAACAATTAAAGAAGATATAAAATAATGTGCAAGAGAAAAGATAAAATCTTGAAGAGCTTGCACAACAGAAAGGAGGTCTTTCTTGTGGGTAGAAAAAGGTGTCACACCCACTACTTCTAACGAGTCTGCATTTTTACCTTTTTGACAGAAACCATAATCAGACAAACCTTGAAGACTTCTTGCAAATGCACCTTCTTCCGTGTCATCTTACTTACTAAGCAAGACAAAAGTGAAACATGTTATTTGCAATGGAGATTGCTAAGTAAAATTGCTCCAAGCATTCGACAATTGAATCATGAGACTCGAAACAATCCTCTTGAAAACTTTGAAACAATGAATATTCAATTAAAAGCACAAGATTAGGATGAGAATCTCATGATTAGAAAAATATATGATCATATTCAACAGACGTACCAAGACAGTGAGGACCTAACATAACCATCAACAAAGGTTGGGGCGCCCAAGCTGCTTGGCAAGTATTTGAATAGTGAGATGTTGAGCCATGAAGATCAAAGGAGGTAAAATCACTGCCATTGGATGTGCTAATGGGAAAATGATAAGCTGAATGAAATTCATCAGAGACATAATCATGATTAGATGGGCTTATTAAAACATTAGATTCCTAGTCTATAATTAATAAAGATAAATCAATTTGAGCAACTCTGTGAATGCTCTAAACAATAGAACCAACGTCCTCGCATGTTGTATGTGACACCTTTTTTCTTATAACTTGAGATAGACTGTACGAGCATCATAATCATCGAAATAATTTCAAAGGGATGTCAACACAACAAACACATGATACTAATCAGGACATAATGAATGGATAATAATTAGATTCGCACAATAAATCGTGCATTCAATATCACTCAAGAGGATTTCAGGTGCGATGAAGGGAAAAAAATTTCAATATAACATTCGCAAGAAAAACCAGGAGTTGACTATTAAGAAATGAATCCAATAGGCATGATTCCTTTGACCAAAGATAGTCTTTGGAATGATTAACTTCACAATTCCATGACTTTATGAGAGATACACATTCCAATCTCAGATTTGATTCAAGAGATTTGCATTAGGATGAATCAACTAAAGAAGACTTTTGAATCCGATTAGAAGTAAAATCTTTAAATTTTGAAAGATTACATCCAAAGTACCAAACATTTTTCAAAGAGAAAATTACATCGAGTGAAACCATTCAAAGAGAAGGATTGTGTGAGAGAAATCAGATCTGACTTAGTTCGGGGGGCTTACCAGAGTCACGAGATCCTAACATAACCATCAATTAAAGTTGAGGTGCCTTGAGTTGCTAACAAGTCCCAGAAATTTTAAATATTGTAAAATTGCATTTTGAAGATTGAACCAAATCGTGCATAGTGTGAGGAGATTTGTTACCACTGATTTCAATAAGACCACTACTCACCGGATGACAACCATCTCTGCCACTGATTTGATTGGATTCTACAAATTCAACAACTAGATTACTCAAATCAACATATTCTTCTAATAGCAAATTTGAAGATGTATACATCGGAGAAATTTCATGAGCAAGCTGATTCAGAGGGTTGGATTCGATGATTTGATTATTTTCATTTTCATCATGGATAATCTCACCACCTTGTGTCAATTGCGAATTTAAATCATTGGATGAAGAACTTGAAGATCATGTAGCATCTTCATCGCATGTAGATGCATCGCAAACAGGAGAGCACAAGGGATAGTGAGATGAAGAGGAAATTTCCATAAGAACATTTTCTTCGGCTGGATCAGATTCTAGATCTAATTCTTCCAGATTAAAATCTTCTTGAGAAACAGGAAGGTTAGATTATGCACTTGGGCATTTGTTATCGCATACATCAACAGATCCATCATCACCAGAATGATTCTTTCCCAAAGCTACGGATTGATTGCATTGATTCACTATTGAATCTAAGTGATTGAAAATCATCTAAGAATTGAAGTGCATCATCTTCACATGGAGTATTTTGAAAGATAAAAAATAAAGATTGAAAGCACCTTCACTTTCCTGCTCCTCTACTTGTGTAATGTGACTGCCTTGTATATGTTCGCAATTTGAACCATCATCTTGAAAATCAAGAGAGTGTGAAAAACTAGTTGGTGGATCTGATTAATCGACTTGATCACGGTATAAAGAGTCATGGCATGTAGATGATAGAGGATAAAAAAATCCAGATCAGATTCGAGACTAGAGTTATGAATAGTAATATCATCTTGCAGAATGGAGGAGTTAGTCTTCACCACGGGCTTCAAGAGCCATTCTAGGATTTCCTCCATTGAATCTGGGTCATGAAAAGATGGATTGTGAATTTTATTACTAGATCTACCAACTTTATTATCATCACAAGGAGGCACCCACATTGGAATTGAAAAGGGAGGAGGATAAGGAACAAAAGGAATCGTAGATTCCTCCTCTGAAATTAGAGGTGTCTCATGATTTACAAGAGTTGGGGAAGTAGAAACATCAAGAGGTTCAGATTCACTATGTAGAGAGATGTGAACCAAACACTTCAAATTTTGCTTAAAGAAATCCCAATTTGTGTCTTCTTCAGGAAATTCATAACAAAGGTGAAGGAATCGATCAGAGAAATCCTCAACTAATTCATTAGGCTTCATTCTTAGCTGATTGATTCTTTTAAGAACATATCAGTAATCATACCTATTGAAGGCTTGATAAAGCTCTTTGAGGAAATAATGAAAATAATGGATGGAATCAGATGGTAAGGTATGACACCATCGATTAACAAGACCTTCAAGGGCGAGGAAGTAAGACACATAAGCAAAATATTCATCATTGATCGTAATGTTCATAAAATTTAAGAAGATTATAAATGTGCTCAATGATGCATGTTCCATCCTCGCCATTAAACTTTAATTGAGAAAAGTGATAAAGAGGCTCATCGGGGATTAACAGTTTACCCGGGGTAGGTTGCAAAAACACCCAAGGAGTATGATTTGAGGATGAGGCATTTATGATAAGAGATTCAAAACAGATTCAACAAGCACATATTGTCATCTAGCCCTCCTTCTAGTGCCATTTTGTTGATGGTGCTGGAAATTTGTTAGCCTAAGGGGTCTCCCCGATGTGAAGTCCTAATTATACCTCACACCATTTGTAATAGGAGCCCCATCCGAGATATCAACCCTACTTCGGTACATTCTTATAGGTTTTCCTTGGCTACAAAGTTTAGCACAAGAGAGTTATGCACAGGTAATCTCGGATCAACAAGTGAGTATGCCTGGTGAGTGTTCGATTGTATGTGTGTCAAGATTATTCTACTACGGAGGGAAAGGAAAGTGAGCCTCTAGGTATTAGTACAACCCTAGTAGAGACACACACACAAAAGATATCGGTCTAACATCCAGAGGAATAGTCCACAAAGATGCGATGGTCATTGCAACCTTTATAAACAAGAAAGATCTGCCTAACATCCAATGGAATTGTCCACAAGGATGTGACAATTACAACAACAATTACAACACATTCTCAATTATATAAGCACTAAAATAACCGAAATATATCAATTACTTTAACACAAGTGAAAGAAAACTTGAATCATAAATGTTCACAGAACAATCTTACAAATATTCACAATCCATGTTAGAATATTCTGACACATATGAAATAATTAAGTATAGCTTGGTCTAGTTTATAGTTAGGTAAAGTGTGTTTCTTTAGTATGTACTTTTTGTAACTTACAATCTAACGGAGATGATATGTTCTAGACATGAAGTAATCTGATGGTTCATTCTCTCCTCGGTATTACCAACTCTTGATATGTGGCTTAACACCTGATTGGTCCATGATCTCTATTTAAAGAGCATGGAGGGTCATTTGTTAGGTGACCGTTCATGAGAGAAACTTATGTAAATTTTCTTTCTTTTACATTAATAAATTGCCTGAAGTGGTCGCGTTGGCTCAGGTCGTGCACTGCTTTGAGGGTTTTAACCACGTCAAGAATACAGGTGTATTGATCTGTGATCTGTTTAAGCAATGTCCTTTGGTGTTCTATCGGAGGAACTTACCATGTAAATTCCTACATGGTATTAGATCTATTCGAGGGCCGCATCCGTTGGTGATCCAAATCCGAAGCTGGTACAACTGCATCCAATTATCATTTCCTATATCTATTATTTCTAACTGCTTTCGGGCCAAGATGACTGCTCTATTGTGTTAGGAGTATCTGTTCCAGTGAGGAACCCCTTTCGTTTCACATAAAAAAGGTTTTTGGTAGCCCTAGCTACATCATTTTTAAGATCTGGAGGTATACAGTCTTTATTTTCAATTTTAGTTATTTATCTCTTTGTTTATTTTAGTTTATTTATCTCTCTATCTTTTTATTACCGGATTTATACCTTTCATTTTTGTGTATGCTCTTTGCCCCGCGACTTTGTGCGATCTGGACAAATTATAAACAGAAAGAAAGAATTTTTCTCATGTGTATGCTCTTTTCAGCTGTGTCTTAGTGTGATCCCGGAAAACTAGAAACATTGAGGAAAATATATAGTTTCCGGCGAAATCTAACTTTAAGCTGTAAGGCTTGGATTACTCTTGCATGTTCGTTTTGGTTTGTGTGTTTTTTTTTGTTGTGTAGGCAAAAATGGGGTTTTTCAAGTAAGGACACACTCTAAATTGTCAGTGGGTGAAAAAAAAAAAAAAAACACTTTCTTGTTTTCAAAAAATTACTAACCTTTTAAACTAGCTCACTTGGTCCAAAGTTACTTTATAAGAATAAAGGTCTTAAGTTCAAGTCTTTCTTTTTGTTTATTTTTTCAAATAGCACATGTAACTTATGTTTTAAAGTTACTTTATGTAAAAGTGTTCTCACTCATTATAAAAAGTGAGTCACTTTATCTTTTATTTAAGTTACAATTTAATGGATAGTTCATAAAGTACCATAGTAAAAGTGGATTTTCATGTATTTATAAAAGTAGGTCACATAAAGTAATCCTTTTTTTAAAGTGAGCTAATTAGATTAAGTCTGGAAAGGGGGCGGTGGAGGGGGCGGGTTAAATATAATATTATCTTTCCAACATTCACGTGGTTCGTCATTATCTTCAACAACATTTCTTCAAAAAGACATAACTCTTCATCCGACAGTCGTTTTCAGAGCCATTTTGTTTTTAATCAGCTTAATTTTTTTATATCTTTCCATTGGAACACTTGGTTTCAGCATCTTCAGGTTTAGTTTATTTTAAAATGGAAAGTTCATGTCTGGTAATTCTTGACAACACCAACTACTTCCAATGACTATCTTACATTGTGGATTTACCTAGAAGTAAAGGTCTTTATAGAATAGCCTCAGACGAAGAATCTAAACCTAAAGATAAAGATAAGCTAGCCAAATGTGAAAATAATCAAGATCAAGCACATGGGTTGATTGGGATGTCTATTTCTCTAGACCTTAGATTCCATATTGCATAACTTGATACCCCTAATGAAGCAATGAAACAACTCAATAAAGTTTTTGGAATTTGTTAGAGTCGGTCTAGTAGCCCTCCACCAGAGATCAAAGCTCTTTGCATTTCACGATTAGGTGTCCCATCAGTGTGATCATGTTGCATTCCGTTAGGCATGCCATAACCCTGGTGGAGGGAGTTTGTGTTTTTATTCCCCTCTTGTTTGGCACTGCTGGTTCAGGTTTGTTTAAGTAACTAAAATCTTCAAAGGGTCATTCATCTTGTTTTAAATTTCGAGGTCTTAGGTCTAGGGTTGAGTCAATTTTTGTCTTGAAGAGGTCATAAAGGACCAGCAGGCCAGAGGGATATCCTTCATAAAACATCATTTCAATAATTCTCACTATTGTACAGCTAAATTGTCACCTTGTTTTCAAAACTCTGTATTTGAAAAACAATGGTCATTATCTCGTTTTGTAAAAATTGTCAAAACTTCAAATTCTCCAAATGTTGAAGCGCAGCCTTGGTCTCCTTTGCCAAAGCATCTTAGAAGCTATCCCTGCAAAAAATTTCAGAAGAAATCATCATTTCAACCAATTTTTCAAAGAAAGGAAACCAAAAGTCAGAGCCAATTAATTCAAAAAAGTGTCAACACTCAAACATTATAAAGTGGGTTTTGGGCAAATAAAAATATAAAGGAAGCCTATAAAAGCACATCACTCTTCATTAGCAGCTCATTTGCCTCTCACAAGCTAAGTGAATCCTTGCAAAGGCGATTTCAAGAGTCATTGAGCAAATTGGGCAATTTCAGAGGCGCGCTACGCATCAGGGAGGGCGCGCTACGCATCAGGCTGCCTTTCTCAGAGCAAAATTGCTCGTGCGCTACGCGTCAGAGGCGCGCTACGCGTTGGGCGAGGCGCGCTACGCGTTGGGTTTTTCGCCCAACAAACTGTCAGCAAGCTACCAAATCCACTTTTCTCTCAAGAAAATTGCAGGTAGGCCTCTCCTCCATGGCTAGATTTGGTTTTGCAAGATGAATGAGAAATTAATATGTTTAAATGCCATGAAAATGAGAAGTCAAAACCCTACATTGTTGTGGAAGATTTAAAGACTTAATGGTGCTAGGGTTTCAAATTTTTTTTGCTGTCCAAGGTTACCCATTTGTGATCCCTCTTTTCCCTTATTTTCATCAACATTCTCCTTCAAATTTTCCAATAAACTTTCATAATTTTCCTCTCTAAAATCCCTAAAATCTACTAAATTCCCAAACCCTACTTCACCTTAAAATCCCACAATTTTGTGATTTCCCATGTTCCCTTCCCTAAATTCCTTATTTATGTTTATTGTCCCTAATTCCCTCATGTTCCCCTATCCCTAACAATTCCCTTGTATTTATGTCCCCTTGGTGACAGCATTTGAAAAAGTCAAACAGCAGTTAATTGGGTGCAAAAGTCAGCAATACATTTCAGCCATCTTGCCTTCAAAACCATGTCAGAAACCGAATCAGATTATCAGCAGAGTTATGACAGTGATTCAACACCGGAGGTAGAAGTGCCAAGGAGGCATCACAAGGGTGGTAAGGGTGGTCGGCATGTCAGGGAGGAGCCCACTTCTCTGGCTCATTTGCAAGCTTGTCCAATGCAATGACATGTTTTCAGTATCAATCATGCTTTGGATATTGTGAGAGGATCTCACAAATTCAACACCACAGAGAACTAGTCCGCTTGTTTGTCCTACATTTGCACAATGGTCATGTGAACCTTGCAGGAGTGGATTTCACCCTATCACCCGAAATTGTTGCTCAAGCCACCAGGATACCAAATGTTGGGGAAGAGTGGAACAAGCGCCAACAGCTAGACAGATTTCATTATCAACCATATATCAAACCCGGGTGTATGAGGCACCTTACTGCTGTTTTTCCCTTCAGATTCCTAAGGGATGAGTATGCACCTTTGATGAGGCTCATTATGCGTTATTTCACTTGTGAGGGCAGATTTTCACATTTATATTCGTACCATATTCGTTTGTTGATGCATTTCACCCGGGTACGAATGATGAACATCCCATTTTTCATGTGCCGAAATATAGAGAGAATGGTGCCCTTAGTGCAAAGGAAGAGCCCCGCATAGCAACACAAGAGTATATATCATTATGCACTGATCGAGATCATAGTGATGCATCAGTTGGCACAACAGGGTATTGCTTGGGAGGATTTCATTTCTCGCGACTTCTTCATGGTGCCACAGCCACCTCCTGAGATTGTCCATGATGAGGGAGGGCCTTCACAGCAGTTTCACATTCCAGAGCCCGAGCATGTCAGCACTCCAGCATGTGTTACATATTAGAGAGGCCACAGGGTCTTATTTGCATCTGCACGGCGAGTATTATCTCCACACCAGGTGGAAGGGGTCTCGCCTTCTTCATCAGCACAGCGAGTGTTATCTCCACATCAGGTGGAAGGGGCCTCGCTTTCGACAGCAGCACAGGTACAGGAGAGAGGCAAGCAGCCCATGATTGATGAGGAACCATCAGGTGATCCAGACATAGACATCATTGACCTTGACATCGGTTCTCCTAGCTCGGAGCCAAAGGAGATCATTCAGCAACTAAAGGCTGAAAATCACTTGTTGCAGCAAAAGTTGGAGATGGAAAATTGGACAATCAAATACTTAGAGCAGCGCAACAAACAGTTAGAGGATGAACACACTCTTGATGAGTTGCGGAGGATCCGAGAAGACCGGAAGTTGGCTCGCAAGAGGCCCGGTGATTTAACACCTATTGAGCAAGGGTCTATGCTCATTCGGGTGAACATTCATTTAGAGAAGTTGCTAGCCAAGGCAAACAAGGACAAAGATATGCTCCACCACATGAAGAATCATTATTGGGCCCGCATGCATGTGTGCAAAGCGAAAATGAAGGTACTTAAAGGACGATTGGCCAAGGCACTAAAACGGAGGAAAAGGAACGATCCACTTCAGATTTTGGCTGAAGCCTCCTTGAAGGAGCATGGTGCTCAATGATACACCCTGAGCTCGTGCTAAAAACAGGTTTTTGCCTTCAACGCGTAGCGCGCCGCGCGCTACCCTGAAGATGGGGAGGTCCATTTCACAAAAACTCTGCATTTTTGGATTTGTCATGACAAATTACACTTTCTCAGCCACTGCCAAGACATTTCATGGAGATTTGGGCCCCCAAAAGGTCAAAAAACAAGCAAAAAATGACCTTCTGCCACTTTTTGGACACACAGGAAGCAGTCTTGGGAGATTTCATTTTTGGAGGGGCAAATGGGCACCAAATTGAGAAATTCCACTTGGGTTGGAGAGTAGACATCCAGAACTTTCCAACAAGCCCACTTGAGCCTCATTTGGATGTCGGGAAGTGCCCCAAAAGTGGGCTCAAAGGCGCGCTACGCGTTGAGAAATGGCGCGCTACGCATCAGGACATTTTCTCAATTTTTCATCTTCAGCTCAGGAAAACGCAGCATTTGACCAGTTTTGACTTTTGGTGGGATTTTTCACCCTCCTTGATGTAATTAATGTAATTTTATGTTGACATGACACTTATTTACCTATTCTAGAAGATTCATTCATAAAATAGCAAAAATTTAATGAATGAATTGGTTTCCTAGCTTATAGAGGCAAGTTGTTTTGATTGCCTAGATTGTAGTGCTCAGTTTAGAATTGGTTGAAACAGCTCCTAGGATGATGAACTCGACCCCTAGAGGCAAGGGAATGTGTTAGCTTGCCTATATTATGTATTTTTCTAAGTCATTTTCATGGTTGGACTCTTGAGGGATAAGCTTAGACTGTATTACTCTTTGTATCTCTGCAATTTTGGCAAAGGAAAGACCAGGGTTTTGCAGCACTATTTGGGATTCCTGTGGTGATTTGTGTTGATGGTGTGTTTCTCTCATGTACTTGTAAGTTTGTTATGTGTATCATTTTCCTACTCTTCTCTTCTGCAAATTAAGTAAATGAAGTGTTAAGGTAGAATTCATGGTTTCTATGCTCTGCCTTTAAGTTTTCTTAATATCTATGTTTTCATCTGTTTAAGGAGAACTCTCGATGGTTTCTTGCTCTCCTTAGCTCCTCACCGGTCATATCTATCCATTCACTTATTTCAAAGGCATCAAGACAATCTCCTACCTTGCCCCAAAAAGACCTCTGCAAAAACTGTGTCTCATCCCCGCACCCAAAATTGCCATGCTCAGTTTTCCAACAAAACCCTAAAAATTTGAAATCAAACTTTCCCTATCAGTTTACTAGCCTAAAATCAGTGTTCTTTATTGGTTATCTTAGCCCTTTGAAGACCTTTTGCCGAGATAGACCCGGAGAGAGCCCTCTCCTGTCCCCGTAGGGCTAGCTATGAGGCTAAGTGGTTTGATGTTGCCTTGGATTTTGTCTTTTTCAGCCTGAGGCCAAATTCAAGCGCTAACAGAATTAAAAATGAAATTAGATTCCATCAACTCGAAAATGAGTTGCTTACTTTGGACCCCAATTTTTTTTTCCCATTGAATATTTTTTGTCCAAGTTCAAGACCCTTACACTTCTCTTGGGGGTGTTAAGGTTAAGAAAGAAGATGGTAGCCTTATCTATTCCATTTTTACTAAGTTAGGACCAGCCTACTCTGTGTTTGTTTCCACCTTTCATTATACTAGAGAAGCCTTTATTTCTCAAGGACAAGACTACAAGTCCCCCTCTTTTGATTCCTTTTGTGATTCTTTAATAAGATAGCAAGAAAAACTCTTACATATTTCTCTTCTTAATACTAGAAACTCTTCTAAGAAATCCTTAACAACCCAGCAGCTACCAAGTTCAAAGAATCCTAAGAAGCAGCATCCTAAAAAGAATGGTCCTAAACCAAATAAGGGTCTTAAGAAATTTCAATCTCACAACGAAAAATCAACTCAACAAAATGATAAGGCAACTAAAAACAAAGGGAAGAAGACTGATAGACATTGCAACTTTTGTAATCGTGATGGCCACTTAGAATCCACATGCTTTAAGAAGATGGAAGCCTTGGAAGTAGCAATGAAGAACCATAACATCCATTTGGAGCACTCTTCAACTTCAACTTCATCTTCAGGAATATCACTTTCTGCATGTGGTTGTCAAGCATATCGGTCTAGTCATGCACTAAATATATCTTCTTCTTCTCATTCTCATGAGTGGATCATTAATTTTGGAGCTTCTTATCACATGGCCAAAAACAAAGCCATGTTTTCTTCTTTAAATGATTATAACATCAAAAATATTTATGTTGGTGATGATAGATCTCTTATTGTTGTAGGGACTTGAACTATTCATCTAGACAATGGTCAATTTAATGATGTATTATGTGTTCCTACCTTATCCTACGACCTTCTATCTATATATCAGATAACTCATTCAGGTGAAGGTAAAACTGTTGAATTTTCACCTCATGATGTTGAAATTAAGGACCTAAGAGATCCTAGAAGGATTTTAGCTACTGGCATTGCTGATGAATGTACAAGTTTGTATAAGTTTAACAACTTTGGGTCATCAACTCTTCCCTCAGTATTTGTTGCTCATAATGATGAAGTGAGCAAACTTTCGCATGAACGATTTGTTCACTTAAACTATCGCTCCCTTCAAAATCTATGTAAAGAAAATATGGTGACAGGTCTTCCTATGGTATCTTGCAGAGATGGTGTTTGTTTTGGATGTGTACTCGGAAAACATCATCAGGATAGTTCTGAAAAACGTGCCTCTTGGCATGCCTCAACCCCTTTACAACTTGTGCATAGTGATTTATGTGGTCCACTTCTATGTATTTCATTATTTAGCTACAGGTATTTCTTCTCTTTCATTGATGATTTCTCCAGACACACTTGGGTATACTTCTTAAAACTCAAGAGTGGAGTCTTTAACATGTTCTTGGCCTTTAAGGCCTTTGTTGAGAAACAATATGGACATCAAATTCTTAAGGTAAGATCTGATAACAGTAGAGAATATGTTAACAACAAATTCATCAACTTTTGCACTAAGCATGGAATTCAATTGCAGTAATACTATTCCATATACTCCACAACAAAATGGTGTAGCTGAAAGGAATAATTGCACCTTAAAGGAAATGGTTGATTGTATGCTTCAATCTAAAGGACTAAGTCTTAATTTTTGGGCAGAAGCAATTAACTGTGCAATTACAAATTAAATCACAATCCTAATAAGGTTTTAAAGAATATCACTCCAAAAGAAGCATGGAGCTCACTTAAACCAAATGTAAGTCAATTTCGTGTTTTCGGAAGTGAAGCATGGGCCCATATTCCAGATGAGAAACATAAAGCCTTAGAACCTAAGAGTGAAAAATGTATTTTTGTTGGATATTCTAAAGATGTCAAAGGATATATACTTCTTCAACCTAAATCCAAAAATGTTGTCATTAGAAGAGATGTAAAGTTTGCTGAAAATATATCAGCCTGCGAGCCTAGTTCGGCGGATGTGCCACCTCTCTCTATCCCTTGTACTTCTAAAATTATTCCTTCTTCAGATGATGACAACGAGGATGACAATCCTCCCCCGCCTTCTCAGGATCTTCCTTCCGCTCCTCAGCTTCCAAAATGGGTCTATGATACTTAGGATCTTGCAGGTGATCTTACAGATCAATGTCGTACATGTTCTCAGTTCGATAGAGCCTCTTCTTCACTGACTCGAGCTTCAGCGAATTATGATCTTGACACCTTTGCAGAAGCTTCAGGCCATCCAGATTAGGACACAACTATGAATGAGAAATATCGCTCATTATTGACAAATGATACATGGGCCTTTATTCCTCTTCCAAAGGGACGAAAACTTGTTAGATGCAAATGGGTTTATAGAACCAAGTTTGGACCAGATGGAAAAGTTGATAAACATAAAGCTTGTCTTGTTGCTAAGGGTTTTTCACAAGTTGAAGGTATTAATTATACTAAAACCTTCTCCCATGTTTCTAAAGTGAACTCTATCCACCTTGTTCTTTCCCTTGCTTCCTCTTCCAAATGGGAAGTCCATCAGATGGATGTTAAATCTGCCTTATTGCATGGGGACTTGCATGAAGAAATCGATATGGAACAACCCCCTGGATTTATACAAACAGACTCCAGCCTTGTATGTCGACTTAAAAAATCCTTTTATGGTCTCAAGCAAGTCCAACAGGCTTGGTATGCCAAAATGGATAGCTTTCTTTTAGATACTGGCTTTTCTAAGTGTCATTCTGACAATACTGTCGAAACCAAGAAAGTGGGTAAGTCTCTTATCATTCTTATTCTTTATGTTGATGATATTATCCTTACTGGTAGTGACCCCAACCTTATAAACCATGTGAATTCCAACCTTAAAAATCAGTTTGAAATGAGAGACTCAGGACACTTGCATTATTTTCTTGGTCTTCAAGTCTTGCAATCTAAAGAAGGTATTTCCCTTTCCTAGTCCAAGTATGTACGTGATATTCTATGCCACTTTCACATGGAAGACGGTAAGCCAACCCCTTCTCCCTTTTAGTTTGGAGCCAAACTTTCAGTCGCTTGTACTTCCTCTAAAGTTGATTCTACTTTATACCGTTAGCTTGTTGGAAAACTTTTGTATCTGACCCATACCTGTCCTGACCTTTCCTTTGTTGTTGGCCTTGTCACTTTGTTTTTGAAAAACCCACATGAAAGTCATTAGAAAGAAGCTAAAATAATACTTCATTATGTTCAACGTACAGTTCAATTTGGGATTCATTATAGTGCAGAAGCATCTCCTCTATTGGTTGGTTTCACTGATTCCGATTGGGTTGGTGAACCCTAATGATTGGAAGTCTATTGTAGGTTATGTCTTAACTCTTGGTTCTATACCTATTTGTTGTGGGGAAAAATGCCTATGCAGGACGATCCTATCCACCTAAGGTGTGACGGTGCCTTAGCAACAAACAAGGACAGCTATTCTGGTTTCTTCCTTTATGAAATGTGAAAGAAGAGAGATAAATAGACTTACCGGTGTCTTCCGTTTGTCCCTCGATCCGGTCTCTCTTCTCTTTGGGAGTTCACAGCTACTTGCCTTCTCACTCGCGCAGCTTCAACAGGTTCATGCAAGATCACAAGAGAACAACTACTTGCCTTCTTGCTTGTCCAGCTTCAACGGGTTCCTGCAAGATCACAAGAGAACAGCTACTTGCGACAAGAGAAGAACACTACACAAAGACTGATATTCACATTCATAACTAGTTTAGGATTAGAAATAAACCAAATACACTAATGCAATCATACATCAAGAATACATCAGCATATAGGAGAAACCAAGATAGCTTTATTGATGAATAACAAGGTTCAGGAAGAGATACAACCCAGAGGGCTCCAATCCAGCATCTCCTTCCCAGCAAATGGAATTCCTATCTTCACCCCCTTCAAAGCATTAAGCACCCAATGATTCCAATCTCAAACCAACAGCAATTCTTTGCAATAACAAAATTCTAGCCTCTAGATCTCATGGAAGAGATCCATATATAGATGTTTGGAGAGAGGATGAGTCAGCTTGAGATCTGACTAGTGTCCTCTCCCTCTGTCAGTTCTTGATTCCACTTGGAGGTTCTTGCTTCCACTTGGAGATTTGGAACCTCTTACTCATCACCAGTCGAATTCCCTGAGGCAAGTGTCATTTTGGAAGCTTCCTGGGTTTTGACACCTTGTGGAATGAACTTGCCACATGTCCACTCTCGCTCAGCGTAGGTAGCCAGTGTTGGCTTTGACATTCAGCGCAGGTAGCCAGTGTTGGCTTTGACATTCAGCGCAGACAGCCAGTGGAGCCACTGACATGATCCTGAATTGACTTGTTTTTGAGCAGTTTCTGGTGGAGAACTTCTGTGAATTGTTGTGGTTTGTTAGCCTTGTTCCTCTAGGGGTAGGAACAACATGTTTAGGGACTTTGGATCCCTTAGATTATGGACATTTCATGCTCAATGCTGTAAGGCACAAAAATGTCTATAACAGTTGCCCCCTAAAGTATGAGGCTGTTTATCGGGTGAAATGCTTTATCAGGGGGATCCGAAGTTCATCCAATGCTGGGAGGAGACCTGTAATAAGATACAATACAATACATTATTTTTCATACTGCTTTCATGATTTAGCTGAGGTGGGCATTCCCATGCTCAGCTTTATAAATTCATTTTTCTGTACATAGAACAGACAATCGTCTGATGGTAGACTGATAATTTTGATGAAATTATCATCCTTTGAGTAGGATGATTATCTGCTGCAATGATGTACATGTCAATGTCTTTATCTTTCCTGAATATATATCGCAGCCCGGATGGATGAAACTAGATCCGGGGTCTTCAAACTCGTTCGATATTCGCTCTAAGTACAAGTCGATCCATGTGAGAAATGTTCTGAAGTCGAACATGGAAAGACATCGCTTGATTACTGGTCAATGATGTAAACCATTAACAAGCGCGAGAGGAATCACCGATAATGATAATGACCCTCAAGGTACTGCAGTACAATTCACGTGGTGTGAATAAAGGACTTGGCGTCGAACACCACGCAAAATCTTTCGGTCGAAGGTCATTGATGTATACCTGTCGCCGGAAGTGAGAAACTTGCCATTGAGGCATGCAAGCTTCAAAGTACTGAAGGGGTTGTTCCTAGATCAACTTCTTGGATAATGAGCTGATGTCGACAAGAAGCGATCCGTCAAAGGAGGGCCTTAATGAATCCCACATCAATGACACGGAATGGAGCTAATGATTTTGATGGAGGTGAAAACGATCTGTGACATATGATTCAGGGTGGCGGTCATGAAAGGATGAAGGATAATGTATGGCAGTGGATGGGACACGGTTGACTTTTCTGAACGACTTCTCTTGAACATATGGCGACACTGATGCGATGGATTGGTAGCATTACCCCAAATATGGATGGTATGGCGAGACCATGGATGTGACCGGTGAATGAAACAACCCAACCCGATTGTGGTACGGAGGGAAAGTGTCATGTTCAAGAGCGACTTGCTACCATCAAAGTTTTCTTGAGTTTCTCCCAATTTTTCCCTAGTCATTGCTGACCAGTACCTCTTTATTTTTGTCAAGCTTGAGGAGGATAACATATGCTTGTTCTATAACCTGCCCTTCGGGCAAGCCCATCGCTATGTTTTAACGAGCCTAGCGATAGTGAAACTCATTCTCGTCTAAAGACAAGTTTGTCGCTATTTAATGATTTTAACGAGTCTAACGACAAGGATAACTCGGTCCTTTTCATTTTTAGAGAGTCTGAAAAGGTACATAAAGTTAACTCCAAAATTCTTTTTTCGTCATCTAATCCCTCTCATCCGAAAAAGTATAAAACAATACAGAAGGGATGAGTTTTCGATAGTTTTAACGAGCTGAATAAAACAAGCACTCGATCTTTTTGTGCAATAATCCCTCAGGTCCAAAAAGATTAAAATCTAGAGGAGGGATAGCACTTCCTGTCCCTTTAATGAGCTGGAAGGCCAAGGACTCGACAATCTTTTCATATTTTACGAGTCAGTTGAAAAGAGATTAAAGAAGACTCGTCTTTTGAGGAACGAGTGATAAACAGGGTTAGCAGCTGATTCCAGGTACAGGTTGGAATTTTCCAATCACGGCAGTGTCACAAGGATGGCTAGTGAAATCACTCTTCGCAGTTGTTCCTCAAAATGGGTAAACAATCATATGGAGGTGAATGATCGGCCAAATGAAAAGTGGAGGTGACAGTGCAAACACGACCAAGGCTTTAATGGCTGATAAGGTTACATTCACAGTGGTTATTTACCGGGTAGTGGTTCATTTTTTATTTTAAAATGAGCTTAAACGCTGGTGGAAACACTTGCTCATTGCTTATGTTTATTTTTTAACGAGCATGAAGTCCGCGTTAAAACTGCTCGGATCTTGCGTTTATTTTTTAACGAGCATGAACTGTGTGCTAAAACTGCTCGATCTTTGCATTTATTTTTTAACGAGCATGAACTGTGTGCTAAAACTGCTCGATAAGTTTGCATGCCCCCAGCATAATAACACAAATCGAGGTGCATGCCCCCCAAGCTTCATTGCATTCAACTCGGTGGTTGGAATGAAGGTTTACCTTTGAGATTTGGAAAGGAGATTGTTTCATTTTTTAATGAGGTTGACACAGTAAAAGAACTATCCTCATGACTCCTTGTTTCATTTTTTAACGAGGTTGACACGAGATTAGAACCGTCCTCGGAGCCCACTGTATTTACAGTATTTCTATTAGGGCGATGATCCACGCTGACAAAATGTTTAGGAATCTTCCGAATCCATTAGATATAGAAGATTTCATATTGTAGGTTTCCACTATGGCCACTTCCGCCAGATTACTTGCAGGCGGTAGGGCAAAAGTACCCATTAAGGCAGGGTCTTTTAGGAGACCTACTCCAATATTTTGAAGCGAATGATTGCTTCCATGGATCATTGGAATGCTTCCCGTAACTTGTGAACTGTCGGGGAGGAAAGTTTGTTGGTCGACAACTATAATTCCTCCTTGAAAGGGAAATGCAATCTTCCTGAAGTAGGTCGACACAACTGCGGCCATGGCATATATCCAGGGCCTTCCCAGTAGGATGTTGTAATAGAGGTTTCCATCAATTACTTCAACATCAATTCCTACTGTTTTGCCCCCTAGTTCAACTTGCAAGTTACTTAAAATCCTGTATGGAGTGTATGATCGTCCATCAAATGCTTTTAACATCGTTGACGATCTCGACAAGGGTGGTGAGCCTAAATTCTTCCAGCAACTCATCGACATAATACACGTAGATGCCCCCTCATCAATAATTGTTCGATGAACAGTTTTGTTGAGGGATTTCACTTGAATAAGGAAAGCTAGTTGAGCTGGTAACTGAGGATCATATCCTTTATGATCAAAGGCCACAAAATTGGAGTCCATTGGGTCAATTTCACCTATTGCTGATAATAAAGCTTGCTCTTGGGAGAGGCAATTTTGCGGTACCTCAAGCGTCGACATAGCGGACGGCGATTGGGCCAGGTCCTCTATTATATTATAATTCTGTGCTATTTTTGCACGAGGATTAAATGTCGACTTGTGTACTACTCCCTTTGGCGACTTTATCATTTGTTCAGGAATGATGGGTGGCACAACTTTGGTCAAAGTTGTTGTCGAACTACTAGGTCGTTCATTAGCCTTGTTATTCGACACCTGTGGATTCCCGTAATCTTTATTCCTTGTCAAAGCATCATTTTGCTGCTTTGAGATAGACAACATAAGCACTTGGGATCGGGAAGCATTTTGATTAGCAACCAGTTTGGTTCCCGGGCTTGGAAACGGATCAGTCAATACTGCTGGGGTTTTTGAACTCTTAAAGAGTTTCTTAACTTCAGCTATATGTGGACAATCTCTCGTCCAATGATCCTCATCGCATATATGACACCCCGCAGGGGGTTTCCTTTTTCTCCCTTTCTTTTTCTTCTTGCCCCCTGGTTGCTTCAGTTGTTTGCCCTTGTCGGTCGACACGGCATTTACTTCCGAGGCAAGAAGTTCCTCATTTGCATTTTGATCTGAAATCTTACGGGCCTTCTTGGAGTTGGCCTTTGTCGATTTCGCATTTGTCGTGCCAATCACGCCATTGCCGGCATGAGAGTCATTGTTCGATTTAGGGGGAGGAGGAATTGAGAATTCCAGTCTAGGGGTGTCAGGTATTTTGTCGTAGAGCGTGCCAGACTGAGTGTAGACTAAGTCTAGATATTGTGCACGAGCAATAACTTGCTCCTCCGTTACGACTCCCCCCTTGGCCACATCTTCTGTTATCGCAGGAAGTAACGACTTGATAAACCATTCAGCTAATAGCTGATCGGGAACATACATTTTCACCATCCTACGACGACGACGCCACTCATGTATATGATCGGATATATGAGTGGCCGTTGTCTGCTTGAAGTTGGTTAAGATTTTCGTTCTCGTTTCATACCTTATCGGTAATTGAAAATGGGTTAAGAAAGTCGTGGCTAGGGAGCTGAAATTGTCGAACGAGGCTCTAGGTAATTCAATATACCATTTTGCCGCTGGACCCGTTAACGTCCTCTGGAAAAGGCGAAGCCTTATCAAATCATCATTTAGGGTGTTTGATGAACACCACAGATGAAAAGTCATCACGTGATTCGATGGGTCTTCACCTGGATTTCCATTAAATTTAGGAATGTCTGAAGGAAGCTTGTGAGGAATTGCTGGCGACCAAGGGGCGTAAGCAATTGGATCGTTTGTTAACCGGTGTAAATCGGGTAACTCTAAAGTTGCCACGAATGGTAACTGTTGATTCAGGTTAGGTGAAGCATACCCAGGGTACGATGGAATCGCCTGAGCAGTGGGCCTTTGCATACCAGCATAATGTAATTGATGTTGGTATGACTGATACGGTTGGTGGACTTGACCACTGTAAAGCGGTTGGTTTTGACCGTTTTGAATATACGATTGTCCACTGTTCGCAAAGATCTGCTGCTCAGAACCTTGGTACACTTGCTGGAATTGTGGTTGTTGGTATTGCACCAGCCATGGTTGTGAAGCCATGTTCTGTTGTGCTATACTAACCGTTGGACCAAGGTGTGGGGTAATTGTACCTGTTTGGACCTGTGTCGCCTCACCAGTAGGCGATTGTGGTTGAGTCACAGGGTCAAGGGGCTGTTGCATTACAACCTGAGAAATCTGAGGTTGACATACAACAGGCAACGTTTGAACTTGCGACACTGTCACAATGGCCGGTGTGGTCGGGATGTTCGACATAGGTACACACTGTTGCATAGAATATACAACCCTTGGTTGTTGAGGTAGCATAGGTACCCAACCACTTGATGTAATTCCAGTATAACCCGAATATTGTTGAGAACTCCTGTATGGATATCCTCCCGGAGGGGGTAATGAAAGGGCATACTGCCGCCCATACGATAGCAATCCGAAACTCAAGGGGATTGTTTTTCCTTCGGGACTGGATTGCCCAAATTGACCTCCAAATGGATCAATCTGGCGAGTCTCAACATAAGAGTTGCCGGATATTATTCCGGAGGAACAAACTGGAACGGACCACACTGTCGAAATAGTCCCTGGGTGGACTCCTTCTAGCGATTGAGAGCTAGTCGGGACAGATGGTATGCCGGCAAACATTGTCGGAGTGACGGCAGGGGGTTCTGCTGTCGCCGTGTCGTTCGACACAGTCCTAGATGTTGACGGTTGTTCAGACATTTTGAGTCTATCCAAGAGATTACCTAGCGATTCTACAGGAACTTCCACTTGTGGTAGACTAACTTCTGATGAAGGAAATAGAGTGACCCCGACTCCAAAATGTGTTGGAGTACTTGCTTGCGGATCTTCTACAATTTCCTCTATTGCAATCAAACCAGGTGGAAGAGGAAGACCGTCAGGTCCGTAAAATATTTCTGGTGCCGAAGAAGGGGTTGAATCGACAGTGACAGTTGTTTGAGGAGCAAGACTCTCTGAACCGGTCACAGATGGAACTGGTTCAGTAACGCAAGTATTTGCTCTCAGACTAGGATCAGTGTTACTGTCCCTCTGTGGCTGTTGAACTTCTTCTATAGAGGCAGGGGTTCCAGAAATGTTTGGAGTAACCGGAACCTCCGATGTCGTCGGAACACTTGTTCTAACTTTAAGAGGAGATTTGGAACCGGTTAAACGAGTTCGCTTTGTCCGTACTGTTTTCGATTCCAGAGACAAAGACGGTTGACTCGTAAGCCTCCGCGAACGACGGGGTTTCAATTGACTTTCTTCCACGATTGCGGATTACTTGATCAACCAAAATACAAAAGGGGAAAATGTGTTTCCGAATTAAATGAATTTTTTTAGACGCTTTTAGACACGACTTGCTTTTTCACTTTTAAAGAGTCGAGAAAAAGCTAAAGATGACTCTAGTCTCCTTCGATGTTTTAACGAACCCGAAGTGACAAATGCTCGGATGGACTTTTTCCGTTATAGAGTCTGAAAAAGGCCAAAAGGAACTGCTCTGGAGTTCTAGGCAGAGGGTGTGCCAAACTTTTCGCAAAACCGCAGAATACTTTTTAGGGTACGGGCGGTCGATCTTCCTGAATGTTGTGTTCAGTGCATTGCGATCAGTAGGGCGGCCGACACAGCTTCCTAAGGATAAAGGTTTTATGCCTATAGGGGTCTCCCAATATATACGCGACGGTATGTGGGAGCACAATCCGTACTGGCGCTATCGTCCCTCAGGAGGAATCACCCACCATCCACGAGATCGACAGTCACCAGGCTTTACGACACCGGAACACGTCTCTAGCCTAGACCTCTATGTTGTGTGTTATGTTGCAAAGCGTTGTTAAGTTCATTCAATTTATTTTAGGTTGATCTTTTTAGAAGTTTTCCTTTCAAGGTTCACCACGAGATGTATGATACAATTCCTAAATGCAGTCTAAAGATGATAAGCAAGCTTTATATCTTTTCAACTTTGAAAATCCTAGCTACTAAGGGAAAAGAAAGACACCATCTTTTCTCAAAGAGCAATCAGCACACTCTAATGCACTTTTCCTAAATCAAACATGCAAACTATCAAAATGCAAATGCACAATGCAGGTGTTTGTTTTCCGCTTTCTTAGTATTGATGCCTACAAAGAAAGCTTTTTGTACAACTTTGAATTTGCTTTTAAATGACAAATACAAACAAGTTTGCTTTTTCGAAATCAGAGAGGGTAGAAGAGATTACAACACTTAACGATTTTCGAAATTAATACTTGTTTCGACACTTAAAAGAGACAAACTCAAACCAGTAAGCAACAACAGATGTATAATCAACTGCAAACAGCCAATGAACTCTCTCCTAAGATCACAATCAACAGATCTGAATCAAGGGCTACAGGATGATTATTTCACTCATGCAAAGGAAAACTGCAAATGATGCCACAAACACATAAAAACACTCACAGTCTTTTTGTACAAAAGGAGGCAGAATCTGAGCAGAGAAAAGGAGTTATCAGACTGGTACCTATGCTGGTTACAGGCTGCAAAAATCAGAGATCAAAACAAGGCAAAACAGAGCAGAGAACCCCAGCTGCACAAGGCCAAACTGGTTCAGCGCAACCTCAACACAGGGGTTTTGACATTCAACGCAGGTAGCCTTCACGGGACCTGCATTGAAATGCAGAACCTCTTCACAGCTGTCGCGCTGAAGGAGAAACGAGAGTTTCTCACTGGGTTCTGGGTCACAGATTGCTATTTAATCTACTATTTCAGGCCAAATAAAAGCAACAAGCAAGGTACAATCAAAGGGATGCTTTGAGGGAGTACTAAGATCTATCACAAAGGATCATCAAATCATTTGTGAGTCCGTTCTTCAGATCATAGACAAGTCTAGTGATTGGATCAAAGCAGCAACTGTCTACTTTGCATCTGGGAATAGCAGATGCAGTTCGATTGTTGCTGTCAAGTCTATGAAACAAACAATGATAGAAACACAAATAAAATGACTAAACAGATTTCCCCAGCGGAGTCGCCAATTTGTCAAGAAACATGGGATTTCAAGAAACAAAGTGCCATTTCTATTTCTTCAGCAGAAGTAGAGTATCGTGGTGTTGTTGAAGCTAGTAAGGAAGCCCCGTGGCTTCATCAGATCCTGTCGGAGTTTGGTTTTCAGCAGCAACATCCGACTACACTTTGGTGTGATAATCAAATTTTCATTCAACTATGCAAAGATCCAGTCCAACATCAGCGCAACAAACAAATTGAACTACACATGCACTTCATCAGAAAGCTCATTCATAACCATGTTCTTGAAGTGCACTATTGTTCAACTGATGATCAAGTTGTAGACATCTTTACAAAAACTCTCATAGAGGCAAAGTTTACTAAACTTCGATTTATGGTTGGAGTTCAAGAAGTTGTCACTAAGGGGGGATACGCTCTAATGCCTCCTTCCTTCTCCTATTGCATCATCTTTGTACATCCTTCAATCCTATCCCAAGTTTTTCTTAAGGGGGGATGTTAGGATATTCTGACACATAGGAAATAATTAAGTATAACTTAGTCTAGTGTATAGTTAGGTAAAGTGTGTTTCGTTAGTATGTACTTTTTGTAACTTAAAATCCGGTGGTCGCGATATGTTCTAGACATGAAGTGATATGATGGTTCATTCTCTCCTCGGTATTACTGACACTTGACCCGTGGCTTAACACCCGATTGGTCCATGATCTCTATTTAAAGAGCATGGAGGATCATTTGTTACGTGACTGTTCATGAGAGAAGCTTATGTAAATTTTCTTTCTTTTACATTAATAAATTTCCTAAAGTGGCCGCATTGGCTCAAGTCATGGACTGTTTCCCTCTTTAAGAATTTTAACCACGTCAAGAATACTAGTGTATTGATCTGTGATATGTTTGTGAGCGGTATCCTTTGCTGTTCTACCTGAGGAACTTACCTTGCAAATTCCTACAATCCATGCATGAAAACATGTCGGCCAGCAGGCTTCAAGTATTAAGTAAAAGTCACAAGACATATGTATACAATGAACACCACTAGCCCCAATAGTGGAGCGTTGGAGCCACTCCTTGCTCCCCAAAAGATAGCTTGTCTCTCTAATGCTTTGCTGAAGGAGCCAAGGTGAAAAGTTTTTCCCTTGTATTATGAGGGTGTATATATAACAAATGGGGTGATCCTTCACCTCCCTTGTGACTCCTGGACTACCCTCATGATTTTTTGACTTCTCATGAATTTTCACATTACATAGATGACTCTTGGACTTCCACTTTACATTATATTTCTCCAATATTGAATTACATATTCCACAAAATGATGTGGCACATGGTGACTCATGACACAATTCTAATTACATGGACTACATGAGTATGTGGCAATTTCAAGTCATTCTTTGTTGTTGATTTCTTTGTGTCTTCTTGAAAAGATGATGCATGTTCTCCTTCCTCCTCCTCCTTATGACTTGAAGATAAGGAGTCTTGCAAGTGGTCGTTATCTTTCATATTTTGTTATAGTCTGGTGTTCCTTTTGTCTTCTTGCTTGATGATCATCTTATCTCCTTAGCTTCTTAAGTGTCTTTTAGCATGTCCTCCTTCCCCATCTCCTTCATCATCATCTTGCCATAACATAATAGAGTATTTGCATCTGTAGTTCACCCATGACAAGACGACATCAATCCGGTAATCCCCTAGTCTAAGTTGTTGCATAATGTTCCACCAACTAAGCAAGAACCGGGTGGTAGCCTGAGGGAGAGGCTCAGTGACTGCGCAATTGCACAACTTAGGTAGTCAGAGGTGAAGCCTGAGCCTTGAGACTACGCAATGTGCAGTTCAGGATAGACTAGGCAATTAGATTGCACAATTTTGGAGCTTAGTGAGCCAGGTTGAAGGTTTCAGCATTGATTTTTCCCACTACGCATTTCTAGAAGGTAGAGGAGCCCAGGTGATTCCGCAATTTCATAGTTCAGGAGCTCAAGGGTTGGGCTTGAGTTTTCAAACTGCGCAATGCGCAATTCAGGCTTGACTGAGTAGGCAGATTCCGCAATTTTGGGAGTCAATGAACTAGGATGAGGGGTTTTGCATTGTTTCAGCCAACTACATAGCTCTGGGAGGCAAAGAAAACCTAGTGATTATGGAATTTCGTAACTCAAGAGATCAAGAAGTGAAGTTGATCTCAGACACTGCATAGTTAGAGCCAGGCTAGAGGGTTGAATTGCGCAATTTTGGAGGCCAAGGTATGGGCTTTAGCACTAAAACTACGCAATGCATAGCCCTGAGAGGTAGGAACTGTGCAATGCGTAGTGTCAAGGGGTAGAGTTGTAGCTTGAGGGTTGGAACTGCGCAATGCGCAGTTGTGGAAGGCCGGATGAGGTTAGGTTGCTGGGAAATTTCTAAAATTTGGTTAAGTGTGTTATCAGTAAGTTGATGTGAACAATGATATGACTTGATTGTGATCACACACTTAGAAAACTTGACAACACAAAAACATAGATCATCCATGACACATGAACCACAAATTTCCCTTAGTGCGAGAACTTTGTGATGACATACGACAAGTACGACATGAAAGGTACACTTTGCAATGACCGTGATGACACTTGTGTGATATTGCTTAAAACTTTGGGAATGAGTACGATGGATGTTTACATTGTTATATCAACTCATTTACACAAATATAATCCCTTGAGACGACCAAAATAAGATTATACACATTGTACGACAGTTAGCATTCGAAAATACGACATTTACTATATGAAGAGAAAAGGGCGAATGACACTTGCGATACGCGAATGATAGTGAAAGTGACACATCCCACAATGAAGATAACATTAAAACGATAGTAATTAAAGTGAAAGAAAATGAAATCGACAGTATAAAACGTAAAAACGACACTCGCGAAAGCGAAGGTGCAGAAAAGCGACAGTTTGGAAAACTCACCAAAATGGAAGTACAAACGTAACCAAAACTGTGGGACTGTCAATGACAATGTGCACGGGATTGTCAACATGGGTTGAGCATTATAAAGACACTTTCTTGATGGACTCTGTTATGCTTGTTCAAGCTTGCGTAGAAGATGTTTTGATCAACTCATTGCAAATTGAGAATCTGTGTGCAACTAACTTCGATCAATCAAGAAGTGACCATGAAACGATTAATCACAAGATCCACAGTAGGCTCCAAAATTTTAGTGTAAGTAAAATTTTGGAGGGTGTTTGTCATAACGACAACAACACCTTACAAGATGAGCACTCTAAAGTTGTTAGAACTGAAGTTGCAGTTCAAACGAAATGCTTGACAAGGGATACATTAGGCCAAGTGTGTTTCATTGGGGTGCACTAGTGTTGTTTATGAAGAAGAATGATGGCACTCTCAGGTTGTGTAATTATTATAGGTAGTTGAACAAGCTAACCATCAATAACAAGTATGCATTGTTGAGGATTGATGATTTGTTTAATTTGTTGAAGGGAGAAGCAATGTTCTCGAAGATTGATTTGAGATCAGGATATCATCAGGTATGCATTAAAGAACAAAACATCTACAAAACTACTTTTTGGACCAGGTATGGACATTATGGGTTTGTTGTGGTTCCTTTTGGTTTGAATAACGCTATATCTACTTTCATGTGTTTGTTGAAGAGTGTGTTGTGTCCTTATCTGAATAAGTTTGTGGCAGTATTCATTGATGATATATTGATATATTCTAAGAATGAAGAATAACATGCAGAACACCTAGAAGCAATGTTAAGATTATTAAGAGAGCATCAGTTGTATTCCAAGCTTAGTAAGTGTAGTTTCTTTCAAACTAAAGTTCATTATTTG
Source organism: Pinus tabuliformis (assembly GCA_031772625.1). Taxonomy (NCBI): domain Eukaryota; kingdom Viridiplantae; phylum Streptophyta; class Pinopsida; order Pinales; family Pinaceae; genus Pinus; species Pinus tabuliformis. The sequence continues at coordinate 1,640,424,944 of CM062819.1, read as the reverse complement.
GGGCATCTTATTTCCAACGAAGGTATAACAATGGACCTAGAAAAGATCAAAGCTATCATGGAATGGACAGCTCCTAGGAATGTGGATGAGGTCAAATCATTCATGGGTTTAGCAGGTTATTACAAGAGGTTCATCAAGAAATTCTCACGGATTGCTTATGTTATTACATAACTGCAAAGAAAAGGAAAAAAGTTTGAATGGACAGAGGAATTGCAGCCAATTTTGAGCAGTTGAAGCAATTTCTTACAAATTCTCTGGTTCTAAAGATTGCAGATATAGATAAAGATATTCTGGCATGTACAGTTGCTTGCAAGAGAGGACTTGGTGGAGTCCTGATGCAAGAGGGATAGGTGGTATGCTACGAGTCAAGGAAACTAAATGAGCACGAGCAAAACTATGTGACAGATGATATTGAGTTGGCAACAATCATTCATGCATTGAGGATGTGGAGGTATTATCTTCTTGGTAGGAGCTTTGTGTTGATGAGTGATCACAGTGGACTAAGATACTTGTTTGACCAACCTAATCTGAATGTTAGGCAAGCTAGGTGGTTTTCCACGCTTAGTGAGTTTGACTTCGAGATCAGGTACATTAAGGGTAAGGAGAACAAGGTTGCAAATGCTCTTAACAAAAGATTGCAAATAAATCACATAACAATTATGAGTTCATAAGGGACAATTTACAAGAATTGATCTTGCCGACAAAACAGGAGGATGACAGGTATCATCAACTGAAGCACAGGTTATAACATCAAAGTATAGGTGATGAGGATGTGGATTATCATCTCACAGAAAATGGTTTGGTGAGATTTAGGGACAAGATCTATGTGTCAAATAACAGTGAGCTCAAGAAGATGATCTTAAGAGACTTTCATGTTAAGTCGTATTCAAGCCACCCGGGATATCAGAAGACTCTAACAGTTGTGAAGAAGTTCTACTATTAGCCAAATTTGAAGAAAGAGGTAGTTGAGTTCATCGCAAGGTATTTGGGTTGTCAATAGGTAAAATTAGACCACAAGCATCCATGTGGTTTATTATAGCCGATTCTTATTCTAGAGTGGAAATGAGAGGTCATTTCCATGGTTTTCATTAAAATTTTGCCAAAGACATCTAGATAACATGATTCCATCATGGTTGTGTTTGAAAGGTTGACCATGGTAGCTCACTTCATTCTAGTGAAGTCTATTAATTCATCTAGTGAGGTAGCTCAGGTCGTCATTAGGGAGATAGTGAGATTTCATGGTATTCCTAAGAAGATTGTGTGAGATAGAGATGTCAAGTTCACTTCTTGGTTTTGGAAGGAGTTGTTTGTAGGTTTGGGTATAGTGTTTTCTTTTAGTACATCCTATCATCTACAGATAGATGGACAAAAAAAGAGGGTCAACAGGATTCCTGAGAACACGTTGAGTATGTATGTTATGCATCAACAGAGGAAGTGGGAAGAGTATCTTCCGCTAGTAGAGTTTGCACCAGTCAATTTGAGGCATTTTATGGGTAGAGTTGTAATACTCCCATCAACTAGAGTTATTCAGTGAATATGGAACTGATTGGACCAGACATGTTGACAAAGATGGAATAGGAAATGCAAGTTATCAAGAAGAATCTAAAGGTAGCTCAGGAAAGGAAAAAGATTTATGCAAATCATCAGAGGGTATTCAGGGAGTTTCAGGTTGGGGAGCATGTGTACTTGCGCATCAAGCCCAAGAGGAGCTCATTAAGGATTGGAACATGTGCTAATTTGGCACCTCGATATTGCGAGCCTTTCGAGATCCTTGAGAGAATTAAACCAATGGCCTGCAAACTTGCACTACCGCCCACATTAAAATTCCATGATGTTTTCCATGTTTCATTGCTTAAGACGTACGTGAAGGACGTTGATCATGTGATTGACTCGTTTGTATTGCAGGTGGAGCTAGAAGGAGAATTACAACTGGAACCTCAGTGCATATTGCAACAGAAACAACTCATGCTCTGGCACCGGGCAATCGAGCAAGTTAAAATACAGTGGAAGATCTTTGGGCCTGATGAAGCTACATGGGATATGGTTGATTAGATGTGAGCTTTATATCCTTCATTGCTTGTCAGTTAAGGAAAAAGAGTTTTGGTATATGTACATATATATGTATGGCTGTTATTGTAAATACCGCAATGAGCTATGTCACAAAGTTCCAATAAGCAGTATTATTATCATGCTTGTCATGTTGGTCGTGGTTTTTAGCAGTTGTTCATTGTAAATAATACATCGAGCTAAGTAATAAAACTCCATATACAACATGTTTTGATTTTCAACTATTTTCTAGTCATAGGTATCATAGAACACTGAGGACGGTGTTCCCCTAAGGGGGATGGATTTGTAATAGCTTAGGGTTCAAAGTTCATGTAATAACGTTAATAAAGGAAAAATAAGACCAAGGTCATGGGACACATATTCTGGGCTAAATGATGGGAAAAAACATCCTAGTGTGTGTCACTTTCGGTTTATTATGGCTAAGGAAATTGGTAAAGGCATTGGTGAAGGCAAAGAGGCATTAATTGACATTTATTTATGAAAATAAACGAAAATAGGAGAAAATGGAGATGAAAGGTCACAAATTTGCATGAGAGGGAAATTGAAGGGAAAATAAAGGAAAATGAAGAAAATGGTGGCCTCAATGATAAAAAGGATTTTGAGGATCAGTTCATAACTTTTTGTCAGTTTGGCTTTGGAATTAGTATCAGAGAGAGAAGGGAACCTATGAGAGAAGGCAAGCAAACAAAGGAAAAGGAAGGACAAGGAAAGCAAAGGAAGGAAGAGGACAAGCAAGGAAGGTTAGACCAAGTAGCTTTAGCAAGAGAATTTGCAGGTAATAGGTTGCATGTGTGATTTTCCTAGCTGGTTGTGAATGCATGGTACATGCATTTGTGTATTTGGTTATTTTGTTGTCATTGACATGGATTTTGTTGTCATTGGCATGGATTTTGTTGTGTTTGACAATGGTTTCATCCTTGCCTCGCCATTTTCATATAACCATGGTGTGATGGGATTCTTTTCTAGTTGAGCTTTGGATTTCGAAAAGGTTTTCAAATCGAGTGAGGTGGTCTCAGGAAAATTCCCAAGGGTTGAGGGTGGAGGTGGTATAATCTCCAAGAAGCCCTCAACAGGTGGGTGGAGACAGGAAAATTACTCAACGTATTGGTGAAGAAACTTTAACGTATCCAAGCTTGTTTTGGGTTTTGTGATCTCTTAACCGGTTTTGGTAGGATTGTGGTAGCCTAAGGGTGGAGGTGGTTTAATCTCCAATAAACCCTAGTTGTGTATGTATTGAGATCCCACATTCATGCTTGGAATATGGCATAAGGTTGATTGGCCGAAAGAAATATTGGTTCAGCCCAATCTATGGTCGAGTGGTACGTGGAAGTCCCTAACTTGGTTGGCTTTTGCACAAGTTAGTAAGAGATATTTTTCCTATTGTAATTGATGAGCACTTGTACTTGTTATTATGGTGATTTGATGGTGGCTATGTCATGGTTAACAATCTAGTTATATGCTAGTTATAAGTATGTATCTGTAATGTGCTCTACTTATGGGTTTGTTCAGGATTTGATAAGTATTTAATGGTTAATGAATGCATGGGCTAACAAGTGTTATTTCAACTATTAAGAGAGGGCATTAGGCCTTCTTTGTGATTCTCAGATAAGTTGTAGACTCTTATGATCATATATGCATTCATGACCTACAAATTACATGTTCACCATATGTTTGATGAAATGACTATCATGGTTAGGCATGGTTAGGTCATGTTTCTAATTCAAGCTTGTATGTTTAGCATTGTCATTAAGTTACTTATCATTATGGAAAGTCTCAAGAAGATTTGGGCAGTGGTTTGGATGTTGGCCTGGAATTGTGGCTCAGATCTTGGGACTGCACCCTGTGAACTAAGGATTTTGGGTCACAACCGCACTCAGGCAGGCTTGTGCATATGGTTAGAGGGTCACAATCACACTCATGCAGGCTTGTGCATGCATTGGGAGTCTAGGTCACTGAAAAGGCTATCTAGCTTAGGATTGGTCACATAGGGTGGTTCTTTGGCACTTAAGTCTCCTGTAAGCCTTGCAGGATGTTAGTTTGCGGTTAGTAAGTCTCAGTTGTTTGCCCCATCTCCATAACTGAAGCTTGGAGGTCAGGTCATTTCATAGTAGCTCATAATCTCATTTTTACCCTAGAAGACCGGTGAAATTGGGTAAATGTGGGGTGGGGACGTTACAATTACATATGTTGCTAAATAATGTTGAAAACTTGAATAATGATATGATGTTATGGGGTGAATTTAATATGCAAATGATGAAATGCAATTATCAAAGAAAAGAACAATATAACCGTAATGAAAAATTTAACAAGAGCGATGTTTCTCCCAATTCATTAGAAAAGGAAAGCACAAGCTCGGGGGGATTAGCTCTTTGCCATTAATGTAAAAGGTGGAGATATTACAGACAAGGGAAGTTGTATAACAACAATGGACAAATGTTTGGGGTTGTCACCAATGACAAAGGGGGTACTATTGAATTTAGAGGGAGAATTTGGAAATGTTTTTTTCATTGATGTTAAAGGCATGGGGAGATTACAAATGTCCAAGATAGAGATTGCAAGATGAATATTGTTGGAAATATTGTTTGTATACCCAATTTTTTCTTGATGCATAGTTCGGATAGCCTATCTCCAAAGGAATTTTTAGTCTAAATATCGAGCTCAAATGGGAACATAGGATATATTATTGAAAGGATTATTTTGATTCATTTCTAATGGTGCATGGCACTCCTTTAACTTGGTAGGAATTATGAGATATATAAGATTATGTTAGGTGAGCCCAACCAATTTTACAATATAACCCCACTAGTCAACATAGAAACACTGTAAATAAAGGATTAACTGTGCATTTGAAGACTATTTAAGAACAAAGAGATCTAAGATGCACAAGAGAACCTGGGAAATAGTCTCAGAGTCTTAAAGGTGGAGTAAAAATGTGATTTATGTAGCAAACGAGTCATCTTGTAATTTTCACTATAAATTTTCTTTTGGGAAGTTTTAGACCACAAAACTTGGAGGAGACCGAGGGGATAATATTCATGTACCTATGGTGGAAATTTCAAACTTTGGTTCACTATAATTTCAGAGGTATACTCTGAGGAATTCGGGGTTCCTAAATGCTCTTGAAATCTTCTTCAAATAATTCAACTTGCTAATTTCACTATAGGTTTTCTTCTAGAAATTTTCACACCATAAAATTAGAAAAGATGAAGGCAAGATTTTCGTGTACCTATGATAGAAATTTTATACATTGGTTCACAATAATTTCAGAGACGTGCTTTAAGGAAATTAGGATTCTTGAATGCTCTTGAAATCTATTTCAAAAATGTCAACTTGGCCTTTTTTTATATAACTTTTCTTCTAGGATGTTTCAAATTGTGGAAATTTGAGGACAGATAGTAGACATATGTAGGTACCTATGGAAGAAATTATGGACATTAATTCACTATACTTTTGGATATATCCTCAAGGAATTCAGGCTTAAATGCTCCCAGAATCTACTTCAAACAAGTTTGCTTAACATTTTCACCATGAATTTATTTTGAAATGTTTTATACTAAATCTAGAGGAGATAGATGATAAAACTCTAGGTACTTTTGGTAGTAATTTTATACCTTCATTAGAAATAATTTCAAAGATATGATCTGTGGAAGTTAGGGTTATTGAATAGTCCTAAAATCAACTTCAAATAGGTCAATTTGCCATTTTATTATTTTAACACTCCCTCCCAACCCCTTGGGTTATTCTCAGGTAGTGTAGGGTGTTACCTCAAAATTTACCTAATCTCTGAGATCTATTATGAAGATGGGGTCACAAAAATCCTCTTTTTTCCAACATCCTTTAATCTTAAAACAAAAACCTCCATCACATTCAACTGATCCAGAGCTCTCCGACAATATAAATTTTATCTCAATCTAACTTCCAGATTGAAAGTTATGCCCATCTAAAGATTTGTTCATTAATCCCTACCGCATCAATATGTATCACCATGTGGTGCTTCCAAGTAGCATACATGTCTTTTCCACTTCACTCTTATTAGACCATCGCGGTTCTTTCCATGTCAACACACCCTACGCTAATTGTTAAACCCTTAGCACTTTAAAACCGTTGCATGATTGTCCCAAATAGATCAATTACCTATATAAATTATGGGGCTCCCCTGCCCCTCAAACAGTCAACAAGGGGGGTCCACATTTTTACGCTTTTGTGACTAAACTCAACACATTTCCCCCTATTTGAAACTACTCCACGTGGCCTCTTTGGTAGATGGGTGGTCTATATTGATTGTGCCCCTCCCCCCACCTGCTCAACAGTTAATTAGGGGGTGAGTCTACAATCCCTCAAGTGTCGCATGTCAACTAGAAGATAATTTTTGTGTCACGCTCTCTGTCAACCACACCCTGAACTTAGAAGCACCAAAATAAATCTGGCGCTAGACAGAAAGTTGGACAAATGCTTCTCTAATCATTGGCACCAAATTTGATGTCGTGCCTCATGTTCTTTCTTACGTGGCATGACTTGTGGAGATGCCTTACATCCATGTCATCCAATGCCATGTCACCTATCTTCCCACTATATTACTAACATCATGTCTATGTCATCTTTCCACATGGCATCCTCTAATGGTGCCATGCATCATCCATAAATCAACATTTTGTCCATCCAATAGGTTCAATTCTACGTGCCACGTGAGCGTATGTCCATGCCACCATCCATGTGTTGTGCACATAACCTTTCTTGGCCTATGTGGCACCTGCCACCTTAGCCTTTGTTTGGGGGTCCCACAGGGCCAGACCCTTCGTGTAAATCTGTTATTTTACGTTAGCAAAGATTTGGGAAAATGATGTGGAATTCTTTGTTCCTCGAGACAACAATATTTTGTCCTACCACCATGCCACAACAAGATTTTAAGCCAACCGAGCAAAAAACGTGACATTTTACGTTAAACAACAAGAAAATTTCCATCCCGAGCCTTTTTTCAATCATAGCCCTCTCCAAAACGATTAACACAATCTGTTGGTGAGGGAAGCACAACACGACGTGAACATTCACATTGGATGACAATGAAATTTGCATTCTTCATGCCAACATCTACAAGGGCCATTTTCAAAGCTTATATATGTGTGTGTGTGTGTGAGGGATCCTATATGGGCAAACATATGCGTCTACAACCACTGGCCAAAAGTAACTATCTTCGTGTGGATGATGGGCCACCAAAACATTTTGACATGGGACAATCTCTTAAAATGTAACTTTCAAGGCCTGTCCTTCCACAATCCATGTCGGCTAAAAGAGGAAACACATGATCATCTGTTGGACATGTGCAGTTACAAACAACAATTGTGGGACAAATTAGCACAATCATTTCTAGAAATTCGATATGAATAGGGGACACGTAAAGAACACTTTGAAGGAGTGGAGCAATCACGCCTTCAAAAACCCAAGCCTCAACAGGCTTTAGATGTTGTCATCAAGCTTCATAATATGGGAATTATGGAAAGAACACAACATGAGAATCTTCAGAAATGAAAGTCAACCTTAGGAAGGGGTTTGGAAGGGAGTGGACAATTGTCTAGAGGAGAAAATTGCCATACACAGTCAAAATGAGGGGGATAGGACATGTCCACAAGAGGAGTGCCTTACTGTTGAACTTTGGGGTCTCCACTTATTACGAGCTCCACCAGTGGACCTGCCCAGAGGAAGTGTATCTCCCAGTCCAAGTGAGTGGTCACCTCCTTCGCCAAGTTTCATTAAATTAAACTTTGAAAGGGCATCTAAAGGTAATCTAGGATTAGTTGGCTATGGAAAGGCCTTCCAAAACTCTTCAAAATCTCTATTGTGTGTGTGTGTGTACATATACATATATATGTATATGTATATGCACACACACACACACATATATATAAAGTGTCTTTTGTGCATGCATGTAATTTGATTTCGCTGAAGATTAATGAAAGAGGCCTCCCCACATTGAGCAGAGCCCGAAGACGTAGCCCACACTGAGTGAACTCCGTTATCAACTTGTTTGTGTCTTTTCTTCTCATGGTTGTCGTTTATTTCTGCTTCTTTTATGTGTATGCATCTTATGGTTACATGCCCTTTTAAATGCAATTATGTATGCATCTTTGAAGTGAAAAGATCTGGATCAAGTTTGGTATCAAAGTGGGTCTTATGTTGATGTTCATTGTAACTGTATGATAACCAGGGCAAAGTTCTAAAGATGTGAAGGAAAACTAAGTCCTTTGACCACCAAAACATTTTGACGTGGGATAATCTCTTAAAATGTAACTTTCAAGGCCTGTCCTTCCACAATCCATGTTGGCTAAAAGAGGAAACACATGATCATATGTTGGACATGTGCAGTTACAAACAACAATTGTGGGACAAATTAGCACAAACATTTCTAGAAATCTGATAGTAATAAGGGACACGTAAAGAACACTTTGAAGGAGTGGAGCAATCACGCCTTCAAAAACCCAAGCCTCAACAGGCTTTAGATGTTGTCATAAAGCTTCATAATATGGGAATTATGGAAAGAACACAACGTGAGAATCTTTAGAAATGAAATTCAACCTTAGGAAGGGGTTTAGAAGAGAGTGGACAATTGTCTGAAGGAGAAAATTTCCATACACAGTCAAAACGAGGGGGATAGGACATGTCCACAAGGGGAGTGCCTTACCATTGAAATTTGGGGTCTCCACTTATTACGAGCTCCACCAATGGACCTACCCAGAAGAAGTCTACCTCCCAGTCCAAGTGAGTGGCCACCTCCTTTGCCAGGTTTCATTAAATTAAACTTTGAAAGGGCATCTAAAGGTAATCTAGGATTAGTTGGCTATGGAAAGGCCTTCAAAAACTCTTCAAACTCTCTATTGTGTGTGTGTGTACATATACATAGTATATGTACACACATGCACACACACGTATATATAAGGTGTCTTTTGTGCATGCATGTAATTTGATTTCACTGAAGATTAATGAAAGAGGCCTCCCCACATTGAGCAGGGCCCGAAGACGTAGTCTACACTGAGTGAACTCCGTTATCAACTTGTTTGTATCTTTGCTTCTCATGGTTGTCGTTTATTTCTGCTTCTTTTATGTGTATGCATCTTATGGTTACATGCCCTTTTAAATGCAATTATGTATGCATCTTTGAGGTGAAAAGATATGTATCAAGTTTGGTATCAAAGCAGGTATTATGTTGATGTTCATTGCAACTGTATGATAACCAAGGCAAAGTTCTAAAGATGTGAAGGAAAACTAAGTCCTTTGATTCCGGAAGCGGGGTGTGCAGCACAAAGAAGGAAAATGGTAGATGAAGATGCTCAGTTGGAGGAAGAGTGAAATTATCGCAAGGCCTTCAATGGCATGGCAGAAAAATTGGAAAAATTGTTTGTAGAGTATGAGAATATAGTGAAGAAAATAGAGAAGAATGAAGGACTAGATGATCATGCCTCAGTAAATCATGAAGGAGGAGGAGAAGAGCCTGCTACACCTCCCTCTCCATCTTCCATTGAAATTTATTCTTCTTCTTTTCGTCATTAAAGGTAGAAAATCTCATAAAAGGCCCTCTTTCAAGCTAGATGTCAAGTTTGATTTGCCTGTGTTTAGTGGAGAATCTAATGCAGAAAAGATAGATAATTAGATAAGGCAGGTTGAAGTTATTTCCGCATACAATGAATCAAAGAGGATGAAGCCAAGATCTAGTTAGCATCCCTTCGATTGAGTGGCACTTCTCTTGTCTTGTGGGAAGGCAAGTTGTAGAAAGGTGGTAAGAGTAGTCGTAAATTCTTTCATCTTGGTCTGAGTTTGTTTTTTCTTTAAGAGGACAATTTTACCTATTAGGTTACAGATATAAGGTTATGATGGAGTGGCAACATTTGAAACAACGTAAAGGTAAAAATGTTTAGAATTTTACAGAGGAGTTTAGGAAACAAGCATTAGCATTGAATGTTCCACTAGACTCTCTTGAGACGTGGATGAAATATATTGGCTCTTTGCATAGTTATTTGTGTCATTCATTGTTATTATTTTAACCTAAAACTCTTGTCGAAGCAAGTGTGAAGGCTATACATCTTGAAATCAGGGGGAAGCATGAGCAAGATGGCAGCCTAAAGAGGACAACAACAGTTAAGTGAAAAGAAGCAAAGCCCTCTTGTACTCAATGTGAGGAAGAAGGTCATGATGAGGAACATTGTTGGAAACTGCCTCTGAAATATAGGCCAAAGAAGAATGGAAGGAAGGAGAAGTAGAAGATAGTTGGAATTGTGCAACAAGACCAAGAATCTGAATCAGAGGATGACAAGAAGATCATAGTTGCAGGATTTGTAGGTGTTGGACTAATTGACTTGGGATCAGACTGGGGTGAAGAAATGAAGATTGCAGCTCTTGGGTTTGTAGAAGATGGACCTATCGAATGGGTTCTGATTTAGGAGATGAGGCAAATATTTTAGCAGATGTTGTGCCAAAATTGAGGAGGGCACCAAATATAACATGTCTCCAAGAACTTGAAAATATCAACCAAAGCATTCAAGCAGAGAATGCTGAACTAAGGAGACTCCTACAAGAAGCAAAGGAGGAGAAACAAAGGTTGCAACATAAGTTACAAGCCAATGAAGAGGCCTTGGAAAAGTTGTAGCATAACAAGGCTAAGGTAAAAAGTGATTCTTCAATTTCATGTTCTTTTTATGATTATGATTTCGCTACTTTTGAGAAACATACTACAGGAATTGGATTAAAATTGTTGAATAATATGGGGTATCAAGGAAAGGGCCTCGACATTAATGGGCACGACATTGTGAATCCCATCAAAGTGGAGGAATTGCCTCATTATGCAAGACTTGGGTATGTCATAAAAGAGGTTGGAGAATGCTCCAAGACAACTAGTGACCAACCAACGATGGATGATGGGAGCACCTAATCACATTCTAGTGATACTGAGGATTCCACAAGATGTTCTCCTCATTAGAGGTGCACCAGGAATAAGTGTTCCAAGATGGTCCAGAAAGTTTGGAGGAGAAAGAATCATTGCACTCACTGCAGAAAGTATGGACATCAAAGACCCACATGTCAAATACTCCATGACTAGAAAACACCTATGAAGGAACCAATTGGTGCAGTTGTTCAACAAGTAAATCAACCATAGGGAGATGACCCATTCACTTTGTCGAATGAGAGATCGTTTTATTAGATATAATAGCTTGTCATGGCTGCATTTTGTAAATCACATGTTGTAGAATGATTGTAAAAGCGATGAAGTGTTTGCCATCGCTTATGAATACAAGATGATGATGTTTTTTTAGCCTTTTGTTGATAGCTTGGGTATTGGTTTCCATTATGATTTTGATGTAAACTTAACCAAAGAGTGTGTTATAAACTCTTGGAAAGTATGGGGTTGTTTGGGTCAAGATTGGACTTGTATTAAGAACATGTATTTTGCAGAGAATGTATTACAACTTTGCATATAATGCATGTGTTGGTTCATAATTTATGGCTCTGAAATACAAAGGTGAAGGAGAAGGAAGTGTGGCATGTTAGAGAACTTATTGTGTAGATGAGGAAGTGTTGATTTGGGGTAGCATCGGATGTGCTCTAGCCACCAAAATTGGTGGAGAGGCTAAAGCACATGAGATCTCCAATACCCAAAAATGGTTTGGGTAGATTCTAAATAGTTTGGGAGATATTAAAATAATTAATATTTTTAATGAAATCACTAAGTCTAAACTTAGGGAAAATAAAATATTAATGTGAGTTAATATAAAACTGTGTTAGAAGGGTCCAAAAGTCATGAATCAAGCCAGAGATAATCTTAGCCGTTGATTAGGGACTTAATCTCGGCCGTTGAATTGTCAATGAGAAAAGTATAAGAGGAGTCTTGAGGGTCACTTGGAGAACACACCAAGTTGATCAAGATTTCGATTTTCTAGGGCAGGATTTGCTGAGGAAGTCGAAAGAGTGATCAGAGTTACAACTGAGGGGCAGTGAATACAAAAGCCAAGAGGCAAAGATAGTACCAGGAGGATCAACGCAGAAGCTGAGAGAGAGGGATGCAGAGCCAGCCAGAGGTTCACGCAGAGCCAGTTAGGGCTCACGCAGAGTCAGCCAAGAGCTGCGCAGTGCCTCAGAGAGCCGGCGTGGGTGACGCAACGACTCTAAGTGCTGACGCAGGGCAAGCTAGGGTGACGTTGGGCAGATCTTAGGCCAGAAAGGGCTGACAAAGTCCCTAGAGGCCGACGCTAGGGTTTTTGTGGGGCATATTGGAGTTGGGAGCTGTCAGAGTGTTTATCCGGGGTTTCAGCCGAAATATCTGCTTCCGAGTAGAGAGGAACTATTGCTGAGATTATTCTCTATTGGGTGAGCCGGTTTTGGCACACAGATTATATTCAAAAACTGCATAATAATAAAACCTTCAGATAGTTGCATTGGTTTTTCTGCATTGTGTTTTTCCAGGGACACTGGTCCAAAAACAATAGTGTCACTTGTGTGCTTGTTTTGTTTCCTTCAGTTGATGATCTATAATGTGTTGAGCATGTACTTGTATTTATTTTCAGTATTTATATGGTAAATAACTTGTTAATTAATCAGAACAAGTAGGCAGAAATAAATCAGAAAGTACATGAAGGGTTTCTAACGAGTTAGACTTAGAAATTCCAACAGGAAGTACATTATATTGTAGTTTGTGTTCATGCTTTTGGAGGATCAAAAGCTCCTCGGTGGGGAGGAATGATCCAGGTGGCTCCAAAGAGGCCCAAAAATTAAAAAAAAAAGGGCTTAGGAAAGACCCCAAAACAAAAGTTGTTAGATTGCAGGGAATCTAAGGTCATATCGAATAGCTCGTCACATTATTTCCAACGACGCAAATGACGCCTCAATCCGACATCATATGTGAAAGTTATGGCTAGTCAAAGTTTCGGTCAACTTTACCCATTGGCTAAAGTTAGCAGAGAGCCAACTAAATTTCGAGTCCAGCTAAATATGGCGGAGCCACTAAATTTGGTGGCCACCGACGAGGCGACAAATTGAAACTTTGTGATGACGGTTTCCGGTGAACAAAACTGGTGAAATTGTCGCCTACTTAAAAAAACCGTTGACCCCTAAAATTTAGCAGGAAAAATTTAAACACTTCTATTAAATATATATATATATATATATATATATATATATATATATGATGGGGTCCGCTATTGCCAAACAACGACCATATATGTATTAATGAAGTTGGCATGGATCAAACTCGCTTGGCTGGTTCGGTCGGCCTGCCCCACAGGCAACTCCACTCAACACATGGCGTCGAACTTTAAACCAAAAATGGGGGCGGTGGATTTTGCACCTAGTCCACCCCCAACAAACTCACTTTTTTAACCATCCACCAACCAAGTGCCCAACGGACACAACTTTGTATTATTTTCCCGAGATTATATATATATATATATATATATATATATATATATATATATATATATATATATATATATATATATTCTCGTTTTCTTGGGATAGAGAGCACTGAGCACATAAACCAAAGAGCCATGGAACCCTGAGCGGGCACACAAAACGAGGAGCAGAACCCTCACGTAGGGAATATGCAAGGAATTTGAAAGATTCCCTTGGGGCCAAATTTTCACTGTATCCTAATTAAGCCAACTTTATACTCAAATTCCTAATAATTTTGCGAGGAGTCTGATGATGCAGATGGTGTTCTAATATGAGCAGCGAATTTTCCAGAGACAGAATGTTGAATGTGGAACCAATCTACATGGAATCTGAAAGATTCCCTGGAAGCCCAAAATTGATATTTTCAAACTAGACCGACTTTATACTCATTTTCCCAGTTTTTTGCCAGGAACGCGATAGTGTGAACAGATTCTTCATCTGAGAAGCCGAATTCTAGTCAACCGGTGAGATGGAATCTTTGAGATTCCTAGGAATCCAGATTTTTGACCGAAGCAAAAAGGGGTTGATTTTATAGTCATTTTCACGATTTTTCACCAAGAATTCAATGGTGTAGTCCATTTCTTCACCATAGGTGTGCATTTTCAGGCCATCCCCAAAAGTGGAGGTATAAGGTGTCTTTTGTTCATGCATGTAATTTGATTTCGTTGAATATTAAATGAAAGAGGCCTCCCCCACAGTTAACAGGGTCCAGAGACGTAACCCACACTAGGTGAACTCCGTTATCAAATTGTTTGTGTCTTTTTTTCTCATGCTTATCATTTATTTCCTCTTCTTTTATGTGTATGCATATTATGGTCACATGCCCTTTTAAATGAAATTATGTATGCATCTTTGAAATGAAAAGGTCCATATTACTATAAGATTTTTCTAGAAATTTTCAAACCATAAAAGAAAAGATGGAGGCAAGATATTTGTGTACCTATGACAGAAATTTTATATTTTGGTTCAAAACAATTTCAGAGATATTCTTCAAGGAAATTAGGGTTCCTGAATGCTCTTGAAATCTATTTCAAAAATTTCAATTTTGGATTTTTGCTATAACTTTTATTTTAGGATGTTTCAAATTGTGAAACTTTGAGGAGAGATAGTCAACATATGTAGGTACCTAAGGCAAAAATTTTAGACATTGAGTCACTATAATTTTGGAGATATTCTCTAAGGAAGTTAGGCTTAAATTCTCCCAAAATCTACTTCAAACAAGTTCGCTTAACATTTTCGCTATGAATTTGTTTTGAAATGTTTTAGACTGAAATCTAGAGGAGATAGATGATAAAACTCTAGGTACTTGTGGTAGTAATTTTATACCTTGGTTAGCAATAATTTCAGAGATATGTTATGTGGAAGTTAAGGTTAATAAATAGTCCTCAAATCAACTTCAAATAGGTCAGTTTACCATTTTTGTTATTTTAACACTCCTTCCCAACCCCTTTGGTTATTCTCGGGCTAACCGAATGAACACATGTTATGTAACCAGCTCAAAAAATAGAAGAAAAGATAGATCAATGACTTCAAAATCAGCCTCTTCGAGGGGCCAACCTCCTTTATATTACACATATGAACAATTATTGAATGATACAAATGAAAAAACCTCCTTTCTATATATAGGAGTCTAAGGGGTCACAATATAATCAAAGCCGACATAACAATAATAATATAAGGGCACAATAATAACAATAGCAGGCTTCTATGGGGCACAATAGTAACAATATGGGGACAATAGAGGCACAATAATAACAATAAGGGCAACAATGACAATAGTAATGGGGGAATCACTAGTATTATAGGGACCTAACATGCCCCTCTCCTTTGAAAAAGTGTTGTCCTCAATGCTTGAATAGTTTTGGATGCTTATGTATGAAATTATATTCTTCCCATGTGGAATCTTCAATGGGTAAGTTCTTCCACTTGATGAGATACTTTGAAATTGATCGATTTCGTAGTTGTCGAGTTCTTATTTCTGTGACTACTTCAGGTTCCAATATGATTTTTCCTTCCTCGTCAAGTTCTGGCAATATTGTTTGAACTAGGAGCTTGTCACCTATAACTCCTTTAAGCATGAAACATGGAAAATTAGGTGCACTCGGGAAGTTGCATGAAGATCTAATTTGTATACCATAGTACCAATCTTTTGCAACACCTTGTATGTACAATAATATTTTGATGATAAGTTAGTATCCTTCTTAGCTTGCTTGAGGGACATTTGTTTATATGGTTGTAGTTGTAGGAATAACCAGTCACCTACATCAAAACTTCTTTCGTTGCGATGTTGATCTACCTATTGTTTCATTCTATTATGTGCCAAAGTGAGGTTATCCTTTAAGATTTGGAGAACTTGTTGTTGATGCTCGAAGAAATCTTCCACTACTTGAACATTAGAATTTTCTCTTAAATATGATGTGATGGACAGTGGATGATATCCATAAAGTTCCATAAATGGGGTCATTATTGTTGCAGTATGGAAGGAAGTGTTATACCACCATTCAGCCAGAGGCAACCATTTGACCCATTGTGTCTGTTTATCAGATACAAAGCAACGAAGATATCCTTTCAAACATTTTTTTACTATCTCAGTTTGTCCATCAGATTGAGGATGATAAGATGAGCTAACTGAGTACTAAGACAGTAAAATAATTATGCCAAAAAATTTCTAGTGAAAATGGGATCTTTGTCGCTTACAATAATCTTTGGGTTTCCATGTAGCTTATGAATTATTTCCATAAATGTAATAGAAATTGTAATGGCTTTAAATGGATGAGATAATGCACAAAAGTCTGCATACTTGGTAAGTTTGTCCACTACCACCATGATGACACTCTTTCCCTCAGACTTAGGTAAACGTATGATAAAATCCCTTGAAACCTCCTCTCAATGTTGGATTGGAATGCATAAAGGTTGTAATAGACCTAGGTCTTAAGTGTTTCAACTTTATTTTGTTGGAAAACCAAACATTTTGTCACAAACTTTTGAATATTCGATTTAAGGTCATCTCAAAAAATTTCCTTCTTAACCTTGTGGTAAGTTTTTAAAAATCATGAGTGCCCTCCTAAGGGAGATGTGTGCAATTCCATAAGAATCTTTTGTTTGAGTTGGGAATAATTCGCCATTGAATTCAAGATTGGGACTGGAACTCTTGGTTGACCTAGTACCGGAGGAAGGACTTTCGTTGTTATATACGTAATTTCGCCATAAAAAAGATGAGACAAATATTATGTTGCCGTAACAAATTCACAAATCTGCTCTGCACCCGGGATAATGGCAGAAGAGAAAAGTTTAGGGTGGTTGGACCTCCCAGCAGCGATCCGCATTTATCCACCCATACTCCTTACATAGGTATAAGCAATCTTTGTACCACAACGAATCATTTTTCTAGCGAAATGTATAAGATGTATTGGGATCTTGTTATAACTTTTGAATGAGTGTTCATACTTCTTTGTCATTCTTCCATTCATCCCTTGCTTCGTTTATCCAGTCAGGTTGGATAATAGAATCGGCGCAAAGCAATGCTTCCACATCCTCATCCTTTCTTGAGAGTGCATCTGCCACAACATTTTGCTTCCCATTTTGTAGATGATTCCAAAGTCATAACCCAACATCTTTGTGACCCATTTTTGTTACTCTTCTGAAGATAATCTTTGTTCTAAAAAGTATTTAAGACTATCATGATCCATTTTTACCTTGAAGTGTCTTCCCATTAGGTAGGGTTGCCATTTCTTAAGTGCATGTAGTATTGCCAACATTTCCTTCTCATAAATAGCTTTGTGTAAATACTTTCCTTTGATTAGACGACTTTCGAAAGCAATGGGTCTTTCTTCTTGCATTAAAACATCACCAATTCCATTTCTTGAGGCATCACATTCCACAATAAAGGTTTTTGTGAAGTCCAGCGTAGCTAAGACCGATGGTTGGCACATTGCCTCTTTAAGATGTTCAAAGGCCTTCATTGCTTCTAGAGTCCATGAAAACACATATTTCTTCAATACTCCCATAATTCTTAACAAACTTGTGATAATACCCTGTCAACCCGATAAATCCTCTCAGAGGCTTTATGGATGTGGGGATTTTCCATTCCGTAATGACTTTAATTTTTCTAGGGGCTACCTTAACACCTTCATGAGATACAATATGACCCAAATATTCCACCTCTTGTACTCCAAAGAAACATTTGGAGTTTTTTGCATATAACTGTTTCTCCTCCAATGGTTTGAGCACCTAGTCAACATGTTGAACATGATCCTTCCAAGACTTGTTGTAGATTAGTATATCATCAAAAAATACTAACACAAATTTTCTAAGCAAGGGTTTGAAAATGGAATTCATCAAACCTTGAAATGTAGAAGGTGCATTGGTAAGGCCAAAAGGCATGACCAAAAATTCATAATGACCCTCATGAGTTCTAAATGTTGTTTTCGGATTGTCTTCAATGTTCATTCTAATTTGATGATATCCTGAATGAAGATCCAACTTGGTGAAGTAAATTGATCCATGCAATTCATCCAATATTTCATCAATGACAATAATGGGAAATTTATCTTAAATAGTGAGCTTGTTGAGCTCCCTATAATCCAGACACATGTGCCATGATCCATCCTTCTTGTGCACCAATAATACTAGAGCAGAGAAAGAACTTTGACTAGGTTGAATTATACCAGACTCTAACATTTTTGCAACCATGAGTTCATTTTCACTCTTTTGGGCATAGGGATATTTTAAGGCCTGATGTTTGGAGGAACACTTCCTGGAATCAAATGAATAGCATGATCATGATCACAAACAGGTGGGAGGCCTTAGTAGTCTCAAATACCTTGGAATGATTGTCCAATACTTTTTGGAGATATGGAGAAATAGATGATTTCGATGTGGGAACCTCTAGAAAACATAATTGCGCAATTACGCCTCATTGTTCTTTCTTTAGAAGCTTTTAAGATTCTGTTAGAGCTGATTGTATTTCCCGGTTTCCCTGCCATACCCCTTAATTCAACTTCCTTTCCTTCCAAAAAAATAATAATAATAAATAAATAAAAATAAAAATTCATGAAAAGTTCTTGAAAATTAAAAGCTATTGTACCCAAGGATTGTAGCCATTGGACTCCTAGTACAACATGAGCACCGCCCATTGGAATGGAAAGCATTGTGGTATTCAATACATATTCTCTCGTGGATAGCATGATATTATGGCATTTTCGAGAGAAATTTATGGTTACTCCACTTGCAACCATCACTTGACACTTTGGTATTGGATATAGGAAGCAATTCAATTCCTTGGCTATCTTACTATGAATAAAATTATGGGTGCTGCCTAAATCAATCAACACTATTACCTTTTTCTTCTTGATATGTCCTTCTATCTTGATAGCTTGAGGAGTGGTAATTCTGGCCAATGCATTACAAGATATGGTTAGATTCATTTCTTCTTTCTATAGGGTTTGTTCCTGGTGTATATCCTCTTCTTTTGACATTTCGTGTTCCTTTTCTTCCTCCTCTTCACAATCTATGTAAAATAATTTCTTCTCAGCACACCTATGACCTTTAGTGTATTTTCTATCACGACTGTAACAAATCCCTTTTACTCTTTTTTCTTCCAATTGTTTTGGTGTCAACCTTGTTGGTTGTGGAAGGCTAGGGGTAACAACACTTCCATCTTTATAGTTGTGAGTGGTAGGCTTCCTTGTTGCCATAATTTTGCTTTCCATTTTTCTTGCCAACCTGAATGCCTTCTCCAATGAATCAGGTTCCAAAAGGCAAACCTCATGTTGGATGTTATCCTTTAAAGTCCCTATGAACACATCAATCCTATGCTCCTCTGGAATATCTTTTACACTTATATTCAATTTTTGGAAGTCCTCATTGTGCTCCATGATTGAACCCTTTTGTTTGAGATTTATCAATTATCTAAAAAAAGGTGTTGCTTTTTGTATCCTCATAATGTGCTATCATTTTTCCGTAAAAATTGCCCAAGTGACAATTTGTTTATGAGAGAAAAGCCATCGATACCATACAAATTGATTTGGTTCCAAATATAAAGTTTCAATGCGTACCTTTTGTGTGTTTTGCACATTATGGATATCGAAATATTGCTCCATCTGTAGTATCCATGTTATGGGATCCTTGCCATCAAACTTCCTCATATCGATCTTTGGAACATGGTGGGTCTTCAATCCAGCGTTCGAGTCCATGGAATCATGATTAACATTTCTTTTGTTCTCATCATGAGTTTCTTTTACTCCCCTTTCACCATTAGTAAGCATTTCTTGTAGCAACTTTGTCAAATATGTCTTCAAATCTTCCATGTTTCCTTTAAGTTTTTCTTCTTTACCATCCATCTTAGCTTTCACATCTTTCTTTACACCATCCATCTTAGCTTCCATGCCTTTATTTAAACCATCCATCTTAGCTTCCACACCTTTCTTTAAACAATCCATCTTAGCTTCTGTTACTTTTTGTGAGAGTGAATTTTGTTGCACTTGGTCTCATAATTTTGATATATCATGTTGCATTTCTTCCTCTTCTTCATGAGTCATGCTAGATATTTCAAATTGCTTACTAGGTGTTTCCATTTTCTTTCTTCGAGGCATCAATTAATGATAATTATGCTTCAATGTGACATTTTAATTCCTTCAAACTATTTTTTTAAACCAAACTTATGCAAAATTTTAAAAAAACTACACACTTTTTTTCACTTTGTAGGAGCTCGATATTGAATCTATTGTATCTCTGTAATTTCGAATCTCCAAGGTCTAAAATTGCATCCTGTGGTATCCCTTTGAGTCTGCTTTCCAACCCCGCAAGCCTGATCAAGATTGGATTCTCCAAGGAAGAGTTATGTCAAATCTCCCACGATGACCCGATTATAGACTAGTTCGTTAGAGCGAACTTGTACGAAGTCCCACGGGTCACTGTTTTGACCTTAGGACCTGAAACCGATATACAGAAAACTAAAGGCCGTCCTCTTTTTTTAACTTTTTACAAAATTTCAATCTGATGTTTAGAGAGAAAGCTATGACGATTTTCCTTAGGTCACCTGTTTGAGATATAATTCAGGAGCCTGCAAAAACCTTAACTTCCTTGGATACTATCTTTGAAAATATAGCGAGAAAAGATATAAAATTCAGACCCTAGGTTCATCGAGATTTCAAATCAAATGGGTTTTAGTTTTAGCTTTTGAAACGTCTTAGAAAAATAAAGTTATAGTGAAAATTCCATGATGGCATGTTTGGAGCAGTGAAACCCTAGAATCCAAAGCCTCTAATACCAAATGTTATGCAACCAGCTCACAAAATAGAAAAAAAGATAGATCAACGACTTAAAATCAACCTCTTCGAGGGGGAAACATCCTTTACATTACACAAATGAACAATTCTTGGATGATACAAATGAAGAAACCTCATTTCTATATATAGGAGTCTAAGGGGTCATAATATAATCAAAGCCGACATAACAATAATAATATAAGGGCACAACAATAACAATAGTGGGCTTCTATGGGGAATAATAGTAACAATATGGGGCCAATAGGGGCACAATAATAACAATAAGGGTTACAATGACAATAGTAATGGGGGAATCAATAGTATTATAGGGACCTAACAACACCCCACTAGGATGTTTTGCCCACCAATTAGCTTGAAATACATGTCCCATCACCATGGCCTTATATATTGTTACATGAATTTTTAACCAGGGTTGCTATAAAACCCTCCCCCTTGGGGGAACATCGTCCTCAGTGTTTAAGGACACCTATAACTAACAAGACTACTGAAAACAAAACATATTTCCCATGGAGATTTATAACATAGATCGTTGTAGTATTTACAATGACGATCTGCTAAAACATGACAAACATATCGTTTATTGGAGCTTTATAACACATCTCTTTACGGTATTTACAATAATAACCACATATACACACATACACATTTGCTTCACCCAGCAAATAAAAGGATATGATGCCTGCATCCACAACAAGGAATACAGAGGCTCACACCTCCACCCTCAAAGTAATACCAGGATCACCTCCTTCCCAGGAAGTCCAAAATCCACTGCCAAAGTCAAAACTGCATCAAATGTCCAGCGTTGCAATCCAGCGCCACTTATCCTCTCAGTGAACAGATACCGGCTCGTTGTTCCAGGGCACACTCCCAATGTGCATCTGATTCCATCTGGCAATGTTAATGACCAAAACAAATCCATACCCATCCTTCCCTTCTATCGTACACAGTCCCTCGGGAAATCCAGTCACCCCCTTCCATGCAGTCACACACCTTCCAAGTTCCGCTTGCACCCCCATCCCGAGTAGTCCATCCCTTGGCAATCTTTCCTCACATCGAAAGGTCCAAAAACCAAATCTAATCCCTACCTTAAAATGTTCATAGTTATCATAGCATGCTCATGGAAATCAATGGACAATATTAGGTGTAGAAATTTTGAATAATATACACTTATTCACAGATATTATCCCGATTATACACTATTGCATAATACATGCATAATACATAACCTCCTCTACGTTGATCATCAATTTACAGAAGCAGAAACAATAACATGCGCACATAGAAGCATCAATCACACATATCAACACAGTATTTTCCCGGGGAAAGCATCTTGCTAAAAACCCCAACTATCTGTATATTATATTGATTGAGAACATGTAACAAACATAGTACAATACTCCTCACAAGTACTCAGTAGTATCTCCACCTGTTACACACGATACATCTCAGATCTGATCTCCAAATCTCCCCCGCTGCTTGCCTGCCTCCACTGCACAATCCTGCAAGAGAATGAATTGAATTCAAACTCGTTCCAAGTTCTATTTACCTTGGGAAAATCACTCACACTGGAAATCACGTGAGCACAGGCTATATCACTAGGCATATGCAATTCTCATGGGCATACTCAATCCTTTGATTGTGCAAAATCTCATGCACAACAATAGTCACAACTGATAGCAATCTCAACCTCTAACCCCTGTCTCCACTGAACTGTACATGCACTGAGTTAACTGATGTATCCTTTAGTTGCATTATGAGTTAATAATTAGTGAATTAATTAATAACTAATTCACACAACTCATCACTTAGTCTATTGGCCAGTTAGACTAAATACAACTCGTTCAACTAAGTCAAACTGAACACAACTCCATCAATTCCTCAATCAACTCCACCAAACTCAACCACATGAGTTCTAATTGAAGTCCACCATGCGATAACTCAACTAACACACAAGAAATGCATATTTCCTTCTGTCAGCTGCATGTGCCACATCTGTAGCTCAAACTGAAGTGCTCCAAGAGGATAAGATAAAGTTTATAATCTAAATATTATTATGAGACAATAATATTTGACTTTTCTATTTTTGACTAGCAGTCTAAAAATAGACTTTGATCACTCCTGCTGTGATCCAAAAATAGAAGTCCATCTTTTTTTCCCAACATGACCAATCATCCATAAACAACATCCTGCAACTCATAGACCATGATCCATATGTCTAAAAATAGACTTTGCGCGATAATTTGCCTGCGGGCCCACTTAGTGAAGGCGACTCCTTTCCACTAAGCTCCATCATCTTGTTGCATTCTCAACAAGCATTTCTTGTTGCGCACTTTTCAACATTGGGTACCAGTGTCTCACAATGGCCTGCTCCTGAATGCTTTACAAGAATATTGTTGGTTGTTCCAATTCCTTTCATTGTTGTTGTTAATTCTTACAGTCGATTTCAACCACCCAACAGGGCATTTCCATGCTTCCTGTACCAAGCACATAACTTCCATTAGGTTTAAAACAAATTGAAATAAATTCACATTGTACCTCATTGGTAGTTCGTTAATAAAGTACACTTGCAATCATGTTTGCTTCCTATCACAACAAGTCAAATTAACATATTTGACCAAATCATCATGTATAAACATATAACATCAAATTAGCTTGAAATACAACCATCATAGATCAAAATCATAACTCACATCTAACCATCATAAACCAGAATCATAAATCACATGTAATCATCATAGACCAAAATCATAAATAACATGCATAATTAAACTGAAATAAAATATTGATACTTATCATTTAGTCGATCCTTAGCTTCTACCTTTGTCCTTATTCTATACACACACAGGATCAGCTGCCACACCCGACAAACACCCAGTGCCTTCTCCTCAACCATGTTCACATACACATAGTGTGCATCACACGCATACAACTACACAAGACATACAACAACATGCAATACATGCAACTACACCTCACACACAACACATACACCTACAGCCAGTGTACAACACAACACATACGTACACCTACACCCAATGTACAACACAATACATCCATCTATGCCTGATGTACAACACAATACATCCATCTATGCCTGATGTACAACACAATACATCCATCTATGCCTGATGTACAATGCCACACAATATATGTACCTACACCTAGCGTACAACACAACACAACACAATACATCTATACCCGATGTACAACACCACACAATACATATATGTACACAGAGTACAACATAACGAATACACATGTCACGATACCATGACTACACAATGCACATACATAGTACTGCACGCCCGCAACACAGCATGTACGACACACACACAATACCACATGTGCACCAGTACCATATGTACAACACGTACATAGTACCACCTATACAAAGTACCATTTGCACAATGTGTGCACAACATCACATGTACACAACACACTTGCAAAACCTTTACACAAAACCACATGTACGTCATACCACCTATACAATGTGTACACAATACCACATGTACACAGTAACACATGCACGATATGTACACGACACCACATATACACAACATCACATGCACGACATGTACACAACACCACATGTATAACATGTACACGACACCACATGCTCACAACACCACTGGTACAATCAGGCACACAACACCATATGTACAACATGCACACAATACCATATGTACATAACATTGCATATACAACATGTACATAACACGCTATGTACACAACACTGCATATCCAACATGTACACAACGCCGTATGCGCATAAAACCGCATATCCATCATGCGCATAATACAATATGTACACAACACCACATATCCAACATGTACATAGCACCATCTATACCCAGCATTGCATATGCAACAATCACACAGCACTATATGTATCGCCTTGTACATAACATTGCATAAACAACATGTACACACATTATATATGCACAACACCGCATACGCACAACATTACAGATGCAACTTGTATAACATATGCACAACAATAGTACCACACATCCAAAACCACATGGTCTCTACCAAGCAACCTTGCTTCTAGTGTCTCTGTCATCCATGCTTATCCTAGCATGTCTCAAAGCACATTGTTTTCATTCCGCTTATGTATCCTTCAGTGTTACCTATCATAACATAAACATAGGCATAATAGAAGCATACAATATCAATTCATATCCACGTGATACTGACCTCATATATTCGTCATGACTACTCTTCCTACTTGATTCCCATAAGACCAGGAACCTCGTCATGCCATTCACCTGCATAAGCAATCATTCCTCCACAAGAATGATCGCTGGCAACCCTATCAAACAGTGACATAGATACATAGATACATATACATAAACATTAGCATAAAACAATCATGATCTTGTCAGACAATGATATGCATACATACACATATATACATATAAACATCAACATAAAACAATAATGATCTAGTCAGACAATGACATACATACATACATATGTACATATAAACATTAGCATAAAACAATCATGATCCATGATGACCCTGTCAAACATGACATACATACATACATACATGTATACATATATAGACATCAACATAATCATGATCACAACATAATTACTAGATAGCATAAGGTCAAGGTTAACAAAACTCCCTTTATCCATGCACATCATGCACAACATTGAGAACAATCATTCCCAACATAGCCAAGGAATCAGATGCCTCACATCCATTCACTTTAACTTTCATGTTACCTTTCTCATGATTGTACTGCCACTGTCCATTTACATGAATGGACCGAACCACTCCAACCGATTGTCATATTCTTACCTTCAACTTCCCTTACTCATGTACCGAGCTTCATCCAGGTCTTACATTACCTGCTAGGTTTCATTCAACTCTCCCCGAGCTCCATTAAATTTCCTCTTTCCCAACCAATTCCCAAGAATCAAAACATAAAAGGCAAGACCGAGCAGTAAACATGAAGAAAACCAAGGAAAACCAACAACAATATGACACCATAAACAAAGTGGCATGGCCATGCACAAGACGCAAACAAAACCGCAATCAAGCACAACAATCACAAAAGATCAAAAGCACAAGACTAGCAACAAGCACCATGACCCAATCCCCATGGCTCCCAAAGCCTCCAAGGAAAAGCCCAAGTTGATCCTTCTTCAAGATTTCATGGCAACCTCTCTTGACATGCAACTCCCTGTGTCACATTACCATAAACACATAATTGTCAATGTATAAATAAATATAACAGTGCACCAGTTAACTTATCTTGTTGTGCCAAGCAAGTTGCCTTGTAACTAAACACATCCATGCCATGTTTCAAGGGACTCCAAATCCCTTAACAGATCTAGCTATAACTAGACATCCCTTAACAGATCTAGCTATAACTAGACACCAACTGTTATACCTATCAAATACATGTCTATGCATATAGCATGTTAGGTTCCTATACCAATAGGTTTCATTTTTCATGATTGACTGTGGAAGGGCCAAATATGTTCATCCTTTCATGCTGCAAAGGTTCCATATTTTGTAAACAAATAAACAAAAAAAAAAAAAAATGAAAAGAGGGTGTGCCCTAAAAGAAAAATCAAAGGGCAAAAAGAGTAAGTTGGTCAGAAAAAATAATAGAAATGAACCCCAAACCAAAAGACCAGGAAAGTGGCCAGTCAAAATGCCACTGCTATCTTATTTGTGTAAAGCAAGTTCACAAGGTGCAAGTACTGTTGCTTATCACACTTGATGGATGGCCCAACAGTTCAATCTGGACCACTCCATATTTAAATTTGCTATTGTAGAATAGAGAATGAATATCTGTCCAAACAGTTCAAGCTTGGTAGATGAGTAGATAGGTAGAGAAAATAAGGAGCCCAACTGCTTAATCTAGGCCCTTGGAAGAGATAAGGGTAGACTTAGATAGGAGGGCAGTCAAAAGAAAAGAGGAAAATCAGGGTTTGCTAGTCCAAATGCACCCAATCCAAAGGAAGAAAAATGCTAGGTGTAGGCTGGGTAGGCAGTTTGAGGTTGCAGAAACAAGTTTATGATCACTTTTTGTCTTGTCAAGAAAGACTCATCTCATAAATGACACAAGTTCCATGGCAGTTGTTTGGTTGTACAAACAGTGGAAGCATGACTAACTTCCCCTTCATTCCCCCAGAAATCATTTACTAACATCCTCTCAAGGACCTTGGGATCTACCCAATAGTCCAGTTTCACTTCATTTTATGAGAAATGCTAAGTTGAACTCTGAGTTTACTTAGTTAAAAAAAGTCACATTTCTTGTGTAAATATCATCACTCTATACCCCTTTCATTTCCCTATGTCTAAGTTTTTACTCTATAAACTTAGCATTTATTCATGCAGTTTCATTCCATATATTCATATTGACATCTTAACTTTATTATTTAGCTCCCTTGATCATTTGCGCTACCCCTATTCTACAAAAACTATATAAAAAACCCAAAAAATATAAATATCCCTACCCATTGGCAATTATAGCCATACCATACAAGTTCGGGGAATATTAAGTTCATTTGGGACTTTATATCAGCCCTTCCGCATTCATAAAACCTTTGGAGTTTATTTAACGCCAAGTTAAATAAATAACCGTGCTAACCCTCCCTCCTAAACCCTGTGTTAACTCTCCGCGCGCATGTTTATATGGGATTTGTTTAACAGTTGGTTAAACAAATAACCGTGGCGCCCACACAAAACCCATATAACCCAAAGTTTTAAACCCCGACGCATTATTAAAACATTTAAATATTGCGCGGGCCCCCCTCATTCCAAATCCCGCAGCTTTAAACTCCTGACGACTGTCCGATCCCGCATCGTAGATCTGACGGCTGGCGGCGATATCGCAAGCTCTTATCTGCCGAAGGTTAGGGTCCGAGGGATGGGCTGTATTGCTGTCGTACCCCTGCCACGCGTCAATCTCCCGGCGTGATCAGAGCCCCCTCCTGCAATACCACCCTAGGCCAAAGGCGGTGCGGGGAAAACCGCTTACCGCCCGCCACCTGCCCCCTGACGTCAGGTCCACATCACCGCATGACGTGGCATCCACGTCGCCCACCACCGCTCCACATCAGCGCCAGGTCATCTGCTAACATCACCACCCCGCCACCGTGTCATCCGCCATGTCATCCGACACGCCAGCTGCCACGTCATCCTCTGTACCCACTACACGACAAAAATACGTCAGGATGATGTCATCATTAAAAAGCGCCAAAAGGCGCTAAAATGCCCAAAATTCGTTAAAAGTCGCGAAAGTGACTGTTTTTTGTTTATTTTTATTGGTTCGTTTGTAAAAGGCTCTGCATGCGATTTACGATCAATTCGCCACCATAGCTGCTCAATCCATCACCCGCTGAAAGCGACTCCACAGCGCGTCCCCCAGCTCGGCCTGCAGTCCGTCTCGTGCATCTAGCGCCCATTTGAAGCAGGTATTTACCCATTTGACCCCGAACCCTCTGCATTTCTGGTTTTCTCTGTCTATGAACCTGTAAAACCAATAAACCACAGAAATCAAGTCGCCAGCTCCTGGCAGATATATTGTTACCATCCTTGTTTTCAATATCCTTTCCACAAACGGCCAGTTTTACCCTTTTTTACAGCAAATTGCACTTGAAAACAAAAGCTCAGTCTTGTGCTTAAACCTGCGCGTTGTATCTGTTGTTTTGTCCTGTTTACTAAAAAGAGTTCCTCAATTTCCACTTCCCTCTGCAAGGTTTCGCTCCTTCGATCAAAATTCAAGCCCATTTCCCCTGCATTCTGCTCACAGGGCTTGCAATCCAGCAAATTCATTTAAAGACCCTGCTACATTCTGCAACATTTGTTTTTGACCATAAATTTTACACAGTGAGGTCAGTTCTAGATAAGCTCAATCTGCAAATTCCCTGCCAAGAGCTTCAGGGCCAGTATCATGTTTTCTGTTGTTGAATACACATGAATTCCAAACTACAAACACACAGAAGTTAAAAATGGCCACTCCAGCAGCACCGAATATCACTGCTCTCAATGCACCCCATAAGGAACTGGAAGCATTACCTTTGGCTGATAAGGACCACTTAATTCAAGACTTGTTGGTGACAGAAACCACCTGCAGACATTCTGTCAGCTGAAAAACAGTCATTTGAACAACAGTGACATTTATGGCATTTGGGAATCAAATTTGCCCATATACTTCCTTCCTTCTGTCAATGTCTTCCCTGAAATTATTCGCCTCTACTGTGAAAACTATGAGCCAAGTCAAAGGGCAGTCAAGTCTCCATCTAGGAGCATCCTCTTCCATATAACTCCTGATTCCATCAATCAAATGCTAAACTTCAAGCAAACTCAGCTTCTGGTCCCTCTCTCTATGAAATTCCTGCTTGATGAAGGTCCTAAACTCTCCAGCTCAGAGATAGCCCGAATTGCCAAAGTATTCATGAGAGCAGATCACCAGCCAATAGGGCCACCTCCTTTTCTCTATATAGATTTCAATGAAGTGGGAAAATTACTAGTAGATATGATATCCTATGTGCTGGGTTTCAAAACAAGTGAACATATTGATCATACTATATTGGTCTTTCTGTCTGCATTTACCCCAGGATAGCCCCCTGCTGTCAAATACAACTATGCCAAATTCATTGCCAATAAGATACATGACCAACTGTTGAAACTAGATAGGGAGGGAGTCTTCAAATACTCATCTTACATCTATCATCTATTCATGTATTATCAGCCAGACTGTTTCCAATGCCCCATCAAAAGATTGGACTCTAAAGGAGAAAAGAGGTCTGTGATTTTTTGGACCTCAGTCTTTCATGAAGTCCGCAACTCTCCCTACTCTTACTGTGAGTTCATTGACCTGTTTGTCTATCCAGTCTCTTGTCTCCTGATGAGAACTCCTCCTGCTAGGCTATCCTATGACATGCAAAAAATATTGCAGCTTTCAAAGAACTACAAAATAGGTGACTGGTACTTTTACCAGAATCACACTGTCATTAGGATATATGGCTGTGAGCTCTGTCCCTACAGGCTGCCAAGATATGTGCCAATGAGACTGTTTGCCTTGGAATATTACAGGCAACTCATCAATTCAGATTTAACTCATTTTCATAGTGCCAAGAAAAAGGCTCGGTTGAAATTCAAAGACCAACTAGGCCCCTTTGTCATGAACAAAAAATAAGGATGGCAAGATGCTGATCAAATATTGGGGGAAAAACTCAAGTTAAAAAGAAGTTTTTGGTGGGTCCCTTATGACCCAGATGGCTTTATCAATGCCAGAAAAATAAAATATAGGCTGTCAGCCTATGAACATTGCAAAATCCCACAGATTGAACAATTTGCTAATCAAGATGAGTGGGTGCAAGGCACACTAGTTGAAGAGTTCACTCAGGAAGAAATAATGGAGCAAAATGTCAAAGATTTGGAAAAGACTCTTGACTTGGATTATTTTGAGCAGGTAACATTCAAACTGCCACAACAAGTCGGAGAGGGCACATCAACTGCTGCAGCTTCACAAGCTGCCCAAGAAAGGTCTACACCAGCAACAGGAACAGCAAAAGGCAAGGAGCTAATGGATGCAGAACAGGAAACAATGACAGAACAGCCAACCACCTCAAAGGAGCAGAGTCAAGGGCAAGCCCCTCCATAGCAAACTGAGGCACCACAGATTCTAGCATTGCAAACTCCTCTCAATGAGGAAAGAAGCAAGAAACGGGACAGGGAAGACACCACACCTGCAAGTGGGTCAACACAGCAACCAGAAGCCAAAAGACAGAGAGTTGATCCTCAAGTTGAGGAGGAAATTAGTGAAGAAGTCATAGAGAGTCCAAGGAGGGAGAGAGAAACTAGCCAGCAAACACCTACTAGCTCATTCCAACAAGAGCAAGAGAGGCAACATGGTATGGAGGTGTCTTCCTCAAGGCAGCAAAGCAAGCAACCGCCTGGTATTAAAGGAACTTTCATGGAAATCAAGGCCCAAAATGAGTTGTTAAGAGTACAGTTGTATGATCAATTTCTCAAGACAACACCCTCCAAACAGCAGAGATTAATGGTAGCTTATGACTTTAAGGAGGAGAAAATGATCTTAAGTCATTTCAAGCCTAAGATATCACAGCCACAAACAGCTGCAGATTACATAAAGACAAACTTAGAGGTCCTCGCCAAGGACATACACCCAATGGACCAAATTGAGCTACACAAGCAAGCAGGTGAGATGGTCTATGCTACACTAGCAGACAAGGCAATGCTGGCCCATAAATTAAAAGAATCATTGAAAAATACAAATACTCAATTGGATTTGGAGAGAATGTCTTCCTCGGCCAAAGATAACAGAATAAAGACATTGGAGGAAATCATTGTGGAACTAGGGCATGATCCCAAGAAGGATGCCAAAGGCATCCAGGCCCTCATAAAGAAAAAAGAAGAAGATATTGCTGCACTCAGAAAACAATTGAGGTTACCCGCAACCATGCACCCTCAAACTACAGAACTTGTACAAGAAAAGGAAGGTGAAGATATGATGGATCTGCTAATGAAGATGAATCAAAGAATAATTCAAATGGAGCAAGAATTGGAGAAAGCATTGCAAGGCAAGCAGGGAGAGTCGACCTCCCAGCCACCTGAAGCAGCTCCAACAGTTGCCACTGTTCTTCCCACACAAGCAGTAGCAATTCCTCCTGTCATTCCAGCATCCACAACAGCTACATCAACTATAGATGCGGCAGCAGCAACAACAACAACAGCACCAGAATCTAGCATGAGCATGGAAGAAATGATGAAAGCAGTCAAAGAGCTAGAAGTTCAAGTGACAGAGGTGAAAGAGGCCAAAGAAAAGTTGGCCAAGCTGGAGGCAAGCTATGACAAGTCCAAGATGATAGTGGCTGAAAAAACAAGAGAAATAAAAGCCTTGGACAACAAAATAAAAGCCTTAGAGAAGGAGCTTACTCTAGATAAAACTCTAGCTGAAATCAAGAAAATTATGTGGGCCAAAATTGGCCAGTCTGTCACTGACCAATGGCAATCAATTCAGACTATACATGAACAAATAGAATTGATAGGCTTAGCTCAATTTGAGACTCAAAGGGCCAGGGCATCATTGGGAAATATGCCGAAGCGGGCCAATAAAATGATTCAGTTTCTGAACACTCATACCAAAGAGCAGCTGGCAGCTCTGGATATCAGTAGCAGGACAGATACTATTCTGACAGTGAAAAAGGTGCTGACCCTGAGGAACTTTGTACAGAATCTAGAAAGAAAGTGCCAAGAAATGCAGGCAGAAATAAATGACTTCAAGCTAGAGTTTGCAGCATTGCAAAGCAGAGGGTTACCCAGCTTATTGACCAGTATTGGGAGACTGCTAACTCGTGAATAGTATACTACCAGAATAAATAACTATGTCTCCAATCAAATTATAGCATCCTCTAGCACCTCAGAAGGAACAGGGCCTCCCTCTGGACAGAGTCTTTATGACAAATTAGAAAATTTGTTTTACATTGAACATGAGATAAATCATCTTTTTGAAGTCCAGCCCAACTTTTATAGATATACTGAAGCTGATGAAACACTGATTAAAATACAAAGACATTAGCTGCCTACAGAGGATTGGTGGCAGGCAATGCTGGAAATTTTACCCAGGTGATTTGAATTCTGTTCCTTTTTAAGTCAGCTACAGGTCAAAAACTCCTCATACACGGGCCACTTGCCAAAGTGTCAAAATAACAGAAAAAGAAGGTTAGATGTAATGGCAACTCATTAAAAGAAAATCAAACACAAGTGGCAAAAGACAGCACATCAGGGACGCCAACCAAAGCTACAGCTATCAGCCGAAAAAAAGGAGCATAAAAGTCAACAAAAGCAAAGCACCTAAGGCGGCCAGTACAACCTAATTACTTCCACATGTTGCGCAGACTTCCACATCAATTATTGCTATTTGCCAGAGTAGATAGATAAATTTATTACTAGATATTTTCCTACGATATATTTTTGTAAAAAACTCTCTTATATATACTCCCAATTGATATGTATTATTGTTGGTGATTTTCTCTCTGGACTGCGCTGTAAATTCTCAAACTCTTTAATACAAAGGCTGTTTGAAGTTTACTGTTGCTGCACCATCTGAACGTGGATTTGATGTTCTGGGACCTGCTACAGAATTCCTGTGTCATTCTATGGATCAATAAGTTATTCTAAACTGTGTTTTATGTTTTCTGTGTTCGCAAATTTCATATATGTTCCATAATCTTGGTAACGGAGAAAAAGAATAGCCCAGAATTTGTTTAAATACACTATGTGTTCAATCTCTGGTATTAATTATGTTTTCTTCAGAATTAGTCATAAATAGGAATTCTTAGTTGCTCCTGTTTGCATTGATTCTTTCACTTTGAATATTACCTGGGAATTCTTTATTGCTCCTTGATAATTTTCATACACTTTCCCTCTGCCAGCATAATGAAAGATTCTTGATTGCCTTTCATTCCCTGACTTTCATTCCACCAATTCCCAGATTTAAAAGTTGCTCCAAGACTGATTATCGTGCTCCGTAGTATTGCCATTTACCAAAGAAAACACTCTCCGCAGTTCTTAATCATTAACTCCATCTACCCAATGGAACATACTATTTTAGACTTGCATCCCAGCTCTGCCTGAAATCACCATCCAACAAACTTAAAACACAACCTTGTGCATCATAACTAGCCTAAAATACTTCAAAACAAAGCTAAATTACAAAGAGAGAGCCCTCTCTGGTTGCAGATTGGCTAGAATCTGCAACTAAAAGACTAGTTAGTGGTTACCTCGGCCGTATTCCCCCATTAGAGCTTTCCTGGGGAACAACCTGAGTGATAACATAGCACATATCCACATAATTTCAGAAAAAATAGGGTTAAGAAGACTTCGTGTATGCAAAGCACTCATTCATTTGGAATTATGGTTTACAAACATAGCCAAAGGAATTATTGCCCAATTCCTTTCTTTTACTTGTTTACCTTGCTGTGATTGAGTCTTATTATGTGTTATCACATCATCAAATTGTTAGTTATATAAACAGATCAACTATTACCTCATCATGCTAATACCAAGCATGTTTCCTGCAACTGTTCACACATGTCAACCACATGTTTCAAATATCAAGTCAATCATATCTATCAATTTGAAATCAACCTTCACCAACACTAGCAACCATGTCATACTCAACAATCAACTCACATTCATTGGTCATAATACATAGTGCTACAATTATCACCTATTTACACTCAAGTACATATCAGTTGTCTCAACACATATGTGTTAGTACAATAAAAAACAAGATTATTTAAACACATACTTGCATTATGCAATTCATCAAACATTCAACCAAATTGCAAACATACCACGTTAAATAAATCAACTAGATGGCATAATAGACACCAAACACTCAAACACCAAATAGACTACATAATCAAACAATGAAGCACCAAGTATACAACATAAGAAAACTCATACCTTAATGTGTCTTGGGGGCGGCTATCTTGTTTGCACAATCAGTCTAGTTAGCACGATATAAGTTCACAACACATCAGCTTAAACACAAAAAAGATGATGATATCCATCACAGTAACTAACTAACATGTTCACATCATAAGCTCATAAACATTTTTCGTTCATGCGTAAAAATCACATATGTACGATTAGTACAACACAATGTCACAAATAAGTCTACTCATACCAGAATGTCATAACCCTAACCATCTGCATAGACCAATCCAAATTAGTAGGATACATATAACATCAAGGTATTAACGTAATAACCCTAATCATCAAGTTAGTAGCATATAACAACAACAAGTTATATATCGTGCACATAAACAACATATAACATAATCCTCAAGTTATCTAACATAAAACAACAATAGCAATGCATACAACCACAAGTTACTGTCATTCATAACTATCTGACACATGTGCATATGACTACACTAATCAACTAACATATATCATGTATGTAACCATAACACCAATGGACATGTACATAAACCTGATGCATATGACAATACATAAACTAACATACCTACATGCCAAACATACAATACCTATATGATGACATGCTCTTGCCCCAAGGTCCAATGTTGCAACCTCACCTTGATGATCTGCATCTCCTACTCTATCTCAGCCAACACATTAGCATCATAACATACAATTATCATCATGATGACCTAATTGTATACAATAACCTCACAATGCATGTCTCACCTACCATACGTGCATAACCATAACCATGACAATGCATGCATAACAACATATAGACACCAACATGCATAACAAATGCATATACAACCATGCACTCGTGAAGACACATCCAAAAACAACACCATCAACACTCACATGGTGACATCACTACAACCATGATCAACACCATGCAAATGCAACAAGAACAAGGACTACAAGTATAAGAAACACATATGCAACTGACATGAATGCATGACCAACACACCACCCATTCAGTCTAAGGGGTGAACCATGCTCTGATACCACTCTATAACGCCCTCCTCCCACATCTACCCAAGTAATTGTCCAACCGAGGTAAACATGTGACAAGAAGTTACTATGATATGATTTGACCTCCTAAGTCATGTTAAGGAAGTGGAACCGATGGAAACACACCATACAAACCTTCCATGACTACAACAAGACTTTCAAGAAGAATTCCAACCTCTCAGGTAACTAGCCCATACGTCCCATTGAGATTTTAAACTACTTAACCCCCAAACACTCCCATGTTAAAGCCTTGACAATGTTTAGGAGGCTTGGACGCTCTCATGACAAGGCATGCCAACGTCCATGGACTATTTTGCTCATGTTGTGCTAGTGTCCCTGGTATTTGAGCGACTTTTTCAGGCCCAGAGCCCAGGTCACTGCCCAGAATTGAATGACACCTTCAGAATAGAAAGATAACAAGGAAATAATGAAGAAAATGCAAATACTTGAACAAGCCCTTGATTATACCCCTACTAGCCATGGTAGACATTTCATCAAACATATCACAAATATGTAATCTACAGGCGTAAATAACATATCTAAGCATAAGGGTCTCATACTTATTTTAGAATCACTAAGAAGCATTGATGCCTCAACACATTAGTTGCAGTTTCATCCATTAGGTCATATATACATTTTTCATCCATTTACAAGTAAAAACATGATGAGAGCCATACATAGCTACTATCATAAAACATATACTTAACCAGCATAATAGCAACAAAAATACCAAGGAAATCATAGCCATATAATCGACATATAAACCAGTATAGTACTCATAGAAATACAAGGATAAATAACCTCATATTAATGATGCAAAATCCAAACTCGGGATGGGACTTCCAAGTTCCACCCAATCGTAGAATGGCTGAGCCAAATCTCTCTTTAGTCATTCACCCTCATGCCATATTCCATGCATTAATATGGGATCTCATAGAACACATCAATCTAAAACCATCCAGGGCTTCTAGAGGCCATCCACCTCAACCCATCAAACAATGATTCCACCTCATGCCCATACATCACAAAACGATCACCAGATCGACCTCTACCCAAGCCTTCCAGGGATCCAGAGCATTTGTTCCAACCAAGGCTCCAAGACTAGTAAGTCATCCCACAGTTGCTACCAGGCTCCCAAGTGTTTGTCCAACCAAGGCTCTAGGACTAGTAACTAAACCCACCAAGGACTCCAGAGCGTTTGTCCAACCAAGGCTCCAAGACTAGTAACTCAGCCAACCAAGGGCTCTAAAGCATTTGTGTGACCAAGGCTCCAAGACTAATAACTCAACCCAAGTTGTTACAGGGCTCCAGAGCATTTGTCCAACCAAGGCTCCAGGAACAAGTAACTCAACCCAAGCCAAGGAAACATGAGAACCAACCAAAAAACAAAGAAAATGAACTCACAACACCATGGCTATCCAAGAAATGGCAAGGTCAGGAAAATCCACTGTCAATCCAAGAAATCCTCCATGCCAGTGACAGATTATAACTAAGAAACCACATGCATGTGCCATGCATGCCAAAACTAGTGAGGAAAACATACATGCAACTTGGTACCTGCAAGCAAAACCTGCAATAGTTGTTGATCCCGATGTATTCTTGTGCTTTCCTGCTCTTTCTTTTCCTTCTTTCTCCAAAAATCCAAGTATGCCACACTCTCCAAGAGTGCTCCAAGAAAACTCTAAGTATCCAAGAGTATGAGAGAGAGAAGAGAAGGTAGCTCCACCAAAACTTGTCCAAAAAACTTGCCAATTGATCCTCAAAAAACTTTTTTATCAATGAGACCTCTATTTTCTTCATTTTCCATTATTTTCCTTCAATTTCCTCCTCACATGCAACATATGACCTTTCACCTTCCTTTTCTCCTGATTTCCTTTATTTTCATAAATAAATGCCAAATAATGCCTCTTGCCTTTCCAAAGCCTTTGCCATTTCCTTTGTCAATTTCCTTAGCCATAATAAACCTAATTAACACCCCACTAGGATGTTTTGCCCACCATTTAGCTTGGAATACATGTCCCATCATCGTGGCCTTATATATTTTTACATGAATTTTTAACCAGGGTTGTTACATCAGTGCACCCAACGCTAATGGTTAAACCCTTCACACTTTAAAACGCTTGCATGATTGGCCCAAGTAGATCAATGACCTATATAAATTGTGGGGCTCCCTTGCCCCTTTAACAATCAATGGGGGGGGGGGGTGTTCACGTTTTGTTGCTTCTACAATTAAACTCATAACACTTCCCCCTATTCAAAATTTCTCCACATGGCTTCCTTGGTAGATGGTTGGTCTATATTGATTGCCCCCCCTGCCTGCTCAACAGTTAATTAGCGGGCAAGTCTACAATCTGGAAAGTGTCACACGTTAACTAGAAGATAATTTTTGTGTACGCTCTCTGTCAACCACACCTTGACCTCAGAAACACCAAAATAAATTTGGCGCTAGAGAAAAGGTTCGACAATTTTTTCTCTAATCATTGACGCCAAATTTGACGTTGTGCCTCATGTTCTCTTTGATGTGGCATGACCTGTGAAGTTGTTTAACATCCACATAATCTATCTTCTCATTATCTTATTAACATCATGTTGACATCACCCCTGCCACATGGCATCCTCTAACCTTGACATGTGTCATCCATAAATTGACTTTTTGGTTATCCAATAGGTTCAATTTTTCCTACCATGTGTCACATCACGTAGGTGCCATGTCAATGTATGTCCATGCCACCATCCACATGGTGTGTACATAGCCTTTCCTAGCCTATGTGGCAACTACCACCTTAGACTTTGTTTGGGGGTCCCAGATGGTCAGACCCTTCATGTAAATATGTTATCTTACGTTATCAAAGATTTGGGAGATTTACGTGAAATTCTTTGTTCCTCAAGATAGGGATATTTTTGTCCTACAACCATGCCACAACAAGACTTTAAGTGAATATCTAATCATTCTTATCAAATATTTGTGGATAGTGTCCCAAAAATGTTAAAAAAAGAGAGTCGGGAAACCATTAGGCCAAGGGGTCTTGTCCGGATGGAAAGAAAAGACTACCTGCTTAATTTCTTCACTAGAAGGAGGCATAATGAGGGTTGCATTCATTTCTTCAGATACAGATTCAGGAACATGCTCCAACATATACTGATTCTCCTCATCTGGATGGTGATATAGGGTTTGTTATAGGCTACTAAAATGGGCAATTACTACTTCTTGAATGAGTTTGAAATCTTCAATTTTTTGTCCTTGATAGTTAATTTCAGCTATATTATTCTTTCGCTCCCTGTTTGTAGCTTGATTGTGGAAGATCTTTGTATTTCTATCTCCCGATTTTAACCATATACTTTGATATTTTAGTCTCCAATGGTCTTCTTCTTGACGGAGGAGAGTATGATATGATTGGAAGGTATTAAATTCATGACACATGGGTTCCTCTATTAGAAAGTTAGTTTCCAATTGGGATTGAATCTAATCCACTTGGTTTTCTAAATATATAAGAGATGATTGGCTTGTTTCTTCCATATTATTCAACCACTATTTGATATCCTACTTGAGCTTTTTAACTTTTATCTCCCATATACCAATTGGGCTAGCATCTACCCATTGATTCCAAGAGGTACAACTACCTCAGGGAAATCAGATATTGGAGCCAAAGAGCATAAAATCTGACTGGTATAGGACCATAGTTTTGTGGCATGCTCATTCTGAGCATGATGGGTTTGTGATCTTACCCATTCCAAGGAAGAATAGAGGATTGGAGCCTCAGATTTAGAGGAAGGAGGTTGTCTGAAACCTGGAATATGTCCAATCGACCTGCTATATGTCTAGGTCCTATCCTTTTATTATTCCATGTGTATATCAACTTTGAGGGCTTAATATCAATTATATTGAGGGAACTAATCAAATCATCCATAGCCTCTTGACGAGGATCCCTGACCAATGACCCACCCCCTTTTTCATTTTGATGTAGGACCGTATTGAAGATGCCCCCCCCAAATGATATACTTTTCACCAAAAACTGAGTCTTTGAGGTCCATTAAGGATTTACAACAATCTTTCTTTTCATGAAAGGGAATAGGCATATACAAATTTATTATGGTGCATACCTCATTAAAGGCCAAAATTTTGAAAGAAGTTGCAATCCAATGTTGAGTTTTGTTGTTGTCTATGAGTTTTATTTGGTGTAGATCCCATAGAGTACTGAGGCATCCTGATGCACCTCGAGAACTAACCACAAGGTGGTTGATTTTATTCAATATTTTATTGTGCTTTGAAACAAAATCATTTTCATCTAATTTAGTCTCCTAGAAAAGGGCCACTGTAGGATTTCCTTTCGTAAGCAAGGATTTTGCTTCCATTTTTTTTTATTTGATCCAAAGCCCCTGCAATTCCATGAGAGAATATTCATTATTTACATTTTAATTAAGATGCCCCCTTCATGGGGCCTGTTCTTATTCCTTTTTCCCCTTCTTTGCTATCGAGATCAACTAGCTGGTGGGGTATAGTATTTTGAAAGCCCAACTCCTTATCTTTCTCTATTTGGGTTGTGTGGATTTCCCTATTGGT
Organism: Pinus tabuliformis; assembly: GCA_031772625.1. Lineage (NCBI taxonomy): Eukaryota > Viridiplantae > Streptophyta > Pinopsida > Pinales > Pinaceae > Pinus > Pinus tabuliformis. The sequence continues at coordinate 1,640,385,100 of CM062819.1, read as the reverse complement.
TTTCCTTTAGGTTCGTAGAGTTTTTCTTTCCATATCTTTGGATTTCTCAGCTTCTAATTTTTCATCTGCTGAACTTGATAATCTAGATGGGCCTGTGGCTTCCTTTGGTGATAGGTAATTCTCCTCTTCGTCCTCTGATAGGTCTACAAAATCATTATGAGATAAGTTAGAGTTTGCTTCTTCTTCCATGGCTTTCTCTGGGCTAGGGGGAGGATTGTTCGGGGGATTTGGCTTTGAAGATTGCAGGATGCTCCTTCCTCCTCTTTCAGATCTGCAAGTGCTTCATATTTACTCTGATTTATGGATCCTCCATCTGAATGCTCAGTTCCTTCCTTATTCTTATTGGGCATGTTAGGGTTTGAAGAGTCTTTGGATGTTGGGCATTCTTCCCTTGTTGAGGGGGTTGCTTCCTATTAGGGCCTATTCTTCTTTTGGTTTGTTGTCATTATTCCCCTGCTCTCCATGATTCTCTTGGTTGGCTGCGATTTTGGAGCAATTCCTGGTGAAGTGACCATATTCATGGAATGATCGACACTTGAATTGAAATTGTTAGTAATCAACTTCCTGTATGTGTGTCTAGTCATTCATACACAAGTTTATCGTGGCTGGAAGACTTTTTTCCAGATCCACTTCAACATAAATTCTTGCACAAGCAAATAGCCCTTCCTTGGGCTCAACACGATCAATATATTTTCCAAGAGAGTTCTCGATGAGCCTGAATGTAACATAATTTCAGTAGGGAGAAGGCAAGTAGGGAAGTTTAACCCATACTGGAATTGCCATGGGAATATCATAGTCTGGGTTGAAGTTAGGGTTCCACCTATCCAATTACAACCCCCGAGGCCCCATGAAATATGGCCCACTTCTGAAAATAAGATATGTATCTTCTTTGTGCTCAAAGAAGAAGGTGAAGAAGCCCTTTTCGACAAAGGAAGAGGCTACTTCCCCTTTCATTCTTGTTTCCAATTGTGTTCGATCCATGTTCTGACTAATCTTGGAGAGGGCCACAAACTAGTAAATTGACCTATCAACCCTCAATCTACCAATTGAAGGGCACTTGACCTTGTTTGAGGAGTAGAAATAACGAATTTAGGGATATCATCTAGTTTCTTAACAAACTTGGAGGAGGAGGCTTTCTGGAATTTGGGGTCATTGGCAACTAAGTTATTGAAGGTTGAAACCTCCTACGCTAATTGGGAGTCCTGGTTCGGACTAGATATTATGGGCCGCCTGACAAAGATTGAAAACCCGAGTGACCAAAACACAACAAATGTTACCTCAGGACGCGAAAGACACTGTGAAGGAGGAACCCAATCATGTTGGTTACAAAGTCATCTCGAAGATAAGTCCAAGCCACCTGACCACAATCTTAATCTTCACACATCGAAGAACAGACCCGCGAAACCTAGGGTTTTTGCAAGGGTTGAACAAACTGTCGAGCTCTACACCTTATGCTTTTTCCAATTAAATTATTATAATTTAAATAATTTATAATATTACTGTTAAACTAAATAGTTACAATTATATTATAATATTATTAATTTCATTATAATATTATATTAATATTTTGATTTTTTATATTAATTTTGATATTTTCATTTTTTATTATATTTCATAAAATGTTTTTCTCCTTTAATATAATTAATAAGCCTAGATCCATCTTAACTCTGGACCTATCAAGAGTCAAAAGGGATCAATAATCTTTTCACTTTAAAAGAGGTTTGCATCTGAAGAGAGTTGATCCTTCTCTGCGCTTGGTAGATCCAAAGTTAAAACAGATCTAGGTCGGTTTAATTATTAATTATAATTATTTATAAATTTAAATTTAAATATTATTTTGTTTTATTTTGACTGTGTCCAAATGTCAAACAAGACATTCTAGAGATGTTGTAATGTCTTGTTTAACATTTGGACTCGGTTAAAAATAAATAAAATAATATTTAAATTTAAATTTATAAATAATTATAATTAATAATTAAACCAACCTAGATCCATTATAACTTTGGATCTACCAAGTGCGGAGAGGGATCAACTCTCTTGAGATGCAAACCTCTTTTAAAGTGAAAAGATTATTGATCCATTTTCACTCTTGTTAGGTCCAGAGTCAAGATGGATTTAGGTTGATTAATTATATTAAAGGAGAAAAAATATTTTAAGAAATATAATAAATAGAAAAAAAAAGAAAAGATAAATTAATATAAAAATCAAAATATTAATATAATATTATAATGAAATTAATAATATTACAATATAATCGTAATTATTTAGTTTGACAGTAATATTATAAATTATTAAAATTATAATAATTTAGTTGGAAAAAGCATAATGTGTAAAGCTTGACGGTTTATTCAACCCTTGCAGAAACCTTAGGTTTCGTGGGTCTATTCTTGCGTGTGTGAAGAGCAAGATTGTGGTCGGGTGGCTTGGACTTATCTTCGAGATGACTTTGTAACCAACGTGATTGGGTTATTACTTCGCAGAGTCTTTCACGTCCTGTGGTAATATTTGTCGTGTTTTGGTCACTCGAGTTTTCAATCTTGGTCAGGCAGCCCATAATAGCTAGTTCGAACTAGGACTCCCAATTAGCATAAGAGGTTTCGACCTTTAATAACTTAGTTGCCATTGACCCCAAATTATAGAAAGCCTCCTCCTCCAAGTTTTTTAAGAAACTAGATTATATCCCTAAAGTCGTTGTTTCTACTCCTCAAGCATGGTCAAGTGCCCTTCAACTGGCAGATCAGGGGCTGATAAGTCAATTTACTGGTATGTGGCCCTCTCCGAGATCAGTCAGAAAATAGATCGAACACAATTGGAAACAAAAATGAAAGGGAAAGTAGTCTCTTCCTTTATCGGAAAGGGCTTCTTTACCTTTCTCTTTAAGCACAAAGAAGATACAGATCTTATTTTCAAAAGCGGACCATATTTCATTGGGCCTTAGGGGTTGTAATTGGACCGATGGAACCCTAACTTCAACCGAGACTATGATATTCCCATGGAAATTCTGTTCTGGTTTAAACTTCCCTACTTTCCTTTTCACGACTGGAATGATGCTACATTCAAGCTCATCAAGGACTCTCTTGGAAAATATATTGATCGTGTTGAGACCAAGGAAAGGTTATTTGCCTGTGCAAGAATTTTTGTTGAAGTGGATCTGGAAAAAGGTCTTCCAACCACGATAAACTTGTGTATGAATGACTAGGCACACATACAGGAAGTTTATTACTACCAATTTCCATTCAACTGCAGGTCATTCCATGAATATGGCCACTTCACCAGGAATTGCTCCAAAATCACAGCTAACTAAGAGAATCATGGAGAGCAGGGGGGAGCAATGACAACAAACCAAAAGAAGAATAGGCCCTAATAGGAATCAGCCCCCTCAAAAGGGGAAGAATTCCCAACATCCCCAAGACTCTGCAAACCCTAACAAGCCCAATAATAATAAGGAAGGCACCGGTCATTCAGGTGGAGGCTCCAAAAATCAGAATAAATATGAAGCACTTGTAGATCTGAAAGAGGAGGAAGGGGCATCCCTCAATCTTCAGAGCCAAATCCATCGAACAATCCTCCCCCTAGTCGAGAGAAAGCCATGGAAGGAGAGAAGCAAAACTATAACTCATCTCATAATGCTTTTGTAGACTTGTCAGAGGACGAAGAGGAGAATTACCTATCACTAATGGAAGCCATAGGCCCATCTAGATTAGCAAGTTCAGTGGATGAAAAATCAGAATCTCATAAATCCAAAGATATGGAATGAAGAACTCGATGAACATGAAGGAAAACCAATAGGGAAATCCGCACAACCCAAATAGAGAAAGATAATGAGTTGAACTTTCAAAATACTATACCCCACTAGCTGGCTGATCTCGGTAGCAAAGAAGGGAAAAATGGAATAAGAATAGGCCCCATGAAGGGGGCATCTTAATTAAAATGTAAATAATGAATATTCTCTCCTGGAATTGTAGGGGCTTGGGATCAAACATAAAAAAAATTGGAAGCAAAATCCTTGCTTCTGAAAGAAAGTCCCACAGTAGCCCTTTTCTAGGAGACTAAATTAGATGAAAATGATTTTATTTCAAAGCACAATAAAATACGGAATAAAAGCAACCACCTTGACATCAGTTCTTGAGGTGCATCAGGAGGCCTCAGTACTCTATGGGATCCAGACCAACTAAAACTCATAGACAACAAGAAAACTCAACATTGGATTGCAACTTCCTTCAACATTTTGGCCTTTAATGATGTATGCACCATAAAAAATTTGTATATTCCTATTCCCTTTCGTGAAAAGAAATATTGTTGGAAATCCTTAATGGACGTCAAAGACTCAGTTTTTAGTAAAACCTATATCATTTTTTTATTTTTTTTGGGGGGGGGGGGGGGGGGGGGGGGGTGGGGTGGGTGGGGGGAGGGCGGGCTTCAGTACAGTCCTACATCAAAATGAAAAAGGGGTGAGTCGTTGGTCAGGGGTCCTCGTTAAGAGACTATGAACAATATGATTAGTGCTCTCAATCTAATTGATATTAAGCCCTCGAAGTTGAGATGCACATGGAACAATAAAAGGATGGGACCCAGACATATAGCAGGTCGATTGGACATATTCCAGGTTTCAGAGAACTTCCTTCCTTTGAATCTTAGGCTCCAATCCTCTATTCTTCCTTGGAATTGGTCAGATCACAAACCCATCATGCTCAGAATGAGCATGCCTAGAAAATACGGTCCTATACCATTCACATTTTATGCTCTTTGTCCAATATCTGATTTCCCTGAGGTAGTTGTTACCTCTTGGAATCAGTGGGTAGATGGTAGCCCAATTGGTATATGGGAGATAAAAGTTAAAAAGTTCAAGTAGGATATTAAACAATGGTTGAAGAATAGGGTAGCAACAAGCCAATCCTCGCTTATATATTTATAAAATCAACTGGATTAGATTCAATCCCAATTAGAAACTGAGTTTGTAATAGAGGAACTCATGTGCCAAGAATTCAATACCTTCCAATCATATCATACTCTCCTCCGTAAAGAAGAAGACTACTAGAGACTAAAATCTCACAGTATATGGTTAAAATCGGGAGATAGAAATACAAAGTTCTTCCACAATCAAGCTAAGAACAAGGAGAAAAAGAATAAAATAGCTGAAATTCACTATCAAGGACAAAAAATTAAAGATTTCAAACTCATTCAAGAAGTAGAAGTTTCCCATTTTCGTAGCCTATACCAAGCCCCAAATCACCATCCAGATGAGTACAATCAATATATGTTGGAGCATGTTCCTGAATCTGTAACTGAAGAAATGAATGTGACCCTCATTATGCCTTCTTCTAGTGAAGAAATTAAGCAGACAATCTTTTCCTTCCACCTGGACAAGGCCCGATGGTTTCCGGACTCTCTTTTTTCAACATTTTTGGGACACTGTCCACAAATATTTGATAAGCATGATCGGATATTCGCTCAAGAGTCTTTACATTAGGGGGAGGAAACAATTCCTCTTTTCTTACTATTATCCCTAAAGAAAATAACCCCTCTTCCTTAGCTAGATTCAGGCCAATTTCCTTTGCAATGTCTGATACAAAATCATTGCAAAAATTTTGGCCCTCAAACTTAAGAAGTTTCTTCCTATTGTCATAAGTGAAAATTTGGTCCAAGTGGATATTGGTGGCCACCCGCCAATTCCACCTAGACCCTCCAGTCAGTTTTGTATGTTTCCTTTTTTATTTAAGCATTTACTATTTTTAGCAGTTTTTCAGGTCCTGAACTTCCGGAGCAGTTTTGACCCCCTAAATGACGTTTTTTGAGGTCCGCTGTAGGCCCATAGCCATTGGCAAGGGCCTGCGGCAAAACCTTCAATACTCAGAGAGACCTTTCCAACAAGGTATCATACGCGGCAAACAGATAATATGACCAAGTTACGACCCTGAGAAGTTGGCTGCCCAACTAACCCCAACCGGGCCCACAAAATCTTAGCGTTACATCTCCTACGGTTAGGGTTTTGGTTGTTTAGAGTTTGCTCATGTTTCTCAATAATAAATAGACCCTTGAGCCTCATTCTAACACAGTTAAGTTGGCATGTGGCCATCACATATCTTCTCAAAGTTAAGCTACCATCACCCAAACTATCTTATTTCTGTTCTGTTTGTAAGCATAGTTCAATATTTTTATATTAATGAAATGAAGTGTTTATTTATTGCATCTTTGTATTTATGATTATATCTATATTTTTTTGCGTACATGTTTAAGTTCGAATCAATGGTATCAAAGCAGTCTAATCTTTCTCTATTTTTCTTTGCATGTCCCCAATGAGGTCAGGTATAAGGAGTTAGGGCTCAATCTGGTTGAACTGTTGCAAGGTCAGCCTTGCAAACCCTGACAACCTCCTATGGCGAAAGAAAAGAAAGACAACGGGGTAGGAAATCCTTTCAAAATTTTGCTCGAGGAAGCCCTCAAGCGATAGAGGAACGTGATGATGGATAAATTTGCCTAGATTCTTCGACGGCTACCCACAGGCGACACATCTTCATCCAATAACCACTTTGGAAGCTTCACTCCTTTTAAGGTACAAGTTAATTTCAATATTCCCATTTTTGAGGGCCTGATACATGCAAACATCGTAGATAAATGGTTAAATCTATTGGAAGCATATTTTTCAGTTCATGACTTTTCTAATCGGGAAAATATTACTTTTGCACTTCTCAAAGTCACCCCACACGTCAAGGACTTGTGAGAAACCTACTGTGAACAAAAGGACCATAGTGAACACTCGATGTTTTCATCCGCACCCACTTGGGATTCTTTCAGAGACGCCATCAAGGGACAATATTACCCTGTCGAGAGCTATAAATATAAATACATAAAGTGGACCACGCTACAATAGGGAAGGGACCGAGACGTGTCATAGTTCACAAATATTTTCCATACCCTTCGCATGAAGCTGGGTATCAAGGATACTGAGGGGCATTTGGTACTCAAGTACAACTTTCTACACAAGTACATCCAGGACGAGATGGAGTTCCTGGATATTTCATCACTCAGCACGATGTACTGATACGCTGTCAAGATTGAGCAGAAGTTTAAACAGAAGAAGCGGGACTTTGGATCTGCGAATCCAAAGCAAGGAAAAGGCACCCCAAACCACAAAGCAAATGACAGAGCCAAGGTGGGGCTACCTAGGACATCCCACCAAAGCCGCAAACAAAGAACAACACCATGAAGACAAAGAAGGACATGGGAAAATGGTGTGAGTTCCATAAGAGCTCCACTCACAACACAAGTGAGTGTCGAGCCAAGCAATCACTGGTGCTTGAGTATAAGGGCTCCAAATCATATGAATTTTCTGACTCTCAATCAAAACGAGATAAGGGGAATGACAAAGGGAAGCAAATCGTTGATGCAGAGCCCAGTGCCACTATGGCCACCACCAAGATTCAGAAGATTGAGCTTGAAGATCTAGAGGAGGGGGAATGCCTCTTCCACTCACAGAAGTGGGTGAAGGGTTCTCTGCTGCAGTTCATTGTCGACAACGGGAGCCAAAAGAACCTCATTTTAGCAGAGGTCATGAAGCGACTGGGCCTGAAGACTACAACACATCCACAACCATACACCATCGAGTGGCTTCACCAAGGACGCGATCTACGCGTCAGCCAACAATGTCACCTTCCCTATAGCTTCAAGCCCTTCACAGATGAGGTATTGTGTGATGTTGCTCCTCTTGAAGTTTGTGATGTATTGTTAGGACAACCATACTTGTGGAAGTGAAATGTTGTATATGAGTCTAGACCTCACTCTGTGATTATTACTTTGGCCAATAAGTTTTACAGGATACCAAAGGTAGCCCCGCCTACCGCCATCTCTTTGATCACTGCAAAGCAATGCAATAAGATCATTTCTCAGACCAAGAAATTTGTTTTCCTTATGATTCGCCCTTAGGGAAAGAAGAAGGTTGTGGCCATGACTTCTAGACAGGGCTCTTTTGCATGACAGTAACAAATGGATAAAGTCGTGGAGGAGTACAGGGATACCATATTCGACATGTCCTTCAAACGCTGCGACAACACAAGTTCTATGCTAACTTGGAGAATTGCACTTTTGGCCTAACCCAGGTTCAATATCTGGGGTGCATCATTGATGAGCAGGGTGTACATGTGGACCTAGCCAAGATACAAGTCATTCGAGTTTGGCAAGCCCCAACCACTCTAACAGAGCTCCAAAACTTTTTGGGTCTTGCAAATTTGTACCGTAGGTTCGTGTTGGGGTTCTCTCATATCACTTGGCCTAAGTCAAGTCACCAAGGGCAAAGCGAAAGCATAGTTTTTTTAGTGTGAAACCCAACATAAGATGTTTTCTGAGTCGAAGCACCGCCTCTGCTCTGCACTAGTGCTCACATTACCATACTTGGAACAACCATTTGAGATTGAGATAAACGCCTTCGACTATGTTATTGGTGCAGTTCTTACTCAGCATGGGCATCCAGTGGCTTATCATAGTGAGACACTTTCATAGATAGTCCGAAAGTATCCCACTTACGACAAAGAAATGTATTCCACTGTGCAGGCATGTCGTCAATAGAAACATTACATTATGGGGAAGGAAACGGTCATCCACACAGACTACCGACCCCTGCAGTTCATACAGACACAAGGGAATTTGCAGAACGATCGCCATCAGAATTGGTCCACCTACCTGCAACAATTCCATTTGAAAATTAAGTATAAGAAGGGAAGAACCAGTAATGTGATTTATTATCTTAATCGACCACTAGTCATGGCCCTGATCATTGTGCTCCACTCATGTGGGCACAAGACTTCAGGGTGACTGCATCTTTACAAGAAAGATCTAGAATTCAGGATCACATACCAGACACTCCTGGAAGGGAAGCAAGTTCCAAATTTTCACCTTCAGGATGCACTGTGATGTCACTTGGGACACATTTGTGTTCCTTCAAGCGAGTGTGCCAAGATGATTTGGGAGGCTCACTACAGTCATGTCACTGGAAATTTCAGAGTAGAGAAAACAATGGCGGTATTGCAGAATTATTTTTATTGGTTGAAACTTCATGAGGATGTTGGGAATTACATTAGATCTTGCACCTCCTGTGCCATTACCAAACCAACCATCAAGAAGCAAGTCCTGTATACTCCTCTACCTACTCCTATTCATCCTTGGGAATTTGCCTCCATGGATTACATAGTAGGTCTTCCTTCTACTAAGCACGACAACGATTGCATTTTCGTGGTCATCAACAGTTTCTCCAAGATGGCCATCATGGCAGCCTGCAAGAAGAGTATCACAACAAAGGACACTACTAAGCTCTTCTTTGAGTGAGTGTGGGTACACTTTGGGATCCCATAGTCTATTGTCTCAAATCAGGACAAAAGATTCCTGAGCACATTTTGGTCCAGTCTTTGGTTGATGTTGGATACAAAACTTACTAAGTCCACGACTTTCCATTCCCAAACTGATGGCAAAACAGAGGTTGTCGACAAGATGATCGCACACATTCTGCACATGTATAACTCGAATCATCTACACACGTGGGATGAAAGTTTCCCTTATGTCCAACACAACTACAAAATAGCTCTCCACATCTTAACAAGCCACAACCCCTTTCAGGTAGGGCTGGGATTTCAACCATCATGTCCCATTGATGTGGTCATACCATTTGTAGCCACTCAAGCAGATTCAGTCTAGTCCAAAGCCGAAAGGGCTAACAACTTCATTGAGTGCATTCAACACATCCGCCAGCAGGTCCATGATATATTGGACAGATCTAATGCTAAGTAAAAGCAATGCCATGATCAACATCGAGTTTCGTACAAGTTCTAGGTGGGCGACAAAGTTTGGCTACATTTGCAGAAGGAGCACCTCGCTAGACCCCACTGCAAGCTTCGCTTGCTCTGATATGGACCATACACCATCACCAAGGTTGTCGGTGACAATGCCTTCGAGCTCAACATCCCACCGTTCCTTGGTCTGCACCCAATGTTCAATGTAGATTGTGTTCGACCATACTTTCCACCATTGTTGGACACATCTGACATTGAAAAACAACTGACACCAACAGAGATCAACCCTAACTGCATGGAACATGCCACAACTAATCAAATCATGGACACACATATCAAGAATTCTCGCCAATAAAGGATACAACTATATTGAGTTGTCAAAGCAGGCCAACCCCTTCACCAAGGACCAGGTTCAATATAAATTTCCTCACCTCATGGAGGCTCTGCACGCAATGGGGACCATTGCTTCTTAAGGAGAGAGGAATGATCGAGGTGTATATTGGTGTTCACCCACCGATTCCACCTAGACCCTCTAGTTAGTTTCATCCATTTCCTTGTTTATTTCAGTATTTAATATTTTTAGCAGTATTTTCGAGTCCTGGACTTCTGGAGAAGTTTTGACCCCCTAAACGGTGTTTCTTTGAGGTTCGTTGTAGGCTCATAGCCATAAGTAAGGGCCTGCGACAAAATCTGTAGTACTCAGAGAAACTTTTCCAACAAGGTATCATACACACCAAATATAGATAATATGACCAAGTTATGACCCCGAGAAGTTGGCTAGCCAACTAACCTCAATGGGGCCCACAAAATCTTGGCGTTACATCTCTTGGGGTTGGGGTTTTCTCATGTTTATCAATAATAAATAGGCCCTTGAGCCTCATTGTAACCTAGTTCAGTGGGCATGGAACCACAACATCTCTTCTGAAAGATAAGCTACCATCGCCCGAGCTATCTTATTTCCATTCTATTTGTAAGCATAATTCAATATTTTTCTATTAATGAAATGAAGTGTTTTTTTGCTACATCTATGTATTTATGATTATATCTGTAATTTGTTGTGTTCCTGTTTAAGTTTGGATCAAAATCAAGGAGGATTTGTTCCAGGCAGGCAAATTTTTGATAATGTGATCACGATTTAGAAAGCAATAGACTCTAGCTAGTGGAGATGAGATCAAGGCATGATCATAAAGCTTGACACGGAAACATGTTTGACAAGGTTAGGCATACATTTCTCTTCTAGTTTACGAAGAAAATGGGATTGCATGAAAGGTTCATACAATGGATAACTCTATGTATTAGCTCGTCGTGGATTGCCCCTTTGATCAATGGAAGAGGTACTCAATTCTTTAAAGCATCCAGGGTTGCCCCCTATCTCCATTCTTATATATTTTATTGGCAGATTCTCTGAGCAGGAGATTGGAGTTTGAAAGAAGTTTGGGTCACCTTCCAGGAATCCTTTTTTCTGAGGGTGTCAAAAGCATCAGTCATGGGCAGTTTATGAATGATATGATCCTTCTGGGTGGTGCCTTGGTGACAATAGCTAAAATATATAAGAAAGTTTTGGACAATTTTATTTCGATCTAAGGGGGGTCAATCAATGAGGTCAAATCTCAAATTTATACATGGAACATCAACTTTGCTCGTATAAAGAAAATTGAGGATGCTCTTGCCTTTAATCAATAAGGGAATGGCCAAATTTCAAATATCTGCGAATGCCTATTTGCTTGAAGAAGCCTTCTGTGAAGTCTTGGTAGGGGGTTTTAGATAAGATCAAGATCAATATGGAGAATTGGGGTGCTATATAGCTCAACCTTGCTGGCAAAACTGTCCTAACCAAAGCGGTATTGTCTCCCATCCCTTTGTTCCAATTTTTTGCTCTTTTGGCTCCGAAAAGAATTTTAAACAAGTTGGGAACTCATATGAGAAAGTTCCTTTGGGAAGGAGGGGAATCTTTGTCCAAAAAGTTCCACCTTGTAAAATGGGCCACGATCAGAGCTCTGAAGCTCCATAGTGGTCATGGTATCATAGATCCTGAGCTAATGAACATGGCTCTCGGAGAAAAATTACAATGGAAAATGAAGACATAGACAAATGCTTGGTGGGTTCAAATATTGATGGAAAAATACCTCCAAGAAGCTAATGTCGACCATCACTCTCGTCAATGCTCTCCCATGTGGAAGCTTATCTCAATTGCCTCTTTTTATTATTATTATCAATTCTCACTTATGTTGGATTCCCGAGAATGGTGAAAGCATCAAATTGTGGGAAGATTCAATCTTTCACCTCCCTCCATTGGATCAAGAAGCGAATCTTCATCCTTCAAAAGATTATCTAAGCGCTCAGGGCATTAAGACTCTAGTGCACATCTCTACATGGTATGCAGATGGTCTATGGAAGCGCTGGAATTTGGGAATCCTCCCTAACCATCTAAAACATCTGGGTGAAGGTTTATTAAGAAATATAGTTGGGGAGGCTCCTACTAATCAAAATCAATATTATAAGTTGGGTTGGAACGACTCTTCTTACTCGGTCAATCAGGGCTAGTCAAATCTGTTATTTCGCTTTGAGGTACCCCCCAAATATTCCATTTGGAACAAAGTCTGGACATCAAATGCTCTCCCCAAAGTTAATATGTTATGTTGGATGCTTCTCCACAAAAATATTTTGACTTTAGAAAATCTTAAGAAGAAGGGAATTTCTGGACCGTCGAGATGTCATTTGTGCGAAAAACAAGAAGAATCTATCCAACAACTTTTTGTTGGAATGTTCTTATATTAAGAAAATTTGGTCAATTGCCCTTGGTCCTCTTTTCCCAGACTTTGTTGGCCCAACAACTTCCAGTGCTGGTTTTCTTCATGGCATAAGCACTGTTCAGGCCCTCTTCAATCTGAATCCCATTTCAAATACCTCTGGATTTCCCTTCGCAGATTTAGATCTCTCGAAACTCATCATTTTCAACTCGCTTTACTTTTCAGCCAAGTCTTCTGCCCTTAAGGCTCTATCCTTTTGTTGCGAGTTGAACCCTTTCCAGTCGGACTTGGGTTTTAAAAGTTTGGAAGGTCAGTGGGTGGGTTCTCTCTCTCTCTCTCTAGCCCCCTTTTGTCATTTCCTTAAAGGCCCCTCATTCAAGATGGAAACTTCATATGTCTCCTTATGCACTGAAATAATGGAAATCCCATTAACAAAAATGGATTCTTCACTTTGATGGGGCTTCTTAGAAAAACCCAGGGGTGGCAATATGGGGAGTGATTTTATGTAATCCTGTTGGAATAACTGAATTAAGATATGCATGGGGATTGGGTAGGAAGACTAACAATCAAGCCCTCTATGGACTTTATCAAGGCCTCAATATTGCAAAAGATAAAGGTATTAATGACTTCATCATTTTGGGTGTCTCATTGATCACAATCTTGTATCTTACTTAATCTGACATCCCAAAGGACAATTCCCTCTCATAGATTCTATTTCATATCAAAAGCTACAAATTTCTAGAATTTTATCATATCCTTAGAGGTAACAACGTGGAAGCAGATTTGGAAGCAAACAAAACTTGTGCATTCAGAGAATCCATGTTTGAAATCAATGGTAATATCAGTCTCATTCTCATTCCCTAAGGTCCAATGAATTCAGTTTCCAACATCTTGTTCAACTCTCTCTTTATTTTAAAATTTAAGTTTGAAATAAAGGTATTTCTCCCTTTCTTCTCTCTATGCTTCCGAGATTTATGTCCCCCCTTCTTCCTCCTATCTCCTAACTCCTTCCTCATCATCTCATTTCCCTGCCTCGCCCCTATCCCCCTTATTCCCTCCCTTCTCTTCCCTTTCTCCCACTATGTTTCCTCCCTTTCCATTTCGAATCCCCTCAAGCGCCTTTTCCATCATGTCGCCATTATTGTGTTAGTTAAGATGTCCTTTCCCTGCTAAATTCTTAACCTGGCTTCATGTGATATCCGTCGCTATGCAGAGGTTGATCTCCCCTATTTGCTTTCTTACACTTTCAAATTTCTATGGTTACATTATTGGAATCACCCTATGGCCAGATTTCTGAAGAATTTTGTTGATGGGCATCTGAGCGAAATTAATGAAGTAATGATGTCAATCGTGTGGCAAGACAAGTGATTGAAGATAAAATGGCTCTCAATTTGGCTCAGCCTCCACCCAGAATTCAATAGCTCTGTATTCATGCTCGTGGCTGAGGAATTAAACAAAGGTTTGGTCTTTGTATCTAGTTCTGCTCTGTGAAGAGCCTCCATACATGACCCTAATGCTTTATCTTGTAGTAGGGAAGTCTGAGGATCGTCACTTTTGTTTGTGGGTCATTTGGCGCAAAAAGCTCTCTGGATCGTAGTGTTCTTCTATTGATCCTAGCTTTATTGCTCCATGGAGAAACAACCCTACACATGTTAATCAGTTCAAAAGTAACTTTGTGCCCCCTTTGTTTGGTTTGGCAATTTCCTAGTTTCAGTATAGGAAAGAAAGTCCCTATAGACTCGGCTCCATTTGTTCAGTCACAAATGATTGGGTTGGGTTTTTGGGAAATTGTTGGTTTGCAAGCTCAAGTTGTTACAACCATGCCCTTAGAAGCCCGAATTTCAATCCATTCACTCACAACACAATATCTCTCTTCTTTGTCAACTTGAGTTGGCCGAGCCCATTTTGGCACAACAACCACTCTATTTAAATGGATTCTAGCACCAATTCTAATGCCTTCTCTGATGCCCATCCATGTTCTAATTGCATTTATGAAATAGAAGCTTTGCAGAGGGAAAACTATGATCTTTAGGTGAAGTTTTCGAAGATCTTCCATGCTCAGATTGAACAAGAAGAACACATTTTGACTCTCAAGCAACAAATTTCCAGGCCTGAAGACGAGGTTGATGCTCTTAGAGGGATCATTACAAATCTCAAGCTCAATAGACCTTCACCAGTTCTTCAGGTCCAACATTCAGAGCTTCCAGCTAATCCAAATAGAGACCTTAATAAGCCAACTTCAAAATTAGAATGATCTTCATGGGGTCTTTTGTTGGGTTACAATTTTTGTGGGTTCTTTAGTCTATAATTTCAGTAGGCAGTGCTTTTATGTGGATCTCTTTGTAAATTTTGGGTTGTCGCTTTCAGTAACAAACACTGTAATGAACTCTCTATTAATTGGTTAGTGCCTTGTTAATATGTCAATAGGTCGTCATGCAATCTTATGTGGGTTGGCAGCCCGCTGGTTTTGAGACAATTATGAAACTAAGATGTTGTACTCCCGATGTATTTGTTGCGACGAGGCACATAATTACTTCTAATAATACTCATTTTTGTTTAAAAAAATTTATAATAATTTAATTTAACAATAATATTATAAGTTATTTAAATTCAAGTTTGTAATAAGGAGGGAAAAAGATTGTGAAGAAAAATATAAATTAGTGTTTAAGAAAGAGAGAGGTTATCATGGGGATAATTTTGATAATAAATCAACGTGAAGGATAAAGGAATATATTACAATAAATTAATGTTAATGGATATTGACACTATGTAGTTGGATTAGAAATTTCTCTAAAGAAGAGAAAGGGAAGATATTTTGAGGAAGGAGGAGATGTGAAGCATATTGATATTGTGAGATACATATTAAGTAAGAAAGATGACAAATTTAATTAGAATTGAGGTTAGGTTAGAGGGTTTAGGTTCAAATGGAGTAAGATTCAAAATCAGCTTAACCTGTAATCATGTAAAATGATTGGGCTTAAGTTGTAATCCAATCGTGTAAAATGATTGAGATGTATCCATATTTCAAAAACTTTTGTAATAAATGAAGATAATAAAAAATGAGATCAAAACTTTAGATTTATAAAAAATTATTTATAATAAAATTTATTAATAAAATATTAATTAAAATGGCCCATCATTATACTATTGCATATTAAGAAATGTTAATAAACAAGTACTTCATCATACTACTTCCATGTTAATAAACAAATACATCATTATAATAATTCCATATTAAGAAATGTACATTATTATACTAAATCCATATTAACATCATGTTAATAACCTTTAAAAACCTTTTTCCGTAAACACCCCTTTTTTTTAAGTGAAGCAAGAGTTAAAAGCAATATCCCACATGGCATTACAAGTCATTTCGTTTGTTGGCAACACTCGTCCTTCACACTGAAGTTTTTCAAGAAGGCCAGACTTTTAACGCTGAAAAACAGCGTGCCGCAAATTCTCACTTGAACCCCACATACATATATACTCTCCATGCCCGATAGAGGACAACAGGCGTGGAGGGAGGGCATACATAGATAGACGCTTGCTCTTTTTCGTTTAAAGTCTTGGGTTTGATCGATCATTCAATGGAGAGCTCATCTGCAATGGTGCCATTTCCTTTACTTACAACACCCATTGAATCAACGTACAGACCCTGTACAATTCCTTACCGCTTTGCCTCGGATTCTCCCCGCAAGGCCACTCCAGCTGAGCTCGCTTGGATCGACGTCTTCAGGAAGTCCATCCCCTCTTTCAGGCAAGTGCAAATCATAGATATTCTCAGTTACAAATTTTGAACATATGCAAGGCAGGCTATGACATTCTGTTTAGCACTTGATATTTCATTCTAGTTTTACACTAGATACACAATATTAAATTTATATAAAATGTTTCCGTGTTTCCTGTGCTATGACCTATTCATTGAAATGTGGTGAACCTAAATCTATGGGAAATGACCATTTATAATGTAAGAATTGAGTTAAAATCGTGTTCTGCTTATCATTGGTCCCTACCCTCGAGATTCGGGAAACTTCTAACATGTATTCAGTAATTTAGGTGTTTAAATAAACGTAACCCTTCACTGATTAGATTCTAATCTGAGGTTCCTCTATTTGTGAACAAACCGAGCTAATTGCCCAGGGAGATATGTGTAGTATGATCAGGGTCATATAGAAGGCGTTTTGCATATTCTCTCAGCCCCCCTTTTCCCAAAGTTTGGTCAACCCAAGGGAGAGAAGAGTATTCCAGTTTACTGTTCTTTGTCTTTGTTAGCTTGGGGTCTTGATTGACTGTAGTATGAACTGCCAGACGCAACTTAAGCGAACATTTTCTTACCAAGATCCCGGATAAGCTAGAGATAACAGCGTCATATCTTTTACTGGTAGTGCATTACCCCTAGCAGTAGCCAACAAAATTCAATTAGTGACAACGAATCAAGGTAGGAAGAATACACTGTAACAGTAGGCAGAATACTTTGTAGACGAAGTTATGTTAGATCCAATGCAAATGATTACAAAGACTAGAGAGCAGGAAAGCTGATCCTAGAGGACAGTGTAAAGGGGATCATGTACCATCGATGGTCAGCCAGTAGATCCCAGACAATGCCAGAGTTAGAGCGTGTTTCTGGAGAAGATCCCTCCTGCAGCTAAACTCTGATGTAATTTGGGAACTGAAACAATACGGCGAGCAAAGGTACAGACTATTCATATCATGTATGAGATGGAATAATTCAGTTCAAAGACTCTGCCCACAAGTGGACAGCTCCAGTATCGAATCAGTCGAATGTAAGAAATGAATGGATGTGAGTTTGGAAAAATATGTGAATTGAGAAGGCATATGTTTCTTTCTCAGTGGATGTCTGCAAAAATAAGTTGACATAGATGAAAGGCGACAAATTGATCTGCTTCTATGTTGCAGGAAACGTGGGGTAGGAGGGCTTTTCCGTACGGAAACGAGTATGAAACGCTGAAACGCGTTTGGTACAGCCCTGAAACGCGTTTTAGGCCGTACTGCCACGTTTCACGAAACTGAAACGTGGTCAGTACGGCCTGAAACACGTTTCAGGGCTGTACGACCCATGTTTAAGCATTTACTTGTGTTTTTTTTTTAATTTTATTTATTTATTTATTTGTTTTCTAATCTATTCTTACGTTAGCCTAGTGACTTCTAGTTGCTTCCAGATGCCTGTCTAAAGTTATAAAAGTGAACTTTTGCCCTAGTGTTGATATGCAGTTCATGGTAATGTTAAATTCTTAAAGTAAAAGGATGGATGAAAATGAAATGATTCAGGATGTTTGAGAGTGGTTTCGCCCTCATTAAATTTCATATAGAGAAAGTAGAATTTTAGATCTCACTCAAAATCCAGCAGACTTATCTGTTTTTCAGGATTTCAGGATTGGGGGGATTGCAATGTTTCCAAGATGTTTTCATTTTCATCCATCCTTTTACTTAAATTTTTAACATTACCATGAAATGATTCAGGATGTTTGAGAGTGGTTTCGCCCTCATTAAATTTCATATAGAGAAAGTAGAATTTTAGATCTCACTCAAAATCCAGCAGACTTATTTGTTTTTCAGGATTTCAGGATTGGGGGGATTGCAATGTTTCCATTGGATTTTATCATGTACTAGGGGTATGGAACTTGTATTTAATCGAGAGAACAAAGCCCTCTATGCAGAGGAGACTCCCAATAATCAAGAGAATGTAGGGTACTAGGGTATGAAACTTGTATTTAATCAAGAGCACTAAGGTCATTCGACTATGTAGGAGGAGACTCCCAATCAAGCACGAGACAAAAAATTAGAAATTTCTCGTGGTTGATTTTAGATATTTCTATTTTCATTATGTGATTATTCATGAGTAAATGTGATGTAAATTTAGATACTTATAGTTTATGCATTGACATTTGACAATTTTATCATAATGTAATAAATTAGAATGTACCATATATGCTTTATGATTGCACATATTTCTTAAATGTCCTAATATATATATATATATATATATTCGCGTTTCCCCGTTTCCAAAATTTGGGGAGGTCGCGTTTCGTATCGCTTCCCGTTTCGGAAACTCGTACCCGTTTCCCCGTTTCGTGCAACCTTGATCTGCTTCCAGGCATGCTACTTGTAGCAAGCACATGGCAGAGTTCCCATTCACTAGCCTTAAATGTTGAAAATGCTTCTCCAAATATTCTTACATCTCTCCTCATAGACAAGAAGATTGATGTCAGATCTCATCCAATAGGGGACTTACTGATATTTATGAATCAACAATTGTGACAACTGTTTCTATCTCCTCAGCCTATACTGGAGGTCCCTGTGACCCTAAAGACCATGCATCTTCATCAATATTCACATCCCGGTTCACCACTATCTTCCTCTAAGATGGAAAACAGATCTTGTATACCCCAGAGGATTAGAGGACTCACTGTAGCAAATTAGAATACCCTTCAAATTGGAGGGTTCAAGGTTCATCTTCTTATGCTTTAGGACGTGAATGTAAACTAGACTTTGAAACACCTTGAAATGAAAAACATCTGGGTTCTTTCTTGTGGAAGTTTTCTCTAGAGTTGTGTCCTTCAACTCCTCTTCAGTATGTAGACTGCTCTACACTATGCCTCTATGCAAAGAAACACAGGCAAATCTAAGTCGTGAACAATAGACTGAACAATCTCTACTATGGACTCGTTCTTTCTTTTCACAACCTCATTTTGTTGCAGGTTGTAAAGCCTTGTAAACTCCCTCTTGATTCCTACTTTGCAAAAGGAATCAAAATCATTGGATATACACTTCCCTCCATTATCTAATCTCAGTATGTTGATCCTCCTACCCATCTAGTTCTTCGTTAGAGCTTTGTACTCTCGAAACTTAGTAAATACCTCATCTTCATTAAATATATCTTGGTCTTTCTGGAAGAGTCATCACTGAAAGTAACATGATAAAGATTAACCATCAATGAAGTTGATGACATGGGTCTGCAGACATCTGAATGAATTAGATCAATGAACCCTCTTGATCTATGACCATTGCTTGGGAAAGAAGCCTTGTCATGCTTGCCAAGTGCACATTTCTTGCACATTCATCTCCTCTCCACCTTGAACTCTAGAAATCCAACCTCCATATCTTTTAGAAGAGGTAAAGATCCATAGTTCATGTGATTGAATCTTCTGAGCCAAAGCTCACATAGATACCATTGCTAGTCAACAAGGCTCTTTACTTCATAGCCAACACTTGACAAGAACACAACTATGACTTCTGATGATCACTCCCTAATCATCAAACTCAGTCCTACACTTCAAATCTGTTAGACAAGAAATTGAAAATAGAGTTTTAGTCATACCAGGGTCATACACTATCTTATGGAGTTCTAGAATTTCTCTTGCTAGCATCATAATGAGATAGAACCCAACCTAGTCAATGGGTACTTACCATCATCACCAAGCTCCATGTGCATGCTGGCATGTTGTTCCTCTAACATGAAGAATGTGATCTCTTTATTTTCATATGTCCACAGGCTCCATTGTTAATGTATCGCTCGTCACCTAAAATGGTGTTGGTGGAAGGGCTTGGCACCATGACAAAGGTAGTGTCAAGGTTGGTAGTCAACTCATCCGCACCTAAAGCTCTTGCATTTCTTGCTAATTGTTTTTATGGCCATTGCTTGTTACCTCCCCTTATTCTTTTCAAGACATTGAGAAGAATAATGGCCATGCTTTTTGCACTTTGAAGCACATGTTATGGTTGGAATCCAAGATGTTTTGTTTTGCTTTGACCAATTTCCTAGAGTGTTTAGCTAAATCCTTGGGATTTGTGGAAAGTACCAAATCCTTTTGTTGATTTTTGTAGCTTTGGAAGGTCTTTTGCATAGGATGGTGTGTTGTATGCAGGAGAAGAAGTCCTCTTTATGTTGGAAAATCTGAAGACTTGTAGATTAGAACTTATTTTCCTTATCATGATAATTACTTGTGATGTTTGTTGGTTATTTGTTACTTCTTTAGTTCTATTCATCAAGCAATTACCAAAACAATGAAGATCACAAAGAGACAGAGTACACAAGAGATAGGCTCCAAGCCAGCACAAAACACCTCCAAGGGGAAAACCCAAAAAATGCTTCTCTTCTTCTTTAGAATCTGCTTACAAAAGAGATTCCAGGACCCAAAAGCCAAAGCCAACAAACCCTCCAAGCCCCAAGTCAGCCCCCAACAAGATCTTCCTTGAGACAACTTCAGAACTTCGATACTGCTTCCTTGATGTTGCAATCTCAGCCCTTGCAATAGAATTTCGGTCCTGCAATCTCGGCCTCCTACAACTGCTTCAGAATTTTGACTATGCAATTTGTCCTCCTGTAACTACTTTAGAATGTCGGCCCCCTGCAACTGGCAAATTCACAAACCCTAGCGAAACAAGAGAGAAATAGACTTCGCTTTCCTCTTCTTCGTCCTCCCAGCTACTCTTCTTCACCTTTGTTATTGCAGATTGAACTTGCTTGATGTGATATTCCTACTTAGTGTTTCACTAAGTGAATATCGAATCTTGCTCAATTTTGGCGTATTACATTGTTTCACTTAGGAGAAGTGGGCTTAGGGGACCCGCATTCGATTTTTAGCATGAGAAGCACCCTAACATTAGAGTTCGATGGAAAGATTACGACTTTGGTGGAGTGTGGGGGCCACCACAAAGGAATTTCGGCCCACATGGAGAGTACGCTCTCATTGGAGCGAAATTGGTGAGGGAAATTTGATGTGGGCCCACATGGGCAACCTTGGAGGCAAATTGACAAAAGGAAGGAGGGGCTCTCATTTTGCTCATCATCTATCATTTTCAGAATTTGTCTTTTGACAAGAGCACGCTTGAGCAGTGAGCTAAGTCTGCATGTGCTGTTTAGCACACCGGGTGTTTCCGAGCAGAAATCCCAGCCCTTGCTTTGGTGGACTTCGAGTGCCAGCCCAAGGAGGGAGTTCTACTTCATCCCAATTCGTACCAGCAGCAGTGAGTCGAGTTACAATAGCAGGGAGAGTTACAGCAGCACAGGGACTGCGCAGTCATAGCTAGAGGCACTCCGGGAAGTTGTGGAGATAGGGGAGTTTGTGGAGGAAATTCGGAGGGAAGGCTTGGGGAGCCTTCTAATAGGGTTTGCAGACATTTTTGGGGCATTCAACAACAAAATCTTTAGGTGGGTTGATTTACCTAGCAGGAGAGCTAGTCAAGCCCAAGAGGGTCGAAATTCCGGGGTCAAGCTTTGGCCAAACCCTTCGTGGGTTATTCTGGGTTTCTTGAGTAGAGGCCAGGATTAATTTCTCGGAATTTTCTAAGTAGCGGAGAGGGTTCTAACAACAGATCATTTCAGGCAGCAACACCTTTTTGGGCATTTACAGCGCAACACTTGGGCCGAATTAGCAGCAAATTGGAGGAGGGTGTTTCATTGTTCATTTTGGGCTTTTGCTAGCTTGCCTAGAGCAAGCCCAGGTGCACACATTCCAACACCTTGTTGTACACCTCTTTCCATTAATAAAATGAGTACACAGTGCAGTTTGGATGCCAATTTCGTGGTCTGATTGTTTGTTTTGATTTCATGGTTTGTTTGTCTATTTTGCTTTGCATATTTACTGTTAATTTTCTTTAGGGATATTACACTTGGGATGAGTGTCCAAATGAGTCGAACTTCACTCATTTATAAAGCCTTTTAGGCCGACTTGGTCTTGGACTTATCTTATGGTTTTTTCTTGACAAAATAAATATTTTCCTTCATTACAATGAGTCCAAATGGGACTATGACACATGACCAATATTATTCTTTATCCTAGAAAGACCTAGAAGACCTAAAAGCACGAAGAACATGCTTTTGACTCAAACTTGAGTATGAAACCCATACTCCAAAATAAAATATAATTTATTTTTCTTTCCTTTTTTTTTCTTTATAAAGAATATACAATGTCATGATTACATTTACATTATAATGAAGACCGAACCTAGTTACAATTTTCAACACTCCCTCTTAATTAGGGAGGTATTCATGGTACAAGGAATCTCAATCTTGAAGCATTCTCATAAGAAGAGTCAGATTGATAAGCCATATTTTTGTCAAGCATCTTTATCATAACCAACATTGTCCTTGAAGGCCTTAACTGGACAAGCTCATCTTTAATTATGAGCATTATGCTGGGAGGCTTTACGTGAGCTGCCACACTACCTCTCAAGGCACATACCCCATTCAAATGTCTACAAGGTATGTCCTTTTAGGACTATTCTTATCTTGGATTCCCAAACCTGGATCCTCAAAGAATATCGGTCCTCTTCAACTACTCTTATCTTGGATGCCCTACCTCATCCTCAAAGAGCTTCGTCATCAACTTTTTTCCCTGGATTCTCCAATCCATAAGAAGTTCAAATCTAGATGCTTATCCAATCCTCCAAACTCCATTCTTTCTTTATGGCCTTCACTAAGACTTACGATTGTTAGTCCTAGTTCAGTGCCTGACCCATAAAGACAAGAACCATCCGATATCACTCCCTTTCAATCAGGGAAGAGATATCCACCAAACTAAGCTTACATCTCAGGTACTCAAGCTTCTTGTTTGATAACACTTTAGTAGGTATGTTAGCTACTTGTTCATCTGTAGGCAGATAATACAACTCCACGACCCCATCTCTTACCAAGCTTCTAATGTAGTGGTACTTGTTTATATGCTTTGTCTTCGCATGAAACACCGAGTCGTCTGTCAATCTTAGGCAACTCTGATTATCACAATGTATCCATGTAGGGCTACGCAGTCCTTCAAAGTTCAAACAAGTCTAATAACAACTTCCTGAGCCAAACAACTTCGTGATAGACTTCGCTTGCAACAACATATTCAGTTTCAGCACTACCCAAAGCAACTGTATCCTACTTTCTGCTCATCCATGAGACCATGGAAGATTCCAGGCTGAAGCATCCACCTCTCATGCTTCTTTTGTTTGTCTCACTGCCATCCCATTTTGAATTTGTATATACCACTAATTGGATTTCATTATTAGTGTACCAGGGGTAGTGATATAGAGTCCCATGTAAATATCTTAGGATATGCTTGGCTGCAATCCAATGATCATGTTGTGGCTCCATTTGAAACTGACTTAGGACATTCATTGCAAAACAAATGTCCGGTCTAGTGTTTACTACATACATCAAGGACCCAATCAGTTGTCTATAGCAAGTAGGATCCACTGTACTAGATTCCAAACTCCTTAGCTTCTTCAAATTGGTAATCAGAGGAGTCATCAAAGGCTTGCAATCCATCATGCCATACTTTTGAAGCATCTTGATCACATACTTACCTTGACCAAGATATATCTCACTTGGCTTCTGCCACACTTCTAGTCCTAAGTAATAATGCATGATCCCAAGATCCTTCTTATCGAACTCAACTGCCAACTGCTTCTTGCATTCGATGCTCTACACCTGTGACTTGTAGATCATCCACATACAAGAGTATGATAACTGGTTCACCCTGGACCACCCTGATATATATGTTAGGTTTGCAGTACTCGTGGTAAAACCAAGTCTTAGTAGGTATGCACCCATTCTTGCATACCAAGCTCTAGGTGCTTGCTTTAAACCATATAGAGCCTTCTTCAATCTGCAGACTTGTGTCTCCCTCTGATTTATTTCAAAACGTTGAGGCTGCTCAATGTAAATCTCCTCATCGATGGTCCCATTTAGGAAAGCTGTCTTGACTCTTGACATCCATTTGATGGTTGTTCCATCCCTTAGTAGCAACCAACGAAACAAGCGATCTTATAGTTGTGTACCTAGTTGTGGGAGCAAAGTTTCCTCGTATTCAATCCCTTCTTTTTGTGAGAAGCCCCTTGCTACAAACCTTGCTTTGTATTTATCTATGCTCCCATTTGCATCCTGCTTTATTTTGTAAATCCATTTTGAAGTAATTGTAGATTTGTCACTTGGCTTAGGGACAATTTCCCACATATCATTCTTCATTATGGACTGGTATTCTTCCTGCATAACACTTCTCCACTCTTGATGCTTAGCTGCATCCTCATAGGATGAATGTTCTACTTCAATTAGCTTTGTCATGTATGCAACATATCCAGAATACCTCTTCGGTCTCTTACTTCCCTGGATGTCCTTGATGTTGTATGTCCTTCTACCTCTTGAAGAGTAGTTTTCAACCAAACAAGCCTCTTCCTATTTTTTGGAACAATTACTTGTTGTATGCAACTGGGAGTTCGAGTGAGCATAATTTTCCAGGTGGAGCGCGCAAGAGGAGGGTTGAGATTTGCTTGAGGATGACGTCGAGGGGGTTGAGGCCGCACTAGTGAAGCGACCAAGTAGCTCTCGCAGTGCCAAACTCGTTAAAGACAACTAGCAAAGTGTAGGACAAATTTTTGGGGGCCGATTTTCTAGGTTCCATTAGCTGTATTTTTAGAGGGCCATTTTCCCTGTTATATTTGGTAGCTAGGGAGAAATTCCCTAGCTCTCCTTCTCACATTTGACTAAGCAAAGGAAATATTATTGCAAGAAGCCATATATAATAAAGGGAATTTGATTTCTCATCAAGTCAGCTTCTATTGGAGGGAAATATTTAATATGAAATCCAAAATATCCCATGTCGTCTCCCTTATGAAAAGCCTCGTCCCAATCAATTATAAATTGTCATTTGATATGGATCATTTGGTAGAGTCAAGGATCTCGATTTCCTCTTAGGCTAGATGTGTTTACTTCTGTGGTTTGTATACCTTCACTATGGGCTCTGCGGTTCATAGACTTGGTTCTGTTCTTTCATGGCTTGCTCTTAAAAAAAATAGAGGCTCGCTATTCTTCAACTGTTGTTCGTGGTTTGTATGGTCATCACACCATTTTGTATGAGCATCGAATTACATTGTGGGCATTGCGCTGTTTTTTATGGGCACCATATTACATCATGGGCATCACACTATTTATATATGGTTTGTTTTAAATCTGAGACATAGGCATTTGTTCATGGATGGTTCGTATTTTTCTATCTGAGGCTCGATGGATCACATACATTATATTCCGAGGGCTCAATATATTTATACTATGACATTTGGTACCTGTGGCATCGTGACATCCCATATATGTGGCATTGTATGCATATATGTGGCATCGCATATATATGGATTGTATTGATACTTGTGACATCGCACCTGTTTTATGAGGCATCGCACCATGTCTATGGAATTGTATCCATGGCATCGTGACATCTCGTATATGTGGCAGTGTATACATATATGTGGTATTGCTCATATATGGATTGTATCAGTTCCATGAGGCATCACACCAGTTCCATGAGGCATCACACCAGTTATATGAATTGTATCCGTGACATTGTTCTTACATAGCATCACATTTCTATGAGGTTCATTCCTTTTACTCTGTGGCTTGCTCAATTCCTTGTGGTCGCATGATAATGTATGGATAATGACTTGAACATTAGAAAGTGAATCTTTGTCATGACAATAGGATCAAGATGTTACAATGACCCTTTTGATATGACTATAACCATATAAGAGCAGAGTGACCTTGTGTAGCCATGCATTATTATTATGACAGTAACCCTACGCATGACAATGACATCTTGATAACGGTAAAACAAAATACCGTATTCTCTATGATAGTGAACCCTTGATGGCAGTGACTTATATATGGCAGTATCTTTGATATAATTGCAGTGACCTCAATAAATGATGGTAACTTTAATACATGGGAGTGTCCTTGGTATAACAATGTTCTTGTAGTAATAAAGTATATGACAATAACCCTAATGGATGACATGGCAACAACTTTGATTGATCTTGAAAGTCTGGGTCATGGCTGTAACTTTGATAACAGTAAGATGGCAGTAATGATAGTAATGCATAATAGTGGCAAGATGTATGGCAGATCATATGAGGATCATGTATGATCCTTGGTTGGCCTTAGATGGCTTAATATGTTTGACATGTGTCTATGTACTTTGTATCTCAACAGAACAATTGATGAATATCTAATAGAAGAAGAAAAAAATGAATTTCGGTCTTTCCCCCTTTCGAGGCTTTGCTCTGGTCTCCGACCTAATCTTGGTGTCTCTATTGTGCATGCTTTTCTTCTGTTGATCTTTCTGCTATTTTTTGTTCTTTCTACATAATTGCTAATAATGTTAAGATGTTATGGGGTGAATGTGATATGAAAATGATGAAAAGTTCAAAATGTAATTATCTATAACAAAGAACAATGCAGCCCTAAGGAAAACTAACATGGTATCAGAGCTGGGCTAAAGAAAAGTCATTGAAATGGCCCCTGTGAAGGCACTGATGATGGAAGCAAGTGAAGATGGCGTAGACCTAATGGAATGCTAGGGTTTGAAGGAAACCCTAGGGAAGTCCTTTTATATAGAAGCTAGGGTTTGGGAAAACCCTAGGAGTGGCCGTGATATTTGAAAGTGCCTGGTATGAATCAAAATTATTCAGTGATGTAATTTCCTGACAGATTCAAAGAAACCCTAGTATGAAACTTCTTGATATGACATGATCGGTGAGAAGCCCATGACAGATCTAGAGAAACCCTAGGAGAAGGGTATGTAACAAATTCAGTAATCATCGTATACATTGACAATTGTTCGCGACTACCGATGAAAGAAGATAAAGTATACAGGTGGCGCTCAAGAAGATACATTTCTTCTGCTGCTAGCATGTGGTTGATGGACATAGGTGACTCATGGAGGCTGGATCCAAAGGGAGCTAATAGCTTCCTTCAAACCTCATTAAAGATAAGTATTTTCAAAGCTTATGTTATGACACTGCTCTTGTTTAGATATGTCATTCCTCCTGCACAGATATTTGAATACTCCTTTCACTAACATCTTGGATAAGGAACGCTGATCCTTCTTAAAGATCATCATGATGTGGAGCATTGCAGGAAGAGTTAACACTCAAAGGGAGCTAAGAGCCTTTTACTATCTATATTAAAGTTAAGTACTTTCAAGACTCATGTCATTTCTTTGTGTCACTATTCTTGTGAATTTATTCTTTTCGATTATTGGTGATTCTTCATGCATGGGTATTTTTATTTGTTTCACTAACTTCTTGGATTAGGATGTGATCCATCATGAGGATCATCAAAATGCAGAGTAGTGTAGGAAGAGTAAGCTTCTAGAGGGAGTTGGTGTAGGAAACTTCAAAGGGAGCTAGAGCAGGATAATACAAGAGCCACTCTTTCATTTAGAAAAGGAAGACAATCCTGCCTCATCACCAGGTACACTTTCATTATGATTATTTATTTATTGCTCTTACTCTTGTTCTATGGTCATAGGTACATCTGATGAATGTGAGAATCATGCCCCTCTATATCTAAGATTGAGGATGATGTAGAGCCATCCCATGACTTATGAAAAGGACAAGAGCTCAAGACCTTAGAGGAAAGATTATAGTCTCGCTGGTTTACTGAAGGAGCTTCTTACTTAGAGGGAGTAGATTTAGTGTAACAGTCCAATATGATGCTAAGAGCAATATATCCTTTATGAAAGGGCTATTCTTGATACCTGAGATGTAGTAGTGTCTGATGCTTTCGTGTTATGGTTCAAATAATGATATGCTTTCAGAGAAAGAAGACTAAGATGAAATCCCAGCTTTTGTTGTCTGATGCATTTGATGTATGTGGAGTGAGATTCGTTTATGACATACCTGGGAAGGAGGCATATTTGCAGTTTGAGGAGCATGAGTAATAAATTCATGATTGTGGATTAAAGAAAGCTTCATATGAACTCTAGCAAGTCCCTTGGGCTTGGCATGCTTGAAATATTGGACATTTGATGCGACCTCTGATCTCTCTTCATGATTGAAGGTACGTCTTTGATATTTGGTTTTATAAACTAACAAATTGTTTCTGACATGATTAAGTGTATTTCAACATTCAATGTCAGAGGGAGTTAATCCTTGATGATCCACTTCCTAAGAGTAGAAGTGTAACAGAAAAATGACGAGGCTTTCCTTGTCAAGGGAAGCATGCAGTCAGAAACTTGGCATGATGGTTTACACTGAAGCAGTTGAGAGAGTCTCCTCTTTAGATTCATTTTTTGATGGAATCCCATGATGAGCCAACAACTAGATGGATTTTTGCTTTGTAACATGTTGTATGAGCTAGATAGAACCTGGACATGTGTTGAGATACCTAGATGATGTAGTCAATTTATGATTTGAAACCCACTACTGAATACTTGAGACTATATGGATATTTTAATAATATTGAGCACATCTGAGTGTTGTCTTAGGTTTGCTATGATTTCTGGATGAGACAGGTATTGAAATTTGTTGCTTTGAGTGGCATTATGCATTGATGCTAGCATGACTAGCTGCAAGTCAGTATGGTTGAGAAAGCTCTTTTAAGCTGTTTGAGCATATGATGGGCAGAACTATGATTTACTGTGACATATTGTGGGATCCAATGTGCAAAGAATCTTGTGTTCCATTACAGGTCTGAGCACATTGAGATCATATATCACTATATTCGGGATATGATGCAGAGAGGAGCGATGAGACTCCATCACATTTTGATTAATGAACTGGTAGACAATTGGATCCTTGTGTTGCAGCATGTAAAATTATGGTTGACCTGATATTCTATAGGTGTCGTGCACTATGGCCAGGACTGACAATCGAAAGCCTAGTGAAGGCTCTGATGAGAGAGAGGGGTCACGACTGATTGAGAACATTGGGCATGCTCTCCCCCCTTGTTGAGCTCCTAGGGTGAGGAATGGAGTAGTAAGGGCTCTTGGGGTTGGGGGATCTCTGGGCAATAAGATAGGATGTGATCCTTACCCCTGTGGTAAGTTGATCTCCCCTATTGTTGCTTTGACAAAGTATACCCCAATTGGCATCCTACCCACAAGCTAGGCTTATTGGGATTGGTTCTCCCCATCTGGAAAATGGGTTGATATGATTTGAGATAGGGTGTGATCCTTACTCGGCTTGGTGAGGCGATCTTGCTCAAGTCAATGTCCTCGATCACTTGTGACCCCTCTCTCTCATCAATGCCTTCACTAGGCTTACAACTGTTAGGCCTGGCCATAGTGCATGACACCTAGAGATGATAAATCGATCTCACCTATTGCCACTTTGACAAGTATACCCCAATTGGCATCCTACCCACAAGTTGGGCTTATTGGGATTGGTCCTCCCCATCTGGCCAATGGGTTGAGATGATTTGAGATAGGGTGTGATCCTTAGTCGGCTTGTTAAGGCGATCTCGCTCAAGTCTTAGGATGTAGGTGTTCTACCACTTAACTCTTGAGGGTCTAGAAAGAGGATCAACGGACAATAGGACAAAGTGTGATCCTTAAGTTGATCTCGCCTATTGTCATTAGATGAGAGGACAGAGTGTGATCCTTAAGTCGATCTTGCCTATTGTCATTGGTCAATAGGACAGAGTGTGATCCTTAAGTCGATCTCGCCTATTGTCATTAGATGAGAGGACAGAGTGTGATCCTTAAGTCGATCTCGCCTATTGTCATTGGTCAATAGGACAGAGTGTGATCCTTAAGTCGATCTCGCCTATTGTCATTGGTCAATAGGACAGAGTGTGATCCTTGCCTCTCATGGTAAGTCGATATCACCTATTGACATTAGATATAGGGTGGTAGCTGGGTCTCCCCTATGATTCTTCTTCTTCTTCTAGATCGAGATCGTTTAGTTGATAATCAAAGGAAATTGAGATGAGATGGATGTTTTGTTGATATAACTGAGATGGAGGTCATGTGATTTGACCTGGAGATTAGTAGGGTTTGAGGATTGATTTCCCCTACCTTTGATTGTGCACTACTCTTCTTCCATAAGACAAGATGAGATGTAATAATGATGCTTGCCTTCCTATATTAAGTTATGTCATCCAAGATTGGACTTGTGATGCAGATGGAAATTCCTCCCTCGTTGAGAGGGAGTGTTAAATTTGGCATCTAGGGAGAAATTCCGTACCCTCCTTCCCACATTTGATTAAGCAAAGGAAATATTATTGCAAGAAGTCATATATAATAAAAGGAATTTGATTTCTCATCAAGTCAACTTCTATTGGAGGGAAATATTTAATATGAAATCCAAAATATCCCAAGTTGGCTCCCATATTAAAAGCCTCGTCCCAATCAATTATGAATATTCATTTGATATGGATCATTTGTTAGAGTCAAGGATCTCGATTTACTCTGAGGGTAGATGTGTTTACTTCTGCAGTTCGTATACCTTCATTATGGGCTTGACAATTCGTAGACTTGGTTCTGTTCTTTCATGGCTTGCTCTTAATAAAAATAGAGGCTCGCTATTCTTCATTTGTGGTTTGTGGCTTGTATGGGTATCACCATATGGATAACTCTTCACCGTATGGGCATTGCACTGTTTTGTATGAGCATCGAATTACATTATGGGCATTACACTATTTTGTATGGGCATCAAATTACCATATGGGCATCAAATTTCCGTAAGGGCATCACACCGTTTTCTATGAGCATCGAATTACATTATGGGCATCACATCGTTTTGTATCGACATCGTATTACATTATGGGCATCATACTGTTTATATATGGCTCGTATTAAATCTGAGATGAAAGCATCTGTTCATGGACGGTCCATATTTTTTTGTCCGAGGCTTGATGGATTGCATACATTATATTTCAAGGGCCCAATATATTTATACTTGTGACATTTAGTATCTGTGGCATCGTATATATGTGGCATCATGACATCCCATATATGTGGTGGTGTATACATATATGTGGCATCACATATATATGGATTGTATGAATACCTATGACGTCGCACCAATTCTATGAGGCATCGCACCAATTATATGGAATTTTTATTGGAAATACTGAAAGTGGGGTGAATAAATATTTCTTAGCAATTAACACTTTTTAATCCTTTTCAGAGCATTAGTTATTCTTCAGTTATTATTAATGTTCTTCAACAATAATAATCAGCAGTAGACAACACCATACAAAAATGCAGGAAGATAAAACAATAGACACAGATTTTTAGGTAGAAAACCCCTCCGGGTAAAAAATCACTGAACGTTTCTCTAGTAATTGTCTTCTTCTCTCTTTAAAAGAAATATTAATTACATCAAGATTTCAGCTACAACGGAGGGATGTGTCAACTCCCTAATTCAAAGAACACAACCTGTAGGACACTACTTAAACCCTAATATCTTGCTATAGCCAGAAGGATGCCCCAACGCCC
Source organism: Pinus tabuliformis (assembly GCA_031772625.1). NCBI lineage: Eukaryota > Viridiplantae > Streptophyta > Pinopsida > Pinales > Pinaceae > Pinus > Pinus tabuliformis. The sequence continues at coordinate 1,640,353,357 of CM062819.1, read as the reverse complement.
TATAGATTAGGCCATAACCTGATGAGTACCCCAACACTCTATTTACCAGCTGCTGTCAGAAAGGATGCTTTGCTGCCCTATTAGTTTATCAACCACAATTGAATGGACGCCACAATGCCCTGTGCAGGTCACAACTTGCCCTAGCACCACCCTGAAGTGTTATCAGGCCACAACCTGAAGGTGACTCGAATCACCCAAAAGAGTCAGTAGATCACGTTTCACAATTTTTATACTAGATCCCCTATACTCCGAATCAATATAGAATAGTTGTAAGAAAGATGTAGAATAAATGTCGAATCTTTGTAACCACTGATCACTGCTCCCACACAATGATCAGTGCACAATGCTACACATCAAGCTATCATTGTTCAACTGCACATCACTGTCACTGCACACTGTATATCACTGTCACTACAAATTACTGCACAACTTCTGGCTATCATTGCATGTCATTTCTCATGAATGAATAGTTATCAATGCTCATATGCAGACAATCATACATTACGCTGCTCCACTGTTCTAAACTGCTCACAATGTTGCAAACATCTGGCGTTGTTACCATATGATGACACAAACTCAGGTGCCTCAGGTCATCCCTATGACCTGCCTTCAAAGCACTCAAGCTTGGCCCAACGAGGGCTACCAACATATGTTTGATCATTGTTGCTCAGATAATCAATGCTCTGGAGCCATTAATGTAACATCACCCAATGCAGTCATGTATAATCACTGTCCAAGAATGCTGCCACAAACCCACTGTAATGTAGTTACATAAATGTTGTCAAATCAGTACATTACATCAGCATGTCATCACAAGTACATTCCCAATGACTTAAATCACTATTTCACTGCTATTTCAAGTCAAAGTCAAGGCATTAAATTTGTGTCTATTCCAAGTGTCAACTCGCTGTCAAGTCTTTATGCCTATATGTCAGGTCTATATGTCAAGTCAATATGTCATGTCTAATAGGTCAAATCTATAAGTCAATATGTCAAGTCACTATCAATGAGTCAACCACTACTGCAATCATAAGGTCACTGCGAAGGTTCTATCACTTGCCATGTATCAATATCAAATCTATGTATCAATTCTGTTGTCATACGAAGTGTCTAGGTACCGTGACAACACTTAGAGTAAGGGCTGTCACTCTAATCCTTACTCTGTTTAGACTCTTTCCTAGACAAGTCAAGGGGGGTAGTCCCTAAGGTGAATGTATGAGGATAACCCGTGGAACACAGGCTCTAGGAGATTTTAAGGATGAACAACTTGATGAATTTAAAGCAAGTCTTGTTCAATTGAGATAGATTAAAATAAGACACAATCACAAGATAAAAATGACTACAGAGCAATGATTTTAATTTGAATTAACCATAGACTAAATAAAAACAAGTTATCCAGAGCAAAATTATAAATGTGGTAAAGCGATGATCATGAACAATTAAATGTAAGATGCTCAAAACTTTAGCATGTAGGATAATCTAGCAAAATTATCTTTCAACAACAATGAATATGATTTTTAAACATTTATCGCACCTTGACAATAGAGAAATCACAAAAATGCATTTAATCACCAAAAACATCAAGGAACTTTAAATTAGAATTTTAATTATTCCTTAGGCAATTACTTTAATGTGATAAATGACAAAGTAAAACAAATCAAAGGGTTAATAAATTAAAATTTTAATGGGCCATAGGCCACATTAAAATATTTAATGTGAAAGTGGAAATCCTCCTTCAATTTATTTTATTCTCAATTCTATTTTTAATTTTTTTAATATTTTAGATTTTTAAATTTTTATATTTATATTTAAATTTTTTAGATTTCAAATAAAAAAAGGGAAAAAATCAAAGTGTTAGAAAAAAAAAGAAAATCAAATGTCAGAAAGATTCATTTTTTCTAAGTTTTCGAAAACATAAAAATAAAGATTTGAAATAAGAAAACTAAAAAGAAAATAAATAAATGAAACCCAAAAATATCGAATTTGTTAGAAAAACCTAAACCTAAGCTAACATAAATAATCAAATTTAAAATCTAACCTAACTCAACAATACAGATGAAAATAAAAAAAAGAAAAATTGAATATGCTAACCATAACTAACCAAAACCTAAAAGCGAATACAAATGAAAAAAAGAAAAAGAAATGGAAGTGTGGGTTTGTGTTTGTGTTTGCAGGTTGGAATGGCAGCGGCTTAGCATCTCGACGGAGCAGCGGGAGGGCAGCAAGGGGTTGAGCTTGCATATGATGAAGGAGTGACAGACAGGATGAAGGAGAAGCTGCAGACAGGGTTTGTAGGCAAAGTAGTGTGGGATGAGGGACGAGCTCACGAGAGAGGAATGGAAGGAACACGGGTTGCAGGTCTGGAGGAGCCGAAAGGGGTTTCGAAGAGGCAGCTGCAGAGGAGGGAATCACAGGCCGAATGAGGGGACTTGGTCAATGACGGATTATAGAGGAGATGCTGTAGGAGAGTGCAGAGTTAGGGAGTGAGGGCCGAGGGGCAGATTGAGAGTGAGCAGGAAAGGGATATGCAACAAGCGGGTTAAGAAGGGTATGGATGCGAATGAAGGGCCACGAAAATGGAAGGATGGTAGAGGAGAACAACCACGGGAAGGAGTGAGCAGAGCAACAGGGATATGACAACAAATAGAGGCTTTCCCAAAAAAAAAAAATTTCGAAATTTTCTGCAGCACAAAAGCAAACAACCCTAGGCAACATACAGGAGAAAATGGTAGCCAAAGAACCCAAGAAAAATATTCAAAAATCTCTGATTAAGTTGATATATTCTGCTTTAGATTTATCAATGAAACCCTTAAATTTTTTTTTCCAGATTTAAAAAAAAAAACAAATTTTAAACCCTTGGATTGAAAATAATACCCCTGCAAATGGTATTGAGGCCAGATCTTACCCTCCAGGGCCTAGCTTTGGCTTCAAATCAAACTTCACTTTCAGATCTGCAACCTGTACCTGAAAACAAAAACACCCAGAACCTAGATATATAAGAAAAATAAATAGAACCTCAGAAACCCAAGTTAGAAAACAATTTTTTTTACAGATCTATGCACAAGAATGGTAGATCTATCAGATCTGAGGAGTATGAGTCCAACTCCGCTCCCAGATCTGATAATCTAAGGCTCTTAACAACTAGATCTATCAATTTCCCACACAAAAATTAATTTTTTAAATTTTAAAGGAGGTGCTTAACTCAAAACCCTTTTCATATCACCACTAAAATCTTATGATAAGCCTGGAGCTAACTTAGCTGGGCTTATCATAAAACATAGATCGAGAGTTGGTTGGTCCAACGAAAAACTTCCCCTAATGCTCAAGGATCTAAACATCAAGATTTTCCTGCAAAACTCAATCTAGTGATTAAAATAGAGCGAGAAAATGATAATAAAATTCAGATAAATAGAGATACCTGCTATTACATCCAAAATTTAAATTATCACTTAAACCCCAGCGACTGAGCAAGATACCTGTACTCAAATCACTTTTCAGAAGTTATCATTAATGGCTAAAAAAAAAATTCATGCATGAAAACAACACATTTTACAGTATTTCCATGAAGAGTAACACTAGCGAAATTTAGCCCCAAAGTTTTTCTTTATTATCTAAGAAAAATTACACAAGAGCTTTTAACTTAGCACACGACTCAAAGATCGGATGGATCAACCGACAAATGACTTCCTCTTTAAAGATAAATCTTCCAACGGCTAGTTCGGGTGATCATCGTCAAAGCAATCTCGACCGTTGATGATAATTAAAAGTTTTTTTAATCTCATCCATTGAAATATTCAATTCTTGAGGAAAATCGTATTTTTCAATTAAATGCATTTTAATTAACTCAAAAATAATGATTTTGAGTTAATTTCCTAAAAAATTTGACTTTGACTTAACCTTCAGTGACCAAAGGCTTAAAATTTAGCAAAATAATTAATTTACCTTAGTCCCAAGACTTTTTAAAATTTGATTTTTAAGGACCGACGAATTTTGCCTTTGGAGAACTTAAATTTACCTAGGTTCTAGAATTAATTAAATTTATGGATTAGGATTTTAATTAATTTTTGGCCAAAAAATTTAATTAATTAACCTATGAGGGGATAAATTATTTTTTCAACCCTCAAGACACTTTACATCATGATTTTCATATTTTTTACATCGTAAGGGGCAAAACCCATTTGTAATAGACCCTCACAGACTACCCATTTTTATGACACAAGTATAATTCAACAAACCAAACAATTTGTAAAAAAATAACCTAATCAAATAGTTAGGATTATTCCCAAATCATTTTTACATAGACTCGATCTATAACACTAGGACTCTCCTAAGATTTCAGTGACAAAATCCATTCTGGCTTTGGGGTAAGACTGAAGGAAAACTCTGCCGACCATTCGAGAATGGATCGGTGAGACAAAAAACCTCCTGGAATGTAAATCGTCACGAGAAAAAAAGGTTTACCTAGGCAATTACATACATGACATGGATTTGCTGAGATTATTTACATCATATACATGCAGAATGGGTTTACATTATAACATGATGATTAGGGTGATGATGATAGTTGAACGACATTGACACATCGATCAGACACTATCCCTTTTGCGAGAAAAGGGGTGTACTGCTATTGGTCGTTGACATGTAGTGGTCAACATCTGGCTCTACTTGGGGACACGTTGCTGCTCCGAAGGAATGTGAGAATCTAGAATTTGCATCCACGCAATAGACAATATAACATAAGTAACGTCCATTGAAAAATCATCATATAACATTAAGCACATGAAAGATATAAGCTCTTCATTTATTAACTATCCTAATAACATGAAAAACATAAATCTACCTACAAAATAAAATACTGAAATAAAAGGGGTAGGGTTAGGAATACAATACAAAGGATGCCCCATGGCATCAGATACGTTCAATGTAGTGCATGCTGAGCATTTGCTTGCTTTCAGGCAAATCTATAGGTTGCTTTTTAGATGTGCCATTTTCAATCGCGCATATGGTAGGACTCTTCTCTCAAAATTAAGCCGTTTGGATCAGTCTTCTGTAGAATTTACCTGAAAACCCTAAAACTTATCCAAATAATTTAGAAAGTGAATAACACGTGTTTCATTATCAAAAGTTTGCCCATGTTCAAATTTATCCGAGATAGAAGGTTTAAAAATGATATCCGTTCTAGTTTTATCTTCAATTAATTTATTAGACAACTGCATGGTAGAAGCAACAACAACTAACTCATCATCTAAGCAATTTTTTTCTCTTGGGATAGCTTCAAGATTGATGGCATCAAAATACTCCATGGTATTCTATACAACATTTCTATAATTTCTTAATCTCTAATTCTTACATGCAAATTTATTTTTTATTTGCATGATAAATAAGTTTGAATCTCCCTTGATGCTTAGCAATTTAACTTTCAAAGCTTTTGCCAATTCAATACCCAAAAACAAAGCTTCATATTCAGCCACATTTTTGGTTGCTTCAAATTCTAGCCGATAGGCAAATTTGAAAATATGACCAAGGGGAGATTTTAGGACAATTCCGACACCTTTACCATGCCTAGATGCCGCACCATCAAAGTATAAATGCCAAACCTTATCTTTTAAATCACCCTCTTTTTTATCAACCTTGACCTCTATGGGAATGATCGAATTAGACAAAATAGCATGATTCCCAGGGTTAGGTTGCTCACATATTATCTCATTATGGGGACTTTTAGGATCTTTGACATGGAATCTCCTTTTGAGTTCTCTGTTTAATTTAAGAAATCCTTCACCATTAGGGGAAGGAATCGTAGCATATGACCAATTCATTTGAATGCTTCCTCCTAAATCAAAGGCCCGTTTCCTAGACAAAAGCATACACCAAGCATTAGGCACGTCAACCACAACTATGTCCATGACAATCATGATATCAGGGTAGACAGACAAATGGACTTGTAAGTCCTGAATCAACCCATGGACTTCAAGCTACTCCATGACTATCTTAGTCATCACACTAGCGGAAGCACCAGAGTCAAGCATGCAGTTATATAACCGATAATTATTAACAAGCAAAGTAATGAAAAAAGGAGAATGCCCTTTGTTATCAGATTCCATACTTTGCAAATACACGGGAGCATCCTGGTAGAAAGCCTCATGAGTTTCCTCTTGAGTTGCATTCACCTGGGTACTGCCAATAGCACTTAGTAACTTGGCCTTCTGGGAGGGGATCTTCACTATTTCGGTGACAGGAACCAAAACTTTAGAATTATTAAACCAACCTCCTAAATCAATATTCATACCAGAAGCTGATCCGAGGTTAAGACTTTGAGAATTAACTTGATTATCATTTTGACTTCTTCTCTGATAGGTTAGCCCCTTGTCCTTAGCAATTTCAAGAACTCGCTTAGGAGGAGGCTCCTCATAAAAAAGTTTAACCAAGACATCAGTTTCTTGATCAAAATTATTAATGCTATATGAAGATGTAAAAGGTCTGATGGATTGACTATTTCCCTTGACCTCTTCCCAATTTTCCTGCGACAAGCGATATTCTTTACCAACCACATTTATCTGGTTGCTTGTCCCAAGCATCTGATGATGCATGATTCTCTTGATAGTAGGACAAGTGGCTTCTTCATGAAGCTCATCACAGGCTCTACAATAAGGCGGGGTCTCCTCCACAAGATTATTCGTTTCAAGAGGGTGAGGAGGCCTCTGCTCATTAGATTGACCTTTCTTCTGCCAATTATTTCGATTATTATTATTATTATTCTGACCCCTAGGTTGAGCTCGTTCCATTTGAATCAACCTAGACTGTAATGCAGTTATCTCCTTAGCATGATCAACAATCATCCTAGCTTGATTTAACTCCATATTTTCTAACTTCTTAAGTAATTGTTGCATAGATTCTTCTTCAAATTCCTTTTCTTTTCCTTTAGGTTCTTTTAATTTAACAGCAGATCTATCAAACCCAGGAACTTCAGATTTGCCAGAAGCCTTCTTATCTTTTTCCAACTCTTCAGCTGTGATTTGACAAGCCTTGTAATCACCAGGCTTGGACCTTCTCAGTTCATAAGAAGTGTCAAGATTGAAAGCATCGAGATAGTGTTCAAGAAGCATTTTCTCAGTTGGTTTATAATCAATAGATATTTCTTTAAGCATACCATTAAACCTTCTATTAAATTCTTCACACGTCTCATTTTCTTTCTTTTTAATGACGCTAATGGCTTTTGCTAGAAATCGATCTTCTTTCTTATCACCAAATTTCTCTCTAAAAGCATTAAGGAGGGAATCATATGAATCAATGCTATGATCAGGCCTATCCCTAAACCAATCCATAGCATCCTGCTCAAGGGTCAAGACAAAGCATTTCATTTGCACATCCTCATAATTTTGAGCCAGAGCGAATTTAGCCCACCAAGTTTGGAAAGCATATAAATGATTTTTAACAGTGATTGCATTATTTCCTTGGAAAGCGGGTAGCTTGTCTAGACCAGTATTAGGAAGGTTATGGGGATAACCCTGGATGTTAGCAAAGTTAAGAGGCTAATAGATATCCATGATGTCTAGAACGGGAGGATTCAAGAAGAGTGAATGGATGTCACAGAGAGCTTCCTGGCCGAGATTGACAAGGAGTGTACGAGAAGAGAGCTTGTGTAATCTAGCTGAGAGCCCTTTCAGGATTCAGAGTAGGATTAACCAAGCTGTTGGGGTTCCTCCTAGTATACGTCCCTGTAGAAGATGATGGAAGTGGAGTCGCCACTCGGACAAAAATCTATCTTAGACACAAAAGATGATATGATGAAAATGAGACGAAGATGAATGAGTGAAGATGAAAAGATCAAATGATTGAGAGGACCAAGGACAAAAAACCTCTATCCCCGGCAACAACACCAAAAAATGTTGTCGCACGAAGTGTCTAGGCACCGCGACAATGTTCAGAGTAAGGGCTGTCACTTTAATCCTTACTCCGTTTAGACTCTCTCCTAGACAAGTCAAAGGGGTTAGTCCCTAAGGTGAATGGATGAGGATAGCCTGTGGAACACAGGATCTAGGAGTTTTTAAGGATGAACAACTTGATGAATTTAAAGCAAGTCTCGGTCAATTGAGATAGATAGATTAAAATAAGACACAATCACAAGATAAAAATAACTACAGACCAATGCCTTTAATTTGAGTTAACCATAGACTAAATAAAAACAAGCTATCCAGAGCAAAATTATAAATGTGGTAAAGCGACGATCATGAACAATTAAATGTAAGATGCTCAAAACTTTAGCATGTAGGATAATCTAGCAAAATGATCTTTCTCCAACAGTCAATATGATTTTAAATTATCGCACTTTGGTAATAGAGAAATCACAAAAATGCATTTAATCACCAAAAACACCAAGGAACTTTAAATTAGAATTTTAATTATTCCTTAGGCAATTACTTTAATGTGATAAATGAAGAAGTAAAACAAATCAAAGGGTTAATAAATTAAAATTTTAATGGGCCATAGGCCACATTAAAATATTTAATGTGAAAGTGGAAATCTTCCTTTAATTTATTTTATTCTTAATTCTATTTTTAATATTTTAGATTTTTCAATTTTTTAACTTTTTATATTTATATTTATATTTTTTAGATTTCAAATAAAAAAAAGGAAAAGGGAAAAGATCAAAGTGTTGGAAAAAAAAAAGAAAATCAAATGTCAGAAAGATTAATTTTTTCTAAGTTTTCAAAAACATAAAAATAAAGATTTGAAATAAGAAAACTAAAAAGAAAATAAATAAATGAAACCCAAAAATATCGAATTTGTTAGAAAAACCTAAACCTAAGCTAACATAAACAATCAAATTTAAAATCTAACCTAACTCAACAATACAAATGAAAATAAAAAGAGAAAAATTGACTACGCTCACTGTAACTAACCAAAACCTAAAAGTGAATACAAATGAAAAAAAGAAAAAGAAATGGAAGTGTGGGTTTGCGTTTGCGTTTGCAGGTTGGAATGGCGGCGGCTTAGCAGCTTGATGGAGCAGTGGGAGGGCAGCGAGGGATTGAGCTTGCATATGATGAAGGAGTGATGGACAAGATGAAGGAGAAGTTGTAGACAGGGTTTGCAGGCAAAGTAGTGTGGGATGAGGGACGAGCTCACGAGAGAGGAAGGAAGGGACACGGGTTGCAGGTCTGGAGGAGCCACAAGGGGTTTCGAAGAGGCAGCTGCAGAGGAGGGAACCGCAGGCCAAATGAGGGGACTTGGGCAACGACGGATTGCAGAGGAGATGCCACAAGAGAGCAAAGAGTTAGGGAGTGAGGGCCGAGGGGCAGATTGACGAGTGAGCAGGAAAGGGATACGCAACAAGCGGGTTAAGAAGGGTATGGATGCGAATGAAGGGCCACGAAAATGGAACGATGGTAGAGGAGAACAACCACGGGAAGGAGTGAGCAGAGCAGCAGGGATATGACAACAAATAGAGGCTTTCCCAAAAAGAAAAAATTTTCTAAATTTTCTACAACACAAAAGCAAACAACCCTAGGCAACAGATAGGAGAAAATGGTAGCCAAAGCACCCAAGAAAAATTTCCAGGAATCGCTGATTAAGTTGATATATTATGCTTCAGATTTATCAGTGAAATCCTTATAAAAAATTTCCAGATTTAAAAAAAAAAATTTCAAACCCTTGGGCTGCAAAATAATACCCCTCCAAATGGTATTGAGGCCAGATCTTACACTCTAGGGCCTAGATCTGAATTCAAAGCAAACTTCACTTTCAGATCTGCGACCTGTACGTGAAAACAAACACACCCAGAACCCAGATATACAAGAAAAATAAATAGAACTCCAGAAACCCAAGTCCAAAAGCAATTTTTTTTACAGAGCTATGCACAAGAATGGTAGATCGATTAGATCTAAGGAGTATGAGTCCAACTCCGCTCCCACATAAAAATTAATTTTTTAAACTTTAAAGGAGGTGCTTAACTCAAAACCCTTCGCATATCACCACTAAAATCTTATGATAAGCCTGGAGCTAACTTAGTTGGGGTTTTCAGAAAACACAGATTAGGAGTTGGCTGGCCCAACTGAAAACTTCCCCTAACGCTCGAGGATCTAAACACGAAGATTTTCCTGCAAAACTCAATCCAGCCATTAAAATAGAGCGAACAAATGATAATAAAATTCAGATAAATAGAGATACATGCTATTACATTCAAAATTTAAATTATCACTTAAACCCCAGCCACTGAGCAAGATACCTGTACTCAAATCACTCTTCAGAAGCTATCTTTTTTTGCTAAAGCAAGAGTCGTGCCTTCTTTATCATTAAATCAAACATAATTTACACTATATACACATTTCCACCACACTGTGTGTTTTAAGGCAAAATAGGAAAATGCCCGATTGAATCAAAGCCCGTAAACCCCAAAAAGTACCCGCCCAACCCTTTTGAGTACAAACAAAAATAAGCAACGGGAATTGTAGGGCACATGAACCCTCCCCACATATAACCACGCCAACAAACACCTAACCTGCCTCTTAATCACTGCTGTCCATTCTTCTTTTTTAATCTGACGTCGGAGATACATATCGCTCCATGAAGAAGCAAGATGGTTAACCACCAGACCCCACCAAACCTCTCGCTCAATCCAGATCATTGATCGGCCTTGCTAAATCGGACGGCAGAGCTGAATATCGCACGGCTGAAGTCATTGAACTTTAGTGTGCGATGAGGGTGGTTTTCAGACCCGGCCCTCATCCACGTGTCATGAGTTGTATGGCATCGCTGCCAAATTTTCAAAACCACCTTCGGCTTGAAAGCGGTGCGATTGCTCCAAAACCACTCGGGAAGCGGTTTTGTCTCCCGCCACTGGAAAATTGGGAAATGTTGCCGCCAAAACAGATGCCGTCGATTACTTTCAACCTCTCTCCGGACTGAGAAAACCTTGCGCCAGACTCCGGGATTTTCAGGGTTGTGATTACCATGGCTGTTGAGGCCGACCCTAGCTAGCCTTCCACCGTAGACCTGTCTGACCAAATTCCTGCAGAAATCTGCTCATTGTGAATTGGCTTCCTTAGTTTTGTTCTTATACACTTCTTTGTCCTCTTCCGCTTGGTTATGGCAAAGTTCTCTTAGGTTGCTCTGCGACATTGCGAGCCAATCCATCGAAATTCTGCTATCCTTACAACTGACACCTTGGTTGGCTAGAATGTCCGCCAATTTGTTGGCCTTTCTACGCACATGGATGAATCTAAGTGTGCGTAGTCCCTGAAGATGTCCCTGTATTTTATGGAGAACCCGTATTAACCTCCAATGTTTTGTAACTTTTTCCGGTCCTGTTCCATGATTAATTCTCTTGGCCATGTCGATGACTAACTCTGAATCAGCTTCTATTATCACATTTTGGCAGTTGTCCTGTTTCAAAAATTCTAAGCATTGCTCCAAAGCCATTAATTCCACCATGTTGTTGGTGGCTTTTCCTAAATGACCATGGAAGAGGGAGATAATGCTTCCGGTTTCATCCTGAAGAACTCCTCCAAAGCCTGCCATTCCCGGGTTACCTTTTGAAGCTCCATCGATGTTATACTTCAAAAAACCTTCCGGGGGAGGATTCCAGAATTCTTTAACCATTTCCCTCATGATTATTTTCCTGTCTAGACCTTGTGGAATGAGCCCCTGCATGCCTAACTACCTGAGAATTCTTAACTCTGCTTCTGAGGGAGGATTTTTTGGGAGATCCCTTACTGTGGTGTCGACTGTCTCCTTAAGCTGTTTCAAGATTTTCTCCAACAGGTGAAGAGAGGAATTCTTCTCTTCTTTCCACACATTCCATATAATGAAACTTGGCAAAAGAGCCCTGGCAGAGTTAAGAACTTCATAATCCGAAAAATTATTCCTCCAATTGTTTAGGGTGTTAATGATACTTTCTTTGTCTCTATCGGACTTATTGAAGATGGTGGCAAAAATATCCCATAACCTAGAGGTGAAAATGCAGCTATTGAGAAGATGTTCCATAGTCTCCTCTTGGGTTTCACAAAGCTGGCATCTGGAGGGACCCAACATACCCCTCTTTCTAATATTATCCCAGGTTAAGATTTTCCTGTGGTGAACTAGCCACATAAAGAGTTTGATCTTCATCCAGCCTTTGTGCCTCCATAGCTTCTGCCAAGTTCTATCCAGAGCTTGGGATTCCAGCCCAAGGAGAATACCTTTTGCTTCCTTAATATTAAAGTTTCCCTCTTTGTTGTTACCCAATCTTAGTTGATCCTGCCCTTCAGTAACTAAAATCATCCTTTGATCCAACATCCTCTTAAGGGTTTCTGCTCTACTGTTGAGGGTTCTATCCTCTCTGCCATTTATTTTTCTCTAGGTTCTCCATTTTCCTGTATTGTGAGAATGCTCCCAAAAGTCCTTTACCTTTACTAATCCTTGGTTGTCTGTCTCATGCTTGAGGCCCAAAAATTCCTCTTTCAATAGTGTTGGTTCTTGTTGCCATTTGTCCTCCTAGAATAGTGCCAGATCTCCCTCTCTGATTTCCCAGAAACTGTTTTTTTGAACCACCCCTTTGTTCTCCCAGGCCTTGTTCCATATGGGAGAGCCCTTCATGTTTCCAGACATTCTTATGATATCAGAAGAAAGCCAAGCGCTGGCATATTTTTCCTTCCAGATGCTTGCCCATTGAGCCTTAGGATCCTTAACCCACCGCCACCAAAGTTTGGCCCCTAGAACATTACTGAGAATCTCTAGATCATCCAATCCTAGGCCTCCTTGGTTCTTGGGTTTACAGATCTTTTCCCATGAGACTAAAGCCCATTTTTTCCTTGTTTCCTCTTTGCCCCAAAGAAAATCTCTTTGGATATTTCTAAATTGTTGTAAGACTCCTTTTGGAGCTGGGAGAGCTGATAGCATAAAGACTGGGATAGCTTGGAGCACTGCCTTTGTAAGAACTAGTCTACCAGCCAGATTTAAAGACTTGATTGTCCATTTCCTGACCTTATCTTGCATCTTAATGATTAACAATTCCCATATGCTCTTGTGCAAAGGTTTAGCCGTTAGAGGAACTCCCAAATACTTAGAGGGGAGGGATTCTCTTTGAAAGCCAAGAATTCTGGAGACATTTCTCTGAATGGCTATATGGGTGTTAAAGAAAAATATTTTTGATTTGGAAAGATTGACTTCCATACCTGTTGCCATAGCAAAGTCATTCAAAATTTGTTTGTATGCTAGCGCTTCCTTGACTGTGGGAATTCCCTGTAACATGGTATCATCTACAAACTGTTGATGAGTCAGAACTTGACCATTCTCCGATAGTTGGAGTCCTTGAATTTTGCCCGTTACTCTAGCATGCTTAATGGACTGCCCTAGCCCTTCCATCATGAGGATGAAGAGAAAAGGAGAGAGTGGATCTCCCTGTCTGAGTCCTCTAGAAGGAAGAATTTTTTTAGAGGGAGAGCCATTAACTAAAATTGAAACGCTGGAGGAAGTCACCAAGGCCATGACCCATCTGACCCAATTATGATCAAAACCAAACGCGGTAAGCACTTTCTTGATATATGTCCAGTTCACTTTATCATATGCTTTGGCAATGTACAATTGTATGATCGTACTCGCTTTCCTTTTACTAGTTAACGAGTGAACCACCTCGTGAGCTTGAATGATGTTATCTAGAATTTGTTTGCTTTCCACATAACCAGATTGTTCACCCGAAACAAGCATAGGCAGCAAAGGTTTGAGTCCGTTGGCCACGACCTTGGAAATTATCTTGTAAACTACATTGCATAAAGCTATGGGCCTATACCTCTCTGGTGTTTGAGCATTATCCTGTTTTGTAATTAGGGAGATAAAGGAGGTATTGAGTGCTTTCAAAATAGTTCTGTTCAGCCTGGAATCTTCCACAACCCTTAAAATATCTTTTTTGACAATATTCCAACAAGCTTTGAAGAAATCCACATTGAATCCATCCGGACCTGGAGCCTTGCCATTTTGCATTTCCTTGAGGACCTCACTGACCTCCTTTTCAGTTACAGGTTTGTTGAGATTACAGTTATCCTCTCTGGATACCAACTTAGGGATATGTTTAGTGAAGTCCTTGATGAAAGGTTCCCTTACTAAAATGTTTTCCTGGGCAATACCTCGGAAGTGCTTAACTAACACTGCTTCTATCTTCTCATGGGATTGATGTGTCTGCCCATCCTCGTCCTTGATCGAAGAGATCCTGTTGTGAGTCTTGTTTGCAATGGTGGATCTATGGAAAAATTTAGCGTTATGCTCTCCTTTTAGCCATTGAACTCTTGATTTTTGTTTCCAAAAAATTTCCTCTTGTTTACACAACTTTGCCCATTCTTGATGATGTTTCTCTACTTGATCATTTTTGTTCTTATCAAAGCCTTCTTTGATCAAAGCTTGGTTGAGCTCCAGAATTTTATTTTCCACAGATTTCTTTCCTGCAAAAATATTACCAAATTCATTTTTGTTCCAAGCTTTTAGCTTTAGCTTCATGTGCTTTAATCTTTTGTGGAGCAGGAACATTGTTGATCCCTGAATCTGCAAATCCTCCACCCACCATTTTTCAATGTTGCTGATGAATTCTGGGTGTGAAAGCCAAATATTTTCAAATCTGAAAGGTCTATTTCTTGGGGTACCTATGCCCTTGATCTCCATTTGAACCGGCCAGTGATCTGAGCCTCCAAAAGGAAGAATTCCTGCTATTATTTCCTTGTCTAGAAGCATGAGATCCTCAGAGATCATGAATCTATCTAACTTGGAGGCTACCTGGGAATCCCCTCCTCTTTTGTTGTTCCATGTGCAGAGGCCATTGTTTGTCTCAATATCAACAAGCTTCATGTTTTCTGAAAAGATTTGGAAGGCTAAGGAATCTTTATTTAGAGCTCTTGTACCCCCTTTTTTCTCCGAGAGAGATCTAATCATATTGAAGTCCCCTCCTATGACCCAAGGTAATCCTGCATGTCTGACCCGAAGATCCACCAAGGATTCTATAAACCTGATTTTGTCATCTAACCTTTGAGGGCCATAAACATTCATAACTAGATAAGTGTCCCTGTCTCCTATAGGCTGTATAACCACTGATAAATAATTCCTTGATGCCTCCGCATCAATTATTCCATTTTTTTGGGGATTCCAGAGAGTGAGGATACCCCCTGCTGTATTTTCCGCCTTAACTTTTGAATGGAGCATTTCGTTTCTTGTACAAAAATTATATCCGGAGCTGCCTGCTTCGTTCTGTTATTCAGCATTATCTGTTTTCTCTTGCTGCCTAGACCTCTAATATTCCAAGTTGTGAACTTCATAATTAAAGATTGGTAAAGGAATAACTGGGTAGATCTTTCATCTGACCTGAGTCTACCATAAGCTTTCCACATTCCATCAGTAGCTCGTTCTGCTTTTTCCTGCCTCTCTTTTTCTTGGATTTCTCGGTGCTAACCCCAGAGTCGTTTTTACTGCTTTCACCCCTTCATTACTCTGTCTTTCAATGTTGTTTACTCCCTCCAAACCCTTTGCCTGAGTTTTCCATAAGAATAACTGCTGTATTCGATTAAACTCTTCTTGTGGTAGTGATTCTACCCCGCCAGTTGTTCCTTGAATCAAGAACCCTTCTAGATCTAGGTTTTCTCTGTCAAGAATCTCCTGTAGCTCATTGTCCTCCATTTCCATCTCACTCTGGGTCATTTCCTGATCCATTTCCAGCTCTGATTCGCTCATCATGATCCCTTTCTGTTTTTCGTTTTCCTGTGTCTGATCACGTTCTTCTTCTTTCTCCTTCTCATAACCTTCATTCATTACTTGATCTTCTACTGCTATTTCTTCATCCTCTTCAAGAACTTGGAACTGATTCTGACTTACCTTTTGTCCTTCATTTTGGTGTTGCTTTGGCCCTTTTTGCCACTTTTTCCTTTATGAACTACTTTGTGAAAGCTGTCTGTGTCTTTCATTGTGTTAGTTTTGCTTTTGTTCTCTGCTTTACTAAGGGGGCAGTCTCTTAGAAGGTGCCCATGTTCATGGCATCTATGACATCTAAATGGAATATGCTCGTAGTCGACTGTCTGCACCCATTCCTCATCAAAAACCTCCAAGATGACCTCATCTGGAAGAGCTCCGGATAGATCCATCTCCAC
The DNA here is from genome assembly GCA_031772625.1 of Pinus tabuliformis. NCBI lineage: Eukaryota > Viridiplantae > Streptophyta > Pinopsida > Pinales > Pinaceae > Pinus > Pinus tabuliformis. The sequence continues at coordinate 1,640,337,257 of CM062819.1, read as the reverse complement.
ACAGATCCTTGCAAAGGAGGTATATTTTCCTTTCCTTGTGGCTTCAGAAGCTTTGACAAACCGTCCTAGTTTATTGCCTATGGTAGCTAGCGATTCTGTTTGCCAATAATCAAGAGGTAGAGAATAGAGTCTTACCCAAACTGGGACTGAAGTAAAAGTTTCTCGCTCTGGTACGAAGTTCATCATCCATGGCCGCATATAGAGCCCTGCTGCTGCATAGAAGTAGGGCCCGCCTTCAAACACTCTGTCTTTATCTTCAATGTTAGTGAACACCACAGTAAAGAATCCCTTGGACCCTAGATGAAGATCAATGCTCCCTTTAGGCTTCCAGTGGTATCTGATCCATGTTTGTAAAGCTTTTTCAGTGGGCCATAGCCCCATGAATTTGCATATGATTGCATAAGTCCGCATGTGATCCCTGTGCGCCTGCAGCGCTGGATCATTTAAAACTACTCTAGGAGTGATTTCAGCTTTGGGTTTGCACGGTCCCTTCTGATTTTTGTCTTTTGTTCCCTGTTTTTTGTCATTTTCCTCCTTGTCTTTTGTGCCATCATTCTCCTTCGATTTGGTACTTTCTGTTTCCTCTTCCCTGTTTCTTCTTCCTTCCTCAGCATTACCTCTGCCTTTTTCCGGAGGTTTCTTGCCCTTGTTGGCCACCGCCTCCTTGTAGGAGGGAGTGGAGCTCCCTCCTCTGTGCCCATCCATGGAGAAAAACCTCTTCAGTAAACTGAAACCCTAGTCGCCTTCGCTTCACTCCCGCCCCTGTTCGAAAACCAGATCTCGATCACTCACATTAATGGTTAAAAAAAAATTCATGGATGAAAACAACACATCTTACAGTATTTCCATGAAGAGTAACACCAACGAAATTTAACCCCAAAGTCTTTCTTTATTATCCAGTAAAAATTACACAAGAGCTTTTAGCTTAGCACACGACTCAGAGATCGGATGGATCAACTCACAAATGACTTCCTATTTAAAGATAAATCCTCCAACGGCTAATTCTAGTGATCCTCGTCAAAGCAATTTCGATCGTTGATGAGGATTAAAATTTCATTTAATCTCATCCGTTGAAATATTAAATTCTTGAGGAAAATTGAATTTTTCAATTAAATGCATTTTAATTAACTAAAAAATAATAATGTTGAGTTAATTTACTAAAAACTTTGACTTTGACTTAACCCGAGGGACCAAAGGTTTAAAATTTAGCAAAATAATTAATTTACCTTCCTCTTGGGAACTTTTAAAAATTTGATTTTTAAGGAACGACGAATTTTGCCTTTGGAGAATTTAAATTTACCTTGGAACTAGAATTAATTAAATTCCTGGCTTAGGATTTTAATTAATTTTTGGCTAGAAAATTTAATTAATTAACCTATGAGGGGATAAATTATTTTTTTAACGTTCAAGACACTTTACATCATGATTTTCATATTTTTTACATCATAAGGGGGAAAACCCATTTGTAATAGACCTTCACAGACTACCCATTTTTGCGACACAAATATAATCCAACAGACCAAACAATTTGTAATAAAATAACCTAATCAAATAGTTAGGATTATTCCCAAATCACTTTTACATAGACTCGATCTATAACACTAGGACTCTCTTATAAGATTCCAGTGACAAAATTCATTCCGACTTTGGGGTAAGACTGAAGGAAAACTCTATCGACTATTCGAGAATGGATCGGTGAGACAAAAAACCTCCCGGAATGTAGATCGTCACCAAAAAAGTAGGTTTACCTAGGCAATTACATACATGAAACAGATTTGCTGAGATTATTTACATCATATACATGCAGAATGGGTTTACATTATAACATGATGATTAGAGTGATGATGAGAGCTGAACGACACAGACACATCGATCAAATGCTATCCTTTTTGTGAAAAAAGGGGGTGTACTGCTATGGGTCGTTGACACGTAGTGGTCAAGAAATTCTATATCAACTATATGTCATTGTCAATATCTCAAGTCATTGTTGTTACACTATGAATCAAACATTGCTTAGTCACAGGTATTTGAAACACACTTCCAAAATCAGTGAGTCAATGCTTAACTCCTTATATGATTAGTCTAGTCATGTGTACAAATGATCCAGGTGGCTCCAGAGAGACACACAGGACAAAGAGGACTGATGGAAGCTCAAAAACCAAAGTGCTCAGAAGTTTCTCGAACCAAGTTCAGGTTGTAGATCTCGTCGTCCTGATCGCAACGGTGCGAACGGTTCGTCAATCCGAGTCCGGATGAGGAAGATAGAAGCAGTCAAAGTTGGGTTGAATTTTTGCTGACTGGGCAGGCTTAAGGAGGCCACAATTTGGACAGAACCCGGCCACCGGATTTTGGCCAACTCCGGCCAGATTCCGGGCGAAATTGTGGCCTAGTTAAAAAGACTCCTTTGGCCAAATTTTAGAATTAAAAAAAAAAACGATTTTTTTTGTATTAAAAAAATAAAAAAAAATATAAAAAAGGGGAGGTTGTGGGCCACCACCCCACGCCTCTCGTCACAATATATGCATATACATTACCGTAAGTGCAAGGCCGGTGGGGATCGAACCCTCCCGGCCCATGTGGGCCGGCCCTGACCGGGCGACCTCATATAACACGTGACCCATGAATACAATAACCAAACAATGCCCCTTGTGACTCATACGTTTTGTCGGCGGAGGTTAAGGGGGGGTCGCCCAAGGTGGACCCGACCCCATCAATAACTAGATGCGTCTCCCAATAAAAATAACATTGTTATGTATTATGGTTAAAAAGGGAGGGGCGGGATTTGATCCGCCGACCCCTTCTCAACAACTTGTTATAATTACCAATGTGCCAATGACTTATTGTTAAGTCTGCCTAGCAAAACATTAAATAAACTGCATTCTTCAGTGAACGGGACAAATGGAGGAACCAGGAGCGGGCACGAATTTCGAGGCAGAGGAGGCAGAATCTTGGCACGCATTTCGAGGCAACATTTTGCAGGAGGGGTGAAATTTCACTTTGTCAGATTTTGACAAATTTTATATGGTTTCAGCACTTCTTGATGCCACGAACGCAATGGCACTATCTGTGTCTCCATCAGAGTTCTACATTTTTCGGCCATTTTCAGTATGAGGGTGTGACGAAGGACCCTTCCAAGACCTTTTACTTTCGTGCTTTGTGTTAAATTGCATTTTTAAAAGAACATGAGTGAATACATGTGCATGTTGTAAAGAAGAGGAACATGTCAATCATCAACGACATAAAAACAAAAGCGTTGATAACGGAGTTCGTCTAGGAGGGACTACGTCTCCAGGCCCTGGTGTTAAGATGGTGTAGGCTGCTGCATTAAGTGCTGTCAATAGTGATGATGCACATAGAGGTGATGTCGTTATCATACAAGGAAAATGCCCTCACGCAGGAGTGGCTCCAAGAGATGTTCCACTACAGAACTCTCAGTCAAAAGACTCCTATCAATATGACACAAGACTCACGCATGATGAGCATCCCGCCAACATGGCATAAAAGGGATCTCAAAGAAAACATGCATGGTGACACATGAGTATTCCATCAACATACAACAAAGGGATCTCAAAACATAACATGATGAATCATGACAATAGTACGTCACATAGACGATTCCGCATCACATCAAGCAGGGATCATGAAAACAAGTAATAAACAAGATCCTACATCAAGCATCAACAAGGACCTGTGCAACACAATGCATAGCAAAATAAGTACATGAACACTACATATACCTCACATCCAAGGGCCATTTGAAGAAGCGGATGTTAAATTGCTGAAGCTGCTCGGACCATCGATCTCACAGCATCAATCGCATGGAAATGGTTGCTCGCACATGAATGCTGACACCTGCATTCCACTTAGAAAAGTGGCTGAAGAATAGAGTGAGCAAATGAGAAATCTGAACGCACCATCAGATTTGTGGCGTCGAATAGTGCAAAATCGACTGTCCAAAATTTGAGTTCTGAGAAGTTGAGAATCTGGGGCTCAAGGAATCTTTTAGATTCCCCTAGATTCCTTAGAGATTCTGCTCCATGGGTGGACTGGAAATCTGCAACTCCAAAGGCAAATCTGACTTCGCCATTGCGATCCCTGCGGAAAACCATGAAAAATGACTGTAAACTTGACTATATTTTGACATGGAGACTATTACCTCCTCAGGAAAATTGCAAGGATCATGGTTCTGCGCCCTTTTTACAGCAATCATGGTTCCACCCGCATACTGAAAATGGCCGAAAAATGCAGAACTTTGATGGAGACACGGACAACGCCATTGCGTTTGTGGCGTCGAGAAGTGCTGAAACCATATAAAATTTGTCAAAATCCGACAAAGTGAAATTTCACCCCTCCTGCAAAATGCTGCCTCGAACTGCATGCCAAGATTCTGCCTCCCCTGTCTCGAAATTCATGCCTGCTCCTGGTTCCTCCATCTGTCCCGTTCATTGAAGAATGAAGTTTATTTGATGTTTTGCTGGGCGGACTTAACAATAAGTCAATGTGGCACATTGGTAATTATAACAAGTTGTTGAGGAGGGGTCGGGGGATCAAATCCCGGACCTGGATCAACAAAACTCCTTGACCAATCACTGAGCATATAACAAATGTTATAGTCAATCCAATAATGTTGCAACTGAACTTGAATATGAAGATCCTTGCAACATTAATATGAACCTATATTGCTGCAATGATGAAATAATGAGAGCCTTAATTACTACAACCCAGTAGGCCCTGATGAAGACTTGGTAATAGTTTCTAAGTCCATTACACAACCTTTAATACACAGGTCCGAAACCTGTTATTTGAAAACTTGCTTGCTCCCCTGGTCTAGAAATGGTACCCAAACCCTAATACACAAGTATGAGACCTGAAACAATAAATATCGAGATCCTGTAAGAAATTTGGGAACTGAGAGTTAGAATAGGTATGACAATATCAATAGTGGTGATAGTACTCTAGTCTTCAATTTTAATTCGAACAAGTTGTCTCCTATAACTGAGTGTCAATTCTAAGACTGTTCCCAAATTTGACTATATCAATCCACAGGTTGGCTTGTTGTAGGAAAATTGATGATGATACATACATAGGTTCCAAAAGATGTAATAAATGGGTCCTCAAATAGGGCTTGGAAATGAAACAATATCACTGTGATGACTGATCACATAATTTTCCAGTTGCAAACTCGCTAATGCTGTATGTGAGTGTCACAAAAATCAATGTAGACTTTTTCAAGCATCAACTTTTGAAAGTTAAGTCAGACTTCAGGAATTTTGATGCTTGTTACAGCTTTCGTATTGGCAACGAGGTTTTAGAACAACTTTAGTATTTTGAGGATGAGAATTCGGAATATTAACCACAGTAATCATTTTTATGTCAACGTTTCAAGTCTACAACAAGACTCATCGTCAGGACATTCTTTCTCCTTAGCTTCCCTTATGCTCAGAAACAACACGTCAAGGTTGAGTAACGAGTTATAGTGCGGACAAGCAACAAACCTTAGACTTGTGTGTTGGCTAGATTTGCATAGATTTCAAATAAACAGATTCAAGAATTTGAAGCTCAAACAATGATGTTCTAATGACCAACGAGCATGTTAAGTTCCAAACCCTCTTTCCTGTATCAAGCTTCAGAAAACACTCCTTTGTCGTCCTGGATTTATGCCCTAGTTGAGGGTTGAAGGTCTTCAATCAAAATACCTAAACAACAACAAAATCACATCAAAAGAGAGCGTACCTTGGAAGACTGAGTGAGTGAAGAATGCTGAAGATAAAATGTTGAGTCTGCTGTCCTAGCCACAAAAAGATCTGAACATTTCTTGTGCCTCAGTAGGCCGAATAATTTCAGAGAAAGAGGTAAGTGTGATATTGTTGAAAAATGATGTGTTTTGGAGGCATTAAGGTCTCTTTTTATAGTGTTTTGGAGGGGCTAGTAAGGGCTTCCATATTAGACGTTGGAGTAGGATTAAACACCTTTTTAGGGACTCACACTTCCTTTTAAGATGTTGACTATGTTTTGAAAAGCCTTAGGTCATTGTATTATAGTATTTTGGAGAGGTCTTCCTTAATAAATGTTGGAGGAAACTAGGATCTTTAATTATTATTATTATTATTTTTTTTTTTATAGCATGCTTTGCCTTAAGTTCTACTAAAATACGAAGTCAATGATTGACTTATTGTCTTTGGTTCTTGAAGTTATGTAACTTATACATGGTGAAATTACGGTGATAAACAATGTCATATATTGACAATCGTTACATTGTAGGATGAGGTGTCATGTCACTACCCCTTGAGGTTTTAGCTCAGAAACTGGAGTCACCAACTTCAATTGTGAATATCTCTCACACCAGGAGGCCTCTCAGGGCGTACCACGTATCAACATAAACATCTTTTCGAGGAGAATTTAATGACAGATCTCCGACCCAAACTCAATGATTTGACCTGCCAAAAACCCTCGACAAAGTTGGGTTACATCCTTAGTCCATGGAACCCAAACCCTAAGACTTGGGTTTTCAACCATGCAACAGTGTGACTGTCATCTTGATGTAATCCGACAATTTCTAAGAAGCGTTCATTAACCATTTGACATCAATCACTGGTGTTTTTGGTCAAAGTCAAACCCAGTCAACTCCATGGGTTGACATCAATGACAACACCGTCCAACAATTTTATCCGTGGCATCGTATATATGTGGCATTGTGACATCCCGTATATGTGGTATCACTTATATATGTATTGTATCAATACCTGTGACATCGCACTAGATCTATGAGGCATCACACCAGTTATATGAATTGTATTCGTGGCATCGTTCTTGTATAGCATCACATTTCTATAAGGTTCATTCCTTTAATAATGTGGCTTGCTCAATTCTCTGTGGTCACATGATAATGTATGGACAATGACATAAACATTAGAAAGTGAATCTTTGTCATGACAATGGGATAAAGATATTACAATGACCCTTTTGATATGACTATAGCCTTACAAGAGCAGAGTGACCTTGTGTAGCAGTGAATTGTTATTATGACAGTAACCCTGTACATGACGATGGCATCTTGATAACAGTATAACATAATACCGTACTCTCTATGATAGTGAACCATTGATGGCAGTGGCTTATATATGGCAATATTTTGATATAATTGCAGTGACCTCAACAAATGATGGTAACTTTAATACATGGGAGTGTCCTTGGTATAATAGTGTTCTTGCAGTATCCAAGTATATGACAATAACCCTAATGGATGCCATTGTAGCAACTTTAATTGATCTTGAAAGTCAGGGTCATGGCAGTAACTTTGATAGCAGTAAGATGGCAGTAATGCATAGCAGTGGCAAGATGTATGGCAGCTCATATGAGGATCATGTATGATCCTCGGTTGGCCCTAGGTGACCCAATATGTTTGATATGTGTCTATGTACTTTATATCTCAGCTGAACAATTGATGAATATCTAATAAAAGAAGAAGAATTGAATTTCAGGTTTTCTTCCTTGTGGGGTTTTGCCCTAGTTTCCAACCTAATCTTGGTGTCTCTATTGTGAATGCTTTTCTTCTATTGATCTTTCCGCTGTTTATTTTTCTTTCTACATAATTGCTAATGATGTTAAGATGTTATGGGGTGAATGTGATATGAAAATGATTAAAAGTTTAAAATGCAATTATCTACAACAAATAACAATGTAGCCCTAAGGAAAATTAACAGTCCATGGTAAGGAAGCCTAGAATTTCTATGAGAAAACTTAATAAAAAGAGATTGGAGGGTTAAAATAATTGCTGTTCTTCTCTTATTTTTTTTTGGGTGATTTTCTGCTTTTAAATTCCATTGCAAATTGTTGATTTAAAGGTACCAAAGTATTTTATGGTTGTAGTTTTCAGAAATTAATTTACAGCATAGAGAAATATTTTGAGGGTAAAATAACAGCATGAGACAGTAAATCTACATTTGGCACTTAAGAATTAACTCATTTTCCACAAGTTACCACAACTCAACCTCTTCCAAGAGAATAGATAGCCTAGAATTCCATGGAACAAAGTTGGAAGTGCGTTCCAACATGTGATAATCTTGGAGTTTGTTACCCCTCTTTCAGCAAGGGTACTCCAAAACCTTTTAGCCACTCCAGATTAACCCAAAGGATGTGCCTTATAACCTTGTAAAGCCATGTGGGTGTGTGTTATCTTGTGAAAGGACTCTTAGATGATTAGATCTCTGTTGGTGTGGACGGCCATGGCTATTCTTGGTATTGTTTGTTTCATGATATGTCTGCCTCTATGGCATTGCTGACTTCCCCCTGGTGGGTGGTAACTCCCTGCCTTGATGGATATTCTTATATCCTGGGATGGTGTGTGGGTATCATGGAATAGGCATTGCTAGGAATCATGGTTTAAGGGAGCACTTGTGTCAATAAAGCCTTGTAAGGGTGATCACCATATGTATTTTTCCATAGCATTATCCCTTCTAATCCCAGTGCACCCCCCTTACCCCACATGTGCCATGTGTCTTATGTATTTTGCACTCTCCTTTGGCCTTGGCTTTGCATCCTGATAGTCTCATAGTTCCCAATGCATTTGTGTCTCCCAAGGCATCATGCTACAGGTTTTGAGGCAAAGAAGGTGTCCATTTTATTCTCTATGCCTAGATGAACCACTTGTGTGGCAATTATTGGACCAAAGGAGGTCAAGCCCTCCTAGGAAGTGAAACAAGCAAGTTAAGCAAGATGTTGTGAGGATTATGGAGGAAGTTAAGCCCCCAAAGGCTATTTCAAATATTTCCAAGCCAACTCAAGAGAGAATCCAAGGAGATGTTTCAGCATCAAGGCAAATTTATTTCTATGTTTAACGTCACTTTACTTATTGAGGGTTTTATGACCAATGTTTGATCTTGAAAAGTCATTCCCATGCCTCATGGAAGTGCCTTGACTTATAGTATAGGCATGGGCATCCAGTTAAGATGTCTTTTGAAGGATCATAAGCATTAATTGAGCCTTTATTGGAGCTATTTTTTGAGCAGCCGTCCACCTTTCTCCTAGCTGTTTGAGGGTCAAACCAAGGTCAAATCAAGTCGTTGGAGCGCAAAATGAAGGAGAAAAATTCAAGGAACATTTCCATACAATCACAAGTGGAACATTAGTCATTTAGAGTCAAGATGACCCCTCTTGGCCTCATCCATGTAGCATTTTCCCTCTATTGGGGTTTTTACTCAATGTGATTTTGAAAATTAAATTATTCTTGACTTAGCCTCCAAGCATTTTGTGGGTGGCAAGTCCTATTTTTTGGGAGACCAAGGAGATAATTTTTGAAGAGCCTCATCTATAAATATAGGCCTTCTCCTCCTTGGAAAATCATTGTAAACCTGCTGAGATCTATCAAAATGTGAATTTTGTGATGAGACAAAAGGGTGTACATGTGAATTCTTTTGTTTTGTTTGGTTGATCAAATATTCTTCAAAGGCAAATTTTGGAGCATCATAAAGTGACTACAAGACTAAGCTAATCGATCCAAGAAGTCTTGGAAAAGGAGGTATATGGTTCATTTCACACTTTCTCTTACTTCATTCAAAGTACTATTTTTCTCTTTTGGGACATGATTCACTCTCCCCTCTAGAGGTAAATAACCTTATATTCAATAATTGTTGATTGCTTGGTTGGAGGATTCTTTTCTTGGAAGACCCTCCTAGTGGAATTTTGGTTCTATTACTTGTCTTGTTTTGGAGGTTAGGGTTGTATCCTTGGTGTTCCACCTAGTGTTCCCAAATCTCAAGCATTTAGATACCAAATCAAGAGAGGACATAATTTCCTATCCTTGACTCTTGTGGAAGAAGGATCAAATCCTGTTAATTTTAGTTAACAATGGTATGATCTATCGTTAACACAATTACTTCAATGTCCTTTAGAAGCCCAATGACAATTTCCAATTTAGTTTTCCAATAACAATCACATTAACCATAAATCACATTGACAGTAACTGTAGATAGAACATGAATAATAAAATGCAGAAGACAAGCGAAGACGATAGGACACCAGATTTGGCGGGTGCCAGGGAAAAACCCGAAGGTGGGGAAAACCCTTTGATCAATTCTTCTTATTATTATATCAAATGTTCAATAGAGAGAGAGTACACAAATTCTTTATTGACTTGCCAAATCAAAGTCAAAACAACCCTGTCAAATTTGCAGTGAACTGCAGTGAAATTAAGGCCTAACCAGAAAATTAAAGATGGTCAATGCAATAGCAAAACATCCCCTTTGAAGCTTAGTCAAAGGCAATCAAACTCAGCCTGAGCAGGTGGTCAAAGTCAACCCAAAATAGTCCCAAAGTCAGCAGCCAAACTTGGTCAAGTTCTGCCCTAGAAATCTATGGTCAATCTGCAATTTATCTCTGCAATCAAAGTGCTCAGATGACCTCGGTTTTTGTGCCAAATAGTACAACTTGCCCAAACAGAAAACTGCCCAAAAGATTGAACTTAAATTTTGCCTGGAAAGTGAAAGTCAATGTTGGTCAAACTGTAGGAGAATTATGAAATTTTTGGCCCTATAATTTTGTCATGGAGTTCGTCCTCCTTGCGACACGTGTGAGAGAAAAGATATGCCCAATAGCTGTACGAACCAATGAGAGAAGGAGAGAAGAATGTGTGAGTGAGTGAGGTGCCAAATGAGGTTGGAGGTCACTTATATTTATACAAGTCGTTGAAGGTGAAGTGACATGTCCATTGGGCTTCATGGGCCTACATGATGATGTGGTCAACCTTGATAATTGGCACGTGTGGGCTTGACCTCAAAAACATATTTTCCCTTGTCCAAATTTGATGATCTTTAGGTTGATTTTGGTCCTTTAAAAAAGAGGAAATCAATGCAATAATCATCTCCATCAAATGAGCTGTCCAATAGTGGAATTTGACACTAGTTGCCAATTTTAACACTCCCTCTCAACTTTGGAAAATTCCACTTGCCAATCCATCCATCATCATCGATCATCATGCCATATTGACGTCATGTACCATCTTTGTATCTCGTCTCAACTTTGCTGAACACTGATATAGATACTGAAGAAGAATCGATTGAGAGAGAGTCACAAGACCTTACCACTCTTTAGTGGCAAAAGTTAGTCTAGGGGTAGAACCCCAATCAAACTTGATCCTAGATCAAGTTGTTGAACGCCAAGCATTCTAGACATAGGGAGTACGACAATACACAATGCATCCATCTGTAGTGCTATGGTCCCTATCCGCATTTCCCACTCATTGGCCAGATGAGAGGTACTTCCCATGAGTCCCGGACTACATGGGTAGGATGTATGCTGGGCATCTGTAGGAGAAGGTGAACCACTCATCCTATGCATATATCATCAATCGTAGGGGAAGGTGAACCACTCACCTTGTACACAGTGCACCTATATGGGAAGGTGAACCACTCACCCTATGGTCACTCATAGCTCCAAGAAGTACCTCAAGCCCCCAGGAGCTCCTAGATCTCAATGTCCAACTCAAGTGGGATCCTCATGGGAGGGTCCTTCCACGACACCAAGGCTCTCTTGGAAGGCTAAGAATTTGACCTTCCTGAAGGGCTTTGTGAGGATGTCAACAACCTGTTCATCGGTCTTGATGTGCTGGAGCCTTATTGCTCCCCGTTGTACCATATCTTGGATAAAGTGGTACCTTATATCAATGTGCTTGGAGCGATCGTGGAACAGGGGATTCTCTGAAAGACGAATCCCACTTTGGTTGTCGCAATAGATCACAGTAGTATCCATTACGTGCTCAAATAGCTCACTGAAGAGCTTCCTCAACAAACAACTTCACAACAGGCCATACTAGCTGCAATGTATTTGGCTTTGACGGTGCTTAAAGTAATCGATTTCTGCTTCCTGCTTATCCACAAAATCGAAGCAGACCCCAATTGGAAGCAAAATCGTGATGTGCTCTTTTGATCCACCACACTAATAGCCTAGTCAACATCAATATATCCATGTAGCCTCAAATTCCCGACAGTGTATCTCAGCCCATAGTTGATTGTGCCACAAAGATATCTCAAGAGATTCTTAGCAGCAATCCAATGTATGTGATGAGGCTCAACCATAAATTGACTCAAAGTATTCACAGCGAAGCATATGTTTGGTCGGGAGTTTACCAAGAACATCAGGGCCCCCACAAGTTGTCGATACTCAGAAGGGTTTGCCAATTCGGGCCCAACAACACTTCCACATAGCTTCTTGAAGTTGAGTTCCATCGGAGTAGACACAAATTTGCAATCCACCATCCCACATCTCTCTAGTAGCTTCACAATGTATTTTCCTTGAGAAAGGAAAATCTCGTCTGGCTTTTGCCAGACCTCCAGGCCTAGGAAATAGTGCATCAGTCCTAGGTCCTTCATCTCAAACTCGGAAGTCAACTCCCTCTTGCATTGATAAATGAGAGGGTCTGCACCAGTCAGAAAGAGATCACCTACATAAAGAACCAAAATGAGAGGCATATCGTTTTCAACCTTGAAGAATAGGTTTGGATCGGCATAGCTCCTCGTAAATCCTAGTTTCATAAGATAATTGTCAATCCTCTCATATTGAGCCCTAAGGGCTTGCTTTAACCCATAGAGGGCTTTCTTCAACCTGCATACATGTGTCCTTCGATCTTGTACTTCAAATCCCTGAGGTTGTTCCAAGTAGACTTCCTCCTTAAGCGAGCCATGCAAGAAAGCAGTCTTGACGTCCATTTGATGTAGGCTCCATCCTTGATTGGCAGCGAGAGCAATGATAGATCGGATGGTATATCAGGCAATTGGTGCAAATATCTCATCATAGTCCAATTTTTCCTTTTGAGAGAAGCCTCAAGAAACAAACCTGGCCTTATATTTTTTAGCACTCCCATCAACTCCATGTTTGATTTTGTAAAACCATTTAGAGGTGACCAGAGGTGATTCATATTCCTCATTCATTGCATCGTTCCTTACTTGGTGTTTTACAACTTCTTCGAACGCACGTGATTTAGCATGAACACTAGTACTCATGGTAGCAAGGTACCCTTGATACCTGTTCGGCTTCTTACTTTCACGAAATGTCCCTCTTGGAGCAGAATGTCTTTCAACATCTTCGAGAGTATCTTTGAACCATAGAGGTCGTTTCCTTGAGGTAGAGGTATCACCAGGAGGTGGATAAATAGGATCGATCAGACCATCAACATTGGGCATAGGTTCATCTGTTGGAGGTTCATCTTGTTTTTCCACAATATCATCATTGTCCTTCTTGGAATGGGGAGATCTCTGGCTTTCCCAAGGGCAGTGTCTTCACCAAAGGTGACATCACGGATTACTTCCACATCTCTTTGACCAAGTACATATATCCTATATGATTTCAAATATTCATTGTAGCCAACGAATATACCCTTCTTCCCAGAAGATTTCAACTTGTTCCTTTTCTCTGTAGGCACATGAAAATACACGGGACAACCAAATATTCTAAAATGAGAAACATTAGGTTTCTTACTAGAGAAGACCTCCTTAGATGTCTTGAAATTCAATGCTTGATGCAGACTCGTATTTTGAACATACACAACAGTGTTGGCAGATTCTCCCCATAAGAACTTCGGTAGACCTTGATCATGGAGCATGGCATGGGTGGCTTCCATGATTATTCGATTCTTTCTTTCAGCAACTCCATTTTGCTCAGGAGTGTATGGAACAATTGTTTCCCTCTTAATGCCAACGTCTTTGCAATAGTCATTGAATTCATTTGATTCATATTCGGTTCCATTGTCGGTCTTCAATATCTTGATCTGCTTCTCTGTTTGATTTTCCACCAATGCTTTGAAAGAACAAAATCATTTGAACACTTCATCCTTCTTCAAGAAATAGATCCATGTTTTGCGTGAGAAGTCATCCACAAAGATTGCATAATATAGGTATCCTCCGAATGATGTTACATGCAACATACCTGATAGATTTGAATGGATCAATTGAAGAATATCAGTAGTCTTGCCTTCACTAGAAGGGAATGGTCCCTTTGTAAGTTTCCAAGCTACACAACCTTGACAAACACCTTCATGGTTCATATTAATTTCGGGCATACCCGTGACCATCTTCCTTACCCCAAGTTAGCCTTTGTAATGAAAGTAGGGGAAACTTCGGTGCCATAGCTCAGATTGAAGAGAAGTATCGCTTGCCAAAGCTTCTAATGGACTTCTTCCAACTTGATAGAGACCATCAACCCTAAATCCAAGAGTAAATGCATCTTTAGGGTTGCTTTGCCAAATACGTAGCTTTCCATCAATGAATGCTACCTTGAAGCCCTTATCTTCCATTGCAGAAATAGACACTAGGTTCTTCTTTAAATCGGGCACATACAACACTTCTTGTAGATGAATGGTTTGATTTTGATTCAAGTGAAGAGTGACAGTACCTATCCCTTTTACGGGGTAGGTGGCATTATCTCCAAGTATGATCGCCAAATTAGTCTTCTTTTCAACCCAATTTGAGAGTGCCTCCTTGTACCTAGTGAAGTGCCTTGAGGTTCTACTCTCAATCAACCAATGATCCAAAGTATCCAGAGGAGAGGTAGTAGATAGAGCGAAATAAGATAAAACTCATTTTGTTTTTCTACAACATTACTTTCATCATACCTGGTATTTCTTGTCCTTTTGGGAGGTCAACCATTTCCATTTCGAGCAATGGGAGCATTCCTCTTTCCTTTGTTGTTGAACTTGTTTTTCCTTTGATTGCCATTGCCTTTGAAATTGTTGTTGTTGTTGTTGTCGTCCCTTGGAGTATTCTTCTTATGAGGACACTCTCTAGCATAGTGGCCAAACATTTTGCAATTGTAGCACCTTCCTTTTCTTCCTTCTTTGAATCCCTTGTTGAATCCTTGACCCTGTCTCCTTGGACCAACATTATTTTTCCTCTTTGCATGAGCGAAGAAAGCAATAGGTTCATTTCCATTTGAGGGCTTGTCTCTCTCCATCATCCTCATCTCCTCTTGAGTGCATCGAGCCAATAATTCATCGAAACCAGGTATCTTGTCATTGTTGAGAATGGTGGTGTTAAACACATCCCATGATCTTGGAAGACCTCCAAGTGCAATGAGAGTGAGCTCCCTGTCAGCAATAACTTCTCCAATAGATAGTAGGTCATTCTTGATTTGTGTTATTCTCATGAAGTAGGATTGGATAGACTCCCCTTTATCCATCTTGATGTCCTTCAACTTGTTTTTGAGAAAGAGGATTTGATTTGCATTGTTTACTTTGAACATCACAACCAACTTATCATACATCCCCTTAGATGTTCCCAAATCATAAATATAGGTAGCCAAATGCTTTTGAATGGAGTCTGATAATTTTCTTAGCTTTGACCTCACCTTTCTTATACTTCGTTTTCGCAGCAGCAGGTGCATTTGAAGGAGGCTCCACCACTTTTTCTTGCATATAGTCCATTGCCTTTGAAATTGTTGTTGTTGTTGTCGTCGTCCCTTGGAGTATTCTTCTTGTGAGGACACTCTCTAGCATAGTTGCCGAACCTGTTGCAATTGTAGCACCTTCCTTTTTTTCCTTCTTTGAATCTCTTATTGAATCCTTGACCCTGTCTCCTTGGACCAACATTGTTTTTCCTCTTTGCATGAGCAGAGAAAGCAATAGGTTCATTTCCATTTGAGGGCTTGTCTCCCTCCATCATCCTCGTCTCCTCTTTAGTGCATCGAGCCAATAATTCATTGAAACCAGGTATCTTGTCATTGTTGAGAATGGTGGTGTTAAACACATCCCATGATCTTGGAAGACCTCCAAGTGCAATGCGAGTGAGCTTCCTGTCAGCAATAACTTCTCCAATAGATAGTAGGTCATTCTTGATTTGTGTTATTCTTATGAAGTAGGATTGGATAGACTCCCCTTTGTCCATCTTGATGTCCTTCAACTTGTTTTTGAGAAAGAGGATTTGATTTGCATTGTTCACTTTGAACATCCGAACCAGCTTATCATACATCCCCTTAGATGTTCCCAAATCGAAAATATAGGCAACCAAATGCTTTTGAATGGAGTCTATGATAATTTACTTAGCTTTGACCTCACCTTTCTTATACTTCGTCTTCGTAGCAGCAGGGGCATTTGAAGGAGGCTCCACAACTTTTCCCTGCACATAGTTCATTGCATCATGCTCTTCCAAAGTCATCTTCCATGCGTGATAGTCAAATTTGTCTTTGAACTTATCCTCAGTCTTGAAGTAAGATGTAGAAGCCATTGAAACTTGTCCAATAAATTTCTTTTGGTGATTGCTTTTCTCTCTCTAACTTGGGCTTTGTCTTCACTTGGCTTTGATACCATGTTAATTTAATGGTATGTTCTATGGTTAACACAGTTACTTCAATGTCTTTTAGCAGCCCAATGACAATTTCCAATTTAGTTTTCCAATAACAATCACATCAACCATAAATCACATTGACAGTAACTGTAGATAAAACATGAATAATAAAATGCAGAAGACAAGCCAAGACAAGAGGACACTAGATTTGACGGATGCTAGGGAATAACATCAAGATGGGGAAAACCCTTTGATCAATTCTTCTTATTATTATATCAAATGTTCAACAGAGAGAGAGTAAAAAAAGTCAAAATTGACTTGCCAATCAAGTCGAAACAACCCTATCAAATTTGCGGTCAACTGCAGTCAAATTTTGCTCTAACCAGAAAGTCAAAGATGGTTAATGCAACAACAAAACATCCACTTTGAAGCTCAGTCAAAGGCAGTCAAACTTGGCCTAGGCAGGTGGTTAAAGTCAGTGGTCAAACTTGGTCAAATTCTGCCCAGGAAATCTCTATTCAACCAGCTATTTATCTCTACAGTCAAAGTGCTCAGATCACCTCGGTTTTTGTGCCAAATGTTATGGCCTACCCAAGCAAAAAACTTCCCAAAAGATCGAACTCAAATTTTGCCTGGAAAGTCAAAGTCAACATTGGTCAAACTGCAGGAGAATTCTGAAATTTTCGGCCTTGTAATTCTGTCCTGAAATTTTTCCTCCTTGCCACACATGTGAGAGAAAATATATGCCCAATGAACCCATGAGAGGAGGGAGAAGAATGTGTGAGTGAGGTGCCAAATGAGGTTAGAGGTCACTTATATTTATACAAGTCGTTGAGGGTGAAGTGACATGTCCATTGGGCTTCATGAACCTACATGATGATGTGGCCAACCTTGACAATTTGCACGTGTGGGCTTAACCTCAAAAACATATTTTCCCTTGTCCAAATTTGATGATCTTTAGGTCGATTTTGGTCCTCTCGAAAAGGGGAATTCAATGCAATAATCATCTCCATCAAATGAGCTGTCCAATAGTAGAATTTGGGCCTAGTTGCCAATTTTAACATATCCTCATTCCAACAATTTGCAATCATTTTATTTACAAAATTATATTTCAAAATTTCTTGTATTTTTGTAAATTTGTAGTTAGTATAAAATATAAAAACCCTAAAAATAATTATATATTTCAAAAAATAAAAAAATTTCTTAAAAAAATCCAAAAATATTTCAATAGTGAATGTCTTCACTGAATCGTGGTTTACATTGCATTTATTGATTTATTCATTGGTAAAATCACTACAAAATTTGTAATTTTTGGAAACCCTAGGCCCTAAGGTTGTATGACCCCCATTAATTTGCCCTATATTGTTACACTAATTACATTTCCAAGTGTTTTGAAGCTAATTACAGGTGCTGGAAATAATCTACAACAATTGGAAGTGTTTGGAGGCAAACCCTTGCCTTGGGATATGTGAAAACCAAGATAAAATCTTTTGTATCCATTCAAATTGATCTAAAGAGGTTTTTCATTGATTAACCATTATTCCTAGATCAGATATTGACTGTCCAAAAGGATTTGCAAGTCTAATAATTATTTTTGGCTAAGTCAATTTTCGGCTCTCACGGTTGTGGGCTTATTTTTGGGAAGTTGTATTGCAGATTTAATATCTTTCAAACTACTTGTCCAAAATTAGTGTTCTTGTCCCCGGATGCGGGTGTTTAAACAACTATCAATTTAGATGGTACAGAGGTGGCGCGACACCTGCCCACCTAGTACAACATGATGAATCAATTCATAAATGAATGCTCTTGGAATTTGGTTTATGCAGAGTTCATCTGCTCGCTGTCAAACGGCTCTGAAACTCCATCCCTGTCCGGCACCCTGGTTTATGCGCTCACACGCTCCGGCTCGTTTCAGACCTCGGCTCCATTCATTGCTGCAGTTATGACGGATGTATCTCGATGCCTCAAGGAGATTGATATTTTAAGGTTCAGTTATGAGCTGGCGGGGAAGCAAACTCCGTCGATTCACTCGCAGAACTATCTAAAGTCTGGATGGAGCTCGGATATTTGCATTACTTATGTGGGTCTCATCCTCACTGCTGCTTCTGGTGGATTGAATGGGGAGGCGGCTCTGAATCCTGGCTCTAGTCCTACGGTGGAGCTGCCTTCATCTTCCTTCTGTTTTTCATCCTAGGCACCAGGCCTGCGAACTGTCGTTTTCCTGATTCCTGTGGGCCTGGTCTTTGTTGTCTCGATTCCCGCTGGCTTGGTCATCATTGCTGCCCCGCCTCGCTCTCACACTGCTGCTTCGGTTGTCCCAATGCCTCGTCGTCGCCATCGAATGAGGTCTCGACGAGGTCAGCTCAGGCGGGTGCCTTCCAGCCCGTCCACCGAGTCGCCCTCCCCTTCAAGCGATTTCTCTGTTGGGCACTATCCTTGCACTTGAAGTGGAAGAGGGCGTCCCTCGTTTGGCTCTGCGCTCTTCACCTTCTACAGCGCTCTGAACCGTCCAAGGATCACCGCGCACATCTCGGTGGTCTTCCATGAGGAAGCCCAAGAGGGAGAGCCTAGTTCTCATCAGGAGGGCCCGGGATCTGCTTCTGCTCCGGCTTTGAGCATCCAGTTGGGGATTGGTAGCGTGTCTTTGCAGGTTCCTGCGGCTCCAGCTAGCAGCGCTCCGAATGTGGTAAAGGCGCCGACCGACCTTGGTCCATCCAACTCAACAGCTGCTCCTGAAGAGGACATGCCTGATGCAGGTTGGTGCCGGATTGTTGAAGAACCTCCTGATGTTTAGCTTGCTTATTGTTGTCATGATAGCTCGACAGGCGGCCCATACTACTGGGCAAGTTTTTGTTTAGACAGTTATTTGGACTTTCAACTCTTTTTTGAATTTTGTAAACTTAGTACACGGTTCAAGAATGAGCTCCCTGAAATGGGGCAGTCTCATTCCATGTTTATCTTGACACCTTAGCCTCTTTTCAGGGCAATGTTTCTGACTTCGGTCTCGCTGTAATTTTACTCTCTTTATGTTAATAGATTAAACTTATTCAGAAAAAAAATTAGTGTTCTTGTGCTCACTGGAAAGCTCTTTGATGGTACTAACATATCCAACAAAGTCTCTCGAGTTTCAGGTTCATTAAAGACTATTTTTAGGCCCTTAAAGATGCCCTATGCTTGTTGGCTTGCTGTACTTTCCAGAAATATCAAAGTACAGGTTTGAACAAGTCTTTTGTCTTCTTACAACCACATACAATAGGTATAATAGCTCTATTTATAATTCTATTGTGGTAAGAAGCTATCATACTTAATTTGTGTTGTGACAAACTCATTTTTTCTAGCATATTGAGTACATTTCCATTGCTAGTCTGCACTATTAATTGGCTGTTATATCACTGATCAGATCGAATTTTCTGTTATCATACTAACTGCTACTTCTTCCATCTACTTGATGTTGAAATTTGGCAGCTTAGGGAGAAATTCCCTCCTTAGGGATGCCCTTCTCACACTAAGGAGACCCTACTAGCCCATGGAAGAATTTAATTTGCACAAGGAAAAATATTATTTTTAATGTAGGACCATGACAACACAAAAAGTACAAGTTGGCCTGGAAGAGGAAATTCGTCCACCAAAACCACATATAAATACACGTAAGGTCACATCACTTGGAGGCATCACATCACACATAATTTCTTCTTTGGTTGGTTCGATCTAGTCTTAAATTGCAGGCCCTGAGTTTACACATGCAAAGGAGAGAGTGGCAATCTGATTTGACTGCGTTGACTTTTCTGTTTTGGCTATCTTTGACCAGCGTTGACTTGGGGAGACTTTGTCTTGGTTTGAGAGATTTTGGATCTGTTCTTGGAGGCCGAATTCAGGAGAGAGAAGGCCAAAATTTTCTGGGTACTTTGACCACATTTGATCATAGGTCTAAGGCAGCTTTGACCGCAGGGCTGGCTTTGACTTTGACTGATTTTCGAGGTAGATTTTGTCACTGTTTTGACTGAGTTTGATTGAGGTAAGGAGGCCACATTCTTCGACTGGTTGACTGAACTTTTTGAAGCTGATTTGACCATTGACCAAGGATTGCTTAGGGCTGCATTGACAGGTGTTGACTTTGACTGGAAATTTGCAGAATTGAAGTTTGACCAAATTTGACTTTTATGCTCATATTGGATTGGATATTGGTTGGCTGATTTGGTTGGTCAAGGCTTTGACCTTTGATTAAGTTGTTGATGTACTTGGACTACATATCTCTCTGTTGAACATTTGATGACAATCTAATATAAGAAGAATTTGGGTTTTTCACTAGTCTTTGACCAATTCTCTGTGTCTCTTTTGTTTCTTGGCTGTCTTCTATTGTGTATATGGTTTTATGTTCTATTTACAGTTGCTTACTGTCGTTGGGTGATTGAAGAAAATATATTGGATAATTGATTGCTATTGGAAAAATAATTGTTATAAGTAATTGTTACAACATGGAACATTGAAAATTTAACATGGTATCGGAGTTGAGGTGAAGACGATCCAAAGGAGACTAGAGGAATCATTCTTTGAAGATATCTTATCTGCTGTTGAAGAACATTTAACTTGGTCAAGATGACCACCTCATACTTAAAGATTGAGGAGAAGCTGAATGACTCATCTAATTATGATGTTTGGACTTTGGAGAGCTAGGGTTGATTTGACTTTGGAGGAGAATGATGTTTTGGAATATGTTGAAGTAAAGGTACCTAAGCCTCCAGAAAATGCTTCTGCTGCTGTCAAGTCCAAGTACAAGAAAGAATCAACTCAAAGACATTAAGATGAACAAGAGGGAGACTGTGCAATCATATTTCATGAGGATATCCCAACCCAAGAATCAACTGTTGTCTGTTAGAGAAATTACATTTGATAGAGCGTTGATACTAATTGCACTTGGAGGTATCCCTGCGATTTGGGAGACATTCATCACAATTATTAGCAACAATGACAGGTTTCCTTCATTTGATGAGCTATTGGGCAAGTGCACTCAAGAGGAGACCAAGATGATATCTAGAGGGAGAATTCAAAAGCATGAAGAAGGGGAACCCATTGCATTTGCTGCTCAAGCCAAGAAGAGGAAAGAAAGAGGAGGGCCATCTAATTCAAGAAAGCTTGCTCCAACATCTAGGGACTCTAATAGAAGAATTAAAAGGGATGTGTCACAAATTCAATGCTACAATTGCCACAAGTTTGGTCACCTTGCCTGAGACTGTCCGGAAAGGAGAAATGCTCCAAGGTACTACAACAACAATCATGGTTGCAACAAAAACAAGTTCAACAATAGAAGAAGAAGGGAAGCCCTTGCTACTCGTGAAGGTCATCATGCTCCCAAGAGATCAAGGAACTCAAGGTATGAAAATAATGCAGCTGCTACTCAATCCGAATATTTTCTTATTTCTGCTCTTTCTAGTTCCTCTCCTCCAGATTTGTTTGATCACTAGTTAGTGGATAATGGGGCCTTTAGACACTTCACTGGTTATTGTGAAGTCCTCTCAAACTTGGTTGAGAGGGAGACAAATTTGAAGATCATTCTTGGGGACAACTCTACTTATCCTATAAAAGGGTCTGGTTCTGTTTCATTTCATTTGGATTATGGTCAAACTATACATCTACAGGATGTTCTATATGTGCCGAGATTGAAAAAGAATCTTGTCTATATCTGCCTTGGAGGACAAAGGAATGAAGGTTGCTTTTATAAATGGAAAGGTCCTTACTTGGCCAATGGAATCTCGCTTGAGGGATGCCTTCACTTTGGGATCAAGAATTGAAGGCCTTTATAAAGTCAATGGAAGACCAATTCGAGCATTGGTTCATGATAGTAATCATCAATGTGAGTTGTGGCACCAAAGATTTGATCACCTTCATTATGAAGCCCTATCTAAAGTGAGAAAGATGGTTTCTGGAATGCCTGAGATTCATGTGGATCATGATGGAAATTGTGAAGGATGTGCTAATGGAAAACATGTGATGGGACCATTCCCTTCAAGCAAAAGCAAGACCAAAGAAATACTACAACTCATACATTTTGACCTATGTGGACCCATGTTAGTGACTTCTCTTGGTGGCTACTTGTACTGGATAATCTTTGTGGATGACTTCTCTCGTAAGACATAGATTTTCTTCATGAAGCACAAGCACCAAATATTCGACATGTTCAAGGACTTCAAGGCCCTGATAGAGAATCAAACAGGGAAGAAGATCAAAATCTTTAGGTCTTATAATGGAGGAGAATTCATGTCAAATGAGTTCATTGACTTTTGCAAGACAACATGATTCAAGGAGACCATTGTACCTTATAACCTCGAGCAAAATGGAGTAGCTGAAAGGGAGAAGAGGACTATCATGGAAGTTGCCTGAGCTATGTTGCATGATCAAAAGTCGCTGAAGTTTCTGTTGGGAGAAGCTGCAAACAATGTTGTCTATGTTCAAAATAGGACTCCTCATCAAGCCTTGGGTGACAAGAATCCCAAAGAAGTTTTCACAGGTGTAAAGCCCGATGTTGGACATTTGAGGATTTTTGGCTACCTAATTTACTTTCATGTGCTGAAGGACAAGAGGAACAAGCTGGAAGCTTCAGGGAAGAAAGATATGTTTGTTGGCTATTGTGAAAATTCTAAAGCTTATAGAATATATGTACTTGGTCAAAGGAATATAGAGTTTAGCAAAGATGTGACATTCGATGAAGATGCTGCTCTTGGGAAAGCAAGGGACATTACTCCTCCGCCAGTGTTGAGAAGAAGGATGATGCCATGGATATACAAGGAAACTCTCCTATGCTTGAGCCATAGACTAACGTTGTTGATGATCCCATGGAATCCATGGACCCTTTGGATCCCCCCTCCTGTGATTCTCTTGCTAGGAAGAGACCGCTATGGCTTCATGACACTTTACAAGGTGGTGCCGAGAGACATGCTGTTGCAATAGGAACCTTCAGGGAAAGCAAGAAGCGATGCCGATATTAGAGATATGTTGTACAATGAGCAATATGATACAGGCTGAACCATACACTTTTGAAGTAGTGAAAGAACAAGTATGGAAGGATGCTATGGCTGAAGAATATGAGTCCATAATGAAGAACGATGTGTGGGAAGTGGTTCCGAGACTTGAAGGAAAGTCTGTTGTGACTTCTAAATGGTTGTACAAGATTAAGCATGGTGCGGATGGAAGTATCGAGAAATACAAGGCGAGATTTGTGGCTAGAGGTTTCTCCTAGAAAGAGGGAGAAGACTATGATGACATTTTTGCACCGATTGCCCGCTATACTACTATTTGATCTATCGTTGCTCTTGCTGCTAGCCAGGGATGGACACTTCACCAGATGGATGTGAAGACCGCGTTTCTACATGGCATTCTCAAGGAAGAAGTATATGTTGAGCAACCATAGGGCTTTGAGGAGCATGACAGGAAGACTCATGTGTGCAGGCTGAAGAAAGCACTTTATGGATTGAAGCAAGCCCCTAGGGCTTGGTATGCCCACATTGATAGCTACTTGATGAAGCTTGGATTTACGAGAAGTAATGTTGACCCAAACCTCTACTTCAAAGTTGTCCAAGATATGCCCTTGATTTTAGTATTATATGTTGATGATTTATTCTTGATAGGTGGAGAGCCTCTTATTCTTGAGTGTAAGAGGGAGTTGGTTTCTGAATTTGAGATGAAAGACCTTGGTTTTATGCACTACTTCCTGGGCTTATAGGTGTGGCAAAGACTTGGTGAGATTTTTTTTTCTCAAGGGAAATATGTTGTCAAGTTGCTGGAAAGATTTGGAATGGTAGAATGCAAGTCCATGGCCACACTGATGGAGATGAACTTCAAGAAGTTATGTGGAGCAATGTTTTACGACTCCGACTTCGACTCCGACTCGGCCGAGGATCGACTCCGACTCCGACTCCGAAACGGTAATGACTCGGCCGGCTCGATTTCAATGACTCGGTCGTTGTAAAAAATACATTAAATATTTATTTTTTTTATTAAAAAACATAATTTTAAATATTTTAAACATAATTTTAAAGATTTTCATTCATGTTTCCAAACACACAGCATTATAATATAGATGGAAGACAACTTTGTATCCATCTGGCCCACATTTGCCAAAAGAAACCTAGCTGCAGGCACCGAGGGTATCAAACCCTATTACAAGCTTTAAAGGGGACATTTACCCTTGACGTTGGGGGTTTAATAGATTTATTGTTGTTAATCATATATACTGATATTTTATTTACAGGCCTAGAGATGAATTTTTGAGGGATTGATGTGAGTTTACATTGAGAATTTGTCATTTGTGACTATCCCTGTTGATTTACAGGCCTGATTATCTTTCCTTACCCTGGCCACTGGCTTATTGGGCATTATCACAGGTCTAAAAGGCTTATTTCTCTTTTCTGCAGCCTTGTTCAGCCTTGTCTCCCTCAGCCACCAGCATCTACAGGGTCTCTTCCTTAATGTATACAGTACAGGGCCAATAAATTTGTAATTGCAGGCTCAGCGTTGCATTCTGAAGGGGTCACATTGCCAAATTGGAGTCCAACATTCATATCCAGGCTGATTCAATGTTCACTGTACCATATCTTAGGCCTGGTGTTTTCCTTTTGTCTCTGAAGCTCATTGTTAGTTGACTTATGCGATAGTAGATAGCATTATTTCTCTCTTTGTGAGTTATCTTTCAGATGCATTAATTTGTCAAATTGAAAAATCACTGTTAACAATAGCAATTATCTATCTCATTATATTGTGATTTCACTTGTCCTTCTTGCTGTCATAAAACGTCTAAGTGAAATTTCTACACACAGTACACATTAAGAGGCATCCAATTCCTATATACATCAGGCGGTTGTCAATTAATTAACTTAAGGACATTCGTTCATGATCATTGTTTGAACGATTTCTCTGGTCTGTTCTAACATCATGATCAATACAAAAGGCTGTTACAATATCTCAACATTTTGAAGCTAACAGTGGTGAGAGCATGCTCCAATACGTCTAATTTGCAATATATAAGTCTCTGTTATGAATTTTTTTATCATTTACGCTGCCCAGCCGTCCCAACAGTGACTCGGCCAGCTACCCGACCGGGTTGACCGAGTCACGAGTCATATGTGACTCGGTCAACCGAACCGGGTAGCTGGCCGAGTCACTCCCCAGGCCTTTGACTCGGTTCGACTCGGCCGAGTCGGAGTCGATTCAGCCGTTTTGTAAAACAATGATGTGGAGACGCTGCAAGATCTAACTTGGCAAATCCCTCTGAGTACTGACAATTGATTGGGGCACTGATGTTCTTGGTGAACACTAGACTAGACATATGTTTTGTTGTCAACACTTTGAGTCAATTTATGACTGAGCCTCTACATGCACACTGGGTTGCTGCTAAGCATGTGCTGAGATACCTGCATGGGACTATCAATCTTGGACTGAGATATACCGCCGAAGATGTGAGAATACATGGATACTCTAATGCTGATTGCGACGAAAATGTTGTTGACACGAAGAGCACATTAGGATGTTATTTCAGCCTAGGGTTTGCCATGATGTCTTGGATGAGCAGGAAGCAGAAGTTTGTTGCTCTTAGCATGACTGAGGTTGAGTATATTGCTGCTAGTGGGGCTAATTATGAGGTAGTATGGTTGAGGAAGCTCTTTGGAGAGCTGTTTGAGCAGGTACTGGATACAACTGTGATATACTGCGACAACAAGAGCTGGATGTGACTGGCAAAGAATTCCGTGTTTCATGACAGGTCCAAGCATATTGAGATTATATATCACTATATTTGAGATATGGTGTAGAGATGAGTCATAAGACTATCACATTTCCACTGATGAGTAGATAGTATATATTCTTACCAAGCCTTTGTTGAAAGACTTGGTGAAAATTTCCTTTCTCAAGGGAAATATGTTGTCAAGTTGTTGGAAAGATTTGGAATGGTAGAATGCAAGTCCATGGCCACACTGATGGAGATGAACTTCAAGAAGTTATGTGGAGAATCTGCAAGACCTAACTTGGCAAATCCCTTTGAGTATCGGCAGTTGATTGGGGCACTGATGTTCTTGGTGAACACTAGACTAGACATATGTCTTGCTGTCAACACTTTGAGTCAATTTATAACTGAGCCCCTACATGCACACTGGGTTGTTGCTAAGCATGTACTGAGATACCTACATGGGACTATCAATCTTGGACTGAGATATACTGCCGAAGATGTGAGACTACGTGGATACTCTAATGCTGATTGGGATGAAAATGTTGTTGATAGGAAGAGCACATTAGGATGCTGTTGTAGCTTAGGGTTTGCCATGATATCCTGGATGAGCAGGAAGCAAAAGTTTGGTTCTCTTAGCACGACTGAGGCTGAGTAAATTACTGCTAGCATGGCTAACTGTGAGGTAGTATGGTTGAGGAAGCTTTTTGGAGAGCTGTTTGAGCAGGTATTGGATACGACTGTGATATACTGCGACAACAAGAGCGGGATGTGACTGGCAGAGAATTTCGTGTATCATGACAGGTCCAAGCATATTGATATTAGATATCACTATATTTGAGATATGGTGTAGAGATGAGTCATAAGACTATCACATTTTGACTAATGAATAGATAGTAGATATTCTTACCAAGCCTTTGTCAAAAGGGAAGTTCTTGGTCTTCAAAGAATAAGTTGGACTGATGGATGTGACCCTCCAGGGAAAAGGGTCACGACTGATCGAGAACATTGAGCTATGCTCTTCCCCCTTGTGTGAGCTCCCATTGTCTCCCATGGTGAGACACAACCCCATCTGGGCCTTGGATCAACTCCCAAGTGTGTAGCTAGCTGGGCAAGGTGGTCCAGGTGCATCATCATCATCAAATAGGTGGAACATGAACGAGCAATGGATGGTACTGAAGGATCCCATGGCATGACTATCTGCTCTTTGCTATAGTGGAGGCCCATGGCTCTCAAAGCACACACCCTACAAATGCCAATATGACCCTCTGGAGGGCTTGGATCCTCTATAGGGAGACCAAACCCCAAGATGAAGACCCACCTGCAATCTTGTATAAGATCCAATGTGTCTCCTCACCTTCCAGTACAACAAATCATCAGTGTAATTGAGTAAATGAGCTTACAAACCATGGAACCAAGTGGACACTTCATAGTGGCATGCCCTTCCATAATGTGTTTTACAGTGTATAGGTGTCTCCAAGTTCAAGGCGGTTAACCAAGGACCCTATTAGGTGGTTTCAACCTCTAAGGGAGTGACAGGTCCATGGTACATCCATTAATTGGCAGGTGTCATGTGATATGATGATGGAACATAGTGGGGCATCAGGGGAAAGCTCCAAGCCACATGCCATAGTACAAGGGCAGCTAAGATAAGGGAAGCCCACACTTGGGTGTATGAATGTAGGAGGGAGCAATCATGGTACACGAGTTACCCAAACTTTTGTTTTTCCACCTTTCTGCATATATGCCTTTTGGTTTTTATTGATTTTTCTTTTTAGAACTGCTTGAAGCTCTAGGGGATGAGACTCGAGAGCATGATGTGATTGGTATAGTAGTGAATACCCCTTTAAGGTTGGGCAGTTCATTGTCCACCAGGGGTTGGGACAATCATGAGTTCCTTAATGATGTAGGGGCCAATATAGAGGGCCCTAGGAACCAGGGTGATGGCCATAATGATGGGGGTAGAGCTCATGTTTGGCTTTTGCCCACGTGCTAAATTTGTATGTCTCAACCATCTTTTGCATTTTATGGTACATTTCTTGTTGAGAGTGGCAAAATTATGCTTTTTACTTTCTTTATAGCTACATCAATCTCTGGGGCATTGTTCCAGGCTCGACCCAAAGTGTGGACAAGCGGGGGGGGAGGCTAACTCCTTGTGGACCCAATGGACAAATGTGGACCTGGATGGGAAATATGTGAAAAGGGGTTATAATGAGCAAAGGGGAGTGATGTATGTGGTGTTGGGAAGCGAGACCATGCAACCAAAATCGAGATTTCCCATGTAGTGGCACTCCTAAAGCTAGTAGCCAATAGAGGAGATCCTACGAGACTATGATACAAGGTTAACTAGCAAGTTGAACATAGGGGACAAGAGTACAAGCCAAGTCCATTCTTTCTGCGGAATCCCCCCACTAATCCATGCTCAAAAGTGTTCATGATAATTAAACAAAAGTACCCAACTACATAAAGAAAGCCATACTTTTAGGCTTGGAAGGCCCACCTTCAAACATATAATCATGACAGATGGGCTAGGTTGCATAATGGCAGGCTTAGGTGGCAAAGATGATGGCACATCGAGCTATCTGGTGGCTGTAAGGGGCTGTTGGGTGTTGGTTGAGGACCATCTAGGAGAAAAATTTCTCCTACAGGTGGTGGGTAACAGACACTCGTAACCATCCTTGTGATATAGAAATGACCACGATATTCTACTGACAAGCCAAAGATTCTAAAGAGATGTGATTCTAATAGAGATGAGGCCAAGGAACTACTTAGTGTTGTTATTCTTGTTAAAGTCCTAAATTTGAGCATTTCTTCATATCTTGATCCTCTAGTAACGACGAGTTCCTTGAAACTTTGTAAGGTATAGCCAAGGGTGAGTCTCCATGCCTGGATGGGATTTTTGTGAATTATATAGGAGACTTAGTCTACAATTGACGATGATCTTCTAAAGATGCCACAAGAAGCATTTATATGGGAGAACATGCTAATGTGGGGATGCCTAAGGTAGCCTTTGCAAAATAGAATAGCAAAAAATCAAAATATATAGGGAAAAATCCAAATATGTGAACCCTATACAATGAAGTAGGGAGAGATGTTTTGCAAATGGAGAATAAGGATGAGCACTACTATAGAAAAGAAGATTGGACAGATTGCATGCATAGGATAAGACAATATTAGATCCTTACATTTTTATTGGAACTATGGGTACGATCAGAATCGACTGAACAATCTACTGTGGGTGCGACTCTCATCCTGAAATTAGGAATCAGGCATTCAAAAACCTATATATTTAAAAATTGAAATTTTAAATTTATAATGAAAATTTAAAACAAAGAAATGAAATATTAAATTGAAATTATTCATAACATTATGCATTTAAATTTTCAAATGATTCATCATTCATTATGATTGGTCTCATATGAGTTTTTGTTTATTATCCTTCTTTTGTTGAACATTTCTTCAGTGAATGAACTTTGTTCATTTCACAATGATGACATTGGTAAGGATAAAGTTCTGTCCACTCCTAGGTGTTATGATGTGTCATGTATGGTAGTTCTAATGCTTAGGGATTAGACTAGTTTATATGAAGATAGTCATTACTCGTGAAGTGATTAAGGAAAGTGATGGTAAAGACAACCATAAGCCCTTCAACACTCAAATATGCTTACATGATTGTGATTGTAAATAAGACCATAAATAAATTGATGAACACTTAGACCTGCTTACATAAGTTGAAAAATGATGAAAAGTAGGCACTTGATGAAGACATTTGTGAACAAGAGGAAGAAAAGATAGTCAACGTTGATGCACATAACAACACATAGGAGATTTTTGATTTTCTTTTTATCAAAGTGCACAAAAATCCAAATCTTGTTTGTCCCAATCCTATGCAACTTGAGAAGGACATTGATATGGTCAATTTTAATTCTTCCACATTTCCATCACCCTAATTTTGGTATAGAGACAATAGGTTCACAATGTAGAGATTCCATCGCCCTAATTCTTCCACTTTTCCAGCAACCCCCACATGCATGAAAATGAAAATGAAAATGAAGGGGAGAGGCAAAGAAGGCGATATCGTTTGTTGGTGCCTTTGGATTATGGCAATGAACATACCCTTGAAGGACCAAATAAGCAAGATTTGAAGTTAGATCTGATGTGTCATCCTTCATGGGAGATTGACACTGATTCAATGATCCAAAATAGTCAAGATCTTGATTGTTTCACCCTTGAATAGTGTAAGATAAATGATAATGGGTATGCTATACTTATCTACTATGTTATGAATCTGATGTCGGTAACGAGATGAAAAATTTGCGTTATAAAAATGTGTTTATCAAACCAAACTAGTGTTGCAGGACGCGTTCCTCTCCCTTGCTCCGACCTTAGAATTGTGCTATGAGCAGGAGCTATCAAGTGTTGAGAAATCAATGCTAGTAGGATTAGGGTTAGATTTCTCTTTCTTGATAATTACTTGTGAATTATGTTGGCTTCTTTTACTTATTTGTTATATTATCTTTCATCAAGCAATTACCAAATTATGTGTGCATGAAGATCACAAAAACACAAGACACAAGATGTAGGCACTCTGCCAGGGCAAAATCCCTATCTAGGGGAAAACCTAGTCAAAATCTCTTCCTTCAATAGTTTTCTTGAGACTCTTCAACCTAGACACAGACTTCCTCCACACCAAGCCAACCTCTCCTTCTTCGATCCAACCTTCAACCTAATAGCAGCAACACTTCGACCCTAGCAACTTCGACTTGCCAACTTTTGGCATCAACAACAGCTTCGACTTTGACAAGGAGACTTTGATCTCCTAAACTAGCCCACACGAGAGAGAGAGAGAGAGATACCAAAACTTCGATTTTGTCCTTCCCTTCCTTTTTGACCAAACTCTCACTCCTTTTAGCCTCCTTCTTCACCTTCGCACATTTCCCAGTTTCCAACTTCTAGCTTCAGATATCGAACTATGTGTGAGAGAGCGAGATGCTCCAAATGAATTCGAATTGCCTTGTATATGTAGCCTTCCAATGAGGTTGAATTGCCTACCTTGTGGCCGACTTGGTGTGGAGGTTATATAATTCATCTTTGACTCAAAAATAATTCTTTTTACATCGTTCGAAAGCCCAAGAAGGGTTTCATAAAATATACAATGACTCTAATGACTCTATTAATCCTAGGAGTCCACAATGGGGACTTTGACTAATAAAATGATGACCCAAGCATGAAACCCATGCTTTAATAAGTCATTGTAACAATAATAAAAATTCTTTTGACAAATACATTTTATGAAGATCAAACCTAGTTACATTTTTCAACACTCCCTCTTAACTAGGGAGGTATTCATACGGAAGATCTCAAACTATATGAACTATGAAGAGTTTAGGCACCACAATGCCATGGACTAGATTCCTGACTAGGGCAATCTATCCAAGGTCTCTCAATAGTTTAGGCACCGCAATGCCATGGACTAGATTCCTAACCAGGGAAATCTATCCAAGTGGGACTAAGATGGACTAAAGTTTTCATCCTCTCTAGTTACCATCAAGCTTACTTTCTAACCATCAACCCAAGGATCTAGGTGTGTATCTGAAGTCAGAGCTCCATGACCAATGCCACCCTCCCTACTTCGGGAACTAAACATCAACACATAGTGCCAGCCAAATGTCCTCCCAGGCAATGTGTCTCACACACAAGGCCTCAACAAATCTCTTCCAAACTTTTATCATCATCAACAAAATCAACAATATCAACTAAACCAAGCATGCTTCTAAGATATTCAAACTTCTTATTAGGAAGAGACTTTGTTAGTATATCAACTACCTGATCGTCTGTCGGGACATACTGTAGCTTCACAATCCCATCCTGCACCAAGTTCCTAATATAGTGGAACTTATTGTTGATATGCTTCGTCCTAGCATGAAACACAAGATCTCCAAACATCTTGATACAACTTTGATTATCATAATTAATCACAGTAGGATCTAGAGGCTTCTCAAACAAATCTTTCAGAAGCTTCCTCAACCATACGACCTCCTTTCCTACTTCACATGCAACCACGTACTCTGCTTCAGCACTACTCAAAGCAACGAGATCTTGCTTTTTACTCATCCATGAGATCTTGGCAGATCCCAAACTAAAGCATCCACGGGTAGTGCTTCTTCCATCGGTCTCACTGCCCAAACTAAAGCATCCATGGGTAGTGCTTCTTCCATCGGTCTCACTGCCACCCCAATCAGAATCTGTGAAGCCAATCATCTTGACTTCCTTGCTATTGTACTTTAGGCAGTGATGTATCATGCCATGAAGATATCTCAATATATGCTTGGCAGCTATCTAGTGATCATGACGAGGCACCAATTGAAACTATTTGAGGATGTTCACAACAACATATATCCGGCCTACTATTTACCAGATACATCAGAGAACCTACCAATTGACGATAGGAGGTAGGATCCACGAGACTTGAGTCGGAGCTTCTCAATTTCTTGAGATTGGTTATCATAGGAGTAGTCATGGGCTTGGAATCCATCATCCCAAATTTCTGCAACAACTTGATGATATACTTTTCTTGCTCGAAATATATCTCCCTAGGATTTTGCCATACTTCTAGACCTAGGTAATAGTGCATCAATCCTAGATCCTTCATCTCAAATTCAACTGCCATTATCTTCTTGCATTCTTGTATTCTTCTTTCCACACCTGTAATGAATAGATCATCCACATAGAATAGAATAATGATTGGCTCATTATTCACAACCTTGATGTAGAGATTTGGATTAGCGGAACTCTTCACGAACCCAATTCTTAGAAGGTATGCATCCATTCTTGCATACCATGCCCTAGGAGCTTGCTTCAAACCATACATGGCCTTCTTGAGTCTACAAACATTAGTATCTCTGCCATTTACATCAAAGCCTTTGGGTTGCTCAATGTATACTTGCTCATCGATTGTCCCATTCAGAAATGCTGTCTTCACGTCCATTTGATGGATATTCCATCCCATTGTAGCAACCAGTGAAACCAAATATCTAATGGTAGTATACCTTGCAGTGTGTGCAAAGGTTTCTTCATAATCTATGCCTTCCTTTTGAGAGAAACCCCTTGCAACAAATATGGCCTTGTATTTATCTATGCTTCCATCAACAACGTGTTTGATCTTGTAGATCCATTTTGAGGTGATAACCGATTTGTCATTATGTCTAGGAACGATTTCCCAAACCCCATTCTTCATGATGGATTGATATTCTTCTTGCATAGCTTTCTTCCATACTTCTTGATGAGCAACTTCTTTAAATGTAGATGGTTCTGCTTCAATTAGTCTTGTCATATATGCAACATATCCAAAATATCTCTTCAGCCTTTTGCTTTCCCTAAAGGTTCCTTTCGCAACTCCATGCCCTTCAGCATCTTCAAGAGTAGCTTTTAACCAATTTGGTCTCTTCCTTGTGCTTGGTATGACCACATTTTGAATAGGCTCACTCGATCCTTCTTCTTTTTCTTGAATCGTAGAAGAGTTGATGGGCTGTACTTCTTCTTCTTCAAATATAGGTAGATCTTCGTCATCAGAATCAATAGGAATATCCTTTGATCTTTTGTAGGCTTGATTCTCATCAAATATAATGTCCCTGCTTACTTCAATGTGTCTCCCTTCCTTGATGTAGATTCTATATGCCTTTGAGGAGAGACTATAGCCAATGAAAATCCCTTTGATGCTTGTAGAATCTAGCTTCTTTCGTTTGTCCTTTGGAATGTGGGTGTAGGCAGGACTCCCAAAGATTCGGATATGGTTCACACTTGGCTTCTTCCCTGTGAATGCTTCCTCAGGTGTCATATTATCAAGAATTCTATGAGGACTTCTATTTTGAATATATACGACTGCCATTGCTGCTTCTCCCCATAGAAATTTTGGTAAGTCTTGATCAAGGAGCATTGTTCATACACCTTCTTCAATTGTCCTATTCTTTCTTTCGGCCACTCCATTTTGTTTGGGATAGTAGGGAACAATAAGCTCCCTCTTAATTCCTACTTCTTTACAATATGCAATCAATTCTTTAGAAGTGTATTCCCCACCATTGTTGGATCTCAAAGTCTTTATTTTTCTTTCGGTTAGGGTTTCCACTTCGGATCTAAACTCTTTGAATTTCTCAAATACTTCATCCTTTTTCTTGAGAAGGTAGAGCCATGTCTTTCTAGAGTGATCATCAATAAATGTTACATAGTAAAGATGACCTCCAAGTGATTTTTCAGACATGGACCCACACACATAAGAATGTATGAGGTCTAATATTTCTTTAGACCTTGTTTCACTATTTGAAAATGGTTTTCTTGTATGTTTTCCCAAAGAGCATCCCTTGCAAACTCCTTCATGATCTTCTTTGATATCGGGGATGCCATGAACTAGATGTTTAAGAGTGGGAATGACCTTGTAGTGAAGATGACCATATCTTCTATGCCATAGCTCAATAGGAGAGATTTCCATATGAACTAGGGCTTGAGGAGGTGGTGTAATGACTCTATACAAACTTCCTTCACGAACTCCAATAACCCTAGCTTTATCAATACTTGAATCTTTTCCCCAAACCAAGACCTTTCCATCAACAAAAGCAACTCTATCCCCTTTATCTTCTAAGCAAGAAATTGAAAGAAAATTCTTTTTCAAACCTGGAACATATAGTATGTTGTTGAGATGTAGTTTTGCTCCATTCTCCAGCTTCAAAGATGTTGATCCTAGGCCTCTAACAACATAGATTTTGTTGTCTCCCAATTCCACTGCATGGGAAGATGGTTCCTTTGATAGAGTTTGTAGTTGTTTACTTTCCCCTGTCATATGCCTTGATGCTCCACTGTCAATGATCCATGCATTATCATCATTAAGTGATCCTGTAAGTGCAGCTAAGAACCCTTGACTTTTGACCTTGTTGAATAAGTAGTAGACAATCTTCTTGATCCATCTTCCTATAGAATTGAATCCCATTCTTATCATAGAGGGAGTAATCATTTCCTTCAAGCCAATGAAGTGATCTTCAATCTTCTTCGACCTTAGCTCTGATACCATGTTGAGAAATCAATGCTAGTAGGATTAAGGTTAGATTTTTCTTTCTTGATAACTACTTGTGAATTATGTTGGCTTCTTTAACTTATTTGTTATATTATCTTTCATCAAGCAAGTACCAAATTATGTGTGCATGAAGATCACAAAAATACAAGACACAAGATGTAGGCACTCTCCCAGGGCAAAACCCCTACCTAGGGGAAAACCCAGTCAAAATCTCTTCCTTCAATAGTTTTCCTGAGACTCTTAAACCAAGACACAAACCTCCTCCACACCAAGCTAGCCTCTCCTCCTTCGATCCAACCTTCGACCTAGTAGCAGCAACACTTTGAACCTAACAACTCCGACTTGGAAGTTTCCGACATCAACAACAACTTCGACTTTGACAAGGAGACTTTGATCTCCTAAACTAGCCCACACGAGAGAGAGAGAGAGAGATAGCAAAACTTCTATTTTGTCCTTCCCTTCCTTTTTGACCAAACTTGCACTCCTTTTAGCCTCCTTCACCTTCACACTTTCCCCAGCTTCTAGCTTCTAGCTTCAGATATCGAACTATGTGTGAGAGAGTGAGATGCTCCAAATGAATTCGAACTGCCTTTTATATATAGCTTTCTAAAGAGGTCGAGTTACCTTCCTTGAGGCCGACTAGGTGTGGAGGTTACATAATTCATCTTTGACTCAAAAATAATTCCTTTTACATCGTTTGAAAGCCCAAGAAGGGTCTCATAAAATTCACAATGACTCTAATGACTCTTTATTAATCTTAGGAGTCCACAATGGGGACTTTGACTAATAAAATGATGACCCAAGCATGAAACCCATGCTTTAATAAGTCATTGTAACAATGATAAAAATTCTTTTGACAAGTACAGTTTATGAAGACCGAACCTAGTTACATTTTTCAACATCGAGAAGTGCCCTTGGGTACATGATCCTTGCCAATTTGGGTGTGTGATGCTCCCAAGGATGCTCTCAGAGCGAAGAAGTGCGCACCTTGGGCGCTCTCTATGTGCTCCTTGGATGCTCCCTAATGGTAATGTTTCTTTTTATCATTTTACTAAATTTTTAACATTACCATTAATTGTTTTAGGGTGTTTGAGAGTGGTTTCAAGTTCCAACCTCATCAAAATTCGTATGGAGAAAATAGAATTTCATATCGTATTCAAAATTCAGTGGACTTAACAATTTTTAGGATTTTAGGATTGATGGGCTTGTAGCATTTTGATTGACATTTAATCAAGAGCACCAAGACCTATATGTACCCCAATGTTGGTGGTGTTGATCGTTGAACTCTTTTGTCATGACCTTAGCAAAAATGTACCCTTCACTAAAAAATTATTGATTAGGCACATTAAGCTTTTTGTACCATATTTCAAGGCTTCGATTAGGCAGTTTCATCAAAATTGGGTTATGTCGACTAATGTTCATGTTGCCTTAAAATCTAGTAGGGGTCTTGTGAGAAGCCTCATAAGATGAGAGCTAGACCAAGATACGACAATGGGTTAGACGCCATTGTCGCCTCAACACTCCACCACCCGCTCTTTATTGGAATTTCACCACAAGGGATGCTTCCTAATATATGTCACCTAAACATATTCTAAGTTATTAACTCAAATGTGATAGTTTCGATAGGCTTAGATAGGGCACTCAGATTAAGAACAAGGCTCAATTCAATGTGATAAGGAAAAAGCGTACCCTCAAATAACCTATAAAGGGGAGCTTATTGGCTAGGGTTGGGATGATATGATGCAACAATGGTACAATTAGGCATATAAGACAAGGAAAAGGTTTGCTTTAAATATATGATCAACAAAGGGGATCATCAAACCTTCATTAGCCTGAATTGAAGCCTTAATGCAAGATTATGGTTTGTTGGCCTAAAATTACCTAGGGTTTGTGACATCAGCCCTAAGGAGGCTATTCCAACCATGCAAAATGCAAGATTTAGATAAGAACCAACAAGTAGGAGCAACCTCAAAATAGCCCAATGCCAACCCTAGTTGAATTTGGCCTTATGCCCTAGCCCTAACGACTTACCTTAAAACCCTGAATTAGGTTAGGAAAGAAGAAAAAGAGTTTTTTTTGTAGTTTTTGACCACCTATATGGATGCTAGTGCCTTCTAACTACTTGGGTGATGGAGTCTAAGGGGGAAAACCCTGGAAGGAAGTAAGGGGGAAAACCCTAAGTTTTCACTTTAAAACCCTAGCTATCATCCAATATCGAGATAAAAAAAGAAATAAGCTAGCTAGGAGGTTCTCAAGGGAAGCTCAAGATTCTTAATTAAAGCATGCAATCTTTTCTCCAAGAATTTCATATAAAGATAAAAATTTAGACCAATGTTGCAAACGCCTCGATTTTATCATGAAAAAATCAAGAAATCACTATTTTTTCGCTGAGCCAATTGCTGATATTTTCTTGATTTTTGGTTTTTCAGACCCTTTCTGATTTTATCCTGATGCCAATGTTTGCAACAATGATTTTGACATGGAATATAGAAACCCTAACAAGATACATTACATACAATAACCATAAAAGATATTCAACAAGAAAAGTACTCACAAGATATCAATGAACAATCCTTCTTTATCCCAAGATGACATCTGCACAACAAGGACTAGTCTCTAGTAGCAAAAATACTCAAAGATCACATCTCCACAAGAGTAGCGAGGTATAAGAGCTAGGCCGAAATTCTATAAGTGGTTGAATTAATCCATAAGTGATGATGAATGAATGTGAGGTGACATTTTATTTATATGAAGTGTACCTAACCTAATTTCTAACTAAGAAGCCCCTAATCACGTTTGATAATGAGTAAACACAAGTAAACCTTGGGTTACAAGCCAACCCACTAGCTCAAACATAAAATAATGCCAAAATAGACCCACATGTGTAAGCTGCATGCCTCTAATATGATAACGTCTTGCTCTTTTGGGCTCCAAATGCTAAGTCATGGTGAAAGGGAGGCTCAAAATGTCTCCAAGCATCATGATTATCCACCATTTTAGGAGCAATCCTCAATTCAAACCTTAAAGCAGCTCCAAAGGTCACAAATCAAGCTGGGGTGCCCCCACACCATCTCCATGGGTCTCCAATGGTTAAGATAGTGCTTCCTCTCTCTAGTGTTAGGGCTCCATCAGGTGCAACATGCCCTCCTTAGTTATCCTATGGAAGACCATCCTCATCTGGTCTCGAAATCATGGCTTGCCCATCAGGTAGTGTCAAGGCCAACCTAGGGGCATGCTAGGTCCAGTGGTGCAATCATCAAGAATCCTCTATGTTAAGTAAAACAAGATCAACGTCTTAGGGGCACTCTGGGATGTATATCAACTGCTCATGTCATCATATTGCCCAACGCTTTGTTGCAAGTGGGCAACATTGCATCTGCTAAGATTGATAAATGCTACCTCTGTTAAACCATCAACCTCTCCTGGGCACATGTGGAGTGGGTGCCCTCAAGGCTTGTGCTGTTGTGGATCACCTGGCAAGACCATCTCAAACCCAAGTGAAAGCATCCATTCATTAGAGACTAAGATCATAAAACATCCAAATGGACCAAACTTATATGTTAAGGGCATATTGATACTTCAAACTGGGATCACCTTCCAATATCTAACTAGACCAAGCCCATAAAGGTGTTCTGTACCTTGGTAGGGGTGGCTTATATTCAACCCTATTAGGTGTTTCCAACCCCCAAGGGGAGGTGGCATTTCCTCGTTGAAGCTCTCCTAACATCCAAGGTTGGTGGATCCCCAGTGGAAGAGAGAAACCTTGTGATCAATGTATATCTAGAAGATCTAAGTTGAGTGTGAACGAGGGTGACTGTTACCCTAAATGAGGTGCCGGAACTAGCATGTCTAGGTCACCTTGTGACATATTTAGGGGCATTTGTAGGATTATTCTGGGTCACTTTTGAGGACAGATGGATGATGAGATAGTTTGGCTGGGATGAATGGAACACCATAGGGCTGACATCCATCTATTTCTTTTTTATGAAAATGATGTTGTGCAACCTTAAATGGGGATGTTACCTCCTTTCATTTGGGTGAGATTATGACTTTTAGATAAGAGTTAACACTCCAAAATTTTAACCAAGTATATGCCCACATTAGAGGAGATTAAATTTACAAGTCAGCATCTGGATGGCATCTTTTTAGGGGATCAAGCGGGAGATACAGGAAATAGGGTTGCAAGAATGATAATTAAGAGACGAGTTTCTGAGATCAGCTGCAGAGGGGTGGTTAACTCTTGGCATGGAGCAAAGAAGTCCAACATTTATTTCTATCATGATCCAGCTATTTACTTTATTTTTCTCTTTTGTTGTAATCTTTTACCTTTAATTACTTGAAATTGTAGCACGTAATGTAAACATCTTTGTCCAATTGGTCAGCTTGTCCCCTGGATGGTCTAACAAAAAGTTATCTGTTATCTATCTATCTTGCCTATGCAGGGAGGTTTTAACTATATAATCACATATTGGCTCTATGATGTGTGTGTCTTGGTCTTTTCTTTATTTTTAAGGATGAGATATAAGATGCATTTTAAAAAAAGGAAAAAAATGGTACAAAAAATGAACTCCTCTTGTATTGGCTTTTAAACAATTATGAAGGGTTACCCTCTATACTCCTCAATCAACACATGTAGCTAAGTTCTTGGATGATTGTTCCTTTGTTGTCTATTAAGAATTAGTTACAATTGCTCCATTGAATCACTTTTATGATCCGCTGGCTTAAATTTTTGTATAGTATTTTTTTCTTATGAATGTTTATGTTCAATCTATGTTACTAGATCTACTTATGGGGATTCGGGATCTATTTCCAATTTGGAAATGCCAGAGGATCTGCTCAGGAGCTGTTTCTGGCCTGCCAGAAACATCAAGTCAGCAGATCCTTCAAGAAAGACCATTATAAAAGCATAAAAAACATAAAAAAGAATTGTCTGTAGCCTTAAAAAGAAGTCCCTTTCCTCATTCATAACATTTGGTGGATCCTTATGTCTTCAACATTCCATGGATCCTAGTGTTCAATCCATTTTTTCACCATATAATTATTTCCAGTTTAAAATTCAGACTTTTTTCTTTAATGCTGTAATTTTTATGGAGTAAATATTTTTGTATATAGTTATTTCCTAATGATATTAAATATGTAACTGCAGGAAACATGCAGAGCTAGATGATTCTGTTTCAGATGCCCAGGCTAGAGCAGCCAAGTTTTCAGAGAGGTATATGGAACATCTGATTTAATTTGTAACTCTAGAACTGGCATTCAGGTAATTGCCATGCCAATTTGGTGTGTTACAAAGCTTCATCCATGTCTCTGTTATATATAATTCTACAAATATATATAAGTTTAATTTTACATAACAACTTCTGTAGATGACTAGTGGCTCTAAGCAGAGAAACAAGGATACTGATAACAATGGAAACTTTATGCATCTTTCTATGTACTTAGCTCTTGTTCAGTAGAGTAGGATGGAAGCACCATAAATTTGAGTAAATAACCAAGAGCTGGAGGATCCCATTCACTGGAAAAAAACCATCAACAATGGTGCATCCTTTTTTTCTCTTGTTAAGTATAGAATTTCGATTAATGATACAAAATAGCATACAAATCTCCCCTAAAGAAGCACTGTCTGGGTACATGACCTGCACCGTGGGGTTGTCCTTGGCCTTTCAGCGTGCCAAAAAATATACATATTGAAATGGATTTGAAGCAGCATCAAACTAAAGCCTATGATACGATGAGTTCTAAACATTGAAAAGAAACAGATAGACACGTCATAGCTGTAACTATTGGCTATCAACATGAACATGGTTGACATAAACATCTTGCTTCCACCTCCGTGAGCATTTTGATGGAATATGCCTGTTGAGTTGAAGCAAAGAAGGATTTTGTCTTGAGGTTATTGAGTTTGTTGACACTGTAATTCATCTTTTTTTCTAGCCTTTGGTTATATTCCTCCGAATTATCAGAGTTGAGGGTTTTCCTTTCCATGCTATTGGCAATATACTCCTTATTGTCCCAGAATAACTCCTAAATTAGCTGGGCCTGTATCCCTACCCTGAGTTTGACCAGGGTCATTCACAAAGGTGCCAACATACTCCTGGAGAACTTCATCCATCACCCGTTCTGTCTTGGCATTGACAATATTCTCTAGGTCCTTCAGTTCCTTCAGGGTGTTCTCAGAATGCCTTTTGTTATGCTTAGAAATAAAACCAGACACCTCTCTACAGAATTTTGCATGGGAAGAGCTGTCTGAAGCTAGATTCTTACCTTTCTCCTTTGCTGTTGGTTTACTTAGGTTTCTCCTTGTTACAGCATAAGAAATAGTAGTTTGTTGATCTCTTTTGTCAGGTTGGCCAAGTCTTCCACTGTTCTCTCTGCTAGGGTATTCTCTGAACAGACTACCTCCTGAACCTGTCACTCCTTGTTCTATGGCTCGGCATCTCACAAAGTCTTCTCCTTCTGTGGCAGAGACTTCAGGTTCTCCAATCGGGTATGGGCAACCTCAATACCTAATGGATTGGGTAGCAGCAATGGTGTATGCCCAACAGACTCAGCTCTTCCATAAACCACTACCTTTCAGAATGATAAGATGAAAACTCAGGCTCCAATATTGCTTTAAAAACCCTACTGGGTCTCTTTCTGTCTCTTCATTCTACTTGGTCAATCATAAATACAAGAGATGGCCTGTAACACAGCCTCTTTTATCATGCTTATGGATTCAATGAGGGGTGAGGATTGCCTATCAAGGCGATCTCCCATTTGGGAACCATGAGCTGACTATTGTGAAAGCCAATGTTTGTGATGGAATATATCCTCGCTGTAATCTGAGCTACCAGCTCAACCTTAAAGGTTGAAATTCCTTCTAACTGAAATCACGAAGAAATGCGTGAATTTGGTCAACCGATCAACAACTACATAAATGCAATGTCGGCCCTGTGCCTTTGGTAGACCTATGATTAAATAAATCGACACTCTCCCAGTTATGTTTTGGAATGGGCAAAGGCTGCAATAAACCTGCAGTATGAGTATGCTCTGACTTGTTCTGTTGACAAGTCATACACTCCCTCACATGTCATGTCATCCTTGAGGCCCTTCCATGAGAATCTCTCTCTAATCTGCCTTTAAGTTTTAAAGTACCCCGTGTTCCCTGCCAAATGTGTATCATGAGTATCCCTCATAATCTTCTCCTTAAGTGTGGACTCAGGGACTAAATATATTCTGTCCTTGTAGAAGATAATGTCATCCACCACTCTGTACCTGTCATCCTGAATGTGACCATCCATCAACTCACAAGCAAACTTATTCTTGGAATATTCCACCAGCAGGTGTGATTTCCAATCAGCTGAAATCTTCATAAGGGGACATGCTGCCGTTTTTTTGGAAAAGGCATGAGCAGCAATATTTTTCTTGCACTTCATGTTAATTTTTTATGAGGGCTATATTGTTCTTTGATGTAGATAATTGCATCATCATTTACATATCACATTCACCCTATAACATCTTAACATTATTAGCAATTATGTAGAAAGAACAATAACATCAACATTGCAACGGAACATAAAAGAACAATAGAAGAAAAACATGCACAAAGGGGACACTAGGATTTTGGTCAGAGACCAGGGCAAAACCCCACAAAGGGGGAAAACCCATCCAAATTCTTCTTCTATTAGATATTCATCAATTGTTCAGCTGAGATACAAAGTACAATAATCATGAGACATCATCATCAAACACATCAGGCCTCCTAGGGCCAACCAGAGTTAGTTCACAACTTCGTTTGTGAACTGAACAAAGCTAATCCAAAAGAGTTGCTATCATATCTGCCATATTTGTCATAGAAGCACTGTCATCATCGCCAGAGCAACATTGTCAACACTGAATCATAACCAAGGTCACTGTAGCATATGAATATAAGAGCAAGATTATTGTCACATTAGGTCACTGCCAAGTCATACGGTTATTGTCATGATCGTGTATATAGATCACTATCCTGTATCAAAGTCTCTGTCATAAGGTTACTGACATAATACTAGTGTTCCACGGGGTTGCATCCCCCTACCTGGGGGTCGAGTTTCCTAGCTCTGTCGCACTCCGGGGACTTGGGGATGACTGGGGGTTGTTTCCCCATGCTCCCAAAAAGTAGGGTACGCATGAAAACTTGTAAGGGGGCGTTTCCTCGATTTTCGGGGTCGAATCCTCCAAATGGGCTCATTTCCTAGGCGAAAGGGGTTGTGTGGGGTCTTTTCCCTAGAAAAAAATCATATTTTTTTCCACATATAGGAATTGGTCCACATATAGCTTCATCCACTCTATCAAGAGGAACAAGCTTACCTCTAAAAGGGTTGAGAAGTTAGTTGCTGTGCACAGTGCCCTACGTCTTGAGCATAGGAAGACACTTGAGTATTTGAAGAGACTGGCAACACGATGGGATGTTGATCCAGAGGATGATGCACAAGTAGATATGGAGGAGAGACTTTATGAGACACGGATGGGGTTGGTTGGTGTGCCACTTAGCATATTTGAGAATGCAAGTGATTCTGATTCAGATGGTGACATGGTTGATCCTGATTTATTCATGCAACCACTGGATGCAGAGACTAGCGGGGCATTACCTTGAGCAATTATGCTCATTTATGATTATCATTTGTTATGTTCTTATGTTGTTAACTTATATGCTTTTCTGTTTCATACTTCAGTTGTAGACTTCAATTTATTTTGAATTTTGATATATGATATATTAGACTTGAGTCTTGACTCTATAAAAATTTGACTCTTGATATATCAGACTTGACTTTTATTTCAATATTCAGTATTCATAGTTGGAACTTCAATATGGTTTAAACTTTAAACTTTAAACATTTATTTTCATTGTACATTGTTAGTAGTTACACTATACAATTACAAATTTACATGAATGATGCATGATTATATGATATCATGCTTTTCATTTTAAATTTGTTTCAGACTTCAGTTACATGATTCATCGATTTATCATTTATCCTTCATGATGTAAGTGTTATCTATTATATAATGATAAAGACAATTACATTATAAATATTAAAATTTCAATGATATATCATATATTTTTATATTTATAAGTTTTTAAGACTTGATGTCACCCCATGTTTCCTAAAAATTGGTGGGGAGCTTTTGCATATGCCGTTCCTGCATATTCCCGCTCCCTCGCCCCCACGTCCTGGAAACTTTGTGGAACATTGCATAATACTCTCTTGACACATCAAATGTTGTTACTGTCGTCAAGAGTAACTTATCATCAAGTTTACTGATATGCATCATTTATGGTCATTGTCATATGAAGGTTCCTATCATGACATATACACATATATATGTGTGTCCAGGTCAAG
Source organism: Pinus tabuliformis (assembly GCA_031772625.1). Taxonomy (NCBI): domain Eukaryota; kingdom Viridiplantae; phylum Streptophyta; class Pinopsida; order Pinales; family Pinaceae; genus Pinus; species Pinus tabuliformis. The sequence continues at coordinate 1,640,292,851 of CM062819.1, read as the reverse complement.
ATCATGGTCAAGTCTCCTCACTGTTATATGGATTAAGATCAAGTCATAGTCCAAGTCTAAGTCAATGTCATATATGTTTTAGTCACTGTACGAGGTATTCCAGTCACTATCCAAGACAATGTCCAACATATTTTAGGGCATTGTTATACTGTAAATCACTATCTTATGATGAAAATGGTCACCATCCTATCACAATGTGAGCACATACCTCAGAGTGAAAAATATATAGAATGATGATGCCACTATGATGTGTAATGATTCCTTTGTTTATGAATGTGATACGTCAGGTCTTGTATGCAATGGCTCTGAAAATTACTATGCCTCTGGAAATATATGTGATGCCTTTGGAAATTACAATGCCTCTGTTTATGTATGTGATGCCTTTGGAAACTACGATGCCTCTGTTTATGTATGTGATGCCTCTGGTCATGTATGCGATCCCTTTGGAAATTAGATATGAGCTTCAAGAAAGAGCGAGCCATATTTATAAATCACCGAATCACAAATACAAGTCATCAAAGCCATATATGAACCACAAAAGTCATTAAAGTTAAACTCGAGCCTCTGTATAATGTTTTCTGCAAAGATAATTGCGAGCTTTAGAGAGGATACAAGCTACCACATATAAGCGAACCAATGCGAGCCAATAGAACATTCAAAATCACAGAGATATGTGAGATGCTTGTGTGTCCAAATGAGGCATATCAATAGGGTTTTTTATAGTGATTTCCATGAGCGAAAGGGCACGACTCATGGGTGAGCTGACTTGATGTCTCTTGAGGCTGATACATAATTTTGGAGGGAAATAATTAAATTTAAATCACTCATAATAATATTTTCTCTGACCATGTTAATTTAATAATCCTTTGACCAAATTTAAATTCTCTTTTGGTATGACGGGCTTTCATTTGGGGCAGTAGGGTTTCCCAAGGGGAAATTTGTCCCATAGTTGCCCAAATTTAAACACTTCATATACTCAATGCCAAAGTCATAAGCTTGTATCTTGCTCCCCCATTTTTGTTGCCTCTCATTCAGATCATTGTGTTCTAGGAAGTGACGCAAACTTTTGAGGTTAGTTCTAACAACAAATCTACTGCCGACCAAATATTGTTTGAACTTTGCCAAAGCATGCATAATGGCGAGTGATTCCTTGTCGTAGATTGAGTAGAGCCTCTTTGTTTCCCTGAGCTTTCGACTCTCAAATGCTATCGAATGTTTGTTCTGCATCAAGACAACTCCTATACCCTCTCTCGAAGCATCACACTAAAGCACAAAGGGTTGAGTGAAATCAAGAAGTGCCGATACTGGACAAGTGCTCATCACTTCCTTGAGCTTGTCGAATGCCTTTTGACCTTCGTCTGTCCACTTAAATGCCCCTTTCTTCGTAAGGTCTATTAATGGTGCACCCAATTACGAAAAATTCTATGTTGCAGGAAGTGCCCCCCAAGGTGGCGTGTACTCGTACCTGAAACGCTGTCGAAACGTGACCAAAACGTGACTGAAATACCTTGGTGGTGTTTCCTAATTTGGAAACGCCACCAAAAGGTTGCCGGAACGTTTCGGGGGCGTTTCGGCCCAAATCTGCCCTATTTCTACCCAATTTTGCCTTGTTTCCTTGACTTTTTTGCTTTTGCGGGCTCACTCAAGCACCCAAGAAGGTTGTGGGGCCCTTCTATGGCCAAAATAAATTTAATATAACACTCAATTTTATCTCTAATCACTCCACAAACTAATTTATCTCTAATCAATCCACACTCTAGTTCTGCTAAAAAAACAACTTGTTCTATTTTTGTTAATGAAGATGAAGATTAGGATTATAAGATATGTAATTGCATTTGTCATTAGCTCATGTTATATTTCATTTCCAACATATATAGCCATGTATAAAGGTTGATTTTGGATGTAAAGCCTCGTGTATAAAGGTTGATTTTCAAATCTTGGATGTACAACCTCATTTATAAAGGATAATTTTGGATTTTGAATCATGTAATCATCTATGCGAGTTAACATAGATTGAGTTTTCCTTCTAAAATGTCATTTATGTGTCTCATTCTTTTTTCTTCTTGCAAGATGCATTATTAACTTATTTGTAAAAAAAATACGTATATATATATATATATATAGATGATGTTTCTATTTGGGGGGGGTCACGTTTCTAGCCGTACCCGTTTCAGAAACTTATAGATGTTTCAACGTTTCGTGCAACTTAGCGAAAACCCCTTAACAAAGTGCCTATAATAGTTGCATAACCCAAAGAATCCTCGCAATTTTGTAAGGGTCCTAGGTGGTGGCGAATCCAATATGGCCTGGATATTCTTCTGATGTACCTGCTACCCCTGTGCATTGAACACATGGCCTAAATATATAATCTCTATTAGATTGTATTCACATTTTGACACCTTGGCATACAATGAATGCTCCCCCATAATACCCAATATCTCATCTAAATGCCTCAAGTGATCCTCCCATGTCCTATTGTATATAAGGAGATCATCAAAGAACACCAACAAAAACTTCTGCAATTGCTTGTTGAAGATGTGGTTCATGCAAGATTGGAAAGTGGCAGGTGCATTGGTCAACCCAAATGGCATGACCAAGAACGTGTAGAGCTTGTAATGACCCCTGAAGGTGGTCTTCTGAACATCTTGCTCCTTGACCTTGATTTAGTGATATCTAGATCGAAGATCAGTCTTCGAGAAGTACTCTGTCCCATGCAACTTGTCCAACAACTCGTCGGTCCTGGGAATGGGATACTTGTTTTTGATTGTTTTCTTATTCAGAGATCAATAGTCAATACACATCCTCATAGTGTCATCCTTCTTCTTAACCAAGACTATTGAAGAAGCGAATGGACTAGGGCTGTGTCTGATATGTACTATCTCTAACAACTCCTTGATTGCCTTCTTTATCTCATCTTTGAACTTCTTCAGGTGCTTATATGGAGTAGTTATTATGGGTTTGGTCCCTTCTTCTAACTCAATGGTGTGCTCGAAGCCTCTGTCAGGAGGCCTCCCTGAAGTGATCTCCAAAAAACCTAGTCATGTTTGCTCAACAATCACTGAATGTCTACATGATAATGATGGTTGCTATATGAAGGTTTCTGTGATGTAATCAAACACTCTGTTGCCCACGATACATCACCATGCTTGAATATGCTTTCCATTCGCTTGGCTGTAACAATATTAGGGGCACCATTGGACATGCCCCTCAAAACTACCCTCTTACCATCTGCTGTAGTGAATTCCATCTCCATTGTTTGGTAGTTCTTCGAGTGTTTCCCTATAGAATAAAGCCACTGAACACCAAATATGACATTAGTGTCTGCCAATTCAACCACATAGAAGTCATCAGTCATAGCTACCCATCATCAACTCCAATCACGGAACCCTGTTTTTGCATGTCATACCATACCCATCAGCCACCACAACCTCTAATCCCACAAAGTATTTTATGGGAATGCCTCTCCTGGCCACTAGATCTGCGTCAATGAAGTTGTGGGTTGCCCTACCATCAATCAAGACAGTGACACGTTGTCCCTATATTACTCCCCTGACCCTGTAAGTGTGATATTTAAGGATGCCTAATAAAGCGGCTATAGTTCCACCCTTAGTCTCCACACTTGGCTGCTCATCACCTGTACCGCAATGCTCATTGTGCTAAGCTTATCCTACCTCCTCTTCCTCATCACTATCTAAGAGCACCTCTCTGTAATGCACCTTGCCCTTTCCCCATGCACCTGTGACCCGGTCCCTAAGGCTCATTATAACTAAAGCAAAGTTTCTTCCTTCTTAGTTCCTTCTGAGTCTCATCGTCCAATTTGTTTTTCTTGCTCCACTCCTTTTGGAAGGGTTTCTTGTATTTGTTTTTCTGAGGAAGGAAGGGTTTGGGAGAAAATTTATTCTTTGATACAATGTCCTCCATGTCTCGGGTTCTGATGCTAACATCCTGTAGAGATTTTGGTTTGAAGGCCTTAACCCAACACATCTGTCACCATGACTGCGAGCCTATGAAATTCTGAAATGTAAGCATTTGTTGTACCTGTCTATTTGAGTTGTGCCAACTCTCTGAAATGCATCTTTGGGTCCTTTTTATCAATCAGGCAATTAGTCTCTGTGTAAAGTCCAAGTATGAGGTAATGCTAGAATCCCCCAAGGTGACTAGCCCATGATACCACCACTCATGAGCCTCTCCCTCCAAATGAAATGTAGCAAATTTGATGGCCTTTGTCTCCAACATAGGGTTGAGTTGGAAATATGTGTCCAACTTTTGAACCCATGCTTTGGTAGTGCATTTGGATGAACCATCAAAGGAAGGGATGGACAATTTCCCCAACTTCTGTGGAAGATCAAAATTCTGTGAGCCCCCCGTTGTACTCTCTTGGCCTATTCCTGTATTTAATAGTACAAAATCCTGTAAGGACATGGCTGCATGAAATTCTTCACCAAGAGCCTCATATTCCTTCAAATAATCAAAGAACGCTTCACTTTGTCTTTGTTGTCCCTGATTTCCTGCTGGTTGTTCTTCCAAGAATTGAGATAAGAGAGATTTAGGAGATGCTCTACTCATTGTCTGAGGGTTATTCTGAACTAGGATATGGTGTTGCTCCCTTCAATATGGTTCCAATTGTTACCATTTGACCTTCTTGAACCACTGTTTCCGTCATTGTTTTGGTTCCCTTGATCATTTGCTATAAGCTGGGTGATAAGATGAATCAACTATTGTTGCCACCTTGCAAAGTCTTTTAGAATATTCATAGTGCTTCCCCCGAGCTGTTCATTCTTGTCCCCCATGTCTTCCTCTTCTTTTGATTCTAAGTGAAGATTGTTATCACCCTTTCTTTGTCTCTTGTAGGTGATGTATTCCTTGTCCTCCAGAGACATCAAGATACCATGCGCTCATAGGTTGGTAGGAAAACCGTCGCTCTAATAGCAATGTAAAATCATCTCTTTATAGACAAGCAACTCAACCAATATACCCAATGTTGGAAATAATACTGAGAGAGGGGGGTGAATCAGTATTAGCAAGTCAATAATATTTCATTTCCATAATCATATTCATATACGCTACTTCTGTTAATTAAACTTGCGTGTATACGCAACTGTATGTAAGGCAACTAGCGTATGCTCTTCAAACTTATAACTTAGTTAATTCATCATATGTTGATCTTTGATCTGTGCATTAGAACCATATAAATAGTAACCAGGTGCAATAAAACAAAACAGACAATCACACACATGAACACAAGATATAAGGTGGAAACCCAATGTGGGTGAAAACCACCTGCTGCAATCGTCTCTATCTTTTTTTAATAAGAAACTTCTTTTTACAATTTTTGTATTAGTGCAGACTTATACCAGTACGCAGGCTTCTACCTGCAGAAGGCTACAACCTTCTCTCGTTCTCCAGCTTCTCTTGGAAGGGAGCTACAACCCCCTAGCTCTTGTACTAGCTGTTGTGTTTACTAGTACGTAGGTGCAGGCCTACAGAAGGCTACAACCTTCTCTTTTCTTCCAGGGACCACGTTTCATAAATTTTCAGACTAGATCCATCAATAACATCAATCAACCATCAATTATATCTGCATCAACCAATCTCCTTTGCACCAACCAAAACTGAATCAATCAATCACTTCTTAGAACACTGTAACCAGAATACAGTGACAGTAACCAGAACCCAAGCTAGAACCCAGAACACTGCAACAGCAAACAGAAGTAGCTAAAGCATATTTTATTAGGTATATGCTACTTCAATGTATCGAACCTGCGTAGATACGCCATTATCTCAAGGCGAACCTGTGTATACGTTGTTTTAATATGCAAAACCAGCGTGTATACGTGCCTTTGCTAAAATGAACCTGCATACAGATCTGTGAATGATAATTTAAACTTTACAACAATTCCAGACGTCAGTTATACCCAGATCATGATATTTACAGATGACAACATGCGCCAGTCATTCAGATAAAAGATCAAAAACCACACAAAGATACTTCTCTTCAAGCCTTAAGATCTTGACCAATTAATAGATCTTATCCTTCATCAAGCGCTAAGATTCATCCTTGATTCAGGTCCAGCTATGCACCATAACCCAATAACCTGTATTTTGGATCTTTCTCTTCATTAGATATTCAATTCTTGAGTGCCTTTGCCTAATGATCTTCTCCTCCTTTTATAGTTTTAAGCTTTACTCAATACCATGGTCCAAAACCACTTAGAACCAATACCTTGGACCAAATACCTGGGGTTGACACTTCGGACAAGATACCTTGGACCAATACCATGGATCAAAATACCATGGACCAAATACCACGGACCAAAACTAAGTTTTCCAACATTTATGCGCCTTTCATTTCGTGAAAGTGCGTGTGTACGCTATACACGCCTTTTGGTCTGTGAATCCGCGTGTACACATGGCTTGGTCAATGGGGAACCTGCGTATACCTTTCTTTCTTCATTCTGTGAGTCTGAATTGTGATCTGTCATCTGAGTGAGTTGCCATCAAGGACAACACCTGTGTCATAGTGCCAAATATATATCATAATGCCAACAATCTCCCCCTTTGGACTTGATGGCAACCCCAAGTCACTCTCCCCCTTTGTCATCAAGGGAAAAGGGTTATGCTCCCCATAAGTACATGCTGAATGCTCCCCCTAGATATAAGCAAGGTCTGCAAAAAGATGTTCTAAAAAGATCATAAATGACCTTCCTCTCACCAATGACTCATACATACATCCATCTTCCAACCAAGTGGGGATATACCAAGATTGACTCATCCACCCAACCAAGTGGGGATATACCAAATGTTTATACATGTCAAAACAAGAACATTACATCATCCATCCCATGCATAGTGGGGAAACAAAATAAGTCGTTTTATGACCTTGACATTAAAAGATATACATGACATAGAGACCAAATATCTGAAACAAGACCATGATAGTTATCAGCAACTATCATCAGTAGCATCTGTTAATCACCATCCAGACCAGCAACCATGATCTCCCCCTGAACCTCTTCCACCTGAATAAAAAAACAACTGTGAATTTGCACCAAAATCTTCTAAGATAATGCCAACAATGCATTACTATAAATATATGCTCCCCCTGAACTTGTGCCAGATGATCACTATCAGACTCCTTTCATCCACTGTTTTTCTTCAAACCAACATATACGCGACTGTATCCATAGCAACCGGCGTATGTACGCAGATACGCTTCATGAAACTCGCGTACAACCACTTTTCTCTGAAATAGATGAGTTTTCGCAGCAAGATGATGCATCAACTACTCCCAGCTTTTGTCTGAGATATTCAAATGTATCTCTGGGCAGTGGTTTGGTGAATATATCAGCAACCTATTCTTTGGAGGGAACATACTCCAATTTGAGCTTTTGTTCAAGCACTTGTTCACATAGAAAATGATATTTGATGGATAAGTGCTTGGTTTTGGAATGCACGATAGGATTCTTTGAAATACTGATTGCACTTGTATTATCACATAGAATGGAGATGGGTGGAGTACATGTGATTTGAATGTCTTGCAATGTTTGCATCATCCAAAGGAGTTGTGTGCAGCAAGATGCAGCGGCCACATATTCTGCTTCAGTTGTAGATAATGCAATGGAATTTTGTTTCTTGTTGAACCAAGACACAAATTTGGAACCCATATAGAATGCACCACCACTAGTGATCTTTTTGTCATCAATGCTTCCTGCCCAATCTGCATCTGTATATGCATGAAGTGTAAGATCTGTATCTCTAGGATACCATAAACCAAAATTCTGTGTTCCTTGAAGATATTTGAAAATCCTTTTGACTGCCTGAAGGTGTGATTCCTTTGGATTGGCTTGGAATCTTCCAACTATTCCCACTGCATGCATGATGTCTGGTCGAGTACCTGTTAGATAAAGCAAACTGCCAATCATGGATCTGTAGGTTGGTTGATGTACTGTTGCTGATTCATCATTTGAGCTAAGACTGCATCCTGTTACCATAGGGGTACATACTAGTTTAGAATCTTCCATGTTGTATTTTTTCAAGATATGCTTGAGATACTTGGTTTGTGATAGAAAAATACCATCTTTATTTTGTTGAACTTGTAGGCCAAGAAAATATGTGAGCTCACCAAACAGGGACATTTCAAATTCTTGCTGCATTACCAAAGCAAAGTTTTGACTCATGGCTTCTTCATTGCTACCAAAAATGATATCATCAACATACACAACAAGTATTAGCAATTTATCATTATCAATCTTTGTATATAGATTGCTATCAACTGATTCTTTTGAAAAACCTTGTTGATGGAGGTATTTGTTGTTAGGATATTCCGACACATAGGAAATAGTTAAGTTCAACTTGGTCTAGTATAGAGTTAGGTAAAGTGTGTTTCTTTACCGTTGTACATTTTGTAACTTACAATCCGACGGTCACGATATGTAGTGATCCGACGGTTCACTCTCTCCTCGGTATTACCGACACTTGATCCGTGGCTTGACACCCGATTGGTCCATGAGTTCTATTTAAAGCGCATGGAGGGTCATTGTTCGGGTAATCCGTGCATGAGAGAAGCTTATGTAAATTTTCATTCTTTGATTAATAAATTGCTTGTAGTAGCCACGTTGGCGCAGGCCGTGGACTGTTTCCCTCTTTGAGGGTTTTAACCACATCAAAAATACTGGTGTATTGATCTGTGATCTGGTTGTGAGCGGTGTCCTTTTAGTGTTCTTTCTGAGGAACTTACCCTGTAAATTCCTACATGGTATCAGAGCTATTTGAGGGCCGCGTCCGTTGGTGATCCAAATCTGAAGTTGGTAGAACTGCATCCGACTGCCGTTTCCTAGATCTGCTGTTTCTGACTGCTTTCGGGCCGAGAGGACTGCTCTGTTGTGTTCGGAGCATCTGTTCCAGTGAGGAACCCCTTTCGTTTCACGCGAAAAGGTTTCCGGTAGCCCTAGCTGCGTCATTTTTAAGATCTGGAGGTATACAGTCTTTATTTGCAGTTTACTGTTATTTTCTCTCTGCTTATTTCGGTTTCGGTTTATTTAGCTTTTTTTTAACCGGATCTATACCTTTCATTTCTGCGTATGCTCTTTGCCCTGCGACTCTGTGCGATCTGGGCAAATCAGAAACAGAAAGGAAGGATTTTTCTCATGCGTATGCTCTTTTCCCTGCACCTTAGTGTGATCTCGGAAAATCAGAAACATTGAGAAAAATATTTAGTTTTTCGGCTAAAGCTAACTTTGAGCCGCAAGGTTCATTTTTGAAAATATCTAGTTTTTTGGCTAAAGCTAACTTCGAGCCATAAGGTTCGTTTTCTTTGCATGTCCGTGTTGGGTTTTGTGTTTTGTGTTTTGTAGGGAAAAAGAGCTTTCTCAAGGCAAGCACGCAAACCAAGGCCCCCCCCCCTCTCTCTCTCTCAAATTTTTTGTATAGATCAATTGGTTCAAAGCTATTTTAAGAGAGTAGAGGTCTTGGGTTCAAGTCTCCATTTTGTGGGGGCGGATTTTTTCATTCCCGCACATTCGCGCACTTTGCCGGCAACTTCAACAATTTTTTTTCAAAAAGCCATAACTTCTTCATCCGGAAGCCTTTTTCAGAGCCATTTTTTTTAAAACAGCCTAATTTTTCGAGATCTATCCATTGGAACACTTACTTTCAGCATCTTCAGCTTCAGTTTTTTTAAAAATGGAAAGTCCATGCCAAGTCATTCTTGACAGCACTAACTACTTCCAATGGATATCCTACATGGAAGATTTACTTAGAAGTAAAGGTCTCTACAAAATAGCCACAGGCCAAGAGAAGAAACCAAAAGATGAAGACAAGGCTGCAAAATGGGAAAATAGACAAGATCAAGCACGTGGTTTGATAGGGATGTCTATTTCTCCTGATCTTAGATTCCATATTGCAGAACTTGAGACTCCTCATGAAGCATTGGAACAAATCACTAAAGTTTTTGGGATTAAAAATGAAATTAGAGCCCATCAACTTGAAAATGAGTTGCTTACATTGGATCCTAATAATTTTTCTTGCATTGAAGATTTCTTGTCCAAATTCAAGACCCTTAGATATCTCTTGGAAGGTGTTAAGGTTAAGAAAGAAGATAGTAACCTTATTTATTCCATCCTTACTAAGTTGGGACCAGCCTACTCTGTATTTGTTTCCACCTTCCATTCTACAAGGGAAGCTTTCATTTGTCAAGGAAAAGACTACAAGGCCCCTTCCTTTGACTCTTTTTGTGATTCTTTAATAAGAGAACAAGAAAAACTCTTACACCTTGGTCTTCTTAATCTTGGAAACTCTTCCAAGAAAGCGTTAGCCGCCCAGCAGCAACCAAATTCAAAGAATCCTAAGAAGTCATATCCTAAAAAGAATGGTCCTAAACCAAACAAGGGTCTAAGCAAACTCAGCCTCAAAATGAAAGATCATTTCAGCAAAATGATAAGACCAATAAAAACAAATGGAAGAAGACTGATAGACATTGTAACTTTTGTAATCGAGATGGCCACTTAGAATCTAAATGCTTTAAGAAGATGGAAGCCTTGGAAGCCGCAATGAAGAAACATAACATCCATGTGGAGCATTCTTCAACTTCAACTTCAATTTCATCTTCAGGAATGGCACTTTCTGCATGTCGTTGTCAATCATCTCAGTCTGGTTATGCATTAAATGTATCTTCTTCTTCTCATTCTCATGAGTGGCTCATTGATTCTGGAGCCTCTTATCACATGGCCAAAAACCAAGCCATGTTTTCTTCTTTAAATGATTGTAACACCAAAAATATATATGTTGGTGATGATAGATCTCTTAATGTTGTAGGGACTGGAACTGTTCATCTAGACAATGGTCAGTTTAATGATGTATTATGTGTTCCAACCTTATCCTGCAACCTTCTATCTGTATATCAGATAACTCATTCAGGTGAAGGTAAAATTGTTGAATTTTCACCTCATGATGTTGTAATCAAGGATCTAAGAGATCCTAAACAGATTCTAGCTACTGGTATTGCTGATGATTCCACAAGGTTGTATAAGTTTCACAACTTTGGGTCATCAAATCTTCCCTCAGTATTTGTTGCTCATAATGATGAAGTGAGCAAACTTTGGCATGAGCGATTTGGTCACTTAAACTATCGCTCCCTTCAGCATCTATGTAAAGAAAATATGGTGACAGGTCTTCCTATGGTATCTTGCAGAGATGGTGTTTGTTCCGGATGTGTACTCGGAAAACATCATCGGGACAGTTTTGAAAAACGTGCCTCTTGGCACGCCTCAGCCCCTTTACAGCTTGTGCACAGTGATTTATGTGGTCCACTTCCTGTTGCTTCATTCTCTGGCTGCAAGTATTTCTTAACTTTCATTGATGATTTCTCCAGACGCACTTGGGTATACTTCTTAAAACTCAAGAGCGAAGTATTTAACACTTTTTTGGCCTTCAAAGCCTTTGTTGAAAAACAATCTGGACATCAAATTCTTAAGCTAAGAACTGATAATGGTGGAGAATATGTTAAAAACACATTCATCAACTTTTGCACCGAAAATGGAATTCAAATGCAACATACTGTTCCATACACTCCACAACAAAATGGTGTAGCTGAAAGGAAAAATCGCACCTTAAAGGAAATGGCTAATTGTATGCTGCAATCTAAAGGACTCAGTCTTAGTTTTTGGGCCGAAGCAATTAATTGTGCAAATTATATAATCAATCGCACTCCTACTAAGGTTCTAAAGAATATCACTCCAGAAGAAGCTTGGAGTTCCATTAAACCAGATGTAAGTCACTTTCGTGTTTTTGGAAGTGAAGCATGGGCCCATATTCCAGATGAAAAGCATAAAGCTTTAGAACCTAAGAGTGAGAAATGTACTTTTGTTGGATATTCTGAAGATGTAAAAGGTTATAGACTTATTCCATTTAAGTCCAAAAATGTTATCATTAGAAGAGATGTAAAATTTGATGAAAATAAATCGGCCTGCGAGCCTAGTCCGGCGGATGTGCCACCTCTTCCTATCTCTTCTACTTTTGAAAACATTTCTTCTTCAGATGATGAAAGTGAGGATGACAATCCTCCCCCACCTTCTCAGGATCCTCAACTTCCAAGATGGGTCCGTGCTACTCGGGATGCAGCAGGTGATCTTGCCGGTGATCCTACAGATCAGCGACGTACACGTTCTCAGTTTGAAAGAGCCTCTTCTTTACTGGCTCAAGCTCCAGTAAATCATGATCCTGACACTTTTGCAGAAGCTTCAGGCCATCCACATTGGGAAGCAGCTATGAATGAAGAATATCATTCATTGTTGGCAAATGATACATGGGATCTTGTTCCTCTACCAAAGGGACGCAAACTTGTTAGATGTAAATGGGTTTACAGAACCAAGTATGGACCAGATGGGAAAGTTGATAAACATAAAGCTCGTCTTGTTGCTAAGGGCTTTTCACAGGTTGAAGGCATTGACTACACTGAAACCTTCTCCCCTGTTGCCAAAATGAACTCTATCCGCCTTGTTCTTTCCCTTGCTGCCTCTTTAAAATGGGAAGTCCATCAGATGGATGTTAAATCTGCCTTCTTGCATGGGGACTTGCATGAAGAAATCTATATGGAACAACCCATTGGCTTCATCCAAACAGACTCCAGCCTTGTTTGTCGACTTAAGAAATCCCTTTATGGTCTCAAGCAAGCTCCTCGGGCTTGGTATGCCAAAATGGATAGCTTTCTTTTAGAATCTGGCTTTTCTAGGTGTTATTCTGACAATACTGTCTACACCAAGAAAGTGGGCAACTCTCTTATCATCCTTGTTCTTTATGTTGATGATCTTATTCTTACTGGTAGTGATCCCAACCTTATAAACCATGTGAAGTCCAGCCTTAAAAAGAAATTTGAAATGACAGACTTAGGACACTTACACTATTTTCTCGGTCTTCAAGTCTTGTAATCTCAGGAGGGTATTTCCCTTTCCCAGTCCAAGTATGCTTGTGATATTCTTCGTCATTTTCACATGGAAGACTGTAAGCCAGCCCCTTCTCCCTTTCAGTCTCTTGTACTTCTCCTGAAGTTGATGCTACCTTATACCGTCAACTTGTAGGAAAACTCTTGTATTTAACCCATACTCGTCCTGACCTTTCCTTTGCTGTTGGCCTTGTTGCTCGTTTTATGCAAAACCCCCGTGAAAGTCATTGGAAAGCAGCCAAAAGAATACTTCGTTATGTTCGAGGTACAGTACAGTTTGGGATTCATTACAGTGCCAAAGCAGCTCCTCTATTAGTTGGTTTCACTGATTCTGATTGGGCTGGTGACCCTGATGATCGGAAGTCTACTGCCGGTTATGTCTTCACTCTTGGTTCAGGACCTATTACATGGGCTTGTAAGAAACAGGCTGCCATTTCTCTTTCGTCAGCAGAAGCAGAGTATCGTGGTGCCGTGGAAGCTAGTAAGGAAGCCTTGTGGCTTCGTCAGATCCTATCAGAGTTTGGCTTTGAGCAGCAGCATCCAACCACACTTTGGTGTGATAATCAAAGTGCCATTCAGCTATGCAAAGATCCAGTCCAGCATCAGCGCAGCAAACACATTGAACTACACATGCACTTCATCAGAAAGCTCATTCATGACCATGTTCTTGAAGTGCAATATTGTTCAACAGATGATCAGGTTGCAGACATCTTCACAAAGGCTCTCACAGAGGCGAAGTTCATTAAACTTCGATATATGCTTGGAGTTCAGGAAGTTGTCACTAAGGGGGGATAGGCTCTAGTGCCTCCTTCCTTCTCCTATTGTGTCATATTTGTAAATCCTTCAATCCTATCCCAAGTTGTTCTTAAGGGGGGATGTTAGGATATTCCGACACATAGGAAATAGTTAAGTTCAACTTGGTCTAGTATAGAGTTAGGTAAAGTGTGTTTCTTTACCGTTGTACATTTTGTAACTTACAATCCGACGGTCACGATATGTAGTGATCCGACGGTTCACTCTCTCCTCGGTATTACCGACACTTGATCCGTGGCTTGACACCCGATTGGTCCATGAGTTCTATTTAAAGCGCATGGAGGGTCATTGTTCGGGTAATCCGTGCATGAGAGAAGCTTATGTAAATTTTCATTCTTTGATTAATAAATTGCCTGTAGTAGCCACGTTGGCGCAGGCCGTGGACTGTTTCCCTCTTTGAGGGTTTTAACCACGTCAAAAATACTGGTGTATTGATCTGTGATCTGGTTGTGAGCGGTGTCCTTTTGGTGTTCTTTCCGAGGAACTTACCCTGTAAATTCCTACATTTGTGAAGACGGTAATACCAGACCCTTGGAGCTTGTTTTAGACCATAGAGAGCCTTTCTGAGTTGGCATACAAGTTTTGGATCATTTCCAAGGATGAATCCGTCTGGTTGCTCAATAAATACTTTTCCTTCTAAGTCTCCATTAAGAAAGACAGATTTTACATCCATTTGGTATGCTTTGAATTTCTGAAAGCTAGAAAGAGCAAGGAACATTCTTATGGCTTCAAGTCTAGCAACAGGTGCAAGAGTTTCTTCAAAATCTATACCTTCTTGATGAGCATATCCTTTACAAACAAGTCTGGCCTTGTTCCTGATAACTTCACCATTTTCATTCAGCTTGTTTTTAAATATCCATTTGGTTCCTATGATATTCTTATCATGAGGTCTAGGAACTAATTCCCAAGTATTATTCTTTTCAATTTGCTCAAGTTCTTCATTCATGGCCTTGACTCAACATTCATCTTTGCATGCTTCATTTACATTTTGAGGTTCGATGGATGAAAGCAATGCTAGATAGCTTGAAGCTTTTGTAATAGTTCTTCTTGTCTACACACATGCCTCTTTCTGCCCCAAAATTTGAGTCTCTGGATGATTTTGTCTGAACATACCTGGATGGAGTCTTTTCTTCTGCCGTTATCCGTTTTTTTGGTGCTTCATTGGTTTCTTCTTCTTCAGAATTAGTCTGATTTGATGTGGAACGATAATCCTCATCTTCTTCACAATCTTCGGTTTTTACCTGCTTTGGATTTTTGCCTGCTTCATCAACCACAACATCAATACTTTCAAAAATTTTCCCAAGTCTTTTATTATAACACTTATATCCTTTACTTCGGGAAGAGTAACCAAGGAGAATGCCTTCATCTGCTCTAGGTTCAAACTTGCCAAGTTTTTCATCAGTCCTTTTGATGTAACATTTGCTTCCAAAAACTTTGAAGTATTTTACAGTAGGAGTCTTACCATACCAAAGTTCATGTGGAGTTTGAGTACTGTTTACCCGAACGTTTGCTTTGTTGAGGATAGTGATGGCAGCAAATGCAGCTTCACCCCAGAAGGTTGCAGGAGTTCTAGACTCATCTAGCATGGCACGAGCCATTTGTTGAATAGTTCTGTTCATCCTTTCTACCACTCCATTTTGCTGAGGAGTCCTTGCGGTGGAGAATTCTCTTTTTATTCCATGTTCTTCACAAAAGTCGAAGAATTCATCCGAGGTAAATTCCCCTCCTCGATCAGATCCGAGGCATTTGATTTTGCGATCTGATTCATTTTCAACCAAAGCTTTGAAGGCTTTGAACTTTTCAAATGCTTCATCTTTATGCTTTAGAAGTCCTATCCAACACATTTTCGAAAAATTGTCAATGAACAATATAAAGTATTCTTTTCCACGAGGTGATTTTTTCCTTGATGGACCACATAAATCAGTATGAACAAGTTCAAGAGGCTTACTAGCTGATCCTTCCTTCTTAGGGAAATGTGCTTTGGTTTGCTTACCAAATTGACATGATTTGCATATTGTATTTTTTGGAATGCTGATATCAGGAAGATCACGAACAACCTGGAATTTGCATGCTTTCCTTATTTGAGGGAAGCTTAGATGCCCCAATCTTCTGTGCCATAGCCAATGTTCATCATTTTTGCTTAGATAGCATTGTTGTTGTTTTCCCTTGAGTATGTATAAATTATTTGGAGTTCTTATGCCTTTGATCATGGTTTCTCCTGTATCAAGCTCACGAACAACACATCCATTTGATCGAAATACTACTTCATTTCCTTGATCACACATTTGACTGACACTCAATAGGTTATGCTTTAGACCATCAACATACATAACATTCCCAACTTTAACCTTTTCTTTTAAGAGAACAGAACCTTTACCTTTTATGACAGCAGGAGTGTCATTTCCAAATGAGACCTTCTTTTCCTTTTCTAAGGCATTGTATGACTGAAGTTTTTCTTTATCACTTGTCATGTGTTTCGAGCATCCATTGTCGATGTACCACTGATTTTCTTGTCCTTCTACATACAAGGCTATACCACATCTTTCTGTTTGTGGTTATTTCTTTCTCCATATTTTGGGACTCAATGAAGTTTTCTCCTTCTGAGATGTTTGCCGAAATTTACTCCTGCATTCAGAATCTTCATGACCGAAGTTGTTACAGATAGAGCATTCTATTTCATTTTCAAGAAGCGAAAAGTTATTGTAGGTCCTTTTCATGATCCCTGTCACATTCCTTTGATTTTGTGCTTCTCTAGTCATGATGGTCTTGTAAGCAACACATTGAGCAGCTTTGTGTCCAAAGTTATGACATGGAAAACATTGGCCCTTAAAGAAGTTCCTGCGATTATCGAATCTACTGACCCGGTGATTCATTCTTCAAGCAAATTGAGTATGATTTACCTGAGGTTGGTTGTAACTTCTGTTCATCCTTGAAGTAGATTTAACCTGATTTACTTGGTGAATTGCTTTATGCCTTTGCTGACGATTGTCAAACTGTTCACTGCTCTTTGTTGCATCAAGATAGCTTTTAGTGGAGGTTGACAACTTCTGTTCTTGAAATTCTTCTTCAGTATATCCAAGACCTGTCTTTATCAGAGGAGAATGTTGCACTTTGATAATTTCATCTAAAGTTTCTGATCCTTTAGCAAATTTGAGATTGAGAGCTTTTGTTTTCTCAATATCCTTTCTTAGACCCACAATTTCACATTCTAGTTTTTCATTGTGTTTTTCTTTTTCAGCGAGTTGGAATGTGAGAGTATCTATAATCATATTCTTTTCTTCTAAACAGATTTTGAGTTTAGAGATTTCTTCATAAAGATTATCTTCATCTAAAGCATCCAAGAAATCATCATCTTCAAAAGCCATCAGAAGTCTATAGTCATTATTATCTTCATCACTATTTGATTAACCGTCACTATTTTTATGCGTATAATAGCTCTTCTTACTTACACTTTGTTTTCTATTCCATTTTGCTGATTCCTTACCTTTATCGAGCTTATCTTTATGTGGACATTTGGCAGCATAGTGACCAGCTCTTCCACAAGCAAAACATTAGAAAGGTAGTTTACCTCTGAATCTTCCAGAACTCTGTTGAAGGTTTTTGACAAAGTTTGCTTCTTCCTCTTCTTCTGAGATTCATTGAGTTCTTCCCTTTCTGAAGCTTTGAATGCGGCTTCTCTCATATTTGATGGACCTCCTTTTCTCATATTTGATGGACCTCTATGGCAGAAACTTTTGATTCAAACTTAGTAGAAAAGGATCTTAAAACCTTTTCAACTAAAGTAACTTCTTTTATCTCTTCACCCAAGTTCTTCATGCAATTAGCAATCTCATGTATATGTAAGAAGTAATTAGCTATACTTTCATCATTGTGCATTTTGAGAGTTTCATATTGAATTCTGAGAGATTGCAGTTTTGCACGTTTTCCCTGATTGTCTCCTTCATATCTTAGAACGATCTTGTCCCATATTTCTTTGGTAGTTTTGAGCTGCATAAATTTGACAAATTCTGATTGTGACAGACTCCCCAATAATGTATTGACAGCCTTGGTGTTGGTTTCATATTGCTTTTTACCTGCCGTATTTGTAGGAATTGCTGATGGAAATGTATATCCTCCTTCCACGATTTCCTAAACATCCGTTCCAAGAAATTGAAGATAGGTTGTAGTTCTTACCTTCCAATAAATGAGGTTGCTCCCATCAAAGATTGGTGGTCTAATGGATCCCTCTCTTTCGTAGTTACTCATGATGATAGATCTTCCTTCAAGCGATCAAGCTTCTTCTGAAGGACCTGCTCTGATACCAATTGTTGGAAATAATACTGAGGGGGGGTGGTGAATCAGTGTTAGCAAGTCAATAATATTTCATTTCCATAATCAGATTCATATACGCTACTTCTGTTAATTAAACATGGGTGTATATGCAGCTGTAAGTAAGGCAACTAGCGTATACTCTTCAAACTTATAACTTAGTTAATTCATTATATGTTGATCTTTGCTCTGTGCATCAGAACCATATAAACAGTAACCAGGTGCAGTAAAACAGAACAGACAATCACACACATGAACACAAGATATAAGGTGGAAACCCAATGTGGGTGAAAACCCAATGTGGGTGAAAACCACCTGCTGCAATCGTCTCTATCTTTTTTTTAATAAGAAACTTCTTTTTACAATTTTTGTACTGGTGCAGACTTAAACCAGTACGCAGGCTTCTACCTGCAGAAGGCTACAACCTTCTCTCATTCTCCAGCTTCTCTTGGAAGGGAGCTACAACCCCCTAGCTCTTGTACTAGCTGTTGTGTTTACTAGTACGTAGGTGCAGGCCTACAGAAGGCTACAACCTTCTCTTTTCTTCCAGGGACCACGTTTCATAAATTTTTAGACTGGATCCATCAATAACATCAATCAACCATCAATTGTATCTGCATCAACCAATCTCCTTTGCACCAACCAAAATTGAATCAATCAATCACTTCTTAAAATGCTATAACCAGAATACAGTAACAGTAACCAGAACCCAAGCCAGAACCCAGAACACTGCAACAGCAAATAGAAGTAGCTAAAGCATATTTTATTAGGTATACGCTACTTCAATGTGTCGAACCTGCGTAGATACACCGTTATCTCAAGGTGAACCTGTGTATACGTTGTTTTGATATGTAGAACCAGCGTGTATATGCGCCTTTGCTAAAGTGAACCTGCATACAGATCTGTAAATGATAATTTAAACTTTACAACAATTCCAGACGTCAGTTATACCCAGATCATCATATTTACAGATTACAACATGTGCCAGTCATTCAGATAAAAGATCAAAAACCACACAAAGATACTTCTCTTCAAGCCTTAAGATCTTGACCAATTATTAGATCTTATCCTTCATCAAGCGCTAAGGTTCATCCTTGATTCAGATCCAGCTATGCACCATAACCCAATAACCTGTATTCTGGATCTTGCTCTTCATCAGATATTCAATTCTTGAGTGCCTTTGCCTAATGATATTCTCCTCCTTTTATAGTCTTAGGCCTTACTCAATACCATGATCCAAAACTACTTAAAACCAATACCTTGGACCAAATACCTGGGGTCAACACTTCGGGCAAGATACCTTGGACCAATACCATGGATCAAAATACCATGGACCAAATACCACGGACCAAAACTAAGTTTTCCAACATGTACGTGCCTTTCATTCCGTGAAAGTGCATGTGTACGCTATACGCACCTTTTGGTCTGTGAACCCGCGTGTACACGTGGCTTGGTCAATGGGGAACCTGCGTATACCTTTCTTTCCTCATTCTGTGAGTCTGAATTGTGATCTGTCATCTGAGTGAGTTGCCATCAAGGACAACACCTGTGTCAGTGCCAAATCTGTATCATAATGCCAACACCCAAAACAAAATATCACAACAAATAAATTCAACCAATATCACTGATCTGTTTATTAATACCATTGTAAAATCCCTTCTTGCTAAATAAATAACTCAACCATCATACCACAAGCAAAAATACCAGAACAAACAAACTTAGCCAATATATTTTGATATATTTTATTAATCTGACTTGGAATTACATGTTGGAGCAGCCTTTTGAGTTACAAAAATATATTTCTGGAAGCCCATAAACAATCATGGCTAATGGCATGATTTGCTGGGCAAATAAGAGATGATGACAGTGCTGAAATGTCCCCTTACACTATTGTAAATTACTATACTAGAGCAGATTTGATGGCTGGTTCAACCCTCCCTTTTGATGCCATGACCCAAAAAATGATGGCTCGAACTGCTGAGAAAAAAATGGTGCTGGATAGGGCAGCGAAAGTCTGGGCTAAAACTACACACAAAAAATATACCCTCAACTTGCTGATAATAATTGGTACATCCCCCATCAAGTGATCCTATGGTCTGGCAATGAGTGAATTGCCCTCCTTTTTCACACACAAACTACATATGGGAAATATGACCTCCAAAAATCCCATGATCTCTGGTTGTACCCACAACCTAACAATGAGATGAATCTTCAGCAATAAACACTGGTGAAAGATCTGAGTGATATTTCCTTCTGATCAACTAGGGTGGATTTATTTCATCACTGAAACTAATTCACTTAAGGGCTTCACCCTTAGCACTCCAAAGCCAACATAGCTCTCTAAATCAATATGAGGAAAATGATTAACCCTTTTTTTGTTTTCTGTTTACCTTTTTGACTAAGTCAATGTCACCTTCGCATGTTGCTTTTTCACCCAAATGACATTTAAATAATTAATTGATTGCCTTTTTGATCACCTATAGCCTACGAGAATCAAATAGGCTACCGTGTCATTCTCCTTGAGTGATCATTTGGAGAGGGGCATTACAACATATTTACAATATTTCTTTCTTCCGCTACTAAATCATGATTATCCTATGCTTCAATTATAGGATTACCATAATGTTGATAAATAGAAAGTGTTAGGGTCCAACCCTGACCCCCTTATTTATGTAATAGGATCGAGTCATAGTTATAATTAAGTAAAGAGCCAATAAAGCCCATATTAATAATTATAAGTGGTTGACCCGCATTTAAAGAAGGGACTACAGTTAGTTGCAAATGGGCCATGGTATTAATAAGAACCATGGTATTGACCTGTTGTCGCACAGATTGACACGACAACGCTCAGACCGGGGGCTGTCACTTTGATCCCCGATCTCTCCGTTTAAGCCTGTCTCCCGCGGCTAAGGGGGGTAGACCCTATGAGGTGATGAAGACCAACTGTCGACCAGTTGGGTTGGGAGACACGAAGAAACAAGCACTAAATTGATTTTGTTAAGTTTAATAGACCAGTGCCTTGCGGATTTAATGTTTAAACGATTAATTATCAGATGCTGCAGAAATATAAACCATGTAGAGCAACCATTCAAACAAAAATTAATTTTTATCAAATGCGAGAAAATGCTTAAATGATACTCCAGCAATTGAAATTTCGAAAGATAAAGTGCTTTGAACAATCACGTAAAATATTAACCAGAGATCACATTCATGCAGTTAATCCTTAGATGAACATTGAATCATATTAAACACCAATTCCCAGGTCAAAATTTTAGCCTCAGCATAAAAGAATGAAACCTAAGAAATTCCAGAGCCAAGACTGAAATTTTCAATTTTTTTTTTTTAATCAAATATTTTTTAATTTTTATATTTTTAAATATTTTTATTTTCTAAGAATAAAACAAACTAAAATCTTAATAAAAATAAAACTTAAAACTATTCTAAATTAAACTAAACTAAATAAAACTTAAAATTATTAAAATCTACACTAAATCTAAAGTCTAATAAAAGGAGTTTTTATGTCTTTTTATATTTTATATTTTTTTGGATTTTGTAGAGTTTTAAATTTTTTATAAATTTTAATTATTATTATTATTATTTTTTTAAATAAAAACTAAACTAAAATCTAACTAAAAAAGAGGTTAAAGCAAATAAAAATTAAAATACTTGAATTTAAACTAAACTAATTCTAAAAAATTAAAACAAAACTAAATCTAGTTCTACTAAACGAAACTTTTTTTTTATTTTATTGATTTATATATTTCATAAAATTTTTTAAAGGTCAAAATGAAACAAAGAAATGAAATTCTTTTTTATATTTTTATATTTAAATAAATTTAAAACTAAATCATAATTAATTTAATGAAAATAAAACTAAGCCTTAAAAAAAAAAAAATTACGTCTACAATATGAAATCGAACACAAATAAAATAAAAAAAAACAAAATTGAAATTCTTTTTTTAAACGATTTTAATTCTTTGCATACCCAAATCGAATCAAACAGACTTACGTTAATGAAATCGAAAACGAAAATTTTCTTACCGCTCAACGCAAAGGAGGACTTGGCCCGAAAAAAAAAATAGACGTGTTTTCTTACAGCGTGTTGCAGGTTTCCTTCGATGGCGGACAGGGGGCTGTTTTGCAGTTTCCAGCAATATTCGATGGCGGATGGATGCACAGCTGCAAGCAAAAATCGATTTCTTGTTTTTTACTGCTTGATGTGTGCAGGTTTGTAGCTTTGCTGATTGAGCAGCTGAAGGGAGAATACGTGGAGATGCTTGCAGGTTTTGGAGAAGCGTAAGGAGTGTGGGTATAGCTGAGGAATGCTTGACGTCAGGCAGGTGAGAATGAAATGGCCGGAGAAAAGCTGTATGAGGGCCGGCGAGGCAGTGTAGAGAAGCCGCAACAACGTGGGCAGCGGGGGAATGCAGATTGCAGGCCTGGACAACGATGAGGGGGCAACGATTTAAAAAAAAAATTGAACTGTTTTATTTTTATGCAGATTTCTGGCAGCTGAAGATAGTTGGGGGATTTGAAAAACGATCTTGCAGTCCTTGGAAAAATATTCCAAACCCCAGACGCTGATAATCAATGAAACCGATGAAAAATTTCTTTCGGACCTGAAAAACAATTAAACTTTGAAACCCTTGGACAGCGAAACAACGCAGATAAACCTTGGAAATCTTCAGAAACCTTGCAACCTGGAATGAAAAATCACCCAAAAATGATATGTGCATAAAACAAAACTGAAAACCCTAAACCCAGCAAAAAAAAAATTACAGTATTTACAAACTGAAAGCTCTTAAGAAGCCAGATTTATCAATAATCACAGTAATATTATCAGAATTTAATTTTAATGTAAAACGCTTCAGAAAACCCTGCATGCATTCATAAAAAAAAATCAAATGATAAGCCCGGGATCGAGAACTGGCTGGGCTCTTTCAGAAAACACAATCCGGGAGTTGGCTGGTTTAGCCGAGAACTTCCCCTAACGCCCGGTAATCTGAAAAAAGGATTCCTTGCACAGCTTAAAATCAACCATTAACATAGAGGGAGAAAACAATAGCGAAACCCCGATCAAATGGAGATACCTGCCACTATATTTCAGAATCTAAACTATCATTCAAACCTCAAAGATCAGACAAGATACCTGTTCCTAGATCAATCTTCTTTAAGCTATCATCAATGGCTGAAAATAAAATTATGCAGAAAACTAAAACAATCTTACAGCGTTTTCAGAAGAGTAACACCAGCAAGATTTTTAACCCCAAAGCCTTCTTTATTGCACCAAAAATGACTACAAGAGAGCTTTCTTTAGCACCAGACTCTCAGATCAAATCTGATCTCAAATGACCCCTAGCACCCTATTTAAAGCAAAAATTCCCAATAGCTAGTTCGAGTGATCCATGTCAAAATGATCTCGATCGTCGATGAGGATCAAGACATCTCTTAATCTCATCCGTCAAATTTTTTAATGCATTAAAAATTGAAATTCTGCATTTAGTTACTCGAAAATATTATTATTTTATTATTTTTAGGTTTTTACTTTATTTTATTATTATTATTATTTTTATTTTTTATTTAAATTTAAATTTTTATTTATTTTTTAATTTATTTTATAAATTTTATTATTTTTTATTTTTTTTATTTTTATTTTTCAGTTATTATTATTATTTTTAATTTTTAATTTATTTTTAAATGGATCTTCGAACTTAGCCTTTGGAAAAATCACCTAGGACCTAGGACTTAGGACTTATGAGGGGATTAAAACATTTTCTAACCCTCAAGACACTTTACATCATGACTTTTACAACTTTACATCTCAAGGGGGAGAACCCATTTGACATAGACCCGCATAAACCACCCAGTTTTGCGACACAACTATAATCTAGCAGATTAACACACTAGGATTCTAATGAAAAAATCCATTCCGGCTTTAGGGTTAGGATGAAGGAAAACTCTGCTGATCATATATCGGTGAGACAAAAAACCTTCTGGAACGTAGATTATCACTAGAAAATTAGGTCCACCTAGGCAATTTACATACATGACTCAACTCTGCTAAGGTTATTTACAATTCAATATGCAGACTGGGTTTACAACATAAATTGATCAAGTCGACGATGACTGTCAAATGGCATGGACATGTCGATCAAGCGCTATCCCTTTTTGCGAAGAAAAGGGGGTGTATTGCTGGGAAGTTGACACGTTGTGGTCAACATTTGGCTCCACTTGGGGACACGTCGCTGCACTGTAGGAATGTGAGAATCCAGAATCTGCACCCATGCAACACACAACAAAACATAAGTAGCGTCCATCCAAAAATCATCATATAACATTAAGCATAGGAAAGATATAAGCTCTTCATTTATTAACTAATCTAGAAAAGCAAATCTAATCCTAAAACAGAAATGAAAATGCTGAAATGACAAGGAGTAGGGTTAGAAATACAATACAAAGGATGCCCCATGGCATCAGATGTGTTCAATATAGTGTATACTGAGCATTTGTCTGCTTTCAGGCAAATCTGTCGGCTGTTTGTCGGATGTGCCATGTCCAATTCTGCATATGGTAGGACTTTTTCCTATCTGAAAATCAAGCTGCTCGCGGCCGTCTGATGCATCAAATCTTCTTTTCGTTTTCTTTCTCTTGTGTCTTTTCTTTGTGGCAGGCTGTATTAATGACGACGTGGAACTTTCTATTTCATAGCTCTTAGATGAAGTATGTAAGATATGTGTGACATGTCTTTCCTCATCTTGCATCTGATCTTTATCGTTTTTAATTTTATCTGGATCACTTTCAATTAACCACCTTTCAATCGAACCAATGACCTCCTCATAGTAAGATGGAGCTTGTTGCAGCGGATGAGAAGGCTCTTGATCTATTGATTTTTCCTGGTTTCCTTCATCTTTCGACTGCTGTTGAAATTTCTGAAACTGTATTTTAATGGCGTCTATCTGACTAGAGTGTTCAACCTTTATAGCACTGATTTCCCTGGCATGGTCTTCTTCCATGGTCATCAAGCAATGCTGCATAGAGTTTATCTCTTTCTTATGATTTGCTTGCATGGTCGTCATATTTTCCTCTAAGCTTGACATCTTGCTTTGCATAAAACTAATTTCTGTGTCATGATTAATCTTCATGGCTTCAATTTCCTTACTATGTTGATTTTGCATGATCTCCATCTCCCTATTACGCTTTTCCAGGTGGGTGCATAAAATTCTTACATCATTGGCACAATTAGTTTGATTGATCTCCATATTTTTTACTAGCAGCATTAGATCTTGTATAATTTGCTTATGATCTTCCTTTTCATTGTTAATACTGTTTTTACAATTTGTTTCTACTTTTCCACTACAAGTGGATGGCAAATTCTGATATGAAGCATTGTCTTGAAATCTTTCTTCGACAGCTGAACCTTTTATAAGATTACTTTCATTTTGTTGCACGATTTTAGGGGCACAAGGTG
Source organism: Pinus tabuliformis (assembly GCA_031772625.1). NCBI lineage: Eukaryota > Viridiplantae > Streptophyta > Pinopsida > Pinales > Pinaceae > Pinus > Pinus tabuliformis. The sequence continues at coordinate 1,640,267,325 of CM062819.1, read as the reverse complement.
AGCTATCTGGATCACCATATCTATCTTTAAAAGCATTGACAATGTCTTGCAAAGAAATGAAGGAATCTTCAGGACAACTATTAAACCAGTTCAAAGCATCACCCTTTAAAGAATGGACAAATAGACGCATCTTGACATCTTCATGATTATATTGAGGAAGTCTACAATATATGATCATTACACAAGTAAACCTGTTTAAATGCTGTCTAACAGCGACCAAATCACCCCCTGAGAACAAAAATAATTTAGAAATGGCCTCTTCCGGAAAATCATGGAGATTATCAGTAAAATGACATGGTTTAAATGAATAATCCATGATGAATAATAAGGGATCAAATGGATGATAGAAAGAGATTTCTGCTCAAGAAAATTAAGAGATGAAAGAAGTGGAGTCGCCACTTGAACAATGAATCTAATTCTAAGATCCAAAAAGCAACCAACAAGTAGATATGAGGGAGGCTTCTTGTCTGGGAAAAATAAGAAAATGGAGTCGCCACCCAAACAAGAAACAAATCGAAGAGAAGTTGCTGATATGACGAAAGATAAGGTGATGAAAGAGATCCAAATGATGCCAAAAAATGTTGAATCTGCCAGCTCAAACGCGAGATGAGAAAGAATGATGAGAAATGAGAATATGAATGTCGTTGAAACACCAGGGACAGAAAAACTCTGTCGCACAGATTGACACGACAACGCTCAGACTAGGGGCTGTCACTCTGATCCCCGATCTCTCCATTTAAGCCTGTCTCCCGCGGCTAAGGGGGGTAGACCCTATGAGGTGATGAAGACCAACTGTCGACCAGTTGGGTTGGGAGACACGAAGAAACAAGCACTAAATTGATTTTGTTAAGTTTAATAGACCAGTGCCTTGCGGATTTAATGTTTAAACGATTAATTATCGGATGCTGCAGAAATATAAACCATGTAGAGCAACTATTCAAACAAAAATTAATTTTATCAAATGCGAGAAAATGCTTAAATGATACTCCAAAAATTGAAATTTCGAAAGATAAAGTGCTTTGAACAATCACGTAAAATATTAACCAGAGATCACATTCATGCAGTTAATCCTTAGAGGAACATTGAATCATATTAAACACCAATTCCCAGGTCAAAATTTTAGCCTCAGCATAAAAGAATGAAACCTAAGAAATTCCAGAGCCAAGACTGAAATTTTCAAATATATATATATATTTTTATCGAAATATTTTTTATTTTTATATTTTTATATATATATATATATATATATATTTTTTTTTTTTTTTTTTTTTAATTTCTAAGAATAAAACAAACTAAAATCTTAATAAAAATAAAACTTAAAACTATTCGAAATTAAACTAAACTAAATAAAACTTAAAATTATTAAAATCTACACTAAATCTAAAGTCTAATAAAAGGAGTTTTTATGCCTTTTTATATTTTATATTTTTTTGGATTTTGTAAAGTTTTAAAATTTTTATAAATTTTAATTATTATTATTATTATTATTATTTTTTAAATAAAAACTAAACTAAAATCTAACTAAAAAAAGGTTAAAGAAAATAAAAATAAAAATACTTGAATTTAAACTAAACTAATTCTAAAAATTAAAACAAAACTAAATCTAGTTCTACTAAACGATTTTTTTTTTTTTCTTTTTGATTTATATATTTCATAAAATTTTTTAAAGGTCAAAATGAAACAAAGAAATGAAATTCTTTTTTATGTTTTTATATTTAAATAAATTTAAAACTAAATCATAATTAATTTAATGAAAATAAAACTAAAATGAAAATAAAACTAAGCCTTAAAAAAAAAAAATTACGTCTACAATATGAAATCGAACACAAATAAAATAAAAAAAACGAAATTGAAATTCTTTTTTTGAACGATTTTAATTATTTGCATACCCAAATCGAATCAAACAGACTTACGTTAATGAAATCAATAATGAAAATTTTCTTACCGCTCAACGCAAAGGAGGACTTGGCCCGAAAAAAAAATAGACGTGTTTTCTTACCAGCGTGTTGCAAGTTTCCTTCGATGGCGGACAGGGGGCTGTTTTGCAGTTTCCAGCAATATTCGATGGCGGATGGATGCACAGCTGCAAGCAAAAATCGATTTCTTGTTTTTACTGCTTGATGTGTGCAGGTTTGCAGCTTTGCTGATTGAGCTGCTGAAGGAGAATATGTGGAGATGCTTGCAGGTTTTGGAGAAGCGTAAGGAGTGTGGGTACAACTGAGGAATGCTTGACGTCAGGCAGGTGAGAATGAAATGGCCGAAGAAAAGCTGTATGAGGGCTGGCGAGGCAGTGTAGAGAAGCTGCAACAACGTGGGCAGTGGGGGAATGCAGATTGCAAGCCTGGACAGCGATGAGGGAGCAACGATTTAAAAAATAAATTGAAGTGTTTTATTTTTATGCAGATTTCTGGCAGTTGAAGATAGTTGGGGGATTTGAAAAACGATCTTGCAGTCCTTGGAAAAATATTCCAAACCACAGACGCTGATAATCAATGAAACCGATGTAAAATTTCTTCCGGACCTGAAAAACAATTAAACTTTGAAACCCTTGGACAGCGAAACAACGCAGATAAACCTTGGAAATCTTCAGAAACCCTGCAACCTGGAATGAAAAATCACCCAAAAATGATATGTGCATAAAACAAAACTGTAAACCTTAAATCTAGCAAAAAAAAAAATTTACAGTATTTACAAACTGAAAGCTCTTAAGAAGCCAGATTTATCAATAATCACAGTAATATTATCAGAATTTAATTTTAATGTAAAACGCTTCAGAAAACCCTGCATGCATTCATAAAAAAAAATCAAATGATAAGCCCGTGATCGAGAACTGGCTAGGCTCTTTCAGAAAACACAATCCGGGAGTTGGCTGGTTCAGCCGAGAACTTCCCCTAACGCCCGGTAATCTAAAAAAAGGATTTCCTGCACAGCTTAAAATCAACCATTAACATAGAGGGAGAAAACAATAGCGAAACCCCGATCAAATGGAGATACCTGCCACTATATTTCAGAATCTAAACTATCATTCAAACCCCAAAGATCAGACAAGATACCTGTGCCTAGATCAATCTTCATTAAGCTATCATCAATGGCTGAAAATAAAATTATGCAGAAAAACTAAAACAATCTTACAGCATTTTCAGAAGAGTAACACCAGCAAGATTTTTAACCCCAAAGTCTTCTTTATTGCACAAAAAATGACTACAAGAGAGCTTTCTTTAGCACCAGACTCTCAGATCAAATCTGATCTCAAATGACCCCTAGCACCCTATTTAAAGCAAAAATTCCCAACAGCTAGTTCGAGTGATCCATGTCAAAATGATCTCGACCGTCGATGAGGATCAAGACATCTCTTAATCTCATCCGTCGAATTTTTTAATGCATTAAAAATTGAAATTCTGCATTTATTTACTCAAAAATATTATTGTTTTATTATTTTTAGGTTTTTACTTTATTATTATTATTTATTTATTTTTTATTTATTTAAATTTTTATTTATTTATTTATTTTTAATTTATTTTATAAATTTTATTATTTTTTATTTTTTGAAATTTTTATTTTTCAGTTATTATTATTATTATTTTTATTTTTTTAATTTATTTTTAAATGGATCCTCGAACTTAGCCTTTGGAAAAATCACCTAGGACCTAGGACTTAGGACTTATGAGGGGATTAGAACATTTTCTAACTCTCAAGACACTTTACATCATGACTTTTACAACTTTACATCTCAAAGGGGAGAACCCATTTGACATAGACCCTCATAAACCACCCAGTTCTGCGACACAACTATAATCTAGCAGATTAACACACTAGGATTCTGCTAAGATTCTAATGACAAAATCCATTCCGGCTTTGGGGTTAGGCTGAAGGAAAACTCTGCCGATCATAGATCGGTGAGACAAAAAACCTTCTGGAACGTAGATTATTACTAGAAAATTAGGTCCACCTAGGCAATTTACATACATGACTCAACTCTGCTAAGGTTATTTACAATTCAATATGCAGACTGGGTTTACAACATAAATTGATCAAGTCGACGATGACTGTCAAATGGCATGGACATGTCGATCAAGCGCTATCCCTTTTTGCGAAGAAAAGGGGGTGTATTGCTGGGAAGTTGACACGTTGTGGTCAACATGACCCATGGTATTGCATGTATGAATCTTATATAAAGGATAGAGACTCCCCTCGAGGAGCATCGTATCTTATTTTGTAATTGAGCCAACTCTATTGGAGGTTGCCCCCTCGAAGAGGCAAGTGAACATTGCTTTCTGAATAATAAAATACTTGCTGTTATTTCTTATTGTTCTGTGTTCTGGGTATACTTCTTTGCATATTTGGTATTCTGGTATCTTCTTGCAGGTCAAGAGCATAACAAGTGGTATCAAAACACTTTCTAGGACCGGTGGGATCTCCATTTTTAGCAAATTTTTTCTTGGCTAGAGACGTGTTCTGGCGTCTTTAAACCACGGGATCTATCGTTGAGCGCATAAACTTGCGGATTTGGGGAGGCATGCACACAGGAAATACAAGAGGTGGTCACGCTTGTTGCATTTCCATGTAACCCCTGTGGGTACCCCTTCAAGTAGTAGTGCATTAGATAGAATCGCGCACGGACCGTCTTCCAAGTACCCTCTGGGTATATCGGAAGCCCCCTAGGCTCTCTTGAAACCTCGCCATAGATAAACGGTCGGCCCTCTTGCTGCCACAATACACCGAGAACAACACTCGGGGATATTACTTGCGCGTACGATAGGGTAGTCGGGTTGTACAACTAAGGGTACGGTTGATCCTCCTTGGTTAATGCCCTGAAAGATTGGGCCGAGTACTACTGTCAGACCCTTATGTATATTGCGATCTGTAGCACTTGACACTCCTTGAGACCATAGTTCCCGTGTCTCTCTTTGGATCTCGCATCATCTTTGCCAGATTAGATCTAGCAGGTGGGGTTCTGTCGCAGCAGCAACAATCAGTTCAACCATTCAAATCTGTCAGATCCGCCATTTAGATCCATCAGATCCGCCAATTATATCTATCAGATCCACCATCTAGATCTAGCAATTTGGGTTCTGTAGCAGTCGCAACAATCAGACCCGCCATTCAGATCTAGAAGCAGGGGTTCGATCACTGCCACATTCCTACTCATACTCTGCAGTTGAGGGTTCGCTGACAGATTTGACTATTTGTGTGGGCTCCTATACCTGGGTGTGATTCTCGCCGGACTTTGGGCAGCATTGACTTTTCTAGGATTCGGCTACTGCAGTATTCCTAAGCGAGTAAAACTCCAAGTCTGAGACCCCCACCGGGACGCTTATAGGAGACTTAGCCCATAAGAATCAGGGCGACGAGCTGAGCAAGGTGGTACCATTCAATTGTTAGCGTCAAAAATTTCGGGCGGTCCCAAATTTTAAGTGCACCGGATCGGTGCATGGTACAAACTAGAGCTCAAGTTATGGCCAATGAGAAGATCAACAGCCTGGAAACAAAGTTGGACGAAGTACTGTTGTTGCTCAAGACCTTAGTTGACACACTCGCAAAGGGCAAATCAGAGGAACGCGCGGAGGCATATGTTTTCAATGAAAACATGGAGGGCGAGTCTAGCCATTTTTTTCACCTCTTTGGCAACCACCAACAGTCCCAGACGCGACCACCCAAGCTGGAAATGTATAAATTTGATGGCTCTCATCCAGCCACATGGCTAGCACAAATGGAGCAATATTTCACACTGAATCACATTAGAGATGATGCGACTTACCTGAGTGTGGGTAGCATGTACTTGGACAATGAAAGATGGCAATGGTGGCAGTGACATCAATGTTTCTATGGAAGGCCCGTGACTTGGCAGATATTCGTAAAAGCTCTTATAGATCACTTTGACCATGAATCTAACTTTTTGTGTTGTCTCGCTAAGCTCCGACAGACATGAACAGTGAATGAATATATTACAGCCTTTGAAGCCTTAGCTTTCCACACAAGAGGTCTACACGATCAATTCTACTTGGAATGTTTTGTTAATGGTCTCAAAGAAGCCATACAAGCCCACGCCCAACTGCAACACCCTACCTCATGGCTGGATGCTTGCAAGATAGCTCGTGAAGTAGAACGTGCGTTAGCAGTCCAATCCAATCGCCCAAATTTCATAGCCAAGGGTTGCCCCACCCAGGCTCAAAGCACTACCCAAACATTCAAGGTTCAAAAGGTGTCACCAGTGGAAATGGCGGAAAGAAGAAAGCAAGGATTGTGTTACTACTGTGATGAGAAATACTCCCCTGGGCACAAGTGCAAAGAGCCCAAATTCTTTCAAATTGATGCTACTGATCACAGTTCATAAGAGGAAGCCCCACCATTTGAGGAACCAGAGGAGGATGACGAGGACGACCAGCTGGACAATGCACCTGAAGAGCCTGTTATCTTGCTTCATGCTTTGGCAGGTATTTCTTCTCCCCAAACTCTCAAAATCAGAGGTTTTATTAAGCATCGCCCGGTAGTAGTCTTGATTGATAGTGGCAATACTCATAACTTTATCCATCAAAGAGTCGCTGAAGTAGTGCATTGTTTTGTCAGAGCAGTCTCTAACTTCCAGGTCCAAATTGCTGATGGGGGACAATGAAATGTGAAGGCCGCTGTGAAAATGTCAAACTTCAAATGTGGGATTACCAGTTAAAGACCCACATGTTTGCCATACACATGTGAGGGTGTGACATTGTCCTGGGTGCTGAATGGCTCCGCACACTTGGCCCGATCACAATGGATTTCCAAGAGTTATATATGAGCTTTAAGCAGAACAACCACACACATATCCTTCGCGGACTCCAGGCGGGTGGTCACTCTATCATCAACTCACATAGGATTGAAAAATTGTTAAAAAAGGGCGACCATGGAGTTATAGCCCAATTTAATGCCATCCAGGCCTTCGAACCCACTTCTCTTCCTATTCATCCTGAGATGCAACAGATCTTAAACAACCATCTGCCAGTGTTTGACAAGCCTCATGGGGGGACAATGAAATGTGAAGGCCGCTGTGAAAATGTCAAACTTCAAATGTGGGATTACCAGTTAAAGACCCACATGTTTGCCATACACATGGGAGGGTGTGACATTGTCCTGGGTGCTGAATGGCTCTGCACACTTGGCCCAATCACAATGGATTTCTAGGAGTTATATCCAGGCGAGTGGTCCCTCTATGATCAACTCACATATGATGGAAAAATTGTTAAAAAAGGGCCACCATGGAGTTATAGCCCAATTTAATGCCATCCAGGCCTTCGAACCCACTTCTCTTCCTATTCATCCTAAGATGCAACAGATCTTAAACAACCATCTGCCAGTCTTTGACAAGCCTCATGAGCTTCCAGCCTCGAGAGGGGAACATGATCATAGCATTACTTTGGTCCCAGGGACCCAACCACCAAATGTGCGCCCATATAGATATCCATTCGCCCAAAAGAATGAAATTAAAGAAATCATTAAGGAACTCTTGGAAGCAGGCATCATTCGTCCTAGCATTAGTCCTTATTCATCGCTTGTGGTCATGGTGCTCAAGAAAGATGGGGAATGGCGTATGTGTCCAGACTTCAGGGCCCTCAACAAGTTGACGGTCAAAGATAAATTTCCCATCCCGGTTGTCGATGATTTGCTGGATGAATTAAATGGGGCTCAATTCTTTACTAAGCTCAACCTTCGCTTGGGCTATCACCAAATTCACATGAAAGAAGTAGACATTCCAAAGACTGTTTTCCGAACTCATGAAGGCCATTATGAGTTCTTGGTCATGCCATTTGGTCTTTGTAATGTCCCATCCACTTTTCAGAGCCTTATGAACCACCTGCTCAAACCATATCTCAGAAAATTTGTCCTTGTTTTCTTTGATGACATCCTCATCTACAGCCGCACCTAGGCCACACATCTTCAGCATGTAGATCTGCTCTTGCAACTACTCCGGAAGCATAAATTATTTGTCAAGATGTCCAAGTGCTCTTTTGGCATGGAAGAAGTTGAGTATTTGGGCGACATATTGGGCCCTGAAGGTGTCAGGGTGGACCCCAAAAAGATCCAGGCAATGCAAGATTGGCCTCAACCAAAGACCTTGAAGAGCTTTAGAGGATTTTTGGGTCTCACAAGCTACTATCGCAAATTTGTCCGCAATTATGGTCGCATCGCTAGACCCCTCACTCACCTCCTCAAGAAAAACTCATTTCTCTGGAATGATGAAGCGCAACAGGCATTTATAGCTCTCAAACATGCCATGTGTTCCACTCCCGTATTAGCATTACTCGACTTCACCAAATCTTTTGTGATTGAATGTGATGCTTCAGGTACGGGTATTGGGGTGGTCTTAATGTAGGAAGGTCGACCCTTGGCCTTCACTAGCCAACAACTAAGTGGGAAAAATCTGGGACAATCTACCTATGAGAAGGAGATGATGGCCATCTTACATGCAATAGATACCTGGCGACCATACTTATTGGGGCGGCGTTTCCAAATCCGCACAGACCATCAAAGCCTTAAATATTTTTTGGAGCAACGCCTATCCTCGCCACAACAAAATAAATGGCTCGCCAAAATGCTGGGATATGATTATGAGATAATTTACAAGAAAGGGTGCGAAAATGTCGTAGCAGATGCGTTATCACGCCAATCTCGCAATCTCCCTGCTCGCAATCTCCCTTCCCATTCCAGAATGGATTGAAGAGGCTTGCAAGGAATGGTTTTCACATCCCTTGCTCTCCCAACTCATTAATCAATTACAGGCGGATCTAAATTCCACAACGGGCTACTCTTGGCAGGATGAGATTCTTCGCTACAAGGACAGAGTCATGATATCACCAACATCCACCCTCAAAAGCCGCATTTTGGCGGAGTTGCACTCATCTCCCATTGTAGGCCATTCAGGGTTTCAGAAGACTTATGCTCGCACTCGACGTTCATTCTTTTGGACAGGCATGAAAAAGGACATTCTTACTTTTGTAGCTGAGTGTGATGTATGTCAGCGCCACAAAGGAGAAACAGTCAAATCCCCAGGCACATTACAACCATTGCCCATCCTGGCCTCAATCTGGACGGAGGTTTCTATGGATTTCATTACGGGTCTTCCGAAGTCAGGAAACAAGTCCGTCATCATAGTGGTTGTGGACAAACTTTCTAAGTATGTTCATTTTTGCGCCCTACCCCACCCGTTTACACCGACTTTGGTCACTCAATCTTTCATGGACCAGATCTTCAAATTGCATGGCATGCCCAATTCCATTGTGTCTGATCGTGACCCGATCTTCACTAGTAACTTTTGGCAGGAACTCTTCAGGCTACAAGGTACTCAACTACAACTCAATACTTCCTATCATCCCCAAACTGATGATCACCCTGAAGCAGTCAACAAATGTCTGGAGACCTACCTTAGGTGTTTCACTTCAGAAAAGCAACATCTATGGGTACAGTGGTTACCTCTAGCCGAATGCTGGTATAATACCAACTATCATGCCACCACCAAAATGACTGCATATGAAGCAGTTTATGGTCAACTCCCTCCTTCACCTACTTCTTATATCAAGGGATGCTCGAAGGTAGAAGCAGTGGATCAAATCCTACAGAACCGCACAACCATGCTGGCCCACCTCAGAGAGAATCTCCATCAAGCTCAAAACCGCATGAAGCAACAGGCAGATCAACATCGTTTAGAACGCCAATTTCAAGAAGGGGATCAGGTATTTTTGAGGCTGCAACCATATAAGCAAACATCACTCAAAGACAAGGGTTGTCAGAAATTATCTCCAAAATTCTACGGACCGTATCAAGTACTTCAGCGCATTGGAGAAGTCGCCTACAAGCTAGCTTTGCCACCCACTGCAAAAATCCATCCAGTCTTCCATGTCTCATGCCTCAAGAAAGTGATTGGGAACCATTGCCAAATTCAAACCAGTCTACCTGAATTGGATGAAGAAGGGTCAATATGGCTCCAACCTGAACAGGTTCTTGACACATGAGAACGGCACCTGCACGGCCGCACGATCAAGGAAGTCCTCGTCAAGTGGAAAGACACCTCTCTGGAAGATGCGACTTGGGAACTAGCCACTATCCTTCAGCAGTTTCTGCAGCTTCAGCCTTGAGGACAAGGCTATTCTTATGGGGGAGGGCATGTTAGGGTCCAACCCTAACCCCCTTATTTATGTAATAGGATCGAGTCATAGTTATAGTTAAGTAAAGAGTCAATAAAGCCCATATTAATAATTGTAAGTGGTTGACCCGCATTTAAAGAAGGAATCACAGTTAGTTGCAAATGGGCCATGGTATTAGATAGATGGTATTAATAAGAACATTGGTATTGACCCATGGTATTGCATGTATGAATCCTATATAAAGGATAGAGACTCCCCTCGAGGAGCATCGTGTCTTATTTTGTAATTGAGCCAGCTCTATTGGAGGTTGCCCCCTTGAAGGGGCAAGTGAACATTGCTTTCTGAATAATAAAATACTTGCTGTTATTTCTTTTCTGAAATACCCAAAGACCCAAACTTTTCTGATTAGAAATGGTATGGTGTGGTTCATATTTCCATGAAAAAGATGCAAGATTCTCTTCTAGAATAATATGAGCATTTCTATTTTTAATACTTAGAGAGTATTTCAAAATGGAAGAGCTAGAATAGCCTTTTTGCTTTTAGAAAGGAAATGGTTCTCATCGACATTCAATCTTTGACTAGCCACCCCACAACCAAAAATATAAGGTGAAGCAAATGTTGGCAAGTAGAAAGGATCTTATTCATATCCATAAACTCTAATTACAGTGTGACTTTTATACAAATACCAATCTTCTATCCTGCTCTCCTTGCTTAATTGTAGAATTTTCAGGTATTGCTATAGCATTCTAGGGGGCGTTTGTTTGTTAACAAGATATAAACATTAGCCAAGAAGAAATTAGCAAAATCCAAATAGTCTCCTCTAGGGTATAGAATAGGTGTCCATTTGGTCACAAGATTCTCTTCTCACCCGATTCATACAAATTTAGGTATAATTGATGTTTAAAAATAAATTTTGGATGGTTGAATAAGATCAAATGCACAAGATAACTTTGATATTTGAATAAAGTGAAAGTGTTCATAGTACTTCATTGGACATGCATTGCATTTGCTATAAAATTTGGAAAGTCAAAAGTTATGCACTCAACCTTCAAGCTTGGTCATAATCTTTTGAATGCATACTAGCATCAATTCATCCATCTCACTGTCATCTTTTGACCCGAAAATAATGGCTAATAAAGAGACCATATGCTGGAATTCAGGTTTGAAAAGGCTAATCTTGATGGGAAAATTTATCTTTGAAGCATTTGTGGGATTAACTAGAAAATTCTGTAAGGTTTCCACTTTCATAATTTCAGGCCATATTAAGAACTCTTGATTGAATTGTTCTTCGTGTATGGTTTGACCTGCGTTTGGTATCCCTAACATCTTACCTAAAACCTCAGAAGATATTTGCACCATTACTCTAGAGCTATGTGTTGACATTATACACCTAGTGTCAGGGTTGTAGAGTTTAGATAAGTATGCAACAAGATCAGAATCACAAAATACTGTGGGTGAAGTGGCATGGAGTAAATCAGATTTTAGGAATATAGAACTTTGATTCTCTGGTTGAGGGTTTGAAATAATTTCCTTTTTGAAGTAACCTATGTCGAAATTTGTGAGTTGGGTGTCACGAATCCTGGCCAAAGAATTGACCATGACCTTATCTATTTTATTAAGGGTAACTTTTTCGGTTCTGGACATTCCTTAGCAAAATACAGTAAAAAACAACTCAAAACTTATAAGATAGAAGAGATATTTCACTTACCAGTTAATATTTAGCTGTTCACTGCCTCTATCTTAGCTGTAACTAAAATTGAGTTCTTTTTTTTTAACGGAAGAAACAACGCATTTAAATTGGAGCTTTGAGTAAAAAGAAGGTAAACTACACTTATATATGATTTTAATACATTTGAATTTGTTAAATAGGTTGGTACGAAATGATTTATTAGATTTAATATGCCAATCAAGTGGCGAATGATACATATTTGTCTTGTGGACCCCACTTTAAAAAGTTATTACCTACTGTTTTGAGGCGTGATGATCACTGTTAAAATGGAATATTAACAATCGTTGGATCCATCAAAGTGTAACTTTCCTTTATCTAGCGCACAATTGATACCCAATATACATGTGAACCATTGATCATGTTTAATGTTGGCTGTCAGATTCACTGTGAAAGCAACGTAGGCTTAACCCATGATCACTTTATGATCCGATATTAATATAGATCATCAATTTTGTTCTATGTGCACCGTCCAATCATCAAATGCAACTTATCGAATGTAATAGCATATTACAACGCGATATAGATTTGTGGCCATTGATTGTAATTAATAATAGTCATTGAATCCATTGGACGATCAACTTAGGTTTAAAACTCATGCAACTTAGTTTTCAATATGTAATTTGGGCTGCTGATCAATAGGTTATATTCACTATCTGATTCATTGAACTCACAACCAACCTTTAAACTCACACCCAAGCTTTAATTAACTCATATCTAAGTTTAAATTATGAGATATAGACCATTGATCTATTCCAATCCCGCTTGTTGGATCTATTGGATCCTAGAACCATGCTTATATTTCATTTTGTTTAACATTCAATATATGATCTGGACCGTTCATTAATCATGGATTACCACTGCAAGATCTAGCAAAGACATAGAACACCAAATATGCTTAATTTATCCTTGATATATCCCTGTTCTACATATTTGGCGTCATTAGTCAAGGTTATCAAGGTTGTCATGATTTTATCTTTTTGGAATTTGGAAATCTAACCATCGTTTTTCGTAATTTCATTTGATGTTATCGAAAGACGTGAATATTTTTTTTTTTTTTTTGTAATTTTTGCAAAGAATGTTAAAATAAGCTATAACAATTATGATAGCATTTATGACTATGGCCTCATTGTATGCTTGCATTTAATTGTCCATGGAAACTTCATCTTTAGCATTTATGAGTGTGACTTGCATTTATGATAGATTTGATAATGAACATTGCATTTATGGTATGTTTAGTTGTTTAATTGCATTTATTGCTCTGTTTGACTACAACTGTATATTTGCTAGCTTAGCATAACATATCTTGTAGATTGGTCTCTTTGTACCTTGCAACACAACTTCACATACGTAGATACTAGAAAAGATATTAGCATGAAATTCAATGTGTTACCACCTATATTGCAGTCGTGATTTTGATAACATGGTTGAGATTTTTTGCATGGTGGTATAATGGTTCTAGCGTCCCAAGGGTTGGAATGTTTGTAGAAGCTACTTTAGTTGTGCATCATGCTCTTCATGGGCCAATTTTATGATGGTCACCTAGTCATGTTCTAGTCATTTCTTTCACTTTGTGTTGCACGTTAGCTCATGCCTTAGTTGTGAGTTACGATGATGGTGTATTTGCCTAGTGTTTTCCTATGTTCATTCATGTTCCATAACATTTACATAATTTGACCTTGGCAATTGTTTGTTACAAGCATATCTTCACTTTTTACCTAGGTGGAAGTTCACTTCACCCTTACAATTTTATCACACTGTATCATTTTACCCAGGTAGTTTGTGTATCAGATTGCATCTCTACCTTTTATCTAGGTAAAATCCACATTACACTTATATTTCACTTCCTTCCATCTCCTAGGAGGCTCATGATGTGTTTCTAATTGCTTAAGTTTTATACCATTATTAACCCCTCATTTCTCATATTTCCATTTTTCCAGTGTTTTATTGCTGATTTATCACTGGGGAACACAACTTTATGCCTATGTTGTACACTTTCCCTTTGCACACATGTTTAGGCAACTAGCTAAAAATAGCCAATTTGTTTTTTCTCAGCATTAACATTGTTCACATGTGCGAAATGGTTGGCACAAGTTGAGGAGGTTGTTGAGCATTGAGTTGACTAGGGATTATTTGGCATGTACCCTCGGTTTTTGACCATCCACCTCACCTGTCCACTCTATCAAATTGCACATTCACACGTGCATACTTTTCTATGCCCCTACTTGGTGTGCCCCTATAGAAGGTTCCATTTACACTATGCGTGAGCTCATTCACACCTTGCATACATTATGAAGTGACTTGTAAGTAGTTTGACCTAGTCAAAGGAGGTACACCTGTACATTATTTGAGGAAATAGGATTGATTTAATGTGGACCCTGTTGACCACTCCGTGTCAACTACCCTATAAAAATACACATTTTTGCAAAGGAATTCCATCGTGTTCGAGCAATCAGATATCCAAGATTCATCATCATCATTCTTCAGTCTATCAGTTGTAAACCCAAATTCTGCAAGTTTATTGTAAATGATGCTAGTATGACTGTTTAATTATGTAACAACACCTAGGTAAACCTCTAATTTTGGAAAATAATTTCTTCCTAAGAAGTTTTTTAACCTCATCGAATTATGTGTGTATCTAAACACAAATAATCTGCAGAGTTTTTCTTCCAGCTTAAACCCCAAAGCTCGGGTGAAATTCGTTGACAAGGTCTTAGGTGAGTCCTAGTGTTATATTGAGTCTTTTGTAAAAGTGTGTTTGGGAATAATTTAAGTACATTTGGCTAAATTATTTTATTACAAACGATCACATTGTGTTGCAGAATTGAGTAAATTATTAAGGGTCTATGTCTAAAGGTGTTTTCCTTTTTCAAGGGTTGAATTAATTGTAATATCTTGATGTAAAAATATTTTGGTGCATGGTTCCTCATATTTATACACGATGGTTGAAATATTTAAGGGTGGGAAAAATTATTAATACCTTTTAGTGTCAATTAAATTTATTTTATTTATTTATTTGTTTATTTTTGGCTAAATTAAATTAAAATCCTAAGCCAAAATTTTAATTAATTTTGAGTCAAAAATAATTATTTTTATTTTTGGTTTTTTGGGAAAAAGCCACAAAAATATTATCCAAAAAATGGTCAAAAAATTAAAATTGAGAGAAAATAAAATTCTCTCCAAGTGGAAAAACGAATTTTGGAGAAAGTGGTCATTTCCAAGGAAGAATTAAATTGACAAACCCAATTCCAAGGTGAAAAAATCACAAGAAATTCTTTGGGACCAAAAAAGAATTATTTTTTCAAGAAAATTATATTTTTTGGGTCCAGTTAGTTGAAGAAAATTCGTGGGTCCAAAAGAAGTCCAATTTCCAAGGCCCTTTATCAAGGAAAAAATCAAATTTTTAATAAAAATTGAGCTTATGGACCATGATGATTAAGTCAAAAATGATTTTTTGAGGAAAAAAGGTCAAAATAATATTTTTTGGACCTGGAAAAAAGGGAATTATTATGGAATTCGAATTTCTTCATCAAGATCAAGGGACGAGATTTATTTTTGGCATGGATCAAGCACCAAGTAGTTGTTATTATCTAGGATCTAGTAAAAAATGTGCAACTTATTGGACCTAACCATTTTCCACTTGGAGGGGGATCTAGTTCTCTCTATTTTCTATACAAGGAAGCTATTTGCTCCTCATTTGATACCGAAAATTTTGTAAAGAAGCTCTGAGTCAAGCTTTGCTACTGTAATATTTTTCTGGAAATAATAAAGAAGTCTTTGGGGTTTATTCATGGTGGTGTTCCTTTTCTGCTTCTTGTGGTAAATTTTTTTTTGAACTGTGTTCTTAATTCTCTACTGAAATTAATTTTTTGTAAGTTATTATTTCATTGGCCAGTTGTTGGATTAACTATTTGCACATGTATATTGTATTAGTTGATGAGTTTTAGAGAAACATTTTAATTTGATTTATCTAGTAGGTATCTTTAGATTTTGAAAGTTATTTTGTTATCTATGCCTCTATTGATCTAATAACTCGATCTTAAGTGTGTAGAGAATTTTATGGTATTCAGATCTTGGGTGTGAAGGAAAGTCTTCAGTTGGACTAGTGGTAAAATTGGCAACTAGGGCCAAATTCCACCTTGGATCATCTCATTTGACGGGGATGATGATTGCATTAAATTCCTATTTTCGAAAGGACCAAAATTGACCTCAAGATCATCAAATTTGGATAAGGAAAAATATTTATTTATTTAAAAAAACTCTTCAAGTCATAACCTTGTCAAGGCAGAAAAATTGAATATTTGAAATTCAAATTTTGCCTCCAAGTGTCAAGTTTGACTTCACCTCCATAAGGACAAATTGCTATATATATAGGCATCCCTCATCCTCATTAGCGATAATCCAAAAAAGGAATGTGTTCATCTCTTGGGCAACTGCAATGTAGAGAAGCAAGGAGGACGTGTTGTTTGGGTCTGTTCTTTGGCACATTGGTCTCCCACAAGTCCGAGTTAGAAGCAGACAACTTGCCGCAGGATTGAGGGAAATTCTGGGTGATGTTTTGGCATGGTTTATGGGTTAGAATCTCTCCAAGAGCAGGCTACATTCTCTGTATGGAGCCACAGATCAGGACGCTGGTTGATAGGTGAGTTTTGGGGTCTCCTTGTGCATATTTTGTATTCTAGTTTGGGCTGCCGGAAAGGCTACTACAAAAGCCAGTATGGAGGAACATATGGAAGGGATGCATGACCTAATCTGAGCTTTTTACCTCAGCCTCTATCAAGGGGAGTGGGCTGCAATCTAAACAGAAAGTTTAACCCTAGATCATGAGCCGATTCTTGTTGCTGTGAGTATAGGACTGCTGTAGGGTGCCTTGAAGGGGAACTGCAGTACTAGATCACCGTTGAATGTCTTGGAAAGGACAACAAAGGGTGCAACTCGTTGGAAGAAGGTTGCTCAGTCACCGATAGGAACCCTAACCAGGCAGTAAGCTTCAAAACTATATTGAACAGTGAGTTAGCAAGTCTATTTTGACTTATATTGTTGTACTCTCTCTCTGTTGAACATTTGATATTGATAATAAGAAGAATTGTTCAAGGGTTTTCCCCATCTTGGGTTTTTTCCCTGGCTTGTGCCATATCCATGTGTTCTTGGCTTGTCTTTTGCATTTAGCATTAATGTTCTTTCATCAGTTACTGTCATATCTTAATGGTGAATGTGATTAGTAATGGATTAATGAAGTTAATTATGGGCTAATGAAGTAACTGTCTTAAGAAAAGAACTTGTTAACTCAAAAGTATCATGGAATCAAAGCTCAGGCTAGGACAAGCCCAAGATGGAATAAAAGGAAAGACATCATTGTAGAAGAGCATGATCCAGAAAAATGATGTTCAGAAGAGCTTGATTCAGAAGATCAATATTCAGAAGAGAGAGGATTTTTGCTACACCTGAAGATTTTGCCCATCTACATGGTAAGTGCACCTCCTCTTCTTAAGGGGACGGAAATGAGAATCCCTCAAATGCAATGATGAAGACAGAACCCTCATAATGAATTCCAGACAATAGTACTTCTATCTGTATGCAGTGTTGCACATCTTTCAAACCCTTGTTTCAGGCACCACTGCTGTCTTTGTGGAGGAATATTTTGTGAACCAAAAGATGTTTGATTTTGAGTTGCCAACTTGGAACCATTGCAGAGACTTTTGAAAAATTGTACAGGTAATGCAGTGCATATTGCCACACGCAGTGTAACTGATTGGACGTGTATGAGAGGATGGCTGAATATGCCTTTAGGCATGTCAATGGAAGAAGAAATATACAAATCAATCAATGTGTACGTAGTTATTGTGAAATTGGGAGATTGAACCGAGAAAGATCCATAACGCAGTCTACTTTAAAGAGAGTCATAGGATTGGCTATCTTAATTATCGTGTAAGCTGGCATGTTCTTGATTTTTAGAAGCATCATCATAAAGACTTGAAGTGTTGGGGATCGACATTTGTAGGTGGTCTAAGCTAAATTTAGAATTCCGCAATCACGTTTAGGAAAATAGGTTGAGAAGGAAAATTGCATAGATTTGTGTCTGAGTTGGGTGACATTGATCTATGCTTAAGGGACTTTCTCTCTCAAGGCTGATTTAGTAGACAAAACCATAAATTATTCAATTGGAGGAATTATCTGTGACACTTACAATTATAAGGATGTGGCCCTGTTGTTGAGGGTAAAGTCAAAGATGGACTATTTCAACAGTTACAGGTCTTGGAATCACTGTCAAGAAGCCACTCTAGAAGTCCCAGTTAATGACTAAGCTAACCGGGAGATTCTCCAAACTAATGTTACTTGGGAGCGGGAGCGGGAGCGACCATTTTCAGAAGCTCCTGGTTTGGGAGCGAATCCAGGAGCAATTTTTTAAAAATATATATATATTTTTTATATTTTTTAATTTTTGATACATATATGTCAACAAAAACATGTAGAATGATGAATTAGATATAAAAAACATAAAAAAACATAGATTGATCATTGAACCATATCACATCAATCATCTAGAAATTATAATCTTCATCAACCATGTCCACAAGTTAGTGAAATACATATTACAACTGCAACATATTGAGTCTCTTGAATCATGATTCATCAAATTCAATCTTAAAGTTTCAACTTCAAGCTTTCAAAATTGAAAATTCAATATATAACATTTATCATCATTGATCACCAAAGTTGTACTTGTAAGCTAAGTTTAACCATTACAAGAAGTAATATCTTAGATATTTCTAAGTCCTAACTTCTAATTGTTAACATGAAATGAAATGTTATAAAATGAAACATGAATAATGAAATGAAATGAAACAACTTTAGTCTTTCACGAAGCATCATATTCATAATTCACAATCATTACCAATGAGTTATAATTGCCAACTTCAAACTTCAAATTTTCATTGTCACAGTCATATATTGTTTACAAAAAATATCATTATGATATGAAAGAGTCAAGAGTCAAGAGTCAAGGACTCAAGACTCAACAGTTATGAAAACTAATAGAAACTAGAAAAGACAAGTAAACTGTAAATCTAGATGTGGCCCTTGCCATGAGAGTCTCTAGGGGTATAAGTAGGCCATGGTGGTCTTCTAGGAGTCTCCCGCATAGACTGACGACCAGAACTAGAAGGCACATGCCCTCCACGTGAGGGTGTAGATGGAGGTGGCGACAGCAAAGGAACAAGACTCGGACCTCGAGCACTGCTATCGGATGGTGGAGGTGGAGGTGGCATGGCTACTGCAGTTGCAGCTGCTTCATCTTCATCCCTTATAAGTTCCTCTTCCAGTTCTTCAAGATGCACTATACCATCCTCCAAATTGTCATCCTCTGGGTGATTGTCCCAAATTTTGTATGTGGGATCCTCATAAGCCTGATCACAGTAATGACTCAACAACCTCAGGTTGTAGTGCACATAAACAAAGCTTTCTGCTTGGTTTTCATTGAGTCTGTTTCTTTTCACATTGTGTATAAAGCTGTAGGTGCTCCAACACCTCTCTGCAGAAGAAGTATTCACAACCTATGATAGAACTTTTTTTGGCAATTTTGGCAAAAGTCCATGGCCGCCATATGTTTCCCACCATGTGAGAGCATCAAATCTGTCTCTGTCTTCCATTGCATGGAAGGTACCAAACAAACGAGTGCCATTGAAGTATTTGCTTATTTCAAGGCGCACAGTTGCACATTCCTCCCTGTCAGGTATCAAGTTTTCTAATGCTTGCAAATATCCACTAGTTACCTCTGCATCTAAATGGGGTTTGGCCCTAATCCAACCCCCTGGTGCAGGTTGGCCCAACCAAGATGTAGAGTAGTATTTTGGCGTAAGGATATACGCCAAGCAATGTAGTGGAAGATTAAGTCTATTCCACCGTTCACACACACAATCATGAATCAGTTTGTACAAGTTGGGATCTCTGTTATGAACAATATCTTTTATTTGCCCCAACATGGTATCCATCTGCTCATACACCTCGCCAATCACTGGTTTGTCTGTATCTGCAAACTGAATCATGTGATAAATGGGCTTGGTGAAATCCAATACTTGCCTCACACTTGTCCAAAACTGACCATCAAGAGCGGCCTCCTCCACCAGTTCAAAACCTTGCCTGTCAGCTACATTTGTAGCCCTTTCCTTTAATACCTGCCAATGTGGACTTGATACCATGCTAGCCAATGACTCTCTTACCTTCAAAAGGCGCCTGAAGGTGAGGTAATAGCTACCAAATCTGGTCTTCGCAATCTTCAACAACTCCAATCTCGAGTGACTGCGGAAAAGGCCATGGGTATTGCTATGATTTGTAATAAATTTTATTATTTGTTTGCCTTTCTTGTACAAATCACGAATCCATTTGTATTGTGCATTTTTGTTCTTGACAACATCATGCATCAGAAGGTTCAATGTGTGAACCAAACATCCAGACCAAAATATGTTGGGGTATTTATCCTCAATAATTGCTCCCGCTGCCTTACAATTAGGAGCATTATCAGTGATGACTTGGATGACATTGTATGGCCCAATACGGTCAATTGTTTCAAGTAATGCTTCTGCAATGTTGATGGCGGTCCTGAACTTGTCTGAGTAATCATGTGCAGTTAGAAAGATGGCACCACTAATAGACACAGCAAGAACACTTATCAATGGCTTGCCTTTTACATTTGTCCATCCATCAGATACAATGGACACCCCATGGTTAGTCCAAGAACTTGTCATTCTATTCAAAGAATGTGATATTTTTGCTTTTTCATGATCAAGTCCAACGGTTCTAGCCTTGTCATACCCAGGGCTCTTGTATCCTTTAGGGGCATCATTTATGGCAAAAACCATTTCGTGCCAATAAGGTGAGTGAAGAACATTGAATGGTATCCCACATGCATAGAGAAACCTGTAAACCTTTGAATCCACATCATTCCTACACCCCTCGTCAAGGAAATCTGATATGGTTTTACGCCTTAAACCTGATGACCCTGTGCCTCCATATCCACTGCCTTGGGGGGATGCTGAAGGAGTTCTTTGTGCTTGTGATTATGAGCTTGGTTCAAAGAAACCCCTTGATTTTTTTGATTTGTATTGGGCTTCCTCCTCTTCCCTTATGTATTTGGCTCTATCCGCTGCTAACACCGCTGGACAAGTTTTGATTCCTATTTGTTTGTCTCCATCCTATGGCCTTTTCCCGCAGAGGTGTTTTCTGGCACGGGTGTATGAACCTGTGTAATCATTGTTGCAATGGTGGCAATGAAATTTAGTGGTTCCACCCCCTCTCCCTGCTTCAGGCCTGTTAACATATTTCCACAATGGGGTTTGGTCTTGTTTAGTTTTTTGAGAGTCATGTTCACCCTCCTCCAGCTCCTCCTCACCGAGGTTTTCATCAAACCCACTTTCTCTAGCTTCTTCGTCCCCCTCTTCATTTTGGCCCCTCCGTTTCCTACTCTCCAGCACCATAATAACCATAAAAGGGACCAAGAAGAGGAAAATGCCAAGAAATATAGCCAGGTCCATGATGTTTGATATTTGTAGGCTTTTGAATCTGCAAATTAATTTAATTTATTTAGATTAATTAATTTAATTTAGATTCATGATTTTTTTACTAAATATAATTAACAAACTAAATTAAACCAACTAAATTACTACCTAACTAAATTAAACTAACTAAACTAACTAAATTACTAAGTTACTTACCTCTTTGCAGGCTTGCTCCTTGCTCCTCGCTTCTCCTCGCTCCTTTTCTCTTGCTCTCCTTTGCTCTTGCTCTCATTCAAGTGATAATGAAATTTTTGTTTGCCCCATTGAGTTTTTAAAACATATTTTTTTTTAAAATTGGATTTTTTTTTTGTTCTTTTGCGTCCGCGGCTTTTTTCCCGCCCGGATCGCTCCCGGAGCGAAAATTTAACGCTCGGGAGCAATCGGGGGCATGCTGTAATTTTCACTCCGGGAGCGATGTCGCTCCCGAAATTGGCAGGGAGCGCAATTTTTTTTATAGGGAGCGCGCTCCCGCACGGACTGGGAGCGGGAGCCGGGGGGGGGAGCGCTCCCCCGCAACTTTGCTCCAAACAAAGACCAAATAAGTGAAAAGCATGTTATGATTGCCATATTTGAGCTTTAATGTCCACTGCTACTTTTACATGGGCTCATTTTATTCCAAAAGAGAAAGGTGCATAAACTAAATCAATGAGGGTTGGCGAATTTAGCTGAAAATCGAACTCACCTGAATGCAATATTTTGCTCGCTATGTATCTTCTCATGCCTTCATAAATTATAGAGGAGGTTCAACTGATCGCTAGCAAGGGCCAGAGAAGTTTTGTATCAGCATTTGTTAAAATTGGCAACTAGGGCCAAACTCCATGTGGGTCATCTTATTAATGGCAGCTGATATTTTTCTTGGATCCCTCTCATCGAGAGGTGTAGGATTGATCTAAAGATCATTTGATTCTGATAAGTATTCATGGAGATATGAATTTATTTGTGTTATGGGACAATTCGTCAAGGTCGGCCAGCAACTAAACTGCCCCCACTTGTGCTCCACGTTTTGGTATAAATACAAGTGCCTTGCAAGTCATTTGAACACACAACTCTCTTGAGATTTCTTCTTCTCCACTTGTTTTGGGTTTTAGTGGAAAGAAGAATCTCTAAGGGAAAAACGCAGTCCTAGAGGATGACGCCCTAGCTGCAGAAGGTGGTCTAGCCGCAGTCCAAGAAGGGAGATCTAGCATGGTGAAGGAGGCCTAATAGCTGACCCTAATGCAGTCCTATCATGCCCTAGCCGCAGGTGTTATCATGCCCTAGCTGAACGCAGCCATGCCCTAATCCTATACGCTATTTTGAAAGGGTTTGAGACAGCCCTTGGATGCAGCAAAAAGGGATGCCCTAACCACAGTCAAAAGAGGCTCCTAGCCACAACAAAAGACAGATCATTGAAGGGAGATCTATCCACGTTTAGAGGAGCTTATATACGCAGCCTAAAGAGGCTCCTATACACTTCCCAAACCTGCCCTAATCCGCTGCCTAAAGAAAGCCCTATTCGCAGTCTAGAGAGACCTAATCCAAGGTCATCCATCCACAGTCTAAAGACCCTATTTCGCTGTCCAAAAGGAAGCCCTAGCTGCAACAAGGAAAGGACTGGACAACATGGACATTTGAGGGCTATTTCAGGGGTCTGTTTAGAGGACAGTATGACTGATTGGAGGAGGCCGAGACAAGGAGGGTTTGCTGGAAGGTACAACTACTGTTTGAGGGTGACAAGTCCATACATTAGGCCTGAATCTGCCCTAAAGGAACAACGTGACAGCAACAGCTAGAAGGAGTATTCAGCGTGGAGAAATAAGGCTGCTCTGAAGCTATTTCAGGAAGACAGTGAGGCTATTTAGGAGGGCAGAATTAGGGGAGCTTAGGATCAGATCCGTTGAGGTATCATTGGAGGATCAAGGATCATATTTGTGCTGCCTAGAAGCTACAGGAAGACTATGTTAGGCCGCAGGCCATGACACCACAGTCAAGGATTTGATGACTGTTAGATAGGACTGTCTTGACATAATGAAGGCTGCCCTATCTGCTGTTAATGCAGCAAATAGATAATGATGGGCATCATGATGAAGTGTAGTGCAACATTGATAAATAAATGCTACAATGAGATGCAGCATGATGGGCACAATGAGGTTCAGTATGAGGCAACACTGGTGGGTGCAGTATGATGATAAGGTACAACTTGATTATGCAGTAGTATGATGTGTGCAACATGGTGATGAGGTCCAGCCAGATGATTGAGTGCAACATAGTGAGGAGCAACATGGTGATGGAGTCACCTTGGATCAGTGGAAGCAGTATGCCTTCTACTTAGCTCAGATCAGCTACCTCATATGCTATCTTCGTAGAGAAGATCTCTGCTCTTATTTAGATAAGTCAATATGTTGACTTCTGATGTATATGTACTATCTCTCTCTCTGCTGAACTATTGAAGAACATATAAGAAGAATTGATTAAGGGTTTCTCCACCTTGGTGTTTGTCCCTGGCTAGCGCCACATCTTGTGTGCTCTTTTCTTGGCTTGTCTTTTGCGATTTATATTAATGTTCTATTTGCAGTTTACTTTAATGCGGATGTGATTGTTAATCTGGAAAAGATATTGAGCTAACTGTGAAAATTGAAATAAATTGCTCTAGCATAGAACATACCTAAATTTAACAGCATTCCTTATGACAACGAACAGAACTCAGGTTGTAGGTATTTCTCCTTCCAAGAACAGAAACAGTAGCAAGCGGGCGAAGATTGAGCCTCCGAATGTAGAATTGAATTCTTGATGGAGAACTGCAAATGAATACTTTAAGATTAAGGTCATTATCTTTGCCACCAAGGTGTTTGATTGTGCTAGCTTCATGAGGCCCTTGTACCAATTTATGCTTTTAAGTTATTTACTAGTAGATGCTTGTTTGAAGAAAGCTATACATATTGATACATGGTTGGAGGTTTTTTGGCAACCTTGGAATATTGGTACAAAAGGCGAATCAAATCCGCTCTTGTAGAGGATCATTATTTGAAGGTAGAGATTTTCTATTGACTTTGTGAGATCATTCGTTGTTATGGATCTAATGATTAGTGGCAAATTTATGTTCTGCCTTATTATCCTTTTTACAACTCTCTTGTTGTTTTACCTTCTGGTTTTTATCCATAAATTTGTGCACAACAATTCCAAGGCACTCCTTCAAATAGCTTACTTGGTATTAAGTTCTTTTGAAGGAGCTATTGTGAAGACGGGAAGAGCACTATGGTGTTTTGATAGTTTGTATAAGGATTGGGAGGATGACTTATAAAATTTTGAGAAAGGCAGTAAAATTTCTCACTATCCTTTGCAAAAAGAATCTTCAAATTTTGCATTTGATGCAGATCAAGACTAGAAATAGTAGAGGCCATCAAGTGTACTCATGTCAAGAGTCCTTGAAAAAGGTTAATAATTTCTCGGAATAATATTCCTGTGATGTTTATGAACAATACGCCTACATTCCTTAAACGATCTAGTGTCGGTAAAACAAGACCTTACTGACAATGAATCTTGCGTACAAGTGAATCAATGACATTGTTTATGATAAAGGAAGTAACCTGGTAAATTATGGCCTGTGATTGATCTAGGATTACATGGTTGTGGCCTTCCTATCATCAATCTTGTAACATAAAGCATAGTTGTCATAACAACTTGGTAAAGATTGCAATAAACTTATAGCAATAGAGAGGGAGCATAATAATTCAAGGTCAAATTCCCCTGGATCTCTTAAGGAGGAACAACTTTCCAGGAAAGATGAAGATTTAGAACTAGAACTTCTATATGTAGCTCTATGGCATCAACATCATTTATATCAGTCCAACAATTTTGTTACAATCCTGTAGCTATGGTCTTGTTCACAATCGAAGTTGTGAACAAGATAGATGTGAAATTGGATAGCTTATCTTTTGGAAAGTTGCCGCATAGTAAATCTCATCTCTCGCATGAGAAGATCATGATTGAAATCCAGAAGATCATCTTAAGAGGGAGTTATAAAGTCCCTAGATTTATATCAGATGGTTACCTTCTCAATATTCAAAGGAGCTACACAACCATTGATGTTGTCTCTCATTATAGGCCTTGATTCCAGTGGACAACTGCTCATTAAATAATATGATCCGTAGTTCATCTCAGAAAATTTCAGGGTTGACAGTATGATTGATGGTAAAAGCACATCTAAGTGTTGTATCTCTTAAGGTCCACCTTTATATCTACAAAGTAGATGGATCTCATGATGAGCAGGCTGTCAGATGGGCACTTTTCTCTTTGGAAAGACAAGCTTAGGCTTGTGATCTCCCTATGCAAGAGGGAGTAAGAACAATTAAATATTTTCTTCATTTAGAAGCAGAGGATTACTAAGTGTTGCTAAGATCTCTTCTGCAAAAATGACTAATTACAAATCAATATGTTTGTTAAAAGGTTGTGTATGAATTTATGGTGTTGGGTGGAGCTATTGATGATTCAGTTAGCAAAATCATCACCTAGATGTAGTCTTGATTTTTAGAAAGCAGCCTGGCTCTATCCCCTATATGAAGGGATCTTTGATTAAGATGGAATATTAAGCTCTGGGAGCTCCTGAAGACATGGGGTGCTTGTTGAGCAACAAGTGACCATAGGGTGAGTGGTTCACCTTACCCTATAGGTGCGTGGCATATAGGGTGAGTGGTTCACCTTCCCCTGTGACGAATGACGTGTGTGGGGTGAGTGGTTCACCTTCCCCTGTGAAGAATGACGTGTGTAGGGTGAGTGGTTCACCTTTCCCTATGATTACTAACAGATGTATGTAGGGTGAGTGGTTCACCTTCCCCTACGATGACATATGTATAGGATGAGTTGTTCACCTTCTCCTATGGCATATGAGAACGATGAGTGGTTCACCTTCTCCCGCGGACACCCCAGTGAGATTCATTCAGTCATCTACATACATACATGTCGGTGGGACATGGTTCACCCTTTCCCCACATGTAGGATGCTCATTCCCTACAATTGATGGTTGAAATGTCGGTGGGATGTGGTTCATCCTTTCCCCACAAGTAGGATCTGTCCTACGAATGATTGGTTGGCATGCATGTAGGATGTGGTTCATCCTTTCCCTACATGTGGTTGTGATATGTGTTTGTAGGATGTGGTTCATCCTTTCCCTACGTGTGGTTGTGATATGTGTTTGTAGGATGTGGTTTCTCCTTTCCCTACGTGTGGTTATGAGCAAGATGTGATATATTCTTTCCTTGTTGGTGTTCCTACATCATCCCAACCATGTAGTCTGGGACACATGGGAAGTACCTCTCATTTGGCCAATGAGTTGGGAAAAGTGGTTTGGAACCATAGCACTACCGATGGACGCACGTGTAGTGCTGTACTCCTTATGTCTAGGATGAATGATGTTCAACAAACTTGACCACTTGGGATCAAGTCTGCTTGCAGTTTCACATCAGGTTATGTGGACTTTGGTCAATGGAGAGTGAAAAGTTCTTGTGACTCACTCTCGTTCAATTCTTCTTCGTTATCTATATCATTGTTCAACAGAGCAGAGATGAAATGACAGAGATGGTACATGACGTCGGGATGGCATGATGATGGATGGATTGGCAGGTGGAATTCTCCCTAGTTGAGAGGTAGTGTTAAACTTGACAATTAGGGCCAAATTCCACCTTGGATCATCTCATTTGACAGAGATGATGATGGCATTAAATTCCTCTTTTCGAGAGGACCAAAATCGACCTCAAGATCATCAAATATGGATAACGAAAAATATTTATATTTTTTAAAAGAAACTCTTCAAGTCATAACCTTATCAAGGTGGGAAAATTGAAAAATTGAAATTCAAATTTTGCCTCCAAGTGTCAAGGTTGGCTTCACCTTCATAAGGACAAATTGCTATATATATAGGCATCTCTCATCCTCATTGGCAATCATGCAAAAAAGGAGTGTGTTCATCTCTTGGGCAACCGCAACTTAGAGAAGCATGGAGGACGTGTTGTTTGGGTCTGTTTTGTTTGGATCTGTTCTTTGGCACACTGGTCTCCCACAAGTTTGAGTTAGAAGCAAACAACTTGCCCTAGGCTTGAGGGAAATTTTGGGTGATGTTTTGGCATGGTTTCTGGGTTAGAATCTCTCCAAGAGCAGACCACATTCTCTGTATGGAGCCACAAATGAAGATGCTGGTTGATAGGTGAGTTTTGGGGTCTCCTTGTGCATATTTTGTACTCTGGTTTGGGCCGCAGGAAAGGCTACTACAACAGCCAGTATGGAGGCACATATGGAAGGGATGCATGACCTAATCTGAGCTCTGTACCTCAGCCGTTATTAAGGAGAATGGGCCGCAATCTAAACAAAAAGTTTAACCCTAGTTCATGAGCAGATTCTTGTTGCTGTGAGTATAGGACTGTTGTAGGGTGCCTTGAAGGGGAAACACAATACAAGATCACTGTTGAATGTCTTGGAAAGGACAACAAAGGGTGCAACTCACTGGAAGAAGGTTGCTCAGTCACCGATAAGAACCTTAACCAGGCAGTAAGCTGCATAATTGTTTTTAACAGTGAGTTAGCAAGTCTATTTTGACTTATATCGTTGTACTCTCCCTCTGTTGAACATTTGATATTGATAATAAGAAGAATTGTTCAAGGGTTTTCCCCATCTTGGGGTTTTTCCTTGGCTTGTGCCATATCCTTGTGTTCTTGGCTTGTCTTCTGCATTTAGCTTTAATGTTCTTTCATCAGTTACTGTCATATCTTAATGGTGAATGTGATTACTAATGGATTAATGGAGTTAATTATGGGTTAATGAAGTAACTATCTAAGCAAAGAACATGTTAACTCAAAATTAACAACCAACCAACTCCCAAGACAAGAAAGCTTAAGAGGCCATATTGTTTATTTTTTTTTGAGTAGCATTAGATGTGCTCTAGCTCCAAAATTTTGTGGAGGGGCTAGAACACATGAGATCTCCAAGACGTAGAAATCGTTTGGAGAAATTCCATCCGAATTGTATTTTATTAAAATAATTAATATTTTTAATGGAGTTCCTAAGTCTAAACTTGGGAAAATTAAAATATTAATGGGTATTAATGAAAATATGGGTGAAAAGCTTCTAAGAGATGAGGATCAAGTATAATTTAATCTTAGTCATTGATTAGAGAATATATCACGGCCGTTGATATCTCAACATGAAATCTATAAAGGAAGACTTGAGAATCATTTGGAGACACACTGGGTAAATGCTTAGTAACCTGAGGAAAATCGATTCTCAAGGAGGAAGAGTTCGATTTCAGAGGGAGAGTTGCAGGGTGAAGGAAGAGGAAGGTATCAACATCAGACGGAGATTGAGGAGAAGGAGACACAATGCATCAGAGGGACATCGCAGAGGGACAACTCAGAGAGGCAGCGTAGCAAGGGACGCAGTCCTCACACAGAGATGATGTAGAGGTGACGCAATGGAGGCTAGAGGGTCTCTTGGGTGTCAGAATTTCTCCAAAGGGTGGAGGAAAATTATCTCAGGTGTTTTCTCAGAGGTTTCTCTATGTTCTGCAAATCATTCCTTGTAAAGAGATTGTTGTTGAAGAATAATAAATAAACCCTCATTTGTTGCACCGGTTTTCCCGCATTGGGTTTTTATGAGGACTATTGTCCAAAAATAACTGTGTTGATGTGATTGATTCTTGTGCTTGTATTTCACTGTTCTTTTCTCTATGCTATTATGTGACAACTGCAGTAGAATTTACTTTGATGTTTACTGAAGGGTTTTGTAAATAACTTATTGTGGAAAATAAGTAGGAGAAATAAATCAGTTACTGTAGTAGAATTTCGTGTTAGAAATTTTCACATGGTATCAGAGTAGAGATCAGGCAACAAGATTAGAGAATCTGCAATGAGTCGTGAACATGATGCTGGAGCAGCAACTCAAAAGGACTCACGCAATTCTCCCGAGAAAGAGGAAAGCACGAAGAATATAATGGATCACGACAATTCTGTGTTAGCTTCCAGACTGGAAGAAGAAGTCACTTGCTTAACAAGTTCTACGTCCTCTAAGGTTTGGTATATTGATAGTGGAGCTTTTGCGCACATGAAAGGAATTTGAGAATGTTTCTTGAGCTATCAAGAAGAGCAGATGAACTTCCAAATCACCATGGGAAATAAGTCAAAATGTACCCCTGTAGAAAGAGGTACTATAGTTTTTCAAACAAAAGTAGGGGATTGGCTTTGAGCTATCAATGTGTTGCATGTGCCTAGTGTTAGAGTCGGTCTAGTAGCCCTTCACCAGAGATCAAAACTCTTTGCATTTCATGATTAGGTGTCCCATCAGTGTGATCATGTTGCATTCCGTTAGGCATGCCATAATCCTGGTGGAGGGAGTTTGTGTCTTTTATTCCCCTCTTGTTTGGCACTGCTGGTTCAGATTTGTTTAAGTAAATAAAATCTTCAAAGGGTCATTCATCTTGCTTTAAGTTTTGAGGTCTTAGGTCTAGGGTTGAGTCCATTTTTATCTTGAGAGGTCATAAAGGACCAGCAGGCCAGAGGGATGTCCTTCATTAAACATTATTTCAAAAATTCTCATCATTGTACAGCTAAATTTTCACCTTGTTCTCAAAAACTCTGTTTTTGAAAACAAAGGTCATTATCTCATTTTTGTAAAAATTCTCAAAATTTCAAATTCTTCAAATGTCGAAGTGCAGCCTTGGTCTCCTTTGCCAAAGCATCCTAGAAGCTATCCCTGCAAAAATTTTCAGAAGAAATCATCATTTCAACCAATTTTTCAAAGAAAAGAAACCAAAAGTCAGAGCCAATTAATTCAAAAAGTGTCAACATTCAAAACATTATAAAGTGGGTTTTGGGCAAATGAAAATCTAAAGGAAGCCTATAAAAGCACATCATTCTTCATTAGCAACTCATTTGCCTCTCACAAGCTAAGTGAAACCTTGCAAAGGCGATTTTAGGAGTTCTTGAGCAAAGTGGGCAGTTTCAGAGGCGCGCTACGCGTCAGGGAGCTTTTCTCAGTGTTATTTTGCACGTGCGCTACGCGTCAGAGGGGCGCTACGCGTTGGGCAAGGCGCGCTACGCGTTGGGTTTTCTGCTCAACAAATTGCCAGCAAGCCATCAAATCAATTTTTCTCTCAAGCACATTGCAGGTAGGCTTCTCCTCCATGCCTAGATTTGGTTTTGCAAGATGAAAGAGAAAATTAATATGTTCAAATGCTATGAAATGATAAATCAAAACCCTATATTGTTGTGGAAAATTTAAAGTCTAAATGGTACTAGGGTTTCAAATTTCTCTTGCTGTCCAAGGTTGCTCATTTGTAAATCCATTTTTCCCTCATTTTCATCACCTTTCTCCTTCAAATTTTCCCATGAAATTTCATAATTCTCCTCTCTAAAATTCCTAAAACATACTTAAATTCCCAAACCCTACTTCACTTTAAAATCCCATAATTTTGTGATTTCCCATGCTTGCCTTCCCTAAATTCCTTCTTTATGTTTATTGTCCCTAATTCCCTCATGTTCCCCTTTCCCTAACAATCCCCTTGTATTTATGTCCCCTTGGTGACAGCATTTGAAAAAGTCAAACAACAGTTAATTGGGTGCAAAGTCAGCAATACATTTCAGCCATCTTGCCTTCAAAACCATGTCAGAAACCGAATCAGATTATGAGCAGAGTTATGACAGTGATTCAACACCAGAGGTAGAAGTGCCAAGGAGGCATCACAAGGGTGGTAAGGGTGGTCGGCATGTCAGGGAAGAGCCCACTTCTTTGGTTCAATTGCAAGCATGTCCACTTGCAATGTCATGTTTTCAGTATCAATCATGCTTTGGATATTGTGAGAGGATCTCACAAATTCAACACCATAGAGAATTGGTCCGCTTGTTTGTTCTACATTTGCACAATGGCCATGTGAACCTTGCAGGAGTGGACTTCACCCTATCACCTGAAATTGTTGCTCAAGCCACCGGGATACCAAATGTTGGGGAAGAGTGGACCAAGCGCAAGCTGCTAGACAAATTTCATTATCAACCATACATCAAACCCGGATGCATGAGGCACCTTACTGCTGTTTTTCCTTTCAGATTCCTAAGGGATGAGTATGCACCCTTGATGAGGCTCATTATGCGCTATTTCACTTGTGAGGGCAGATTTTCACGTTTATATTCGTACCATATCCGTTTGTTGATGCATTTCACCCGGGTACGAATGATGAACATTCCATTTTTCATGTGCCGAAATATAGAGAAGATGGTGCCCGTAGTGCAAAGGAAGAACCCCGCACAACAACTCAAAAGTATATATCATTATGCACTGATCGAGATCATAGTGATGCATCAGTTGGCACAATAGGGTATTGCTTGGGAGGATTTCATTTCTCGCGACTTCTTCATGGTGCCACAACCACCTCCCGAGATTGTCCATGATGAGGGAGGGCCTTCACATCAGTTTGACATTCCTGAGCCAGAGCATGTCAGCGCTCCTCCATATGTTACATATCAGAGAGGCCACAGGGTCTTATTTGCATCAGCACGGCGAGTATTATCTCCACATCAGGTGGAAGGGGTCTCGCCTTCTTCATCAGCACAGCGAGTGTTATCTCCACATCAGGTGGAAGGGGCCTCGCTTTCGACAGCAGCACAGGTACAAGAGAGAGGCAAGCAACCCAAGATTGATGAGGGGCCATCAGGTGATCCAGACATAGATATTGTTGACCTTGATATCAGTTCTCCTAGCTTAGAGCCAAAGGAGATCATCCAGCAACTAAGGGCTGAAAATGACTTGTTGCAGCAAAAGTTGGAAATGGCAAATTGGACAATCACATACTTAGAGCAGCGCAACAAGCAATTAGAGGATGAACACACTCTTGATGAGTTGCGGAGGATCCGAGAAGACCGGAACTTGGCTCGCAAGAGACCCGGTGATTTGACACCTAAGGAGCAAAGCTCTATGCTCATTCAGGTGAACACTCATTTAGAGAGGTTGATAGCCAAGGCAAACAGGGACAAAGACATGCTCCGCCACATGAAGAATCATTATTGGGCCCGCATGCATGTGTGCAAAGCAAAAATGAAGGTACTCAAAGCACGTTTGGCCAAGGCACTAAAACGGAGGAAAAGGCCCGATCCACTTCAAATTTTGGCTGAAGCCACCTTGAGGGAGCATGGTGCTCAATGATACACCTCCAGCTCAAAATTCAGGAAATTTGGAGCAATTTTGGTCAATTTTGAATTTTTTGTGCCAAAAACAGGTTTTTGCCCTCAACGCGTAGCGCGCCGTGCGCTACCCTTAAGTTGGGGAGGTCCATTTCACGAAAACTCAGCATTTTTGGATTTGTCATGACAAAATACACTTGCTCAGCCACTGCCAAGAAGTTTCATGGAGATTTGAGCCCCCAAGAGGTCAGAAAACAAGCAAAAAATGACCTTCTGCCACTTTTTGGACACACAGGAATCAGTCTTGGGAGATTGCAATTTTGGAGGGGCAAATGGCCACCAAATTGAAAAATTCCACTTGGGCTGGAGAGTAGACATCCAGACCTTTCCAACAAGCCCACTTGTGCCTCATTTGGATGCCGGGAAGTGCCTCAAAAGTGGCCTGAAAGGCGCGCTACGCGTTGGGAAAATTTGCTAGTTTTGCACCTTCAGCTCAGGAAAACGCAACATTGACTAGTTTTGACTTTTTGGTGGGATTTTTCATCCTCTTTGATGTAATTGATGTAATTTCATGTTGACATGACACTTTTTTACCTATTCTAGAAGATTCATTCATAAAATGGCAAAAAATTAATGAATGAATTGGTTTCCTAGCTTATAGAGGCAAGTTGTTTTGATTGCCTAGATTGTAGTGCTCAGTTTAGAATTGGTTGAAACAGCTCCTAGGATGATGAGCTCGACCCCTAGAGGCAAGGAAATGTGTTAGCTTGCCTATATTATGAACTTTCTTAGTCATTTTCATGGTTGGACTCTTGAGGGATAAGCTTAGACTGTTTCACTCTTTGTATCTCTGCAATTTTGGCAAAGGAAAGACCAGGGTTTTGCAACACTATTTGGGATTCCTGTGGTGATTTGTGTTGATGGTGTGTTTCTCTCATGTACTTGTAAGTTTGTTATGTGTATCATTTTCCTACTCCTCTTTTCTGCAAATTAAGTAAATGAAGTGTTAAGGTAGAATTCATGGTTTCTATGCTCTGCCTTTAAGTTTGCTTAATATCTATGTTTTCATCTGTCTAAGGAGAACTCTCGAAGGTTTCTTGCTCTCTTTAGCTCCTCACCGGTCATTCCTATCCATTCACTTATTTCAAAGGCATCAAGACAATCTCCTACCTTGCCCCAAAAAGACCTCTGCAAAAACTGTGTCTCATCCCCGCACCCAAAATTGCTGTGCTCAGTTTTCCAACAAAACTCTAAAAATTTAAAATCAAACTTTCCCTATCAGTTTACTAGCCTAAAATCAGTGTTCTTTATTGGTCATCTCAGCCCTTTGAAAACCTTTTGCCGAGATAGACCCGGAGAGAGCCCTCTCCTGTCCCCGTAGGGCTAGCTACGAGGCTAAGTGGTTTGATGTTGCCTTGGATTTTGTCTTTTTCAGCCTGAGGCCAAATTCAAGCGCTAACATATTGGCGACCATACTGGGAATAACAAACTTGTTTGTGGATTGATGTATTTATTTCATAAGTCTTAGACGGAGCTTGAAGTTATGCCAGGTAGCCTTCGAAACGCTTTTGCTTTGCATAAGCGAATATAGATAAACACTGCTTCAGTCAATCTCCGTGAGCTTGTGAATACAACACTTCGATTGCATTTTACCCCAGTTCATTTGTAAACTCTGAACTTTTGATGATTAGTTGAGAGTTTTCACAGGCTGATTGGTTATTTGTTCCTTGATATCCAAACTGGCTTCAGATTCTAGTCATATATTCAAATCTCATTCATGTCCAGCTGTTTTTGAGTATCTTGAAGACATTGATTTTGACGAGAGTTTTGAGTTGTCTTTGTTCAAAACCAAATCTGAAAGTGCACTTGATTCTCTAGTTCCCAACCCTGATTTTGCTGCTGCCCTTGAAATCGAGAGACACAATAAATTGGTTGAAAATTTCATCCTAAGACACCTTCAGACAGATATCCAAGTCACTAATCTTGCTGATTTCCTCGAAACTATATCTAGCAATATTGGATCTACTATCACGGCTTCAGTTCCGCACGAACAGACCAATCCTCCTTTTATTTCTATATCCCCTATAGTTACACATCCTGAATCCACAGTCAATTCTCCCTCTTCATCTCATATCGCTTCTCCTCTGCCTACACCTCCCTATACCCCTCATACTACAGCTACACCTACTCCACCTGCTACTCCTAGACCCAATCTACCTAAAGCAATGGCTGCCCGGTTTGCCCCACTTGCTCTTCCTCAAAATCTGCATGATATGCCAGCTGATTATCAGAGTAAAATTCCCATGTTTGATGGCACTCCTCAGGGTGTTTCCGCTCAGCAGCATATAGACAAAATGACAACTTTCTTTGATCTATATGAGATAGATGAGGAAGATGTAACTATGCGTTTGTTTGTACAAACATTCGGAGGAGAAGTAAGAAAATGGTTCAGAGGTTTGACAACTAGAAGCATACCCACATTGGAAGAACTTCAGAAGCAGTTTCTAGATCGATGGGAAATCAGAAAGGATCCACTTCAGATCAATGCCGAGTACAACAATCTCAAACGTAATCATGGTGAGTCTGTCCAAGATTACATTATCAGATTTAACACAGTTTACAATGCTATTCCAGATGATTTAAGACCATCTAGAAAATCAACACTTCTCAAATTCCCGGATGGCTTTGATCCGGAGATGGCTTATTCATTGCGAGATAGAGATCCGCCTACCTTGGAGGATATGCAGAAAATCGCTGTTAGTGTTGAAGCGAATTTGAATGATAAAAGAGCAAGGATGAAAGCCGAAAAGCGAGTGACAATCAAAGAAGAAGCTTCTACATCAGATCAGCTCCTTCGCAAGGTAGAAAGGGTAGAAAGGTTGCTCGAAAACACTCATCTCAACAAGCCGGAACCGCAGATCCGTAATCCTAATTTCCGAGGTCCGCAACAGCCACAATACAAAATTAAGCAGCGTGAAACAAGGGCACAAGAAACAGCAGTTCAGCAGCAAATAAAACCTCCACTTCAGCAGAATTTTGTTAGCCAAGAATCCGAGGATGAAGGTGATACTATAGGAGAGGAAAATCACTTTTTCACTCGTGATGATCTGCCTACCTATATTACAGAAGAAGAAGAATTTGTGAGAAATTCCATCATACATCAAGATGAGAATTATATCTTATCAAATGATGCAGCACTTGAGGAAGAATTGGAGGAGTACCAAAGAGGATATCTCAATGCTTTGTCTGCTCAGTAGAGACAATTAAGAAATCGAGCTGTTCCTATAAATCCCATTCAGAAGAAGAAAGATACTTCAGCAAAAAATGATTCAGCTTTCCCACAGAAAAAAGGAAAAGAGATAATTGATCCCCTAGCAAGTCAATCGTCTTCAGCAGATAAGGTAAATCAGCCACCAAGCACAATGAAGGATAAAGTTAAAAGAAGAGAAGTTCTGGCCAAAGAAGGTGAAAAGGTTTCAGCATTTAGTTTGGAGAATGAAATTTCAAAGCTGAAAGTATCTATTCCATTGACTGAAATCATGAAAAACACCAGCTACCGAGGTCAAATTTCCAAAATTCTGAATATTGATCCAATGCTTGCCACAATAAATGTAGAAGATGATCA
The DNA here is from genome assembly GCA_031772625.1 of Pinus tabuliformis. NCBI lineage: Eukaryota > Viridiplantae > Streptophyta > Pinopsida > Pinales > Pinaceae > Pinus > Pinus tabuliformis. The sequence goes on along the minus strand of CM062819.1, from coordinate 1,640,231,170 downwards.
ACCGGAATTAATTTTTGGGCCTGCTTTAAATGGTGAGTCTCCTGAAAATGATGTTCCTCCCTTTTATATCAGTTTGAGGTTGCACGAGTATGTTTTGCACAATGCTATGTTTGACTCGGGTGCTTCGCATAATTTGATGCCGAAAGCAATAATGGAAAGGCTGGGATTGGACATCACAAGAAGATATCATGATTTGTATTCATTTGATTCCAGCCGGGTAAAGTGTATTGGATTGATCAAGGACTTGGTGGTAAGCCTAGATCAAATTCCAGCTAAGAATGTCTTGATGGATGTGGTTGTGGCGGATATTCCTCTGTGTTTTGGTATGTTGCTTTCAAGATCTTGGGGAGCTAAGTTGAAAGGTACACTTCAGCTAGATTTTTCTTATGCTACAATTCCAGTCTTCGGTCAAATGAGAAAGTTATATCGGGAGCAAAAGATGAAATACATGATAACTAGCAAAGAAAAGCCAATAAATCATCCTGTAAATTATGTACATACAGATTTGGAATCGTTTGTTTTGTTTGCTGATAATTTTAATGAGATAGATAGTCAGTTAGTTCAGGCAGAGGATATACCAGAGATTACTGAAAATTTTAGAGAAGTTCTGCAAAAGGAAAGAGAAGAAAAGTCAGCTGCCATGAGGCAAACAGCTGAAGCTAAGGGGCAGCAAACAGAAAAAACAGAGGCAACACAGTTTCAGCAGTTGGAAGAAGATGAAGATGGTCTTTGGACCATGGATTTCGATGGCGCTGTGGGCAGCGATGGTGCTGGTATTGGTGTGTGGATTCGAAGTCCCTTCTCTACCCGAGACAAAGTCCCAAGCAAGGTGAGAGTGTGTTCTTATAAACTAGCATTTGATTGTTCAAACAATGAGGCAGAATATGAGGCTCTTATTGCTGGCCTTAAAATTCTTCGCAAGCTGAAAGCAAAGAAGATTGCAGTCTATGGCGACTCCGAGTTGGTGATAAAGCAAGTTAAAGGTGAGTTTCAGGCCAAGCATCCTCGCATGAGGGCATATCGAAATGCTGTCCTAGATATTTTGAAATTATTTTCTGAACATACTTTGACATGTGTGCCCCGCATACAAAATGGTGTTGCTGATGCATTGGCCAAGGCAGCAAGTAACTTAAAAATTCCAATGAATTCCAGCAACAAATTTGAGATTTATGTGAAACACCGCCCCACAGTTCCGGATAATCAACGATGTTGGCAAGTCTTCCAGGATGATGAAGAAATCAAAGATTTTCTGCAAATTGAAGGTGAGTTTAAGGACATCTCCATAGATACTGAACCAGATGAGGTAAATCAAATGGATGTGCTGCAACTTAAGGACAATTTTATTCCTAAAGGATTGATTCCTTTGGAAGAGCTGTTTGATCAAGATGATGTGGCCCGCAAACCGACATTGAGACCAACTGAAGAAGGTGTTGAGGAGGTAAACATTGGAGCAGCTGAGAATCCCAAGATGGTAAAGCTATCAAAATCATTGTCACCAAAGGTAAAGAAGGAGTATGTCAGATTGTTATCTTCGTTTTCTAATGTCTTTGCATGGGATTATTCAGATCTGAAAACATATGATACTAATATCATTCAGCATACTATTCCTATAAAGCCAAATCAGAAACCTTTCCGTCAAAAGTTGAGGAGAATCAATCCTAAATTGCTGCCATTGATAGAAAAAGAAGTGAATAGGTTGTACAAGTCTGGAATCATAGTACCTATCAGATTTTCCGATTGGATATCCAATTTGGTACCCGTAAGAAAGAAGACCGGTGAGATCCGTTTATGCATTGACTTCAGAAATTTGAATAAGGTGTCTTTAAAGGACAATTATCCGCTGCCCAAAATGGATCATATATTGCAGCGAGTAGTTGGAGCATCAAGGATGTCGCTACTCGATGGCTATTCCGGGTACAATCAGATTTTGGTGCATGAGGATGATCGTGACAAAACGACATTCACTACTCCATGGGGAACATTTCATTATGCAAAAATGCCATTTGGTTTGAAAAATGCAGGTGCCACTTTTCAGCGTGCGATGGACATGGCCTTTGCCAACGAGAAAGATGTCTTTTTAGTTGTTTACCTTGATGATTTGACTGTATTTTCAAAATCTGATGAAGAACATTTATATCACTTGAAAATTGTTTTTCAAAAGTGCAGAAAATATGGTATTTCGCTGAATCCAAAGAAAAGTCTTTTCGCCATGAGTGAAGGCAAGCTCTTGGGCCACATCATTTCCAAAGATGGCATCCGTATAGATCCTGCACGTGTTGAAGCTATTCAGCAACTTGAGCAGCCCCGGAACAAACACGAGGCTAAAGATATCCTATGGGATAGATTGCTTCTTCATTTGCTTGATGTATTCGGCTCTTTTCCGTGAAGTTTCAAAATAAATGCTCCCAGCTTCTCGACAAAGCCCTCGCTAAATAGATTATCCCAAGAACTAGCTGCTAGCATATTTGCATATCTATGGGATGTAAAGTTCATGGAGGACAAAGCTTTTAGGAAACCCCGAGAAATGCCTTTCGAAGAGAAGTCGAAAGATGATCCATTGGTCCATCCAATTCGACCAACAGAAACAAGCACCAATATTTCTCCAAAGGACAAGAATCCAGAGGCATCACAACAGGTGGAATCTCAGGAGGAGCAAATAGAACTACCCACTACCAGTGGAAGAACTAGTTGGGAACTTCGACAGATACTACGAGATGCAAAGGATTTCATTGGAGCTCCTAGGAATGAGAAAAGGGAGCGTAGACAACCAGTTAGATACCAAGCTTTGGTGGCCCAGGTTGGAGAACCCTCTAGTTTTTAGGAGGCCGTTCAACATCAAGTATGGGTAGTTGCTATGGTGGAGGAATACAGTTCCATAATGATCAATGATGTCTGGGAAGTGGTACCTAGGTCTCAGGACAGATCAGATGTAGGTTCGAGATAGATCTACAAGGTCAAATATGCTGCAGATGGCAGTGTGGAAAAATACAAAGCGAGGTTCATGGCTAAGGGGTATGCTCAAAAGGAAGGGATAGACTACAAAGAAACCTTCGCCCCAGTAGCCAAGTATACTTTTATTAGATCTGTGATATCCCTTGCAGCATAGATGGGGTGGGAGATTCACCAGATGGGCGTCAAGACTATGTTCTTAAATGGGGTAATAGAAGAAGAAGTATACATTGAACAACCAGAGGGTTTTGAGACACATGAGAAGAAAAATCATGTATGTAGGTTGAAGAAAGCCTTGTATGGGCTTAAACAAGCGCCTAGAGTATGGTACGGTCGAATTGATGGTTACTTACAGAAGATGGGATTCGTCAAGAGTGCCTCAGATCCAAACCTCTACTCTCTGATTGTAGAGAATGAGCCTCTAATTCTGGTTTTTTATGTGGATGACATTTTCCTGATAGGTTCATCCAGGCTCATCAAAGATTGCAAGGAAAACCTAGCTACAGAATTTTACATGAAGGATTTGGGACAGATGCATTATTTTATGGGGTTGGAAGTTTGGCAACAGAAGGGTGGAATTTTCCTTGGACAAGGGAGATACACTACAATTTTTTTAAAAAGGTTCAAAATGTAGGACTGTAGACCCATGGCTATTCCAATGATTACCAATTGGAAGAAGACTTATGCGTCTGAAGATAAAGAAGTAGATCCCACCTTGTACAAGCAACTCATCAGGTCCCTGATGTATTTGGTCAATACCAAGCCAAACATTTGTTACACTGTCAACACCCTTAGTCAGTTCATCGTGGAACTGAAGAGGGCACAATGGGCAACAACCAATTGTGTTCTCAGATATATACGAGGAACAGTCGAGCATGGGTACATTCGAGGCAATGATATCAATCTGAGTGGGTTCACTGATGCAGATTGGGCTGGAAGTTCAGTAGATCGGAAAAGGTACCATTGGGTATTGTTTCAACATTGGATCAAGAATGACCTCCTAGTGTAGTCGAAAACAGAAATCTGTAGCTCTGAGCTCAACTGAAGCTGAATATATGACAACTAGCACAACATCGTGTGAAGCCATATGGCTTAAGAAGTTGCTTGTGAATCTATTCAGGAGAAGGATAGAAGCGACCGATATTGTGTGATAATCAGAGTTGCATCAAGCTCTCTGAGAATCTAGTTTTTCATGATCGGTCGAAGCACATTGACATCAGGTGTCACTTTATCAAAGACTGCGTCTAGCGAGGGGTAATACAGTTACAATACACTCCGACAGGAGAACAGGTGGCAGACATTCTCACCAAGGCTCTAGGAGGAACAAAGTTTGTTTATTTCAGGGAGAAGATGGGGATGATTGAGAATCTGTTTTAGTAGCAGAAACGGATAGCGCAGTTCTTAAGAGGGAGCTGCAGTGAGGCAGTTAGTAGTGACAATGCTATGGGCATCATGATGCAGCATATTGAGAGTGCGTTGCAGTACAGATGCAACAGTGATAGTGGCAGTGTCATGGGCAACATTACAGATTGTAGCAGCTCAGTGGATGAGGGGCAACATGCCGAGCATTAGCAACGTAGAGGACCGATGCCGTGGATCAATGTAATAATTTTGCTGGGAGGTATTGCTAGAGCACATTCCTCGCTAAGAGGGAGTGTTGATTTTTTTTTGGGTAGCATCGGATGTGCTCTAGCTCCGAAATTTTGTGGAGGGGCTAGAACACATGAGATTTCCAAGACCCGGAAATCGTTTGGAGAAATTCCACTTGGATTGTATTTTATTCAAATAATTAATATGTTTAATGGGGTTCCTAAGTCTAAACTTAGGAAAATTAAAATATTAATGGATATTAATGAAAATATGGGTGAGAAGCTTCTAAGAGATGAGGATCAAGTCTATTTTAATCCTAGCCGTTGATTAGAGAATAGATCACGACCGTTGATATCTGAGCAGGAAAAATATAAAGGAAGACTTGAGAGTCATTTGGAGACACACAGGGCAAATACTCAGTAACCCGAGGGAAATCGATTCTCAAGGAGGAAGAGTTCAATTTCAGAGGGAGAATTGCAGGGTGAAGGAAGAGGAGGATATCAACATCTGTCAGAGACTGAGGAGGAGGAGATGCAGTGCATCTGAGGGACAACGCATAGGGACAACTTAGAGAGGCAACGCAGCAAGGGATGCAGTCCTCACGCAACGGTGACACAATGGAGGCTGGAGGGTCTCTTTGTGTTAGAATTTCTCCAAAGTGTGGAGGAAAATTATCTTAGGTGTTTTCTTAGAGGTTTCTCTATGTTCTGCAAATCATTCCTTGTAAAGAGATTGTTGCTGAAGAATAATAAATAAACCCTCATTTGCTACACCGGTTTTTCCCGCATTGGGTTTTTTGAGGACTATTGTCCAAAAGTAACTGTGTTGATGTGATTGATTCTTGTGCTTGTATTTCACTGTTCTTTTCTCTATGCTATTATGTGACAACTGCAGTAGAATTTACTTTGATGTTTACTAAAGGGTTTTGTAAATACCTTATTGTGGAAAATAAGAAGGATAAATAAATCAGTTATTGCAGTAGAATTTCGTGTTAGAAATTTTCACACATTGTGTTAAACTTCAAGACTTATCTAATGATTTGTTTTGCAGAGATTTGGCCATTGCTCACCATAAAAAAATATTATTTCTCTTATCTATTTGAATTTCTTTGTGCTCCAATTGATAGATCTGCTAATTAGAGCTATTAATCACTAGACAAGGGAATGGAGTTGGACTCATGTTCCTCTTGATCTAGTCCATTGTTAATATTGTAGATTAATTTTGTAAATAATTTTTATCTAACCCTTGTACATTTATTTTTTTCATTTTTTTTTGTATATAGCATTTGGGTTTGTTTAATTCTTGCATATTTGAAGAGGAGGATTAAAATTGGTTTGGGGATTTCTCTAATAAAATTTTTGCAGGTGGATCTGATCCATTGTTCCCTGAAGTATTCTAATTGTAAAGGGATCAATTTTGTAAGCTTGAGGAGAGAATTGTATCTAAAATTCCTAGTCATTGTAATCTCTCTTTAAGTTTTGAGGAGTCCTTCCTTCCCATGTAATTCTGATAATAAAAGATAAATTTTTCTCTTGGGGAGCTTGGGACTTAGATCCCTTGGCATCCTCCATCTCCTTATTTCAAAAGGAGAACTAACATACTAATTTACTTCTGCCTACTAACTTGCATTTGCATTGCATAGTTTAATCTTTTTGTTGCATTTCATCATTTTGAAAATCACTGTTAGCAATCTCTTTGTCTTTTAGTTATTTGTGTTGATATCATTAAATTTCACTTGCTCCTATTCTCTATATCTCATAAGTGAAGAACACTCTAATAAACGCTATAACTAAAGACTTTTGAAATTGTTATCGTTAACATTGTTTCATTAAGAGATCTTAAGTTTGCTTCATTGAGTTGCTATTGGAAATCTTGTAGCCTTGTGAGCTAAGTTGATATCTCAATAAAATTAGGTTATAAGTGGTTTATACTCATAAGTGGTATATTTGGCATGTCTATCATTATACTCGTACAGAAGAAAGTGAAAAATGTTTCCTTCATAATGTGATTTTTATTGATAGTGATGGTGTAATGGTAATTCATAACATAACATAATATGTATGGATATATTTTAGTGTCGATCCCATTGAGAGTTATTAGATCCCTTTCAATGCTTTGATAATTTAGAGATTCATATCAGTACAGAGGTGTTCCAATACAAACTCAAATCAGCAATTCAAAGGCCAAAACCAAGGCTCATGATGATGCAATTCATATACAAGCATATATCTCTTTTCCCATTCCCATTCATCTTCTTGTCATTTTTAGACAATTGTTTGCATTCATGTTGTCATCCCTTTCTCGTTGTTGTTCCTATTTATTACATTCTGCCCCTTTTATATCTACTTCCTGCAAAGTCACTGCAAAAGTCCAGTTTAAAACTTTGAAACAATGAAGATGTCTAATGAATGCTAGTGGAAATACCCCATCAAGCGGCAAAGGAAATGCTTCAAGTTTCACGAGAAGAATACACTGAGGTTTGAGTGCCATGGATGCATCAACTGAAATAATCAGAAACAATGCATGATCTGTAGGGTTTATAATTAAATTAGGAAAGAGCTGTTGTGCTCTAATTTCAGATTTTGAATGTCATTTTTGCTTAGGTGATTAGAGATCAATTCAGTAAATCTCATTTGATTGCCAAGTTAAAACTAGAGATTGGAAATGGGAATAACAATATGTGAATAGCCATAGGTGATAGCCGTATGGGAAGAGCTATGAGAGATTATTGATAGCCATATTTCTCAGGCATTTATTGGGAATATCAATTCCTTCATGAAGTAATATCCATGGAATAGTTATTACACATACATGGATCATAAACGGGATGCTTGACTTGTTTGATGTACGATCCCTATATTTCATGTTGGGCTGTAGATCAGTTACAGGTGTTTCAATGGGCTTTGTAAGCCACCCATTTAAGATAAAAGTAGGAATATTTGGGGCAAAAATTGTATTTATGATTGATACATTATACAACTTCATGACTTTTGTAATTTCTTGAATCATGACATTTTGATGCTTCCCTTAGGTATGGCAAAATACTGGATGATTTACAGGAAGATCCTGAAAGCCACGGAGGACCACCTGATTGTGTAGTAAGTTGTTTTGTTAATCTTAATTTTCACTTAATGATTGGGAGGCATGGAGCTTGGATATTGCGTGATCAATTTAAAGATTGATTTCCAATAACAAGTCAGGCTAAAAATGAAGCTTCTTTCCTGTTACTTCTAGCTTCTGTGCAGACTACGGGAGCAGTGCCTAAGGGAAGTGGGTTTCAAAGACATATTTAAGAAAGTCAAGGTGGTCTTGTTATTTTACCTTTAAATTATTACTTTGTTATATCATCAAATTATTTTATCTGCCGTCTGATGTTATTGCATGCGAATCCTTCATTTTTTTTTAACACTATTCTAATCAGTTTTTGTTGCTTATTCTTTTTCATGACGCAAGGAAGAAGAGAATGCAAAATCTTTGATCCTATTTGAACAAGTTGTAACACTTTTTGATAATACTGATGATGGAGGGAAGCGTTTAGAAAACTTGATAAGGGGAATATTTGCAGGCAATATTTTTGATTTGGGTGCTGCACAGGTAATTTCTCTGTATGCTTTATTAGATGCTTTTTCATTTCATGACCTGCATATGTCATATTTTAATATGATTTCTGATTTCTATATATACAAGCCTAGGTTACAGGACCAGGGGGAAAACATTATTTCTGAATTACCATTATTGTTTAAAACTTAATTAACCAATGCATAAGAGACTGATTGTAGAAAATACAACTTAGGAAAGGTGAACCAATTACAATTAACATGATCATTACAAATAAACATGGCTATCAGAAAAGGGAAGATGGATTCTACATATTCTAGCATTTTTATTGTATCAGTATCCTATCTTATAATTCTTCGAGCTAGAGATTCAGTATCTAGTCTCTATCTCATTCTTAGATCTTAATATCTTTTTGCTTTTATCATTGTTTTAGAAGATGCCTTGGCACCCGCACTTTGTACTATTACTGGACATTAAATTGACATATTTTTGGGGTCATTTGTTGGACATTAAATGAAGTGTCTTATCTTATCTTATGTTACTGGACCCACCTGTGGAAGATCCAGGATCTACATATTTATGGATCTGGATTTGGATCTGCTCAGGATACGTTTCCAGCTTTGAAGTGCTGGATCCACTCAAGATCTCTTTCCAGCTTGGTAGAAAGGTCAAGCTTGCCAATCCTCCAAAAGGAAACTATTTTTTTAAAATAACACATAAAAATTATGAAATGAAAATAAAAAAGGCAAACTGTGGGGTTTAAAAACCCTAAATTTTTTCTTTAAAATAAGCTCTTTCCCTCATCCTAAAACACACAAATCTGATGGAGGGCAGTTCCACTGCCAGCCATAATAGTCATTGGTAACTAAATGGGACTTGACCAGAGTGTTGATTTGGGGTAGCATCGGATGTGCTCTAGCCATGAAATTTGGTGGAGAGGTTAGGGCACATGAGATCACTAATACCCAGAAAGGGTTTGGGCGGATTCTAAGCAGTTTGGGAAATATTAAAATAATTAATATTTTTAATAGAGTCCTTAAGTCTAAACTTAGGGAAATTAAAATATTAATGTGAATTAATATAAAACTATGTTAGAATGGTCCTAAAGACATGGATCAAGTCAGATCTAATCTTAGCTGTTGATTAGGGACTTAATCTCGACCGTTGATTTGTCAACGAGAAAAGTATAAGAGGAGGCTTGAGGGTCACTTGGTGAACACATCAGAGTGATTAGTCATTCTATTCTCTAGAGCAGGGTTTGTTAAGAAAGATAGAATTAGTGATCAGTCGCAGTGAGGGGCAGTGAGTACGAGGCAGAGAGGCAGGGACAGTGCCAAGAGACCAGCACAGAAGCAGAGAGAGGCAGACGCAGAGCCAGAGGGAGCCACGCAGAGGCAACAGAGACTGCGTAGAGCCAGAAGGGCTTGCGTCATCCACGCAGAGGCTGCAGGAGTGTTGTAGAGAGCCAGAGAGGCTGCAGGAGTGACGTAGAGAGCCAGAGAGGCTGCAGGAGTGACGTAGAGAGCTAGAGACGCTGCGTAGAGCCTCAGTAGGCTGATGCAGAGGGTTTCAGGCTGACGCAGAGGCCAGCAGGGCTGGTGCTGAGCTTTAGATTGTGCTGGAGAGGGATTTCGTGGAGCAGGCTTTCCGAATACTTGTTTTCGAAGAGAGGTATTACTACCAGGTTTTTATCTCTGTCAGGTTAGCCGGTTTGGCACCCAGTGTACTCAGAAAAGAGTTGCTTAATAATAAAACCCTTAGATAGCTGCACCGTTTTCCGCATTGGGTTTTTTCGGGGACATTAGTCCAAAAATAACGGTGTCATTTGTGTGCTTATTTCTGTTTCCTTCAGTTGATGATTTGTAATGTGTTGGGCAGGCACTTGTATTTATTTTCAGTATTTACATGGTAAATAACTTGTTAATTAACAGCACAAGTAGGTAGGAGTAAATCAGTAAAGTGCATGGAGGGTTTCTAAACTATTAGACTTAGAAACTTCAACATGGTATCAGAGCGTGGTTGCAGATCACAGGAGAACTGAGGACATCAGTAGAGTAGAGTAGCAGCAACAGAAAACAACTGTCTCGAGTGACAGAAGCTGTTCCTAGCAGCAAAGTAGCAAGGAAGGGGTGACGCAGTGCCTGTGTCATCAAGTTCGAGCCACGAAGAGGCTGCGCAGAGGCTGAAGGAGGCAAAGACAGGCTCATGGAGAGCCACACAGAGGCTAGGAGGGCTGACGCAGTTGGCTGATGGAGCTAGTGTGCCAGTGCTAGGACTGCGCAGAGCCTAGGAGATCTCACCTTCAGGTTGCTGGGGTTTAGGAGGTTGTGGGTAAGTTGCAGAGTGGAGCTGGTGGGGTACTGTAGTCAGAAGAATACCTAACAGGGCAAGTCCAAGTAGGAGGGAGTTGCTATAGAGGGTTTCTAGCCGAGAAATCCTGATCAGTGGTGCGGTTGCACAAACGATCAGAGTAGGGGGCATCTCGACATCAACAGAAGGGTTTCCAGGAGGGAAATCAAGGCTCAGAGGGAGTCACATCGAGAACTTCTAGGAGGGAAGTAGAAGAGTAGCATGGCACTACATAGAGTAAGAGACCAGGACAGACTGGACGGAGCCTCAAACTTCGCAGTTTGGAAGGCCAGAATCTTATTCGTACTTGATAGAAATCGTGTCAAGCACTTCGCCTTGAGGACGATAGCGATCCTAGTTGACCCAATTGATAACAACAAGTACGAGGAGGCAATGGCGAGGGCCAAGAGCATCATCCTTGACGGGGTCAAGGACCATGTAGTACCACACATTGCCGAGAAGGAAACAGCAAATGAGATGTGGGAGGCCCTAAAGAAATTGTACCAGCATACTTCTGTGCAGAGAAGGATGTTACTAGAAAATCAGTTGCGGTCATACCAAATGAAGAAGGGAGAACTGATTGACACCTTCCTCAGTTGACTGAATGAGATCCGGGATCAATTGACTTCCATAGGGGCCATGCCGGATCAAGAATTGACGCTGAGAACAACCTTGAATGCAGTCTCAGAAGACTGGGAGGTATTTGTCCAGAGTATACTGGGCAAAGCGACCCTTCCACAGTGGGAGGAAATGTGGGTGGCTCTTCGCCAAGAAGAGATTAGAAGGCTATAAGCAAGACAAGAAGTAGCGGCAAAGGGATCAGAGTCAAGCAGGTGGAGGAGGATGTTGCCCTAGCATCTGAGGGAAAGCAAGAGAAACGGAAGAAGAAGGACCTCGCCAAGATCAAATGCTTCCACTCTGGGGAGCTGGGTCATTATGCGACCCAGTGTCCAAGGAAGAAGAGTAAGGGAGAGGCCTTCGAGACCAAGGCAGTGCCAGCAAGTGCAGAGAAGGAAGTGGAGACAAACGATGACTATGCCATGAGTGCACACACGCCACTTGAGCGGAAGTGGGGAGACATTGAGCTATAGTCAGACGGACTACAGGCGATGAGGGGCAGGATCCGCAAGGTACCTAGCGTCTTCGATTAGACCATGCTACGGGAGCCCCAAAGAGGAGTAGTAGGACTGGAAGATGTGGGTAGAGATGGATGCAGATGAAGCGGTAGAGAGAGCTACAGTATAGAATTCCCAAGACAACGTGAGGCTAGCAGGATGCAACAATGCGAGAGGCACGGGAGCGTTGCACCAGTGCAAGATGGCACAGAGAGGTGTGCAACAGTGTGAGAAGCAGGGAGTTGTTGCAACAATGCAGAGGTTAGAGAGGGAGCACTTGTCAGCGGCAAATGGAACTTCAACATCAGGAGTACTCTAGCCTGACAGAGAGGTCAGAGTTGGGAGATTAGTTACTTCTCAGTAATTGAGTTGCAGTGCAGCAGTTAGCAGTGGTAGTGCTATGGGCAGCATGATGCAACATGATGAGAGGAGATGCAGTGCAAACGCAGCAGTGGTAAGGCCATGGGCGACAACACAGACGCAGAGGGAGTTGTCGTACAGATGCAGTAGTAGAGCCATGGGCAGCAGTACAGAATGCAGCAGTGCAATGAATGTTGGGTAGGGAGGCCTAGAATCAGCACAGGGACCGATGCCAGATGATCGGGGTGATGTTCAGTGAGGAGTATTGCTAGAGCACAGTCCTCGCTAAGAGGGAGTGTTGATTTGGGGTAGCATCAGATGTGATCTAGCCACGGAATTTGGTGGAGAGGTTAGGGCACATGAGATCACCAATACCCAGAAATGGTTTGGGCAGATTATAAACAGTTTGGGAGATATTAAAATAATTAATATTTTTAATAGAGTCCCTAAGTCTAAACTTAGGGAAATCAAAATATTAATGTGAATTAATATAAAACTGTATTAGAATGGTCCAAAAGACATGGATCAAGCTTCACCGTTGATTAGGGACTTAATCTTGGCCGTTGATTTGTCAACGAGAAAAGTATAAGAGGAGGCTTGAGGGTCACTTGGAGAACACACCAAAGTGATCAGTCATTCTATTCTCTAGAGCGGGGTTTGCTAAGAGAGATAGAATTAGTGATCAGTTGCAGCGAGGGGAAGTGAGTACAAGGTAGAGAGGCAGGGACAGTGCCGAGAGACCAGCACAGAAGCAAAGAGAGGCAGACGCAGAGCCAAAGGGAGCCACACAGAGGCAGCAGAGACTGCGCAGAGCCAGAAGGGCTTGCGTCATCCATGCAGAGGCTGCAAGAGTGACGCAGAGAGCCAGAGAGGCTGCGTAGAGCCAGAAGGGCTTGTGTCATCCACGCAGAGGTTGCAGGAGTGACGCAGAGAGCTAGAGAGGCCGCGTAAAGGCTCAATAGGCTGATGAGAGGGTTTCGGGCTGACGTAGAGGCCAACAGGGCTGATGCTGAGCTTCAAATTGTGCTGGAGAGGGATTTTGTGGAGCAGGCTTTCCGAATACCTGTTTCCGAAGAGAGGTATTGCTGCCAAATTTTTTATCTCTGTTGGGTTAGCCGGTTTGGCACCCAGTGTACTTAGAAAAGAGCTGCTTAATAATAAAACCCTCAGATAGCTGCATCGATTTTCCGCATTGGGTTTTTCCAGGGACATTAGTCCAAAAATAATGGTGTCATTTGTGTGCTTGTTTCTGTTTCCTTAAGTTGATGATCTGTAATGTGTTGAGCATGCACTTGCATTTATTTTCAGTATTTACATGGTAAATAACTTGTTAATTAACAGAACAAGTAGGTAGGTGTAAATCAATAAAGTGCATGGAGGGTTTCTAAACTGTTAGACTTAGAAACTTTAACACAAACTCGAACCTCAGTTGGACTAGAACAGGAGATCTCATGTTGAACTTTGCCTTGAAAGAGTCCGTTTGAACCAATTGAGCTAACCCATTAGGCTATTTATATTTTCGAAGGAGTCCATGCTTATAAATAACAATTTTGGTTTTGATTTTATTGGAGTTAGAAACTATTTGTGGAAAGCTTTTGTTAGAGTGAGAGTTGATACAATAGAATTCAACCTTGTCAATAATATTATGGTTGGCTTGAGTTAATGTTATGGGTGGGGATGATAAATAATAATGATTTATTATTTCAGTGGATGTTAAGGGCGAGTATGGGATTTATGGACTATCCATGATAGGTTGGGTGTGAGTGGATTTATCTGCAACGTAAGGGAATTCACTTTACACATAAGTTAAACACATTAATCTAGGAGGGGCTTGAATATTTTATGTTTGGCCTAGTGGGTTTAGCTCAATTAGTTTGTACGAATTTTTTAAAGTTGCAGTTTGCAGTGAAGTCTGTAGCTCTGGAACGAACAAAGTTCGTTCTCCGGGGTAAATACTCTAGAAGACCTGGAATATGTAGATCTCCATTGAGATACACGAATGTATATTAAAATGTATGAGTAAGAATGATGATACAATTGAGAGTGAGGGCCCTGTATATATAGCCAGGTAAGTACCCTTTCACGAACGGTCATGTTTGTAGAGACATGCCTCTTTGTTCAACTAAATATTATTTTAATATTATTGTGATTATTATTTATTATCTATATTTATTACTTTTACATATTTATATTCATAACATTGCCTTCCTCTTCCAAAAACTGTCCTCAAAGCTTGTTCATGAAAGGGCTTGATCTCTTTTTCTGCTGTGAATGTCTTCTACTTGATCTCTTTTTCTTGCTACGAATGTTTTCTCGTCTTAGAATTGTCATCTTTGTTGATGCAAATTGATATGATCCTTTGAGTGATAAAAAAAATGTCGCACTGAAAAGGGATCAGACCATCCTAAATTAATCTTCTGTCGAATCTTGCAGTGACTGGAAACTTGTGATAAATTGTTATCACATGAGTGGATTGCACTGACATTAGTATTCTTCGGAACATCAATTTGTTGTTTCTGTTCTAAATATGTAGCTTGATTGAGTTGTCTACTCTCATGATTTGGATGTCAATAAGGAATTCTAGTGATTTGATTTTCCCTTATCTTGTTTGTGTCGTTTTCTTGATTTATTTGAAGTACCTGATTTCCTTTAGTTATGGAAGTTGAATGGTTAATTTCTGGATCTTCACTTGAATCTTTTGTTGCTGGAACTGCAACTTCTGAGTACATCTTTACTTCAACTAGTTTGTCCTTTTCTTGAGTTGTGATATTGACTAGATCAATATTTGTTGTTTTTACATCAACTTGAATTTCTACATTTGATGCTTCATTCTCAATAAGTTGGTGTACCTTGTTTTCTAATGACTTTTTGTCTTTCTTAAGCTTCTTAATTTGCGTCAGTAATTTTTCACTATGGTCTTTAAGCGGAGAAATTTCTTCATTTTTTTCAGTGGTGATCTTGTCAATTTCTCTTTGCATATTTTGTAGTACTTTTTTACCTTCTTGAAAAATTATTTTTGAAATATCTTGTATGTCTTCTGGTGTTACTGAATTTGGCTTTAGTGTAACATGCTGGAGTGTTATTTTTTTCTTCCTGTAGGAAAATGTTAAAAACTTCATTTTCGTCTTTAAGATGAAGGATCCTAGAGTTTCCATCCAGGGTGAACCCAAAATAATGTCACCTTGATTGCTCCATAGGGTTTGAACTGAGAATTGTGATATAAATGTGTAATCCTCAATGTTTAACTGTAAATTGGTTGTCGTAATTTTTGTTGCCAAAACAGTCTAATTTTTCGATTATATTTGACTCTCGAATCACTCACTGGTTTGCGATTTTAGGTGTTATATAATTTTTATCTTCGGCAGCTGAGATAGTAACAATGACGTCTTTTCTCGCAATAGACCCTTTAATTCTAAATAGCACTGAAACATAATTACATGAAGTTTCTAGAAATTTTCCTTCCTTCAATTTCGAATTTTGCTCCATTTTGACTTAAAAAAATACCCCTTTGGTGACTCAAAACTTGAACTTTCGATGACTTGAACTTTTTTCCTTTTTTTTTTTTTTTAATTTTTAGTTTTTTGATCGACTTTATTTATTTATATTTATATTTATATTATGTTATTATTTCTTTTATACTTTGTAATTATAAATTGTATAATATAATAATTATATGTTGGAAAAGCGTTATTGTTGAAGCGTGGACGCCGCGTTTGAGAGGAATTGTTTAGCAAATGTAAGGATTTGTCAGCGCAAATAATAATGTCGGGGAACAAGGTTTTTGGAAGGCACAAATTCAGGGAGTTCTATCCATATCAACAGAAGCGAGGCAAGATTTTTTTATTGAAGAAATCGAATCTCCTTAGGGTCTCTGAAGTGTCGGTATAAATTGAACCCTAGTCTTGAAGCAAAGTCTGTCTTGATTGTTCAACGAGGAAAGGACCTAAATCACAGTGGCATTATAACTGAATTCTGAGCACGACTAAGGTCCTTAGGGTCTCTGAAGTGTCGGTATAAATTGAACCCTAAGCAAAGTCTGTCTTGATTGTTCAACGAGGAAAGGACCTAAATCACAGTGGCATTATAACTGAATTCTGAGCACGACTAAGGTCCTGTTTTGGAGCAAGCGAAACTCAATGGCTTAATTTGTGATCTGTGACGATAAGTTGGAGGTCTGTGGTAATTTGAACTCGGACTTGTCGCTGTAAGGAAGTCTTGAAGCTGTCCGCACCTGAGAAGACACAATTATACAAATTATCGAAGGTTCTCTCCTGTAACAAAGTGTTTGTTCCAGAGTAGGGACCCCACAACATAAGCCTCGAAGTTGACAAAAGAGGAGGTGAATCTAGTGAATCGGATTTTTTGTTGTTGTTGTTTTGACTCTTTTGTTTTTTTCTTGTGGTATATCTATATAATTTTTTGTGTTTTTTTCTTTTAATATAAACCTTTGGTTTTTTTAATTTTTTTTCTTTCTTTCTTTTTTCCTTAAATATATATATATATATATTTTAATTTTTCTTTTTTGTTTGTAATATATATATATATATTTTGAATTATTATTATTATTATTTTTTTTTTGAATTTTTTAAATGGCCAAGGGCCTCTGACAAATCAGCGACAGAAAAACTCCGAGCTTGTGTAGCGAAGTGCTTCAATTGTGACGACAACAACGTTGACGAAAAGTTTGTAACGAACAAAGTTTGTATACTTAGAGGAATGCTCTAATACCAAATGGAACGAAAAAAGTTAATGGCCAAAGACTTGGATCGAAGAGCGTGGCTCCGTGTAGCGATGGAGTGGCCAGAGGATCGAATTGCTCTGATACCAAATGGAATGAACAAAGTTTGTTCTTCAGGTTAAATACTCCAGAAGACTTGGAATATGTAGATCTCTATTGAGATACAAGAATATATATTAAAATGTATGAGTAAGAATGATGATACAATTGAGAGTGAGGGTCCCGTATATATAGTCAGGTAAGTACCCTTTCACGAATGGTCATGTCTGTAGAGACATGCCTCTTTGTTTAACTAATTATTATTTTAATATTATTGTGATTATTATTTATTACTTTTACATAATTATATTCTTAATAGGTTCTAGTTGGGCTAAAGTTCAAGTCCGGTTGGTTAGCACTTGCTATTTTTTACCCAAAGGAAATAAACTCAATCCTCCCCATCTTTCCCAATTATTTGGACGGATGGTGAATAAACTGCTAGCTACAAAAGCCACTAGTAAGCCCAAAGGACTAAATGGGAATGGATCTCATGCCCTCCCTTGGCATTACACGTTAGTGCAACTGGTCAAACCAATCTTGCTGTCCTATTAGGACTACTATACATGTCTATTGTTTCCTTGTTTCAAGAACTTGAATTTTCAAAAAATTTCGGATTCATATCCATTTTGTAGCCAGTGTGTCACTTATATGCTATCTCTGCCATACCATGGAAGTCTCAACACTTGTCAAAAGCGTCGAGGATAATTCTTGGAGTTTCTAGATCCAAAAGAATTTTGGGCCATGGAGCATGCAATATGTGCAAGACACCAAATATATTGTACATACCATACAATTTATTTGCTTGTGACATTCCTTGACCAAATTGTTGAAATCACGAAAGATAGAAAATCTATGGTGAACCCTTCAACAAAACCCTAATCTAAGTAAAAAAAAATAGGCTATAACACATTTATTGCTTATCATAATTGAGATGAACGCATATCATATTCTCATTTTAAGAACAAAATATCAATTACATAACAAAAAACAATCGTCCACGAGTAGTGTGATAGAAAATCGGAAAGGCAAAAAGATTTTTTTATATTGATAATTACTTGTGAAATTATTATGTTTTTTCTTTATCTTCTTGTCATCAAGCAATCATCAAAGCAAAAACATGAATATCAGGAAAACTAGAAGTAGGCACCCAGTCAGGGCAAAGCCACCTTTATAGGGAAAAACCCAGTCAGAACTCTTCCTTTAGTAGATTCAAATTGAGATAGACCAAGACCCTAGACCAAAAAGACCACCCTCCTCCACCAAGTTAACCCTCAAACTGTTCTTCCGACCTTCAAAGATCGACTGCAACAAAACTGCATCAACACTGCACCAATACTGCATAAAGGACAAATTTTCGACCCTCCTGCATCAGAATTTTGGCCCAACTTCATGACTGCAATTTCGACCCTTCTGTAGCTTCAATTCCTTTGTACATGTGAGACAACAGAGAGAAAATTTCGACTTCCTTAGCTAGATAATGACCTCCTTCTCATTCGCTACCCCTTTCCTTCCTCCTTGAATTTCACACTTTTTTTGCTTCCAACTACTACAATTCGAACTTGTTGAGTGAGTGTTCTAATTGAAGTCGAGTAGCTCCAACATATAGTGAGTTAGTGAGGTCAAATTCCCTTGTTGAGGTTGATTTATCCTTCCTTAAGGCCAACTTGGTGGAGGAGGCCTAGAGGCCCTGTTGTCGCACATAATGTCTAGGCACTGCGACAACGGCTCAAATTGGGGGTTGTCACCCTGATCCCCAATCTTTCTGTTTAAGTTGTCTCCCTACAGCAGGCTAAGGGTGGTAGACCCTATGGAAAAATGGAATGAAGAAGAATTAGTTGGGAACCAACTAGTTCAGGAGACACAGTGAAGCGATCAAGTACTTGATTAAGATTTAGCAAGACTTATGGGATTTGATTAGATTTTAAACGATTGATACCAGTGCCTTATGGAGTTAATGATCTTGCTAGGGAAATTAAGACCAAGTAATCGATTAGCAACCACTGTTTAGATGAATGACTATCTTATATGAAATGCAGATCCTAAAGCTAATGTGAGATGGAAAAATCTAGGTTAATTTTAGTTAAATGCCTACTTAAATGTGAATCTTTCGATCCTTTCTGTGTTGAGCTTGATTTCGTAGTAATTGGCAGAGAGAAGATAAGGCGAAGCACACTAAGGTGTGATTAACAATACCTCTCCTGAAAATCTAACATACCCGGTGCCTCTGGCGCTGCAGAGGGCTGTGGCTCTGACGATTGCAAGGTCACCGTTTTAAGTACTATTAAAAGAAGACTTCTCAAGCAAAGATGGATGGATATCTATGTCTCTATCGACCAAGCTTATGCTTGGAAGTAAATTTTATATGCAAAGCTAACTTATATGCAAATGCACCAGAAGATGAGATGAAGTTAGACTCGAGGATTAGAAAACACTTGTGTCGCAGAAGCCCTCAATCACCAAAATTAAATGTTTGCTTTATGGATGAAGACTTGAAAGTAAACTCCTGAAAATATTACAATTAAACCACAAGCTTATTTCAAATCTTTCTGATACAATTATAACTCAGAGAACAAAAAATTCTTTGCAATTTAATATCATTGTCAGTAGATGTTCACAAATACTGAGCTTAGGAAACAAAGATGTGTGATCTATTATAATTCCACGACAAAGCACTTTAACAATTACTTGAAAATATTCACAATATATCTAACATGTAACACACATCAAATAATTCATGCAATGACGATCAATTTCAATAGATGCAAGATATTCTAGCAGTTAAATTTCTAGAGATCCAAATACTTTAAACAACCATGAAATTTAAATGCTAATCAATTCCAATCCTAGAATTTAAATGATTATGCTTAGTGACCCAAATCTAGGAAGATTTACCACTTTCCTATAGTTAACATTTAGATATAAATTTTAAGCGTGTTTAACTATAGAGAAATGAAAAAATGTCAATATCACAAAACTTTTCTTTTAGATTTTACCCTTAGCACAAAAAGACACCAAGAAGGAATTTTAAAATTGACGATTTAATTAGTCCTCAGGAAAATTCTTTGATGCGCTAAGTTTTATGAAGCAAGATTAATGTGGTAAATGATCTATTAAGACCTTTTAATGTGACCAAAATAAATCAAAAGATTTTATAATTTTAAAATTTTTTTTAATGGGCCGAGGCCACATAAAAAAATTTAAAATCTTCTAATGTGAAAATCGCCTTTGATTTATGTTTTAGAAGGTCTCGAGGTCACAATAAAAATGGAAATGAAACCCCTTCTTTATTTTTAGGATTTTTGATGTTTTAAACTTTTATGATTTAATTAGAAATTTTTTAATGTTTTTTAGATATTTAATTTTTAGGATTTTTTAAATGAAAACAAAAATTAAAAAAAGTGAAAAGTAAAATCAAATAAAAAATCAAAACAAAAGATCGAATAATAAAAAAAATGAAATAAAAATAAGAGCCAAAAATAGAAATCGAAATTTTATTTGTGTTTCTTTATGCTTTACATAAAAAATAAAAGAAATGAACCAAAGTCGAATAAAAGAAAATCTAAACTAAATAGAAGTAAAACATAACCCAACCAAACTGCATACATAACAATAAGAAAAATAAAATCGAATGGGTTTGATTGTTTGCTGTTGTGTGCAGGTTAGCTCGACGACGGAGCAAGAGGAAACACAATGAGGGAGATGGATCCGAGGAGGCTTGGTCTTGCAGGTCTGCGGCAGCAGGCAGATGGAGGGTTGGAAGCTGTTGGATGGATGAAATAGCGAGAGTGTTTGCTGAAGAACGCGGAGGGTATGCGAGTGAAGTCAACGAGGGGAGGCCGAGAGGGATGGGGTGAGAAGCTCGAATTAGCTCAGGTAATGCTGTGGTTTAGCGAAGAGAGGGACGCAGGTTTGAGGGCTGAGTGGAAATGCTACAGTGGATATGAGTAATAGCTCGCAAAAGGGTAGTTATGAAGCTGCGATGGAAGGATCGAAGGGGAGAAATGGAGCAGCGATGACAGCGAGGGTTTGGTGAGGAAAACGCAGAGAGAGAAAGTGGATAAGGGTTAGGCACAACAGAAGGAGAGGAGGGGATGGAGATGTGCTAGTCGAAGGAGAAGTGTATGGAGAAAGGAATCCGCGGATTTGCAACAGATCGATTTAGAGGATGCGTGGGCAGCAATGAAGAACGCAGAGTATGATGAGATAGCACGCAGGTTTAGGCCAACGTTTTTGCAGATTGAAGGATGAGCGATGGGGAGCCAGATGGAGCAGGCAACGGTGGAAAAGCTGCTGGATAGATTTCGCTGATGAGAGAGATGGCAACAAGACTGGGGTTTGCAGATTTGTAGAGAATGCAACAACAACAAAAAGGTTGTGAGCCTTCTAAAAAAAATTCGAAATTGCACAGTGAACTCCACAAACCAGGCCGCAAATCAAAGAAACCAATCAGTAAACTAGTGGCCCAGAAACCCCTTAAATTTTTTACAGAAATCTTAATTAAAATTTTGGAACCCTTAATTTTTTTTTTTCCAGATTTAAAACTCTTTGAAACCTTAGACTGCAAAATTAATTTGAATAATATCCTTGCAAAATGATGTTGATGAACCCTAGAGATCCAGATCTTACCCTCCAGGGCCTAGATCTGGACTCTACACAGATTTCTTCCTCAGATTTGTAGCTGCAAGACAACAAGAAACACCCAAACGATATATACAATGATAAAACTAAAACCCAACAAAACCCAAGTCAGAAAACCAAAAATAATTACAGATCTATGCACAAAAATGGTAGATCTACCAAATCTGAGGAGTGTGAGTCCAACTTTGCTCCTAAATCTGATAGTCTAAGGCTCTCAACAGCCAGATCTATCAATTTCACACACATATATATATATATTTTTTTTAAATTTTAAAGGAGGTGCTTAGCTCAAAACCCTTCATGCATCACCAATAAAAATCTTATGATAAGCCCGGGATCAAATTAAGCTGGGCTCTTCAGAAAACATGGATCGAGAGTTGGCTGGTCCAACTGAAAACTTCCCCGAACGCCCAATGATCTAAAAATCAAGATTTTCCTGCAAAACTCAATTCAGCCATCAACAAAGAGCGAGAAAACAATAATGAAACTCAAACAAATAGAGATACCTGCTATTACGTTCATAATTTAAATTATTATTCAAACCCCAACGATTGAGCAAGATCACTGTACTCAAATCACTCTTCAAAAGCTATTATCAATGGCTAAAAAAAAATTTACGCATGAAAAACGACACATCTTACAGTATTTCCATGAAGAGTAACACCGATGAAAATTAACCCCAAAGTCTTTCTTTATTATCCGAATAAAATTTACACGAGAGCTTTTTGCTTAGCACACGACTCAAAGGTTGGATGGATTGACTGACAAATGACTTCCTATTTAAAGATGAATCCTCCAATGGCTAGTTCGAGTGATCGTCGTCAAAGTAATCTCGACCGTTGATGAGGATCAAAATTTCTTTTAATTTGATCCTTCGAAATTTTAAATTCTTGAGGAAATTCGAATTTTTCAATTAAATGCATTTTAATTAATTCAAAAATTAAATTTTTGAATTAATTTTCTCAAAATTTTGACTCTGACTTAACCCCAGGGACCAAAGACTTAAAATTTAGCAAAATAATCAATTTACCTTAGTCCTGGGACCTTTAAAATTTTGATTTTTAAGGACCAACGAATTTTGCCTTCAGAGAATTTAAATTTACCAAGGACCTAAAATTAATTAAATTTCTGGCTTAGGATTTTAATTAATTTTTGGCCAGAAAATTTAATTAATTAACCTATGAAGGGGTAAATTATTTTTTCAACCCTCAAGACACTTTACATCATGATTTTCATAATCTTTTATATCACAAAGGGTAAAACCCATTTGAAATAGACCCTCACAGACTACCCACTTCTGTGACACAAATATAATCTAGTAGACTAAGCAATTTGTAATAACATAACCTAATCAAATAGTTAGGACTATTCCCAAATCACTTTTACATAGACTCAATCTAGAACATTAGGACTCGCCTAAGATCCCAGTGACAAAATCCATTCTGGCTTTGGGGTAAGGCTGAAGGAAAACTCTGTCGACCATCCGAGAATGGATCGGTGAGACAAAAGACCTCTTAGAATGTAGATCGTCACCAGAAAAATAGGTTTACCTAAGCAATTACATACACGACACGGGTTTGCTAAGATTATTTACATTTTACACATGCAGAAAGGGTTTACAATATAGCATGATGATTAGGCTGATGATGATAGTTGAACGACACGGACACGTCGATCATGCGCTATCCCTTTTGCGGAAAAAGGGGGTGTACTACTATGGGTCGTTGACATGTAGTGGTCAACAAGATCTATTTTACATAAAAATAAATTTCTTTCTTGACAGAGGAAGCCCAAGAAGGGTCTTTTACAATAGGACATGAACAAGGACACTTAACATAAAACTTAGAAGCCTATAATGGAGGATTTGACCTATAAACAATTGACCCAAGCATGAAACCCATGCTTTAATAAGTCGATTTTATTTATAATAAAATTTCTTTTTCTTTCTTTTGACAAATACAATACATCATGACTGAAATACAATTTTGAAGACTGAGACTAGTTATATTCTTCAACACTCCCTCTTAACTAGGGAGGTATTCATAATTACAAATATATAGAGGTACATGGAAGATATCAAAATGAACTACAAAGAGTTATAGCACACTTAGTGCTGCACACTAGATACCTAACCAAGGTATTCTATCCGGGTGGGACTAAGGGGATTCAAGCTTTAGCCACTCTAGGTACCATTAGGCTTTTAAGCTCTACCACCAACCTAGGGTTCTAGGTGCGTATCTAAGGTGAGAGCTCCATGACCAACGCCACCCTCCCTCTTCGAGATTTAGACATCAACACATAGGCTGACCATATGTCCTCCCAAGCATCTTGCCATAAGATGCTTCATCTCCCTCTATCAACTAAATCAAATATATCCATTTGTCCAAGCGTGCTTCCAAAGTGTTGAACCTTTTTACGGAGAGATCTTGCACAATCACAACTTTTTTTTTTGGTAGGTAAGCACCCACGGGGATTTGAACCAATGACCTATCATAGACATGTATATGCGAGTATGCTAAGGTAAGGAGTGCCTTAACAATGCACCTATTCACCGTCAATCCAAAGCCCCATGGGCTCTGCACAATCACAACCTTAATCAGTAAGTAAACATGAAACTTCAGGGTCCTCAATCATTCTGATGCTACTTTCATTATCAAGTTCGGAAGCTTTCTTCTTCTTTCATTTCTTCAACAACATCAAATACATCCTTAGATCTTTTCAAATCTTTTGTTTGCATTATCGATAGTACTTTTGCTTACGTCGTGGTAGTCACTGTCATAAAATGTCCTCCCTCTCAATTAGGGAGATATACGCTTTCCAAGCTCCCTCTTAACTTAGGTAGATCAACTACTTCCTTCGTCTATAACATTGGAGAACCTTTCACGGCTTTATTCCTTCTTACACCATCTAGGTCATTTTGATCATTATCATTCATATAACTTCCTTCATGATGCTTATTATTATCATACTAACATCTTCATCATTCTATAGATCATGTACCTGCAAAACTTTAGTAGCAAGTAGAACCAAATACAAACATACAAAAGCGTGAAGTTAACTATATCAAAATCATGTTACTACAATGGAAACATTTAGACTTTAGATATCAAACACCTAAACCTAGTTAGGTTCATAATCAGCAAGAGACACATCTTTTTTTTACATACTAGACTTAAACTTTTTGCTAGAGTTTTGTCTTAAATCCTAGACTCCATCTTCGAGACATAAAGCCTAAGATATCAATAATTCAATCAAATAACAATCCTACTAACTAAGATTTCAACAATATGCTTTTCCTTGTCAGACTTCTACTAGGGTTTGTAGCAAACCCTAGATTTTATCATATCGAAAACAACATCATCATGTCCTAGAATATTGAAACCCTAGATTTTACAAACTAAAACATGAGCATCAACAATTGTGTTAGCATACTCGCATATACATGTCTATGATTATATGCACTAGCATTTCTCATCAATACACACATCATTACATCGAAGTTAGATATACAACAATTTTCACTGGGCTAGGGTTTCGTTCAAACATACACCTAAGGCTCAATTCCTTGAATCTTACTATAACTACTACAAAGGTTTTGTTCATAACCCTAATTCACCAAACCCTAAAGATCTAGGGTTTTAATACATAACTTAGACATTAACAACAAACCCTAAAGAAATAGGGTTTCTATCATAACAATGCCAAAACCCTAAACATTAAAAAAATAGGATTTCTAGACTTCATCAACAACCCAAGTAGACTAGACTTGACATACCCTTAACAACAAGAGGTTATGGTTTTATAGTGAACCCTAAGGGTTAGGGTTTCACAAGAGTGATCAAAATGATAGTATGACGAGGGTAGATTTAATCTAATGACTAATCAGCCTAACAAAAATCTTTAATATTCAAAACCCTACACATAACGATGTTAGTAATGTAAAGCAAATCTCAAAAGAGAATGAACATACCTTTTCTAAGAAGCGAACCTTGTAACAAAAACTTGTAGTTTAAGACATACCTTGAATTATTCTTTAACAAACCTTTTAGGACATCAAATCTTGACGAAATTCCTTTGTAACATAACTTCTTCCATGCTTCAAGTCTATCCTTTGAAGTCTCCTCAATAATCTTGAGCATTCAATAAGCTTTTCTAACCAAGGAAAATATAAATAAAAGGTTACTAGCATCAAATCTTGATATGAAAGGGAAACCAAACATAAGGAGGAGAGAAAGAACAATATACTTATCTTTTGGTAAATTAGTGAAGGCTCCCTCTTAATCCAATCTTGAAGGATACCTATAACTTCATCAAAATAATTCAAAAATGTTCTAACAAGACATGTTAGACCTACAAACTCTAGAAATTGAAACATAAAAGAAAACAATGCAAAACTAAGAAGGATATGTAAGAGAGGACTTAGTAGTGTAAATCCTTGACTTTCGATTCCTCAGTCTTATTTCTTAGGTGGAGCTTCATCGGTAATATTTGCTTGTTCCCTATCTCTCTTCTTATATCTTGGAATTTCAGGACATTGATTCTTGTAATGACCCATCTTATGACAATTGTAACATTCAGTCTTGGATAGGTCAACTTTCTTCTTTGGTCATTTGAACTTCTTTAGGGTTCCTTTTTTCTTGTGATGAGCAGAATAGGCATTAGAGGTATTTTCTCCTTCATCTTCCTTCTTGTTGTTTAGTAATGATATTTAGGCTTCTTCTTTTCTGTTTTTCCTTTGGGAAAAATTATAATTTTCTATTATAAATGGAAAATTACATGCTGTAGATGCCGGTGGCATACGCTGTATGTGTGGCCATAGCCATCAAAATATATAGGTTTGTACATAAGTACCCACTAAGGGTATACCTTCAAAGTTCAGTAAATATTTATACAAAAATTCAAAATTTGCTTTGTAAAATTTCTGAGATATGTTAGGATAATAGAAACTACGTAATTAGTGCCAGTCAGCCAACCATCCACTGTATCCGGTCTATATATGGCCTGTGATAAAATTGGAAGATCTCTTCCTCCCTCTGTTCCTGGATCAACCATTCACCCCTAGGTTGATGCACTACCTCCTTTGAAAGCTGATCCGCAACCTGGTTGTGCTCCCTGTAAATGTGGAGACATGTAATCTATTCAAATTGTGATTTTAAATGCAATGCATCATCCAAAATGTTCCTGAGAGAATGTACATGACAAGCAGATGTGCAATTGAACCAATTGATGACAATCTTAGAATCCCCAAAGATCTGAATGTGTCTACAGTTATGAGTCAATGCAAAGTATAATAAATGGCGAAGCGAGATGAGCTCGGTAAAATTGTTAGTGCCAACACCTAGCCCCATGCGGATATGAAAGGAATGACTGTCAGATAGATGGAGCAGGATACCCTCCCCCCCACACCCCTGGTCTTGGGTAGTGTCGTCGAAGTAAGCCCATGGATGGTCGTGGTCTATAGCTTCGGGAGTGATAGAGCGAGCAGGAATGGGAGTGATAGAGCGAGCAAGAATGGACTGTTCATCCTCGGGGATTTCATTGAAATTGTTGCAGATCCTAGTGATAACCAATGGCCACCTAATATGCAGATTATTAAAAATGATGTTGTTTCGACTTAACCAAATATGCCAGCATATTATCAGTGGTAGGTTACGATTCTTCATGTTGTGGGAAGCTGTCCACCAACTGTTCCAGGCCTCCTTGATGTTGAGACCATCCCAACGCTATAGCATGTTCAACGAGGAAAGGACTTGCTCCAAAATGTGATGAGTAGTAGAGCAGGATAGGGAGAGGTGATCATTCGATTCCTCATCTTGTTGGCAAATGACACACCAAGATGGACCAATGTATGATCTTTTCATCAGATTAATACCTGTTGGAGTTTTGTTCATAATGATGTTCCACATGAAAAGCCGCATTCGGGGTGGTGCCTTGAGCTTCCAGATCGCTTTCCACCATCCCTCTAGAACAAGGGGGTTTATGTGCAACATGAATAATGGGATATCCCTCTTTAGGAGAGTAGGCTCCATGTGCTGCAGGGGCCCATATGAGATCATCGTCACCATCATTTATGCGAACATGCGATTCAGATAAGGCATTTGTATAGTTCCCCCAATCCTGTATCCACTGATCTGGGATGCCTAGAGTAGCTGCAGATTTCCAAGCTTGTAGGAATATAGTCGAATTTTGCTGATTCGCAATATGTGCAATCGAGATAATGCCCTTGTTGTTTAGGAATGCAGTTAGTTCTGGAGGGAGTCGATATAGATTGTCACATCCTGTCCATGGATCTATTCCAATGCGGATTGCTGTTCCATTGTTTATTCTCCAGAGGAGACCACTCCTGATGGTAGGGAGGGTTTGTAATACTGCCTTCCAGATGACTAAGATGCCTTGTTTGTTCCAGGATGGTAGGCAGACCCAATCCATGAGGTTTTGGGGCCAGAAGTATTTATTGATGACCACTTCTGTCCACAGACTTTTGGACTTTAGGAGGAGCCATCCCAGTTTGTTAGCCAATGCATGTGCAAAAGCCGGAAGATCTTTGAGGCCCCATCCTCCCCATTTTTTAGGTAGTGCAATGTGATTCCATCTAACCCAAGCAAAAGGCTTCCCATCCTTATGCCCCTTCTAGAGAATTTTGCAGCAAATTTTTTGTATTCTAGAAAGAATGCCTTGTGGAATCCATGCAAGAGACATCCATTAAACCGGAGTGGCTTCCAGAACAAATTTTGTAAGCACCAACCTCCTTTCTCTGGATAAGAAATGATGGTTCTCGTTGATCAACCTTTTTTCCACTTTAGACACCAGCCAGGTCCAATCAACAATTTTGTATCCAAGAGATTTTATGCGGAATCCCAAATATTTAAGTCCATCTTCCAGTTGAAGGCTTTGGAAGGGAAACTTCTGATAAGCATGCCTAGTCTCCTGTGGTGAGCATGCTGAGAAGGTGATGGTGGACTTTTGTCCATTGGTTTCCATCCCAGTGGTCGAACATAATATTTCCATTACATCAAGGAGAGTATTAAAGTCACGAATGCCACCACTGAGGAAGATACGCACATCATCAACAAAAAGGAGATGGGAAAGGATACATTGATCAGTGATTTTGAGCCCCTGAAATCTCCCAGCTCTTTTTTCATGAGAGATCAGCTTGCTTAATCCCTCCATGATCAACAGGAAAAGTAATGGGGATAGTGGGCATCCTTGCCTAAGGCCCCTCTCAGCATGGAAGAAATTGGATGCAGATCCATTAATAAGAACACTAAACGAAACAATAGAGATGCAACACATAATCCATCAGATGAATGAGATAGGGAAGCCAAGATGTGTGAGTAACATCCTAATGTAGAGCCAACTAACACGATCAAAAACCTTTGATAGGTCTATTTTGAGAATGGCTCCTTTCAGATTCTTCAGTTTGATTGAGTGGAGGGCTTCCTGAGCAGTGCCTATAGCCTCATGAATATGTCTATTGTGGAGGAATGCAAATTGTTCAGAAGATATGTTGTCCGAGAGAATGGGCTTGATATGGTTGGCGATGATTTTGGCTATAATCTTGTATAAGCAGTTGCAAAGGGAGATGGGCTGGAAATCATTGAAAGATTGGGGGGAATCCACCTTAGGTATGAGGGCAATAAAGGTGGTATTGATGGCCTCATACATACGCCCAGTAATCATGCATTCCTCTACGACCTTGAGTAGATCCAAGCCTAAAGTCTCAAAAAAGGCTAAGTAGAATTCCACAGACCATCCATCAGGGCCAGGGCTTTTATCCTTCTTGAACCATTCAGGGTGCTCTCCAATTCCCCTATGGTTACTAGTTTGTTGAGGTCATCAAATGTGTCTAGGTCAACAAACCAAGGGAAGTGACCAACAATGCGAATGATTTCAACAAACAAGGCTCTTGGGGGAGCTTTGAAGAGCTGATGAGAATGCGAAATTCCTAAATGTGCCAACTGATGAAAAGTTTGTGCATACTGTCCATGTTCAATAGGCATTTTTTGAATGGTGTTACAGGCCTGTCTTCCTTTGGCATAATTGTGGAAGAATTTTGTATTGTCATCCCTTGCAAGCATTCCACATTTTTTCAAATGTTGGAGTATCCTTCCAACTATTAATTCTCGATGCAAAAGCACTCCAAGATTTTGGAGTCCTAGAAGAACATTAATTACGAGATCTTTTTCTGCTACAACTTCATCTATTGCTTGGAGTCCATCTCTGATTCTAGATATACTTATAAAGTAGGATGATACAATATCGTCTTATGTCATCTTAATAGTCCTTAATTCATTCCCGAGGCTTGCTATTTTTTTTTAAGACAAATTTCGGATGCTATATTATGGCTAAAAAGGAGTCAGTTCTCCAACAAACATACAGTATTTTCTGGCTATTTTGGGTCCAAGGAATTACAAAAGAGATCCTTTCCTTGACCCTTGCCTTAGTAGTTCTATCGCTAAGTATTCCTAGACTACTGTAGATTCTAACAAACTGCAGAGACCAAAATTTACATCTACACTTCATAATTAGTCTATTTCAATGTGACTGATCTGTCTGGCCGTGGATTCTTCTGGGTGAGGGTCTGGATCAGGCTGCTTGACGCTGGAGGAGCTGGGGGCATCCTTGTTCTTCTTATCCATCATATATTGGAGGATTGAGATTGATTCCTCTGCATGGCTGCAGCGGTTGGCCAGATTTCTAAATTGTTCATGTAGTGAGGATACTCGATGCAGAAAGAGGTTGATTTCAGCTCTGTACTTCTCGTTCAGAATCTTGAATTGGTCCTCCATTCTTGTCTCCAGGCTTTTAACCTGGTCTTCCATGGCAAGATGCTGCGCTCTCAATTCGTCGAATTCAGCCTGGAGGTCTGCGCAATGCCAACAATCCTCTGATCTAGCCATCTTTGTCTTCGACCACGTCCTGTTTGCTACTCTTACTACTGATCCCCGAGTCTCCAAAGCCTGAGCGTAGCTGCTGTTATGGAATGAGCGCTCTTGCTGATTTGAGCAGATTGCCCAATACTATACCAATACTCATACAAACTTCTATTCTTGATGCGCTGTGTAGATCTGTTCTCTGGTAAATTTATAGAGTCGGGCTGCTGCTTTCGGAGGCGGGGAGAGATCAAATCGAGCATCTTGGAATCACTGTTGGCCTGATGTGTAATCGGTTGCAGATCTGGCTTAGTATGGCGGTTCGATTTGGAAGGACGATCCTCTTCTGTTAGCTTGTGCCAATTCACATTTCTAGGCAGGTTTCGATATACCAATCCGGGCAAAATCCTTTTCACATGCTTGACTCTGCCACCGGCACATATTACCTGATCGATTCTTCTGTTGCTGTCAGTTTGGGGCAGAGAGCTGTTGACTGTTTTTGGAACGGTCATGGTAGCGGTTGGGACGACACGCTGGAGTTACAGCGAAGACTGCCAACGGGCCTTTCGCATGCCCTGTTGGCAAATTTGTCCGCTTCCTTGTTCAGACTGCGGAGTATGTGATAGTAGCTTATCTCTTCCATTGCTTCATGAAGTAGTTGGTTTCTCCGGTTTATTTGCTGAAGAAGAATGTTGGGAGTGCTCTTCCTGTGCGCCATGAGCCTAATTATTATTGAAGAATCTCCAAACACGACTGCTTTTTTTATCCCGAGTTTGGTTAGTTGAATGAGCCCCTGATACAGGGCAAGTCCTTCGGCTCTATTATTTGAATTCTCCCCTAGTCCCCATTCATAGTAAAGGATGCGCTCACCATTCGCATTGCAAATAAGGCCCCCTGCACCTGCCAATCCTGGATTCGACTTTGAAGCCCCATCGAAGAATAGGCAGAATTTATTGCAGTTGCTCATCCACTTGGACAATTCCTCCTCTTTCACTCGTAACTTCCATGCACTGTTTACTTCCTTCGCCTTGATCCCTGTCCTGCTGGCTTCCTGGGCCCTGGGTGTGTTCTCCAAAACATAGCTGAGGAAATTTCGCTCCTCTACACTGTAATTTGTTGCACTAACTTTACTGTTGGTGTGATTTGTTATTGTTTCCAGAGCCAGCATTTTGGCCTTGTGACAAATTTTCCTAATGCTGGATCCTTTTTCTTGGAAAACTTTGCCATTTCGCGCTAGCCAGATGCGCCATAAAAGAGTGAGAGGTATGGTGTTCCATACTCTTTGTGCCAGTTGACTTCCTTTCTTCTTCCACGGACAGCTCCTCCTCCATTTATGGATGGTTTCAGCAATTGTGTTTTGGGGTTCCCATGATGTTTCTCCGAGTAAAGCCATTTCCTTCCAGCACTCACCGGCTACCGGGCAATCAATAAATAAATGCTGCATTGTTTCTTCTGACCTACAGCAATTTGGGCATCTGGATGGGCCCATTATGCCTCTCTTTCTTAAATTCTCTGCTGTCAAAGTTTTCCCTTTCAGGAGAAGCCAGAGGAAAAACTTAACCTTAGGGGGAGCTTCTGCTTTCCATACTAATTTCCAATTGTTCCAGGGTTCTTGCTGATAAATACTGTCACAGAGATATTGGTGTCCCGCTTTGACTGTATACTGCGTTCCAGATGGATCCCAACGATATCCATCCAGAGCGCCTTCTTGGACCGGAGCTTTGCTGTGGAGAAGCTCCTTTAGCACATTGAGACTATTTTCCAGCTCATTGGGAGGATCTGGTAAGTTCCAGCCTATCCAGGCTTGAGTGGAGGTATCCCATTTAGAAATTTGGGATAAAAGATGAAGTCCTTTTCCATTGAGCCAGCTTATGATTGGCATTGCCTCGGCTTTTTCTCCAATAGGCTGCTGCCCGAGGATTTTGTCTAAGGAGAAGTTGACACTATTTCCTCCACCTGGGACTTTGGATATGTTTTGGTTCATGAAAGGCATTGCCTTTTTGCAAAGATGCCAGATCTTTGTGCAATCCCTATTAGGTATATTGGAATTCAACAACTGCTGCCTTGTGCAGTTTAAATATTTAGCCTCCAAAACCCTTTTCCACCACACTGAAGGCCCTGTGATCAGATTCCAAACAATTTTTGCTCCTAGGGCCAGATTGAGAAGCTTTGGGGATCTGATGCCCAATCCGCCCTTCTCCTGAATTTGGATTATGCTTTTCCAACTGACAAGATTAAATTTGCTTTTATCCGTTTTCCCCCCTTGCCAAAAAAAGTGCCTGAGGAGTTTTTCCATTTTCTGATGGAAGATAGCGGGAGCTTGATATAGAGAGAAGCGATAAATAGGGAGAGAAGCAATACCTGTTTTTAGAAGAATCAGCCTTCCTGCTGGGTTCAGCCACATCGTGCCCCATTGCTGCACCTTCCTCTTTATTTTGTCCAATATCCCATTCCAAGTATCTGCTTTTAGTGGGCCAACACTCACTGGCATTCCCAAGTAGGAGAAGTGATTCCAGCCTATGTTGCAAGTAACTCCAAATATGCCTGCTATACTGTGGATAGTGTGGTTTGAGGTATTCCAACCATAGATGCAACTTTTAACTTGGTTGACTTTCCCTCCTGAGTAGTCCATGAATTGATCCAAGATCTTTTTAAATCTCCTTGCGATTGTTATTGATGCCCCTCCCATCAACAGTGTGTCATCCGCAAACTGTGAGTGGTTGATATTCTTTACTCCATGCTCAATCTTAATGCCAGTGATTAAGCCTACTCTCCTGTTATAGTCCAAGGCTTGACTGAATGATTCAGCCATGAGAAGGAACAAGTAGGGAGACAAAGGGCAGCCTTGTCTAAGGCCTCGGGATGACTGGAAGGCTGCACAAGGCCTCCCGTTTATTAGAGGGGAGATCCAAGGTCCATTTATACAAGCTGTAATCATAGTAATGAAGGAAGGGTCAAACCCAATTTTGTGAAGAACAACATACAGATAAGAGTGTCTTACCCTATCAAATGCATTGGCAAGATCCAGCTTTAGAACAAAGCCTTTTTCCTTTCTGGTTATACTGGAGTGGATAGCCTCTTGAACAAGAAGGATAGAATCAGTAATGTGTCTATTGGGGAGGAAGCCCCCTTGATTTTCAGAGATCAAGGTGGAGAGAAGGGGTTTTAGCCTGGTTGCCAAGATTTTTGAAATGATTTTGTAGGCTGAGTTACATAGGGAGATTGGCCTGAATCTCGAGAATGTTGTAGGGCGGTTTTCTTTTGGTATTAAAGCTAGGTAAGTGGAATTGGTGAATCCCCCCATTTTACCTTTTCTCAACACCCATCGAATCATCTTTAAGAGGTCTTTTTTGATCAGAGACCAGTATTCCCTATAAAAGCATATAGGGAATCCATCCGGTCCTGGGGCCTTATCCGGTTGTAAATTCCAGATAGCTGCTTTAACTTCCTCATCTTCCACTTCTTTCATAAGCTTGTTGTTCATTTCTGAGGTGACCCCTTTTGGTAAGTGCTTGAGCATGTCTGAGTAGTCTTCTGGATCTTTGTCTTCTGTCAGAAGTTGACAGAAGTGCCTGGAGGCTGCTTCTTTTATTGAATCCTGAGTACTATATATGTTTCCCTCGTTGTCTGTTATTGTGCTCACTGTGTTTCTGAATTGTCTCACAGTGGCTTGCTTATGGAAGTAAGCTGTGTTTTTGTCCCCTTCCTGCAACCAGAGCTGTCTTGATTTCAGCCTCCATTTTTCCTCTTCATCTCTAAGGATTTGGCTCAATTGAGAGTAAACTCTGCCCTCTTGCTCTTTGTTCTGCTGAGTTAGCCCCTGCCTTTCAATACTCTGTTGTATTTCCTCTAGCTCTTGTTTGATTTTTTGTTTGTTTAGCTCGGGCTCTTGATAACTGGTTTTTGCCCAGCTCTTTAAGGCCTGCCTTACTCGTTTTAACTTTGTCTCCCAGATGTGACTTGGAGATCCTTCTACGTGCTGGCGCCATGTTGTCTGCACCACTTCTTTTGCAGCCGGAATCCGATTCCATATTGAACTGTATTTGAATGGGATGGGCCCTAACGGGCAGTGACTTTGGAGAGATAGAGTTATTGGATAGTGGTCCGAAGCCGACCCGTTAAGAATATTTGAGTAGCCTGATGAAAACGAGGAAAGGAAATTTATACTGATAAGGAATCTATCCAGCCGTTCCATGATGTTGCTGGCTCCAAGTCTTCTATTGCTCCAGGTATACTTACGATTTTTAGGCCTGACATCGATCAGATCATGATCCTGAATTATAGTTTCTAACCGACTTCTGTAGGGATCAGTGGTAAAGATACCACCTCTTTTTTCGTTTGCATGCAGTACAAGGTTAAGGTCCCCTGCTATTATAAGGTTGGCATTCTGATCCAGATCTATATTTTCTTTCAAAGTGTCCCAACATATCTCTTTTTCTCTACATTGGTTTGGGACATACACATTATACACTATCACTGACTGACCTCCATTTCTGCTGTCCAGAGCAGTTCGAATCCAATGTTGGTGAATATTTGAAGAGCTGCACATCCATTTGTTACTGTCCCAAAGCGTTGCTATACCGCCTGAGGCTCCTCTTGCCTCACTTATGTTTCCACAAATTTTTTTTTGCTGGCTAATGACTTTGTTCATTTCACACTGCTCTTGCTTTGTCTCTTGAATTAGGATGATTTCAGGTTTCTCACTGTGGATCAGGTCCCTGAGGGCAACTAGCTTGGAGGGGTGCCCTAATCCCCTGCTATTCCAAGATAGTATTTTCATCATGATAAACTTACTGTGTGGAGAGGTGCCCGCCTCTCATGTCCTTTGCCATTGTTTTCTTTTTCCGGATGCCCCATTATAAAGGATTCTATTGGCGTTTGAGTGCCCATTGCTATGTCTTTTTGAGCACTTTCATCCCTTTGCTGTTTAGCTGATTTTCTTCCAGGTCCGTGCTTTTTTGGTATATCACTGGGCCCTCCATGATCCTTTGAAGAGCTTCTGGTAATTCTCGAAACTGGAGGTTCAGGGGGGGCCTGCAGGTAAGGGGTCAGCTGCTGGAGGGGGGGCTGCATAATGGGAGAGGTCGAGTGCATGGGCGGGGGCTCGATGGAGGGAAAGTCAGGCCCTGATTCAACTTCGGAAAGGATTGAGAAGGGATTGGTAGAGGGAGGGAGAGGAGGATCAGGGGTCCGAGAAGGGGAGGCAGGAGGCTGTTGATTTGAGGTTCCGGGGGCATCAGAATCCACGGTTGGTTTGGTGGGAGGAGATGATTTTTTCTTTTTAACAGGTTCCCATTGCCCTTCTTGTTCATCATTATCAACATTCACATTTTTTGGACATCTATTTGCAAAGTGGCCGTACTCGTGACATACCTTGCACTTAAATGGAATTTGCTCGTAGTCCAGCTGTTGAATGTGACTCCAATCGTCCACCTTCAGCTTGATCGCCTCCGGCAATCCGCGACCTAGGTCGACTTCAACACATATCCGAGCACACGCCTGCATGTTGTCTTTGGGCTCGCTGCGATCTATGTATTTTCCCACTGCATTTCCTATGGCTTTAACTGATTCGTCCCCCCAGCAGTGAAGGGGAAGATGGGGTAACCTTACCCATACTGGAACCGCATTCGGAATATCAAGTTCTGGATCAAAATCCGGAGTCCATTTGTTGAGGTAGAGGCCCCTGGAGTCCATAAAATAGGGCCCGTTTCTGAATATTAGATCTTTGTCTTCCTTGGTCTCAAAGTGAAAGGTAAAATATCCTCTGCCACAGAATCTGATAGCAATTTTTCCTTGAGTCTTATCCGACCAGTTCCTTTCGACCCACCTTTGGACTGTTCTGGGCGACGGCCAAAGCCCTGTGAACTGTCCAATTAATCCTTTCTCTGAAAGAGAGAGAGCTGCCATTCTTGGCGTAGCAGGCGGCAGCTGGACTTCCTGCAAAACATCCAGCTTCTTCACAAATTTTGTTGCAGTTGGTCTAGGTCGCTGCGGCGGAAGAGATTTGACCAGATTGGAGAAAGCCCTTTGCAGATCCGGATCCCCACCAGGCGGATCCGGAGGATCCATGCTGAGGCAAGCGGGATCACGAGGCGCGCTCGCGGGACTCAGTCGCAGAGCAGGGTTCGCAGAAGTTTTAGTCTTAGCCTGTAGTTTTTACTAATAACATCCTCGACACTCGAGGCTTGCTATTTTACCAATGTTCTTGATGGTGAATAATTTGGAGATAACCTCATACATTTCTTGAGTCGAATCTATGTTGGATATGTATGGAATCAGGTTGTCCTCAACTCCTTCCACTATTAGGTTCATAGCCAAGATTTTAGTTTCTTTGAACTTTGCTTTCTCTGCTTCATCTGTAGGCTTCTTGATTTTTCCCTAGACAAGATCTAAAACTTTGTTCTTTTCGAGGATGACATCTATCCTCTTTTTCCATGCCTTGTAGTTGGAAGCTCCCTCTAGTTTGTTTTCTCCCTTTATTGAGTTTGACATATTGCTATCTTCTTCTCTTTGTGACCCTTTCTTAAAACTCCTTTTCTTCTTTAGTTTGCCTTTTTCCTTCTTCTTCACCTTAGCTCTGATACCATGTTAGAAAATTAGAAAGGCAACAATATTTTTTTATGTTGATAATGACTTGTGAAATTGTTATGTTCGTATTAACTTCTTTATGTTCTTTCTTTATCTTCTCATCAAGCAATCATCAAAGCAAAGACATGATGATCAAGAACACCAGAAGTAGGCACTCAGCCAGGGCTAAAACCTCTTTATAGGGGAAAACCCATTCGAAACTTTTCTTTCAGTAGATTCAAATTGAGATAGACCAAGACCCTAGACTAAAAGACCTTCCTCCACCAAGTTAGCCCTCAAACTGTTCTTCCAACCTTCAAAGATCAACTACAAAATTACTGCATCAACTCTGCTTCAATACTATATTAATATTGCATCAAGGAAAATTTTTCGGCCATATTGCATCAGAATTTCGGCCTAGCTTCAAGACTGCAATTTTGACCCTTCTACAGCTTCAATGCCTTCGCATGTGTGAGACAAGAGAGGGAAAATTTTGACTTCCTTAGCTAGATAATGACGTCCTCCTTCGCTAGCCCTTTCCTTCTTCCTTCTTGAATTTCACACTTTTTATGCTTCCAACTACTGCAATTCGAACTTGTTGAGTGAGTGTTCTAAATGAGGTTGTGTAGCTCCAATATACAGTGAGTTAGTGAGGTCAAATTTCCTTGTTGAGGCCGACTTGTCCTTCCTTGAGGTTGATTTGGTGGAGGAGGCCTAGAAGACATATTTTACATAAAAATAAATTTCTTTCTTGACAGATGAAGCCCAAGAAGGGTCTTTTACAATATGACATGGATAAGGACACTTAACATAAACCCTAGAAGCCTGCAATGGAGATTTTGACCTATAAACAATTGCCCCAAGCATGAAACCCATGCTTTAATAAGTCAATTTTATTTATAATAAAATTTCTTTTTCTTTCTTTTGACAAATATAATACATCATGACTAAAATACAATTATGAAGACTGGCACTAGTTACATTCTTC
Source organism: Pinus tabuliformis (assembly GCA_031772625.1). NCBI lineage: Eukaryota > Viridiplantae > Streptophyta > Pinopsida > Pinales > Pinaceae > Pinus > Pinus tabuliformis. The sequence goes on along the minus strand of CM062819.1, from coordinate 1,640,193,406 downwards.
AACATAGAGCATAATTTCAGAGGAGCCCATAGGATATTATCACTTAATCAAATAATGGTTGAATGTTGTTTATAAATGAGGATTGTATATGTATTTGTACATAAGCCATGGAGCATGCAGTATGTGCAAGACACCAATTATATTGTACATACCATACAAGTTATTTGCTTATGACATTCCTTGACCAAATTGTTGAAATCACAAAAGATAGAAGATCTATCGTGAAATCTTCAACAAAACCCTAATATAAGTAAGTAAAAGACAATAGGTTTATAACACATTTATTGCTTATCATAGTTGAGATGAACCCATATCATATTATGGAGTTGGATCAGTAACGGGTGAGACAAAATTTGTCTCACTAATTTTTTGTGGCCAATTTTCCTATAGTGGATTGCTAGTTTGGGCATCTAGTTGTAGTATGAATTTTCTCACCACTGCTTAATAATAAAAACCCTCAGCTGTTGCATTGGTTTTCCAAGTTGGTTTTTCCGGGGACTTTTGTCCAAAAATAACGATGTTAAATTTTTGTGTATGTGTGCTAGTATTTTCTCAATTTCCAGTTTATCTTTTGTAGTATTTTTATTTGTGAAAATCGCAGTGTGATTAATTTGTTGTTGCTGTAGCAATAAACTATTAATTTAATTTACAGTTAGAAGAATTAATTCTAGTTGCTGCAATAGAATTTCAATAGTGAAATTTTCACATGGTATTAGAGTAATTTTGATCCGATGGGCAAGCTCAGAACCAAAAGAAATATGCTATTCAGAGGGAGCAACATGACGAATTTCTAGGGGCTGCAGAGTGCCTAAGCCAGGCATTACTAATTGTCGAGCGGTTCGATTGTTTAGTGCAGGTTTGCAGAAAAATTCGACTTTCTAGTTCGAGTGACTCCAGTAGGCAAAGGGGCATTTGTAGCTCATATTTTCATTGAGCAGATTCCTTGTTTGGGCACAGAAGGGTTTTGTAGCTTTTGCTAGAGCAGAATTGACGTCGGGTGGAAGTGAAAGTGCACACACAAAGGGAGCTTACTCTTAGAGGGTTTCGAGTTTAGAAATCCAAATTTCCAGTTGCAGAAGGTAGTAACAACAGGGAAATTTTATCACTCCAGGAAGGAGTGCGAATAACAGTGCTAGTAGCCAAGCAGGAGAAGAGGCGATTTCTTTTTATTTTCTAGTTTTTGAGTTTCACAGATTTTGTAGCATTGGAGAGATGACTGTACGAAATTGCCAGAGGAGGCCCTGCGAGTTAGCCAAAATGCAGATTTGGTCAACATATCGACTTCCAGTTACCGAAGATAGGTGCTGGAGGAATTATGAGTTATCTAGTGCGAGTTGCAAAGCGAAGAAAGGTCCCAGTAAGGGACAAGTCTCGAAAGGAGGTAGCGAGACACTAGATCCAAGAGGAGGAGGAGCTTGATACTCTTGTGTGCTAGAATGGGCAGGGTCCAGTGCGTAAGCAACAAGGAGATCAGTTAGATCAGTTCCAGATTGTTGTAGCAGAACGATATCTTTTGCTACAGGGGCCCATAGCATATAGTAGCATATTCTGTGTCAACAGGCACTATCAATCATTTAGATGACAGTTGTAGATCGAGTTGTAGTCAGTACTCGAGAGATAGTTGCAAAGCTAGATGCAGTGACACAGGTAGTGCGAATTGCTCAGTTGCAGTATGCGGGTGCAGTTCCATCCAGAAGATTCACAGTGCAGAACTTTGCAAGTACAGTTTCCAGTGCAGGAAGAAGCAGGGAGCAGAGAGATTTCCCATAAGGAGATCAAGACTCAGAGGGAGTCTAGTTTCAGAGGGTGCAAACCTATGGAAGCTAGTACTTCAGGATCTGGGGAGATTAGACTCATTATTGCAGTAGTTGCGCAATAGTGCGGAAGCATCAACAATGCAATAGCAACAACAATATGAGTAGATTAGATTTCACCATGTTTGCAGCTATACCTCCAGGAGTGAGGTGGGGCGATATGGAGTTATAGTCCCAGAGTTGCGCAGACACTGGGCAGGGTCCATTGAGGTGTCTTCCTCATGGATCATTACCTTGCTACAAGGGCCCATAGTATTAAGTAGCAAGATGGATCAATGTCAATTGATGTAGTCAGATACTAGAGTGACAGTTGCAAACTAGTTGCAGTAAGGTGTTGAGGAGCGCAGATTAGTGTTGACAACAAAGCAGAAGGCTCAATAGTAGAGTCAGAAGTGTTAACCCTGCCGCTTACACCTACCTACAAGTTAGTGAGAAAAAGCCTTCAACCCCACAAGGTGTGGTTGGTGGCAGGGAACTAAGAGAAGGGACTGTCACACTAAATCCCCTCTCTCTCTGTTTAAGCTACCTCCTAGGTTAGCTATGGGGGGTGGTCCCTAATATGGAAAACTAAGATAAAAGAAATGTGAGGTTCTAGGAGAGATGTTAAAGTGAAAGTGGATTACTTTCAAGAATTATGAGCAAAATATGATATGAGCAATAAAAATCATTAACATAATAAAACCATAACACCAGTGGCTTGAGATAAATTGCTCAATAGGAATGAAAGATACATTTGCTCAAAACAAAAATAGAATGCTTCCAACAATGAAAGCAAATCAATCCTAAAATGGAGATAAAGATGTTAGCACGATAATCGATACAAGATATAAACTGATTTTAAAATATAATCAATGCTTAAATCAAAGCATATAGAGATATCTTGCACAAGGAAAATCAATTAGTGTTCTACTTGCAAAAGGAAAATGAAACAATGCTTGCCAACATAAAAATTCAATAATGACAAGTAAAATGGACAATTGCAAGTGAAATCATAAGATGTATCAGCATGAGATGCACCTATACTAGATTTGAATGCAATTAGTCTCGGTTATTTTTAATCTAAAATGCCTAATCTAAATAAAAAGTCCTACAATTGAGCTCTTACCAAAGGGTAAAAATTGGGGCAACTGTAAGAAAGAGGGGGCGAGGGCACGAAGGTGTCATTAACGATATCCATCCCCCGAGTCTTACAAGCCAACGTGTGCCATCGATCCTACAAGGGGACAAACCACCTTTATAACTGCAGGGTAAATGAGCAAAACCACAAATGAGTCTATAGTGAGGCAAATTGTAAAGAGAGCAAATATTAGATAACTAAATTAAACTTGCTACACAAATTGAGATACTTGCATGTAAGAAATGAGTTGCTCTAAAGCAAAATATCAACTTATACTTCAAAACAAAAGGAATGAAAGGCAAAGCATCAAACAAAACTTGTAGCAAAATTTAACTTAGAAATTGAAATGTGATGGTGAGGTTGTGTTAATTTTAGAGCATGCAAAATGAGCTAAAAAAGAAAGTTAGAAAAGATGAGATGCCAAAATTAATCCACCCACACAAAATCCTCCTTTTCAATAAGGAGAAAGGATGCCTTGGGTAAACCCAAGCTCCCACAAAAAGAAAAGCCTCTTAAAGGGCTGCCCAAAAGATGAAGGAGATTTGTACAAGATGAGAGCTAGAAATAGCTAGAATATCCCTCCAAACTATAGCAACCTCAAAGGGCAATGAAGTCCTTCTAAAATCAGAAAATTACAAGCTCCCAAAGGCCCACAGTCTAGCCTTCTTTGCAGCTCCTTCTAGTGTCCACGACCTCCTTAGAATAGATCTTGGGTGCTTGAGAGGTCCTACAAGAAAGATAGAGTTTTCAATGGTCTTTCCTCAAGGCACTTGTTGTCAAAACTCCAACAAAACTCCAACTATGGGCTGCAAAACCAAGACAAAATTAGTGTAGAATGCATATAAAATGAACAAGTATGATACAAAATAATGTACAAAACCAAATCAAGTGATGGGAGTGACGATTGAACCACATCACTTGCCTAGCTTGGAAAATGCTCTTAAATAACTAAATATATCAATAAAACACAATTTTTTAAAAGAGATTTAAATTTAGAAGTATTTGTTTGTACACAAGCTATGTCCAAGGAAAATCTCTGCACAAAACCACCTCATAAGATAAAACTATGGAAATTCAAAGAACCAATGAGAGCTCTTTGGAGAATGTGTCAAGAGTGGGTTGGTCTTGTTGAAGGAAATGTAACTAGGTTCGGTCTTCGTAAATGTACTTTTGATATTTGTATTTATTCAAGAAAAGAAATATTATTTTTATAATATATGTCAATGAGTTTCTTGCTCATTGAAATAGGTCTAGCACATGTTAAAGTGCTATAGGTGAGTCAAATAGTCAAAAGAAAATGTTGAAGACCTTAAGGGCATGGTACACCATGTATATGTATAAGAGTGAAAGAATATCCCTCCAAGCTAAGTCAAGTCTCCCCCAAAGCAAAGACACCACCAAAGAAGCCATCCGAAGAAAAGATAGCAAGTCGGCCTACAAATAGTCTTCAAGTTGGCCTTTTAGTCGGCCTAAAAGGAGGGACAATCCTCTCTATATATAGAGTCTGTCCACTCCACTATAACGTCAAGCAATCACCTCTGAAATCAACGAAGGTAGGACGCTGAGAAAAGGGTAAAGAAGGACGAATAAGGGGTCTCCAAGTGCAGCAAAGAAGGTGAAGCCTAGACCAAAGTCAAGAGGACCATTTCTAGGGCAGCTGCAGTCACACGTGCGAGAAAAGGGAACGCTGCCTGCGGTCATAAAAACAATAGTATATCATCATCACATCTCTCATCATTTGGGCTAGAAATATAGGCTTAAAGGGCTTCCCACTCAAGCGAAGAAACAAGGAAGAAAATCTAAGGTAATAGGGCTGTCCTAAAGCCTATTACAATCACACGTGCGAGGAGCAGGAGGCTGTCTATTATGTCATAACAACCCTCCCATTACAGTCTTACAATTTGGTTGGTTGGTGAAGAGAAGGAAGGGATCATCATAAGGAAAGGGTCTCATCAAAGGCATCTCTTCTAGAGAAAGTGCAAAAAGATCTAACAACAGTTGGAAGGAGGATGAAGTGTTGGGAAATGAAGTGCCGGAAGAAGGAAGTGCCGAGGAACCAAGTGCAGAAAGGAGGAAGTACTTGACTTGTGCTTGGAGGATATCCTAGTCAGGGGTCTAGGGTTTGGCAATTGATCAATAAGAAGCTTCAATAAGAGAAACTTACTAAAGGGTTTTCCTCTCAAGAGAAGAGAGGTTTTGGCACTGGAAGAGAGCCAACATCTTGTGTTCTTGTTCTTATGTTTTTGGTAGCAGTTTGATGAAGAAGAAGAAGAGCCAACATCTTGTGTTCTTGTTTTTATGTGTTTGGTAGCAGTTTGATGAAGTACACACACATGCATTAATAATAAGAAGAAGAAGATTAAGCTAACAAGAAAAAGCAAAAAGACTCCACAAATTGTGATCAAGTCAAGAAAAATCACACTACACCTAATTTCCCTTGATTCTTCAATACGGTATCAGAGCTAAGGTGACACATCAAGGAAAGGGCATCTCAAGAACACTCATCAAGAAAGGACATCTACAAATGTTGAAGCATCAAGCCAAGAAGTCTTAATCACTTCAAGGACAAGAAGGTCTACCATCAATCTTTCATAAAAAAAGACTACAAAGCAAGAAGAAGAGCCTTACATAAAGGCACCTACAAGAAGAGCAAATCAAGGAAGGACCTCCATCAAGCTACAAGTCATCAAGTAAATGTCATCATCAAGCAAGTTCATTTGGAGACTTTAAGAACATCAGGATCTAAGGAAGGCAAGCCATCAAGTCTTCAAGGAGAAAGCAAGTCCACTACATCTCAAAATATATCAAGTAAGTATATGTCCCCTTCTGAATATACATCAATGTCTTTTGCAAGGAAAACAACAAGACAACAAGTCTTCAAAGAGAAAGCAAGTCCACTACATCTCAAAATCTTTCAATTTAGTATATGTCCCCTTCTGAATATACATCAATGTCTTTTTTCAAGGAAATCAACAAATTCGTAGGTACCAATAACTTTCTTGCATGGAAGAAGAGGACTGATTTACTTATCAAGGAAAATTAACTTCTAGAACACATCAAAGGGAATGCTACTATTCTTGCTAAGGAACAAACTCAAGCCTTAGTCAAGCATAATAAGGATGAGACAAGAGCTCAAAGGATTCTAATAGAATCCATCAAAGACTCTATCATTGCTTATGTCTCCAAACTTGAAACATCAAAAGAAATCTATGACAAACTAGTAGAGCTATTCTCGGTAACCACAACTGGAGAAGTGATATCTCTACGAAATGAATTGTACAAGATGAAAATATCAAAAGAAGGAACAAATTCCTACTTCATGAAGATCTTTGAGATAAGGGATCAACTTCAAGAGCGAAGGGAAATTATGTCCGACAGGGAAATGACAACTATAGTACTCAATGCTCTACCTGAGGATTGGGGCAACTTCACATCAAGCATTTATGCGAAGAAGGAAGCCACCCCACTAAGTGAAATGTGGTCTCTATGCAAGATAGAGGAAACAAGACTCAATGCAAAGGAAGACGTGGAATCAAAGGAGAAAGCATTTGCTACTATGACCAAGAGAAAGGGAAAATTTGGCAAATTTGGTCCACGAAGAACAAATGACAAAGATATGTCCAAAATCCAATGCTATGAATGCCAAGAATATGGACACTACAAAAGGAATTGTCCTAAACTAAAGAATGACAACAAAACAAAAGAAAAAGGGAAGAAGCTCACATGACTCAAGAGGTGAAAGAAGGAGAAAAGAAGCAAAAGAAGGAAGATCCTTCAGATCTCTGCTATGACTAAGTCAAACTCTTTACTTAAAGCTTCTTTCAAAGTTTTGAGTAGTATAGGAGCATGTAGGGATAGAATAAAATTGCATGGCTAGGAACATCTTCTAGAATCTAGAAGCATGAAGTACATAAAGTCCTAAATACTCATGTAGAAAGAGCATTTATAAATGAGAACAAAATGCATGGTTAGAAATATCTTCTAGAATATAGGAGCATGGTAGATATAACTCAAGATATTCATGTAGAAGAAACATACCTAGAATAGGACTGATCCACAATGAAAGAAAATTGATCATGATTAAAAAATCTTAGGAGACCTCCATCATCAAAAGGAAAGAAACATTTGCAAGGTAAGGGTGTTCAAGATCCTATGATGGAATCTTCAAAAGAAGATTCATAAACAAAAGCAAATGTCTCATTGGGAATCCCATTCATGGTATTCAAGAAAAGGATGATATGCAGGCAAGCTAACATGGAGCAAGGAGGGCCACATGAAGGACAACCAAATGAAGCTAAGATGATCAAAGGAGAATCAAGATGAGGTATGTATGCATCAAATTATAGTCATGTTATTATGTGTATGTTATTGAGTTATGGGAATAGTTCTATGACATGGTCAAGTATGAAAGAATCTCTTTCACCAATGACATGCTCGAAGGCATGTACTACAATGTAATGAAGGTTAACAAAAGGAAATACTCCCATAAGGAGTATAAGATTGCTGACTAAGAAGCAAGTAAAGAAGAAATATTGACTAGTACTAGAAGCAAGCAATGAAGAAGTGCTTCCACAAGGAGCATAAGGTGGTTGACCAATCTGTCTATGAAGAAGCAAATGAAGAAAGAGATCACGCATGTGAAGAGCACCATGGTCACAAAGAATCTCTCTATATGACAAAGATACTTTGAAGACATCTCCCAAAAGAAGGCATGACAACTCTGACAAAAGAAGAAAAAGATCAAAGGACCCTTGACACCTGTGAAGGCCTTGGAGATATGAAAGGTGCAGATAACTGATTCTATTCTACGAAGATGTCATGATGAAGATTCCATCCAACAAAGGCACCATTTAATCTTGAAGCAATATCAGGATGAAGTCATGAAGGGCTACTAGATCAAAGCATGGGAACAAGCAAGTACAAAGAAGCATCCATGTGAAGAGCAGTCTGAAGCATAGAAAAGATGACAAGTAATAACCAGATGACAAGAACCTGATATATGACAAGAAGGCCACTTTCCACGAAGGAAGCTATGACATGACAAACTAGGAAGGAAAGTGATCGATGGATGGTGCCCTACCAAGAAGAACTTCGACCAAGGACTTCATGATATCAGACGAAGGAAGGAGATCAAGCAGCTAGAGGACCCATGAAGAAGAATTTGTTGATGAATGAACAAGTCCCTATCTAAGAGGGAGTTATAACAAGTTCCCAATTACAAAGGAACTTGGACAAGTACCTTGTGAGAGGACACTTGGGCATGTCTTCCTCAATTGAGAGGAAGTGATAGACACAACATTCTTGTCTTCACTTGGGAAGAAAGAATGGGAGGATTGGGTAATCATTTGGCATCCAATACTCTTTGAGGATGTGTAGGGCATCCAAGACAAGAATAGGCAAGATCGATATTCTTTGAGGGTTGGGAACCCAAGATAAGAATAGTCCTAGAAGGTCATACTCAGTGAACACATGCGTTGGTATGTACCTTGAGAGACAATGACTAAGGTGTCTATAAGTCATTAGTCTCGCCAACATTTTGCTTTGATCTATTGAGAGATAGAGCTATCAGTCAAGGCCTTGCTGTGTAAACAATGTTGGTTACTATGATGCTAACAGATGGATTGCCAATCTGGTTTCTCTTATGTGAATTCTTCAAGATTGAAACATAGCCAAACACCTTGTAATGTTGTATGAATACCTCCCTAGATAAGAGGGAGTGTTGAAGTAAATGTAACTAGGTTCGGTCTTCATAAATGTACTTTTGATATTTGTATTTATTAAAAAAAAGAAATATTATTTTTATAATATATGTCAATGAGTTTCTTTCTCATTGAAATAGGTCTAGCACATGTTAAAGTGCTACAGGTGAGTCAAATAGTCAAAAGAAAATGTTGAAGACCTTAAGGGCATGTTACACCATGTATATGTATAAGAGTCAATGAATATTCCTCCAAGCAAAGTCAAGTCTCCTCTAAAGAAAAGACACCACCAAAGAAGCCATCCAAAGCAAAGATAGCAAGTCGGCCGAAAAACAGTTTTCAAGTTGGCCTAAAAGGAGGTACAATTCTCTATATATAGAGGTTGCCCACTCCACTATAACGTCAAGCAATCACCTCTGAAATCAGCAAAGGTAGGAAGCCGTGAAAAGGGTAAATAAGGACGAAGAAGGGGTCTCCATGTGTAACAAAGAAGATGAAGCCTAGATTGAAATCAAAAGGACCATTTCTAGGGCAGTTGCAATCACATGTGTGAGAAAAGGGAAGGTTGTTTGCGGTCATAACAATAGTAGTATATCAACATCACATCTCTCATCGTTTGGGCTAGAAATATAGGCCTAAGGGCCTCCCACTCAAGTGAAGAAACAAGGAAGAAAATCTAAGGTAATAGGGCTGTCTTAAAGCCTATGACATTCATATGTGCGAGGAGTAGGAGGCTGTCTATGTTGTCATAACAACCCTCCCATTACAGTCTTACAAGTTCGTTGGTTGGTGAAGAGAAGGAAGGGATCATCATAAGGAAAGGGTCTCATTAAAGGTATCTCTTCTAGAGCAAGTGCAACAAGATCTAACAACAGTTGGAAGGAGGACGAAGTGCCGGGGAACAAAGTGCAAAAAGGAGGAAGTACTTGACTTGTGCTTAGAGGATATTCTAGTCAGGGGTCTAGGGTTTGGCAATTGATCAATAAGAAGTTTCAATAAGAGAAACTTGCTAAAGGGTTTTCCTCTCAAGAGAAGAGAGGTTTTGGCCCCAGAAGAGAGCCAACATCTTGTGTTCTTGTTCTTATGTTTTTGGTAGCAGTTTGATGAAGTACACACATGCATTAATAATAAGAAGAAGAAGATTAGGCTAACAAGAAAAAGCAAAAAGACTCCACAAATTGTGATCAAGTCAAGAAGAATAACACTACACCTAATTGCCCATGATTCTTCAACAGGTCTCTCCAAAGACTTCCCCTCATGCTTGATGTTTGAATCCCAATAAGATTTTCCTTTACAAAACTTGAATCAAACATTAGTCCCATATAGATTTAGCAAATAAGCAATGATAAGAAAGCTCTAGAAATTTATTGGAAAATAACTAGAGATTTTCACACCTAGAGCATACTCCTAAATCAATTGCCAATGCAAGATAGTTTTACATTAACAAATTTACAAGAGTATATGGAAATAAAATAAATCAAAACATGAGCAAAGGAAATTATACCAATAGTGAGCCAATCATCATACTCCAAAAGAAGAACAAGTCATGAATGAACCCCAAAGTCTTTTTTTGCAATTGAGAACAAGTGTACATAAGAGCAGAGCTTTCCCAAGCACAATAGCTCGTCAACATGATATAATATGAAAGCCCATTGCTCTATTGTATAGAGAGTTGGGAGCAAATCCCAATGAAGAATGACAATGGAAAATTGGATTGGAGCCAATCCCAAGGTAGAGAGACTAAACAAGTGGCATGAGGTAACAATCCCAAAGATAAATTCGAATTTGTTGAATGGAGCTCCAATGCCAAGTGTAAAAATCAAATTCTGACAAGTGGACATCATTTTCTTCTTCCCTTATGTGCCAAATTCGAATTTTATGATGGAATGACAAGTGTAGATAGGTGGTAACCCATGTGGGGACAATTTCCCACAAAAATTTCCACCAAATATTCTCCCAAATCCTCGCAAATGTGCATTAACTTCACAAATTCGAATTTCCAAGTAAACAACTTTTTCATTTAATGCCAAAAATTCGATTTTATTTGAGCGCATGCCCTTTTCTTGATTTTAGGAGTCCACATCACTTTGGGACTTCACTTTAACTCCATAATTTTTCACCTCATTTCCACAACATTTAGCATGTGTGGATATTTATTTTTCTCCATTTATTTAATTTTTGGCTTAATTAATTGCAAGATTTCCCGCTAAACTTAGGAAAAGTGGGTTTTGAGAGTTCAAAACACATTTTTAGCCTCTCAAAGTGTGTCATCGTAGAGATTCGATGTTGAGAGGTGCAAATTTTATTACTCATGCCCCACACAACTTCCCTAGACATCACTTATTACATTACAAATACAATTTTATTAGCGATTTCCGCAGTGTGAAAAATCTAAAAAAAAAAATTGACTACCTAGACCTAACTAAGTTCCACGATTTTTCTTTTGTGATCTAGTATGGTAATATACATCGACTCTAGACACTAAGATGTGTTAGGGTCTCAACCTTCAAACCATCACCTTGACTTTGGGGTAAAAAGTGAGTGAAAAAACCTAGAAAATGATTCGCCTCTAAAAAAGAAGGGATAATTAACCTGATAAAAAATACAATCCAAGGTGTACTCGTTTGCTGATCGAGTCCCAACATCCTAGGCTCGTTATAGATTCAAAACTCATCATTACTAGTATCACTTATTTCAATTTCCTGCAGGGTGTGGAATCTGGGTACAAGAAAGATGATGAAAAATAGAAGTAGAGTTTAAAAAACTCTGTTGGCTGATGATATCAGATGGTACATGTCTCCTCTAGATCATCCTTAGGCATGGAGTCTTCATATAATCATTAGGTGCCGCTCTAGTGGTCAACAAGCAACGACGCAAATTCGCTCGTTGACAATGCAGAGACTAGTAGTAGTCAGATGCTTACAAGACATATGGAACACAAAGGTACAATTGACTCGGTATTTCACATGCTTCTCAATTGCAGTAGTTGCAATAACAACAACAACAATTGAGATGGAGTTGCAGTGCAGATGCAGAGTTGGCAGTAGCATAGCAGTGTCAGCAGCAACACAGATGCAACATCAGAGTTGTGCTATGGCAGGTAGTGACAATGGTTAGACATCAACAACGTATGGAGAATGATGCAGACATAGGGTGTTGGAGCAGTTCAACACTAGAACACCTTCTTTGCTAAGAGGGAGTGTTAGTGTTTGTAACATCGAATGGTGTTCTAGTCTCGAGAATTGTTAGAGAGGCTAAGAAACACTAGGACTCCATAACCCAGAAAAGGTTTTGGGAAAATTCACCTAGAAATACCTTAACTAAATTAATTAATTAATAATTAAATATTTCCTAAGTCTAACTTAGGGAGAATGATTAATTAATAGTAATTAATTGAAGAAGGTGAGATCTCTCTAGAAACTCACGCATCGACTAGGAAATAATCTCAGCCATTGATTAAGTTTTAATCTTGGCCGTTGGAGCCCCACAGTGAGATTATAAGAAGTCGATTGGTAGATGGAGGAACATACTTGAGATCGATTTCTTTGGGCAGTTCGATTTCTCCAGAGAGAAGCAATAGTTGCTTGAAGAGTTCGAGCCAAAGAAGGGATGTAGAGACAAAGAGGGGCATGGATAATGAGCCTGGAGGAAGTGTCCCAGTTCCGAAGAGTTAGGTACAGGAGGACGGAGTTTCCTCAGTGACGTTGCGTAGTGCTCCCTCAAAAGCTTCAGAGGCAGAGTTTGATTTGGCCAGATAGAGGGTCGATTTTGTTGCTGGAGATCGGGAGAATTTTCGGAGAGGGCCAACAAGTCATTCTCAAAGGCTGGATTGGGCATCTGACTTGATCAGTCGCAGTTCTAGGGAGAGCGTATAAGTGCTTGCGTAGATTTGACGTAGAGGCTGACACAGGGGTTTTGGGGAGCCCATTTGGAGTCAGTTTTAGAGTTGGATTAGTATCAAGTGAGACAAAATGTCTCACTAATTTTTTATGGCCAGTTTTCCTATAGTGGATTGCTAGTTTAGGCATCCAGTTGTACTCAAAATTTTCTCACTGTTGCTTAATAATAAAAACCCTCAGCTGCTGCACTGGTTTTCAAAAAATAATGGTGTTAAATTTGTGTGTGTGTGTGCGCCAGTATTTTCGCAGTTTCTAGTTTATCTTCAAGGTGTTTTTATTTGTGCAGATTGCATTGTGATTAATTTGTTGTTGTCGTAGCAATAAACTGTTAAATTAGTTTACAATTAGAATAATTAATTCCAATTGCTGCAATAGAATTTAAGTAGTGAAATTTTCTCACCCTTGCCTAGGAGGGTCACATCCATCAATCCATGCTACTCTCTGAAGATAAAAAACATATCAAAGTGCTCGTATCTGGTACCGAATCAAACAACTTACTGAAGAGTTCAATCACACTGCCTCATACATTACCAAGAGAAACGGTTCTTTGTTTTCCTGTTCATATAGGATATCAAAGTTCAAAGGTTAGAGCAAATATAAAACATAAGGATAGGAATACCATATAGTTTCTCCCTCTCATGCAGAGAGGCAACAATCATAAGCTTAAGCTTGTCTCATATAGTAGCATATTCTCAATCGATGAAGGCGTTTCTGTCCCAGAGTGCATACAAAGATCCATATCGCTGATGCGAGATCTACCAAATCCAACAACAATAATCCATCAATGCAATCCAACATGCCATAAAGATACTTTTACACGAGAGATGGATCCAATCCTGTCATCAAAGAATTGTTAGCTTATTAATAAACAAAGACATATCATTCATAAGATCAGATGTTCATCAATTCATGTCCAGAAGACTTGTTTCATTCTGCAATGATGGGGCTTCTAATTATCCAACGGAAATAAATAGTAGATGTTGGGATCTCATCAAGGGCCTCTCCCTCTGAATGGAAAGCCTTTTCAATCACAATCAATCAAGACATCAACCTGTCTATCATATATCATGCCTCAACAAAAAATGTCGGATCACGAATTCCAACTATATTAGATTCTCATACATATATACATCATGGTCTTGACTCATGACAAGTCACCATCAACTGAACATATCCATCAAAGGTTAATTCACTTCATCACTTCTTTATCACATTATACAAATATTTGATCAAGGTCCTAACATCATCAAGTTAGGGTATCCGTTTGTCATATTGTCAAATTTGTTAGGACGTCATAACTTATCACAACCTTATCAAGATCAACGAAAAGATAGTAGATCAATCTTACAACCACATTAATGCCAACAAGGTTACCATACTCATTACAAGCATTGACAACAATATCAAGTTATTGCATATCAAGTCAATGTTTCTAGCCTGCTTTATAGAATCAGAATCATGATCACATGGCAGGTATTGTCTATTTTATTCAAATGTGAGATGCTTGCCAAATACCAAGGAAATTTAATTCACTGTTACTATAGAATGCACCAATATATCAAGGAGATATTTTGTGATACCTCGGGCTTAACTTGCTATACAACATTGTAGCTAAATCAAAAGCACATAAACAATATACTGTACATACCTTGTAACATTCATACACCTTTAACAATTTGTAATACTTGTTCGCCATTTGCAGCTGTAACACATTCATAGTGTTGTCGCACAGATTGTCACGACAACGCTCAGACCGGGGGCTGTCACTCTGATCCCCGATCTCTCCGTTTAAGCCTGTCTCCCGCGGCTAAGGGGGGTAGACCCTGTAGGGAAATGGATGACCAACTGTAAACCAGTTGGGTTGGGAGACACGAAGGAACAAGCACTAAATTGATTTGTTAAATAAATAGACCAGTGCCTTATAAAGTTAATGTTTAAATGATTACTTACTAAATGCTATAGAAAAGTAAACCATGTAGAGCAATCATTTATCATCAAATAACTCGAACAGAGACAAACTTTTACCAAATGAGAGAAAATGCTTAAATCATATTTTAGCGATTAAAGCTTCAAAAGCTGAAATTCAATATAAAACCACGAAATTTTAAACGCTAACCATATATGACATTCACGCTCATTCAAGCATGTTAAATCGCATAAACATTAGTTTCACATCAAAATTTTAGCCTTAGCAGAAAAAGATAAAACATGATAAATCCCTGAGCTAAGACTAAATCTGGCAAAATATTTTTATATTTTCAAATAAAACTAAAACTAGTCTAAGCAAAAAGCTAAAGGCTAAATAAATGAAACTTAGATCTAAAAAAAAATAAAAAATAAAAAAAAATAAAAAGCCTAAAAAACTATGTTTTATGCTTTTATGATTTTTATTTTTTTATTTTTTTATGATTCAAATCTACTTTAAATAAAAGTCTAATACAAATGAACTTTTTAAAATTTTTTATTTTTTTATTGATTTATTTAAAAAAAAATTAAATCTAAAACTTTATCTAAATAAATCCAAAAATAAAAATAAATTAAAATCTATCTAAAACCTTACACTAAATCCTAAACAAAGAAAAAAGAAACTATATACTAACTTTAGAAAATCAAATACTAATCTAATCTAGATCTAAAATTTAATTAAAAACTAAATAAAATAAAACCTAATATTTATTTATTTATTTTTTTATTTAAAAGTTAAAAAGTTTAAATCTAAATGAAATGAAAAATAAACAAAACTAGAAAAATGAAACTTTAAGGAAAGATTTTTTTTTTTTAGCCTTTTTAATTTTAATTTTTATATTTTATATATATTTTTAAAGCCAAAATGAAATAAACTAAACTTAAATTAATCTGAGATCTAAAACTAAGACCCAACCAAAAATAATCGAAATGATAATTTGAACTAAAATGAAAAAATAAAAAATATATATACAAAGACCAAAACGTATGTACTAACCTTAGTAATATGTTTATGTAAAAAAAAAATCAAAATGTCTATCGTATGCTGTTGTTTGCAGGTGCGTGGCAGATAAGAAAAAATACGCAGGTGAAATCGGCTGCGTGGATATTGCAGGTCAGTGTGAGGATGGACGCAGGGAAGGGCGGCAGACAACAGACAAAGAGCTGCGGGTGGAAGAGCTGAAGTATGGACGCACGCAAAGAAGGCTGACTCGGGCTGCCAGAGGAGAAAGAACTGCATGGGTGATTTTTTCTTGTTTTCCAGGTTGTTGGGAATGGAACAGAGGACTGAAAGTTTGCGTGGAATCGAACAACAAGAGACGTGGAGGAGGCTGCTGTGGTGAAAGGAGAAGAGACAACGATGAAGCTGCGTGAAGAAGGAGGAACGAGCAGCAGATGGAGCCACGGGAGCAGAGGGAGGCAATTTGCAGGTGAATGCTGATGGAGGGAGCTGCGTTTTTTTATTTTTATTTTTATGCAGATTTCTGGCAGCTGAAGATAGTTGGGGGATTTGAAAAACGATTTTGCAGTCCTTGAAAAAATATTCCAAACCCCAGAAGCTGATATCAATGAAACCGATGTAAAATTTCTTCCAGACCTGAAAAACAATTGAAATTGAAACCCTTGGACAGCGAAACAACACAGATAAACCTTGGAAATCTTCAGAAACCCTGCAACCTGGAATGAAAAATCACCCAAAAATGATACGTGCATTAAACAAAACTGAAAACGCTAAACCCAGCAAAAAAAAGAAAATTACAGTATTTACAAACTGAAAGCTCTTAAGAAGCCAGATTTATCAATAATCACAGTAATATTATCATAATTTAATTTTAATGTAAAACGCTTCAGAAAACCCTGCATGCATTCATAAAAAATATTTCGAATGATAAGCCCGGGATCAAGAACTGGCTGGGCTCTTTCAGAAAACACAATCTAGGAGTTGGCTGGTTCAGCCGAGAACTTCCCCTAACGCCCGGTAATCTGAAAAAAGGATTTCCTGCACAGCTTAAAATCAACCATTAACATAGAAGGAGAAAACAATAGTGAAACCCCGATCAAATGGAGATACCTGCCACTATATTTCAGAATCTAAACTATTATTGAAACCCCAAAGATCATACAAGATACCTCTGCCTAGATCAATATTCATTAAGCTATCATCAATGGCTGAAAATAAAATTATGCAGAAAAAAAAAAGAACAACCTTACAACATTTTGAGAAGAGTAACACTAGCAAGATTTTTAACCCCAAAGTCTTTCTTTATTGGCACCAGAAAAAATTTACAAGAGAGCTTCTTCAGCACAAGACTCCAAGATCGAATCTCATCTCAAATGACCCCTAGCACCCTATTTAAAGCAAAAATTCCCAACAGCTAGTTCGAGTGATCCATGTCAAAATGATCTCGACCGTCGATGAGGATCCAAACATCTCTTAATCTCATCCGTCGAATTTTTTAATGTATTAAAAATTGAAATTCTGCATTTATTTACTCAAAAATATTATTATTTTATTATTTTTAGGTTTTTACTTTATTTTATTATTTTATTATTTTTATTTAAATTTTTATTTATTTTTTAAATTTTATTATTTATTATTTTAAAATTTTTAATTTATTTTTTAAATGGATCCTCGAACTTAGCCTTTGGAAAAATCACCTAGGACCTAGGACTTATGAGGGGATTAAAACATTTTCTAACCCTCAAGACACTTTACATCATGACTTTTACAACTTTACATCTCAAGGGGGAGAACCCATTTGACATAGACCCTCATAAACCACCCAGTTCTGCGACACCACTATAATCTAGCAGATTAACACACTAGGATTCTCCTAAGATTCTAATGACAAAATCCATTCCGGCTTTGGGGTTAGGCTGAAGGAAAACTCTGCCGATCATAGATCGGTGAGACAAAAAACCTTCCAGAACGTAGATTATCACTAGAAAATTAGGTCCACCTAGGCAATTTACATACATGACTCAACTCTGCTAAGATTATTTACAATTCAATATGTAGACTGGGTTTACAACATAAACTGATCAAGCTGTCGATCACTATCGAATGGCACGCACATGTCGATCAAGCGCTATCCCTTTTTTGCGAAGAAAAGGGGGTGTACTGCTGGGAAGTTGACACGTAGTGGTCAACATCTGGCTCCACTTGGGGACACGTTACTGCACTGTAGGAATGTGAGAATCCAGAATCTGCACCCATGCAACACACAACAAAACATAAGTAGCGTCTATCCAAAAAATCATCATATAACGTTAAGCACAGGAAAAATATGAGCTCTTCATTTATTAACTATCTAGTAACATGAAAAGTAAATCTTAATCCTAAAACAGAAATGCTGAAAAAACAAGGAGTAAGGTTAGAAATACAGGGGATGCCCCATGGCATCAGATGTGTTCAATATAGTGTATACTGAGCATTTGCCTGCTTTCAGGCAAATCTATCAGCTGCTTGTCGGATGTGCCATGTCCAATTCTACATATGGTAGGACTTTTTCCTATCTGAAAATCAAGCTGCTCGCAGCCGTCTGATGCATCAAATCTTCTTCTCATTCTCTTTCTTTTGCACTTTTTCTTCCTGGCAGGCTGCATCACTGATGACATGGAACTTTCTGCTTCAAAGTTATCAGATGAAGTATGTAAGATATGCGTGACATGTCTTTCTTTATCCTGCATCTGATCTTTATCATTTTTAATTCTATCTGGATCACCTTCAATTAACCACCTTTCAATCGAACCAATGACCTCCTCATAGTAAGATGGAGCTTGTTGCAGCGGATGAGAAGGCTCTTGATCTATTGATTTTTCCTGGTTTCCTTCATCTTTCGATTGCTGTTGAAATTTCTGAAACTGTATTTTAATGGTGTCTATCTGACTAGATTGTTCAACCCTTATAGCACTGATTTCCCTGGAATGGTCTTCTTCCATGGTCATCAAGCAATGCTACATAGAGTTTATCTCTTTCTTATGATTTGCTTGCATGGTCGTCATATTTTCCTTTAAGCTTGACATCTTGCTTTGCATAAAACTAATTTCTGTGTCATGATTAATCTTCATGGCTTCAATTTCCTTACTATGTTGATTTTGCATGATCTCCATCTCCCTATTACGCTTTTCCAGGTGAGTGCATAAAGTTCTCACATTATTGGCATAATTAGTTTGATTTATCTCCATATTTCTTACCAGTAGCAATAGATCTTGTATAATTTGCTTATGATCTTCCTTTTCATTGTCAACACTACTATGATCTGCAATGGTACAAGTGGATGGCACATTCTGATATGAAGAATTGTCTTGGACAGCTGGACCTTTTACAAGATTACTTTCATTTTGTTGCACAATTTTAGGGGCACAAGGCGAGCTATCTGGATCACCATATCTATCTTTAAAAGCATCAACAATGTCTTGCAAAGAAATGAAGGAATCTTCAGGACAACTATTAAACCAGTTCAAAGCATCACCCTTTAAAGAATGGACAAATAGACGCATCTTGACATCTTCATGATTATATTGAGGAAGTCTACAATATATGATCATTACACAAGTGAACTTGTTTAAATGCTATCTAACAGCGACCGAATCACCACCTGAGAACTTAAATAATTTAGAAATGGCCTCTTTCGGAAAATCATGGAGATTATCAGTAAAATGACATGGTTTAAATGAATAATCCATGATGAATAATAAGGGATCAAATGGATGATAGAAAGAGATTTCTGCTCAAGAAAATTAAGAGATGAAAGAAGTGGAGTTGCCACTTGAACAATGAATCTAATTCTAAGATCCAAAAAGCAACCAACAAGTAGATATGAGGGAGGCTTCTTGTCTGGGAAAAATAAGAAAATGGAGTCGCCACCCAAACAAGAAACAAATCGAAGAGAAGTTGCTGATATGACGAAAGATAAGGTGATGAAAGAGATCCAAATGATGCCAAAAAATGTTGAATCTGCCAGCTCAAACGTGAGATGAGAAAGATGAGAGAATGATAAGAAATGGGAAGATGAATGTCGAATAAACCAAGGATAGAAAAAAACTCTTTCCCCGGCAACGGTGCCAAAAAATGTTGTCGCACAGATTGTCACGACAACGCTCAGACCGGGGGCTGTCACTCTGATCCCCGATCTCTCCGTTTAAGCCTGTCTCCCACAGCTAAGGGGGGTAGACTCTGTAGGGAAATGGATGACCAACTGTAAACCAGTTGGGTTGGGAGACACGAAGGAACAAGCACTAAATTGATTTGTTAAATAAATAGACCAGTGCCTTATAAAGTTAATGCTTAAATGATTACTTACTAAGTGCTGTAGAAAAGTAAACCATGTAGAGCAATCATTTATCATCAAATAACTCGAACAAAGACTAACTTTTACCAAATGAGAGAAAATGGTTAAATGATATTTCAGCGATTAAAGCTTCAAAAGCTGAAATTCGATATAAAACCACGAAATTTTAAACGTTAACCATATATGACATTCACGCTCATTCAAGCATGTTAAATCGCATAAACATTAGTTTCACATCAAAATTTTAGCCTTAGCAGAAAAAGATAAAACGTGATAAATCCCTGAGCTAAGACTAAATCTGGCAAAATATTTTTATATTTTCAAATAAAACTAAAACTAGTCTAAGCAAAAAGCTAAAGGCTAAATAAATGAAACTTAGATTTAAAAAAAATAAAAAATAAAAAAAAAATAAAAAGCCTAAAAAACTATGTTTTATGCTTTTATGATTTTTATTTTTTTATTTTTTTATGATTCAAATCTAATTTTAAACAAAAGTCTAATACAAATGAACTTTTTAAAATTTTTTATTTTTTTATTGTTTTATTTAAAAAAAAATTAAATCTAAAACTTTATCTAAATAAATCCAAAAATAAAAATAAATTAAAATCTATCTAAAACCTTACACTAAATCCTAAACAAAGAAAAAAAGAAACTATATACTAACTTTAGAAAATCAAATACTAATCTAATCTAGATCTAAAATTTAATTAAAAACTAAATAAAAGAAAACCTAATATTTATTTATTTATTTATTTAAAAGTTAAAAAGTTTAAATCTAAATGAAATGAAAAATAAACAAAACTAGAAAAATGAAACTTTAAGGAAAGATTTTTTTTTTAAGCCTTTTTAATTTTAATTTTTATATTTTATATATTTTTTAAAGCCAAAATGAAATAAACTAAATTTAAATTAATCTGAGATCTAAAACTAAGACCCAACCAAAAATAATCGAAATTATAATTTGAACTAAAATGAAAAAATAAAAAAAATATATACAAAGACCAAAACGTATGTACTAACCTTACTAATATGTTTATGTAAAAAAAAAATCAAAATGTCTATCGTATGCTGTTGTTTGCAGGTGCGTGGCGGAGATAAGAAAAAATACGTAGGGGAAATCGGCTGCGTGGATATTGCAGGTCAGCGTGAGGATGGACGCAGGGAAGGGTGGCAGACAGCAGACAAAGAGCTGCGGGTGGAAGAGCTGAAGTATGGACGCACGCAAAGAAGGCTGACTCGGGCTGCCAGAGGAAGAAAGAACTGCGTGGGTGATTTTTTCTTGTTTTGCAGGTTGTTGGGAATGGAACAGAGGACTGAAAGTTTGCGTGGAATCGAACAGCAAGAGACGTGGAGGAGGCTGCTGTGGTGAAAGCTCTGTTTTACAACTCGGCCGAGTTGAAACCGAAACGGCTGTTTCGGACCGAGTCACTAGCGAAAACATTGACCCAGCCAGCAACCCGGCCGGGTTGACCGAGTCAGCTATGACTCGGCCGAGTCATCCAATGACTCGGCCGAGTCATAGCTGACTCGGTCAACCCGGCCGGGTCCGTATTGACTCGGCCGAGTCATGAAAAGGACGGCTGGGCAGCGTTTTTTATAAAAAAAATTCATTTTTTTGCTGATATTTGGTAAAGTTAAGTAGGGTTTGTGGATTCCAAAGGGTAATGGTAGATTGTTAAATGCTTTTGGGGTCCATTTCCCCCTCCCAAACTCTATTTAAGACAGCCAAATGCTCTCATTTCACTCACAGCAGTCTTATGCATTTGAGTGAGAGTCTTCTTTGAGAGTTAGTGAGCAGTTCTTGAGCTTGTTTTGGAGCAGCAGTGAGGAGTCTTGGAGGAGCATTGTAGCTGGAGTGAGGAGCTTCTTGGGCAGCCATTTGGAGCAGCATTGAGGAGCTGATTCTTGGAGCAAGCTTGAGGAGGCAGTTTGTGCCTGGAGGTATTTTTTTCCACCTCTATAAATCTGTTTTTACTTAGTAAATTTTAGGTGCATATCAAGATAGCTTAGAGAGTGTTTTTAGTCAAATAAATGAACATTGAATCATTTTTTTTTTTTTTTTTCATTTTCAGATTGTTTTCCTAGTCAAAAAATGGCACCTAGAGCAAAAGATCCTGCTTGGGCATATGTTGAAATGGTTGATAGTGAGATGTGTTGCAAGTTTTGCCATAGGAAAATTAAGTCAGGTCCTGGGGGGATTCATAGGCTGAAACAACACTTGGCAGGGATTAAAGGCAATATTACTCCATGTCCCTCTGATCAAATTGGGGAGATTAGAAAGAATTTGTTGGAAAGCTTTGAAAAATTTAAAGAAGAAAAGACTAGGCAAAAAGAGATATAGGCTGAAATTGGGAGGAAGAGGGAGATACAAAGAATGATGGCTGCCAACCCCCACTATGAGTTTGAGGGTTCTTCCTCTATCCCTCAAACTGATGCATCAAACCCTTTCCGTTATGTTCCTCCCTCTTTTGCTTCTGTTCAAGATAAGGGAAAGGGTAGAATGAAGGGTGATGGGACTATCAAAAGTTTTTTCACTCACTCAGGCTCCTCTCCATCAGATGCACATGGTCCTGAAGTTAGTATTAGTAAAGGTCTTGCTCAGCCCACTTTAGATGACCATTGGAAGAAAGAATTGAGGGAGACTGCTTGTGACTACATAGCTAGATGGTGGTATGATGCTGATATCCCCTTTAATGCTGCTCGTTCACCATATTATGAGCCTATGTTTGAGGCCATACATGCTGCTGGAAAAGGCTTCAAAGGCCCTACTATGCAAGAGCTAAGGGGGTTTCGTTTGCAGAAAGAAATTAAATCAATTAATGAGTATTTGCAAGATTTCAAGGAATCATGGGCAAGAACAGGGTGTACCATCATGTCAGATGGATGGACTGATCAAAGAAACTGTACCATCATAAACTTTCTTGTCTTCTGCCCACAGGGAACCATGTTTTTAAAATCAGTTGATGCATCTGATAAGGTAAAAGATGGCCACTTGTTGTTTCAGCTATTGGATGAGGTTATTCAGGATGTGGGGGTGGCTAATGTTGTTCAAATCATCACAGACAATGCCTCTAACTATGTTCTTGCTGGTAGACTGTTAGAGGAAAAACACAAGACCATCTTTTGGACCCCATGCGCTGCACATTGCATAGACCTCATGCTTGAGGATATTGGAAAATTAGATTGGGTCAGAAACACTGTAGATAATGCCAAAAGCATAACAAAATTTATCTACAATCATACACTGGTTTTGAGTCTCATGAGGAAACACACTGGAGGCAAGGATATTATTAGGCCTGCCATCACTAGATTTGCTACACATTTTTTGACATTGCAATCTATGCTTTCCCAACATAGAAACTTGCAAAAGATGTTTTCCAGTGATGACTGGAATCAAAGCAGTTGGTCTAACAAGCCAGAAGGCAGAGAATTGAAAAGGAAAGTCCATGATGAAACTTTTTGGAGAAAGGCAGCAGAGATTGTGAAGCTTGCTGAGCCACTAGTTAAGGTGTTGCGGTTGGTGGATGGGGAAAGGTTGGCTATGGGCTTCATTTATGAGGCTATGGATCAAGCAAAGGAGCAAATAAAGACAACATACAAGGATAGAGTGGCAAAGTATGGGTCCATTTGGGCAATCATTGATGAAAGATGGAACAATCAACTCCATCGCCCTATACATGCAGCTGGGTATTTTTTGAACCCACGGTATCATTATAAAGCTAAGGAGTCAGGAGCTTTGAGGGGGGAGGTCAGAGATGGACTGGTTGATTGCATTGAGCGCATGGTCCCATCGGAGTCTGATCAGCTGCTGATACATCAGCAGGTCACATCCTTCAGCAATGCAACAGGTACCTTTGGGAAGAACCTAGCAAAGATTGCAAGAGAAGCAGATGAGCCAGGTAAACAAAAATTTCAATTTTCAATTTCTTAATGGTTTTACTTTTTTTATTAAAGTTTGTTAAATCATTTATAATTTGAAAGTTAGATATAATTTGTAATTTTGTTGAGCTTCAGCCTTCATCTAACTCATAATTCATTACACTCCTATGTATTTTGCAGCACAATGGTGGGAGGCCTTTGGTGGCCAGTGCCCTGAATTGCAAAGGTTTGCAATTCGTATTTTGAGTCAAACTTGCAGTGCATCTGGGTGTGAGCGCAATTGGTCTGTCTTTGAGAGGATTCACACAAAGAAGAGAAACCGTTTGGAGCAAAAACGGTTGAATGATCTAGTTTTTGTCCAATACAACCTTCGGCTCAGACGGAACCAATTGCTGAACAAAAGACCTGATTCAGATCCCATTGTGTTGGAAGACATTGATCCAACATCAAATTGGGTAGTGGAGAGTCGTCTACCAGAGTTTGATCCTGATGAGGATCTTGAGATTGATCAACTTGATGTTGAACATCCACTGCAGCCTGTTCAGTTGAATGCAGATCCCGATCCACCAGCCTCAGTCTCACAGCCAGCTAGTAGGACTCCAGTTGTAGGTGCTTCGCCTTCCTCTGCTCAGCCACGACAGAAGCGCAGCCGCATTTGTACTCTATCTCAGCTTGCATCTGCTGCACAGCCTAGTGGTACTGGCACCACTTCTACAGTTGCAGTTGGAGACGATGATGATGAGGAGGAGCCATGGGGCCCCTTGTCTGACTCTGATGATGATGATCCAGAGATTGGTCGAGATGATCTTGGCTCCTCTGGCAGTAGCTACTAGCCTCCTTGGTTATTTGTATTTTGTTTTGACTCTTGAGTCTTTGATCATGTATGACAGACTACAGTTGACTATGTATTTACTATTGCCATTGGGTACCACCGTACCATTTTGATATAATGGATTGGTTCATGAGCCTACTTTGATCATATGTTGTCTTCCATGTATATTATAATGTTGTGTGTTTGGAAACTTGAATGAAAATATTTAAAATTATGTTTTTTTATAAAAAAAATAAATATTTAATGTATTTTTTACAACGACCGAGTCATTGAAATCGAGCCGGCCGAGTCATTACCGAGTCGGAGTCGATCCTCGGCCGAGTCCGAGTCCGAGTCCGAGTTGTAAAACATTGGGTGAAAGGAGAAGAGACAACGATGAAGCTGTGTGAAGGAGGAGGAACGAGCAGCAGATGGAGCCACGGGAGCAGAGGGAGGCAATTTGCAGGTGAATGCTGATGGAGGGAGCTGCGTTTTTTTATTTTTATTTTTATGCAGATTTCTGGCAGTTGAAGATAGCTGGGGGATTTGAAAAACGATTTTGCAGTCCTTGAAAAAATATTCCAAACCCCAGAAGCTGATATCAATGAAACCGATGTAAAATTTCTTCCAGACCTGAAAAACAATTGAAATTGAAACCCTTGGACAGCGAAACAACACAGATAAACCTTGGAAATCTTCAGAAACCCTGCAACCTGGAATGAAAAATCACCCAAAAAATGATATGTGCATAAAACAAAACTGAAAACGCTAAACCCAGCAAAAAAAAAAATTACAGTATTTACAAACTAAAAGCTCTTAAGAAGCCAGATTTATCAATAATCACAGTAATATTATCAGAATTTAATTTTAATGTAAAACGCTTCAGAAAACCCTGCGTGCATTCATAAAAAATATTTCGAATGATAAGCCTGGGATCAAGAACTGGCTGGGCTCTTTCAGAAAACACAACTCGGGAGTTGGCTGGTTCAGTCGAGAACTTCCCCTAACGCCCGGTAATCTGAAAAAAGGATTTCCTGCACAGCTTAAAATCAACCATTAACATAGAAGGAGAAAACAATAGTGAAACCCCGATCAAATGGAGATACCTGCCACTATATTTCAGAATCTAAACTATTATTCAAACCCCAAAGATCATACAAGATACGTGTGCCTAGATCAATCTTCATTAAGCTATCATCAATGGCTGAAAATAAAATTATGCAGAAAAAAAAAGAACAACCTTACAACATTTTCAGAAGAGTAACACCAGCAAGATTTTTAACCCCAAAGTCTTTCTTTATTGGCACAAGAAAAAATTTACAAGAGAGTTTCTTCAGCACAAGACTCCAAGATCGAATCTCATCTCAAATGACCCCTAGCACCCTATTTAAAACAAAAATTCCCAACAGCTAGTTCGAGTGATCCATGTCTAAATGATCTCGACCGTCAATGAGGATCAAGACATCTCTTAATCTCATCCGTCGAATTTTTTAATGCATTAAAAATTGAAATTCTGCATTTATTTACTCAAAAATATTATTATTTTATTATTTTTAGGTTTTTACTTTATTTTATTATTTTTATTTATTTATTTAAATTTATTTTATAAATTTTATTATTTTATTATTTTTAATTTTTTAATTTTTAATTTATTTTTTAAATGGATCCTCGAACTTAGCCTTTGGAAAAATCACCTAGGACCTAGGACTTATGAGGGGATTAAAACATTTTCTAACCCTCAAGACACTTTACATCATGACTTTTACAACTTTACATCTCAAGGGGGAGAACCCATTTGACATAGACCCTCATAAACCACCCAGTTCTGCGACACAACTATAATCTAGCAGATTAACACACTAGGATTCTCCTAAGATTCTAATGACAAAATCCATTCCGGCTTTGGGGTTAGGCTGAAGGAAAACTCTGCCGATCATAGATCGGTGAGACAAAAAACCTTCCGAAACGTAGATTATCACTAGAAAATTAGGCCCACCTAGGCAATTTACATACATGACTCAACTCTGCTAAGATTATTTACAATTCAATATGTAGACTGGGTTTACAACATAAATTGATCAAGCTGTCGATGACTGTCGAATGGCACAGACATGTCGATCAAGCGCTATCCCTTTTTTGCGAAGAAAAGGGGGTGTATTGCTGGGAAGTTGACACGTAGTGGTCAACACATAGTATAGCCACTTTGTCAACTTGCATATCTGTTCCGGTTTCTTGCACCAACTTCTTCTAGTACTACTTGTACTATCTCTGTTTTCCTACACCACTTAGTACCCAGATGATCCTTAAGAAGGATCTGCTTATCACCACCTCATTATGAAGTTAGAAGTATTAAAATACTCAAATATGTAGGAAGGCTAAGCAATAATCAAAATGATAAATTTAAAACAAGAGGAGTGTCATAAAGGAATAAGTCTAGAAGTTTCTTATCTTTAACGATGGTTGAAGGAAGAGATCAACTCCCTCTTGAACCATCTTTCAAGAATCATTGTTCCTTGTCATCCATATATCAATGTTGACTCCAATATTTTCAATCGTCTTCATCAGTAGCCAGGCCCAACAAAGACTAGCCCAATAGACAGATCAAATCTAGGTTAGGGTTTCCAATCCTTGAAATTTCAGACTTTCACAAACTTTAGACTTGTGTGCGTTGATCATATCCAAGTTTAGGCATACTTCAAGGGATTCTTTCAAGCCTTAGCCTCATGCTATCTACCAAACCCTAACTCTTCTTAACAAGGGTGCCTAGGGTTTCCTTCAAGCACTAGGATTCTTTTAGGTCTCCGCCATCTTTACTTGCTTCGATCAACGATGTCTCCATAGGGGGTGATATCCATCACTTTTCTTTAGCCCAACTCTGGTACCATGTTAATTTTCTTAGGGTTATATTGTTCTTTGCTTTAGATAATTGCATTAACAAACTTTTCATAATTTATATCTTGCATTCACACCATAACATCATAACATCAATAGCAATTGTGTAGAAAGAACAATATCAACAACAATGCAATGAAACATAAAGAAACTACAAAAGAAAAGCAAGAACACATAGAGACACTAGGATTGGTTGGAGACGAGGGCGAAACCCCACAAGGGGGAAAACCCAAATTTCTTCTTCTTGTTTTATTAGATTTCATCAATTGTTCAATTGTGATATAAAGTACATCATCATGAGACATCATAAACCATATTAGGCCATCTACGTTTGTGAACAATACGAGACACTTCTAAGAGAGCCACCAACATAAGAAAAATTTTCATCGAAAGTACTTTCATATATGCCAAGATCGCTACAATATAAATCCTTGTGATATGCATCAGTGTCATCTCTAGATCGTGAGAGAGATCACTAACATCATGTAACCCAAGTAAGAATCATTGTTCCCTGTCATCCATCTATCAATGTTGACTCCAATATTTTCAATCGTCTTCATTAGCAACCAGGCCCAATAAAGACTAGCCCAACAGACAGATCAAATCTAGGTCAGGGTTTCTAATCCTTGCAATTTTAGACTTCCATGAACTTCAGACTTGTGCAAGCTGATCATATCCAGGCCTAGGCATACCTCAAGGGATTCTTTCAAGCCCTAGCCTCATGCTATCTACCAAACCCTAACTCTTCTTAACAAGGGTGCCTAGGGTTTCCTTCAAGCCCTAGTATTCTTTTAGGTCTTCACCATCTTTACTTGCTTTGATCAACGATGTCTCCATAGGGGTGATATCCATGACTTTTCTTTAGCCCAACTCTGATACTATGTTAATTTTCTTAGGGCTATATTGTTCTTTGCTTTAGATAATTGCATTAACAAACTTTTCATAATTTCTATCTTGCATTCACACCATAACATCATAACATCAATAGCAATTATGTAGAAAGAACAATATCGACAACGATGCAACAAAACATAAAGAAACTACAAGAGAAAAGCAAGAACACATAGAGACACCAGAATTGGTGGGAGACTAGGGCGAAACCCCACAAGGAGGAAACCCTAATTTCTTCTTCTTTTTCTATTAGATTTCATCAATTGTTCAACTGTGATACAAAGTACATCATCATGAGACATCATAAACCATATTAGGCCATCTAGGGCCAATCCAATGGGGTTGACAACTATGTTTGTGAACAATATGAGACACATCTAAGAGAGCTACCAACATAAGAAAAATCTTCATCGAAAGTACTTTCATATATGCCAAGATTGCTGCAATATAAATCCTTGTCATATGCATCATTGTCATCTTTGGATCGTGAGAGAGATCACTAACATCATGTAACCCAAGCAAGATTACTATGGAGCACTATCATCTCATATAACACTAACATCATATAATAAGGAGCAAAGAACTGTAATTGTCAATCTTATCTCTGTCATCAAGGGTATGAAACTGTCCCGCATCATTCTTCATAATACTGTAGGACAACACAATTATATATATATATATATATATATATATATATATAATTGTGTTGTCCTACAATATATATATATGTGTGTGTGTGTGAGGAATAGGACGCTGTAATCTGGAATGCCATACCAATACTTCGGAGAATCTCTATTGCAGAAATGCCTTACGTATTGAATACTAGTTACCACACATACTACATATCATATTGTGCAGAGGTGCCATACATCTCATACATATACTATAGTGCCGAGACTACAATGCTAATATATATACGATGTTGAGACAAACTTAAATCTTATGTTATATTGTAGAGACCATTGTGCCGAGACTTCTGCACCTCGATGCCAACAAGATCACAGAGAGATCATATTTCAGAGCCAAGACTTAACGCAGAGAGAACATGTAATTGTGCCGAGACTCAATGCCGAGAACACGTGAATTTGTGTTGAGACTTAATGCAAAGAGAAATTGTATTTGTGCCGAGACTTAACGTAGAGAGTAACCATATCATTCTTTGTAGAAAAAATGACTTGGTACCCATACCATTGTAGTGAGAATCTCTATTGCAGAAATGCCTTACGTATTGAATACTAGTTACCACACATACTACATATCATATTGTGCAGAGGTGCCATACATCTCATACATATACTATAGTGCCGAGACTACAATGCTAATATATATACGATGTTGAGACAAACTTAAATCTTATGTTATATTGTAGAGACCATTGTGCCGAGACTTCTGCACCTCGATGCCAACAAGATCACAGAGAGATCATATTTCAGAGCCAAGACTTAACGCAGAGAGAACATGTAATTGTGCCGAGACTCAATGCCGAGAACACGTGAATTTGTGTTGAGACTTAATGCAAAGAGAAATTGTATTTGTGCCGAGACTTAACGTAGAGAGTAACCATATCATTCTTTGTAGAAAAAATGACTTGGTACCCATACCATTGTAGTGAGACCATTACAAAATTTTTCCCGTCGCTGAGCGAAAGAGAGTATTTATCCTGTGATGCGAAAAAGAGAGCCTTGTAGCAATGTAAAAGAAAGACTTGAAGGACCTTAGAGCCACCTGAAAATCTTAGACGAATTTGTGCAAATTGAAATTCTGATTTGGGAGATGAACTCATGACTGTATTTATAGTTGTTTTGATGTGTCGAAGGGTCACATCTTTTGACTAAAGCCGACCTTAATTTTATTTCAAATTTGAATTTCAAAAATAAGCTATTTCCCTCTAATTAAATTTGAGCCATCTTGGAGAATTTCGAAGACAGGAGAGGGCTAGGGAATTTCTACCTAGTTGGCAAAATTTAACATTTTCCTGCGTCTTTAGCCTCTCAAACTTGCAATTAGCTCTCACAAGTATGTTGGAATCTCTCCAAATGAATATGTCTTCGTCTTCTCCCTTAGGCTATGTTGTCGCGGCTCCTTTTATAATTTCAAATTGAGTAGAATCCCTAACCCTTAATCTCCAAAGTGATAGATGGCTAGGATTAAATATCAACCCACTTAAGTCAATGGCTAAGATTAGATCTAAATCCCTTAAATAATTAAATATTAATCCTTAGAAATTTGCTTAATTAGGCAACATCAATCAATTAAATTAATTAATGTGGTTTTCATAAGTTAGGAAATAAATTATATTAGTTGTTCCTCTCAAACAACCACCCTAAAAATGACTTTTTCTCTTCTTCTTCTACATGCAAGACACTAACCTATGCAAAGGACCTTCCAAAGCTACACAATCAACATACCCCCCTCATTAGTCATGATCCAGTTTCACAAGCATTTGGTGCTTCATATAAAGAAAAGAACTCTTGAAAGTTCTAACCCTAACGAGAGAAAAAATGCAACATCTTAAATGGGTATTGGAAAATTATAAAAACAAGCTTGGGCTCTGTTGCCTCAAAATCTAGTAGGTCTTGTGAAGGTAGCTCACAAGACAAGAACTAGACCAAGGGACAACAATATGAGGTGTGGCCCATTGTCACCACAACCACTACCTCCTGCTCTTTAGTGGACTTTCACCACAAGGGAGGCTTCCCTATATTAGGTCACCTAAAGGATATATTTAGTCTGAGGGAAAAGATGACAAGATATGCTAAGGAAGGATGCCCTTCTTAGGAACAAGGTTCAACTAACACAATTAAGGCAATGCGCATCCTCTAAAAGGCCTAGTGACCTAGGTTTAGAGAATAAGCAAGGTTAATGGGCTTATCTAGGATCACAAGGCCAAGAAAAGACTTACAATAGATGTATGCTCTCAATTTATGGCACAATAAGCCTTCAATAAGTTTCAAGTTGAAGCCTAGGGCAAACTAGGGCTTTTCTAGGGCAAAGATTTGCCTAGGGCAAACTAGGGCTTTTCTAGGGCAAAGATTTGCCTAGGGCATATGGCGTTTACTCTAAAATGGATGAATTAGCCATTGAAAGAGGTTGATTTTGAGGCAAATAGCATTCAAAGAAGTGTTGAATATCTCAACTAAGGAACGTTGCAAACCCTAGTTGAAATGGATGCCCTAACCTTGTAGAAAAAATTAGTTGTTGGTAGCTCTCACTGTTTCAAAATTTTTGCATGGTTTTCATTCCCACAGTCCCCAAACTAGAAATATGATATAAATGTTTTAAATGCAAATTTAATTGAAACACTTACTAGCTACCTCTACCATTTCTCTGTTCAGATGATATGAAATAAGTGAGCAAGCTAAAACACATTAAATACGCACTGACACAATTATTTTTGGGCAACTGACCCTGGAAAAACCCCACAGTGGGGAAAACCAGTTCTTCCAGGAGGATTTTATTGCTTCTTAGGGAAATAAATACACAGCTGAAATAAGAGCTTATCTCCACTTTTTGTACTTGCTGATGTCAGTCAGATATATTAGAACTTTGAGCCTTCACAGTCTTTACCCAGACTGATTTATTTGTCTCAAAACAGTGCTTATACTCTCTGACATTTGCATCAATTTCTGGGCCAAACTCAGCAGAAATTCATCATGAAATTTGATCCTCAACCTCTGCCCAGAAAACCTTGATTTTTGTGCTGCTAAAATCCTCCAACAGTGCTGAGAATTTTGACTAAGGTACAACAAAGATTCTCCTTGAAATTTCTGTCATAAAACTGACAAGAACTGCCTCGAATTTCTCACTACAGGAACCCCGAAATTTGCGCTGGCTGCCACAGTATTTAATTCAGACAAGGACCTCCGAAGTTGTGCCAGAATTCCTCTCTCTCCTGCGAGTTCTGATGGATGATAAAAAGGCCTTTAAACTCAGGCCAAAACTACTCCACAAGTTGCCTTAATATTCACACAAACAGCTCGAGTTTATAGCCTAAAAAAATGGGCCTGCATAGAAATATGTGCCAGCAGATATCTTGGGATTCAAACTCCTTAGATGTTGAAGTTTCTTCCTGTGTTAATGGCTGGAGCTGCCTCCCGGAATCTCACTGAGGCTCACTCTCAGCTCTCCCACAAATCAGACAAATCTCCTACAGAAAACATGGCCCTGTCTTCACTGAAAACTCGGCCTCAAATACTGGTCCGGAATTCTAGGAGCACGTACCAGTGCTGTAGGAACCTCACGTTCAATGGTATCCTTTTGCGGTGTATTCTCTTCCTCTTTCCCTGCAATTTCTCAACCTCCTTCTTTAGCAGTCTCGAGCTCCTCTCAAGCTGCCTCCTATGCCCTTTTCTTTCCTTTGAGAAGATTGAATGAGAATCATGTTTTCCCTTTCATTTTTGTCTTTCATAGGTGAAAGAAACCTAAACCTAAAGATTTCATCTCATCCCATGAGATCTATGATTGAGATCAAACCCCCATTTGACCCCTTTCTCATGATGACCCCCTCACTTGAAACACTCCTAGTACCTTTTAATGTTTTAGTACCATGGTCACTTTTTCTCACTTAAAGTGATTTTTAACTCCCTTTAACAATTATAGAACTGAAGCTTTGGGTTGGTATGAATCAATTAATTATAACATTGCCAGCAGGTATTCAGATATAAAAGTCACTTTAATAAAATAAAGTGAACTTAGTACTTTACTGATAAAGTCACCTTAATAACCCATTTGACTTTAATAAATTAAAATACAAGGTGCACAACTCATAAAAGGTACTTTAGCTCCTTGGCATTAATAAACACATAATGTCAAAGGATATTAATGTGTTTCCCTAGGCCAAAAGGAGAAATGCCTAGGAAACACTTCCTTGGTACCATTTTTCTCAACAACCCTAGCTAGTATCTCTACTTAAGAGGTAGAAATTCTAGGTTTGGGGAAGAAAGGTGTTTTGAAATTAAATTTTGAGGGTGATCAATAATGTGATCAAGGCTAGTGCCTTCACCTTGGGTGATGGATTCTATGGGATTCCTAACTTAAGAGAGATAGTAAACCCTAGCGATGAGTAAGGGAATATGAAACCCTAGGTTTCAAACCCTAGCTATCACTTTTGTGAGGGAGCAAAGTCAATGGGGAGAGCTTGTTGAAAGATTCACCCATGGGATTGTGATACAAATTCTATAAGCGGGTAATGCATGTGATAACATTACTAAGATTCCATATAATATTTTTCAACAATAACTAGCACAAATAGAAACCCTAGATAATTAACCATTCCACACAATAGCCACAAAATATAAAGAATCATAAAACACAAGGTGCACTTGTTGATTTGTGTAACTAGGTTTGGTCTTCATAATGACATATGTAATCATGTTTTTATGTGTTTGATGTAAAGAGAAAAATAAATTTATTATTGTTATCCTTGAGGCATGGGTTTCATGCTTAAAGGAAATTTATTTTTAGGTCAAGCACCCATTGAGTGCTTATAGGGCTTGTCATTGAGTCTACAAGTCAATTGATTCATTGTCATGGAAGACCTTTTTGGGCATGTTACATATTGTAAAGAAAATTTATTTGAGTCAAATAGAGTCAAAAGACCCTCCAAGACCTTGTTCATATGCAAGTAGCAAGTCAGCCTTATCAAGTGATAAGTTGGCCTAGGGATAGTGACAAGTCGGCCTTCTAGATGTGTGACAAGAAGACTATATATAGGAGCATTCGGCCTCATTCAAGGACATCGAATCAGATCACAAAATTTCAATAAGAAGACAAGAATAAGCCTCATATCCAAGCGAAGGAGGAAGCATTAAGAGAAGAAAATCGAATTATTTTGGACTGCTTTTGGGTCATCACTCTCACACGTGCGAAGAGGAGCTAGGGCATTTTGAAGTTGCAACAAATCAAAATTGTAGTCATCAACAAGAGACGAGTTTTGGGTCAAAAGGAAGTCTCCCTTGCAAGTTGAATTGATGAGGAGGAGAAGTCATCTCAAGTGAAGGAGAGAGGAGGACTAAATAACCATAATTCTCTCACATGTGTCACCTAAGGTTTCTGTAGCAAGGGCCAAAAACTCCAGGTTGAAATTGCAGGTCCGAAATTTTGGTCAAGGTAAATTGGAAACTGCTGGAAGGCAAGTTTAACTTGGGTTGGGAAACTGCTGCAAGGAAAAAGTTTGACTTGGTCTTGGAGGGGTCTTGGTCAAGGGTCATAGGTCTTGGAATTCGTCAATTGAAGTTCTATAATAAGAGAAGAGTTCTTGTGGGTTTTCCTCTCAACAAGAGAGGTTTTGGCCTTGGCTAATCGCCTATATCTTGTGTCATATTGTCTCATTGTTCTTTATGGATTGGTCGCTGTTTGATGATAAGAACACTAAATATAATCAAGTGAAAGAAGAAGCTAATTAAGTTAAGTAAAATGCATTGCAAGCAGTTATCGAAGTAAGAGAAATAATTTAATCTAACTGCCCTAGATCTCTCAACAACGCTTACAAGATAGAATACATGGATCAATCCTTTATTGCTCCAAATTCAAAATGACATCTGGAATAGCAAAGAATAGCTCCATAAGCAAAATTTTTTCAACAGATCACATCTTCACAAGATAAAATGTCAAATTCAATTAGGCTGAAATCTCTAAGCGGGCCAAATTAGATCACAAGTGACGATGAAAATGAAATGAGGCTAGCCTCTATCTATATGAGGTTTAGCTCTCCTAATTTAGCCTATTGAAGCCGCTAAGTTTGATCATTAAATGCCACTAGGTTACAAGACAACCCATTAGCGAATGATAAAATAGGCATAATAGCCTGCATGTGTGAGCCATAGCCTCTTAGATTGTTGACCATAGTTTTTAAAACCGATTAGTTCAATTTGGAAATTAGTAAAACCAGTGAGTCAGCTAATCTCAGGATCGAACTGGCTAGTTGGCACCTAGCCCGTCCTGACTGGTTGATTCCATCACAAACTGGCCGGTTTGGGTGCTGCATAATGGATGGAAAGATGGGACCCATGGGTGGTTTTTGGGGGTGGTTTTTTCTAAACCATGGGTAGATTTCCCCCCAAATTCCCCCCCCTAAACATATAAAAGCAAGTCCAAGCTCCTATTTGACTCACACATTTGATTTATAGTGTTTGTGAGAATTTGAGAGCTTGGACAATGCTGCGACAACATTGAGTTTTGGAGCAACAAGAAGAAGTTTGGAGGTTCTTTGTGTTGAAAAGTGTAACTAGGTTCGGTCTTCATAATGATGTGTAATTGTGATTTTATGTAATTGGTGTAAAGAAGAAAAATAAAATTATTATTGTAATGCTTGTCTCATGGGTTTCATGAGCAAGGAATTTGATCCAAGGGGATATTGGTAGCCACCCACCTATTCCACCTAGACTGACAGTGGGTTTTATATTTTTCCTTGTTTATTCCAGCATTTACTATTTTTTAGCAATTTTTCAGGTCCTGCACATCCAGAGCAGTTTTGACCCCCTAAATGAGGTTTTTTTTAGGTTCGCAACAAGCCCGTAGCCACCACAAATCCTGTAGTACTCGGAGAGACCTTTCCAACAAGGTATCATACGTGCCAAACAGAGATAATATGAAGATAAATACATAAAGTGGACCACGCTACGACAGGGAAGGGACCAAGATGTGCCGGAGTTCACAAATTTTTTCCATATCCTTCGCATGAAGTTGGGTATCAAGGATTTTGAGCGACATTTGGTACTCAAGTACCACGACTGTCTACACAAGTACATCCAGGATGAGATGGAATTCTTGGACATCTCCTCGCTCGGCACGACATACCGATACGCTATCAAGATTGAGAAGAAGTTTAAACAAAAGAAGCGAGACTTTGGATCTGCGAATCCGAAGCAAGGAAAAGGTGCCCCCAAACCACAGAGCAAAGGCCAAAGCCAAGGGGGGGGGTGACCCAGGACAACTCGTTGAATCCGCAAGCAAAGAACAACACCATGTAGACAAAGAAGGACACGGGAAAATGGTGTGAGTTCCATAAGAGCTCCACTCACAACATAAGAGTGTCGGGCCCAGTAGTCACTGGTGGCCAAGCTGAAGGCTTTCGATTCAGATGCATGTTCCGATTCTGAGTCAGAACTTGGAAAGGGGAATGACAAAGGGAAGCAGATCATTGACGCGGAGCCCAGTGCCACCGTGGCCATCACCTAGATCTAGAAGAATGAGCTTGGAGATCCAGAGGAGGGGGAATGTCTCTTCCACTCACAGATGTGGTTGAAGGGTTCTCCGCTGCAGTTCATTATCGACAACGGGAGCCAAAAGAACTTCATTTTAGTAGAGGTCGTGAAGTGGCTGGGCCTATTGACGACAACACATCCGCAGCCATACACCATCAGGTGGGTTCAGCAAGGACGAGATCTCTGCGTCAGCCAACAGTGTCACCTTCCCTACAACATCAAGCCCTTCACAGATGAGGTACTGTGTGATGTTGCTCCTCTTGAAGTTTGTGATGTATTATTAGGACAACCATACTTGTGGAAGCGACATGCTGTATATGAGTCTAGACCTTGCTTTGTGATTATTACTTTGGGCAATAAGTTGTATAGGATACTAGAGGTAGCCCTGCCTACTGCCATCTCTTTGATCACTGCAAAGCAATGCAGTAAGATCATTTCCTAGACCAGGAAATTTGTTTTCCTTATGATTCGCCCTCAGGGCAAGAAGAAGGTTGTGGCCACGACTTCCAGACAGGGCTCCTCTGCACAACAACAGTAGATGGACAAGGTCATGGAGGAGTACAGAGACATTTTCGCCTCACCTACAGGGGTACCTTTGCACTGTCAAGTCAAGCACTCCATTGTTTTGACCCCGGGCGCGCCACTACCCAATGGACTGATCTATCGACGATCT
The DNA here is from genome assembly GCA_031772625.1 of Pinus tabuliformis. Lineage (NCBI taxonomy): Eukaryota > Viridiplantae > Streptophyta > Pinopsida > Pinales > Pinaceae > Pinus > Pinus tabuliformis. Next base: position 1,640,156,268 of record CM062819.1, on the reverse strand, counting down.
GTTCTGGAGAACGATGAGATCAAGAGGCAGATTCATGAGTTGTTGCAGAAAGGGCACATCATGCCAAGCTCATCACCCATGGGAGCTCGATTGTATTGGTACAAAAGGACAGGACCTGGAGACTCTATATTGACTATCGGGCGTTGAACAAGATCACTGTCCGGAATAGGTACCTAATCCCACGGATTGATGACCTTCTGGACCAGCTCAAGGGGGAAAAATATTTCAGCAAGATTGACTTGAAGTTCGGTTATCACCAGGTGCCTATCGAACCCTCCGATGTGTGGAAGACTGCCTTCAAATCCAAGGAGGGCCTTTTCGAATGGTTGGTCATGCCTTTCGGGTTGACGAATGCCCCTGAAACCTTCATGAGATTGATTGATGACATCTTGCGACCCTTCACCAATACATTCGTGGTGGTGTATTTAGATGACATCTTGCTCTTCAACTAGAGTTGGGAAGAGCACCTCCACCATATTCGACACGTCCTTCAAACCTTGCGACAACACAAGCTGTGTGCCAATTCGGAGAAGTGCACTTTTGGCATGACCTAGGTTCAATATCTGGGGCTCATCATTGATGAGCAGGGTGTGCATGTGGACCCAACCAAGATACAAGTCATTCAGGATTGGCCAACCCCAACTACTCTAACAGAGCTTCACAACTTTCTGGGTCTTGCCAATTTCTACTGTAGGTTCGTGTTGGGGTTCTCTCAAATCACTTGGCCTTTAGGTCAAGTCACCAAGGGTGGAGCGAGAGCAAAGTTTTTTTGGTTTGAAACCCAATAGAAGGCGTTTGCCGAGTTGAAGTATCGCCTTTGCTTTGCACTAGTGCTCACATTACCAAACCTGCAACAACCATTTGAGATTGAGGCAGACACCTTCGACTATGCTATTGGTGTAGTTCTTACTCATTAGTGGCATCCAGTGGCTTACCATAGTGAGACACTTTCAGAGACAGTTCGAAAGTATCCCACTTATGATCAAGAAATGTATTCCATTGTGCAGGCTTGCTGTCAATGGAAGCATTACATTTTGGGGAAGGAAACGGTCATCCAGACAGACCACCGACCCATGCAGTTCATATAGACACAAAGGAAGTTGCAGAACAATCGCCATCTGAAATGGTCCACCTACCTACAACAGTTCCATTTGAACATTAAGTACAAGAAGGGCAACACAAATAATGTTGCAAACTGCCTCAGCCGACCACCAGTCATGGCGTTGATCACTGTGCTCGACTCTTGTGGGCATGAGACTTCGAGGTGGCCGCATCTTTACTAGAGCGATCCAACATTCGGCAGCACATACCAGACACTCCTAGAAGGGAAGCAAGTTCCAAATTTTCACCTTCAGGATGCATTGTTATGCCACCTCAGACACATCTGTGTTCCTTCAAGCGAGTGTGCCAAGATGATTTGGGAGGCGCACTACAGTTGGGTCACAAGACATTTTAGAGTAGATAAAACAATGGCAATACTGTAGAAGTACTTTTATTGGCCGAAGCTTCGTCAGGATGTTGGAAAGTGCGTTAGATCTTGCATCGCCTGCGCCATTGCGAAACCAACCATCAAGAAGCAAGGCCTATATACTCCTCTACCTACTCTAAGTCGACCCTGGGAATCTATCTCCATGGATTACATGTCGGGCCTTCCTTCTACTACACACAACAACAATTGTGTTTTTGTGGTCGTTAACAGATTCTCTAAGATGGCCATCATGGTAGCCTACAAGAAGAGTATCACAACAGAGGCCACTGCTAAGCTCTTCTTTGAGCGAGTGTGGGTACACTTTGGGATCCCATAGTGCATTATCTCAGATCGAGACAATAGATTCCTAAGTGCATTTTGGTCAAGTCCTTGGTTGATGCTGCATACCAAACTTAATAATTCCATTTTGTGAGCGTATTTCAGTATTTGGATATTAATAAAATGAAGTGTTATTTCTCCTGCTTCTCTATATTTATGGTTATATCTGAAATTTGTTGCGTTCCTGTTTAAGTTCGGATCATAATTTTATTTTTAGGGATGGCTCCCATTGTGAGCCTTTAGGATTTGTCATCTAGTCATAAAAGTCAATTTGAGTCTATGTCATGTATGAAGGACCCATATTGGGCACATTGCATTTTTGTATGAGTCATAAAAATTATAAGAAGGCCCTCCAAGACCAAGATAAACTCACCTCCTTCAAGTCGGCTTCAAAAGAATAATATAATCTCTCAAATAGACATGTCGGCTCACAATCATCTCATGTCGGCTTAGATACGTGGGGAAACAACTATATATAGGGCAGTTCAGATTCCATTTCAGTGCAGAATTTCAGAGAAGTAAATTGGTTAAGATCTGAAGCTAGGAAGAAGTGCGAAGGTCATCAAGGGGGCCTAATAACCAACGAGGAAGAAGGAAAGGAGCAATGAGATCTCTAGTGTTGTTTTGGGACTGTTTTTGGGCCAACTTACCTCCACACGTGTGAGATTGCAGACTTGTGTATTGCAGAAAGAAGGCTGAGGTATTACAGTCATAGTGAGAGAGGATTTCAGGTGAAAGACAAAGCCAAAGTGTCAAGAAGAAGTCTCCTTCTAGAGCGAAGAAGATATAAGGTCAAAGTTGGTCAAGCTCATGTGCTAAGAGTTTCTGAACTAGAACTAAGGAGTGCAATACTGAACCAAGGGACCGAAATTTTGAAGAGTAGTCATGAAGGAGGAAGAAGTAGAGATTTGATCATTGCAGGAAGAATCTCATCAAGGAGGATTTGTGTCTTGGTCTTGGAGTGGCGAATAGGTCAAGGGTCTTGGTCTTGGTATTCATCAATTGAAGTCTCTATAAGAAGAATTTGTGCGGGTTTTGCTTTCAAGTGGGAGAGGTTTTGGCCTTGGCGAATAGCCTACATTCTGTGTCTCTTGTCTCTTTGTTGTTTATGCATTGGTAACTGTTTGATGAAAGAAAAACACAATAATAATCTAAAGAGAAGAATCTAATCTAAAAGGTAAAAAGAATTCACAAGCAATTATCTCTCAGAGAAATCACCTAATATCGATGCCCTAGATTTCTCAACATGGTATTAGAGCTAAGATGACAAAGTCAAGGAAGGGCATCTTATCATGGGACACACAAGGATCAAATCTCGAGAAAGGCATCAAAGCAAAGATCATCTTTAAGACAAGATCTACAAAGTAGGTATTTTAACCCTAGATCGAAGAAAGAGTCTATAAAGAAGTCTTGGGATCATCATCAAGAGAAGAAGGCCAAGTTGAAGAGATCTACGAATCAAGGTCCTTACCGTTGAAGACATCACCAAGAAGTCATCATTGGTCTTCATCAAAGGATCCAAAGAGATCTCACTCTTTGTGGGATCACTGTTGAAGAAAACTATCTTCATCAAGGAAAAATTTTCTACTCTCTATATCATCATCAACATCAAGTAAGCAACAAGGAGAAGGAACATCGTATCAAGTTAGTATATTTATGTCCACATCTTAATCTATCAAAATGTCTTTTTGCAAGGAAAGTAACAAATTGTTGGGGTTTCAAACTATCTTGCATGGAAGAAAAGGATAGATTTGAATCTCATTGTAAATGAGGTTATGGAACATGTTAAAGGATCTATCAATAAACCAAGAAAGGAAGATGCTCAAGCTCTTGCAAAGTATATGAAAGGGGTAGTTAGGACTAAAAGGATTATAATAGAATTTATCAAGGATCCCCTCATCCCATATGTATCCAAACTTGAAACTTCAAAAGAAATCTATGACAAACTAGTAGAGTTGTATTGCATAAGCACTGTTGGAGATATCATCTCATTAAGGCAAGAACTCTACAAGTTGAAGATATCAAGGGAAGATGGAATAACCTCATACTTTATGAGGGTATCTGAAATCTGGGATCAACTACAAGATCTGGGAGAAGTCATGTTTGATAGAGAAATGACTACAGTTGTATTAAATGCACTACTAGAGGAGTGGGGTAACTTTACTTCAAGTATTTATGGGAAGAAAGAAGCTACTCCATTCTAGAATCTATGGTCATTGTGCAAGATTTGAAGAATCTATACTAATGGCCAAATCTGATGTGGGAGCAAGTGATCAAAGTCAAGAATATGCTACAATGATAAAAAGAAAGGGAAAATTTGGAAAGTTTGGTCCTCAGAAAAAGAAGAAGAACATGGCTAAAATACAATGCTATGGGTGTCAAGAATATGGGCACTATAGGAGAGATTGTCCTAAGCTCAAGAAGGACAATAACAAAAGAGGAAGAGAAGAAGCCCACATCACCGAGGAAGTGGAGAAGCTAAAAAGAAGAAATCCAAGGAGGAGGTAATAGATCTCCTCTATTGAGATAGTCTTCCTCACCTAAGTTCTTTTCAAGTTCCTAAGCCTTCTGTTGTAAGATATGGCTATCACGATTCACTAAATGGGATGCATCAAGGCATCATAGAAGCATTGAAAGCAAGAGCTCGGGAAATCATCATAGAGAGGCATGAAAGATGGTTAGAATCTACGGAAGTCAAGGATATGACTCTTGGGAATCTCATTGGAAACATAAGTGGTAAGGTAATCTAGTTCAAGGTTCATCATACATGTGTTAAAACGAAACATCTGCTGATGGGGATACTTTAGATCCTCAAGATTCTCCGATGAAATATTCATTGAAAGGTTCACTGATCATGAGGGGAAGCAAGTGTTTCATCAAGAATTCCAAACTTGTGGAATTCACGGAATGATAGTATGATGACATAAAAGTGAACTAGATCGAGGGATTGAAACTCTTTGAATCAAGGAAGCTGCTACAGGAAGTCTGGATGACCCAAAGGAAAAATGAGGTATGTATGCTTACATTTGATATTGTGGAAGTCATGTCATATGGTTGCGGATATCATAAATCAATTCTCTATCTTAAGAGCATGATCAAAAGAAAGGATCTCCTCCCTCAAAGGGATGCAGCAATGCATGGGTCACACATTCACTAGATGAAATCAACATAATATGTCCTCATATGAAGTATGAGGTGGTTGAATACTATTAAGGAACTCTAATTGAAAGCTTCTGGGAATGAAATGTGTGAAGAAAGGAAGGAAGAGATCATGGAATATGCAACCATGGTAAAGGAAATCAACATCTGAAAGACCAGGAAGATTTGACTAGCATATCTCCATGGAAGATATGAAGACTCTGATGGAGTTTGAAAAAGAAAGAGAACCTTGACAATATATATCTTTGGGAGATGTGTCGATATGTATGCAGGACGCTGATGCAAACTGGAAGGTGTCATGATGAAAGACCATCACAAAGGTAATGTTGATTTTAATGTTCAATCCTTTATTTTTGAACAAATATTTGGATGTGTTTATGCAGGGTTGCCGAGGGAAGATCTATGGATGTCTTCCACCATCGATACACATAGAGTAGGATGGAAGATCCTTAAGTAAACATGGCATGAAGGAAGGCCAGATATGGACTGATGGATCACTTTGCGATGATGACATGGCTGACTCATGGATGAAAATGATGGATGGTCGGTGCCCTATGTAAAAGTTCCGAACATGAAGATGTTGATTTGTGTAGCTTGGGAGGTACTCCAAGCCCTATTGTTCTAGGATTGGAGGTCAAAGCGCCACAAATGAGCTTGTGGGTTTGCAATCCAAGCTTGGGGGTTTTGCACCCATCATGATTTGGGCCAAAACTGTGAGCGAGGTATGACATGTGATGGATGAGGATGATAGTGCTTGGTGATACAATTCCAACAAATCGAGAATCGTTCAAATTCGAGTTGTCGTTAGAGAGAAATGAATTTTTGAAGTTGACAAGGTAATTATTGGTTACCAAGTCATGTAGGCTTCGTGTAAAAATAGTCCAATAGATGGGTCTCTTCATCAATTCGTTGAGCCCTCATATGTGTATAAATATGAGGTGAAGGGATGTGCTTTAGAGCATCCAAGTTTGGGTAATACGCACCAAAGGTAGCTCTGAAATTTTTGTGAAGGTTGAGCCACAACAAAAGGAGGTCGAGGTACAACTATGGGGAAACCGAGTTGCTGTAGGTGACAACGAGGTGGTTTTAGGGCTGTCTAAGGGCATGTTTAAGGGTTGTCTTAATGCAGGTTGTTGGAGGCCATAGTCTAAAGGAGCAAGGACTGGTGTTAGGAAGGTAGTTGTGGCATTGTTTGAGGAGGACCGCAGCTATAGTCAACTGCTGGGCTAGGCTGTAGGCCATTGACATCAGTTGGAGGCCCTTAAGGGCAGCGTCTAGGTGGACATAGCAAGAAAGGGACATCTGTTGGAAATACTGAGAGGGAGGGGGTGAATCAGTATTTATTTTTCCGACTATTGTTTTACCAGTTAAAACATTTATATTTAGAACACAAGTTGAACAACAAGAATAAATGCTTTTATTAAATTAACCTTTGCAGTAAAATAGATACAATATATAAGTGGTTGGAATAAGTTTCCAAGCACCAACTTGGACTTTTGTGAGGCTCCAACCCCCAGAGCACCAACTCTATTTCGCCAAGGCAACAATCTTGGACTTAGGAGCACCAACTCCCAAGGACTTCAATCCTTCCAGTTCCTGAGACACCAGTCCCAAGGACACCAATCCTTCTTACTTCTAAGGCACCAATCCAAAGGACTCCAATCCTTCTTACTTCTGAGGCACTAGCCCCAAGGACTCCAATCCTACTTACTTCTGAGGCACCAGCCCCAAGGGTTCCGACCCAATCTTGTCAAGGCACATTTGATAGTAATGTTCTGCTCTCAGAACTCTTCATTACTGAGTTCTGTCTGTATACAACTTCACTGTAGTCTCCATGCTACAACATCAATGACAACCAATCTTCCTATGAAGGAGTCTTTACAACTCTTCATACTGTCCACACAGAGTCTCCAATAGCCTTCGTGCTCTCTGATAATGTCTTCACACAGCTTTAGTTAGTCTACTGTTAGCTGCACTAAGCTCTGCATAAAGAACAACTTTCTGTTCAAGCATCTAATGTCACAGTGAATGCTTCAGCATGACTGCTTCTCTACTAGCTACTTCTCCCTTCAAACAATGTTAGACAAAACTTTATTCACTACATCACAGAGTTATTCTTCACACTCCATTGTATACCTGATTAATTCATCATAGGTTTGAGTCTTTCACAGGGTGATACGATCAACAGAGATGCTCATCCTTTGAGTGCCTCCTATCCTGTTGGTCCTTCGGCCCTTTCTTGTTCTGCTGGACCCTACTGCTGCCTCTGTTTCCTCCAGCTTATTTCAACAACACAACTACCACTTTCAACGCACACTGTTCTCTGCTTTTGTTGTTGTATACTTTCCTGATACCGCTGACTATCGTTTCCTATTTTTCGCTGGCTCTTTGGCTTCCTCCTCGGTCTCTGTAGTTTCCTTTGCCTTGCTTGACCTTCAGTCGCTGTGGCTTCCTCTACGCTGGCTTATCCTCTTCGACACTTTGGTTTCCTCTGCGCTGGCTTGTCCCCTTCGTGCTCACCAACACTCCTGGGACACGTTGATTCAACGACGAGGACCGAATAATACATAGAGAACACATATTCCATGTTAAAACTGTAACAACGCTCCTTTTTTCAATCATCATAGACATACATAAGACTTTATAGTTTAACGGAGAGACTGTACCAATCAGGACGACCCCTACCTGCCACGTCACCATCGCAATCGCAGTCGGCTTTTGTTCAGGCCTCCTGAACTATCGGGTGCGTTTTATATGCATCTTTGGCCTTTTTAACCAATTATATGTGTTAATGCCACGGATCGAGATTTGGCCGATCGGACGGTCAGGATTTAATCGCCATATCGACGATCGGCAGTCGCAAGGCCCTTATATCGACGCTATCCCTTGGCGGAGGTCCGATGCGATATTGCTAATCGCTATCGGCGATTGCAATGGGCCGCTTAACACTTTATAACTCCCGCTCCCGAAGTGCCGATGCGATATATGTCGGCAATCGCAAATCGCAAAGGTTCAGGTCTAGACCTTAACGTAGACCACTCACTTATAGCGATGCGATAATATGTGCCGGACCCGATAAGACTCAACACTCCCGTGCATAAAATTTCAAGTCTACTTTCCCGAATCCGCTAAGTGTTTAGTGTGATGATAAACAAGTAAATACACAGGGGTGATGCTATATGGGTTCTATGGATCCGATAGCGTTAAAACTTCCGCCTATAATAATTTCTAATACACGTATGATTTCCGCCTCTGATAGTGTAAATGAATATATATATATGAGTTTTGGCTTCCGATAGTGTATTTGTGTATATATATATATATATATATATGAGTTTTGGCTTCCGATAGTGTATTTGTATATATATATATATATACAGATTTTGGCCTCTCGATAGTGTTAATGCAATATAACTAAGTTATCTATCTCCCGATAGTGTATGCTTTGGCATTCTTGCTCCGATAACTCCTGGTAGGTCTGCCTACTTCCTCCGATGGCTTCGATAGCTCTGTTTGTTTCCTCCATTGCTCCGATAGCTCTGTTTGCTTCCTCCAATGGCTCTGTTTGCTTCCCTGTATACCATTTGCTCCTCCGATATATTCTTCTATGGCATATATATATGACATATATATATGGCTCCTCCTGTAGCTCTGATTGTGGCTCCTCTTGCTCCAATGTGGCTCCTCTGGCTTGGCAATGTCTTTCAAAGTCCTCCTCTGATACCTTCATACCTTGATGGCTTCTGCCTTTTCCGATATGCCTCTCTTGCTCTGATATTTTGCAGTATGCCTCTCTTGTTGACTCCTCCTTTAACAGACTCTTGCTTATGGCTTGGCTATCCTGATGGCCTTGCTCTTGTCTCTTCATGGATCTACTCTGCTTCCCCTTGGCTTCATATCATCATCTAGTATCTAGAATATTGCCATATTGACATCAATGACAACCTAGGTCAACAATCTCCCCCTTTGTTATTGATGGCAATATTCTTCTTCTCTCCCCCTTTGACATCAATGGCAAAGGAGTGCTCTGGGACTCCCCCTATCAAACTGCTTCTGTTCTTCATGAATGGTAGATCTTCATGGGTCTGTGACTCCCCCTGTCATAGTGCTCTTCTTCTTTTTACTCAAGATAGAAGGATTGATGCTTTATCATCAATTAGCACATTATTCCCTCTTCATGTCTCAGAACTACTTTATCATGGCTTCAACAATACTTAAAGATGCTCTACTTCAATGCTTCCAATCAGATTGCAAATATCCATACACCAAGTGTCCAAGTTCAGGTTTTTATGCTTCAATCTAGATTTTTATCTCCATAGTCAAAATTGAGAGGCCTTCATAGTCCGAATTAAGAGGAAATGTCACTGAACTTTTATTTCTTGTTATCTTTCTTCAGATCTGAGTTCCTTTGTGTCTCTGTGCTTCTCCTTAAGTCACTGCCATCCAATTTTCAACATTACTGCACTTAGATGAAGTGGTGAGAGGTTGTGCCTTACTGTTGCTATATTTTCTCAGTGACCAGTCTTTAGCATAAGTTATATTTGACTGCACAACGTTCTCCTTTCTATGAGCGATCTTTTCCTTGTGTTCTTGTACATATCTCAACAAGTTATTTCCCTAGCAGATTTAGATATCCAATCTGTGACTGTCTTTTAAAATCATTCTGTTGATTTGCATCTTTTTGCAATGCTTCAGTTTGTTATATGCTGCCAGCGGCTCTTACTTCAAACTCCATTCCAGATGTATCTGTTTGTTTGAAGATTGCCTCTATTAGTGTCCATAATTTATTTGTTCTCACATTAAATCCCTGAGTCAAGACATTTAGCATCTGTAATATCAGCACCATAGTTATTTGCCCTATTTCTCTAGCATTAGATGACTTTCTCTGTTGCTCCAAATACTACTTAGTGATTAAGTGGAAAGCATCTTTAACAACAGTCCAAAGAATGGTTACAAGATCATATTCTTCAATGGAGTACCCCTGAGAAATGATCTTTATCAAAGAATGACTGTTAATATAGCTCAACAAGGATTTCATAGGGACCCTTTCACTAATAGCTTCTGCAATAATGATCAAGAATCACAAGCTCCCCCTAACTGTATGCATCATCTCTTTTGGCAAAGTCTTCCCATCAAATGCTTAGATTGTCAAAATTCAGGCCAATGACATATGTTGTTGGCTGGAGAGTTCAAGGGACTTTCGGATTGTATTTTCTTCCTTCTCCATACTTGTGTAACTTTCTTCTTTTGCATGGTTCTAGCTTGTGTAAGAGCCCAAGTTAAGTTACAATCACGTGCCATATGACCAATGTTATGACACTTGAAGCATTCTACATTGTTCATGAATAAGAATTCATGATTTCTTCCTGCAAAATTGTTTCTTGGAGATTGTTGGGGACCATAATATCTATCTCTATGAGATGGTTGGGGACCATAACATCTATCTTTATGATATGCTTTACAGTGTTTTGCCATGTGACCAAAGTTTGTACAAGAATAACAATAACCAAAAAATGAACTTTGGTACCTGGGAGATGGAGATTTCCTTGATGTACTTCTGAAGCCTTTTTGCCTTGAGATCCTTTGATGATAACCATTGCCTCTTGCATCTTTGACATCATCTACATTTCTTCTTGGAGTAGGATTTCTTCTTGGGGCAAGATTTCTTCTTGGAATAGGATTTCTTCTCTTGTAGCCTTGATTTTTCTCCTTGACTTTGCTAGAACTGGGAGCATCACCATTTCTTTCTGGCTTCTTCACATCCCTTTTCTTTGAAGCATTATCATTCTTGTTTGAAGATTCACCTGCATACCCGAGACCTGATTTATCAAATGGACATCTGTGATAGCTGATCATGTCATCCAAGGCTTGAGAGCTCTTCAAGATTTTGTTCATCCCTTCATCGTTTGTTTTGAGGAAGACAATCTCTTCTTCCAATCTTTCACACTCATTATTCTTCTTAGCAAGTTGTTGGAGGGCAGCGTGTTGGCTACCCAAAGTAGCCATAGAGCAGCAGACAAGAAGGATGTTGTTGGTGCGTGATTGGGTGAAGTATTGCAGCCTTATGTGAAGCACTTTGATGAACGAAAGAGGCTACTAGAAGGCAGATTGGAGCCGAGACTTGTGTGTGGAGAAGGAATTCTACAACAAATGATGGGCAATCCTCCTAGCCCATGTTCATTGTGGGAGATGGACATCTTGCAGTGATAGGTGGCAGCCCTCTGTGCCCTATGTTTGTCTTCATCAGAGCACTGTAGGAAGACCATAGTGGGCGGAAGTCCCTAAGTAGCTGAGGAGCAACAGTGGGTAGTTGAGAGTTGTTCACAAGTGGAGCTGTGAACAACTCGATAGGAGGCTCGATGTGTTGTGGCCTTGATGGACAAAGGCAGAACTAGAGAGCAGATTGGATAGTTGAGATTCAGTGGCCAAATGGACTTGGAGCATTGATAGAGGCAGGAGCTGCAGATTGGGAGCCAAAGGACCGAGCAGGTACAGGGTACGACCGAGAGGAGCTGAGAAAGAGCGCTACATCAACCATATGGTCAGAGTATCTTGTTGAGGGCAGATTGGTTGTCGATGGATTGACAACAAGCTTAGTTTTGTATGTTGTACTAAGGGCCATTATCCTTGGTACGAGAGCCCTAGCCTGTTGTATTATATGTTGTTAATATAACGAAGTTGGGTTGAAAAATTAAAAGCTGTCTATGTTTTGTGCATATGTGATTTACTACTTTATATTTCCGCTATACAAAGTAGTTTATGGTTGAGATTCTTGGTTTGGTAGCGTTGGTGATTTTAAGACTCTAACCTAGACCCAAGTTTGTGGAAATTCAACAAAAGACTCCTAGATAACGAAAAAAAGTTCATGACATTGTGACGAGGAGTTCTTCAAGCAGTTGGTTGTCCCATCATCTCCACTTGAGGAGCTGTTGTAGGTCCCTAACTAAGAGGGGGCCTTGAAACAAGTTTCTTACTTGGAAGAAACTTGGAAATTTCTAAGCCAAGAGGGAGCTTAGGTACATTCCTTTTGTAGGAATGAGTACATTCCTTTATTGGAATAGATATTTCCTCCCTAGTTAAGAGGGAGATATAGGGATATCATTCTTGTCTTCACTTGGGAAGACAAAATGGAGGATTTGGTAAACATCTAGCATCCGATACTCTTTTAGGATGAGTTAGGGTACCCAAGATAAGAGTCGTCATAGAGGACCGATATTCTTTGAGGACTGGGAATTCAAGATAAGTATAGTCTTGGTGGAACACACCCTGAGAACTTGGGTGGGGTATGTTTCGTGAGAGACAATGATGAGGGTGTCTATACATCATTGGTCTCGCCCGCATTGTGATTAGATCTCGTGCATAGATAGAGCTGTTAGTCAAGGCCTTGCTATGTGACAATGCTGGTTGATATGATGCTAAACAAATGGGTTACCAATCCGTCCATTCTTATGAGAACTTCTTCAGATTGAGAATGACCAAGTACCGTTATGAATACTTCCCTAGTTAAGAGGGAGTGTTGAAAAGTGTAACTAGGTTCGGTCTTCATAATGACATGTGTAATTGTGATTTTATGTAATTGATGTAGAGAAGAAAAATAAAATTATTATTGTAATGCTTGTCTCGTGGGTTTCATGAGCAAGGAATTTTATTTTTAGTGATGGCTCCCATTGTGAGCCTTTAGGATTTGTCATCTAGTCATAAAAGTCAATTTGACTCTATGTCATGTATGAAGGACCCTTCTTGGGCACGTTAAACTTTTTTATGAGTCATAAAAGGTATAAGAAGACCCTCCAAGACCAAGACAAAGTCACCTCCTTCAAGTTGGCTTCAAAAGGATAATATAATCTCTCAAATTGACATGTCGGCTCACAATCATCTCATGTCGTCTTATATGCATGGGAAAACAACTATAAATAGGGCTGTTCAGATTCCATTTCAGAGCAGAATTTCAGAGAAGCAATTCAGTCAAGATTTGAAGCTAGGAAGAAGTGCGAAGTTCATTAAGGGAGCCTAATAACCAGCGAGGACGAAGGAAAGGAGCAACGAGGTCTCTAGTGTTGTTTTGGGATGGTTTTTGGGCCAACTTACCTCCACACGTGTGAGATTGTAGAATTGTGTATTGCAGAAAGAAGGCTGAGGTATTACAGTCACAGTGAGAGAGGATTTCAGGTGAAAGACAAAGCCGAAGTGTTAACAAGAAGTCTAGAGCGAAGAAAATACAAGGTCAAAGTTGGTCAAACTCATGTGCTAAGGGTTTCTGAACTAGAACTAAGGAGTGCAATACTGAACCAAGGGACTGAAATTCTGAAGAGTAGCCATGAAGGAGGAAGAAGTAGAGATTTGATCATTGCAGGAAGAATCTCATTAAGGAGGATTTGCGTCTTGGTCTTGGAGTGGCAAATAGGTGAGGGGTCTTCGTCTTGGTATTCGTCAATTGAAGTCTCTATAAGAAGAAGAATTTATGCGGGTTTTCCTCTCAAGTGGGAGAGGTTTTGGCCTTGGCGAATAGCCTACATTCTGTGTCTCTTGTCTCTTTATTGTTTATGCATTGGTAATTGTTTGATGAAAGAAAAACACAATAATAATCTAAATAGAAGAATCTAATCTAAAAGGTAAAAAGCATTCATAAGCAATTATCTCTCAGAGAAATCACCTAATAGCGATGCCCTAGATTTCTCAACACTTTGTTATCTTCTAGAAGCTTTCTAGTGGAGTTGGCATCTTTGGGAGGAGGCTTCATCAACTGGTTTTCATTTCCAACCTTCCAGGTATGATTTTTCCCTAAATAATTACTGGATTTCATTGCTCTCTGTTTTTAATTTCTTTTCCCCTCTTTCAAGTTTCAACTTTCAAGTTTAAAAACAATAAGGAAGAAGGATAGTAGTTGATCATAGGTTTTTCATTTTTCTATTTTATTTGTAGATGTCTTTCCTTCCAAATCTGAAATTTCACCATCCATTATGGCCGCAGAAGCCAAAGACACTACATGGGTTCACTGTGATGTTGTTGATGGAAAAATGTTGTGCAAATATCGCAAGCACCCAATGGGAGGAGGGGGTATTTATAGGTTGAAACAACACTTTGAGGGTATAAGAGGCCATGTAACCCCCTGTGATGCACTAGATAAAGTGATAAGGCCTATTAGGAAAGAATATCTTGAAAAGTTTGAGAAGTATCAGGAGGCAAAGGCTAGGGAAAAAGCTATACAAGATGAATTTGCAAGGAAGAAGGAACTTGCAGAAGTTATGGCTAGGAGAGAAGCAAGTGGGTATGATGATTTTGACCTTGAAGACTCCTCCTCTATCCCTTCCACCAATCTCCATGACCCCTTTTGTTATGTACCTCCTCTTCTTGAGTCTCACTCTCAACTTCAAGGCCAAGCCAAAGGTAAAAAAAGGATGAACTTTAAGAGCTATTTCACACCTTCCTCCACCTCTGCCTCTACTACTCCTAGTGCAACTAGCTCCCAACCAAGTCTATGTCAACCCAATTTGGATGCTCTTTGGAAAAACAATGCAAAGATGTTGCTTTTGAATGCATTTCCAAATAGTGGTATGATGCAAATATCCCCTTTAATGTTGCTTGCTCACCTTATTACCAAGCTATGTGGGACATTGTTATTGTTGTAGGAAAGGGCTTCAAAGGCCCTACCATGTATGACTTGAGGGGAACTTTTTTGCAAAGAGAGATTGCATCCATAGGAGAATATTTGACTGAATTTAAAGAGTCATGGACCAAAAGAGGTTGTTCCATCATGTCAGATGGATAGATTGATGGTAAAAACCACACTATCATAAATTTCCTTGTCTCTTGCCCTCAGGGAACCATGTTTTTGAGATTGGTTGATGCATCTGATAGGGTGAAAGATGCCAACCTATTCTTTGAGCTTTTGGATGAGATTGTTACAACAGTGGGCTGTTGCATTTCCACGACCTTGGGGCTAGGTTAGAGTCTTAAAATCAATGATGCTACCAAACCAAGAATCTCAACCATAAACTACTTTGCACAGCGGAAATATAAAGCAGTAAGTCACACATGCACAAATATACACAGTTTTTAACAAAATTGTACAATATTGTACAATCACCAATCTTCGTTATATTGAACCAAATCTGAATAATACAACAGTCTATGGTATACAAGATACAATGACAAACTTCGTTGCAACTTCTATGTCGTATGTTGTCCTGCCGGTCCTTTGCTCTTGTACTGCTCACTAGCTACTCCCTAGTCCTTCAAACGACAACACATCGAGACTCCAAGAGTGATTCCACCTAACACTGCTGCGCGTTACTTATGTAGCATGTACACGGGCGGATCCAATCTACTCTCTGAGTAGGTGTAATTTCCGAGCTCTAAATTGCCAAGCTAGTAGTCACTTTTTTCCATCAAGGTACTGCACTTCGACACCAAAATTCACCCAATCTTCAGCGCGTCTTCGTCTTTTCAACATAACTCGTCTAGGGCTACTTTGGGCTATCAACATGCTTCCCTCCACTAGACTAATGATGCCCAATCCTCGACTGTGGAATCTGCTCCTAATTGAAGTCTTTTTGACACCCAAGTCAACTCCAATTCACAACTTCCACAGGCTGCAATACAAACTAATCCAACTAGCAATCTTTCTCAACACAAAACCATACTAACCTCTACTTATGGGCTGATGTGTACTGCTGAATCTTTGCACTATTGGTTAGGGCTGAAACACATCCTGCTACAGCACCATTCTCCACATCCAGTCCTCTTCCTTGACTACGACTTCCCTTTAGATATCTCAGGCCACTTCCTGCTGTAATTCTGGGCTACAAACAACTCTCCAACATGCCTCTACACTTGCCAAAACAAAGGTATGGGCTTGCGGCTAGTTCTGCTCCTCAGAATAGTCTCTTGACCTCCCTGTTTAGGATACTTAGGGCCTGCGGCTTACCAGAATTAACCTCCAGAATTGCGGCCTTTTCAACAAGGGTAAACCCTCCTCAAATCACACCAAAACCACACCATAAATCTGCCCAAGCCTGCGGTTGCTTCTCTGGCTTGAAACTTGGACCTGTGGGAGAGAGTAAACCCATACAAACACACCCCACACTTGTCTTTGTTGCTCCTCTAATTTGTGGCTTCCTTAGAGATAGTTTTCTATGAGAAGATGCACATTTGGATGATCACAAATGAATCAATTCACCTCCTATTTATACATGTAAAAGAAGGCTACTCGAATCAGTGAAGAGACATGTCTCTTGGACGAAGCTTAGATGACTTGATTGCCTATAATTAATTGTCAACTCAAAAGTTCATATCTTTGTTTCTAAAGCTCCAATTTGAGTGATATTTAGAGCGTTGGAATCGGCATGTGAAGCTCTATCACCTCAAATTTTCTCATGCTCAATTTTTTATGGTTTGGCCCAAACCCTGATGGGTGCAAAACCCCAACCTTGGGTTCCAAGCCCACAAGTAACTCTTGTGGCGCTTTGCCCTCCAAATCCCAAACCGTAGGGTTTGGAGTACCTCCCAAGCTACACAAGTCAACATGGGGGAACAAAATGTTGTGCAGGTCATCACCGATAATGCCTCAAACTATGTTCTTGCTACAAAGATGCTAGAGGCCAAATATAAGACCATATTTTGGACCCCATGTGTTGCATATTGCATAGGCCTCATGCTTGAGGACATAGGAAAAGTGGAGTGGGTAAGGAACACTGTAGAGAATGCGAAGAGTATCACAAAATATATGTACAACCACTCATGGGAATTAATCCTAATGAGGAAAACATTGGGGTCAAGGAGCTTGTTAGGCTCGCCATCATGAGATTTGCAACTCACTTCTCAATTTCTCACTTCCCAACAACAAAACTTGCAGAAAATGTTTGCTAGTGATGATTGGTATTCATCTTGGTCGACTTGCAGAGTAGGTGGAATAGACACCAAAAAGAAATTTTTTGGCAACACTTTTTGGGAAAAGGCAACAGAGCTTGTGAAAATTGGTGAGCTCCTTGTTAAGGTGTTATGGTTGGTGGATGGGAAAAAATTGGCCATGGGCTACATCTATGAGGCTATGGATTAGGCAAAGGAGCATATATGGGCAACCTACAAGGACAGAGTAGGTAAATATGGGCCTATTTGGGAGATCATTGATAATAGATGGAACAATCAACTCCATTGTCTTATACATGCAGTCGAGTATTTCTTGAACCCAAAGTATCATTATAAAGCTAAGCTA
This sequence comes from Pinus tabuliformis, assembly GCA_031772625.1. Taxonomy (NCBI): domain Eukaryota; kingdom Viridiplantae; phylum Streptophyta; class Pinopsida; order Pinales; family Pinaceae; genus Pinus; species Pinus tabuliformis. The sequence goes on along the minus strand of CM062819.1, from coordinate 1,640,139,088 downwards.
GGAGAAGATCATACTAGGGAGTTCAAAGATGGGTTGTACGAGTCCTTGGAGTGCATGGTACCTGATGAGTCACAAAGTTGGAAATACATCAACAACTCACTGCTTTCTCTAGGGCCTGTTACTGCTCAAACTAGCAAGGGTCCTAGGAGGGGGCTCCTATATGGAAACTACTAGGTCAAGGGCAACAATGGAGCGATAGCCCACTCTCACCTCAGCTAAGGCTCCCTGCTCTTTACAGACTTCCATCGTTGGGAGGAGACCCAGTATAATAAGGATCACGAAGCTGAATGGATCAATAATAGGATGAATTGTGATCTTAGAAGCCTATTCACAAGAGAGGCTCAAATATATAGCTTGCTTGCTTGGAAATCAAGATGAAAGGCTCTCTAGTAAGGGCTTAGGAGAATTCCAAGGGCTAGGGTTTGAATATATGACTTGTCTAGGAGATTCCTAGACCTCGAAATCCTTGTGGAAATTTGGATTCCAAGTGGTCTATGTGAAATTATTTTCAAAAAGTTGTGGGATCACACGAGACCAAGTGGAGCCAAAATTAGGTCAAGTGAGAGGAATTGGTCACTCAAGGTGGAGCTTGACCCAATTGTGGAAGAGAAGAGGATCAATGTGTATATATGCTTGCTAGATATATGCTGTTTCCATTCGGTAGGATCATTGTGAATTTTTTCTTAGGGGTTTGCCTTAGTTTTCGGATTTGCCTACGCCTTAAAATCCCCTTATATTGTTTTGCATTTACAAAAACCAATCTCTCGTCTGTGTTGTAAGTGCCCTTCTGAAGAAAATCTGCCATAGAAGAACCCCATGATCCTACTGAATCCTCCACTATTATGGCAGGGTGAGGAAATGAAGGTCCATTAACGAGTTGAAGGTTGTGTTTCCAATAAGAGCTCCCACCTACTTGATGCACAAGGTTTAGCAATGGCAGTGAACCCTTCACTTGAGATTGCAAACCACCGTTGTACCCTACCCCCTCCACAGTAATCAAATAGTTTGCAAATTTGTTTCCTGTTGTGTTAAGGAGTGGTATTTGTGTCTCCTCTATGTTGGACTCCTCTCTCAACAGTGGCAACCTTTCCTTTGGGTCCTCCAGATTAACCATCATATTTGTTTTATTTTGTTTTCCTTTAGTTTTATATTGATCACAAATAATTTGTGCCAGTTTAAATGAGATAAACACAACTTAAATCATAAGAGACAGAAAATAAAAAGGAGAAAACCTCCCTTGCAAAGACTGGGTCCCTTTGAGCGTTCTTTGGTCCCACTAGTTGTCTGCTGTCTTGCCCCTGCTGCCGTTGACTAGGCCAGCGTGTAAGCTTAGTAACTATTGGCTGCTACGCGTATTGGTTGAAGGTGGATGGTCTGCGTACAAGTGGAGACACACCACAAAATCTGTTGTCAATTCCCATACAATCTGCCACCCAATCTATTGCCAAATCTGTGAGGCACCACGGAGGAAACGAGTCTGTTGATGTGTACCTTTCATAGCGCTGACCATTTACTAGGCTTGCGTGGGCTTCTAATTGGCATGTGCTTTTATTTCATAGCTACGCGTAGATGATGAAAAGTGAGGTGAAGTGGGTCCTATCCCCACTCATGCACATTTTCACCTTAGACTTATATTCCATAACATTTGATTTTGAATGAATCAAAGTTTTAGCCATACGTACGTCTCATGCAACCAAAGTGGGACCAGCTTGACTTGGCACTTGGATCTTTGACTTGAGTTGTGGCCTCATGTGGTGGGCCCCACATGGCTTGACACATCATCTTTGACCTCCCTATGAATTTCCATGTCACCCTTTGACTTCTTTTTGACTTTGGAAAAAATAATTGTTTTTTCCAATTATTAATTTTTTTCATTTTTTCTCACTAACATTAGAAAAGTAGGCTTTTGAGGGGTTATAAGGTGTTTTTTGACCCTCAAAGTGGGTCCTATGATAATGTTGGGCCTTCGAGGATGAATTTCGAATAGTCACATGCCCCAAACATTTCCTAAGGCCACTTATTTACATCATTACATAGAAAATAATTAAAAAATCCCATTTTGCGGGAAATTTTAAATTTTTTAAAAATCTTACTTAGACCTAGTCAAATTCCGCGAAATTTCAGAGATAACCTAGCATGGTAATATACATTGACTCTAGACACTAAGATGCATTAGGTGCTCAACCTTCAAGCCGTCACCCCGGCTTTGGGGTATGCGGTGAGTGAAAAAACCTAGAAAATTATTCGCTGTTAAAAAGCAGGAATAATAAACTAAGTAAAGAAAACTCTCTTAAGGTGTACTCGCTTGCTGATTGAGTCCCAACACCCTAGGCCTGTTACATAGCTTTATTCATCATGCTAGTGACATTTATACAATATCCCCGTAGGGCTACAGAATCTGAGGATTGAAGAAGAAAATGAGAAGAAGTAGAGTTAAAAAACTTTGATGATATGGTGAACTGTGATGGGTACATGAAGCCTCTGACACATTTTTGGGCATGGAGTCTTCAAAAAATCTTTTAGGTACACTTCAGTGGTCAATACGAACAATTGAAGGATTTCGCTCCGGGATCTGTAACTCATCTGTGCAGCCTTAGGATTAGATGAAAATGACATTTTGGAACTTTATTAAACATCAAATTGGTGATCTTTATCAGAATAGCTCTGCGGCCAAGGGTTTTCAAATAACCCAAAGTTACAGGAAGGTTTTTGAGCCATCTCTGCTATTGTGGTTTTGTTGTTCATTGTATTTTGGTTAATGTGGGTTTCGTTGAGTTCTCTTACAGGTTCTGAAGTCTGAGGCAACGTGTTCATACTTTGGCACTTCACCTTATAACAGTTGCATGATGCATCACTAATCTTGGTGACTCACTGGAATGCTGAGCTGAAGCCATACGGCCTGCATCAAAAACAATAAGTGTTTTTCAGATTTGTTGAAGTGGCATGGGGTTCATGAATTAACTCTTGGAATGCTTCTGTGGTCATGAAAATTAATAAGCACATTCCAATGGAAAATCGTGACTGCAAACCTGTAGAACAATGATCTGAGCATCAGTCTTGAGTAAACTGTTGGACTATGAAACATGTCTCAATGTTTTAACTCTCTGCCCTATGCCTAAGATGATGTGTGGATTGTCTTGTTGTAAAAGTTCATCGCTGGGGATAACCAGTAAAGTATGAAACCTTATTACAATCACTCCTTGATATATGGCTTATGTATATAACACCCCTGGTTGATGAAAAAATCTGTGATGACAAACTGCAAGTGTGAGTTTCCTGTTACAACAATGATATGGCAAATGTGACCTTCAACATATACATACATACTACAGTGACCAATTAATAGTGTTAACACCATGACCATGATTGCACAACACGTGTTTCTGAAAGTTTGGATCGGTCATTAATATAAGAATGGTGCAGAGGATGAAAGGTATTTAACAGTGACCTGATTGTTGGTTTGTTTGGTAGTATGCAAAGCACCATTCACGTTTGTCTATAAAACCAAGGCTTATACAAATTGATATGAAACGATGCTTGTTGCTAGATTTGGATTGGCTAGCTAGCAGAGGCAGATATTAAAGGAGCAAGAACAATGGTGGCAATACTACAGTTACAACAGTGGAAGACTTGAAGAATTGATGACTTCTAGTTGCAGATGCCTATACCTGTAATTGCATGTGCTTAACAGTGTTCCATCTGTAATGACACTTCACAATTATTTAATATGGCAGCAACTCTATGATTTGTAATAGTGACCTATGTGTTTGAGTTGATGATGACAGTGGTGATAGTACATTCATAATTATTGACACCACCAGACCAGAAACAACACAGTGACCTTGTTACTTTGCACAACAGTAACCTTTGAAGTTTGAAGTGACCCAAAAGAAACCTGATATATCACAGTGTGACAGTGACATTGATGAAATGAGATAGTGACTCATGTGACAATGAGGAAGCAGTCCAAATGACAGTAAGCTTTGTGAAACCTTGATGCAGTAATTGACAAGATCCTAGTTGTAGCATGATTTATAGCAGCAACAGTGGTGAATGGTAGCAGTGAAGCAGCAGCTGGAGTGGACAACAGAGTAGCAAGAGTAGGAGGCAGTAATAGTAGCGGCAACAACAGAGATAGTGAGAGTTGTAGCAGCAACAGTGGCAGTGTTAGTGGCAGCAGTGGAGTGCAGCAACAAAAGAAGCAAGTGTGGCAGTAGTGAGGTGTGCAGGCAGTTGTGAAATTTATGGCAGCAGCAGCAGCATTGATTGGTTAATTGTAAGGGAGGCTGAAGACTCCTGCAGACAAGTGCAGACCTTGTCTGCAAACATCTTCAGGCATTGGGGAGTTCTGTACTTCCTTCCAACCTAGCTGGTAAATTGTGTATGTAATCATACATAATGTAAAAGCTTGTTTGGACGACAAATTCTGTATTGTCATTGATGTGATGATTCATGTTTCTGTTTCAATGCTCTGATTAATTAAATAAACTAATCAATTGTGAAAACTAAAGGAAACACTGATTCAGCCCCCTCTCAGTATTTCCAAGACAAACATCCTGGAGCAATTAATTGTAACATCAAAAAAACATCAAAAAATTGAAGTAGAAGTTGACATTCGCCTTTACCTTTCAGTTTAAGTAAAAAAAATAAAAAAATAAAGTTAAATGAGAATGCCAACTTTTACTTAGATTTTAATATTACCAGCAATTACCAGGGAGGGTTGTTCTAAATAGTGGACTTTGGTGAAAAGGGAGCATGGGAGCACCTCATTTTTTGAGGGGGACATTCCATAGTGGGATTCCTTGCATCCTGCCAAAAAGAGGCCATGCGGGAATGTCTCCCTTGGAGTACCCATGTTCTGGGAGGGCGAGGAACACATCCCTTACCCTCGGTAATGTGTCCATATCTAAAACTTGAAACATCTTAAATATCTATTTTCTGTTGTTTTTAATTTATCTTGTCAAATCCTAGACTCGTGTTTCTGCACATGGTTGAGAAACACTAGTGAATAGAGTGGGTTGCGTGTGTAACATGCAGTGATGAAAGACTTCCTTTTTGTTCTTCTATCGAAACTTTTGGCATTATGTCTTCCTTTGTATTCTTTGTTGGATTTTCTGTTGTTATTCCCTTTCAAAGACCCTGGTTTGATATTTGGGTTAAAGATCCATATCTGGGTGTAAGAGGTTTCCAATTTTTGTGGGTTTTCTGGGTTCCTTGTGCCTTTCTAAATTGAAACTGAAACTATGCTTCGGTAAGTACATAGTCTCAGAGTATTGGTGAATTTTATTCCTTCCTGTGGTCACTGTGTGGAATGATAACAAACAAGATTTCAACACACCATTCTTCCTTCAAAAGCAAGTCAAGGAAGGCAGAGGATAGAATTCAGATTCAACTTTTTTTGCTGTTTATTCTGTGTAGATTAGTTTTATGATCAAATGCTTAATGATAGATTTCTAACTAAAATGATCATTCTGCTTTTACTAGTTCGTCGGGGTCATTATTTTTTTTTAATAATACCAAGGATATAATTATCTAGTAATTTCAAATAGCTATATTTTCTTCTCAGTTTCAAAATATATGAGCAGATAATATCTCCATATTAAGGGCAATGAAAATAAAGTAACATTAACATTTTATTATCTGGCTGCCTTTTTGTGAAGCTTGCTGAAGTGTTCGAAAGGGAAGGCTTGTCCTTTTTGGCCAGTTGTGAAAACTTACTACCTCGACCATGGGTCATTGATGACTTGGAAACATTCAAGTCAAGCTGGATGAGGAAGTCTTGGAAGAAGGCAAGTTTGTTGAGCTTCAACTATTTGTTTTGATGTGAATTCTGTCCAGCATGCTAAACATTGTATTGACAGCTACTTTATAGAAGTGTTATATGCTGAAAATATGCATCAATTATGTTGCTTTAGTGCCCTATTTAAATCCTCGCGAAAGTTTCCTTAAATCTAGAAACTTTTTTCTTTCGTGCATTCTTGAGTCTTGACAAGGCATGTGCTGCCACTTTTTCTTTTAGAAGTTACCATACACAGAAATTATAGAAAAAGGAACAGCCCAATATATATTGTCTTTCCTAAACGTCCCCCTTGATAGTAAAACATAAGACAGGTTAATGATCTGCATATACTTGTAAACTATTTTTTCAATAGTGATTTCTATAGATTTGATTAGATGAACTATTTCTAAGAGCACCCGGTAAATATTTACAACACTGATCTTCCTATCCTGTACTAAACAAGCAATAGTTACTTTGCTGAAATATCTAAACATCTGAAATGATTTATAGGACCAAAGAATAGTTAAAACTGGATTTTTTATGAGCTTGCTTTTGAACAAATGTTAAAATTGGCAACTAGGGTAAAACTTCATGTAGGTCATCTTATTCATCGTTGATAATATTTTTATTAGATTCCTCAAGTCGAGAGGTGTAGGATTGATATAAAGATCATCCGATTCCGATAAGTATTCATGGAGATATGAATTTATTTTGATTATGGAATTATTATGAAGCCGATCTACAACTCATGTAGGCTCAGAAGCCCAACAGTCGCATCTATTCAAACACCAACGTTGTGTATAAATACAGGAGGACTTTTCCTCATTTGGACTTACTCATCTCATCACATCTCTTTCTCTCTCTACTGCGCAGAAAAGGGTTTCTCTCTCACACATGTGAAGCCGGAAGTTGCTGAAACTGAAGCTGTAACTGTAGAAGTAAAGATTGATCTGCGTGGACTAGAAGATCTCCTCATCTAAACTGCGCTGTAGGATCATCTGAACCTCCTCTGAAAGCTGCAACTTTTGGTGGTGGAATCAAGTCAATCCGATGGACGGTTTGCAAGATATCAACTGCCCTAGTTTGAAGCCGGAAGCTGCTGAAACTGAAGCTGTAACTACAGAAGTAAAGATTGACTTGCGTGGACTAGAAGATATCCTCATCTGAACTGTGCTGTAGGTTCATCTGAACCTCCTCTGAAAGCCGCAACTTTTGGTGGTGGAATCAAGTCAATCCGGCGGACAGTTTGCAAGATATCAACTACCCTAGTTTGAAGCTGGAAGTTGCCGAAACTGAAGCTGCAACTGTAGAAGTAAAGATTGACTTGCGTGGACTAGAAGATCTCCTCATCTGAACTGCGCTGTAGGTTCATCTGAACCTTCTCTGAAAGCCGCAACTTTTGGTGGTGGAATCAAGCCGATCTGACGGTCGGTTTGTGAGATATCGTCTGCCCTAGTTTGATGATGAAACCGCTAATGCTGATGCTGTTGATCTAGGGTTTGCTATTGTTGATATGAATCAGATTTATTGTACTATTTCTCTCTGCTGAATTATTGAAGATAAAAGAAGATTTGATCAAAGGGTTCCCCACACATTATGGGGTTTGTCCCTGGCTAGCCGCCATATCTTGTGTCTCTTGTCTTGACTTGTTTTCTGTCGATCGTTTAATGTTCTATCTGCACTTTACTTTATGTACATGTGATTGCTAATCTGTGGAATATAATAAGGAAAAGAAGTAAACTGTTATAAGCATAGAACATACCATAACTTAACATGGTATCAGAGCTGAGGTGAAGACAAAGCCTGAGCAAGAGCAAGAGAAATCCCCGAAGAGAAGATTGGTAAGGCTATCCTAAAAGAACTATGGGGTCCTCATCACTCTTTCCTGCTGAGGACAAGCTCCGTGAGAAAGCTGACTATCACGGATGGAAGATGTCTATCGATCTAACCCCTGAGGATCAAGGAGTGTTGGATCATGTGAGAGGCAATATTGTTGAGCCTCCATCAAATGCATCTGCTGCTGCCTGGAACAAATGGAAAAACAAAGAAATTAAAGCGAAGATCATTCGAGACTCTATCGACAAGCGCTTGGTGGCCTACATCTCTGAACTAGACACCTCTAAGGAAATCTATGATAGACTGGTGAGTTTATTTAAAGTTAATGATGCAAATCAAGTTTTGTTTCTTAGAAATAAGCTGAGAGAAATCAAGAAGGGTAAAGATGAGAATATGCAAGGATATTTCTTAAGAATCACCGAGATCAAGAACGATCTCCTATCTATTGGGGAGACTATTACTGACAGAGAAATGGCACTCACAACTCTTGGAGGATTACCATCCGAATGGTACGTGTTCAGGACTACTCTTATGAACAATAATGTAATTCTTGGTTTCGAGGAATTGATGGCTAGATGCATTCAAGAAGAAACAAGGGTAGAAGAGCAAGAAATGCCCTTGCCTAAAGGTCCTCCTGCTGCTTTTTCTTCTCATGCTAAGAAAAGAAATAATTTTGGGTCTAAGTGAAAAAGAAAGGCTGGACCTAAAGGTGGAAGAAAATGAGGATGTTACATTTGCAATAAAGCAGGTCACTATGCAAGGGAATGTCCTGATAGAAAGGACTCTCACCATGACGATGATCAAAATCCCTCTCATGGTAATCGAAGGGATGGAAAATTCAATAGCAAGGGTAAAAGGAATGCTGGAAATCAAGGAAGAGGACAACCATTCAAGAAGGCTAGAAATTCCAGGATGTATTAAATGCACCTGAGTTCCGAAAAGGACCTGGTATCCATCTCAACGATGGAAGACAAAGGCTACAAGGTAACCTTCAGTGATGGCAAGGTATGTGTATCGAAAAATAATGTTAAAGATGCCTTTACTCTTGGGTTTCGTGTTGATTCATTATATTAGGTCGATGAAAGTCAGGTAGGTGTCATGTCTTATGACACATCTCTTTAGTTTGAACTTTGACATTGGAGGTTTGCCCACCTTCATTACAAAGATCTACCCGATGTAAGACATATGGTAACAGGGATGCCCGAATTCCGAGTAGAAAAAGAAGGCATATGTGTCAAAGGAAAGCTTAAAAGGGGACCATTCCCCTCAAGCCTAAGCAAGACCTACAATATATTACAATTGATTCACTCAAGCGTACCTGAGGTTGGCATTAAGAGGGAGACTACTACACCACATACTCCATAGTAGAATGGTGTGGCATCGTACGATTATGGAAGCTGTCTCTATGGGTAGATGATGTAACAATGCCTGATGTGGAAGAACCGATGGATCCTATTTATCTACTTGAGTCTTCCTCTTCCAGGAAGAGGCTTTCATGGCTTAGGGGGATAATTGATGATGCTGAAAGACATGCTGCACCTCGAGGAACCTTTCGAGAAAGTAAGAAACTTAATAGGTATCAGCGATACCTGACCATCATGAGCACGATTATACAAAATGAGCCTTCATCATTCATAGATGTCGTCAAGCATCAAGTAGGGAAGGATGCTATGATCGAAGAATATTAGTCTATTATGAAGAATGATGTCTGGGAAATAGTTCCCAGACCCCAGGACAAGACAGTTGTTACTTCCAAACGACTTTACAAGATAAAGCATGCAGCAGATGGAAGTACGGAAAAGTATAAGGCTCGTTTTGTTGCTCATGGTTTCTCTCAAAATGAAGGTATCGACTATGATGAGATATTTGCACCTGTTGCCAGATATACGACTATCCACTCGATCATAGCCCTTGCCGCTTCACAAGGATGGAACCTACATCAGATGGATGTCAAGACCGCGTTCTTACACGGCTCGATCAAAGAAGAAGTCTATGTGGAGCAACCCAAAGGATTTGAGATTTATGATTGAAAATCTCATGTATGCAGGTTGAAGAAGGCTCTCTATGGACTGAAGCAAGCACCCCGTGCATGGTATGAGAGGATCGATAGCTACTTGATGAAGTTGGGATTCACTAGGAGTGAAGCCGATCCTAACCTTTACTTTAAGGTTGAAAATGACAAACCCCTCATGCTGGTGCTATATGTGGATGACCTATTTCTAACAGGTGAAGACCCTATCATTCATAAATGTAAGAGGGAGTTGGCTTCTGAATTTGAAATGAAGAACTAAGGACTTGAAGTGTGGTAGAAGCCAAGGGAAATTTTCCTATCTTAAGGGAAATATGTGGTGAAGATTCTGAAAAGATTTGGTATGATGGACTGCAAGCCTGTGACTACGTTGAGGATCTTAACTTTCAGAAGTTATATGGTAGTGATTTCGGACCAGATTTGGGAAATGCCTCTGAGTTTCAAAAACTCATTTGTGTTGATGTTCTTGGTGAACCTCCGTCCGAACATATGTTTTGCAGTTAGCATTGTGAGCTCATATTTGGTTGAGCCTCACTAGATTGGTGCCAAGAATCTTCTGAGATGTCTTCAAGACACAATCTCTCATGGATTGAGATACACTACCGGAAATATGAAACTACATGATTATTCGAATGCTAATAGTGTGGAGGATCACTGGAGCACTTTTTAGTGCTGTTTCTCTTTGGATTCTAGTTCGATATAATGGATGAGAAGGAAGCAGAAGTCAATTGCCATAAGCACTGCCGAGACCAGATACATATCTACGAGTATGATCTCATATGAAGCTGCTTGGTTGGGGAAGCTCTTCAATGAGCTATTTGAACATATACCACTGTGATTCTCCGTAACAACTAGAGGTGGGATTCGATTATTGAGGAATCTTGTATTTGTCGATTGCTCCAGCAGATAGACATCATCTGGGATATGGTAAGTTGATGAGCAAGGGGGCTCCATCGCATTAAGATGATGTACAGGTCGATACACCTTGTGAAAGCCCCGAGAAAAGATCTAATCTGTGATTTTACCAAACGACTTGGAGTCGTCAAGAAACCCTTGTACAAGGGTCCTGCATGTTGCATACATTGAGCTCTGGAAGCTCTGAGGGCTTGCGGTTCTTACTGGAGCAACATACGACCACAGGGTGACTCACCCTCCCCTGGTGGTGCACACTAGAACAAGATGATTCGCTCTCTTGTGGGACAAGATGATTCGCTCTCTTGTGAAACAGGATGATTCGCTCTCCTGTGTAGTAGGATGATTAGTTCTCCTGTGAGGCCTGGATTGATGTGTTCTCCATGGCGATTGTAGCAGGATTTGATGTGTTCTCCTGTGAGGCCTCGATTGATGTGTTCTCCATGGCGATTGTAGCAGGATTGATGTGTTCTCCTGTGAGGCCCGGATTGATGTGTTCTCCATGGTGATTGTAGCAGGATTGATGTGTTCTCCTGCGAGGCCTGGATTGATGTGTTCTCCATGGCGGCCTGGATTGATGTGTTCTACATGGCGGCCTGGATTGATGTGTTCTCCATGGCGGCCTGGATTGATGTGTTCTCCATGGCAATTGTAGCAGGATTGATGTGTTCTCCTGTGAGGATAGGATTGATTAGTTCTCCTGTCGAGGCATCCTACCCATGCAGTCTGGGACTCATGGGAAGTACCTCTCATCTGATCAATGAGCAGGGAAATGAAGTTAGGGACCATAGTAGTACTGATGGACGCATCGTTGTACCTATCGTACTCCCTACGCTAGGATGACCTCCATTGATCTGGGATCAATGATACTGGTCTGGGACCAGTGGTAGGAGTTGTACCATACTATGACACTGACTTTGGGTCAGTTGAGATTGGTTTGGGACTAGTGGTACATACTCTGAGACTGACTTCGTGTCAGTGCAGTACTGGTCTTGGACCAGTGAGAGTGGTACATACTATGACGCTGACTTCGGGTCAGTTGAGACTGGTCTGGGACTAGTGGTACACTCTCTGAGATTGCGATACTGGTTTGGGACCAATGGTAGGAGTGGTACTTATTATGAAGCTGACTTCGGGTCGGTTGAGACTAGTCTGGGACCAGTGGTACACACTCTGAGACTGACTTTGAGTCAGTGGAGGATGATACTGGTCTGGGACCATTGGAGTTGTACTCACTATGACGCTGACTTCGGGTTCGTTGAGACTGGTCTGGGACCAGTGGTACATACTCTGAGACTAACTTTGAGTCAATATGATACATCCTCGATCATTTCTTCTTCATAATTCAGACAAAAGTAGAGCAGAACAAAACAAAGCATAGCAGCGCATAACAGAGCAGAGCTGTACAGATCAGTATAGGGCAAAACAAGACAAAGCAGAATAGGTAGAATAGAGCAGAGCAGGGCAAGGGTTAGGCTGTACAGGGCAGTGCATTTGATGGATGAATAGTAACGACCGATAGACAGATTGCAGATGAAGTTCTCCCTAGTTGAGAGGGAGTGTTAAAATTGGCAACTAGGGCAAAACTTCATGTGGGTCATCTTATTCATCATTGATAATATTTTTATTAGATTCCTGTCGTCGAGAGGTGTAGGATTGATATAAAGATCATCCGATTCCGATAAGTATTCATGGAGATATGAATTTATTTTGATTATGGAATTATTATCAAGCCGACCTACAACTGATGTAGGCTCAGAAGCCCAACAGTTTGTTGATGCCCCGAAAATTGTTGTATCAACATTGGGGGATAACCACTTGGTCCGGACCTTAATACAGCTCCTTTTCCGTTTGGAATGGTGGCTCCGACTGGATATAATGGGACCAGTTTCCCAATAATGAATAAAAGGGGTGGATGAATGATTGATTATCTAATCTAACGATAGGTGAATAATTTAATCTATCAGCAAAAATAAAAGAACTACTACTAATCCCGGGAACTATTATTCTTTGAAATGTAGCGCTTGATGATCTTTGTCTATTGACAGGCATATAGATGACTCTATCTAATGAACATAGACATGTATTCATTCAATGATTACTTTGTTTAAATAGTTAAACAAAGTGATTAACACAATATTGCTACACTTATCATTTATATTATCGATACATATATGATCAAAAGGAAAGCATACTGTAGACATCCAATAGTGGAAGGAATAAAGAATGTTGTTTAAAACACATGCATATATCCGATAATAGCAAAAGCGATCAAATGACAATTCATATAAAAAGAATGAATTCAAACATAGATAATAGTACCATATGAGCTGCTAATCACTCCCAATATCAATCGCTATTTGAAATTCTTCTTCCGACTCAGAAATACTTTCAAACAAAGACAGTAGTGCACATTCGCATAAAAGCTTCTTTGTCAAAATCAGAATGATTGGTCCAGTTTTATAAAAGAATATGCCTGAAGTACAGTAGTGCAACTTCAGGTTTTAAGTCATATACAAAACTTACGACCCTTTCCAAATACATGAAAGGGTCTATAAATACTTAATTAAGCTAACTACCTATGAAACTGAAATCCTACTTAATTGGTATCAATTGATTCTGAATATCTCTTTCACAGCAATCTGGCAGTCGGCGGCATGAATCATCATTTAGGCTGTTTGCCTTTAAACCTGAGCTGGCATATCGCAAGCATTGGCTCCACTTCGGGTGGTCTGTTGAGGCGAGAATTGAGTTGGGCAGCATAGGTGGCATCCTGTATATCGGGAATGATATACCCGATTGCATCTGTGAGGCATTTGAGGGCGGCTCTCTGGCTGTATGGTTTGACTAAGAAGAACCAATAGGTGTCCCATGTCAAACTGTTAATTCCTGCGATTAATCTCCCATTTTTCTCTAGTTCCGGATAACATGATTGCTCCAATGTTTTAGCCGCTGTCAATTTACCTGGAGTACATTGAGAAATCATGTTAGACAAGTAGAGAGTATTATTAACCAATTCAACCAAATTACTTGTGGTTGATTTGCATCTTGAAATTGCTCTCTCTGCTTTCATTAACTGGGACTGCCATTCCGTAAATAATATCTCCTTATGTGATTCTAAAATTTTTGGTAAATTAGCCGCCTGTCCCTGATCGGTATCTTGCCACTCAAGAAAATTAGTTAATGTTTCATCGGCTTGATCCAAGTCTGTTCTAGCTTTTTCCGATTTTTCACTTATTGATGTCGTCAAATCGCATAACGGTTCCGCCTGGGCGATTTGTTGACATAAAAGCTTTATCTGTGTTATCAATGCCTTGTTTATCTGTAATGCCTCTGCTCTGAATTCAGCTAGCTGTGGAAGATTCTTTGTTTTCTCTAGTTGGGCTGATAGTTGAGCAATTTGCTCATCTTTTGACTTCAACATTTGTTCATTTGCTGCTTTTAGTTGTGCCAATGCCTCAGACAGCTCTTTCTGCTTTTGGACTGCACTGTAATCAATCCTCTGTTTCTCTTCCTGCAATTGTTTAGTCAATTGATTATTTATTTGCTGTTGTGTAAACAATTGCCGTTCTGCTTGCTCCGCCTTCTGCTGTGCCTCTGATAGTTGTGCTTGTAGTGAAAAGATCTCTTGGTCTTTTGTTTTTAATAAATTACTCACCTCTGATGCCTTGTCTATTGTCGCTGCCGAATAGGCTCCAACATATTGTGATAGTTTTGTTAGGTCATCAGAGAGGTCAAATTCCTCTTTCCAAACCACGTTGCCTATCACTGTTTGTTCAGGGAATAGGGAAGGTTGATCAGTCCTTCTCCTCTTCCTCTGTCGTTTTAGCACAGCTTTGTGTCTTGGGCTATAGAAGACATCTAAGGGAGGAATTTCTTCTATTTGCAAAATAATCTGATCGGAGGGATCCTTTGGGATTATCTCTACTTCTTTCGAACTGGGTAGGCCGCTGGTTCCACTTGGAACCTATTTTGAGGTTGTCTCCTGTGTATCAACTGCTTTTGATGTCTCGGCTTCCTTAGAGCACTCAAAATTGCTGATGATTGAGTCAAATTGCTGCCATTCCTGGAGCAATTTCGGGTCAATCTGAGCATCTACATTCACCTCTATGCTGCTCTGTTCCTGCTCTTTCATCTGGGTTTCCTCTTGTTTTCTCATATGCACTTCCTCCTGTTCTTTTGATGTAACAGGAGGTTCCTTAGTTAGTCGCTGCTCAGGCTTGCTTGATTCTGTTGTTGGGGTTGTTGCTAACAGATCTAGAGGCAGAGTTTGCAACCTCTGTTCTCTAAGTCTGTTGAATTCAACTAACCCGTCATCTTTGTATTCCATTCTGGCCAGCGATTTAACTTGGGACATTGACTCGGCTGAGGAGAACAGGTCATCGAACTTATCTTCTTTATGATCAAACTTTGTCAATTTGGCCTGTTCAAGTGCATTATAGGCGATTTTGTTTGGATCAAATCGCCTATTAGGGAGAGTTGCTAGAGTTAATGCCTTCATCTTTTCAGCTTCTTTCTCTGCATGTTTAAAATCATGCAAAGTGTAGACACCGCATCTTAGCGGAAAAGAGGGCCAAACCTACTTCTTATTTTTCTTTAGAGTTTGTGTAACTCCTTCGGACATAATCTGATAGGCTATCTCCCTAGCCAACAGTTTATCAGGTATGTACAAAGGGAGGACATGAGGTTTAGCTTGGCTGCCGAAAATTCTTATATAAGTAAATTTTTCCTCTCTGAACCATCTTCCTATGGATGTCAAATCAACCCCTGCTTGGTAGGAAATCTTAGGAGCAGGTTTATCAAAAATAGAGTAATGAATGGGTAACATAAAGCCATTGTAGATTTGGTATAAATGGTGCTTATAGTAAGTTTTCCACAATTTCTGATGGTATATGTGAATGGGCATGGGGTCTTGTGAAGTCCACCTCCATCCAAGCACGGGAAATTCAGAATTAAAACACAGGGTGTCCAGGATATAAGCGCTGTAGTAGAATGGGGGAATAAGCCTTTCAGTGACACGGGTTTTGCTTCTAAAATCAAGAACTGCGGTTGCTAGCTTATCTGACAGTATAGTTGCCCAATCCATTATTTCACTATTACATGCCGCTTCCATCAAAGGAACCATTTCTATAGTGAAATTAGCGGAATCATGCAACCCCCACAACCTACACATCATTATCCCAGCATAACAATAAGGAGAACATAGAGAATCAACAGAGTACTTACCCGAAGATTCATGCTTGTGTTTTGCCGGATTTTGCCTCCAATCCCGAATGGGTTCGGATTCAATTTCGTTCTCATCTCGGAATTTCTCCAGAAATGCCTTGTTGTACTTCTTCTCTGGTACAGGCAAATGATACATTTGCCTCAAATCATTAGATTGAAATGAACCGAAGATTCTCCCATCTCTGGTGCAAAAGGTTCTGTCTGTGATTGGGATTTCCTCAATTGCCCACCTCACTACATCCGTATATGGGAGAATTTGTTCCCGAGCTGCTATCCGATGAAGGAAAGAGTCGGCTAAATCCTTTAGAGTAGCATCAGATTTTCGAGTGGTATCTACTGTGGCTTGTACTGCTGTCACCTCGGGTTCTTCGGCTTCAATCAAATTATAGGTACTTTTCCAAGTAGTTTTGCCGAGTCCTAGACATGTAGTGTCGGATATCAATCCTTTTCTTTTAGTTCCTGGATCAGCGATGAGTTGTCCTGAGGTTGGCGAAGTAGAAGTGATTGCAGTTTTCTTAGACTTCTTCCCCATTCTGCTTGAATCTATTGCTTCGGAAGAGTTCTGCACAGGAGTGAAAATGAACGTAATACAGAGAATTGGTAGCGCAAACCAAATATGAGCGAGATATATTGATCAATGCACGATGAAGGATTAACTTAAAGTGGTCGCGGATACAATCTGTGAAAAGATTTTTAGACTTACTATTTCATTAAATGGCCGTTAAAACCTGCCAATCCTTTAAATGCCCATCATATCGTTTATTGGCCGAATGATTTGTTTAAGCGTGCCTTGAAAGTTTTGGCGGTTGAGCACAGGTGAATCGCTGTTGGGAAGATAAGGCCTTTAATACGAATTAATCGTAATATCCCTGCTTTAACAATTCTTTGAAATTCGCGCTTTTGGCTTTATCGCAATCGGTCGTCGGGGAAAACTTAAATCGTTATATTGGTTCCTTTTGGAATCCCCGATTGCCGATAGCGATATCGCATCGCATCGGGAGTATTAACTGAGAACTCTGCAAAGCATGCATGGTACATCCCCGATCGCCGATAGCGATATCGCATCGCATCGGAGCGAAAGGGACTTTATCGCATCGCATCGGAGTGAAAGGGACGTTTGTTATGATAACTTGTTATTGCCGATATCCGATAGCCTTTTGCGTGTTGTCGCGTCGGAGAAAACCAATGGGTCCTTAAGTTATGCCTCATTTGTCATTGCGACATGCGATCTTGCGATGGCTTTATCGCAATGATAAAAGATTACTCGTTTATATATTATAAGACCAATTAATTGGTTTTATCAAAAAGGTTTTGTAATGTTTTCATTTTGTTTTTGGATCTTTTTAAATAATACTAAATTGATACCAATTAAAATAAAAGGGGCCCATTTCATATTATAGTTTTGAGAATAAAAATGATATGAAATGGGGGGTTGTTGTAGAGCACAACACAGTCGCATCTATTCAAACACCAACGTTGTGTATAAATACAAGAGGACTTTTCCTCATTTGGACTTACTCATCTCATCTCATCTCTCTCTCTCTACTGTGCAGAAAAGAGTCTCTTCTCTACTGCGCAGAAAAGGGTTTCTCTCTCACACATGTGAAGCCAGAAGTTGCTGAAACTGAAGCTGTAACTGTAGAAGTAAAGATTGATCTGCGTGGACTAGAAAATCTCCTCATCTAAACTGCGCTGTAGGATCATCTGAACCTCCTCTGAAAGCCGCAACTTTTGGTGTTGGAATCAAGTCAATCCGATGGACGGTTTGCAAGATATCCACTGCCCTAGTTTGAAGCCGGAAGCTGCTGAAACTGAAGCTGTAACTACAGAAGTAAAGATTGACTTGCGTGGACTAGAAGATATCCTCATTTGAACTGTGCTGTAGGTTCATCTGAACCTCCTCTGAAAGCCGCAACTTTTGGTGGTGGAATCAAGTCAATCCGGCGGACAGTTTGCAAGATATCGACTACCCTAGTTTGAAGCCGGAAGTTGCCGAAACTGAAGCTGCAACTGCAGAAGTAAAGATTGACTTGCGTGGACTAGAAGATCTCCTCATCTGAACTGCGCTGTAGGTTCATTTGAACCTCCTCTGAAAGCCGCAACTTTTGGTGGTGGAATCAAGCCGATCCGACAGTTGGTTTGTGAGATATCGTCTGCCCTAGTTTGATGATGAAGCCGCTAATGCTGATGCTGCTGATCTAGGATTTGCTACTGCTGATATGAATCGGATTTATTGTACTATTTCTCTCTGCTGAATTATTGAAGATAAAAGAAGATTTGATCAAAGGGTTTCTCCACACATTGTGGGGTTTGTCCCTCGCTAGCCGCCACATCTTGTCTCTCTTGTCTTGGCTTGTTTTCTATCGATCGTTTAATGTTCTATTTGCACTTTACTTTATGTAGATGTGATTGCTAATCTGTGGAATATAATAAGGAAAAGAAGTAAAATGTTATAAACATAGAACATACCATAACTTAACAACAAATCTAATAAAATCCTTGGCCTTCTAAGGAAATTTTATTTTCTTAATTAGAAGTGTTTTTTTTCGGAGTTGTCTAACGAGGCGGAGGAATTGCCCAGACAGCCAAAAGTAGCCAGAATCCGGTCAAAAAAATTTCAAAAAATCTGGTAGAGGCAGTGTTTGAATCGTGTTTTTGACGGTGGAAATGGATTCGGCACCATCAAAAACGTCTGGGACACCTAAAATTTTGAAGTTTAACAACTATAACTTGGATTTACAAAAATCCTTGCCGGATTTTCTTTAAATATGACCGGAATTTCCATAACTTTCTGGGAAACTCCTCCGCCTCGTTAGACTACGTGTTTTTTTTCTTTTGTATGTGAATGATTCAGATTAGCACTTATTTTCCGTGTGTTTGAGTGCATATTGAGTAGGAATGATGACAACCAACTCTTGAGGGATGTTGTGCATATTCCATCTGTTCAAGAAGCAGTCTCAAGCTGTCAAGGCCTTCATGAGAAAAAAACAGGTTTGGTATGTGATGAACATAAAATATATAAATAAAACGAACAACAATAATAAAAATAATAAAATAATAATAATAAAGCTAAAGGACATAACCTAACTAATCATCATACCAATCATCATTATATCACACATCTCATTCAGATCTGAGACTTCTGCGATTTGTATTATGTGGAGAGTTTGTTTCCAGATCCACCGCGTTGATTTTATTTATTTTATCGATGTTTTGAACCAATGTTGCGAACATCGACATCAGGATAAAATCGACAAGGGCCCGGAAAACCAAAAAATGGGGAAAATATCGGTAAAAATTGGCAAAACATCGACAAAATCAAGATACCATCAAAATATCTGTAAAAATCAACAAAAATTGGCTAGGCCAAAAAATCTTGATTTCAAGATAAAATCGGGATGTTATCGAGATGTTCGCAACACTGTTTTGAACCATCGCACGTGGCTCATCAGCAGGATGAATGAATGAAATGATCATTCATTCGTCCTAATGATGATCCACATGTGATGGTTCGAAATGTCGATAAAATTACTAAAACCAATGCGATGGATCAGGAAACAAACTCTCCATATATCTCATTCAATCATTTTATCATTTATATATATTATTTGTTCCATATGGATTTTAATACTTTGTCCTTCTTATGTAGATATTCAGTTAATGAATTTCTGCTATTTGAATTATGTTTGGTCTGGCATTTGGCCACACCTTTTTCAGAGCTTGTCTGGCCCTGCTTTGGCCACATTCTAGGATTTTCAGAATCTCTAATTTTTTGTCATTGACTACAATCAAGGTTTTGGCTATTTTAAACATAGAGTTCTATTGAACAAAGATTTATAGTAATGATATGATGAACTGTCTCATTGGTCCAGGTTGTTAGTTTTCTTGCAAACTAACACCCTGATTAATTGCACAACTACATTCATTAACAGATCTACCCAAGCACAATGCTTCATTAACCTTTTGACCTTACTTGGACTCTTGTCTTGGGAAAATGGCCCAACTGAGAAAGATTACAGATTACAAAACCAACTTTGGATCTGATCTAAGAGATCAGGGCCTAGATTGGTGCTCAATCCCCTTGTTTGATTTGGAGGTCCAAGCTCACTTGCTACACTCCCTTGGACCCAGTACACTAGAGTATCACACCTCATTGAGATGCCTCTCTCAATCTTGTGCTACTGTATTTTGTGTCTTCTCCTTCTCCTTCTCCTTAACCTTGATTTTATAACTTTTCATTCAGCTAAATCACTAACCTAATTTTCAATGTTATTGATAGCCGAGATTAGATCTCACCTCACTTGAGATCAAGGGCTGAGATTAAAACATAATCACAATAGTAATTAATTTACTTTCCTAAGTTTAGTCTAGCTCAATAAGCCAACATAGTAGAAAACTTAGGCTAAGTTACAAACGCAACTTGCTCACTCTAGAGCAAGTGTCCTAAGGAGATCTGTGGGCGATTTCTGCACTCCTAGACACTTAGGCCTGTGTAGAAGTACCTGCTCGAGCTACAAACATCAACTTTGGTTGCTAGCCAGTTTAGTACAAATTGGTCCACCTGTTTGAGTTATTGGTTGGTTTGGCAGATGGCCATGTCCAACTAACTAGTTGAAGTGAACAAAGTTCCTTCTACAGATTAATTACTCCAAAAGACTTGGAATATAAAGATATCCACGAGGATACAAATATTATATATTAAATGTGTGAATGAATGATGATACAATGAGAGTGAGAGGCTTGCTTATATACCAAGCAGGTGTCTCTTCATGGAGAGTCATGTCTCATTTAGACATGACTCTTCAACCTAATTACTAATTAACTAATCATTATTTATGATTATTATCATTTACATTATTTTACATTATTTCTTATATATTTATTCATAACACTAGTTTGACATGTTTCAGTTTGGATAGGCTGGGTTTTAAAACTATGATATATATATATATATATATATATATATATATATATATATAATCATCTTACCTTCCTTTGTATATTATAAGCTTATAAAGGTGAAGGAATCCTTATAAAGGGTACCGAATAAAATATAAGAAGTGTGCATTTTAGTCTCCCTCTCTCTCTCGAGTCTCTATATATATATATATACAAAGTCAAGTTATTAAAAGGATTCTTAAGAATCCATGAAGATAACCAAGTGTATTTTAGTTGGACCTTCACATTCTTGTTTATCCACAGGGTATTGTTAAAGGAATTTCTATACAACAACCATGTTAACGCTGAAGGAAATACGTATGAAGCCATGTGAACAATTAAAAGAGAAATTAGAGCAAATTTGAACAAATTATAATTTTTAGGTAAACCAAAACCAACTTCTTGAAAAT
The DNA here is from genome assembly GCA_031772625.1 of Pinus tabuliformis. Lineage (NCBI taxonomy): Eukaryota > Viridiplantae > Streptophyta > Pinopsida > Pinales > Pinaceae > Pinus > Pinus tabuliformis. Next base: position 1,640,117,958 of record CM062819.1, on the reverse strand, counting down.
AAAGTCAATCACTTAATATGAGAAGTGGTAATGCACGAAAAGGAACATGTAGCCCAAGAGTAAAATATTAAATATTTTGAAGATATGAGTGATAAGTTTCAATGTAAAGTGATACCTTATAATGTGAAATGAATGAGCAAGTTGATGAAACAAATGATATCAAAGGATGACGACAAGAATTGAAGGAAAAGTATTCTTACTTGCAAGTTGTCGCCGCCTAAATCCACACCTAACGTTAGCATGGAGAAAATCCCTAACTCCACTGGGTGTGGCCTTGGGGGCAAGTTGTGAGTTGGGGTTGTCACCCAATTCCCGACTTCTCTGTCTAGGTTTGTTCCTAGTCAAAGCCAAGGGGGTAGGCCCTAAAGAAAAATAAGGCTTCGTTAGTTTTTTGCCAAACAAGTTCTAGGAGTCAGATTCAATTATAAGGAACAAACTGTTGGAGAATGTAATTAGTTTTGGTCTTCATAATTTGTACCATTATGTATTTTATGTAAAAAGAAAAAGAAAAGAAAAAGGAAAATTATTATTATTTCTTTCTAGATAAGCATGTTCTTCATGCTTCTAGGTTTTCGAGTCAAAGAGTCAAAGTCCTACTTTGGACCTATTGTAAAAGAAAAAAAGGGAATTTTTTAATGTAAATTTTGGGACAAAAACCCCTCTAGATGCCAAGTTGGCCTACATGTCAAGTTGGCCTTCATGTCTAGTCGGACTTGCCCTAATGGACATGCCTATTCGTAACCCTCTGAATTGTATAAATAGAGGATAGATGGAGCTCATTTGGACACACACTTGAATGTTTTATGGTCTAAAATATTGTAGAGAAGATAGAGAAGATAAGGAAGGCCGAAGTCTAGAAGAAGATCTGCCTTGGTACATCTCTTGTTGCTGGTTTCTTGTTGGTGAATCTGCTGGAAGGAAGAATGATTTGGCTTGGCATCTAGAGGTGGAAATTTTTGTGGTTATGGGTCTTGGATATCTCATTTGATCTGATTCTATAAGAAGAGATTTTTCTGGGTTTTCCCCTTGGAAGGGTTTTGCCCTGGCTTGGAGCCTATATCTTTTGTTCTATTGTCTTCTTCTATCTTCATGTTTTATGGTAATTACTTGATGATGGAAGAAAAACATAATAATAAAACTACTAACAGTCTCACAAGTAATTATCATGTAGATGGAAATCAGTTAATAAGATGAAAACCTCCCAATTTCCAACATGGTATCAGAGTGAGGTTTGACATTGGAGGTTTGAAGATCACCCTGTTGGCAATTTAGATCAAAATATCATTTACTCTATAGAAAGAGGCTCAATGTATAACTCACAAGGCTCACGGTGACAATTTAATGTGGTTTAGATCGTTAACTTAAATCTCTCGACCCTATGATTATATCTATGGAAAAGCTCACATTCTCGGCTCGTGGCTTACTATTTTGACCCGATTGATATTACTATGATTTGAATTGAATTCTGGACATCCTACATTATAATCTTAGAAAAGATACAAAGTTCTGTTTCTATGAATAGCTCGTCTTATGGAAACACGCTCCTAATCAGTCTTGTCAATGGCTAACTATGGAAGTTTGACTTACATATATCCTCGAAGCTCGAAGTAATATATAGTAATCCCATTGTTGAGAAATGATTTCTGTGGAGTTGGCATCTATATAGTAATACTGCTCTCCACAATGTTCACTCTTAATTACTATGACTTTTCTTGTATAGCTCGCACAAAAATGGCTCATATAGTGATAATATGATTGTGGTGACTCGTTCATGATCTCAAAGGCTCGTTAGATTTCTGTAGCTTAGATTATGTACCTTTGCTCCATACGTTGTTGTAACTCAAGGTTTCTATGTCACGTTATCACATTTTTATGGCATGTACTTGTCAATAGTGGCACGAATTAGTCAGGAGAGGAAATCATATGCTGTAGCTACAATTCTACGACCCAACAATTCGATACAGTAGCTCAGATTTATAGCATTGCTATATTACAATATTATCATGGACCGTCGACACTGTATGGCACAAAGCTCATATAATCAATGGCTTCGAGTTATGAGACATGGATCTCGTTGGCTTGAAGACTATGGCATCAATAAAAAAAAAATATACCTTGACAGTAAGGTTGGGGATAACCATGATACGTTGTTGACAATGTGTTGGCAATAATAATGTATATGTAAGTAATATGTATAGCAACAATGTAAAGCCGACCTGGAGCCTTGTAAGAAGATATTCGATATGATAATGCGGTGACAATAACATTGAATATATGACAGTCATCCTTGATTAATGACTTTACAACATTTTGAAAGACTAAGGTACATGGAACCTTTGTTGAAAGAATGAGTCATTGAGCACTTGCGAAGAAGAAGGCATGAGGTATGTACACTTTGTTTTATGATAAAGGGTCTGAATAGTCTTTAGGGTTTTGCAAGCATGCATTGTATGGTATAAATCTAGGGTTTTTAAATTTTGCATTTTCAATATCTAGGATTCATAAACCCTAGATAGAATTGAATTAGAAAACCCTAGAAAGATGAAAATCTGTTGTCGCTGTGACAAACACCCTCCAAAATTTTGTGTACACTCGAATTTTGGAGCCTACTGTGGATCTTGCAATTGGTCGTTCCATAGTCACTTCTTGGTCAGCTGATGCTTTGAGCTCCCTTCTTGGATCGAAAGTGTCAAAGTCACTTGCTCACACATGCTTAGTCCGCAACAAGTTCATGAGTGCATTCTTTTATGTAATCTTGGACAAGCATAGCACGTTCCATCAAGACTGTGCCTGTGCGATGTCCAATCCATGTCAACAGTTAGTGCGCACTAACAACGACAGTTTCTCACATTCTAGCTACGTTCGTACTTCCATTTCAGTGAGTTTTGCAAATTGTCGCCTTTGCGCACCTTTGTTTTCGCGAGTGTCGTTTTCATGTTTTCGGCTGTCGCTTTCGCTTGCCTTCACTCTAATTAGTGTCATTTTCATGTTATCTTTGCTCTGGCATGTGTTACTTTCACTATCATCCACATATCGCAAGAGTTGTTCACACTTTAGAAATTGGCGTTGTTTTACATGTTAGTTGTCGCACAATAAATGTATGCTTGTTATGGTCGTTTCAAGGGGTTATCTTTGTGTGAATGAGTTGGCCTAACCATGCACTCATTCCCAAAGTTTTAAGCTTTGTTGCACAAGTGTCATCACAGTCGTCGCAAAGTGTACCTTTAGTGTCGCACTTGTCGTAAAGTCATCGCAAAGTTGTTGCATTGAGGGAAATATGTTGTTAACGTGTTCCAGATGATCTATGTTGTTGTGTCATCAAAGTGTTTCAAGTGTGTGATCATAGTTAAGTCATATCATTGTTCACATCAGTCTCTTCGGTCTCACACTTAGAAATTCCCCAACAACCTAGCCTCATCCGACCTTCCTCAACTGTGCACTGCATAGTTCCAACCCTCAAGCTGCATCCTTGTCCCTTGACACTGCGCAATGCGTAGTTCCTGCTTCCCAAGACTGTTGCATTGCGCAGTTCTAGTGCTCAAGCCCAACCTTGCCTCCCAGAATTGTGCAATTCATCTTCCCAGCCTGGCCTCAACTGCGTACTGCGCAATCTCTAGTCTCAAGCTCATCCATTGAGGTTCAGAGCTGTGCAATTGTGCAATGGCCTAGCCTCCTCTGCCTCCCAGAACTGTGCAGTTCTCCCAAGCAGTGCAAAACCCTGCAACTAAGCTCACTGAGTCTAGAAACTGCACAGTTTGTCTCCCCAGTCTTGCTTGAACTGCACATTGTGCAGTCTCACGGCTCAAGCTTCACCACTAACTCCCTAAGCTGTGCAATTGCGCAATCACCTGGGTCCATCTATCCTCCAAAACTGCAAAATAGGTTGATCCAGTGTCCATCCTCTCAGCCTGTCACACTGAGCTCCCAACTTGCGCAAATTTCTTCCTTAGTCCTACCTGAACTGTGTCGATTTGGGGTAGCATCGGATGTGCTCTAGCCGCGAAATTTGGTGGAGAGGTTGGGGCACATGAGATCTCCAATATCCAGAAAGGGTTTGGGCATGTTCTAAACAGATCAGGAGATATTAAAATAATTAATATTTTTAATGGAGTCCCTAAGTCTAAACTTAGGGAAAATAAAATATTAATGTGTATTAATATGAATCTGTGTTAGAGTGGTCCAAAAGACATGGATCAAGCCAGATCTAATCTTAGCCATTGATTAGGGACTTAATCTCGACCATTGAGATGTCAACAGGAAAAGTATAAGAGGAGGCTTGAGGGTCACTTGGAGAACACACCAGAGTGATTAGTCATTCTATTCTCTAGAGCGGGGTTTGCTAAGAGAGATAGAATCAGTGATCGGGAGAGCAGCTGAGGGGCATTGAGTACAGAGAAACAAAGAAGTCAGATATTGTGCCGGGAGAGCAGCACAGCAACCAAGGAGAGGGATGTAGAGCCAGCAAGGGCTCATGCAGGGCCACGCAGAGGCAGCCAAGTGCTGCGCAGAGCACCAGAGAGGCCAGCGTGTCTGACGCAGAGGCCTAGAAAGCTGACGCAGGGCCTCTTGGGGCTGACACAGGCCAAGAAAGGCTGACGTAGGGCCAACGTGAGACAGGGAGGGGCTGACGCAGTCCAGATTGGGCAAACACTAGGGTTGCAGAGTAGTTTTGTGCTGAGGAGCTGCCGGAAGGATTTTCCGGGGTTTCAGCCAGGAGATTTCTCTCAAACTGTGAGGTATAGCTGTTAAGGAAATTGTCTGTTGGGTAGGCCAGTTTCGACACCCAGATTGTACTCTGATATTGCTTAATAAGAAAACCCTCAGATAGCTGCACTGGTTTTCTCGCATTGGGTTTTTCCGAGGACATTGGTCCAAAAATAATGGTGTCATGTGGCGTGTTTGTTTTTGTTTCTTTTAGTTGCTGGTCTGTGATATGTTGAGCATGCACTGGTGTTTATTTTTAGTATTTACTTTGTAAATAAATTGTTAAAGAAAAATAACAAGTAGGTAGGAATAAATAAGAAAAAGTGCATGAAGGGTTTCTTAACTAAGTAAACTTAGAAACTTCAACATGGTATTAGAGCGAGGTTGTAGATCACAGGAGGACTAAAAGACATCAGCTGAGCAGAGCAATAGTAGCAGAAAACAACTATCCCAAGGTGACAGAAGCTGTTTCTAGAGCGCAGAAACCAAGAAGTGTGACGCAGAGCCAGCCAGAGCCACACAGAAGAAGCTGAGAGCTGCGCAAAGCCTTAGAGAGGCCAATGTTGCTGGCGCAGAGGGCCAGAGGGATGATGTAGGGCATCCCAGGGTTGACGCAGACCCATCTGGGGTAACGCAGAGCCAACGTGCGGCAGAGAGGGGCTGACACAGTTCACAAAGAGGCAGTTGCTGGAGTCTAGAAGGCTACAGAAATATTGCAGAGTGGAGCTGGTGAGGTACTGTAGTCAGAGCAATACCTGACAGAGCAGGGCCAGAGGAGTTGTTACTGAGGGTTTCTAGCCGAGGAACCTGGATCAACATTGCAATTGCACAAGACGATCAGAGTAGGGGACATCTTGACAAGCAGCAAAAGGATTTCCAAGAGGGAAATCAGGACTCAAAGGGAGTCCAAAAGAGAACTTCCAGATGGGAAGTAGAGATTTAAAGGAGTCGAACAGAGAACTTCTAGGAGGGAAGTAGAGGAGCATCACGGCACTACATGGGGTAAGAGACCAGGATAGACTGGACGGAGCATCGAACTTTGCAGTCTGGAAGGGCAAAATCTTATCAGTGCTTGACAGGAATCGTGTCAAGAACTTCGCTTTGAAGGTTATAGCTATCCCAGTCGACCCCAATGATAACGACAAGTACGAAGAGGCTATGGCCAAGTGCATTATCCTTAACGGGGTCAAGGATCATGTGGTACCACATATAGCCGAGAAGGAAATGACAGTTGAGATGTGGGAGGCTCTTAAGAACTTATACCAGCATACTTTTGTGTAGAGAAGAATGCTGCCCGAGAACCAGATGAGGTCGTATCAGATGAAGAAGGGTCAATCGATTGACACCTTCCTTGGAGGATTGAATGAGATCTAAGACCAGTTCACTGCTATAGGAGCGACACCAGATCATGAGCTTATGGTGAGGACGACCCTGAATGCTGTCTCAGAAGATTGGGAAGTGTTTGTCCAGAGTATCCTAGGCAGAGGGACTCTGCCACCTTGGTACGAGATGTGGGAAGCTCTTCTCCAGGAAGAGATCAGACGATAGTCGAAGACAGGTAGCAGCAGTAAAGGGATCAAGGTCAAGCAGGAGGAGGAGGATGTGGTCCTAGCATCTGAGGGAAAGCAGGAGAAGCAAAAGAAGAAAGATCTCTCCAAGATCAAGTGCTTCCACTGTGGGGAGATGGGTCATTATGTGACCCAATGCCTAAGGAAGAAGAGTAAGGGAGACTCTTCCGAGAGTAAGGCAACGCCAACATGGGCAGAGAAGGAAGTTTTGACAGACGATGGCTGTGCCATGAGTGCACACACGCCACTTGAGCAGAAGTGGGGAGACATCGAGCTATAGTCACGCAGACTATAGGCAATGAGGGGCAGGATCCTTGAGGTAACTAGCCTCTTGGATTAGACCTTGCTATGGGAGCTTCGACGAGGAGTAGCAGGACTGGCTGAGTGGGTAGAGACGGATGCGGATGGAGCGACAGAGAGAGCTACTGTGCAGGAGTCCCGAGACAGTGCAGAGCTAGTAGGCTGCAACAATGTGAGAGGCATAGGAGTGTTGCACCAGTGTAGGAAGGCACAACAAGGTGTGCAACAATGCGAGATGCAGGGAGTTGCTGCAGCAGCGCAGAGGTCAGAGGGAGGGAACACTTGTCAGCGACAGAGTGAGCTTCAACATCAGTGGGTGTTTCTAGCCCAACGGGGAGGTCAGTTGGGAGATCAATTACTTACTTCTCAGTATCTGAGTTGCAGTGCATCAGTGGGCAACACGATGTAGGTTGATGAAAGGAGGTGTAGTGCGGATGCAGTGTTGGGAGGAAGGACCAGCAGCAGCACGGATGCAGAGGGAGTTGTCGTGCAGATGTAGTAATGGTAGTGGCAGAACCATGGGCAACAGTGGCAGAACCATGGGCAATAGTACAGGATGCAGTAGTGCAGAGGATGTTGGGTAGGAAGGCCTAGCATCAGCACAGGTATCAATGCCGGATGATCAAAGTAATAGTTAGTGTGGAGTATTGCTAGAGCACAGTCCTCGCTAAGAGGGAGTGTTGATTTGGGGTAGCATCGAATGTGCTCTAGCCACAAAATTTGGTGGAGAGGTTGGGGCACATGAGAACTCCAATACCCAGAAAGGGTTTGGGCAGATTCTAAACAAATCAGGAGATATTAAAATAATTAAATTTTTTTAATGGAGTCCCTAAGTCTAAACTTAGGGAAAATAAAATATTAATGTGTATTAATATGAATCTGTGTTAGAGTGGTCCAAAAGATATGGATCAAGCCAAATCTAATCTTAGCCGTTGATTAGGGACTTAATCTCGGACATTGAGATGTCAACAGGAAAAGTATAAGAGGAGGCTTGAGGGTCACTTGGAGAACACACCAAAGTGATCAGTCATTCTATTCTTTAGAGCAGGGTTTGCTAAGAGAGATAGAATTAGTGATCGGGAGAGCAGCTGAGGGGCATTGAGTACAAAGAAACAGAGAAGGCAGAGATTGTGCTGGGACAACAACATAACAACCAAGGAGAGGGACGTAGAGCCAGCAAGGGTTCACGCAAAGGCAGCCAAGTGCTGCGCAAAGCACCTGAGAGGCCAGCGTGTCTGACGCAGAGGCCCAGAAAGCTGACGCAGGGCCTCCTGGGGTTGATGCAGGCCAAGAAAGGCTGACGTAGGGCCAGCGTGAGACAGGGAGGGGTTGACGCAGTCCAGATTAGGCAGACGCTAGAGTTGCAGAGTAGTTTTGTGCTGAGGAGCTGCCGGAAGGATTTTCCGGGGTTTCAGCTAGGAGATTTCTCTCAAACTGTGAGGTATAGCTGTTAAGGAAATTCTCTGTTGGGTAGGCCAGTTTCGGCACCCAGATTGTACTCTGATATTGCTTAATAAGAAAACCCTTAGATAGCTGCACCGGTTTTCCCGCATTGGGTTTTTCCGGGGACATTGGTCCAATAATAATGGTGTCATGTGGCGTGTTTGGTCTTGTTTCTTTTAGTTGCTGATCTGTAATATGTTGAGCATGCACTGGTGTTTATTTTCAGTATTTACTTTGTAAATAAATTGTTAAAGAAAAATAACAAGTAGGTAGGAATAAATCAGAAAAAGTGCATGAAGGGTTTCTAAACTAAGTAAACTTAGAAACTTCAACAAACTATGCATTCTCAAGGCTCAAGTTTCACCCTTGACTGCCTGAGCTGCGCAATTGTGTAATTACTGAGCCTCTTTGCCAGCCTATCACCCGGTTCCGGCTCAGTCAGTGGATCAATATGCACCATCTTAGACTAGGGGTTTAGCGGACAAATGTCATCTTATCATGAATAGATTGTCGATGCAGGTACTCTATCATGCTATGGCAAGATGTTGAAGAAGGAGACGGAGAAGGACGACATTCTAGAAGACACATATGGTGCAGAAAAGATAAAATAATCATCAAGCAAGAAGACGAAGGAACACCGAACTCTAATAGAAGATGAAGATGAAGATCACATGGAAGGCTCCTCATCTTCAAGATCACATGGAAGGCTCCTCATCTTTTCAAGAAGACAAAGAAAGAAGCAGCAAGAAGGACAACTTGGCACTGTCACATCATCATGCACTTCATGTCATCAGTGTCATGTCATGTCCTGTCACAAGTCATCATATGCCACATCATTATTGTGGATCATGTAATTACCTATTCGAAATGTAGTGTAAAGTGGAAGTCCAAAGGACACATTCAGAATATGAACAGTCATGTAAGGTCGAAAAGTCATATGAAGTCAAACAATCATGAGGGTAGTCAAAGAGTCACAAGGAATGTCAAGCATCACCTCTTGATTCTATATACACCCTCATTGTATGGGCAAAGGACTTTTCACCTTGGCTCCTCGTGCAAGGCATTAGACAAACAAACTAGTTCTTTTGAGTAGCAAGGAGTGGCTCCAATGCTCCACTATTGGAGCTAGTGATGTTCATTGCATACACGTGTCTTGGAACTTTTACTTAATAACAAAAGCCTTCATGGTCGACGTGTCTTCATGCATGGATTATGAATATTTGTAAGACTATTATGTGGATGTTTGTATTTCATGTTTGCTTTCATATGTGCTAAAGTAGTTGAACTATTTCGGTTATTTTAGTACTTACTTTAGTGAGAATGTGCTGTAATGGTTGTTATTGCTGTCCCATCTTTGTGGACTATTCCACAGGATGCTAGACAAATCTTTCTCATTGATTGGTTGTAATGACCGTCACATCTCTTGTGGACTATTCCATTGGATGTTAAACAGATCCCTATTGTTTGCGTGTGTCTCTTCTTGGGTGGTACTATTACCTCTCTCTTAGAGGCTCACATTACTCTTTCCCTTCGCAATAGAAGAACTTTGACACACCTACAACCGAACACTAACCAAGCACACCTTCTTGCTGCTTTTCGAAGGCACCACGTGTTCCTCTCTTGTTGATAGTTAGAGCCAAGGCAAATCTATAAGAATACATGGCAACTGGGCTGATATTCTGGATGGGGCTCCTACTCCAAACAATGTGAGGTCTAATTGGGACTTCACATCGGGGAGACCCCTTGGTTGACAGATTTCCAACATTGTCAACAAAACCCTAACCGTAACCTTTGAAACCCTAGAAAACCTAGCCTTTGAAATAAAAAACATCTAGGGTTTGCAAATAATCTAGGGTATATGGTAAACCCTAACGAGGGTGGAATTGGATAAAATCCCTAGCGCTGATGTTTTTGCTGAAAGTAATTTTTTTTATCAAGGATAAGATCAAGGAATTTAGGGTTTGTATTTAAGAACCCTAGGAGTACACCCTCTGAGATACCATAGAAACCCTAGATTGACAAAATTGACATCATGCTCTTGTCCTTGTATATTATGCTTGGTTGTACTTGTTAGTGAATATTCAGGTACATAATGAAGGAAGCAAGATGAAAAGGATAGCTAAAAGCAGTTCTTGTGCTTGTTAATGCTTTCTTGAAAATGATGAGCATGATGGTGAGAGGGAACTGTAAGGACCCTGATGGACATGACGGATTCATAGGAACTCGTTGATGATATGAAGATAAAGCATGGCATTGTAATAGTGAAATTAATGTCTACATTATCAAGTTGCTTTGGAGAAAATCATCTAGTTCTCAAAATTAAGAAGATTGGGACCACATTGCATATTATTGTTCATTTGAACATTTTCTAACATCATGTTAGAGGTAGTCATTTTGCAAAGACGGATCATCAAGATCCTATAAGAATCATTATTTATGAGGTTCTTGGAGGAAGCATTATGACATTATTGTTCCATCTAGTGTGGAAACAATACTTTTGAAGGATAAAGGAATGCAGATGGTCAAGTTGCAGTCTTTCCACTCCTAGGAAAGAACGCTATCCTCGACAAGTATAAAAAGAAGGCTAGATGGTTGTATGAAAGCAAAGATTGCATAAGATATGACACTCTCTGGTAAGATATATTGGAAAAACATGTGAAGAGGCTAGAAGGAGAGCTCAATGATATTGATCAACATCAAGAATAGTCTTCGATAGAAAGAAAGGGAGTTAAGGTTAACAATTCCAAGGAAGATATTGTAAATTGGTAATCAAGTTCGATCCATGGACACTCTGATTAAAATGAATGCATGAAGAAAGATTCATGTGAAGATGGGTCCTTGCGAAAGGATGTTGATCTCAAAGAACTCAAGTGAACTGATGCTTTGATGAGAAGGCCATCATGATAAGGTAAGTCTGATGTTAGTAGTTTTGTTATTGGTTATCTAGTTGACATATTGTTTTGCTACCTGGAATGATATTGCAGGAATACATGATGACAGTTGAGGCAAGTTCAACTGTATGGATTGAATATATGGTTTTGACTATCATGTAGTTAAGATGTTTGCATCATCATCTTGGGATTGAAAGGTAGTAATGTGAAGAGATAACCTAAAGTTCAAGTTTGTACAATGAAGATCACTTTCAGAGGGAGCTATGATTGGCTTGAGGTTTGATAAGGCTCAATATAATGCCTTTATTAATGATAAATAAAGGAAAGTGATATGCAAGGTCGATGGCCCGAACCCTGTCACCAGATTGAAGGAGGAGATACCAAGGAAAGAAGGAACCATGCAACTATCTCCATGAAGAACTAGTAGCTAATACTCGTATGGGAACAAGCTAAAGAGCTTGTGGTTATGACTTCCTAATTGAAAGGAAGAAAGGATTGCCTCTTTGGTTGAGAGGGAGTGATGATAAACATCACATGTGCATTCTCTTCTTCATGTGTCATGCACTTGACAAAGACTAACAGTTGTAAGTTTAAGTGAAGGCCATGGAGGGAGAATGGTGGAGGATTGGATGAAGCATCTGTGGTTTCCTTGAGGATAGACAATCCAAGAAAGGAAAGGTACCGACACTCTTTGAGGATAGGACAGGTATCCAAGATAAGAGTGGTCGAAGAGGACTGATATTCTTTGAGGATTGAGGGTTAAAAATCCAAGATAAGAATAGTCCTAAAAGGACATGCCCAATGAACATCTGGATGGGGTATGTGCCTTAGAGGTAGTGTGGTATCTCACGTAAAGCCTCCCAACATAATGCTCTCGAATGAAGTTGAGCTTGTCAAGTTAGGCCTCAATGACAGTGCTGGTCATAATGTTGATGCTTACAAATGGCTTATCAATCTGACTCTTCTTATGAGAATATTTCAGTTTGAGAATATCCTTGTACTAGGTGTACAATTATGAATAGCTCCCTAGTTAAGAGGGAGTGTTGGAGAATGTAACTAGTTTCGGTCTTCATAATTTACACCATTATGTAAAAAGCAAAAGAAAAGAAAAAGAAAAATTATTATTATTTCTTTCTAGATAAGTATGTTCTACATGCTTCTAGGTTTTTGAGTCAAAGAGTCAAAGTCCTATTTTGGACCATGAGAATAGGTCATGTTAGAAGGACACTTTATCGACATCCTAGTCACAAGAGATGAACCAATCCATGTATCAGCAATGCATGGAAAAATGACAAAATTTGAATTATATTATGAAGAATATTAGTTTTGGTACAATCTGGTCTCAAAACAAATGCATATGCAATATAATTTCATAGAAGATCAAATTAGGGTGGCTAGACACTTTCACAATTCAACAGCTCCGCTGAACTCTTTGAAGATCATATCTTCTTGTGTTTTCACCTCAATAATGAAGAACCGTGACAAGGCATTGCAAGCCAAAATGAAGAGATAGCCTCTTACATAAAATGTTGATGACAAAACATCTTTGAAGGGATTCTCTCGCTATTTAGTGTCATATATGGGATTTCCATGAAGAGACCATTAATTCACGTCCCATCCATGTCTTCCAATCACAAAAAAAGTAGCCACATCATTATCCTCTTTGCTGCTGTGCTGGTTATCAGATGGGTTAGTTGAAGTACCTCGAAATTTTTCATCCTTAAAGGGTTTCTCTCTACAAATCATCACGGGTTTCTTTATTAAATTTATAAATTCGAAAAGGTCAACAACTTACCAAACCCTTGTCCTCATGCAAGTGTACCTCATCATCACAATGTGCACTATTTCCAGAGTGAGATGGCATGCATCGTCTCCTTCAAAGACGGAAGGGACAAGTATGGATGTCTCTTTCTTCGCATCGTTGAATCCCCTAGGGTTCATACCCTATGAAGAAAGAAGACAAGCCTAAAAATTCCTTGAAGCTTTAAGTGCGGATGCCAAATTTGACTTAGTTAATGATCTGAGGACTAGTCAATTTGCATTGTGTTTAACCAAATAACGACCTCAGTTCTCAAAGAGCTTGAGATTACACGCTAGACTGTATACATCGATGTGCTTCACCATACCTTTTCCTGTCCATGAACGCCAGATCAACAATACGCTGCCTACCACAGATTGTTGGCTAGCAAATCTGACACCCGTGATCCCCACTACTACATTTCCCTGTTAATACAAACTATAGACCAACTCCGTAAACACTCTATACAAAGGTAGGACAAAAAAAGCACAAGTGAACTCATGAGTAGGTTTGGATCCAAGAAGTGGGAGCTTCATGCTACTATTTTGGACACTTCACCTCTGGAAGCCTATGCCATTTCACTTCCCTGCAGATACCCGTCAGATGTCTTGTCTAATGCCCTTCTCCTCCTTGCATGTCACCTTCCAACCAGCCCTTTGAAAATAAACCCTGTGGAAGCACTGTCTTCTTTTGTCAAGGTTTTAAATAGGAAAGGAGGATCTCCAAAGATACAAAGGTGAAGACAATTCCAAGACTATCTTTAAAGAAACAGTTTAATCATTTCTTGCAATAAACCCTACGGAAGCACTGTCTTCCTTTGTCAAGGTTTTATATAGGAGAGGTGGCTCTCCAAGGATAGAAAGTTGAAGACCATTCCAAGACTGTCTTTAAAGGAACAGTTTAATCATTCCTTGCAATCAAATTTAATCTTATTTTGTAAAAAAGGTACCCATCTTCTGTTATATCACTAACATTTGGTAAGGATTACTGATTTATTTTTCCTGAACATCTTAAAGTATTTTCGTGGTAGAGACAAAAGAAGTCGTTAAAATAATTTCTTGTTCATTTCTAGGTGTGATCATGTGATGGAGGCAGAACAACAATAATTAATTTATCACTTTTTTCTAAAAGGGACAAATGCTTAGTCGTTTCTTCAAGTATAGAGTACAGTGCAGTAGCACAATATGGTTAGCTTTCATTGTATTATTTATTCCTTTTAATAAATTCACCTTATTTATTATTGCACAGGACAAAATAAATCTCTTAAAGTATAGACCAGTGTTGCACGAAGCGCCCCCCCGGTTCCAAGCCCCGAAGCGCGTCCCGTATGGAAGCGCCTAGGAAGCTTGGCCGGAAGCGCGCTTCCGAAATTTTTAGACGCTTCCTGGAAATTTGGAAGCGCCGAAGCGCGCTTCGTACGGCGCTTCCCAGACGCTTCCCAGGCGCTTCCCAGACGCTTCCGTACGCTTCCAGAAAAGCTTCTGGAAAAGCATTTAGAAAATCGTTTTTTTTTCAATTTTTTTTTAAATTTTAGGTGAGTTTGCTTGTTGGGGGTGGGTCCACCTTGGGTTAGGGTGACAAATGAAAGCAAAAAAAAATATAAATATAGCAGATGCTCCCTCATGGTAATGTTAAATTCTTAAAGTAAAAGTGACATTCTCCTTTATTTTTCATTTTCATCCTTTTACTTAAATTTTTAACATTACCATGAAATGACTCAGAATGTTTGAGAGTGGTTCCAGCCTCATTGGACTTCATATGGAGAAAATAGAATTTCATATCCTATTCAAAATTCAGCAGACTTAACAGTTTTCAGGTATTCAGGATCAATGGGATTGTGGCATTTCATTAGATTATATCAAGTATGAAGGTATGCGATTAGCATTTAATCAAGAGCACCAAGCCCTATATGTACCCTGGTGTTGGTGGTGTTAATTGTTGAACTCCTTTGTCACGCGGCACGCCCTTAGCAAAAAATTACCTTTCAATCAAGTCAAAATCATCGATCAAACATGTTAAGCTTTTTCTACCATATTTTAAGTCTTGAATTAGGTAGTTTGATCAAAATTGGGCAATGTTGACTAATATCCCTAGACAATCGAGGTAGAGGCAAAGGCTAGACAAGAGGAGAAGAATCTAGATTCTAGATCATTAATGTACAATGGATGTTATATCTATCTTGATTTATGCAAAAATATGCATGTTTTCATGTCTTCTACAATTAATTTGGTATTTGGGATGTTTGTTTTGAGTATAAATGCAAAAAAATATAAAAAATATATATATATAGCAGACGCTTCCACGGACGCTTCGCTTCCTAGATTTTTGGAAAATGACGCTTCGGCGTCCCCGCTTCCAAAAAACGCTTCCGCTTCGCTCCCGCTTCGTGCAACATTGGTATAGACTCTAGAGTACAGTGCAGTAGCACAATATGGTTAGCTTTCATTGTATTATTTATTCCTTTTAATAAATTCACCGTATATTTTATTATTGCACAGGACAAAATAAATCATACATTCTTAGATTGCCGGCCAAACTATAAGCATGCTTATTTCCCCTTCCTATATAAGCAAGAAGGGCAAGCCTGGGTTTCATGGACTTCATCTTGAAAAGTAGACAACCTCTCATGCCTCCGCTGTAGTTATACAGTTAAAACAACTTCATCCTCTGTGCTTTTCTCCTTTGCTTTTATGATTATATTTAGATATATTTCCCTTGGGACATGTGTCCTTCCCTTGTAGTAGACTTTGGTTAGGCCAATAATAGGTAATAAAATTAAAGACTAAACTAATTAGTTTAGGCATTCAAATAAGTTTCTTCAATGAAACTAAATGTTTTGAGAGGTTCCATAGTCTAAAGCAAGTCGTTTGTACAGTTAGATCCAAATATTTAATGAAATGCTGAAATACAAAAATATACAAGGCTCAATAACCATTAGAGACTTTGATTATACAATAGATTTTCTAGAGTGGGACTTCGTTAAGCCAGTGTAACAGGAAGAGATGCTCAAGAACAATTCAAACATAGCATCGGATAAACTTAGCTTGTAATTATTTACTATGGAAGGAAATTTTATTTTAAATCTGCCTTTTAACAGGGAAGTAAGCATTAACATTAAAAATTAAAATGAAAATTGGTGATCACAATTGTTAAACCATGTACGATCAATAATTTCAACATTTGCAATTAGCATTTAGCCAGCCATCTGGTTGTCTACTGAATAGTACGGTGGTCTTCAGTGATGGTACTAGTCTCAAATAATGTTGTTGAAAAAGTAAAATTAGAGATGGTGCAATAGGAAAAAGAAAGAGGCTAAGGCGACAGAGGATTGGCAAATGATAAGACGAGATAGTATATTGAAAAATATGAATTTATGGTTAAATGGTGGTATGACAAAATTATCGAGTTTGTTTAAGCTACACTTATTTGGAAGATACAATCTGTAGGGGATATATATGATGCATATAAAGAGAAAGGCCTACCTTTTGGCAAAGCTTATATGAGTTGCATGTGGAAAAATGTGTCTCCCAAGAAGGTTCTGGAGCATAGGCATAGAAGGGTTGAGGATGAGAAAGCTACTTACCTCGTAAACCATGCAAAGGATTTTAAGAAGAGAAATATACTTTCCACGTAGGTCATTGCCCAAGGAAAGTGCCCAAACCCAAATTGGATCTCATAAGAAAATGGGACAGAACATTCTTAAGCTACAGATTTGATTACGGAGAAGGGCCTGCCACGTGACACTCTCTTAAAAATGGGTAACCCATTGAAATGGTGAGGACCCTATATTCTGACTACTTAGGCTCAATAGATCCTTGGAAAGAAGAACGATCATCCATTACATGTCTGATTAATCATTAACGCCTTGATGAATTCATTTTGCTTCCTCTGCTTCAGATGCCTACATTGTTCAAATGTAAATTTCATACATCACTTGTATGGTATTGGTAGGTGTAACCCTTCTACGTAATGTTTCACAACGTTTTCTACTGGTTATACTGCCCTGGTGGATTATATGTTTTTGAACAATTAATATAGTGTACTAAGAGTGCCAAAATTATGTTTGTCTCAAGTGTCAAATGTTTTCTTTTTATGTTTTCAATTATTAAACATTTTGTCTTGATTTTCAACTATATATGGCACTTCCTATGTATGTTAATCCTTCTCATTTGTTTTGTGTTTACAGGCTGTCATATTTGTTGATAATTCTGGTGCAGATATTGTACTAGGGATATTACCTTTTGCAAGAGAGTTGCTTCGACGAGGTACACAGGTCTGGCTGTTACTTTTGAAGACAAATAAGTATATTACATATGGTGATTTTGATTGGATATTTCTGTTATTCCTTTCTTGGAAATCTTCTGAATTTTCTAATTAGAACATGGGACTTGAAAATACAATCAGTTACATTGGACTAAGAGGATGACAAGGCCAATCTTTAGGGTTAAAACATGAAAATGTACACATGGAAGTATGGTCAAGGTCTAAGTCACCTGACACAGGGACACAGGACATGCAGGACATGCAAATATGAGAGTCTGACACAGGACACGGAGATCCCCGAAACGTGACACATAGGACACGTTATATCTATATATATATATATATATATATATACATACAATCATGATTCATCGATGATACAAGTCTAGAACTAGCACTTACTAGTACTACTACATCAATGACGAATACGATAAATTGACATTGGACAAACACAAGAAATTAACCATAAACTGCAGTTTTCTCATTAAGTCATCAAAATCAAAATGTATTACATAGGTACCTAGTCCTGAGAACTACTAACTAGGAATGCCAATGACAAATAGAAAATACAAAACAAAGTAGAGACTAGAACCCGAAACTGCAGAAAAGAAAGAAAAATCTCATGGGCTGCTGCCAGCAGGCTATAGGTTATGCCTATAGATCATCAACATCAAAATCAACATCAGAACCACCACTTGTCTCTTTTGCATCCTTCTCCTCTGTATCCACTATAATCTCTGCATCTGCTAGTTTGGAGGATGACCCCTCAGGAGTATCACCATCATCAAAATTGACAGACTCTATCACTGGCTCATTAAGATATAAGTTGGTCAATGCCAACTCAACACTACTATCCAAACCCATATCTTCAGCAAACACATCCCACATCTGTCTTTAACTTCAACCACTTCTCCCTCTGCCTGTAAATAAGACGAAGGTTGGTGTGCACATACACCATTCTCTCTGTCCTGGACTGGTAGACCTTGATGAAATTGAAAGAGGGGGGCCATTACCAATGGGGACTTTCTTCCCCTTCTTTTTTCACTTCCCTGTTGCTCTTGATTGAGCCATGAATGCTATAAAAATAAAGAAAAATTGCATCATTGTAAGGTTGTGCATGTAAACAAAATGGACAGGTATATTGCTGTAGCAAAACTAGAAAAAAAATGGAAGGGAAATCCACTTACCTCTGGCCTGAATCACCTCCAAAACACTCCCTAGTCGCTCCCACAATCCCACAACACCCAAACAAGCAATGCAAGTAGACAAATGTGGCCCAATTCCAACTTTTATCAAGCTCGTGGGTCACTTTTCGTCGGAAATGTGTCTGAAAATCGTGATTCTCTCTAGGCACGATTCAAACTCCTTCCTGCCACAAATCCCAAAATTCGGACATGCACCAACAGTGAATTAGACACATGTCAATAGTGAATCATGTCCGACATGTTGGATTTGTGACACGTTGGGGGGATGAATTCGATGACTTGGCTAAAGTAAAGAACATGAAACGGGTGAACCAGAAAGGTAAACCCTATAAAGAGAGGAGAAAATAATCAACATTAGCAAGGGAGATAGGGGTAGAAGGAGGGACATCCATGTGGTTGCCCATTATTATAAAGGAGCCAATGCGAAGTCTAATTATGTCCTTTGGAGAGTGCCCAGGGTTGAGAGGGCCTGGTTGGGTGGACCTGGAAGGAGCTTTTGAGTGGTCTGTCAAAACTCTGTGAATAGTCAAGGCTGAAGAAAAGAATCTAGTGATGGGTGTCTGACTGCTGGATTTGGGATGGGGGGCTGCACCATGCAAGGAATGGGTATGGTTCTGTGACCTAGTAGATTTGATATCTCTTCCAATGGAGAGGAAGGATGTTTTCTCTCTCACATATCTGACATCATCCACCTTCGAAGCTAGTGGCAAGCAACATTACGTAACTAAAAGGATATGTGAGATAATTAAAGTGACTTCAATCACTTTATTTATAACACTAACTTAAAGTACAATACTAAGTATAGTACTATATAATATTACCATTACAAGATGTATGCTCTATCAAGTATAGCCTAGACACATTTGTCTTTAGCATAAAAACATAGTTTTATTGCTTTCTCTTTTGACAAATGTGTGTTGAAGAAATGGTAACTAGGTTCAGTTTTCGTAAAGACATTGTAATTATGATTTTTGTAAGCAAGAAAATGACTTTATTATTTTGCTTGCTTCATGGGTTCCATGAGCAAGAATTTTTATGTATAGATGGCTTCCATTGAGATCCTTGTTAAAATTTGGGTACTAGAGGACAAATGGTTCACTAAGGCTTTAATCTTTGGCCTAGGGAAAAGTGTCCAAATTTATTTGTACTTTTCTCCTAAAGTGACTTTATAAGTGGTAAAGTCAATTTAATTTAAAAGTGACTTTATAAGTGGTAAAGTTACATTCTAATTTAAAGGTGGCTTTATTAAAGTAGTTAAAAAGTGAAAAAGTGACTATGGAAATAAAAGGCTAAGTGGGTCTTTATGTAAGTGGGTGAGTTAAAAAATAGAAAGTGAGAATTAAATGCACATTTATTCTCATCCCTAGATCTAAATGAATTTCAGCCATTAGATCTTAGGGTAACCCAAAAGGTCATTTAGAGAGTAAAAGGAGAAGAGAAGAGAGAAAGATAAATTCATTTATTTCATAAGCATTTGAGAGAAAGAGAAGAGAGAGCAAGAAGAAAATTTCTGAGTAGTGAGGAAGTGAAGGAGAGCAGCAATAAGACATCTCAGCAAATCTGGGCAGCAACATTTATTGGCATGCATCCCAAGGCAAAGCCATACAGCGGGAGAAAGACACAGAAATCGAGGAAGATGGACAACAACAAGGGCACAAATTTTGAGGCAGATTTGGGCATGATTTTTGAGGCAGACGTACTGCTGAAATCCATACGGTTTGTACAATAAGTTATGGGCATGTTTTTCGAGGTAGGCCGTATAACATTTAATGCTGTTTTATTGTTGGAAAATTTCTGTTTTGGCTGTTTGCTGATTGGCAGGATTTATGAGGTGGAGTTCAAGTGCGGAAATTGAGATAAGTTGTAATTTGTGGTTGTTGGAATTTTTACTGTGTATTTCAGTTCTCTATAAAAGAATTTTCAAAAATAAAGAAGAGCTCTCAAATTGGTTTTCCCAAGAGTTGTAGGGGGTTTTTCTAGGGTCACATTGACCAAAAATCACTGTGTTATTTTTTGTGTGTGGCTGTCATAATTTCGCAGTGTTTTATTTCTTCAATTTCAGCAGTTGTGAAATCTTTAAATTTGTGTTTTCAGAAAATAGTCATTTCCATATTTTAGAATTCTTATCATGCTTGGATTTAAAACTAAATTCATGGAGTGATAAGGAAAACTGCTAATTGGAGTGGGGGTTGAAATTTTTTCAAGCCTTAAGATTTATCTTTAAAAGTCAAAGAGTCAATGTCATGAAGAACCCTTCTTGGCTATGTAACCGGATTCATCCAAACCCCTTGTCGAATCTGAATCCTGCAAATCGGATACAATTTTGCAGGACTTCGAATCCCAGAACATGATTCGACGTGTCCGTACAGGTTTCGATTCGAATCTTGCGAATCGGATACGATTCGGCAGGACTTCGAATCCCAGAACAGGATTCGACGTGTCCGTACGGGATTTGTACTACAAGATTCGTACGAATCCCGTACGAATCCCAATTCTGGGATTTGAATCCCCTAAATGTGACTTCCGCAGACTTAAAAACACGCTGTTCTTTTTCTCATTCACCTTATTTCTCATTCACTTTTGCATAGTTTGAGCTATGGGCAAGGAGCTAAGGGTTTGGAGCAACGAGCTAAGGGAGTAGAGCGTTCGACAAGGAGATTCAAGCACCAGGTAAGTGCATTTCAGCTCCATTTTTTTGCATTTATTATTCTATTACAACAATTTGTATATGATTTTTTGTTTACAAATTTGTGCATGTGTTGTTCATTTTTTTACAGTATTCATGGCTCAATCAAAGGCAACAGTTAGGGGGCAAAGGAAGGGGAAGAATGTCTCCATTGGAGATGCCCATCCTCCCCCAATATCATCAGAGTATGCTGCAAGTAATGTTGAGGGAAGAAGAGGACCTAAAGACAACATTGAGAAATATCCCTTGTGGAAATATTTCACAAGAGAGGATGGGACAAGCACCAAGGGGAAGGGAGGAGGCAATGTGCAATGGAGATGCAACTTTTGTCACATTGCTTTCAAAAGCACATTTTCGTGTGAAAGGCCATTTGTTGGCTTTACCGGGTTGTGGAATTGGAGCTTGTAACGCTGTTCCTTTACAAAAGAGGAAAGAAATAGAAAAGAAGTCCACTGCTGGTATCGAAAATGTGGCTGCAAAATCAAGAAAAACCAAGAATGAAGACCCCCTTCCATTTTTGAGGAAAGGCACCACCAAATTTCCATTTGAGAGTTCTATTGGGGACAAGCATCAAAAAGAAGAGCAATTACACTTGGTCCAATGGACAAGATTTTTCAAAAAGAGAAACGGGAAGAGCTTGATCTCACCATTACCTTCTTTTTCTATCAAAACTTCATATCATTTAATGTTGCACGCTCACCTTTATTTATTGAGATGTGTCGAGCTCTAACTCACGGGTCTCCATCATGGTATGTGCCTGCTGGTTCATAGAAGCTTAGAACCACATTATTGACGAAGGCAAAAAAAGAGGTGCAAAAAATGCTTGAGCCTATTGTAGCATCATGGCCAACATCTGGGGTTAGCATTGTTTCTGATAGATGGACAGATCCAGCACGACACCCAATCATCAACTTCATGGTGTCTTCCTTGAATGGTCCAGTTTTCTTGAAAGCAGTGGATACACTTGGAGAATACAAGGATGCACAATTTATTGGTGTGTTATTTATTAAAGTTATTGAAGATGTAGGTGTTGATTCTTGTGTGCAAATCATTACAGATAATGCACTTGTTTGCAAGGCTGCTGGCATGATTGTGGAAGCTAAATATCCACAAGTGTTTTGGACACCTTGCATTGTGCATTCATTGAACTTAGCACTAAAATCCATTGCTTCTGATGTGCTTTGGATTGGTAACATTATTGAGGATGCACGACATATCCATAACTTCATGCAAAATCATACAAATTCCCTCCCTATGTACAAGGGGTACACCAATCTATCATTGTTGAAGATTGTTGATACACGGTTTGCCTCTTCATTCATGATGTTGAAGAGGTTGAGGGAGGTCAAGACCGCTCTTGGGTCCATGGTTATTTCTGAGTTTTGGTCTTTTTGGAGAAAGACAGATCTGGTAGCCTCTAAAAGAGTGAAGGACACAGTGCTAGATGATGCTTGGTGGGAGAGGGTAGATCTAATTATTCAGATCATGGACCCTATCATTTCTTTGCTTCGATTTGCAGATATAGACAAACCCATCCTAGGAGAGGTTTATGAAGGATGGGATTCCATGATTGAGTCCGTGAGGAGCATTATTCTACAGAGTGAGTGCCCTGAGTATGAGACATCACCAGAGGCCTTCTGTGATACTATATAGGATATTCTTGTCAGTAGATGGGACAAGAATTGTACACCTTTACATTGTTTGGCTCACTCATTGAACCTAAAATACTACAGCCATGAGTGGCTGAATGGTGGACCTTCCCGCAGATTCCCTCCTCACATGGATGGTGAAACCTCACAGGGGAGGAAAGAGGCATTTAGGCGTGTTTTTCAATATAGTGCATTGCTTGATGAGGTGGAGGATGCCTTTGCAGAGTTTTCCGTTGGCACTGGTCAATTTGCAGGATATGATGTGATTAGAGACAGGGGGGCTAAGAAGCCCTATTCTTGGTGGGCAAATCATGGGGCAACAAGCCCTCCTCTTCAGCAGTTAGCCATGAGGCTCCTCTCTCATGTGACTTCATCCTCTTGTTGCGAGAGGAATTGGAGCACATATGGGAATTTGTATTGTGTGAAGAAGAGCAGGCTTGAGCAGTCAAGGGCAGAGACAATGGTGTATGTGCACACCAACCTTCGTCTTATTTACAGGCAGAGGGAAGATTGGTTGAGGGGAAAGACAAAGATGTGGGATGTCTTTCCTGATGATATGGGTTTGGACAACAGTGTTGAGTTGGCATTGGCCAACATGGATCTCAATGATCCAGTGCTAGAGCTTGTTAGATTGATGACTTAGAGGGGTCATCCTCCACACAAGTAGATGCAGAGGTGACTATGGATACAGGGGAGGAGGAGGATGCAGAGGAGAGCAGTGGTGACCATGATGATGAGGACATTGATGCTGATTTTGATGATGACTCTGAGGATTGATGACTACCTATTGCCTTGAGGCTTGTATGCCTCTAGTTGTTTTATAGTTTCTATTTCTATTTTCCATTGGCATTGTACCAGCACTACCTATGTAACACATTTTGATTTGATGAATTAATGAGAAAACTACAGTTGTCAGTGTCTTTATCTTACTATCTTGTAGTTGTAAGTTGTCTTCCATTTATGAATTATGAATCATGGTTTATGTGACCACTGACATGTATTTGAATTTTGTATGTACTATGCATGCTATAGATGAAGATCTATGTTTGAAATCAATGAATTTGTATCATTAATTAGAATTTGTGTAAGAAATATCTAATTTTTAATATATATATATATATATATATATATTTTTTTTTTTTTTTTTTTTTAATAAAATAATATATAACGAATCCTACGTGTCCTGTTTTGGGGGGTCAACGTGTCCGAATCCGACACTCGAATCCCTGAATCCTACGAATCCCGAATCCCCGTGTCAGGTGACTTAGATGAGAAAACTACAGTTGTCAGTGTCTTTATCTTACTATCTTGTAGTTGTAAGTTGTCTTTCATTTATGAATTATGAATCATGATTTATGTGACCACTGGCATGTATTTGAATTTTGTATGTACTATGCATGCTATAGATGAAGATCTATGTTTGAAATCAATGAATTTGTATCATTGATTAGAATTTGTGGAAGAAATATCTAATTTTTAGTATATATATATATATATATAATTTTTTTTTTCTTTTAATAAAATAATATATAACGAATCCTACATGTCCTGTTCTAGGGGGTCAACGTGTCTGAATCCGACACTCGAATCCCCGAATCCTACGAATCCCGAATCCACATGTTAGGTGTCTTAGCTTCTTGGGCATGTATCAAATGGATTTGAGTCATAAACAGTGTCAAGAAGCCCTCCAAATGACAAGCACAATCCTCTTTGTCATGTCGGCCTGCAAAAAGGAATTAAATACACTCATGTCGGCTCACTTGAAATGACACATCTCTTTGTTGGTTCACGTTGGCTAAATATGGAGGACAAACTACTATATATACCCAGCTAGGGTCTGCGCAAAAGAGGAGGAGCAGAACTTAGACATCTCTAAAACTTTGGATGAGCACAGACCTCAGACATCACTGTAACTTTCGGATGGGTACAATAGGGTACAATCTCGGATGCCTCTGCAATTTCCTAGATAATTATAGTGAGAAAAAAATTACAGTCTCTTCCTCCTTGGTGGTGACAGTCTCAGTGTATCTATGATGATGATCTTGGTGCAAGGAAAATAGTCACTGTCTCAATGTAGCTGTAATGATGAAGATTTCAGTAATGATCACAGTCTTGGCCTGCCAATACAATGATCTTTGAAGCAGCCTTATAGTCTCAACATACTTGTGAAGAGAAGGATCCTAAAGTGACACTCTCTGTCTCGACATGTCTTCTGGACGCTGTCATGATCTCACTTTCTAGATATCTCAATATATAGAGCTCGATGTCATGGTGAATGTCTCAATGAAGGAGTAGCACTAATCTCAGTAAAAGTGCAACAATATTCTCGGTGAAGGTGCAACAAGGTGTAAAGGTCTCAATGGTGCAATAATGATGACTTCGGTGTAGCAACAGTGATGATGATCTCAGCTATGACGAAGAAGATGATCGGTGTCTTGGTCTTGGAGTGGCTAAATAGGTAAAGGGTCATGGTCTTGGTATTTGTCAATTGGAATCTCTATAAGAAGAATTTTGTGCGGGTTTTCCTCTCAAAGAGTGAGAGGTTTTGGCCCTGGCAGAAAGCCAACATCTTGTGTTCTTGTCTCTTTTGTTTTGGTAACTATTTGATGAAATGAGAAGACACACTTTAACAATAAAAACAAGCAAAGATTGTGCTAATAAGAAAAGTTAAAAATACTTCATAAATAGTTATCATCGACAAGAAGAATCATATTAACTTGAATGCCCTAGATTCTTCAACAATGTGGACCATCCATTGGTGCCCAATTACGCTTCCATCACGCAGTGTAGGTAGAACTATATTTATTCCCCCCTAGACGACAATCCATTGTAAACATCCTCTTCTAAAGTTCCACTTACAGGAGGCAGTGCTTTAGAGGCTACTGTGTAAGCTGTCAGTCATCCATATTCATCATCTTTGCAACCAATACCACCCTCTTCATCAATACAGGGATTATGAGTGATGGTATTTTCTTTAGCCTTTTCCTCTATTTCAGTGGGCGAAAAAATTTGGTTTTCTCTCTTTACTTTCTTCAAGCATCAACTCCTCTATGATTAGTTTTACTTACATTAATGATTAGATTATTTGCTTGTCTTGGATTGGCCACTAAAAACCTAGACACCTTATTTTATGAAGTTGGTTGTGCCATGTGGGCTTAATAGATCGATTGATTGTCCACCAGACATTGTTTTTAAGCCATCAGAAATTTCACGTGATGTCTACATTTTGCTCCAATGAAGATACAAAAGCCACATGCTCCAAGAACTGTATGCTTTGTTTTACTGAATTTATTGTGCTCTTAACATGTTCTCTTAAATTTGAAGAGAGAAAAATACCTAGAAACAATCATGTCTATGGTTCTTCACCCCTGTGGTGTCCTCACAATTTTCCATTTTGAGTCGATGATTTGTGGGGCTATTATTGAACAATAACTGTTGGTTAGTGTTATCTTCTTTGGTTGCATTCTCTAGTATGCAACATTGTTGTTGATTTTATGGGCTTTGACTAGGTTATTTTTCATCGTCTATAGTTTGTACTTTGTAGCAACATGATTTAATGGGATTAACTATGTTGCCCTTATTTATTCTTCTTTAGATGCATGCCCCAGCCATTGTATTCGACATTGTTGATGATTATGTGGTCTTTGACTGTTATTGAAGATTGGTTGTTGGTCATTGGGGTGTTATACTCTTTGGTCGCATTCTCAAGTATGCAACATTGTTGTTGATTTTGTGGTCTTTGACTAGGTTATCTTTCATCTTCTATAGTTTGTAGCAACATGATTTGATGGGATTTAACTATGTTTCCCTTATTTATTCTTCTCTACATCCATGCCCAAGCCATTATATTCTCTTTCATTGTACTTGAATGTATAGTTGGCATGGGCATCTATCTCAGGGAATTTGAATCATTGCTTGTGGTTCAAACATCATTTCTTTTGCAAAAATTTGTAGATGGTGTGTGTGTTGAGGGATTTGAAAACATCTCCATAGAGTCTACTAAGAACGAAATGTTGTTTGGTGCACCAACATAATGCACTTAAGAGTCTACGTTATAATTAGCACGCATTAAACAACAAACTTGATAGAAGAATAAAGAGGTTAACTAGAATGTTCCTTCTCATTAAGGCAATATTTATACTTGGTGTATGTAGTTAGGTTGGTTACATCCAACACCTAACCTTTTTTGAACACATGTTTATTACAGTAAGCAATTGTAGCACATAATCCTTTATATTGCATTGGTCACTTTGTGCTAGAGTCACTTTTATAATCTCAATGACAACTTAGTGGTTAATTTCTATGAACTCAACAATTGGCGATTAATTCATAGCAAACTATCTCAGATATGTTGAATAAAAGCACAACTAGATTCTTAGCATAAGCATTCAGAGGAAGCAAAATGTGAACCAATTTCAATCATGCATTTGAGTCTTGTGCCACTGTATGGTGTTGTCTTCTCTCTTGGCCTAGCCCTTCTTTTATAAGCTTGAGTCATGGTCGAATCCACAACCCTAATCTCCAAAGTGATTAACAAGTGAGATTAGATCTCGTCTCACTTAGGATCAATGACTGAGATTCATCTAATTCACTAATGCAAATAACCTTTGCATGATATTAGTTTAAACTCACTTAGGCGACTTTTGCACTTAGGCGACACCTAGACACTTAAGCCTATGTAGAAATACTTGTCGGAGCTACAAATGTTGACACTTTCGCTTAGCGAGGGAGGTACTTCTACCACCTAGAACTGGATTCAATCCTAGAACAATGTCCTACACTACATCCTTTACCATGGTTGCTCCCTTTGAACTTGAAGCCTTCCTTGCCACATGATTCAAAATCAATCTCGAAGGCCTGCTCCCTTTCAACTTGTTCCTAGAAATGTCCTGCTCTTGAACATCTTATAAATCCATCCCATACCATGAGACCTGCTTGACAGTCTTGGAAGTATTTGTTGATTGGTCCTTCCCACCCGAACCTAAACGCCGACTCCCTTTACTTTACTCAACCTTTAGAGCTTCCCTTTTCTTGTTCTCTCTCATTGTCTTGCTGCTTTCCATTGCCCGAATAGGGTAGCTCTTTACCCTGTACAAATTTTCCTTATAATGTGGCGATCGTCAAAGCTAGATCCCATGGATCTGATTAGTGCCTGCCCATCTTGGATTGCTACAAAAAATCCCTTCTTCTCGAGCCAAGTCATCAACACCATCTTCTTGTTGGTATTATCACTTTGGCATAACTTCAGCAGTGCCTCCCACATCTCCATTGCTATATTCTTCTCGGATAGGTGAGGAATCACATGATCTTTCATCGCATCCAAGATGATACTTCTAGATTTCACATCCTTTTGATTGTGTATGGCCAGACCTGCAACATCTGTAGGTCCGGTGAGTTTGGTGTTTGCAGATTCCCAAATGCCATTCTCCATTAGAATCATTGAAACCCTTGCCTTCTAGGGAATGAGGTAGTAGGCACCCTCCAACATTTCCCCAAACTTAGATCGATTGCTGCTCTCTTCCCAAATTATAATTTTATTGAAGAAATTTGCTGTAACTGTGCTCTGGCTGTTCTTGTGCATTTTTCTAGGCTTCTGTGGTTGCTATATGACCTAGTACATGGTTGGCCCGATCTAGACAACTCGAATCCTGTTTGCTATTGCACTCACACATCCAACTACTTTCTCCTATAACATGCATGGCCTTATTGGCCTCTACCTTTGCAACACTTTGTTGTGGCCACTTCTAGACCTATTCCCGGCTGTGGATTGGCGATTTATTTGATTCACGATTGAGTTGTCTTGGTGTCTTTGACACTGGTGTCCTTGTGGAATTTTGCCACAAGGGAGGCTTCTCACTACTCTCCTACAAGGATATTCTAAGTCCTAGGGTTTAAGTTGATGAAGATATAGGCTAGGTAAAGACTATATCAACTCAAGGACGTTAAGATGAATGGAGGAGAGACCATTCAAGCATATTTCATGAGGATATCAAAAATCAAGGATCAACTGTCAACTGTTGGTGAAATTGTATCGGAGAAAGAGCTGGTGTTGATTATGCTTGGAGGTCTTTCTTCAACTTGAGAAGCTTTTATTACTGCCATCAACAACAATGATAAGTTTCGCACATTTGATGAGCTCTTGGGAACGTGCAGTCAAGAGGAGGCCAAAACGATTTCCAAATGAAGAATTCCCAAGCATGTAGAGGGAGAAACTGCTACCTTTGCTATCCAAGGCAAGAAGCAGAAAGGAAAAAAAGGTCATCACTTTTCAAGAAAGCTAGCTCCTAGATCCAGTAGTTCCTATAAATGGAAAATGGAGTTATCAAAAGTTCAATGCTACAATTGCCATAAGCATGGCCACTATGCTTGTGACTGTCCAAAAAATAGAATAGCGCCAAGATCCAACTACAACAATCGTAATAATAATTTCAGATTTGATTATAGAAGAAGAGAAGCTCCTACTATTCGTAAAGAAAGCTACTGTTCTTCCAAGAGTTCAAGGAACCTAAGGTATGATAATAATGCAACTGAAAGCCTGAAACACAATCACAATAGTCTCTCATTTCTACTTTTTTTAGTGTTCGAAACGTAACTAGTTTTGGTCTTCATAATTGTTATTGTACTCATTTCAATATGTATCTTATGTAACAAACAAAAGAAGAACATAAAAAAATAATATTTTAAAGCATGGGTTTCATGCTCTTTATTTATGGTCTTCTAGGTAAAAGCTTGTTCTACATGCTTCTAGGGTTTGTTAGGTTATAGGATTTATTTTCATGACTCAAGAGAGTCAACATCATGTTTATAAGACCCATTCTGGCAAGATGTATCTTGTAAAAAGTGTTTATTTTGAATCTAGAAAGCCTAATAAGCTTCTTTGCCCAAGTCGACCCAAAGAGGGGTATTTGACCCACACAGAAGATTATAAATAAAAGCTATTCAACTTCATTTATGTTAGTTTTTGGTAGCATCGGAAGTGCTCTAGACTTGAAAATTGGTGGAGAGGCTAAGGCACATGAGTTCTAAAGAACCCAGAAATCGTTTGGTGAAATTCCACCCAGATTGTATTTTATTAAAATAATTAATATTTTTAATGGAGTTCCTCAGTCTAAACTTAGGGAAAGTAAAATATTAATGGGTATTAATCAAAATATGGGTGAGAATGATCTAGAAGGTGGATCAAGTCATGTTTTAATCGTAGCCATTGATAAGAGACTTAATCTCAGCCGTTGAAGACTCAATAGGAAAAGTATAAAATGGAAGCTTGGGGTTCATTTGGAAACATAAACAAAGAGATTGAGGAAATTGATTCTCTGAGGTAAGAAGTTCTCAGGAGGAAAATCAATTAGGGAGATCTTGCAGCTGAGGGGCAGAGAGAATCCGGGAGAAGGACTTTCCGGAAAATATAGAACAAAGAGGCGGAGAGAGTTTGCAAAGAGGCAGCGCAGTAGCCGGGAGAGTTGACGCAGAAAAGATGCTTATCACGCAAAATCTAGAACTGTCAGAACAACCGAAACTGCCGGGAGAGCTGCGCAGAGGCAACGCAGTAGCCGAGAGAGATGACACAGAAAAACTGCCTGTCACGCAAAATCCAGAACTGTCGAAACAGTCAAAATTGCAGGGAACTGCAAGAACAACTGGGAGAGCTAACGCAAAGGGCAGAGAAGGTGATGCAGGGCTGACACATAGCCAACGCAGAAATAGCTGGGGTTAGCCAGTCTTATGCTGGATCAGCGGGAATTTTGCCGGGTGAAGTGAGGTAAAACTCACTCGGATTTTCCGCCAGTTTTTCTCTGTAAAGGATTGCTAGATGAGCATCCTAGATTTGTATTCAGATGTTTCTCCTGCATAATAATAAACCCTCAGAACTGCTGCACCGGTTTTCTCACATTGGGTTTTTCTGGGGACTATTGTGTCAAAAAATAAGTGTCCTATGTATCTTGTTCTTTGCTCTGTTTCATGAGATCAAATATCTAATTAGTGTAGGTTGCAAAATTAATATGCTTCAATATTCAGAAGAATAACTTGATTAATGTATATTAAAAATTGACTAGGTGAAGTAGATGAGGATTTGCTGCAGTAGGGCTTCCTTTGAGTCTAGGAATTTTCACATGGTGTTAGAGCCAGGTTCAGGCAAGATGGAAGCAAAGAAAAAGGGCATGGAGAACAGTAGGGATCATAATATTTCCGAATTAGCTTCTAGGTTGGAAGAGGAAGTTTCTTGCCTATCAAGTTGTGCATCAGCCGAGGATTGGTACATTGATAGAGGGGCTTTAGCGCATATGACAGGAGAACGAGAATATTTCTTGAGATATTAGGAGGAACAAATGAACTTTCAAATCACAATGGGTAACAGGATGAAGTGCACCCCAGTAGGAAAAGGAACTGTTATATTCCAGATAGTAGTAAGAGATAGCCTTCGGGCCACGAATGTACTGCATCTGTCAGGTATGGGAATGAATTTGATTTCTGTCTCTCAATTACAAGATAAGGGATACGATGTATACTTCATTGGTAATAGAGTATATGTCAAGCATCCAAGGTGGAAAAAGAGGGAGATGGGGCGATATTGAGCTGTAGTTGGGTGGACTACATGTGGGCAAGATCCTTGAGGAGTCCACCTCTTGGATCAATTCCTTTGCTATGGGAGTCCAAGATTCAGCAGTAGCAAGATGGACTTAGTGTCAGATGATGCTGTGGAGTGTTTGGAGGACAAATGCTGGCTTGGGATCAGACATTGATCAATGCAGAGCAAGGTTGGCAGCAGTGCAGTTGGCACAGTGTAGAAGTCAGCAACAACACAGAAGATTCAGTGGGTCAGAACCAACAATAGTCAGATTCCAACATTCAGTGTATTATGTTGAACACAGTTAAGTTCAACTAATTTTGGATATTTTTCAGTTGCTTCTCTCAGCAACTGAGTTGAGTACGGATGCAGTGTTAGCAGTGGCAGTGCTAGCAGCATAGAAAATGCAACATTTGAGAGGGAGCAGTAGTACAAGTGCAGT
This sequence comes from Pinus tabuliformis, assembly GCA_031772625.1. Taxonomy (NCBI): domain Eukaryota; kingdom Viridiplantae; phylum Streptophyta; class Pinopsida; order Pinales; family Pinaceae; genus Pinus; species Pinus tabuliformis. The sequence goes on along the minus strand of CM062819.1, from coordinate 1,640,086,443 downwards.
AGTGGCAGAGGAAATGTCATGGGCAACAGTACAGTAGCAGCAACAGCACAGTGTTGGTGGAAGCAACAATGCAGAAAGGAGGTGCTTCAGAAACAGAGCAGCATGTAGGTGGACATTGTTGCTAGAGCACTTTCCTCGCTAAGAGGGAGTGTTAGTTTTTGGTAGCATTGGAAGTGCTCTAGCCTTGAAAATTGGTGGAGAGGCTAAGGCACATGAGTTCTAAAGAACCCAGAAATCGTTTGGTGAAATTCCACTTGGATTGTATTTTATTAAAACAATTAATATTTTTAATGGAGTTCCTAAGTCTAAACTTAGGGAAATTAAAATATTAATGGGTATTAATCAAAATATGGGTGAGAATGATCTAGAAGGCGGATCAAGTCATGTTTTAATCTTAGCCGTTGATTAGAGACTTAATCTCGACCGTTGAAGACTTAACATGAAAAGTATAAAATTGGGGCTTGGGATTCATTTGGAAACACAAACAAAGAGATTGAGGAAATCGATTTTCTAAGGTGAGAAGTTCTCAGGAGGAAAATCGATTAGGATATCTTGCAACTGAGGGGCAGAGAGAATCCGGGAGAAGGACTTTATGGAAAATACAGAACAGAGAGGTGGAGGGAGCTTGCAGAGAGGTAGTGCAATAGCCGGGAGAGCTGACGCAGAAACGCTGCTTGTTACGCAGAATCCAGAACTATTGGAATAGCTGAAACTACTGTGAGAGCTGACACAGAGGCATCGTAGTTGCCGGGAGAGCTGATGGAGAAAAGATGCCTGTCACACACAATCCAGAACTGTCGGAATAGCCGAAACTCCCGGGAGAGCTAACGTAGAGGCAACGTAGTCGCTGGGAGAGCTGACACAGAAAAGCTGCTTGTCACGTAGAATCCAAAACTGTCTGAACAACTGATACTGTCGGGAGAGCTGACACAAAGTGCAGAGAAGGTGACATAGGGCTGACGCAGAAATAGCCAGGGTTAGCTAGTCTTGTGCCGGATCAGCCGGAATTCTATCGGGTGAAGTGAGGTAAAACTCACTTAGATTTTCCGCCAGTTTTTCTCTATAAAGGATTGCTAGATGAGTATCCTAGGTTTGTATTCAGATATTTCTCTTGTATAATAATAGACCCTCAGAACTACTGCACCAATTTTCTTGCATTGTGTTTTTTCGGGGATTGTTGTGTCCAAAAATAAGTGTGTCCTATGTATCTTGTTCTTTGCTTTGTTTCATGAGATCAAATATTTAATTAGTGTAGGCTGCAGAAGTAATTTTCTTTAGTATTCAGAAGAATAACTTGATTAATGTATATTAAAATTCAAGTAGGTGAAGTAGATTTAGATTTGCTGTAGTAGGGGTTCCTTCGAGTCTAGGAATTTTCACAATTTAGTCACCAGTTCGATCTCTAGTGTGAAGTTGAGGAAGAAGGACAAGAGAGGCAAGGAAGAAGAGAGCAACAACTGGAAGAGAAGAAAATCGACGTTTTGCCCTAGTTTTGTCTCACACGTGTGAAGTTGCAGTGCTGTTGTAAGGGTTGAATTTATAGGGGCAGAGATTTTTGAAGCAGTGAAGTTGTAGGTCCGAAATTCAATAGCCAGGGGCCGAAATTCTGAATTTGAAGTAGTTTTAGAAGGGTTTGTCTTTGGTTGATTTGGTGTGACTTTGATCTGGTTGGAAAGTCATCTTGAAGAGCTGACTTGGTGCTAGAAGGAGGCTGTGATCTAGGGTTTTGGGTCTTGTTGGTCTCATTTGAAGTGGATTCTATATTTGTGTCCATTGTCTTTACTGTTTTGATCTTGATATTTGTTTGATGAAAAGATCTAATAATGAAACACAAGAAGATAATTAAAGTTCATAAGCGAGTATTAGGGAATACAGAAAATCTGAATTAATATCTGCCACTTTGTGTTTTCCAACATGGTATTGTTGTGGCCACAACCACCACCATATCAATTCTTGTTGTTTTCAAAACTTGTTTCTATTGGTGATATAACTTTGAATTAGTTCTCATTTGGCTTTTGAAGCACTCAAATCGGACCAAAAACAAAGGAGTCACCTTTTTGGAGTGTTTTTTTTGCTGTTCCCTTCAGGGAACAACACTTTTAGAGTTTGTTGTGGCCACAACCACCACCCTATTAAAACCTTCTCTGGGGGCAAATTTGAATGGGTGCCTTGAGAAGTTTGATTTTTCGTCTCTTCGAATGATAACCGTATTTGTTAGATGGAATTATGTCCTCAAAGCTGAACGGTTCAATGGTTTATTAATTATGGTTGCAATCCGTTTATAATCATCAGCCCCCAAAAAATCATTGCGCCCTCTTGAGATTTAGAGCTGGAAGAACTCATATAATCCCAGTTGCAGAGTTTGTCTCTTTATGAAAGTTTTTATGAATGTAAGGTTTGTTTTAGGCGTTTCTGTCATATCTCTCATAATCATAGCTAATGCTGATCATTCATGCAGGCAAGGACTAAGAGAAGAAAAACAAGGTCGGCGAGTTGATGCATAAGCATCATGAAGCGCTGCAACGAAAGATGCAAAGGGATCATGAGGTGGTAATAAAATTTGAGAAAGTAATGCAACCTTTGAATGATCATCGTAGGAACAACATGCCTAGTCCACATGATACCTCTACCAGTTGGATTTTCGTTGCCATGTGTCATGGCTTTGGGATAGAATGGGGTAGGATGTCCTAAAATTCTGAGAAGACAGGAAGCAGAACAGATGTTGGTATAAGAGTTCTTATGTCACTCTGGGGACTCTAGATGACACCTTTGCACCACCGATGTCGATATTGCAAAGACATACTCCGCAAGAAAGGGATATGGAACCACCATAGTGCATAATGGAGGCACACTCTATGTTAAGTGGAGGTACTCCTGACAGCGCAGATCCATCAAGTTGTTGTTACCTCCAGATACGTCTTAAATCATGCCAGATGTTCGATGATGAGCGCAGTGTCTTTATTTACCTTTAGGAAATAATAAGGAATAACGTTCAGTCGATACAGGTGCGAAGAGATGGCTTGCAATCATTCTTCTTTCCTTCGACATCCATTCATTTCCTCCAAGAAATAAAACTCTCCAGCAAATGTGTCCTCGACGTGTCAGTGTTTTCATTGACCATTCTATGTTTGTATATTTTAATTTGTATACTGAAAAGAATAGGAAGGTGAAAAGTCATGGAAGACCGAGGGTTTGTTGTCTTACTGCATAAGTATTACCTCTGGATATGGGTAAAGGAATTTTTCTTGGCAGAATAGGGGTCGATTTTATTATGCTAACAAAGAAGACTGTTTCAGTCAAGAAGAAGCCTTTTTTTAGATTCATTTTCCTTTTTCTTTAATGTTTGGAATCAGGGTGTCGTGACTAGCATGAGGATATATATGTTTTATTTTTATGCACAGTGATAACAGATAGCTTATGACTAGTCTTGGTTATTTGAATATAATTCGTTATCATGGTTAACTCACGAGCGGTCTCCGATTCAAAGCTATATTAAACATCAGTGGCAAGTTTTATTTGTAGAAACAGGAATGTATATTCTTGTATGAATAATTAGATTGCAATTATGCTTATTTACAACCTTGTTCATCGATGAACTCATTAATTGATTCATTTGGACTTGGAATCTATATATGATGTTTAATCTCTTTTATTATGCTCCTGCAAGATAGATTAGAATAGTTAGGACTAGCATAAGTAGGTAGAATCAGTGTAGATATGACTTGATACATATAGGTTAGTTGTTTCTTTTGTTGATTTAATAGAAGTCTTCCTCTGGGGAGCAATCTTTCAACACCTATAACAGTTTACAGGATCCTTTGAAACCCGTTGGAACTAGCCATTCCAAACGAAAGCAAATCTAATCGGGGTCTGCGATCGGGTTGGTTCCCCTTTGTTGGCATAGTGAAAATTCGCTGTGTCAACAAATTTGGCGCTAGAAGGAGGGCCTGAACCTCCGTCCACAACTTTCAGGATTTCATCTATAAACATTGCGCATGGATTCGAAAAGATTGATGTATGGATCATAAAGGTCGAAAAGATCCTTCCGCCCATTTGGAAGAGCCTCATTTCGAAGAAGCAGAGTTCCCTCTAATTCCCGTGTTTGGGTCACCCAAGGAAGAGAGACTGTGGGAGTATCCTATCACTCAGGAACTACCAGTCAGAGTACTTACTCGTGCTTACGCTCGTTCCCTATCTCAGCTCCTTATCTTTCACTCTTTACCTCTGACAACTAAAAGAAAGCCAAAGATCTGTCCCATAAACGACGAGACATCTGCAGCCCCTTCTCTTGAAGATATTGTGTTATAGTCCTTGCAAAGTATTGACGCTCCTTGGGAAGAAATTCCTAAGGACCCCCTCTCTAAAGGTAATTCCTGGCTCGATTTGGGAAATCCTAACAAAGAACACCCGGGGGAAACCTTCAACCAAAACTTCCCAAATCATACTATGGCTAACGTTCCTCCTCCAGGTGGGAATCAACCCCCACCGGCTCCTCTAGGTGGGAATCAACCCCCACCTCCTCTGGGAGCACTCCCTCCCTGGCTTGCATAGGATGCTGTGGAGTGTTTGGAGGACAAATGCAGTAGCGGTAGGAGGACAAATGCAGTGGCATGCCTTACCCAAGAACGCACAGAGAGTATTGCCTAAATTTGACCTTGAGCGGGGAGATACTGCTGATAACCATATTTCACTCTTTCTTCTTAGCCGTGCACATGTTGGGGGTAGCCGATGAAGATGTGGTATGTCGCTTGTTCCCTTTTACTCTGATTGGTACGATTGCCACATGGTACTTTAGCCTGAGAATAGGATCGATCACCTCATGGGGTGCCTTTCAGCAGGCCTTCTTAGACAAGTTTAGTGATGACAAAACACCTATGGCCTTAGTTTTAGAACTATCCCATTTAAAAATGGAAACCAAAGAAAAGGTCAAGGATTTTAACATCCAGTTCAACACTTTGTTCAACAGAATCCCGACTAACGCCAGACCTATTGATGAGGTGCTCATGGAATTCTACATCACTGCTCTCCATGTCCCTACCGTGATGTGGGTTAAAAGGAGTAACGCACAAACCTTACAGGGTGCTATCGATGAAGTAGTAAAAGTCGAGAACAAAATGATCAGTCTCACAACATGTCATCATATGACCAAAGGAAGGAAAGCCTCTCATTCATCCAAGAAGAATAATGGGAGTGATAACAAAGTGGCTGAGATTAAAGAAAAGAACACTACAGATGTGGAAGGTTTGCATCAGATCATTAAGAAATTGACGAACACAGTGATCGATATGAAAAGGAATTCTGGAGAGAGTACAAGTGGGAATGGAGGAGATTATAACAACAAAAGGTCCTTCAAACCTTTCTATCGTAAGAAGACAGAAGGTGGTCATGGTCAACTTGCGTTGCCTGCTCCACCCAATGAAGAGAATTTAAATATGGAAGAGCTAGCTCTTATTGGATTGCTTCTTACCAAAGAAGAACCTATAGTAGAGATGGACCCAGAACAAGAAGATGAGGAAGAGTACCTAGTAGAAGAGCCCTTGGACGAGGTATCTCAAATCAATGTATTGTGGGATTTCTGTACAAATGAGAACAATGATGACGAAGGAGATAGTACAACAGAAATCCACACTAATGAAATCCACACACAAAGTAAAGGGCCACTTGCGGGCATGATGAAGGCAGTAGATCAGACAAAGAAAGATGTTCGCCCTTCGAAGGCATCCGCTTCCAAGTTTCCTTTTGAGAATGATGAGAAGAATAAACCTAGTGGTGATTCCAAGAGCACTCCAGTCATGAACTATCCAGAGAAAGATAATACATCTCCAAATGCAACGAAGGCGACTCAAAATGGTATACTTCCACCTAAGAACGACAAAACCGGTATGTTTACTCTGCCCTACCCTGTTTATAACATTGATTACAATATTGTAGATGATCTTAAGAGATCTTGAGCTAATATCACATACTTAGATTTGTTAAAGTTAACATAGCAAAGGGATCTGCTTTTGAAAGCTATGAATGAACGAAATTGCAAATCTCCCACCAATCCGAGTAGCCAAACCAAGAAGTCGGCGTCCAAACCCGTTAGTACCTCCAGTACATCCCAAACGCCATCAGCCATGGAAGCCACTCTGTCAAAAATGAATCGAACGCCCCAAGATGTCAGTGCAGCCATGATAGGAAGGAAATCAAAATCCATGACTCCACCTTTCCTTATCACATTTGAAATCTTCAACATGAATGTACATAATTGCCTGGTAGATTCCGGTGCCTCGTCCACTGTTATGCCTTACGTTGTTGCTAAAAGACTTCATGCAATGCCCAAGAAAACTAGAACTCAAATTATGCAACTGGACAGAACGAATGTAAAAGTAATTGGAGAATTGAAAGATGTGCTGATTCGGATGACTACCAAACCACAATACACGCAAGTCATTGACATAGTGGTAGTCGACATACCCGAGGCATATGGAATGCTTCTTAGTAGGGACTGGTCAGCAAATTTGAATGGATATTTCTCAACTGATTGGTCCCATCTCTTGTTGCCTTAGAAAGGAAAAGGTGATATGCTGAGAGTTGATCGAGAGAGAAATGTGATGTAGTGATAGAACTAAACGACCCCAATGAACCTGTAATGTTTACCAATTCTATCCTTGGGAATTATAGTTTCGAAGTTTGTGCCACAGAAGCTTGTTTTGGAGAATTCCATGCAAAGACAGTTGAAGAAACTGCAATAGACACACAGTTGGAAGCTCTCCCCCGTAGTCCAACTGATGAGCTACCCTGTAATATGGTAGATGATAGGGCCAATTTCGTAGAAGGCAGTTCATTTGATATAACATCAGATTCTATGTTTTGGACACTCTACTTTGATGGCTCTAACTGCCTAGAAGGTGCAGGTGCTGGGAGCATTCTCATTGACCCGCAAGGGAACCAACATTTGATGGCCAACCGGTTGGAGTTCGCGTGCACCAACAACATGACAGAATAAGAAGGCTTGCTGTAGGGCTTGAAGAAAGCCATTGACATGAAGGTGAAAAATCTTAAAGTTTTTGGTGACTCACAGATAATTGTTGATCAAGTAAAGAAAAGGATACATTGCAATTCACCACACCTAGTAAGATACCAACATGAGGTATGGAGCTTAATTGACAGTTTTGATTCTTTTAATATCACATACATACCTCGAGGGCAAAACCAAGATGCCGATCTAATCGCTGGTATGGCTTCAAAACTTTTGCCTGAGCTTAGATTAAACAAGAATAAATATTATGTTGTATTGATTTTCAGACCATCGGTACCTGATAACATCTCATATTGGCAGGTATTCGAAGGTGACGAGCAAATCCTTGAGTTCCTACATTGTGAAAAGACATTCAAAAATGCACTCATTGATGAAAAAGAGCATGACAGGCTTATGAATGAGAGTGAAGATGAGGAAAAAGATCAATCCAATATAATTCCCAAGTCAGTTGTCAAGATGGAGCACTTTTATGACCTACATGATAAATTTAAAAAGCCGACTAACTGCAAAACGCATAGCTCATCCATGAAGTATGAGTCGGTCAACCTTGGAACCGAAAAAGACCCAAAAAATGTCAATTTGGGCTTAGGATGCTCTCCACAAGAAAAGGCTGCGTTTGTTAAGCTGTTTAAAGAGTACAAGGACGTCTTTGCATGGACATATGGCGACTTAAAAACCTTCGATACCGGCATCATGCAGCATGTAATTCCTTTGGAAAAGGATGTTAAGCCCTACCAACAAAAGCTTCGTAAGATGCATCCAAGCCTGGAACCATTGGTGAAGAAAGAATTAAACAAAATGTTGGACGCTAAAATCATTTTTTTGGTCAGGCACACCCGCTGGGTAGCCAATCTCGTGCCAGTAAGAAAAAAAAATGGAGACATCAGATTATGTATCAATTTCAGAAACCTGAACAGAGCATCGCAGAAGGATAACTATCCTGTCCCGTCTATGGAACACATTCTTCAATGCGTTTCTGGGTCTGAAATGCTGTCCCTATTGGATGGGTTTTCGGGATATAATCAAGTGTTGGTGTTGAATGGAGATCAACTTAAGACAACCTTCAACACTAAATGGGGCACCTACGCATATCATAAAATGCCGTTTGGACTTATTAATGCAGGTGCCACATTTCAGAGAGCTATGGACATAGCTTTCCGAGGATTGATTAACAGATCAATAGTGGTTTACATGGACGACATTACTGTGTATTCTTATCGCAAAAGGGATCATATTTATCACCTGAAACAGATTTTCGAAAGATGCTGAAGGTACGGAATATCATTGAATCCCAAGAAGAGCGTTTTCGTAGTTATAGAAGGGAAGCTACTGGGTCATATCCTCTCCAAGGAAGGAATTATTATCGATCCTGAAAGAATAGAGACCATCATGAGAATACAACCTCTTGCAAATAAAAGGGCAATGCAATCTTTTTTTGGGAAGATTAATTTCGTTAGGAAATTCGTTTCAGGCTTCGCGGAAATAGTGCGTCCCATTCAGCTAATGATGAAGAAAGACACCGTGTATAGGTGGAGTGATGAAGCTAAGAGATTGTTTCAGCGAATTAAGGAGGCCATCACAGAAGCTCCTGTGTTGGTTAGCCCCAATTTTGACAAGGAATTCCTCCTGTACACTTTTGCTTCTGATGTTTCATATGCCGCAATCCTCACCCAAAAAAATGATAACGACAACGAAGTCCCCATTTCTTATATGAGCTCTAATCTTCAGGGGGCAGAACTGAATTACCCTGACGTGGAGAAACAAGGTTTTGTGGTTTTTAAAGCTGTGAAACATTTCTGCCCTTATTTACTGAAGGCCAAGACCAAGGTGATCGTTCCCCACCCTGTTGTAAGGACCCTCTTCGTGCAAAGGGAGATGGGAGAACGGAGAGGGAACTGGATAACGACTCTTCAGGGATACGACCTTGAGATTAAACCAGCAAACATAGTTCGGGGGCAGGGGTTATGTAAGCTTGCAGCAGAAGCCATGGCAGGTAAAGAAGGGACGTCAGAGGAACCAAAAACTCAGTGCGCGCACAATGCTCAAGTAGCATTCAGGGAAGAGCCCGGATGGGACAACGAAATGTTAATATATGAGCGCGAAATATTGGAAGTCCCATTGGACTCTAATTCATGGTATTACGACATACGCTTTTATCTAACATGGGGGTCATGTCCTGAACACATGGACGCATCACGAAGAAGAGTGCTTAGATTAAAATCTAATTAGTATCACTTGGCCAATGACACATTATACAGGAAAAATTATGGTGGAGTTTGGTTGAGGTGTTTGGAAAAGGATGGCGCTGATCATGTCTTGAAAGAAATGCACGATGGCCCAGCAGGTGGTCACTATGGCGGAGAGACCACTGCTCACAAAATATTAAGAGCTAGGTATTATTGGCCCACAGTGTTTAGAGACTCGCATGCCTACGCTCGAAAGTGCAAGGTATGTCAAATTGCTGTAGGGCGAGAAATAAAACCAGCCGTTCTCCTCAAGCCTGTTATGATTTATCGCCCATTCCAGCAATGGGGCCTAGATGTCATAGGTGAGATCACTCTGAACTCTTCACAGCAGCATAAGTATATACTCACGGCAACCGACTACTTCACCAAATGGATCGAAGCCATCCCGCTTCAGAAGGTTAACGAAGACAAGGTAATATCTTTTATTGAGAAATTAATTATCAACAGGTTTGGCATCCCTGACGCTCTCATATTTGATAATGCTTCTTATTTTTTATCCCTAAAATTGTCTGAATTTGTTATCGATAAATCAATTCGCATAAGATATGCATCAAACTATTACACCCAGGGAAATGGAGTTGCAGAGTCCTCAAATAAAAACCTCATCCGCATAATCCGTAAATCTGTCGCCGACAACCAAAGGAATTGGCACAACGCTCTAACAAATGCCCTTTGGGCCGATAGAGTCACCCCAAAAGTAGCATTAGGGAATTCCCCATACTTCCTCGTCTATGGATAGGAAGCGATTTTACCTCCCAATGTTACCCTTCCCTCTTTACAACTCTCCCAAGCCTCGAGAGGGACCCCTTCAGCCTTACTTCAAAAAAGAATCAACCAACTGGTGAGGTTGGAGGAATTGAGAGAAAATGCTAGAAATAAGTTCAGGAATCACCAAATGATTGTGAAGAGATGGTTTGATTGCCATCAGGCGGGAAATAAAGATTATCAAGTCGGAGAGCTAGTCTTGAAATGGGACAAGCTGAGTGAGCCGAAGGGTAAGCACACGAAATTCCAACATTTATGGCTGGGCCCGTTCCAAGTTGAGGAAAAAATTGGTCAGGGAACCTACAGATTAAAAACTTTACAGGGAGAAACCGAAAAACTCCCTGTTAATGGCCAACATCTTAAGAAATATTTCCAGTAGCCACCACATGGTGGTTACCTCCTGAGTAGGTTAGGATTTATTTTATTTTTGCTGTTAGCGTAGTTATATTTTTCGTTTTTTTCTTGTTTTTGTTTTTATGCAAAGTCTATCTTCCTTTTGTTTTTGAACTTTAGTCCTTTTCAGCCATTTGATTTCAGTCTTTCAGTTTCGTTTTCACCTTTTGCAACTTTCTTCGATTGCCCTCATTCATTACCTTCAACATTTTTGCTTCCCTCATTAACCTGCTGATGAGTCTACAGATCCTAAATTCATTATTACCTTGCAAATCAAGCGAACCTTCAATGAGCCTATGAGAACTGGAAAATCAGCGGTAAAATTCGAATCGAAGTCACTCATTGGCATCTGTTGGGATCTAGGTAGGCTCTGTTGATAACCTGGACACCCAAAGCATGTAGGGACATCTTTATAAAACGAAAAATGTGTAACCACGGTTGGACTAGCATGGCGGAATGCTGCATTTTTAAAATCCCCATCCAGACCTAACCTATACTTGCCTATAAGGTTTGCAGTTATTCTCCATTGGTTCTGCCCACCACACTAAAATCTCCAATATTTGTCATCTACAAGTAAACCTCCTTTCATGGGCTAAGCTCGCTGTCGTATATCCTGTGGCAAATTTAATTGTGCTCTAGTCCTTGTGCCCGAAACTGGAAGGACTTATTTAAAAAAAATAAAATGAAATGTCGAGTCCTTGTGCCAATCTGGAAGGACAAGTTGTTTGGGAAGTTGGTTGGAGTAGGGACTGTTGCTGGACTCAGAGTATCGGTTGACACAGCAAGCCCAACCTCGCCTAAGCAGTTTAGAAATATGGCATGATCCATGACTGTGCCCCATTCGATCATACGAAAGTATAGCACTAATTTTTTTTTTTACATAAAGTGCAGATAAACATATCTACATATATTCATCAAGCTTGATGCACGATAAAGAGCTGAGGTACACACCTAAACAGGTATTGACAAACCAGTGATGGCCCCAAAAGGATTTTGAAAGCAGAAAACAGGTAAAGGAGGGTCAATAAATCCCATAATACGACCATTGGAGAATGCCTGTCAAAACCCTATCAGTAAGTAGAAGCTATTTGTCTTTATCCCGCCTAAAGCAATTAATGCTGAAGTGAAACCCATGCCTGTCCGTCTAGACAGTTTGCATTTCGAGTTTATCTTAACACCCTGATGTTCTACGGATCAAAGTTTATTTGGTAATAGAGATAACTGGTTCGCCCAGCGGTTCACCATTTTGTTGTGGCCACAACCACCACCCTATCAATTCTTGTTGTTTTCAAAACCTGTTTCTATTGGTGATATAACTTTGAATTAGCTCTCATTTGGCTTTTGAATCACTTGAATCAGACCAAAAACAAAGGAGTTTTTGTTGTTCCCTAAAGGGAACAACACCTTTTTAGAGTGTTTTTTTTGTTGTTCCCTCCAGGGAACAACACTTTTAGAGTTTGTTGTGGCCACAACCACCACCCTATTAAAACCTGCTCTAAGGGCAAATTTGAATGGGTCCCTTGAGAAGTTTGATCTTTTGTCTCTCTGAATGATAATCGTAGTTGTCAGATGGAATTATGTCCTCAAAGTTGAATGGTTCAATGGTTTATTAATTATGGTTGCAATCCGTTTTTAATCATCAGTCCCCAAAAAATCATCGCGCCCTCTTGAGATTTAGAGCCGGAAGGACTCATATAACCCCCAGTTGCAGAGTCTGTCTCTTTATGAAAGTTTTTATGAAGGTAAGGTTTGTTTTAGGCGTTTCTGTCATATCTCTCATAATCATAGCTAATGCTAATCATTCATGCAGGCAAGGACCAAGAGAAGAAAAGCAAGGTCGGCGAGCTGATGCATAAGCATCATGAAGGGCTGCAACGAAAGATGCAAAGGGATCGTGAGGTGGTAATAAAATTCGAGAAAGTAACGTAGCCTTTGAATGATCATCGTAGGAACAACATGCCTAGTCCACATGATACCTCTACCAGCTGGATTTTCGTTGCCATGTGTCGTGGCTTTGGGATAGAATGGGGTAGGATGTCCTAAAATTCTGAGAAGACAGGAAGCAGAACAGATGTTGGTATAAGAGTTCTTATGTTGCTCTAGGGACTCTAGATGACACCTCTGCACCACCGATGTCGATATTGCAAAGACATACTCTGCAAGAAAGGGATATGTAACCGCCACAGTGCATAATGGAGGCACACTCTATGTTAAGTGGAGGCACTCCTAACAACGCAGATCCATCACGCTGTTGTTACCTCCATATACGCCTTAAATCATGCCAGATGTTTGATGATGAGCGCAATGTCTTCATTTTCCTTCAGGAAATAATAAGGAATAACATTTAGTCAATACAGGTGCGAAGAGATGGCTTACAGTCATTCTTCTTTCCGTTGACATCCATTCATTTCCTCCAGGAAATAAAACGCTCTAGCGAATGTGGCCTCGACGTGTTAGCGGTTTCATTGACTGTTCTATGTTTGTATATTTTAATTTGTGTATTGAAAAGAACAGGAAGGTGAAAAGTCATGGAAGACCGAGGGTTAGTTATCTTGCTGCATAAGTATTACCTCTGGATATGGGTAAAGGACTTTTTTTGGCAGAAGAGGGGTCGATTTTATTATGCTAATAAAGAAGACTGTTTCGGTCAAGAAGAAGCCTTTTTTCAGATTCATTTTCCTTTTTCTTTTATGTTTGGAATCAGGGTGTTGTGACTGGCATGAGGATATATATGTTTTGTTTTTGTGCACAGTGATAACAGACAGCTTATGACTAGTCTTGGTTATTTGAATATAATTCGTTATCATGGTTAACTCATGAGCAGTCTCCGATTCGAAGCTACATTAAACATCAGTTGCAAGTTTTATTTGTAGAAACAAGAATGTGTATTCTTGTATGAATAATTAGATTGCAATTAAGCTTAAATATAGCCTTGTTCATCGGTGAACTCAGTAATTGATTCATTTGGACTTGGAATCTATATATGATGTTTAATCTCTTTTATTATGCTCCTGCGATATATATTAGAATAGTTAGGACTAGCATAAGTGGGTAGAATCAGTGTAGATAGGACTCGATACATATAGTTTAGCTGTTTCTTTTGTTGATTTAATGGAAGTCTTCTTCTATGGAGCAATCTTTCAACACCTATAATAGTTTACGGGATCCTTTGAAACCCGTTGGAACTAGCCATTCCAAACGAAAGCAGATCTAATCAGGGTCTGCGATCGGGTTGGTTCCCCTTTGTTGGCATAGCGGAAATTCGTTGTTTCAATAGGTATCAGAGCTACAGTGAACAAGTAGGCAACTGAAGGATCATCTTGTGAACAAAAAGAAGAGTTTGTTTGAAGTAGGATTTTTGCAGCTACAAGAAAGGCCGAAGTTGCAGGTTTGAATTCCAGAGGATCGAGTTGCTAGAAGAGCATACATATTCTGTTTTGACTTCGTTGATCTTGAAAAGATATATCTCGCTCAAAGGAGGAATTTGTACCAGATCTAGGGTTTCTACAATAGTTGCAGGATCAAAGGTGCAGATCTAAATTGTAGGGTTGAAACTAAGGATCGAAAGTGTAGCTGATGCAGGATTGGATCTTGTTGATCAAACCTACTTAGAAGATATCATTTTAAGACATCATTAAAGTCTCTTTGAAGATCTTGAAAGCCTCAAGATAGTTGGAGACATCATCAAAGAAGGGAATATTCTTGATTAACAAGTATCATATTGTTGCTCTATGTCTGAATCTAAAGGTCTTATGGGTTCTTTCTACAAGGAAAGCAATAAGCTCGTTGGCTCAGCAAATTACCTAGCATGGAAGAAAAGGATAGACTTGGCACTTACATAACATGAAGTAATGGAATATGTCCTCAGTGAAGTTACTGAACCTAGCAAAGACAAGACTCAAGGACTAGCAAAATACAGGAAAGGAGAGGTAAGGGCACAAATCATTGTCGAATCTATTAAGGATCATCTAGTTCCCTTTGTTGCTAATTTGAAAACTTCTAAGGCTATATATGACAAGCTAGTGAAATTGTACTCTATAAGTACATCAGGACAAAATATGTCTTTGAAGAATAAGCTATATAAAATGAAGAAGTCAAAGGATGAGGACATGGCCTCTTTTCTAATGAAGATATCTCAAATAAGAGATCGATTGTAGGGGCTTGAGGAGACAATTTCGGATTCTGAAATGACCATATGTGTATTGAATCCTTTGCCACCAGAATGGAACAACTTTGCAACGAGTATCTACTCTAAGAAATATTCAACTCCTTTTGATGAGTTGTGGGCTCAATGTGTCCTGGAAGAGACTAGGATTAAGGCAAAAGATGATATCGAATCTAATGAGCAATCTCAAACCTTCATTGCAAGAACCAAAACGCTGAAGAAGGGAAATTATAGAAAGTCCAAGAAGAAGCAAGACATGTCCAAGGTGCAATGCTTTGGATACAATGAATTTGTACACTTTAATAGGGACTGTCCAAACAAGCAGAACAATAAAAGAAAGGAAAGAAGCGAAGCTCACACAACTGAGGAAATAGGAGAACTTGAGAAGAAGCCGAAGAAAGAAGATGTCAAAGATCTTTACTATTGAAGAAGGCATCCTCCCTGTTAGGTTCTTTAGGAAGATGGTCTTTCTTTTAGAATATCATGCATTGTTGTTTGCTCGAGGAAAATCTTGGTTTTGTAAATGCATAACATCATAGGTAGAAGCATGTGATAGTAGCATATTTAGAATTCTACTTGTTTGAGTTACTTTGTAGGAGTAATCTAGTCCTTTGAAGATGGAGATGGTTGGACCATTTTTGCATATTAGTGTTCATCCAAGCATTCTAACATAATGTTAGATGTAGTCATTTTTCTAAGGTGGATCATTATGATCCTGGAAGAACCATCATTTTTAGAAGGTTCTTGGAAAAATCATTTTGACAAGGATAAGTATACATTCCATATAGTATGGAAACAATACTCTTAGGGGATGAAGGAATGCAATTGGTCAAGTTGCAGGCTCTTTATAGGACATATAACTAGATGATGGAATAAAAGCATAGGAATGCATTGAAAGGTAACTCTTGGATAAGATTCATATGTACAAAATTTTGGAATGTGCTTAATGTGATTATGTGATGGATAAAGAATTAAGGATTTCTCTAGATTATGTAGAATAATGATTAACATCCTGTATAGTCTCTGGAATAAAATTGTAACTTGGTAATCAAGTTAGATCCTTGGGCACTCTGATGCATGAAGGTCCGTGTGGAGATGGACCATGAGGATGTTGATGCCTTGATGAGAAAGCCATCACAATGGTATGCCTAATATGGATATTTTTGGTTGGTTATCTAGTTAACATATTGTTTTTGCTACTTGGAAGGATGTTGTAGGAATACATAATGACAGTTGTGGCGAGTTCAATTGTATGGATAAAGATATGGTCCTGGCAATTATGAAGACAAGATGTTTCCATCTTGGGATTAAGAGTAGTAGTACGAGAAGATAACCTGTAGGTCATGTTCGTACAACAACTAGGAAATCACTTTCACGAGGATCCAATCAACTGCTTATATAAGATGGGAGCCACCAACTCACCCTCAAAAGTACTTATCTTCCTCAAGTTGATGATCATAGGTGTAGACATTGACGTGCAATCCTCCATCTTGAATCTCCTTAGAATTTCAACTACATACTTGCCCTACCGTAGGAAGATCTCTCTTGACCGCTGCCACACCTCTTAGTAGAGATCGAAGGAACCTCTCGCTCCTCCTCTCGATCAAAAGACTATGTCCTTGTTGCTGGTGCTGCTTGTCTCTCCTTAGCCTTCAAAGCCTCTCGCTCTTGATCCTTTGCTGTTGCTAAATTTGTCCCATGCGACCTCCTAAAGGTCGTAACCTCCTTAGATCTAACATCCTTCCTGACTACTATCTTCCTTTGTCTTCCTGTAGGCCTTTGAAGTCTGACTGTACCCAACAAAAATGTCCCTCTGATGATGGCTCTAAGTCCTCTTCTCTGAAGGAATGTGGACATACACTGGACTACTGCAGATGCAAAGATGAGTCACCTTCGGTTCACTCTTGTAAAAGCTTCCTCAAGAGTCATGTCCTCTATTACCCTGTGAAAACTCCCATTCTGCAAGTATACAACCATATTACATGCCTTCGCCCAAGATCCTAATCATGGATCATGGCATTGGCTGCTTCGACTATACTCTTGTTCTTCCTCTCTGCCACTCCATCATGCCATGGCTTTTAGGCATTGTCATTTCTTTTCTTATGCTTGCTTCCCTACAAAACTCCTTAAACTCGTTGGAGGTATACTCACTCCCATTGTTTTATCTGAAGACTTTGATCTTCTTCTTGGTGTGGTTCTCCACAAGAGCTTTGAACTCTTGAAACTGATTGAAGACCTCATCCTTAGTCTTCTGGACGTAAATCCATGTCCTTCTGGAATAGTCATCTATGAATGTCACAAAATAACTGCTCCCTGAGATAGACTCCATTGACATAAGACCACAGATGTCGGAATGCACCAAATCCAATACACCCTTGGATTTGGTCTCACTGCTAGGAAACGCTGCCTTGTCGTGCTTGCCAATCACACATCCCTTACACACACCATCATGTTCTATACATAACGCTGTAAAACTAATGACTATATCCTGTAATAGTGGTAGAGCCTTGTAGTGTAGATGTCCCATCCTCTTGTGCCAAATCTCACTCTGGTTGTCACTGCTATGTACTAGGGCTTTCATTGGCTGTCCTCTCAACAAATACAAGTTATTCTCCTTGTTGCCTATCACTTGCCTAAGAGTAGGATCGACCCCTTTTGGCCTGACATTGAGCTCACCTCCCGTGAAACTGACCTCAAGTGCTTTGTCCTCCATGGTCGAAACTGAGAGTAAATTCTTCTCCAACCCAGGTACATACATCACCTCCTTCACCTCCAGAAGACTCCCTGAGTCTAGTTGGAACTGTATGCTGCTAATTCCTTCCAATGCATACCTGGTGTTGTCACCAAGCTCTGCATGTAGATCTTTTTTCTCCTTGGCCATATGGGTGAAGATACCACAAGATCTCATGTGGCGAGATGCTTCACTGTCAACAAACCATGCCCCTCTTGTAATGGTGCTAGAAAGATAGGATACTAGAGAAAATTCCTTCTCGAATTTACTAGCAAACTCGTTCATATGTGAAGATGCGACTGTCGTTGTCTTCCCCTACCCTTTCTTCTTGTTTTGACATTGTCTGGGATAATGACCAAACTTGTGATATGCAAAGCACTTGAATTTGCTCATGTCTTTCTTCCCTTGTGGAGATACTCCTCCACTCTAGTTTTTCTTGGGTTTACTCTTGCCCTTCTTTGCTTGCCTAGCAAGAGCAAGGTTCTCCTCATCTCCACCCTTGCGTTGTGTTGAGAAATGTAACTGGTTTCGGTCTTCATGATTGTATTTGGGTCATGATGTAATGTATTTATCAAAAGAAGGAAAAAGAAAAATTATTTATAAGCATGGGTTTCATGCTTTATTTATTTTGTTTCTAGGTCAAAGCACCCATTGTGTGCTTCTAGGGTTTATGTCATGAGTCATTGTCCTTGTCATCATGTAATAGTCCCTTATTGGGCATTTTGTGTCAAAGAAGAAAATTTATTTTTATGTAAATTGGTCTCATATGCATCCTCCATCAAGTTTGGTTGCCCTCCATTCAAGTCGGCATCATAAAGGGAATTCGGCCACATAGGAAGCTATATGTACAAGTGCAACTCAACCTCATTTGATCATTTATCAAGCAAGTTTTGATCTGTAGTTGCAAGAGGAAGAAAGAAGTGCGAAATACCTAGAAGAAAAGGAGAATCATGGTGAAGAAGAAGGAAACTTTGTCTAGCAAAAAGGAAGCCAAAATTCTCTCATTTTGGTCACAAGTGCGAGTTTTTGGATTGTAGTAAGGGGCTGAAATTGTAGGTTTGCAGTTAGGCTGAAATTCTGATGCAGTGTTGAAGAAGCTGATTGGAAGGAATATTTTGGGAGGTTGACTTGGTGGATTGGAGGAGGTCTTTGTCTTGGTTGTCTCATTTGATTCTGTTCTAAAGGAAGAGGATAATTTTTGGGTTTTCCCCTAGGAGAGGGTTTTTGCCCTGGCTGAGAGGGCTATATCTTGTGTCCTTGTTGTTTTGATCTTCATGCATTTATGTTTTGGTAGTTGCTGTATGATAAGAAGATAAAAGAAAAAATAAAAGAAGTTAATAAGATTGCTAATAAATCACAAGTAATTATCAAGGTAAGAAAATCTTTTTGCCTTTATGATTTTCTAACATGGTATCAGAGCTAAGGTGAAGAAGAAGGAAAAAGGCAGCTTGAAGATCAATAACCCTCATCGTCTTAAGGAAGGATTCAAGAGAAGTTTTCAAGGTCGATCATAAGAAGAAGTGAAGTCTTAAGAGAAAGAAACTATTAAGAATTCTTACAAGAAGGATATCTAGACCCCTTCATAAGAGTAACATTGACAAGTTTATCTATGGCCTCATCAATGAAATCTAAGAACAAACTTCAAGGAGCCTCTAATTTTAGAGCATGGAAAACAAGGATGGACCTCATCCTTGCAAAGAATAAGGTATTGGATTTAGTACAAGGAAAAGTCAAGGAACCTACAGATGATGCTGGAAAGGAAAAGTACAAAGAAACTGACATTATTGCCATGAACCTAATTGTGGATGGAGTTAAAGACAACTTGATTCCCTACATATCCACACTAGATTCTTCAATAAAAATGTATGATGCTCTCTCCAAGTTATTTACAATCAAGAATATTGGAAAAGTGGCAAGTCTAAAGAATGAACTTCAAACAATCAAAATGACAAAAGATGATATAGTATCTTCCTATTTTGTAAGAATTTCCCATATAAGAGATGAACTACAAGCAATTGATGAAATAGTCTCTGAAAAGGAACTTGTGATTGCTGCCCTTCTAGGACTACCAAAGTCTTGGAATGCCTTTGCAGCTGGAATTAGTAGTTGGAAGAATTCTCCATCCTTCGAAGAAATGTGGTCTACCTGTATACAAGAAGAAGCTCGTCTTTCCATAATAGGAGGTAAGCAAGAATATGAAGAAAATACCTCAAATGCCTACTTTGCTCATTTCAAGAAGAAAGGAGGAAATAAGAAGTTTAAAGAGTCAAAGAAAAATCATGGGAAGATTGATCTCTCTAAAATAGAATGCTATCATTGTCACAAGATGGGACATTATAAGAATCAATGCCTCGATAATCCTAAGAACAAGAAGAGAGAAAGGGACCAAGCTACAATTTCTACTGATGATAATCCTCCAAAGAAGTCTAAAACTGAGGATTCTGAAGTCAAAGACTTATTCTATTAAGTCTCATATATCCTTTACTTATAGTATAGGTTATTGTTTTAGTTCTTGTAGAGTTTCTCTTATGTTTGACTCTAGGATCAATCTTTCTTTTTGGTTTCTAGGGTTTATAGATTTAATATGTTTCATTAGAATGTTCTTGAGTTGTTTTGATGAATTAAAGGAATCCCTCACAAGACTAGATTGATGTAAGATCAAGAGGGAGCTTCCTCCCCTTTTCACAAAAGATAAGTATCCTGTTCTTTATTTCCTATATATGTCTAGCTTCATTTTTGCTTGTTTATAATTCTCTCTTGTGTTTTCCTTGGAAGGAAAGTTTGCAGGTATACTCTAAGGAATACTTGCAATATCGATCATGGCTAGATTCAGAGCAAGACTTCAAAAGTAGAAAGAAGCTTTGTTGTAGAGGGAGCCCCTCAATAGGAAACCCTACAAGGTCTGTAAAAAGGAACAACTCAAGGTATGTGTAAGATTACAAGACTTATAGTAGGTCTTCATCATATAAGAAGGATCGATCATTTTATCTTTAAATGCTCTATATTACTAACTCTCTCATATCTAGAATTGGCTATAGAATCATAAAGATTCTATATTATTAGGGTGATTGATCTCTAAATCTACCCTTGTCATACTATCTTTTGCTATTTGTTCATTTTGATAAAACCCTAGCCTTTTTATTTTTAGGGCTCACGATAAAACCCTAGCTTTTAGGGTTTGATGACAATATTTAGGGTTTATGACAAAACCCTTATAATAGTTAATGTAAGATCCTAGGAATGAAATCCTAGGTATATATGTTTCTGTATGGTTGAAACCTTAACTTGGTCTAGTTGTTGTATATCTAATGTTTAATATTAAAGTTTTGATGATGGTATCTAGGGTTTGTGACAAAACCCTAGCAAAGGTTATTGTAAGAGTCTAGGGCATGAAAATGTAACCCTAGTTAATTGCTAACTAGGTCTATGATTTGAATATTTAAGTTTTGACAACCCTAGATGCCCTTTTTGTGATAATATGCTAACCCTATGTTGATAAATTTTATTTCATGCTCTTGTACATATACATTTGTGTGCTTGGTTATACTTGTTGAGATTTGCAAGCACATAGTTTGCAAGAGATTATAAAGTTGTAAGCTTGCCTCGTGTTTGATGATGACCTTGTAATAAGCATGATGGAAAGAGGGAGCTGTAAGAACCCCGATGACATACTTTGATAATTGAAAGATGACCTTGTTGCCATATGAAGATAAGAGGAATGAAGTTTTGGAAGGTCAAAGTTCTCTGATGATATGATGATGTAAAAGAAAGAGCCTGTGAAGCTGAAAAGTTGTTGATGAACTTATCTCCCTAAGTTGAGAGGGAGCTTCAATGAAGGAAAGTGTATATCCTCCATAGTTGAGAGGGAGGACATGATGTGTCAGCCATATGTATAATAAGGAAAGAATGAGATCGGAAAATAGCTAAGGCACCGCTGATGGTTGGTATTGATGTATCGTGAATAAGATTCGGTTGTTTTAAGAAGTACTCTAAAGCATTAAGGAATTAAGTAATATCACATCTATGGGTTTAACTTAATTCATTATTGTGAGATTACTTCATACTGAATGTCACATTTGAGAAGTACTCTAAAGCATTAATATCCTCCTAAATAATCATCCTTTTTCCTCGCTTTGCTTCCATATCCTAAGTTAGTCTTGCATTTAATAATCAACCTCCAAGCATAAGCTTGGTTGAAAGAAAGATAGGAATACCTTTGTGTCTTCTTGTGAGGAGTCTAGTCTTTTTAGTGTCTAAAATGACGACTTTATAGTCGTTACAGCCACAACCTCTGCAGTGCCGGAGGCATCAGGTACGTTAGATTTCAAGGAGAGGGATCGTTAATCACATCCTTATGTGCTTCAATTTGACTTCTCTCTGCCATTCGCTATAAAGTTTAGGCTCAATACAGAAAAAGATAAAAGGACATACTTAGAATAGGCATTTAAGTAAAATCAATCAAGATTCCTGCATTTCACTTAAATCATAGGAATTGCATTTTCATATAGGATAGTACTCATCAAAGTAGTAGTTGTCCATCCTGTACTTGGTCTCAAAATTTGTAAAGCAAGAGTATTGAACTCCATAAGGCACTGGTTTCAAATCTTATAAATCTAATCGAATCCTTAACATCTTGCTAAATCTAAACAAGTACTTGGTCACTCAACTGTGTCTCCCTGATTAGTTGGTTTCCAACTAGTCCTTCTTCATCTCATTTCCATAGGGTCTAGCCCCCATAGTTTGTTGTTGGGAGACAACTTAAACGAAGAGGTTGGGGATCAGGGTGACAACCCCAGACTTGAGTCGTTGTCACGGTGCCTATACATTTTGAGCGACAACATTGGTCACTTGGCTATTACACTTGCCCTGAAGTCTTTCCCACTCCATAACCATCATTGTCACACACACCTATGGCTTGATGGGCTAACTTGGGACATGTCACTCCCCTTGGGGGTCGCAAACACCTAATAGGGTTTTGACCTAGTCATCCCCAACATAAGTGAGATAACTTGTTTATAGATCCTGATCTAGTTAAACATTTGAAGGTGAGTTTTGTGTGAAGTATTCGTATGCCACTAACATTAAATATGGTTCACTATGATGCTCTAATGGTTTTATGTTCCTGATAAAGTTGAACTCACTTGATCTTGAGAGGTTTTGTTTAGGTGGTACCATATATGCAACAAAGATCCCTTGAGCAATAAGTTCATTCTCTCCAACACCTTCCAGTGGATTCTTTGCCCCTTTCTAAGAGTAGACCTAAATTTGTGGCCCCAACATTGGCCCTCCATAGATGAGCATTGGGCCTTGAGCAGATTCCACATGATGCTACATCGCTTGATGAGCCTCCAGATGTTGAAATGCTAAACCCAAAGGCTTGGGCATTGGACTATTTGGAGACGTGCCCAGTTGGATGCAGGATGCTCCTGGGTTGGCCTTAACCTTGTTTGATGGACAATACCTTGTTTTGGAGCCCAGATGAGGATGGTTATCACTGAGATGACTTGGGAGGGATAGCACATCTCTCTTTGATGCAAATGCTTGCCCTTAGGGGTGTTATGCCACTCCAACATGCTTGAAAAGGGTGACATAAGGCCTCTCTTGGTTGATGTCACGGTGGAGGAGGCACCATTTGGAGATGTATGCATGCACTTGGGGACTTTCTTGGAGTGAGGAGCACTCTTGGACCCTTGTCTCAGTTCCTTGATGCCATATTCTCTATTTTGGAGGATGACATCATGGTGGAACCAGGGACTACTTTTCTCCCACACATGTGGTTATTTTCCGCATTTTGTTATGTTTTGGAGCTATTTCATGGTTGGCTTGTGAACTTTGACCTAATTGAACACTTAAGCAATCTTTTAGGGGTTTTGCTTGTACAATTAGTGAAACAAGGCTTGGTAACCCTGATATATATAGAGGGGAGTCTTATTCATTTTTCATCATCATTCAACATTGGATTTCTCTCTCTTTGGAAGTGCACACTTGCTCTTTGTCTCTTTTCTACGTGGCCACAATGTGATTTGATGGTGCTAATGTAATTACTCTTGGGGAAGGATTTTTGCTTGAAGTTGGTTTCTTGCGATTGATTGAAGATATTCTTGTGGAATTTTTGTAAGTTTATTGCTTGTCTTCTACATTTTGCATGCTATATTGTGTAAATTAGGGTTTCTACATGTGCCATTGTTAGAATTGCTATATTTATCTTGTAATATTGATTCCTTATAACACGTAAGATTGTTTTCCTTGAATCCTTCTAGAGAGATCCAAGTTATGCATCTCTTGGACTTAAAATCTCCTTATTAAGGGAGTCATTAGGTTTTCTAAGAAGAGGCTTTAGCCCTCTCACCCTCTTCATTAAGGCCATTTCCATTGAATTTGCTCCAGGTAACTCCATTTCTAATTTAGATCAAGGCACTAGTCTAGGTGTTGGTGATCAATTTCTCTAATTTAACTATCTTCTATCGCTTCTCTCAAAACTTCTAGATATCTAGGGTTAGGGTTAGGGTTTTTTAAAATATTGCTAGAAAGTAATTGTATTTGATGTGTTATTTCCCTCGATGTAGGAATTGCATTAAATAGCTGATAACAAGAAAAATATAACATTAATTGCATTGTAAAATCCTATTTCTCGGTATTATGTCATCATTATATTACTATTTTATGCATGTTTCAACCATAAAAACTCCATTGCAAACCCTAAACCTTGCATATCTAATTGATTATCTTGATCCTTTATTGATTTATCATCATAAAGCTATTTCTTCTAGCTGTTATATGACATTGCATGCCCTATCATTGAAAACCTATCAAACTCTAACTTATAACGACCCTCTAATTTGCTTAAGTGGTTTAGACTCTAGGGACAGAGTGTTTGTAGTTTGGTAAAGACTATCTTAGCCCTCCAGGCTCCACCAATACCTTATCCCAATCATTAGACATCATCCATCACCTTGAACCCTTCTTATTGAATATCCTAATGCGATCTGTATACAGGGAAACTTTCCTTGTGGTTCAATTACCACTAAATAACTAGAGAAAGGCTGCTGAGGTGATAGTGCTGTTTGGTCTCTTGTTGCCATGAGGCCTAGATGAAGGTTACTTGGGAGCGGGAGCAAGGAGCGACATTTTTAAAAGCTCCCGGGCTCATAGCGAATCAGGAGCAAATTTTTATATAATATGTACTTTTATATATTTTGATGCATATATGTCAACATATAAAAAACATAAAAACATGGATTAAACCATATAACATCAATCATCTATAAGTTATAATCCTCATCAACCACATCCACAAGTTACAAGTTCTCATTTATATAGCATGTAAGGGTGCACATAACCAAATAGCATAGAGTGCAATCCATCTCTGAACCGAAAATACATCAACAAATAGGCTTTAGATGGCCTCTGGCATCCAAAAAAATCATGCTACAACAAATACCTACATATCATCAAAATTATTGCCTATCTTGGGATCTTTGTCATTAATATCACCCTCTAAGCAAATAACATAAGATAGAGAAAATGTAGCATGTCAAGTGAAGATTTTGTTTGAGTGCTGGGTATATTTCTAGTAGGATCTCATGATAGAGGAGTTCGACAACCAATGTCACTAACATCAAGGTACATAGAGGGCTTGGCGCTCTTGATTAAATATGAGTCCCATACCCTAGTACATGACAAAATCCAAAGGAAACTTTACAATCCCCCAATCTTGAAATCTTAAAAAACTGATATGTTTGCTGGATTTGAGTGAGATCCAAAATTCTGCTTTCTCCATATGAAATCCAATGAGGTCGGAAGCACTCTCAAGCATCCTGAGCCATTTCATGGTAATGTTACAAATTTAAGTAAAAGGCTTTCATTTTCATCCTTTTACTTTAAGAATTTAACATTACCATGAATTACATATCAGTACTAGGGATATAAGCTTGAATATTAGGCTGCCCTACTAAAAAACTCTTGTTTCTTTGAAAAAAAATGCATTTGGAAGATCTTTGTGACAACAAATTTGTGAAAAAACCAGGGAGCGGATTTTTTTTGCCGGAGCGCGCTCCCAGGTTGCTCCCGATTCACTCTCACTTGGAGCGCACTTTGGGAGCGATTCGGGGGGGGGGGAGCTGCTCCCCCGCAACTCTGGCCTGGACGTGCCTAGTGAGGCTTTGCACTATAGGCCTGTTAGATTTTGCAATAACAGGCCATTTTCCCAGGAAAGGAGCCCTTGTATGCTGAGATATGATTGTAATGAACAAAAGATTTGAAGGGCGCAAATATTGTGTGTTATTGCGAAATTGGTTTCATTTGCTGATGCTAGTTATTTTATTTACCAGTTAAATATCCTAGTAGTGTATTTTATCCAGTAAGCTGTAATTTAAATTAAATAACAGCAAGAAAATTACTAGGAAATAATTTGCCAGCTTACCGGGGTTTGGAAATTTAACACTCCAGAGTTACCAGGTGCAAATGTCTATCAATCTTATGAAAATTCAAAATTGCAATCGGAAACCTCATACAATATGAGGTGTAACGCCAAGTATAATAGAACAGTTCAGTCTCGATTGCTGCATAGATATGCAAGACACCAATGATAATTGCTACTTCATATAATGTGAAGAATATTATACAACCAATTTCCCGTTATATTCAATTACAGTTGCTATGGGCTTGTATCTGTCTTTTTTGTATGATATAAATATTGTTTTAGAGTGTATGTGCTATGTATTTTCTCTTTGTGATAATTTCATACAGTTTGCACAGAGTTAACATGTGCGATATTGCAGGTGGTTTTAGCTGCCAATGATTTACCATCCATTAACGATGTTACTTATTCTGAATTGGTGGAAATTGTCTCAAAAGTAAGATTTGATTATATTTTCTCAAGAAGAATTTCACTTGCATATTCATACTGCTATTGTATTTCTCTAAAATTATTGACAATAATATATGCTTTTGTGTTTAATGTTGAGAGTTGTGTCTTATTCCAGGTGAAAGAGATGAAAGATGGGAGGGAATACATTCTGGGAGTAGACGCAAAGAACCTTCTTATTGTAAATTCTGGAAATGATTTACCGGTAATGATTTCTAAGTCAGCTATTGAAATAGGTTGTATGATTCATATATATTTGAATTGGCTAACGTTACTATGTAATAATTGCTGCAAAGATTAGCTCAATCTTACAATTTTTTTTATGAAAGATTTTCCAATGTTAAGAAGTGGGCACCCTTCTTAAGATGGATTAGATTTTAAGAAGGGAAATTCATATTAGAGCTAGAAAAAATATTCAAAATAAGGATTAAGCAGCTACAAAATTGAGCAATTACTGAGTAGCGCATCAAGTGAAAGAATCTACCAGTGGAAGAGGTGACATGGTAAGATGAGTTTTCATTCAAAATCATCCACAACTAATCAAGTCTTGAGGACAACACTTGTTGGAAATACTGAGAGGAGGGGGAGGGGTGAATCAGTGTTTTGTAAATTTCAACAATTTAAGTATCAAAATGATTAACCAATAACATCACATCAAATGGACACAAGATATATGTGTGTGTGTTTATACTATATTTATATTACAAAGGAATCTACAACTTCCAGTTTACCAGCTACAATTGGAAGGGCTACAACCCCAAGATTTAGCAGCTCCCACTAGAAGGAGGCGACAACCTCCTGAACGAAGCTACAACTTCCTTCCCTAGCACCACCCTGCCACCCTAGGGAATAAAAAATAAAATAAATCTTCTTGGGCTGCTGTACTAGGGACAATGCCCCAATTACAACATCCAAATACTACAACAGTAAACTTTCTAAACTTTCGATCTGCCCCTTGTCATGCCAAAGTGTAATCTGTAGATAGTTCAACAATAAATTACATATCTTAGATCATCAAGACACAGGTGCTCTTACCCCAGCTAGCTTCAAGATTTCTTCTACTTCAGAATAACATAAATCTGCTACAAATCACTGTTGAAAATACACAACACTGCTTCAAGATGTTATCCAAGTAACTTCAAGCCTGATCCAAAAAGCTCTCCAAATACTGTTCCAAAGATGTTAGACTCCAAGCTTCTGTGGTTGTTATTTGGTGTAGTATGACCCGGATTATCCACAGTATTATATTCATCGTGTCGACGTTTCAAACCCCAAAGGGGGTCCATCATCAGGACCAAAAAATGGTAGATTATGAATGATTGTTCTTTGAGAGAAGAATCCTCCGACCAGTGTATATATAAACCTATTTAATCCTAAATATGCTTCAAACACTGCTTCAAGGTCAGCTCAGGTCTGCTCCAACACTTCAAAGTTCAAGCAGTTGCTCTAAAGGGTCTTGAAAGTCTGCTACAAAATGTCTTCAAGTTCTGTTATAAAAGGCTGCTCCAAGAATCCTCAATAATGCTCCAAAAGAACTGCTCTAAAACACTTCCAAGAATGCCTTCAAGTCTGTTCAAAGATCACTTCAATTTTGCTTCATGAATTCTTCAAATTTTGGTCATAAGAACCCTGTAAACAGAGATCAAGAAGGGCTTGAGGTCTGTCACAAAAGAGGTTGAGCTGTAAGGCAGAAATTGTCTTTTTACAGGGCTGAAAGTTCTCAGGAGGGTCTGAATGTCCACAGAATTTCGTCCACAGAAAGGGGCTGAATTGCAGGTCTGTAACTGTTCACATTAGGCCAAAATTCACTCATCGACAAGTCACTTGCCTCAGGCCGAATTTTGCTCTACCACAGGCCGAATTTCATTCTTGTTGCAGGCCGATTTAGGCTGAGATTTAGGTTGCAAAAAATGGCTTTATCTTTTTCAAGGATGCCCAAGACTTGTTCCAAAAACCTGATCAGAAAGTTTACCAAAAAAATATTAACCAGAGATAGAACCAGACACCAAAATCCTTGCTTCTCCAACTCATCTTAGAGTTCATGAGCTATGAACCTATCTTCCTTAGGCTGAATTGCCTCAGCTAATTCTTTGGCTTATGCTTGGATGAGTGGAGGTCAAATGAGGTTAAATCATTCCTTATTTATACTTCTTGTGCTACTCCAAACAGGGCCAACTTATGAATGGACATGACTGTTCTTGGAGCTGACCCGAACTCTCATCAGGCCGACTTTATACAAGGTGACCTTAGAACACTTAAAAATCAAATGTTGCCCTTTTTATAATCTCCTTCCAATGCAGATCTGAACCAATGAATTTAGGCTTCCTATTTTATGAATCTTGACCTTTCTTTTAGGACGGCAATGAATGTTAAGGCCAAAAACCCTTGGGGCAAATGTGCTGGTGTGAAACCCATTGATTGGAGCATCAAGCTTTAAAAATTAATCTCTCCAACCAGGAGGACCCACAAAATGTGCCACCTGTCAAACGAAATGGTATGACAAGGGCTATCACTCCAGGAGGTCCTTGTAACCAAGTTCACTGAAATGTGCACGCAAATCATCAAACAAGTACTAGCCCATTCACCCTTTGACATCAATGACAAATTCTTCCAACAGATTAGCTGTGGATGATTTTGCATGAAAACTCATCTTCCCATGTCACCTCTTCCACTGGTAGATTCTTTTACTTGATGAGCTACTCAGTAATTCATCAATTTTGTAGCGGCTTAATCCTGATTTTGAATACTGTTTCTAGTTCTAATATGAGTTTCCCTTCATTAATATTTATTAAAAAAGTTTGAATTGTTGTCTTATTGCTGATTACCTTCTATAACACGATTATCCTATAATCATTTACACCTATAACACCCAAAACTAGAGCCCCTCACCTTTCACATGTAACTATTACTAATTATAATATTTTTCAACGATCAACTTTAACCTATATCCCCTAAATAGCAATTTCTAATTTTTATAACGTCTTATTATTACAACCCATAATCCCTTATATCTCTCTCTCCTAACCCCTCTCACATGTAGTCCATAACGGTTTTATCCCCTAACCCTTTGACATATATACCTCAACGAATAATCCCTATAACTAATATAGCTAACAATTGGTAATCCTTGTAACCCTTAACTATTTTCCTCTAATATATAATCATCAACAGCTTAGTAATCCCTATAATCATCAACTGATTGGTAATCCCTATACTAATCAACAGCTTAGTTCTTTAGAGGTCCCTTGTAAAAGTTTTTAATATATATTTTCTTTTGCATACAATTATTGGGTTTAGATTAAGATATTCTCTCACCTGTTAGTCGAATTTGAATTAGATCATCTACGGCACGTCCTGTTGAAACATGTAGCTGTCAAATTTTGAAAAAAAGGGAAATATAGCATAGAATTCAGCTGCATTGTGCTAATAAAACTTTTGAAATATGATACGAATATCTACAGGTTATCATTGTGCTAATAAAACTTTTGAAATATGATGTGAATATCTACAGGTTATTGATCTTTCATATGTATCGCCTGAGCTTGCATATTTATCAAATGACGCAGATCTGGTTGTTTTGGAGGGTATGGTAAGTGTTATTATTTTGCAAAGTCTTTTGGATTCTGTTAAAGGACTTCAAATGTTGAAGTCACAACAAATAATGAAATGCTTGTATTGGATCTAGGGTCGTGCGATTGAGACCAATCTCTATGGGCAGTTCAAATGTGATTCACTTAAACTCGGAATGGTAACCTGTCTACTATGTCATGATCCTATATGTTCCTGTTTCTCATTTCTTGCTTTGCTTATTACTTATTTAATGTTTTTCTTTCAGCATTTCTTGTCTCTGGTTTATTAACTTTTACAGACAAATAAAACAATTTTTTCTTTTTATAATTTCCCACCAATCTTATAGGACGGTAACTTTGTTGTTAAGCAGTGAGCAGTGACCTTCATTTCTTTTAGATTATTCTTGGACACGCTGAAGGAAAACTGTCATATTAGTAAATAGTAAATTGTAATCATTCTTATAGATATGAGGCCCTTGATTATTCAGTTAAATAATGCTGTACATGCAGAAGACATTCTTCTACATAACAGAAGTGTTACCTTCTTGAACAGGTTAAACATCCTGAAGTTGCTGAGTTTCTAGGGGGACGTCTTTACGATTGCGTAATTAAATACACAGAAGTTATTCCATAGAAAAATATAATTGTGAAGTTGGTATGTATCTGGTGTGTTATCGAACTAATGATCCGAAGGACTTCTCATTGTAAAGGTTGGTGCAACGAATTGATTTTCTTCTCTTTGTAATGCACTTGTCTCATTATTTTATTCAGTTATCTTCTCTTATTTATTATTAGCAATAGTCCTTACTTAATTGGATTACAAAACATTATCCTAGATTATGAAATAGTATCATCCAATGCAACCATTATATCATGGTTGGCATGATTTCTCAGAAAGTAGCACTCGTAGTAGACACTGCTGTGGAGCATGTTTCAAGAAAGTCGTAGAACAGCATTACTTTCAGACATCATTCAGAATTTAACTGCTATATTTTGAATATGATATGCAGGGGTTTCTTCGTGAAAATTAGTGTGCTTTCCAGCTCAAAATAGAGTGTAAAGCTGTTAATCTAAGAGATTTTCCAGAGAGATTGTCTTGGGGTTCCTGTAGCTGCCAATTTTCTATCTACTTCTCAAGGATTTAGACTTGAAATGGTCGAAGCCAATAAAATGTCATGATTGTGAAATAGTACATTAATATATTTCTTGAAACTTCAGTAATGCAGAGTCTACATAGCTCTGTTTTTGCCTTTGCCTCTGATACATTTATGTAAAATTGCAATTCTAGGATTCGTGTTTAGGCATTCCAAATGAAAAATTTATTTGTATTCTTCTCGGTATTATATCTATTGGTTTTAGGTTTATAGCTGCATCATTGAATATAAATTTTCATCTGGCAATGTTTGAAAGTGATAATCCTCTATTCCAATGCCATTTATTTACTGGGAAGAGTGCTAAGTGTAGAGTTAACTTTTTGGTTCAGGATTCATTTCATTATTTACCCTTTGTCTATTGTAATGCTCTTTTGATTGTTGGCTGGTTAACAATGTCATCTTGCAGAGGCTGTTTATCGTCCTTTAAAATCTGGAAGAGTGTGTTGAATGCTTTTCATGAATATCATATCACTATTCTACCCAAATACCATTGATACCATCCTCTGTGTTGTCCATTACTATCTGTATGTCTGGTTGAATCATTATTCTGGGACCATACAAAGCTCAAGTTATTGCAAATTTGCAAGAGTTCTCTCCTCTTTCGTAACATACATTTCAAATAAAAATTAGTATTGCACATTTTTCCTTGCAACAAAAAATGCATGTGGACGCTATTTAAAAGTTATAAATTGTTTATATATATTTTGAAGTGGCTAATATATATTGATTGAAAGACCGCCACAACCTAGTGGCCAGCAACTTGATACTTGCATTGCCCGTCAAAACATGCATAGCACATTATATAAACTCGAAAACTATGTAATAGAGATTGCCTAAACATTTTATCAATAATATTAACTTGACATGGATACACAAAGTCCAACTAAATTTAAATAACGAAGGCCTGCCCTAGCAAATCTCAACATGTAAAGAGTGCAAGGCAAGTATTGGACATTAGATAAACCAATGCTCCCTGTGTGTTTCGTGACATGGACTAACCGCCTCTCGTGGATCCTTATCTTTGGCAATGTGATCGTTGACTAACACCTGCGGGTTTTGTTCTAACGACAATCGTGGTTGACAACAAGTGGTATAAGAGTGTAGGTCACGAGTTCGATACACACCCGGTTCGCGTTGGGGGGGAGATTGTTGGACATTGGATAAACCAACGCTCCCTGTGTGTTTCATGACATGGACTAACCGCCTATCGTGGATCCTTATCTCTGGTGATGCGATCGTTGACTAACACCTGCGTGTTTTGGTCTTAATAGAAATCGTGATTACCAACAACAAGTGACTTTTGATTCCACCATTCAAACTTTAGATAGACATAAGATGACTCATGGTACCATTTGGCAACATTTATGTTAGGCTTGTTTTTCTTGAACTTGATTTTATTAATGTCAAATTAAAGTCGTTGTAATTGTCATGGTATAAATCTCTCTAGTGTTCATGCGAAAGAAGTATAAATTCATTGTAGTCACTATTGTATAATGTGATTGTCAAGGTACAAGCACCTAGTTGTTTCATATAATCTATAGTTGATTTCTTAATAGTTTGGAGTGTCAACTTGGTGTGACTATAACATATATAGTATGGTGCCAATTGGTGCAGTTACATAAGTAGTTTCTAGCATTGCATTGATTTAGTTATACAACTAGTGAAGCAGTGGATACAAACACATAGTCCTACCCAATAGTATCAACATTGGCCAACACATATTGGTTTGGGAGGCTTTCTATTCGATCTAGTCTCCCTAATTTGATTTAACTCATTATGTATTGTATAACACTAGTCATTTGTATGAACTGGTTAGTTTTGTACAAGGGCACTGTTGAAATATGTAACTAGGTTCGGTCTTCATAATAACATATGTAATCATGATTTGATGTATTGGATGTAATGTGAAAAATAAATTTATTATTGTCGCTCTTGAGGCATGGGTTTCATGCTCAAGGAAATTTATTTTTACGTCAAACTCCCATTGTGGGCTCCTAGGGCTTGTCATTGAGTCTACAAGTCATTAAGTCATTATCGTGTATGAAAGACCCATTTGGGGCATGTTACATATTGTAAGAAAAATTATGAGTCAAAAGACCCTCCAAGACCTTGCCTATTCACAAGAATCAAATCGACCTCCAAAAGAAGCAAGTCGTCCTATAAAGAGGACATGTTGGCCTAGGAATGATGTCAAGTCGGCCTCTTAGCATGAGTGAGGAGCCTATATATAGGAGGACTCAACCTAATTCAAGAGGACATCCATCAAGCATACAAGTCAAATAAAGAAGTGTGAATAGGGAAGAAAAGAATTCTCTTGAGTAGCGAAAAGAAGGAGAAGAGCAAAGTTTTTTAAGCACAATTTTTGGGCCATTCATCTCACACCTGTGATTGCAACTAGGGTTTCCATGGTAAGGTATTGCAAACCTTGAAGGAGTTGAGATATAGCCCAAGAATGGAGTATTTTTTCTAGCCAAATTCACAAGAAGAAGTGTCCAAGACAAGCAAAGGAGAAAAACCACTCAAATCTACTTGAAATCATTACACACGTGTGGACTAGGATTTCTGAAGCAAGAGCTGAAAATTGCAGAAGTTTCAGCCAAGTCGAAATTGCATAAAAGCAGGTCAAAGTTGCAGTCAAGGTGTTGGAAGGCCGAAGTTGAAGACAAGGAAGAAGTATCTAATGTGACTTGGAAAAAAGAGGCAAGATTGACTTGGTCTTGGAGGAGCCTTGGTCAAGGGTCTAGGTCTTGGAATTCGTCAATTGAAGATTCTATAAGAAGAAGAATTCTTGTGGGTTTTCCTCTCAGATTGGAGAGGTTTTGGCCCTAGCTGATCACCTACATCTTGTGTCCTTTGTCTTATTGTTCTTTATGGTTTGGTAGTTGTTTGATGAAGAAAAACATTGATAGGAAACAACAAAAGAAAAAGTCAATCTAATGAAGTAAAAACACATCACAAACAGTTATCAAAGTAAGAGAAATCACCTACACTTGTTGCCTCTAGATTTCTCAATATGGTATCAAAGCTAAGGCAATAAGTCAAGGAAGCACAACTCAAAGAAGGATACTCAAGGGTCAAAGCACTAGAAGATCATCAAGAGCTAAGGTAGCAAGATAAGGAAAGGAAGCTTGAAGAGAGGCATCAGAAGGAGAATCAAAGTCAAGGCATCAAAGAGAACATTGAATCTTCAAGAATACTTAAGAGCTGAGTTCAAGAAGAAAGTTTGATAAAATTATGGGCACAAAATTCTCAAAGGTCTGATCTCAATATAGCAAAGAAGTTACAATGAACTACATCTCTATCTCAAGACATTGAAAAGGAACCATACTCATTCGAAAGTCAAGCGAAGTTCTGGATACAATATCAACCCTTCACCAAGTAAGTAGACCAACAAACTATGTGCATAATAAAATGATTTTTGAAGGATATCACTATTTAAGGAGGCCGAAGGCCTAATTCAAATATTCAAAATCAATCCGAGTCCTCTGGTAAGAAGATCGAACATCAGAGCCTTGCAAGAGAGGATTGTTTACATTTCCTCAAAAGGACAATCCTACTATAGCAACTTTAGAGTCAAATTTTTGGGTATCCTCAAAATCAAACTCCTCAAAAAGCCCAATTAGTGAAGACAATCAAGATATATCATATTGCTATCACTGAGTTTGGGGTGGATCAAATATCTATGGCACTAAGAATGCAAAAATCAATCATTCAAATATACTTGTTCTCTATATCATGATCAGTCGTTTGAGAAGGCTAACCTTCCAATGGAATTTCCTTGATAATCATTTATACGTTTTGAAAAGTGGTGAAAACAAGAATCTATAGGCAATTGATAAATACAACAAGAAGGATCTCTACTGTGAAGTTATATAGCAAAGAAGTCTTGTAGCTGTCAAGATAGCAAAAAAGAGCTCTTGGAGAAGCAGGTCCCATCAAAAGAGCAGTAATATTCCTAGTTGAAGCCTCATTAAAAGAAATTCTTGAAGATAGCAAAGGGTCAATAAAGGTCACAG
The DNA here is from genome assembly GCA_031772625.1 of Pinus tabuliformis. Classification (NCBI taxonomy): domain Eukaryota; kingdom Viridiplantae; phylum Streptophyta; class Pinopsida; order Pinales; family Pinaceae; genus Pinus; species Pinus tabuliformis. The sequence continues at coordinate 1,640,051,514 of CM062819.1, read as the reverse complement.
TATCTTTGTGAAGGAACCATAGCATCCGAAAGTGCTGAACACTACGGGTAGGTAACCATGAGGTATGTATGATAGTTTTATTAAGGGTCTATCATAAGATGTTTTAGGGTTGAAGTTATGGTTCTAGGGTTTGTATTGTTGAAAAATGTAACTAGGTTTGGTCTTCATAATGACATGTAATTATGATTTTATGTAATGAGATGTAAAGAAGAAAAATAAAATTATTGTATTGACTTGCTTCATGGGTTTCATGAGCAAGAGATTTTGTTTTTGAGTCAAGACTCCCATTGAGAGTCTTTATGAATTATTTGTCATCTAGTCATAAAATGATAAGAGTCATTGTCATGTAATGAAGTCATGTTACACTTTGTATAGAGTCGAACTTGTTTATGTAAAGTATCCTCCAAGACCTTGTCCCTTATCCTCTTCAAGTCGGCCTCCAACGATGGAAGAACATGCTAGAAGAAGTCAGCCTAACTCTTGTGATCATGTCGACCAAAAGGACATGAGAAGAAGTGTATATATAGCCACACTCAACCTCACTTAGAGGCAATCAAATCGACATACATTTGGTGAAGAAGTGCAAAGAAGAAGGGCTACAAAGAGAAGTGCAAAGAAGTGATAAGGAGAGTTCTTCTGGGCAAGCGAAGGAGGATTCTTCTGGGCATAGTGAAGAAGGTTTCTTCTGGGGCAGCGAAGAGGAGGTCTCTTTTGGGGCAACAAAGTAAGGATTCTTCTGGATACTTGTTATGGGTAACCGAGATAAAGATCTAGAGATCGAGATTCTCTAGAGGAAGCCAGTGAGATTATAGAGACTGAGTTTCTCTAGGAGAAGTCGAGAAGAAGCAGTGTGAAGTATAGAGACCGAGTTTCTCTAGAAGACGCCGAGGAGAGCAGTTCGAGATCAAGAAGAAAGTCGAGAAAGGGAAGAGGCAGAGCATCAAGGTTAGTGACAAGGTTCTTTGGAGGATACTAGAGTCAAGGGTCTTTGTCATGGTCTTGGTACTCATCAATTGAAGATCTAGAAGAAGAATTTTGATTGAGTTTTCCTCTCAAGAGGTGAGAGGTTTTGGCCCTGGCTGACAAGCCTACATACTGTGTCACTTGTATTTTATTGTGCATATTGGTAATTGTCTTGATGAAAAGAACACAATAATAACATAATAGAGAAAAGATTATAAGCTAAGAAGTAAAAGTATATCACAAGCAATTATCGAGTATATAAATCTTTAACTATTCATGCCCTAGATTTCTCAACATGGTATCGGAGCTGAGGTGTTGAAGTCAAGAAGGTGCATTCAAAGCAAGTAGACACACGAGAATCGAGCTTCAAAGAAGGATCAAAGCAAGTCAAAGAACACCAAGCAAGAAATCAAGATCAACCAAAACCCTAGATCGAAGAAATATACTCTAGCAAGAGTCTTGAAATTATCTTCAAGAAGGAAGCAAAAAGAAAGTCAAAAACCTAGAAGCAATTCTAATTTGCACTCATTTACTACCGAAGAAGTCGAAGTATCTTGAAGGTTAGAAGGCATTGTCATCATCTTCATGGTTATAACGCAATCAAGGATCCTTTCCTTGTCCTTGAAGAAGATCATCCGAGGAAGCAACAAATCATCCTCATCAAAAGGAGCCAGATCAAAAGGCGTTGTCATCATAAAAGGAGCAATCTTCTTTATTGAAGAAAGGATTTTTCATTTGGAAGAAGATCATCCAAGAGGGAGCACTAATACATCTTCAACCATCATCAAAGTGATCAAGTAGAAGATTTCATCTTCACTTGTCAAGTAAGTATCTTTCATTCTTTAATTAAATTTGGTAAAATGACTTTGTGTTTGCAAGGAGATCTATAAGCTGGTTGGGTCATCAAAATTCCTTGCATGAAAAAGGAGGATAGACATAGTCCTCGAAGAAAGTGAAGTCATTGAACACATCAATGAAAAAGGTCTCCTTTGAATTCATGGAAAGGGATTCTTATGAAAGGTCCCCTCATATAACAATATTGGAGACATCAAAGAGATGTATATGATAAGATCGTAAGAATATTCTTTGAAGATGTGATAAAGAAGGTCACATGACTTAGATCTGATCTACACAAAATTGAAGGTATCTCAATTGCGAAATCTGGGAGAGATGATAAGAAGATAATCATCATTGTTCTAAATGCACTAATTGATGAACAAGGTAACAAATATCCATAAGGATAAGAAAGTTACCTCATTCGACAACTTGTGGTTTCTATGCAAGATAGAAGAAGACAAGTTAAGGGAAAAAGTGTTGAAGGTTAAAAGAATCAAACATTTGCAGGAAAGAAAGGGAAGTTTGGAAAATTTTGGTCCTCAGAAAAGAAAGAAGAGCATAGTTGAGATTCAATGCTATGGATGTAAAATTATGGACATTACAAGAAATATAGTTTTAAAGGAACAATTTCAAAAGAAGAAAAGAAGCTCATATCACTGAAGAAATGGAGGAAGCTGAAGAGAAGAAGTCTAAGAAAAGAGGAAGCAAGAGATCTCTACTATGACTGAGATAGTCTCCCTCACAAAAGGTCTTGACATAACTTCTAAATCTTATGCTATAGGATATGGCTATAATAAATAATAAGATGCATCATGGTTATGGAAGCATTAGAAACAAGAGCTTGTAACATCACCATAGGAAACATGAAGCATGTCTAGAACAAAATCCATGGTAGTCAAATATGAAGGATATAGTGCTTAGGAACCTCATTGCAAACTTAAGGAAATGAAGAAGTCATCCATGACAAGGCTCATTATACATAAAGTCAAAAGGAAACATTTGCCGGATAGGGATATGCAAGATCTTTAAGATTCTCTGATGGAATCCTCATTAGGATTTACCGATCTAGAGAGAAAGCAAGTGTTTCATCAGGATCTCCAACTTGTGGAGTTCATGGGATGATGGTATGATAACATGAGAGATGAAGCAAATCAAGGGGTTGAAGATCTTTTCAATCAAGGAAGCTGTTGAAAGAAGCCTAGATGACCTAAAGGTAAATGAGGTATGTATGCTTGTATTAAATATTATAATGTCATGTCACATGGTTGCATGTAATATGGATCACTACTTCTATCTTAAGAAGCACGATAAAGGGAAAATGATCTCCCCCTCTGAAAGGATGCAGCCACACTAGATGAAATCAACATAATATGTCCTCAAATGGAGTATGAGGTGGTTGAATACAATTAAAGAACTCTGATTGGAAGCTCCTCAGAATGGAATGTGTGAACAAAGGAAAGAAGAGACCTTGAGATATGAAACCATGTTAAAGGCAATCAACATCCAAAAGACCAAGAAGATTTGACTAGGAAATCTCCCGGAAAGATATGAAGACTTTGATGGAAGTTTGAAAAAGACAGAGACCCTTGACAATGGATATCTTTGGGAGATGTGTCAACATGTATGCAGGACACTGATACCTATGGGAAGATGTCATGATGAAAGACCATCACAAAGATAATGTTTGATTTAAGTGTTCATTTATTAGTTTTGAACTAATACCTGGATGGGCTTATGTAGGATTGCCAAAGGGAAGATCTGTGGATGGCTTCCAAGAGGACCATATTGAGGGATGTAAGATCCTTCCAGAAAATATGGCATGAAAGCATAATGACATGAAGCAAAGCCAAATGGAAAATTGATGGATCACTTTCGGATGATATGAGGACATGACTAACTCATGGATAAAAGTGATGGATGGTCTGTGCCCTATGAAGAAGTCCCCTAAATTTGAAGACTCCATGATGAAGAATAAATTCATGAGATCGAAGGAAGGAGCTCTTCAAGCAGCTAGTTGTTCCATGATCTCCACATGAGGAGCTGCCCCTAGATAAGAGGGAGCCTGAAAAGAAGTTTCTTACTTGGAAGAAACTTGGAAATTCCTAAGGCAAGAGGGAGCTTAGGTACATTCCTTTTGTAAGAATGAGTACATTCCTTTATTGGAATATGTCCTCCCTATTTGAGAGGGAGAGATAGACATGTCATTCTAGTCTTTGCCTGGGAAGACAAAATGGAGGATTGGGTAATCATTTGGCATCTGAGACTCTTTGAGGATGAGATAGTGCATCCAATAGAAGAGTAATTGTGGAGGACTGATATTCTTTGAGGTTTGGGGAGTCCAAGATAAGAACAGTCCTCATGGAACACACCTGAGTACTCAGGTAGGGGCTGTTCCGAGAGAGACAATGATGAGGGTGTCTATAAATCATTGGTCTCGCCAACATTAAGCTTAGATCTTATGGAGGGATGGAACTGTTAGTCAAGGCCTTGCTATGTAACAATGCTGGTTGATATGATGCTATACAAATGAGTTACCAATCTGAATTCTTTTTATGAGAAATTCTTCAGATTGAGAAAGTCCAAGTACCATTATGAATACCTCCCTAGTAAAGAGGGAGTGTTGAAAAATGTAAATAGGTTCAGTCCTCATAATGACATGTAATTATGATTTTATGTAATGAGATGTAAAGAGAAAAAATAAAATTATTATATTGACTTGCTTCATTTGTTTCATGAGCAAGAGATTTTGTTTTTGAGTCTACACTCCCATTGAGAGTCTTTAGGAATTATTTGTCATCTAGTCATAAAATGATAGTCATTTTCATGTAATGAAGTCATGTTACACTTTGTATAAAGTCAAACTTGTCTATGTAAAGTATCCTCCAAGATCTTGTCACTTATCCTCTTCAAGTCGGCCTCCAACGATGGAAGAGAAGAACATGCTAGAAGTCGACCTAACTCTTTTGATCATGTCGACCTAAAGGACATGAGATGAAGTGTATATATATCCACACTCGGCCTCACTTAGATGCAAGCAACTCGACATACATTCGATGAAGAAGTGAGAAGAAGAAGGGCTACAAAGAGAAGTGCGAAGAAGTGATAAGGAGAGTTTCTTCTCGGCAAGCGAAGGAGGATTCTTCTGGGCATAGCGAAGGAGAGGTTTCTTCTGGGGTAGTGAAGAGGAGGTTTCTTCTGGGGCATCGAAGGAAGGATTCTTCTAGATACTTGTTTTGGGTAACCGAGATAAAGATCTAGAGACTGAGATTCTCTAGAGGAAGTCAATGAGAGTATAGAGGCCTTGTTTCTCTAGGAGAAGTCGAGAAGAAGCAGTGTGAAGTATAGAGAATGAGTTTCTCTAGAAGAAGTCGAGCAGAGCAATTCGCGATCAAGAAGAAAGTCAAGAAAGGGAAGAGGCAAAGCATAAAGGTTAGTGACAAGGTTCTTGGGAGGATACTAGAGTCAAGGGTCTTTGTCATGGTTTTGGTACTCATCAATTGAAGATTTTAGAAGAAGAATTTTGATCGGGTTTTCCTCTCAATAGGTGAGAGGTTTTGGCCTTGGCTGACAAGCCTACATACTATGTCACTTGCCTTTTATTGTGCATATTGGTAATTGTCTTGATGAAAAGAACACAATAATAACATAACAAAGAAAAGACTATACGCTAAGAAGTAAAAGTATATCACAAGCAATTATCAAGCAGAGAAATCTTTAACTATTCATGCCCTAGATTTCTCAACATGTATTTTTGGTTCATAAGAAACCCTAGAAATTAGAAACCCTAATCTTAAGGTTCTTGTTCCCTATGATTTGATTTCTAGAGTTTGTTAGGATTCTAGGGCATGGGATAAACCCTAGTATGACATGAAGAGTATGATCTAGAGTTTGAACTTTAAGAAACCCTAGGATGACCTCTTGATTGCATGAAAAACCCTAGAAAGATAACTTGACATCATGTTTTGGTATTGTATACTTTGCTTGGGGTACTGGTCAATAAATATTGCAGGTACAAAAAGTAAAGATGGATGGGCTAATCCTTTGTTTTGAGCAGCATGGTGGAAGGAAGGAAATATATGGACCCTTAAATCCTCAAATGTAATTGTAGAACTATGGACGCCTGGTTCATGACAAGAAGTAGAAGGTGGAAGGCCTCTACCATGAATTACAAGTAAGATAGAAATCATTGTAAAGTATGGATGCATCATATTAGAAGTGACGTCATACTAGAAGCATACCGTTAAAGCAAGAGCTCATTAGAGAAGCTTGAAGTAGAAGTCTACATGGATGTAACAATCATCCTATAAAAGAAATAACTCTTGGTAACCTCATTGAAAGAATATGTAGAAGTCTACATGGGTGTAGCAGTCATCCTATAAAGGAAATAACCCTTAGTAACCTCATTGAAAGCATATGTAGTACATATAGTTGAAATAAAGTCATCTAACATAAGGAATTTATCATACGTCATCATCATGAAAGGAGCATTTGTCGGATGAGGATAATCTAGATCCTCTGTTGGAATCTTCATTAGAAGGTTCACCTCTACTTAGAAGAAGCAAGTGTCTTGCTGATGATTCCACCTTGTGGGATACATGGTTTAAAAGAATGATGATTTGGTGACAAAGGAGTGCAGCGGGGCAAGTTGATTGAAGTACTCTCAATCAAGGAAAGGAAGTCTCCAAAGGAAGACTAGATGACCAAAAGGAGGAAAGAGGTATGTATATATTTGATAAATAAGTCATGTCATCATATAGTTGCAGACAACATGGGTAAATGTTCTACTTTGTGAGCATGATCAAGGATCTCTTCCTTTGAAAAATGCATGAAGGCATGATTCAAATATTGGCAAGATGAAATCAACACAATATGTCCTCATATGGAATATGAGGTGGTTGAGAAAGATAAAGGAACTGAGGATGAAAGTCTCGAGGAGCAACATGTGAAGAATGAAAGAAGAGATAGTGAAAGATGCAACTATGATAACTCAAGAAAAGGGAAATCAACATGCTATGACTAGAAGAATCTATCGTGACATCACCATAGAATTCATTAAAGATAGGTGCTCTGTTTTCTCCTTTCAAATAATATTAAAGTTTTTCATCTGAAGCTAAGTGTAAAATTCATCCCTGATAGATGCTTTATGCTTACTGGACTATAATGTTTTATTCCTCCACCATATACTACAACAAATTTTAAAGATCCAAAGCTTTGGTTATCTTGTCCTTAGTGCAAAACTACTCACTATCCCACTTTGATCACTGAGATTTTCTAAAACAAGTGACTCCATACCCAATGGATGTCTCTATCACTCTGCCATCAAACTTTTAAAAATAAAAACAAATTCATTTCTCTTTGTCCTTAATAACTAGCCTAAAATATGAAACACTCAATTATCTAATTGACTGAAAGATCCTATAGAGAGAGTCCTCTCTAGGCTAGAAGGGCTATATTCTGGTCAAAAAGAGGTTTGTGGTTACCTCTGTAATCCTTTCTCAGTACAGAGTGCTAACAAAACCCATGCTTTAATGAGTCACAATAATAATAATAATTTTCTTTATTCTTTTGACATGTACATTACAAGATAACTCAAATACATTAAATGAAGGTCTAACCTAGTTACATTTTCCAACAAAATGCACAGAGACCACTATGCTATAGGAAATGCTCGGAAAATTTAGTGAACATTAAATACATCTATTCTAACTTGCAAGAAAGGAAATAACTGAAAGGAATCCTATTCTATTTCAGAAAATTAAATGACAAAAGGTAAACCATAATCTTATTACAGGAAGGTAAATGACAAGAACAAATTCTACCTTGTTTTGCAGAAAGTAAATCTATACTATTACAGGAAAGTAAATGACTAAAATAAACATATGCTACTTTAAGAAAACAAAGGAAACAGTTCATCAATGTTGGAGGAAAATCAATCCTACTCTATGGTGCATCATAAATTAATTTTGTCGCTGGAAGGAGACATACAAACAACAAACCCTTATTGTAGAAAGAAAGTTATAGCTACTAGGGTAAAGTTCCTAAGGGGGTCTCTGAACCTCTAAACTCCATCTCCAAGGTCTAATGAATGTTGTAAAATGTGGAGGAATGATAAACAAGCTTCTGGTGCAAATTTGGTGGTGTTCTAAAGCAACTTGTGTATTGATATAGGATGACCCTATTTTGCTACAAGAAACATATGATATCTAGATGTGGTTTGATGAGTGGAGAAGGTGGGGGAAGATTGTGCAAGGGAAAATAGGTCCTTTCCAAGCCCAAATACACCCAATGGATCAACTCATACAAGGAAGAGGAAAAACTAGGGGTTTCTTGTAGCTCGGTTAGGAAAATTTTAGCTTGTTGGTAGTTTGCAGAGATACAAAATAGTGGGTGAAAAGATGAGGTTGTGAGTAAACTCAATGCATCAAAACAAAACTAACTTTTCCTACTCAACAATATCATCTATTTGAAAGCAAAGTGCATGGTTAAAAAGCAAGGTGCATAAACAACTGATAAACTACTAATGTGTAGGAAAGTGAAATGATGGAAATGATTAGTTGAACTCTAAATAAAGATTAATACAACATAAAAGAAACTATTTTTGTGTTTACGAGGACAAGGTACATAAACAAACTCATAAAAGAGCTTACTCATAAACCTTGCAAAGACAATACCTTTTTAGAGATGAGATTTTGTTAGATGATCCAAAAATACTTTATTATCATAGGTTATAAAATTGAAATAAAATAATTATTAATTTAAGAAATTAAATTAATAATTATTCTAGAATGATTAATTATTTTAGAGACAATTAGAATTAGTATATTGTTGTAACAAGATATGACTCTCCAAATGAGTCGTATCTTAGGCTCTATTATAGGAGATTAGTTAGCTAGTTGGTTTGAATAGCATTTATTGTAAATGGACACTTGTAAGTGATCCATAATTAGAGGTAGTTAGGACATGGAGCTTATAAATAGCTCATTGCAAGAATGTTTGGTTGTTCGGGTGTAAGCTCTTGCAAATCAATTATGTAATTGTTTTTTCTGATTAATAAAATTACGTGTCTGAGGACACTTCTGCCATTATTGTGGTATCAGAGCTTCAGTAATGTTGCAGTGGATGTGAAGGGAAGATTCCAACTCAACAAAGTCCTAGAAAACTCCATTCAGTTGGTCAGCAGATAATTGGTATGAAATTTGTCAAAATTTTGTTCAAAAGAGAAGAGAAGAAATTTTATTGATTTTAGATTTTAAAATTCGAAAATCAATTTTTTTTTGAATTATTATCAAAATCATTGTGTTGAATTTCTATTATTTTAGTGCCATATTGGATGGCCTGTTCTGTGTATACTCGCTGGTGCCTTCTCTACATAAATACTGAGGAAATTTAATTTCCGGGCGGATCCTGTTGATGTGTTAATCAAGGATTGGTCCACCGAATCGTATACGCCTGCATCATTCATTGCCCTTTTGGTATCCTCTGATAGAACTGAATATTCTTTTTGTATTTCTTGAATCTTAACTTGGCCTGCGCGACCAAAGAATTACGCACATCACACTGCATTTTACCAGCACCGTATCGATTTTCTTCCCAAAGAATTACGCACAGCAGATCACCGAGATCTAAAGAGCCGACATTCTCTTACATGGGCAGCACTATTGATTGACCTCATGCCGACAATCCGTAGAAGACTTACTGAAAATAAACTAATTTTTTAAAATTCCTAGAAGGAACGCTGTTTAAAATTCGAATTTCATGTTTGATCTCATTGGATTTGAATTTCCAGGCTACGGAAATAGAAACTGCAATTGCTGAGTGTGGAGAAGTGTGAGATGTGGTTAACGCCTTTGATCGCCAGTCTGGTTAATGAATGCTATGTGTTTTGATCTGTGGAAGGTTTCAATAAGAAACGAGTTTGGTTAAAGACACAGTGACTGGTCATTGATATATTTTCTGCGCTAATCTCTAACTGTTGAAATGAGGTCTCAATTGTTGCATAATGCGTAGGAAATGCTCAGATTTGTGAACCTTTGGTTTGTTAATTTTGCATATCATTGAATGTTTGATAAAGATTGTGTATACATTCGAAAGGCTGGATGATACAGTCATCAATAAACAGATGGATCGATGACATAACAAATGTTTAAAAAGCCAGATGTTAAATCCGGTCAAGCAGAGACCAATTGGAAGTCAGCGCAGAACCATGAATGGAGCAAGACTACTAGAATTTAATATTCTGAGAAGTATCGTTTAATGGAGGAATTGTTTGCTGGAAAATGGTACCAGATTTGTGTGGGCCCATAACCCACAGGCGTTGGATTGAAATTTATACATGAAAGGGGATTTTGGAAATACAGCTACAATGAATTTTTGATTCAAATATACATAATTTTATGTAATTGGAGTAATAAGGGTCTTGTAACATTTGTTAAGGTGATTGTAATTTTTTGGAGCAATAAGGAGTTTGTTATTTTTGTAATTTTTCGAAGGAGATAAATGTAACTCAAAGTAATTTTACTTTGAGGGGGGGTAATTTTTTTACCAGATTGTGCAAAGCACCATTGTAAAAAGTCAAATTTTGAAAGTTGCCCTGTAAAAATTTGAGAAATTGACTAGAGCCAAGTGCAAAGCTCAGTCAATATTCTCCTGTTTTGACGACTATTCGAGGGTCAAGGCCAAGCCCCGATAGATCGTGTTTTTTGCGTGGTGTGTTGTGTTGACTATCTTGTCCTTTTTGTTCTGCTTCTTGGTGCGTCTCTTCATCGCTAAAATGTCTAAGTTGATTAACTTATTTTCTGATTCCGACAAACTAGAAGGCACCAAATCTTATAAAACGTGGCATCGTCTTATTGAAAGCACACTCATTTACAATGAATTATGGCAAGGAATATGTGATGGAGATGTTAAGCCTAATAAACCCACAGATGCAGATCCACTGGCAAAATGGGAAATCAAGAATGCTAAAGCCTTAGCTCTTATTAAATCGTCTGTGAATGATGAAATGTATGTACATATAGAGAATGCCATAGATGCATGGACTGCCTTGAAAACTTTTAAAGACCTCTTTGATACTCAGCCATAATCAAAGAAGGTTGATCTACAGTTAAAATTGTTGCAACAAAAATTAACTGAAGATGGTGATATTCTTGAATATCTCTCCAGACTTAAGAATATTAAGCAGGAAATTATTAATGCTGGTTTTCCCGCAATTGATGATAGCTTTATGGGCACAATTGTAATTGCTGGGCTTCCTTCCTCCTATACGCATTTTTTAGAGACTTTACAAGTAACTGGGAAATTAGAAAAACTAAAGTTTGATGAAATTTGTGAAATGTTAAGTCAACATGATAAAACTTTTGGGAAGAAGAAGAAAGTTGGTGAAGATGTTTTTCTCACAGAAGCTAGCACAAGTAAGTCATCAGCAGATAGTTCTCGAGGAAGAGGCAGATGGAATCAGAATCAAGTAGCTCATAATCGAGGTCGAAGCCAAAGCAGAGGCAACAATTTTAACAGAGGAGGAAGAAATAATTTTCAAGGTAGAGGAAACAACCAAGGAAGAGGCAATTTTCAAGGACAAGGATATAATAGTCAAGGTAGAGGACAATCTCCAAATAGAGGTCAAAGCAGAGGCAGAGGACAATCTTCAGGACGAGGAAGAGACTTAAGTCAAATTGTATGTCGAAGATGTAACAAAGTTGGTCATTATGCTGAAGATTGTCGAACTTCACTTAATAAAATTCCCAAGTTTCAGCAGCATTCAGCACAATTTGCAAATGATCAAGATGAAGACAGCTCAAAATATGTTTTTACTTCCTCACCAGCATCACAAATTTCATCTCATCTTAGAAGTGACTATGAAGATGCCTGGATCTTGGATTCCGGGGCAACTCAGCACATGACATGTCGACGTGATTTTTTCTGGAATTTTCAAGAATGCCACCTTAATTCAATTTTTCTTGCTGATGATACAAAACATACTCCTTATGGAAAAGGAGTCGTAAAAGTTTTTCTCCCTGACATTGGAGAAAAATTGATTTCCAATGTATGGTATGTACCCAGTTTCAAGAAAAATTTGCTCTCTTTAGTCACAATTCGACAAGCAGGACATCAGGTGATTATGGAAGATGGTTTAGTGAAGATTAATTCAGTGAAACAAAACTTGAAAACAGTTATGACAGGGTATGAAGATGGAAAACTATTACGGATGAAAGGGACAGTTATTCCAAGGCATTTTGATTTTGCAGGGGCAGTGACTACAGATATTCACCTATCAGACTATGGCATGTAAGATATGGACATTTGAATTTTGAGAGTCTTTCTCAATTGCAGAAACAAGGAATGGTTAAAGGACTTCCAACATTCAAAAGGGAAAATGCAAAATGTGAAGCTTGCATTTATGGGAAACAAAATCGAGAAAGTTTTCCAACAAGTTCATGGCGTGCAAACAGGCGGCTACAACTAATTCACAGTGATGTTTGTGGTCCACTACAAACCTCATTTGGTGGTTGCAAGTATTTCTTACTATTCATTGATGATTTCAGCAGAATGACTTGGGTTTACTTCTTGAAGAACAAGTCAGAAGCATTTGATAAGTTTAAAATTTTTCGCCAACTTGTTGAAAATGAAGTCAAAGAAAAGATAGGTACTCTCAGGATGGATAATGGGGGAGAATTCACTTCAAATGAATTCAAAACTTATTGCAGTGAAAATGGCATAAGACGACATCTCACTAATGTTTACACTCCACAGCAAAATGGAGTAGTCGAAAGAATGAATCGCACTTTGTTAGGAATGGCGAGATCCATGTTAACCTTCAAGAGGTTAAGTCCAACATATTGGGCGGAAGCAATTCATATAGCTGTCTACTTAAGAAACAGATCTCCAACTGCTTCTTTAGATGGAATCACACCTTATGAAGCTTGGTTTGGTTTCAAACCTCGAGTTAAACATCTTAGAGTTTTTGGGTCAGTGTGTTATGCCTTAGTTCCGAAAGAAAAACGAACTAAGCTTGACTCAAGAAGTTTAAAATGCACAATGATTGGCTATTCTGATGAGAAGAAAGGGTATTGTCTTTTGACCAATGGAAAATTCATTGTGAGCAGGGATGTCATTTTTGATGAAACAGAGAGTAAGAGTGCTGAAGAAATTCAAAATCTTCTTCACAAATTAGAAACTAAGGGAAGTAAAAGAAATGGAAAAATGCAAAGTCAACCAACTTAACCAAATTGGTATGAACTTGATTTTCCTTCCTCTGAAGATGAGTCATCCAGTCCATCTAGTTCAACAACATCATCTGGGTCTTCTAGCAGTTCATCCGCATCTCCAAGCAGCAGCAGTTCTTCAGACAGTGAGTCTCCACATTCTTCACCTGAACGACGAACATCAGTTTATATTAATCCTCTTTACAATGATGGGGACTTTACAGAAGCGCAAACAAGTGAGCACCAACTTACGAAATGGGCAGTTCAACTTTTGAAAGATGTAAAGCCTGATGAACATAATAAAACTGGCACCAGAAGGGCACATAGAAGTGAAGGCAATTTTGCCTTGATAGCAAATGATTTTACTGAACCTTCCACATACAAAGAGGCAGTAAAACATAAAGAATGGCAACAGGCTATGGTTGACGAATATAAAGCAATAATTGATAACAACACTTGGAATCTTGTTGATTGTCCAGCAAATGTTAAACCCATAGGATGCAAATGGGTTTACAGAATTAAGTATAATCAGAAGGGTGAACTTGACAAGTATAAAGCACGACTTGTCGCAAAAGGTTTTGCGCAGCAGGAAGGCATTGATTATGATGAAACCTTTGCTCCAACAGCTAAATGGAACACCATCCGATTAACACTTGCATTGGCCGCTCAAAAAGGATGGACGGTTCATCAAATGGATGTGAAAAGTGCTTTTCTCAACAGGGATTTACAGGAGGACGTGTATATGACCCAACCACCAGGTTTTGAAGTGGACGGACAAGAACATAAAGTCTACAAATTGATCAAGGCTTTATATGGGTTAAAACAAGCTCCCCGAGCCTAGTATGCAAAGATGGATGATTACCTTAAGAAAGTTGGTTTTCAACGAAGTGAATCTGATGATACTTTGTATGTGCGACAACAAGGAAAATATCTGGTAATTCTTGTTATGTATGTAGATGATTTGATCATCACTGGCAATCATGATGATCATATTGCACAGGTAAAAAAGGAGTTACATGCAGGTTTTAAGATGACAGATTTGGGATTACTTCACTACTATCTTGGAGTTGAAGTCTTCCAACGTCCACATCATATTTTCATTTCTCAGAGTAAGTATGCCGCAGAGGTTCTTCAGCGATTTGGCATGCAAGATTGCAAGCCCGTTCTCACCCCCATGGAGCAGAATTTGAAACTTTCAAAATTTGAAGGGGGGGAAAAGGTGGACAGTACAACTTACAGACAGTTGATTGGCAGCTTGATTTATTTGACAAATACTCGTCCTGATCTATCTTATGCAGTCAGTATTCTTTCATGTTTTATGCAGGAACCACGAGACAGCCACTGGAATGCAGCCAAAAGAGTTCTTCGATATATCCAAGGAACAAAAGATTTTGGTCTTCTTTACACAAAGACTAAAAATTTTGTACTTGGTGGATATTCTGATGCCGACTTTGCTGGGAGTATTGATGATCGAGCATCAACATCAGGTTATTTAATGAATATGGGGTCAGCAGCAATATCTTGGAGTTGTAAAAAACAAGCTACAGTGGCCACTTCTTCAGCAGAAGCAGAGTACATTTCAGCATGGGAAGCAGCATGTGAAATTGTTTGGTTGCGCCGAATTTTGCAGGACTTGGGCATTTCTCAGGGAGAAGCTACATCATTGTTCATTGACAGCCAGTCAGCCATCAAACTTGCCAAGAACCCAGTTTTTCATTCAAAGACAAAGCATGTGGACACCAAGTATCATCATATCAGGTCTCTCATTGCCAAAGATGTCCTCAAACCAGTTTATTGTCCTTCCGAAGATCAGATCTCCGACATTTTCACCAAACCGCTTGGCAGAATAAAATTTACTAAGTTCAGGGATGAACTTGGTATCTGTTGTAATGTATCTTTGGATCATAGGGGGGAATGTTAGATGATCCAAAAATACTTTATTATCATAGGTTATAAAATTGAAATAAAATAATTATTAATTTAAGAAATTAAATTAATAATTATTCTAGAATGATTAATTATTTTAGAGACAATTAGAATTAGTATATTGTTGTAACAAGATATGACTCTCCAAATGAGTCGTATCTTAGGCTCTATTATAGGAGATTAGTTAGCTAGTTGGTTTGAATAGCATTTATTGTGAATGGACACTTGTAAGTGATCCATAATTAGAGGTAGTTAGGACATGGAGCTTATAAATAGCTCATTGCAAGAGTGTTTGGTTGTTCGGGTGTAAGCTCTTGCAAATCAATTATGTAATTGTTTTTTGTTGATTAATAAAATTACGTGTCTGAGGACACTTCTGCCATTAGATTTGCATTAAATCATAACTAAACTAACATTAGGGGAATTTTGAGGTCTAAAATGGGCCTCCAAAGGCATCTATAAAATACTAGTGGAAATAATAAAATAAGATTATATTACATCATCAAATTTTAGAGAGAAAAAAGAAAAAAACTATTTTTTCAACTCGCATTTTAAACTTATCTCCGTATGGGTTTACTCAAATTTCGAGCAGGAACACTCATTAGATGCATAATTTGATTCCTCATCCAAGGAATACCCATGTTGCATACTTTCGATGGACCCTACTACATGAAAAATGAGAAATACATGAAAAACATGATTGTTGTAATGCCCCGCTCTAGTTGACTGACAATAATATGACATTAACATTTATTTAGCCCTAAGGCCCACACTTTATTCTTTGAGGACCTCATGTTGAGGATCCGACACATGACTATTATTAGTGGTTGTGATGTTTATGTATGTTCTCCATTGATATTATGATGAAGATAACATTAATGGTTATGTATGTTATCTATTGGTATTATGATGATTGTAGCATTAATGGTTATGCATGTTTTCTATTAATATTATGATGATTGTAGCACAAATGGTTATGTTTGGTCTTTATTGAATTTATGATGAGGATAGCAGTAAAGGATATGTATGCTCTCTATTGATATCATGATGATGATAGCTTTGATGGATAGGTATGTTTTCTATTGATGTTACGATGATGATAGCTTTGATGAATATGTATGTTTCCATTGATGTTGTGATGATCATAGCCGTGATGGATGTGTCCCTATGTTAGGCACTTACATTAGTTCTGGTTCAAAACAAATAATGATGCGAATGACTAGGTGATGTTGATGATGCTATTATGACAATGAATAACACTGAGAAACCTTGTTATTGATGATTATTGAATATGGCAGGAAACCACCAGAGGCACTAGCATATGATGAGTTGACGACATCTGGTTTGATAAAAAAATATATTTTGTGTATATTTATATTCTGATGATACGTTAGTGGTTGCAGACACATATTAGTTGCTTGGCCAATTGACTCACATATGGGTGATGAGGTTGTACAATTGGATGGAACTACATGGGATGGGCGGGAAAGTGTCCATGATCTCACCCACTAGCACTCCCGCCGTGACTTGGGTTGGAAAGTTTGAAACACTTTCACCTTGAAGATCACGATGTTATGGGCGCAGGTCCCAAAGTTGGGTCCCTCATGAGGATTTCACTGGGCGGGCCCATATCAATGCAAAATCCTTGATCCCTGACACCATTAGTCTCACTATAGCAGACAACATAAGAGATGATAGTGGTCTCTGTCGTTGCACCTATACTTTCCCCTCGTAGCCACTGAATGCTTGAAGGACAAGTGGCGTGGCACCCTTGGAACTTCAAGAGAATTTCTTGAAGGGCATGACCAACTTGGCACCTTTGGCATCACAAATAAACTGTTAGGTGTGACACCCTTAGAACTTCAAGGGAAGTTCTTGAAGGGCACGACCATACTTGACATCCTTGGAACATTAAAAATAAATAAATTAATAAATATAATCAAGATATGAAAACCATGTAAATTCACATCAAGTGGTAAATGACAGTAGAACCAAGGTAATTAAATCAAGAATAAAACTTGGGTTAAGGGGATCATAGAAAGAAATAAAATATTTGACCTTAAAAACTCTACCCTTCCCATGTTGGAAAATATTAGGTAGATAATGTAAATTAATTAGGTAAAAAGGGGAAAGAAAGACATAATTGTAAGGATAAATATTAATCCTAAAATAGTTAAACCTAATTAAGAGAAGATGGTGGTGAATTAAAATAAGATTAATAAATTAAATTTTAGAGAAATTTAGAGAACCTCCATGTGGCAACAACCAACATAAGAATATCCATCTAAGAGACAACTTGAGTTAAATTAGGGAGTAGATAGGGGATCAAATCTGTGACTTATCAATGGACATTAGTAATGAACACAAATTAAGGAGTAAAAAGGGGAATCAAGAACTAGGAAAAGAAATAGAAATCTTGTTGAGGTGAGGAAAAATATTATTTTTAAATTAAAATTTAAGTAAATAACTTTGGAGATCCTTGATGAGAGAGTGATTCATGGGTGGGTGAATAATCAAATTATTGGATTAACAAAAATAATTAATTATGCATGAAATGCCAAGTGTCACCTATGAGGACTCCTATAAAAGAAGGGGTAGGCCATGGGAGAAATGAATTTTCTTTACCCTATTGTTGGATGGATGAGACTATGTCAAAGTAGTGACTACGAGCTATAGTGAGTTTGGTGAGGTAGAGGACTTTAGAGAGGGGACTCTTGAGCCAAAGAGTGCTCTCCTCTACCAACTAATACATTCCTCCATTGTACAACCCCATTGCAGCTTGGGGGTCCACGGGGAAGGAGTAGGCTGGGAGGTCAACCGGTGGGTCACTGCATTCGGATTAAGCACGTCGACATTCACACTTGGAGGCGATTGACAACAAAGGAAGGCAAGTAGCCACAAATCAAGTTTGAATATCGTCTTCTGGCGAACCATACCTATGTTGTTATAATATTCTTTTGTATGACTTCATTATGGCATTAGTTAATAATATGTAAATTAGATGATATGTTCAATGAAGTGAAATTCAGGGATGTTTTATATAGTGCTTAATAAATTTTGAGTTCCCAATGCTATTTTCTTATGGTTGTATTTTTAGTTTTATTTAAAAAAAATAAAAGAATATAGTGTTGGTCCCTACACTTAGTATCAGAGCTTAGTTGAACCCTTGAGAACCTATGGAAATATCCACTGCATTCTACCCTAAAATTTTGTATAAGGATTACTGTCCAACTCTTAGATTTTAGGATATCTCTACAACTTGTTTGGTACAGGACTATTGTCAAGGCATTTTGGCCTTCCATCTAGCGAAGAACAAAGTATTTATTTAAACCGTTCCTTCTAAAGTTTCTTCTATGCCTTTCCTCTGCGGCCTAGGCTATCCCTAAATTGTTTGAATTTGCAGAAGAGTCGAGTGTCATAGTGAATGATGTGTGGGAAAGATATATGTGAAGCTCGTTTTGTCCCTCTGTGCATCTTTGTGATGGGTAAATTTCCATGAGAAATGGGCGACTTTTGTATGGCTTGTAAATTGATGTAGCTGTGAAAATTCTGTCTCAGAGAAAGAGATTTTTCTGATAGATCTTCTCTTGCTTCTCGGAATGCGGTGTTGTATTTTTGTCAGTTTGGTGTTGTATTCTTGTTAGTTTTTGTTCTAAACATTTTTTGGAGGTGGAAAACGAGTTCTAGATCTTAATGCAAGCGTATCTCGCTGGATCGATCTTTTTCATTAACCGCATCACATATAACGGGAATCAAATCCATACCCTTTGCTGATTCAACAGATGAATGGCTCGACCTATATCTATCCGCCTTTTGATCTCGAATTTCGATTTTTGCTGGAGGATTCGCTACGGTCGATGTCCCACAACTTCAACGATGCCACTCGAATCGTTTCCTTTGCCTTTTGCTACAGCTGCTAGAGGCACTGCATTGTTATCTTGGCTAGTCCACATTATAAATAAGATCACAATGTTATACATATTTGTCACATATATTGCATATTTGGTATTTTGACATTAACTGCATTTTGGACATTAGTTAATCGCCTTAATATTTACAACGAAGCACTCACTAAATTGTACCTGAAACAAAACCGCCAGACCCATGGCTTTCCCTGCTAAAAATGATGCATGGTATATCTTTTCTTCCTCATGTCCACTGCCCATTTACTACACTTTTGTATCAATGCCTTTTTTTTAGCTCCACTGCCAAGCAATTAAGAATAACTTTGGCCAACAAACACCCTAAAATATGGACTGTGTTAACTGAAGTATGATCGATCCCTTTCGAGTTGATCACTTTCGAAGTTTTGTTCAACCTAAAGTCTGCGACGACCGTCATCCAGTCCATGGAGTCGTGCATATTTTCCACCCTTTCTTAACTTTCTCCTTGCGAATCCGGGATTTTATATCCTTTTGCATTCGGTTCCTGATGGCCAGCTTCTCATCGGATTGAATGGGCTTCACCTTAAGATTCTGCTTTCGCAGATGATTTGCTAGACCTATATCTATTCGCATTTTGATCTCAAATTTCGATTTTTGCTGGAGGAATCACTAGGGTCAATGTATTGTTGCAAGTACCTCTTATTGTGTTCTGTGAACAACAAAGATATCACACAGTCCCTTAAACACTCTTCTACGCAGACCTCAAACTAAAACTTCGCACAATGCTGGGTATATGAGTGACTTCTTTTAATAAAAATAACTGAGTTGCTCTGTGATTAGAGATTTAATGTCTTGTAGGTACTTGACAACGTATGAGGGTTTCGTTGTTATGGGCACAAAGGTTTCACGAAATTCTGTCACGTAGAGGTTTCTGTGCTTCTGATTGCAACATTTATATGTCATTACCAATTTTATACTTTACAACTGCATTTCACAGAGTTAGTGTTCAACAACTCGACGTATGCGGTTATATTTTCTTAGGCCATGTGTCATTACTAGTTTTTTTCACTTTACAATTGCAATTCACAGAGTTAGCATTCAACAACTTGATGTATGCGGTTATATTTGCTTAGGTCATATGCATCGTAATAATATGTCTATGTGTGTTTGTTTTTAGTAAAAGAAGTCAAAAATAAAATATATTTGGGAAACAATATGCATTCAATAATATTAAAATAATGAATAATATGTTTAAATATTATAATGTAAATTGATTTAAATATTTAAATATTATAAAATTGAAAATATTTAAATTTAATAATGTATATTCAACTTATTAATATTTATTTTACTATAGATATGTTGTTGTTTTGCAAGGAATTTTCATTTTCAATAGTGAAGTTGGTAGTTATTATATAAAGGTTTATTAGGTAGGTTGTAAGAATTTACTAGTAAGATGATGACAATTATTTTCACATTGAATTTCATTATTTATAATAAAAATAGAAATTATATTAAAGTTTGTCATTTTATTCAATAATAATAATAAATATAATATATATGTAGATAAATAGGCCAAAATGATAAAAATGTTATTAAACGATCAAATATACCAAAATGATAAATGTTGATTCTCACAATGAATTGTAAAATTGAATAAAATGTGGGATCTTAACAACTCTAATCATAAATTCAATAAAGACCAAATCATAAATTGTAACTATAAATTGTAACAACTCTAATCATAAATTGTAACCATGCTGTCTTGTATTCTAGGATATACCACTGATGAACATGTATATGAGCCTATACTTGGTTTCCTTTCTATTTTTTTCCCAAGCAAGCCTCCAACTACAATTTTCAATTTTGCCCAATTCCTAGCAGACAAAATCCATGATCAATTGATCATATTGCCAGATGAAAGAGTACTGAAATACTCTTCAGTATTATTCCATATGTTTTCGTACTTCCAGTCAGAAAGGTTTACAGTTAACATCCAAAAAATGGACACTAAGGCCCATCCTAGATCTGTGATCTTTTGGACACCTTTAATCCAAAAATATTCCACTGTTTTCAGCTACAAGGAGTTCATTGATTCATTTGTTCACCTAGTAGTTAACATGTGAAGTAGTAGCAATCAACCCAGGGCTAGTGATGAAATAAAGAATTTTTACGTTGTCAAAACAAATCAGAATAGGAGACTAGTATTTATACCAGAACCACACTAAAAGTAGGGTATATGGATGTCAACTCACTCCATATAAGCTGTCCAAATATCTCCCCATGAGGATATTTGCACTAGAATATATCAGGTAGATCATAAATTCAGATGATTTTAATTTTCTATCAGTAGGAAGAAAACACAGTTTAAAATCAAGAACCAATTTGGTCCTTTTATCTGCAATAATAGGGAGGTTGGAGAGGAAGCAGAGAGATGTTTACAAGAGCTGAAGTTCAGTTATAGTTTTAAATGGCAGTAAGATCATTAGGTGTCATAAACAAATTAAGGGTCAAGTTTAAATTTGTAATGTCCCTCCCTTAATAATAAATAATAAAAATAATAAACAATAAATAATAAATCCCTTAATAATTAATAATAAATAATAAAAATAATAAATAATAAAATAATAATAATAATAATAATAATAATAATAATAAAAATGATAATAAATAATAAATAATATTAAAAAAATACAAGAAATTAAATAATAAACAATGAATAAAACAAAATAATAATAAAAAATAAAAATAGCAATAAATAATAAATAACCATACTAAAGCTTTAAATAAAAATAAAACAAGAAAACAGTAAAAAGAAAAATCAGTAAAGCTATAAAACAAGAAAGCAATAAAGTTGCATGTAGACACATGGAGTGTGTGCATATGGTTCCCCTTCCAATGTTTGCTCTATTTATTAGATGGTGAGGAGTATGGGAGGCATTCCATCATTCTAATATTCTATCATTCATTCTCTTGGGAGAATAGTGTTCTAAGACAAAAGAGTCACTGCCAGTAATAAGTTGATTGAGGGCTCACGGGTGGCCAGTTATAGTAAGTCCTTGCGCAATTGTGTCTACAGTTGGGTGGAGAGTCATCCCCAAAACCTTGTTGCAGTAAGCAGACTTCAACCACAGGTAAGTGCTATTCATAGTTTAAACTTGATGTTAATTAGTTGATTAATTACATGTTTATTTTGGGCTGTTACATATGGTATCAAAGCTTAGGCTCAACCCTTAGGGCCTATGGGCATCTTAGGATTTTTTTTTTCTTTTGTTGGGATTTTTAACTCGACTTGTTTTGAAAGTTACAGGATCTTTACTTTCGGGAAGGCCGCATGTTTTTTTTTTAAGCAAATCTTATCATGTACATATTTAGTAACGAAGTGCTTTTGGTTTAATTTACTGTTTTGAAGGAATTCCCAACCAATATGAGTTTATTTATTTTGGCATGAATACTGGAATTCTCTTTTGGTTTGCCTTTCTTGTTGGTAAGGCTCTCTCTAGTAGAAACTTGCGGACTTATTGCAAAAAGACAAGGGTTTTATTGGCAAGGCACTTTCAGAAGTTTTTGTTTTGGACTTTCTTTCTGTTTTTGATTTATTGCATCTCACAGATTGCTAAATTTGCGCATGGATTAATGATGACAACGAGAATCCCTCACAGTTTTTCAAGTTCTGTGTTCTAAATACGTAGATTTACCAGGGCATTGTTTATTTTTTTCCTTGAAAATGCAAATCTGATTGCCAGGTTCAAATAAAATTATGAATCTGTTCCTTGAATCATTATGAGACAAATATGATTGACATGTTTAAATAAAATTATGAATCTGTTCCTGGAAGCACTATTTGTTGTGGAGTTTGAAGTACAATTTGCTCCATACAAAGGTCAGGCCAAGAGCTAATACCTCTCTTGCAAACTATCGACGCTATGTCTGTGCTATCTAGCTTCTTCAATTCCTCCTTAAAATCCTTGATCTGTTGATCTAAGTGATTCAGCTCTGCTAATTTGTGATTTATTCCACGTAAGTCTGGAGTTCCAGGAGCTGGTCTCGGCTCCAGCCGTTTCATATCCGGGCTCCTTTTGGCTGTCCCTTGCATCTTTACTGGCTGTTTATTCCAATTTTCTTAATCCAGAGACCACCCAATTATTTATAATCAAATTTCTTGGGAATTTTTGGGGATTCTCAAGTAGAGCCCATGGAGGCGTGTGCTGACGATCGCATTCCAACTTACCTGCTAATATGTTATCATTGACTGTCTAAATTTTTCCATCAAATGGCTCAGAATGAAGAAATTGAGACCCATTCTGATCCATCAGATTCTGTGCTTCTAGGTTGTATGCTTTGTTTCGTGCAATTCATTTGTCACGAGGAACCTCAAGACCCTGGCGTTGATGGCCATAGTTTTGTTATTATGATTCTTTAACTCTGTTTTTTCCTTGTTTATTTTCGGTGGATTTGGGATTTTTTCTTCTTCTTCTTGAATGGAGGACGGTGCTGGGGTCTCTGTAAGGGCTGCTGTCCAAGGCCAATAATTCTAGGGCTGATACAAGCAGTCCTGGGGCACATGCAAGGGTTTTTGAGGGGATGAGGAGCGATGGCAACAATAAATTGCAGGGCGGGCGAGGTCAGAGATCAAATCGCAACAACGAATTTTTTTTTTCTCGAATTCGTCTAAGGCGATATCGAGTTATATAAAGAGCGCCACTAGCATGGCCTCCACTCTTCGCTCTACCGGAGCCTCCGTTGCCTCTTCCATATCCCATGCCGAAGACGACAGCCCTCGTGACCAGGTAGTTAATATTTATTAGCTCTATTTTGATGAGTTTTCTGGCCTTTGTTTTTCTCCTTAGATGAATTGTTTATGAGGTCATTGAATTTGTGCTTCTTTAGAATTAAGTCCACAAATTTAGGTCCTTGAGTAGGTTGCCGGTAAATTTGCAGCGGATTTTTGTAAAGATGTCTGAAGATTTAAGAAATTAGCCTGAATTTAAGCATGTAATCATGTCCGGGGGTGCCAAACTTGTGTTTCTTTAAAATTAAGTTGAGGAATATTGGTCTATGCACTAAATTTTAGTGAATTTGCGGCTGTGTTGCTTTGACTGAATAATTAATAATTTAGCATGTAATGATTATGGGGTTGTCAAATTTGTGTTTCTTTAAATCATGCGGAGGAATATAGGTCGAGGCACTGGATTTCAGCAAGTATTGTCTGGCTTAGATCCTGCAAGCGCTTCTGTTTTGTCTTCTCCCAATTTCGATTTAAGGTAACATATTGACAAAGAAGAGGCAAAGGAAACAACGAATAAATTTTTGCAATAATGCAAAACACAAGAGATAACTTCATGATCTTACAAGCAGGGATTTTTATGTAATGTTTGAAATATCCAAAAGTAAAATTCATAAACAAGAAAGAAAGAGATTAACCTTTCATGCAGCCCGGTATATGAATGCACGTATCCAAATTAATGATCATCTCTATCCTTCTGTCGATTTTCCTTCTTCTAAAAAAATAAAGATCTTCAAAATTTGTTCATTGGAGTTGGTCCAAGGACTTATTTGCATGTGCTAAATTTTTTCCAGCTTTCACAGAAAATATGGAATTTAAATGCAAGTTGATCTCTTTACTCTGTCATTATGATTGTTTTATTGCAGATCACACTCTTTTAACGACTCAATGGTAAATGATCTGTTGTCAATTCGTTAGCTTTTTCAAATCACACTCTTTCATTGCTTATATTACTAATACATTTCAAATTAACAAGAAGTCAGTACGACGCTTTGGTGGAAAAAGCTTTGGAATTTAGGTTTGTATAATCTCTTTGTGTAGCATCCAGGTTACAACCATTTGCAGATAAATATGATCCACAAGGTTACCAAAAGAAGCTCCTTCTCTTGTCAAGAATTCCAAGTGCTAAAATCATTATAGCTAAAATGTATTGTAGACAATAGGTTTGTTCCGAGTTTCCTAGTATTGTTTCGATCTTTATGTTGTAATTAATGAATGTAAAACCCGGTAGCTATTAAAGCTTTGTTAAGTGTTTGGTGTTGCCTTCGCGGGTGCGCTTGCAGGCGGGCCATCTTATTAATAAAATGATTTTATTTTGTGTTTTGGGGAGGGATAACCTTCCCAGTCATCCGATCCGGTTTTGGGTCGGGTGGCGGTGTCTCTTCTTGTTTATGGTGTGTTTCTTTTGGAATATCTCTTTGGTTGTTTGATTTCTTAAAGCCCCTTAGAGTAATCATTTAATGGTCATAAGAATCCCAAGATACATTCAATAAATTTGTTTAACAATTTATTTTGTTAAAGGTAGTCCATTTAATTTTTCTTCTAACATAAGTTATGATTGCTTAAATAGATACTCAAAATATTTCACTCTATAGCACAAAATTTCAATTTATGTTAAACTTTTGATTCTTTTGTGAGAATTCTCTTGATACAAATGGTTTTATATCACTTCTCATGGCAATGAAGATTAAAAATGACGAGTTCTATGGAACATTTGGACTTGGCATGATACTGTGCTAGCATTATTCGTGTGTCATTACATTCTAGCAATTGCTGGTTATCATGTGTTCAACCTGATCTAGCTTTGAAAACCTTTTCCAGACGTGTCATTATAATAGTGATGATAAAAATTTGTATTCAAGTTTTAACTATTTAGATGCTAGGATCTAGGAGATAAAGAACACTATAATAAGCAAATCAATTAGAAGCTATAGCATATAAAGTGAAACAACATATTATTGATTTAAGATGTTATCAACTGTGAATATCTAAATTCAACAGTCGATTGCTGATTCAAGATAAGTGATCTGCACTCATGATTACAAACAATTGGGTGGATGGAGAGTAGCCATAGTTTGACTCAATTTTTTTTTCCAAAGAAAAACTCATGGGTAAACTTGGACACTTCCCCACATTGTGCAAGTAATACCCAGTGTCAACCTGTTAAGTGAATTTCGATGGGTTTTCAACTCTGACTAGCAGATGATGCTGCAAGCTAGGAATCTGATATTTTTTGTCACACATTAACCTATTTTTCATTTTTAGATCACATGATAACTTTGATAATCCATTAATTTTTGCTAATGTCAAGGCTAATACATTCTTCATGATGATACTGCAAATCAATTAACATTTATAAATCTGGAATGATCTCTGTTTTAAACCAATTGTTGCATTTGCTTGTCAAGATCTTCCGTTTTCATATGCCTACAGATTTCAGGGTCTCAATTCCTAAATTCCTTTTTATGATGCAAATGGATATAAACAATGGTAATTAATTTGTTGACACTAATTCTTTTGGGAAGGGTATGTAAATTTAAATCAATTCCTGATGACATTTGTATGATGATAATACAATTTAATATTTGCATCACTTCTCCGATCAAGGCAAATGTTTAAATGGTTCAATAAATTTCAGTCCTACGCACATTTCATCTGACTAATCTATGGAACACTGGTATACTTTATTTTTGGCAACACTAGTGGATCTCTAGATCGATTGATTACTAATAAATTCATATGTGAATGATCTCTTAACACAAAAGTGATATTTACATTTCAATGCATGGGTTCCATGAGCATATATGATATATTTCACTGAACCATGTGCCACGACACATTAATTGCATGCAATGATCTTTCTATATGTCTTTCTGATTTCAGTTTATGATACACCTAAATCATACACTATGATTTCAATTTAATTTAATTAACTGTTATGATGTTAAGTATAATGTTACATGAGGTTTCGTGATTCAAGGTTAATTGCATATAGTGGATAAAGTTGTCTAAGGAGAAATGGAAAGGAGAAACTTGAAAATTTTCTAATGATGATAACTAATGATAGCTCACGTGATTATGGCCAACTTGGATCAGATGCTTAAGGTGGTTGAGAGGAAGTGTCACAACAAGGGTAAGAAATCAATAAGAAGAGGCAACCTATTTTAGAACATAATGGAAGAATTTGGTATAATCATAACTTGAGGTATTACTATAGGGTCTATTTAAGGATGATGCGCATAAAGAAGAAAATATTGGCAATCAACTAATGAAGTTGAATAATCATGGTAATAATGAAGGTCAATTTGAAGGAACTTGGAAGGTATGATGACATAAATAGATAAGTTGTGTGCATGACAACATCTATAATAGTTTTTCCCTCTAATGGGAGAGCCACATTGTAAAGTTTTCCATAGATGACTAATTATATGCATGAATTATGGATAACAAGATGTGTGATCAGGGAATTTTATTAGGTCGATGTCTTAAAATAGGAAATGATAAGCGGAGTACATTTGGTAGCCATCTTAATGAATTTATTTATAGGGTACTACCCAAGTTGGGGAATAGTAACAACATTTCCACCTTCTCGATCGATAGAGTTCCTTCCCGATTACAGGAAGCGCCCTCACCATATGAATAGTGAGCCCCCTAACGTCCGGGTCCTTCTTTCTTTAATCAAGAAAGAAAGTCAATAAGGAAGGCAAGGTTAGGAGGTGGTGGTATGCAGGAGAATGGGGGAATGGGGATTGGGGAATGCATATATAACGGAATGCGTACTGGGCAGGGTAACTTAAAGTGTAATGTGTATCTTCCCTTGCACTAGGAAGCGCAAGCCCTCCAGACCTTGCCAACGCCATTTCCAAAGTGTATCAATGCTATGCTTTTAAGATGGGAGGAAAAGAAACCACAATGACTGGAGGTGAGAAATTAAAGTCAAATGAAGTGAGGAAGTTTCCATTTTTTAAGCTAGTAGACATGTAATATTAGGAAATTAAGACTAGGAGAAAAATATATATAAGAATATCTGGTAGGAGGAAATGAAGGGATGTTCTATCAAGAAGAAAGTTCTTTAAGGGTATTGATGAGTGGACCGAGAAACCTAATTGGTAATGATCATAGTGATGATCTACATAGTTTAAAAGTATGAAGATATGAAGTTGAGAATTTTCATAATGACCAGTTGAAGTATAGGAAGGAATGTTGCTAGAAATTTTATAAGGATACCTTGAGAAGGATTGTATACATATTGACAAAAGAAGTGAGAGTCAATTAATAGAGGTTGTACTTGACTGATTTGCACTCATTGTTTCATGAGTAGGACTTCACATAAAGAAACTTATCAAGTTTTTTTCCCATAACGTTAAAAGAGGGTTGTTTCCACAGAACACCACACATTTAAATTTTTCATGGACAATGATGATAGTAGTGTTTCCAACTGTTTCAAAATCTAAAATAAAGATACTAGTTAATGAGCAAGGTAAATTAAGCATGATATAAAATTAAATCATGATGACTTAGTGTTTGCATATAGCGATATTGGAATCGGTAAGCCAAAGGGTAAATGGATGTGAAACCAAGGAATTTTAATTTTGAGAGAGATGATTTAAATAATGATTGTATAACTAGTAATATCTTAAACAATGAATTTCACCAGAATTTCCTTGGGGAAGGAAGAATATATGATGAGAGATTAAGACTCAAGATGATGAGGCTCATGTTAAATTTAACGATGTACTTAGATGATTATACCGATGGTGTAAATGATCAACTTCCTAGTTGAAAGAAGTGGAAATGATTATTGAAAAGTAATTAACAACTTGATGAAAACATGACACTAATAAGATAGGTAAGATAACCTAGATCCTAGGAATACATTGAATGATCTTATTACATAGTTGGTATTCAATGTTCGTATAAGTAAATGAAATTGATTTTTATGATGAATCATGATAAGAATTCTTATAGAGTATTATTCTATATTTGATAAGTATTGAGATGTTTCTCATATTGACGATGTTTCATGATATGATGGTAGGAGGATAATGATGTACATGTGGTTCTTATAGTGATGATGTATCCTTATGATGATAGTGATATGCATAGGTATTATGATGTTATGTCAAGGTATATTGACATATTCATTTACTATGTGATGATAGGTATTTAATGTTGAATATCATGATGGATAGGATATGCATAACATGGCATAGGAATTATGATGCTATAATATGAGGTTATTGACCTGTGGTTCATTTATTATGTGAAGTCAGGATATCTCTTTGATGCAATATGTTCATGTTATAACCTATGATGGTATTTCATGAGGTGAAGCATGTAATAGTTGCATACAAATTTATGACATGCATGAGCACACAATTTACAATGATGAATGTTCTCATAATGACATGCAAGACTTGGCATGTGGATTATTTTCTATGATACTATGATGGTATAGCTAATGCATGGTTTCATGTTGAGGTGTAATGATTGACATGACTCCACAATGGGCCGTGAGGGCCGGTTTATTTGATGATCTTGTGTGAGCCCATAAGCATAAGGGACACTACATATGCTAGTGGTTCCTTTGTCTTGTGTAGCTCTTGATGGATAGTTCTTGAAGGGCTATGGGACCATCTTGAGGAGGCCAAGTGCCTGATGTTCTAGGCTAGGTGCCTGTTATTGGATTGGGATGCCGAAGTCTAGTGGGGGTGTAAGGACTTTGATGCCTGGGGCTGTGTGCCTTAGTAGTTGTGGAGAGAGTGGGCCAGCTTTGCAAGATGCCCGGAGTCATTGAGTACCGTACCAGATGCCTGCCTTGGGGCAGATGAGGTCTGAGTCAGGCACGAGCCTTGGGGCCTGTTGTGCTGTACAACAACCCCCCCCATTTCATAAAATTTTACTTTCAAAACTATAATATGAAATGGGTCCCTTTCAGATTAAATTGGTATCAACTTGTCATTCCTCAAAAGGTCCAAAAAGAAATAAAACATTATAAAACCTTTTGAGACAATATATAATCGGTCTTATAATAAAAAATGAATAATTCTTTATTATTACGATAAAGCGATCGCAAGATCGCATATCCCAATAACAAAGGATGCATAACAAAAGACCCATTGGCTTTCCCCGATACGACAAGCGCGAATAACTATCGGATATCGGGAAGGCAAGCAGTCATAACAAAAGGCCCCTCTCTTTGCTCCGATGCGATATTGCTATCGGCGATCGGGGAATGTAACATGTATGCAATTAAAAGCCCTCTTCTAAAAACTCCCGATGCGAATTGGCGATATCGCTATCGGTGATCAGGGATTCTGAAAGGACACCAATATAACAACTTAAGCATTCCTCCGATCCCCGATTGCGATAAAGCTAAGCGCAACTTTCAAAAAGGATTGATAAGGCTGGGATATATTATGTTTAATTATTATTAAAAGCCTTTCTCTTCCCGATAGTGATTCACTTACACCCAACTGCCAAAACATCAAAGCCACGTTTAAATGAATTATTCAGCCAATAAACGATATGATGAGCATTTAAATGATTGACAGGTTTAAACGACCATTTAATGGAGCAGAATCTCTTCAGAGATTGTATCCGCGGCCACCTTATCTTAATCCTCCATTATTCATTGATTAGTATACCTCATTCATATTTGGTTTGCGCCACCTATTCTCCGCATTACGTTCATTTTATCTCCTGTGCAGAGCTCCTTCGAAGCAACAAATTCAGGCCAAATGGGGAAGAAGTCTAAGAAATCTGGAACAGCTTCAGCTTCCATAGTAACAGGACAACACACTATCGATCCGAGACCAAGTAAAAAAGGATTAATCTCAAACACCACATGTCTTGGTCTCGGTAATACTACTTGACAGAGCATCTATAATCTGGTTGAGGCCGAAGAGCCGTAGGAAACATCAGTACAAGCTACAGCAGACTCGACTCGGAAGTCTAAGGCGACCCTAAAGGATTTGGCCGATTCTTACCTACACCAGATAGCGGCTCGAGAGCAAATCCTTCCATACACAGATGTGGTAAGATGGGCGGTTGAGGAAATCCCAATTACAAACAAAACATTTTGCACTATCGATGGGAGAGTATTTGGTTCATTTCAACTCGACGATTTGAGACAAATGTACCATTTGCCCAAACCAGAGAAGTTCAGAGATGAAAATGAGATTGAATTAGCACCTATACGGAAATGGAGACAAAACCCAACGAAACACAAGCATGAGTCCTCAGGTAAGTACTTTGTCGATTCCTTGTGTTCTCCTTATTGTTATGCTAGAGTGATGATGTGTAGGATTTGGGGGTTGCATGATTCTTCAAACTTCACCATAGAGATGGTACGTTTAATGGAAGCAGAATGCAATAGCGAAATAATGGATTGGGGGAATATACTATCTGATAAGTTAGCAACAACTATTCTTGAGTTCAGAAACAAAACCCACATTACTGAAAGGTTCATTCCTCCATTTTACTTTAGTGCCTACATCTTAGATACTCTCTATTTTAACTCCAAATTTCCTGTGCTCGGGTGGAGATGGACTCCACAAGACCCCATGCCCATTCATATCTATCACCAGAAGTTGTGGAAAGCCCACTATAAACACCACCTATATCAAGTTTGCAATGGATTTATGTTACCCATTTACTATGTGATTTTTGACAAACCTGCTCCTAAGATTTCCTCACAAGCATAGATTGACTTGACAGCCGTAGGAACCTGGTTCGGAGAAGAAAAATTTACATATATAAGAGTTTTCGGCAGTCATGCCAGACCTCACGTCCTCCCCTTGTATATACCCGACAAACTGTTGGCTCGAGAAATAGCATATCAGCTTACATCCGAAGGAGTTACAAAGACTCTGAGGAATAAAAAGAAGCATGTCTGGCCTCCTTTTCCTCTAAGGTGTGGCGTTTACACTCTGCATGACTACAAGCATGCAGAGAAAGAAGCAGAACAGATAAATACACTGAATCCCGCCACTCTTCCTAACAGACGATTTGATCCAAACAAAGTCGTTTATAATATGCACTAGAACAGGCAAAACTCACTAAATTTGAACATCAAGAAGATGAGTTTGAGGACCTATTCTCCTGGGTTGAGTCATTATTTCAGATTCAAGCCATAGCTAAAATAAGGTATCAGGATGACGGGTTAGTCGAATTTAACAGACTTAGAGAGCAGAGGTTGCAAACTCTGCCTCTATATTTGTTAGCCACCGCCCCAATGACACAGTCAAGCGAGCCTAAACAGTGACTCACCAAAGAGCCTCCTGCTACATTAGAAATTGCTGGAGAAGTCCAAGAAAGAGAGCAGGAGGAACTCCAGAGGAAAGAACAGGAGGAAGCGCAGAGGAAAGAACAAGAGAGGATATGTGAAGAGGAACAGA
Source organism: Pinus tabuliformis (assembly GCA_031772625.1). Classification (NCBI taxonomy): domain Eukaryota; kingdom Viridiplantae; phylum Streptophyta; class Pinopsida; order Pinales; family Pinaceae; genus Pinus; species Pinus tabuliformis. The sequence continues at coordinate 1,640,019,518 of CM062819.1, read as the reverse complement.
AAAGGTAGCAGGAGCAAAGCAGCACGGATGTGAATGTCGATGCTCAGATTGACCCAAATTTTCTCCAGGAATGGCAGCAATTCAATTCAATCATAAGCAATCTAGAAATCTCAAAAGGAGTCGATACATCCAAAGCGGCTAATACACAGGATACAACATAAAAAGAGGTTCCAAGCGAAGGAACCAGGGGTCTACCCCCTACTACAGACATAGAAATAATTCCCAAAGATCCTTCAGATCAAATCATTTTGCAAGTGGAGGATATTCCTCCATTAGATGTCTTTTACAGCCCAAAGCACAGGGCCGTAGTAAAGCGACAGCGAAAAGGGAGAATGATTGATCAACCTTCCCTGTTCCTTGAACAAATAGTGACAACCAACGTAGTTTGGAAGGAGGAGTTTGATCCTTCTGATGACCTAACAAAATTGTCCCAATATGCTGGAGCCTATTCGGCGGCCACCATGGACAAGGCATCGGAAGTGAGTAATTTGTTAAAAGAAAAAGACCAGGAAATCGCTTCGCTAGAAGCACAACTATCAGAGGCACAGCAGAAAGCAGAAAAATTAGAACAACAATTGTCCACGCAGCAACAGATAAATAACCAATTGAACAAGTAGTTGCATGAGGAGAAACAGAGGATCAATTCGAGTGCGATTCAAAAGCAGAAAGAACTATCAGAGGCATTAGCAAAATTGAAAGCAATGAATGAACAGATGGCAAAGACAAAAGATGAGCAAATTGCTCAATTATCAGGTCAAATAGAGAAATTCAAGAATCTTCCGCAGCCTGCCGAGTTCAGAGCAGAAGCACTACAGATTAATAAGGCACTGATAACACAAATAAGATTATTGTGTCATAAAATTGCTCAAGTTGAACCCCTGTGTGACATAACAACATCAATAATCGATAAATCAGTCGATGCTAGACAAGACTTCGAGCAGGCCGATGAGACCGTGACAAATTTTCTTAATTGGCAGGACACGAATGAGGGAGAGGCAGCAAATTTTCCTAAAATCTTAGAATCCCATAAAGAAATCCTATTTATGGAGTGGCAGTCCCAGTTGATGAAGGCAGAGAGAGCAGTTTCTAGATGCAAATTATCCACTAGTAATTTGATTGAATTAATTAATGATACTCTCTATTTATCTAATATGATCTCTCAGTGTACACCAGGTAAGTTACTATCGACCAAAACATTGGAGCAATCATGCTATCAAAGAGCTGGAAAAGAATGGGAGATTGATCACAGGTATTAACAGTTTAAGTTGGGACACCTATTGGTTGTTCCTAGTAAAACCATACAGCCAGAGAGCCGCCCTCAAGTGCCTAACAGATGCAATCGAGTGTATCATTCCCGATATGCACGACGCCACCTATGCTGCTCAACTCAATTCTCGTCTCAGCCATCCTCAAGAAGTGGAACCGATGCTAGGGATATGCCAACTCAGGTCTAAAGGCAAACAGTCAGAATGATGAATCATGCTACCGATTGGCAGATTGCTATGGGGAAGATATTCAAGATCAAATTGTACCAATTTAGTAGCATTTTAATTTTGTAGTTAGTTAGTTTAATTAAGTATTTATAGACCCTTTCAATGCATTGGAAAGGGTCGTAAGTTTTTGTATATGACTTAAACCTGAAGTTGCACTACTGTACTTCAGGTATATATTTTTTATAAAGACTAGGCCAATTATTCCAATTTTGATAATGAAGCTTTTATGTGGATGTGCACTACTGCCTTTATTTAAAAGTATTTCTGATTTGGAAGAAGGAATTCGAATTGCAATTGATGTTGGGAATGATATGCAGCTCATATGGTACTACTATCTATGTCTGAATTCATTCTTTTTATGTGAATTGTTATTTGATCACTCTTGCTATTATTGAATATATGCATGTGTTTTAACAACATTCTTTATACTTTCCACTATTGGATGTTTACAGCATGCTTTTCTTCTAATCATACATGTATCAGTAATAATAAAAGATAAGTGTAACAATGTTTTATTAATTACTTTGTTCAACTATTTGAACAAAGCAATTATTATATGAATGAATGTCTATGTTATTGAATAGAGTCATCTATATGCCTATTGATGAACAGAGATCATCAAACGTTGCACTTAAGAATAGAAGCTTCCTAGGATAGAATAGTCATTTGTATTTTCATTTTTAGATTAAGTCATCCATTCATTATCATTTATTAGAAAACCGATCACTCATTCATCCCCTTTTTATTCATTATTAGGAAACTGGTCCCATTATATCCAGTCGGAGCCACCATCCCAAACGGAAAAGGCGTTGTATTAAGGTCCAGACCAGGTGGTTATCCCCCGATGTTGATGCAATGATTTTCGAGGCATCAACATTTTTGGCGCTAGAAGGAGGGCCTGAACTGTGAATGGCGAGAAAAATCAAATCTACAGTCCATTCTAAGAGTAAATCTCCCTCGAAATCACCTCGCACTTCTCGATTGCATGCTGGTTCCCCAGTATCCAACCGAGAAGAAGAGGAATCAACGACCACTGCTCAAACCCACAATACTCTAGAACGATTAAGTCCGGAGTCCCCTGAAGTTCAGTTACTCATCCATAAACTTCAAGGTTTCTCGATATCACCACAGAAATCTAAGGTATCTCAAGGTAGTGAGACTTCACAATTCAATCTACCTCATCCTCTCACCAGACTTCAAAGCGAAAAGCTCGGTATCGAACCTACTGAGCTGCCCTTACCTAGAAGGAAAAGGGCAGAGAAGAACACTGAAGGATCTAATAGTGAAGTATTTTCATCCACATCTTCCATCTCATCTTCCCCAGTGCGAAGTCAGCCATCCATTCCCTCATTACATATTGTTGTTCATCAGGGATTAGGAACTTCAACATCCCAACCTGCTCAATCCTCAATATCAATTCCTTCCCAAACATTTGGAATTTCATCAGCAATCTCAACCACCACTGGTGTTTCAATGGCAGATCCATGGAATAGTCCTGGTGCGGTCAATATGCCTGCACCATTACATGCATTGCCTGATTCTCCTGACAAATGGTTACCCAAGTTTAATCCAGATGCTAGAACACAAGCCGAAGAACATATTAATAACTTCATGTTATCAGTTAATCTGAAAGGAGTAACAGAGGAAGATGTTGTCGTTAGGCTTTTCCCTTATACTTTGCAAGGATCAGCGGGATCTTGGTATTTTTCCCTACCCTCTCGATCCATTACCAGTTGGAACATTTGCCAAGAATAGTTTCTTACTAAGTATGGCAATGATAGATCTTTAGCCACATTAATTAATGATCTCTCCAATCTGAGGATAGAGCATAAGGAACCGATTGAAGAATTCAACTTGCGATTCAATAAACTATTGAATAAGATTCCAACGGCCTCCAAAACAAGTCAGCAAATCAGAAACGAATGGTATATAACCGCCCTACCTACCAATATAGCTATCTTCGTAGACAGGGTCGGAAAACCAACTTTAGCAGAAAACATGAAAGAAGCACTTGCTGTGGAGAAACAGATTAATGCTCTAGAAAAGAAAGCTGCTCTTGAAGATAGAAAATCCAAAAAAGTTTCTTTTAAAGATGATTCAAAGAAGAAAACCCCTAAAGATCCATATGATATGGAGGGTCTACAAAAGGTCCTCAAGACTTTGTCAAATGAAATGGTTGAAATCAAAAAACAAGTAGCGGAAACCTCAACAAAAAGGCCCTTTAGAAATTTCAAGAAAACTGAATCAAAACCACCAAATGTTATATCTAATGCAGATTCAGATCCTGAAGAAGAAGAAGAAGAAGATGAAACAATTTCACCAACTGATGAAAAAGAGGAAGTTGTTGAATGCCATGGAATGTGGGACTTCATATTACCTAACTCCGATACAGAAAATGAAAAAGAAGCTTTTCCTGTGACTACTAGGAGTAAAGGTGCCCTTGAACTTGTCCAGTCAAGTTCAAAGAAAAGAAGTGCAGGTGCTACTAATACAAAGGAAAAGGTAGCCACAAAGAAGCCGGCTGCAACAATACCTCAAAACCAACCTTCATCCTCAAATATACCTTCAACATCGAAAACGTTGGTAGTATCGGATTCAATGGATTACAATATTGTTGATGATATGAAGAAGACTAAGGAAAACATTACCATGTTTGAACTTAGCAAACTAAAACATTAGCAGAAATTGCTTCTTAAGGAATTGAATGCCGTTCCTTGTTCACCTCTTCCTAGTGCTAAAACTGTAAATGATTCAGGTCAACCACCTTCTGGTAGGGTTGAAGCTATTGATACGATTCTGATTGGAGACTGATCAAATTCCCATACTCCTCCTTTCCTCTTAACCTATGAGATTTATAATCGAAATCTACACAACTGTTTGATTGAATCAGGGGCATCCTCTAATATAATGCCAGCTTTAGTTTGTTCCAAACTGAACATTGAGCCCCAAAAGTCCGCAATTCACATTGTGCAGTTAGATAGAACCAAAGTCCAGGTTTTAGGGGAAATTAACTCTGTGACTATCAAGTTATCGATTGATCCACGAGTAGTTCAAAGAATTGATATCTTAATCGCTGATATACCTGAGTTTTATGGTTTAATCTTGAGTAGGGATTGGTCTGAGAAGCTCCATGGGTATATTTCGACCGATTGGTTCCAAATGTGGCTTCCCTACAAGGGAAAGCCAAATCAAATGAAAATCAATCGGGAGAAACATATGACCCATACTGTTACAGAATTTGAACAAGAGAATCAACCAATAGAATTTAAGAACAATATCTTGGGGAATTATTCATCTGAATCATTCTTTGGCAACTTCACTGCCCAACCATCTCCTTTCTCAGTAAACAATTTCACATCTCTGATCGAAATTTTTTCACAAACCGATAGATTAAGATGTTTTAATGATACTGAGGAAACTGTAAATAAAATTGTTGATAACTCTTTATTTTGGTCTTTATACTTTGACGGATCTAAATCCAGTGAAGGATCAGGAGCAGGTTGCATTTTGGTTAGCCCCCAGGGAGAAAAAACGATGCTGTCTTGTAGGTTGGAATTTGAATGCACGAATAATACAGCTGAGTACGAGGCCTTAGTTCAAGGACTATACAAAGCGATTGGCCTCAAGGTTCAATATTTGAAAGTGTTTGGTGATTCAGAAATTGTTATTAAACAGGTGAGAAATACAATTCATTGTCTTTCTAGCCATCTCAAACATTATCAGTCTCTGGTGCAAGAACTCACCTCTCAATTTTTAGCATTCAATATTTCTCCCATCCCTAGGTCTCAGAATTCAGCAGCTGACTTGTTAGCCAATGTTGCTTCTAAACTCCTACCTTCCGAGGATTATAGTACAGATAGATTTTTAGTAGAGTTAATTTTTAGACCATCGCTTCCTGACAATGTAATCAATTGGCAAGTGTTCAATCACGATGAAGACATCTTACATTTTTTGACTTCCGACAAGTCCTACGATGATCAGATCATTGAGGAAAGCGAGCATGATCTTCAAATGAAAGAAAAGCACGAGGAAAACTCAATACCAAAACCTGTGGTTAAACTTGAGGATCTTTATGATATTAAAGACAGGTTTAAACAGGTGACCAATGCAAAGCTCTAAAATTCCACCTTAAGATTTGAATTGATAAACCTTGGTACTGAGCAGAACCCTCAAAACATTAATTTGGGATTAGGACTTTTCGTGGAAGAAAAGATAGCATTCATTAGATTATTAAGGAAAAATAAACATGTCTTCGCTTGGAAATATGATGATTTAAAAACATACGATGCATCAATCATCCAACATACCATTCCAATGCTTTCTGAACAAAAACCAGTTCAACAAAAGTTGAGGAAAATACATCCGAACTTAGAGAGTCAAATAAAATTAGAACTCAATAAACTCTTGAAAGCTAAGATTATTTTTCCCGTTCGGCACTCAAACTGGGTTTCCAATATGGTGCCTGTTAGGAAGAAAAATGGCGACATTAGGATTTGTATAGATTTCAGAAATCTGAATAAGGCAAGCCAAAAAGATAATTTCCCATTACCTACTATGGAGCAGATACTCCATTCAGTAGTAGGTTTTGAGTTAATGTCCTTTTTAGATGGTTTTTCAGGATATAACCAAATTTTGGTCCATCCTGATGACAGACTCAAAACTACTTTCATAACAAAATGGGGAACTTATGCTTATTAGAAAATGCCTTTTGGACTTATTAACGCAGGAGCTACGTTCCAAAGAGCGATGGATATAGCCTTCAAAGGATTGATCAACAAAATAGTAGTTATCTATTTAGATGATATTATTGTATTTTCCAAGAAGAGATCCAATCATCTGCATGATTTAAATCAAATCTTTGAACGCTGTAGAAGGTATGGTATTTCACTCAATCCCAAAAAGTCCTTCTTTGCTCTTAATCAAGGAAAGCTCTTGGGCTTTATCGTTTCCAAAGATGGTATTTATATTGATCCGGATAGGATTAAAGAAATCTCTAAAATTCCATTTCCTCATAATAAAAAATCCATGCAGTCATTTTTAGGTCAAATTAACTTTGTCAAGAGATTTGTTCTCGATTTTTCCCACATCATTTTACCATTACAAACTATGATTTAAGAAAAATTCAGTGTTTAGATGGGGATCTGCAGAAAATGAAGCATTTGATTCAATCAAACAATCAATAATAAATGCCCCCGCTTTAAACACTCCTAATTTTTCTAATCATTTCACATTGTACAATATCGCGTCCGATTCATCTTATGCAGCAGTACTCACTCAGATTAATGATCACAACTTGGAAGCACCGATTTCATTTTATAGTTCAAATCTGCAGGGTGCTGAACTAAATTATTCCGAAGTCGAAAAACAAGCCTTTGCTGTGTATAAAGCTGTCAAACATTACAGACGCTTCCTTTTAAAAGCCCATACAAAAGTTATAGTTCCTTTTCTTGCAGTAAGGCAATTACTAATTCAAAGGGAATTAGGTGAAAAAAGGGAAAACTGGGTAACAACACTTCAAGAATATGACTTGGAAATCAAGCCAGCAAAGATTGTTAGAGGCCAAGGTTTTTGCAGGTTATTAGCAGGAGCATCCAACATTCCAGAACCAGGTGATACAGAACATATTGAAGAAATCAACTAGATAAGTATTACTGATTCTGAATCGCAATATGCAGATTTGATCTTTTATTTGAAAAATGGATATGCACCTCCTAACCCGTCTTATAAAAACAAACGGGCCATTAGATTAAAAGAAAAAAACTTCATAATCATTGATGATGTACTTTTTAGGAAAAATTATGATTTGATTTTATTAAGATGCCTAGAAAAACCTAAAGCACAAAAGGTTTTGCAGGAACTACATGATGGACCAGCAGGAGGACATTTTGGAGCTGACACAACAGCCCACAAAATCATTCGTGCTGGATACTATTGGCCCACCTTGTTCAGATATGCTCATGAATATGTAAGGAAATGCCGAAGTTGTCAAACCTCCAATGGAAGACAAAGAAAGCCAGCTTTCCCTTTGCAACCAGTCAACATTGAACAACCATTTGAGCAATGGGGATTGGACATCATTGGAGAAATCACTCCACATTCATCCAAACAGCATAAGTATATCCTTACTGCCACTGATTACTTTACTAAGTGGGTTGAAGTGATTCCTTTAAAGACAACAAATTCTGAGGCAATTATGGAATTCATAGATCAATTCATCATTACCAGGTTTGGTGTCCCAAATGCTCTTGTTTTCGATAATGCATCTTATTTCTCCGGAAATGCTATGTTTGAGTTCTCTATTAAAAGGGGGTTTAAATTGAAATATTCTGCAAATTACTATCCCAAGGGTAATGGTTTAGCAGAATCTACCAATAAAAATCTTGTTAATATTATTAAGCAAACTATTGAACAGAACCATAAAAACTGGCACAAATCTTTAATATTCGCACTATGGGCTGATAGAATAACACAGAAGGCTTCCATAGGTACTTCTCCATTCAACCTTGTATATGGGAAAGAAGCAGTGCTACCAACGAATCTAGTGCTTCCATATTTAGCCTTAGTGTAGTTTATTGAAGAAATCCCCTCTTCTTCTATTCAACTTAGACATGGTAAAATCTTAAAATTAGAAGAAGAAAGAGAAAAGGCCAAAATTACTCTTGCAAAACATCAGCAAATTATCAAGTCATCTTTTGATTCAACTTCATCCAGTTCAAAACAGTTGCAGGTTGGTGATCTAGTTTTGAAATGGGACAAAGCCCATGAGGATAAAGGAAAACACACCAAGTTCCAGAAGATGTGGCTAGGACCATTTCAGATCTGCGAGAAGATAGGCCATTCGACATTCATATTACAAGATTTATCAGGAAAGAGAGATTCTCTTCCTGTTAATGGCATCATCTTAAATAAATTCTTCAATTGAGAAGGTAACCCATTCTCCCTTTTTTTTAAGTTCAATAGAATTTGTAGTTTGTAGGACCATTAGGAAATAAAGTTGTAAGATATCTTCAATTGGCCTTTGCTATATTGAAAAGTTGCTCAAAATAAGTAGTTTCGATATTTACTTTTAAAATAGAAGCCTTAAACAAAAGGGACAATTTCTAGGAAATTAGGTATATTCACATTCTGAAACCCCATTTCATTTTTGTGAAATCTTCTCAAGATTTAGAAGTACTGTAAATCATTTTATGGTTTTCAAATTGGACACAAAAAGGTTATCAATATCAAAACAGAAACTAATTCAATCTTAGCATCTTCAACTCTTACCCTGTCATCCATTCTCTCTTAAGGAGAAAATTGTCCATCCCATTCATCCAAGTTTATGATTACTCAGAGTGTAATTCTAGAATATTTGATATAAAAGATAAGGGGTCTTATTACAAGCCTGCTTACCATGATCATTTGGAAATAGTTTAACTGACATTACCAACACTGCATACCAAAACAGGGTAATGGCTTATAATCATAAGACAAGGGGTCTCATCACGAGCCAACTTGTTCGGTTAGATTGCAACCAGTGGATGGCATTGTTAAACAGCTGGCCACCAAACCAGGACAATGGCTTTTTATCTAACAAAATAATAGAAAAGGAAAAAATAAATACAAAATATGAAAGCATATTTTGAATTCATTCTTTTAATCATACTCTAAAATGGATGGGAAAATGGACAGTCAAATGGTTAAAAGGTATCCCTGTTGAAACTATGAACGTTTGCTGGCAGTAGAGGCTCTACCTACGACAAAGGAGTCAATCAAAAAGCTAAGTTGGAAAGGTTTTTGTTTTATCATTACCAACCAATAGAGGCCAATTTAAAACTTAGAATGTATCTAATTTTAACAAGAGAAGAAATTAGCAAAAATAGCTCTTATTATATTCAGAGTGTATGTATACTTAGCTATATTAGAATTTTCCTCTTTGATAAGATTTCTATACAAAGAAAGTCTAAGTATTTCAATATTTCTCAGAGATAACTGTTTCTTCCAGCGAATCGCCAATTGTTGTGCTGTACAACAAACCCCCCATTTCATAAAATTTTACTTTCAAAACTATAATATGAAATGGGTTCCTTTTAGATTAAATTGGTATCAACTTGTCATTCCTCAAAAGGTCTGAAAAGAAATAAAACATTATAAAACCTTTTGAGACAATATATAATCGGTCTTATAATAAAAAATGAATAATGCTGTATTATTGCGATAAAGCGATCACAAGATCGCATATCGCAATAACAAAGGATGCATAACAAAAGACCCATTGGTTTTCCCCGATGCGACAAGCGCGAATAACTATCAGATATCGGGAAGGCAAGCAGTCATAACAAAAGGCCCCTCTCTTTTCTCCGATGCGATATCGCTATCGGCGATCGGGGAATGTAACATGTATGCAACTAAAAGCCCTCTTCTAAAAACTCCCGATGTGAATTGGCGATATCGCTATCAGCGATCGGGGATTCTGAAAGGACACCAATATAACAACTTAAGCATTCCTCCGATCCCCGATTGCGATAAAGCTAAGCGCAACTTTCAAAAAGGATTGATAAGGCTGGGATATATTATGTTTAATTATTATTAAAAGCCTCTCTCTTTCCGATAGTGATTCACTTACGCCCAACCTCCAAAACATCAAAGCCACGCTTAAATGAATTATTCGGCCAATAAATGATATGATGAGCATTTAAATGATTGACAGGTTTAAACGACCATTTAATGGAGCAGAATCTCTTCAGAGATTGTATCCACGACCACCTTATCTTAATCCTCCATTATTCATTGATTAGTATACCTCATTCATATTTGGTTTACGCCACCTATTCTCGGCATTACGTTCATTTTATCTACTGTGCAGAGCTCCTCCGAAGTAGCAAATTCAGGCCAAATGGGGAAGAAGTCTAAGAAATCTGGAACAGCTTCAGCTTCCACAGTAACAGGACAACACACTGCCGATCCGGGACCAAGTAAAAAAGGATTAATCTCGGACACCACATGTCTTGGTCTCAGTAATACTACTTGGCAGAGCATCTATAATCTGGTTGAGGCCGAAGAGCTGCAGGAAATATCAGTACAAGCTACAGCAGACTCGACCTGGAAGTCTGAGGCGACCCTAAAGGATTTGGCCGATTCTTACCTACACCAGATAGCAGCTCGAGAGCAAATCCTTCCATACACATATGTGGTAAGATGGGCAGTTGAGGAAATCCCAATTACAAACAGAACGTTTTGCACTATCGACGGGAGAGTATTCGGTTCATTTCAACCCGATGATTTGAGACAAATGTACCATTTTCCCAAACCAGAGAAGAAGTATAACAAAGCGTTTCTGGAGAAGTTCAGAGATGAAAATGAGATTGAATTAGTGCCTATACGGGAATGGAGACAAAACCCAGCGAAACACAAGAATGAGTCCTCGGGTAAGTACTCTGTTGATTCCTTGTGTTCCCCTTATTGTTATTCCGGAGTGATGATGTGTAGGATTTGGGGATTGCATGATTCTTCAAACTTCACCATAGAGATGGTACCTTTAATGGAAGCAGCATGCAATAGCGAAATAATGGATTGGGGGAATATACTATCTGATAAGTTAGCAACAGCTATTCTTGAGTTCAGAAACAAAACCCGCATTATTGAAAGGTTCATTCCTCCATTTTACTTTAGTGCCTACATCTTAGATACTCTCTGTTTTAACTCCGAATTTCCTGTGCTGGGGTGGAGATGGACTCCACAAGACCCCATGCCATTCATATCTATCACCAGAAGTTGTGGAAAGCCCACTATAAACACCACCTATATCAAGTTTGTAATGGATTTATGTTACCCATTTACTATGCGATTTTTGACAAACCTGCTCCTAAGATTTCCTCACAAGAACAGATTGACTTGACAGCCGTAGGAACCTGGTTCGGAGAAGAAAAATTTACATATATAAGAGTTTTCGGTAGTCATGCCAGACCTCACGTCCTCCCCTTGTATATACTCGACAAACTATTGGCTCGAGAAATAACATATTAGCTTACATCCGAAGGAGTTACAAAGACTTTGAGAAATAAAAAGAAGCAAGTCTGGCCTCCTTTTCCTCTAAGGTGTGGCGTTTACACTCTGCATGACTACAAGCATGCAGAGAAAGAAGCAGAAAAGATAAATACACTGAATCTCGCCACTCTTCCTAACAGACGATTTGATCCAAACAAAGTCGTCTATAATGCACTAGAACAGGCAAAACTCACTAAATTTGAACATCAAGAAGATGAGTTTGAGGACCTATTCTCCTGGGCTGAGTCATTATTTCAGATTCAAGCCATAGCTAAAATAAGATATCAGGACGACGGGTTAGTCGAATTTAACAGACTTAGAGAGCAGAGGTTGCAAACTCTGCCTCTAGATTTGTTAGCCACTGCCCCAATGACACAGTCAAGCGAGCTTGAACAACGACTCACCAACGAACCTCCTGCTACATCAGAAATTGCTGGAGAAGTCCAAACAAGAGAGCAGGAGGAACTCCAGAGGAAAGAACAGGAGGAAGCGCAGAGGAAAGAACAAGAGAGGATATGTGAAGAGGAACAGAAAAGGCAACAGGAGTAGAGCAGCACGGATGTGAATGTCGATGCTCAGATTGACCCAAAGTTGCTCCAGGAATGGCAGCAATTCGATCCAATCATAAGCAATCTAGAAAGCTCAAAAGAAGCTGATACATCCAAAGCGGCTAATACACAGGATACAACATCAAAAGAGGTTCCAAGAGAAGGAACCAACGGTCTACCCCCTACTACAGATATAGAAATAATTCCCAAGGATCCTTCGGATCAAATCATTTTGCAAGTAGAGGATATTCCTCCATTGGATGTCTTTTACAGCCCAAAGCATAGGGCCGTAGTAAAGCGACGACAGAAAAGGAGAAGGATTGATCAACCTTCCCTGTTCCTTGAACAAACAGTGACAACCAACGTAGTTTGGAAGGAGGAGTTTGATCCTTCTGATGACCTAACAAAATTTTCCCAATATGCTGGAGCCTATTCGGCGGCCACCATGGACAAGGCATCGAAAGTGAGTAATTTGTTAAAAGAAAAAGACCAGGCAATCTCTTCACTAGAAGCACAGCTATCGGAGGCACAACAGAAAGTAGAGAAATTAGAACAACAATTGTCCATGCAGCAACAGATAAATAACCAATTGAACAAGCAGTTGCATGAGGTGAAACAGAGGATCAATTCGAGTGCGATTCAAAAGCAGAAAGAACTATCGGAGGCATTAGCAAAATTGAAAGCAATGAATGAACAGATGGCAAAGACAAAAGATGAGCAAATTGCTCAATTATCAGGTCAAATAGAGAAATTCAAGAATCTTCCGCAGCCTGCCGAGTTCAGAGCAGAAGCACTACAGATTAATAAGGCACTTATAACACAAATAAGATTATTGTGTCATAAAATTGCTCAAGTTGAACCCCTGTGTGACATAACAACATCAATAATCAATAAATCAGTCGATGCTACACAAGACTTCGAGCAGGCCGGTGAGACCGTGACAAATTTTCTTAATTGGCAGGACACGAATGAGGGAGAGGAAACAAATTTGCCTAAAATATTAGAATCCCATAAAGAAATCCTATTTATGGAGTGGCAGTCCTAGTTGATGAAGGTAGAGATAGCAGTTTCTAGATGCAAATTATCCACTAGTAATTTGATTGAATTAATTAATGATACTTTCTATTTTATCTAATATGATCTCTCAGTGTACACCAGGTAAGTTACTATCGGCCAAAACATTGGAGCAATCATGTTATCAAGAGCTGGAAAAGAATGGGAGATTGATCACAGGTATTAACAGTTTAACTTGGGAAACCTATTGGTTGTTCCTAGTAAAACCATACAGCCAGAGAGCCGCCCTCAAGTGCCTAACAGATGCAATCGAGTGTATCATTCCCGATATACACGATGCCACCTATGCTGCTCAACTCAATTCTCGTCTCAGCCATCCTCAAGAAGTGGAACCGACGCTAGCGATATGCTAACTCAGGTCTCAAGGCAAACAGTCAGAATGATGAATCATGCTGCCGAGTGCCAGATTGCTATGGGGAAGATATTCAAGATCAAATTGTACCAATTTAGTAGCATTTTAATTTTGTAGTTAGTTAGTTTAATTAAGTATTTATAGACCCTTTCAATGCATTGGAAAGGGTCGTAAGTTTTTGTATATGACTTAAACCTGAAGTTGCACTATTGTACTTCAGGTATATATTTTTTATAAAGACTGGGCCAATTATTCCAATTTTGATAACGAAGCTTTTATGTGGATGTGCACTACTGCCTTTATTTAAAATTATTTCTGAGTCAGAAGAAGTAATTCGAATTGCGATTGATGTTGGGAATGATATGCAGCTCATATGGTACTACTATCTATGTCTGAATTCATTATTTTTATGTGAATTGTTATTTGATCACTCTTGCTATTATTGAATATATGCATGTGCTTTAACAACATTCTTTATACTTTCTACTATTGGATGTTTACAACATGCTTTTCTTCTAATCATACATGTATCAGTAAAAATAAAAGATAAGTGTAACAATGTTTTATTAATTACTTTGTTCAACTATTTGAACAAAGCAATTATTATATGAATGAATGTCTATGTTATTGAATAGAGTCATCTATATGCCTATTGATGAACATAGATCATCAAACGTTGCACTTAAGAATAGAAGCTTCCCGGGATAGAATAGTCATTTGTATTTTCATTTTTAGATGAAGTCATCCATTCATTATCATTTATTAGAAAACCAATCACTCATCCATCCCCTTTTTATTCATTATTGGGAAACTGGTCCCATTATATCCAGTCGGAGCCACCATCTCAAACGGAAAAGGAGTTGTATTAAGGTCCGGACCGGGTGGTTATCCCCCGCGTTGATGCAACGATTTTCGAGGCATCAACAAGGCCAACCTTGGACTAGGATACAAACCAGGTCAGGCTTATGCCTAGTGCTAAAAGTGGGAAAAAGGATAGAGATTCCTTGGGATTTCCCAAGTGTTGTGAAACTTTTGATGCCTACTGGTTATACTAGTTCAGCAGAGGGTGTCGACAACATGAAGTAATAAATAACAAAAATAATAAATAAATAATAAATAATAAATAAATAATAAAAATAATAAATAATAAATAATAATAATAATAATAAAAATAATTCAACTTAACTTCGGGACGAAGTTCCTTAAAGTGGGAGAGTATGTAATGTCCCTCCCTTAATAATAAATAATAAATAATAAGAATAATAAATAATAAATAATAATAATAAATAATAAAAATAATAAATAATAAATCCCTTAATAATAAATAATAAATAATAAAAATAAATAATAATAATAATAATAATAATAATAATAATAATAATAATAATAATAAAAATGATAATAAATAATATTAAAAAAAATACAAGAAAATAAATAATAAACAATGAATAAAACAAAATAATAATAAAAAAATAAAAATAGTAATAAATAATAAATAACCATACTAAAGCTCCAAATAAAAGTAAATAGAAATAAAATAAGAAAACAGTAAAAAAAATCAGTAAAGCTATAAAACAAGAAAGCAATAAAGTTGCATGTAGACACATGGAATGGTGCATGTGGTTCCCCTTCCAATGTTTTCTCTATTTATTAGATGGTGAGGAGGATGGGATGCATTCCATCATTCCAAGATTCTATCATTCATTCTCTTGGGAGAATAGTGTTCTAAGACAAAGGAGTCACTGGCAGTAGTACGTTGATTGAGGGCTCGGGGGTGGCTAGTTGTAGCAAGTCCTTGTGCAATTGAGCCTACGGTTGGGTGGAGAGTCGTCCCCAAAACCTTGTTGCAGTAAGAAGACTTCAACCACTGGTAAGTTCTAGTCATAGTTTGAACTTCATGTTAATTAGTTGATTAATTACATGTTTATTTTGGGCTGTTACAAAATTAAGCCCTTTTATGCATGAGTCCAAGCCAGAGATTGAAAGATATGCCAACCAGTCAGAGTGGTTGGAAAACACCTTACTAGATATGGAGGAGCAGATAGATACTAGTTCCATTCTACATACTCCAACCCTACATGACAGAAATGTAAAAAGGGTCAGAGAAGAAGGTTATTGCTCAAACAAAGATACAACAGATAACAAATTTGAAATAATGTACAGAAAAAGAACAAAGCTGAATCCTGTAAATGAGCAAGAAGAAGAAATTGATACAATTGAGATCATTGATACTGACATTTTCATTAAAGAAAATGCACCTCCTTCAGTTTCAAAGGAAACTCATCAACCTTCAACTTCTAGTGCTCAGATCATCTAGAAGCAGCATAGTGTTGAAGTCTCCTCATCAAGTGAACCAAAGGACATAGAAATGGGCATCAAAGAAATATACAAAGATATTAAGGCCAAAAATGAAGAAATAAAAGATGAAATATATTCACAGTACTTGAAACAGACTCCTAGCAGCCACAACAGATTGCTTTTTGAATTTGATTACAAGGCAGGAAAAATGCAGATGACCTTTTTGCAGCAGATTAAAAACAGATAGATTATGAAATTTCTGTGAAAGATGTTCATCCTCTATACCAAATAGAATTTCATAAACAAGCAGGAGAAATGATGTACTCAACTATGACTGACAAAGTTATGAGTGTCCAAAAGCTTCACGATTCTTTGGAAAATGTAAAAGTACAATTGAAACTAGAAAAAGAATCTTCACAGGCTAAAGATAACAGAATTAAATCCCTTGACGATTTGGTCATTGAAATGGGATATGATCCAAAGAATGTCAAAGGTGCAGAAGAACTCATTAAGAAAAAGAATGCAGACATTGCTGCATTGAATAAAAAGCTTAAGTTGTCTCCTACTGAACATCCATAGACCAAGGAAGTTCTAGAGAATCAAAACCAAAAGGATGAAATGATGAACCTCATTCTTTAGTTAACTGCTCAATTAACAGAAATGGAAAATGAGATGGATAAGCTAGTGCAGGAGAAAAAGGCCAGAATGGAAGTAGTGATTGTCACTACTACTCCTACAACTACTACAACAGTTCCTTCTACTCTAGCAGCGACAGCAGCCACAACAGTTCGAGTAACTACAACACTTCCATCTACATCAGCCACCACATCAGCAACAAATTCAACAACAACAACAACTCATCCTAGTTATGAAGTAGGTGAATTAATCAAAGCTATGCATGATATGTCCATCCAAACAAATGAAATAAATAGACTTAAAGATCAAATAAAATGTCTACAGGATGAAAAGAAGCTAGTTTAAATCACGCATAAGGATGAAACACAGAAGTCAAACAGATTGACTGAGAGAATACAAAAGTTAGAGAAAGAGTTGACATTGAAAGAACCACTTGCCCAAGAAAAGCAGCAGCTCTGGGCCAATATCATTAACTCTGTTAATGATATTTGGCCATCCATCCAAGTCATATTTGAGCAAAAGGATTTAATCAAATAAGCAACTGAAGCTATCCAAAAATTTAAAGAAGAACTTGGTAACAAGCCAGAGGAGGCCAATGAAATCATTAAGTTTCTTAATTCCAAGAACAAATAGGAATTGGAAGAGATTGGCATAAGTGACATGACTGAAACAATTCTAGAAGTGAAAAAAGTAATCACCAAGAGGAACTTGATGGTACAACTTGAAGACAAGTGTCAAAACATGGAGCTGGCAATAACCAGATTTATGGTGAAATTTGATATTTTGAGGTAGAAAGGCCTGCCAAATCCTTTGGTCATTAATGACAGGTTGACGAGGCATTGTTATGTAAAAAATTAGTTAACTTAGGTTTATTATTTAATTTTAATTTTAATTAGAAGAAAGGGCACGATCATAAGATCATGCCCTTTCCCAAAGGGTGTCCATGGTGGTATATAAGCCAGGCACCCGCAATTGTAATAGCATCATCTATAATTCATCCTTTTTAAATAAATATTTATATATAAATTTCTGCATATATCTTAAGTTTTCTGCTTCATTGGTATCAGAGCAGACGATCCTCGGTTGCTCTGCTATTGCACAGGTCGTATGCAGCCATTGAGAACCGTTGTTCCGCTACAGCACCCATTCTCCCGTTCCAAACCCTCCGTCTCCATCGCTACAGCACCCCTGTTCTCCACTCCGCTTGCAACCAGACCCCCGCGTATCTATTCTTCCACCTCTCGTGCCTGCTGCCGCTACTAACCGTGCTTCAGCTCCTGTCCACGGCCCTGCACCTTCCGCGTCCCTTCTTATTCCCCGTTGTCTGCCGTCCGACTGTGCATCTGCACTAGTCTTCCCATCACCGCTGTTCTGTGGTCCCAGCACCGTCCCCACCGTCCGCTAGCCACCGTGTAATCTGCCCACGGCTGCCGCCAATCAACGCGGCTGTTGACTCTCCAGCGTGCCTGTCGTTTCAATTAAATAGCGTAAAACGTAAATTCAAACATTACCTTTTCGTTATATATAGTTATAATATATAAATAACTATATTATATAGTTATATATTATACTATATATATATATATATATATATATTGTAGTTTGAAAATTTTGTTATATAACATTATTTAAAAAAAAAAATTAATTAATTAATTTATTAAATTATTAAATTAATTTAATTTAATTATTTAAAAAAATTAATTAATTAAATTAAATTATAATTTAATTTAATTATTAAAAAAAAAAAAAAAAAACTTAAGCTGGCAGAGAAATAGATGCCCCCGCAAACCCGCTCAATGTCGACAATGACAATGGCGGATTTCCAAAAAAAATTGGTTGACGCAGAGCATAAGATAGATAACAACCACGACGAGGTCAGTAAAAGATTAAATGAAGTCGAGATCAAGCTTGGGGAGCAAGCAGACAAAATAAAAAATCTTCAAGATACGACGAATCGAATAGAAATAAAGATGGAAAATTACCATGTCCAGACAGAAGCAGGGATCAGAGAGGTCTTAACAATGCTGAAAAGTCTGTGTAAAAGGTCAAATTGTACACCCGAACAACTACTAAAAGAAGGTGAAGAGAATCAAGAACACATCTCGTCAGATTCAACTAAGTCCATAGACTCTCATGACAAAGTTGAATCCCCAAAAAAATCAGCGACACCCCACCAAGAAGCGAGTAACACAGCCTTTACAAACAAGCAACTCTGGGATAACTTTACCAATCAACACCCTTTTTTCGCTCAACCAGTAGCAACATACCAGCGAAGGGCAAAGGTCGAGATGCCTAAATTCGATGGAAACGAAAAAAACAATGTTGCATGGATAAATAAAGCAGAAGAATACTTTGAGATATATGACATCAATGACGATGACGAAAAGCTCAGGCATGCATCCATGAAAATGGAAGGAGAAGCATATAACTGGTATATGTGGTGGAAAAAGACAACACACGTCATTAGCTGGAGAAAATTTAAAGATGCATTCTTCAAAAGATTCCAAGGTGTAAAGGAAGAAGAATTCTTTTCAAAACTCATCAAATTACGACAAAAAGGAAGTGTGGATGAATACACTCAAGAATGGGAAACCTTAGTAACACGAGTACCTGGGTTATCAGAATCTTGTCTAATTCAGTCATACATCTCAGGACTCAAAACTCATTTATAAGCAAAACTTGAGATGCATGACATTACATCTATAGAAGTAGCAAGATGAAAAGCAAAAACAGCCGAAAAGAAATCCGAACCAATATTTTGGTCAATAGCGGAAAAATCTTATGCAAGACGAAGGATACCCCAGTATGCGGACTCAAATAATACAAGATATGTTCCACCACATCGTCGTGAAGATGAAAAATCTAATGTGGAAATGCAAAGGATAAAAGAGGGTAAATGTAAATGCTGTGGTGAGAAGTGGGACCCCAAACATAGATGTGCTAAAGGAAAAGAACCAAAGAACCTATATAATTGTGAAGCAACCAATGATTCAAACAGTGAAGATTATGACATAGAAGACATAGAAGACGCCCCAGAATTCTCACCAGAATTAGATGATGGAAGTATTCCACAAGTGTCATTATCAGCTATGACAGGTATATCACAACCTCAGACTTTAAAGTTAAAAGGACACATGAAGAAGAACAACGTAGTGGTTCTTGTCGACTCTGGAAGCACACACAATTTTTTAGATGCAACCGTGGCAAAGAGACTCAATATCTTTTCATTTCCCTTACCAAACATGAAAGTGATGGTAGCTAATGGTAAGAAGATTGAAAAGGTAGGGAAATGCCATAAGGTCAATTTGCAGATTCAAGACTTTAATCTAGAGTCTCCATTCTTCACGGTATCGTTAGGAGGAGTAGATGTAGTCTTAGGTATCCAATGGCTACAAACTTTAGGTACTTATGCCGCCAACCATCAAGTACAATTTATAAAATTCAAATGGGGAGGTCAGAAGTACAAGCTACACGGATTCCAAGCACCAGAAAATCAAGTTACATCATCATCCCAGATGATGAAGCTGAGTCGAAATGGAGCACCTGCTTATGTAGTACAATGTCACCAGTTAGAGATGTTATCTGCAAATATGACCAGAGAAGAGTCACCAGAGATACAAGATTTGATTCGGAAGCATGAAAAAGTATTTCAAGACCTACCTATGAAGATGCCGCCTAATAGGGAAATTGAGCATACAATAGAAGTCAAGACAAGATCAGACCCTGTCAACATCAAGCCATACCGATACCCACATCACCAAAAAACGGAACTTGAGAGATTAATCCAAGACCTTTTAAAGTGTGCGACCTTGATCATCTTAGAATATCTGATCAAGTGGAAGGACTTACCCGAAGAAGACGCTTTCTGGGAGAATGAATCATTCTTCAACAACATCCGTCATTACTTATGCTTTGAGGACAAAGCATTCTTTCAAGAGGAAGGCAATGTTATGTAAAAAATTAGTTAACTTAGGTTTATTATTTAATTTTAATTTTAATTAGACGAAAGGGCATGATCATAAGATCATGCCCTTTCCCAAAGGGTGTCCATGGCGGTATATAAGCCAGGCACCCGCAATTGTAATAGCATCATCTGTAATTCATCCTTTTTAAATAAATATTTATATATAAATTTTTGCATATATCTTAAGTTTTCTGCATCAGGCATGAAGACTATGATAAGAAAATTAGAGAACTGGCAAAGGAACAAGTAAACAATTTAGCCATGAAAGGGATTCCAATAGGGAAAGTGCTATATCAAACTTTGAGAATCTCTTTTACCTCTAGCATGAGGTAAAATATCTCTTTATCAACAAACCTACTTTTGCAAAATACACAGAGGCTAATGAGATCTTCAGAAGAATGGTAAAGATCAAATTACCAGATGTAGAGCCTTGGGAAAAGTTGAATGATTTACTGTGAAAATGAAAGGTAAAACACTGAAAATAGAGCAGTCAAGAGCAGTCAAGGTAAAAAAACAAAGAGTATCAGATGAAAGACAGACTTTAAAAGTCAAAGGCATAGCAAAGGGACAGCCAACGTAGAGAAACAACAAAAGAGATTAAGCATCAAAAGATCAAAACAGTAAACAACAAAGCCAAATAAACAGGGACAACTTGCATTAGATAGCTGTCTCTATCTTCTTGCATGAAGATATTTCTTTTTCCTTGAGTAATTCCTAAATCAGTTTATGATATTTTGTAATAGTTTTTGTATAAATACTTCACAATTCGAAGTATAGAGGGTAGATTGCTGAACCTTTCTATGGTTGTACTGATCTGAAACCTAAGGGTTTATTGTAACATTTTCAAGTCAGCAGACTGGACAAGTAATAAAGGCATTGCATTACAAGATTCATGTGTTGGGCAACTTCAGTGAAGTATCTTTCAATTGTTCAAATTGTTATTTTCTTAAGTATTCCATAAACTTGTATGTTTTCCAAATTTAAATGTTATAACAAGAATATTATTGCAGAATATGTTTAATTACACTTTGTTCTGAACTGTTATTCATTTTGATGTTTTCTTCTGATATCTAGAGTAGGGAATTCTTCATTGCTCCCTAGTTTTGATTGACCTCTTTCATTTCCCTCATTATCCAGTTTGAGGAATCCTTAACTACTCCTTGATCCCAATTGAAAACCATTTCACCCTTCACCCTAAAAGATCTGAATTTGCTCAACTACCTTGCCCTGTGGACATTGCCTTTAGAACTTGATTCAGTCTTGTTTTCTCAACATTTTGACTCCATATCCCAATGGTAAAAAAACATTTATCTATCCATCGAAATATGTGATTCCACCACCAAATCAAATCAAAACCCAATCAAGCTTAAATAACTAGCCTAAAATCAATCAGTTCAACATAGTTAAATTATTAAGAGAGAGCCCTCTTTGAGCATTAGGAAGGCTAGATCTTGATCTCAAAAGTAGGTTTGTGGTTACCTCTATTTCTTTAAACACAACATGGAAACCTCAGGAAAATTTCAGAGTGGTAATAGATTAAATCTTATAGGAATGTTTGAAATTGATAGGCAAATTATATAATCAAGAACTTATAAATGCATAGATTGTTCCTTTGGAAGTATATAAACATAACAATAAATTATAGAACCACTGAGGTCGGCTATGATTTTTATCTAATTTCTATTTATTTCTTTTTATCTTATAAGGAAAAATCATGTTAAATTGTGGTAGGATTCATTGGTGAACCATGGTTATAAGAGGTACAAGAAGAAGTGGGGCAACTAAAGGGCGCAATATGGTGCCACCACAACAACCAACTCCTACCACCCCACCCAATGATGGGGAAAACATCACAACACTAGAACAAATACTAGCTGGAGAAGTGTTGAACTTAATGAGATCGTTCCAACACATGTCTGAGGCATTAATAAATCATTTGGAACGAGAGCATGGAGGGCTTGTCATACAAAATGAAGTACCCTAAAACACTACAAGAAATGATGTATGTCGAGATTTAGAAAAAGTAAAATTTCTAGAGTTTTCGGGGTCCACGGATAGTCAACTTGAAAGGAATGGTTAGAAAACTTGGCTATGTGCTTTACCTTGAGAGGTTACACCTCAAATATTAAGGCTAAGATGGGTATATTCTAGATAAGGGAAACACACTACTTTGGTGGAAGACATTATTAACCCAATTGGGGATGGAATATTAGAAGTAACTTGGGAACTATTTGAAGAAAAAATTAGAGAATTTACATGTTAGAGGAGTTCCTTTTGAGAGGCAACTAAATGAATTCAATGCATTAAAGCAAGGGAGTCTCTCACTACCAGAGTATGAGGCTCATTTCATGGAATTACTCCATTATGCCCCTCATTTAAACACAAAAAGGATCAAGGTGAACAAATTTGTGTATGGATTAAATGTTAACATTCAGGCCAAGGTTAGAATCTTAATGCTTCACACCTTGCACAAGGCAGTTCAACGGGAAATCATTGTAGAGGAGGAGATCATGAGCAGTGGAACTAGTAAGTCAACAAGGTCCACAAGATCAGGAGTACCAAGTGGAAACAATATGGAACATAGAAATTTACAAAGGGGTCCTATGTTCAATCATCAAAAGTGGTCAGTAGGAAATTAAGGAACACCATATAAGCATACAGCTCAACATCCACACAGGTTACCTCAACAAACTTCTCAACCACAACAACACTGGCCTATGTGACAACACCAAGTCATACCACCTCAGCACAACCCCAACAATTTGGCTCTTTCTAGAAGAGTTCTAAACCAACTCCCGGTTTAGTTGGTATAGGAGCTAAGATCCTTAGAGGGGGTGTTGGACTGGTGGAGGTCCTCACTATGAGAGGGATTGCTCTCAAAATATAGGTAATACCATCTCAACTAAGAATGCAACTATGATGGGGGATCTGGGGAAGGCTCATTGCATCCATGCAACGGTGAACAATCGCCAGGTCGAACACCAGTCCACTGTGTTGGAAACTGTTAGTGTCGGTCTTGAAAGCCCTCCATCAGTGATCAAAGCTCTTTGCATTTGCATTAGTAGGTGTCTCATCAGTGTCAAATTTTGCATCCCGTTAGGCATGCCATAACCCTGATGGAGGAGCTGGTTTATTTATACCCCTCTTGGTTTTGCTGAATCAGGTCAATATCAGTCATTAAGCTCTTTCAAGCTTGTCCTGTTTTGTCTTGAGGTCAAAGGTCCTAGGTCTAGGGTTTTGGTCATTTATCTCTGCAAGGTCATGTCTTTGAAAGTCCTTGAGTGCCCAGCAAGCCAGAGGGAGGATTGTAAACATGTTTCTTTGAATATTTTCATCATGTACAGTTCATTTTTAACCTTGGATTTAAAAACTCTGTTTTTAAAGCCAAGGTCATGTTAAATTTTTGTAAAAAGAATGAAATTCCAAAAAATCTTCAAAAGGGCAGCAGTAACCCTGGTCTCCTTGCCAAAGTCCCTCAGATGATCTACCTGCAAAAAGAATCAAGTCAAAGCACTCAATGAGTCAAATTCAGGATAAAGGAAACCAAAAAATCAGTGTTTTAAAAGTGTCAAAAATAAACATTAGAAAGTGGGTTTGTAAATGAATTTTTTTCAAATGAGACTTATAAAAGCCCAAATTCCCTCCTTTCACTCTCATTGTGCATTCTAATGCTTGCAAGAGAGATAGAGAGAGTGATTGAGAGAAAGGAGCAAAATTGCAGCGATTTCGGGCAGTTGAGAGGGGCGCGACCCGTCGAGAGAGGTGCGCGACCTGTTGGGAGGTGCGCGACCCGTCCAGAGCGCTTCTGCAGTTCTGAAAATCAACGTGCGCGACCCGTTGGGAGGGGCACGACCCGTTGGGAGGCCTGCGCGACCCGTTGAGCCGGTCTGCTGCAAACTTCAAAAAATTTCCCTAATCTTCTTCCAAATCACCAAATTTGCTCGAGGTAGGTGCTCTAAACATGGATTCATTGCTGTTATGAATGGTGGATGTCATGGGCATGCGTTTATGATCAAAATTTTGCAAGTGGAACTCTTTATATGGCTGCTATGTTCATGACCAAATTGTGCTAGGGTTTGTGTTGTTTCAAGTTACTTTTCCCTTTGGTTGGCTTCCCTTCCTTTCCCGATCACTTACATTCATATGCTCATCTCTCTTCCCATATTATTTTATAAATGAAATGCAAATTTTTCCCCATCCCTAGCCATTAAAAATGAAAACCCTACCCCTTTCCCAAAGCATCAAAAACAAAAAATGAAAACCCTAATTCCCCTCTACCATATGCTTATGCAAAATAACAAAAACTGTTGGTAAAATGTCAGCATGTTTTGTGCATGGTTTCCCTTTTTCCCTTATTGAACATGAATACATATATTCCCATGTTTACTTTCATGCATGTTTTTCCCATATGCAATAATCTTTGCAAATGATTTCCCTATTACAAATATGTGTTCCTATATGCATATGATTTGCAAAATTTCCCTTAAAAATTCCCTGTAATATTTATATATTCCCATTCCTTGTTAAAAGATCCCTCCCCTAACATTTTCCTCATGTTTTGTTTCCCTTGAAACAACATAGATTTCAGCACTTTTTTCAGGCAGAGACAACAATTTTATTTGTCCACTTTGCTCCTAAACCATGTCAGAAACCAAAACTTATGAGCAAAGTGATGACCATTCATCATCTACAGAGGTTAAGGAACAGAGGAGGCCTCGTAAGGGTGGTAAGGGTGGACATCATAAGCGAGAGGAGCCCACCTCTCTGGCAGAATTACAGGCTTGCCCCATGGCAGTGACTTGTTTTCAGTATATGTCTTGTTATGATTTCTGTGAGAGAATTTCTCAGATTCAGCATCATAGAGAGTTGGCCCGCTTGTTTGTCTTACACCTCCATGATGGACATGTCACTCTAGCAGGGGTGAACTTCACATTGACACCGGAGGTGATCTCACAGGCTACAGGGATACCAAATGTGGGTGAGGTATGGCCTAAGCGCAGATTGCTAGATTTTGTTCACTTTGAGCCCTACGTCCGGCCACCATTCGTGAGACTTTTGACAGGTGTTTTTCCATTCAGATTTCTCCGGAGCGAGTATGCTCCCATCATGAGGCTTATTATGCATTATTTTACCTGTGAGGGCAGATTTTCACAGGTGTACTCATATCACATTCGCCTTTTGATGCATTTCACCCGAGTGAGGATGATGAACATCCCGGTCTTCTTGTTTCATAACATTCAGAGGATGGTGCCCATGTTGCAGAAGAAGACCCCAGCCCAGCAGTACAGGAGCTTGTGTCATTATGGTTTGATTCAGCTCATAGTCTCACATCAGTTGACTCAGCAGGGCATCTCATGGGAGGAGTTCATCTCCCGTGAGTTTTTCACAGTGCCACCTCAGCCACACCATGAGGTCATTCATGAGGAGGGAGGACCATCTCAGCAGCCTGATGCTCCCGTCACCCGACATGTCAGCTCCACTCCTTTGGTCACTTATCAGAAAGGCCCAAGGGCCTTATTTGCAGCAGCTAGGCGAGTACTATCTCCACAGCAGGTGGAAGGGGTCTCGCCTTCATCTTCAGCTCAGCGAGTGTTATCTCCACATCAGGTGGAAGGGGCCTCGCTTTCTTCACCAGCATAGGTACTACAGAGGGGCAAAGAGCCCATGATTCATGAGGATCCGGTGATTGATCTTGAGGCCAGTTCTCCTAGCCAAGAGGCGAAGGAGATCATTCAGCATCTCAGGGCTGAAAATGATGTTTTACAGAGGAGACTTGAGGGTGCCCAATGGACTATTACTTACCTGGAGCAGCGGAACAAACAATTGGAGGAGGAGAAAGCACTTGATGAGCTATGGAGGATTCGTAGCGACCGAGTCTTGAACCGTAGAAGACCCGGTGATCCATTGCCTGCTGACCGAGAGTCAATGCTCATTCAGGAGAATTCCCACTTGGAGAGGCTGTTGGCTAAGGCCAACCAAGAGAAACAGCTGCTGAGAAACATGAAGAATCACTATTGGGCAAGGATGCATGTATGCAAGGCCAAAATGAAAATGTTCCAAAGGAGGTTGTCCGAGGCTCTTAGGCGGAGGAAGAAAACCAATCCACTCCGTATCTTGGCTGAGGCATCCCTCAAAGATCATGACACTCACTAGCATCAGCTACAGCACAAATCCAAATTTTTTTTGAGAATTTTGGGTAATTTTGGCATTTTTTGGAAATTTACAGGTTTTGGCTCCTCAACGGGTCTCACCCCCGGTGAGACCCTTTGTCATCGTAGCTCCTTTTTGCAAAAACTCAGCATTTCTAGATTTTTCATGCAAAGTTACATATGCCTATGAATGGACTTGAGTTTTTATGGGGTTTTGGGCCTCCAGAAGGTCAAAATACATGCGAAATTTGACTTTCTACCCCTTTGTTGAGTTGCAGAAGCAGTCTTGGGAGAATTGAGTTTTGACTGAGCAAATGAACTCCAAATTCAAAAATTCTAGTTGGGTTGGAAAGTATACTCGCAGACCTTTCCAACAAGCTATCCTGCACCCAATTCTGACACCTGGAAGTGCCCCAAACAGAGCTCCAAAGTGCGCGACCCGTTGAGAAAAGGGGCGCGACCCGTTGAGGAAATTTTGCCAGATTTGACCAGTTTAGCCCAGAAATTGCAGATTTGACTCTTTTCGACTTTCTGAGGTTAATGATGGTCATCATGGATGTAATTGTGACACTTTTTGGATACCTTTACTCTTGTTTAACATTTCTAGAAGATTTATTCATGTAAAGGGTAAAAATTGAATGTATGAACTGTTTTCCAAGTTTATAGAGGCAAGTTGTTTTGACTGCCTATTTTGTAGTGCTTAGTTTAGAAGTGGTTCAAACAGCTCCTAGGATAGTGAGCTCGACCCATAGAGGCAGGGAAAGAGGTTAGATCATCTATATTATGTACTTTCTTGCTCATTTTCATGGTTGGACTCTTGAGGGAGAAGCTATCATTGTATTATTTCACTTGTATCTCTGCAATTTTTGGCTAAGGAAGACTAGGGTTTTGCAGTCATCTTTGGGATTCTTGTGGACTCATGTGTTGATGGTGTGTTTCTTCATGTTCTTGTAAGCTTTGTTATGTGATTCATTTCCTTTCTTTACTGCTGCACATTAAACAAATGAAGTGTTAAAGTATGAATTCATGCTAGCCATGCTCTGCTTTTAAATTTGTTTAATTTCAATGTTTTCTACTGTCTAAAGGGAATTCAAAGTCATTGTTTGCTCTCTTTAGCTCCTCCTCTTTCATTCCTGATCATCCATCTCAGTTTAAGGCATCAATACGGTTTCCTACCTCGCCCCAAAGAACCCCCTGCAGAAACTGTGTCCAATCCCCGCACCCAAAATTGCAATTCCTCAATCTGCCACCAAAAACCCAAAAAACCCCAAATCAACCTTTTAAATCAGTTTACTAGCCTAATATCAGTGTTACCTTGTTGGTCATCTCATCCCATTGAAGATCTACCGAGATTGACCGGAGAGAGCCTTCTCCTGCCCCGTAGGGCTAGCTACGAGGCTGAATGGTTTGATGTAGCCTTGAGGTTTACCTTTCTCAGCCTGAGGTGAAATTTCAAGCGCTAACAGAAACCTCAAGTAATATTGATGGTATGGGTTTTGTCATTTATATAAATCCAAGAGCTATTGATTCCTTTATTTCTCTAAATGCACTATCAAGGATTAAACATAAAGCAATTACACAATATAAATTTAGACATGTAGAAATGGCATGTGGTATGAAAAGAAATGTAGGGAGGATGGTAAAGAATTATGAGGTGGGCCTAGGTGTATGTAAGACCAATGTATCCTTGTACTCTACAAGTTTAGGAGTCTATGACGTAATTATAGGAATGGATTGGTTGGAACGACATGAGGCACTCCTAGACTGCAAAGACAAGATTGTACATTTCACAGACGATGACGACCAAAGAAAATCATTGAGGGGAAAGAACCGAAGGGATGTCCTTAAGGTTCATCTCCTCCATGCAACTAATGAAATATAGGTGAAAGGGATGTCAAATGTTCTCAATGGTAGCTCTAAACGATAAGGGTGATTCTGAAAACCTTGATAAACATACATTTCTTTTTGAATTTAAGGATGCATTTCCCGAAGAACTACCTGGGCTACCCCCAAGAAGGGAAATTAATTTCACCATCGACCTTAAACCAGACACTGAGCCTATTGCAAAGGCACCCTATCGTATGTCGGCTACAAAGTTAAAGGAATTGCAAATTCAATTAAAGGAACTGTTGGACTTGGGGTTCATATGACCTAGCATATCTCCGTGGGGAGCTCCTGTGATTTTAGTTAAGAAGAAGGATGGGTCTTGGCAACTGTGCATTGACTATGGACAATTGAACAAAGTGACGATAAAAAATCAATACCCTATGGCAAGGATAGTTGACTTGTTTGATCAAATGAGGGGGGAAACTGCGTTTTAAAAGATAGATTTGAGGTTAGGATATCATCAGTTAAGAATCAAGGAAGAAGATATCCCAAAGACAACCTTTAAGACAAGATTTGGGCATTATGAATTTGTAGTTTTTCCCTTTGGACTCAAAAATGCCCCGAGTGTTTTCATGAGTTTGATGAATGGAATATTTCGAGATTACTTAGACAATTTTGTACAAGTCTTTATTGATGAAATTTTGATCTACTCAAAGACCCTAGAAGAGCATGGCAAACACTTGAGGATAGTTCTACAACGTCTTAGAGAAAACCAATTATATAGGAATTTGTCAAAGTGTTCCTTTTACCAAACCAAGATTCATTATCTTGGGCACATTATCTCTGAGGATGGTATTGTAGTAGACCCGACAAAGATCGAGGCCATCATGGAAAGGCCAACACCAACCAATGTTCATGAAATATGAAGTTTCATGGGCATGGCAGGGTATTATCGTAGATTTGTCAAAGAGTTTTCGAAGATAGCAAGCCCCATTACCGAGATCCAAAGAAAGAACAAGAAATTCAATTGGAATGAAAAATATGAAGAGGCATTCCAAAGGTTAAAGGTCTTATTAACGACAACACCAATTTTGAAGGTGCCAGATACGGAACAAGAATTTTTGGTTTGCACTGATGCCTCCAAGGAAGAGTTGGGTTGTGTATTGACGCAAGAAGGAAGAGTAATAGCTTATGCATCAAGGAAACTTATGAAGAGAACTACGCTACCCATGATCTAGAAATGGCTGCAATTGTTTATGCACTAAAGATTTGGAGGCACTACCTTCTAGGAAGGAAGTTTGATCTTAGGACTGACCATTGTGGGCTACAACACTTATTCACTCAAGACCACTTAAATGCAAGAAAAAGATGATGGTCTGAGCTAATTAGTGAATATGATTTTGATATTACTTCCATAAAAGGGACGGTAAATAGTGTGGTCGATGCTTTAAGTAGGATGCCTCAAATATTTTCAGTGATTCCCTTAGAGACAAATTTGAGGGAGAAGCTGTTTGACTTACAATTTAAAGACACCTAGTACCAGGAGGTTAGAAAATGTTTAAGGGAGAATGAAATGAGGGTCCCAAAATATGAAGAATACTCCCTTGATAATGATGGGCTACTAGGATTTCAGGGAAGGATATATGTGCCACAGAATGAAAATATACGCCAGTTAATCTTGAATGAAGCACATCGGACAGTATACATGGCACACCCTGGTGTTAAGAAAATGAGTGAGGACCTGAAACCACTTTTCTTTTGGAAAGGGATGAAGAAGGACATCATAAACTTGGTAGCAAGATGCTTAGAGTGTCAATGAGTAAAAGCTGAACACAGACATCCAGCAGGGTTATTACAACCCCATGAGATACCAAAATCTAAATGGGAAGTTATATCAATGGACTTCATTGTGGGACTACCAATGACCTCAAGGAGACATGATTCCATATTTGTAGTGGTGGACACGTTGACTAAGAGCGCCCATTTCATACCAGTTAAGACTACATATAAGGCACCAAAAATAGCCAGAGTTTTTATTGATGAAATTATGAGATTGCATGGAGTGCCTAGGAAGATCATATCAGATAGGGGACTAGTGTTTACAGGAAGGTTTTGGACCAGTTTCCAGGAAGCCTTGGGAACCCATTTAAACTTTAGAACTACTTATCACCCTTAGACAGACATATGGGTAGACAGAGAGGACTAATCAAATCCTCGAGGACATGCTTCAGATGTATGTGATGGACCAACAAAAGAGATGGGATGAGTTTTTACCCCTCATGGAATTTTCTTACAATAATAGTTATTATACTTCCATCAAGATGGCGCCATTTGAGTTCTTATATGGAAGACCTTGTAGAACACCTCTTAGTTGGGACCGACTAGAGGACCGAGTATTAATAGGACCAGAAGTGGTGCAAGAGATGGAAGAACAAATGACTATGATTAGGGGGAGGCTAAAAGAAGCACAAGATCGACAAAAGAGCTATGTTGATGCTCATCGGGTAGATCAAAGTTATGAAGTGGGAGATAGGGTGTTCCTGAGAGTAAGGCCCAAAAAATATCTACAAGGGAAAGGGAGAAAAATTGTCTCCATGGTTTGTGGGACCTTTTGAAATCTTAGAAAGGAAAGGGCTGGTGGCATATAGGCTTGCCTTACCTCCATCTTTAGCGCGTATGCATGATGTGTTTCATATTTATGTCTTACGTCATTATATTTCAGATCCTTCACATGTTATTGACTTTGGTCATTTGCAGGTTTCAGACGGGGGAACAGTAATGGTCGAACCAATTCGCATACTAGATCAATGAACTTTGCAGCTTAGACGACAGTTAATGGACTAGGTTAAGGTCCAACGAGACAATTATAGTCCCAGTTCAACTACTTGGGAGGACACCGAGGAGATGCGTCACCATTTTCCTTAACTATTCCAAAGACTTCGAGACAAAGTCTATTATTAAGAGGGGGTGTATGTAATGCCCCGCTCTAGTTGATTGACAATGATATGAAATTAACATTTATTTAGACCTAAGGCCCACAATTTATTCTTTGAGGACCTCAGGTTGAGGATCCAGACACATGACTCTATTATTAGTGGATGTGATATTAGTGGTTGTGATGTTTATGTATTTTATCCATTGATATTATGATGAAGATAACGTTAATGGTTATGTATGTTATCTATTGGTATTATGATGATTGTAGCATTAATGGTTATGCATGTTATCTATTGATATTATGATGATTGTAGCATAAATGGTTATGTTTGGTCTCTATTGAATTTATGATGATGATAGCAGTAAAGGATATGTATGCTCTTTATTGATATCATGATGATGATAGCTTTGATGGATTTGTATGTTTCCATTGATTTTATGATGATGATAGCCATGATGGATGTGTCCCTATGTTAGCTACTTACATTAGTTCTGGTTCACAATGAACAATGATGCGAATGACTAGGTGATGTTGATGATGTTGTTATGACAATTACTAACACTAAGAAACCTTGTTACTAATGATTATTGAGTATGGAAGGAAACCACCAAAGGCACTCACATATGATGAGTTGACGACAACTGGTTTGATAAAAAATATATATTTTGTCCTTGAAATTCCAAGTCAATTTTGAAACCTGCTACATGTGTATATCTATATTTTGATGATATGTTAGTGGTTGCAGGCACAGATTAGTTGCTTGGCTGAATGACTCACATATGGGTGATGGGGTTGTACAAGTGGATGGAACTGCATGGGAGGGGTGGGACAGTGTCCCTGATCTCCTCCACTAGCACTCCCGCTATGACTTGGGCTGGAAAGGTTGAAACACCTTCACCTTGAAGATCACGATGTCGTGGGGGCAGGTCCCAAAGTTGGGTCTCTCATGAGGATTTTGTTGGAAATAATACTGAGAGGGGGGGTGAATCAGTATTATCAAGTTCTTTTAACAAATCTTCCTTATTTATACTTTGAATTATTTTTGCATATCAGTACCATACAATAATGAGCATGAACAAGAAAAACAGATAGTCACACCAAAGAACACCAGATATAAGGTGGAAACCCAATGTGGGTGAAAACCACCTGTTGCAATATGTCTCTATATTCTTTCAAATTAGAATCTTTTTTTACAATGATTTTGTACTGGTGCAGTCCTTTACCAGTACACATGCTGCAACCTGCAGAGAGCTACAACTCTCTCTCGTTTTCCAGTCTTTCCTGGAAGGGAGCTTCAACCCCCTACTTCTTTTCTTACAAGGACTACTTTTCATAAATTTTCAAACTGGATCCATAAGCAACAAATGATCATCAAGTACATGTAAATTACACAGTCAACTGCAGTAACCAGATCAACAATAACAGAACTAACCCAGAACACCTTATCAACAGAAAAATTCAGTCAACAGAAGATCTTAAGACAGATACGCAATTTTTCTTTCTCTGGCCTGCGTCGCTACGCACTTCACCTTCTGCTTCCCTGCATATACCCGCAGAGAGCCTTCTGCTGCACCGCGTACCCACGCACTGCTTCTTCAATCGCGTTGCATACTGTTACTGTAGGTACGCACCCAGAGACACTATCGCACCGCGTACTGTTACTGAAGCCATGCACTCAAAGATACTATCGCGCCGCGTACTTTTACTGTGCGTACGCACCTGAACCTTTGTCGCGCTGCGTACCCACGCAGTTCTCCTTCTTCTGCTCTACGTACCCACGCAGTGCCCCTTCTTCTGCTCTGCGTACCCACGCAGCTCTCCTGTTTTTGCTCTGCGTACCCACGCACCTGTACCGTTAATCACCTGCGTACTTCTGATTAGGGCCGAATTGGCAGTCCACCAGTGTGCCACAGTTAGCCGGATGCCCAGATCTGATCATGCACTCGAGAGATCACCCTTCAAAGATTCGCTTTCAACTTCACTTTCATATAGATCAAGCTTTTAAGACAATAACCCAATATTTCAGATCTTAAGATATTCAATTGCAAAAGATACTTAGCCAAGTGATCTCCTTTGCTTTATATAGGCAAGCTCCTCCTAAAGTCATGGATCAATACCATAGATAACCAATACCCGGGGCCCAAAAACATGGGGCTCAATAATAATAATAATATAAAATAATACCACGGGCCAAAACCATAGAATCAAGAGCGACGTGCTAAATACCACGGGCCAAACATAGGAAACCCCATGTGAACGCGCTTCTATGCCTTGAAGTAAGTGAAACTGGGGGTACGCACCTCCTGAACGGGTGACCTGCGTGTCTGGCTGCGGTCCCTTCACGGTGTACCTGCGTGTACGCATCTTCTGAACTGTTCTCCTGCGTACTTCTTAATTTTCAACATTTTGAGAGCCTGATCAGAGCATTTCCACGTGTGTTGCCATCAAGTACAACATCTGTAACATAGAGCCATACCAGAATTATAATGCCAACAATCTCCCCCTTTGGACTTGATGGCAACCGCAAAATCTTCAGCTTCATTCTCCCCCTTTGACATCAAGGGCAAAGGGTTATGCTCCCCCTAAGAACACGCTCCCCCTGAATATGAACCATGAAAGAGATAGAGACATATTGCAGCTATATTTAGACCAGCATCCATGAACTCCTCCTGTACATCCTCCATAATGCCAACAATGCATTATATGCTCCCCCTGAACCTGTGCCATTTTATCTTCAATCAAACCGCAACCCAGCACATGTACGCATATACCCCAGATGAACCTTGCGTACAACC
The DNA here is from genome assembly GCA_031772625.1 of Pinus tabuliformis. Lineage (NCBI taxonomy): Eukaryota > Viridiplantae > Streptophyta > Pinopsida > Pinales > Pinaceae > Pinus > Pinus tabuliformis. The sequence goes on along the minus strand of CM062819.1, from coordinate 1,639,985,418 downwards.
ATCAATCAGAAGAGTTTCAATAAGATGATGCATCAACAACCCCCAGCTTTTGCCTGAGGTATTCAAAAGTCTCCCTGGGCAATGGTTTGGTGAGTATATTAGCAACTTGTTCCTTAGAAGGAACATACTCCAACTTGACCTTCTGTTCAAGCACTTGTTCTCGAAGAAAATGATACTTGATTGGTATGTGCTTGGTTTTTGAATGCATGACTGGGTTCTTTGAGATGCTGATTGCACTTGTGTTATCACATAAGATGGAGATAGGTGGTGTACAAGTGATTTGAAAATCCTGCAAGGTCTGCATCATCCAAAGGAGTTGAGTGCAGCAAGATGCAGCAGCAACATATTCTGCTTCAGCTGTAGACAAGGCAATCGAACTCTGTTTCTTGCTGAACCAAGATACTAATCTGGAACCCATAAAGAATGCACCACCACTTGTGCTCTTCCTGTCATCCACGCTTCCGGCCCAATCTGCATCTTTATAAGCATGAAGTGTGAGATCTGTATCTCTAGGATACCATAATCCATAATTTTGTGTCCCTTGAATATATTTGAAAATTCTCTTCACTGCCTGAAGATGAGTCTCCTTTGGATTTGCCTGAAATCTTCCAACTATTCCTACTGCATGCATGATGTCTAGTTGGGTACCTGTCAAATAAAGTAGACTTCCAATCATGGATCTGTAGGTTGGTTGATGTACTGCTGCAGATTCATCATTTGCACTGAGGCTACATCCTGTGACCATGGGTGTACATACTGGTTTTGCATCTTCCATGCCATATTTCTTCAAAATCTGTTTGAGATACTTGGTTTGAGACAAAAAGATTCCTCCTTCTTTTTGTTGGATTTGCAAACCAAGGAAATATGTCAGTTCTCCCAGCAAGGACATTTCAAATTCTTTCTGCATGACCAAGGCAAAGCTTTGACTCATAGCTTCTTCATTGCTGCCAAAGATAATGTCATCTACATACACAACAAGTATTAGCAATTTGTCATTTTCAACTTTTATATAAAGATTGCTATCTACTGATCCTTTTGAAAAACCTTGTTGATGAAGATATTTGTCCAAACGATAGTACCAAGCCCTTGGAGCTTGTTTGAGACCATAGAGAGCCTTTTTCAATCTGCATACAAGATTTGGATCATTTCCAAGAATGAACCCATCTGGCTGCTCAATGTATACTTCTTCTTCCAAGTCTCCATTCAGAAAGGCTGATTTCACGTCCATTTGAACTACTTTGAAGTTTTGAAAGCTTGAGAGAGCAAGGAACATTCGGATGGCCTCAAGTCTTACAACAGGAGCAAAGGTTTCTTCAAAGTCTATTCCTTCTTGCTGCGCATACCCTTTACAAACAAGTCTGGCCTTGTTTCTAATTACTTCTCCATTTTCATTCAATTTATTTTTGAAGACCCATTTTGTCCCGATAACATTCTTATCCTTTGGTCTAGGGACCAGCTCCCAAGTGTTGTTCTTTTCGATCTGCTCAAGTTCTTCATCCATTGCTTTCACCCAACATTCATCTTTGCATGCCTCTTTCACATTTTGTGGTTCAGTAGAGGAGAGTAATGCCAAATAGCTTGAAGCTTCTGCAATTGTTCTTCTTGTTTGTACACCTGCTTCTTTCTGCCCCACAATCTGAGATTCTGGATGATTCTTCTGAACATATCTGGATGGATTCTTTTCTTCTATTCTTGTCTGCTCCTCTGGTTCTTCTTGAGGTTCTTCTTCTTCATCATTTTGTCTTTGAGGGTAGCCTTCATCTTCTTCGATGTCTTCATGATGTACTTGCCTAGGAATGTATCCCTTCTCATCAACCACTACATCAATGCTGTCAACAATTCTGCCAAGTCTTTTATTGTAGCATTTGTATGCTTTGCTATGTGGAGAATAACCAAGAAGAATGCCTTCATCTGCTCTAGGTTCAAGTTTGCCAAGTTGCTCATCAGTATTCTTAATATAATATTTGCTCCCAAAGTTTTTGAAGTGTTTTACCGAAGGAGTCTCACCACACCAGAGCTCATGAGGGGTTTGAGTTCTGTTCACCCGGACATTTGTTTTGTTGAGAATAACAACGGCAGCATGTGCAGCTTCACCCCAGAAAGTTGCGGGAGTTCCCGACTCATCAAGCATAGCACAAGCCATTTGTTGGACTGTTCTGTTCATTCTTTCCACAACTCCATTTTGCTGAGGAGTTCTAGCTGTAGAGAATTCTCTTCTTATCCCATGTTCTTCACAGAAATCAAAAAATTCATTTGAGGTAAACTCCCCACCTTTGTCGGATCTGAGGCACTTAATTTTGTATCCTGATTCATTTTCAACCAAGGCTTTGAAGGATTTGAAATTTTCGAATGCTTCATCTTTGTGCTTCATAAGTCCTAACCAGAAAAACCTGGAGAAATCATCAATGAATAATATCAAGTATTCTTCTCCTCGAGGTGTCCTTTTCCTGAATGGACCACATGTATCTGTATGAACTAGCTCAAGAGGTATGCTAGCTGATCCTTCCTTCTCTGGAAAGTTAGTTCTGGTTTGCTTTCCAAACTGACATGATTTGCATATGGTGTTGTCTGGAATTTTGATATCTGGAAGATCGCGAACTGCCTGATATCTGCATGCTTTCCTTATTTGTGAAAAGCTTAGATGCCCCAACCTCCGATGCCATAACCAGTGTTCATCATCCTTGCTTAGATAGCATTGTTGTTGTCCTTCTTCAAATATGTATAGATTATTTGGAGTTATTTTACCTTTGATCACCATTTTACCTGTATCAAGATCACGAACAAGACATCCATTTGTTCTAAATATAACCTCGGTTCCTTGATCACACATCTGGCTGACACTTAGAAGATTATGTTTCAATCCATCAACATACAAAACATTTCCAGCCTTGACCTTTTCTTTTAACTGAGCAATGCCTTTTCCTTTTATAGTTGCAGGAGTATCATTTCCAAAAGAAACTTTCTTTCCTTTTCTAGAGCAGAATATGACTCAAGTTTTTCTTTATCACCTGTCATATGCTTCGAACATCCACTGTCAATGTACCATAGATTTTCCTGTCCCTCTGCATAAAATGCTATCCCACATCTTTCTGTTTGTGGTTCCTTTATTCTCCATGTTTTGGTGTTTGAGGCTTGTTCCTTTGTCTGCTGAAACCTGCTCCTGCATTCAGAGTCTTCATGACCAAAGTTATTGCAAATAGAACATTCAACTTCATTTTCAAGAGCCGAAAAGTTGTTATAGGATCTTTTTTGGAATCCCGGTCATACTTCTTTGTTTTTGAGCTTCTCTAGTCATGATTGTTTTATATGCAACACATTGAGCTGCTTTGTGACCAAAGTTATGACAAGAGAAACATTGTCCATTGAAGAAACTTCTGCGGTTATCAAATCTAATGGAAAAATGATTGTAATTCTTATTTTCATCCATTCTTGAACCAAATTGAGAAGATTTTACCTGTGGCTGGTTGTAGCTTTTGTTCACCCTTAAGATAGATTGCCCCTGATAGTCTCTGTTTGCAATTCGTCCTTGCATTACCTGATGGTCTCCATTGTGCTTTTGCTCATTCCTTCTTGCTTCATCAAGATAACTTTTTGAGGTGGATGCTTGAGAAGTTTCTCCATTATAGCCCAGACCTGTCTTGTTTAGTGGAGAACGCTGTACATTGATAATCTCATCCAAGGTTTCAGATCCTTTGACAAACTTGAGATTAATAGTTTTTGTTTTCTCAATCTCTTTTCTAAGACCAACAATTTCACCTTCTAATTTTTCAAGATGTTTTTCCTTTTCATCAATTTGAAATTGTAGAGTATCAATGATCATATTCTTTTCTTCTATACATCTCTTGAGTCTAGTAATTTCTTCATAAAGGCTATCCACATCTATAGCATCCATATAATCATCATCTTCAAATGCCATTAACAGTTTATAGTCATTACCTCGTTCATCTTCATCACTATTTGACAGAACATCACTATCTTCATGAGTGTAGTAGCTTTTCTTATTTGCACTCTGTTTCTTGTTCCATCTAGCAGGTTCTTTTCCTTTATCCTTATAAGGACATTTTGCAGCATAATGACCTACTCTTCCACAAGCAAAGCATTTAAAAGGTAACTTACCTCTGAACCTTCCAGAACCCCTTTGAAGATTTCTGACAAAATTTGATTCTTCTTCTTCTTCTTCTGGCACGTGACTTGCTTCATAATAATCTCCTTTGCCTGAAGCCTTGAAAGCAACTTCTCTTCTGTCTGAAGGACCTCCCTTTCTCATTTCATAAGCAGTTAGAATTCCATGAAGCTGAGACATAGTAAGAATTCGTAGATTTTCCTTTTCTTCTATTGCAGACACTTTAGATTCAAACTTGGGGGACAATGATCTTAGAAATTTTTCAACCACAAAAGCCTCTTTTATTTCTTCACCCAAGTTTTTCATGCAATTAACAATCTCATCTACTTGAAGAAAATAGTTAGCCACACTTTCATCATTATACATCCTGAGATTCTCATACTGAATCCTGAGAGTTTGAAGTTTAGCACGCTTTACCTGTTCATCTCCTTCGTAGCTCAAGACAATCTTGTCCCATATTTCTTTTGCGGATTTATATTGCATAACCTTTACGAATTCTGTTTGAGATAAGCATCCCAGCAAAGTATTGACTGCTTTAGCATTTGTTTCATATTTCTTCTTTTCGGCCGTATCTGTAGGAGTAGCTGAAGGAAAAGTGTAGCCTGTATCTATGATATCCCAAACTTCTGTACGAAGAGATTGAAGATAGGCAGTAACTCTTACCTTCCAATAATTGAAGTTTGTCCCATCAAAAATTGGTGGCCTGATTGATGCTTCCCTCTCGTAGTTGCTCATGATGAATGATCTTCCTTCAAGCGATCAAGCTTCTCCGAAGGACCTGCTCTGATACCAATTGTTGGAAATAATACTGAGAGGGGGGGTGAATCAGTATTATCAAGTTCTTTTAACAAATCTTCCTTATTTATACTTTGAATTATTTTTGCATATCAGTACCATAAAATAATGAGCATGAACAAGAAAAACAGATAGTCACACCAAAGAACACCAGATATAAGGTGGAAACCCAATGTGGGTGAAAACCACCTGCTGCAATATGTCTCTATCTTCTTTCAAATTAGAATCTCTTTTTACAATGATTTTGTACTGGTGCAGTCCTTTACCAGTACACAGGCTGCAACCTGCAGAGAGCTACAACTCTCTCTCGCTTTCCAGTCTTTCCTGGAAGGGAGCTTCAACCCCCTACTTCTTTTCTTACAAGGACCACTTTTCATAAATTTTCAAACTGGATCCATAAGCAACAAATGATCATCAAGTACATGTAAATTACACAGTCAACTGCAGTAACTAGATCAACAATAGCAGAACTAACCCAGAACACCTTATCAACAGAAAAGTTCAGTCAACAGAAGATCTTAAGACAGATACACAATTTTTCTTTCTCTGGCCTGCGTCGCTACACACTTCACCTTCTGCTTCCCTGCGTATACCCGCAGAGAGCCTTCTGCTGCACCGTGTACCCACGCACTGCTTCTTCAATCGCGTTGTGTACTGTTACTGTAGGTACGCACCCAGAGACACTATCGCGCCGCGTACTGTTACTGAAGCCACGCACTCAAAGATACTATCGCGCCGCGTACTTTTACTGTGCGTACACACCTGAACCTTTGTCGCGCTACGTACCCACGCAGTTCTCCTTCTTCTGCTCTGTGTACCCATGCAGTGCCCCTTCTTCTGCTCTGCGTACCCACGCAGCTCTCCTGTTTCTGCTCTGGGTACCCACGCACCTGTACCGTTAATCACCTGCGTACTTCTGATTAGGGCCGAATTGGCAGTCCACCAGTGTGCCACAGTTAGCCGGATGCCCAAATCTGATCATGCGCTCGAGAGATCACCCTTCACAGATTCGCTTTCAACTTCACTTTCATATAGATCAAGCTTTTAAGACAATAACCCAATATTTCAGATCTTAAGATATTCAATTGCAAAAGATAATTAGTCAAGTGATCTCCTTTGCTTTATATAGGCAAGCTCCTCCTAAAGTCATGGATCAATACCATAGATAACCAATACCTGGGGCCCAAAAACATGGGGCTCAATAATAATAATAATATAAAACAATACCACGGGCCAAAACCATAGAATCAAGAGCGGCGGGCTAAATACCACCGGCCAAACATAGGAAACCCCACGTGAACACGCTTCTCTGCCTTGAAGTAAGTGAAACTGGGGGTACGCACCTCCTGAATGGGTGACCTGCGTGTCTGGCCGCGATCCCTTCACGGTGTACCTGCGTGTACGCATCTTCTGAACTGTTCTCCTGCGTACTTCTTAATTTTCAACATTTTGAGAGCCTGATCAGAGCATTGCCACGGGTGTTGCCATCAAGTACAACATCTGTAACATAGAGCCCTACCAGAATCATAATGCCAACATATTTTACTTGAGGGGGTGCGCGCATCAAGGTGGATTCCTTAATCCATGACACCATTAGTCTCACTATAGCAGGAAACATAAGAGATGATAGTGATCTCTGTCATTGCACCTATACTTTCCCCTCGTAGCCACTGAATGCTTGAACGGAAAGCGGCGTGGCACCCTTGGAACTTCAAGCGAATTTCTTGAAGGGCACAACCAACTTGGAATCCTTGGCATCACAAATAAACTGTTAGGCATGACACCCTTGGAACTTCAAGGGAAGTTCTTGAAGGGTGCGACCAAACTTGGCATCCTTGGAATAATTAAAAATTAATAAATTAATAAATATAATCAAGATATGAAAACCATGTAAATTCACATCAAGTGGTAAATGATGGTAGAACCGAGGTAATTAAATCAAAAACAAAACTTGGGTTAAGGGGATCATAGGAAGAAATAAAATATTCGACCCTAAAAACTCTACCCTTCCCATGTTGGAAAATATTAGGTAGATAATGTAACTTAATTAGGTAAAAAGGGGGAAGAGGGATACAATTGTAAGGATAAAGATTAATCCTAAAATAGGTAAACCTAATTAAGAGAAGAGGGTGGTGAATTAAAATAAGATTAATAAATTAAATTTTAGAGAAATTTAGAGAACCTCCATGTGACAACAACCAACATAATAATATCCATCTAAGAGACAACTTGAGTTAAGTTAGGGAGTAGATAGGGGATCAAATCTGTGACTTATCAATTTACTTTAATAATGAACACAAATTAAGGAGTAAAAAGGGGGATCAAGAGACAATTGGGCTAAGAAATAGGAATCTTGTTGAGGTGAGGAAAAATATTATTTTTAAATTAAAAATTAAGTAAATAATTTTGGAGATCCTTGATGAGAAAGTGACACATGGGTGGGTAAATAATCGAACTATTGGATTAGCAAAAATAATTAATTATGCATGAAATGCCAAGTTTCACCTATGAGGACTCCTATAAAAGAAGGGGCAGGCCATGGGAGAAATGAATTTTCTTTACCCTATTGTTGGATGGATGAGACTATGTCAAAGTAGTGACTATGAGCTATAGTGAGTTTAGTGAGGTAGAGGATTTTAGAGAGGGGACTCTTGAGCCAAAGAGTGCTCTCCTCTACTAGCTAATACATTCCTCCATTGTGCAACCCCATTGCAGCTCAGGGGTCCGCAGGGAAGGAGTAGGCTAGGGGGTCAACTGGTGGGTCACTGCGTTTAGAGTAAGCATGTTGACATTCATACTCGGATGAAACTGACAACAAAGGAAGGAAAGTAGCAACAATTCAAGTTTGAATCTCGTCTTCTGGTGAACGATACTTATGTTGTTATAATATTCTTTTGTATGACTTCATTATGGATTTAGTTAATAAGATGTAAATTAGATGATATGTTCAATGAAGTGAAATTCAGGGATGTTTTATATAGTGCTTGATAAATTTTGAGTTCCCAATGCTATTTTCTTATGTTATATTTTTAGTTATATATATATAGGGTTGGTCCCTATAATTGCAATCACGTTTTTTCATATATTTCTCATTTTTCATGTGGCAGTGTCCATCGCAAGTATTCAACATATGTACTCTTTGGATGTGGAATTAAATTTTGCATCCAATGAGAACTCCCACTTGAAATTTGAGTAAAACATTGGGGAGATAAGTTGAAAATACAAGCTGAAAAAATAGTTTTATTATTTTATTATTTTTTAATCTTTTTACTTTTTACTCCAAAATTGGTGAATCATCCCCCATGGTTGACATCATCATCTTGAATCCTATTGGTTCTTATAAAGTTTATTTTGGTTATACATTTTTCTTAGGAGGCCCATTTTAAACCTCAAAATTCCTCTAATGATGCATGGAAAGAAAATGTACAAGAAGGGAGCTTGAACACCTAGGTTGGGCCCTAACCCAAGGAGACTCAGGTCCCTTATTAGAATATCATATTGAGAACAAACACATGCTTTTCATTAATCCTCAAGATATTTTCTCAAAATCTGACTATCTTCCTCCAAAGTTTCAAATCCCTCTTAGGCTACTAAGTCTGCTTATTTTTACAAAAATTTCTTAGGGGAAGTCTCCTTGAAGGGATGATTGCTTCCCTCCAAAATCCCTAAAAGTGTGGATCTAGTTCCCTAGTGTCCTCACAGCCACAAGGAGGTTGTAAATTTCCTTGAATCAACCGAGTTATTATCAACCTTCAGTATGGGACAAGCTATTTAATCCTCTCTTACTGGACTCCTGCATGATATGCATAAGATATCCTCAATATCTTGCATATTTAATGCATTAGGCACACAAGATATAACAATTATCTATTAACCCTCCTAAGAACATATTAAAGTTGAAAAATACATTATAGAGTGAAGAAGGAAATATATTTAAAGGATGGTTAGATGGGCCTTAAATTATAACTATTTGCGAGGCCCTTCATACACCCATGCTGAAAATGTTTCTCATCCTTTGAGAAACCTAGTCATCTTGCTACACCTCATTCTTTGCCCTGATGGATTTCCTGGCATCCTAAGTTGTTTCAGATGTGTTTCCCTTCTCTGGATGAAACCCTGCATTCTACTCAATTTCTGTCCACTCCCTGTTTTCCTCTACCTAATCCTTATTTTCCTATAGGCCCAATAGTAGAGGGGGACTAAAGTTAAGTCCAGTGCAGTGGACTCCGATCCTCTGAATGATTCTTTTGTATATAGGTGTTCTACCCATTGCATTTCTCAACCTCTCTAGTGAATGATATTCTCTTATTCTCAAACTGTGTGGCAAGGTATTCCACCTTCTTTGGCATGCTTGTAGTCTTTCATCCCCCAATAATTTGACAGTATCTTCAAAATGAATAATTGCCTATTCTTGATTTTTATAGATAGTTGCCATTTTAGGATTTTTTGCTATGGGTTTGTTGTTATCAATGATGATATGAGGGGATGGTAGTTTTGCCCTGATCTTAAATGGATATTCTACCTCCTTGGCTAGGATTCTCTTGATCTCTTCTGCCTCGGTTTCCTCATGGTTTAGACATGAAGCTAAATTGCACATCACCCAATTGAGAAATGGGGTCCCAAATGTTCATGTAAGGCAATACTAGACTATGCATATACAATTCTACAATTCTTGCCCTACCCTCAATGCTACATTTGAGACAACAATAAATGATTTTTCTTACATCTTGCAGAGGAAGGGAACCTTGTTGGGCCAACGCCCTAATCTAAAAATGGCACCAGTAATCTTTTAGGAATAAAGAATAGGTTTTTGATGGGTGTTTGCAATGTATAACTTCCATGGATCAACTATTCATTGTAGCAATTTGTTCTTCTTTCTCATATAACAGCTTTTGAGTCTACTGCATATGGGCTTTCAACTTCTTATTTTCCTTTTGTAGATGGTCCCTTATGTTTTCTTCATTGAACTTGAGGTTGCCCATCTCTTCTCCCATTTTCCTCATATTTTCCTCCATAAAGCCAACATTCTCAACCCTTTTGGACTTTGCAATTTGCATCCATATATAATTTTTGTTTCTCCCTTTCTCTAATTCAAAAAATAGCTGAAGTGAAAAGTAGGTAGGAATGACCTTCCTTGCATCAATCCAAGCATAATAAGATTTGAGGCTTGGCTGAGGATATGGTTATTGTAGCTCTGGATTATGTTCCTATAGTTCCACAGTCTTTTCTTGCAGTTCTGCATTCTATCCTTGTGGTTCTATAGTATTTTCTTGTAGCTTTGTGGATTGTTATGGGAGCATTGTTTCCTTAGTGCTTGGACCTTCTTGTTGAGCTTGTGGCTCTTTTCCCTTGACTTATGTGGAGGTTATCTCAACTTATTTTTTCTGCTCTTTTTTAGATTCTTCTTCCTTATGGCTAATTGACTCCTCAATGGTGATTAGAGTTGGAGAAGATGGCTGAGGTTTTCCTTGCTTTATTTTGTTACTCTTCCTTCTCTTGAAGTAAAGGGGGGCTTCCCTTGGTTTCCTTACTTTGGGTTTTATTGGGGTACTTAAGGCTTCTAGGTTAACAACAATTTATTCTTCTAAATTTCCTTTTGAAGTGCTCTCTTTCTCTCCTATTTTTCTTTTCTTTACTGGTCTAGAGGATGTCTCCATAGCCTCTTGGGGATTTTGAGCCTTTTATTATGTCAAATTGAGCTTAACAAGCCCTTCCCTAGCCACTTCTGCCTCTGCCTTTGCTTCAACTTGTGTTTATATCCTCCTACTTCCTTTTTATCTCTTCATATATTTCTCTCTCTGATTTCTCCCCTTCAATCACAACTTCCCCTTCTACTTTCGCTTAAAGTCCCTCCTTTGTTTCTCCTCCCTCTAGCTCCAATTGAGGTTGGACTTGGGTTTCTAAAAAGGATTCTTTGTCCATGTCTCTAAAATCAGTAAAATAAATAGGGTTTTGTAGGCTCTTTTACCTTGACTTATGTGGAGGTTACCTCAACTTCTTTTTTCTCCTCTTTTTTAGATTCTTCTTCCTTATGGCTAATTGACTCCTCAATGGTGATTGGGTTGGAGAAGGTGGTTGAGGTTTTCCTTGCTTTATTCTATTACTCTTCCTTCTCTTGAAGTAAAGGGGGGTTCCCTTGGTTTCCTTACTTTGGGTTTTATTGGGGTACTAAAGTATGCTAGGTTAACAACAATTTATTCTTCTAAATTTCCTTTTTAAGTGCTCTCTTTCTCCCCTATTTTTCTTTTATTTTCTGGCTTGGAGGATGTCTCAGTAGCCTCTTGGGGATTTTGAGCCTTTGGTTCTGTCAAATTGAGCTTAGCAAGCCTTCCCCAACCACTTTTGCCTCTTCCTTTATTTCAACTTGTGTTTCTATCCTTCCTTATACTTCCTTTTTATCTCTTCATCTAATTCTCTCTTTGATTTATCGCCTTCAATATCAACTTGCCCTTCTACTTTTGCTTCAAGTTCCTCCTCTATTTCTGCCCCCTCTAGCTCCAATTGAGGTTGGACTTGGGTTTCTAAAAATGATTCTTTGTCCATGTCTACGAAATCAGTCCAAGAAATAGGGTTTTGTAGGCTCTCCAAGGCATATATGACTATCAATCATATAACCCCATGGTGAGCTAGATAATGGTGTTTTCCTCCTTTCACCCTTAGGCTCATTTATTTTATAGACTGAAGGAGGAAATGAGGAATAATGAACCTCTCTTGGACAAACAAATCTACTTGAAATATGAGTTGATGGAGAAATTTAAACTGATAGGCATATTCAATGCTTAGCCTACCCTCACATGAAATATATCTGAGGATATGGTAGGCCATCTCATCCCAAGGGTATGGTAGGCTCTCCCTCACTCCATTTTTATCCTCTATGGGTTGCTCATTCAGAAGGAAGAAATTCTTCTTAGTTGTAGTGGCATTAAGGCTCTCATTTTTGTTCCATTTGACACCCCCAGTGAGTGTGTCTACCCTGCTGATAATTTATTCATTTAGGTAGATGATAAGGCCTTTAACCATAGTGATAACCTCACGACCTTCTATTTGTAGGAGATTTGAGGTAAACTCTTAGGAAATTTAGTCATCAAAGCCTCTTAGTCTCTCAAAAAATCCTAGGCGTTGAAAATTTTCAAAAATTTTCTTAACATCATGGTGTTGATGGATCTTGGAGGGGTCTGTAGGCTCTCTTATGTTAAATCCCCCTTCCATGGCTTTCATAAACTTCTAACAAAATGGAACAAGGGGTCTACCTTTTGCTGCTATAGCATCCTATGGTTTCTTGTGAAGTGGAAGATTTTGAGACAAAGGAGAATTTGACAGCTTGTTCTACAAGGCTAAGGGAAAGAAAAATGTCAACATGCACTTCTTTGTTCAATACACCCTATCCCTTCAACACACCATATATTTTGAGTAAATGATCAACCAATTCACTATTTTCCTTACTGAATTTCAACACTGTGAAAATTATGGAGTGCGTTTCCTGATGATTGAGATGGTTTCTTAGGTCCTTATATCAAATTTTTATGAGGATAAATTGCACCTACACTCTTTCTAATTGTTTTCCTTTACTCCTTGAGGTTTGATGGCTATTCTAGTTAGAAATGATCTTCCTATAGCACTCTGTCAACTTCCTATAGCATTGGTTTGCAAAACCCTGTAGCTTCCTATAACGACCATTGTTAGAAATGTTTTGGCTTTGTCGACCTCCTGCGGCACTAGAGAGTCTCCTTGGTGTTCAAAATAAAATTTTTCATTCAAGAATAGAATCGAAGAGGGTGGAGGAGAGGGGTGACTTTAGCAATTATTCGTTGAGGTTATGGGCTCAACACGCTATGTGAGTTGGCCCCCATCTACCATGTTGATTTCCATGTTCCACAATAAGTAGGAAACGTTGGTCCACTCCCTTGAGTTATCTCCCCTTTTGTTTCATCTTCCTTGCACATGTGTGGGTGACATTGGAGAAAATTGAAGTTGATTTCCAAATATGGCCAAGGATGATCTAAGTTTGGACTATAAAACCTTTTCCTTCTGACACTTCCAATGTTTTTTGTTGTTGAAGATAATGGAGAATGTCCTAGAACAGGTAGAGTTGGTTCACGTAGCCTCAAGATAGGAATTAGTTTCTATTTCTTAGGATGCTATTCTAACTTCCCTAAAACCATTTATTCTATTTAATGTGTAATGTTGATGAACAATCTAGAGTGTTTTGTAGAGCCAAACTCTCCTGGTTCAGATTCTCTTTCGTAGAGCTGACCAGTGGGTTTTATTTTCATTAATACAAGCATTGCCATTTTTATCGTGGTATTAGAGCGTCAGGGCTAAGGAACCTGTACGCTGGCTGTTGGGTGGTTCTTTGAACCAAAATCATCGCAGGTTTTGAGTGGATAGCTGCGACGATACACTACTACACTTTTCCAGTGTATAGCTACGACGGTTGCAACTAGTCTCTGAAAATTGGTGTATTTCTGCGATGGTATCGGAAATTGGGCATATATTTGCAATTAGTCTTGGAAAATTGGTGTTTATCTGTGACTAGTCTCAGATATTGGGCAAATATCTGCGACGATTGTGTAAATCAAAGAAATTGCAAAGGGAGCCAAGAACAAGGTTGTAGCTGTCAGAGAAGCTGAGTGGGGAAGCCAAGAACAAGGTTGTAGCTGACAACAGGAGGTTGTCTGGAGGCTGAGAAGAAAGCCACGGTGATCTGCGCGTGTGTTGCGAGATCAAACAACAGTGATTTGTCTCTGTCACAGATCTGGGGTAAATTTAACATCTTTTACCTGTTGATTTTTTTTTCTAAATTGCCAAGATGAATAACAACATATTTGAAGCATGCATGAACGAGCATAACAAGCTCGATGGTTCCAATTATGCAAATTGGAAGTTTAAGATGTAGACTCTGCTAGAAGCACAGAGTGCTTGGACAATTGTGAATGGGGATGAGCAGAGGCCTGCGGCTGGATCAACATCGGTCTCAGATTGGGAGAAACAAGAAATCAGAGCAAGGACAATGTTAAAGATGTCAGTGAAAGATTGTATTATACCACACATTAGAGAAGGTAAGTCAGCTAACGAGATCTGGGGAACTCTGAAGGAATTATACGAGATTAGAAATTCAAATCGTCTTTTGTTCCTCAAGAGTAAGATCCTGTCCATGAAGATGGAGGAGAATGAAACGATTGCTTCATTTGTACCAAGAATCAAGGATCTGAAAAACAAATTATCAGATATTGGTCATACAATGGACGATACAGATCTTGTGACCATTACAATGAATGGTGCCACTGATGATTATTAGATGTTCATCACTGGGATCAATTCCAGAGAAAATATCCCGTGTTTTGAAGATTTGACAGGTATAATAATGCAGGAAGAAGAGAGGAGATCGAATCTGAAGCCCTAGAGTGTCGATATTGCATTGGTGGCGAGGAAGAACTTCTACAAAGGGAAAGGAGGTCCACAATAGCAAAATGGAGCAAGTTCACATAAACGGCCAAATCTAACACAAGGTATGCACCCGAATAAAAACTGTTTTGAAACTAAATGTTTTTATTGCAGAAAATTGGGTCATATTGCCAGGGAATGTAGGAAAAAGAAGTATCATGAAGAACAGTAGAAGCCAAAGAGACATGTAGGTCATCTCATGAATGGTGATCAGGTGAAGAATTTAAGGTTGTTCATGGTAGATCGTGAGGAAAATGTTGATGCAAACATTTGGTATGTAGATTCAGGAGCGTCAACACACATGACAAGGAACAAGCACTGGCTGGAGGATTTTAAAGAGATCAATGAAGGCGCACAAATTTACCTAGGAGATGACAGAAGTCATCAAATCAAAGGATGTGGGAAAGTTTCTGTCATTCTACCTGATGGTAATATCAAACAAAGTTATAATGTAATGTATGTGCCTAGCATAACAAAGAACTTGATTTTTGTATCAATGATTATAGATCAATATTTGAAAGTTGAATTTTTAAAATCTAACTGTTACATTAAGGATCTGCTAGATGGAATGAAGACAATTGCTACAGAAATCCGAACAGGAGGACTGTACAAGTTGGAAGTGAGACCTGCACTAGTTCGAGCATTGACAACAACGAGCCTGACTACAGAAGAACTTTGGAACCAAAGATTCGACCACATAAATTACAATGCTTTGCTATTACTACAAAGGAAAGAAATGGTAAGAGATCTTCCTATGCTAAAGCAAGTACATAATGATTGCGATGCTTGTACTTTAGGGAAAATGCATAGAGAAGAATTTCCTATTAGAGTAGAAAAGAAACAGAGGGATATACTAGAGTTAGTGCACATAGACCTTTGTGGTCCCATGTAGACAAAATCTTTAGGAGGTGCAATGTATTTCCTACTATTTATTGATGACTGTACGAAGTTTTCTTGGGTGTATTTCTTAAGTAAGAAGAGTCATACATTCGAATACTTTAAGCAGTTTAAAAATATGATTGAAAGACTGTTACACTAAAAAATGTCACCATGGCTATTTACAGTTAGTATGACTATATCAACAGTCATGCTATCCTCCTGGGCAAGTCTTATGCCTCTGCTCTCCATGTCAAACTCCAAAAAGAGAGAAAGTCTTTATAAATGTATTTATCTCTGGGTACGCAGTTTCTCTCAACCTTACCTGCGGGTACGCACCCAATGTTCACAAAAGCTGCGTCCTTGGACGCTCTGTATGTAAAGGGGCAGGTGCGTCCCCTTGTAAAGGTCAAAATGCGCAAGTTTCATCTTTAAAAAGTTACTTGTGGTCATTTCTAGAGCATTCTAGAAGGTTGTTCGACGTGTATTGAGCGCCTCGAGATGGTTCATGTACCCCTACCAAAGAGGAACTTATCCCCTCAATAAGGGAGCTATCCCATCTAAAGAGGGGATTATCCCATTGATGGTGGACCTGATTAACTTCCTCTTGAGCACTATAAATACAGCCATTGGGCCAGAAGGAGAGGAGGTTGAAAGCTATACATTTCTAAGGGTAAATGCTGCAGAAATTAGGACTCCCATTTAGAAGCTTGTGAGGAGAGATTGCCATCTTTGCTTGTTCTATTTGGAAGTGGGTGAGCTTTGTCAAAGTAAAGGAGAACTCTTGATGGACCCTGGGAGGGACTTGCACAACACCAAGGCTCAGGTTGTATTTGTTCCTTTTGTTACCTATTAATGCAAATGAGTCCATTCTTCTCAATAACTTGTTGTTTATGAGTTGTTTCATGTACTCCTTGGTCTATGTGTTAAATATGTTTTATTCTATGAGATTATCAAGTGCTATTTAATCGTTTGATTGTTAGTGTATGCAGGTTTCAAAGTGAAGGAGGAGCTCATCCGGATCAGCGGAGCTGGACTGCTACAACAGCGTTGGACTACAGGTAGGATCTAAACACTTGATTTCCCATATAGTAAATGCATGTTTAGAGAAGGATTGCTCTTGTTTGTCTTGTTTGTCACTAGAGAGTCTTAGGCTCCTAGGGAGGTTGGTTGTGTCCGCACAATCGACTCTTTCCGCCTGACAAATTGGCGACTCCACTGGGGAATCCATTGATGTGAAAGTCTTTTCCTTTGTATGAACTTTGCTCTGAGAAAATTGGTTTATTTTTCTGGTTTTTGGCTCTGTGACTTTGTCTTTGGGTGGGTTAGCTTAGGGTTAGGTTCATTTTGGTTTTTCTTGAATTTTCCAGTAGGACGCACCCTCTGAGTATTGCACAGTGCGTCCCTGGACGCACTGTCGCTGTGTGCACAGAGCGGGCCCGCACCTATCTTAACGGGTCGCCTGCGTCCCCTGCTAAAATTTGAGAAAATTCCATTTTTTGCATTTTTTCTCTTAGGTTTTGCTTTTTCTCAGTTTTTACTGCCCAGATTCATTAGTCTCTTGTCAAAGATCTTCACCTAAGCTTGTTTCATTGGCATTCCTATTTTAAGCTTTCATCAATTGGGTGTTTTGAGTCTCTTTTTTAAGAAATTCTTGATTTGATTTCCTTTGGTCATTACTTGGAGGTTTCTATCAGTCCTTTCACAATTTTGCATCTTTTTGCTTTTATTTTTTCAAAAAAATTCCCCCCTCATTCGCCGGGGGGGGGGCTAAATTGTGTATGAGTGTTAATCGCCTTTGAGTGTTTTTATGTTTTGATCTTTGGAACTCTCACCCAATTTTCTCGACTTGCACTTGTTTGGTTCTTAGATTACATTAGAATCATCTTGTGTTTGAGAATTCTCATTTTCAGAATATGAATGAAAAATGTGCATAGATTACATTTGCATACTTTTCGAGTGAATTGTGCATAGATTACAATTGCATAGTTTACATTCTGAAAAATCAATCGTAGATTTAGATCAGTTTTCTTTGATTTGAATTTACACAAAAGTAAAAATAAAAAAATGGTTTGGAATTGATTTGCATTAGTTTTTCTTGATAAAATTAGTGCATTAGAGAATTTGTCATATTTTCTCTTACTGATCAATTTTTTGCATTGTTGGAAGTGAATGGAAACTCTCTCCTTACTTTAGTTAGGATTCATCGAATTGAAAAGATTACATTATCATATTCGATCGCATTCAGTTGAGTCGGGTCATAACATCATTGGTTTCATCTCCATTTACCCCTTTGAGTAATAATAGCCTTAATAACACAGCGCTTAATTAAAATTCATCTAGTAATTTTTACATTTCTAGGGCTCTGAAACACCAATATAGCTTAGGCTAGTGTCTTGGAGTAGGAGAGTAATTAACTCTCCAAGACAGCAAAACCAAACAAGTAGCTCATCTTGTGGTAGGATAAATCCAACTGTTTCATTTGTACTCTGGGAAAGCTCCTATTAAAGGAGAAGCACGAGCTCGTGTCCGAACCAGTGAGGGGATCAATCCTCCCTCGTTGGGAACGACGCCAGACACGCACGTATTACAAACGGTAAACCTCGGATTAACCATTGTCGAGGAACCAGGGGTCACTTGTCGGTAAACCTTGGATTATTGTCAAGGAACCGACAAGGGGATTGAGCTTGATACTCTGCCCTTGCGTGCTGTCGGAGTGTAGACTGTTCCCCCAGGTGCATTTGTTGCTGTTGGTAACCTTAGTGACCATTATCTTTAGGATTCTACCAAGGTGACGGTGGAGGGAAGATCCCACTGTACCTGGAGCAGACGTCGGCTAGACTCACTTGGATTTTCTGGGGGGTTCACTTCACTGGAGACGGTTAAAGTGGAGGAACTTGGTCCAGTCTATTCATTAAGCAGGTTGCCGGGGCAACTGTTCCACCCGCCACTTCTGTACTGAATTCTGCGATGTTGGATTTCATCACCAACTAGTGTTTTCAGTCCGGAAGGTTACTGTTTGTGTGTGGTTTGACTCCTAGATTTGATAGCGCGTGTTAATTTGTTTGTTTTTACTTTTAGAGACCATAGGTGTGATTTTTGAATTTTCATTGTTAGGTGTGAATTGTGAATTGTTAATTTTAGTTTTAAAAAATTGTTAATAAAATTCAGTGAAGTTGAATATAATGGCAAATGTTCCGGAATTTACCAACCTAGGAACCCCTCCTAGCGAGAATCCTAGTACTTTTCCTTACTTTGGAAATGTTGGTCCTCCTTATATGGCTACTTTGTCATTACCTGGATTTACAATAGGTTTATCGATATGGTTATTTTCAACTTCGTTGGCCCAAAATACTCCAATTGTTCCATCTCAACCGGATGCTTCACCTCAACAAAGTTCACCATCTCAACATCACCAACCTTCTGTTGACCCTTTACCTTCTTCGCCTAATTTTTCTTCCTCCATTTCTTCCTCTTCGCCTGGTAAAAGCCTTGATGCTAGTAACCAGGAGGCTAAGAAGAAGAGGAAAGGGAAGAAGAAGAAGAAGAAGAAGAAGCAAGATAAGAAAGAAGTCAACCAACCAACCGTGACTGTAAGTGTTAGTGGTGTTGAGGAAAACTCTGACATGCATCGTAAACCCAAATACCCTTGCAGGCTTTGTAAGGGTGACCACTTCCTTGTCAATTGTCCTGGTATTCCAAAGGTCTTGGAAGTATGGTCAGAAAAATCTCATCAACTTTCCATTGATCCATCAACCAGTGATAGTCAGGTTCCTGGGAAAAAGGGTAAAGTTAGGTTTCCTTGTAAGTTATGCAAAGGGAGTCATCAAACTCACATTTGCCCTCACATGGATGAAGCCTCAACATTGTTGGAAAGCCTTACTGTTCCACAGCAAGAATTTCCAACTGGTTATCATAAACTTTCTCCCAACCTACTGTCAACTGACGGAGTGATTGATCTAAATTCAAGTACGGTCGATCACACTCTTCCATTGGAGAGTGAAACTCATGTCACTCAGGTTGATGATCCGTTAGTTGATCAAGTGGTCGATTCAATTTCACATTCGGTCGATCACACTTTCCCTTTGGAGAGTGAATTTCATACCGCTCAGGTTCTTCTTGTTACATCAGATTCTTCTATGCCGGGGGGCATTTCAACTGTTTCTACAGAACCCCCTCCAAGCACTGAGGTCTTTTCCTTTGATTGGAATAGACTGACAGAACCTCGTCTTCATTCCTCCATCCCTTTCCAAATCATTGTCAAGGCTGGTAGTAGGGACATACATCGTACTCAGGTAGATGAAGGTGCTTCTGTCAGTATTCTATCCTCAACTGTTTGGAAAGCTTTGGGTTCCCCTCAGCTTGCGCCTATTACGCAGAATCTGAAAGCTTTTAACAGAACCATTAGTGAACCTTTAGGGATCCTTCCTAAGTTTTCTATTACCTTGGAAGGTAAAACTGTCTGTATTGATCTTATGGTAGTTCGAGGTCCCTTGGATTTCAATGTACTCCTTGGGCGAGACTATGTTTATGCAATGAAAGCTGTCGTATCGACACTCTTTCGCGTGATGTCTTTCCCTCACAATGGCAGTATTGTGACTGTAGACCAGCTTTCGTTCCCTAGTCTTGTTTCAACTACCAATAATATGACACCCCTAAATGTTCCTGATTCTAAAGTGGTATCTACCCTGCCACGGGTTAATTATGTGGCAACTGGTCCCATGTTTTCAGTTACCGATGTAAGTGAGCTTCTCACTGTTGATTTAGATCCGGTAATTGACATGGAAAACTCTATGGGATTACTTGAACACGATGTTCTTATCCCTTTTGAGTCCCTTGACATGTGTTCCTTCCAAAGAAGTATTCTCCCTTCAGATGAAGACCTCTTGGAAGCCATGATCAAGGTGTGTCCATTGACATGTCTTTCTTCCAGTTGGAAGCCATGATCAGTGTTCACGAGGATAGTTTTTTTCCTGTATCAACCTCGTTAAAAAATGAAATAGGCTGTTGTGAGGAAAGTTCCTTTTACTGTGTCAACCTCGTTAAAAAATGAATCAGTGTGTGCGAGGATAGTTCCTTTTACTGTGTCAACCTCGTTAAAAAATGAATCAGTGAGTGCGAGGACAGTTCCTTTTCCTGTGCCAACCTCGTTAAAAAATGGAATAGGTGTCCGTGAGGATAGTTTGTTCCCGTCTCAACCTCATTAAAAAATGAAACTGGATGTAGTGAGGAAAGTTCCTTTTACTGTGTCAACCTCGTTAAACAATGAATCAGTGTGTACGAGGATAGTTTTTTCCTGTATCAACATCGTTAAAAAATGAAACAAGGGTAGGTTAAGTAGGTAGATTGTAGAGAGTAGTTATGAGCATAGTTCCTTATCTTGTGTCAAGCTCGTTTAAAAAATGAAACAAGGGTTTTGAGGATAGTTCCTGTTACTGAGTCAACCTCGTTAAAAAATGAATCAGGTATGAGGATAGTTCTTTTCTTGTGTCAACCTCCTTAAAAATGAAACAACTCCCTTTTCAAGTTAAAATATTGAAAGTAAAGCTTCATTCCATCCACCTCATTGAATGCAATGAAGCCTGGGAGGCATGTACCTCGTTTTGCATCATTATACTGGGGGCATGCGAACTTCTTGAGCATAGTTCCTTGTCTTGTGTCACGCTCGTTAAAAAATGAAACAAGGGTAGGTTAAGTAGGTAGATTGTAGAATAGTTATGAGCATAGTTCCTTATCTTGTGTCAAGCTCGTTTAAAAAATGAAACAAGGGTTTTGAGGATAGTTCGTTTCTTGTGTCAACCTCACTAAAAAATGAAAGAACTCCCACAAGTCTTTCCAAGATCTTGAAAGTAAAGCTTCATTCCATCCACCTCATTGAATGCAATGAAGCTTGGGGGGGCATGTACCTTGATTTGCGTCATTATGCTGGGGGCATGTGGACTTATAACAAGCATAGTTTTTCGTTTCAAGCTTGCGTAAACATGAAACCGAATCCGAGCATAGTTCTTTTCCTGTGTCAAGCTCGTTAAAAAATGAAACAAATCCTCCTCTACTTGAGTCGAGAGATTGACGAGATCTTATAAATGTTAAGTTTTTAGGTTAGTTATTTCAGTTTTTTGCATAATTTTCTTATAGTTTTAGGTCGAGTCTTTCAAATGATCTCGTTCATGAACCTTCATTCCATCCAGCTTGTACTTAGTTGAATGAAATGAAGCTGGGGGGCATGCGCTCTAGAAGTTATGCTTAGGGGGCATCAAGCACAGTTTTATCTCTGTTTCAAGCTTGTGTAAAAATGAAACTACTTTGAAGCATAGTTTTTCTCTGTTTCAAGCTTTTGTAAAAATGAAACCTATCTCGAGTCAATTTTAGTTATTTTCAAGACTCGTTAAACTCATGAAAATCCCGAGATTATTTTGCTATCTTTCATTCTCGTAAAACAAATGAAAATGCCGAGTTCTTTCCATCTTTTCCTGCTCGTAAATTAAATTGAAAATCGGCCATACGAGTACATTTTTATCATTTTTTCGAACTCATTAAAATTTACGAAAAAAGTGAAAACCATGAGTACATTTTTATCATTTTTTCGAACTCGTTAAAACTTACGAAAAAGTGAAACCTTGGAGTTCTCTTTTAAGCCCTTTTCAGACTCTCAAAACATGAAAATATTGCCGAGCGTTTCTTTTACACTCGTTAAAATGGAATTAAAAGACGGTCCCCTTATAACTCTTTTCTGACCGTAAAAAACAGGAAAAGATCGCCGGGTTTTTGTCGTTTCAAACTCGATACGGAAATAAAACGACGTGTCTTTGATCGTTTTTTACTTTTCAGGTCAGTGGCACTAATCATGAAAGTACTCCTTGGTCGCAAGATCAAGCGGTTCCCCCAGGTATTATTTTATACTTTTTCGGGCTTGAGGGACACAAATCTACGAAAAAGTTCAACTTGGAGTCTTCTTAAGTTTTCCAGACTCTCTAAAATTGAAAAACGCCGAGTTTCTCCTATACTGGGCTCGTTAAACATTTCACAGTAAAGGACCTGTTCAATTACAAACAGGAACGAACCACTCCTTCCTAGGGTTCGAATCAAAACTAGGTTGGACTCATCCGAAGGATGAGCTTATAATCAAGCATATGTTATCCTCCTCAAGCTTGTTAAAAATAAAGAGGTACTTGCCAGAAATGGTGGGGGAAAAGAGAGAAGAATGAGCCTATTTGTTACCTTTTGTCTCAGAAGAAACTTTATTACCACTCTTGAACACGACACTTTTCATTCACCTGGGTTGGGAAATCCTTTACCTCACAGTTGATCAAACCACTTTGAAAGTCTTCAGCCGGGTTCCGGGGATTAACTTTGAGTCATTTATCACCAAGCCATCTGTCGTGTCGTTATGTGTTCAAGAGGTCTGCAAATAAAACTTTCATCTGCAAAATACTTGTCATCCATTTGACCATCCCTGAGTCAGTCCTTACAGCAACATTTCTACAACTTGAACAATGATTTCGTGTTGTGGGCTTGCCTGCAACGGGTCGCTTTCTATCGACATCAGCACATTATCTAGAGAGATGACTTAGAAATCGTCAGTACCTTGAAGTCTACATGCATCAATGGCAGGTTTCTCGCCTTTGACGTCAGTTTACATCATTGACTTTCGATCGAAGGATTCCGTGAAATGTTCGACATCAACTCATTCATTCACATCTCATGGATTGTACTGGGTACTTTGAGAACCATTGACATTACTGGTGGTCTCTCTCACACTTGTTAACAGTTTACATCATCGACTGGTAATCAAGTGGTTTCTACCATGTTCGACGTCAACTCATTTATTCGCATGGCTAGAATCGTACCAATTCGGGAAGTAGAAATGAAGACCCTGGATCTAGTTTCCACCATCCAGGCTGCGAGGAGTTTTGTATTCATTATCTAAGTAGACTAATCATAAATAGATGGTTGTGCCCATACCGTGTCTACAAAAGTCCATGATTATGATGTATTGCAAGATCATTCCTGTATCAGAGTAGTTAGTCTGTTAGTTAAAGTTTTGATCTGAGTATGGGAATGCCTACCTCAGTGATGATGTAATCTTATACATGTATTTTGTGTTGAAAATTGCAGGTTCTGACCAGGCTCTCCACGAGATAATCCTTGAAATGATAAAGCGCTTCACCCTTCCTAGATAATACAAAACCCTAATCTATTACAGGCTTCGCACTTTGGGGGGCAATCTATTACACTAAAAAATGTCACCATGGCTATTTATAGTTAGTATGACTCTATCAACAGTCATGCTATCCTCCTGGGCAAGTCTTATGCCTCTGCTCTCCATGTCAAACTCCAAAAAGAGAGAAAGTCTTTATAAATGTATTTATCTCTGGGTACGCAGGTTCTCTCAACCTTACCTGCGGGTACGCACCCAATGTTCACAAAAGCTGCGTCCTTGGACGCTCTGTATGTAAAGGGGCAGGTGCGTCCCCCTGTAAAGGTCAAAATGCGCAAGTTTCATCTTTAAAAAGTTACTTGTGGTCATTTCTAGAGCATTCTAGAAGGTTGTTCGACGTGTATTGAGCGCCTCCAGATGGTTCATGTACCCCTACCAAAGAGGAACTTATCCCCTCAATAAGGGAGCTATCCCATCCAAAGAGGGGATTATCCCATTGATGGTGGACCTGATTAACTTCCTCTTGAGCACTATAAATACAGCCATTGGGCCAGAAGGAGAGGAGGTTGAAAGCTATACATTTCTAAGGGTAAATGCTGCAGGAATTAGGACTCCCATTTAGAAGCTTGTGAGGAGAGATTGCCATCTTTGCTTGTTCTATTTGGAAGTGGGTGAGCTTTGTCAAAGTAAAGGAGAACTCTTGATGGACCCTGGGAGGGACTTGCACAACACCAAGGCTCAGGTTGTATTTGTTCCTTTTGTTACCTATTAATGCAAATGAGTCCATTCTTCTCAATAACTTGTTGTTTATGAGTTGTTTCATGTACTCCTTGGTCTATGTGTTAAATATGTTTTATTCTATGAGATTATCAAGTGCTATTTAATCGTTTGATTGTTAGTGTATGCAGGTTTCAAAGTGAAGGAGGAGCTCATCCGGATCAGCGGAGCTGGACTGCTACAACAGCGTTGGACTACAGGTAGGATCTAAACACTTGATTTCCCATATAGTAAATGCATGTTTAGAGAAGGATTGCTCTTGTTTGTCTTGTTTGTCACTAGAGAGTCTTAGGCTCCTAGGGAGGTTGGTTGTGTCCGCACAATCGAATCTTTCCGCCTGACAAAGACAAACAGGGAAATAGAGAAAAAATATCCATTCTGATCAAGGGGGAGAATATAGGAAAGATGAGCTGATCAGATATTGTAAAGATCATGGAATTTTGTAGCAGTTTATAGTACCCCATACTCCACAGCAAAATGGAGTAACAGAAAGGAAGAATGGTAGAATGTGCGAGAAGTATGCTGAAAGGTAAGAATCTTTCAAATGGTTTTTGGGATGAAGCAATGAGTACTGCGGTTTATTTAAAAAATAGGAGTCCTACAAGAAGTCTTGAGTTTAAAACTCCTTTTGAAGCTTTATATGGATATAAGCTTGCAGTAAAGCACTTAAGAATATTTAGATGTAAAGCATTTGCCCACATACCCAAGGAAGATAGAAAGAAATTAGACTCAAAAGCCATCAGATGCATTTTTATAGGGTATTGTTCGTCATATAAAGCATACAGATTATTTAATCCCTCTACTCACAAGATCTTTGTTAGTAGAGATGTTAAATTCCATGAGAAGTTGAA
Source organism: Pinus tabuliformis (assembly GCA_031772625.1). Taxonomy (NCBI): domain Eukaryota; kingdom Viridiplantae; phylum Streptophyta; class Pinopsida; order Pinales; family Pinaceae; genus Pinus; species Pinus tabuliformis. The sequence goes on along the minus strand of CM062819.1, from coordinate 1,639,960,394 downwards.
GAAACTGATAAGAACTATGATGTATGGGACATTTCGTACTTTGAAGAAGAGGATGCAGAGAAAAATCAGGATCAACAACAAATAAAGGCAGAGGATGAACAACAACAACACCATCAACAACAATAGCAACAATAGCAACAACAACATCAACAACAACAAGAAGAAGTAAGGTTTGAAACCACTATCCCACCACTCAGGAGATCAGGTAGAAAAGCTCAAATGCCTGCAAGATATAGGGAAAATGCATTTATAACTAGTATGATGAATGTTGTTGAACCATCTAGTTATAAAGAAGAAATGAAAGTAATGAATGGAAAATAGCCATGGAACAGGAATATGATTCAATAATCAGAAACAACACTCGGGAATTGGTAGTACTTCTTAGAGGAAAACAGGTCATAGGTTGCAAATGGTTATATAAACCGAAAATCAATGTAGATGGAACTATAGAAAAACTGAAAGCTAGGTTGGATGCAAAGGGGTATACACAAAAAGAAGGGATAGATTATGAAGAAACTTTTGCTCCTGTAGCTAAATTGAACACCATTAGAATGTTAATTGCCTTAGCTACCAAGAAACATTGGATGATGCACCAACTAGATGTAAAGTCTGCATTTCTGAATAGGAATTGAAAGAAGAGGTTTATTTAAAGCAACCAGAAGGGTTTGTCCAGAAGGGAAAATAAAATTTAGTTTGTAGGTTGAAGAAAGCACACTATGGATTAAAACAAGCTCCCAGGTCGTGGTATGAGAAGATTGATTCATTTTTTCTACAAGCTGCCTATCATAGAAGTAAGAATGACCCTAATCTTTACACCATGAAAGATGAACAAGGGTGTGTAATGCTGATTTCATTATATGTAGATGATTTGATAATTATAGGTGATGCTATATATCTAATTGATGAAATCAAGCAGTAGATGTCACAGATGTTTGAGATGAAGCATCTCAATGAACTCAGATACTGTTTAGGTCTCGAGATCTGGAGAGATTCAGGTCAAACATTTCTGTCACAAGAAAAGTATGTCAAAGGCCTGTTAGAAACGTTTAGAATGGATCAGTGTAAGTTTGCACCGGTACCATTGTAGCAGAACATCAAATTGCAGTGTGAGGATGGCTCAAAAGCGGCGAATGCAACACTTTACAGACAGCTGATTGGGAGTCTGATCTACCTAACCACCACTAGACCTGATTTGGCTTATGTAGTCAGTGTGTTAAGCCAATTTATCTCTAAGCCACTTGAAATCCATTGGAATGGAGCGAAGAATGTTTTGAGGTATCTACAAGGTACTGTAGATTATCGAATTATTTACACTGACTCTTCTGATGTTAGACTGGCAGGATTTGCAGATTTAGATTGGGCAGGAAATGTAGATGATTGCAGATCTATAACAGGTTATGAATTTGGTCTTGGATCCGGGGTGATGACTTGGAGTAGCAAGAAGCAGAACACAGTCTCCTTGTCCTCAGCAGAAGCAGAGTATCAAGCCATGTGTGCAACAACGTGCGAGGTGGTTTGGTTGCAGAGATTTCTCCAGGATTTTGGGGAAGAACAAACAATCACGACAACAATCAGATGCGACAATCAAAGCTCAATCAAGCTGGCCAACAATCCGGTGTTTCACAAAAACACGAAACATATTGATACTCAATTCCATTTTTTAAGGGAGAAGTGCAATCTAAAGAAATTCATTTGGAATATTGTAATACATGTGATAATGTTGTGGACATTTTCACTAAGCCCCTTGGAAAAGTAAAATTTCAAATGTTTAGGGAGATGTTAGGCATACATGTGAACCCATTCTCCATTAAGGGGGAGTGTTGAAGATAATGGAGAATATCCTAGAAAAGGTAGAGTTGGTTCACGTAGCCTCAGGATAGGAACTAGTTTCTATTTCTTAGGATGATGTTCTAACTTCCCTAAAACCATGTATTCTATTTAATGTGTAATGTTGATGAACAATGTAGACCGTTCTGTAAAGTCAGACTCTCCTGAGTGGTGAGGTAGTGCTTTACATCCAAATATTCTTAAGTGTTTTACTGCAGACTTTACATCTAGTTGGTGCATCATACAATGTTTCTTGGTAGCTAAGGCAATTAACATTCTGGTGATGTTCAATTTAGCTACATGGGCAAAGGTTTCTTCATAATCTATCCCTTCTTTTTGTGTATACCCCTTTGCAACCAACCTAGCTTTCAGTTTTTCTACAGTTCCATCTACATTGATTTTTAGTTTATATAACCATTTGCAACCTATGACCTCTTTTACTCTAGGTTTGATGGCTATTCTAGTTAGAAATGAGCTTCCTATAGCACTCTGTCAACTTCCTATAGCATTGGTTTGCAAAACTCTGTAGCTTCCTATAACGATAATTGTTATAAATGTTTTGGCTCTGTCGACCTCTTGTGGCACTAGTGAGTCTCCTTGGTGTTTAAAATAATTTTTTTCATTCAAGAATACTCTCGAAGAGGGTGGAAGAGAGGGGTGACTTAAGCAGTTATTCGTTGAGGTTATGGGCTCAACGCGCTATGTGAGTTTCCCCCCACCTACCATGTTGACTTCCATGTCCCACAATAAGTAGGAAATGTTGGTCCACTCCCTTGAGTTATCTCCCCTTTTGTTTCATCTTCCTTGCACATGTGTGGGTGACATTGGAGAAAATTGAAGTTGATTTCCAAATATGGCCAAGGATGATCTAAGTTTGGACTATAAAACCTTTTCCTTCTTACACTTCCAATGTTTTTTTAAGTTAAAATATGTTTGAAAGAGAGGTTGAGGATTTCATTCCTAAGCCTTACCTTTGATGTTTTCTTGCAGATGAGATGGATATTTTTGATGTAACTACTGATGCTGCCTTTGATGGCCCTAAAGCTACTTGTGATGATCTTATAGAGGTCTTATAGAGTTTTTTTATTATTGTTGATATTTCCCCACATATCTTCAGTTCAGATGGCTTAAATACTGTTTCTCTGGGTGGCTTGATGCTATTGATGTTGGTGATTAAAGACCCTATAGTAGCCTACCGGAGATCATATAGCTACACAAACTTGTTTTTTGTGTTCTTTGAACATTGTGGACTTCATAGCTCCTCTAGTTGATAATGCAAAATTGGATCTATAGGGATTCTGAAGACTGCTACAAGACTATGTGTTTTCCTTTAGTATCCACAAAATCTCCTTAGACTCACAATTTCTTTTGGTTGGAGCCTTCAAAATTTTTATAATTAAGGAGGCTACTTCTAGTGATGGAGAGACATTTTTTGTTGATGATTGGTGGAAAAGGGGTGCAAGGTTAAACTATTGTGGGTGATCACTAAAACAATGAAGGAAAAATTGAAAGATGATGAGATGTATGGTTTCTAGGGACTCGTAGAGACTTTCTATTTTTATCACAAATGGAAAAACTTCATATGTTCAGCCTTTTTCTGTGCTTTGTGGTATCTTGTAGCAATCCAGGACTGATTAAAATGGATGGAAGGGACCTGGGAATGAAAAAGGAGGCTTAGGAAAAGTGTGGGAACGAATGAGATGGATGTAGAGAAGGTCCTTGACTGCTATGAAGATGAGTGCTTAGACTGTAGGCTGATCTTCTGGTTTGCTTCTAGAATTTTGTTGTACCTGCATCATTGTTAAAATAAATAAAATAGGGTTGTTTTTTTGTTTCGTCATTTTTGTTTGTTTGTTTGTTTTTTTTCTCTTTTTTGTTTTTGTTTTTTGTTTTAATTCTAAGGCCCATAGACTACCTCATGGAGATTTTCATCCTAAGTGGGTCTACTAGAGGCATCTCTTCTAATTGAATATGTCTCCCCAGTCTTTCACAACTATCACATCTTTTGACATATTCATTGACATCCTTGAAAATAGATGGATATTGTTGATGTAACTATTGATGCTGCTACTACTAACTCTATGTCATTGACATCCTTATAACTACTAACTCTTCATGTGACCCAAATAATATTCTTCAAGGTAACATCATGGGGACTCCAGTCATGCATTACAAGGTCAACTAATGTCTTTAAGAATGTCTTCATGATCTGCTTCTACAAGTATCCTCCAATGAAGCTCCAATGATGCTTGAGCTCAACTCCAAGTATAGTCTATACGATAGCTTCACTGTACAACAATCCAATAGTTGTGCCTCTAGCAGAGGTTACCACGTAGCTGACTTTGTCTTCAAAATGCTACTACAAGGCAACGCAAAAAGAGTCTACAACAATGGTCTTGACAATTTCAATCAAGGTCAACAACTCGGTCTCCTCTCCACAATGTTATAATGTCAATTCTTCATAGGTAGCACTGATCAGGTTCTAAACTTCACTTTTCTTAGCTACATTCCAAAAAAATGCATTCAATAATGTTTTAACAAGCAAAGCTTCTTTTTAATGCTCCTTCAACAACCCTTTAGGAAAGATGTCATGCATTATTGAGGCAACTTGGTGCGGTGAGCATGGACTGTGCATTTCTTGGAGGTACGTAGCGGAAGCGTGGTGCTGTGGACGACATTGACAACGTTGAGGTTTGGTATATGTCGATTTTTTTGTATGGCGAATGAATGTTGTAACATTGAATGATTGTGGTAGAATATCGACACACCACCATAGAACTCTAGTTACGTTGAATGTTGGCCCACTCTCCACACCGATTATAATATAACTGTTGGTATATGCTGTTGTTTTGAATTTGTTGTGGAAACGTTGCAAGGAGGTGTGATTTCCTTATAGTCAACCTGCTCCCAAATGCAACCTCCAAACACTGCTCCCAAACGTTGCTCCTTCTATGCACTATCTCGACCCTTCGTTACATAGTCAAACTCCCTCCTACACAGTCGGCCTGACATTGTATTACATTAGATGCTGTTTGGTATTCCAATTTCAATGCAATGGTTTGTGTGTTTGGTTTATGTTTAATACCTCTACGTATTCACTGATTATTTATGTTTAATACCACTCTTCGCATACTGCTCTTTACATACCTATTCCACTTAACCATCACTCCACCATACACTTTTAGCGTTTGGAACACTATCGCTCCCCCTCACATATGCTGTGCCTCTTTGTTACCATAGAGTTAACACTGTTGATAGAGATGTAATAATGCTGTCAGGTTATATTGAATGTTGTGTGGTTACCTCCTCCTATCCAGTTAATACACACTTTTTATGTATGCACAATTTTGTTGCCTTCCAATACCACCATGGCATACCACTTATTTCATAACCGTGAGGCCTCCCTCATATAATCCGTCCCCCATTTAACCCTCCCCCCATATAAACCTCCTCCCTCATATAATCCCTCCCCAATTTAACCCTCACCCCATATAAACTTGCCTCACATAATACCTCTGTTTTCATATATCATAATCATTTTTTTTTTTACCATTAGGAGTAAAATTTTGCAGCAGAAGTATTTGTTTTTTTTCCACAGTACAGATTTTTACAATGAATTCATTAATATCTATTGTGGGAGTTGTTCTCAATGGGAAGGAGAATTATCTTGAGTGCTCTCAGAATATCAAACACACTCTCATTTTTAATGAGACGTGGATAGGAGTGTATGTTGGAGAAGGAGACAAAGAACTAGAAAAGCCTACCTTAGACAAGGAATTCACCATTTGGGAAAATAAGAATAGAAAGGCTTTCCATTGCTTGCAACATCAGTAAATCAAGAGGTGAGTCGCCATATTTCCCCATTTTCAAATTCTTCTGAAGCCTTACAAAACTGAAGGAACTCTATGAATCACACTCTGCACTTGAAGTTGTTCAACTCATGATTAAATTGTTCAACCTTGAATTACAAAATGATGATCCTCTTGCTCTTGCATAAGAAGTAAAATCTATTATGTATGATATCAAAGTCACTAATGTTGAACTAGACATTCCTCTTATAGATTTTGTCAAGGCACTTTATCCCACTTACTCAAATTATCTTGAGTCATTGCAAGCAAATGGAAACCTCAAAGAAATTACCTTTGACTCCCTTGTGAATAAATTTGCTAAAAGAGAGAAAGATTTTGGGAAGAAGATAACTCCTCAGTCTTCTGAAGAGGTTGTGTGTCTTGCACATAGAGAAAATAATCTTGCTCAAGATTCTATCAGAGGAGGAGGTGGTCAAAGAGGAAGAGGAAGAAGAAATTTCAGAGGCGGGGGAGCGGGTGACAAGCACTCTCAAGGAGAAAAGTCAGATTTACATTACATACATTGCAATAGAGATGGATCACATACAAGTTTACTTGGGACATAATTGAGTAGGAAAGAAATCAACCCTAATGTAAAACTAATGAGAAAGAGAAAGGTAAAGCACTTGAATCCGCTCACTATGTTGTGGCACATTGTAATATTGGAGTATTTTAAGACTTGTTTAATGATTCACTTGCTTCTTGGAAAAATGATTGGTCGCTTGACTCAAGAGAAACTTTCCACATGACTTTTAGAAGATACCTTTTTGAAGAATTTATTGACAATGTTGATGGAGCAGTTTACTTTGCAGACAAATCAAAACTCAAGCCATCAGGGCTTGGCACAATCAGGCTCAAATTGCCTATTCTTCCAGAGTTTCTTCTGCATGATGTTTTATATCTCCCACAATTGAGGATAAACATGTTGTCCTTGGTACACATTCGCCAACAAGGACACTCCATTCATATGTTTGATGGCAAGGCTGAGGTGAGAAAAGCATCGGATCACTCACTTGTCATGACGGGGATAGAAGAAGAAAGGATTATCAAGCTACAAGGTACTATTGGAAATACTGGGGGGGTGAATCAATATTTTCTTTCAATTGTGATTATTACCAGTTTAATTCTTCATAATTTAAATAGATAAATGTATCAATATAATTTTATTGAATAAAATAATAAATACAATATGAATGTGTTCCAAACTCCAACTTGGTTTTGATGAGGCTCTGACCTCTAGGGCTTTGACCCTATCTTATCAAGGCACCAACCTTGGATTTAGGAGCACCAAATCCAAGGACACCAATCCTTCCTATTATGAGGCATCAACCCCAAGGGCTCCGACCCTATCTTTCAAGATGAATCAGGTGAAAATATTGTCCTCCCACTCTGTCTTCAGCTTCCTTCTTAGCTCTACCTTTGTCTTCTACATCACATTCTGCATCAGCTAGACATTCGATTTCATCTTCTTCTGCTGGACCTTTCGGCTTCATCTTCTTCCACTGCACCTTTCGACTTCATCTTCTTTCAATTGTTCCTTTAGCTTCCTTTATCTTCAAGTTCACGAGTTGTGAACTTCTTTATGTTCTATTTTTGTGCACGAGGTAGACACTCAGAACTGAAGTGTTTAAACTCATTTTTATACGAGTTTCACCAATGACCAAAGGACACGTCTATTAGAGGGAGGTCGACTTGTATAAAAAATATATATTAGAGTCTTTTATCCATAGACTTGATTATTCACGAAAATCCATATAAGAGCTCCTATACCCACATGGAGGTCCCACATGCCACGTCATTACCTTTAATCAAAATCATAACTTCATGAAAGATTGGGAGTTATTACTTTAATCCCACAAACGAACGCTGGTCGCACCTAAATGCACAAGACTGGACCCCAAATAAAATTAAATCCGTGTCTATAAACTTCTTGGGTCCACTCAGTCCCAAGTCTTAGTGGATTAAATCTCCACCGTTGATCTCATCATTAATCCGACGGTTGTTGATCCACCCGATCAACAAACCCAATCGTCGATCCTCCACTATTTGATCAAGGCGCGCTGGATCCAATGGTTCACAACGATATCGACTGGGGAACTTGCGCGATGCTTAACCGCCTTTATGGAGCTGATAAGGATTATAAATCCTTGATCTATAAAAGTTCGGGTCCGTTTTTAGATTTAATGTCTGATCACTTTATGACCCAATATCCATTAGATATACAAGGTCATCAAATCTATGGCCTGCGGGTCTTCAACTAGCACATGGGTTAAAAATAGGTCTAACCCTCGCCGTTGATAGCACGGGCCTTCAGCCATGACCAAAACATCTGTACACTCCTACCCCCGCTCTTCTGATAGCTGTTACTGTTATGACTTCTCTTCACTCTTCTGCTCTTCTGATAGCTATTCCTCCTATGGCTTATCTTCCTGTGACCTCCTATAACTCTGTTTATGCTGCTCTGCTTTTTTCTTCCTATCGGTTCTTCTTGGGCATATATTACATGCGATACTTCTGATATGGCTCCTCTGATGTTTTCTTCTTTACTCCTCTATTATCACTGTTGCTCTTTGTTCTTTCGATAACACTTACACATGGGCATATGTGATAACCTTCTTCTCTTGCTCCGATGACTTGCTTCTTTGATGGCTTTCGATAAACTCTTCATCTTACTCTTTAGCTTCACGATGGCTTCTCCTCTTTGGCTTCTTGCTCCTGTTGCTTCACGGATCTACTGCTTCTATTCTGTTTGTATATGTGTGTGTATATATATATATACAATCCACTTGGGTTCTCCATCTCATCATATATCAAACTTTCATCACTATGAGTATTATGATCAATGGGCATCAATGGGAAATCATGTATCAAAGAAATTGCCATCACAAACACTGCTATATTGACATCAATGACAAAATATATTAATGATATCCCCCTTTTTCATTGATGGCAATATTCTTCTTCTCTCCCCCTTTGACATCAATGGAAAAAGAGTGCACAAGGAATCCCCCTATCGAACTGCTCCCCCTGTCATGCAACATCTTTATGAATCAAATTAATGTGATGCTAGAGAAATAACCCCCATTTTCTGGTGAAGATGTTTAAATGCTTCTCGAGGAAGAGGTTTTGTGAAATATCAGCTATCTTCTCCTTAGTATTGATATATTCCAAGTTGATGTTTTGTTCAGCTGCTTGTTCATGAAGGAAATGATAATTGATTGGTATATGCTTGGTCTTTGAGTGCATCATGGATTTTTGCTGAGACTGATAGCGCTTGTGTTATCACAATAGATGGTGATTGGTTGATCGGTACCTATGTTGACATCTTTCAAAGCTTCCTTCATCCATAATATTTGAGTACAACAATCTGCAGCAACTATATACTCGACTTCAACTGTAGATAGTGATATGGATGTTTGTTTTTTGCTGAGTCAAGATACTAGACAATCCCCCAGGAAGAATGCATTTCCACTAGTGCTTTTTCGATCATCGACACTTCTGGCCCAATCAACATCGGTGTATGCAGTCATAGTAAGAGTTGATTTCGTAGGGTACCAAAGACCAAAATCAAGAGTTCCTTTCAAGTATCTGAGAATTATTTTTACAGCCAACAAATGGGATTGTTTAGGAGATGATTGAAATCATCCCACCATTCCTACTGCTTGCATAATTTCAGGTCTCGTAGTACTTAAGTATAGGAGGGCTCCAATTATTGACCTATAATGAGTTGCATCTACTGGAGGAGAGTCATCATCTTTGCTTAATTTGCAATTTGTGGTCATAGGTGTGCTCATGGGTGCACAGTCTTCCATTCCACATCTTTTAAGCATGTCTTTAAGATATTTTTCTTGAGATATGAACATGCCTTCCGTGGTTTGAGATACTTGTATTCCAAGGAAGTAAGATAACTCTCCTATCATCAACATTTCAAACTCTTTTGACATATTTTGAGCAAACTCATGGCTCATCTCATCATTATTACTAGCAAAAATCAGATCATAAAGATAGACAAGAGTGACTAGTAACTTATGCTCATCCATCTTTATGTAGAGATTACTTCCTGCCACCCCCTTCTTGAAGCCTTGTTGTTGTAGATAGTGATCTAATCTTGCGTACCAAGCTCTAGGAGCTTGTTTCAACCCATATAATGCATTTTTCAACTTACAAACAAAGTCTTTTCCTTCTGCTAGATTAAACCCTTCTGGTTGCTCCATGTAGACTTCTTCCTTGAGTTCCCCATTCAAAAATGTTGATTTTACATCCATTTGATAGATTTTAAATCCTTTTGAGAAAGAAAATGCCAAGAACATCCTTATAGCTTCCACACGAGCTACTGGTGCAAAGGTTTCTTCAAAGTCGATTCCTTCAATTTGTGAATAACCTTTACAAACAAGCCTTGCCTTATTTCTGATGATTTGTCCATCTTCATTCATTTTGTTTTTGAACACCCACTTGGTTACAATTATATTTTTATCCTTTGGACGATATACCAGCTCCCATGTCTCATTCTTCTCGATTTGAGACATTTCTTCTTCCATGTATTTTACCCAATGAGGATCCTTGCTTGACTAAGTGTTTCTAGTTCTATCATAAATAGGAGAGAAAAACCATTTTTCTTTGGTGTGCTTGTCATCTTTCTTTCGAGTTTGCAACCCTTCATCTATATTGCCAATAATCTACTCCTCTGGGTGATATTTTTGGAGAAACTTCATCTTTGAAGGGATTTGAGATGGCTCTTTTTCCTTGTGTTTTTCTTGATCTTTTTCCTCCTTTTTAGGTTCTTCTTCAATGAGAGGGTCAACTTCATGATCTTCAATTTCTTTTTCTGGAAGGTCTTCATCAATCTTCACATCAATGCTTTCCACTATTATCCGTAGTCGATTATGGTAGCACTTGTAAGCTTTGCTCCTTGTAGAATATCCAAGAAATATTCCTTCGTCAACCTGAGAATCAAATTTTCCTGGTGAGTCATCATTGATTTTTATGAAGCACTTGCTTCCAAAAATCTTGAAGTATTTTACTGCATGTCATCCTTTCCATAATTCATAAGGAGTCTTCTCATTATTTGGTCTTAGTTGAGTTTGATTCAAGGTATAAATAGCTATCCTGACCGCTTCTCTCTAGAATTTTGGCTGCAAGTCAGTTGCTATTAACATTGTTCTTTCCATTTCTTGAACTGTTCAGTTTCTTCTTTCATCTAACCCATTCTGCTTGGGTGTTCTGGCAGCAGAGAGTTCTCTTTCGATTCCATGTACTTTACAGAATTCACCAAATTCTTTTGATGTGAATTCTCCCCCTCCATTCATTTTGAGACATTTAATCTTAGAATCCTTTTCATTTTCCACAAGAGCTTTAAGATTCTTAAAACACTCAAATGCTTCGGATTTATATTTTATGAAATATACCCACATCATTCTAGTATAGTCATCAACAAATAAATAAAAGTACCTTTCTCCTTGGAGTGCCGGATTTCTAGTTGGTCCACATAAATCAGCGTGAATGATCTCCAAATGTTTTGATGTAGAAAACTCCTTGGTCTTGTGGCTGGTTCTAGTTTTCTTTCCATGTTGACATGGATCACATACTCCTTGATTTGGCTTGAATAACTTTGGGATGTCTTGTACTGCATTAATATTGCTTTTATTGAACAAGTTACCAAAACTTGTATGTCCAAGTCGCTTGTTCCACAACCAACTTTCATCTGTTTGACTTAAGTAACATTTATCTTCTTGAATTTTGTTCAGAATGTAGATGTTATCTGATGTTCTAACTCCTTTTGCCACAAGTTCTCCTGAGGAAGAGTTCCTTATTTCGCAATATTTAGTGCTAAAGACAACATTATGTCCTTGATCACATATTTTTCTAACACTCAAGAGATTTTGTTTGAGCCCGTTCACTAGCAAAGCATTTTGAGCCTTTCCTTTTCCATTAATAAGGGTAACAATTCCTTTTCCAGCTATTTTGGCAGATCCACTTCCAAAGGATACATTTCCTTCCTTTTTGTTCAATGAGACAAACTTCCTTTTGTCCCCTGTCATATGTATGGAGCACCCACTATCCACAAACCAATGATTTTCATCATTGTCAGCACATAGAGCTAGGCCACATTTATCCGTGTTGGGATACTCATTTTTTGCTTTTCTTCTTTTGAGGGAGAAATTTTGTTCATCATGTCCATAATCATTACACAATGAGCAAATTGGATCAAATTTGGCCAAGGGATCAAACGAGTTGTAGGTCTTGATTTGTCCTTGCCCTTTGAGACCATATGGTTTGTTTGTTTGATCCTTTAATTTTGGTGTTTCATTCTTATGGGCCATGCAATGTTTAGCTTGATGACCAAAATTTTTACAATAAAAACAATGCCCAAAAAAGATAGTTTGGTACCTGTTGTAATAGCCATGATTTGAATTAACATTCTTCCTTGGAGTTACTCTCTCTTTATTCTTTGGATTTGAGATGGGTCTTTCATGAAATAATCTTTCTTCTTTTGGGTTGGTGGAAAGCATATCGACATAGATTTTCTCATTATTCTTAGTACTTGATGATTCTCCTTTAAAACCTATCCCAAATTTGTCATGTTGAGGTTTTTGATTATTTAGGATAATGTCAAGTATTTGAGAGCTTTCTCGACCCTTTTTGACTTTCTCCAATTCCGTCCTCAGAGATACTATTTTGGCTTCACATTCTTCACAAATTTCTTCTTTTTCTTTTAGCTTATTTTTCAAGAGGTCTTACCTTCTTTTTGTTTCCTTGTTTTCTACCTTGAGAGAGATGATTTTACTTCGTAATTTATCATTTTCTTCAATGACACTCATTAACAATTCATCTACATTTCCTTCTAGACCTGAATCATCATCATTTGTGAATGCCATGAATAATACTTCTTGGCTTGTAGCATGGTCATTTTCTTCATCTGATTCATCATTAACTCCTTTGCAGTGAGGGAATTGATTAGTTGATTTATTTTTGATGACTACAAATTCACCTTCATCAGACTCATCTTGATTAGAGAAGAAATTCTTCTTATTGAACCCTTTCATTTTGTATATCATCCTTTTAGAATTTTCCTCACCATCACTATCATGCTTAAGAGGACATTTTGCAACATAATGACCTATTCTTCCACATTTGAAACAAACAAGAGGGTGCTTACCTTTTAGCTTAGATCCTTTCTTTAGTCTTCGTACAAATTTCACCAATTCGGATTCAACATCGGAGTCATCACTACTGGTATTCCATGAATGCTGCATCTTTGGAACTTGGGCTTCCTTTTCTCATCTCACAGGCAATGAGGATTCCATGAAGTTCATCCATCTTGAGAGTATCTAGGTCCTTCATTTCTTCTATAGCACTTACTTTGGATTCAAATCTGTCTGGGAGAGATCTTAAGACCTTTTGAACGATAATGTTTTCTTCAATGTTTTCTCCCAATCCTTTAAGAGAGTTGACTACTTCAGCTACTCGGAGAAAGTATGATGCAATATCTTCTTCATCATCCATTTTCAGACTTTCAAATTGTCTTCTATGAGTTTGAAGCTTTTCCTTCTTAAATTTGGAGTCCCCATCGTATAAGCTAATTATCTTATCCCATACTTCTTTGGCCGAGTTACAATTCATGACTTTTGTAAATTTAGAATTAGTGATTCCACTAGTGATGGAATTTAAGGCTTTTGCATTTGCAATGTAAGATTTCCTTTTGTCTTGATCTATTGGAAGACTGGTAGGAGCTATGTACTCATTTAAAACCGAATGGTAAACTTTAGGTCCAAGGGACATTAAGTAGTAGGACATTCTTTTTTTTCCAAAAACCAAAATTTGTGCCATCGAACAGAGGAGGTCTTCTTGACACTTCTTGATTTATCATTGTGACTAAGAATCCTTCTTCTAGCTGTTAGGCTAATATGAAGAAGCCAACTTTGATACCAATTGTTGGAAATACTGAGAGTGGTGGGGGTGGGGGGTGAATAAATATTTTCTTTCAATTGTGATTATTACCAGTTTAATTCTTCACAATTTAAATAGAGAAATGTATAAGTATAATTTTATTGAATAAAATAATAAATACAATATAAATGTGTTCCAAGCTCCAACTTGGTTTTGATGAGGCTTTGACCTCTATGGGTTCGACCCTATGTTATCAAGGCACCAACCTTGGATTAGGAGCACCAAATCCAATGACACCAATCCTTCCTATTCTGAGGCATCAACCCCAAGGGCTTCGACCCTATCTTTCAAGATGAATTAGGTGAAAATATTGTCCTCCCACTCTGTCTTCAGCTTCCTTCTTAGCTTGGCCTTCATCTTCTACATCACATTCTGCGTCAACTAGACCTTCAGCTTTATCTTCTTCCACTGGACCTTTCAACTTCATCTTCTTTTGCTGGACCTTTCAGCTTCATCTTCTTCCACTGGACCTTTCGGCTTCATCTTCTTTCAACTATTCCTTCGGCTCCCTCTGTCTCTTCAAGTTCATGATTTGTGAACTTCTTTATGTTCTATTTGTGTGCCCGAGGTAGACACTTAGAATTGAAGCATTTTAACTCATTTTTATATGAGTTTCACCAATGACCAAAGGAAACGTCTATTGGAGGGAGGCCTACTTGTATAAAAAGTATATATCAGAGAGTCTTTTATCCATGACTTGATTATTCATGAAAATCCATATAAGAGCTACTATACCCACATGGAGGTCCCACATACCATGGCATTACCTTTAATCAGAATCGCAACTTCATGAAACAATCAGAATTATTCCTTTAATCCCGCAAACAAACACTGGTCCCACCTGAATGCATAAGATCAGACCCCAAATAAAATTAAACCCGTGTCCTTAAAATTCTCGGGTCCACTCAGTCCCAAGTCTTATCGGATTAATTCTCCAATGTTGATCTCATCATTAATTCTACGGTTGTTGATCCACCCGATCAACAAACCCAATCACCGATCCTCCACCGTTTGATCAAGGCGCGCTGGATCTGATGGTTCACAATGATATCAGCCAAGGAAATTGCACAACGCTTAACCGCCTTTACGAAGCCGATAAGGATTATAAATCTTTGATCTATAAAAGTTCGGGTCCATTTTTAGATTTAACGTTTGATCACTTTATGACCCGATATCCATTAGATATACGAGGTCATCAAATCTACAGCCTGTGGGTCTTCAACTAGCACATGGGTTAAAAATAGGTCTAACCCTCGCCATTGACTATGACGTAAGTGTTTGAAAATGAGATCGACAGCTAGGATTTAGCGCGAGCCTTCAGCCATGATCAAAACATCCGTACACTCCTACCCCCACTCTTCCGATAGCTGTACTGCTGTGACTTCTCTTCACTCTTCCGCTAGCTATTGCTCCTATAGCTTATCTTCCTATGACCTCCTATAACTCTGTTTATGCTCCTCCACTATTTTCTTCCTATCGGTTATTCTTGGGCATATATTACATGCGATACTTCCGATATGGCTCCTTCGATGTTTTCTTCTTTACTCCTTTGTTATCGTTGTTGCTCTTTGTTATTTCGATAACACTTACCCTTGGGAATATGTGATAATCTGCTTCTCTTGTTTTGATGACTTGCTTCTTTGATGGCTTTCGATAAACTCTTCATCTTACTCTTTGGCTTCACAATGGCTTCTCCTCTTTGACTTCTTTCTCCTGTTGCTTCACGGATCTACTGCCTCTATTATATATATATATATATATATATATATATATATATATATATATATATATATATATATATATATATATATATATATTCAATCCACTTGGGTCCTCCATCTCATCATATCATCATATATCAAACCTTCATATATATATATATATATATATATATATATATATATATATATATATATATATATATATATATATATATATATCTATATATATATATATATATATATATATTCAATCCACTTGGGTCCTCCATCTCATCATATCATCATATATCAAACTTTCATCGCTACGAGAATTATGATCAATGGGCATCAATGGACAATCATGTATCAAAGAATTTTCCATCACAAACACTGTTATATTGACATTAATGACAACCTAGATTAACAGGTACCTCTGCTCGTGCACAAAAATTCTCATACAATTATCATTATGATGAAGGTACATTTCCATCAAGTTTATTATGGCATGCTATATTTGGACACTTGAACCATGACAACCTCCGCTTGTTGAAGAAAAATGGTGTTACTGGTTTTCCTACAATTCCTAAGAAACTTAAGCAATGCGATTCTTGCATTCTAGGAAAGCATAGAAAACAATATTTTCATGATTCACATTCCAGAGCACATAGAAAACTTGAACTCATTCATTCAAATTTATGTGGTCCAATGTCTATTCCTTCTGCAAATTGAAATAAATATATGATGACATTTATTGCTGACTACACCAGAATGTGTTGGGTTTATTTATTGAATAACAAATCTGATGCTTTTCAAACATTCAAGAAATTTCATACATGGATTGAAAATGATGCACAATCTCATATTGGCTCTATTCGCATTGATAATTGAAAAGAATACACTTCAAATGAATTTTAAAACTATCTTTTCCAGCATGGGATCAAACATCAAACAATCGTGCCTTATAATCCCCAACAGAAAGTAGTAGCTAAAAGAATGAATAGGACAATCTTAAATATGGTGCACCCCATGATGTTTTTCAAGAATGTAAAATTGATATTTTGGGTTGATGCAGTTCTATGTGCTTTATATGTAAAGAATAGATTTCCATCTAATTCTATTAGAAACAAGACTCCTTATGAAATGTGGTATGGTCACATTCCTCAGGTAAAGCATCTAACGGTCTTTGGTTCCACCTGTTATGCCTTGATACCAAAAGTACATAGAAACAAACTTGGTGCAAGGAGTCGTAAGTGTATCTTCTTGGGGCGTTCAAACACCTCCAAAACATACCACCTCTATGATGAAGTTAATAAAAAGTTTTTTGTATCTAGAGATGTAGTCTTTCTTGAATCTTCCAAAGATGACAATGTTGTTGAGCCAAAAATTGATTGCTTGGATAGATTCACAAATGAAAAATCATTTCAAGAATTTGATAATCAGATTCCACATCTTGAAGGGGGGATTCCTATACTGGATCAACTTATGGAATCTTCTTCTGAAGCACTCTATCCCCCACATGAAACTTCAACCATTGATGATACTTTGAGTGATGTGATTGACAAAATTGGGAGACTCAATCTTGTTTCAGTCCCAACTCAATCAACTAAGCAGCCTGGACCATCTCATAAAGGTACCCCCAAAGTGGCTGACAAAGACACTTGAAAGTGTTCATCCCGATGAGGTTGTAAAGACAAGAACAAGAAATTCAACTTGAAAAAATGGAGGTGATGTAGATGACTCTGATTCACCTTTTGATATGGATGTTTCTTATAATTGTGAATTAAATTTATCCACAGATTTTGAACCAACTTCCTTCAAAGAAGCCGCTTCTTATGATGAATGGAAAGAAGTGATGCAAAAGGAGTATGACACCTTAATAAAGAATGACACTTGGAAGCTGGTTGATCCTCCATTGGGAATCAAACCAATTGGCTACAAGTGGGTCTACATGAACAAGTATAAAGCTGATGGCTCACTTGACAAGCATAAAGCTAGGCTTGTAGCCAAAGGTTTTTCATAGAAGGAAGGGGTCGATTATGAGGAAACTTTTTCCCCCACAACAAAATGGGCTACCATCCGGACACTCTTTACCCTAACAACTCAGAACGGTTGGAAAGTCCATCAAATGGATGTAAAAACTGCTTTCTTGAATGGAGATCTAAAAGAGATTGTTTTTATGTCCTAGCCTGAAGAATTTTTTGTGAAAGGACATGAACAGAAAGTATGAAAAATTGTGAAATCCTTGTATGGCCTCAAGCAAGCACCGCAAGCCTGGTATGAAAAATTAACTGAGCATCTTCTGAAACTTAATTTCAAACATTATGATCTTGATGATGCAACTTTGTTTGTCAAGAAAGTTGGCAAAACAATTGTATATCTTGTGGTATATGTAGATGATCTTTTGATGACATGTAACAATGAGAGCTACATTACATCCACAAAGAAGGAATTGAGGAAAGGTTTTGAAATGATTGATTTGGGATATGTTCATTACTATCTTGGTATTGAGGTAACTTAACATCTGAAGTCCATATTCCCTTCTCAAAAGAAGTACATTGGAGATCTGTTGAACAAGTTTGGCATGGCTGAATGCAATCCTCTAACTACTCCAATGGAACGAAACTTAAATCTCACATCCATTGAAGGGAAATAATTTGAGGATGCAACAAAGTATAGACAACTTATAGGAAGTCTCAATTACCTGACTACTACTAGACTCGACATTTCGTTTGCTGTTGGAATCCTCTCCAAGTTTATGCAAAAGCCTTGTGAAGGACATTGGTCTAAAAGAGTTCTAAAGTACTTGAAGGGAACTCAAGGCTTTGGACTCAAGTATACACAGCTGGGCGACTTCATCTTGATTGGATACTCTGATTCGGACTTCGATGGAGACAAAGAAACTGGGTTATCTACTTCTGCTTATGCTATGAGTCTTGGATCAGGAGCTGACTCCTGGAGATCACAAAAAATAATCAGTTCCATCAGATTCCACAACAGAGGTAGAATATGTGGCAACATATAAGGCAACAAATAAATTGTGTGGCTTAGGAAAATCTTTGAAGATTTGTAGGTAAAACAAGTACATTCGACTCCACTCATGATTGACAACACCTCTGAAATAAAGTTGACCAAGAACCCAAAGTTCCATGATCAAATGAAGTACATCAATACAAAATACCATCTAATTCGACATTGTGTTGAGGCCAAGGCAATCCATCTATGCCATTGTTCCACTAATGAGCAGATTGCAAACTTCTTCATCAAAGCACTTGGAAGAGAAAAGATTGAAAGATTCAAAAATGATGCTTGGACTCACCAACATCCCTTCAGATTAAGGGGGAGAATGTTGACACCTAATCACGGGGATTGGGTGAACAATTGTAAATAGTGTAAATAATAAATAATGGAAAAGGAAGAGTCATCAGGAGATGAAACCCAAGAGTCACTCCCTCTTGTATATAACTATGAGAAATCTAAGTGAATAAACAAATTTCATTTTGAGGAGTTACTCCCGGCCTGACAATGGTCATCCTTAAACCACCATAGATCGAGACCTCAAGTTCTCCCACCTTATACCTTCATTTTAGAGATCACATTCAACTAATTGTTGTTATGAATTATTGTATTTTTGTATTATAGATCTATTCTTGGACCCATATATACCCCTTCAGACTAAGGTGGGAATGTTGGATACCTAATTTGCTAAGGGTTATGGTGTGGAATGTGAAAGGTCATTGGAGTCTAAGAGACCACTTGGAATATGGAAACCAAGGGTTATTAGACAATGTATAAATGTATATCATTGTGAATAATAATGAATTCAACACTTATCTTAATATGTTGTCCATTATTTGTGTGTGTTTAACATGCAAAAAGATATTCATCATGAAAATTATTTGTTACAGGAGTATCATTATTATCAATTTGCATCTTGGAAAGGAAATCAAGAACTGTGTTTTCTTTTCCTGGCCTATCTAAAATGGTAATATTGAATTCCTGCAATAATAAAATCCATCTAGTAATTCTGCCATTAGTAATTGGTTTGTTCATATGATATTTGATAGCATAATGATATGTGTGAATAAAACTCCCATAACCAATGATAAAATGTCTAAAATTATTAACGACATGAACAACAACTAAAAACTCTTTTTCTGTAATGGTATAATTTAACTTTGCAAGAGTCAAATTTTTACTTATCTAGTATATAACATAAGGAGTTAAGTCTTTTTTCCCAATACAACTCCTGAAGTTGCATTTTAAGCATCAATATAAATATGAAATGGGATGAGCCAACTTGGTCCTCTTAAAATTGGTGCTTCAAAAATTTTATGTTTCAACAATTCAAACGCTTTTTGATAGTCACAATTCCAATGAAATTCACAATCCTTAGTGAGTAATTTGAAAAATGGTGAAGCTATATTTGTGAAGTCTTCTATAAATATTCTATAGGAACTTGTGAATTCGAGAAAACTTCTAACATCTCTTTGACATGTTGGTATTGAAATTTTGGAAATGACCTCAAATTTTGATGAATCCACTTTGTTTCTAGCACCTGAAATATGATGACCCAAAACAATTCCTCCATTAAACATTATAATTTTTTTTTTCATGACTCAATGAAATATTAGTTTCTTTACCTCTAACAAGAACTTTTTCCAATTTTTCCATAGCTTCTTCAAGAGTGTTCCCATAAACATTAGAATCATTCATATAAACTTCAACACAATCATGGATCAAGTTAGAATAAATACCTAATACTGCTCTTTGAAATGTAGCATGGGCATTACATAAACCAAAAGGAAGTACCCTGTAAGTATACATACCCCATGGACATGTAAAAGCTTTCATATCCTAATATTTATATGCAAGTTGAATCTAATTGTGTCCATTGAAACCATCAAGAAAATAGAAACATTTCTTCCCTGCTAGTGTATTTAACACTTAATCAATAAAGGGTAATGAGAAATGATATTTTATGGTTTCTTTATTTAATTCTCGATAATCTATGCATACTTTCCACTTGCCATTTTTCTTAGGCACAATAACCAAGGTTGAAACCCATTGACTATCCGAGATTGGGTAAATGAAAATTGCATTGAACAATTTTTTTAACTCTTCTTTAACAATCTTCCTCAGATTAAGATTCATCCTTCTCTGAGGTTGTCTTACTAGTTTGGCATTATCTTGTATATAAATATGATTGATTCCTTTCATATCAATATATTCCCATGCAAATGCAGAGGAGTATTTTGGTAGCATCTTTATTAATTGTTTCTTTTGAAACTCTTCCAAGTTATTATGAATGTTTAATGTCTTACCTGGTTAAATTTCTACCAAAGAATTGCCAAAATTTTCCATATAGTTTAATTATATCTTGGATTATTGAGATGAGAAATATTCAATTCCACTATCTTTTTGAAAACCGTTATCTAACATGTGCACATAGTAATTTTTCTCACAATATGAAGAAAAATCATGATTATTCATTAAATTCATTAATTAATCTTCCTCATCATTTTGTGAAATAGTTAAAACTAGTTGAATATCTTCAAAGTATTCATCATCATCTTCAATCCATATTTCGTTCTCTATTTCAGTTATTGCTCTTGCTGGTATATATAATGTGAACTTTTTAGTAGAATTTCCATAAAAAATGATCATATCACTAGATCTACAACTTATGAATGCATCAACTATAGCTAACCTTGGACTACCAAGAATCAATGGATGTCCTCCTATATTAGTTTTTGGAGTTAATATCATAAAATCAACAGGGCACTCCCATGAATCTAGGGATATTGATACATCTTCTAATATTTCCTCAAGTTTAATAATAGATCTATCTGCTAATTGCAATAAAGTAGGAGTATATTGAAGAATGGCTAATCCTAATTTATCCATATTACTCCTGGTCATAATGTTTATAGTTGCACCGAAGTCAATCAAAGTGTTTGGAATTTCAATACCATTGATATGAATATTTACAATGGGACTGCCTGGATCTAAGTATTTTTCAATTTTTGGTTTTTCCATCATATTGTTTGCAATTCTTACTACTAATTGTAATCTTTGAATACCTTTTAATTTTCTTCCAGATTTCTTGATACACAACTCCTTTAATGTTTTTGAAAATATAGGTATTTCCTTTATAGCTTGAAGTAATGGAATCTTGATGCAAACATTTTTCAATTCATCTAGCATGTTATAATTTGGTAAAATTATTTTCTTTATACCTTTAACAATTTGAAGTCTCTCAGGAAAGGGAGGAATTTGTAAGAAAATAGAGGTTTGTTCAGCTATAGGAATGGTAGGATTTGATTTTATTTTGTTGTCATCTAATTGCGTAGGAATATCTTCCTTTTGAGGAACCTTTTACTATTTAGGAGGTGTGTCCTTTTGAGGAGTTTTCTCCTCTTTATATTATTGAATGAAAACAGGGGGTATTTCCTTTTGCAAAACTCGACCAGATCTAAGTTGGACATCATTTAAATATAGAGGAACTATGATATTAGCTTGAAAATTTTAGGCTTCAACATTATAAATGGCTTGCCAAGTTGCTTTATTATTGGGATTGGGGAGTGGTGGTTGTGCAAGAAATTGATTTGATTTTTGGGAAATGAAGTGGATGGTAATTGAAGAGGTTGAGTTGTTAATTGAGGTACGAATCATGGCTGGACATGTTATGGAGGTTGGGGTGGAGAAAAATATTGAGGTTGGTAGTGAGGATATTTTTGGAAAGATTGAGGATACTGGGGATTTCTACCATAAGAGCCTTGCCATCGTTGTGTCCAAGATGGGTTTTGTGGTTGTCGTGGCCTAGTTTTCCATGCTATGTGTGTGTTCCAATTACTTTATTTATGTGTGTAATATTGAAATTGTGCATCAGGATCTTGTGCCATACTTGTTTGATGAGGTTGCCGAGGTCTTTTAGGAGCAACATAACATGGTTGTTATGTTTGACTTGTCCCAACTTCCTCTTGGTAAACAACTTTTAGTCCTAGTGTTGGAGGGTAGTCCTTTGTATCACGAGTCTCTGCACATAATTTTATTATTGAATTGAGACTTCTGTGATCCATATCAAATTTTTGAAGAATTCTTCGGCGAAAATCACATGGAGAAATTTTTGTCGACGCGTCTTGAACCAACCAGTGTGGTTCATCGTCAGGACAAGTTGAATGAGCAGATCTGGCTATGCACTTTAAATAGATAGGGCAGAATATCCATTGACTCAGATTATCAGGTCAAATCTAGCTGTTTTCTTTTTAGCTGAAATCTGAGTCAATGGATATTCTGCCCTATCTATTTAAAGTGCATAGCCAGACCTTCTCATTCAACTTGTCCTGACGATGAACCACACTGGTTGGTTCGAAATGCGTCGACAAAAAATTCTCCATGTGATTTTCGCCGAAGAATTCTTCACCTAATTTTATTTTCAATACTGTCGAAGGGATATTCTTGTAATGCATGTTTCTTTCTACATCTGGGATAGAAAATAGATAAAACAACATTTTCAACTTTTTTCTTGGTTTGTACTTTTAGAATATCAAGTTGGTCACTAAGATTTCTAAAAATATTAGTTTTAAAGTTATCAAAAAAATTACCAAGTTCTTCTCTACTTACTGTTCCTGATGTAGATTTACTTACTCTTGACATAACTAGATCTCTTGGATTCATGCCATATTTTGATTTTTCTCTTGAAATATGTTTGCACAATTCACAAATCTCTTGAAAAGATAATTGAGACACATATAATTTAACCATTAGGTTAAGAATATCAATCCATTCATCCCTTATGGATTTTAGTAAGAGAGTTTTTAATGTATCAGATCCTAAGTCATGCAATTTAACTCTTTTAACATTATAAGTAAATCTTCAAGGCTTTCATCTTATTTTTGAGTCATTTTGAAAACTTCTTCTCTAAAGTCATGATGTATGCAATAATATTTATATTTCTTTAAGAATATTTTTTTCATATCATCCCATGTCCTTATAGAATTGGTTCGTAGACCCATGAAACATTTAAGAGCCCCATCTTTTAAGGTGGCGAGAAATAATTTTAGTTTTTAGGTATCAAGTAAATAATCATAGGATCTACACAATACATAAAAATAAAACAAAAATGTTTTTGGATTCTTAGTTATCATACTGTGGAATTTAGGTGTTAGAAATACTTAGAAGGGGGAGGGGCGGGATGTGAATCAGTATTTCATTTCAATTAATCTTCAATTGCATATTTAGAGTTTTATACAAACTTTCCTTAAAGAAACTCACACGTGTACACACTTTTAATGAACACAACTAGCTTATATTCATATTACTTATCTTTTCACAATTTTCATCAATTATTAACTGAATATATGTAGTGGATCTATGCATATTCAACATTATTGAACATATGAGCATGTAAATCATAAGAGTATAACACATCAACACATCAATACATAGGGACACATAGATTTTTAGGTGGAAACCCAATTTGCGAGAAAACAATTGCTGCTATTATCTTTGTCTTCTTTCTTATTATAAATAAATCCTCCTACATCTTGCACTATTGTATACTCTTACCAGTGTGCAAAATCCTACTTGTAGGAGGCTACCACCTATAGTTTCTCTAGCTATGGCTAGGAGGAAGCTCCTACTCCATGAGATTTACCGACCACCACTGGAAGGATGCTACTACTCCCTCACTGAAGGCTTTGGCCCTCAACACCTCTATGGACCATGTTTCATAATATTTCACATTGGATCCACCTGAATCACGAAAACCCACAGGCCATGTTTCATCCAATTTTCAAATTGGACCCACAACCAACAATATGCTCAAATATTGAATACCAATAACCTCTCTGAAACCAAACACCCCTCTACAACCAAGTAACTAATCTATCTCAATACGATAAACATTCAATTCTTGCTCAACAAAACTATCAAATACCAAATGTCAACAAGTTAAGACATCCTTGAAAAATAACAACAAACAATATAAAATTCTCTCTATACCAATTCACTAGTAGTGTCACAATCAGATCAGAATATATATGTGATTGTTATAAAAAGTATCTATATATATACACACTTTTTATGCATAATACCCATGTACAAATCCCATATAATTAAATACCAAAGCCTCCCTACCAAACTATTATGTCTGTTCAAAGCAAACCTAATCTACCATCATCATATACATCAATCAATAGCAAAAAAAATTGTCAATTGTCCAGATCAAGTAGCAATATAAAAAATTTATTAACTCAGAATATGTATGCAACAGTTATGAAGTAAATCCGTGCATGTACGTGATATTTAAGAACACAAACTGCATACATATCTAAAAAAATCAATGCTAATGCAGTCTCTAAATGTACATTTGGATTTATCATTAACTCACACAACCATATCCCAACATACTTGTGACAATATGTAGAATTGGTAGCATCAAACTCAAACCAACCTTCATCAACTAGAGACATAACAACATTATCATGAACTCAACAAAATAATATCATATAGATCTCATAAATATCATCCATTCACTGAATCACTGTAAACAACTTCTGATCTATGCATCCATTTGTCCCTGCATAGTCACAATATTACATTCTTTGCATATTCAACCTCTCTATCAACCAATCAATTGAAAATCAAGAAAAGGAGGAAAAGTAATTCATACACACACTGTTAAAGTAATCTCTGCATACATATTGTCATAGATTTATGTAATCTTTACAGAAACCTTCATCTTACACAAATACTGATACACAATCATATTGATATGCAATCAATCCATAAAAAAATAATAGATCACACCTACAGTAACCAAATCAATCATGCATATCCATTCGATTTCCAATACACCTTTATATCTTTCAGGTCTAAGCCTCCTTACACCCTAGTGCACACCTATTCTAGATCAAATCACATGAATAACCCATCAAATGCACACGGTATTGTTCATTCTCCTTCTTTTGTTATAACTTATTTCCTTGCCAATACCACAGGAAAATCCCTTGGATTTGTTGGTAGGAATAGTAGTCGGAATCAAATGGATGTTGCCGACACAAAACCTTGGATACCATGGAAAATGTTCATGGTATTTTATGTGTGCTCACAAATCAGGAATCTCACTTTCAGAATGTATATGTGAGTTTATTGAAATAAAGTGTCATATGTACATGACTTTTCCACACAAGAGTAGTGTATATTTTGTAAACTTCAAATTCTTCGATCCATTTCAAATCCAATGTATGACTAAGCTACCAAAACTCTTCCTCACCCTCTGCATCACATGTACAAACATTCATATTACCTACAAAACTTCAACAAACCACTGTATATCCTCTGTAACCATCAAGACTCTTGAAACACCTATATAGTCATCATGCACATTCTCCATCCAAGATCTAGTTAGGGACATTAGTGCTTCACTCACTCATAATGTGACATAATGAGACAAGAATGTGTAACACAATCATGATGTTGACATCAAGGAAAACACATTAGCAATAATTCCAACAATGGATCAATCCTATTCTACTTAATGGCTTGAGATGATGGAGGCCTTCTTTGACTTCACATATGTTGCTGACGAGTCCCTTTTTTATGGAAAGTAATCAATGTGATATCATATGCTATTGTTGATAGATATTATGAAGAGACCCATGTTGTATTATGTCATATATGGAATATTCGATGTCAAAGGCATGTATACTATTGTTATAGCCTTATTGTTTTGGATAATCTATGTAAACTTGAGTTAATTGAGTCATTGGTTATAGGAGAAGTCATATGTACAGATGGATAACCGTGTATTTGCTTCATAAAGCCTTGTACTACACATGATTAGAAGGTCCAGTATATGCTCAGGGAGAGCATGGCCTGTATGAGAGGTCATGGTCATATATTGCAACTGAGTTATTTACTTCACACCAATAGATCAAATTTAAATTATTGTTCATTTTAGGGCGAGTACTTCTCTCATCTTGGTTCTACCCTATGCCCTTGATGTCAAAGGGGGAAAATGACTTAGTGTTTTGTAGGAGGTTGACATCAAGTTCAAATATGGGGAGATTATTGGCATTATGGATAATGTATTATCCTTGATGTCAAACTCATGGTTTTGTTACACATTCTTGTCACATTATGATTGAGTGCAAAACTAATGTGACTAACTAGATCATTGATGGAGAATGTGCTTAATGATTGTATAGGTGTTGCAAGAACCCTGATGGTTATAGAGGAGCTATAGTGGTTTTTTGAATGGTTGTAGCTAATATGAATTCCTGTACAGGTGATGCAGAGGATGAGGAAGTGATTTGGAAACTTAGTCACAGGTTAGATTTGAAATGGATTGAAGAATTTGAAGTTTACAAAATATACTCTACTCTTGTGTGGAAAAGTTGCATTCATACGCCACTTTCCTTCAATAAAGTCGTGTATACATCCTGGAATTTAAATTCCCGATTCGTGTGTGCATATCAAATACCATGAGCATTTTCCATGGTATTTTCCCGGGGTTTTGTGTCAACAAAGCCTATTTGATTCCGTCAACTATTCCCACCACAAATTTAAGTGATTTTCCTTTGGTATTGGAAAGGAAAAGAAGCTATCAAAGAAGGAGAATGAACAAAAGTGTGTGCATTCAGTGGGTTATTCATGTGTGATCTAATATGGAACAAGTGTGCACCAAAGCACATGGAGGCTCATATTTGAAAGATATGAAGGTGTATTGGAAATCTAATGGATATGCTTGATTGATTTGGTTATTGTAGGTGTGGTCTATTAATGTTTTATGGATTGATTGCAAATTAGTATGATTATGTATCAGTGTTTGTGTTTGGTGAGGGTTCATGCAAAGATTACAAAAATCTATGACAATATGTATGCAGATATTACTTTGACAATGTGTGTATGAATGACTTGTCCTCCTTTGCTTTATTTGCAGTTGATTGGTTGATAGAGAGGTTGAATATGCAAAGAATGTAATATTGTGACTATGCAAGGATAAATGGATGCATAGGTCAGAAGTTGTTTGTAGTGATTTAATGAATGTATGATATTTATGAGATATGCCATGGTAGTCTTTTGTTGAGTTCATGATAATGTTGCTATGTGTCTAATTGATTAAGGTTGTTGTTTTGAGTTTGATGCTACCAATTCTACATATTTTCACATGTTTGTTGGAATATGGTTGCATGAGTTAATGAGAAATCAAATTTTACATTCAGAGACTTCTTTGGCATTGATTTTATGAGATTTATATGTAGTTTGTGTTCTTGAATATCACATACATAAACATATCTGCTTCATAACAATCGCGTAGATATTTTGAGTTAATACGTTTTTATATTGCTGCTTGATCTCGATTATTGACATATGTTTTCGCTACTGATTGATGTATATGATGATGGTAGATGATGTTTTATTTGAATAAACCAAATAGCTTGGTAGAGAGGATTTGGTATTCAATGATATGAGATCTGTACGTGGGTATTATGCATAATGTGTGCGTATATACACAAATACCCTTTATGAAAATCACATATATATTTTGATCTAATTGTGATCCTGACAATGAATTGGTACATAAAGAATTCTGTATTGTTTGATGTCTTAACTTGTTGACATTTGGTATCTAACAGTTTTGTTGAGAAATAATTTATTGTTTATTGTATTAATTTAGATCAATGATTTGGTTGCAAAGGGGTGTTTGGTATCTTGGTATTTAGTTATACAATTTGAGAATATTTGTTTGATCAACATTTGGTTTCAGAGAGGCTATTGGTATTCTATGTTTGAGCATATTGTTGGTTGTGGGTCCAGTTTGGAAATTGGATGAAATGTGGCCTGCGACTTTGTGTTTGAGTGAAGTGGATAGTGTGAAATATTTTGAAACGTGGTCCACTGAGGTGCTGAGGGTTAGAACCATTAGTGTGGTAGTAGCAACTTCCTTCTGGTGGTGGCCGGTAAATCTTAGGGTGTAGGAGATTCCTTCCAGTTGGAGCTAGAGAAACCAAAGGTGGTAACCTCTTATAGGTAGGAACTTGCGCACTGGCAAGAGTTTTTTCCAGTGCAAGATGTAAGATGATTTATTTATAATAAGAAATAAGAAATAGATGAAAACAATAATGGTTTTCTCGCAAATTGGGTTTCCACCTAAAAATCATTGTGTCCCTATGTGTTGATGTGTTATACTCTTATGATTTATATGCTCATATGTTCAATGATGTTGAACATAATTAGATCCATTGCATAATATTCAATTAATAATTGATGAAAACTATGAAAATATAAGTAATCTGAATATACGTTGGTTGTGTTCATTAAAAGCACATACACACATGAGTTGCTTTAAGGAAAGTTGTGCATAAAATTATAAATGTGCAATTGAAGATTATAATTGAAATGAAATAATAATTCACCCCTATCCCCTCTTAGTATTTTTAGCATTGGGAATAATTGATAGAGAAATATCCTTCATAGTAGCAATGGTATCAATATCTTGAATAGGGAACCCAAAAGGATCCTCTTATTCATGAAAACCTCCATCATTTTCTCTTCCTCCTCTTTCACCTCGAACCCCTCTACCACCTCCTTGTGGTATTCTATCTCCTCCTTGTGGTATTCTACCTCCTCTACCTCCTCCAATTCTTGGTCTTTCCTCTCCATTATGTACTTTTCCTTCAACCATTGTAGATTCTTCAGAGCTTATATAGGGTTCCTCAACATGATTATTTTCAACTAGTTCCTCTTCCTCTAGTTCCTCTACTAATGGTTCTTCAGGAAAAGTTTCCCATTCTTCTTCTCCCTCTTCACTAGGTACTTCTAACTCTTGTCCAATGAGTTGTTTACCTGTTAAAGATAGGAAAATAACTCCTTCAGTTATAGATGTAGGTCCTTCTACCATAGCTTTTGTAGATGAAGTTGGTGATTCTCTAGGTTTAATTTCTGATATTTGTACCTCAGGGAGTCTCAATCTCCTTGAAAAAGATGGATTGTGAGTACTAGAAGATGGTGTGGCACTACATGGTCTAGCAATGGTGGCTGGTGATGTTAGAATTGAACTACGTCCCCTAACAAATCTACCCCTAGAATCTCATTCTCTATACATGCATCCTAAATGATTTTAATATGAGCTTTTAACTATGCATCTAAAGGATGAATTCAACTATTATGAAATTCAATTTGCGACAAATATGGTTAGGAAGAGCCCCAAAATCGGATGCGCAAGGTCTTAGCTTTCGTCTTGTTGGAAATACTGGGGGGGGTGAATCAGTATTCCTTTTCAATTTTTATTTTTACCAGTTAAAACATTTATATTTAGAACACAAAATGAACAATAGGCATAAATGAATTTATTAATATAATCATTACAATAAATCAGGTACAATATATATATATATATATAGGGCTCCAACCCTTGATGAAGACTCTAATCTTCAATCTCACATGCTCCAACCTGTTTCCAAGCACCAAATTGGTCTTTTGTGAGGCTCCAACCTCTAGGGAACCAACCCTATCTTCTCAAGGCACCAATCTTGTGTTTAGGAGCACCAACTCCAAGGACACAAATCCTTCCAATTCTGAGGCACCAACCCCAAGGGCTCTGACCCTATCTTGTCAAGGCACCTACCTTGTTTGTTCGAGGCTCCAACCTTCAAGGCACCAACCCTCTGGGCTCCAACCCACTGCTATATTTTTTCTAGATATGTTTGATAGTAATTCTCTGCTCCCAAAATATTCTTCACTGACTTTTGTCAATCTACAGCTTCACTGCTACATTAATGACAACCTTGTCTCATAGAAGGTATCACCATTGCTCTTCATTATACCCAAGAAAAATCTCCAAGTCACATCATGATGACTAATACATCATGGTCTTCAATAGTCTCCACACAACTTCAATGTGTCTACAATGAACTGCACCGAGCTCTGCACAAAAACAACTCTCTGTTTCAAGCCTCTGTTCTCACTGTCACGGTAAATGCTTCAGGAGTGACTACTTCAGGAGTAACTGCTTCAGCAGTGACTTATTTAGAGGAGTGACTATCGTGGTTTCATATTGTGTGTTCAATTAAATACAACCCTATTCATACTCATATAATCTTTAGATTTGTAGAGCGTCCTTTTGAATTGTTATCTGAATCACTATCAAACACAGGTCTGAGCTTTTCAATAAATAACCCAGTAAATAGAATGTTTGACCTTCGGCTTCCTTCTTCTTCTGCTGGACCTTCATCTTCCTTCTTCTGTCGCTTGAACTTCAGCTTCCACTTTCGTTCGCTCAAGCTTTGGCTTCCTCTTTTATCACTTGAGCTTCAGCTTCCACTTTCGTTCGCTCGACCTTTGGATTCCTCTTTTGTTTGCTCAATCTTTGGCTTCCTTTCTTATGATGATTCATGTTCACGAGTTGTGAACTTCTTTATGCTCTATTTTTGTGCCCGAGGTAGATACTCAGAACCAAAGCATTTTAACTCATTTTTATATGAGTTTCACTAATGACCAAAGGACACATCTATTGGAGGGAGACCGACTTGTATATTAAAAATATATATCGGAGAGTCTTTTATTCATAGACTTGATTATTCACGGAAATCGATATAAGAGCTTCTATACCCACATGGAGGTCCCACATGCCACATCATCACCTTTAATCACAATCGCAACTTCATGAAAAATCGGAGTTATTCCTAAGACTCCTCGATATGCGATAAATACAAATCGGAAGTGTTTACATTAGTGGGTTTCAAACAAAGACCCGACAAATCACCAAGCAATGCTTTAACGTAGAACCCGCCAATGAACGCCGATCCCACTTGAATGCACAAGACTAGAACCCAAATAAAATAAACCCATGTCCATAAACTTCTTGGGTCCACTTAGTCCCAAGTATCATCAGATTAATTCTCCACCGTTGATCTCATCATTAATCTGACGATTGTTGATCCACCCAATCAACAAACCCAATCGCTGATCCTCCATTGTTTCATCAAGGCATGCTGGATTGAATGGTTCACAATGATATCGGCCAGGGAACTTGCGTGACACTTAACCGCCCTAACAGAGCCGATAAGGATTATAAATCCTTGATCTATAAAAGTTCAGGTCCATTTTGAGATTTAACGTCCAATCACTTTATGACCTGATATCCATTGGATATACAAGGTCATCAAATCTATGGCTTGCGGGTCTTCAACTAGCACACGAGTTAAAAATAGAGATCGGCGACTAGGATTTAGCGCGGGTCTTCAGCCGCGATCAAAACATCCGTACACTCCTAACCTCCGCTCTTCCGATAGCTGTTGCTCCTGTGACTTCTCTTCACTCTTCTGCTCTTCCGATAGTTGTTGCTTATGTGGCTTATCTTCCTGTGACCTCTTATAACTCTGTTTATGCTCCTCCACTTTTTTCTTCCTACCAATTCTTCTTAGGCATATATTACATGCGATACTTCTGATATGGCTCCTCTGATGTTTTCTTCTTTACTCCTCTGTTATCGTTGTTGCTCTTTGTTCTTTCGATAACACTTACCCTTGGTCATATGGGATAAATTTCTTCTCTTGCTCCGATGACTTGCTTCTTTGATGGCTTTCGATAAACTCTTCATCTTACTCTTTGGCTTCTTGCTCCTGTTGCTTCATGAATCTACTGCTTCTATTCTGTCTGTATATGTGTATATATATATATATATATTCAATCCACTTGGGTCCTCCATCTCATCATATCATCATATATCAAACTTTCATCGCTATGAGCATTATGATCAATGGGCATCAATGGGAAATCAAGTATCAAAGAGTTTGCCATCACAAACACTGCTATATTGACATTAATGACAACCTAGATTAATGATCTCCCCCTTTGTCATTGATGGCAATATTCTTCTTTTCTTCCCCTTTGACATCAATGGCAAGGAGTGCATAAGGACTCCCCCTATCAAACTGCTTCTGTTCTTTATGAATAA
Organism: Pinus tabuliformis; assembly: GCA_031772625.1. Taxonomy (NCBI): domain Eukaryota; kingdom Viridiplantae; phylum Streptophyta; class Pinopsida; order Pinales; family Pinaceae; genus Pinus; species Pinus tabuliformis. The sequence goes on along the minus strand of CM062819.1, from coordinate 1,639,928,109 downwards.
TAGATCTACATGGGTAAGTTACTCTCCCTGTTGTGGTGCTCTTATTTTTACTCAAGATAGAAGGATTGTTGCCTCATCATCAGCTAGCACATTATCCCTTCTTTATGTCTCAAAAAACAATTTATCATGACTTCAACAATTCTTAAATATGCTCCATTTCAATGCTTCCAAATAGACTCCAAATAGCCATACACCAAATGTTCAAGTCCAAGTTTTTATGCTTCTGCAATCCGAATTTTGTTGTATTCACAGTTAGAATTAAGGAGTCTTTATAGTCTAAATCAGGAGAAGATGCCACTGAAATTGCTATCTTTCTTCATATCAAAGTTCCTTTGTATATCTGTGCTTCTCCTTAAGTCACTAAGCTATATTCGACTGCACAACATTCTCCTTTCTATAGTCCTTTTGATGAGCCATATTTTCCTTGTGTTCTTGTAAAAGCCTCTACAAGTTATCTCCACTAGCAGATTTTGATATCTAATCTGTGACTATCTTTTAAATTCTTTTTACTGATAGGCATCTTTTTGCAATGATTCAATTTTGTTAGATGCTGCCAACTGCTCTTACTTCAAGCTCCATTCACAGATGTATCTGTTTGTTTGAAGGTTGCCTCTATTTGTGTTCATAATTTACCTGTTCTCACATCAAATCCCTAATTTGAGACATTTAACATTTGTAATAACAACAACATAGTTATTTTACCTATTTATCTAGCATTGGATGGCCTTCTCTACTGTGCCAATTTATCCTTAGTGATCAAGTGGAAAAACATCTTCAACAACAATCCAAAGAATGGTTACAAGATCATGTTCTTCAATGTAGTGCTCCTGAGAAATGATATTTATCAAATAATGATTGTTAATATGCTCATCAAGGATTTAATAAGGACCCTTTCACGAATAGCTTCTGCAATAATGATCAAGAATCACAAGCTCCCCCTTACTCTATACATGGTCTCTTTTTGGCAGAACCCCATCATCAAACACTCGAAATATCAAGAATATCTTCATCAAGTCAACAACATTTGTTGTTGGCTGGAGAGCTTAGGAGATTTTCAGATTGTATTTTCTTTCTTCTCAATACTTGTATAACCTTCTTTTCTGGCATAGTTCTAGCTTGAGAAGTTGCCCAAATCAAGTTACAATTATGTTCCATATGACCAATGTTATGACACTTGAAGCACTCTATGTCGTTCTTGAATAAGAATTCATGACTTCTTCTTGCAAAATTGTTTCTCGGAGATTGACAGGGACCATTATATTTATCTTTGTGATATGCCCTACAATATTTTTCCATGTGTCCAAAGTTTGTACAAGAATAACAATAACCAAGAAATAAACTTTGGTACATGGGGGATGGAGATTTCCTTGATGTACATCTGAAGCCTTTCTACCTTGAGATCCTTTGATTATAACCATTTCTTCTTGCATCCTTGACATCATCTGCATTTCTTCTTAGAATGAGATTTCCTTCATTACTTTTTTGACTCTTATCCTTGCGTTTGCTGGATCTGGGAGCATCAACATTTCTTTATGGCTTCCTCACATCCTTTTTGTTTGAAGTATTGTCACCGTTGTTTGAGGATTCACCTTCATAGCCAAGACCTGATTTATCAAACGAAGATCTTTGATGGCTGAGCATGTCATCCAAGGCTTGAGAGCTCTTCAAGATTTTGTCCATCCCTTCAACCTTTTTCCTGATGGAGACAATCTCTTCTTCCAATCTTTCACAATCATTATTCTTCCTAGCAAGTTGTTTCTCAGTTTCTTCCTTAATACGAGTAGCTTCATTTGCTTATATTTTAAGGGAAATGGTATATGACTTCATTTTGAATGTTTCTTCATTTTCTTTTGCTAGACTGCTCTCCATTTATTCCTTTATCCTTGTTACTTTACATGTTTCAACCTTGAGAAGGTTGAGGTTGGATTTTAGTTTGAATATCTCTTCATCCTTTTCTTTTAGTTGGTATATCATGGTATTTCTCTCCTTTTTTGCTTCATCAACCTATCCTTATATGATTACCAATGCTTCCATTGTCTTCTCAGCTCCTTGTGCTAACTTTATTGCTTCTTATAGTTGAGATTTGAGAGAGAAGACCTCTACCTTGTCCTGGCCAATCCCTTCTTCAAGTTTTTCAAGCTCTTGCACCTTTGTTCAATTTGACTTGACAAGATATCTTCTCGTTTCTTTGCCTTATCCAATTGATTTTTCATGGATATGACTTCTTCATGATGCTTTCTTTTGTTTTGATGAAATTCCTTCTTAAGCTTGGTAAGCTCTTCATCCCTTTCTTGTACTTGAAGCTTGACAAAGTCAACTTTCTTCCTTGTTTCATCTTGGTCACTAGCTAGTGCTTTCTTATTAAGTTCCTCATTTTCCTTTTTCAAATTGATAATATCTTCCATGGTAGCCATAAGTTTAGTGAGGAGATATTCTTCAAAATATTTTTCATTCTCTTCATCTTTTAGGTCTTCTTTAGCCTTGATATCATCATTCTCATTTTCAGCTTCTATGATAGGTTCTGTATTTCCTTCTTGGTTTCCATCATCTTCTTGACTAGTGGTCATGGTCAATGCTCCTTTTGAATGAAGGTCATGAAGTTTTTCCCATATACCCTTCACTGAAGAAAATTTTCCTAAATTGTTCTTTATAGAATCTGGTAGCCCATTCAAGATTGCCTTCATTGCTTTTGCATTGTACTCCTTGGATTCTCCATCCATCATGCTATCAAAAATCACTGATTTCCAGATTTCATTGCCTTGAGTCTTAAGGAAATTCCTCATTCTTGCTTCCCATATATCAAAGTTTTCATTGAACCATGGAGCCTTCACAAATTGATTGACTTATATTTCAGTGGTAGAGGGCGACACATCTTTAGGAGGATTGGAGACTTTCCCATATATCAAAGTTTTCATTGAACCATGGAGCCTTCGCAAATTGATTGACTTCTATTTCAGTGGTAGAGGGAGACACATCTTTAGGAGGATTGGAGACTTTGTTCCTTGGCTTTTCCATTTGTGTTCTAATGATCAACCTTCAAGCTGTTATGCTTTGAGTGAAGGTACTGGCTCTGATACCAATTATTGGAAATACTGGGGGGGGGGGTGAATCAGTATTCCTTTTCAATTGTTATTTTTACCAGTTAAATCATTTATATTTAGAACACAAAATGAACAATAAGAATAAATGTTTTTATTATTATAATCTTTACAATAAATCAGGTACAATATATATATATTTGGCTCAAACCCTTGATGAAGACACCGATCTTCAAACTCATAGGCTCAAACCTATTGCCAAGCACTTGATCTCTTGTGAGGCTCCAACCTCTAGGGCACTAACCCTATCTTCTCAAGGCAACAACCTTGTGTTTATGAGCACCAAATCCAAGGACACCAATCCTTCCAATTCTGAGGGACCAACCTCAAGGACTCCAACCCTATCTTGTCAAGGCACCTACCTTGTTTGTTCGAGGCTCCAACCTTCAGGGCTCCAACCCACTGTTATATTTTGTCTAGATATGTTTGATAGTAATTCTCTGCTCCCAAAATCTTCTTCACTGACTTCTGTCAATCTACAGCTTCACTGCTACATTAATGACAACCTTGTCTCATAGAAGGTATCACCATTACTCTTCATTATACCCAAGAAAAATTTCCAAGTCACATCATGATGATTAATACATCATGGTATTCAATAGTCTCCACACAACTTCAATGTGTCTACAATGAGCTGCATTGAGTTCTGCACAAAAACAACTCTTTGTTTCAAGCCTCTGTTCTCATTGTCACGGTAAATGCTTCAGGAGTGACTGCTTCGGTAGTAACTGCTTCAAGAGTGACTTCTTTAAAGGAGTGAATGTCATGGTTTCATATCGTGTGTTCAATTAAAGACAACCCTGTTCATGCTCAAATAATCTTTAGATCTGTAGAGAGTCATTTTGTACTATTATCTGAATCACTATCAAACACAAGTCTGAGCTTTTCAATAAATAACCCAGTCAATATAATGTTCAACCTTTGGTTTCCTTCTTCTTCTGCTAGACCTTCGGCTTCCTTCTTCTGTCACTTGACCTTCGGCTTCCACTTTCATTCGCTCGACCTTTGGCTTCCTCTTCTGTCACTTGACCTTTGGCTTCCACTTTCGTTCGCTCGACCTTTGGCTTCCTCTTTTGTTCACTCGACCTTTGTCTTCCTTTCTTATGCTGATTCACGTTCACGAGTTGTGAACTTCTTTATGCTCTATTTTTGTGCCAGAGGTAGATACTCAGAATTGAAGAGTTTTAACTCATTTTTATACGAGTTTCACCAATGACCAAAGGAGACGTCTATTGGAGGGAGGCCAACTTGTATACTAAAAATATATATTGGAGAGTCTTTTATCCATAGACTTGATTATTCATGGAAATCCATACAAGAGCTGCTATACCCACATGGAGGTCCCACATGCCATGTCATCACCTTTAATCGCAATCTCAACTTTATGAAAAATCAGAGTTATTCCTGAGACTCCTCGATATGCGATAAATACAAATCGGAAGTGTTTACATTGGTGGGTTTCAAACAAAGACCCAACTAATCACCAAGCATTGCTTTAACACAGAACCTGCCAACAAATGTTGATCCCACCTGAATGCACAAGACCGAACCCCAAATAAAATAAACCTATGTCCAGAAACTTCTCGGGTCCACTTAGTCCCAAGTCTTATCAGATTAATTCTCCACCATTTGATTAAGGCAGGTTGGATCCAATGGTTCACAATGATATCGGCTAGAGAACTTGCATGACACTTAACTGCCCTTACGGAGCCGATAAGGATTATAAATCCTTGATCTATAAAAGTTCGGGTCCGTTTTGAGATTTAATGTTCGATCACTTTATGACCCGATATCCATTGGATATACGAGGTCATCAAATCTACGGCCTGCGGGTCTTCAAATAGCACACGGGTTAAAAACATAGATCGATGACTAGGATTTCGCGCAGGATGAGATTTACGACTAGGATTTAGTGCAGGCCTTCAGTCGTAATCAAAGCATCTGTAGACTCCTAACCTTCACTCTTTCGATAGTTGTTGCTCCTGTGACTTCTGTTCACTCTTCTGCTCTTCCGATAGTTGTTGCTCTTATGGCTTATCTTCCTGTGACCTCTTATAACTCTGTTTATGCTCCTCCACTATTTTCTTCCTATTGGTTCTTCTTGGGCATATATTACATGCGATACTTCTGATATGGCTCCTTCGATTTTTTCTTCTTTACTCTGTTATCACTGTTGCACTTTGTTCTTTCGATAACACTTACCCTTGGGAATATTCGATAACCTACTTCTCTTGCTCCGATGACTTGATTCTTTGATGGCTTTTGATAAAATCCTCATCTTACTCTTTGGCTTCACGATGGCTTCTCCTCTTTGGCTTCTTGCTCCTGTTGCTTCACAGATCTGCTGCTGCTATTTTGCCTGTATATATCTATATATATATATATATATATATATATATATATATATATATATATATATATATATATATATATATATTCAATCCACTTGGGTCCTCCATCTCATAATATCATCATATATCAAACTTTCATCACTATGAGAATTATGATCAATGGGCATCAATGGGCAATCATGTATCAAAGAATTTTCCATCACAAACACTGCTATATTGACATAAATGACAACCTAGATTAACATATCTTACCACTCCTGCTAAACATAGTTGTGTAAATATAAGCACATCCTAAATTAAAAGTGAACACCTATGTATAATTCCCTGACAATGGCACAAAAAAGTTGGGTAATTTAATTGTTGGTTACATTACTTGCATTAAATTATCAATTCAGTGTTCATGTTCTTGCAAAGTATAATTGCACTATACATGATAGGTTATCAAGTTTCAATTGAAAAGGAAATTAAATTATGGACAATATTGTAAAGTTAAAATGAAACCTACTCATGAAAATATCTAATTGAGTGCACACATGTTCTTTCTCAAATACTATTAAATAAATTATTGAATTTAGAGCTTGAACAGTAAAGTAATTCAATACAAATATATTCTAGTTATATACTATGAAATCTTTGAAATTCTATTCTATTGAACAAGAAATGAAACTTATTCTATTGGGATTTGAAAATAAATCTAGTCTATTGAACTTTGAAAGCAAATCTAATATATTGTGCTTTTTAAAACAAATCTAATATATTGAACTTTGAAATAAATTTACTCTATTGAACTTGAAATTAAACCTAATCTATTAGAATTTGAAAATGAATCTAATCTACGAAAATAAATTCAACTCTATTCTATAGAATCAATAAAATCTTATTCTAAAACAAGAAGGAAGCGATTGAAATTAAATTGGAGAAATCATGTTGAGATTACTGATGTGTGCAAATCAATTAAAGTCAATCAAAAGTAAAATATTTATAAATTTGAGACTAATCGATTTAAAGAACAATGAAATAAATGTTTTTGGTTGTTTTTGGCTTTTCTCAAGTGCTTGACTTGTGGAAGATAAATGAAAACATATGAGCAATAGGAAAGATAAAATCTAAGTTATAAAAATAATGCATTAATCTAAATATATGCAAGACAAAGAATCAATTTAAGTGCAATAAAAAGTAAATCATAAATAAATAAAATGAAAAGCATCTATACTATTGAACTCACACTTTTGCAGGGGGGCCTCCTGAGATGTATGAGGTGATGGAAACTTTATATCACGATAGTAAAATCACCAACAAGGATTATAACGACACCATAATAGAGGTTTGTATTAATTGCAATGCATAAACATAGTTCTATTCACAACAATAAGTATTCAAAATATATTAACTTTTGAACAGTCTTTTGCTTCCAGGTGAAGCGTTTCTATAGAGTATCAAATTAAAAAACTTTGAGAATTCATTTCCTTATAAATAGAACTCGAATCCTAATAACTAGAACTTGAACTAACATTTCTGTTTTATGACTAGAATAGGAGTCCTTCTTCTCACACTTCATTACTGAAGGACAAAATTGTGAGAAGACACATCATCCGTTTCAACTTTATCTTCATATCTCACTTTCTTGATGATAACCCTCACTCGCTTGATTATAGAACCAATTTCCTTAATATTCTCTATGATACAGGTGTGCCATGGCTACTTTGATCATAAGTTTGACTCATAAGATGTGGTGAACTTGTGAACCTCCACTTGTGGCTAATAGGTGGATCCTCATCTTCGAAACATTTGGCAGCTTCCCATCTGCTTTGGATGATTTTAACACATGTGAACCTATACGATCTTCAATTCAACTGCAGAATGTTAGGAGAGATACAAAATATGCACAATTTGGTAGCTATTGTCTAACCAAACCAATTTCACAAAGTAAAACATATAGACTTGAGTTGATAATGAAAATTTACCTTATCAATGTATTTGCATGTCCCAGATGACTCTTAACCCATGGAGAATATGAAATGGAATGGGAATAAGTGACAAAATAAGTGAAAAATGAAAGATAAATTGTCAAAAAGAGGACAAATTTGGAAGCTCAACAATTTCAAGGGTGGCTCTTAGTGCATCTAGCGAAACATATGGCTAATTTCCTTTATGCCTCCTCTTGTTTTTCTTAATCTGCAATGTGTTCACCTGCAAGACAAAAGTATGTAAGGTTTCACTTTTAAAATCCTTCAACACACCTCCTATTTCGTTCTTAATGACTGAAGTAAAAGATGAAGGAATTACCAACCCTGATTTGATCTACCTCTTTTCTTGTATCTCTTGAGTGGTTTTTGAAGACTGTTTTAATGTATTAATAATTGAGCTAATAAATATATCCATTGGAAAACATATTGAGGGTATCCATCAACTCTTCTCTGACCCCTTGGAGCAAGACTAACTTCAATGAATCTGGATTAAGGGTGTAGTTAGACCTCCTGTAGCTCAGATAAAATATTTCTTCAAAGTATTCTAGTGATTCATCTGGCCCTTGAGCCATTCTAAATATTTTCTCCCTTATATCTCTTTCTCTACAATAGCCCTTGTATTTGGTGTTGAATGCCTATTGCATTCAGCCCTTTGTAGTAATGCTTGCCCCTTCTAAACTCATGATCCAACACAAGGTTGTGTCCTTGAGGGTAGAAGGAAACAATTTGAGTTTCTGCTCATCGGATGTATAATCATATATCCTATAGGATACAAAACATTAAAACATGAAGGTTTCAAGGTCCTCATAAGTCATTCCATGCAAGTGTGGAGTAGTGGGGATGATATTTTTCATTTTAGTTTCTCCATTTGTCTCCCTGATAGGAAAGGATCCAGGTTGTCTATTTCTAGCCATATTCCTAGTAGGTTATGGGGGTTCTTATCCTCCTATAGGCTCCTCAAAAATATATATTTTCTCACCTAAGAAGGCCTCTATATACCCTGTAGACAAAGTGGAAGGCCCACAATCAGCTAGTGAAGGCTGCTTGTTTTTAGGAGTGAAGGTTTTAGGTAGGAACTTCCATGAATTAACCCTAACTCTATAAGGCATGAAATAAATGATTTATTTTATTTTGTTTTATAAATAGAAATTTTGATGAATTTTTTTTGTGTTTTTTTCTTCAAGTAATGAAATGAAAATGAATCATCTTAGAGGAGAAAGTAGTACTTACTTTGACACCTCCCCGGAAACGGCACCAAAAAGTGATAACCCTTAGTATTACAACAAGAATGTTGAAACTCTCGAGGGTTTCAACTTTAATTATCAACCTGGGGTCCATACAAATTAAGAGGTATTGGCACTATATTGACATCAAGCAATGCATTCTACTTAGGTTGATTTGATGTAGCTTAAGAGAAGTTAAAATGCACAGAGACCACTAGGCTACAGGAAATGCTAAAAAAATTCAATGACTAGTAAATAGATCTATTATAACATGTAGGAAAGCGAACAACTAAAAGGAATCCTATTATATTGTAGAAAATTACATGGCAGAAAGTAAACTCTAATCTAATTGCAAGAACATAAATGAAAAGAAGCAATTCTACCTTGTTTTACAGAAAGTAAATCTATGCTATTGCAAAAAAGTAAATGACTGAAATAAACCTATTCTACTGTAAGAAAAAAAAGGCAAACACTTCAAGAATGATGGAGGAAAATCAATCCTACTTTATGGTGCATGCTAAATCAATTATGCAGCTGAAAGGTGACATACAAAACAAACACTAATTGCAGAAAGAAAGTTGCAACTACTAGGTTAAATTTCCTAAGGGGTCTCTAAACCTATCAAATTGATCTCTGGGGTCTAATGGATGTTCAAAAATGACGAGGAATGATAAACAAGCTTCTGGTGCAAATATGAGGACGTTCTAAGGGAATCTACATATTGTTACAAGATGACCCTATTTCATTATAGGAAACATCCAAGAGAAAATTTATGAGGTCTAGATATGGTTTGAAGAGTGGAGAAGGCAGGTAAAGGTTGTGTAAGGGAATGATAGGTCCTTTCCAACCACATGTATTCCCAATGGATAAGCTTATACAAATAAGAAACAAAATTGGGGGTTTCATGTAGCTCGATTAGGCAAAATTTAGCTTGCTGGAAGTTTCCAGATATGTAAAACAGTGGGTGAAAATTTGATTTTGTCAGTGAACTAAATGCAAAAAAATATACTAACTTTTCTTATGAAACAATACCATCTATGTAAAAGCAAAGTACATGGTTAAAAAGAAAGGTCTATAAACAAATGATAAACTACTAATGTGTAGGGAAGTAAAATGATGGAAAGGATGAGTTGAACTCTAAATAAATATTACTACTGTATAAAAGAAACTATTTTTGTGTTTATCAGGACAAGGTACATAAAAAAACTTGGAAAAGAGATTACTCATATACCCTGCAATGAAAATATTTTTTTAGAGATGAGATTTGCATAAAATCATAACTAAACTAAATGCATGGAAATAAAAGTACAAGAAGTGGGCTTGAGCACCTAGGTTGTGCCCTAACCCAAGGAGACACAGATCCTTTAGAAGAAGATCATATTGAGAACAAACAAGTGCTTTTCATTAATCTTCAAAAGTTCTCATACATGAAACATGAAAAACTAAAATAATAGGAAACAGCTTTTCTCTAATGTTGACTATCTTCCTATAGAGTTTTGAATCCCTCCTGGGTTTCTAAGGCCCCTTATTTATACAAAAGATGCTTGAAGGGTAGTCTCCTTAAAGCGAGAACTATGCCCATCCAAAATACCTAAAAATGTGGATTTGGTTACCTGGTGTCCTTGCAACTATAGAGAGGTAGTAAATGTCCTTAACCTAGTCAAGTTGTGATTAGCCTTCAACTCGGAACAAAGCCCATAATGTTATCTTTCTAGATTCTTTCGTGATCTTTTAAGATATCCTCAATATCCTACATATTTAATGCATTAGCTAGACAAGATAAATAAATTATATCTTAACCCTCCTAAGAACATATTAAAGTTGAAAAATACATTATCAAGTGAAAAATGAAAGGCTAAATATGCTTAAGTAGGGTTAGATGGGATTTAAATTATACTTATTTGGGAGGCCCATCAGATGATCATCCAGATCATGAAGAAACCGTTATTCTTTAATTTCTTCCTCTATCGATGATCCCTCTAATGGAAGGTCAACTTCTAAAGCATTTGGTTGTACTGGATCAAAAGGACCAACAAAATCACCTCTACATCTTTAGGGTGAAGGATTAGTTTTTGCAAGCGAAAGGCCATAAAGCCTCCTATATCAATGAACTAGTCAATCATTCATTGTTGAAAAATGGAAATAAAAAAGGACAGACAATCTAAGGTAAGCTAGGATCACAAAGTACTCAACTAAAAATATCCTAAATATATCAAGCAAGCAAATTACTTTCAAGTATTTGCTCTAGGTGATTAGGACCAAATACCAAAATACAATAAAGTGGATAAGGGGCCTTCCAAAGGAAATCATGGTATGATGATGGACCATGTTCTACTAGCAAAGGCAACAAAAATAGTTACACCTGTTGAAAAGTAATTAGGTTTGATCTTCATATTGACATGTGTAATTGTGATTTTATGTAATTGATGAAAATAGGACAAATAAAATTATTATTGTAATGCTTGTCTCATGTGTTTAATGAAAAATAAATTTTATTTTTAGTAATGGCTCCCATTGTGAACCTTTAGGATTGGTCATAAAGTAAAATAGGGTCAATGTCATGAAGGACCCTTCTTGGGCATGATACAATTGTATATAAGTCAATAAAAGTGTAAACTAACCATCCAAGCTAAGCACTAACATTCTCCTACAAGTTGGCTTCAAAGAAATAAAAGTATCTCCTCAAAGGACTTGTCGGATCACTTACTGTCATGTCGACTTATATACATGAACATACAACTATAAATAGTCGGCTCATATTCCCTTTCAACACAAAAAATTTCAGAGCAGAATTTCGGAGATTACAGTCTGAAATTTGAGGTAAAAAAAGAAGTTTGAAGTGTGAGGTACAATAGGAAGTCTGAAGTTTGCAAGTAATACGAAGGTGATAAGGTCTGAAGCAAAATGTGCATCAAGTACAACAAAGTACAACAAAGGAAAGAGGAGTATAATCTTAGATCCCCTCTGATTTGTTTTTGGGTTTATATTAATCTCCACTGAGCCTACTTACAACTGACAAAGAATACACCGAGTTTACTTATAGTAGAAAAGAGGAGCACTATCATATTACCTCCACCGAGTTTACCTACAACAGAAGAAGAGGAGAACATTCTAAGTTTTCTTGCAATAGAAGGAACGCTAAAACAAGAAGGTACAATCTTGAAAAAAGGTCAAGATAAGAAGAAGGTCAAGTATAGAAGGAAGGATGAAGGTTTGAAACTGAAGAAGGTCGAAGAAGAAGAGGAGCTGAGAAAAGGAAAAAGAAAAGAAGGTTGATTGTCGTTGTCAAAGGATCTTATCAAGAGAAATTCTATCTTGGTCATGGAGTGGAAACTAGGTCAAGGGGCTTGGTCTTGGTATTCATCAATTGGAATCTCTATAAGAAGAAGAATTTGTTGGGTTTTTCTCTCAAAGAGTGAGAGGTTTTGGCCCTGAATGATAGCCTATATTCTGTGTCCCTTGTCTCTTTATGGTTTATGCATTGGTGGTTGTTTGATGATGAAGAACAATGATAACCTAAGATAAAAGAAGATCCTAATCTAAAGAAGTAAAAAACACTCACAAGAAATTAGTAATAGAAGAGAAATCTCTTAATATCTATCACCTAGATTTCTCAAAATGGTATTATAGCTAAGGTGACTAAGTCAAGGAAGGACATCTTATCAAGGGATACACAAGGACCAATTCTCAAGGAAAGCATCAAAGAAAATATCATCTTAAAGTCAAGACCCTATATCAAAGAAGACTACAAAGGAGTATTGGGATCATCATCAAGAGGGAGAAGGCCAAAACTCTACACCTACTCAAGTTAAAGTGTTTTGAAGTCTATTCATCCAAAGGAAGCTAGATCGAAAGGTGGTGTCATTCCACTCTCTATGGGATCAAGGATCATTCTTGAAGAAAATTACCTTCATCAAGGAGAAATTTTCTATCCTCTATATCATCATCAACATAAAAGAAGCAACAAGGAGAAAGGAGCATCTTATCAAGTAAGTATATGCCCTTATCTAAATCTGTCAAAATGTCTTTTTTCAAGGAAATCAATAAATTGGTTGGGGCTTCAAACTATCTTGAATGGAAGAAAATGATATATCTAAATATCTTTGAAAATGAGGTCATGGATCATGTCAAAGGATTTATCACAAAACCAGGAGAGGAAGATTCTCAAGCTCTTGCTAAGTATATGAAAGGCTAAGTCAGGGCTCAAAATATTCTCATAGAATCCATCAAGGATCCCCTCATCCCATATGTATCTAAAATCATAATGTCAAAAGAAATCTATGACAAACTGGTAAATTTGTATTCCATAAGCATTACTGGAGAAGCCATCTCATTAAGGCAAGAAATCTACAAGCTGAAGATGTCTAAGGAAGATGGAATAGCCTCATACTTTATGAGGATATCTGAGATCCATATCAACTACAAGAACTGGGAGAAGTCATGCCTGATAATGAAATGACTACAATGGTATTAAATGCACTACCAGAGGAATGGGGTAACTTTACTTCAAGTATATATGGGAGGAAATAAGCTACTCCATTCCAAGATCTATGGTCTTTATGCAAGATTGAAGAATCTAGACTAAAAGCCAAATCTAATGTGGGAGCAATGAGCAAAATCAAGACTATGCTGTAATGACAAGAAGAAAGGGACAATTTGGAAGGTTTGGTCCTCAGAAAAAGAAAAATAACATGGCAAAAATCCAATGATATGGGTGTCAAGAATATGGATACTACAAAAGAGATTGTCCTAAGCTTAATAAGGACAATAACAAAAGAGGAAGAGTGTTGGGTCCCTATAATGCTAGTAATTACCCCATTACTATTGTAGTTGCATCCCTTATTAATATTGTTGTGCCCCTATTATCCCCATATTGTTATTATTGTGCCCCATAGAATCCCTCTATTATTATTTTTATGACTTTATATTATTATTGTTAGGTCAGCTGGGTTATATTGTGACTCCTTAGACTCCTATATATAGAAAGGAGGTTTTGTCATTTGAATCATTAAAGAATTGTTCATTTATGTAATGTAAAGGAGGTTTCCCCCTCAAAGAGGCTAAATTCTAAGGCGTTGATCTATCTTTTCTATCTTTTCTTGAGCTGGTTTCATAACATTTGGTATCAGAGCTTTGGATTCTAGGGTTTCGCTGCTCCAAACAGGTCATCGTGGCATTTTCGCTATAACTTTTGTTTTTGCGATGTTTCAAAAGTTGAAAAGAAACCCATTTGAGAAGAAATCATGTTGAACCTCGGGTCCGAATTTCAGAGCTTTTCGCGCTATATTTGCGGAGATATGATCTGAGGAAGTTGGTCTTTTTGCAGACTCCTGAATTACACTCCAAACAGGTGACCTGGGGAAAATCATCATAACTTTCTCTCTAGGGACCGGATTCAAATTTCATAAGAAGGTACAGAAAGAGGACGTACTGTAGTTTCTTGTATGCATTTTTTAGATCCAAAGGTCGAAACAGTGACTCGTGGCACGTCGTAAAAGTTCGCTCTACTCAACTAGTCTATAATCAAGTCACTGTGGGAGATTTCACATAACTCTTCCTTGGAGAATCCAATTTGGGTCAGACTTGTGGCATTGGAAAGAGGACACAGAGGGCTACTACAGGTCACAAATTTAGAACTAGATGATTGGAAAGTACAGAGATACATCAGAGGAAATATCGAGCTCCAAAGTGAAAAAAGGTGTGTAGATTTTCTTAAATTTTTGCTTAAGCTTGGTTTGAAAATTTATTTTGAAGGAATTCAAAGGGCATAGTAGAGCATTACTATCGGTAATTGATGCCCCGAGGAAAGAAAATGCAAAAACCTAGTAAGGAATCTGAAAGCTCTAGCATGACTCATGAAGAAGAGGAAGAAATGCTACATGATATATCAAAATTACAAGAACAAGTGCAACAACTGTCACTGTCACAAAAGCTAACAGAAGCTAAGATAAATGGTGTGGAAGCTAAGATGAATGGCATGGAAGCTAAGATGGATAACTTGAAGATAGATTTGAACACAAATTTGAAGACAGACATGGCAGATTTGAAGAAATATTTGACAAATTTTCTACAAGAAATACTTACAAATGGTGAAAAGGTAGTAAAGGAAACTCTTGATGCGAACAAAATAAATGCTAATCATAATTTCTTAGACTCTAATGTGGGATCGAAAACCCACCATATTCCAAAAATTGATATGAGGAAGTTTGATGGCAAGGATGCTGCAACATGGATATTACAAATGGAGCAATTTTTCGATCTCAATAATGTGCAAAACACACAAAAGGTATGTATTGCAACTTTATATTTGGAACCAAATCAGTTTGTATGGTATCAATGGCTTTGCTCTCGTAAACAATTTATCACTTGGGCAATTTTTATGGAAGAATTGATAGCACATTATGAGGATACAAAAAGCAACACTTTTTTTAGCTAATTGATAAGTCTCAAACAAAAGGGTTCAATAATGGAGCACATTGAGGAGTTCCAAAAATTGAACATAAGGGTAAAAGATATTCCAAAGGAGCATAGGATTGATTTTTTCATAGGGACTTTAAAGGATAATATCCAACATGATGTTCGCCTTTGGGAACCTAATTCATTAGAGAAGGCATTCAGGATAGCAAGAAAAATGGAAAGCAAAATTATGGCAACCAGGAAGCATACCACTCACAACTATAAAGATGGAAGTGTGGTTGCTCCTAGTCTTCCACAACCTATAAGGTTGACACCACAAAAATTGGAAGAAAAAAGAGCAAAAGGGCTTTGTTACAGTTGTGATAGCAAATACACTAAAGGTCATAAGTGTGCTGAGAAGAAATTATTCTACATAGATTGTGAAGAGGAAGAAGAAAAGGAGCAAGAAAGGTCAAAAGAAGAGGATATACTCCAGGAACAAAGCCTAGATAAAGAAGAAATGAATCTGACCATATCTTGTAATGCATTGGTGGGAATTACCACTCCTCAAACCATCAAGATAGAAGGACAAATCAAGAAGAAAAAGGTACTAGTGTTGATTGATTCAGGAAGTACCCACAATTTTATTCATTGTAAGGTAGCAAAAGAATTGAATTGCTTCTTATACCCAGCACCAGAGTGTCAAGTGATGGTTGCAAATGGAGGAACAATAAATTGCTCTAGAAAGTGCCATAATATCAAGCTATTGATGGGAGAATATGTATTGACTAGCCCAATGCTTTCCATTCCAATGGGAGGTGTTGATGTTGTACTAGGAGTACAATGGCTACAATCCTTGGGTATAATAGCTTTCAATTTTTAAGAAATTTTCATGAAATTTTCTGTGGAAGGAAAGGAAGTTGAATTAAGGGGTATTGCAGGGAAACCGGGAAAGATAATTAGCTCTAATGGTATGACAAAGCTTCTAAAAAAGGAACAAAGGGGTGTAATGCACAATTATGTTCGCTAGATGTTTCCACATTGCAATCATCTATTTCTCCAGATCTCCAAAAAGTCTTGGACAATCATTCCAAGGTATTTGAGACTCCCAAAGGACTCCCACCTATTCGTGATCATGATCATGCTATTCATTTGATTCCAAGAAGTGTTCCTCCAAACATCAGGCCGTATAGATATCCCTATGCCCAAAAGAGTGAAATTGAACGTATGGTTGCAGAAATGCTAGAGGCTGGTATAATTCAACCGAGTCAAAGTTATTCCTCTGCTTCAGTAGTATTAGTGCACAAGAAGGATGGATCATGGTGCATGTGTCCGGATTATAGGGAGCTCAACAAGCTCACTATTAAAGATAAGTTTCCCATTCCCGTCATTGATGAATTACTGGATGAATTGCATGGATCAATTTACTTCACCAAGTTGGATCTTCGTTCAGGATATCATCAAATCAGAATGAAGACTGAAGACATTCTGAAAACAACATTTAGAACTCATGAGGGTCATTATGAATTTTTGGTCATGCCTTTTGGCCTTACCAATGCACCTTCAACATTTCAAGGTTTGATGAATTCCGTTTTCAAACCATTCCTTAGAAAATTTGTGTTAGTATTTTTTGATGATATACTAATCTACAACAAGTCTTGGAAGGATCATGTTGAACATGTTGACAGGGTGCTACAACTATTGGAGGAGAAACAATTATATGCAAAAAGATCCAAATGTTTCTTTGGAGTAAAGAGGTGGAATATCTGGGTCATATTGTATCTCATGAAGGAGTTAAGGTAGACCCTAGCAAAATTAAAGCCATTAAGGAATGGAAAATCCCCACATCCATAAAGCATCTGCGAGGATTTCTTGGGTTGACAGGGTATTATCGCAAGCTTGTTAAGAATTATGGGAGAATAGCAGCACCTCTAACGACATTATTGAAGAAAGATGCATTTTCATGGACTCCAGAAGCAACAAAGGCCTTCAAACATCTTAAAGAGGCAATGTGCCAAGCACCGGTCTTAGCTACACCAGACTTCACAAAAACCTTTATTGTGGAATGCGATGCTTCAGGAAATGGAATTGGTGCTGTTTTAATGCAAGATGAAAGACCCATTGCTTTTGAAAGTCGTCCAATCAAGGGAAAGTTTTTACACAAAGCTATTTATGAGAAGGAAATGTTGGCAATACTCCATGCACTTAAGAAATGGCGACCCTACCTAATGGGAAGACACTTCAAGGTAAAAATGGATCATGATAGCCTTAAATACTTTATAGAACAAAGATTATCCTCTGAAGAGCAACAAAAGTGGGTCACAAATATGTTGGGTTATGACTTTGAAATCATCTACAAAAAAGGGAAGCAAAATGTGGTGGCAGATGCACTCTCAAGAAAGGATGAGGATGTGGAAGCATTGTTGTGCGCCATTTCTATTATCCAACCAGATTGGATAAACGAAGCAAGGGAGGAATGGGAGAATGACGAAGAAGTATGGGCACTTATTCGAAAGTTACAACAAGATTCCAGTACGTCTGATACATTTAGCTGGCAAAATGATTCTTTATGGTACAAAGATTTCTTATACCTCTGTAAGAATTCCCAACTAAAACAAAAGATTCTTATGGAATTGCACACTTCTCCCTTAGGAGGGCACTCAAGATTTTTAAAAACTTACCACAGGGTTAAGAGGATTTTTTTTGGGATGGCCTTAAATCAGATATTCAAAAATTTGTGGCGGAATGTTTGGTTTGCCAACAAAATAAAGTTGAAACAATTAAGACACCAGGTCTATTACAACCTTTATCCATTCCAAGCCAACGTTGGGAGGAGGTTTCAATGGATTTTATCACAGGTTTACCCAAGTCTGAGGGAAAGAGTGTCATCATGGTGGTAGTTGACAGACTTACCAAGTATGCACACTTTTGTGCATTATCACATCCATTTAAAGCCAGTACAGTTTCTACTGCATTTATGGAAACAATTCAAAAGCTACATGGAAACCCAAAGATTATTGTAAGTGACATAGATCCCATTTTCACTGGAAATTTTTGGACATAATTATTTTCTTGTCTTGGTACTCAGTTAGCTCATAGCTCATCTTATCATCCTCAATCTGATGGGCAAACTGAGATAGTAAACAAATGTTTGGAAGGATATCTTCGTTGCTTTGTATCTGATAAACAGACACAATGGGTCAAATGGTTGCCTCTGGCTGAATGGTGGTATAACACTTCCTTCCATACAGCAACAAAAATGACCCCATTTATGGCACTTTATGGATATCAGCCACCATCCATCACATCATATTTAAGAGAAAATTCTAAGGTTCAAGCAGTGGAACATCACATCGAACATCAACAACAAGTCCTCCAACTGTTAAAGGATAACCTCGTGTTGGCACAGAATAGAATGAAACAACAGGCAGATCAACATCGCAGTGAAAGAAGTTTTGATGTAGGTGATTGGGTATTCCTACGGCTACAACCATATAAGAAAATGCCCCTCAAGCAAGCTAAGAAGGATAATAAATTATCACCAAAGTATTATGGTCTGTACAAGGTGTTGCAAAAGATTGATACTATGGCATACAAATTGGAGCTTCCTGCAGCTTCTCGATTGCACCCATTTTTCCATGTTTCATGTTTAAAGAAGGTTATAGGCGACAAGCTCCCAGTTTAAACAATATTTCCAGAACTTGACGAGGAAGGAAAAATTATATTGGAATCGGAAGCAGTCACAGAAACAAGAACTCGACAGCTACGAAATCGATCAATTTCAGAGTATCTTTTCAAGTGGAAGAACTTATCTGCTGAAGATTCCACATGGGAGGATGATAATTTTATACAGAAGCATCCAGAACTACTCAAGTGTTGAGGACAACACTTTTTTTGAAGGAGAGGGGCATGTTGGGTCCCTATAATACTAGTAATTACCCCATTATTATTGTAGTTGCATCCCTTATTAATATTGTTGTGCCCCTATTATCCCCATATTGTTATTACTGTGCCCCATAGAATCCCTCTATTGTTATTTTTATGGCTT
Organism: Pinus tabuliformis; assembly: GCA_031772625.1. Classification (NCBI taxonomy): domain Eukaryota; kingdom Viridiplantae; phylum Streptophyta; class Pinopsida; order Pinales; family Pinaceae; genus Pinus; species Pinus tabuliformis. The sequence goes on along the minus strand of CM062819.1, from coordinate 1,639,909,026 downwards.
TATATTATTATTGTTAGGTCGGATGGGTTATATTGTGACTCCTTAGACTCCTATATATAGAAAGGAGGTTTTGTCATTTGAATCATTGAAGAATTGTTCATTTATGTAATGTAAAGGAGGTTGCCCCCTCGAAGAGGCTAAATTCTAAGGTGTTGATCTATCTTTTCTATTTTTTCTTGAGCTAGTTTCATAACAAAGAGAAGAAGCTCTTATCACCGAAGAAGTGGAGGAAGCTGAAAAGAAGTCCAAGATAGAGTAATTAAGATATCTTTATTATGAATGAGATCAGTCTTCCTCAACTAAGTTCTTTTCAAATTCGTAAGTCTTCTATTGTAAGATATGGCTATCATTATTCGCTAAATATGATACATCAAGACATCATATAAGCATTGGAAGCAAGAGCTCAAAACATCATCATATAAAAGCATGAAATATAGTTAGGATATATCACTTAGGAATCTCATTGAAAACACAAGTGGCAAGGTCATATAGTACAAGGTTCATCATACATCTGTCAAAAGGAAACATCTATTGATAGAGATACTTTAGATCCTCAAGATTCTCTGATGGAATCTTAATTGAAAGTTTCATTGATCATGAGGAAAAGAAAGTGTTTCATAAATAATTCCAATCTTGTGGAGTTCATGGGATGATAGTATGATGACATAAAAGTGAAGCATTTCAAGGGATTGAATCTCTTTCAATCAAGGAAGTTGCTGCAGGAAGTCTAGATGACCCAAAGGAAAAATGAGGAATGTATGCTTACATTTGATATGTGGAAGTGATGTCATGTGGTTGTAGGTAAGATGGATCAATTCTCTATCTTGAGAGCATGATCAAAATAAAGGATATCCTCCCTCAAAGGAATGGAAGAGTCATGGGTCACAAATTCATTAGATGAAATCAAATAACATCTCCTCATATGAAGTAGGAGGTGGTTGACAACAATTGAGGAACTTTGAATGGAAGCTTATAGGAATGATATGTGTGACGAAAGGAAGGAAGAGATCATGTAATATGCAACCATGGTAAAGGAAATCAACATCTGAAAGACCAAGAAAATTTGACTAGGATATCTCCATGGAAGATATGAAGACTCTGATGAAGTCTAAAAAAGAAAGAGACCCTTGACAATACATATCTTTGGGAGATGTGTTGATAAGTATGCAGGATGATGATGCGAACTTGTAGATGTCATGATGAAAGACCATCACAAAGGTAATGTTGATTTTATTGTTCATTCCCTTATTTTTGAACAAATAGCTTGATAGGTTTATGCAGGGCTACCAAGGGAAGTTCTATGGATGTCTTCCACCACTGATGCACATGTAGTATGATGAAAGATCCTTAAGTAAACATGGCATGAAGAAGGCATCATGGCATGAAGGAAGGCCAAATATGGTATAATGGATCACTTTCTAATGATGACATGGATGGCTCATGAATGAAATTGATGGATGGTCAGTGACCTATGTAGAAGTCCCAAACATGAAGACTCCTAGATAATGAAAAAAAGTTCATGACATCGTGAGGAGGATTTCTTCAAGAAGTTAGTTGTCCCATCATCTCCAACCGAGGATTTGTTGAAGGTCCCTAATTAAGAGGGAGCCTGGAAGCAAGTTTCTTACTTGGAAGAAACTTGGAATTCCTAAGCCAAGAGGGAGCTTAGGTACATTCCTTATATAGGAATGAGTACATTCCTTCTGCAGGAATGAGTACATTGCTTTATTTGAACAGATATGTCCTCCCTAATTAAGTGGGAGAGATAGACACATCATTCTTGTCTTCACTTGGGAAAGAAAAATGGAGGATTGGGTAAGCATATGACATCTGATGCTCTTTGAGGATGTATTAGGGCATCCAAGATAAGAGTAGTCATTAAGGGCCGATATTCTTTGAGGACTGGGAATCCAAGATAAGAATAGTCCTGGTGGAACACACCCTGAGAACCCAAGTGGGGTATGTTCCAAGAGAGACAATGATGAGGGTGTCTATACATCATTGGTGTCGCCATCATTGTGCTCAAATATCATGGAGAGATGGAGATGTTTGTCAAGGCCTTGCTATGTGAAAATGCTGGTTGATATGATGCTATAAAAATGGGTTACCAATCCCATTATTTTAATGAGAAATTATTCAGATTGAGAATGACCAAGTACCACTATGAATACCTTCGTAGTTAAGAGGGAGTGTTGAAAAGTAACTAGGTTAGGTATTCATAATGACATGTGTAATTGTGATTTTATGTAATTAATGTAAATAAGAAAAATAAAATTACTATTGTAATGCTTGTCTCATGGGTTTCATGAGGAAGAAATTTTATTTTTAGTAATGGCTCCCATTGTGAGCCTTTGGGACTAGTCATAAATTCAAAGAGAGTTAATGTCATAAAAGACCCTTCTTGGGCATGATACATTTGTATATAAGTCAATAGAAGTGTCAAAAAACCCTCCAAGAGAAGCACTAGCATCCTCCTACAAGTCGAATTCAAAGAAATAAAAATATATTCTCAAAGGACACGTCGGCTCACTCAGTGTCATGTTGGCTTATATACTTGAACATACAAGTATAATAGCCAGTTCAGATTCCATTTCAACACAAAAAATTTTAGAGTAGAATTTCAGAGATTACATTATGAAATGCGAGGTACAACAGGAAGTCTAAAGTGCGAGGTACACTAGGAAGTTTGAAGTCTGCAAGTAATACGAAGGTGATAAGGTTTGAATCAAAAGGTGTAGCAAATACAATGAAGTAAAATAGAGGAAAGAGGAGTATAATTTGAGCTCCCCTCTGATTTGTTTCTGGGTTTATATTAACCTCCATCGAGCCTACTTACAGCTGAAGAAGAATACACCAAGTTTACTTATAACAGAAAAGAGAAGCACAATGATATTACCTCCACTGATTTTACTTGTAGCAGAAGAAGAGGAGCACAGTCTAAGTTTGATTGTAGTAGAAGGAAGGCTAAAACAAGAAGGTACAATCTTGAAAGAAGGTCGAGATAAGAAGATGGTTAAGTCTAGAAGGGAGGCTGAAGGCTTGAAGCTGAAGAAGGTTGGAGAATAAGAGGAGCCGAGAAGAGGAAAAAGAGAAAAAGCTTGACTGTTGTTGTCAAAGGATCTCATCAAGAGAACTTGTGTCTTAGTATTGGAGTGGAAACTAGGTCAAGGGTCTTGGTCTTGGTATTTGTCTGTTGGAATAAGAAGAAGAATCTGTTTGGGTTTTCCTCTCAAAGAATGAGAGGTTTTGGCCCTGGATGATAGCCTATATTTTGTGTCCCTTGTCTCTTTATGGTTTATGCGTTGGTGGTTGTTTGATGAATAAGAACAATAATAACCTAAGATAAGAGAAGATCCTAATCTAAAGATGTAAAAATCAATCACAAGCAGTTACTAATAGAAGAGAAATCTCTTAATCTCTATGCCCTAGATTTATCGACAACCCCAAGCTCCCGAAAATAGCCTTGACCAGTGCAAGTACCCTTGATTCACGGGGCACTCGCTAGGATAACTACAACAATGATACAACATCAATCTCAGGTACCAGCAGTATTCCCCTGTGCATCCACCTAGATGGTCGCTAGGATAGGAAACTAACTTTTCAGTTCATAATCAGAAGTTGAGGGGGAAAATTGTGGGTAGGTGTTTGGAAAAATAGGAGAGGGGGTATATCCATTTCCTTATCCTCTCATAGCCTAGTGCTTGACTCTTGTGTTAGAGGAGCTTCCATAGTAACATATACAATACTAGACTTCACCACTCATTAATCAACTTATAAGTTTAAATTTGATTGAATTTGGATATTTTACTCTCCACACATATTCCAAGGCCTTAAAAATCCTATACTAATTGATGTACTATGAAAAATAAAATATCCTAGTTGATTTTGTTAAGAATTTATTTTACCTTTTTGTTATTTAAGTATGGGTTACAAAAGTGAAACTAGTGATATTTTGATGCAAATAAAATCAAAATAAGAACACCTAACTACATGAAATGCAACTTTCTTCGATGAAAAGATTGATTTATACAAGGGTTATATGAATTGCAATGAAATACTTTTCTTTTCCTTTTGTATGTAAGAAGAAAACTTTTCACACTATTTTTCAAAGTTGAAAAAGACACCAATTTGTTCACACCATGAAACATGTGCATTATTCTAATGTAACTAAGTATCTACTAGGATGCTAAAATGAAGTTATAAACATCAATGAAATAGAAGAAATAATAGTATTTCAAGTAGCTAGAAAGATGCATAAGCTACAAGTGCCCAAAAGAAATCAAAACTACCTAAAAGAAGTACACATAAAGATAGAAGTACACTATATGTGCCTTATGGTCATAGGAAAACTAAATGAACTTCTTTGTTCTAATTCTAAACAAAAAGAAATGAAAAATAAAAACACCAACTTTTCTTTTTCTTTTCTTAAAAAGTGAAATCAACACTCAACAAAACAAAAGAAATTCAAACTCAAAGGTTTGCGGCCATGTATACAGCTAGGAATTAAAGAAAAGGAACCAAAATCCACTAAGAAATAACAAAAAAAGGCTCTAATTAGAGCCAAAATCAATAAAAATCTTGGAACAAAGATCCAAGGAACCAACCAGAACCAAAACACTTGCAAATGAAGAAAACCTAGGCTGATACTAAAGTGACTTCACATGAACCATACAAGAAATGATAAAGCGCACAAGTAAACACTTGAATTCTAAGAGATTTCAAAGCTAAACAATTAAATAGGACCATAAAAATCTTTACCATAAACCCTCGACATAGGAAAACAACATTTTTCCAACCTACAAGGGCATACGTGACCGCTGGTTCAAAAAAATGCATGTATATGTGATTGTAACAATAAAAATGCGTGTATATACACTATTGTCATCAAGAAAACCCACATATATGTGTAAAAATAAGCAAAAAATAAAAATAAAAGTCCATATCTAAAATATGAGGCTAAAAAGATAGATCCACATAGGGTCCAAAAGACTCAAGAACACAAAAAAACTCATGAAACACCCAGATCAAACATACAACCCTTAGGAAAGAAACTCGAAGAGAAACTTCCCCAGTGAATTTTCCAATTCTATTGTGGGATAAAATACCAGTGGCTAGGGTTAATTGCCCCAAAAAAGTGGAAGTAAATTAATAACAAAGAAAACTCAATCAATCATATAATTTTCTTAAATTTTACAGAGTCTGAGATGGGCACTTACAAGTGGGTCCTACATTTAATGTAGATCCCAAAGGGTCCAAACCCTTGTTCTTCCTCCAGAGGTGCATACCAACAACACAAGTAACGTACAAGTGAGAAGAATATAAAATTAAGAGAATACAACGAAATATATGATTTATTATTCCATCAATTATCCAATAAAATGATCATAAGCATAATATATGAACAAACAAATTGGAACAAAATATGAGTTTCTTTATTAAAATTTGTTGCACAAAGGTAGTTATATTGTCACCTGATCCTTACTATAGGCACTTAATGAAAATTTATTCTAGATCCTCCATTCCTAGGCTACTAAAGGTACCCTCCTCCAACAAAAGCTATATGAGTGCGAGGGAAATTCTTAAAAGGAAGGGAAATGCTTAAAAGCATGGATATGACAAACCTAACAAGGGACAATTTTGCTAGAGTTTATCATTCATCTGTGGACAACTCAAGGAATGTATAAATACCACCAAAAATTTGTTTGGGTGGTTATACCATGGGCTACAATAGGAGGGTTTCTGGTTTAAACCATAAACCTCACCCAAAAAAACAAATTTCATATATTTTATTAATATATTTTAAGGCATATGTGAGTTTCTTTGGGAGGACCCATATACATAAGTGTTTTACATTTGGGAAGCTCAAGTATAGAATTTGAAAATTCCTTTTTTAGGATAAAGTCAGATCTGCATATGGAAAGGGGATGATTCCCTAGACAACAAGTGCATCTCGAGATAAGTGTCGAAAAATATGCTATAATAATTGTAGTATGAATCTAAGTATCACATACTTGGATGTTAAGGTCCTTTCAAAAATAACAAAGGAAATCAAACCACACTTGCAAGAATGGATAGGTTCACATTTGCAAGAATTGAAATAATAACTACAATACTCTGTTATGAAACTAGCTCACAAAAGATAGAAAAGATAGATAAACAACTTAGAAATCAACCTCTTCGAGGGGGAAACCTCCTTTACATTACACAAGTGAACAATTCTTGGATGATATAATTGACAAGACCTCCTTTCTATATATAAGAGTCTAAGGGGTCATAATATAATCAAAACCGACATAACAATAATAATGTAAGGGCACAACAAGAATGATACTGGGCTTCTATGGAGCACAATAATAACAATATGGGTACTACATGGGCACGACAATATAATAAGGGGGTTGCACTAATAACAATAAGGGGTTACACTAGTAGTATAGGGACCTAACATGCCCCTCTCCTTCAAAAAGTGTTGTCCTCAACGCTTGAGTAGTTATGGATGCTTCTTAATAAAATTTTATTTCATGTGGAATATTCAATGGGTAAGTTCTTCCACTTGATGAGATACTCTGAAATTGATCAATTTTGTAGCTGTCAGGTTCTTGTTTCCATGACTTCTTCAAGTTCCAATATGATTTTTCCTTCCTCGTCAAGTTTCGACAATATTGTTTGAACTAGGAGCTTGTCAGCTATAACCTTGTTGAAGCATGAAACTTGGAAAACTGGGGGAACTCGAGAAGATGCAGGAGGCTCCAATTTGTATGCCATAGTACCAATATTTTGCAGCACCTTGTAAGGACCATAGTACTTTGGTGATAATTTATTATCCTTCTTAGCTTGCTTGAGGTACATTTGTTTGTATGGTTGTATTCGTAAAAATACCCAGCTGCCTATATAAAAACTTATTTTGTTGCAATGTTGATATACCTATTATTTTGTTCTATTCTGCACCAAAGTGGGGTTATCCTTTAGAAGTTGAAGAACTTGTTGTGGATGCTCGATGTGATCTTTTATTGCTTGAACCTTTTTCTTCTTGATATGTCCTTCTATCTTAAGAGTTTGAGGAGTGGTAATTCCTGCCAATGCATTACAAGATATGGTCAGATTCATTTATTGGTGCTCGATGTGATCTTTCACTTCTTGAACCTTATAATTTTCTTTTAAAGATGATGTGATAGATGGTGGATGATATCCCTAAAGTGCCATAAATGGGGTCATTTTTGTTGCAGTATGGAAGGAAGTGCTATACCACCATTCAGTCAGATCATATCTCTGAAAATATAGTAATACAAGATCTGAAATTTGGACCTGAGGTTTAGAATGATTTCGGCTCAAATGTTTTTTATAATCTTCTAAAACTTCATAGAAAAAGCGTTATATTGAAAATTCCATAATGACCTGTTTGGAGCAGCAAAACCATATAATCCAAAGCTCTAATACTAAATGTTATGAAACCAGCTCATAAAAGATAGAAAATATAGATCAATGACTTAGAAATCAGCCTCTTCGAGGGGGCAACCTCCTTTACATTACACAAATGAAATATTCTTGGATGATGTAAATGAAAATACCTCCTCTCTATATATAGTAGTCTAAGTGGTCATAATATAATCAGAGACGACATAAAAATAATAATGTAAGGGCGCAAAAATAACAATAGTGTGCTTCTATGGGGCACAATAATAACAATATGGGTACTACATGGGCACAACAATATAATAAAGGGGTTGCACTAATAACAATAAAGGGTTACACTAGTAGTATAGGGACCTAACATACTCTTGCCAGAAGGTAAATCACCCTTGCTAGAAAACAAACACACATAAATGAAAGTAAACACATAGGTAGGAAAGTAAATCACTATTTCTAAAAATTAAACACACATGAAAGAAATTAAATAGGTGACTTGATCAATCTTATTCTTTATTCCTAAACTCTACAACAAAATTACTCATGAATTGATGACATACTAAAATTCTAACAAATTGTGATACAAAAATCAAAACTCAATATGATAAATCAAGGATAATACCATAGAATATTAAAAATAGAGTAAATTCAATCAACACACCATTCGAAAATAGAATAAATCTCTTAACGAGTTGCATCATCACTAATAATTAGGAAGTAGAGTAAATTTCTTGGTGAGTTGTAGCAACATAAATGATTAAGAAACATATTAAATAATCAAATCAACTGAAATTTGAATGAAAACATCAACTACCCTAACTAAAATATAGGAAATATCTAACAAATTTGGGCCCCACCTGTTTAGACAAGGCATTGGTCAAAATCGTAGCAACATGCCTACATTATTAGCAAATCACATACATAGAATGGAAATGGAACAAGAATCAACAAGATTTTTAATTAACAAAAATCAAAATGTACTTATAATAGTCTTCTCATTTCTTACTAGCCTAGATTGAATAGAGTATGGTACATTTATACAATGCTTTAATCTCTCAGTTTGATCATGAAATCAATGGACATCTATGAGAATATGTGATTATGAGGTTGTTATCCCTTTGTTACACCAACATAGCCAAAATATGGAAAAATGGACATCTTCTGACTCACCAAGTCACTTTGACAGGTAGGAGGTTTATTATGGTCAAGCTCTCTACATTGGTTGACCAACCACCCTTTTTTTGTTTGTTTGTTAGGTAACCAAGCAACAACAATTTTTCATCTAGTAGTTGACTTGCATTGTGCTACTGTAATTATACATAATGTTGCATCATTTTCTTTCATGATTAATGTGCCAAGATTTTGTAGCATCAGTACTCCAACATCGATACTTAGACATGTTGAAACATTAGTAGGGTGTTGCAACATTGGTACTTATACATGTTGCATCATTAGTAGGGTTTTGCAACAATAGTGCTAGAGGTGTTGCAACAATACATGCTGGAGGTGTTGCAACAATGTGATCTAGGGTATTGTAAAAATTCAACCTAGGGTGTTGTAACACATGAGATAATGGTGTTGTAGCAACCTAAAGGTGTTTTAGCCAAAGGAGTTGTAACACATAATCTTCTCTAAATTGTTTGTTGTCAACTCCAAGAGTACCTTTACGAGTTTGTGTAAAATATTTCTCATGAATTCTCATTAGTTAGCATAAAAAATAAGATTTTTTCCTTAATACATAAGAATGAACATTAAAAGTGACATAATCAAAGAATTTTTTTACCTTGGTAAAAAATGCAATGTTATGAGCAAAATGAGTTGTAAGATAGTATGGAGATAGGAAAAAGGTATTCATAAATGTTGTGAATGGGTGCTGAAAAGATTGCAATTTGGGTGTCTGCCAATTTCTTCAAGATACTACTTGCAAATGATTGTTAGTTTTTCATATCTAATATCAAATAAAAAATATGTTTTTAGTGTCATATTATCTTTTTGGAATGATTGAAACTTGATGATAACCTTTTTTTAAGATACTTCTTATATATACATAAAATTATTTACTTTAGCAGTGAGAAATAAAGCATAATAGTATATGAAACGATATTTACATCCTCTTACTTAAAGTGATCTGAAAATGGGGCGTTAAAGGCTTCTTGTCTAACTTACAAGAACCTCTCCCACTTCCAAAGCTTAAATGTTCCCAGGATCTAGTGATTAACCAATTGTGGAATTAATAATGTGCTTGAAAATAGGTCTACGCCTATGTTTGTTTTAAAACTGTTTATGTGCTATAAGTTCTGTTGTTTATGCTGATATGTAAATACATGTGACAGTAAAACAATGCAGCAAATAAAAAACACATAAGACAACAATATAATATGGACTTCACCCAAAAATCTTGGGCTACGGCTCCTTGAGCTATAGTCAACTTGACTAGGCTCTATGGGATTATGGCATAAGTCCTTTTACAAGCTCCACACTCAACTCCACTGGTTTACACAGAACACAATGGGCTTAGAACACCATCTTATCCTTGGCTCTGAAGCTCTCAGGCTTTCTGGCTTTGGCTCTTGCTTTGGCTCTTGGCTCTAGCTCTGGCTCCTAGCTCTAGCTCTGGCTCTGGCTTTGGCTCTAGCTCTGGCTCTTCGGCTCTAGCTTCTCTGAGTTCTCTCTCTTAGCCTCTGTGTGCATCAAATGGTTCACTTGACCTCCAAGAAACCTTTAGGAACCTCCCAGTGACCCTTTTCAACAACTTTCTACTCTCTCGGGTTTTTCGCTGGACCTCCAAGTGACTCCAAAAACTCTCTCAGCTACCTGCACTTCCCACTACCTCATTAATTGAGTTCCCTGGCTTTATTGAGGCATCCTTCTAGATTTGTGGCTTCCCCAGCCATTTCTCTGCGTGTAATCATTCCTCTGTAGCTCTGCGGATTCTTCTGCTCCTTCTCTCTTCGACTGATCATCTAGATCTGTGGCTCTCTCTGCGTTACAAACACATCATTGTCTATAAAATGCTCGCTTGCAGCGTGGCACAATGATCAGGGGTAGTTACAAAGGAATCGAGGCCTTCCTTCAGGCAAAACCCAAAAATGGAACAAAATTCCAATACACAGAGTTTTTACGGGAAATACACTATCGGGCGTGGAATCTAGACTTCAAATTCTATGAAATTGCATTCATAATCCCTATTAGGTCTGCCCTTTTATGGCTATCACAAGCCAATCGTTGATCTGCGTGATCTCTGATCCAATGGATGGCAGCCATTTCAGGTGGCTTATGTGTGCAGAGATTACCTGCTTGGAAAGGTGGTTTTCTCTCTCCTGCGCCATGCCATGTGTCAGCCAATGTATGGGAGAAGGTGAAGCCCATCCAATACCACTTACTGCCTAAAGCCCGCCTGAAATACCGCTTACCATGGAACTCAAATAACCCAAAGCTGCATCTATAAACCTTTCGGGTTCACCTTCGGTCCAATATCACTATTAGATGGTGTAGGGCTTAAAAACCTAATACACAAATAATACATAGAAAATCTGAGAAACCCAGATTTCAAATTTTATGCAATTGGGCTTATAATTCCCATCGAGTCTAATCCTTATTGGCTTATCACAAGTCACGTGCCCAACGATCCTTTGTATTAGGGATCACCGATCACCCCATCACCAATCGCCGATATCGGCATATCACTATCAACATATTGCAAGTGTAACGACCCTGGGGCTTCTATTCTTTGGCCATGCCAATCACCGATCGGCCGATCGCTGATTATCACAATCACGTAATCACATTATCGAAATCGCCAAGTCTGGGGTCCCGATATCGCATACATTCTTGTCTCTGATGCAATGTGTCGGAGATCGCTAATCGGGGGTCCTTCCGCCCTAGCCTTAAGTCCTTTGCTTAACCCTTCCGATACGATTTTCCTTTATAAGGCCTATTATGCCTTTTTTGGAAGAATTTGCCTCCTTTTCAAAGGAACAAAGGAAAGCTTCCTTTTGCGATAACTTCATCATCCGAAGTTCGTTTTAGCCCATTCAAGTTGTAGTAGATTCAGAATGAAAAGATCTCTGCAGTGGGACTATTTCTAGGAGCATCCTTGGAATTTCATTTTCCTCTGTGAGGAACACTTTAGACTTAGAAGTCTATTCTAGATCCATTTTAGATCACACCTTCCCACTAAAAGAACTTTAGGTCTCCAAAAGATTGATATACTGATCTGAATAGTAAATAAGTGTAACATCACCCTCTTCTTTCAGCCTCCATACACTTGCCTTGCATAGTGCCTCTGAACCAAAGTCTTTGACCACTCTCCTTCCTGGATGTGTTGGTCCTCCTGGGAAGAACTGTTTCCCTCCTAACTTCATACAAAACTCCTACTAAGAAGGTTACAGAATGTAGTTTGAACTTCTCTACCTTGATCATTGATCCAAGGTGGCTCAAACAAATGTGAAGCACATCTGCTCCACAAAATTTTCATTTGTACCTGTTTGAAAAGCTGCCAACAACAACTATTAACAACAACAGAAATACAAACAACAACTAGATGGAATAAAATCCTGCTTCAACAAAAGAAACAGATTTTCACATCTTGTGAATACCTCCATGTCTTACATCTGCATACAAATGATGGACTAGATAACAAGCCCACAAAACATGCCTTCAAAACAAATGACCCTTCAAGTCAAGCATATAGAAAAAGACCATTAGGACTCTTTTTCAAAAGATGAAACACTTCATCATTATCTCCATCTTGGAGACCAAGTTAACTTTTCCCAAGTCAATATTACATGCATGTTACAATAAAACAATCAACCCTTCAAGTTAATTACACATACATGTTCAAATACAAGGAAATCATCAGCATCCCTATGTTCATGCATATCATGCCCATGCATGCATTTCATCCTTCAGCTTTCACTTAAGCACACTATTCTTTTGAATCTGAAATGAAATATAATGTTGCAGCAACAAAGTGAGTCTCCTACTCAACTTCTCCATTCACCTTCTTGGTAAAACCCTGCAACTTGCATTCCATCAAAAAATAAATTCAAACAGATGCCTTATATCAATAGACATGCAATCTTAATTGGATAAGAACTCTAGCCAGTTCTTACCAATCCATTTCAAAGGTCTTTCCTTTGTCTGGACATTAGCATCAACATGTGAATCATCCTGAAACACATCAATCATGGAATCTTCCTTTCCATTCTTGCCATTCTCTCTTTCCACCTTCTTCAGCTTTTGTGGAAGCATTGCTGGATTCAAAGTCCAACACTTTTCAACAAGAGGCCCTTGCTTATGGCAGTGAGTGCAACACATGTGCATCCTCTTGACATCATGATTTTCCTTGTCCATTGGACCTTTTGCTTCTTGCTTCCTTTCCTTCAAAATTTTCCTGTATGTGGCCATTTTCTTCCAACATCTAGAAACACTATGGTTATCCAAACCAAAAAGAGAACATGCAATTCTTTTCCCATGTTTACATGGAAATTTATCATGCTTAACATAATCAAAAGGAGTATGATTAGAACCAGATTTATACCTTTCTCTTTCACCTTTATTTCCTTCTTGAGGAGGTGAATTGAATGAAGAAGTAGCTCCCTTTGGAGCACCATTTATCTCTTCAAGGCTGTCAGAGTTTCCACAACTCTCTGGTTCAAGTGTATGCTAATATACACCTTCTTTCTGCAAGGTATGCTTCACACCATTGCATTCCCCAAGAATACAATCTTCACAAGCTTGAGGTAGAATACCTGAAATGAAACTCCTTCTTGGAACTGTTTCAATGGCCTTCATTGAAGCTTTGGAACTTTCTCCATAAGACTGTCCATAGCCAAGACCCAAGTACTTAGACCTTTCCTCAACTATTATTGGCTCAACAATACCTTATGCATGTTTGCCCAAGCCTTTTCCTTCATAGCCCATCTTGGACATTATCTTGGAACCTATGCCTCTGGTATGTTTCTCAAAAGAACCAATATAAGCATTCTTAGAAGAATTTGAAGACCAACAGGAATTATTTACCTCTTCTTCAAGCTGATACTTGACTAAGGCTTCTTTGGCAATAAAGAGTTGTGTCTCCAACTCATGCATCCTTTTTAGGTTCATATTTGCAATATGAAGTTGCCTCTCCATTTCTTGCAATTTGTCAGAAAGCAAATGCTTCTCTTCCTCCATGGAATTCAGATACTCTCTAAGTATGCTTCTCTTCCTTCCATCCTCATACATTTCTCACCTTGTCCATCATGATGAACAAGTGTTGCCTCATGTCTCCATCAAAGAATCTTTTGATGAAGGAGGAATTTGAGGACTCACTTGTAGAAGTTGTCATTATCAAAATGAATAAAAGAACTTCAAAAAAGATTAAAAAAGAGCTTATTCAAGCAACCTTTTGCAACAAACCTCTTATGCTTTAAGGATTTCCTTGAGGTCCTCTGGGATAAGAAGAATGCCTTCAACCCTTCTTCCTTCTTTTCCTCTCCTATATTGAGTTATCAATAGCTTTCCCTTCACCTTTGCAAACTCAAACAATAGTGAGTCTACAAATAAGCATACAATCAATCAAAAAATCAATCCTTGACTGCCCAAACACCTTTCAGATAAGAAACCTTTGCTCTGTCAATCAAGCATTCTGCTTCATGATACCACTTGCTTTGGTATAACCAACTTTGATATCACCTTCTTGAAGGTGGGGTTAACCAATCTTAGGCTTTGATGCCACTTGATCTGAAAATGGGGCATTAAAGGCTTCTTGTCTAACTTACAAGAACCTCTACCACTTCTAAAGCTTAAATGTTCCCAAGATCTAGTGATTAACCAATTGCGGAATTAATAATGTGCTTGAAAATAGGTGTATGTTTAAGTTTGTTTTAAGACTGTTTATGTGCTATAAGTTATGTTGTCTATGATGATATGTAAATACATGTAATAGTAAAATAGTGCAAAAAATAACAAAAACATAAGACAACAATATAATATGGAGTTCACCCAAAATTCTTGGGCTATGTCTCCTTGAGCTCTAGTCAACTCGACTAGGCTCTCTGGGATTATGGCATAAGTCCTTTTACAAGCTCCATGCTCAACTCCACTAGTTTACACAGAACACAATGGGCTTAGAACACCATCTTATCCTTGGCTCTGAAGCTCTCAAGATTTTTGGCTTTGGCTTTGGCTCTGGCTCTTCAGATTTGCCTTCTTTGAGCTCTCTCTCTCATCCTCTGCATGCATCAAATGGTTCACTCGACCTCCAAGTGACCTTTAGTAACCTTCCAGTGACCCTTTTAGCAACTTTCTGCTCTCTCTGTTTTTTCGCTCGACCTCCAAGCAACTCCAAAAAATCCCTCAGCTGCCTGCACTTCCCACTACCTCGTCAATTTAGCTCTTTGGATTTCTTGAGGCATCCTTCCAACTCTGCGGCTTCCCCAGCTGTTTCTCTGCGTGTAATCATTCCTCTGCGGCTTTGTGGCTTCTTCTGCTCCTTGTCTCTTCGACTGGCCATCTGGCTTTGTGGGTCTGTGGCTCTCTCTGCATTACAAACACATCATTATCTATAAAACGCCCACTTGCAGCATGGCATAATGATCAGGGGCAGTTACAAAGGAATCGAGGCCTTCCTTTAGGCAAAACCTGAAAATGGAACAAAATTCCAATACACAGAGTTTTTACCGGAAATCATGCTCATAATCCCTATTGGGTCAACCCTTTTATGGCTGTTGCAAGCCCACCATTGATTTGCGTGATCTCCGATCCAACGGCTGGCAACCATTTCGGGTGGATTATGTGCACAGAGATTACCCACCCAAAAAGGTGGTTTTATCTCTCCTACACCATGCCATGTGTCCGAGCGAAGCTTGTCCAATACCACTCACTGAAAAGGCCTGCTCAAAATTCTTCTTACCATGGAACTCAAATAAACCAAACCACATCTATAAACCTTTTGGGTCTACCTTCGGTCACAATATCGCTATCGCATGATGTAGGGCTTAAAAACCCACTACACATATAATACACAAAAAATCTGAGAAACCCAGATTTCAAATTTTATGCAATCGAGCATATAATTCCCATTAGGTTTGGCCCTTATCGACTTATCGCAAGTCGCATGCCCAACAACCCTTTGTATTGGGGATCACTGATCACCTGATCGTCAATCACTGATATCAGTGTATTGCTATCGGCATATTGCAAGTGAAACGACCCTGGGGGTTCCTTCCTTGGGCCGTGCCAATCGCCGATCGGTAGATCGTTTTGATCACCGATTATAGCAATCGCATAATCGCATTATCACAATCGCCAAGTTTGGGGTCCCGATATCGCATACATGCCTGCCTCCTATGTGATGAGTCAGAGATCGCTGATCGGGGGTCCTTCCACCCTAGCCTTAAGTCCTTCACTTGACCCTTCCGATGAAATTTTCCTTTATAAGGCCTTTTATTCCTTTTTTGGAAGAATTTGCCTCCTTTTCAAAGGAACAAAGGCAAGCTTCTTTTTGCAATAACTTCATCATCCGAAGTCCGTTTTAGCCCATTCAAGTTGCAGTAGATTAAGAATGAAAAGATCTCTGTAGTGGGACTATTTCCAGGAGCATCCTTGGACTTTCATCTTCCTCTGTGAGGAACACTTTAGACTTAGAGTCTATTCTAGATCCAATTTGGATCATAAAGATATTAAATCAATTATAAAATCAAAACAAGTAGCATAATCCAATAGTTTGGAATGCTTCATTAGTAATGACCCTTTTACTGTGAGTTTCATACATACCTTCTCTCTCCATAATTAGTAAAAAGTAGTCAAAGAAGTGAACTTTTCATCAATAACATATTTGTAGTGGAGATTCAAAAGAAAAAATCATTGATGAGGAATCAGCCAACAATGTTTCCCTCCAATTTAGATGCCATTGAGGAATACTTATCAACTATAACCAAATCTAATCCCAACAAGACCTTGCACAAGAGCAATCCCAAAAACTATGTTTCATTGTTTCCACCTTAGGATTAAAGAGGTAGCATGCATATGAAAGACTACTCTTAGACAACCAAGCCTTGAAAGGGAGACCCTAATAGATAACCAACTAAGAAAACACACAGAGCTGATAGGAAACTCACTCTGGCCATGCAATTTCCATTCAAGTATCAACATTTGAGGAAGCCTATAATGTAACTCGACCCCTCAAGTTACCATTAGAGGAATGGGGCAATTTTTTTTGTTAATTTCATGTTACTAGTTCCTTATTTATATATATAAACACATCTCTCTCTCTCTCTCTCTCTCTCTCTATATATATATATATATATATATATATATTTGCCATGCCTATTGAAAACCCAAGGGGCCTTCATTCCCCATATTGGCCAAATGCCTTTCGGGTGGGTCCCACTGGACACATCACCCCGCTTGCTGTCTCCTTGCGGTTCCCAAAATAAGAGCTTGGTTAGCCATCGTGTTGAAGAATGTAACTAGTGTTGGTATTCATAATTGTATTTGAGTCATGATGTATTATATTTATCAAAAGAAAGAAAAATAAATTTTATTATTAAATAAATTGACTTATTAAAGCACTGGTTTCATGCTTGGGTCAATTACTTTTAGGTCATAGCCTCCATTGCAGGCCTCTAGGGTTTATGCCAAATGTCCTTGTCCATTTCATATTGTAAAGAACCCTTCTTGGGATTTATTTTTCAAAAAGGAAATTTGTTTTATTATATTTTAGGTCTTCTAGGCCTCCTCCATCATGTTGGCCTCAACAAGGAAATTCAACCTCACAAGAAGCCTATATATTGGGGCAAATCTACCTCATTTGTCACTCATCTTACACAAGTTTGAATTGCAATAGCTGGGAGCAGAAAATATGTGAAATGCAAGAAGGAAGCTGGAATCAAAGTTTTTGGGTCTCTCTCTCTCTCTCCCTCTCTCTCCATCTCATGTTCAATGACATTTTGAAGCAACATCGAAGCTAGGAAACAACATCGAAGCTATGAATCTACATCAAAGATGTGAAGCTGTATCAAAGCTACAACAAGGTCAAAGTTGTGAAGCTGCGTCAAGGTTAAAGGTGTGAAGCTGCTAGGTTGGGGCTACTAAAGTTGCTAGATTGAATTTGAAGTCCTAAAGCTGGGTTGAAGTTCTAAAGTTTGGGGTCAAAATTCTGGGTTGAAGCTGCATTTGAGAAGCTGGAACTTGGTAACTTTGCAAGAGATCATATATCTGAAGGAAGAGATGACTTGGTGGAGGAGGAAGGTATTTTGGTCTATGGTCTTGGTCTATCTCATTTTGAATTATTGAAGGAAGAGTTCTTGAATTTGTTTTCTGCTATACAGGGATTTTTCCCTGGTTGTGCACATACATCTAGTGTCCTTAATCTTTGCATTTTGGTTTTGATAATTGCTTGATGAAGAAGAACATAAGAAATACTATAATAATAATCACAAGTCATTATCAACAAGAGAAAATATTTCTTCCTTTTTGATTTTCCAACATGGTATCAGAGCTAAGGTGAAGAAATAAAAAGGTAGGTCAAATATCTATTAAGGAAAAGGATATCTTTAGAGTTTGATGAATTAGGGTTTATGAAAAAGACCCTTGTTAGTAAGATCCTAGAAATGACACCCTAACGTAGTCAAAATTATTGTTAATATATTGATGTTTGTGTCTTGGGTTTACCTAGTAGATATCTTTGTATGCTAGTACATGATTATGAAATCCTAGTTATGTATATGTGAGTATACTTATTGATACTCATGTTTTAGTTTGTGATTTCTAGGGTTTGTAACAAAACTCTAGTAGAAATTGATATTCTAGGAATTAATGATATTATTGACATGATTTTTTTTTGGATGATGAAAATATAAGGTTTGGAACAAACCCTAGTAGAGTTTGTCATATAATATAATATTGAAACCTTAGATGTATGGTACTGTGATTGGATTATTATTTGATTTTTTATTTAAGTTCTTGTGTCTCGAATGTAATTCTAGGGTTTGTGACAAAACCATATTAAGAAGTTGAAGTCTAGTATGCAAATAAATGTGTCTCTTATAAATATTGAAACTAACTAGGTTTAGGTATTTGATGTCTAAAGTATTTGATTATTTTGATGCTTCCATTATCTTTACATAAATTTGTTACAATTCACTTCATGCTTCTATATATGTATTTGGTTGTACTTGATATTAAAGTTTTACAGGTACACAATCTTCAAGATAATGAAGATGTCCATATGAGTAGGGTGAAGAAAGCTATAAACGTGACGATGATCAAGATCACCTTGATACTGTATGAAGGAATGGAGCCATGAAAGACTCTCCAATGTTATAGAAAAAAGAAGTAGTTGATCTCCCCAGTTGAGAGGGAGGGCATATTATGATGGTCATGATGGATACCTTGAAGAAGAAATCAAAGAATAAATAAAAGTACTACAAATGTATTGAGGATGTCTTTATGCTGTTAAAGAAATGAAAAGATTCCCACTGATTTCATTTGAATAAGTGGCATTAGGATGATTGAGAACTTTGAAGGTTTATGTCTACTTGTATATGTGTATTTGAAAGTTTATTGTTGATTAGGGTTCATGTTTGAATAGGTAAATCTCTCCACAAAGAAGGATGAACACTAGGGAAGCATGCTTGGATAAATGGATATATCTAGTTTATTAGGGAGATGTGAAGAATCTAATTGCGTATTCTTGGGTAAACACCTGGTCGACATATGTGTGTTTGATTTCTAGATCTTGAGGAGGGAGGGTGGCGTTGAGGGAGGGCGACATTGGTCTTGGATATATGACCTTGGATACACACCTAGATCCTTGGTTTGATGGTTAGTTAGTAAGCCTAATGGTATATTAGATGAAAGATTTAGTCTATCTTAGTACCACCTGGATTGATAACCCTAGTCAGGTATCTAGTATGAGGCACTAAGTGTGCCATAATTCTTCGTAGTTCATTTTGGAGATATTCCATGTACCTTTGTAAATATAGGTAATTATGAATACATCCCTAGTTAAGAGGGAGTGTTGAAGAATGCAATTGTGTTGGTATTCATAATTGTATTTGAGTCATGATATATTATATTGATCAAAAGAAAGAAAAATCAATTGTATTATTAAATAAATTGACTTATTAAAGCATGGGTTTCATGCTTGGGTCAAGTTTTTTTAGGTCATAGCCTCCATTTCAAGCCTATAGAGTTTATGTCAAGTGTCCTTGTCCATGTCATATTTTAAAGAACTCTTATTGGGTTTTATTTATTAAAGACGAAATTTATTTTATTATATTTGAGGTCTTCTAGGCCTCCTCCACCAAGTTGGCCTCAACAAGGGAATTTGACCTCACAAGAAGCCTATATATTAGAGCAACTTGACCTCATTTGTCACTCATCTCACACAAGTTTGAATTGCAATAGCTGGGAGAAGAGAAAGTGCGAAGTTCAAGGAAGATGGAATCAAAGTTTTTTGGGTCTCTCTCTCATGTGCACTAAAATTATGAAGCTGCATCAAAGATAGGAAACTGTAGCAAAGATGTGAAGCTGCATCGAGGCTATGAAGCTGCATCAAAGATAGGAAACTGCAGCAAAGATGTGAAGCTACATCGAAGCTATGAAGCTGCATCAAGGTTGAATATGTGAAGTTGGATCAAGGTCGAAGGTGTGAAGCTGCTAGGTTGGAGCTATCGAAGTTTCTAGATCGAAACTGCAGTACTAAATTTGGGTTGAAGTTCTGAAGCTGAGGGTCAAAATTCTGGGTTGAAGCTATATTTAAGAAGATGGCACTTGGAAAATTTGGAAAATATCATCTATCAGAAGGAAGAGTTGACTTGGTGGAGGAGGAAGGTATTTTGGTTTAGGGTCTTCGTCTATCTCATTTTGAATAAATAAAGGAAGAGTTATTGACTAGGTTTTCCCTTATATAGGGGTTTTGGCCTAGCTATGCACCTACATTTGGTGTTCTTGATCTTTTTGTTTTGGTTTTTGTAATTGTTTTGTGAACTAAGATAAATAAGAACATATAATAATAATCACAAGTAATTATAAATAAGAGAAAATCCAATCATGGTATCAGAGCTAAGGTGAAGAAGACGGAAAAAGGCAAGTCAAATATCTATTAAGGAAAAGGATGTTGAGAAATCTAGAGCATATCAATTGGGCGATTTCTCTTCTAATGATAACTTCTTGTGAATTATTTTTACCTCTTTATATTAGGATATTCTCTTTACTTGGATTAGTATAGTGTTCTTATTCATCAATAACTACCAATGCATAAACAATAAAGAGATAAGAGACACAAGATGTAAGCAATTAGCGAGGGCCAAAACCTCTCCAACTTGAGAGGAAAACCCAAATGAATTCTTCTTCTTATTGAGAATTCAATTGAAAAATACCAAGATCATGACCAAGACCCTTGACCTATGAACATCTCCAAGACCAAGTTACAAGGATTCCTTTTTTAAGTTCCTCTTCCTTGGTTCAATGATAGTCAAACTTCTTCCTTCTCCCACTACTTCGTATAACCTTCAAATTTTGGTCCTTGGCTTAGATTTTCACTTTTCAGTGCTTCTTTAGAAGCCCTATATTCAGTACTTGAGAGGCTTTGACTTTCAACCTTCTTCGCTTCAGATGGAGACTATCCTTCCTCAACTCAGCTTGAGGATTCACTTGATTCCTTCCCAAATCCACCTTCTCAATATGACTATAATACCTTGGCCTTTATGCAGTAAACATCATTCTAATCTCATACGTGTGGAAGAGTTTAGCCCTAAAATAGATCAGGAAATTTCTCGATTGACTTTCCTTCTCCTTCTCTTGGTTACGATGCTTCTCTCTTAAGGTTTTCACACTTCTGCTTCTTCATATTTGCTTGATCTAAATTTATGCTCTCAAATGAAGGTTGATCTACCAATATATAGTAGTTTGTCCATCAAATAATCCGAATTGTTCCATAGTTAAGTCGATTTTCCATCAAGGAGCATCCTTTTCTTATTTTGAAGGCCGACATGTGTGGGATCTTGTGACAAGGTCTTGGAGGGTTTGTAACATAATTCAATTTTTCCTTTACAATCTATAATATGCCCAAATGGGTGTTCAAAATTTTACATTGACTCAATGAACTTTATGACTTAATGACTAACCCTAAAGGCTCTGAATAGGAGTCTTAACTAAAATTAAAATTCCTTGATCGTGAAGGCCACGATTCAAGCATTACAAAAAGAATAACTCTATTTTTTCTTCTTTACATCAATTACATAAAATCATAATTACACATGTCATTACGAAGATAGAACCTAGATACACTTTTCAACACTCCCTCTTAAATAGGGAGGTATTCATAATCCTTACAAGGTTCTTGTACATTCTCAATTTGAAGAATTATCATAAGAAGAGTCCTATTGGTAACCCATCTGTATAGCATCATACCAACATGCATTGTCACATAGCAAGGCCTTGGCTAAC
This sequence comes from Pinus tabuliformis, assembly GCA_031772625.1. Lineage (NCBI taxonomy): Eukaryota > Viridiplantae > Streptophyta > Pinopsida > Pinales > Pinaceae > Pinus > Pinus tabuliformis. The sequence continues at coordinate 1,639,887,180 of CM062819.1, read as the reverse complement.
AGCTCTCTCTCTACACAATATTAGAGCTCAATGCTGGTGAGACCAATGATGTATACATAGCCTCATCATTGTCTCTCTCGAAACATACCCCACTCGAGTTCTCTCAGAGGATGATCCACTAGGAATATTCTTATCTTAGACTCCTAGTCCTAAAAGAATATTGATCCTCTTACCCTTATCTTGGATGCCCTAACTCATCCTAAAAGAGCATGATATGCCAGATGTTTACCCAATTCTCCATTATGTCTTCCCAAGAGAAAACAAGAATGATGTGTCTATCTCTCCTTCTCAATTTAGGGAGGACACACCCATTCCACTGAAGGAATGTACCCAAGCTCCCTCCTGACCAGGGACTTGATTTCAATAGCTCTTCAGGTGGAGATCATGGGATGATCATCTACTTGTAGAAATCCTTTCTTTCATGTCACAAATTTCTTCTTTTTCACAGATTCTACATATTTCGTCACTTCTTCGTAGGGCACAAATCATCTAGCACTTTCATCAATGAATCAATTATGTCATCATTACTTCCATTGTAAAGTGATATAGTAGTCCATATTTTGTATTCCTTTATGCCATGTTGTCTTTTTCATGTCATATTTCCTGAAGGATCTTCCTTCCTGCTACATGGTCATTAGTGGTGGACGACATCCACAACTCTTCCCTTGGAAGCCTTGCATAAGCCCATCCATATATTTTTTTCAAAAATAATAAATGAACATTAAATCAAAATTAACTTTGTGATGGTATTTCATCATGATATATCTTTGTTTGCATCAACATCCTGCGTACATATTAACACATATCCAAAAGATATATACTGTCAGGGGTCTCTTTTCTTTTTGAGACTTCATCAAGGTCTTCATATCTTTCATGGAGATATCATTGTAAAATATTCCAGTTCTAGGATGTTGATTACCTTCTTCATGGTTTCATATTCCATGATATCTTTCCTTATTTCTTCACACATTTTTCTTCCCATAAACTTCTAATAAGATTTCCTCCTATTACTATTAACCACCTCATATTTCATATGAGGACATATTGTGTTGATTTCATCTAGTTATTGTGTGACCCATGCCTTCCTGCATCCTTCAAAGGAGGAGGTCCTTTCTTTTGATCATGCTCTTGAGATAGAGCATTTATCTATGTTACTTGCAACCATATGACATGACTCTACAATATTGAATATAAACACACATACCTCATTTTCCTTTAGGTCATCTAGACTTACTTCAAGAACTTCCTTGATTGAAATAAATTCAATCCCTTGATCTTCACCACTTTTTTCATCATACCATCGTCTCATGAATTTCACAAGTTGCAATTCTTGATAAAACATTTGCTTCCTTTTAATTGGTGAACCTTTCTATTAGGATTCCAATAGAGGATATTGAATATCCTCATCCAACAAATGTTTCCTTTTGACTGATGTATGATGAAATTTGTACTAGATGAATTTTTATTTTTCCCATAAGTACTACTAATGAGGTTACCAAGAACTATATCCTTCCATAGGTGACTGACATTGACTTCAACTATATTTCATGCTTCTTTATGATGATGTCATGATCTCTTTTTTTAATGCTTCTATGATGCCAAGGTGAATCCTATCACTCTTTCTTATGATAGCCATATCTTACAACAAAAAAACTTGAAACATAAACTTGAAAAGAACTATTTGAGAAAGACTATCTCAATCATAGTAAAGATCGCTTACTTCCTCTTTCTTGGATTTCTTCTTTTTAGCTTCTTCCACTTCTTCGGGGATATTGAATTCTTCTATTCCTCTTTTGTTATTTCCCTTCTCGAGATTAGGACACTATCTCTTGTAATGTCCATATTATTGACATCCATAGAATTGAACCTTAGCCAAGTTCTTCTTATTTTTCTTGGGACCAAACTTTCCAAATTTTCCCTTTGTTTTTGTTATTGTGGCATATTATTGATTTTGTTCATTTAATCCCACATCAGTTTTTTCCTTCAATTTGGTTTCTTCAATTTTCCATAGAGACCATATATCCTATAATGGAGTAGCTTCCTTCTTCCCATAATTGCTTTAAGTAAAGTTACCCCATTCTTCTAGTAGTGCATTTAGCACTATAGTGGTCATCTCCTTGTCAGACATTATTTCTCCTAGATCTTGAAGTTGATCCCTTATTTTAGATATCCTCATAAAGTATCAGACTATTCCTTCTTTTGATATCCTTAGCTTGTAGATTTCTTTCCTTAGAGAGATAAATTATCCTATAGTGCTTATAAAAAACAACCCTACCAAATTTTCATATATTTCTTTTCAGGTGTCGAGTTTAGATACATATGGAATGAGGGGATCCTTGATGGATTCTATGAGAATATTTTGAGCCCTCACTTCCCCTTTCATAAATTTTTCAAGTTCTTGAGAATATTCTTTTGATGGTTTGGTGATAGATCCTTTGAAATGATCCATAACCTCATTATCAATGAGATTCAGATCTATCCTCTTCTTCCATGCATGATATTTTGAAGCCCCAACCAATTTGTTACTTTCCCTGCAAAAATAGATTTTGACAGATTCAGACATAAATATAATTACTTGTGAAGATGCTTCTTCCACTTTCTGCCTCCTTGAATGTGATGATTATATAGTTAATAGAAAACTTCTCCTTAATGAAGATAGTTCTCTTGAAGAATGATCCTTGTCCCCACAAAGAGGGAGATCACTTTAGATCCTTTCATGGTGATATCCTTGTTGATGATGATCAATGGTGACTTCGTGATGATCTCCTTTAATGTTAAGGACCTTGCTTCAATGAGAGGGAGATTGCCTTAGAACCTTTTTGAAGATGATGACAACGTCCTTGATCTTTCTTCTCTTGGATGAATAGTCTTCAAGAAACTTTGATTTGTAGGTCCTTTCAACTTGAGTAGGGTATTTGTGGTCTTTTGAGGACCCCAAAACTTCTTTGTAGATATTGATATCAAGATGATTTTCTAGATTCACTTTGATGCCTTCCTCAAGATTTGGTCCTTGACTGCTTGAATTTCCCTTGATGAGATGTCATTTCCTTAATTTGTCACCTTAAATCTGATACCATGCTAAGAAATCAAGGGCATAACAGTTGGGTGATTTCTCTTCTGATGATAATTTCTTGTGAATTATTTTTACCTCTTTAGATTAAGATATTCTATTTACTTAGGTTATTATAGTGTTCTTCTTCATCAAATAGCTACCAATGCATAAACAATAAAGAGACAAAAGAAACAAGATGTAGGCGATTAGCTAGGGCCAAAATCTCTCCAACTTGAGAGGAAAACCCAAACAAATCCTTCTTCTTATAGAGACTTCAATTGATGAATAGCAAGACCATGACCAAGACCCTTTACCTATGAACCTCTCCAAGACCAAGTCACATGGATTCTTTGTTTAACTTCCTCTTCCTTGATTCAATGATAATCAAATTACTTCCTTCTCCCTCTACTTCGGCTAACCTTCATATTTCAGTCCTTGGCTCAAATTTTCACTTTTCAACCCTTATTTAGAAGCCATAGATTCGGTACTTGAGAGACTTTGGCCTTCCAACTTCTTCACTTGAGATGGAGAATACCCTTCCTCAACTTGGCTTGAGGATTCACCTGATTCCTTCCAAAGTCCACCTTCTCAAGATGACTATAATACTTCGACCCTTTTTGCAGTAGACAACATTGTAATCTTTCATGTGCGGAAGATTTTAGCCCTAAAATAGATCAAAAAATGGCTTGGTTGAATTCCCTTCTCCTTCACTTGGTTATGAGGCTTCTCTCTTAAGGTTTCCACACTTCTTCTTCTTCATATTTTCTTAACTGAAAATTTTGCTCTCAAATGAAGGTCAAGTTTCCAATATATAGTAGTTTTTCTATCAAATAAGCTAACTTCTACCATAGGTAAGCTGACTTTCCATCAAGGAGCATCCTTTTCTTCTTTTGAAGGTCAACATGTGAGGGAGCTTGTGACAAGGTCTTGGAGGGTTTGTAACATAATTAACTTTTCTCTTTACAATGTATAATATGCATAAATGGGTCTTGGTCCATTCACCATCTTGGAGAAGATTGGAAACAATGTTTTTCATCTCAATTTGCCGATATATATGCAAATGTAATACATAGTAAATGTGGAGAACTTAAAGCTGTATGAGCCACCATTGATTATGTACACCGAAGAGGTGGGCACAATTCCTACAGTTGATGACTTTGCACCAGAGTATCTCAATGAGTTACCTGAAGACATCATCCTTGATAGAAGAACCAAGTCTTCATGATGGGGAGATGTGGAATACCTTTGAGTTGGTTGCAAGGGGATGCACCCTAGCAAGGAAAAATGAATGGAGAAAGAAATAGTGAGGGAACAATTCCCTCACTTGCCAATTGACTGATAAAGCTTTTGGTGGTCCAAAAGCTCTTTACTGGGGAGGATTGATCGAGGTGGATCTATAGACACCAGTGGCATGGAAACAACTCAAAATTCAAAGTGGCAGAAAAGTGATGAACTTGACATCATATCAAAGTGCTCATCGCCCTGATTCCAATGGTTGAATGGTAATCCAAACCGAGTTCAGATGAAGGAGATAGAGGTAGTCAAAGTTGGGTTGACTTTTTGATGACTGAGTGGGCTTAACAAAGACACAATCTAGCCTTTTCCAGCAGACATAATCCAGCCAACTTCGGCTAGATTCTAGGCAAAATTGTGGCCTGGTTAAAATGACCCCTTCGGTCAAAAACCAAATTTCCAAAATTGTACAATTTGTTTTTAAAAAACAAAAAATATATAAAAAAGGGGGGTGAAGAGCCGCCAACCCCACCACCCAAACTCCCATCCACATATTAACATAAATACATTGGTGGAGGGGTGGGCCATGACCCCGGCCCCTCCCATGGAATAACAATTAATACGGGGTGGGCAACCATGACCCCTCCACCCCACACCTCGACATCGTTAACCAATATTGCATTATATGTAGTGGGTGGTGGCCCAGCCCTTGGGGCACAGACCCTACCACACCCAAATGCAACCACCAACACTGCATTAATGGAGACTCGCAGAGGTGGGTACAGTGGGAGGGCTGCCCAAGGTGGGCCCGACCCAACCCATAATTTAAAATTAAGGGGTTGTTTAAAATTGAAAATATTTGGTGTATAAAAGAAGGAGGAGGCGGGGTTTGACCACCCGACCTCCTCCCTATTAAATAAATCTCCAACCAATGCACCATAATAGTTACGTTGAAAAATATGCCACCTAGTTTATACTTAAACGCATTTTGTCAGTGTGCCCAGGAGAAGAGGCAGTGCACGTAGTTCGAGGCAGAATTTTGTAGGAGGGCCTAATTTTCACTTTGTTAGAATTTTACAAATTTTATATGGTTTTAGCACTTCTCAACACCACGAATGCAATGGCACTATCCATTTCTCCATCAGAGTTCTGTATTTTTTGGCCATTTTTCAGTATGGAGGTATAAAACTCCTTTTTGTAATTGATGCTTGTACTCTTTAAGCAAACCAAAGATACATGAACGAGAAAAGGTCAAAGAAGAAGTCCTAGAGAAAGCACAATTGAATAAGGAAACAATTGCCAACCATGAAGATATAAGATACGGACAACAGGTTGAACAATAAACACCCCCAAAGGCCCACAGAGAGTGGTATATTAATAATCATCCATCAAATCAAATCATTGGGGATCTCAATGAAGGAATAGGAACTAAAAAAAATCACCAACTTCATGTACCACAACAAACCCATCTTTCTCTATTAGCTACATTTGAGCCAAACAATTTTAAAGAATCTAGTCAAGAAGAAAATTGAGTAACTGCAATGAATGAAGAATTGGATCAAATTGAGAAGAATGACACTTGGGAATTGGTCCCATGACCAAAATATAAAAATGTCATTGGGACAAAATGGGTTTTTAGGAACAAGTTAAATGAGGTTGGACAAGTTACCAGGAACAAGGAAAGGTTGGTTTGCAAAGGATATGCACAGGATGAAGGAATTGATTTTGAAGAAATATTTTCTCATGTTGCTGGAATGGAATCTATCAGGATGTTCTTGGCTTATGCATGTTCAAGAAAGATCAAATTTTATCAAATGGATGTGAAATCAACATTTCTAAATGGAGAATTAGAAGAAGAAGTAAATATAGAAAAACATGAGGGATTTTTTCTCATTGACAAGAAATATTATGTTTGTGGGTTAAAGAAGTCATTGTATGGTCTCAAACAAGCACCTAGAGCATGGTATGCCTGTCTTGATAGGTATTTGCAGCAACAAGGATTCAATAAGGGAAGTGCGGACATCAACGTTTATGTAAGGATTGAACATGATAGTCTGATGATTATTGAAGTATATGTGGATGATATAATCTTTGGGAGTAATAATGACAGGTTAAGTAAAATGTTTTCTACAAATATGCAGAGTGAGTTCGAGATGTCACTACTTGGTGAGTTGGCATAATTTTTGGGACTTCAGATATCTTAGCAAGATAAGGGAATATTTATCTATCTAACCAAAATATCAAGGAAATGTTGAAGATATTTCAAATGGAAGATTGCAAGCTAGTTCTCACCCCAATGGTGATAGGTTTCAAGTTGAGCATAGATAACTCATCCATAGATGTGGATTAGATGATGTATAGATCTATTATTAGTAGTCTTCTGTATGTAACAACTTTTATGCCAGATGTGATGCAGGCAGTTGGGAAAGTTGCAATATTCCAAGAAGCACCAAAGGAATCCCATGTCATTGCGGTAAAAAGCATTTTTCGATATATTAAGGGAACAAAAGAATATGGACTATGGTATCCTAAAGGAAATGAGCTAACCATCAAGGCTTATACAAATGCATATTGGGAAGGAAGTGTTGATGATTGTAAGAGCACTAGTGGAGCATCCTTCTGTCTAGGTGGTTGTCTTGTTTTGTGGTTAATCAAGAAGCAATCTTCAATCTCATTATCCACAACAGAAGCATAATACATAGCAGCAAAAACTTGTTGTACCTAATTGCTCTGGATGAAACAAAATTTTCACGATCTTCAAGTGAAGTTTGATGAGCCCATTCTAATATTTTGTGATAACATCAACGCCATCAATATCTCCAAGAATCCTATGATATATTCAAAAATGAAACACATTTTGATCAAGTACCATTTTGTTAGAGAACAACTTTCCAACGAAAACATCAAGGCTGAATACATTGGGACGAGAGAACAAATTGCTGAAGTATTTACCAAACCTTTACCTTGTGAGGAATTTGAGTATCTTCACTAAAATCTTGGGATTCTCCCAAGTTCCCATTAGAAAATTATTTTCTCTAGTCAAGTAGATAGGGGGGTGTTGGGGCAAGTTATAGGTCTACAGGGGAGGCAACTTGTCAGGGGGAGTTACCCTTTACCATTGATGCCAAAGGGGGAGAGAAAGCATTAGGAAGGTTAGAAGCATGATTTTAGGGGGAGTTATGATCATGGGGGTAGTACTTGTGTTGCCATCAATGCCAAAGGGGGAGATTGTTGATAGGTAGTTGTCATTGATGTCAATCTAAGCAGCACAAGGAGCTACCCCAACCTTCCATGGAAAATTTGACATGGAAATTCATGGAATCCTGTGACAATATACTTCCGGATATATTCTACTTAATGATATGTTTCTGTTGATATATGGTATGCCTCATGGTTCCTCCTGGTTTGAGAGAAAATTGAAGTTGAATTTGAAGTCCCAATTTTGTGGACTAAAACCCCATGGAGTAGCCACATGACACCTTATTCATCAATGGTTGTCAATATATGATAGGGATTCTCACCATAATCTCATCACATATAAGTTGAATAAATTCAATATCCAATGATAGTAAACCAATCATTGACTTCACACTTGGGTAGGATCATATGCACTAAGTCAATCATTTATTTTAAAATTCTAGTGGAATTGAAAATAGTGTTATTACTTATCCATTAATTGATGGTCTCTAATTTTTAACACAAGGATGATTTTATGGAGAAGTTACCTTAAAATAAGGTATTAAACTCTTTCTAATATAATGTACCCACTCCTCACCATTATCAATAAAAAGAAATCCTCATTCGTCCATTAAAATGATAGCAACATATTTCACTTGGATTTTTTTTTAATATCCTATGTTCTCAATGTATATTCTTAAAGCCCCTTTCTTATTATAACCATTGAATATATAATAGAAGCTTACACACCTTCCAATAATAATAAAAAAACATAATATCCTGTGATAAATTGCTTTGAAATCTTTCGGCTACCTCTGAGGAGATCAACACAGGCATCAACGGAAAGGGTTAGGGTTTGTTTTTGCTCATGGTGTTTCAAATGGGAATAAAGTTTTACGATTGTTTAGTATCATTAATTGCAGGGATATGTGCTTATCTCCAAATAAAGATATTCAGCTTTGTCTTCAAATCTGAAGATGTCATGAAATTCATCATTGTTGCGGATTAATTTTTAAGCCTTTGTTTGGTTTCATTGAGGATGCAAACCATCATTTATGTAGCACTCATTGAAGGTTGCAAGTGATATGCATCTGCTGTAGAAGTCAATCTGTCATACTAAAAGTCTAAGCCTCACACACAGTCCTATCATATGGAAGCCAATCCTTTTTGAACGTGATACATATTGGTCTATCTGGAAGCCGACATCTACCTTGAACTATTTCATCTAGTTGTTCCAGAATTAAGGATTGATCATCTGACACTATCCTGGAGAAATTTATTTCAACGAATCTCTGAAGTAAAGGTACATTTGTTTGCTTACTGTTGTCCAACAAGAATACTACCTGAAAGGATTTCTAAGGCATTAGAATGGTAACATCACTACAGCTGGAAAGGCACTCGGTAGTTACAACTCCAAGGTAATCACATTAGTCTTATCATCAAGCAATGTTAAGGTAAGTCTTATTTTTGTAAATTCTTTTAGGGTCAAGATTAGTGTAATTTTGAGGTATCACTGTTTTATTAGATTTTATCATTGTCAAAATCTTGGTTAGTGTATTGATTAAATTCTGATGTATTTTCTTTTGATTCCCTTATAGGACATATTTGCAAGCTTATTTATATTTGTTTTTAAGAAGTTTAGAACTTGAGTTTTTGTGTTCGGAATCCATTCCATAATGGCCATATTTTAGAGTCGATGTTTTGAGTCTGTAGCAAGACTCATCATTGGGATTATCCTAATGATGAGTCTTTCTATAGACTTAAAACATCGATTCTAAAATATGGCCATTGTGGAATGGATTTCGAACACAAAAACTCAAGATGAAACCCATAGAAATATTCAAACAATCAAGTTTAGAACTAACAAGAAAAGGTGTCACAAGTCTTATGTCTTGCATTGGTCCTACTATAATATAGTTACTGCTTTATTATTCTATCATAGGATCCACTTGACATTTACTTTTGCAGGCAAAGGTAAGATTTTTGATTAAGGGGTCATATGTTTTTATTTTCTTTTGGGTATTGGGATTTGTCTTGGCACTACTCCTTGTAGGTAAATTGACTCAAGAGTTGCAGCAGACCCTTAAGAACAACAATCCAAGGAACAACATTCAAGGGATATAGCAAAGGGATCAAGATAAAGAAGCAGTAAGGGCAGAGCAACAAGGTCTAAGATTTCACTACTTGAACATTTGAAGGTGGCATGATGTTATTTAAAGAAGTGCAACATAATGTGTTTTATTAAGAATAATTTCTCCTACAATAGTAAGAGCAGAAGAAAAATTAGAAAAGGCCTCATAATAGTAGAAGGAAGAAGTAGTGAAAAATACAAACTACGAATTAACAAGGTTCATCAACAAGAATAGTTGGTACAATAATTTTGTATACATATTGTAAATTGAAGTCAAACATCATAATTATAAAAAGTTGTGTCATTGCCTGGAGTTGAAGAAGGCAATTTTTTTTTGGGATAAGGGTTTATATTACTGTTGGGACAAGGGTTCTAGGTTTTTTGAGTCAAGGGTAGTTTAGGTCCTAATGTTATTTCAGTCAAGAAAAATCATTGTACTAATGTTGTAATGTGGATCATTGTCCCTGGTATGGGAGTCCATAATTTTGTATTTAATTTTTGTCTTTATATGGTGGTAGGGTGCTGCTAGGTAGGTGAATGAAGTCACTTACAGGTTGGGACCTGTAAACACTTCAGGGTGGTAGGGTGGTGCTAGGGCATTGGGGCATCCTTCCAGTGGGAACTGGAGAAGAATTCTTTTCTAGAGTTATAGGAATTCACAATTTTATTTTTAGTTGGGGCTAAAGATTAAATAACTTATTAGAATAGCGTTAGGTGTTTTTTGTCCCATAGGGGGTTTTCCACCTGAAAATCTTGTGCCTACTATCTCTATTTTTTCATTATTTTTTACTGCTCTTACTGAACAATAATGCTCTGAAAATATTAATAAAGTGCTAATTAAAAAGAAATACTAATTCTCCCCCCCAGCATTTCCAATAGTCCCTAGACTCTTGTTTATCAATCAAAACCTTTCCCATTAGGAGCTTGATATTCCAATATTAATCAACCAAGTATAAGTAATGATTTTGGTGGCCTTTGGTGTTACATGCATTTGAGATCCAAGAAGCCAATTCATCTATCACGTCCTGGTCCAAAATTCTCTTTTATTATTATCGAACTACTTCCTTAACCTCAAAATACTTGGCATTAAAATCTTGTGGCATGTGGGACTGGTAACTATGAGCTAAAACCTCATCTCCATAAAACTATATTTTCTCGCCAAAATAACTTTTACCTCATTTTCCTCATCTATAATAGGCTCTCTAGTGGTCATAATAGCCAGTGGAAGAAAAAAAGACACATGGAAAATACGGGCTAAGATCGAGGGCTAGAGGAAGTACAAACCTAGGTACCAATTTAAACCAGTTAGTGTGATGCTAACCAAACCAAAGAATATGATTGAGAACTCCTCTCCTAGATCCAATGCTAGTGAGGGTGAAAGGAAGTCTCAATGGAGACTCCCCACCACTATGTTGAACATGGAGATATTGTGGGCCAAAATCATGGTAATCTAGGGAAATATCCAAGGACAAATTTTCAAAATGAGAATGGAAAGATTTCCAGGGAGCCTGGTTATGGATGCCCCTACATCGATTTTAGATACTTCCTTTACACTCTTGCAATCAATGTGAAATTCCATGCAAGGTGTGGAGTGAGTGTTTCAAGACAAGTATTTAATGAATGACATGAGGGGCACATTGGTGGCATCCATGGCATGTAGCATAGGCCTTCTGTCTAGAAGCCACCTCATCCCTCTATGTTGGCGCCCCAATCACGGGAAAAAAATAGCTATGAAAAAGAAATTATAAACATTAAAACTTAAAAATATTCTTGTAATTTTCACATGTTAAATGTATGGCCCTTTTATTTGCAAATTTTCTAGGCATTTTTACAAATTTTCTAGCAAGAATAATTTACACAATGCTCCTCACAATCTTATCTTTCCAATGATCCATTTCTTGCTCTATTTTTCCTTCTAAAAGTCAATATATGATTCTTGGAAATTAGCACTTAGTAGCCACAAATTTCATTTTCACATTAATTATGGAGCACTAATCCATTGGTTTATTATTGATCCCACATGCATTTTAAAATTGAATTCCATGGTGTTTATAGTGTTTTTGTTGCCCATAATAATGTGTATGTGAATCTATAAAAAGAATAAAATGTGGAGCTCATGCTCATATTTTGACCAGAAGCACGTAAATATCTAGGACCCAAAAATTTGGGACATCCTACATCCACAAGAACCAAAAATGTCATAAGTGTGAAATCTCCAATGCTCGAATATTGAGATACTAAATAAATAAAATTAAATAAATAAAAATAATAAAGTGAAATAAAAACATTAATAGAAAGTTAAAAAAATGCTAAAAAAAATAACTAATAGAAAAAAAAATTCAAACCATATTGAACGAGCATCTTGAACCTCTACAAAATATGGATCTCCAAAATTTGGGACCATCCATGGACATCTTTGGGACACCCAAGAGACATCTAGATTCATATATATTTTGGATATAGGACACGAAAAAGACATTTGGATCTAAATATATTCAGAATGTAGGACACCCAAGAGACATCCAAATCCATATGGAATTTGTGAAACTGGCATGCCACTAAACAATCCAATAGACTATTTCTTGGATTCATATGTGATGACTTGTCTAATGAGCATGCCACATCATCTACTTTGTAATCATGCCACATCATTTTCCACATGGATATGGGTGACATTTCATCAGAACACAACAATAGAACAAAAATTATGAGGGTCATAACTTCATGTTTGGAACTTCAAAGGAGAAAAATGTATATCATTAGAAAGATCTCGATGAGTAGAAGATGATGATGGTATGAAAATTAGGAAATTATGACATTACGTGAAGGAAAATTTCAATAATATCTAGCTCCTTGTTTGTTCACTCATTTCTTTATTCCAATTTTTTGCTTGGGCTCCTAGTCATAAACATTATTCTTATTTCTTACAAAATTGCACAAATGTACAAAAATATAATTAGTATTCATATCATATATAATCTTAGAAAAATCACAATCAAACAATCTTATCTACAAAATATCATAATTTATATAGTTAAGAATAAAAACGATTCAATGATTTATTCCCTAAGATTTCACATTGTCCAATTTTATCTTTGGGGGAATATGATATGAACTCATTGGTTAAAGTAAATTCATGTTGTTGGGTTTAACTCATAATTGATGTTTTTATGTTGCATGGGTATAGAGGTTAATACCACATTACTTTGGTGATGATGCAATAGGCAAGCTATAATTTTTTCTATATTCAATATCTAACATGTGCAAATCATCATATGTTATAGGCCATGGTACATAGTGTATTATTTTAACATTGATCGCATACCAACATTATGATTTTTACCTCCACACTAACACATGCACAATAAAAAATACATAGGATAGCTATATCACTAGGTAAACTCAACCATGTGACATGGCAAGTGAGTTGACAATTTGGCTTGCTACTCTTGTTTTGACATATAAATACATTAAAGTGTTCATATATTTGAATATCTAAGAAGCTCATGATAATGCATGGAAACCAACCTGTAGATCAGGATGTAAATTAAAAATGAAATGACATCTAGTATTCAAGATCCAGGAGACTCAAATGAATTACAATAAGTTTCATCTTGGATTAGAATACAAATTAGTTGAGGATAATGCATCCATCACCCAAAATCTGACATAATTGGTCCAACAAAACATGAATTGGATCCAGACTTTAAAACAAAAGCATTTTCATTTTATTACTATGCAAAAATGAAATAGGGATCAAACTAAATCAAATGGATAACATTTATAAGGAATAATCAATGAAACAAATCCAAATAAATTCAAAAACCTCATGGAAATTTATAAAACAAATCGAATCAAATATCCACAAATGTGAAAAAATTAAATTTAAATATTTACAAATCATTAAAAATCCATAATATAACTGAAATTTTAGAAAGGTCTTGATTATTTTAGGAAGAACTCATATCATAATGGGGGGTTTTTGTATAGGCTAGAATAAAACCAATATATGTACAATAATTTCCCTAATATCTCAAGTCCTACCCTCAAATAGCCTTCCCTAATGAATCCCAATACCCCAACCCCAACCCCCAACTCCAAAAAAAAAGATGAGTGTAAACATAGTAAATTATACAAACTAGAAGAAGAGACTTGGAGTAAACTATATTATTACCTTAAGCCAATGGTAAAACCAATAAACCTCTATTAGACCTATATGCTCTCCACAATATTTAAGCAACAAGTCTCTACAAGCCATAGGCAACAAAAACCTAAAATGAAATAAGAAAAAATGACTTGAAAGTCACTTAAAATCAAAATATAGGGACAAAATAACACAAAATATAATCATGCAACATCTTGTTTCTTACACATTTGGATTGTATGGAAATAAAAACATGATAGAAACAAATGATAGAAGCCAAAGAAAATATTTTTTAGATAGATATTATAGGGACTTGAGCAAACCTGTGACATTAGAGCCTTGTGCCATAGTAGGGATTTCACTACTATTGGTCGTACACTTTCTTTAGTATCCACTCTTTGTTCATGTATATAGTTTTGATCCATGTAATAAACTCATCTTCAAAGGATACATTTTTCTTAATAAAAATAAACTAATCATTCAAGGGGGTTAACACAAGGATGAGATAATTAAATTAGGGTTTAGTTGATATGCCTCATAAATTAATGAAACTCTATGGTATTTATTGTGAACACAGGAATAACATGGGACACTAAAAAAATAGTCCTCCCATATTATTAATGAACAAGTGCCTTATTGTCTCAAACTTTGCACCTATTTTCATCCTCGCCCCTTGTTTACCTACACCAATTGAGGACATCTTACTACAATTTCTTGTATTGAGTTCTAAGGTGCTATGGACACATGGAGGGGTAGTGTAATGACATTCACAAACCCTCATTCATTCTTTTTCCATGAAAAAATTTGGTTCTATGATTTCGAATTTATCTAATAAAGATATGATCATAGTGAAAAATCCTATGAGTTTTGTGTACTTACCTATTTTAGCCATTGATGTAACTATTCCTCCATAATATTAAACAATTCAATTTTCTTCCCTATAATTTTTACTAATGTGATAAAGTATAAAAACTCAATAAGCCATTTGTTTAAGTTTTCCATACTTAAGACTCTACAATATATTCTAATTGTTCATTAGTTGATGTTACTATGAAAATGGTGTATGATTTCTACATATGTTTTGTCTCCAAGTAGATTCCTAACTAAACCCTAGCATAATTTAGGGTCACGAGTCTGTCCTATTTATCATGCCTTTGTATCTCACTTCATAATTTGAAAGAATTTCTAAGTTGTTTAATTTTCTATACTAATTGTAACTCTAGTTGTTATATTAATAATAAATCTATGTTTTAGATTGTAATACTCAATTGTGACATAAACAAGATCAGGTATCACTGTTGCTATGGTTATGTGGGTGGCCTATTATAATTTTGATACAATCTAGGGGTAATCAATTCATTCTAGTTTTTTTTAATTGCACCTTTATTCTAATTCTCATTTCTCACAATGTTCATAGTGTCATAGTTGTCCATGTATTCCATATAACCATTTTTCTACCATTGTTTATTTTCTTCTTAGCTCACTATGTTCATAATTTTCCTTCATGACCATTTCACCACTAATTCTTCTTGCTATGTATTTTGATAAATGCTAAAATTTGTTATAATTCACCATTCAACCATTGTTCGTTTCTTTGTGTGCTAAATTATTGTAATGGACTATTCTCTATTTTTTGGTTTCTTTCTAATTTAGTTCTTTGAATAACCACTATAAGGTTCCTCATCTTTTCCATTATTAAATTTCATTCATGTGATACATATCTACCATAAATTCAAAATATTTCAATTATTCAACAATAATTAACATTGCATATTATATGTTGCATGCCATGTCTCCTTTAAATTTTTTATGCCAATGGTTTATCTAGGTTTCTTTTTTAGTTTTGGTTGTTCACCTAAGGACACATCTATCATATAGAATTATTATCTCTCATCCTTCACATCCTCATACATGTTATAGTGTCCTCCTTTCCATATATCATTTATCTTAGGATAACATCCTTTATCCTCTATGAATTATCCTATCCTTTATTGAGTATCTCATCCACCT
Source organism: Pinus tabuliformis (assembly GCA_031772625.1). Taxonomy (NCBI): domain Eukaryota; kingdom Viridiplantae; phylum Streptophyta; class Pinopsida; order Pinales; family Pinaceae; genus Pinus; species Pinus tabuliformis. The sequence continues at coordinate 1,639,871,433 of CM062819.1, read as the reverse complement.
GGAAAGGAAGTATCAGATGGGACACATTCCCACCAAAAAATAATTTTTTCAATTTTATTGTATCCATCCCTTACCAAACTTGTTAATGTTTGATTCCCTATGAAGCTTCAGGATTTTCTAAGGCACTTTGTCTTCTAGGATATGTGCTTTCCATCTTCCTATTCCTTTTGAGTTTTATGTGTCCTTCACATAATATTTTGGTCATGCATGTCTTTGTTAAAAGTTCCTTGCCTTCCAAATAATCTTTCCTATTAAATGTTCTCTCAATAGGAGTCCTTCCAACTTAAAAGAAAAAATGGAATGAAATACATGTCTTCCAAAATATATGGTTTAAGTGTCCCATGTCTTGTCATTGTTCTATTTATTTATTTTTCAATGCACACCCTCTTGTTCCTTAGTTGTGCATTTGTTAGTATCTAACAATTTCGGCTAGTGAGTTTCTTGTCCCATGCTTGATAAAAAATTGGAAGGGAAGTCTTCCCTCAACTAGGACCTAATCCACACATCATTATTGTTATGTAACTAACTCCACATCATCACACCAATTTTTTTTATACGTACATTCTTAATCCTTCCTATTAATCATTATTCATTTCATGGAGTTCATATACAACATAAATATTGTCTAAGGATACTCATTCTTCTATGTTCTTCTCTTTTGCTTAAACTTAACTTTTATGTTCCATTCAATCATTTTTACCTAAACCTACAAAATTCCTTCAAAGGTGATTTATTATTTAAATCTCTTGATATTTAGTAAAAGATCCTACCCTAGGATATATTATTAAATTATGAATTAATTCTTTTCTTATCTCTTCCCTAATTAAAAATTTAGCACCCTCTATCAAAATAGGGCCTAACCCTTTCAACTTGGGTCATTCTAAACGTTATGCATACAAATGGTTAACTCTAATAAGAGTAGTTGTATATTTATAGTATTATGACTAATGTTCATCATCACATATGATCACATGTTAACCTTACTTGTGGCACGATACACATATGGGTTTTTCAAGAGTTCTTAATATAAGTCATGAAGCTTTTGTTATTAGGTTCTATGTGGTATGTTTCAATTATGATATTTCTAGACTATTCGAGGGTCATGGGACACATGTCTACTTCCACATGTTGCTTCAAGATTTTTACGCAAAGACTCAAGAAAGCCCTACAATCAACGGAAAAGAGTAATTCTTAATGGATCTACGACATACATTGAATAAGGTTTTTTGTTGTTTCAATGACTACTATCGCCAACATGTGGATTCATTCATTCGCTTTCCCTTTGGAAAATGCTCCATTCATTCTACAACTAGCTTATGCATCACCTTGGAACCCTAGTTACTTGTTTAATGTCAGGGACTTATGATTGTTACTAATCTCGTTTTGACATTCAAAGAAATTTATCCAAGGTTTTGTGTATTCACTTCCTTGATCTGTTGGTCCAAATAAAGGTATACTTCTAAAACGGTTATTACTTATTCTTCATTGGTATTATTTCTTTGTTATCATGGTAATAAGGTTATCTAATTTTTTTCTCCATGCTTTTAGCTATTCAAGACAATTTCCTTGTCTCAGTTTTGAGCTCCTTCTTATTTGCAGTATTTCTCGAGTTATTTCACCATGGTTCACCTAGCTTCAAACCACATAAAAGCACTACAAATACATTGTGAACATATTTTGTCAGGTATAATAAAAAGATTTATCTTTAATGTTCTCCTTCAATTCATCTTTTACATGTTATGTTGTCATGGGTTAAACCCCCTAACCCTTTAATTGTTGGGAAATAAGCTACTTTTTTAATCATTTTACTATTCGGGTGTTTGATTCCTCCTTATAGCGAATCAATTTGGCAAGAATTTGGTTCTGTAGATAGAACTTATTTTCCTATACCGATGCATTTCATTCATTTTTCATTTCTTCTTTCTAGGTTTTTATGGACAATTATTCCATATTATGTTTTTTAACATGACAAGGTTTTCGTAATTTAAAACCCTAACCCTATATGGGTTCTATGTAAATTATAATGCCACCACAATCATATAGGATTACACTAGTTTGGACGTAATTATCTTTTAATCGACAATGGATTTTTATATAGTATTTCCATTAATCTTTTACCTAGGGTTTTAACCCTACAGAAGTATTTATGTATATAGATACTCGTACCATTTCTATTCATTCTTCTTCGATTCTCGCATAGGGTTTTTACAAGGTTGTAATCCCTAACCAACTTTCAATTGATTTTTCACAGAGATTCTATATTTTCTTAATTTAACAAGAATTATAAATTTTGAACCCTGCTCATATAAAGTTGTTTGTAAATTCATGGTTATAGTAGAGTGTTCTATTTATGGAGATCTCTTTCATGTAAATACCCTTCAGTTCTCTTTATTTACTTCGTATTATATTTTAGATACCTTGTACTTTAATAAATATTAATGAAATATGTGTTTTTCATGTACATTCATAGGTAATTACACCCTTAGGTTAATTTTGAAATTTTTTCCTTCGAGGATATAATTTGGAGCCTTCCTACTGCTCATGGAGAATTCAACTTCTTCTTTCCAGGTCAAATGATCCCAAAACCCCTATATTATTTCTTTTCATGTGTGTGACTTTCTCATCCAAGTTGGAGAACCAAAGTTCCCATATTTTTTAAAGTTGATTTTTTAAGTTAAATTATCAAGACATACTTCCTAAATGGAATTTTTTAAGTTGTAATCTTTCGTTCCTAATATATAATTGTTTATAAAAGGGTTACAATAATCCAAGGACATTATTATTGTATTTATTTATTTTAATGAATATCGAGGTCTCCCTTGGTCATTTGCTGCGATTTTAACAATTTGTATTGTCGTTTTCTTGAATCATTCTGTATTATTCCTTCTCAATTATATTCAATGTAATTTTAACCATTAATTGTTATAATTTAGTGCTTATGTTTTTTGTTTAGAGAAAATATTGTTTTTTCACATAATATATGTATGTCTTCATCTTTGTACTATTTAGGTCTTATTTTTTATCTAGTAGAGAGTAAAACTAATCCACCAAGACCACTCTATATCTTGGAAATTGTACTTAGAGACAATTTTACTTGTTTTTCATTTTCTTCTTATATAATGTCTTGATTTTTCTTCGGTCCTTTCCATATGACCTAGGTAATATATATATATATATATATATATATATATATATATATATATATATATATATATATATATATATATATATATATATATATATATATATATATATATATATATATATATATATATATATATATATATATATATATATATATATATATATATATATATATATATATATATATATATATATATATATATATATATATATATATATATAGATATATAGCGAGAGAGAGAGAGAGAGAGAGAGAGAGAGAGAGATATGTACATGTATATATTTTTTCCACTGGAAAAATCGTAATCTTTCATTATGATTGAAAAATTACATGTTGTAGATGCCTCTCGGCATATGCTGTAAACAGATTTCAAAAAAGGTGCTCAAAAAGATGCATAGATCCTTTCACACCACGCAGGGTGTATGGATTTCAAGAAATAAACATAAATAGCAAAAATATTAATGCATAGGTGGGGAAAAGTCAGACTTTTCACCCTTTTTTCTTCTCGACCTTTCTCCAAACCCCCTATGACTCTGTGGGAGTTATAAGTGCTAATGCAGTTTCAGCCACAGGTTGTGGATTATCTTTATCAGAATTTGATGTGTCTGATATGTGTTGGCATTTATTTTTTCCCATATCCATTTCTGATTTTCTTGCCAGTGTTGTGTCTATATGTTCCTGTGGATTTGTGTCTTCTACAACTGGTTCTTTGTTCATCTGATTGGTCTCATTTGGGTTAGCATAATCCATCTCTTCTTCCTCCTCATCATCCGAGGGAGGTGGAGGAAATGCCATCCCTTTGCTTGTTTTTCCGTTTTCTTCTTTCTGTGATTGTCTTTTTTTACTGCTGGGCACGTGCTTTGTAGGTGTCCTGTTTGTCAGTAGATTCAACATCTGAATGTAGTGTTTTCATAATCTAGAACCTGTGTCCAGCTCCTCTGTCTATGCTTCAACTGAATTTGGTCTTGCAGGCCTTTGCTGAGGTCTACTTCCACACATATTCGTGCAAAAGTATATATTCTTTCCTCCAATCATTGGTGTCCATTTTAATGTAATGCCCAATAGTATTTCCAATTCTAGCTAGTACTTGATGATTCCAGAGATGTATTGGGAGGTTGTGTAGCCGTACCCAAACTGGCATCTTGGAGACAACCATTGTGTTTGCATCAAAATCTAGGAACCATGGTGTGATGAAGAGTCCAGTGGATCCCCAAAACCAAGGTCCTTCCTGCATTACTATGTCTCTATCTATTGTTGATAGAAATTTCACTATGAAAAAAACCTTGGAGCAGAGATGTATTTCGGAGTGCGTGGTCCAATTCGTGAAGACCTAAAGAAATAGATCAGCCGGTTTGGGCCAAAAGCAGTTAAATCTGCATATTATTGCTTGTCTTTCATATATGGTGCAATGCTCATCTATTTCTAGTGTATCTATGTTGTATTCTGGGGTGTGGTTAAGCTATTCCACAATGTATGGCCTTGCGTCCATACCTGTCTGGTTCGGTGCTGCTCCTTTTGTGTTTTTCCCTTGTAGGACATTTTTAAAGGAAATGCTGCCTGGTTTTTTCCCGATTGAACCAATACCACTTCCTCCCACCCTGTCTGGATTCGTGTTATTCTTGGTTGCACCCTGTTAACACCCAGGTTGTTCCCTTTGACTCCTAAGGGAATACGACCGGGGTAACCACTAACCAAACTTTGGATTATAGGTCCTAGCCTACCTATAATTAGAGAGGGCTCTCTCTTTAAGTTTTAGCTCTGTTTGTGAAGATTTTAGGCTAGTTGTGAATTCAGCTTTTTGTTTTTAAGATTTTGGTTGTGAACTGTTGTTTTGAGAAGGGCATGAAATGTTTGAGGGATTTTTTAGTCCATTGGGCATATGGAGTTAGAAATTGAGTAGGTCCTGATGTCTGTGATGGAGAAAGATTTACTGCAGAGCTAGACAACTATTCATGACATAATTTTCGGTTTATAAATGAAACAGAGTGAAATGGAAACTTATACAGTCTGACTGCAAGTTGAAAAGAGCAGATTCTATTCAGTAGCATCTAAGAATTACTACACAGAAACTGTTAAAGATTTATAGTAATTTGGAGCATTTAAGAATTCCAATTTAACAGATAAACCCGAGGAAAACATTTATAACAAGGAAAGATTGAATTCAGGGTGTCTCCATGGACAAATCCTGAGTTATTCTTCTACTTTCTTGTTGAGATTAAATCACATACATGAGAAACGAAATAAACAAAAATTTAACACAGACAGAGATAGAGAAACTTATTGTACCAAACTACAGCACTAGAATTCCACAACATTCAATGATTCCAACACAACATACATCAGAAAAGACAATCTCTGAGATCCCAAAGCTTCTTTGTATTATTTCTCCCAAAATCCAGTCGAGTTCTCTTTTTTGAACAAGCAACAACAACCCCTGCAAGCTTATGCGAGGGGGAATATATACAATCGGTTCTACAAATATCTGAACCGCTGAGTCATTTTGATAATTAAATACGCTCACCAACTTTACAAAATAGCAGATAAAGAAGTTATTACTTCTCTTAAATACAAAATGAATGCTCTTTAATTCTGTCAGAAGTCCTTTTTGACCTTTGGAGGCCACTGAGTCGGTTGAGCATTCTGCATAAATGCTGAATGATGTGTCTTTATGGCTTTGTCATGATGTAGCTTTCTCGGCCCTGTCATCTATAACTGTCAGTGCTGTTTTAGTGGCTGAATCTTTCTACTGAGTTGGCTCAGTCCATCTTTCTTTAGTCATACTGAATGCATCAAATTTTCCTGTACATGATGACTTATGTTTTTTGATGAAAAAATTTGATGAAAGGCTTTTGATTACAGTATCAACTGTATCATTTTGGTCCACCATTCTTGTGAGGGCAATTGATGTCTCAAAATTGCATCCAAGGTCTCATCTGCCTCTGTATATTTGTAGAAGTTTGGAGGCACTTCAAACAAATGCTTGATCTCATTCATAATAAAAAATAAATTCTCTACTCTATCATAGAGATTTTGCCCAGATGCTGGCCCTGTTTCTTCTGAAGTACTTGGTATTACAGTGATCTGATTTGTAGCAAATGTGTTGACCCTCTTTGCATAGTTCTCGTGTGAAAGTAGCCTACCTGCGCTGTTCAGTAAGCCAGGAAGACCTCTGCCTTGTAGTACTGCAAACTTGTCCATGAACCTGTTTACTTCTGTCTGCATGTCCTGGCTTCTTCTTTCCAGTGTTTGTACCAGGCTTCTTAATGTAAGGACCCTCTTTATCAGCAAAATTGTTTCAGTTCTGTTGGGAATTCCCATTGCTGCCAGCTGAGGACCTGTACGGTTATTGAGCACATTAATCATTCTATTGGCTACCTCAGGCATGTTGCCTAGAGATGCCCTTGCTCTCTGGACTTCTCTGTGTGCTTTTCCTATGAGCTCCATTTGCTCATGAATAGTCTCAATGTACTGCCATTGGTCTGTGATTGATTGGCCAATGTTGGCCCATAAAACTGTCTTGAGCTCAGCCACCACTTTGTCAAGGGTGAGCTCCTTCTCCAGCTCCTTTATCTTCTCCTTAAGGGCTTTTATTTCCCTTCCTTTTTCTGCTACATTCTGCTTGGATTTGTCATATTTTTCATTGAGCTTAGCCAAATTCTCCCTGGCTTCATTTAGCTCTGCCATTTGGGCTTCTAAGGCCTGAATTTCGTTCTTCAGCTTCTGCATATCAAGGCTTGGAGCCTGCTCTGTTGTTGGTGCTGGTGCTGATGTAGATGGTGCTGCCTGAGCTGTCTGTTCTGTAGGAGGAGCAGTAGTTTGAGGAGGTTCCTCAAGGTTGATTATTTATGGAGGGGGCTGAGATGTTTGACCTCCTTCCTTCTGTTGCAGGGCTGCCTGCAGTGCAGCCTCTGATTCTCCCAGTTTCTCTTGTGTCTGGATCAGCTGTTTGTATAATGATACCAGCATAGCTGCTGCATCTTGGTCATGCCTTAGCTGGGCCACTTCTCCTGTTTGAGGATGAAGAGTTGCTGGGATCTTAAGCATTTTTCTTAACGCTGCCATATCTGCATCTCTTAATTTCAACAACGCTTGTATAGCTTTGGTGTCCTTGGGATCATGCCCAAGCTCTATAATGATATCCTCCAATGCTTTGATTCTGTTGTCCTTTGCCTGGGAGGATGCTTTCTCCAACTCAAGTTGGGCAGCTGTGTTGTTTAGGCTATTTTCCAGCCTATAATTCACCAATGTTTTGTCTGCAAGTATAGCATATACCATCTCACCCGTTTGCTTGTGCAATTCTATTTGATCCATAGGGTGGATGTCCTTTGCAAGGACCTCAAGATTGGTCCTTATGTAATCAGCTGCAGACTGTGGCTGCAACATGGTTGGCATGAAATGACTCATTACCATTTTGCCCTCATGTACATCATATGCAGACATTAATCTCTGCTAGTTTGTAGGAGCCATCTTCAATAAGTGGTTGTACAACTGTATCCTTATTGGCTCATTCCTCTTTTTAATATCAATAAACTATTGTTTGATGCCTATTTCAGCTCCCCTTTGCTGGCTTGAGGAGCTGACTTCTCCTCCAACTGTTCTTTCCTGTTCCTGCTTAAAGGAACTTGCAGATGCCTCCATACTTGGTGGGCCCATGCCTAAAGATTGCCCAATAGGCATTTCTTCCTCAGAGAGGGGATTCATTCTGTGTCTTTTCTCCCCGTGAGTTGTGGAGGTGGTGAGGGGAGTCTCCTGCTCTCTATCCCTCTTTTTTCCCTTTTCTTCCTTTTGTGGAGTTTGTAGCACTGAGGCCTCCACTGTCTTTTATTGCTTAGGAGGCACATTCTCTTGAGCCTGTTGCTCGGTGGATATTGGGGGTTCAGCTGTTTGTTCTTGCTGCTGTATTGGCTGCCCCTCTTTTTGCTGCTGTACTTCTTCATGAGGTGGCTGTTCTGGCTCCATCTCTTTCTCTTTGCCTTTGCTGGAAGCCTGATCAGTAGCTTTGGCTGCTTGCTGATGTGCTGTAGAAGATGAGGCAGCTGCTCCCACTTGAGTGCCTGGAAGAGAAAATACCTGTGAACAAAGCTCTAAGTCAGCCAACTTTTGGAGATTTTTTACTGCTCTTTGACCTAGTTCTTCTTGTGTGGTAGCCTCCTCTAAGGTGCCTTCCCTCCACTTTAGTTGATTTGCATATTTTTCTATGTGAGGCAACCTTATGTGGTCATAACTGGCCAGCCTATATCTGACCCTTCTTAAACTTATGAAATGATTGGGGTCATATGGTTTCCAAAGGAAGCTGGTCTGTAAGCCAAGGGCTTCTAGCATTCTATCTGCCTCTTTCCAACCTTCCTCCCTTTTATTGTAAATGAAGTGGCCTAATTGGTTTCTGACTTTGAGCTGTGCTTTCTTTCCCTTGCCCGAAAAATGGAGTACATTAGCATTCCCAAATTGCCTGAAGTACTCGAGGGCAAACAATCTCATAGGCACATATTTGGGTAATCTGTATGGGGGCAACTCGCACCCATATATTCTGATAACTATGTGGTTTTGGTAATAATACCAATCCCCAATGCTGTATACCTTAGACAACTGAAGAATCCTCTGCATCTCATTAGTTAGACTTGGAGGAGGTGAGCTCAGGAGCAGAGACATGGCTTGGTGGATGAAGAGGTCTATGAACTCACAATAAGTGTATGGAGAACAAGATCTGCAGTGGAAGGCAGAGGACCAATAAACCACTGACCTTGGATTGCCTTGTGTATCGACTCTTTTCACAACAAAAGGAAATTTCTCATGCTGATAATATAAGATTAAGTGGTAGATATAGGAGGTGTATCTGAACACCCTTTCCCTTTCCAAGTTCATCAATTGCTCATGTATTTTATCGGATATGTAAGTGGCATAGTCATAACAGATTGGGGACTTGCCAGGGGAAAACATGAGCATCATCACCATCACAGTTTCATCAACAAATTCTATTGAATTATAGCCCAATATGGGACTAATCATGTCTACAAGGTCTCTGCCCAATTGGTTGAGGTATACATGAGAAATGGGAGGGTACTGCACGGTGTCAGAGTCAATGTACAATTGATTCATCTTGGTGACCTGAGCATCTGTCAGCTTAGCTCCTTGCTTTATCAGATCTACCAGTGATAAAGGAACTAATTTCTTATCAGTATTGAAGTGTAGCATCTCTCTGATGGCTTCAGGGGTAATATAAAAAACAACTGAGCCTGAAGGGTCAAGCACAGCCCTCTGAGTGGGGTCATAGCAGTCAGCACATCGGTGGATTAGGTCAGGAAACTGGTTGACCTGAGGGAGCTTGAAGATAGGGAGGAAAGAGTCTCAAATTCCCAATACATCCATTCCACTCTCATGCTTAATCTTCAATTCATTTAGCAAGTGAATGTGGTACTTGCTATGCATTAGCATTTCCTCCGATATTTGATAATCTAGATCTGCTAATGATTTCCACTCCAACACTCTCTGAGGGGCATTCAATGGAGCAATATTTAGGGCCACAGGTGCTACTGGTGCATCCATGGTTGAGTAGTACTATGATTTGTACTAGAACTGGTTACAGTGGGCAGAACAATACAGAGGGGTATTTTTTGGCAGCAGTGAGGCAAATTGCCAAGGAAAATGGAGTAAACTGTGGTAAGAATAGTTCAAATTCTCCAATGAGAGTTAATTGAGCGAATGCAGGGACCAGTAGCACTGTCTTCGCGGTGAATTAGTGCAGCTCAGGTTTTAAGTCCACGAATGCGCGAACTGTTGGTGAATTTGGGAAAATTTGGCTAAATGCGGGTTCTGCAAAGGAGTTCCGACCCAAAAATTGGAAATAGACACAGGTTACTGGAGGTTTGCTGGTAGTTACAGTGTTATTCACTCTTTTAAGCTATCTTTAGAGAATTATGGACAAAACCAGGCGCGGAGGGAGCGATTTGGATAAATACCTTATGATTTGCCGGCTATGGTCACAAATGCAGGTGTAATGGATGCGCCCACGGTCTTTGTATTGGTTTCTGCAGGTTGGCAGCTAATGGTTGTAGTATGCATGCAGAGCGGAATAGTCTTTGTTTTGCAAAAAGTGAGAAAAACCGCAATTTTCGGCAAAAATATGGACTTTTTGGGATATTGGCGCTTTTTTGGATGACGTCAGCATGACGTCATCAGGTGGGGTCAAGGTCGGGTGATGTCAGCATGACGTCATCAGCTGAAGTGGTGGCCTGTGAGTGGTCCACGGGGACTGCAGAGGTGGAGGACATGTCAGAGCGATGGCGGGCGGGGGCGCTGACGCGGTGGTGAGGTGGCGTGACACTGGCATGACCGGTCAGTGGAAAACGGGAAATGGTAAGCGGTATAATATCGCACCGCTCTTTATACGGAAGCGAGATTGTCAGAGGGCGGCCTGATACAATGTGGGGGCGACGCGTGGCAGAGGCCTGACGTCACCCTCTGACAAATTTCGGAAGCTAACTGTAGTACATCGGGGCCGCTCCGAAATTGATAAGGGCCGTCGGATGGGAAAGCCCAGATCCGACGGCTGGCGGGAGGCAGAGGTGGCCGGACGATACGGTCAGGCGGGACCAATAAAATATTATTATTTGTGAAATTCGCGCCCGGCAAAACATTGGAAAAGTGGGTTTTTTAACTGTGTTACGAGAAAAATGGGTTACGCGCGGGTTTATTAACAAAGCCTGGATTAAGGTTATTAATCCAAGCGGATCTTGGATTAATCCCAGGATTAATATATCAGCGCTCTTTGGGTCGCGCTCTAATGTTTTAGCGCTTAATCCGTTTAAAACCAAACTTAGAGCTATAATGCTCGGGGAAGGGGATACATAGGTATTTTGGGGTTTTTTGTACACTTTACATAGTAATAAGGGGAATAGGGGGTATTGGGAGTTAAATAATAGAAGTTAGGGGTTAATATGAGTGGAAGGGGTGGATGAGGAGTGGAAACACTAAGTTTTATGTGGAATCAACTTAGTTTAGGGAGTAGATCAAAATGAAAAGAGTTTTAGAAAAGAAATGTGGCTTTTAAAGAAACAAAAACCAACACAAGACCTTGGTTACTTTCATGAACATGACTGGTAATGGGATGTTAGCAATGAATGTGAGGGGGGGAAACAGGAAGTTAGATATGCTCCTTTGTAGTGCTGCAAGATGATGGAGAAGAGGAACTTCTCCATCCACTGATGTTTCCTTTATTTTAAACCAGCAAAATTCAATTGAAAGGAATGACATTTGTGCAACCCCCTCTACCTACCCATTAGCTTTGCCTAGCATTTTTTGTCTCTTCATGGAGGGTGCACTTAGACTTGCAGACCCTCATGTGCCTTTTCTTTTCTTTTGGCTTTTTCTTTTGATTTTCTATCTAGAATTACCCTTATTGCTTCCAAGGTCCCAGATTAAGCAGTTGGGAACCTTATTTCTCTACCTAACTACTGGTCTGCCAAGATTAAACAGTTTGGACAAACTTCTTTCTCTATTCTACAATAGGAAATTGAAACATGGCATGATCTAGATTAGGCTGTTGGACCATCCATCCAAAATTGAGTCAACATCAAGCTATGTACACATATTACCTTCTCTTGAAAATATGGGATCTTTGCATCACCAAAGCAGAGCATATTTGGAACTTCCTTTGCCAATCATGAAATATGAAACCTATTGATATAGGTATCTAACACACCCCCTCTTAACCTCAGATTGAGGATGATTGTTGACAGAGGTGCAATTTTGTATTCCCAAAGGTATTTTGTGTCTTGTAACACTTTTCCCCATTGTATCAGGTTTTGTGTTCTCATGGGGTAACCCAACTGTTGCATTATAATTTCTTGCATTTGCTCGACATTATTTGTCTCTTTTATCCAAATTATTTTTGATTTTCCTTCTGGGTTTTTTACAAATACTTGGAAACTGTGATCTCTTACCAGGATTCCAGTTTTTTTTTTGGCAGATCTATCCCTGTGATTCTGCTCTGCACCTTTTGGTCACTTTGAAATAGGTTATTTAGTGAGTGGGCTTCTAGATCTGACCAGAAAGAGGGTCGTTCTGCAATAAGAAGGTCTGGATCTAAGAGCCCAAGACTCGATCTGTGCTCATTGCCGCGGATCGATGGATATGTTGCCCAATTAGGGCTCAATGGCGGTTGTTCGAACAGATGGATGTCAAGATCGACATCATAATAATACAGATCAACGTTCTGATATGCAAAAAACTGGAATATTTCTTCATACCTTTGGCAGAGTCGGCGATTTTTCGTCCTGAGAGCTCCATTGTTGCTAGAGACTATATATATATATATATGTATGTATGTATGTATGTATGTATGTATGTATGTATGTATGTATGTATGTATGTATGTATACATATACATATATATACATATACACACACACACACACACACATATATATATATATGTATGTATATATGTATATATATATATATATCTATATGTATATATCTATGTATGTATGTATATATATGTGTATATATATAGTTCTAAATGCAATAGAAGTTCCAGGTTTTGTTTTTCTATTATCATCTCTAGCATTTTGTTTTCAAGTCTTGTGCTTGCATACAAAACAAAATGCATTCTAACAAATTTATTTCTCAGAAAATTTAGAGTTTATAAATATTGACTTCAATTCAATAATCTGGAAATTAAACTAGAGCTAACCATCTTCTCCCAACTTTGACATGTTGTTTCCAAAAAGGGTCCCCCTGGGCACTTAGTCTGCAGGTTTCTTTCTGTAGCTATTTCGTCACCTTTTGCCTCTCACCAGTTTTTCATTGCATAAATTCTCTCTATTAAAATAAAAAATAGAATACCCCTTTACCAAAACAATTAGTAGTTGGTAACTACCTCCACCTTATCCAGCAAGTGGTAGGTAGTTACTAGCTCATTTATGAGCCCTACTTCCCCACTCTTAAAGCTATTAGAAATATTTTGGGGGAAAAAATGGGCCTCAAAACAAAAATGTATAACCAAAATAAACTTTATAGAAATCAATAGGATTCAAGATGATGATGTCAATCATGGGGGATCATTCACCTTTCTGGAGTAAAAAAGTAAAAAGGTTAAAAAATAAAAAAAAAAATTACTTTTTCAACTTATCTCCCTATAGTTTTACTTGAATTTCGCGCAAGAGCACTTGTTGGATGCAAAATTTAATTCTTCATCCAAGGAGTACCGATGTTGCATACTCTCTTTGGATGCTCCTACACAAAAACTGAGAAATACATGAAAAACGTGATTGCAATCATGTTTTTTCATGTATTTCTCATTTTTCTTGTAGCAACTGTTGAAAAATGTAACTAGGTTCGGTATTAATATTTGTATTTGAGTCTTAATTAAACATATTTATGAAAAGAAATAAAAATATTTTTTTATTAATATTACTATGACTTATTAAACATGGGTTTCATGCTTGGGCCATCATGTTTAAGGTCAAACTCCCCATTGAGGACTTCTAGGATTTATACTAAGTCATTAGAGTCATTGTTCATTTAAAGAGACCCTTCTTTGGATTTTGAATCATGTAAAAAGAATTATTATTGAGTTAAATAAGTTATTTGTCACCTCTACACCAAGTCAGCCTCAAGGAGATCAAGTCATCCTAAAATAGGGTAATTCAACCTCACTAGAAGCCTATATATATAAGAAATTCAAATTCATTTGGAGACATCTCACACTAGTTTGATATCCAAGAGAAGGAAGCAGAAAAAGTGTGAAATTCCAAGGGAAGGAGAATTGCTGGAAAGGACAAGATCAAATTTTTTGGGTCCTCTCTCTCACACGTGTAGATTTTCTAGTCTACTACTAGATGTTTGATGTTGCGTGTGTGTTATATTATTTCTATGACTAGCCCCATGCTTGAAGTCAGGGGGCAACCAATCCCCCCTTCATTGTGCAGGGCATAGTGAGGGGGTTACAGGGGGGTCAAGGGTTTGAGGGGGCTACGGGGTCTCAGGCACCCCCGCGAGGTTTTTTTTTTTTGGACTCTATTAAGTGGGTAGACCTACCTATGGTTTTGTGCATGGGTTTTTCACATGGTTTTGGGCGTGATGATCTTTTGCCCATGGTATCTTGTAGATCCGATTAAGGAAGGGTTAATGGATTGGGGTCTATGGATGCTTCAACATGTATATATACATATATCTATATATATGTATATATATATATATATATATTGTAACATTGAAAGGAATATATAATGAAAAAGAAATCTAGTAGTCCTCGTTTTAGGATCTAAGGGAAATCATTGTGTATATATGTTTTATGTTTTATGCTCTCACAATTGTTTATTTTTTGTTTTTATAATTCGTATGCAGGTAATTTCTGTACAGGGTTAAAACCTACAGTCTAAGTGTTGCTGCTAGACCAAAGTCTTTCTGTTGGGTCAAAATATTTGTTGGGCTACTACTGGGTCAAAATTCTGTCGTGTTTAAGTTGTTGTGGCTAGGTCGAAGTTGTTGCTACTAAGTCGAAGTTGTTGCTAAAAGGGTTGTCATCTACATAAGGAAGAAAGGGCTGACTTGGTGTGGAGGAAGTTTGTGTCTAGGTCAAGAGTCTTTGATCATCTCATGAAATTATTAAGGAAGAGTAGTTAACTGGGTTTTACCCTAGGTAGGGGTTTTTTCCTAGCTTTCTGCCTACATCTGGTGGTTTTGATCTTTGTGATATTGTTTTGATAATTGCTTTATGAACTTAAGACAAAGAATAACGTAATAAAAAATAAGAATATCACAAGTAATTATCAATATAAAGAAAATATTTTTTCCTTTCTGATTTTCTAACATGGTATCAGAGCGAAGGTTAAGAAGGAGGAAAATGGCAGCTTGAAGATCTATTGTAAGGAGTTTTAAGAAGGTTGAAAAAGGATCAATAAGAAGGAGTTATAAAAATTCAAGCCTACCATCTTCAAGGACAATGTCTAACTCAATGAAGGAAGAAAACAAAGTAGAAGGAGCATCAGACTACATGGCACGAAAAAAGAGGATAGACCTCATTCTTGAGAAAAATAAAGTATTGGATTTAGTCAAAGGAAAAGTAAAGAAGCCTACAAATGAGTCAAGTGATGTAGAAAAGGAAAATTTTAGGGAAACATAAATATTGACCATGACACTGATGGTAGATGTAATAAGGATAACCTCATCCCATATATATCCAACATAGATTCTGCTAAAGAGATGTATAAGGCATTATCTAAATTATTAACTATAAAGAATCTTGGTCAAATAGCAAGTCTTAAAAATGAACTAAGATATATAAATATGATAAGAGAAGACAGTGTGGCATCCTTCTTTGTGATAATAGCTAGAATCATAGTTGAACTCCAAGCAATTGAAGAGATAGTACTTGAAAAGGAGCTTGTAATCACTACACTTCTAGGATTACCAACACCTTGGAGTGCCTTCTCATCAGGTCTCAATAGTTGGAAGGAAACTCCTATAGTCAAACAATAATGGAATGCATGCAGTCAGGAAGAAGTTCAGATTTCTCTAGTAAGAAATAAAGAGAATGAAGAGGAGAAAGTTTCAAATGCCTATTCCACTCATCATAGGAACAAATGATCATTCAAGAACTCTAAAGGGCTGAGATGGAAGATAGACCTATCCAAAATTGAATGCTACAATCGTCATAAGATGGGTCATTACAAAAGTGATTTTCCTGAGAATCCGAAAAATATAAAGAGAAATAGGGAAATGAAAATCTTGCTTAAGAAGGATCTCCAAAGAAGCACAAGACCTAAGAATTGGAAATAAAGGACTTATACTACTAAGACCTTTTACTCTAAGTTTTTGAATTGTTTTATATTTTTTATTTTTAGTACTTATAGGTTTAACATGTTTTGGAAAAACATTTTTCAGTTGTTTTGTTAAAGTTATAGCTATACCTCGAGATTGGATTAAAAGAGAGCCCTCACCATTTTCCAAAGATAAGTATCTTACTCCTTGTATTATCTTTCATATTTGGTTTTCATTTTCCCTGTCTAGATGTGTTTATACTAGATTCTAATAACATTTCCTTTTATATTTTCCTTGTTTAGGAAAAGATTGCTGATATTATCAAGGGCTATGAAGAAGATATCACAAAAAAAAGCATAGAAGTTCTATTGGAATTGATATCTAGAAAGTTTGTCTAACTCAAAGGTATGTTTCAGAATATAAGTTTTGTTTCTCTTTGTAAAGGTATATTCATTCATTTTAATAAATCTACTTTACATTACTAACAAGTGTTATGCCTAGGACCTTTGAATCATAGTGATTCTTGTTTGGGTAATTAATATCGAGATTAAATATACCCTCATTAAAACATCATGTATATAGAACCATAAAAGGTTCTCTATAAAAACCCTAACCTAAGGGTATGTCAATCTATTGTGAAAAACCCTAGCCTACTTAGGGTTACTAATGAAATCTAGAAAATACTATCACATTGTTGTTTGGGGTTTTGATGGTAATGTCATGTTTGGAGTTTTAGTATTATTATATAAACCCTAGTCATTTAGGGTTGGATGGTAATGTGATCTTAAACCTTGAGGTTTGGTAAAATATGGTTTATGAGTAAAACCCTTATGTATCAAGAGTAAGTTCCTAGGAATGAAACCCTAGGTGTATGTTTGTTTGCTTGATCAAAACCCTAGCCTAATCAAGATCGTTATATGTCTGAATTTAAATGTATTGATATTTTTGTCTTGAACTTACCTGATGGATATTAATTTATTTGTGCATGATTATGAAATCCTAGATATATGTGCTAACCAAACTGTTGATGCTTATAATGTGCAAAGTCTAGGGTTTGTAACTAAGCCCTAGTAGGAGTTTGTTATTCTAGGATATGATGAGATAATATTGATTTGATCAAAATATAGGGTTTGTAACAAACCCTAGTATAAGTTGGTCATTTAGTTGAAACCTTAGATTGTGTTGTGATGGGTTTTTATTGTTGAAATCTAAGTATTGATGTCTAGAAAATGAAATCTAAGGTTTGCATTACATCCTAGTAGAAGTCTAATATATGAATTCTAAATTTATTAGATGCATTGTAAGTATAATTGTTTTAATTGCTTCTAAGGTTTGCAATATATTAGAGTAGATTATTCCATATATTTGGAAGAAATATTGAGACCCTAGATATAATGAAGAGTTTCTCAAAGTCTTGATGATAAACTCTAGGGATTATGACAAAACTGTAGTAGGAAGTTGAAGTATAAAAGTATGCGTCTCTTGTTGATTATGAATCTAACTAAGTTTAGTTATTTTATGTATAAAGTATAATGCTTCCATTATTATATTCTAATATGTTTAAACTCGTGCTTATATATGTACGTATTTGTTTGTACTTGTTGTCTAAGTTGTGCAGATACATAATCTTCAAGATGATGAAGATGTTTGTAAGTAAAGTTGATTTGATTGATATGCATGATGAAGTAAGTTATATGAATAATGATCAAGGATGGAAGTTGTGAAAGATTCTTCGATGTCATAGAAAATAAGTTGATATCCCTAAGTTAAGAGGGAGCCTAGAACAATAGTAAGAGTATAGAGGAAGGGAATATTATAGTCATGATGGATACCCTGAAGAAATCAGAGAATGAATATTAAGGTGCTACTGAAAGAAGAAAAAGAAATATTTTGTTACTGCATGTGATATAGGAAAGGTTCCTAAATGATTGAGGAATACCTTGTCAAGATTTTTTTGTGAATCCTCTAAGTCCTATTGTGATAAATTATGAAGCAACAGCAAGACATTTCAAGACCTTGAAGGTTTGTGTTTACTTATGAAGTATTTGAAATATTATTACTGATTGGTGTTGTGTTTGCATAGGAAAATATCTTGAAGTTTTGAAAGCATGCTTAATGTTACCGATCTGTTTGACTGGGAGAGATTTGATGTGCTGAGGCATTGTGTGTGTAAAAATGCATGGGAGGACATTTAGCCAACATATGTATTGATTTTTAGTTCCCAAAATAGTAGGGAGGGTGGTGTGGGTCATAGTGCTCTGAACTTTCATTACGCACCTAGTTCCTTTGGTTGATGGTTATCAAGTAAGCCTAATGGTACTTAGAGAGGTTGAAAGATTTAATCCATCTTAGTCATACCCGGATGGATTTCCCTAGTCAGGAATCTAGTCCATGGCACCATAGGTTCCTAAACTCTTCATGGTTCATGTGTTTTGATATATTCCATGTGTAAGTATGAATACCTCCCTAGTTGATCTGATAATCACCCTATGAGTGACCTTAGTTGAAGATTTATTAAACAAAAGGTATTACAAACCCATGTGTTTGTGTGTGTGTTCTATGTTATTGAAATAACGGATCGATCATATTGCCAATACGCAGAAAACAAATGGAAAGACAGAAGAGAAAAACAATAAGAAACATAAAGACACAAACACTTTTTAATAAGGAGTTCACCCTATTCTCCAGGGCTACGTCTCCAGTCCAGCTTCAGTGGTGGCCTTGTTTTATTGTGTCTTTCAGCAGAGAAATTACAATGCAGGGACTCAATATGAGTTCTCCTGAAGCAGATTTTGCTTGGCAGGGTGGTTCTTGGATTCCCCAAGCCACTTGGAGTACACAGACTCTTGTCCTTCCTACCAGCTCTGTGACCCTTGGTCTACAGGGGAAAGATCCAACTATGATGCTCAATCTGGACAGATTCCTCTAGGGGAAGGCTTGATTCTTCAAATTCTTTGGTGCTCGATGCTGCCTGTGGTCAGCTCGGTCCTCTCTCTCCTATGCTTGGCTTTACTGCTCTCTGTGCTCAGTCCTCGTCTCAGGGTTCACTGTTCACTGTCTCTCTTGGTCGCTTGGACTCTTTGCTCTCTCTTTTTTCATCTCATTCGGTTGTCTCTGTTCATGGCTTTAGCCATTCGACCTCCATGCTTGTTCGGTTCCTCTCCTTCCTATGTCGATTCGCCTTCCGCCTATGTGCTTGGAGTTCCCTGTTCGGCATCAACATGAATGCTTGAGAAGTAGCCATGCCTCTCCATCGAAACAACGCCATCCTGTTCGTCGATTCGTTTCTTTCTCCACCATGGTGGTCAATGGATTCTAAATCCCCTTAAATCGTGGCTTAATTCCCTGTCAATTCCGCTCTGTCTATCGGACGCAATCTCAGCCATTCGATCTGGGCTCCTCTAGATCCAACGTCATATGTACGTCGAGCACGGTTGACTTGCTCGACCGATAATGCGTGATCACGGCGGTTTTTCCCTCACCTCCGCTACCACGCATCGATCGCTGAGTGTGATCGCTCCATTTTCTCCAAAACCTCTTACCGTTCAAGGGCGCTCCGATTAAACCGTCGATTTCCAGGTTGTGGATCCCACCTTTGTACGATGGTGCTTTTCGTTTCTTTGCCCATGGTCCTCTGGCTCCTAATGTGACCGAGTGCTTAAGGCTCTACCATTTTAGCCCTATTCGCCCAGCGATATGCGCATTGAAAATCAACTTTTTTTCCCATTCCGGGGCTCCCAGGGGCTACATCAACCTCATGTGTAGTCTCCATGGGCCTTGGTCAACGCGCTTTGACTGAGTTCCTCGTCGTTCCGCACCGGCAGCCATGGCCACTGGTTCAGGGTGTTTTCAATTGCTGTTTTGGATTTTTCAAGGATTTGTTTTGTCTCGATATAGTCATGGTTCTATGACAGTCATTTATGGATCTGATTCGGATCATGGCCTCCCTACTATAAAGCTTTTGGACCACCAAAAGTTGGTTTTCTTCAAGCATCGACTAAGTGAGGAAACTGTTGTCTCACTTGTCCAATCTCAATCCACTTCGCACTGCTCGGCTTTGAACCTTTAAGCCCAATTCTGAGGTATTCCACCTATCCACTGTGCGTTGTCCTTACCTTCCTATCCAGCAATGTATCTTCCTGCAACTCATTAAGATATTCAGGTAGCAGGTCATCAATAAAAGGCAATTGAATCTGCTCTTTAGGGTCCTCAATCATTGAACGTTCAAACAACCTCAAGAAATCTGCGTTCACGACTGAGTAGATGTGCATGTAAGCTGGAAGATCAAGGGGAAAATCATTTTCACCAATCTTCTCAAGTATCTTAAAGGGTCCATACCTGATAGGTTTTAGCTTCTTACCTTCACCTTGCATCCTGTCCTTACTGATATACAACCAGACTTTGTCTCCAACTTGAAAAATATGCTCCATCCGATGCTTATCATGCCTAGCCATGTACTTGTCCTAGCTCTTTTCCAGTTGTTCCTGTACTGCCTAGTGGATCTCCTAGATCTATTCAATGAACCTAGTTGCTTTGTCCACATCACTGTGTCCATCAACCACGGTATCTTTACCACAGACAAAATCCAAGGGAGACCTTGGTATGAAACCAAAGCAGGTCTCAAAAGGAGATCTCTGGGTAGAAGAGTGTTTGGCTCTATTGTAAGCATGCTGCACATAACACAAGTGTTCATCCCAAAGCTTAGGGTGTTTGCTGCAATATCCCCTCAGTAACTGGATCACTGTCTTGTTAACTACTTCTGTTCGGCCATCTGTTTGTGGATGAAAAGTTGTTCTTTTCTTTAATTTCGTGTCCATTAGTTCCCATGGACTCGACCAAAACTTTCCCACAAATTGGGTGTCTCGATTAGATATAATGGAAGTGGGTAATCCAAAATGAACCCATACATGTTAGAAGAATAATTTTGCAGTTTGTTCAGCTGTAATCTATTTACTACAGGGTATCAAAATACACATTTTGCTGAACCTATCCACAATAACATATAGATAATCATGACCTTTCCTAGATTTAGGCAGTCCTCCAACAAAATCCATGGAAATTCTTTCCCAAGGGTGAGAAGGAACTGGCAATGGAGTGTACAAGCCTAGTTTTCTGTTACTAGGATTGCTTTTAGCACACATAGCACACCCCTTTACATATCTAGAAATTGTCTCACTCATTCTTGGCCAATAGTAGAACCTTTGCAGCTGTGCAACTGTTTTAATTACCCCAAAGTGACCTAATATCAGAGGAGTGTGTGCTTCCCTAATTATCTTTTCTCTCTCAATTTGTGGAATACAAAGTTTCCCACAATGATATAAGAGTCTGTCCTTCACATGAAGTCCAATTCTTCTACTCTTTTTCCTTGACTCAAAGTTGCATATACATCTTTAAAGTCCATGTCCTGAGCATATTGTTCTATGTAGCTTTCATGAAGCACAAAATTATGCTTAAGTATGGTAGATGCATTTATAATGGGTCTAGATAACATGTCTGCAACCTTGTTATGTATGCCCTTTTTATATCTGATGACTAAATGAAACTGTTGTAGAAAACCCATCCATCTGTAATGCCTTGATTGTTGCAACTTGGTTTGGGAGTGTAGATATTGAAGTGGTTGATGATCAGTATGTATTACTTTTTCTTTTCCCATTAAGTAATGTTTCCACTTTTTTACACTTTGAACTAATGCATACAATTCTTTATCATATGTAGGATAGTTGACTATTGCAGGATTAAAAGTCTCAAAATGATAACATATGGGTTTACCGTGCTGTGTCAACACTGCTCCCATGGCATAGTCACTGGCATCAGTTTGGATCTCAAATGGTCTTTGTAGAATGGCAGTGCTAGTACAGGTGTTGTACTAATTTTTTCTTTCAAGGTGTCGAAGGCTTTCTACTGTTTGCCTTCCCAATGAAACACCTTGTTCAATCCTGTCAAAGCATGTAAGGGAGCTGCAATTGAGGAAAAATTTGAAATGAACTTCCTCCAATACTGTGCTACTCCTAAGAAGCTTCTCACTTTTGTAGGAGACTTGGGTTTAGGCCAGCTTATAGTGACTGCCACTTTAGAGGGATCTATTTTCAATTCACCTCCCCCTGCTATATGACCCAAATAATTTAGAGAGGTTTTGCCAAATTCACATTTGGAGAGTTTAACATAACTTTTTTCTCTTTTCAAAACATCTAATGTCTGCTTAACATGCTTTAAATGTTCTTCCCACGTTTTACTAAAAATCAAAATGTCATCCAGATACATAATAACAAAATCATCAAGAAAGGGTCTGAGTACATCATTCATTAATCTCATGAAAGTAGCAGGGGCATTGGTCAAGCCAAAAGGAATAACCAGCCATTCATACAATCCATGCTTTGTTTTGAAAGCAGTCTTCCATGCATCTTGCTCTGCAGCTCTGACCTGATGGTATCCACTGTGCAAATCTAGCTTGGTGAAATAAACAACTTCCTTCAATTGATCTAAAAGATCATCTATGCGAGGAAGGGGACGACGTTTTTTTATTTTTATCTTATTCAGTGCTCGGTAATCAATGCACATTCTCCACGAGCCATCTTTCTTTCTCACCAAAACAATGGGTGACTCACATGGTGATGTGCTAGGCCTGATGAACCCTTTCTCGAGAAACTCCTGCACCTGCTTCTTGATTTCAACATTCTCTAAAGCAAATAACATGTACATCCCAATGTTAGGCAAAGGAACATCTTGCTGCAAAATAATATCATGTACTATTCCCTTTTTGGGTGGAAGACCTTGATGTTCTTGAAACAAGACATCATACTCTGAAATAATCTTTTCTCTATCATCTTGTTGATCAGAGTTACAGCCCTGAAATACATTGGTTTTATCAGTTTTCTTTTCCTTTACAACTATTAGTAAGAACTTTTTGCATGAATTTATCATTCTTTTCATCTGTCCTGAGTTTATGAGAGTATAATTATTCTTGTGCTTATGAGCTCTTACAAATTATTCGATTCCATCTTTAACAAGTACATACTTGTTCTCGGCTCTATAGAAAATAGCCTTTCTATCATACAAGTAAGGAATTTCTAAAACAATTACACATATATCGAAAGGAATTATATCTAACTCAACCTCATCTACAAATGCTGACCCAAAAGAAAACTTGAGTTTGCACTGTCTAGTCACTTGTAGTTGTGCTTTATCATTCAACCATCCTAATGGGTATGGCTTCTTATGAGGTGTAGTTGCTAATCCAAATTTCTTTACAATTTCTTCAGAAATCAGATTTACTTGTGAGCCACTATAAAAAAAAGTATCAATCTTTTGATTTGTGGAAACAACTCGAATATGGAAAAGCTAATGCCTTTTTCTCTCATGTTCTTCATCAATAACAGATTGAGTGGAATTACTAGTAGATGCTTCAAAATTCTTACCTTTTATACCTATGGCTGCAATGATTGTTTCATCTCCTGAGTCTGACCCCAAATCTTTCTGAATAGCTGCAGTAGTATCCTTTTTCTTGCCCTCAGACTTCTTAGGTCTCAACTCTAGATGCAGAATCCAATAGTGCTCATCATCATGCCCCTCCTTTTTATAGTGAGTGCATGAAGCTTTGCCTTTCTGTGCAGTGTCAACCTTCCTTTCTTTCCACTTCTGCTTTCTTTTCCCCTTTCTCTTGCTTACAGTGGGTTGGGATGGTCCCCCAACTTCTGGATTTCCATTCTTTCCTCTAGCTTCTAGATGAGTAGCTTGTACAAATACCTCATCTATACTAGTGGGATTAAACATGAGGATGGTATGCCTCATGTAGCTGTGTAGACCACCAATGTACTTCAAAAGAGTTTCTGGTGAGTCTAATGAAATACCCAACATCAATGCTCTCTTTCAGAACTCTTGAGTATACCCTTGTACACTTTGCCCTTTCAATTGCCGAAGGTTTGCAACTCATCATGGCTTGTTGCATGTAGGCCAATGGATAGAACTGCTTTTTGATTGCGGTAACAAATTCACTCCAGACAGAGATGGTCTTACCATGCTTCCTCATATCATCTTGGGTTCTGCCTTCCCACCATACCAAGGTAGTGCCTCCTAGGCGAAGGCTTGCCAGCTAAATCTTGCTCTTGTCTGAGTCTATATTTTGTACTCTGCAATACACATCAATTTGTCTTATCCAGTTGTCCAACTTTTCAACATTTAGCTCTCCATCATATATATGAAAATCAAATTTAACATCTAACTTAATCAAAGATGCCTTCTTATTATGCACAGGGCTACTAGGAGGTGTAGGGATGCTTTCTTCTTTCCCCTTTCCTTTGGAGTGGTCATGGGAATGAGATTCATCTTCTTCTTTATCTTGCTTAGAGCCTGATGAATCTTCACCCTTATGCTTTCTAAAGTCCCTATACATTTCTTCTACCATGCACTTTATAGCTAGGAAACTTTCTATGAATTGAGAGTCTGGACCTATAGAACCTTCTTCTGACATTGTCTTTTGAGAATAGACTCTCCCAATTTCAGGATTAGTTTCCACCAACTCTCCTTCTCCTAATTTGAGCTTTGATCTAGTGAGCGTTCACAGCTAAACTAACACAAGCTTGTCCAACCTTACAGCCTAGAGCTCTGATACCACTTGATCTGATAATCACCCTATGAGTGTCCTTAGTTGAAGATTTATTAAACAAAAGGTATTATAGACCCATGTGCTGGTGTGTGTGTTCTGTGTTATTGAAACAACGAATCGATCAGATTGCTAATAAACAGAAAAAAAATGGAAAGACAGTAGAGAAATATAGTAAGCAACACAAAGACACAAACACTTTTTAATAAGGAGTTCACCCTATTCTCGCGGGCTACGTCTCCAGTCCAGCTTCAATGGTGACCTTGTTTTATTGTGTCTTTTACCAGAGAAATTACAATGCAGGGACTTAATATGAGTAGGGTGGTTCTTGGATTCCCCAAGCCACTTGGAGTACACGGACTCTTGCCCTTCCTACCAGCTCTATGACCCTTGGTCTATAGTGGAAAGAGCCAACTATTATGCTCAATCCGAATAGATTCCTCTAGGGGAAGGCTTGATTCTTCAAGCTCTCTAGTGCTCGATGCTTCCTATGGTTAGCTCGGCCCTCTGTCTCCTCTGCTTGGCTTTACTGTTCTCTGTGCTTAGTCCTCCTCTCAGGGTTCACTGTTCACTGTCTCTCTTGGTTGCTTGAGCTCTTCGCTCTCTCTTTTTTCATCTCATTCGGCTGTCTTTATTCAAGGCTTTAGCCATTCAACCTCCATGTCTATTTGGTTCCTCTCCTTCCTACGTCAATTTTCCTTTCGCCTCTGTGCTTAGAGTTCCTTATTCGACATCAGCCACGCGTCTCCATCGGAACAGCGCTAGCCTGTTCGTCGATTCATTTCTTTCTCCACCGTGGCAGTTAACGGATTCCAAATCCCCTTAAATCGTGGCTTAATTCTCTATCAATTCTGCTCTGTCTATCAGACGCAATATCAGCCGTCTGATTTGGGCTCCTCCAGCTCCAACGTCGTACACACATCGAGCGCAGTTGACTTTCTCGATCGATAATGCGTGATCATGGTGGTTTTTCTCTCACCTCTGCTGCCATACGTTGATTGCTGATGTGATCACTCTGTTTTCTCCAAAACCTCTTACCGTTCAAGGGCTCCCCGATCAAACCGCCAGTTTCTAGGTTGTGGGTCCCACCTCCGTATGATGGCGCTTTTCGTTTCTCCACCCATGGTCCTCTGGTTCCCAACGTGACCGAGTGCTTAAGGCTCTACCATTTCATCCCTATTCGCCCAGCGATGCGCGCATCAAAAATCAGCTCCTTTTCCCATTCCGGGGCTCCTAGGGGCTACATCGACCTCTTGCACAGTCTCCATGGGCCTCGATTAGCGCACTTTGGCTGAGGTCCTCGTTGTTCCGTGCTAGCTGCCATGGCCACTGGTTCAGGGTGTTTTCGATTGCTGTTTTGGAAGAAGTTTCGTCCCAATATAGTCATGGTTCTATGACAGTCGTTTATGGATCCGATTCGGATCACTAGTTAAGAGGGAGGGTTGAAGATTGTAACTAGGTTCAGTCTTCATATTTGTATTTGACTCTTAATGAAATGTATTTATCAAAAGAAAGAAAAATAAATTTTTATTAATATTAATATGACTTATTAAAGCATGGATTTCATTCTTGGGTCATCATGTTTTAGGTAAAAGTCCCCATTGAGGACTTCTAGGATTTATACTGAGTCATTAGAGTCATTTTCCACTTAAAGAGACCCTTCTTGGGCTTTTGAATCATGTAAAAAGATTTTTCTTAGATAAATAAGTTATTTTTCACCTCCACACCAATTTGGCCTCAAGGAGATCAAGTCAACCTCAAACAGGGTAATTCAACCTCACCAGAAGCCTATATATACAAGCAGTTTGAATTCATTTGGAGACATCTCGCACAAGTTTAATATCCAAGAGAAGGATGCAGAAAAAGTGTGAAATTCCAAGAGAAGAAGGAGAATTTTCATAAAGGACACTATCAAAGTTTTTGGGTCATCTCTCTCTCACACGTGTGGATATTTTGGTCTACTACTGGAGGTTCGAAGTGCTACTACTGGATCGAAGTCTTTTTGTTGGGTTGAAGTATGTGTTGGGCTACTACTAGGTCGAATTTTTTTTGGGTTGAAGTTGTTGTTGCTGGGTTGAAGTAGTTGTTTCCAGTTGTTGCTAGAAGGTTTATCATCTTATGGTGTAGGAATATCCTCTCTTTGCACAGAGACGATCCCTTTAGCCCGAGAGAGTGGGTCTAGCCACAAACAAGACAATCTAGTGTAAATTTCCTTAGATTAAAATTGAATAAGAGAGCCTACCTCTTATAATGCTAATCCACTTGATGGTGATCTTTCTTCCTTGCTCCAGCTTCCTTTCGTTCCTTTCATTCAAGTACCTAAAACAAACATGCAAGAAATAACAACAAACGTGATAGCATAAAATCGAATCCAATATACTTAAAAGGTCAAGGATTTCTAAGGTATCAAATGTGATATTAAACCCGATATAGGAAATAAACCATTAGTTGTATTAAAATAAACTTCAAAGAGGAATACAATCGAAGCTTTGACATTGGAGATCTCCTTTGTGGTATTCAAGTCCTGCTACACGCCTTTTTAACACTCTTTTCCTCCTTTAGCTTGACATGAAATGGCTTCCAAGCTCTAACTCTCTCCCCTCATGTTTTAGCTATCAAAGACTAGTCTTTTTTCATCTAAGAATAATCTTCATCTATTAAGTGCTAACGATTTCAGAATTTTGCAGCTAGTTGTATCTCTCCACCACTTTTACTGTGTGTTGTATTGTGTGTAACCAAAAAGGGTAAGAGGAAGTGGTTTATATAGGGAGAGGAGGATAAGAATGAGATCCACTCAAGGGGAAATAAGGTATTATCCCCTTGGGAAGGTCCGCTTTTAAATGGGAAAGAACATTATATAGAGTTCTTTGCCCTTATCCAACCAAACAAGCATCCAACACATCGCCACTAAAAGTTTCTAGACATGAAACTCCGTTTCCTTTTATAAAAAAATTCTAGAAGTAGATTGGCATAGGTATTGGGCTAACATTAGTGTTGATCAATGTGGGTCACAATGTTAAACTCTGTAAATTGGAGCAGGTGAGACAATGGGAAAGAGTGTTGATCTTAAAAACTGGGTTTTAAGAAGGATTCTCTAGAATTTTCTGAAGGGAGTAGGGACTACTTTCTTGAAACTTTAAGGGATGTAAGAGCATAGGTTTCATAGGGTTCTTCGGGATCAAGAACAGGGAGTGACAGGAGAGTGACAAATTAATGTGTAACATATGCCCCCTAAATCATGAAGTAAGAGCTGAGAGTGATGGTTTAAATGCTTTAAGACGGAGCGAGGACTTGGAATACTAGCATCGGAAGACCTGCAACTCAAAACATACATGTACATATCTGAAATCTGATAGTCATGCCTGATAAAAATGAGAAGCATATAACAATACATGAATCCATGGTATAGGCACAACTATCCATCAAGAAAAGGATCATGTGCATGGATCCTCGACATGGATGAAACCATCTGACTGAAGGGATCATATGAGATAGATCCATGTCATGGGCACAACCATCTGCATAGAGAGGATCAAAATGATACCCATGGCATGGTCTCAACCATCTGTATAAAGAATCATGTATATAATCATGAATGACTCATCACTCATCGCGACCTGGACTTTGTTATCTTTGCCCAGGGTCTTGTGCTTCAACATGACTCAATCAAAGTACGAATTATACCATGTGAATAGATGTGTCAAAGTTGAACATGCTAGAAAATCACTTGATTATTGACCAATGATGTGAACCGTTAACAAGCATGAGAGAACCCACCCATAATGTCAGTGGTTCTCAAGGTACTATGAGTACAATTCACGAAGTGTGAATAAGGAATTGAAGTCGAACACTTGTGAAATCACCCGATTGAGGGCCAACGATGAGAACCTGGCATAGAGTGTGAAGAACTTGCCATTACATGCAAGCTCTAAGGTACTCAGAGGGAGTTTCTAGATCAACTTCCTGGATAATGAGTTGAAGTCGACAGGAATTGATCTATCGAAGGAAGGTCATAATGAATCCTTCATCATTGGCACGAAATGGGAAACACAATGAATGAGAGTAATCCAAGAATGTGATAGATGCTTAGACAATGTATAGGCAAGAAGAATTCTCTTAAACATGTGGATGACACAACCCCAGATTTTGGTAGCATTTGGCATCATAGGATCAGAGGTCATGGTGATGTGGTAGAGATCATATGAGAGGTTTAAAATGGATAACTCAAAACCCAGGGAGGCAATTGAAAAAGAGAGGATGTCCCAAAACCTGACATGAACAACAGATGAGTGTCAATGTTCAAGAACAACATGTTGCCTCAAGTAAAGAATACAACTGATGAAATACTTCCAATTTCCCCCCACCATTTTTGGTGAGTACCCCATTTATTTTTACACAAGCTTAACAGGGATAGCATATGCTTGTAATATAAGTCCATCCTTCGAATGGATCCATCCTAGTAAGTTTTACGAGCCCTAGGAAGGAAGTCCTATGTCATCTAATCTTTTAAAAATTCCGACAAAGGTGAAACTCAACATATTTTTCATTTTTTAGAGAGTTTGAAAAAGAAGCGAAAAAGAAAACTCCAAAGGTCCCTTTTCATAAAGTTTCCCCTCGAACCCAAAAAGGTAGAAAACAATATCTTAGAGAACCTCTTGGCCATGTCAACAAAGGAGTACCTTTTTCGTAAATAGTTTATCCCAACCTAAAAAAGGGGTAAACATATACTGGGTAAATGATGTTTGAGAGTCAGAAAAGAGCTTAAAGCAAACTCCTTGCTTTTATTTTCTTTAACGAGTCAAAAAGGAAAATGTTATGAAACCAACTCAAGAAAAGATAGAAAAGATAGATCAACGCCTTAGAATTCAGCCTCTTCGAGGGGGCAACCTCCTTTACATTACATAAATGAACAATTCTTGGATGATACAAATGAAAAGAACTCCTTTCTATATATAGGAGTCTAAG
Source organism: Pinus tabuliformis (assembly GCA_031772625.1). Lineage (NCBI taxonomy): Eukaryota > Viridiplantae > Streptophyta > Pinopsida > Pinales > Pinaceae > Pinus > Pinus tabuliformis. The sequence goes on along the minus strand of CM062819.1, from coordinate 1,639,841,962 downwards.
GGGTCATAACATAATCAGAACCGACATAACAATAGTAATGTAAGGGCACAATAATAACAATAGTGGGCTTCTATGGGGCACAATAGTAACAATATGGGCAATACATGGGTACATCAATATAATAAGTGGGTTGTACTAATAGCAATAAGGGGTTACACTAGTAGTATAGGGGCCTAACATGCCCCTCTCCTTCAAAAAGCGTTGTCCTCAACGCTTGAGTAGTTCTTGATGCTTCTGTATAAAATTCTTGTCCTCCCATGTGGAATCTTCAGCGGGTAAGTTCTTCCACTTGATGAGATACTCTGAAATTGATCGATTTCGTAGCTGTCGGGTTCTTGTTTCTGTGACTGCTCCAGGTTCCAATATGATTTTTCCTTCCTTTTCAATATTTGGAAATATTATTTGAATTGGGATCTTTTGCAACTTTTGAATAAGTGGCCATACTTCTTTGTCCTTCCATTCATCCCTTGCTTCATTTATCCAATCTGGTTGGATAATAGAAATAGCACAAAACAATGCTTCCACATCCTCATCCTTGAAGAGTCTTCCCATTCGGTAAGGTCGCCATTTTTTAAGTGCATGTAGTATTGCCAATATTTCCTTCTCATAAATAGTTTGTTTTAGATGTAGCAGTAAAAATACCCAATTGCCTACATCAAAACATTTTTCACTATGATGTTGATCTACCTGTTGTTTCATTTGATTTTGCACCGAAGTGGCGCTATCCTTTAAAAGTTGGAGAACTTGTTGTTGATGCTCGATGTGATCTTTCACTGCTTGAACCTTTTTCTTCTTGATATGTCCTTCTATCTTTAGAGTTTGAGGAGTGGTAATTTCTTCCAATCCTTTACAAGATATGGTCGGATTCATTTCTTGACGCTCGATGTGATCTTTCATTTCTTGAACATTTTTCTTCTTGATATGTCCTTCTGTCTTGCTAGTTTGAGGAGTGGTAATTCCGACCAGTGTATTACAAGATATGGTTGGATTCATTTCTTCTTTCTTGATGTGATCTTTCACTTCTTGAACCTTTTTCTTCTTGATATTTCCTTCTATCTTGAGAGTTTGAGGAGCGGTCATTCTTGCCAATAGTTTACAAGATATGTTCTGATTCATTTCTTCTTTCTCTGGGGTCGGGTCCTGGCATATATCCTCTTCTTTTGATGTTTCTTGATCCTTTTCTTCCTCCTCTTCATACTCTATGTAAAATATTTTCTTCTCAGCAGACTTATGACCTTTAGTGCATTTGCTATCACAATTGTAACAAAGCCCTTTTTCTCTTTTTTCTTCCAATTGTTGTGGTAACCCTTGTAGGTTGTGGAAGGCTAGGAGGAACAACACGTCCATCTTTATAGTTGTGAGGGGTAGACTTCCTTGTTGCCATAATTCTACTTTCAAATATGTCACAAAGCCCTTTTACTCTTTCCAATTGTTGTGGTGTTGCTCTAAAGAAGGTGTTGCTCTTTGTATCCTCATAATGTGCTATCATTTCCTCCGTGAGAATTGACCACGTAACAAGTTTTTTACGAGAACAAAGCCCTTTATACCATTAAAATTGATCTGGTTCTAAATATGAAGATGCAATACATACCTTTTGTAATAGTGGTACACCATGTAGATCAAAATATTGCTCCATCTGAAGTATCCAATTTACCGGATCCTTGCCATCAAACTTCCTCATCTTGCTTTTTCTTGATTTTAGGACCTCGAACTTGAAACGACTGTAACTATGTACTTGCAGATATTTAAGTTTTGAAATTGCTACCTGTAGTATCCCTCTATGTCCTTTTTCTAATGCCACCAGTCTGATCCAAATTGGATTCTCCAAAAGCGAGTTATGCACAATCTCCCAAGATGACCTGATTATAGACCTTTCCAGAAGAGCGAAATTGTATGAAGTGCCACGTGTCAATTTTTTGACCTTTGGCTCTGAAAAAAGATATACAAGAAACTACAGTCCGTCCTCTTTCTGTATCTTCTTACGAAATTTCAATCCGATTCTCAGAGAGAAGGTTATGACGATTTTCCCCAGGTCACCTGTTTTGAATGTAATTCAGGAGTCTGCAAAAAGACCAACTTCCTCAGATCATATCTCCGAAAATATCACGCGAAAAGCTCTGAAATTCAGACCCAAGGTTCAGCGCGATTTATTATCAAATGGGTTTTTTTTCCGACTTCTGAAATATCACAGAAAAAAGTTATAGCGAAAATGCCACGATGACTTGTTTGGAGTAGCGAAACCCTAGAATCCAAAGCTCTGATACCAAATGTTATGAAACCAACTCAAGAAAAGATATAAAAGATAGATCAACGCCTTAGAATTCAGCCTCTTCGAGGGGGAAACCTCCTTTACATTACATAAATGAACAATTCTTGGATGATACAAATGAAAAGAACTCCTTTCTATATATAGGAGTCTAAGGGGTCATAACATAATCAGAGCCGACATAACAATAATAATGTAAGGGCACAATAATAACAATAGTGGGCTTCTATGGGGCACAATAGTAACAATATGGGCACTACATGGGTACATCAATATAATAAGTGGGTTGTACTAATAGCAATAAGGGGTTACACTAGTAGTATAGGGGCCTAACAGAAAAATACTTGGCAATCGTTCCATTTTTTATGAGTTGGGAAAAGAGCTTTTATATGACTCCCTACTTTTATTTACTTTAACGAGTCTAAAAGGGAAAAATACTCAGCAGTCTTTTCATTTTTTACAAGTCATAAAAGAGCTTAAAGGTGATTTGTCCTAGAGGAACGAGTGGTATAAAGGGTAGCAACTAGTTCCGGTTATGGTGGAACTACTCAAAAACTAAGAGGTCAAGAAGTTGGCTAGTAAAACCACTCATTGTTGTGGTTCCTAAAGAAAGGGTAAAACAACCAAGTGAAAGCATATGATCAGCCAAAAAGATGGTGACTATGGAGTGAAACAACCAAGGCTCATAGTAGCAAAAATTAGTTGATAAAAACGGAAATCAAAAGATGTAAATTGGGTATGGGTTCATTTTTACACAAGCTTGAACCATGGGGAACTCTGCTTGAATTTGGTTTCATGTTTACAGAAGCTTGAAATGAAAAACTATGCTTGAGTTTGGTTTCATTTTCACACAAGATTGAAACGAAAAACTATGCTTGAATTTAAGTTTGCATGTGCCCAACATAATGACTCAATTTGAGGTACATGCCCCCCAAGCTTCATTTCATTCAGCTAGGTGGATGGAATGAAGGTTCACTTTCGAGATCCAAGAAAGACTCGATTGGGATTTTACGAGATATTAATCAAAGAATCAATTCGAAAAAGGAAGTTGTTTCATTTTTAGCAAGGTTGACACAGTAAAAAAACTATCCTCTGACATCTTTTTATTTTTTTAACAATGTAGATACCAAAAGAAACTATCGTCAGACTCCTTGATTCATTTTTTTAATGAGCTTGGCACAAGACAAGGAACTATGCTCATACCCATTGCTTCATTTTAACGAGTTTGACCCAAGACAAGGAAATATGCTTTGACACTTTGATTCATTTTTTATCGAGGTTGACATATGACCAGGAACTATCCTTCGCATCCCTGTTCATGGACCATATAAGAACATGGCTCCCAAGAGGTCCTCACTAGATGGGATAACCATGCTCTAGGAGGAATACATGTCAACTGGTACCAATGATAGATCGTGTTCCAATGCCCCTGGTACATAATGTACTATACCATCTATGTGATCATCAACAGATGTGGAGATGGAACAGGTAGCACATAATTGACCTGTGGTGAGGAAGGTATTGCTTGCAAATAAGAACCAATAGGGGAAAATGGTTGCAAAGCAGGCACCTGGGGACCAATGAATGATAATTGATCAATGGTCACTATTCTCCCTTCATGTGGAAAACAAACCACATGGAAAAGTGAAGAAATAAGAGATCCCATGACATAAACATAGTTGCGTCCAAGGAGAAGATTAAAATCTAAGGGACCTTGGACTACCATCACATCTATATAGATAGTCTTTCTTCCTAAAGTAATAGGGAACTTTTGAAGGATCCCTAAGGGCTGATGGGTTCCTCTGTTGAAAGCCAACAGATTCTGGGTGATAGGAACAAGTTGTGGGGAACCCAAAGCTTTCCAAGTAGTAGAAGACATGATGTTAACAAGTGTTCCTTCATCTAATATAGTGCCATGTACTACCATATTATAGGCTTGTATTGTGATCTACAAAGGCACATAAGATGGGAGGCGAAATGTAGTCAATTAACTCCAATCAAAAGAAATGCCAGAACTACTTGGTGGGGGTATCATAAGAATGCCCCCATGCTTTATAGGAATAGGAGAAGGACTCTCCTAAAAAATCGAGACGGGAGGATCACTCTTCCATTCATGAGAATCCCAGGAGATGAGAAGAACATGAGCAGTATGATCACTACTCTCTTTGGGAACAAAGTGAAAAACTGAAGGTGGAGCCAAGTCGACACTCCTTTCAACCAATCGTTGGTCGGGAACAGACACAAGAGAGTCATGCTCAGGGAGAGCATGATGGTTAAGAGGTAAATCCAAGTCAATCTCTTTACCAACTAGGAGAGGTTCAGAAGAAATTCTCTGATAACCAATAGGGAGTTGGGCTTGAGTAGATGTAAGGTTTTCCAAAAATTTGGAAGCTTTATCCATAAGAGGACAAAGGTGAAGAAGATTCTCTCCTTCACATAACCTATAGGGAAATTTAATTTTTCCCTTATTCTTACCATCACTAGCCAAGGGTGTAGCATCGACATTATCTCCAAAGGTCAATGGGGATGGTCGATCCAGATTTTGAGACCATACTTCAAGACTCTGAGAATACCAGGACTGTCTCGAAGGAGATGGTCACCATTACACAACTTGCAAGGGAATTTGACCTTCCGTGGAGGATCAGAAGGTTTGTCTACAAGAGGTTCATTTGGAGTAACAATCACATGGTTGGCCTCTCACTTATCTGATTTATTCTTCTTTTTCGTCTTCTTCTTCTTCTTAGCCTCCTAGTTATTGGATTTAAAACTTTCACCAGGCGAAGTAGAAGAGGAAGGTGAAGAAATAGGGGAAGAAGGTGAGAGGTCAACCTTAAAATCAACATGATTTGGTTCAAATGAAGGAGATGGTTGGGCAAGAGTTGAGACACTCGAGACCACCGAGGTAAAAAATAACCTGATAGTAAACCAATGCTTAACCCAAGGAGGGACAATGTTGTCATATAAGGAGCACTAGATTTCAAAAGCAAGGAAAAGGACCAGGATTCCCATCCGAGGGGAATCCTTGATTGGTAGACTCTGGAAATGTTGTCATTGGAATCGAACCTAAGTAATCACTAAGGAAGAGAACTTTAACTAAGAATATTTTGTGGGTAGTTAATTTTAAGACACTGAACAAAACTTTGCCTTTTCATATTTAAAGAGTCAAGAAAAGAGTGAAAGGTGACTCTAGTCGCTTTCAGAGTTAACAAGCTCGAAAGGACAAGCGATCAATGATATTTTAAATTTAAGGAGTCAAAAAGACCAAAATTACTACTCAGGATAATCTAGGCAAAAGGGATTACCTAGTAACCATGAACTGCAGAATACCTTTCAGCGAATTGAAAAGTACAAGCAGGAAATCTCCCCGAATACTATGTCTGGTGTAGCACGTTTACAAGGAAACAGACTCGACTTCTTGTGGATAAAGGATTGCAAGCCTAGGGGGTCCTCCCTTTATATATGCGATGGTATGGGGAGCACAAGTCCGTACTAGCATTGTATAATGCTGAAGCGAATGACAAATGCTAGGTTTAAAGACACCGAAACACGTCTCTAGCCTAGAACACTAAATGCGAGCATTAAGTTTCAATTCTTCCTTAGGTTAATTCAATAAATTTTAATGGTTGATCTTGAATTAGGTTTCAATTCCAAGGCCCTACTGTTTTCATCTAAAAACCCATATATACAGTTGTATGAAAAAAGAAATCTTTCTTTAATTAAAGTTAACTCTAATTGAGGCATAGAGAGCACACAATCAATGCAATAATCAAAGAATGAAATCTTTCACTAATACATGTCCTAAATGCACTTAATCTTCCCTTAACAACAAAGGAAGTTTCATTTCATTTCCAATGCGTATGATGATGCAATTCTATCTTCTCAATGACACTACTAATGCAATATTTTCTTTTAAGTAAACTAGAATGATGTTCTTCTTTTCATAAAATGCACAATGAATCTTTCACATAAAGCACTTTAATGAAAATTTTCACAATTCTGAACAAACAAGCATCAATCAAATCCAAAGCATGATAACTGAAACTAAAAGCAACTTCTTCCCTGAATCGAACAAACCAATCACGTAAATGCTTCAATCAACAAACCAAGCAATGTAATCTATGCTCAGAAAGAGAAAAGAGACACTCGAAATAAGAGAACAAATGAGACTCTTTCACTCATTCAATTGAAAATGAAGCAATGAAGATGTTGCGACTGAAAGATGGATTAAATGAAGCAGCAAATTAGAAACTTGACATAATGAGTAAATAAAGAAATGAATGGTAATTGACGTGGATGCCCTAGGATCATAGAAACCATCCAAAAAACTCAAAAAATCAAGAAATGAAACTTCAAGTCAATCAATCAATCAATCAAACCTAGCAAACAAAGAATCCTAGTCACTTCTGGGTGGAAGAAGACAGTATGAGGGTGAAGACACACTGGCACTGGAATGGGAAAAAACTCTAATTTTTTATTAACTTAGAGACTAGCACGACTTTTGGGCTGAAACTAGCATTGATCAGCATGACTGGCACAACTGTCAGGGTAAAACTAGTGCTGATAGGCTTGATCGACGCGAATGTTGGGCCAAAAATAACATTGATTGAGGGATTCAAAGAAAAAAGTAAAAAATAACTTCACACAGGGCCAGACTTAACACATTAGAGGGTGGGCTAGTGTATGTGTGCCTTCAAACATGTCAATACAGATCCAGAAAAAAATAAATAAACAAACTAGGCACACAAGTAGAAAAAAAGAGTGATGAAAAGGAGATGTATTTCCCTAGCGAAGCCGCCAATTTGTGGTGTAGGAATATCCTCTCTGCGGACATAGATGATCCCTTTAGTCGAAGAGAGTGGGTCTAGCCACAAACATGACAATCTAATGTAAATTTCCTTAGATTAAAAATGAATAAGAGGGCCTACCTCTTATAACATTAATCCACTTGATGGTGATCTTGCTTCCTTGCTCTAGCTTCCTTTTGTTCCTTTAGTTCAAGTACCTGAAACAAACATGCAAGAAACAACAGCAAATATGATAGCATAAAATCGAATCCAATCTAATTAAAATCTCAAGGAGTTGTAAGTTATCAAATTTAATATACACTTGATATAGGAAATAAACCATTAGTTGTATTAAAATAAACTTCAAATAGAAATACAACTGAAGCCTTGACGTTGGAGATCTCCTTTGCGGTATCCAAGTCCTGCTACATGCCTTTTCAACAATATATGTTGTATTGTGTGTAACCAAAAAGGGTAAGAAGAAGTGGTTTATATAGGGAGAGGAGGATAAGGACAAGATCCACTCAAGGGGGAATAAGGTCTTATCCCCTTGGGAAGGTCCACTTTTAAGGGGGAAAGAACTTTATATGGAGTTCTCAGCCCTTATCCAACCAAACAAACATCCAACACATCGCCACTAGAAGTTTTTAGACAAGAAACTCCATTTCGTTTTATAAAAAAATTTCAAAAGTAGACCGGTGCGAGAATTGGGCTAACAGGAGCGCTGATTGATGTCGGTCACAGTGTTAAACTCTACAAATCAGCGTGGGTGAGACACTGGGAAAGAGTATTGATCTTAAAAACTGGGTTTTAAGAAGGATTCTATGGAAATGTTCTTAAGGGAGTGGGGACTACTTTCTTCAAACTTCAAGGGATGCAAGAGCATAGGTTTCATGGTGAAAGTATAATGCAGTAGTCACTACTAGGGTTCTTCGGGATCAGGAACAGGGAGTGACAGGAGAGTGACAAATTACTGTGTAACACATCTACAAAAGGAAGAAATGGTTGACTTAGTGTGGAGGAAGTTTGTGTCTACGTCAAGAGTCTTGGATCATCTCATGAAATTATTAAGGAAGAGTTATTGATTTGTTTTTCCCCTAGATAGATTTTTTTCCCTAGATATCCACCTACATCTGGTGTTTGTGATATTTGTGCTATTGTTTTGATAATTGCTTGATGAACTTAAGGCAAAGAAGAACATTAGAATATCACAAGTAATTATCAATATAAAGAAAATCTTTCTGACTTTTTTATTTTTCTAACAACAAGGTCCATTGAAAGTATGCAACATGGGTACTCATTGGATAATGATTTAAATTTTGCTTTCAACGAGTGTTCTCGCTTGAAATTTGAGTAAAATCGTAGGGAGATAAGTTGAAAATATGACTTGAAAAAATAGGTTTTTCCTTTTTCCTCTAAAATTGATGATGTAATCTAATCTTATTTTATTATTTCCTCTATTATTTTATGATATTCCTTAGGAGGTCCATGTTAGACCTCAAAATTTCTCTAATGAAAACTCTTGTCTTTAAGGGAGGTTATTGATCAATCATTTCCATTATCATTAATAACATAATCATTTAGATTAGATGCGTAGGACTTAACTAATAGGAGTAGTCAATGTTCAACATTAACTTGCAACCTTATCTCTTTGATCTAGGTGTAGCTTCAACATTAATTTCCATAATGTTTTATTTTATTAACAAAATAATAAATACAAATTTACGTTTAACATTTATCAGTAATACAACATTGATAAACTAGTTCCAAATAGGTATTTAAAGTTAAATCAACAACCAAACTTAATCATATACACATTTTCAACATAAAATTCAAGTCAGGGGATATCACACCTTACTACTTGGCACTCTCTCACAATTACTCATATAATTTAGATCGAAAACAAATGTTGACCTTATTTGGCACATCTTTCATCTTAATTGGGGGGATTTGTGGGTGTCTAAATGTATACTTCATTGTAATCTTTATATCTTGAATTTTAGTCTACATTGGTGTCATTTCATTAATGTTTGTGTCCTGGTAATTCTACTTTCCCGATATTTTCTCTCCAAGTTCTACTTTCCCAATATTGTCCCATCATGCCTCAATGATAATTATGTTCATTGGTGTCCATGATTTCTTATATATTTCTTCCTAGATTGATTGTTTGACATTAGTTTTAGGGTCATCAATTCTACTTCTCTTAATGTCCTATTTTATCCACTAGATCATTTCATCAATTTTCAAGTTCACCAATTTTCAACTCTATTTCCTTAATTGTTTCATAACTTACTCTAGGAATATTTATCTTATACTAGAATATAATACTCCAATCCTTATTTTCTATGCTTTCCTTTTGTCCTCTACTTTGTAATTATCCCATAACTACACACAATGATCTTCTTGATATCCATTCTTACAACATTGGTTAGTTTTAGCAGTAGAACATGAGGGATTAGTACAAAAATATGAAAACATACAATTATCCCAATTTACATATCACATCAAACATATTATTAGAGTCGTTTGCCTCATTTTTTGGAATCTTGACTCTACTTTCCTCAATGCTTAGATTTCTCCCATGGTAGGATCATTATCTACTTGTTAATTTCCCTCTAAGACATCCCCCCTTCAAGCCCTTATGTTATATTTAGCATTGCCTTGAAGCTTCAACAAATCACTCTAAGTAGACATATGCCCCATTCAAGACTCACACTTATATCCAACCAATTATTCTTACCCTTATTGTGAAGCAGGTTGTTGCCTCATATAGAAGTTCCATCTCCATCCAACCCCTAGTATAGATTCCTATAATACAAGTGATATGTAAACTACCATGGCTATTCCACTAGAATACTTCATCCTAATAGATCTTAAAATGATTTGCAATCTGCTACTATGTAGTGTTTTACATTAGATTTCAAATTTAACATTTCTAGGCTTAGTGAGAAAAATATAAAAATAAATTGAATGAAAGAAATTAAGCAGATAACACACCATCCACAAAAATGAAAACAAGATATACTTTGGGATAAAACCTAACTAAAAGGTGAGGCTTATGCCTTTCTCTTTTCTTCTCAGTTATAAAATGCAAATACAAAGAAGTACACTCAGTATGGAGTTGTCATGGTCACTTTGGATTTTATGGCTACTACAATATCTTATACTTTATTTATTTCTACATCAATATCCCACTCCTAGTGCTCTACTATACTTGGAACAATACTCAATACAATAATATTGGAACCCCTCCCTATATCAAGAGTCTAGTATCTAAGAATGTCTTGGCAACCATCTAGGGAGAGTGATATGTTTTTTACATGACTTAATCCATAATCAAAATTAGGGTTTTGTATCCTCTAGATTTTTGTTAAAAGGTTGCATGTGCGATTAATGGAAGTTGAAGTGGCTCCACTTAGTATGATGGTGATCAATAAAATATGCAAACTAGTAGAGAGCACAATTTCCTTACACAAACTTAGATTGAGGTGATGATCCATAAATTGTTGTGGATATTCCACTGGTTAATTTTTCATAACAAGTATACTAAAATATATTAGAAAATATAAAATATATAGTATGAATATTTATTTCTCCTTAGGTTTTTGGATCTATTGATTATTTTTTACTCCATATGACGTAACTTATAATTAGGTAGAAAATAGAGAAAAAATAGAAAAATCACTCACAAACGAAAATAACACAAGATATGACTTGGGGACCCTTTTGGGAGATAACCTATCTCGAAGGTGAGGTTGTTTTTCTCTCTCTTTATTTGAATGGAAAGGATGCAAGTTCAAATAAGTGATACCTATGACCTGTGGGCTACTACAGTGCACAAACCTCTATGTTTTCTCTCTCCCTACCCACTCACGACCACTCTTCTCATTTGTGGAACAAAATGCACTCAAATATAATGGAACCCTTTTTCCTCCTAGTGGTCTAAGTATAACACAACCCAATAGCCTACTAGTGGTTAATCTCAAGTCCTTTAAATCTTAACTAGAGCTACAATATTAATTCTTTTGGAGTATTCTTCATCATGATCATTTGACTAACCCATTTTCCATGAATATTGGGGGATAATGTGGCATTCTCTCGAATCATTGTGCTTAAAATAGGAAGTTCAACTTCATAGTGGCATACATTTTTCATATAGACGCCAATTGAGGAAATTCTTATGATTAGAAAGGTATTTGTGTGTAGAATAGTGCTAGGGATGTGGCACTTAAGAAGAACAAGTTTTACTTGGAAAATGTCATTTTATGTGTCAATATACTTTTGGAAGATTTCAAGCCCCAATTTTCCAAATAGATAGGATCAGTCAAAATAGTCCTATAAATTGATTCCTCCAACTTTTTCACTATGAAATCATTGAGATGGATGACAAATAATATAATGATAGAACCCGACTCACATCTCCCCATTTTGGGAGGATTTTGTTCCCACAAATATTCTATTGAATGGGGTGAGGAAATTCTTCCTCCAACTTCTCTCAAGTGTATCATTTATCTCTACCTGGAAGCTATCCTTTCAATCCAATTTGAAAAACGTAATGTTTCTCCTTTATTGTAGTTATGGACCTCTCCTTCAAAATTTTGTCCTCTATCAACTTTTCGTAAGAATCTGGTACCAAATCCTCTACAAAAGGTATAACATGTTCCTCCTCTTGATCTAGTATGGAAGGCTCATAGAGTTTCATATTCTCTACATTCACCAATCAAAATAAGAATTATATCCCACCATCACCAACATCTTAAAGGGAACATATCGCAAAGCCTTGATTTTTTTACCAGGACCTTTTAGCCTCTCCTTGTTCAACTCTAACCATAATCTATCTCTGACCTTGAATGAATTCTTTGTCTTATGTTGATCATTCCTAACCTTGTATTTTTACTATGAATTTTGTAGTGCTTCATGTACCTATAGATGGATTTGCATAATCTTAGTTATGAAATTTTCTTTCCTCAAGGGATTCCCTGTAAGATCCTCCCTCACAATTCCTTATTTCCCATGTGCAATATCCAAAGGTGAAGGTGGAACATATCCAAAACACATAAGAATCTAGTCGGCCCATAATATATCCTAAATAGGAAGAAGTTTAGAAATTAATTAATCTGTAATTAAGGGCATTAATCTCCAAATAAGTCAAATTATTCATCTCACCAGAAATCTTTCTCGGCTACATGATTTAAAATGTCGGGTTAAGTGGTTTAGCTTGTGATGTGAGTTTAACTTAGAAATTTGAATTTTGAATTTTCGTTTGGTGGGTAATTTTTCCACCCATTTCAACTTACCTAGGTGAAATTTGGTCATCAGTATTCCTTTCTCTCATCCTAACTTCATGACCTTTCTCATGATCTCCCTGGTCGAATTTAGGATACCATTCCAAATCAAACCATACCAGATGCGATTCCATATTGAAGTAGAAGGGGTTGCAAGATGATGGTGGCCATCGATAATAGACATTTAAATTTATTTGCATAATGATGTTTTTTTGTTTTATATATGCTTGTATTATGAATTATCATGACCTTTAACTAGGTTTGTTGAAGAAAACAACTGGAAAATATATGTTTCATTTCTTTTTTAATTTCCATTATGCATTTTTTTCTGACTAGGTTGGTTATATTTTAATACAGAAATAATTCAAGAATCAATTTATTTTTTGTAGAAATCATATATGATGCAAGGAGAAACCAAATTAAAGATTATATTAAGGGTTAGTATATTATTTATGTCATGCATAAAGAAATTTATTGCTTTACCCATTGTTGGTTTCAAATTCATATATCTCAAGTATAACCCTTGTAGCCATTTGGGCATATGTCATTACCGTAGATTACATCAGTTTATAGAATCAATCATGTTCAATAAAAAATATAATCCATTGGCACATAAAGAATGAAATTCATTGCCTCCAGAAGTACTGGAAGAAGCATTTCAAAATTCTTGCCAAAGAAGATACTAGCCGAGAAAATCAAAGAGAAATGAACCAGCAATTAGTGATACAATGATGAAAGTCATAAAGATTATCTAAAATTGCTAAAAATGATTCTTGGAGTGATGATGAATTATATTCCAATAGTAATGATGCCCAGATCCAACTTAATAACACAGGAAATATGAACTATGATGTCACTCATCTATACAGTTTGTTAGATTTAAGGCTCCAATGTTTAATATAGTTGCTCTTTTTAAAGGGGAAAAATATTTAGAAGATATTATTATCTACAAAGTTATTGATGAGTCCCATATAGGAAATTTAGAGTTTACATGCATGGATCCTTCCGGTAATGATCTAATTCTTTACACTGTTGGTACTAGTGGCACATGGACATGTAGTATGGATGATGTCCTACCTATTCAAATGGTGTATTCATATGAAAGTGGGAAGCTTATGTTGCACCATCGTTCATTTTTTGAAATAAAATCACAATTATGTTTGAGTGGGTTAGATGAATGCTATACAAAAAGGTGCTTTGTAGTCATCAAGAGAGGATATTTCATGGGATCTAGTTCATATGTGATTCCATCACTAGAAGATGGTTGTTTTATCAATATTGGAGAAAATAAATTCATTCAAATGGATAGACTTATGGTATGCAATATAAATCCATTTTATTTTACCATAAAAGAAGACATGTATGTTTGTACTTATTATGGAAAATTTACTGGTATGTCTGAAGAAGAGTCATTGAAAAATCCATATCCTGTGCAAGTTTTGAATTATTTAGGAGATATGAAGAATGGTGGAAATTTCTGTTGGGTAAGAATATTTTAAATTCATGTGGATTTTATTGGTAGAGGCCATCATATTCCTTAATGTGTGAATTTGTACCTAGGTGAGGTCTTCTATACAACACAAGGATTATTGATATGAACTGAAATCATTGATGGTAAGCATACATGTGTATCTCTTTAATTCAAATTTTAATGCAATATCAAGAAAGTTTATTTATAGTATATGTTAGTCCTTCAGTGGGATTGAATTGAAATTATAGTTTTTCACTTCATTAAAATGCTCAAAAATTTTAGACATTGTCTACGAAAAAGTTTTTGGAATTATATTAAGAAATATTGAACTTTATATTACAGTATCTAATATTTATATTACAACAATTCTATATACAAATTTAGCTTTGTTCTAAAAGTATTTGAAAATACCTTGGCTCAGATCTATCAAGGTATCTCCCAATGGTTTGACTTCATTTTAATAGTATATAATGTTATCTTTTTTCTTATTGTAGGTATTATTGATGTTTTCTTTACTGTGAGCTTTATCAGAAGGTGGGGCACTAGTACTCGAAATGGAGAATATTTATTTTATCAATTTATTGCAATGAAATATGATGATCACACAAATTTCCAACTTCTTGCAACAAAAGGTAATGATGAAGTTATAAATGCTAGATTAGTTGCCTTTGTAGAATATGGAAGTTACAATGCATTACCATCATATATTGGAGTATTACAACCACATCGGATTCATTGGCATAACATTCATCTTCTTTGTGATAAAATTTTCAACCACATAAGGTCTTAGAACATGATACACAGTGAATCATATGTGGAAATTCCTTGTTCAGATGAAATTTTCATGGTTACTTTTGAGTTGATTACAATGCATTTTGTACCTCTTGGGATTGTGAAGAAAAATAATTCATCAGAGTTTACCATAGATGGCTACATTGATCTTAAGGAGGTTATTTTCTATACATGGCCAATCTTTCCTAATAGATATCAACCATCTTCAGGCTCAAGCAATGATAGTCAACCTTTGGTAAATGGAGTGGGTCGAACATTTAGATTTTGTTATTTGTATAATAACCTCTAACCTTGTGGGTAGGTGAATTTTTCATGGGATTCACACCAATGGGAACTTTTCCATCATTGTTATGGATTGGGGGAAAGGACCAGTGCATCCCATTTGGATATATAAATGTTGGACCTATCAATATGATGAATTATGTAAGGAAATGTGGTATACAGTCATTTATGTTATGACATGGGATCTTATCCATTGTTTGTGAACTAGGGAGGATCATTGGTGCACCCCATTTGGGGATGTAAATATATGATGAATTATGTATGAAAATATGTTGTATAATATCTATGGTG
This sequence comes from Pinus tabuliformis, assembly GCA_031772625.1. NCBI lineage: Eukaryota > Viridiplantae > Streptophyta > Pinopsida > Pinales > Pinaceae > Pinus > Pinus tabuliformis. Next base: position 1,639,826,791 of record CM062819.1, on the reverse strand, counting down.
AATCTATTTTTATATAATATATATGGTTACATATAGTCATTTATGTTACCGATGATTTTGTTTTTCCAATGGAAAATTCTTTATCTTTGATATCTCAAAGTTTGAAATCAAATTATAGATTTGCTAGCCTATAGGAAGAAATTTTCAAGTAAGAGATGTGCGAATTTTTTATAATTTGTCAGAATAAATAATAGAGCACACCATTTCAAACTCAAATCACTCATAAATAAGCAAGAAAGAGGTTATGGCGGGCATTTTTCTTAGCGGGGTAAAACTAGCTTAAATACTGAAAATATGTCATTTTGTCAAATCAAGTGCGGGAAATATACACAAAATTTGAGGAATGTGAAAGAGTTTTTTGTCACAATTACATCTTTCTTTAGCTACATATGATTATTTAAAATTAATGGCATATGTATAGTTTGCAGCAGACATTTTTCTATGCTTAATTTTGTATATTTACACATTATTCTTTACTGAAAAATTCAAGAACATAGTCATTGTATCCCATATTGAAAAATTAGGTGAGTAGTGAGGTGGAAAATAGTATAACACAATATTTTCAACTAAAATAAGGAATAATGAGGGTAGCTGGGTAAAACTGGGTTAAAAATGGAGAAATTGTCATTTTTTGTCAAATCAATTGCAAGAAAATGACACCAAATTTGAGGAACGTGAAAGAGGCTTTGTCACAAATACATTTTTATTCAAGCCCATAGGCTTATTTCCAATTAATTATATCTATGCAGTCTTCAATGGGCATTTTTCTAATCCTAGTTTTGTATATTTACACTTTGTTCTTGACATAGTAATTCAAGAACTTAAGTCATTAGTTTTGAATTTTGACTAAGAGACTTACAAATTGTGCACAAGTGTAAATAAATCATTCATTCAAATATGATGGAAAAATATTTTCCTGCAATTGTGCGTTTATGGCTTGCATTCTACTTCAAATGTCCATCATAGTAAAACTGTTAAAGTGCACTTTTCATACATCCATTGTGAGCAGATGAGGGAAAATTATAAATAATCAATAGAAGAACATTATTTCCGAATATGTGTACCTATCCCATTCCCAAATCAAATTTCTATAATCATTTTATAACAGGGGTTGGCTTGCATTTTTATTAAACTAAGGGACACCTCATGAATAAAAGACAACCCTAAGGTGTTTTTGCGCAACAACCACATTTTTAACCCAAATTGAAAAATCAGATGTACAATGAGGTGGAAAATAGAAGAACATGCAATTTTAAACTAAATCACTCAAAAATAAGGAATAATGTGGGTATGGCGGGAATTCTTTTGAGCTAGGTAAGACTAGGTTAAAAATTGAAATTTTGTCATTTGTCAAATGAATTGCAAGAAACTAACATGTAATTTGAGGAATGTGGAAGAGGTTTTTTCCACAAAAACATTTGTATTAAGCCCCATAGGCTTATTTAAAATTAATCACATATGTATAATCTTCAGTGGACATTTTGTACTTTTTGTACTTTTTGTACATTTGCACTATGTTCTTGGCAGAAGAATTCAAGAACCCATGGTAATTAGTTTGAATTTTGACCAAGAGACTTACAAATTGTGCACATGTAAACAAACCATTCATTAAGATATTATCGTGCAATATTTGCATGCATTCGTATGTTTATGGCTTTCATTTTACACCAAATGTCCATCATAGTAAAAATTGTTAAAAGTGCACTTTTCATACATTAATTGTGACCGATGAGGGGAGGTTATAAAAAATAAACAGAGAAATGTTCTTTCCCAATCTGTAACTATAAAATTCGCAAATTCATTTATTATAATCATTTTATAACGTAGTTTTTCTTGCATTTTTATTAAACTAAGGGGACATCTCATAAATACAAAGAAACCCTCAGGTGTTTTTGCTCAATAGACACCTTTTTAGCCCATATTGAAAAAAAAGGTGTATAGTGAGGTGGCAAATATTATAACATGTCATTTTTATCAGAAATAACTCATAAATAATGAATAATGAGGTATGGAAGGCATTTATCTGAGTTGGGTAAAATTTGATTAAAAACGGAGAAATTGTCGTTTTGCCGAATCAATTGCAAGAAATTGACACATAATTTGAGGAATGTGGAAGAGGATTTTGTTGCAAATATATATATCTTCAGTCCCATAGGATTATTTCCAATTAATAGCATATGTAAAATCTTCGGAGTATAATTTTCTAAGCCCATTTTCGTACATTTTCGTTATGTTCTTGACAAAACAAATCAAGAACTCAAGTGATTAGTTTCGAACTTTGACCAAGAGACTTACAAGTTGTGCATAAGTGTAATTAAATAACTCATTCAAACAAGGTGTATAGTGAGGTGGAAAAAAGTAACACACGATTTGCAACTGAAATCATTCAGAAAGAAGGAAGAATGAGGGTATGGCAAGCATTTTTCTAAGATGGGTAAAATTGGTTTAAAAACTGAGAAATTGTCATTTTGACAAATGAATTGAAAGAAACTGATATAGAATTTGAGGAATGTGAATATTTTTTTTTTGTCACAAATGCTTCTATATTTATCCCCTAGGATTATTTCCAATTAATTACATATGCAATTCTTTAGTGATCGTTTTTATAAGCCTAGTTTTGTACATTTACACTATGTTCTTAACAGAGCAATTCAATAACTTAAGTCACTAGTTTTTAATTTTGACCAAGAGAATTAAAAATTATGCACAAGTGTAAATAAATCATTCATTCAAATATGACCATAAAATATTTGTTTGCATACATATGTATATGGCTTGGATTTTAAACCAAATGTCCATCATGGTAGACATTTTTAAAAGTGCACTTTTCATACATCCGTTGTGAGCAGATAAGGAAAGGATATAAAAATACAACAGAGGATTTTTATTTCCCCATGGGTTTACCTATCCCATTCACAAATCCATTTAATACAATCAATTCACAAAAGGTTTTGGCTTGCATTTTTATTAAACTAACGAACATCTGATGGATTTGAGACAACCCCAAGTTGTTTTCGCTCAACGTGCACCTTTTTAGCCCAAATTGGAAAATTGGGTGTATAGTGAGGTGAAAAATAGTAGAACACACCATTTCCAACTGAAATCACTCAAAAGGAAGCAAGAATGAGGATATGGTGGGCATTTTTCCGAGCTGGGTAAAATTGGTTTAAAATATGAGAAATTGTCATTTTGTCAAATTGCAAGAAACTGACACAAAATTTGAGGAATGTGAAATTTTTTTATTATTTGAAATACATTTTTCTTCAGCCCCATAGGCTTATTTACAATTAATGACCTTTGTACAGTCTTCGATGGCCATTTTTCCAAGCCTAATTTTGTACATTTGCACTATGTTCTTGATAAAAAAATTCAAGAACTTAAGTCACTAGTTTTGAATTTTGACCAAGAGAATTACAAATTGTGCACAAGTGTAAATAAATCATTCATCCAAATATGATCACGCAATATTTGCATGCATTTATATGATTATGGCTTTTATTTTCCACCAAATGTCCATCATAGTAAAAATAATTAAAAGTGCACGTTTCATACATCCACTGTGGCTGTTGAGAGAAGGTTATAAAAATCCAACAGAGGAATGTTCTTCCCAATGTGTACCTATCTCATTCCCAAATCCATTTACTATAATCATTTCATGGAAGGGGTTGGCTTGTATTTTTATTAAACTAAGGGGACATCTCATGAATACAAGACAACCCTTAGGTGTTTTACCTCAACAGGCACCTTTTTAGCCAAAATTGGAAAATCAGTTGTATAATTAGGTGGAAAATAGTATAACGCACCATTTCAAACTATAATCACTCATAAAAAAGCAATACTAAGTGTATGGCGAGGATTTTTATGAGTTGGGTGAAACCGGTTTAAAAATTAAGAAATTTCCATTTTGTCAAATCAATTGGAAGAAACTGACACAAAATTTGAGGAATGTGAAATAGGTTTTTGTCATAAATATATCTGTTATCATCATCATTGGCCTATTTCCAATAAATTACATTTTCGTAGTCTTTGACAAGAATTTTTCTAGCCCCGGTTTTATACATTTGCAGTTTTTTCTTGACAAAAGAATTCAATAACTTAAGTTATTAGTTTTGAATTTTGACTACGATTCTTACAAATTATGCACAAGCGTTAATAAATCATTCATTCAAATATGATCATGCAATCTTTGTGTGCATATGTATGTTTATGGCTTGCATTGTACACCAAATGTCCATAAGAGCAAAAGTTGTTAAAAGTGCACTTTTTATACATCCTCTATTTCATGATGTCAGAAGGTTATAAAAAATCAATAGAAGAATATTCTTACCTATACCATTCCCAAATTCATTTACTATAATCATTTCATAGCAAGGGTTGGCTTGCATTTTTATTAAACTAAGGAGACATCTCATGAATACACAACAACCCTTACATGTTTTTCTCAACATACACCATTTTAGCCCAAATTGGAAAATAGTATAGCACACCATTTCCAGCTAAAATAACTCAGAAATAAGTAAAAATGAGTGTATGGAGGGAATTATTCTAAGTTAAGTGAAATTGGTTTAAAAGTTGAGAAATTTCCATTTTGTCAAATCAATTGGAAGAAAATGACATAGAATTTGAGGAATGTGAAAGAATTTTTTTGTCAAAAATACATTTGTCTTCAGCCACATAGGCTTATTCCAATTAATGACATGTGTACAGTCTTCGGCAAGCATTTGTCTAACCCCATTTTTGTACATTTGTAGTATGTTCTTGATAGTAGAATTCAATAAATTAAGTCATTAGTTTTGAATTTTTACCACAATACTTTTAAATTGTGGACAAGTGTTAATAAATCATTCATTCAAATTTTATCGTGCAATATTTGCGTACATATGTAAGTTTATGGCTTGCATTTTACACCAAATGTTTATCATCATTCTTCAACCCTGATGATGGATCCCACTTGGGATTTGAAACGTTGGTACAAAAATGTTTATACTGTGGATTCTCCGGTCAATGATTCAAAAAAATAATAAAAACTATTAAAAGTGCACTTTTCATACATCCATTATTTCATGATGAGGGAAGGTTATAAAAAATCAGCAGAGGAATGTTCTTTCCTAATATGTGTACCCATCACATTCCCAAATCCATTTATTATAATTATTTCCAAGCAGGGGTTGGCTTGCATTTTTATTAAACTAAGGTGACATATCATGAATACAAGACAACCCTTAGGTGTTTTTGCTCAACAGACACCTTTTTAGCCCAAATTTGAAATCCATGTGCATAATTAGGTGAAAAATAGTAGAACACATCATTTCCAACTAAAGTCACTCAGAAATAAGCAAGAATGAGGGTATGGCTGGCATTTTTATGAGTTGGATGAAACTGGTTTAAAAGCTGAGAAATTGTCATTTTGTCAAATCAATTAGAAGAAATTGACACAAAATTTGAGAAATGTGAAAGAATTATTTTATCTGGATTGGATCATTATATTTTTTTCACCCATATCAATGCATTTAGAGTGGAAAACGTGGAGGAATCAGTGCACAAGGCCATTTTTATTGGCGGGACCTAATTTGGCAAAATGGGGTCTGAAAAAGAGCATTTTGAGGCATCACATCACTTTTTTGGTAGTAACCCTTTGTTTCTTTGGTGCCATGCCTTTTCACGTTATTCTACATATAGAGATATTTCCAATGATTCAAGAAGAATGTCAATCAGAGTTTGTATGTGAAAATTATGCCACTCGAGAGTTTACCTTCTTGTGTTCACCGCCATAGTTCGAGAGGATGCCACGTCAACCCCAATTATTTATGGAAAAGGGGCTAGCGACCTGATTATGATGCAAAATAATTTAGAAGAGTCTATGTTGTGTTGTATTGGCTACAACCACCCTCCAAAATTTTTCCTTAGCTTTGTTTTGGAGCCTCCCTACCAACCGTCCCTAGCATCATGTCTTGCACTGTCCAAGTACAAATGCTTCAATTGAGTTTCAATGGCTTACTAGCCTATGCTTTTCAACTTGTTTGCCTCCCACCCACAGGCTGACACTCTGGGACTTAGTCATTTTCTGGTTGTGATGCTCACCTAGGAAATTGTGCAATTCTGGAGGGGAACCAGCCTTCCCTCTAGAAATTGCGCAATCCATTTGGGCTGCCTACTAGGCTCCAAAAATGTGCAATCCATCTAGGAATCCTTCCCTTTGAAAACTGTGAAATGCAACCCAACATTGGGCTTCATCTAAAAAATTGCACAATTCTGACTGACAACCAGGGCTTCAGTCCAGAAATTGTGCAATGCATGAGGGACAACCAGACTTGCTCAGCCCATAAACTATGCAATTGTCATTCCCAGGCTTGTAGACTGTTGCATGTGTTCCCAGGTTGACCAATCCCCTCTAGGACTGAGCAACCTTGATTTGCGTGCATGGGCTACTTTTCTCAAAAAGGAAAAGAAAAAACAAAAAAGCAAAAAGTATCTCTAGATTTTAGGGATCCATTTTTAGCAGTTGGAGGTTACATGCAAAAGTTGTTTTAGAAACCCCCTGCCAAGTGTTGCTTTTTATTAGATTTGTGACATGCGCGTCATAAGCCTTGATCTTATCAAACTTATTTATTCGTCACTTCAAAGCTCATTCCTCACATCAATCTTGGAGCTCCGACATCTCACATCGCATCTAGGAGCATTCAACACATTCAACTCAGCTTTTTCTGGGTAAGTCTGCTTTTCATGTCTTTTGCTGCTTTTCTGCCGCTTTTTATATTTTGGTTTGTGTGAGTGTTTTTTGTTTGCTGTTTTTGAATGCTTGATGTCATTTTAATGCATGTTAGCTTGTAGAAGAAATGTTTCAAGTTTTTCATTGCATCTCACTATTGTCGCATGCATGACACTGTTTCTGCACTAACGGTCATCATTGCAACGACTCGCTTCACACACATGCTTGTTTTCCCATTTTCTGAATCCTGCACTCATTTTTTGCATGCATGATCATTCACTCTTGTTTACACTTAGCTTTGCCATGCATTCAGACATTTCATGTTTTCAGTCGCCCATTGGCGGGTCTAGGTTGCCTTGGCCCGGACCTTGCCTTGCCCGGCTGACAATGCGCCTTTATGAGAGTGAAGGCCCTACCTTTATCCCATAAGTTATGCAAATATGGCCCAACACTGGCTTCCAGGCTTACTCTACACAATTCCAAGAGGCAGTGCCTTGCTGGCCCCAGAAATTGTGCAAATGCAGTTGCTGGTTTGCAGTCCTTGTTGACTAAAATTGCACATTGAATAGTTTCAGTCCTCAGCAGGCCAAGATGGACTATTAATTGCATATTTCTAGTAGTTAGTCAGCCTCCTGATAGCCTAGACTATGATTTGTGTAGTTTAGGCAGTTAGTCTCCCAGCCTCCCAATGAAAATTGTGTAATCTTCCCAGTGAGTCACTTGGGTATGTTGCATGTCAGTCTTCAAGTAGATTTTCATTTTCAACTAATAGATTTCTTTCCATGAGCGTTACTATGTCTCTAGGTATCACAAGTGTTTGTCTACCTCTCAGAAGTATAGGTGAAATGGCCTCCAAGAGAGCAAGGTCAAAGGACACCGTTGAGAGTGCAACTGGAGATGCAGTTGAGAAAGTGTCTATGAGCATGCCTATCTATGAAGACACCAAGTTGTCCATACACAAGGACATCAAGATGAAATGGAAAGACATCAATGAAACGTTTTCAGGAAACTTTGAGGATAATTTGGAAGATCATGGGGTCTCCGTCAATATTCACAAGTTTGGCTTGTACTGCATTGCATGCAGATATCTCATGTTTCCATGCACATACATGATCCACTGGATTGTCTCGCATACTGATCCAGAGACAATGGTGTTGAGAAGTGTCAGTGGAACAAAAATTTCTACCTTCAGGGTGAAGGACTTTGAGAAGATGTATCACTTTCCACACTCGATGATCATGATGGATAAACCCTTTAGCAAACCTAGCAACAGTGCAAACTCAAGAGATATCTTGAAGAGATAGGTGAAAGAGCTAGCCAAGTTTAGGACAACACCCAACCATGTTTACAAGATGAAGATATTATGGAAGGCATATCAGCTCTTGGTCATCTTTGCATGCCACTTATACAGCCAAGAGAGCACATAAACCTTCCCACAGATTTGAGTGATCGTGTTAGATCAATTGGCTAGCGAAGGAAGGCCTTGCAACTGGTCTAGCATGTTGGCACTTAGGTTGAAGGAATAATTAAGAGAACCCTGACATCTGCCCAAGGGACAGCAAGTGAATATATACATGTTTGCTTACATACTAGATGTAGTCTGTGCCTGTCAGTAGTTCCCAGGCTTGGGTTGGGCATGGACACCTTCGGAAACCTCTGTGCACACTTATTGCAAGTTCTTTTCTGAATGCAACTTCCGTGGAGTTATCATACAATTATCAAACCACTTCGTCACCTTAGTGTACAAGATGATATTTGAGCATGATCTACCTTGCATGTTGCAGGCAGCAATGGAGGCATTAATTGACAAAGAACATTGGTATGCCTCACCCCTTGGCACCTTCATATAGATGTACAATGTGGAAAAGGATTCGTATGTTTTACTGAAGTTTTCCATGGAAAAGATCGTCATGAAAGAGGTGTCATATCACATCTTGACAAGGTTGTCAGTGGGACTACACAGGAAAAAGAAGGCACCTTGGCCCACTCTTCCTTTGTGGATCAGGTTGTATGAGATATGGAATCTCAAGCATGCTGAGGTCGAGATATAGGAGTTCAAACGATTCACCTTCAGCACCAGAATTTTCAATCAGTATGACTCACATTACTTAGTGAAGGACCATTGTTTGAGAGTGCAACATCCTTGGATCCACGGGGCATGTCATTGGCCTAAGGAATACCTATGAAGATACTGCTATCACTTCTCCAAGCTCAATGAATCGATCGTCATAGTTGTAGAGTGGTTAAAAAAATAGAAGGAAGTAGTATCTCAGAGAGAAACATCATCAACAGTAGCAGAGGGTAGCACACCTATGTATGATAAAGGAAAGAGAAAGGTTATTGACAGTGTAGAGGCAGATTAAAGTTTCAAGTTCAAGGAATATGCACATGTGTTGAAAGCATCTTTGGATATTGAGGCTAAGAGGTGACAACGCGATAGGAGAATCGCGCAAGGCAAAGAGAGAAGCAGAGGATGGAGGAAACAGGAAAGGAGTTGTAGGAGTTGAAGTAGAAAATCAGGGGAGAACAAGAGTTGCGTAGAAGAGATAAGGAAGTTTAGCAGGAACAGGTACAACAAGAGGCATAGCATGCACAGATTGATGAAACTTCACCCATACAAGATAGAGATTCATCCATGTAGCTGGGACAAATAATATAGGGTGATCAGTCTTAGGAGCAGGACCTTGCTCAAGAGATTGAACATATGCTAGAGCAGATGGACACAAATATGGTTTAGCCAGACTTAGATTAAGATATTGACTTCATGCCTCAAGACCAAGAGGTCACCCCACCAACTTCACCGAATCTAAAAGCGTAGCAATTCCTAAAATATCAAGGAGACACAAAGATACTTGAAGACAATATGGAAGCGAAGATGCATAACATATCTTTTGAAAAGTCACAACACAGAGTTGTGTAGTCATGCAGAGTGCCTACTTTGGATGTCCATGTATCTCCTACACAATTTGAAGAATGAGTGATCGTGTCCGATGTGCTCAAGCATCCAGCAGCATTGGCCTATGCTACCAAAGCATATATCGAAGTCACCAACTTGAGTGTTAAATTCTTGATAGCTTAGAACAAGCGCATGGCTAAGGAGTTACAAGCGGTCAATTAGGGAGGAGAACAGGTTACAACATATGCCAGAGAAAATTTAAGGATAGAGATACTAGATGAAGTATCATCTCTTGAGACAGTCATGTAGACATTGTATTCTAGATTCATCACCGTGCATAAGTTAGTTGTCCATCTCAACAGTTGGCAGTAGCATTGTGCTAGGAGAGCACACATCTTGTCAGATCTGCACACTATTGTCGATCACATGCAAACATGGAAAATGATGTACAAAGGATCATTTTTATTGCACTTTCCAAAGATGATGAAGCCAAAGGCAGTAGAGTTGAAGGCATGCATCCAGATTCAGATCTAGAATTGTGAGGAACTCCCACAGTTCATCACCTGTTTGTAGGCTTCACATGCACGGGTGTTCAGGAGCATGGATGTCATTGTGTGCACACATGTGATCCCATATATTAACATACTCATTGAGGCAAAGTCAAATAACCAAGTCTGACTAGAGTTGGACATGTACTTTGATGAGTTGATGCGCATAGCCACCAAAGCAGACTTGGAGATCAGTGCAGAAACTATGCATCAATATGTTGCTTGTCTAGATACACTCAAGACTATGATGTGCATGTTATCAAATGAGTTGGATAGAGGTGCCAAATTAATGTACTTGAATGTAATGGAGGCAAGAGTTCGCCTTCAGAAGGGTGTCACCATAGAGCACGTGGACACCATAACTGACTACCATGCTCGGCATCAGTTCGCGCTGTCGATCATCGCGAGGATGTCGAAGTGTTGGTCTTCCCACAGCTGTCCAAATCTTAGTGATGTATTGGATGGCTTGATCAAGCCTATTTTTCTCTCACATGGGTACATGTGTAGATTATAATGTAACATGTTGTAAAAGTGAAAGACCAAGTGTCAATAGTAGAATGTAATAGTCATGTAGTAGTTGAAGAGTCATGGGGGTAGGTGAAGAGTCACAAAGGGGAATGTCAAGGGTCACCCAACCCTTTTCTATTTATAGAACCTCATAACTCATTGTATGAGCTTTTGGGAGCCAATATTCCTATAGTTATATCTTAGAGAAAGCTTGGAGTGTATTGTAATGAGCCTTGGCTTCTCTACACTGCAGAGCTAGTATATCTCTTTGGAGGAGCAGGTGACTAGTGGTTGGTCATGGTTGTATGTATGATTGGATCTTTCACTCTTTTAATATAATAGAGCCAAAATTTTTCATGCATATGTTGTTATTATAGTTTGACTATCCTGGTTACTCTAATGATATATGTAGCACTATTATTTACGCATGTATGTATGGACTATTCTGCATATGTTTGTATGAATCTTATAGAAATGTGTTGTTGGTGTAACCATCACTTTGGATCATCAGTTATCCTGCTTTCCAGCTTGTGATTTCTTTTTGCTCGTCTATTCCCTTTCAAGTTACGTGTTATGAAAGGTTTCTAAGGGGCGGACTCATCCCCTCATTTTGTGTGTTAGAGCCTTTCATGCACCTTCCTTGACTTACTGCAAAGGTCACACCCTTGCTACCAACAAGGAAATCTTACTTACCTCTGTGCACAACCATGGTTAAGGCGATACCATACTACCCCACTGCTGGGACTCCTACACCAAACGGTTTGAGGTCTAGTTGGGACTTCTTACCAGGGAGATCCCTTGACATGTTGGCGGGTCTAGCACTGTCAACATTTATGGTGCTAAAACGAGGGAAAAATGACAAGTTGAGTCCTCACATCCTATTTTGAATCTTCACACATTGTCATGGATATCATTAGAGTTCTCCCTCTGTGCTATCTATCTATTGTACAACCCTTTTACATCATGAAGGATTTTTATGATCTCTTGTTAGAATTCATGTACGGTAGTGAAGGTGAAGTGTCTTGGGCAGAGTACTTACATGACTTGCATTCTTAGAGGATCAAGATGAGTTCGATGAAGTCGAGGTCATCTTGATTCTTTCACACACACTTCGCGAATCCCCAGAACGATGGTGCCGCAACCTGCCTCACGATTGCGTGCACTCACTTAAGCAGTTCTATGATCTAATTGAATCTACTTTCCATCATTTTGATCCTGAACCTCTTGACAAAAAACTGTTAAAACAACGGAAGACTCTGCATGAATCGCCTATGGATTTTTGGTAGCACTTCCGTGTACTTCAATTTGAAGCTCTGAAAAACCAGATGAAATTCCAATATCTTTGGGACAAATTTGAATATTTCCTTCACAAATCATTCTATCCCAAGATGAAGTTGAAGTTCAAACCCTACTCAGCATACTTCGGTGATGGAGTTGCACAATCACAGGTGGACACAGTTTCTTTTGCAAGTTACTGTCTGCCTTCCCCTCATCAAACAGCTCAACCACCACAGAGTGATGTGGGAGAACATGCACACTCGTTTGTTCAACTATCACATCCTCCCATCATCACTACTCTCAATTTATGGATAGAATTGGTTGGGAAGCCCATGGGTTGTCACATGCATTTTTTACCTCAACCTTCATCTTTGTGTTCTACTGAACCTCCGAATTGCACTATCTTGTGTTCTTCTGCTTCGAACTCTACACTAGTTGTGAATGAGGATCAAGCTATTGATGGAGTTGGTGTTGCACAACCAACTTGTGTTGTCATTTATGATAAGTATGACTGGGAACCTAAACATCAACCCACGGTGAAGGATGATCTCCTTCTGTCTACACCTCCTCCACTTTTTCCTGATAACTTTGGTGATTCTGGTACCTCTGATTTTCCTTGTGTAAATCCATCCATGGATGTGTCTACTTCTGATCATTTGCAGAACACACCCAATGTAAGTCCATCATTCGACAACGGATAGGTCAAATTCTTCATTGACAATCCACTTGATTTTTCATCTGATTTTTCCATAAATGCAGAGGGTGAACATTATTTCTTCTCATCTACCCCTCTATTTGATTTATCTGATCATGATAATGTCAATGAACTCATTTATTTTTCTAATCGTAGCGGCCGTGATCTATTTACTCACATATTTGATCACGATGTTGATTATATCATTGTTTATCTTTCAAAGCCACCTATTTATGATGATCTATCTATCGATGAAGTCGAAACCCCGAAGGTTGTCAAGGCACTTCAACCTGAGCTGGTGGTTATGTCAGGCCCTCGTTGTCCTGAGGATAGTTTCACTTCCGATCAAGAAATTGTTGAAACAACCAAGGGTCCTCATCACTCATATGCATGCATTGAAGATAAATCCAACACACATATTTCACTTCCTCCACTTGAACCACATGATCCCATCGCTCATGCATTCGAGGTATCTTACACAAAAATCACACATGCGTGATGCAAGTTGTCTATGTTTCTCACATTTTCTTACATGTCACAGTCAAGAGAATGCATATGCTTAACATCTGCACATAGTGTAGCACAACACCATGGCAAGTCCACAGAGTGCATGTCATGCACTTTCACTTTTTTCTTTTCTGTGGATGCATTTAAACTTGGAGTGTGTTTGTCTTCATTGTTATATCTTTCATGTTTGTTGGTTCACCTGACTATGCTCTTCATGAACCATGCCTTCACCAACATGGGTCAACCAATGTGTTAGTGGCTGCATTGGAAATATCACTTCACATGATCAGACCCATGCACTGTTAGCTTAGGAGTAGGAGTAGTGTTTGATTTTGTCTTGTTTGCTTGCATGCATGTTTTCTTTCTTTCTTTGTTGTTTGTTTTCTTGCCTTCTTTCTTTTCTTACTTGCTTTTCTTTTGCATTTTCTTCTGCTCTTTGTTTTTCTTTGTTGTTTTTTTCCCTTGCTCCTACGAGTAGCTTAGTTTCACATGAAACCATTTGTAACTCTTGAAACATGTAGGGTAAAGTACAAGAGGGCTTGTGCAGTTATCAATAATTGGTTATCTGTTGTCCTATTTCTTTATGTAGAACTTGTTGTCTTCAGTCCATGATACACCAATGGAAAATATGTTATGTTTAAAGTGAACCTTGATGAAAACACAATGTTTGCACTCTAACTAGTATCACCTACTCTAGTCGGTTGTTTTTGTGTTAACCCTTTTCAGCTCAATCAAGTAGAGTAAGGTGAGGGGAGAAATATTAACAAGTATATCAGAGATATATACAAAATATTTCTATGAAGGAAAAACCTCTTCTACCCTCAATAAGTCAAGATCCCTCTTCCGCCTCTGAAATAAATAACTGTTATGCACAATTCTTGAAAAAATGAAAAATGAGAAAAAAAAATGAAAATGTGAAAATTTTGAAAAATGAATAAGGTGAAAGAAGATAAAGGATTCCTTTCACAAAGAGGTGAAGCAAGTGACTCCATCAGGGTACTGACCAGGCTCACTAACAGTGGAGTAATGCTTGTGTTCCTACATGACTCCGTCATGGTATTGTCCAGGCTTGCTGGTAGTGGAGCAACACCAGAGATGAAACTTAAACTCTGACTATCATATTGCTTGTGTACCAATATACCCCTCATCCTCAATCAAAAAAATTATGCTGACTTGGCTTGGAGTGTGTGCTGACCGACCAAGATCATGACAAGTTCTACATCTTTCAATCAAGATATTGTGGAAACCAAGATTATCTAAGAATCGAACAATACTTCCGGGGGAGTTAGACTTGCTTTTCATGAAACAAGGTTCATTCATAGAGTTGGAGTTCTACCAATGTGTCGCCAAGTGTTGTAGTGGCTACAACCACCCTCCAAAATTTTTCCTTAGCTTCCTTTTGGAGCCTCCCTACCAACCATCCCTAGTAGCATGTGTTGCATTGTCCAAGTACAAATGCTTCAGTTGAGTTTCAGTGGCTTACCATCCTATGCTTACGAATTTGTTTGCCTCCCACCTGTAGGTTGACACTTTGGGACTTAGTCATTTTCTGGTTGTGATGCTCATGTAGGAAATTGCTCAATTCTAGAGGGGGACCAACCTTCCTTTTGGAAATTGCGCAATCCATCTGGGCTACGTGCTGGGCACCAGAAATGGGCAATCTATCCAGGCAGCCTTTCCTCTGAAAACTGTGCAATGCAGCCCAACACTAGGCTTCATCTCAAAATTTTTGCAATTCTGACTAACAGCTAGGGCTTCAATCCAGAAATTGCACAATGTATGAGGGACAACCAGACTTTCTCAGCCTAGAGAAAGCACAATTGTCATTCCCAAGATTGCAGACTATTGCATGTGCTCCCAGTTTGATTGATCCTCTCCAGGACTGAGCAATCTTGATTTGCATACATGGGCTACTTTTCCTGAAAAAGAAAAAAAGAAAAAAAGCAAAAAACATCCCTAGATTTTAGGGATCCCTTTTTAGAAGTTGGAGGTTACATGGAAAATCCGTTTTAGAAACCTCCTGCTAAGTGTCACTTCTTCCTAGATTTGTGGCATGTGCGTCATAAGCCTTGATGTTATAAAACTTATTTATTCGATGCTTCAGATCTCATTCCTCACATTGATGTTGAAGCTCTGACATCCCACATTGCATCTAGGAGCATTTGGCACATTCAGCTCAACTTTTTTAGGGTAAGTCTACTTTTCATGTCTTTTGTTACTTTTCTATCACTTTTTATATTTTGGTTTATGTGAGTGCTTTTTTCTTCGTTTTGTTGAACTCTTGTTGTCATTTTAATGCATGTTAGCTTGTAGAAGAATTGTTTCAAGTTTTTCATTTCATCTCACTACTCTCACATGCATGACATTGTTTCTACACTGACGGCCACCATTGTGGTGAATTGCTTCACACACATGCTTGTTTTCCCATTTTCTGAATCTTGCACTCACTGTTTTCATGCATGATCATTCACTCTTATTTGCACTCATCTTCACCATGCATTCAGACCTTTCATGTTTTCTGTCACCCGTTGGCGGGTTTGGGCTGCCTTGGACCAGACCTTGCCTTACTCGACTGGTAATGTGTATTTCTAAGAGTGAAGGCTCTGTCTTTGTCCCATAAATTGCACAAATATGGCCCAACACTAGCCTCCAGGATTTCTCTACGCAATTCTAAAAGGAAGTTCCTTGCTGACCCCATAAATAGTGCAAATACAGTAACTGGTTTCGAGTCCTTACTGACTGAAACAATGCATTACGTTGTTTCAGTCCTCAGCAGGCTAGGATGGAATGTGCATTACGCAATTCTAGTAGTTATTTAGCCTCCTGACAACTTGGATTTTTCTTTGCGTAGTTTAGGCGGTTAGTATCCCAACCTCCCAGTGAAAATTTCATAATCTTCTCAGTCAGTCACCCGGGTGTGTTGCATGTCATTCCTCAAGTTTATTTTGGTTTTCAACTAACAGATTACTTGCCATGATTGTTGTTATGTCTCCAGGTATCACAAGTTTTTGTTTGCCTCTCAGCAGTACAGGTATAATGGCCTCCAAGAGAGCAGGGTCAAAGGACACCGTTGAGAGCACAATTGGAGATGCAGTTGAGAAAGTGTCTATGAGCTTGCCTCTCTATGAAGACACCAAGATGTTCATAGACAAGGATATCAAGATGAAATGGCAGGACATCAATGGCACCTTTTCAGGCACATTTGAGGAGAATTTGGAAGACTGCAAGGTCTATGTCAACATTCACAAATTTGGCTTGTACCGGATTTCATGCAGGTATCAGGCGTTTCCATGTGCGGACATGATCCACTGGATTGTCTCACATATTGATCAAGAGACAATTTTGTTGAGCAGTGTCAGTGGAACAAAACTTTCTACCTTTAGTGTGAAGGACTTTTAGGAGATGTATCACTAGCCACAGTCAGTGATCATAATGAATAAAGCCTTCAGCAGACCCAGTAGCAGTGTAAACTCAAGAGATATCTTGAAGAGCTGGGTGAAAGAGCCATCCAAGTTTAGGACAACACCCAGCCATGTTTACAAGACAAAGATACTACAGAAGGCATATCAGCTCTTGGTCATCTTTGCATGCTGCTTATACGGCCAAGAGAGCACAAAAACCTTCCCACAGAGTTAGGTAATCGTGTTGTATCAATTGGCCAGTGAAGGAAGACCTTCTTGTTGGTCCGACATGTTTGTGCTCAGGTTGAAGGAACAAGTAATAGAAGCACAACATCTACCCATGTGTCAATAAGCGAAGATATACATGTCTGCTTACATACTGGATGCAGTTTGTGCCCGTCAGTAGTTCCCAGGCTTGGGTTGGGCATGGACACCTTCGGAAACCTTTTTGCACACTTATTGTAGGTTGTTCTCTGAATATAGCTTCTGTGGAGTTATCATACAATTATCAGACAACTTCCTCACCCCGGTGTACAAGATGATATTTGAGAAGGATCCACCTGTCATGTTGCAGGAAAAAATGGAGGCATTGATTGACATAGCAGATTGGTATGCCTCACTCCTTGGCATATTCATATAGATGTACAACACAGAAAAGGCTCCGCATGTTTTACCAAAGTTTTCCATGGACAATCTCATCATGCAAGAGGTGTCATATCACATCTCGATAGGGTTATCAATGAGACTGCACAGGAAGAAGAAATCACCTTGGCCCACTCTTCCTTTGCAGATCGGGTTATATGAGATCCATAATCTCAAGTATGCGAAGGCCGTGATGGTGGAGTTGAAAAGATTCACCTTCGGCACCACAAGTTTCAATATGTATGACTCGTCTTTATTAATGAAGGAGCACTGTTTAAAAGTGAAACATCCTTGGATCCAAGGGCGTGTCATTGGCCTGAGGAAGACCCATGGAGATACTTCTATCACTTCTCTAGGCTCAATGAACCAGTCATCATAGCTATAGAATGGTTAGCAAAGCACAAGGAAGTAGCATCTCAAAGAGCAGCATCATCAACAGTAGCAGAGGGTAGCAGACCTATGTGTAATAAAGGAAAGAGAAAAGGTTTGATAGTGTAGAGGTAGAGAAAAGTTACAAGTTCAAAGCAGATCCACTTGTGTTGAAAGAAGCTTTGGAGATTGAGGCTAAGAGATTACAGTGTAGCAAGAGAATAACATAAAGTCAAAGAGAGAAGCAGAGGATGGAGGAAACAGAAAAGGAGTTGTAGGGGTTGAAGTGGTAAGTAAGGGAGAACAAGAGTTGCGTAGAAGATAGAAGGAAGCACAGAAGAAACAGGTACAATAAGAGGTGCAACATTCATACATTGATGAAACTATGCCCATAGATATTATAGATTCATCCAAGTTGCTGGCACAAAGCAGACAGGGTGTGCAGTTGCAGGAGTAGGATCTCGCTCAAGAGATTGAACAGATGTTAGAGAAGATGGACATGGATATGGTTTAGCTAGATTCAGATCAGGATATTAACCTGATGCCTCAAGACAAAGAAGTCACCCCACCAGATTCACTAGATCTGAAAGAAGAGAAAGTCCCAAGCGATCAAGGAGACAAAGAGATCCTTGAAGACAATCTGGAAGTGGAGATGCACAACATATCTTTTGACGAGTCACAATACAGAATTGTGTAGTCACGTAGAGTGCCTACTCCAGATGTCCATGTATCTCCTGCATAGTTTGAAGATCGAGTGATCGTGTCCAATGTGTACAAGCATCCAACAACACTGGTCGATGCCACCAAAGCATATGTCAAAGCCACTAGCTCGAGTGTTAGATTCTTGATAGTTGAGAATGAGTGCATGGCTAAGGAGTTACAAGTGGCCAAGCAGGGAGGGGAAAACGTTACAACATACGCCAGAGCAAAGTTGAGGAGAGAGATACTAGATGAAGTATCATCTCTCAAGAAATTCATGCGGGCGTTGTATTCCAGATTCATCACCGTGCATAAGTCAGTTGTCCATCTCAACAGTTGGCAGCAGTGTTGTGTTAGGAGAGCACGCATCTTGTTAGATCTATACACTATTGTCGATCACAGGAAAACATGGACAATGAGGTACAAAGGAGCCCCATTGAACTTGCCAAAGGTGGTAGAGTTGAAGGCACACATCTGGAGTCAGACCCAGAACTATGAGTAAATCCTGTAGTTCATCACCACTTTGCAGAATTCACATGCATGGGTGTTTAGGAGCATGGATGTCATTGTGCACACACATGTAATCCCATCTATTGGCACACTCATTGGGGTGAAGTCAAAGAACCAAGTCTGACTAGAGCTGGACATGTACTTTGATGAGTTGATGCGCGTAGCCACCAGCACAGACTTGGAGATCAACATAAACACTATGCATCAGTATGTTGTTGGTCTGGCTACACTCAAGACTATGATGCACATGTTATCAGACGAGTTGGTCATAGGTGCCAAACCAGTGTACCTAGATGCAACGGAGGCAAGAGTTCGATTTCAGAAGGATTTCACCATAGATCACACAGAAATCATAATAGACTACCAAGCTTGGCATTAGTTTGCCATTGTCAATCATCACAAGGATGTCGAAGAGTTGGTCTTCCCACAACTGTATGAATCTTAGTGATGTTTTTCATGGTTTGCTCAATCCTATTTTTGTCTCACATGGGTACATGTGCAGATTGTAATGTAACATGTTGAAAAACTGAAAGGCCAAGTAGAATGTAACAATCATGTAGTACATGAAGAGTCATGAGGGTAGGTGAAGAGTCACAAAGGGGAATGTCAAGAGTCACCCCAACCTTTGCTATTTATAGAACCTCATAACTCATTGTATGGTATTTTGGGAGACAATATTCCAATAGTTACAGCTTAGATAAATCTTGGAGTGTATTGTAACAAGCCTTGGCTTCTCCATAGCACAGAGCTAGTATATCTCTTTGGAGGAGCAGGCGGCAGTGACTGCAACATTCCGCTATCGAGACTAGTGGTTGGTCATGGTTGTATGTATGATTAGATCTTTCACTCTTTTAATATAACACAACCAACATGTTTCATGCATATGTTGTTATTGTATTTCAGCTATCCTGGTTACTCTAATGATATATGTAGTTCTTATTTATGCATGTATGTATGGACTATTCTATATATGTTTGTATGAATGTTATCGAAATTTGTTGTTGGTATAACCATCACTTTTGATCATTGGCTATCATGTTTTCCATCTTGTGATGTCTTTCATCTCATGTGCTCCCTTTCAAGCTACATGATATCACAAGCTTCTAAGGGGCGCACTCATCCCCCCATTCCGTGTGTTAGAGCCTTGCATGCACCTTCCTTGACTTGCTGCAAAGGTCACACCCTTGCTACCAACAAGGACATCTTACTTACCTTTGTGTGTAACTACGGACAAGGCGATATCGTAATACCTCACTATTGGGACTCCTACACCAAACGTTATGAGGTCTAGTTGGGACTTCTTACCAGGGATATCCCCTGACATGTTAGCGGCTCCAACATCATCAACACGTTGTGACTATGGTTAAGAGTTGGTTTATTCAAACTTAACCACTAGTAGGCTATCAGGTTGTGTAATAAATAGGCCATTAGGAGGAAGAGGCGTTCCATTCTTTCAAGTGCATTTGTTCCATAGCTAAGAAAAAATAGCCAAGAGGGATAGGAGGTAGAGCACAAAAATAGGATTTGTGCACTGTAGCAGCCCACGAGCCAGAGGCCATATTTCTTTGTACATACAACCATATTTTTAGATAGAGAAAGAGAGTAGAGAAACCTCACCTTCCAGTCAGTTTTTCTCCCAAATGGGTTTCCTAGATAATATCTTGTGTCTTATGTGTGTGTGTGAGATTTTATTTTTTCATTCTCTATTTTCTACATAATTTCCATTCACATGCATGCACTATTTATAGTAAAATCTAAAGATCTAGAAATTTAAGAAAATTGTAATAATGTAGAATTTCATATTTTGAATATAATATCATCATATTTATACTGATGGAATGTCTAGTGGAATATCCACGATATTTTAGGGATCATATTGGTATCAAAGCAAGTTTATTTGGGTATTTTGTGGATATTTTTAAGGGATCTAGATTGACGGGGTTGAAAATCGTAAAATTCTAATCATGGTCAACAGATATGTGAATGACCGTTGTGATCTTGCAGAGGTCAGGTTTTCACAGCTAGAACAACAAGTCATAGATATAAATCACATCGTAAACCTCCTCATGGAGGCCCTAAGAAATAATATTTGGATATTTGGAGAAGATGGGGGTTCAAATGTAGAGGACAAATTAGAAGGGGGATCAGGAGATCGGGAAGAAATAGAAAACCAGCCGAAGAAAGAACCCATAGAAGTCAACCCAGTTCAAGTTCCATGAACCAACCACACTCCCTTTTTAAAATGGAAGAAAAAATAGATATCAAGTTTACCACGGAGAGATTAACGCTTTGAAGCTGAATCACTGGTTGCAGCAACTAGAAATTTATTTCAATGTCCATCAAATTAAGTAAGGACAAAAGATTTCATTTGCACGGCTGAAATTAGAGGGCCATGCATTGACTTGGTGGTAGAGCCACACAGAGACCCTAATATTGGAGGGAGAGCCTCCATTGGATAAGTGGGAAGACTTCAAAACCCTCATTAAGTCACAGTTTAACCCTATTTGGTACATATAGGACCAGTGGATCGAATGGAACTACTTCAGGAAAAATTTGGGCCAAAGCATGCAGGAGTAGACAATAGAGTTCAAAACGATGGCCATAATGTTGGGAATCTCCCAAAGAACCCAGATTTACTCAAGTATTTTGGGGGTCTACATTGCCATCTGGGGGAGCAAGTGATATTGTTCAAGCCCAAATCAGTGGATAGGGCTTGTGTACAAGCATAATACCTGGTGAACATATGCATGAAGAAAGCACAATCAAGTGGATCGAAGTAGAAAGAGTAACAAGATGCTTAAAAGGAGGGGAAGAATAAGCAAAAGGGGGGAATATAAAAAGATGAGAGCCACAACACACCAGTGCAAAGATCCCAGTAACCAAAGCAACATTGATGACCATACAGAGGAGAAGTGTTGGAAGTTGCATCCTAGGTTAACCCAAAGAAAAAGAAGAAAGACAATAAGAAGAAAAATAACATGGCCACAGATTCAAGTAGCCAAGTTGAAAGAAACTTGGATGTGGATGAGAATATCGTTTGTATATTAGTGTAGAAGGAGGTGAACTAGAGTAGCCTTTAGCAATATGAAGAGAAAGAAATGACCAAACTCTTCCAAATAAATATATAGTTCAAGAAGACAAAGTTTGATGCTCTATTTGACTCAGGATCACAAGCAAATCTCATTGCAGCAGAGCTGGTCTAGAATTTGGGGCTAGAAGTTTTTGATCATCCAAATCCATATCCATTGGGATGGGTAATTAAGGATGCAAAGCTCAATGTAAAAAAATAATGAAAAAATAGTTTTTCTATTAGTGTTGATTTTATTGATGAAGTAGAACTAGATGTGGTTCCCCTTGATGTATGTGGAGTCGTGTTTGGAAGTCCCTTTATCTACATGTGAGATGTAATATTCATGCATAAAGCCAACTAATACCATCTCTTCAAGGATGGAAAATCATTCATCATCAACACACAAAAAGTAAATTCATAATATTCACTAGTAAGTGCCAATCAAGCCAAGAAATTGATCAGTTCCAGTATGAAGTATGTTTATTGTTTTTAAGAGAAATTTAGTTTGTAGAAGAGTTAGTAAGAGGCAAGGCATCCCTAGAGGGGTGTACTAAGAAATAGAAATAATAATTGGAGGAGTTGTTACAGGCATATATGGATGTGTTCCAAGGTTCTAAAGGGTTACAACTAAGAGAGAAGTGGAGCATGAGATCTAGCTATTGTCAGACTACCCTTTGCTAGACATTTGGTTGTCTAGGCAGTCTGTTATAGAAGCAAGTGAGGTGAATAAATAGTTACAGTAGCTATTGGAACAATATGTCATTGAACCAAATATGTCACCATGTGTGTCACCCATCATCATTGTGACAAAGAAGGATAGGACTTGGTAGATGTATATAGATTACAAGGCATTGAACAAAACAATGCTCAAGAATAGATACCGCCTACACAATATAGATGATCCGTTGGATCAATTACATCAAGAAAAGTACTTCACCAAGTTGGAATTAAAGTCTAGATATCACTGGGTTCGTTTCAAAGAAGAAGATACATGGAAGACTGCCTTAAAAATTAGCAAGGTTTGCATGAGTGGTTAGTTATGTCAATTGGCCTATGTAATGCACTGGCTATGTTTATGAGATTAATGAATGATGTAGTGCACCTTTTTTAAGATTCATTTGTTATTTTCTATTTGGATGATATATTGGTATATATTTCTACCTGGGAAGATCACATCTCACATTTGACGCAGGTTCTGGATACATTAAAGAAGCACCATCTACTAACAAATCTCAAGAAGTGTGAGTTTAAGTAATAGTTTTTGTTGTATCTGTGGTATGTGATAGGAAGAGGAGAGTTGAAGATAGATCCTGACAAGATGGAGGCTATCACCAAATGGTCGGTGCCTACTAATATTTCTGAGATCAGAAGTCTCATAGGGGAAGCACAGTAATTGAGGAAATTTATAGCCTCATTTTCAGTGGTAGTAGCACTGCTCCATGCCTTAACAACAAATGGAAAGAGTTTCCAATGGGGAAAGGTTAGTAGAGGGATTTTGAGGAGCTAAAGAATAAAATCATTCAAGCACCAATTCTAGCATTATCAAACTTGTAGCAACCCTTTGAAGTGGAGATTGATGTGAGTGGGTATGTTATGGGAGTTGTCTTGATGCAGGGAGGAAGGCCTGTATGCTACCATTCTGAAGTATTTCATGGGGAAATTTTTAACTACCCTACCTATGACAAGGAAATATATGACATGGTGCAAGTTGTGAAGAAGTGGAAGCACTATCTAATGGGAAAGGAGACAATAGTCCACATAGATCATCATCTGTTATAGTACTTGTATGCCTAGAGTAAGCTACACCATACTAGGAATTAAAAGTGGATGGGGTTTTTACAGCAGTTTCATTTAGTGATCAATTATAATAAGGGAAACACAAACAAGTTGTATGACATGATTTCAAGGCCACCCACACCGAAGATCATAGTTTTGGGGACTCTTATGCACGTAAAACCTTTCGCCGATGATTCAAATAGAGAGACATATTCAAAGGATGAGGAATTCAAGGAGGTGTTTCAATAGTTGCAGAGTCAAAGTCACGTGCACGATGGCGACAACACCATTTACGACCATCTATAGGATGAGTTACCCTATAGACTGGATAAGATATGTGTTATTAAATGTGAATGATCACAACTGATTAGAGAGGCTCACACCTCCAAGGTTGAAGGGTGCTATGGTGTAGGGAAGACCATCTCCAACTTGCAAAGGTATGTGTATTGGCCCAAGATGTAAGAGTAGGTATAGGTTCATAAGAGGATGCATGCTTTGTTGTTCTAGTAAGCCTGGAAATAGGAAACATGGTTTATATCATCCCTTACCTGTACCCACTCATCCCTGGGAAATCATTTCCATGGAATTTGTGGGAGGTTTACCAACAACTAGGAAGGGACATGACTACACGTTCGTGGTAGTTGATAGGTTCAACAAGATGTTTGTTTTGATGCCTTATTAAAAGACCATCAATGGGAAAGAAGAAACAAACTTGTTCTTTGGACATGTATTTGTGCACTTTGGGATATGAAGGAGCATCATTTTAGATAGGGATACAAGATTTCTTGGTGCATCTGGAATACATTTTGGGAGAAGATGGACACAAAATTGAAGTGATCTACAACATTCCATCCACAGACAGATGGGAAGAAAAAAGTAGACAAGAAGAATTTGGTTCAGCTTCTAAGGCGATACAACCAGAAGCATATGAAGACCTAGGATAAAAATCTAGTATATATACAACATTCTTACAATAGATCAATCCACACTTCTATAGGAAAGTCCCCATTTGAAACATTTTTTGGATATTTGTCGCCTTCACCTTTGGATATTGCATATGTGTAGTAAGGGGGAGTGAGGAAAGATCTTATAAGAGATGCATTGAGGGTTGAAAAGTTTGTAGAAAAGATCGGGTAGATCCATCTATAGCTACAAGAGACACCGTAGAAGTCACGAGAAAAGTATAAGGGCAGGCATGATCATCATAGAATAGAGAAATTGTTCAAGGTGGGAGATAGAATATGGCTACATTTGAATAAGGAGAGGTTGTAGGGGCTTTATAATAAAATCAAGGGTTTGAGGTATGGTCCCTTTGAGATACTAGAAAAGGTGGTTGATAATGCACATCAACCTAGTTTACCACCATATATGTGCATTTACTCATTTGTGAATGTAGAGAATATGGAACTCTATGAGGCTTCCATGCTAGATCAGGAAGAGGAATAGATCCTACCTTCTGTGGAGGATTTGGAACCAAATTCTCAAGAAGATTTGATAGAAGACATGATTTTGTAGAATACATCCCAAACTACAAGATAGGGGCAACATGACCTTTGGAAAATTGGGTTGAAAGGACAACTTCGAGGCAAAGCTAAATGGTACGCCAGAGAAAAGGTGGAGGAAAAATTTCCTAACCTCATTCAATAGAAGCTTTTGTAGACAAAAATCCTCACAAAATGGGGAGGTGTGATCTGGATTGGATCATTATAGTGTTTTTCATCCATCTCAATGCATTAAGAGTGGAAAAATTGGAGGAATCATCTCACGAGATTGTTTTTATGGTAGGACCCAGATTGGAAAAACAGGGTCTAAAACATTACATGAGCATTTTGACACATCAAATGATAGTTTTTAGGGGTCAAAATTTGTCACCTAAATTTTGTGCCTTTTCATGCTATTCTACACATAATTATCTTTCCAATGATGCAAGAAGTGCATCAATTGGAGTTTGTATGTGAAAGTTATGCCACTCAGAAGTTGACCTCATTGTTTTCACCAACATAGTTCGAGAGGATGTTGCATTAGCTCCCATTATTCATGGAAAAGGGGATAGACACATGATTATGATTTAAAATACTCTAGAGGAGTCTATGTTATAATTATGGTTAAGAATTGAGGTAGTCAAACTTAACCACTAGTAGACTATCGAGTTGCGTTATAACTGAGCCACTAGCAGGAAGAGGTATTCCATTCTTTCGAGTGTATTTGTTCCATAGCTAAGAAAAAATATCCAAGAGGGATAGGAGGTAGAGCACATAGAGAGGATTTGTGCATTGTAAAAGCCCACATTCCACATACCATACTTTTGGTACTTGTAGCCATATTTTCACACAGAAAAAGAGAGCATAGCGACCTCACATTCCAGTTGGGTTTTCTCCTGTTTAGGATTTTAAAGAAAATATCTTGTGTATTATGTGTGTAAGTGAAGTTTTATTTTTCCTTTCTTTATTTTCCACATAATTTCTATTTTCGTGCATGCACTATTTTCAATAAAATATACGATCTAGAAATTCAATAAAATTGTAATAGTGTAGAATTCCATATTTTAAATATAATATTATTAGATCTATTCTGAAAAATTATCTAGTGGAATGTCTATGGAATTTTATGCATCAATTGTTTTTAGAAATACATTTGTCTCCATCACCATAGGCTTACTTCCAATTAATGACACTTGTACAGTCTTCGACGACCATTTTTCTAACCCCAGTTTTGTACATTTGCAATCTATTCTTAATAAAAGAATTCAACAACTTAAGTCATTAGTTTTGAATTTTGACTACAAGACTTACAAATTGTGAAATTTTTTTAATAAATAATTCATTCAAACATGATCGTGCAATCTCTGCATGCATATGTATGTTTATGGCTTGCATTTTACACCAATTTTCCATCATAGTAAAAACTGTTAAAAGTGCACTTTTCATACATCTATTATGTCATGATGAGGGAATATTATGAAAAATGAAAAGTCGAATTCTCTTTCCCAATATGTATACTTATACCATTCCCAAATCTGTTTACTATAATCATATCATAGCAAGGGGTGGATTGCATTTTTATTCAACTAAGGGGACATCTCATGAATGCAAGACAACCCTAAGGTGATTTTGCTCAACATGCACCATTTTAGCCCAAATTGGAAACCCAAGTGTACAATTAGGTGGAAAATAGTATAAAAACCATTTCAAATTCAAATCACTAAGAAAGAAGCAAGAATGAGGGTATGACGGGTATTTTTCTGAGCTGGGTGAAACTAGTTTAAAAACCGGGAAATTGTCATTTTGTCAAATCAATTGCAAGAAAAAAAATTGAAGAATGTGAAAGGGATTTTTGTCACAAATGCATCTGTCTTTAGTCCCATAGGCTTATTTCAAATTAATGATATACGTATAGTCTTCGACGAACATTTTTCTAAGCCCAATTTTGTACATTTGTAGTTTGTTCTTGAGAGAAGGATTTAATAACTTAAGTCACTAGTTTTGAATTTTGACCGAGAGAATTACAGACTGTGCACAAGTGTTAATAAATCATTCATTCAAATATGATCATGCAATATTTGCATGCATATGTATGTTTGTGGCTTTCATTTTACACCAAATGTCCATCATAATAAAAATTGTTAAAAGTGTTATTTTCATACATCTGTTATGAACAAATGAGGGAAGGTTATAAAAATCCAATAAGGGAATGTTCTTTCCTAATATTTGTACTTATCCCATTCCCAAATCCATTTACTATAACATTTCATAGCAGGGGTTTGCTTACATTTTTATTAAACTAAGGGGACATCTCATGAATACAAGAAAATTTTGAGGTGATTTTGCTCAATAGGCAACTTTTTAGCCAAAATTGGAAAATTGTAGAAAACACCATTTACAACTAAAATCACTTAGAAAGAAGTGATAATGAGGGTATGAAAATCATTTTTCTGAGTTGGGTGAAACTGGTTTAAAAATTGAGAAATTGTCATTTTTGTCAAATCAATTGCAAGAAACTAACACAAAATTTGAGGAATGTGAAAGAGGTTTTTGTCAAAAATACACCTATCTTCGGCCCCATAGGCTTATTTCCTATTAATGACATATGTATAGTCTTCATGCAACATTTTCCTAAGCATAGTTTTGTACATTTTCATTATGTTCTTGACAGAACAATTCAAGAGCTTAAGTCATTAGTTTTGAATTTTGACTAAGAGAGTTACAAATGTGCACAAGCATTAATAAATGATTCATTAAAATATGATCATGCAATATCTATGTGCACTTGTATGTTATGGCTTGCATTTTACACCAAATGTCCCGCATAGTAAAAATTGTTGAAAGTGCACTCTTCATAGATTGAATACTGATTATAAAGGTTATTATATTAAATTTTAAAACATAAATATTATGACATTTAAATATTATACTATAAAAATTATTATTCAAATAAACGACTAAAAACTTAGTTTGTTAGCATAATCAGTGTGCATCCTGAACTTCCATCCTCTGCATGAATCCTTTACGTGCATCCTTAGCATCCATCCTCCACGTGCATCCTTGGTGTGCATGCTCAACCTGCACCCTCAACATGAATTCTCAATGTGCATCCTCAACCTGCACCCCCAAATTTGATCTCAACATGCATCCTCAACTTCCATTCTCAACATGCATTCAACTTTGATTCAAAGACATCATCGACCATGGAAACAAGAGCCTACTCTTCCACACAATCAGTTGACAAAAAGGGTTTCCATGTTGAGAGTTTCTTAGTGAAAAAGTTCCAAGAGAGCATTGATGAATGAAATGATAGAATAAAGTGGCCATAGGATATGCTTGATATACTCTTAATAGCATGAGTGCATTGGTTTATTTTTGGAGAATTCAATTTCAGAACTGAAGAGATAGATGCAGTTATTTTTAATTGTGAGCATGAGTCGAAGAAATTGGTAAATTTTGGGCATAAGGTTTATCTAGACCTTGATTTGGTTGACAGAGAAACTAAAATACCATGTAGGGGAGGAGTAATGTTGTACCACTTGAAAAATCCCAAGGTAGAAAATACTGAGATGACCGACAAAATATGTAAAAAAAATAGTTGTTCCCAAAAATAGTTTAAAAATGGAAGATATTTCCCAAGATTATATAAAACCCTGATTCAGATTGCACACATGACCATTATGAATGACCACAATAAAGATATTTATGGTGAATGCATGAAGCTGGTCATACACTAGGTTGAATACTTGGTCATAGATGTACCTTTTCTATTAGCTAAGAAATTGCACCATGCATTGCAAGAAAGTAAACTTAAGAGGGTCAAGTTCAGCTACCCAAGAACATTACAAAAAATTATTGACTTGTATCGACCCAATGCAGTGTGATTAAGTAGTCCTAAACAAACATACAATAGGAGATGTA
The DNA here is from genome assembly GCA_031772625.1 of Pinus tabuliformis. Lineage (NCBI taxonomy): Eukaryota > Viridiplantae > Streptophyta > Pinopsida > Pinales > Pinaceae > Pinus > Pinus tabuliformis. Next base: position 1,639,797,783 of record CM062819.1, on the reverse strand, counting down.
AAGTGTAGGAAGACAATGAAAAAATACCTCAACATTCTCTAGAGAAGAATGTGGAAGGGGTTGCTCCTGCTACCACTTCACAATTACATGAATACTTTTTTGAGGAAAATATGGAAAATGTGGGAAGTGATATCAATCCAGTGAACCTTGATGAAATTTTTGTTATTGCATCTTTGTCAGGCTTAAATACATGCCGAGATGTAAATATCATGCAGGGATTTGTCAGTGCTGATGAAGAAGTTATTGATGAAGGTATTTCTGCTTCTTCAAACAATCAAGATGATTATTGTATAAAAAGTTGTGAACTGTGCATCACTAAGGATATGAATATTATTGAACTCACACAAGAAGTTGCAAATTTAGATAAATCCTAAGAGTCATTATCTTCTCCATGGGTTCATCATGATTCCTTAAAAAATATCTATGAAATATGCATGAAAAAGGATAAGAAGATTATTGAACTCACACAACAAGTTGCAGATTTAGAGTAATCCAAAGAGTCAGTATCTTATCCATGGGTTCATCATGATTATTCAAAAGAGGGCTGTGAAATATGCATGAATAAGAATCAATAGGTTCTGCATCTAAATTCAGAAGTCACAAGCTTGCATAAATGTCTAGTGGACAGTGAACACAGGGAAATGGTATCTAGAGATAAGCATAAAATTTATATTGAAGAATTGAAAGTCAAAACATCTAAAGTTATAGAAGATATAATTAAGGAACTTAATGATTTATAAGAAAAATACAAGGTTGAAAATAATAAATATGCAACCAAGATACAAGAGCTTAAAAATAGGCCTGAGGTTCTTAACATACTGCATGTATAGACCTACATTCTACCTGTAGTAAAACTTATGCAATAAGTGAAGGAGAAATAACAATACATTCAATCTTTAAAGGTTTAGTTTCAAAATAAAATAAGTTAAATAGACATGAATAATGATGAACATGTTCTTCATCTGAATCAAGAAGTTGTCAAATTGTAGAAATGTCTAGTGGATAGTGAATAGAGGGAAAAGATATCTAGAGATAGGCATGAAATATATATTGAATGGTTGATTTTTAAAACATCTAAAGCTATAAATTATGGAATTAAGGAACTTAGTGAATTATAAAAAAAGTATAAGGTTGAAACGAATAAATATGCATCCAAGATACTAGAGCTTAAAAATGAGGTTAAAAATAGGTTTGATATTCTTAACATACCGCCTCTGTAGACCTACATTCCAACTGCAGTAAAAATTATGCAAGAATTGAATGAGACGGAATAATATATTTATACTTTAAAGTTTTAGTTTCAAAAGAAAGTCAATGAACTGGTTACTAAACACAGGGAGGAGATAAGAAATTATGAAGAAAGGGATAAAATTATGAAGAGTGAGATTGAAAAGAAAGATGAAGAGTTGAAATATGGTAAGAAATTGAAGGCCTTGTTAGAGTTTGATAACTCATTAAGAACAAGTGAGAATAAATTGAATCGAGTTGTTCAAGCAGCAGATACTAAAAAAGAAAAATAAATATACCTTGCTTAAGTGTCATTAGGCCTTACAAGAGTGAGAGATCTGGTTTTTTAAAGTTGTTGCAACAATGGATGTTGGAGGTGATGTGTTTGAAACATCAACAATAAAGGAATCACTCGATAACAAGATAATTGAGAAGGAAGATCATATTAAGGAGATTAAAATAAAATTATTAGACAAGTAACCAACAAAACATTTGAGATGATAAAGTGAGATACACAACATCACATCCAAGATGCGCCTCATATACATGATCATAAAACCCATGATCCTCTATGAACCAATAGTATGACAAAGAGTTTAAAGCCTACCAAAAACAACTTTGTCACATCTTTTTCCATGATCCCACATCTTACCCCCAATTTCAAGAAAAATCAATAAGTTGTACATCTCGGAGGGCCACATTGAAGGGTCCAATCTATATAGCCACCTCTACCTTAACCACTAAAGATTTTATGTGCTTTGTAGAATAAACCCATTCTTATTGCACTTCCAATTTTGTATAATTCATATCAACGATACTTGAATTCAGAATTGTGTCAAGTTAAATTTGAGTTGAGACAAGCGAAGGATACTATTCAAGGAAAATAAAAAGAATACTCAGAAAAGTACAAGAAACATGTGGAGTTTTTGAAGAATCACCCTACTAAAAAAAAATAAATGCAAATCGTCTTGATACTGCATAAAAACAAAGTGAGGGAGTTGCAAGATAAATTACAAGCGGGTGCTGCAACTTCCAAAGAACTAGAGCCTTCTACACAAGGCAAGAGAGATTGCACTACATTAGATTCTTGTGAAGAGGAGGGCTTGAAGAAACCTCCAAAGAAACCTAGAGTTCCATAATAACAATATTTTTATATGCTATTACTATAAATACATTTCAACATTTAATACAAAAATGTTTTTTTTTTTTTTCCAATAATTTTTTTGTTTATGCAAATAATGTATTTTTTTATCTAATTAATTTGTTGTATTTCAATAAGAAACTTATGTTTCTTTTTTATTCATATAATAAAAAATACATGCATAGTCAAATCATAGATAAATCTTATTTCCATACTATTTATAACTTATAATCAAAGAAAAATCATGTTTCCATAGATTTTTTCCCAGGAAAAAAAAAGAGAGCATAATTTTATAATCATAAGATACAAAATTACACTTGATTGATACATAATCTAAATATATCAATCTCTTCAGACGAATAGCCTTCTTGGAGAGAATATATTCCTTGGAATTTTTCTCTCTATAGATAAGTTCATACCTTTCACCATTATGCATACAATGTTGCATTTTGATCATCTAGGACCTTTTCCCTTTTTGTTGGTCTCATACTTATTTTTTTTTGTGTAAGTCAGCATTTGATATTAACAAAATAAAATATAGTACAAAACCTCTACAACTGCAGATTACGGGCCGCTTAACAGCAGGCCTATCTTCAGGAGACTAAAAAGAGAAGGCAGAGAAACTGAAAACTAAGATCAGCACACCACGCAGGGCGGCAGATAACCAGAACTATCAGAAGGACACAAACATCAAAATACTTGACAGAGAAGACACTAGACACCAAAAGAAACATCTTCAGAAACCCGAAGAGACCGGGCAGCCGGAAAGGATAGACTATCCACCTTGGCCCCGAAGAGAGGATAAGAAGAAAGCAGTGCTAGGCAAGAAGAAAGCAGAAGAACAGAGAAACAAGAGAAGCACCATCGATTCTACCCAACATGGGTAGAATCAATTGTTCGGCCTTTTTTTCCTTTCTTTTTACCAACCTTGACCCAACCAAGATTACTCTGCTGGGCTGGCATGATTTGTAAACTGAGCTGGGCTGAAGGAGAGATCTCCTTGTCTGAATCCGAAGGAGATGATTCATGAGTTCTTTTCTGAGAATTAGGAGGGACAGTGGATTCCTCAGGACCAAACGAGGGCACATCCTGTGCCAGCGTTGCGTCCATATCTTCCTCAACTTCCTCATCCTCATCCTCTTCCTCTGAGCTGGACTCAAAAACATCCAATGGGGGAGGATCATGAGGTTTCCAGCTTTTGGATTTTGGCTTAGAATTGGCTTTCTTTTTTTGGGTAGGCATCGAAGGACACGAGCTCTGAAGGTGCCCTGTGAGATGGAAAATTCGGCAGCGAAAGGCTGTGTTCTCGAAATCCAGGGTCTGAGTCCAATGGAAGTCTCCAATTTTGAGAATAATCTGATCAGGTAGACCTTTGCTTATATCTATTTCTGCACAGATTCTGGCGTAGGTGTATATGCCCTTTTCCCCTCTAGAGGTATCTGTATCAAGATAACGTCCTAGAGAATTGCCTATTCCTTGAAACACAGCAAAGTGCCATAAATGCGCCGGGAGGTTAGGGAGCCTGACCCAGATGGGGAGCTTGGTGATAGTTGCTGTGGAAGGGTCGAAATCTGGGAACCAAGGGGTTAGGAATAACCCCGCTGAGTCCCAAAACCATGGGCCTTCAGTTAATGCTTTCTGGTAGTCCTTGCTGCAAGCAAACACTACAATGAAGAAACCTTTTGAGCAGAAAAGAACCCTGCAATTTTTGGTCCAGTTAGAGTGAATCCATTGGTAAAGATCTGCTGTGCGTGGCCATAGCCCATTGAACCTGCAAATAATGCCAAGCTCTGCAAACAGTTGGTATTGCCTATCCATCGTAGGATGCATTACTTCAATGGAGGGGGTTTCCTCCAGTTTGTCCACCAAAAAAGGTTTTGGAGCCTGATCTGGTGGAGCTGTTTTCTTGGGCATTTGAGCATGGACAACATCTTTGTAAGAAGAAGTTGCAGCTGAAGATGACTGTCCTATAGCTCCCCCTCTCAAACGAAGGGAGAAAATAATGGATGCATTTCTTTGAATGTTGTAAAAAGAAAGGGGATAGAGATCCTCCAGTTGTTTACCTTCGTAGAGGAGTTGTTGATATGCCGAGGGAATCCCCATCTTAAGTTCGAGGATCTGCTTGAGGTCTTGCACAAGATCTAAAGAGCTCACCCACTGTAGCAGAGTTTTTCCAGAGAAGAGCACAATCAAGATCTGGAAAGATGCAGAGAAATCTACTTTCTGCTTTCCTCTGTAAATCTGAGACGAGAGGACGCTGGTACATGCACAGCTTGCTGAGGGCCCTAACTGTACCTGTTTTTTATTTTCCTTCACAGGGCAGCAAGCAATTTTAATTGCTAAGTTAGGCTAGCCTGGAGTCAAGGCCCCACTGTAACCCACGGCTCCATTTTCTGCAAGGTCGAGCAGAGGCCATACGGCAGTGGAGCACTGCATCTCATGCAGGTTTCTCAAAACCTCTTCCGAAAAACCATTCTGTGCAAAGAATGAGATCAGGCCCCTCCAGGAGACCAAATCTCGGTAAGGCATTTCTTCAAACACTTGCCTCGCATCCTCTTTGGATTTGATATATGCAGACGTCCGTTGCTGGTCCAGGAAATCCATGAACCGATTCTCCAGAACCTTTAAGTTCAGTTCCTCTGCTTCGCCATAGATTTGCAACAACTTAATGACCCTCATCAGAAGCCGCTGCTCCACTAAATTCAACGTTCTGTCCTGGAAAATACTCGCAAGGGGATCTGGCACCGGCATTAACCCTTGGCAGAGCGACGAGTATCTTATCGATACTAATTTTTGGGTTTGGCCTACAACGCGAATAGAGGACTTGCTTTCTTGCAAAGCCACAGAAATCTTGGCTTCGAGGCGTAGTGCCAAGTCTTCAAGGCTTGCAGACCGAGTTGAGCTTCGAGGATTAGGCCAAGCCTTGTTTGCCAACCACTCATGAAATTGTTGGCGCCTGAGGCCGGCTTCTTTGAGCTTAGCTTCAATTTCTTCAAGACTGGATGGCGTCCTGGGCTTGTTTTCAGGCTCTTCCAAAAGGTGGCGTCTGACCCTCTTCGGCAAACTTTGAGGCGTCCCATAAGAGTCCGTCACGTCTACTTCACAGGCCATCCCGGCAGCAGGGCTTTCGCCGCCAATACCCACAATATCCAGGCTTGAAGAACCGGCCATTTTTTCTTTCCTCTCTCGGCTCTCGCTTGAGGCAACCGTAATCTTCCATGCTCTCACGCTTTTTATTCCTTCTCCAAAATCCCAAAGATCTAAATGTTGCTCTTTTCACCTGAACAACAGTCAAACAATTAAAATAATTGATCCCGGTCTCATACTTATTTTATTTGCACCAAGTTGTACAATAATTTTAGCTTCCTCCCTTTGGATTTTGTAACACCCTCCTCCCACATCTACCCAAGTAACCAACCAACCAGGGTAAACATGTGACAAGAATTTACTATGATATGATTTGACTCCCTGGGTTTCAGTTAAGGAAGTGGAATTGATGGAAACAAATCATACCATACCTTCTGCACATACTACAAGACTCCCATAATGCATCCCAGTCTTTCTCCTGACCATTCCATGGGTCCCAATAAGTTTTAAGCCATTAAAACCCCAGACGCTCCCTTGATATGGAAAAGGGTGCATCTAGGCAGCTCCAGATGCTTGCACAACAAGGCATGCATGCATCTGGGGAATTTTCTCCTCAGACCTGTGCTTGTGACTCCACGATTTGTGCCAATTTTCAAGCCCATAATCCAAGTCACTGCCCATAAACCCTTGTAGCTTTCACAATCCATAATTTACATGACAATAAGACTTACAAATCAAAAACTGACTTCGGGACTAGGCCTGACCATCCCCAACCGACATTGACATCCTATCAAACACTTTGCATCAATGCAATATACAGGACATGAATACAATACAGAGCATAAATGACTGATAACTCATATGAGACTTTACAAGAAGGATCACCACCATGAACATTCCCTTAACTATTTTGACATCAATTAGGTCTTGCATCCGTTATCATTTCAGTTACAAGTAAATACATGAAATAACCATGAAAATAACCAGTCATATAACCATGCTTATAACTAGCATTAAACCATGTAAATAAACATGAGATAACAACTATTAAGGCCACATAAAAGCAAGTAGAAAAGCAAGAGAACTTATATTTTATTAAACATAGGCAAGATTTGACCAGGTTCGGGACTTCCATGTACAACCCAACCGTAGACATGGCTGAACCAAATCTTTCTTTTAGCCAGTCACTCTCATGCCATATTCCAAGCATGATTGTGGGATCTCATGGATAAACCAATCCAAAAACAACCAAGGGAATATAGAGGTCAAACCACCTCCAACCTCACCAAACTATGATCTAACCAATCCATCACCGATATCACAAAACCAAACCGAGCTTGGAATGCATCTGGACTCCATCACTATCCTTGAGGAAATTTCCATCTCCTTCTCTGTCAGGCTTTATCGCAATCCACATTGGATCACTGGGCCCTAAACCAAGACACCACCCTTAGGATTTACTGTGTTTCACCAAAACTGGTCAAGGGATTCCTAGGCCTTTGGGAATTTTTCTAAGACCACCTCTGCCCTAGATTTTGAAACCATCTACCAATTCCAAAGCTTAAAACTGAGAAAAAAATCCCATCACACCATGGCTATCCATAAAAAGGTAAGGCAAGGATGAAACCCATTGTCATAACTTGAAAAAACTATGCCACCGACACATTGCAATAGCCCCAGGTTAAATTTTCATGTAATAAAGGATAATCAAGGAAAAATAAGACCAAGGTCATGGGACACGTATTTCAAGCTATATGTTGGGAAAACACTTTAGTGGGCATAACTTGTGGTGCAATAATGGCTATGGAAATTATCAAAGGAATTGGCAAAGGCAAGTAGGAAATAAATGACATTTAATTATGGATAAAAGGAAAATAGGAGAAAAGGAATGTGAAGAGACACAATTTTTCATGCAAGGGAAATTATAGGAAAATGAAGAAAAGGGGGACATGAATGATAAAAAGGAATTAGAGAAACAATTCACATAATTTGTCAGTTCTAGCTTTTCTCAGTTTAGTTTTGGCTCTCTCCTTTCATTCTCTCTCTCTAATACACTCTTGCACACTTATAGAATTCTTGGAGCACTTTAGCATTCACTTGGATTTGGAGAAGGAAGCCAAAGGAAATAAAATGAAAGCAGAGGAAAGTAAAGTAAGGGAGCGCAAAGGGAAGTTTGCATCAACAACGTTAGTAGAAAGATCTTGTAGGTAACAAGTTTCATGTGTTATTTCCTTAATTGGATGTGAATGCATGGTATATGCATTTGTTTCTCTGGTTCAATTGTTGTCATTGGAATGGGTTTTTCCTAGTATTATAGTGGTTTTAGCATTGCATTGTCATTTCCTGGATAGCCATGGTGTGATGGGATTCATTCTTGGTTGAGATTTGGATTGCCAGAAGGTTTTGGAACTCAATGAGGTGGTATCAAGAAAATCCCAATGGTTGGCGGTGGAGATGGATTTCTATGTGAAGATTGCGATAGGTGGGTGGAGGGAGGAAAATTCCTCAAGCTATGGTGAAGGAATTATGAGGCATCCAAGCTCGGTTAGGTTTTGTGATCTCAAGACCAGTTTAGGTGAGATCATGGTAGCTTGAGGGTGGAGGTTTTTTAACCTATAAAGTCCCTATTTGATTATGCCTTGGTTTATCCCATGATATCCCACATTCATTTTTGTAATGTGGCACGGGGTTGATTGGCTGAAAGAAATATTTGGTTCAGCCCAATCTATGGTCAGGTGGTATGTTGAAGTCCCTGACTTGGTTGGATTTTGCATATGTTAATAAAAGCTATTTTCCTCGTTATGATTATGATGACATGTATTGTTTATTAAGTGATATTATGGTTTATTATTCATGGTTTCTATTCTGGTTATATGTTGGTTATAAACATTGTTATATGATGTACTCTGGTTATGTATCTTGTTCATGATTTGATAGTTATTGAATGGTTGATGAATGCATGGGCTAACAAGTGTTGTTGCAACTATATAGAGAGGTAATTTAGCATTATTGATGATTCTCAAATGAAGTTCAAAAGTTTATGATCATATATGCATTCATGACCTGTAGCTTCTATGTTTACCATATGTTTGACGAAATGTCTATCATGGATTAGACATGTCTAGGTCAAGTTATTGCTTGAGATTTGATTAGTTGGCCTTGTCATCATCTTGTTTATGTTTCTAGAACTTACAGGTAGTTATAGGCATCGTTTGGGAGGCTAGCATGAAAAAGTGGCTTAGATCTCAGAAGCACTGGCAAAAAATTGGAGTTTTTGGGTCATAACCACATGGAAGCATGCTTATGCATGCGTTTGGGACCCCGTAACTGCATTGATGCTATGTTTTGGGTGTTGTTTTGGAGTTTCTTAAGTGAAAAATATTTCAATCTCATGGATTGATCACCTGGGGTGGTTGGCATCCTCCTGAGTGGTTTGTAGTCCCTGAGGGAGCTTATTAAGATGTCAGATTATAGGCCCCACTACCATCACTGGAACTTGGATGTTGGGTCATATGATAGTGACACTCAACTCATGTTTACCCTAGAGAGTATGTAAAGGTGAGTAACTGTGGGAGTGGGCGTTACACACATATTTTCATGTTCAAATGTGCTTCTATACTCATCATCAATCCCTCTCCCTCCTCTATTGCATTTTAAATATTTCATTTCCCTATGATTACGGTCCATTAATTCATTCCATAACCTTCCTAAGGTATAAAAATGAATAGCCCTAGTTATATCAAAAACATGGTCCCCTTGGATATGCATATAAGGAATCATTTCATCTCCTAAACAACATGAACATAACCATAACAACTCACTAGCAAGGAATCCAGTCTTGCATTGATAGTCGATCAATTTTTTTGTCATGAATGATTCAAAATCACCATGCTAAAATACACTATATAATGAACTTAATAGAAATTCAAATTGACATACCTTTCCTCATACACATTTGCATCATCCCCTCTAGTCCCGTGTAACTGCAACATGTGGAATTCTTTATAACACTTCCACAACCTCACCAACTTTTTATACTTTTATTCATCTGGAAGGCCTTCAATAACCTTCAAACACAATATTTTGTTATACATGATTACTTAATTTTCTATTAAAATTGCATGAAACTGTGAGCCAATTTCACTCATATGCCATCATGAAATCATCATTTTTTGTTCATTAAAAAACCACATAACAAATGTTTCATATGCTAACATCAAGATGGGGTTGGGAAAAGGGACAAATAATAAATCATAATTTCTAACATCAGGATTGTAATTTTGAATCATATTCTCAATGATATATAAACTTACATAATTTTTCCAAGTAAAATTGTTTTATTAAACCTTTAAAATTCCTTCATGCAAAATGAGGATCTTATCTGATGTCGATCCATATGATTGACCATAGTTAAGGTCATTGTAATCTTGGATTTAATGATGGTATGGTTTCTTGGGCTTACATGGAACCCCAATTTTCTCCATCTCCTCCAAAATTTGAATAAATTTAGTTTCCTCAATCCCTCTAGTTGGATGAACCTTGTCATGGTCTTGCACAATTCTTTGAATATCGCAAAACATCTTCAAAACAATTCTAATTCTAGCATGGTGCGCACAAGATATATCTTGGACATCAGACCCAAAGTTAACTACAATTGATAGAACATGTTTCATTAGTTGTCAATTAAATAATAAGCACTTTTATTTATAAAAAGATTAAAAATTGAGAAAGCATGTACCTTTTCATTAGTTGTTCTATTTAAGGGATACTTCTTGATAACATTCAATTGTCCACAAAATAAGGTTGGTTGAATGTATGTAATACACTCATCCAAGTTTTCTTTCCATCCTATCATTCTTTGTTCCAAATGAGGATTCAACTCCTAATGTTTTAAAACAAAGTTAGAATAAGAAAGTAAGTGAATATATCAACAAAAACATAAACTCTAAATAAATTTCTAAAACTTACTAGCAACAGATTTGGTGACATTGCATAAAACTTGGAAATACTATGAATAATATCCCCATCTTGGATTTTGGTTTCATCTATAACCATGTGTATATATTTTTTATGGCATACACACCAAGGACAAAAATTATTCCCCATTTGAGAAACATTATTATTTCATACTAAACTACATATGGCCACTAGATCATGGCACTCAAACAAATCCACTTTCACTACCCTTCCATATCCCATTGGGATATCGTCTTGTGATATTCCATTTAATTTTTCCATCAAGTTACACTCATTTGTAGGATCAACAACATGTGCTCAAACCTGAATATATTCTTCCTTTCCATACCATTTCCCAAGGCTTACACAAGACGTCAAACCACAATCTTTTGGTAACTCAAATAATATCTCAAATACTTTCCCACCTCGATCATAATGCATATGAGAATCAATACCAAATTTGAAAGAAACTTTAATGACTATACTTCCAGTCCCCTTTTCATATGACTCGACCATAAAGGAAGCAAATGACTATACTTGCCTCACTTTAACTCCATATGTGAAACCATTGGTTCTTTCCCAACCCATATCAATATCCTTAGCTTCTTTGCTCCACTTTTTCATTTCATCTAAAACTAAAGTATGATTAGCTCCCTTGAACACACCATGACAGTCAATTTGTTTCAAACATTCCAAAGCCTTATAGGTCATGCTTGATTTAATAAATACAAAAGCCATATTTCTAGGCATAAAATCCTTATGAATCTCTTTCATAACAATTGAACGAAATTTTTCAAGTACTCCATCTAGGTGTTCAATAACATCCTCAATTTTTTACTCTTTATTATATTGTTTCTCATGAAATGCCCAATTTTAGCAATAATTTCATTTTCTCCTACATCTTGAAGTGACTTCCCAGAGAACCATCTACCGACTTCCCTAAATTTATTCTTCCCATCATCTACTCTGCAATTAAGCATCCTTAATTCTCCTTAAGACTCAAAAAGGATGTCCTCAAGTGGTTTCTTCATTATCTTCTAGTATAACATGTAGTTTGATCTATTGAACAACCTTCAAGGATTTCTCCCTATGCGTGTGCATTTGGATAATTTGGATTTTATGTTGATGCATTTCTATCCATTTGATCATGAAAGGTGTTATCACTTCATAATTTCCTAATGTTGTGGAGAGAAAACTAGAGGTAACCACAAAATCACTTTACAAGTTGGGATCTATCCCTTCCAGGTTCAGAGAGGGATCTCTCTATATGATTTAGATTTGTTGTTTTAAGATATTAGGCTAGTTATTGAGTTCTGAGTTTGGTTTTTTCAAAGATTTGGTTGAAAACTGCAGGGAAAGTCCATTGAGCATGGAGTCAATGAGTCTTGGGGTGATCAAATACAAAAATGGTAGAACAAATGTAATAGGGCAAGGTAGAAATATTTTTGGATCTTTAAAGCGTTTGTGGAGTGAATAGGATGAAAAGATTTAGATTCAATTAAATATAGTGCATGATAGGATGAATTTTATACTTAATATTAGAGTGAAAACATAAATATTGTTTATAAGCCATAGTAGAGGGTATTTAAACAAATTAAACCCTTTATATTCTTTAAACAACAGAGATAGAAAAACATATGGAAAACTAAGGAAACTAACAATTTCACATGAGAGGAGACATCACCAATTGCCTGACATAGGAATCCTGGAACAAAATTTCTGTATTAATGAAATTGATCACTTCAGTACATGCACAACTTACATCAAAAGGTATGCTTTCTTTATACAAGTTCCAACCCTTGTTCATCTTTATTACAATATATTTATAGACTTTATGCTAAACTAATATCATATTTCAAAATGGAATTGATTACAAAATAATATCTAACAATTTCTGGAAAAAAATCTGAGTAATAAACTAAAAATAAAATCAGTCACTAGAAAACTACAGGAAAGATGGAACCGCTGGAAAATCTTCAGCCTTCAAATCTGGAAATTGTTTTTTTAAATGATGATCTTTTGCCTTGGAATTTAGAAAGGTTGAAGTTGTCTTCACAAAAAGTGCTAGCTGCCCTCTCAAATCTAATTAACTCTGCCCCCTGTATCCCCTAGTTATCCCTTTGAGTTCTATTTCTGTCATTTTTTTCCTTTCATCATCTTTTGAATACTTCATTATGGCACAAAACATTTGGGGAAAAAATATATTTTGAATAATATTTCCAAATATTTTGATTAAACCTATAAATGAATTTCATAATTAAAATTTCGATATATTTATTTGAATGATTTAATAAACCATCTTGTTTTGAAATCCATGTTATATTTTTAAATCCATGCCTTGTTTCTAAATCTGTCTTGTTTTCCCTTCCCATGGATTTTAAATCTAGGTAGGTATTTTAGGGAGTGGGGGTCCTAGATGAGAAAATGTTGTAATGTAAAAAAATTTTGGGGGTCCAAAATGAGAAAATGTTGTAAGGTAAAAAAAAACTTTTCGAGGAGGGGGTGGGGGTGGGGGGCATAGGTTAAAATTAGAAAAGGAAACAACCCCTCCCCCCGCCCTGAAATTCATCAATTGTCGTTGATGAAAAAATGCACATATCTCAAGGCTTTTAATATTAGGGAATTTTAATACATGAAGTGCGGGGTGGGGCCACAACCTTGTTTGACTTTTTTATTTTTACTTAAAAATAATGGTTCCATAGTTTAGATTTTGGGCTTTCTAAGTTATTTTAGATTTAAGTTTAATATTTCAAATAAATTATTTTACAAAATACATATATATTTTGTAAACTTAAAACTCATTTAAAATCAAAACTATTAGAAATAACATTAGTGACATTTCATATTTTATCAATGGAAAGGGTGGATTCTGACAGCTAACTCATGAAATCTCAATGATGACCTCCTAGGGATATCTGTATAAAGACAATTTAGACTATAAGACCTGGTGTATTTGTAGGCTAACGTTTATGAGTAGATTCCCAAAATAAATAACCAGATAATCATCAATTGATCACTATAATTTTTAGGACCCTAACATTGGCTTCAATGGGGATGACATCCTCCTTGTGAGGTTTCAAGAACACCATAGATCAGTAGCCTTTTCCATTAGGGATGATCCCAAACCTGCAACATGCAATGCCCTGAAACCACTGCAACTGGAACCCAACTGGTAATTTGTTCCAATATTCAAACTGAACCAAATTCATTCTTTAAACTAGAATCTGAACTATATACTGTAAACTAGAAACTTTGCTGCAAACTTTAAAACTAAATCATAAATTTCACAACACATTACCAAAGTCTTAGGGCAGTCTCCTCAGTACTTCAAACATTGGTGATGGTTGTCGGCACCTGCTGAAAGTATATACACTAGGTGATCTCTTCTCTCCAATGTAGCCAATCAAGCAAATGGCTACTTGACTGAGTTTTTCTCATACTTTTCATGAGCATGCAGAAAAAATATGAGACTGGAAACGCAAACTTCCACTAAAGTTATTGACCATAATCCACAAACATAAGAACAACCATTTTCCATAATGATTGCAATAGATTAGCCAAAGGATTTTGAAAAACATGAAAAGTTACATTTTGATGATCTACAAAAGGACTGCTTTCTAAAGAAAAGGGAGTAATATGTTCATCAATCTTTCTATCTTCATTTGAAACAACCAATTCATCCACAACAATAACATACATAGGTTTTGGGACAACCTGTTCTTCTTCACTGAACTCTTCATTATCTAAGCATGGAGGTAGATTTTCAATTGAGACAACCACATCTTGACTAACAAAAAGGTCTACACCCATAGGGTCTAGATCAATCTCCTCTACTTCATAATTATCCTGAACAATTTCATTGCTGAGAATCTTTGTGCATGTAGTTTCATAAATCTGCTCTTCAAAAAATTATGCATTAAGATTAAAGGAACAAGCTTAGTTGAATCTCGGAGTACCCACAGTAATACTCATACTTGTCAACGTTTCAAACCCCAAAAGGGATCCATCATCAGGACAATTATTGAATCATGATAGAAGAAGATCTTAGTGAGAGTATAAATAATATTAAGATATTTTTTAAGATAATTTGATTTCAAGGAGATGAGGTCGGCTTAAAATTTTATTTTTATTTTTATTATTTTATAATAATTACTAACCATGCTTTAAATTTTTATTATAATTTTATAATAAATTGTATTTTATTATTTTCAATTTTCTTATTAAAGATATTTTAATAATTAGTTTTTTATTATTATTAATAGATTATGTATAATGTTATGTTATTATAATGTGACAATTTGTAATGTTTTTTTAGATTAATTAGTTAGATATATTTTTAAAAACTTTAGTTATTATTATATCATAATTCTAATAAATCAATTAATTGATTCATAATTATTATAATAATCAAATTTTTATAATGATAATTAATTTTTATTATTAATAATAAATAAATTTATTTTATTTTAATAATATAACTAATTTTATTAGATTTTATTAGTTAATTAGTTACTAAATATTATAATTAGATATTAATTACTTGTTTAGTAAACTAGATGTTATTATAATAATTACTTTTTATTATAAATATTTAATGATACTAATACTAATTATTATAAAAGATTTATTCATATTATTATTATAACTAATCTTTAAATCATTACTATTCTTTTAGCTATAATATCTATTAACTAATTAATTGATTAATTCTAATAAAATTAGTTATATTATTATAACCTAATACAAAAGCTCTAATAATAATATTATTATAAATGAAATATTCTGTTAGGCCCCTATACTACTAGTGTAACCCCTTATTGTTATTAGTACAACCCCCTTGTTATATTGTTGTACCCATGTAGTCCCCATATTGTTACTATTGTGCCCCATAGAAACCTACTATTGTTATTATTGTGCCCTTACATTATTATTGTTATGTCGGCTCTGATTATATTATGACTCCTTAGATTCCTATATATAGAAAGGAGGTCTTGTCATTTGTATCATCCAAGAATTTTTCATTTATGTAATGTAAAGGAAGTTGCCCCCTCGAAGAGGCTGAATTCTAAGGCGTTGATATATCTTTTCTATCTTTTTGTGAGCTGGTTTCATAACATTTGGTATCAAAGCTTTGGATTCTAGGGTTTCGCTGCTCCAAATAGGTCATTGTGGAATTTTCACTATAACTTTTTTCTACAATGTTTCAGAAGGGAAAAAAAACCCATTTGAGAAGAAATCACACTGAACCTTGGGTCCAAATTTCAGAGATTTTAGTGCTATATTTGCAGAGATATGCTCTGAGGAAGTTGGTCTTTTTGCAGACTCCTGAATTACATTCCAAATATGTGACCTGGGGAAAATCGTCATAAATTTCTCTATGAGCATCAGATTGAAATTTTGTAAGAAGGAACAGAAAGAGAACGGACTTCAGTTTCTTGTATATATTTGTTAGAGCCAGAGGTCAAAACAGGGACACATGGCATGTCGTACAAGTTTGCTTTACTGAACTAGTCTATAATCAGGTCACTATGGGAGACTTGGCATAACTCTTCCTTGGAGAATCCAAATTGGATCAGACTAGTGGCATTGGAAAGAGGACATAGAAGGCTACTGCATATCGTAATTTCAGAACTGGATGATTTGAAATTATAGAGATACATCAGAGGCAATATCGAGCTCCTACAAAGTGAAAAAAGGTGTGTAGATTTTTTTAATTTTTTGCTTAAGATTGGTTTGAAAAATTATTTTGAAGGAATTCAAAGGACATAGTAGAGCATTATTATCAGTAACTGATATCCCAAGGAACGAAAATGCAAACACCTAGTAAGCAACCTGAAATCTCTAGCATGACTCATGAAGAAGAGGAAGAAATGCTACATGATATATCAAAATTACAAGACCAAGTGCAACAAATGTCATTCTCACAAAAGCTAATAGAAGCTAAGATAAATGGTGTGGAATCTAAGATAAAGGGTGTGGAAGCTAAGATGAATGGCATGGAAGCTAACATGGAGGATTTGAAGATAGATTTGAAGACAAATTTGAAGACAGGCATGGCAAATTTGAAGACAGATTTGACAAATTTTCTACAAGAAATACTTACTAATGGTTAAAGGGTAGTAAAGAAAACTCATGATGTGAACAAAAGAAATGTTAATCATGATTTCATAGACTCTAATGTTGGACCAAAGACCCACCATATTCCAAAAATCGATATGAGGAAGTTTTATGGCAAGGATCCCACAACATGGATATTACAAATGGAGCAATTTTTCGATCTCAATAATGTGCAAAACACACAAAAGGTATGTATTGTAACTTTATATTTGGAACCAAATCAGTTTGTATGGTATCAATGGCTTTGCTCTTGTAAACAAATTATCACTTGGGAAATTTTTACGGAAGAATTGACAACACATTATGAGGATACAAAAAGCAACACTTTTTTTAGCCAATTGATAAGTCTCAAACAAAAGGGTTCAATAATGGAGCACATTGAGGAGTTCCAAAATTGAACATAAGGGTAAAAAATATTCTAGAAGAGCATAGGATTGATGTGTTCATCGGGACTTTAAAGGATAATATCCAACATGATGTTCGCCTTCAGGAACCTAATTCATTAGAGAAGGCATTCAGGCTAGCAAGAAAAATGGAAAGCAAAATTATGGCAACCAGGAAGCATACCACTCATAACTATAAAGATGGAAGTGTTGTTGCCCCTAGTCTTCCACAACCTATAAGGTTGACACCACAACAATTGGAAGAAAAAAGAGAAAAAGGGATTTGTTACAGTTGTGATAGAAAATACACTAAAGGTCATAAGTGTGCCGAGAAGAAATTATTCTACATAGATTGTGAAGAGGAAGAAGAAAAGGAGCAAGAAAGGTCAAAAGAAGAGGATATAATCCAGGAACAAAGCCTAGATAAAGAAGAAATGAATCCGGCCATATCTTGTAATGCATTGGCTGGAATTACCACTCCTCAAACCATCAAGATAGAAGGAAAAATCAAGAAGAAAAAGGTCATAGTGTTGATTGATTCAGGAAGTACCCACAATTTTATTCATTGTAAGGTAGCAAAAGAATTGAATTGCTTCCTATATCTAGCACTAGAGTGTCAAGTGGTGGTTGCAAATGGACGAACAATAAATTGCTCTGGAAAGTGCCATATTATCAAGCTATCCATGGGAGAATATGTATTGACTAGCCCAATGCTTTCTGTTCCATGGGAGGTGATGATGTTGTACTAGGAGTCCAATGGCTGCAATCTTTGGGTACAATAGCTTTTAAGTTTCAATAACCTTTCATGAAATTTTCTACGGAAGGAAAGGAAGCTGAATTAAGGGGTATTGTAGGGAAACTGGGAAAGATAATCAACTCTAACAATATGGAAAAGCTTCTAAAAAAGGAACAAAGAGGCGTAATTGCACAATTATGTTTGCTAGTTGTTTCCACATCGAAATCATCTATTTCTCCAGATCTCCAAAAATTCTTAGACAGTCATTCCAAGGTATTTGAGACTCCCAAAGGTCTCCCACCTATTTGTGATCATGATCATGCTATTCATTTGATTCTAGGAAGTGTTCCTCCAAACATCAGGCCGTACAGATATCCCTATGCCCAAAAGAGTGAAATTGAACATATGGTTGCAGAAATGCTAGAGGCTGGTATAATTCAACCTAGTCAAAGTTCTTTCTCTGCTCTAGTAGTATTGGTGCACAAGAAGGATGGATCATGGCGCATGTGTCCAGATTATAGGGAGCTCAACAAGCTCACTATTAAAGATTAGTTTCCCATTCCTGTCATTGATGAATTACTAGATGAATTGCATGGATCAATTTACTTCACCAAGTTGGATCTTTGTTCATGAAATCATCAAATCAGAATGAAGACTGAAGACATTCTGAAAATAGCATTTAGAAATCATGAGGGTCATTATGAATTTTTGGTCATGCCTTTTGGCCTTACTAATGCACCTTCTACATTTCAAGGATTGATGAATTCCATTTTCAAACCCTTCCTTAGAAAATTTGTGTTAGTATTTTTTGATGATATACCAATCTACAACAAGTCTTGGAAGGATCATGTTCAACATGTTGACAGGGTGCTACAACTATTGGAGGAGAAACAATTATATGAAAAAAGATCCAAATGTTTCTTTGGAGTACAAGAGGTGGAATATCTGGGTCATATTGTATCTCATGAAGGAGTTAAGGTAGACCCTAGCAAAATTAAAGCCATTAAGGAATGGAAAATCCCCACATCCATATAGCATTTGCGATGATTTCTCGGGTTGACAAGGTATTATCGCAAGTTTTTTAAGAATTATGGGAGAATAGCAACACCTCTAACAACATTATTGAATAAAGATGCATTTTCATGGACTCCAGAAGCAACAAAGGCCTTCGAACATCTTAAAGAGGCAATGTGCCAAGAACCGGTCTTAGCTACACCGGACTTCACAAAAACATTTATTGTGGAATGTGATGCTTCAGGAAATAGAATTGGTGTTGTTTTAATGCAAGATGAAAGACCCATTGCTTTTGAAAGTCATCCAATCAAGGGAAAGTTTTTACACAAAGATATTTATGAGAAGGAAATGTTGGCAATACTACATGCACTTAAGAAATGGTGAACCTACCTAATGGGAAGACACTTCAAGGTAAAAACGGATCATGATAGCTTTAAATACTTTTTAGAACAAAGATTATCCTCTGAAGAGAAACAAAAGTGGGTCACAAAGATGTTGGGTTATGACTTTGAAATTATCTACAAAAAAGGGAAGCAAAATTTGGTGCCAGATACACTCTCAAGGAGGATGAGGATGTGGAAGCATTGTTTTGTGCTATTTCTATTATCCAACCAGATTGGATAAATGAAGCAAGGGATGAATGGAAGAAGGATGAAGAACTATGGCCACTTATTCAAAAGTTGCAAAAGATCCCAATTCAAACAATATTGCCAAAAATTGAAGAGGAAGGAAAAATCATATTGGAACCTGGAGCAGTCACAGAAACGAGAACCTGACAGCTATGAAATCGATTAATTTCAGAGTCTCTCATCAAGTGGAAGAACTTACTCACTGAAGATTCCACATGGGAGGACAAGGATTTTATACAGAAACATCAAGAACTACTCAAGCATTGAGGACAACACTTTTTGAAGGAGAGGGGCATGTTAGGCCCGTATACTACTAGTGTAACCCTTTATTGTTATTAGTACAACCCCCTTATTATATTGTTGTACCCATGTAGTCCCCATATTGTTACTATTGTGCCCCATAGAAGCCTACTATTGTTATTATTGTTCCCTTACATTATTATTGTTATGTCAGCTCTGATTATATTATGATTCCTTAGACTCCTATATATAGAAAGGAGGTCTTGTCATTTGTATCATCCAAGAATTGTTCATTTATGTAATGTAAAGGAGGTTGTCCCCTCGAAGAGGCTAAATTCTAAGGCATTGATCTATCTTTTCTATATTTTATGAGCTGGCTTCATAACATATTCCTATTATTATTATTATTATTATAACTAATCATTAAATGATTATTATTATAGATACTTGATAATAATAATAATAATGATAATTATTATTAAGAATCATAATAATAATTATTTTTAACTATTTTTAATTTTATCTTTAGTATGAGATTAGAAAATATAATAGGAGAGGAGAGGAGTTACCTGACTACCTGAAATGTATTGGTGGTCCTAATCCCTTTGATTAAAGGAAGCCAACTTCCACTAATCTCGATACTGTTGTCTCTGTTGAGATTTTGTGGATGTTTTATAATTTCAAGGGCCTCCCTAATCTTCCGTCTATGATATTGTTCCTCTCTTGCAATAATTGAGGCACTCTCCAAACAAACCTGGTGTTTTGTTTTTGAGGAATGCTCTGCAAGGGCCGACGTATGAGACCTTCCATTCTTAATATCTACTCCATGTTCCTTAAGTCTTTTCTATAGAGAGCGCCTTGTTTCACCAATGTAACACTTGCCACAAGAACAATCAATTTTATAAACCCCTTTGAGTTGATGTCTATCAATATCATCCTTGACAGACCTCATACCCTGTTTAATTGTTCTAGTTGCTGAGAACTGAGTGACTATGTCTTTCCTTTTTAAGATTTTGGAAATTTTATCTGTCACCCCTTGAATATATGGTAGGAAAACTCTACCACACTGAGGAAGGTTTTGGGCTTTAGGTTCCTCTGAAAACACTCTTCTTTCCACTCTTTCTATAGCTCTCCTAATATCTTTTTCTTTATATCCTATACCCTTAAATACCGAAGATAAATGCTTCTTCTCTTCCTCGAGATGCTCAGAGTCAGAAATTCGAAGGGCTCTAATGGCAAGAGTGTTAAGGACACCAAGCTTCTGGGATGGGTGATGGTATGATTCAGCGTGGAGGTAGCTTTCTATGTGAGTTGATTTTCTAAAAACTTTATGTCCTAAAGAGCCATCCTCCTTCCTAATGATAAGAACATCTAAGAATGGGATCCTATTGTCTTCCTCCACCTCCATAGTAAATTTTATTTCGGGAGAGATAGAGTTAAGGTGCATAAAGAACTTATCAAGTTCTGTCCTACCATGAGTCCATTTTAGGTTGGTATCATCGACGAATCTTTTCCACCAAGCTGGCTTCAAAGGGTATGTTTCAAGGGATTTCTTTTCAAAGTATTCCATATATAGGTTGGCCACAATTGGAGAGAGGGGTGATCCCATTTCCGCCCCAGATGTCTAATCATAGTAATCTCCTTGAAATGTGAAAACTGTTAACCGTAAACAAATCTCATCAAGTTTTGCAGTTTCTGGGTCAGTAACTTCATTTATAACCTAAATAGCTTCATCTAAGGGGATCTTGGTGAATAATGACACCATTTCAACACTTACTAGGATGTCATCTTGTTCTACCATTTAATTTCTTATAATCTTCACAAAATCATGGGAGTCCTTGATATAAGAATCAATATCTCCCACGAGAGGCGTCAAGATCTTCGCAACATATTTGGAGAGCTCATAGTTTGGGGAACCAATGGTATTAACTATTGGTCTAAGAGGAACTCCTTCGTTCTGGATTTTGGGCAACCCATAAATTCTTGGGAAGGTTTCACAGGAAGGAGTTAATCTCTTCTTTAATTTTTCATCAAGCTTGGAATCTGAGATTTCCTTCTTGACTTCTCTCATAATCTTAGGAATGGGGTTAGTTTTAAGTTTCTTATAACTACCACAACTGAGGTGTTCGTTCATTTTATGAATGTAGTCTTCTTTATCAAGGATCACGACTGCCCCACCTTTATCAACTTTTAGAACCACAATCTTGTCATTATTTCGAAGGGACCTAAAGGCACTTTTCTCTTCACTACTTAAATTACTCTTGGGAGCTTTAGCCTTTCTCATTATGAGGGAAAATTCTTGTCTTAATGCCTCCTTGTCTTCTAAGGAAAGGTTAACCATCCCATCCTCTATGCCACAGATGATACTTTCAACAGGGATGTTTTTAGGAGCAACTGCAAACCCTAGACCCTTGTTGAGAACACTAATAACTTCTGGGCCTAATTCCTGAGAAGACAAATTAACCACCTTTCTTCTTGGAATTATTTCAGAGGATAAACTAGAACCTGGGTTATTGAATCCTGATGGGCTCATAGAATTCGAGAAGTTGTCGTCTTTACCTAAAGAACTGCTCTTAGCGGATTCACAAGGGTTGCTCTGAGTAACTACGTTACTGTCACTAGTCCTTCCTACTGCTTGGTTCCTATTCGGTTTGTTGTTATTTAGATCAGCGTTGGTGTCAATTACATTAATTCGAATTTCAGGCCTATTCTCTATCATTTCTACTAAATGTGGTTCACTGTTTTTCTTATTCCTATTGTCCAAAATGCCTCTGTCTGAGTGTAAATGATTAATATCTGAATTTCTCAATCCCTCTACAGCATTGGGGATAGTTTTGAATTCATTTCTAGCATTAAAATTTTTTGTCTCTGTTCCTGATCCCGTCTCACGATATGACCCAAGTATGTTTCTTAATACCTTCACGGCATTGGGAGCAGTATTCTGAGTCCATTCAGAACTGACATTCATGTCCAAGCCACTACCTATTAATATAGTTTCTGAAATTTTAATGTCGCTGTCACTAGCCCTTCATGCATCCTCAATCTAGTCTTCAATCTCATCTACTATTATTTATGAACATAATGGATGGATCATGACTTTCCTGAGTTTCTATGCTAGAAAACTCAGAATTCTGATTTTTAGAAATTTTTTCCTGAATTAGAAACTCAATAGAAGGGAATGCAAAGCAACTAGAATGATCATTTTTATTTCTGAAAATATGAGAATATTGCTGCAAACTATCATCTGTAAACTATGTTTCTTCATTACAACTGGGTTGTTTTTTCTCTTTTTCTTCTGAAGTATATAAAGGTTGTGAAATGTCATCAACAATTTCATGTGAAAGTATGTCTTTGAAATGCATATTTGTTTCATTTTCAATCATGGGAGAAATAACTACTTGTTAAAAAATTTCTTGAGTGTTATAGCAGCCACCTTCTTCATCTTCTTCATGGTTGAAATGTTTCTCATGAATAGCCTCTATAGTCTCGTCATCCATAAATTGATCATCTTCATAAAAACTTTCCAAATCTAGAATAAAATTATCAAAATTGACGAGAAACAAATAAGGATGATGTTATTTATATCTCTCATAAAATACTCTATGAAAATCTTTAAGAGAATATAAAAAAATACTTGGAAAGCTTTCATACCATGATTGTGCATTTCCCTCCAAGGACATCATGAACGTCTTCATAAGACAATCTTCATGAAATTTAACTCTAAAGTTATGGATGTGCATATGAAACCTAATGAGACGCAAAGTAGCATCATCTCCTTTTTTATCTTTAAACGTAGGTAAATAAGTTTGCCAACTTACACCAGGCATGCAATTTGGAAATCCTACAATATGATCTCAATTCATAGGCACATACCTTCTATATAGATAACTCACCTTGATTTATGGATCATGCTGCCAGTGGAGTCTCTTGATTAGCTTGAAATTGTTTGGAGTCGCCTGGTGAATTTTTTAGCTTTCATATGTCTGATTGATGTCCACCATCAGCAACTAGACCTGAAAGTTGATAGTATTTCCTAAGGATGATGAAATCTTTCTCCCTAGCGGAGTCGCCAAAATGTTATCACTTCGTAATTTCCCAAGGTTGTGGAGAGAACCCAGAGATAACCACAAATCCACTTTGTAAGTTGGGATCTAACCCCTCTAGCTTCAAAGAGGGATCTCTCTATATGATTTAGATTTGTTGTTTTAATATATTAGGCTAGTTATTGAGCTCTCAGTTTTGTTTTTTCAAATATTTCATTGAAAATTGCAGGGAAAGTCCATTGGGCAGGGAGTCAATGAGTCTTAGGTGATCAAATAAAAAAATGACAGAATAGATGTAACAAGGAAAGGTAGGAAAGCTTTTGGATCATTAGAGCATTTTTGGAGCGAATGGGATGAAAATATTTATATTCAATTAAATATAGAGCATGCTAGGATGAATTCTATACTTAATGTTAGATTGAAAACATAAATATTGTTTATAAGCCAAAGAAGAGTGTATTTAAACAAATTCAGCCCTTAATTTTATTTAAGCAATAGAGAGAGAAAATATATGGAAAATTGAGGACAATAACAATTTTACACGAGAGGAGACATCACCAATTGCCTCACACAGGAATCCTCGAACAAAATTTTTGTATTATTGAAATTGATCACTTCAGTACATACACAACTTACATCAAAAGATCTGCTTTCTTTACACAAGTTCCAACCCTTGTTCATCTTTATTATAATATATTTATAGGCTTTCTTCTAAACTAATATCATATTCCAAAAAGGAATTGATTACAAAATAATCTCTAACAATTTCTGGAAAAAGATTGAGTAATAAACTAAAAATAAAACACTAGAAAACTACATGAAATATGGAACTGCTGGAAAATATTTAGCCTTCAAATCTAGAAATTGTTTTTTTAAATGTTGATCCTCTGCCTTGGAATCTAGAAAGGTTGAAGTTGTCTTCACAAAACCTTCTACTTTCCCTCTCAAATATAATTAACTATGTCACCTGTATCAACTAGTTGTCCCTTTGAGTTCTATTTCTGTCAGCTTTTGCCTTTCATTATCTTTTGAATACTTCATTATTGTCACAAAATATTTGGGGAAAAAATATATTTTGAATAATATTTCCAAATATTTTGATTAAACCTATAAATGAATTTCATAATTAAAATTTCAACATATTTATTTGAATGATTTAATAAACCATCTCGTTTTGAAATCCATGTGTTGTTTTTAAATCCATGTATTGTTTTCTAAATCTGTCTTTTTTTTCCCTTCCCATGGATTTTAAAAACCATGTCTTGTTTTTCTTTCCCATGGATTTTAAAACCCATGTGTTGTTTCTCCATGGCTGGTAAAGTATTTTTTACTTTTCCCTTTTACTCCTATAAATTCCTTTGGATAAGTATTTATCCAAAATCCATTTCCCATGCATTTCCTCTTTATATCATAGTAAGAAAAACATGTCTTTATTCTGTAAAATCTCATTTTTTACGCAACCTCCTTTTACTTTCACTTGTAAATTCATCTTACCTACACCTATAAATTCATTTCACCTGCAGCTATAAATTCATTTCACGTTACCTGTAAATTCGTTTTACACCTTAGCCTAAATTCCTTTCATTTATGACGCAACCTTCTTTTACTTTCACTTGTAAATTCATCTTACCTACACCTATAAATTCATTTCACCTACACTTGTAAATTCATTTCACATGTACCTGTAAATTCATTTCACTTGTACCTGTAAATTCCTTTTACACCTTAGCCTCATTTACCTTAGCCTCTGTAAACTCTTTTCATAAATGTATGCAATATTTCTTTTATAGCTTCCCGACCACAATTTAATGAATAGGAATAATGGTAGTTTAGGGGGGTAGGTAGTAAGTAGTTTAGGGAAGGGGGGTTTGAAATGAGAAAACGTGGTAAGGTAAAACAACTTTTTGTGGGGGTAGGTTAAAAGTAGAAAAGGAGACACCCCCTAAATTCATCGTGGTCAATGAAAACATGCACATATCTCGAGGCTTTTAACATTAAGTAATCTTAATACATGAAGTGTAGGGTGGGGCCACAACCTTGTTTGACTTTTTTATTTTTAATTAAAAATTATTGATGGCTGAGGCATGAAGGAAAATATGGTTCCATAGTTTAGAGTTTTTGTTTTCTAACTTATTTTAGATTTAATTTTAATATTTCAAATAAATAATTTTACAAAACACATATATATTTTGTAAAATTAAAACTTATTTAAAATCAAAACTATTAGAAATAACTTTAGGGAAATTTCGTATTTTAGCAATGGAAAGGGTAGATTCTGACCATTGACTGATGACATCTCAATAATGACATCCTAAGGACCTCTATACAAAGACAATTAGACCGTGAGACCTGGTGTATTTGTAGGCTAATTTTTATCAACAGTTTCCCAAAATAAATAACCTGATAATCATAAATTGATCACTATAATTTATAGGACGCTAACATTGGCTCCAATGGGATGACATCCTCCCTGTGAGGTGTCAAGAACATTATAGATCAGTAGCCTTATCCATTGGGTTGATCCCAAAACTGCAACAATTTATCCTCTAAAATCACTGCAATTGGAAGCCAACTAGTAATCTGTTCCAATCTTCAAACTAAACCAAATCCATTCTTTAAACTAGAATCTGCACTATACACTAAAAACTAAAAACTTTGCTGCAAACTTTAAAACTAAATCATAAAATTGACAACAGATTACCAAATTCTTAGGGCATTCTACCTAGTGCTTCAAACATTGGTGATGGTTGTCAGCACCTGCTAAAAGTATATACACTAGGTGATCTCTTCTCTCTAATGTAGCCAATCAAGAAAATGGCTACTTGAATGAGTTCTTCTCATATTTGTCATGAGCTGGCAGAAAAAATATGAGACTAGCAACCCAAACTGCCACTGAAGTTGTTGACCGTAATCCACAAAAATAAAAAAAAACAACCATTTTCCTTAATGATTGCAAGAGATTGGCCAAAGGATCTTGAAAAACATGAAAAGTTACATTTTGATGATCTGCAAAAGGATTGCTTTCTAAAGAAAGGGGAGAAATTTGTTCATCAATCTTGCCATCTTCATTTGAAACAACCAATTCATTCACAATAATAACATACATAGGTTTCAGATCAACCTATTCTTCTTCAACAAACTCTTCATTATCTAAAGCTGGAGACATATTTTCAATTGAAACGGCCACATCTTGACTAAAAAAAAGGTATACACCCACGGTGTCTAGAACAATCTTCTCTACTTCCAAATTATCCTAAATAATTTTGTTGCATAGAATCTTTGTGCATGTAGTTTCATAAATATTCTCTTCAAAAATTTCTGCATTAAGATTAAAGGAACAAGCTTGCTACATATTATTTCTGAAAATAATGGATGGATCATGGCTTTCCTGAGTTTCTATGCTAGAAAACTCAGAATTCTAATTTTCAAAAAAAAAATCCTGAATTAAAAACTCAGTCGAAGAATGGAATGCAAGGCAACTAGAATGATCAATTTTATTTTTGAAAATCTGAGAAGATTGATGCAAACTATCATTTGTAAGCTATGTTTCTTCATTACAATAGGTTGGTTGTTCTCTTTTTCTTCTGAAATATATAAAGGTTGTGAAATGTCATCAACAAGTTCATGTGAAAGTAGGTCATTGAAATGCATATTTGTTTCATTTTCAATCATGGGAGAAATAACTACTTGCTGAAAAATTTCTTGAGTGTCATAGCAACCAACTTCTTCATCTTCTTCATGGTTGAAAGGTCTCTCATGAATAGCCTCTATAATCTCATCATCCATAAATTGATCATCTTCATAAAAACTTTCCAAATCCTCAATAAAATTATCAACATGTGTGCAACAATCTTTGACCAACAACAAAGAAGGATGATGTTCTTTATATCTCTCATAAAATACTATATGAAAATATCTAAGAGAATATAAACAATTACTTGGCAAGCTTTCATACCATGATTGTGCATTTCCCTCCAAGGACATCATGAACATATTCATATGACAATCTTCATGAAATTTAAATTTAAACTTATAGATGTGCATATGAAACATAATCAGATGTAATGTAGCATCATCTCCTTTTTTATCTTTAAAGTTAGGTAAATAATTCTGCTAACTTACACTAGGAATGCGATTTGGAAATCCTACAATATGATCTCGATTCATAGGTGCATACCTTCTAGATTGAGAACTCACCTTGATTTATGGATCCTGCTACTAGTGGAGTCTTTAGATCAGCTTGAAACTGTTTGGAGTCGCCAGGTGAATGTTTCAACATTCATATGTCTCACTGATGTCTGCCATCAGCAACCAAATCTGAAACTTGATAGTATTTCCTGAGGATGATGAAACTTATCTTCCTAGTGGAGTCGCCAAAATGTTATCACTTCGTAATTTCTTAAGGATGTGGAGAGAAACCCAGAGGTAACAACAAAACCACTTTGGAATATGGTATCTAGCCCTTCCAGCTTCAAAGAGGGATCTCTCTATATGATTTAATTTTGTCGATTTAAGATATTCGGCTAGTTATTAAATTTTGAGCTTGGTTTTTCTAAATATTTTTTCGAAAACTACAGGGAAAGTCCATTGGGCATGGAGTCAATGAGTCTTGGCGTGATCAAATACAAAAATGATAGAAAAATATAACAGGGAAAGGTAGGCAAGCTTTTGGATCTTTAGAGAATTTGTGGAGTGAATTGGATGAAAATATTTAGATTCAATTAAATATAGAGCATGCTAGGATGAATTTTATACTTAATATTAGAGTGAAAACATAAATATTATTTATAAGCCAGAGCATAGTGTATTTAAACAAATTCAACCCTTAATCTTCTTTAAACAATAGAACATAAAAACATATGGAAAACTGAGGAAAATAGAAATTTCACATGAGAGGATGGCGTCACCAGCGGGACACAAGAATCTTGGAACAAACTTTATGTATTAATCAAATTGATCACTTCAGTACATGCACAACTTACATCAAAAGGCATTCTTTCTTTATACCAGTTCCAACCCTTGTTCAACTTGATTACAATATATTTATCTACTTTCTGCTAAATTAATATCAGATCCCAAAAAGGAACTGATTACAAAATAATTTCTAACAATTTCTGGAAAAAAAAATTTGAATAATAAACTAAAAATAAAATCAATCACTGGAAAACTGCACGAAATATGGAACTACTAGAAAATCTTCAGCTTTCAAATCTGGAAACTGTTTTTTTAATGTTGATCCTCTGCCTTGGAATTTGGAAAGGTTGAAGTTGTCTTCACAAAACTTGCTAGTTTCTCTCTTAAATCTGATTAACTCTGCCACATGTATCAACTAGTTGTCCCTTTGAGTTCTATTTTTAACATTTTTTTCCTTCATCATCTTTTGAATGCTTCATTATTGTCACAAAATATTCGGGGAAAAAAATATTTTGAATAATATTTCCAAATATTTTGATTAACCTATAAATCAATTTCATAATTAAAATTTCAACATAATTTGAATGATTTAATAAACCATCTTGTTTTTAAATCCATGCCTTGTTTTCTAAATTTGTCTTGTTTTGCGTTTCTATGGATTTTAAAAACCATGTCTTTCTTTTCTTTCCCATGGATTTTAAAAATCATTTATTGTTTCTCCATGGTTGGTAACATATTTTTTACTTTTCCCTTTTACTCCTCTAAAATCCTTTCGATAATTATTCATAATTAAACGTTTTTCATAAATCTATTCAATATTTCCTGGGGAGTCCGAAATGAGAAAATGTAGTAATTGATCAATTTCCATCGATGAAAACATGCACATATCTCAAGGCTTTTAACATTAGGGAATTTTAATACATGAAGTGCTCAATGGGGCACAACCTTGTTTGACTTTTTTATTTTTACTTAAAAATTATTGATGAATGATGCGTGAAGTCAAAAATGGTTCCATATTTTAGAGTTTGGGTTTTCTAAGTTATTTTAGATTGAAGTTTAATATTTCAAATAAATAATTTTACAAAATACATATAAATTTTGTAAAATTAAAACTCATTTAAAATCAAAACTGTTAGAAATAACTTGAGGGACATTTCATCTTTTAGCATTGAAAAGGGTGGATTCTGACACCTGACTCATGACATTTCAATGATGACCTCCTAGGGACCTTGTATAAAGACAATTTAGACTATAAGACCTGGTGTATTTGTAGGGTAACTTTTATCAACATATTTCTAAAATAAATAATGAGATAATTATCAATTGATCACTATAATTTATAGGACCCTAAAAGAAGTTATTGGTCCTTTCCATTATCTTATGACTTGTAGTTGTATCTACATTCTCATTTTATGGTGATGCATTTCTATCCATTTGATCATGAAAGGTATTGGTACTTTCCATTTTTTTATGACTTGTATTTGCATCTACATTCTCATTGAATGGTTGTTGAAATTATTTTCCACTAGGTAGGACTATAATTTCATTCCCTTCAATTGTTATTGGAGACAAAGGATGTGTTGGTTGTTCAAAAACAATTTTGTTTGCCACAATTTGATTGCATAGTGGACATTGAGTTTCAACATTTGCTACATTATGATCTACAAATGCATTATTGCATGTTGCTTGAGGTAAATTCATGACATTATTTTGTGGCATGGAGTTCTAATCTAAAAATGCTTGATGTTGTTGATGGGAAACACAGTTGGGAATGCTTTTACCTCTAGCAGGAGTGAATAGAAGGTCAATTTTATGTGGTCCTGGAATTGAAATATTAGGTATTTCTATTTATTTGCATCAACCTCTTTTTCAACGAACATTATGTTGATATTGTTGGTTTGAATGATCCATTCATGCATTCCAGTAATTATTCACCATATGCTAGGGTTGTATTATCTATAAAGGATTCTAGGGTTTTATTTATTGTGACTAAGGAGTCAATTTCTAAAATGTTGGGTCTATTTTGGTCTCTAGTGAATTCCGCATATTACAATTGACATAGTTGAGGAAGAATAAGTTATTTTCCAATTTCAATTCTTCTCTATCTCTACAATATCAATAAACAAATGTTCTTTTCCAATATGTGTACCTATCCAATTCCCAACTCCATTTAATATAATCATTTCATAGTAGGGGTTAGCTTTCATTTTTATTAAACTGGCAGTACATCTCATGAATACAAGCAAACCTTAGGTGTTTTTGCACAACAGACAACTTTTTAGCCCAAATTGAAAAACAAGGTGTAAAGTGAGGTGTGTTGTAACAATTCTTTGTTCCAAAAAAAATTCCAACAAATTTCCAAAAAAATAAAAAAATTCTTTGCATTTTGTATAAATAATTTATAGTATGTACTATATTGTTATTTTTTGAGCATATATTTTATTTCTTAAAACAGAAACTTGGATTTTTGATAAAGTGCACCTAATGCTTGTATGATTTTGGATGGCACAAAATGTGTGCACTTGATCAAGGGTGGATATTTCATTTTGGGACCCACTTCCTTTCCAATGTTTATCATGGTGGGAGGGAGGCCAAAATAGGTTGTTTTAATGAAACAATTTCTATGACATGTTTGCTCCAACCCTCCCCCCCCCCTTCCCCATCGAAATCTAAATCTGATTTCAAGTCACGTTAAAGGGGTTTGGCACTAATGGTTATTAAAGTTTTATAATTCAAAAGAGGATTCGCACAATAAAGCAATAAAGTCTTATCCACCCATTATTTTGACATTTCTTTTATTTGGTGCAGTCAGTCACAACAAGTGAAGAATTCATAACAACCAAGGTACAAAAATTGTCACCAGATCAATCAATTGTTGGGTATTTATCAGTTTTCTTCCTCTTAGTCTTGTTTATATTTATTGAAGTCATGAAAAAGAAAGAAATCCAGTCGAGTAAAACTTAGGAGAAAACCCCACCTCCCTCTGCTTCTGTAAAATTAGACGAGTTTCCATTAATTGACCTAGAAGAAAAAATTGAGGAAACCAAATGTGAATTTAATATATATGAATTACATAATTAAGAATCTTAGAAGTTTTAGGAAAACAACAAGTTTTCTCTCCAGGAGTCACTTCTTCCCCAATTTGTATTTTTTCACACTTATCATTTTATAAGATTTTTGATATGGTGTTCTGATAGATATCTTCCAATTGGAAGGGCTATCGTTGCTAAAAATGGAGATCCTTTGTTATATATCACCTTTGATTGAATTTTGCAGGCCCTTCAAGTTACTGTTCTTACCTCTCCTTGTCCATTTTCCAGTGAGGTTTTATTTGAAATTTATCATAACGTGTCTCTTCGACAAAGAACAATCATATTTGAGTCCTTTTTACCTAAAGGAGCTACTATTCCATAGCACAATCCTCCCTTTCCTTCAAGTTCCTTCCCAAAAATTTCTAGACAAATCATTTCCATGTTGTCTTGTCTTTTTAGGGTATGAGAATGATGAAGTAGTAGATGAAGTGATCTTTGGTTTCTTGTCAACTCTTTCACTAGGAAAGAAACCTTCAGTTTTGTTCAATTTCAGTCAATTTTTATCAGACATCATCCATGAAATTTTTTTGAGGTTTGGAACTGAAAGGGATTTCAAGCATCAATTTGTCCTAGTTTACTTGTTCCTATATTTTCAGTTAGAAAATGTTTCTCAAATAAAGCTACAAAAGCAAGATTTATAGGGTAATCAGTGGTCAATTTTTCATTGGACTTCATTAGTTAGAAAACATCCTGAGGGATTCACTTTTACAAACTTTGTAGACCAATTTCTTTTAGTATGCTTTAGTCTTTTACTCAGTGAGAAAGTACCAAGAATTTTTCCAGAAGTCAAGCATATTTTGCAACTAAGTGAACAAACTAAGTTGGGTGATTGGTACTTATATAAGAATTTTACTAAGATAAGAGTGTATGGATGTGAACTCTCTCCATACCATTTGCCAGTATTTCTTCCAATCAGAATTTTTTCTCTTGATTTCATCAAACAAATTTTGAATGTAGATCAAGTACATTTTGTTTCAAAAAAGGAGGCTCTTTTCAAGCTCAAAGAACAAGTGGGATTATTTGTTGTAAATACTAGAGTTGTGATAAAGAGGTAGAGTTTTTGTTAACACAAATGAAATTTTCAATTGGAATCAGTTGGTCTTATGATCTAATTAGAAGAATCTCATCTATCAGAGTTAAGCATAATTCTACTCCCTATGTTCATTTATCAAAGCCAAATATTGAAAAATATGAAAACAAAGACACTTGGGAAGAAGGAATGCTAGAACATTTACCATAAGAGAAAGAAGTAAAACAATCAACAATAACTAATATATAAGCAACCCCCCGGCATAAGGAAAAATAACTCAAGAGGGCAGTTGAGAATGTTTCAGAATCATAGGGAACCGAGTTCAAAGTTTACAAAAGATAGAGAAAAAGGGATGTAAAAGAGACTATGTCAGAAACTAGATCCTCAAATATTTCTTCACCAACTACAATTTCTATTTTAAGTGAACCTATTTTCAATTTGTAGCAAATCAAAATAACAAAAGAAAAATATTCTCCTTCAAATCCTTTATCTAATCAAAGTATTTTCTCTAAGTTCGTGAAAATTAAGAAGAAGAATGAAATTATGAATTCAATGACCTATTCTCAGTTTTGCAAGCAAACCTCTTCCACAAAGAACAGATTGATCTCAGCTCTAGATGTCGAAAAATGATAGTTTCAATTAGATTTTCTTGAACCCAAGGTCCCAAGAGCTAAAGTTGTAGAAGAGTTCAATACTTCTGTGTTTTCTTTGAATACTAAACAAATACATCCTATTGATTAGATTGATCTTGACAACCAGACAAGTGAAATTATTTATTCTACTCTAACTAGCTCAACAATAAGTTGATCAAAATTGCAAAATTCATTAAATAATATTATTTCAGAATTAAAGATGGAGAGAATGTCTTCTCTTGCTAAAGACACTAGAATCCAATCATTGGAGAATATTATTATTATTAAATTGGGTTTAGATCCTCATGATATTAATGCTTCCTAAGAGATTATAAAAAATAGAAATGTAGATATTCAAGCTCTTCGTAAGATATTAAAGATGCCTACTACAAAACATCCACAGACACAAGAAGTTGGAGAGCTTGAAATGGGGAAAGAATTTCTTTTCAAAATGATGATTTAACACAACTTGTAGATACACAACATGGAATCCTAGAGGGATCCATTATTAAAGGAAAAAGAGAAAACACTTCCCACCACAGCTCAAATAAGTTTAGAAGGAAATGAGGCAATGGAAGAATTGTCATAATCTTTATCATCCCTAAGTTTAAAGAATCAAAAAAATGATAATTTAAAAGAAGCTTTGGAAAAGGCCGAGAAAGAAAAAATCAACTCTGATAATTCTTTAATTATTGAAATCTAGAAAAATTCCATGTTGTAAAAACAAATTGAATGGAAACTGAGTTAGATTGAAAATGCTCAATGTTTCATATAGGTCAAAGAGAAGATTTTGACGAAAGTAATGACTTTATTATCTAACATTTGGTCATCAATTGAAATTATTGTTGAACAAGAAGAGTTGTTGGAACGAGAATCGAAATCCATTGATGAGATCAACAATGAGCTAAAAAACAAACCTAGCTAAGAAAAGAACATCATTTAAAGAAGATCATTTAGTTTTTTAATGCAAAGACAAAGAGGGAGCTAAAAAGAATTGGGTATTAATGATAGAACTAGTTCAGTTTTGCAAACTAGAAAAAATCTAACAAAGAAAAACTTAATGTCGCAAATGAAAGATAAATGTGAAATATGAAGACATAAATAAATAAATTTTACAAAAAATCTCTATTTTACAACAAAAAGGTTTGCTTTATTTTAAAATTTCACAAGGCAAAATGGTAACAGAAGAAGAGTATCAAAGATTATTTCACAAGGTAGCAATGGATAAATCAAAATTTGTCGAAATAAAAGGAGCTATAAGTGGTCAAAGTTTACTCAAGAAATTATCTGACGATCTATTCGTTTGTTATGAGATACGTTTGTTCATGGTTAAACAAACCTTTGAGAAATATACAGAAGTGGATGAAGCTTTTAGGAAAATGGTTGCTTTAACTTATCCAATGGAAGATGAATATGAGAAACTTATTAAGCTCATTGCATAGTTTAGATAATCAGGGCAACATTTTAGAAGAAAACTATATTTTAGCAGGTGATCAGGATAGTTCCATATTTTGAGGAGAAAATCAGAACATAATTGAATATTATGTGATTGAATTCTCAAATCAAGGATAGTTGAAGAAAATCAAGCTGAATATTTCCTATTTTTGTCATTTTTTATTAAATAACAAATTTTATAAAAGAACAAGGGCGATATTTGTTGGAAATAATAGTGAGAGGGGGGGTGAATCATTATTATCAAGTCAAATATTCCTTTTTCAAAATCAAATGATATACGCTACTTCATTTAATTAAACCCGTGTATATACGCAACTATGCAGAAGGAAACCCATGTATACAATGCAAACTTTTAATTTAATTTATCTTTTTGATGTTGATTGTTAATCTGTGTTTGAGAATCAAATAACCTGTAACCAGAAACAGTAAAGCAGAGCAGAAATACAATCGCACACAATAACACAAGATATAAGGTGGAAACCCAATGTGGGTGAAAACCACCTGCTACAATTTGTCTCTATCTTCTCTTTAATTAGAAACTTCTTTTTACAATTGTATTGGTGTAGTCCTTTACCAGTACGCAGGCTTCAACCTGCAGAGAGCTACAACCCTCTCTCGTTTTCTAGCTTCTCCTGGAAGGGAGCTACAACCCCCTTATCTCTTGCACTAGCCAAGATACTAGTACGTAGGTGCTGGCCTACAGAAGGCTACAACCTTCTCTTTCTTTCAGGAACCACGTTTCATCAATTTTCAGATTGGATCCGCAAATAACATCAAGAATTTCTACATCAACTGATCACCTTTTCACCAATCAAAACTAAATCAAAATAAACACTTCTCTAACGACTGTACCCAGATCACAGTAATAGTAACCACACACCAAATCTAAACCCAGAACACTGCAGTAATAAACAGAAGCAGCTAGATCACAACTCAAAAGATATACGCTGCTTTAATAACCTGAAACTTGTGTACATACGCCTCTGTTGTTGGAACAACCTACGTATACGCACCTTCGCTTCACTGAACTGGCGTGTATACGCGCCTTCGCTTCACTGAACCTGTGTATAGATCTATAAAGGATAATTCGCTCTTTCAGATATTCAAACACTAATTAACCCAGATTATCAGACTTATAGATCAAGCAAGCACCACATATAGCAGATCAAAATCATACAAAGATACGGTCATTCAAGCTTAAAGATTATGACCCATCAATAGAACTTATACTTCTCTTTGCGCTAAGGTTCCTCCTTCATTCAGATCCAGATATGCACCATAACCCAAATACCAGTATTCCAGATCTAGCACTTTATCAGATATTCAATAATAATTCAGATGATCTTTTGCCACATGATCTCCTTCCTCTTTTATAGTTTTAGGCCTTCCACAATACCACGGTCCAAAACCATAATAAACCAATACCACAGACCCAATACTTGGGATCAACACTTCTGACGAGGTACCATGGTCCAAAACCATAGGTTCAAATACCAAGGACTAACTACCACGGACCAAGAGGTAAGTTCTCCAACATATACGCCATTTTCCTTGCATGAAAGTGCGTGTATATGCATACGTGCTTTTGAAACGTCTAACCCGCGTGTATACGTGTCTTCGTCTAGATGAACCTGCGTATATGCCTTTTCCTTCATTCTGAAAGCCTGAACTGAGATTTGTTACCAAAGAGAGTTGCCATCAAGGACAACACCTGTGCCATAGCTCCAAACCTGTGCCATAATGCCAACAATCTCCCCCTTTGGACTTGATGGCAACCAAAAATCCTCAAAGTCATTCTTCCCCCTAAGTACATGTTGAAATGTTTTCCCTGCTATGCTGACCATGCTCCCCTTGACTGTAGGCAAGATCTGCAAAAGATGTTCTTCAAGAAGAACCATGACTTATACATCATAAAATACCTTCCTATCACCAAAAGACTCAATACATACATCCATCACCCAACCAAGTGGGGATACATCATAAATTTACATATGACAACCAAGGTCATTAAATGTTCATCCCAGGCATAGTGGGGAAACCAAAATAGGCCGTTACATGACCTTGACACCATAAAAGAGATACCACAAAAGAGATACATGACATAGAGATGAAATATCTAGAATAAGACTTATGAAAGTCATCAATAACTGATAGCAACAACATCTGTCAATCACCACCAAGATTTCCTTTTGTTCTC
This sequence comes from Pinus tabuliformis, assembly GCA_031772625.1. NCBI lineage: Eukaryota > Viridiplantae > Streptophyta > Pinopsida > Pinales > Pinaceae > Pinus > Pinus tabuliformis. The sequence continues at coordinate 1,639,760,890 of CM062819.1, read as the reverse complement.
CCTCTGCCTCTGTTCCACCTGAAACCAACAACAGCTGTGAACTAGAACCAAAAGCTTCTAAGATAATGCCAACAATGCATTATTAGAAGATTATCTGCTCCCCCTGAACCTGTGTCGGATGGTCTCTGTCAGACCCATATCAGAATATCTTCAACCAGAGCCTGTCCCTACTGATATCCATCAAACCTCCATATACGCGACTGTCTCTGCACAAACCGGCGTATGTACGTGGATCCTCCTCAGACAACTCGCGTACACCCATTTTTCTTTGAAACAGACAAGTTTTAACAGCAAGATGATGCATCAACTACTCCCAGCTTCTGTCTGAGGTATTCAAATGTCTCCCTGGGCAATGGTTTGGTGAGAATATCAACAACTTGTTCCTTAGAAGGAACATACTCCAATTTGACCTTTTGTTCCAACACTTGTTCTCGGAGAAAGTGATACTTGTTCGGTATGTGCTTGGTCTTTGAATGCATGACTGGGTTCTTTGAAATGCTGATTGCACTTGTATTATCACATAAGATGGAGATAGGTGGTGTACAAGTGATTTGAAAGTCCTGCAAGGTTTGCATCATCCAAAGAAGTTGAGTGCAACAAGATGTAGCAGCCACATATTCCGCTTCAGCTGTAGATAAAGCAATCGAACTCTGTTTCTTGCTGAATCAAGATACTAATCTGGAACCCATAAAGAATGCACCACCACTTGTGCTCTTCCTGTCATCCACGCTTCCAGCCCAATCTGCATCTGTATAAGCATGAAGAGTGAGATCTGTATCTCTAGGATACCATAAGCCATAGTTTTGAGTTCCTTGAAGATACTTGAAAATTCTCTTCACTACCTGAAGATGAGTTTCCTTTGGATTTTCCTGAAATATTCCAACTATTCCCACTACATGCATGATGTCTGGTTGGGTACCTGTCAAATAAAGTAGACTTCCAATCATAGATCTATAGGTTGGTTGATGTACTGCTGTTGATTCATCATTTGCACTGAGACTGCATCCTGTAACCATCGGGGTACATACTGGCTTCGAATCTTCCATGCCATACTTCTTCAGAATCTGCTTGAGGTACTTGGTTTAAGACAAGAAGATACCGCCTTCATTTTGTTGGATTTGCAATCCAAGAAAGTATGTCAGTTCTCCAAGCAAGGACATTTCGAATTCTTTTTGCATCACTAAGGCAAAGCTTTGACTCATAGCTTCTTCATTGCTGCCAAAGATAATATCATCTACATACACAACAAGTATTAGCAATTTGTCATTTTCAATTTTTATATAGAGATTTCTATCTACTGATCCTTTTGAAAAACCTTGTTGATGAAGATATTTGTCCAAACGGTAGTACCAAGCTCTTGGAGCCTGTTTAAGACCATAGAGAGCCTTTTTTAATCTGCATACAAGATTTGGATCATTCCCAAGAATGAAACCATCTGGTTTCTCAATGTACACTTCTTCTTCTAAGTCTCCGTTCAGAAAGGATGATTTCACGTCCATTTGAAATACTTTGAACTTCTGAAAGCTTGAGAGAGAAAGGAACATTCAGATGGCCTCAAGTCTAGCAACGGGAGCAAAAGTTTCTTCAAAGTCTATTCCTTCTTGTTGAGCATACCCTTTACACACAAGTCTGGCATTGTTTCTGATTATTTCTCCATTTTCATTCAACTTATTTTTAAAGATCCATTTTGTCCCTATGACATTCTTATCTTTTGGTCTAGGAACCAACTCCCAAGTGTTGTTCTTTTCGATCTGCTCAAGTTCTTCATCCATTTCCTTGACCCAGCATTCATCTTTGCATGCCTCTTTTACATTTTGTGGCTCAGTGGAGGAGAGCAAAGCCAAATAGCTTGAGGCTTCTGCAATTGTTCTTCTTGTTTGTATACCTGCCTCTTTCTGCCCCAAAATTTGAGATTCTAGATGATTCTTTTGAACATACCTGGATGGAGTCTTCTCTTCTATCCTTATCTGTTCCTCTGGTGCCTCTTGAGGTTCTTCTTCATCATCAGTCTGATTTGGAGAGTAGTCTTCATCCTCTTCGATATTTTCATAATTTACTTGCCTAGGAATGCATCCTTTTCCATCAACCACTACATCAATGCTATCAACAATTCTTCCAAATCTTTTATTATAACACTTATATTCTTTGTTGTGGGGAGAATAACCAAGGAGAATGCCTTCATCTGCTCTAGGTTCAAGTTTGCCAAGTTTTTCATCATTATTCTTAATATAGCATTTGCTTCCAAAAATTTTGAAATTCTTTACCGAAGGAGTCTCACCATACCAGAGCTCATGAGGAGTTTGAGTGCTATTCACTCGGAAATTTGTTTTGTTGAGAATAACAACCGCAGCAAATGCAACTTCACCCCAGAAGGTTGCGGGAGTTCCAGACTCATCAAGCATAGCACGAGCCATTTGTTGGACTGTTCTGTTCATCCTTTCCACCACTCCATTTTGCTAAGGAGTCCTAGCTGTAGAGAATTCCCTTCTTATTCCATGTTCCTTACAAAAATCAAAAAATTCATTTGAGGTAAGCTCCCCACCTCTGTTGGACCTGAGGCACTTAATTTTGTGATCCTATTTGTTTTCAGCCAAGGCTTTGAAGGATTTTATTTTTTCGAATGCTTCGTCTTTGAGCTTCATAAGTCCTAACCAAACCATCCTGGAGAAGTCGTCAATGAATAATATAAAGTATTCTTCTCCTTGAGGTAACCTTGTCCTAAATGGACCACATACATCTGTATGGACTAGCTCAAGAGGTCTGCTAGTTGATACTTCCTTCTCAGGGAAGTTAGTTCTGGTTTGCTTACCAAACTGACATGATTTGCATATTGTGTTGTCTGGAATTTTGATATCTGGAAGACCACGGACTGCCTGGTATTTGCATGCTTTCATTATTTGTGAAAAGCTTAGATGCCCCAACCTCCGATGCCATAACCGGTGTTCATCATCCTTGCTCAAATAGCATTGTTGTTGTCCTTCTTCAAATATGTATAGATTATTTGGAGTTCTTCTACCTTTGATCACTGTTTTTCCTGTATCAAGATCACGAACACTACATCCATTTGATCGAAATATTACCTCGGTTCCTTGATTGCACATCTGACTGACACTCAGTAGATTATGCTTCAATCCATCAACATACAAAACATTTCCAGCGTTAACCTTTTCTTTCAACTGAGCAGTGCCTCTTCCTTTTATGACTGCAAGGGTATCATTTCCAAAAGAAACTTTCTTTCCCCTTTCTAAAACACTATATGATTCAAGTTTTTCTTTATCACCTGTCATATGCTTCGAACATCCACTGTCGATGTACCATAGATTTTCCTGTCCTTCTACATAAAAGGCTATCCCACATCTTTCTGGTTGCAGTTCCTTCATTCTCCATGTTCTGGCACTTGAGGTTTGTTCCTTCTAAGTTGTCTTCCAAAACTTGCTCCTGCATTCAGAATCTTCATGACCGAAGTTATTACAAATAGAACATTCAATTTCATTTTCAAGGGCAGAAAAGTTGTTATAGGTCCTTTTTGTGATTCCAGTCATACTTCTTTGTTTTTGAGCTTCTCTAGTCATGATTGTCTTATAGGCAACACATTGAGCTGCTTTGTGACCAAAGTTATGTCAAGAGAAACATTGGCCATTGAAGAAACTTCCGCGATTATCAAATCTACCAGCCAAATGATTGTAGTTTCGATTTTCATCCATTCTTGAAGCAAATTGAGAAGTTTTTACTTGTGGCTAGTTGTAGCTTTTGTTCACCCTTAAGATGCGTTTCCCCTGATTTACCTAGTGGTCTTTGTTTATTCTTGATGTAATTCGTCCCTGTTTTACCTAGTGATCTCCATTGGGATTTCGCTCATTGCTCCTTGCTGCATCAAGATAACTCTTTGAGGTGGATGCTTGAGATGCTTCTCCATTATACCCCAGACCTGTCTTGATTAGTGGAGAACGTTGTACATTGATAATCTCATCCAGAGTTTCAGATCCTTTAACAAATTTAAGATTATGAGCCTTTGTTTTCTCAATTTCTTTTCTAAGGCCAACAATTTCACATTCTAACTTCTCAAGAAATTTTTCTTTTTCATCAAGTTGGAATTGCAGAGTATCAATGATCATATTCTTTTCTTCAAAACATGTTTTGAGTCTAGAAATCTCTTCATAAAAACCATCTACATCTATAGCATCCATGTAATCATCATCTTCAAAAGCCATTAAAAGTTTATAATCATTACCTCGTTCATCTTCGTCACTATTTGATAGGCCATCATTGTCTTCATGAGTGTAGTAACTTTTCTTAGTTGCATTCTGTTTCTTGTTCCATCTAACAGGTTCCTTCCCTTTGTCAACCTTATCCTTGTGAGGACATTTGGTAGCATAGTGCCCGACTCTTCCACAAGCAAAGCATTTGAAAGGTAACTTACCTCGGAATCTTCCGGCCCCGCGTTGAAGGTTTTTGACAAAATTTGATTCTTCTTCCTCTTCTGATGCATGTCCTAACTCATAGTAGTCTCCTTTACCTGAAGCCTTGAAAGTTGCTTCTCTCCTATCTGATGGTCCTCCTTTCCTCATTTCATAAGCAGTTAGAATCCCGTGTAGCTGAGACATGGTAAGGTTTCGAAGATTCTCTTTTTCTTCTATTGCAGAAACTTTAGATTCAAACCTAGGGGACAAAGATCTTAGAACTTTTCCAACCACAATAGCCTCTTTTATTTCTTCACCCAAGTTTTTCATACAATTAATAATCTCATATACACGAAGGAAATAGTTAGCCACACTTTCATCATTGTGCATTCTGAGATTTTCATACTGAATCCTGAGGGTTTGAAGTTTTACTCGTTTTACCTGTTCATCTCCTTCATAGCTTAGAACAATCTTGTCCCATATCTCTTTTGTAGATTTAAACTGCATTACCTTGACAAATTCTGATTGAGATAGGCATCCTAATAGAGTATTGACCACCTTTGCATTTGTTTCATATTTCTTCTTCTCAGCCGGATCTGTAGGAGTTGCGGATGAAAGAGTATACCCTGCATCTATGATATCCTAGACTTTTGTACCAAGAGGTTGAAGATAGGCAGTAACTCTTACCTTCCAGTATACGAAGTTTGTCCCATCAAAAATCGGTGGCTTGATTGATGCTTCCCTCTCGTAGTTGCTCATGATGAAAGATCTTCCTTCAAGCGATCAAGCTTCTTCTGAAGGACCTGCTCTGATACCAATTGTTGGAAATAATACTGAGAGGGGGGGTGAATCAGTATTATCAAGTAAAATATTCCTTTTTCAAAATCAAATGATATACGCTACTTCAGTTAATTAAACCCGCATATACAATGCAAAGTTTTAATTTACTTTATCTTTCTGACGTTGATTGTTAATCTTTGTTTGAGAATCAAATAACCAGTAACCAGAAATAGTAAAGCAGAGTGAAAAGACAATCACACACAAGAACACAAGATATAAGGTGGGAACCCAATGTGGGTGAAAACCACCTACTACAATTCGTCTCTATCTTCTCTTTAATTAGAAACTTCTTTTTACAATTGTACTGGTGTAGTCCTTTACCAGTACGCAGGCTGCAACCTGTAGAGAGCTACAACCCTCTCTCGTTTTCCAGCTTCTCCTGGAAGGGAGCTACAACCCCCTTAGCTCTTGCATTAGCCAAGATACTAGTACGTAGGTGCTAGCCTACAGAAGGCTACAACCTTCTCTTTCTTTCAAGGACCACGTTTCATCAACTTTCAGACTGGATCCAGAAATAACATCAAGAATTTCTGCATCAACTGATCACCTTTTCACCAATCAAAACTGAATCAAAATAAACACTTCTTTGACGACTGTACCTAGATCACTGTAACAGTAACCACACACCAAATCTGAACCCAGAACACTGCAATAATAAACAGAAGCAGCTAGATCTCAACTCAAAAGATATGCATTGCTTTAATAACCTGAAACCTGTGTACATACGCTTCTTTTGTTGGAACAACCTGCGTATACGCACCTTCGCTTCACTGAACCGGCGTGTATATGCGCCTTCGCTTCACTGAACCTGCGTATAGATCTATAAAGGATAATTCGCTCTTTCAGATATTCAAACACTAATTAACCCAGATTATCAGACTTATAGATCAAGCAAGCGCCACATATAGCATACAAAGATACTATCATTCAAGATTAAAGATTATGACCCATCAATAGAACTTATCCTTCTCTTTGCGCTAAGGTTCCTCCTTCATTCAGATCCAGATCTACACCATAACCCAAATACCAATATTCCAGATCTAGCACTTTATCAGATATTCAATAATAATTCAGATGATCTTTTGCCACATGATCTCCTTCCTCTTTTATAGTTTTAGGCCTTCCACAATACCATGGTCCAAAACCAGAATAAACCAATACCACGGACCCAATACTTGGGATCAACACTTTTGACGAGGTACCATGGTCCAAAACCATAGGTTCAAATACCAAGGACTAACTACCATGGACCAAAGGTAAGTTCTCCAACATATATGCGCTTTTCCTTGCATGAAAGTGCGTGTATATGCATACGCACCTTTGAAACATCTAACCCGCGTGTATACACATCTTCATCTAGATGAACCTGCGTATATGCCTTTTCCTTAATTCTAAAAGCCTGAACTGAGATCTGTTATCAAAGAGAGTTTCCATCAAGGACAACACCTGTGCCATAGCTCCAAACCTGTGCCATAATGCCAACAGTATTGCTAAGTTTTTAGGATGAAAATGATCAGTTGGTTTCCTGGGAAGCATATGAGAAAATGTTGTCAAGTGTACAAAGTCAAATGAATAGGTTTCCTGAAGCAGTTGAAGCTCTAAGAGGTCAAACTATTGTAAATTATCTTCATCCTGACTTTTAGCTTCTGTGGTTCGTGAAACTTTGTTCCAAGCCAAGCCAAATTACTCCAAAAAAATCCTGCTTACAAATGGCTTATGAAGATTTTATTTCCTATTAATTTCTAGATGAAGAAATATAGAAAAAATGTGAAAAAATTGTCACACCTCTAGAAGTACAGGTCATGGTAGGAGTTGATATCTAATTAGCCCAATCAATGAAGTATTTTTATTTAATTTTGTAAATTTCAAGAATCATCATTTTTCTCTTTATGAGAAAGTTTTGTATTTTAAAGTTTTATTAAGATAGCTTTAGTTAGAAGTAGTTAAGATAGTTAAGAAATTTTAATAGTTACTTTTGTAATTGATTTTCATGTAATATTTAAAGACATGGGAACCACAGACAAGGGGTTCGAAGTTTTGAAATTTTGATCACTTGTGTAATGATTATGCTTCCTTGGAGAAAATAAAATCACCATATTGATTCCAGCACATTGGTGTATTGCACTATGTGTTACTTTTCTTATATGATCTCCATTTTTTTTTTGAAACACGTGTATGATGGTAGTAGGTTCATTTAAATGAGTTATATACTTATTCGTGTATCTTTAAGAGTTACGAAAAATACCTTTAAGATTTTTCAAAGAAACCTTAATAGGCTCTCCACTATTTCTGCATCTTTATTCTCTATTTAAATTATCCATAAGGTTATAACTCTAGATTATTTAAAGCCCAAGTTATAAAGATTAACTCCTCTAAAATTCTTCTTTTCATCAATATATCTTAAATTGTTTGAAAATTGTATTCATGTGTAGAAATATTCTAAACCCAAGGTGGTTTCATGAAATTACATGTAGAGGAAGGAAAAAAATCCCAAAACTCATTGCATGTTACCTTCCTTGAAAGCTTCAAAACTCCTAGTAGATTCTAACAAAAAAATGTAATGTATGGGCAGATAAGCCTAAGTGAAGGCTCTGACTCACCTTTCTTATCTAGCCCGTCATCATCAGACCTACAGATATGGGAAAATCATCTGCAAAATGTAGAGGCGCTTTTGGGTAGTACAAGGGTGTCTGTAGCATGGAAAAGTGGAACTGTTTCGGTCTTAAAGGACTCCTCGAACAATATCCTCAGAGCTATTGAGACTCTCAGTGAAGGATTCCCACCATCGGTTTCCACCTGCAATACTCACCCCTCAGGGTTTTTTATGGCATCTCAAGGAAGGATTCAGAGCCGGAAGACATAAGGGCTTTTGACTCAGATGATAACCCATAGGCAGAAGGACCTCAGCAAATCTCAAGCCCACACTCTGGCCCTAGGGTGGGAAAGAGGTCACAATCATTGAAGATGTAGGAACGCAAAAAGCTACTGGTTTTTGGGACAGGCATAGTTAGGGAGCAAGCAACGCTGACGGAACGCACAGTGCTAGTGGGCAGGGTCTGTGGTAGAAACTAAACCCTAGGGTTTTTAAAAAAATGGACTGTAGAGGTATTCGGGAACGTAATGTAGCAACTCCCAGTAGTCATTACCATGTCTCAGGGCTAGTTTGCACTCATTTTTCCTTGTTGGAGTTGGTGGATTGGGTGTTGACACGATATTGGCACATTGAGATGACTCTTGTCCTGCTTAAACATTGGACGCCTCTTTTTCATCTGGAAAAGGAAAATTTTTGGGCTAGGTCGATATGGGTATGTATTCTTGGACTCCCACTTCAGTTATCAGTGGAGGATATTTTTAGGTGTATTGGGGACGATTTGGGAGTATACCTTGATCATGATAGAACGTACCAGGACTTTGGCTGCCTGGCAATGGCCAAAATTCTTGTGCACTTGGATACCCAGGAAGGTTTAGTTGAGAGCTACCACTTTCAAATGGGTGAGATCATCAGATGGAAGATATTGGACTATGAGGGTATCTCGTTCAAGTGTAGGCGTTGTCATGAGGTTGGCCATCTGTACAAAGATTTCCCACTGATTATTGGTAATTAGCAAGTCCCCCGAGATCCTTTGTTTCGGCGGGCACCCAAATGGTGGAGATGGAGGTTTCCTCGGCGATGACCCTTCCTGATGTTCGAGTGCCAGAATAGGGTGTTTATGGGGGGGTTCTCTCATAGATAGATTCTGGGACCTTTGCGGCACCTATCACCAGAACACGCTCCAGCGAATCTACTTCGTTATTGGGTACAATTCCTCCCTCTCCTCTGTTTTCAAATGATTGTTAGTTTTCTGTTGCATCTTCTTCTGTGTGTTTTTTGAGTCCGAGACTTGGGGTCGGTAAATTGTGTCCCATAATCTGTCCTGTGGCATCTGCTCCTACTCCATCCCTTTGTACCCCCTAGGCCATTTTTCAGGATGTCCCTTCTCTGGATTCCAGGGATAGTCCTGCCTCTTATGGTGCTCACTGCTACAACCTGTGATCTTTACCCTCTTCCTTGTCCCCTTCTTTTGGCCTAGATGTGGACCCTCCCCCATCCTACCCTTCGAAGCCCCTCAGGGGAAGACAATCCCACTTATCAAAATCCATTAGGAGGGTTGGCATTGAAGTGGCTTCAGGCATCCAGACTCCCATTGATCGGGTCCTTAGAGCAAAGGGAAACCCTACAAAGGTTATCCCATGAAGTGCCTCTCTTTCAATTACAGGGGTCTAGCCAGCCCAGATAAAAAATTGGCGCTAAAAATATTGTGCAAGTCGGAGAGATTGGATGTAATTTTTCTACAAGAGACTCTGGGAGATGGGAACTCCATTAATAAGGTTCTCAAGAATTTTCTCCTAGATTGGGAATTCTACTTTCTAGATGTGAGAGGGAGATCAGGTGGTTGTGCACTAGGGTATAACAATCAATCGATAAGATTGGAAAACTCTTGGGGTGGAGAGGGTTTCCTAGGGGTGGATATCTCCTCGTCTAACATCAACATCCCCTTAAGGATCATTAACATCTATGGGCCTTGCCATAATAGAGAGATTTTTTGGGAAAGACTTTTGGAAGCTGATTTCATGCAATCTGAGAATTTGATTATTGGAGGAGATCTAAACTTCTCACTTGGGCTCGCAGAATCTTGGGGCAACAGGGCCCAGATGGATAGCTTAACTAGGTTCTTTGAAGGGATGATGGATGATCATGACCTTCTAAACATTGATACGGCAAGACTCATGCTGACTTGGAGGAATCACAGGACAGGGGTGGATGCTTTGGCTAGAAGGCTAGATCGTTTCCTCATCAGAGCTCCCCTGTTAGCCTGATTGGACCGCATTCGACAATGGGTGGGATCGGGGGGTTATTCTGACCATTCCCCGATATTCTTGGAGATTGGGGAATCCAACCATAAACCCCATTTGCCTTTCAAGTTCAATGCGACATGGCTTGCTAAAGTCGAATTCCATGATATTGTCAAAGAAAATTGGAATCACTTTAGCCCAAATATTCATCCCTCTCCAGTCGTTGTTATTGCTAATAACCTAGCTCGATTAAAGTCGAAAACCATAAGTTGGGCTAGGATCAAATAGCAAAAATATGAGGTTGATTTAAAAAGAATTGAAGGTGTTGGGTCCCTATAATACTAGTGATTACTCCATTACTATTGTAGTTATACCCCTTATTTATATTGTTGTTCCCCTATTACCCCCATATTGTTATTTCTGTGCCCCATAGAATCCCTCTATTGTTATTTTTGTGGCTTTATATTATTATTGTTAGGTCAGCTGGATTATATTGTGACTCCTTAGATTCCTATATATAGAAAGGAGGTTTTATCATTTGTATCATCCAAGAATTGTTCCTTTATGTAATGTAAAGGAGGTTGTGCCCTTGAAGAGGCTAAATTCTAAGGCGTTGATCTATCTTTTCTATCTTTTCTTGAGCTGGTTTCATAACATTTGGTGTCAGAGCTTTGGATTCTAGGGTTTCGCTGCTTCAAACAGGTCATCGTGGCATTTTCGCTATAACTTTTTTTTCTGTGACGTTTCAGAAGTTGCAAACAAAACCCATTTGATAAGAAATCGCGCTGAACCTTGGGTCCGAATTTCAGATATTTTTGCGCGATATTTGCGGAGATATGATCTAAGGAAGTTGGTCTTTTTGCAGACTCTTGAATTACATTCAAAACAGGTGACCTGGGGAAAATCGTCATAACTTTCTCTCTGGGGATCGGATTGAAATTTCGTAAGAAGGTACAAAAAGAGAACGGACTATAGTTTCTTGTGTGTGTGTGTATGTTTCAGATTCAAAGGTTGAAACATTGACTCGTGGCACGTCGTACAAGTTCGCTCTACTGAACCAGTCTAAAAGCAAGTCACTGTGGGAGATTTCACATAACTCTTCCTTGGAGAATCCAATTTGGCTCAGACTTGTGGCATTGGAAAGAGGACGTAGAAGGCTACTACAGGTAGAAATTTCAGAACTGGATGATCCGAAATTACAGAGATACATCAGATTCAATATCAGGCTTCTATAAAGTGAAAAAATGTGTGTAGTTTTTTTTTTAATTTTTGTGTAAGCTTGGTTTAACGGAATTCAAAGGGCATAGTAAACATTATTATCGGTAACTGATGCCTCGAGGAAAGAAAATGCAAACACCTAGTAAGGAACCTGAAAGCTCTAGCATGACTCATGAAGAAGAGGAAGAAATGCTACATGATATATCAAAATTACAAGAACAAGTGCAACAAATGTCATGCTCACAAAAGCTAACAGAAGCTAAGATAAGTGGCGTGGAATCTAAGATAAAGGGCATGGAAGCTAAGATGGATGATTCAAAGACAGATTTGAAGAGAGACATGGCATATTTGAAGATAGATTTGAAGACAGACATGGAAGAATTGAAGAAGTTGCTACAAGAAAGGGTCACTAATGGTGAAAAGGTAGTAAAGGAAACTCATGATGAGAACAAAAGAAATGTTAATCATGATTCCATAGACGCTAATGTTGGATCGAAGAATCACCATATTCCAAAAATCGATATGAGGAAGTTTGATGGCAAGGATCCCGCAACATGGATATTACAGATGGAGCAATTCTTCGATCTCAATAATGTGCAAAACGCACAAAAGGTACGTATGGCAACTGTATATTTGGAACCAAATCAGTTTGTATGGTATCAATGGCTTTGCTCTCGTAAACAATTTATCACTTGGGCAATTTTACGGAAGAATTGATAGCACATTATGAAGATACAAAAAGCAACACTTTTTTTAGCCAATTGATAAGTCTCAAACAAAAGGGTTCAGTAATGGAGCACATTGAGGAGTTCCAAAAATTGAACATAAGGGTAAAAGATATTCCAAGGAGCATAGGATTGATGTGTTCATAGGGTCTTTAAAGGATAATATCCAACATGATGTTCGCCTTTGGGAACCTGATTCATTAGAGAAGGCATTCAGGTTAGCAAGAAAAATGGAAAGCAAAATTATGGCAACCAGGAAGCATACCACTCACAACTATAAAGACGGAAGTGTTGTTGCCCCTAGTCTTCCACAACCTATAAGGTTGACACCACAACAATTGGAAGAAAAAAGAGCAAAAGGGCTTTGTTACAGTTGTGATAGCAAATACACTAAAGGTCATAAGTGTGCTGAGAAGAAATTATTCTACATAGATTGTGAAGAGGAAGAAGAAAAGGAGCAAGAAAGGTCAAAAGAAGAAGATATACTCCAGGAACAAAGCCTAGATGAAGAAAAAATAAATCCGACCATATCTTGTAATGCATTGGCGGGAATTACCACTCCTCAAACCATCAAGATAGAAGGACAAATCAAGAAGAAAAAGGTAATAGTGTTGATTGATTCAGGAAGCACCCACAATTTTATTCATTGTAGGGTAGCAAAAGAATTGAATTGCTTCCTATATCCAGCACCAGAGTGTCAAGTGATGATTGCAAATGGAGGAACAATAAATTGCTCTGGAAAGTGCCATAATATCAAGCTATCCATGGGAGAATATGTATTGACTAGCCCAATGCTTTCCATTCCAATGGGAGGTGCTGATGTTGTACTAGGAGTCCAATGGCTACAATCCTTGGGTACAATAGCTTTTAATTTTCAAGAACTTTTCATCAAATTTTCTACGGAAGGAAAGGAAGTTGAATTAAGGGGTATTGCAGGGAAACCAGGAAAGATAATCAGCTCTAATGGTATGACAAAGCTTCTAAAAAAGGAGCAAAGAGGTGTAATTGCACAATTATGTTCGCTAGATGTTTCCACATTGGAATCATCTATTTCTCCAGATCTCCAAAAAGTCCTGGACAATCATTCCAAGGTATTTGAGACTCCCAAAGGTCTCCCACCTATGCGTGATCATGATCATGCTATTCATCTGATTCCAGGAAGTGTTCCTCCAAACATCAGGCCGTACAGATATCCCTATGTCCAAAAAAGTGAAATTGAACGTATGGTTGCAGAAATGCTAGAGGCTGGTATAATTCAACCGAGTCAAAGTTCTTTCTCAGCTCCAGTAGTATTGGTGCACAAGAAGGATGGATCATGGCGCATGTGTCCGGATTATAGGGAGCTCAACAAGCTCACTATTAAAGATAAGTTCCCCATTCCTGTTATTGATGAATTACTGGATGAATTGCATGGATCAATTTACTTCACCAAGTTGGATCTTCGTTCAGGATATCATCAAATCAGAATGAAGATTGAAGACATTCCAAAAATGGCATTTAGAACTCATGAGGGTCATTATGAATTTTTGGTCATGCCTTTTGGCCTTACCAATGCACCTTCAACATTTCAAGGTTTGATGAATTCAATTTTCAAACCATTCCTTAGAAAATTTGTGTTAGTATTTTTTGATGATATACTAATCTACAGCAAGTCTTGGAAGGATCATGTTGAACATGTTGACAGGGTGCTACAACTATTGGAGGAGAAACAATTATATGCAAAAAGATCCAAATGTTTCTTTGGAGTCCAGGAGGTGGAATATTTGGGTCATATTGTATCTCATGAAGGAGTTAAGGTAGACCCTAGCAAAATTAAAGCCATTAAGGAATGGAAAATCCCCACATCCATAAAGCATCTGCGAGGATTTCTTGGGTTGACAGGGTATTATCGCAAGTTTGTTAAGAATTATGGGAGAATAGCAGCACCTCTAACAACATTATTGAAGAAAGATTCATTTTCATGGACTCCGGAAGCAACAAAGGCCTTTGAACATCTTAAAGAGGCAATGTGCCAAGCACCGGTCTTAGCTACACCGGACTTCACAAAAACCTTTATTGTGGAATGTGATGCTTCAGGAAATGGAATTGGTGCTGTTCTAATGCAAGATGAAAGACCCATTGCTTTTGAAAGTCGTCCAATCAAGGGAAAGTTTTTAAGCAAAGCTATTTATGAGAAGGAAATGTTGGCAATACTCCATGCACTTAAGAAATGGCGACCCTACCTAATGGGAAGACACTTCAAGGTAAAAACGGATCATGATAGCCTTAAATACTTTTTAGAACAAAGATTATCCTCTGAAGAGCAACAAAAGTGGGTCACAAAGATGTTGGGTTATGACTTTGAAATCATCTACAAAAAAGGGAAGCAAAATGTGGTGGCAGATGCACTCTCAAGAAAGGATGAGGATGTGGAAGCATTGTTGTGTGCCATTTCTATTATCCAACCAGATTGGATAAATGAAGCAAGGGAGGAATGGAAGAATGACGAAGAAGTGTGGGCACTTATTCGAAAGCTACAAAAGAGTCTTACCAAGTAATACTTCTGATACATTTAGCTAGAAAAATGATTCGTTATGGTACAAAGATCGCTTATACCTCTGTAAGAATTCCCAGCTAAAACAAAAGATTCTTATGGAATTGCACACTTCTCCCTTAGGAGGGCACTCAGGATTTTTAAAAACTTACCACAGGGTTAAGAAGGAATTTTTTTGGGATGGCCTTAAATCAGATATTCAAAAGTTTGTGGCGGAATGTTTGGTTTGCCAGCAAAATAAAGTTGAAACAATTAAGACACCGGGTCTATTACAACCTTTATCCATTCCAAGCCAATGTTGGGAGGAGGTTTCAATGGATTTTATCACAGGTTTACCAAGTCTGAGGGAAAGAGTGTCATCATGGTGGTAGTTGACAGACTTACCAAGTATGCACACTTTTGTGCATTATCACATCCATTTAAAGCCAGTACAGTTTCTACTGCATTTATGGAAATAGTTCAAAAGCTACATGGAAACCCAAAGATTATTGTAAGTGACAGAGATCCCATTTTCACTGGAAATTTTTGGACAAAATTATTTTCCTGTCTTGGTACTCAGTTAGCTCATAGCTCATCTTATCATCCTAAATCTGATGGGCAAACTGAGATAGTAAACAAGTGTTTGGAAGGATATATTCGTTGCTTTGTATCTGATAAACAGACACAATGGGTCAAATGGTTGCCTCTGGCTGAATGGTGGTGTTAGAGACGGTCTAGTAGCCCTCCACCAGAGATCAAAGCTCTTTGCATTTCATGATTAGGTGTCCCATCAGTGTGATCATGTTGCATTCCGTTAGGCATGCCATAATCCTGATGGAGGGAGTTTGTGTCTTTTATTCCCCTCTTGTTTGGCATTGCTGGTTCAGGTTTGTTTAAGTTAATAAAATCTTCAAAGGGTCATTCATCTTGCTTTAAGTTTCTAGGTCTTAGGTCTAGGGTTGAGTCAATTTTTGTCTTGAGAGGTCATAAAGGACTAGCAGGCCAGAGGGATGTCCTTCACTAAACATTATTTCAATAATTCTCACTATTGTACAGCTAAATTTTCACCTTGTTTTCAAAACTCTGTTTTTGAAAAACAAAGGTCATTATCTCGTTTTTTGTAAAAATTCTCAAAATTTCAAATTCTCCAAATGTCGAAGTGCAGCCTTGGTCTCCTTTGCCAAAGCATCTTAGAAGCTATCCCTGCAAAAATTTTCATAAGAAATCATCATTTCAACCAATTTTTCAAAGAAAAGAAACCAAAAGTCAGAGCTAATTAATTCAAAGAAAGTGTCAACACTCAAACATTATAAAGTGGGTTTTGGGAAAATAAAAATCTAAAGGAAGCCTATAAAAGCACATCACTCTTCATTAGCAACTCATTTGCCTCTCACAAGCTAAGTGAATCCTTGCAAAGGCGATTTCAAGAGTTTTTGAGCAAATTGGGTAGTTTCAGAGGCGCGCTACGCATCAGGGAGGGCACACTACGCGTCAGGGGCGCGCTATGCATCAGGTTGCTTTTCTCAGTGTTATTTTGCACGTGCGCTACGCGTCAGAGGGGTGCTACGCGTTGGGCGAGGGGCGCTACGCGTTGGGTTTTTCGCTCAACAAACTGTCAGCAAGCTATCAAATCGACTTTTCTCTCAAGCAAATTACAGGTAGGCCTCTCCTCCATGGCTAAATTTGGTTTTGCAAGTTGAATGAGAAATTAATATGTTTAAATGCCATAAAAATGAGAAGTCAAAACCCTACTTTGATGTGGAAGATTTAAAGCCTTTATGGTGCTAGGGTTTCAAATTTCTTTTGCAGTCCAAGGTTGCCCATTTGTAATCCCTCTTTTCCCTTATTTCCATCAACATTCTCCTTCAAAGTTTCCCATAAAATTTCATACTCTAAAATCCCTAAAACTTACTACATTCCCAAACCCCATTTCCACCTTAAAGTCCCACAATATTATAATTTCCCATGTTGCTTTCCCTAAATTCCTTATTTTTGTTTATTGTCCCTAATTCCCTCATGTTCCCCTTTCCCTAACAATCCCCTTGTATTTATGTCCCCTTGGTGACAGCATTTGAAAAAGTCAAACAACAGTTAATTGGGTGCAAAGTCAGCATTACATTTCAACTATCTTGCCTTCAAAACCATGTCAGAAACCGAATCAGATTATCAGCAGAGTTATGACAGTGATTCAACACCAGAGGTAGAAGTGCCAAGGAGGCATCACAAGGGTGGTAAGGGTGGTCGGCATGTCAGGGAGGAGCCCACTTCTCTGGCTCATTTGCAAGCTTTTCCACTTGCAATGACATGTTTTCAGTATCAATCATGCCTTGGATATTGTGAGCGAATCTCACAAATTCAACATCACAGAGAACTAGTCCGCTTGTTTGTCTTACATTTTTACAATGGTCATGTGAACCTTGCAGGAGTGGATTTCACTCTATCACCTGAAATTGTTGCTCAAGCCACCGGGATACCAAATGTTGGGGAGGAGTGGACCAAGCACAAGCAGCTAGACAGATTTTATTATCAACCATACATCAAACCCGGATTCATGAGACACCTAACTTCTGTTTTTCCTTTCAGATTCTTAAGGGATGAGTATGCACCCTTGATGAGGCTCATTATGCGCTATTTCACTTGTGAGGGCAGATTTTCACGTTTATATTCGTACCATATCCGTTTGTTGATGCATTTCACCCGGGTACAAATGATGAACATTCCATTTTTCATGTGCCGAAATATAGAGAAGATGGTGCCTGTAGTGCAAAGGAAGAACCCCGCACAGCAACACAAAAGTATATATCATTATGCACTCATCGAGATCATAGTGATGCATCAGTTGGCACAGCAGGGTATTGCTTGGGAGGATTTAATTTCTCGCGACTTCTTCATGGTGCCACAGCCACCGCCTGAGATTCTCCATGATGAGGGGGGGCCTTCACAGCAGTTTCACATTCCAGAGCCCGAGCATGTTAGCACTCCAACATGTGTTACATACCAGAGAGGCCACAGGGCCTTATTTGCATCTGCACGGCAAGTATTATCTCCACACCAGGTGGAAGGGGTCTCGCCTTCTTCATCAGCACAACGAGTGTTATCTCCACATCAGGTGGAAGGGGCCTCGCTTTCGACAGCAGCACAGGTACAAGAGAAAGGCAAGCAGCCCATGATTTATGAGGGGCCATCAGGTGATCCGGACATAGATATTGTTGACCTTGACATCAGTTCTCCTAGCTCGGAGCCAAAGGAGATCATTCAGCAACTAAAGGTTGAAAATCACTTGTTGCAGCAAAAGTTGGAAATGGAAAATTGGACAATCACATACTTAGAGCAGCGCTGTTATAGAAATTTTTGTGCCTTACAGCTTTGAGCATGAAATGTCCATAATCCAAGGGATCCAAAGTCCCTAAAGATGTTGTTACAGCTCCTAAAGGAATAAGGTCAACCAATGACAACTTCTCCCAGAAGTTCTCCACCAAAAACCACTCAGAACTAGTCAAATCAGGATCAATTCAGAAGCTCCACTAGCTGCCTGCGTTGCAAAGCACCCAAATACACTGGCTAGGTGCGTTGAAATGCACTTGAATGCACTACCCAAGTGCGTTGAGCAGTAAATGACAAGTGGCAGAGTCATTTAACGAGGTGGAAAGACCATGGAAGCTTCCAGAATCTTCTCCAATGACACTTACCTCACTAAATTCGACCAAGTGATGAGTAAGAGGCTCTCAGTCTCAAAGTGGAAGCAAGAACTGACAGAGAGAAGCCACAAGTCAAAACATAAGCTGACTCATCCTCTCTGCTTACATCTATATATGGATCCCTCATCCCAGAGATCCAGAGGCTGGAATTTTGTACTTTGCAGAGAATTGCTGTTGGTTTGAGATTGAGATTAGTACATTGGGTGATTTATGCTTTGTTGGAGGAGAGGAAGGGATTCCTTTGCTGGGAGGTAGATGCTGGATCGGGACTCACTTGGTTGTATCTCCTCTTGGACTTTCTTATCATATCAATAAAATTATTTGAGTTTCTCCTACATGCTGTGTATCAATGATGTTTTGTTATATTTGCATGTTTAGCTTAATCTGATCTTGAGCTTTTTATGAATGTATATCTATATCTTCGTGTGGTTTCTCTCTCTTGTGATATTGCAGGAATTCAGTGAAGCTGGGCCAGTAAGGGAGCAGGGAGCTGGGAGCTATTGAAGAGAGGAGCGATTGGATCAACAAACTAGCGAAAGACACAGGTTAGTTACATCCTCTCTCCTCATTTACATTTCATAAAGAAGAATACTCAAGTAGTTTTCCTTGTTTGTTGCTAAGGCACTATCACACCTTAGAGTGGGATAGGGGCGTTCTGAATAGATACTTTTCCCAACAACAAATTGGCGACTCCGCTGGGGATCGTATCTAGTTAGTTTATTTGTGTTTCTATTGTTGTTCTTCTCATAAACTTAGGAGTGGCGAATCGAACTGCATTTGCCATTTACAAATGCAAAGTAGAGATCTACCACTCTAGTCCACTCACTGGGCCTGTTTATGATCTGAACAAGCTAACCCACAAATGCTCTAACTGCCCTTTGTGATAGCTCTTAGTCCTCCTTTAAATCATCCTTCTAATTGTACCTTATTGATAGCTTTTATCCGGCCAAAAACCTTAGATCAAACTGCAAACCGTGACCCAGAACCCAGAGACAATTCTCGTTTCTGCTTCAGCGCAGGATCTGTGAAGAGACTCTGCATTTCAACGCAGGTCCCAAGAGGGCTACCTGCGCTGCAATTCAGTTTCTCTGTGCAACAGGTGCGCTGATCAGCCTTTGCCCTGTGCAGCTGTGGTTCTTTGCATCCTTTTGTTCAGTTTTATCTCTGATTTTTGCAGCCTGTTATCAGTGTGTGTGCCTATCTGAAAACCCCTTTTCTTTGCCTTAATTCCACCTCAGTTGTATAAAAGAAATTGTATTTGTCTTTGTGTATTTGTTACATCATTTGCAGTTTCCCATTACAAAAGTAAACTAGTCATACTGTTGCCCTTAGATCTAGACCTGTCGTAAGTGTCGTTTTTATCTTAGGAGTAAGTTTGTTTGCTGTTGACAGTTGATTGCGCTTTTACTTTTGTCTTTTGGTTTGAATTTGTGAATTTCTAGTGTCGAAACAAGTGTTTACTTCAAAATCATAAAGTTTCGTAATCGTCTTTTTGATTTCAAAAAGAAACTTGTTTGTGTTTTCACTTGAAATCGAATTCAAATTTGTACAACAGCTTTCTTTTTAGGCATCAATATTAAGAAAGTGAAAACAAATACATGCATTTGTGCATTTGCATATTGATAGTTTGTATGGTTTGATTTAGGAAAAGTGCATCTACAGTGTGCTCTATGCTCTTTGAGAAAAGATTGTGTCTTTCTTTTCCCCTTGTAGCTAGGATTTTCATTGTTGAAAAAGAGATAAAAGCTTGCTTATCATCTTTAGACTGCATTTAGGGATTGTATCTACATCTCGTGGTGATCCAAAAAGGAAAACTTCTAAGAAAGATCAACCTAAAATAAATTGAATGAACTTAACAACGCATTGGAACTTAACGCACAACATAGAGGTCTAGGCTAGAGACGTGTTTCGGCGTCGTAAAACCTGGTTATTGTCGGCCTCACTGATGGTTGGGTGATTCCTCCTGAGAGACGATAAGTGCCAGTACGGATTGTGCTCCCACGTACCGTCGATTATATATTGGGAGACCCCTATAGGCATAAAACCTTTATCCATAGGAAGCCGTGTCAGTCGCCCTACTGATCGCAATGCACTGAACACAACATTCGGGAAGATTGACCGCCCGTACCCTAAAAAGTATTCTGCGGTTTTGTGATTGGTTTAGCACACCCTCTACCTAGATCTCCAGAGCAGTCCCTTTCGTTCCTTTTCAGACTCCTTAACGGAAAAGGTCCATTTGAGCACTTGTCACTTCAGGCTCATTAAAAATCGAAGGAGACTAGAGTCATCTTTTGATTTTTCTCAACTCTTTAAAATTGAAAAAGCAAGTTGTGTCCAAGAGTCGTTAAAATTTATTTTAAATGGAATATTCATACCCTTTTTCCTGCGTTGATCTTTAGGTTGAGAAAATGGAGCCTACCAACCAAGGAATTCCCCTTGGTGGAAATCCTAGTCCCTTCTCCTCTTGGGGAGATGTTGGTGCGCCCCATATGGCCACATTTTCGCTTCCAGGACTGACAATTGGCTTGTCGGTCTGGCTCTTCTCAACCAATGTCGTTCAGAACACCATTATTCCTGAACAGTCGAATCAACAGTTAGACCAGTCCAGAGTTACCCACCAGCCTTCTACTTCCTCTAATTCTTCCTCTCCTCCTTCCTCTTCGCTTGATGGGGCTAACAAAGCCAAAAGTCAAGTTCCTAAGGAGAAGAAGGAAAAGAAGGAGAAAGAGAAGAAGAAGAAGGAGCCAAAAACGTGTGGGGGCAAACGAGTGTCATCTAACGAAAATCCACACACTGCACTGACCAGGCCTAAATCGCCATGTGTTATTTGCAAGGGAGACCACTTTCACAGAGATTGTCCCTGCATCCCTCGGATACTAAGGGACTGGTCTCCCCGTTTGCACAATCCGGTGGCATCAACCTCTGATAGCCATGTTGAATGCACACCGTCAACTAGCGAAAGTGAAGTCCCAGGACAAAAAGGGAGAGCTAGATCTCCTTGTAAACTGTGCGAAGGCAATCACGCCATCCACCGTTGTCCCTTCTTAGACGAAGCTAAAAGAGTTTTGGATGATCGTCCAGTTTCACCATTATGACTTCCTCCTGGATATAAAAAACTCTTGCCGAGTCCTTCGTTAGTTGAAAATCCAGCTGGCCCGCTCAAGTGGTCAGCTGAAGCGCCGGTCATTGAAGATGAACCAGCTGAATCCATACCCGACGAAAGTCAAAAGGTCGAGGCGGCAGTTGACCCGGTCTTGCATTCAGAGGATTTATCTTCGAATGACACAGTCACTGAAGAGAACAAGGATGACACCATCCAAATTCTCTTCATCAACACAGACTCTGACGAACACGGGGGAAACCTACCCATTCCTTTATCGCAGGAAGGAAGTTCGTCAGAGCCGTACCCGGCCGTCTATTCGGTCCCACCACCAAGTAACCTAGTTGTCTCCTTCGACTGGAATCAACTAGGCAGACCCCGTTTACCAGCAAGCATACCATTCAGAATTATCGTCCAAATATATAGAATGGTCATGGCTGGTACCATCATAGATGAGGGGGCTTCTGTGAGTATCCTTTCCTCTAATGCTTGGAAAGCGCTTGGTTCGCCATCGCTTTTGCCTGAAATGAGAAATCTGACAGGCTTCGATAAAGGAACCAGTTGACCTTTAGGGATCCTCCCCAATGTGCCCATAACATTGAAAGGGAAGACCGTTCAAATGAACGTGATGGTCGTTCAAGGACCCTTGGATTATAACCTACTCCTTGGACGAGACTATATTTATTGCATGGGAGCCATCGTCTCCTCACTCTTTAGAGTAATGTGTTTTCCGCACGGAGGAAGAGTGGTCAAGCTCGTGGACCAGCTTTCATTTCCCGGATCACGCATCGCAAATAGTCATATACCATCCCTAAATGGTCTCTTCACGCAAGAAATGTCTCAACCCACGGTCCGTCCTCTCGATGAGTGCGAGTAATTCGGAGGGATATGACTCGAACCCAGGGGGCATGCGTCCTGGTCTGCTTCGGTAGGAAAACTTTGGGTATAGGGTAGGTTTCCGCGGGAGAATATGACTAGTCCGTACCCCATCCGTGATTGGAAGAGGGGTTGTTCTAGAATAAGATTCTTTTGTCAAAGTTATGTGTTTGGCGCTCGTTGTCACTCACCTTTGTCTATATTGGTAGACATCGCCGAAGAAGTGTTTTGTTTGAAAGATTAATAGAACAATCTTTGATAACCTAAAAGAGGTAGGCCTCTCCCGGTTAAACAAATGTTTTTCCTGCAAATTGAGGGGTAACCTTGAAACTCTATTTTATACCTGGGGGCATGCAAACCTTTTTGAATGCAAGCAAGGGGCGGCTATTTATTTTTTAAATTTTTAGGTCCTCCCTTTAAACCCGTAGGTCTAACCCTTTAAACTCATAGGATTAGTCGTTTCCGAACTTGCATAACGAGAGGATGCGGGGCATAGCTTTGTAAGGCACAATCTCCATAAAAAATGGCATCTTACATGAGACATTCTTATCATATGACTGGATAATCGAGCAGTTTTAGCGCATAGTTCATGCTCGTTAAAAAATAAACATAAAATCGAGCAAATGTTTCAACCCGTGTTTAAGCTCGTTAAAAAATGAAATATCCTCCGGTAAATAACCACCGTGAATGTAACACTATCAGCAATTAAAGCCTTGGTCGTGTTTGCACCGTCACCTCCACTTTTCCATTGGCCGATCCTTCACCTCCATTTGATTGTTTACCCATTTTGAGGAACAGCTGCGAAGAGTGATTTCACTAGCCATCCTTGTGACACTGCCGTGATTGGAAAATTCCAACCCTTACCTGGAATCAGCTGCTACCCATTTTATCACTCGTTCCTCAAAAGACGAGTCTTCTTTAAGCTCTTTTCATCTGACTCGTAAAATATGAAAAGATTGCCGAGTTTTGGCCTTCCAGCTCGTTAAAGAGACCGGAAGTGCTATCCCTCCTCTAGATTTTAATCTTTTTGGACCTGAGGGATTATTGCACAAAAATATCGAGCGCTTGTTTTGTTCGGCTCGTTAAAACTATCGAAAATTCATCCCTTCTGTATTGTTTTATACTTTTTCGGACTTAAGGGATTAGATGACGAAAAAGGAACTCTGGAGTTAACTTTACGTACCTTTTCAGACTCTCTAAAAATGAAAAGGACCAAGTTATCTTTGTCGTTAGACTCGTTAAAAACATTAAATAGTGACAAACTTGTCTTTAGACGAGAACAAATTTCACTATCGCTAGGCTCGTTAAAACATAGCGATGGGTTTGCCCGAAGGGCAAATTATAGAACAAGCATATGTTATCCTCCTCAAGCTTGACAAAAATAAAGAGGTACTGGTCAGCAATGACTGGGGAAAAATTGGGAAGAAGCTCAAATAACCTTTATTGGTAGCAAGTCGCTCTTGAACATGACACTTCCACTCCGTGCCTGAGTTGGGTTGGGTTGTTTCATTCACCGGTCACATCACCATGGTCTCGCCATGCCATCCACCTTTGGGATAAATGCTACCAATCCATCATATAAGTGTCGCCGATATGTTCAAGAGAAGTCATCCAGAGAAGTCAACCGTGTCCCATCCACTACCATACATTGTACTTCATTCTTTCATGACCGCCACCTTGAACCATATATCATCAGATCATTTTCACCTCCATCAAAATCATTTGCTCTGTTCCGTGTCACTGATGTGGGATACATCAAGGCCCTCCTGTGACGGATCGCTTCTTGTCGACATCAGCTCATTATCCGAGAAGTTGATCTAGGAACACCCCCTCAGTACTTTGAAGCTTGCATGCCTCAATGGCAAGTTTCTCACTTCCGGCGACAGGTATACATCATTGACCTTCGACCGAAAGATTTTTCATGGTGTTCGACGCCAAGTCCTTTATTCACACCACGTGAATTGTACTGCAATACCTTGAGGGTCATCATCCTTATCGGTGATTCCTCTCGCGCTTGTTAACAGTTTACATCATTGACTGGTAATCAAGCGATGTCTTTCCATGTTCGACTTCAAAACATTTCTCACATGGATCGACTTGTACTTAGAGTGAAGATCGGACGAGATTGAAGACCCCGGATCTAGTTTCATCCATCCAGGCTGCGATATATATTCAGGAAAAGTAAAGATATTGACATGTACAGCATTGCAGAACAGATGATCATCCTACCAAAAGGATGATGATTTCATCATAATCATCAGTCTACCATCAGACGATTGTCTGTCCTATGTACATAAAAATGAATTTATAAAGTTGAGCATGGGAATGCCTGCCTCAGCTAGATCGTGAAAACAGTATGAAAAATAATGTATTGTATTGTATCTTATTACAAGTCTCCTCCCAGCATTGAAAGAACTTCGGATCCTCCTAATAAAGCATTTCACCCGATAAACAGCCTCATACTTTAGGGGGCAACTGTTATAGACATTTTTGTGCCTTACAGCTTTGAGCATGAAATGTCCATAATCCAAGGGATCCAAAGTCCCTAAAGATGTTGTTACATCTCCTAAAGGAACAAGGTCAACCAATGACAGCTTCTCCCAGAAGTTCTCCACCAAAAACCACTCAGAACTAGTCAAATCAGGATCAATTCAGAAGCTCCACTAGCTGCCTGCGTTGCAAAGCACCCAAATACACTGGCTAGGTGCGTTGCAATGCACTTGAATGCACTACCTAGGTGCGTTGAGCGGGAAATGACAAGTGGCAGAGTCATTCAACGAGGTGGAAAGACCATGGAAGCTTCCAGAATCTTCTCCAATGACACTTGCCTCACTGAATTCGACCAAGTGATGAGTAAGAGGCTCTCAGTCTCCAAGTGGAAGTAAGAACTGACAGAGAGAAGCCACAAGTCAAAACATAAGCTGACTCATCCTCTCTGCTTACATCTATATATGGATCCCTCATCCCAGAGATCCAGAGGCTGGAATTTTGTACTTTGCAGAGAATTGTTGTTGGTTTGAGATTGAGATTAGTACATGGGTGATTTATGCTTTGTTGGAGGAGAGGAAGGGATTCCTTTGCTGGGAGGTAGATGCTGGATCGGGACTCACTTGGTTGTATCTCCTCTTGGACTTTCTTATCATATCAATAAAATTATTTGAGTTTCTCCTACATGTTGTGTATCAATGATGTTTTGTTATATTTGCATGTTTAGCTTAATCTGATCCTGAGCTTTTTATGAATGTATATCTATATCTTCATGTAGTTTCTCTCTCTTGTGATCTTGTAGGAATTCGGTGAAGCTGGGCTGGTAAGGGAGCAGGGAGCTGGGAGCTATTGAAGAGAGGAGCGATTGGATCAACAAACTAGCGAAAGACAAAGGTTAGTTACATCCTCTCTCCTCATTTACATTTCATAAAGAAGAATACTCAAGTAGTTTTCCTTGTTTGTTGCTAAGGCACTATCACACCTTAGAGTGGGATAGGGGCATTCTGAATAGATACTTTTCCCAAAAACAAGCGCAACAAGCAATTAGAGGATGAACACACTCTTGATGAGTTGCGGAGGATCCGAGAAGACCAGAACTTGGCTCGCAAGAGACCCGGTGATTTGACACCTATTGAGCAAGGGTCTATGCTCATTCAGGTGAACACTCATTTAGAGAAGTTGATAGCCAAGGAAAACAGGGACAAAGATATGCTCCGCCACATGAAGAATCATTATTGGGTCCGCATGCATGTGTGCAAAGAAAAAATGAAGGTACTCAAAGCACGCTTGGCCAAGGCACTAAAACGGAGGAAAAGGCCCGATCCAGTTCAAATTTTGGCTGAAGCCACCTTGAAGGAGCATGGTGCTCAATGATACACTCCTAGCTCAAAATTCAGAAAATTTGGAGCAATTTTGGTCAATTTTGAATTTTTTTTGCTAAAAACAGGTTTTTGCCCTCAACGCGTAGC
Organism: Pinus tabuliformis; assembly: GCA_031772625.1. Classification (NCBI taxonomy): domain Eukaryota; kingdom Viridiplantae; phylum Streptophyta; class Pinopsida; order Pinales; family Pinaceae; genus Pinus; species Pinus tabuliformis. Next base: position 1,639,734,732 of record CM062819.1, on the reverse strand, counting down.
GCGCCGCACACTACCCTTAAGTTGGGGAGGTCCATTTCACAAAAACTCAGCATTTTTGGATTTTTCATGACAAATTACACTTTCTCAGCCACTGCCAAGACATTTCATGGAGATTTGAGCCCCCAAAAGGTCAAAAAACAAGCAAAAAATGACCTTCTGCCACTTTTTGGACACACAGGAAGCAGTCTTGGGAGATTGCATTTTTGGAGGGGCAAATGGCCACCAAATTGAGAAATTCCACTTGGGTTGGAGAGTAGAAATCCAGGCCTTTCCAAAAAGCCAACTTTTGCCTCATTTGGATGCCTGGAAGTGCCCCAAAAGTGGGCTGAAAGGCGCGCTATGCGTTGAGAAATGGCGCGCTACGCATCAGGACATTTTCTCAATTTTTCACCTTCAGCTCAGGAAAACGCAGCATTTGACCAGTTTTGACTTTTTGGTGGGATTTTTCATCCTCCTTGATGTAATTAATGTAATTTCATGTTGACATGACACTTTTTTACCTATTCTAGAAGATTCATTCATAAAATGGCAAAAAATTAATGAATGAATTGGTTTCCTAGCTTATAGAGGCAAGTTGTTTTGATTGCCTAGATTGTAGTGCTTAGTTTAGAATTGGTTGAAACAGCTCCTAGGATGATGAGATCGACCCCTTGAGGCAAGGAAATGTGTTAGCTTGCATATATTATGTACTTTCTTAGTCATTTTCATGGTTGGACTCTTGAGGGATAAGCTTAGACTGTATTACTCTTTGTATCTCTGCAATTTTGGCAAAGGAAGGACCAGGGTTTTGCAGCACTATTTGGGATTCCTGTGGTGATTTGTGTTGATGGTGTGTTTCTCTCATGTACTTGTAAGTTTTTTATGTGTATCATTTTCCTACTCTTCTCTTCTGCAAATTAAGTAAATGAAGTGTTAAGGTAGAATTCATGGTTTCTATGCTCTCCCTTTAAGTTTGCTTAATATCTATGTTTTCATCTGTTTAAGGAGAACTCTCGATGGTTTCTTGCTCTCCTTAGCTCCTCACCGGTCATATATATCCATTCACTTATTTCAAAGGCATCAAGACAATCTCCTACCTTGCCCCAAAAAGACCTCTGCAAAAACTGTGTCTCATCCCCGCACCCAAAATTGTTGTGCTCAGTTTTCCAACAAAACCCTAAAAAATTTAAAATCAAATTTTCCTATCAGTTTACTAGCCTAAAATCAGTGTTTTTTATTGGTCATCTCAGCCCTTTGAAAAAATTTTGCCGAGATAGACCCGGAGAGAGCCCTCTCCTATCCCTGTAGGGCTAGCTACGAGGCTAAGTGGTTTGATGTTGCCTTGAATTTTGTCTTTTTCAACCTAAGGCCAAATTCAAGCGCTAACAGGTGGTATACCACTTCCTTCCATACAGCAACAAAAATGACCCCATTTATGGCAGTTATGGGTATCAACCACCATCCATCGCATCATATTTAAGAGAAAATTCTAAGGTTCAGGCAGTGGAACATCACATCGAACATCAACAACAAGTCCTCCAACTCTTAAAGGATAACCTCGTGTTGGCACAAAATAGAATGAAACAACAGGCAGATCAACATCGCAGTGAAAGAAGTTTTGATGTAGGTGATTGGGTATTCCTACGGCTACAACCATATAAGCAAATGTCCCTAAAGCAAGCTAAGAAGGATAATAAATTATCACCAGAGTATTATGGTCCGTATAAGGTGTTGCAAAAGATTGGTACTATGGCATACAAATTGGAGCTTCCTGCAGCTTCTCGATTGCACCTAGTTTTCCATGTTTCATGTTTAAAGAAGGTTATAGGTGACAAGCTCCCAATTCAAACAATATTGCCAGAACTTGACGAGGAAGGAAAAATTATATTGGAACTAGAAGCAGTCACAGAAACAAGAACTCGACAGCTACGAAATCGATCAATTTCAGAGTATCTTATCAAGTGGAAGAACTTATCCGCTGAAGATTCCACATGGGAGGATGAGAATTTTATGCAGAAGTATCCAGAACTACTCAAGCGTTGAGGACAACACTTTTTTGAAGGAGAGGGGCATGTTGGGTCCCTATAATACTAGTGATTACCCCATTACTATTGTAGTTATACCCCTTATTTATATTGTTGTGCCCCTATTACCCCCATATTGTTATTTCTGTGCCCCATAGAATCCCTCTATTGTTATTTTTGTGACTTTATATTATTATTGTTAGGTCGACTGGATTATATTGTGACTCCTTAGATTCCTATATATAGAAAGGAGGTTTTGTCATTTGTATCATCCAAGAATTGTTCATTTATGTAATGTAAAGGAGGTTGTCCCCTCGAAGAGGCTAAATTCTAAGGCATTGATCTATCTTTTCTATCTTTTCTTGAGCTGGTTTCATAACAGAAGGGGTCCTAGAACACTTGGAAGACACTAGGTTGTCCAGTTATGCTTCCTCTGAAACAAAGGACCAATTAATCAAATTGGAAGGGGAAAAAAATCAGGCTTTTGAGATAGAAAGAGGAGACATGGCGCTTGAAAAGCAGAGCGACTTAGCTAAAGGCGGGTGATGAGAACACAAAATTATTTCAGCAATTTTCCAGGGGAAGGAAATCTATTAATACCATCTGGGAGCTGAGAGACCATTCAGGTAGGGAGGCCAGTTCTTTCAATCAACTTGCTGACATGGGAATGCGACATTTCTCAAACACTTACAAGGCACCTAGGGGGACCTCCATCATTGAGATCCTCTACATCACTGAGGTTCTCCCTATATTTGTTGAGGAGGAAGAAGTGGAGGTTTTAAACATGCCGGTTTCGATGGGGGAAATGGAAGCTTCTCTGAAATGTTTCAGTAGGGACAAGAGCCCGGGGCTGGATGGGTGGCCCATGGAATTCTACATCTTTTTCTTTGAGCTCATTGGGTCGGATCTTCTTTTGGCCATTGAAGAGTGCAGAACTACAGGCAGGATATATGAGGGATTCAACTCAACTTTCCTAGCCCTCATCCCAAAGGTTGACAAGCCCCTTACCTTTGACGACTTTTGTCCTATCTCCCTCTGCAACTGTATTTACAAAATCATTTCAAAAATTATAGCATTGCGTGTAAAGCCTATCCTATCCAAGATGATTTCCAAGGAGCAGTTTTCTTTCCTCCATCACCGTCAGATCCATGAAGCCATTGGGACTGCTCAGGAAGGCCTTCACTTGATCAAAACTCTCTCCAAAAAGGTCATTATCCTCAAGATCAATCTATCCAAAGCCTTTGACAGTGCGAGTTGGACCTACCTTCAACTCATTCTCACCCATATCGGCTTCCCCCATCTTTTCATTAACTGGATCATGTGTTGTTTCACTTCTGCCTCCTTTAGTATTCTCATAAATGGGGTTGCATCTAGTTTCTTCCATGCAGAACATGGGCTGAGACAGGGATGCCCTCTATCCCCCCTACTTTTTCTATTGATCATGGAAGGATTAAGTAGATTGTTAAAAAATGCTCGCTCAACAGGAGTGTTGGAGGGGGGGGGGGGGGGGGTCTTGATTTCTGACATGACCTCCCTCTCGCATCTATTGTTTGTAGATGATGTACTTATTTTTTTAAATGGTTCATACCGAGATTCCTCTTGTTTCAAGAACATTCTATCATTGTTTTGTAAAGCTACAGGTATGGAGCCAAATTATGACAAATCTACCATCATTTTCACTTCATGCCTTCAAAATGAGATAAGGTATGCTACACAACAATTTTCTTTCATCAGGAAAGAGCTGGAATCAAGCCTCAAATATCTTGGTTTCAGGCTGAAACCGAATGGTTACTGCATTGCCGACTAGTCGTGGCTTATTGAAAAAATTGAAAGTCGCATAAACATCTGGCAGCAACGATGGCTCTCCAGAGCAGGCAGGCTCACTCTGATAAAGACAGTGCTAGAGGCCATTCTGGTATATTGGATGACCCTTGCCTGGATCCCAAAGGGCATTCTCAGCAGGATTCAACAGATTTGTTGTCGCTTCCTTTGGCGAGGTCAAAACAAGGGATGCACTTTTTCTTGGGTTCGCTGGGATAGGATTGCAAAACCAAAAAATTGGGGTGGATGGGGTTTAAAGGATCTCTAGGATTTTTCTAAAGCTCTGGCGGCTAAGATGGGTTGGAAAATCATCAATTCTGCGAGTCTTTGGAAAGAGGTGGTCTATAATAAGTACATCCATCCTTTATCTGTTATCGATTGGATCCGTAGACCCTGTCAGACTTTACCTGGTGCCTCGATCATTTGGAAGGCCATCTCCCAATCCCTAAGCATTATCAAGGATGGGTTATCTTGGCGGATTGACAATGGTGAGTAGGTTATAATTGGCATGGATTCCTAGCCTGGTTGCGTTGGTTGGCTGCAGGAATGTTCATATTCTCTCGAGGGATATGTGTTTTTACCTTTTTGAGGCTAGTTTCACCCAAATTGCACACATTTCTGTGGTTGAGTGCCCAGTCTGGGCTTTATAGCAATGGTTGGATTTTGGCACCCTGGAATATATCAGAAATATGGCATAGGGTATGGCTTCAGTTAATTAGGGCTCTGGAGGAAGCTAAAAACAAAATAACAAACCGAGATGACAAGATCATTTGGGCCTCTGCTCCTCATGGTCAGTATACCCCAAAAGATGGATATGTAGCCCTTATGGAGGCTCAAGTTTTGGGAAATGGATGCTGGTGGTGGTGACACTTATGGAAACTAAAAGCTCCACACAAGTCTCGGCTCTTCATGTGGTGCATCCTCTCAAATAAGGTCCCAACAGAAACTAATCTAATGAAACGTGCTTTCCAGGGTCCCTCCAGATGCAGTCTCTGTAAAGTCAAAGCCAAGAATATGGACCATTTGTTTCTCCATTGCCTTGGTTTTGTGAAATTTTGGTCTTTAATTACAACCGCTCTCAACATGGATAAAAAATGGGAAGGCCAAAATATTGAAGAATCTTGGCTCCGTTGGTGGACTGAGGTAGCCTCACAAAAAGCCAGGAATCTTTCTCTAATAGTTTGTCCAGGAATCTAGCTGAAAAGTGTAGGAATTTACAGGGTAAGTTCCTCAGAAATAATACCAAAAGGACACCGCTCACAACCAGATCATAGATCAATACACCAGTATTTTTGACGTGGTTAAAACCCTCAAAGAGGGAAACAGTCCACGGCCTGTCCCAACGTGGCTACTACAGGCAATTTATTAATCAAAGAATGAAAATTTACATAAGCTTCTCTCATGCACGGATTACCCGAACAATGACCCTCCATGCGCTTTAAATAGAACTCATGGACCAATCGGGTGTCAAGCCACGGATCAAGTGTCGGTAATACCGAGGTGAGAGTGAACCGTCGGATCACTACATATCATGACCGTCGGATTGTAAGTTACAAAATGTACAATGGTAAAGAAACACACTTTACCTAACTCTATACCTAACTCTATACTAGACCAAGTTGAACTTAACTATTTCCTATGTGTCGGAATATCCTAACATCCTCCCTTAAGAACAACTTGGGATAGGATTGAAGGATTTACAAATATGACACAATAGGAGAAGGGAGGAGGCACTAAAGCCTATCCCCCCTTAGTGACAACTTCCTGAACTCCAAGCATATATCGAAGTTTAGTGAACTTCGCCTCTGTGAGAGCCTTTGTGAAGATGTCTGCAACCTGATCATCTGTTGGACAATATTGCACTTCAAGAACATGGTCATGAATGAGCTTTCTGATGAAGTGCATGTGTAGTTCAATGTGTTAGCTGCGCTGATGCTGGACTTGATCTTTGCATAGCTGAATGGCACTTTGATTATCACACCAAAGTGTGGTTGGATGCTGCTGCTCAAAGCCAAACTCCGATAGGATTTGACGAAGCCACAAGGCTTCCTTACTAGCTTCCACGGCACCACGATACTCTGCTTCTGCTGACGAAAGAGAAATGGCAGCCTGTTTCTTACAAGCCCATGTAATAGGTCCTGAACCAAGAGTGAAGACATAACCGGCAGTAGACTTCCGATCATCAGGGTCACCAGCCCAATCAGAATCAGTGAAACCAACTAACAGAGGAGCTGCTTTGGCACTGTAATGAATGCCAAACTGTACTGTACCTCGAACATAACGAAGTATTCTTTTAGATGCTTTCCAATGACTTTCACGGGGGTTTTGCATAAAACGAGCAACAAGGCCAATAGCAAAGGAAAGATCGGTACGAGTATGGGTTAAATACAAGAGTTTTCCTACAAGTTGACGGTATAAGGTAGCATCAACTTCAAGAGAAGTACAAGAGACTGAAAGTTTGACTCCAGACTGAAAGGGAGAAGGGGCTGGCTTACAGTCTTCCATGTGAAAATGATGAAGAATATCACAAGCATACTTGGACTGGGAAAGGAAAATACCCTCCTTGGATTGCAAGACTTGAAGACCGAGAAAATAGTGTAAGTGTCCTAAGTCTGTCATTTCAAATTTCTTTTTAAGGCTGGACTTCACATGGTTTATAAGGTTGGGATCACTACCAGTAAGAATAAGATCATCAACATAAAGAACAAGGATGATAAGAGAGTTGCCCACTTTCTTGGTGTAGACAGTATTGTCAGAATGACACCTAGAAAAGCCAGATTCTAAAAGAAAGCTATCCATTTTGGCATACCAAGCCCGAGGAGCTTGCTTGAGGCCATAAAGGGATTTCTTAAGTCGACAAACAAGGCTGGAGTCTGTTTGTATGAAGCCAATGGGTTGTTCCATATAGATTTCTTCCTGCAAGTCCCCATGCAAGAAGGCAGATTTAACATCCATCTGATGGACTTCCCATTTTAAAGAGGCAGCAAGGGAAAGAACAAGGTGGATAGAGTTCATTTTGGCAACAGGGGAGAAGGTTTCAGTGTAGTCAATGCCTTCAACCTGTGAAAAGCCCTTAGCAACGAGACGAGCTTTATGTTTATCAACTTTCCCATCTGGTCCATACTTGGTTCTGTAAACCCATTTACATCTAACAAGTTTGCGTCCCTTTGGTAGAGGAACAAGATCCCATGTATCATTTGTCATCAATGAATGATATTCTTCATTCATAGCTGCTTCCCAATGTGGATGGCCTGAAGCTTCTGCAAAAGTGTCAGGATCATGATTTACTGGAGCTTGAGCCAGTAAAGAAGAGGCTCTTTCAAACTGAGAACGTGTACGTCGCTGATCTGTAGGATTACCAGCAAGATCACCTGCTGCATCCCGAGTAGCACAGACCCATCTTGGAAGTTGAGGATCCTGAGAAGGTGGGGGAGGATTATCATCCTCGCTTTCATCATCTGAAGAAGAAATGTTTTCAAAAGTAGAAGAGATAGGAAGAGGTGGCACATCCGCCGGACTAGGCTCGCAGGCCGATTTATTTTCATCAAATTTTACATCTCTTCTAATGATAACATTTTTGGACTTAAATGGAATAAGTCTATAACCTTTTACATCTTCAGAATATCCAAAAAAAGTACATTTCTCACTCTTAGGTTCTAAAGCTTTATGCTTTTCATCTGGAATATGAGCCCATGCTTCACTTCCAAACACACAAAAGTGACTTACATCTGGTTTAATGGAACTCCAAGCTTCTTCTGGAGTGATATTCTCTAGAACCTTAGTAGGAGTGCGATTGATTATATAATTTGCACAATTAATTGCTTTGGCCCAAAAACTAAGACTGAGTCCTTTAGATTGCAGCATACAATTAGCCATTTCCTTTAAGGTGCGATTTTTCCTTTCAGCTACACCATTTTGTTGTGGAGTGTATGGAACAGTATGTTGCATTTGAATTCCATTTTCGGTGCAAAAGTTGATGAATGTGTTTTTAACATATTCTCCACCATTATCAGTTCTTAGCTTAAGAATTTGATGTCCAGATTGTTTTTCAACAAAGGCTTTGAAGGCCAAAAATGTGTTAAATACTTCGCTCTTGAGTTTTAAGAAGTATACCCAAGTGCGTCTGGAGAAATCATCAATGAAAGTTAAGAAGTAATTGCAGCCAGAGAATGAAGCAATAGGAAGAGGACCACATAAATCACTGTGCACAAGCTGTAAAGGGGCTAAGGCGTGCCAAGAGGCACGTTTGTCAAAACTGTCCCGATGATGTTTTCCGAGTACACATCCGGAACAAACACCATCTCTGCAAGATACCATAGGAAGACCTGTCACCATATTTTCTTTACATAGATGCTGAAGGGAGCGATAGTTTAAGTGACCAAATCGCTCATGCCAAAGTTTGCTCACTTCATCATTATGAGCAACAAATACTGAGGGAAGATTTGATGACCCAAAGTTGTGAAACTTATACAACCTTGTGGAATCATCAGCAAGACCAGTAGCTAGAATCTGTTTAGGATCTTTTAGATCCTTGATTACAACATCATGAGGTGAAAATTCAACAATTTTACCTTCACCTGAATGAGTTATCTGATAGACAGATAGAAGGTTGCAGGATAAGGTTGGAACACATAATACATCATTAAACTGACCATTGTCTAGATGAACAGTTCCAGTCCCTACAACATTAAGAGATCTATCATCACCAACATATATATTTTTGGTGTTACAATCATTTAAAGAAGAAAACATGGCTTCGTTTTTGGCCATGTGATAAGAGGCTCCAGAATCAATGAGCCACTCATGAGAATGAGAAGAAGAAGAAGATACATTTAATGCATAACCAGACTGAGATGATTGACAACGACATGCAGAAAGTGCCATTCCGGAAGTTGAAGTTGAAGTAGGCTCCACATGGATGTTATGTTTCTTCATTGCGGCTTCCAAGGCTTCCATCTTCTTAAAGCATTTAGATTCTAAGTGGCCATCTCGATTACAAAAGTTACAATGTCTATCAGTCTTCTTCCATTTGTTTTTATTGGTCTTATCATTTTGAGGCTGAGTTGGTTTAGGACCATTCTTTTGAGGATATGACTTCTTAGGATTCTTTGAATTTGGTTGCTGCTGGGCAGCTAACGCTTTCGTGGAAGAGTTTCCAAGATTAAGAAGACCAAGGTGTAAGAGTTTTTCTTGTTCTCTTATTAAGGAATCACAAAAGGAGTCAAAGGAAGGGGCCTTGTAGTCTTTTCCTTGACAAATGAAAGCTTCCCTTGTAGAATGGAAAGTGGAAACAAATACAGAGTAGGCTGGTCCCAACTTAGTAAGGATGGAATAAATAAGGTTACCATCTTCTTTCTTAACTTTAACACCTTCCAAGAGATATCTAAGGGTCTTGAATTTGGACAAGAAATCTTCAATGCAAGAAAAATTATTAGGATCCAAAGTAAGCAACTCATTTTCAAGTTGATGGGCTCTAATTTCATTTTTAATCCCAAAAACTTTAGCGAGTTTTTCTAATGCTTCATGAGGAGTCTCAAGTTCTGCAATGTGGAATCTAAGATCAGGAGAAATAGACATCCCTATCAAACCACGTGCTTGATCTCGTCTATTTTCCCCTTGAAAGAGGTGATTCCATCATGAATATGCAAACTCAAGAGAAACTGCATCACCATCATGGAGATCCTAGATCAACTGTCTCAAGTACCCTGCATTTGATTCAGGATGATGGATCTCCACAAAAAGATGATGGGCCATTTACATTCAACCCAGAAAACTATCCTAACCCTTTTCCCATGAACAGCAATCATAGCATTCCTCTATGTGAATTTGTAATGAATGGTACTGGTAATGGAAAGGGTTCTGGATCTGCCAATGCAGTCACATCTCCAGACAAGACTGACTACTCTGAGGTAGTAGTAGCAGGAGGTGGAGCTTTTCAAATGGAGTCTGATGCTGACATCAACTTCCCATTTCTGTTAGATGGTGATTCATCTGATCAAAATATTGACCTTGATATGCTATTGGGTTGTAACATAGATGATGATATGAGTGATAATTCTATTAATTCTAACCAGGCTGAGATCAAAAGGGAGATTGACCTCATTGAGATGGTTTTTTTGGATCCCAAAGTCCACCAAGCTCCATCGAGAATAATAACTATGAGGATCAAACCAGCAGCACAGTTCAAGGAGAAGGCACCCCCAGCCAAGCAAGCAAAATCAGAGAAAATTGGTTCAACAGGAAGTTAGCAGACTGTTTCTACAGGAAGACAGAGAACTGTTTCTACAGGAAGTTTGGAGAAAGGGCAGCAGAAGGAGAAATTGGCCGAGGTTTTAGCCAAGGAGGCCACCAGGGCCATCAAAGATGAGGAGAGGGATTGGTTTCTCAGAGGATGAGCAACACTTTCAGTAGGGGGGTGATGATGAGCCCCAAAAATGGACAATTATTTGGGCTCATTCAACCTCCTAATTTGACTTAATCCACCATTCTCATTAGTTTATTGCATGTTTTTTATTATATTTATGTTAATAGAGTGAATTTGGTTAGTCATTATGCCAACAAGTCTAATGGGTGCTTTGTGTAGCCTTTTTGGTCAACTTGGAGACAAAATTGAAGGTCTTAATGAGCACTTGGCAGCCAAATTCGTGGGAGAACAAGCTAGAGGATTTGTAGGAAGGTGTCCCCCTCATTTATGGGCCCTTACCTCGAATCTCCACCATCAGCTCGGAGTTCAAAGGCCACCAAATCAATGAGCACAAGGGCAGCCAAGCAAGTCAAGTAGGACTGTTGATTAACTACAAGTCTTGGGCAGCCAAGTCCCTAAATTTTAGGAGGACTGTTGGGTCCTCAAATTGTATAAATAAGAAGGCTTAGGGCCTCATTTTGGTTAGCTAGTGGTTATTCATTTTGTAGCTGGTAGTTAGTCATTTCATAGTCTTGTTGTAGTCATTTTGTAATTCGATTTTTAGGCAATAGATTAGTTTTGCTGTCAGCTCATTTTCAAGTTCTCCTTGTGGACAGTTTTGATGTAACTATTCATTCCTAGATCAATAAAGATGAATCCAGCCTTGCACCAGCTCTAAATCTCTCTTAGGAGGCTGTAGCTCTTGGGGTTGGGCCCATCTCAAGTGCCCAATACCTCCTTTGATTATCTTTATGTGTTTTTGCTGCATTCTTAGAATAAAATATGCTATTTAGATCTAACCCTTGTTGTGTTATTTAGTTTGTTTTTTATGTGTAAAATAGCTTTTCATGCTCAGATTTAGTTGACAGGTTGTTAACAGAAAAAGCTTCAAGAAAAGGGCCATCAAACATCTGTGGTTTCACCTCTCCCTTAGTGGGATCAGGAGCTGTGACTAGGATGACTTTGCTGCCCACAAAAACACTGATTTTGCTTTGCCATGCAATCACTAGTGTTTGACTTTCATGTGTAGAAGTTGGTTACAAGTTCAAACTTTCATTTGCTTATTTGCATGAGTTAAAATACATGGTTTCATTGCAGGTCACACTTATGTTCATTCTCTTTACTAACAGCTAGCAAATTAGGTCAACGTAACTAGGTCTTTGAATTTATTAGTTTTGTTGGTTCAGATTGGAAAAACGACTTGCAGAGCACCTGTACCACTCCTTCATCTGCTTATTCTCCATCAGCACCATCCACTCCACCCTCTACTTAGAACCCTTGCTTCACGTTTGCCATTCGCTCCCAAAACCCTAATTTTTGTGCAACATTGCTTCACTCTCCCTTGAACAAATCCAATCGCTCCTTAGCCTCATCCACCAAGCCCTAGACCTCTTCCCACCCCTATTTCACCTCCATACTCATTCCTCCATCTTTTTCCCTCCATCCATTCTCCAAAATCCTCTTTTCAGAACATCCTGTAGAAATCTCTGAACATCCTGTAGAACCCCTGCAGACTTCCTGTAGAAGTTCATAAACACGGTTGCATGGCATCCAGACTTTGTGAAACTCTCGGAAAGAATGTTAGGGATCCCTTAGACCCTCTCTGTACCTTCCTGACCTCTTCCATGCATTTCTCCTCCTTGATCCACCTCTGCACAGTCAAAAATAGTTAAAAGCACATGCATGATAATTCTAATAACTTAATAAAAAATACAAAAAGATGTTTTCTTCAGATAGTGATAACTTAGACACATGCATTTTACCTTCCTAGAAGTAATGGCATCTCTTCTCGTAGTTTGCATTCTCATTTTTGCATCAGTAGGACTAGTTGGTAGAATTAGGGTTTGTATTTCTTTTTGGCTTTCAGTTTCTTTCCGCAAGTAGATTAGCTTCCTTTGAGTTAGCTTCCGTCCATCAGTTAAAAAGCTTCTTCTAAGAGCTCATAGAAGTTGGCTTGAGCCCCTAGCGGACTTGTGCCAGCTGACCAAGTGACAGCTGCGGCAAGAGCTAGTACTTGTGCATACAGCACCGTTGCTTCCAAGTTTGTTACGAACTACCGGGTTGATAAAATTAAAGAAGGGAGTTCCAGGAGTTGTAGCATTATTGCTACAATACTGGGGCTCACCACTTTGATGGCTCAACACAAGTGGTGGACTGTGGGGGGGTGCATTTCTCCACGTAAATGAACACCTTAGTTTCAAAATCAAAGTGGGTATTGGGATGGGCACAAACAATTTTGCGGAGCTAAACAACTTAAGACACCTTCTCCTTTTTTCACTAGAACAAAACTGCCATAAGATTCAGATTTTTGGGGACTCATAGCTTGTCATAAATTGGATCAATGCTAAATATCATTGTCACTTGCACACACTCAGGGATTTACTGGAGGATTTCCTCTCTTTAAAATCACAATTTGATTTTATTGTATGCTCTCACATATACAGGGAAAGGAATGAAGTCGTTGATCTTCTATCCAAAGAGGTTGTGCAGCTGATCAGGGGACAATGGTTGATTCAGGAATTTAGAGATGGGGAATTTTTCCAGTTCTTTCATCGTCCATTCATTGATTTGGATGGAAATCTCTTGGAATGATCTTCATGATCATTCCTTTTTTTTTTCTTTTTGCATTTATAGTTATTTTCTGGACTCATTATGGACTATATAATATAATATTGTTTTGAATTACTTATTGTAAATATCACGTTGGTATCTATAAATAGTGATACTAAACATTGACTATTCTGAATTCAAGTGAATTCATCTCATACATGTTGGAGATTTAGCGTGTAATTTTCTTAATATATTAATGAAAATTACGCTTTTTTCCCGGGGAGAAAACCCCATAATTTCTCCTTTGAAAATACAAAATGAGGCATATATATAGGCACTTAAAGCCCAATTCCCTCCCCTAAACCACCAAGAATCTTTACAAAAATGCTAGCCCCCTTGAATTTTGAATGTTTACAACTTTTGATCTGTCAGTTGTAGGGTGGACCCCTATGAATTTGGATATAGTAGGTTTTATCTCTCTCTTGGATGTACATTGGGTCTTCTCTCTCTTGGTTGGGTGCTACCTATGTTAGGTGCTACCTTAGCTAAGTTGTCGACAGTGCAGATGGTTTTGTTGATGTTAGCGCCAATTTTTGGGGTCACATTTATGATTGTGCCTCCTATTGTTGTGAAGGCTTTGAACTTGTTTCTACTAACGCCATCTATGTCACTAGTGGAAATCCACTTTGAATGGCCCATTCATATAAATCCATAATATTCCTCCATTCCTTACCATATGGATCATCACATGCCCATGAACCTATGATGTTTCCTTTTAGGTTAGTGATGGCCTCATAATTAGCTCTACCTCACTGCTTGAAAATATACTTTAGTATATACAAAATTTTAAAATTGTTATCATACAATTTCACGATTTACTTTACATGAAAGGCACAACCCTTTTTTCTAAAACCCATTTGATCTTATTTTATTGTAATAAATCTTTGTATGAAATCTTCCTTTGGATACATGTCTCCATTCTTATGAAAGAAGGTTGGAAGTCCTTTTCAATAGAGCACTTCACATTTATTTTATAAACCTTCTATTTCCTTTGTTAGTGCCTCTATCTCATCCTTGACCAACATCACTAATTCTTTCCTTCTTATCATCTGGTTAGCCATTGATACCCACTCAGACCTATTGATGTTTACTCTCACCACTTCTTCCTTAGGCACTTTATTAAGAAATTCTATAAAAACTTTTTCCTTAGAGGCAGAGTATCCAATAGTGCTCTTAATGGATTCCATTTCTCTGTGGGATATTTTAACAATCTCAATCATTTCTTGGATGAATTATAACTGATTCCGATGCTTACTTACTATATTTATTATCCATCCCCATACTATTTTCCTAACTACTTTAATGGAAGGTTTGTTCTCATGCTCTTTCTTTAAAAGCTCCAACTGAATTTCAATTCTCTTTATGTGTTCATTGGCTCAAAGGCGCTTTGTCATGGTAATTTGTAGCTCTTTCCTTTGGTTCAGAAGTGGATCTTGTGGCTTCTCAACGATTTATGATATTGTTAATGATTCCACCTACCCAGCCAAAATATGCATGACCTTTCTCATGTCCAATTTTTCTATGACTAGGTCCCTAGCACTCTCATCATCATAATAATAGTATGCTTCTTTATTCTTTCCCTTTAACTAGATATCAATAGAGTTCCTAGTGGATGAGGGTGTCATTATGATAGGTGTTGAATTCAGCAAGTTATGTTCTTAGGCGCGTGACACGAATTGTAGGGTGACCTATAAAAAATGACAAATTATGGGTCCCCGGACTCCTTTAAAACCAAATTGGCTATGACATCTGTGAGGACTGAATTTGGTGAGAATCTTAGATGACATGTCAGAAATTTTTAAATCCAAAATTATAAAACTAAAAGTAAACTAATGGTTCAAGTTAAAAGAAAATAGTTACCTATCAAAATCACTAAAAAATAATCAAGAATGAGGGCTGGGCATGCATTTTAGTGAGCTAGTCAATTTTAGTTAAAAACTGAGTAATACCAATTTTGAAAACAACGCTACAGACAACATAGAACGAGTTTCAAAATTCTGAAGGAGCTTTTTGTCAAATATATAGATATATATGCTCTTATGTTTTAAAAAATACCTCTATAAAGCCCATTTTTATAGTTATAAGACAAATCTATAAAGTTTTCGACTTCATGAAAATGTTATAAAACAATTTGGACTTGTTTAAGACCATGGGAGGAAGAAACATGTTCTCTACAAATGAAAGCACTTAAAAATACCCAAGGATAGAACTAAGGCCTGCATTTTGGTCAACTAAGCAGGAATTTCACATTAAGAAGGTTACCTTATAATGTATTTACACAACATGACATTTTAAATCCAAAGTTAGAAAACTAAAAGTAAATGAATGTGTCAAATTAAAAGAACAATCATTTCCTATTGAAATTACTTAAAAATACTCAAGAATGAGGGTTGAGTGTGCATTTTATTGAACAGTCAAATTCAGTTAAAATATGAGGAATAGCAATTTTTATAACATTGTTGCAGACAACTTAGAAAGAGTTTCAAAATTCTAAAGGAGATTTTTTTCATATCTATATATATATATATATATATATATATATATATATATATATATATATATATATATATATATATATATATAACTCCAAGTATATGCTCTTCTATTTTAAAAAATGCCTCTATAAAACTCATGGCGGGAATTTTTCTAAGCTCATTTTTATAGTTACAAGACAAATCTATAAAGTTATCAACTTCATGCAACTGTTGTAAAAAAAATGGACTTGTTTAAGACCATGGGAGAAAGAAACATATTCTCTACAACTGAAAGCACTTATAAATACCAAATGATAGAACTTAGGCCTTCATTTTGGTCAACTAAGCGGGAATTTCACATTTTGAAGGTAGCCTTGTATTGTATTTACACAATAGGTCTTTTTAAATCCAAAATTAGAAAACTAAAAGTAAATGAATGCGTCAAATTAAAATAACAATCGTTTCCTATCGAAATCACTAAAGAATACTCAAGAATGAGGGATGGTCATGCATTTTACTAAACTATTCAGATTCAGTTCAAAGGTAAGGAATGCCAATTTTGAAAACAATGTTGCAGACTACTTAGAAAGAGTTTCAAAATTCTCAAGGAGGTTTCTGTCATATATATATATATATATATATATATATATATATATATATATCTATATATATATATATATATATATATATATATATATATATATATATATATATATATATATATATATATACCTCCAAGTATATGCTCCTATGTTTTAAGAAATGCCTTTACAAAACTCATGGCTTGCATTTTTTTCTAAACCCATTTTTATAGTTATAAGACAAATCTATAAAGTTATGGACTTCATGCATATGTTATAAGACCAGTTTGGACTTGTTTAAGGCCATGGGAGGAAGAAACATATGGGGTAAAATGGTGTAAATTGCAGGACATTTGTTGTAGAATGCAAGCCATAAACATACAAATTCATGCAAATATTGTGTGATCATATTTGAATGAATGGTTTATTAACACTTGTGCACAATTTTTAAGTCTCTTGGTCAAAATTCAAAACAAATGACTTTATTAATTTCTTCTAGCAAGAACAGACTACAAATGTACATAAATGTAATTAGAAAAATATTCGTCAATGACTGTACATATGTCATTAATTGGAAATAATACTATGGGGCTGAAGATAGATCTATTTATGGAAAAACCATCTTTCACATTCCTTAAATTATGTGTTAGTTTCTTGTAATCGATTTGATAAAATGACAATTTCTCAATTTTTAAACCAGTTTCAACTAGCCTATAAAATGCTTGCCATACACTCATTCTTGCTTCTTTCTGATTTATTTCAGTTGGAAATGGTGTGTTCTACTATTTTCCACCAAATTATAAACCTGTTTTTACAATTTGGGCTAAAAAGGTGTGTGTCGAGCAAAAACAACTCAGGGTTGTCTTGTATTGATGAGATGTTCCCTTAGTTTAATAAAAATGCAAGCTAGCCCCTGTTGTGAAATTATTGCAGTAAATAGAACGGGGAATAGTATTGGTACACATATTAGGAAGGAACATTCCTCTATTGATTTTTTATAACCTTCCCTTATCATGATGTTGAGCCTCACAATTGCTTCTTTTTGACACCCTTTTTCACTCTCTTTATTTCTTTTTGACCTTCATAATCACATAGTGGGCATCAAATTGTAGGATTTATGACATGGCAGGTATATAATTGTCTTGTATTTCATAAATTGATAATGTTATTTATTATTTAGTCTAATGTTTGCTTCAGCTACCGAATTTCAATGATTCTGCAGCTAATACATGATTCTGCAGCCAAGTCTGTGGTTTGACAGGTTCCAAGGTGCTAGTTGGAAAGCAAAATATATGGGTAGATGGAAATTGATGCACTCAACGATTTCCTCCTACTCTCATGAACTAGATCGATGGAAGTAGGTCCTGGTGATGCAGTCAAAGATAAAGTCAACCCCTGTAATCGGAAACAGGTGAGCGAGAACGAGATATACGCCTCATGATTTGCTTTGATAATAGAAAATCATGAGTGAATTATGCTACATTATCTTTTCAAGTTAAAATTAGTATTCTATTGACAAGGATTAGGCATAGAGATCTGAATAGTTAATGCTATGAGCTTTATAAATAAACCTCTCAGTAGAAATGAAAATGTTGTTAAGGAGTATGCGACAATGAAGATTTAAACTCTGTTTTTAATATCCAGTTTATGAAAGAACCTTTTCATTTCCATGTGTGGTTGATTGTTTGATCAATAGTGTGATTACCTGCTTCTTGTGGAGGGCCCCTCGAGTAGTAAGGATTCTTGTTCATTTTCAGTAGATAGAATTTCTATATAATTTCATAAGCTTTCTACTTGTTTGATTGAGTAGTTGCATTCTTAATTTCTTTCAGAATCGAATTAGGATTGTTTTACTAATTATTTCTTTTGTTTATAGATTCTGGATGCACATGAATTAAGCTTAGCAATAGTGATAGATATGATTTTATACTTAGACAAAACTTTATTTTTCTTGTAGAACAGAGGATTTATTTGCAGAATTAGATGTTACATTCCAAGCATGTGTGATTTATAATTCAAGAAAGTGTGGATGTATTTAAGCAGAGGTTTATTTCATTTTGATTTCAAACAATTGTGAATGTTATTTTTACAGATGTGTGATGAGATTAATAGTAGCCTTTCCTTTTGAAATTGAGTGTGTATATAATTCTTATTGGTGTGAAGAGTGTAATTAATTTTCATTTACAACAAGTGTGGGATTGATTTACTTATATGCAGAATTGTGAGATTTTCTTTCAAAGCAGAGTGTGAGATTTTCCATAAGTAGTTTTTAGTAAAAGAGTGTGATCATCATAGGGATAATATTATTTTCACTAATAGAAGACATGTGCATTTCCATAACTCAATTTAATTTAGAATAAAAGGCTTCTAGCATATACAGTGCATTTACACTTCATCAACTTACTAGCCCTGGTCGATAATTTATGTAAACAATTTAAGATCAATTAAATTGCCAAACACATGGCACAGTGGATATATGAAAAATGCATGTTTAATAATTTTTACTATGATGGAAATTTGGTGTAAAATGCAAGCCATAAATATAAATATGCACACAGAGATTGCACGATAACATTTGAATAAATGATTTATTAACACTTGTGTACAAATTTTAAGTCTCATCGTCAAAATTCAAAATTAATGACTTAAGTTATTGAAATCTTCTATTAACAATAGACTGCAAATGTACAAAACTAGGGTTAGAAAAATGCACTTCGAATCTTATACAAATGTGGTTAAATGGAAATAAGCCTATGGGGATGAAGATTTGTATTTATGAAAAAAACATCTTTCACATTCCACAAATTTTGTATTAGTTTGTTGCAATGGATTTGATGAAATGACAATTTCTCAGTTTTTAAACCAGCTTCACCTAGCTCAAAAAAATGCTTGTCATACCCTCATTCTTGCTTCTTTCTGAGTAATTTTAGTTAGAAATGATGTGTTCTACTATTTTCCACCTAATTATACACCTAGTTTTACAATTTGGGATAAAAACGTGTCTGTTGAGCAAAAGCACCTAGGGGTTGTCTTGTATTCATGAGATGTCCCTTTAGTTTAATAGAAATGCAAACCAACCCCTGATATGAAATGATTATAGTAAATAGATTTGGGAATGGGATAGGAAATATTTATTAATACTTGTGCATAATTTGTAAGCATCACGGCCAAAATTCAAAACTAATGACTAAAGTAATTGAATTCTTTTGTTAAGAACTTACTGCAAATGTACAAAATTGGGGTTAGAAAAATGCCCGTCAAAGGTTTTACATATGTTTTTAATTGGAAATAATCCTATGGTACTGAAGATAGATGTATTTCTGACAAAATCCTCTTTCGTATTCCTCAAATTCTGTGTTGGTTTCTTCCAACTGATTTGACAAAATGACAATTTCTCAATTTTTAAACCAATTTCACCTAGCTAAAAAAATGTCTGCCATGCGCTCATCAAGTGGAAGAACTTACCCGCTGAAGATCCCACATGGGAGGACAAGAATTTTATACAGAAGCATCAAGAACTACTCAAGCGTTGAGGACAACGCTTTTTGAAGGAGAGGGGCATGTTAGGCCCCTATACTACTAGTATAACCCCTTATTGTTACTAGTACAACCCACTTATTATATTGATGTACCCATATAGTGCCCATATTGTTACTATTGTGCCACATAGAAGCCCACTATTATTATTATTATGCCCTTACATTATTATTGTTATGTCGGCTCTGATTATGTTATGACCCCTTAGACTCCTATATATAGAAAGGAGGTCTTTTCATTTGTATCATCCAAGAATTGTTCATTTATGTAATGTAAAGGAGGTTGCCCCCTCGAAGAGGCTAAATTATAAGGCGTTGATCTATCTTTTCTATCTTTCCTTGAGTTGGTTTCATAACAGTGTCTATTGAGCAAAAACACCTCAGAGTTGTCTTGTATTCATGAGATGTCCCCTTAGTTTAATGAAAATGCAAATTAGCCCCTACTAGGAAATGATTATAGTAAATGGATTTGGGAATGAGATAGGTACACATGTTTGTTGAAAATAGCAACAAGAAATGATAAAAATAGAATCCAAATATTCCAATTTTAATTTGTCCTTGAATTAAAATTGAATCTAGTCTCATTAGCTGCTTGGAAATAATTAATTAATTCATTATGGATTAATTAGTTGGAGAAATTCAAGTTAGAAGTCTTTCTAAAGTCATGCAACAGTTATCCCTTGAATTAAGGATATTATCCCTTAATTAAGGAGATAAGATTGAGTTATATTTGAGTTGTAATTAGTTAGCTTAGTTTATTGAGTTAAGTCCAGTTAAATTAGTTCCAAACTGTTTGAGGAAATAATTGTGAGTTATCAGTCAGTTGATGCATGCATGCACTCAACTAGTGTACTCCAGATAACAGAAGATTCCCCCATCAGAAACTCATGCATGTCTATTATGAGAAAGACCTAGTTGAGCTAAATGTTAAGGATATTGTACTATCAGTTGCATGTGTTTTCCTATAAAGGAAACTCATGCATGCAGTCAAGGTAAGGTTCCTTGATGATTGTGCAATTCTGACAGTGTGTTAGAGCAGTGTGTGAGAGCAGTGTTCCTCTGGGTGAAGGAGATCATCCCAGAGGAACTGCGCAAGGAAATAGGAGCTTGGAGGGTAGAGAAGAAGGCTTGTGAGAAGCTTTGATTTCCTGTGAGCATTCAGGAGGATTGTACTGAGAGCTGGCTAGCTGTGAGAGCTAAGGCTTTGTATAAATCTGATGTATTTCCACCTTGTATGATAATACAGATAGTGGGGTTTTTAGCTGAGGTTTTCCCCTGAGTATTTTCTGTGTTTCATGTGCATTGATTCTTCTTCTTCTAGTTATATTGTTTAGCTCTGATTGAGCTTGATGTTTAAGCTTCCGCAAATTGATAGTAGAAGTAGATTATAGTATTTTTCTTTGGTATATTGCATTATCGGGTTAGTCTACAATCAAATTTTCTATATGGTCTCATAGTGAGATTTGTAGAGAATTTGCAGAATTTCTACATGGTATTAGAGCTAGTTGATCTATAAAGAAATTTCTACATGGTATCGGAGCTAGCTGATATATAGAGAAATTTCTACATGGATCAAAGCCTAGTTTATGAGAGTTGTGAATAGTATACGGAGAAGAGAATTCGAAGTTTGAAGTTCGGGGTTGCAGGTGAAAATTGAATTCTTATCATACTTCAAGGTTGGCCAATATCATTCTATGGCTTGAGACTCGAGTATGCCTTGGAAGGTAGTTTGAATTACATAGCATGGAAATATTGCATGGAGGCTATTTTAGAAGACAACGGCTTGAAAGATTTCATTGATCAAGAAATCCAAAAGCCAGCTTCAATTAATGCACAAGAGTTGGCTGAGTGGAAGAAGTGTGTGGTGAGGGAGAGATAGATCATCCTTGAGGGAGTTTGAGACCATATTGTCTCGAGTCTCCATGGGAATGATACTCCATATTCGATGTGGAAGACATTGAAGGACCTCTACTAGAGCAGTAGTGACCAAAGGAAATTGGCACTCAAGGATAAGCTTCGAAGAATCAAGATGGAGAACAATGATACTCTTTCCACATATCTGAAAAATCTCACCACTTGCAGAGATGAGTTTGGTAGTGTGGGAATAACTACTATCGATGATGATATGGTGAGCCTCTCTCTCCTTGGCCTTCCAAAGAGCTAGAATAGCTACCAAGACTTTGTGAATGGAAGGGAGAAACTGCCAAATTAGGAACGACTGTGGTTAGATCTCATGCAGGAGGAGATTAGGAGGAGCACACAAGATGGTTCTTCATCCAAGGATGATGATGAAGAAAAACTAGCCTTAGCAGGTAAGGCAAGGAAAGGGAAGGGGAAGGATTCCCAATCCAAATTTAATTCTTCTCATGGAGAGAAGAAGGGTGACAAGTCTAAAGTGAGATGCTTCAATTGTCATGAGATGGGACATTATGCGACTAATTTCCCATCGAAGAAGTCCAAGAGGGGATCCTCAAAAGGATCAGAAGGTGAGGTATTAGCCTCTCAGTTTGAAATGGACTTTACCGTCATTGCATGCATGGTGTCATCGATGATGGGTTGTGTTTGGTATATTGACAGTGGAGCCTCATTCCACATGACCGGCGATAAAAGTTTATTCAATACCTTGGAGGAGAAAGACCTCAAGATGCACAAAGAGATGGGTGACAATGGAAAGTATAGTGTTTTAGGAGTGGGCATGGTTACTTTTCAGAGGGAGCATGGAGCTCCTATCACCTTGACAAATGTGAAGTATGTGCCTAGACTGAAGAAGAAATTGGTATTGGTCACGATGTTGGAGGATAAAGGCTACAATGTTGTCTTCAGTAAAGGAAAGGCATTCCTTAGATACATCACCACGAGATAGGGGAAACAGATCGGTTCAAAAGTCAAGAACCTATATGATCTTGAGGTTCAAGATGCATGCAAAGTGTTGAGGGGCAAGGCAAACGTTAGAGACTTGGTGGCTGAGAGGGAGAGTAAATTACCTCTCAACATGCAGTCCCAGAAGAAGTCTCAAACAATTGTGGAGGAGCCACAATTGGAGAAGTGGGCAGAGGGATCACATGTAGCCATACCTCTAGGTGTGAGGTGGGGCGATAAAAGGATGAAATTAGGCAGGGTCCATTAAGAGGTTTTATCTCATGGATTGTACCTTGCTACAGGAGCCCAAAGTACATAGTAGCGGGAGGAATCGGTGGGATTGATGCAATCAAAGATCAAAGTGACAAAGGCTAGAGCAGTCAGATACTGAAGAGCATGGAGAAGGATTGACAACAGTACAAAAAGGTAGAGTTAGCAGAAACACAAAGTTTTCATTTGATAGAGGCAATAACAGTTAGAGACTTTGATGACAGATGCATCATACTGATTCAGGTTGGATGTTTTTTTGTTTCTGGAGTTGCTGGAGAAACAAAACTAGAGAGAAGTGTTGCATGCATAACATTCCAAAGGTTCATGATCGGGATCGACTTGAATTCCTTTCTTGTTGAGAGGGAGTGTTGAAAATAGCAACAAGAAATGATAAAAATAGAATCCAGATATTCCAATTTTAATTTGTCCTTGAATTAAAATAGAATTTAGTCTCACCAGCTGCTTGGAAATAATTAATTAACGCATTATGGATTAATTAATTGAGAAATTCAAGTTAGAATTCTTTCTGAAGTCATGCAACAGTTATCCCTTAAATTAAGGATATCATCCCTTAATTAAGGAGATAAGATTGAGTTATATTTGAGTTGTAATTAGTTAGCTCATTTTACTGAGTTAAGTCCAGTTAAATTAGTTCCAAACTATTTGAGGAACTAATTGTGAGTTATCAGTTAGTTGATGCATGCATGCACTCAACCAGTGTACTCCAAATAACTAAACATTCCTACATCAGAAACTCATGCATGTCTATTCTGAGAAACACCCAGTTAAGCTAAATGTCAAGGATAGTGTGCTATTAGTTGCATGTGTTTTCTTATAAAGGAAACTCATGAATGTAGTCAAGGTAAGGTTCCTTGAGGATTGCGTGATTCTCACAGTGTGTTAGAGTAGTGTGTGAGAGCAGTGTTCCACTGGGTGAAGGAGATCATCCCAGGGGAACTGTGCAAGGAAATAGGAGATTGGAGGGCAGAGAGGAAAGCTTGTGAGAAGCTTTGATTGCTTGTGAGCATCCAAGAGGATTGTACTGAGAGCTATCTAGCTGTGAGATCGAAGGCTTTGTATAATTATGATGTATTTCCACCTTGTATGACAATACAGATAGTGGGGTTTTTAGCTGAGGCTTTCCCCTGAGTATTTTTTGTGTTTCATGTGCATTGATTCTTCTTCTTTTGGTTATATTGTTCAGCTCTGATTCAGCTCGATCTTTAAGCTTCCGCAAATTGATAGTAGAAGTAGATTATAGTATTTTGCTTTGGTATATTGCATTATCGGGTTAATCTACAGTCAGATTTTCTATATGGTCTCCGAGCGAGATTTGTAGAGAATTTGCAGAATTTCTACATGGTATCAGAGCTAGCTGATCTATAGAGAACTTTCTACAATATTGGGAAATAATAGTCCTTTGTTTATTTTTTATAACCTGCCCTCATTTTCTCACATTGGGTGTATGAAAAGTGTACTTTTAACAGATTTTACTATGATGGGAATCTTGTGTAAAATGTAAGACATAAACATACATATGCACGCAAAGATTGAACGATCATATTTGAATGAATTATTTATTTACACCTATGCATAATTTGTAAGACTCATAGTCAAAATTCAAAACTAATGACTTAAGTTATTGAATTATTTTGTCAAGAATAGATTGAAAATGTACAAAATTGGGGTTAGAAAAATGCTCGACGAAGACTGTACAAATGTAATTAATTGGAAATAAGCTTATGAGGATGAATATAGATGTATTTTTAACAAAAACCTCTTTCACATTCCCCAAATTCTATGTCATTGTCTGCCGAATGATTTGAAAAAATGACAATTTCTCAGTTTTTAAACCAGCTTCACCCAACTCAGAAAAATGCCTGCCATACCCTCATTCTTACTTATTCATGAGTGATTTCAGTTGGAAATTGTATGTTATACTATTTTCCACCTAATTATACACCTGGTTTTCCAATTTGGGCTAAAACAGTGCATGTTGAGCAAAAATACCTCAAGGTTGTCTTGTATTTATGAGATATACCCTTTGTTTAATAAAAATGCAAGACAACCCATTCTATGAAATGATTATAGTAAAAAGATTTGGGAATGGGATAGATACACATATTGGGAAATAAAGTTCCTTTTTTTATTTTTTATAGCCTTCCCTCATCTTCTCACAACAGATGTATGAAAAGTGCACTTTTAACAGTTTTTACAGTGATGGACATTTGGTATAAAATGCAAATCATAAACATACGTTTGCATGCAAATATTGCACAATCATATTTGAATTAATTATGTATTTACACTTGTGCATAATTTTTAAGTCTCGCAGTCAAATTTCAAAACTAATGACTTAAGTTATTGATTTTTCTGTCAAGAATAGACTTCAAATGTACAAAACGAGGCTTTGAAAAATGCTCATCAAACAATGTATAGATGTAATTAATTGGAAATAATCCTATGGGTCTGAATATATATGTATTTATAACAAAATTCTCTTTCACATTACTAAAATTCTATGTTTGTTTCTTGCAATTGATTTGACAAAATGACAATTTCTCAGTTTTTAAACCAGTTTCACCTAGCTCAAAAAAATATCCGCCATAACTTCATTCTTGTTTATTTAAGAATGATTTCAGTTGCAAATGGTGTGTTCTACTATTTTACACCTAATTGTACACCTAATTTTCCAATTTGGGCTAAAAAGGTGCTTGTTGAGGAAAAACACATAAGGGTCGTCTTGTATTCATGAGATGCTCCCTTAGTTTAATAAAAATGCAAGCTAACCCCTATTATGAAATGATTAGTGTAAATGAATGTTATGAAACCAGCTCACAAAAAGATAGAAAAGAGAGATCAATGCCTTATAATTCAGCCTCTTCAAGGGGGCAACCTCCTTTACATTACACAAATGAGCAATTCTTCCATGATTCAAACGAAAAAACCTCCTTTCTATATATAGGAGTCTAAGGAGTCACAATATAACCCAGCTGACCTAACAATAATAATATAAAACCACAAAAATAACAATAGAGGGATTCTATGGGGCACAGTAATAACAATATGGGGACAATAGGGGCACAACAATATTAATAAGGGATACAACTACAATAGTAATGGGGTAATCACTAGTATTATAGGGACCCAACATGCCCCTCTCCTTCAAAAAAATGTTGTCCTCAACGCTTCAGTAGTTCTAGATGCTTATGTATAAAATTCTCATCCTCCCATGTGGAATCTTCAGCAGATAAGTTCTTCCACTTGATAAGATACTCTGAAATTGATCGATTTCGTAACTGTTGAGTTCTTGTTTCTGTGACTGCTTCTGGTTCCATTATAATTTTTTCTTCATCGTCAAGTTCTAGCAATATTGTTTGAACTGGGAGCTTGTCACCTATAACCTTTTTTAAACATGAAACATGGAAAACTTGGTGCAATCGAGAAGCTGCAGGAAGCTCCAATTTGTATGCCATAGTACCAATCTTTTGCAACACCTTGTACAGACCATAATACTTTGGTGATAATTTATTATCCTTCTTAGCTTGCTTGAGGGACATTTGCTTATATGGTTGTAGCCGTAGGAATACCCAATCACCTACATCAAAACTTCTTTCACTGCGATGTTGATCTGCCTGTTGTTTCATTCTATTCTGTGCCAACACGAGGTTATCCTTTAAGAGTTGGAGGACCTGTTGTTGATGTTCGATGTGATGTTCCATTGCTTGAACCTTAGAATTTTCTCTTAAATATGATGTGATGGATGGTGGCTAATAACCATAAAGTGCCATAAATGGGGTCATTTTTGTTGCTGTATGGAAGGAAGTGTTATACCACCATTCAGCCAGAGGCAACCATTTGACCCATTGTGTCTGTTTATCAGATACAAAGCAACGAAGATATCCTTCCAAACATTTGTTTACTATCTCAGTTTTCCCATCAGATTGAGGATGATAAGATGAGCTATGAGCTAACTGAGTACCAAGACAAGAAAATAATTCTGTCCAAAAATTTCCAGTGAAAATGGGATCTCTGTCACTTACAATAATCTTTGGGTTTCCATGTAGCTTTTGAATTGTTTCCATAAATGTGGTAGAAACTGTACTGGCTTTAAATGGATGTGATAATGCACAAAAGTGTGCATACTTGGTAAGTCTGTCAACTACCACCATGATGACACTCTTTCCCTCAAACTTGGGTAAACCTGTGATAAAATCCATTGAAACCTCCTCCCAACGTTGGCTTGGAATGGATAAAGGTTGTAATAGACCCAGTGTCTTAATTGTTTCAACTTTATTTTGTTGGAAAGCCAAACATTCCGCCACAAAATTTTGAATATCTGATTTAAGGCCATCCCAAAAAAATTCCTTCTTAACCTTGTGGTAAGTTTTTAAAAATCCTGAGTGCCCTCCTAAGGGAGAAGTGTGCAATTCCATAAGGATCTTTTGTTTTAGCTGGGAATTCTTACAGAGGTATAAGCGATCTTTGTACCATAATGAATCATTTTGCCAGCTAAATGTATCAGACGTACTGGAATCTTGTTGTAACTTTCGAATAAGTGCCCACACTTCTTCGTCATTCTTCCATTCCTCCCTTGCTTCGTTTATCCAATCTGGTTGGATAATAGAAATGGCGCACAACAATGCTTCCACATCCTCATCCTTTCTTGAGAGTGCATCTGCCACCACATTTTTCTTCCCTTTTTTGTAGATGATTTCAAAGTCATAACCCAACATCTTTGTGACCCACTTTTTTTTCTTCAGAGGATAATCTTTGTTATAAAAAGTATTTAAGGCTATCATGATCCATTTTTACCTTGAAGTGTCTTCCCATTAGGTAGGGTCGCCATTTCTTAAGTGCATGGAGTATTGCCAACATTTCCTTCTCATAAATAGCTTTGTGTAAAAACTTTCCCTTGATTGGACGACTTTCAAAAGCAATGGGTCTTTCATCTTGCATTAAAACAACACCAATTCCATTTCCTGAAGCATCACATTCCACAATAAAGGTTTTTGTGAAGTCTGGTGTAGCTAAGACCAGTGCTTGGCACATTGCCTCTTTAAGATGTTAGAAGGCCTTTGTTGCTTTTGGAGTCCATGAAAATGCATCTTTCTTCAATAATGTTGTTAGAGGTGTTGCTATTCTCCCATAATTCTTAACAAACTTGCGATAATACCCTGTCAACCTGAGAAATCCTCGCAGATGCTTTATGGATGTGGGGATTTTCCATTCCTTAATGGCTTTAATTTTGCTAGGGTCTACCTTAACTCCTTCATGAGATACAATATGACCCAGATATTCCACCTCTTGTACTCCAAAGAAACATTTGGATCTTTTTGCATATAATTGTTTCTCCTCCAATAGTTGTAGCACCCTGTCAACATGTTCAACATGATCCTTCCAAGACTTGCTGTAGATTAGTATATCATCAAAAAATACTAACACAAATTTTCTAAGGAATGGTTTGAAAATGGAATTCATCAAACCTTGAAATGTTGAAGGTGCATTGGTAAGGCCAAAAGGCATGACCAAAAATTCATAATGACCCTCATGAGTTCTAAATGTTGTTTTTGGAATGTCTTCAGTCTTCATTCTGATTTGATGATATCCTGAACGAAGATCCAACTTGGTGAAGTAAATTGATCCATGCAATTCATCCAGTAATTCATCAATGACAGGAATGGGAAACTTATCTTTAATAGTGAGCTTGTTGAGCTCCCTATAATCTGGACACATGCGCCATGATCCATCCTTCTTGTGCACCAATACTACTGGAGCAAAGAAAGAACTTTGACTCGGTTGAATTATACCAGCCTCTAGCATTTCTGCAACCATACGTTCAATTTCACTCTTTTGGGCATAGGGATATCTGTACGGCCTGATGTTTGGAGGAACACTTCCTGGAATCAGATGAATAGCATGATCATGATCACGAATAGGTGGGAGACCTTTGGGAGTCTCAAATACCTTGGAATGATTGTCCAAGACTTTTTGGAGATCTGGAGAAATAGATGATTCCAATGTGGAAACATCTAGCGAACATAATTGTGCAATTACACCTCTTTGCTCCTTTTTTAGAAGCTTTGTCATATCGTTAGAGCTGATTATCTTTTTCGGTTTCCCTGCAATACCCCTTAATTCAACTTCCTTTCCTTCCACAGAAAATTTCATGAAAAGTTCTTGAAAATTAAAAGCTATTGTACCCAAGGATTGTAGCCATTGGACTCCTAGTACAACATCAACACCTCCCATTGGAATGGAAAGCATTGGGCTAGTCAATACATATTCTTCCATGGATAGCTTGATATTATGGCACTTTCCAGAGCAATTTATTGTTCCTCCATTTGCAACCATCACTTGACACTCTGGTGCTGGATATAAGAAGCAATTCAATTCTTTTGCTACCTTACAATGAATAAAATTGTGGGTACTTCCTGAATCAATCAACACTATTACCTTTTTCTTCTTGATTTGTCCTTCTATCTTGATGGTTTGAGGAGTGGTAATTCCCGCCAATGCATTACAAGATATGGTCGGATTCATTTCTTCTTTATCTAGGCTTTGTTCCTGGAGTATATCCTCTTCTTTTGACCTTTCTTGCTCCTTTTCTTCTTCCTCTTCACAATCTATGTAGAATAATTTCTTCTCAGCACACTTATGACCTTTAGTGTATTTGCTATCACAACTGTAACAAAGCCCTTTTGCTCTTTTTTCTTCCAATTGTTGTGGTGTCAACCTTATAGGTTGTGGAAGACTAGGGGCAACAAAACTTCCATCTTTATAGTTGTGAGTGGTATGCTTCCTGGTTGCCATAATTTTGCTTTCCATTTTTCTTGCTAACCTGAATGTCTTCTCTAATGAATCAGGTTCCCAAAGGCGAACATCATGTTGGATATTATCCTTTAAAGTCCCTATGAACACATCAATCCTATGCTCCTCTAGAATATTTTTTACCCTTATGTTCAATTTTTGGAACTCCTCAATGTGCTCCATTATTGAACCCTTTTGTTTGAGACTTATCAATTGGCTAAAAAAGTGTTGTTTTTTGTATCCTCATAATGTGCTGTCAATTCTTCCGTAAAAATTGCCCAAGTGATAATTTGTTTATGAAAGTAAAGCCATTGATACCATAAAAACTGATTTGGTTCCAAATATAAAGTTGCAATACGTACCTTTTGTGTGTTTTGCACATTATTGAGATCGAAAAATTGCTCCATCTGTAATATCCATGTTGTGGGATCCTTGCCATCAAACTTCCTCATATCGATTTTTGGAATATGGTGGGTCTTCGATCCAACATTAGAGTCTATGGAATCATGATTAACATTTCTTTTGTTCTCATCATGAGTTTCCTTTACTACCCTTTCACCATTAGTGACCATTTCTTGTAGCAACTTATTCATATTTATCTTCAATTCTTCCATCTTATCATCCATGCCATCAATTTTAGCATCCATGCCATTCATCTTAGCTTCCATGCTATCTATCTTAGCTTCTACGCCTTTCTTTAAATAATCCATCTTAGCTTCTACATCTTAAACCATCCATCTTAGATTCTGTTGCTTTTTGTGCAAGTGACACTTGTTGCACTTGGTCTCGTTTTGATATATCATGTTGCATTTCTTCCTCTTATTCATGAGTCATGTTAGAGATTTCAGATTGCTTACTAGGTGTTTGCATTTTCTTTCCTCGGGGCATCAATTACTGATTCAAACTAATTTTTTCAAACCAAGCTTATGTAAAAATTAAAAAAAAAACTACACATCTTTTTTCACATTGTAGAAGCTTTATATTGAATCTGATGTATCTATACAATTTCAGATCATCCAATTCTCAAATTGTGACCTATAGTAGCCCTCTATGTCCTCTTTCCAATTCCACCAGTTTGATCCAAATTGGATTCTCCAAGGAAGAGTTATGCACAATCTCCGAAGATGACCTGATTATAGACTAGTTCAGTAGGGCCAACTTGTACGACGTTCCACGAGTCACTGTTTCGACCTTTGGATCTGAAAAAGATATAAAAGAAACTAAAGTCTATCCTCTTTATGTACCTTCTTACGAAATTTTAATCTGATGCTCAGAGAGAAAGTTACGACAATCTTCCCGAGGTCACCTGTTTGGAATGTAGTTCAGGAGTTTGCAAAAATACCAACTTTCTCAGATCATATCTCCGCAAATATAGTGCTAAAAGCTCTAAAATTTGGACCCAAGGTTTAGTGAAATTTCTTCTCAAATGGGTTTTTTTTTAGCTTCTGAAACTTCACAGGAAAAAAGTTATAGCGAAAATTCCACGATGACCTGTTTGGAGCAGCGAAACCCTAGAATCCAAAGCTCTAATACCAAATGTTAATAAACCAGCTCACGAAAAGATAGAAAAGAGAGATCAACGCCTTAGAATTCAGCCTCATTGAGGGGGAAACCTCCTTTACATTAAACAAATGAGAAATTCTTTGATGATTCAAAGGACAAAACCTCCTTTCTATATATGGGAGTCTAAGGTCACAATATAACCCAGCTAACCTAACAATAATAATATAAAACCACAAAAAAAACAATAAGGGATTCTATGGGGCACATCAATAAAAATATGGGGACAATAGGGGCACAACAATATTAATAAGGGATACAACTACAATAGTAATGGGGTAATCACTAGTATTATAGAGACCCAATAATGGATTTGGGAATGGGATAGGTACACATATTGAGAACGAACATTCCTCTATTAATTTTTATAACCTTCCCACATCTACTCACAGTGGATGTATGAAAATGTTGATCTAGATTTATGAAGGAACAAAATGAAATGCAAATATAAGCAGAAACACATAGCTGCAATGAAAAAATAACTTCAATTCATTAACAACAAAGTACTAAAAAATATTTCATGCATAATTGAAATAAACTAGCATGGATGATGGTAGCTTATCTTTGAGAAGATATGTGGTAGCTAGACACCTTTTGAACTAAATTTCAATGAGGTGTGGAGGTCTTTTTATCATAAAGAATAAATGTGAAACCCTAACACTAGGAGATGAAGCGCCAATGATTTTGGGCCTTGTCGAGGTAACTTGGACTGCCAACGTCTTAGGGTGGTAACTTTGATATCCAATCTCTATTTGGCTATCACAATACCTCGTTTCATAGATCTCCATGAGGAGGCAAAAAGAGAATGTGTGAAATAGTTTTTATGCACTTTTTCAGTCTCTCAGTTTTCCTAGAAAATGTCTTTTAGTACCTCAAAATGCTCTGGAAGTTTAGGACTCAAAATACTACCAAAAATAGAAATTTGTGCTAGAATTAAGGAATCTAAAAGGAAATAGTGTTGGGAGTCCAAGTGGAATGTTAATTTTTCATAGGGCTACATTATTCTTTGCTTTGATAATTGCATTTCTTCATTAAAACATTAAGTTCACCCCATAGCATCATAATATTATTCAGTTTTTCATCATTATTCATTAGCATATACAACTATATATAAAGAATAATAATGTCATCATCAATGCAACAGAACATAAAGGAACAATAGAAGAAAAGCATGCACACATAGAGACACTAGAATTGGTCGGAAACAAGTGCAAAACACACTATGGGGAAAACCCTTGCAAATATTATTCTAATAGATTGTCATCAAATCATTCAGCAAAAGAGAGTATAATGATCCATATCTTCAAAAAAACTATAATATCCATGAAATGCATCTAAACATCAAAACTCTGATTCAGATGGCTCTAATGTACTATCACTACCTGTAGCATGCTGCCGAATAATTCTGTCACTGAGCGATATCTTCAGAACACTGAATCTCATCTTGGAGTCTTAGTCGCAAGGAGGAGGAGTTGTCCAAGTGACTATGAAATAGAGGGTCATTCTCTGTGAGTTGCATGATAACAATTGTTGCAGCTTAGTCACTCCCATACCATTCTGTGTGAGCGACCGAGGACCAAACTAACCTAGAATCTCAACCACTCTCATGAAGACTCTATGCCAATGAATAAGGACCCAAATTTTCTCTCATGACCACTATGTGCCAACGTCTAGAGACCCAAATGCTTAGCTTTTTGCTAACGACTTTGAATTAGAAAACCGTAGTTTAGTGGAAGCTTCATCTTGAAGTTTTGGACCCTTGAGCAAGCTTCCTTCATCATATCTATAAGAGCCAAGACTAATTAGAAGAGGAGAAGAGAGTTTTATATGTGTCAAAATGAGATTGAGTTATATTATATTTATAGGCTTCCATGAGGGTCCACTTGACCTACCCATTGGTATATGGGTATAGGGCCGACCTGATCCAGAATATATGTGTGAATAAACTAATTCATAACTCAACTTCCGCTTGTCCAAATGAGTTGATATTTAGGTCAATATTGGTCCTCTCGGAAAGAGGAATCTAATTCCATCATAATATATATCAAATTAGTACTCCAAAGTGGAATTTGATAGTAGTTTCATATTTTTAACACTCTCTCTCAACTAGGGAGAATTCCACCTGCCAATATCAGACCATCGATCAACATGACATACGTCCCATCTCAAGTATCTCATCATCTCGGATAATCAATATACACTCTTTCTAAATCTGGCTTATCTCTTGATTGTTCCTGCTCATATGATGAATATTCTCAAATCTAGAAGAAGAAGAATTTGTTATCAGAGGGGAGCTTAAGCTGCCACCCTCTATTCATCGGGCTACAACCTAGAATCTCTATCAGCGGGATCCTAACTGAAATATTTGTCAACAGGTTACTACCCAAAATATCAATCAATGGGCTACTACCCAAAATATATGTCAATGGGCTAATACTCAGAAATATGTCATCAGGTTACTACCTAGAAATGTCATCAGGCTACTACCGGGAAATATGTCATCGAGCTACTACCTGAAAATGTCATTGGGCTACTACCTAGAAACATCTCATTAGGCTACTACCTAGAAATGTCATCAGGCTACTACTCAGAAATATGTCATCAGGATACTACCTCGAAATTTCATCGGACTACTACTCAGAAATATGTTATTTGGCTACTACTTGGAAATGTCATCGGGCTACTACCCAGAAATATCAGAGGGGAGTTAGATCTATGACCAACATCATCATCAAATAACACATCTTGAAGGAGCACACCTCAACCTAGAACCACATTGGGGAGCTACTACTACAATGCCATATCGAGCAATAGGTGATATAGGGGAGCTACTACTCAACCCATCCTATTTCCTATTGGTCTTCCCATCAATGACACTAAATAGTCAAGTTGTATAACACTTGCATCGTAATTGCCTTGTGTTGTACACCCCCTAGTACACTCTCAACTCGTTGGTCAGACAAGGAGAGGTATTCCCAATAAGCCTGAGTTGTGGGTATGATGCCAACTTGGGTATACTCTGCAAAGACGAAGATAGGATGAGCTACTACTCCAACCCTATGAGTAATAGATAGGGGTGATACCCTATTGTCCAAAGCTTTTTCAACCCCAGGATACCTCTATCTCAATTCCTCACCCTATAAGCTCAAACAGGGGGGAAGAGTATGGCTCGATGTCCTCAATCAGCGCTGCTCTCATCATACTCGTATCATCGTACTTGTATCAAGTAATCATCATCTATCAGTAGCAGTTCTCATCTATTTATATAGGACATCAAATCAAGTATCATGTTAGAGCATAAATAATCATATAAATCACAAAAGGATACCATAATCATCCTCCCTCTCAAGGAGGTGCCAACCATAAGCCTAAGCTTGTCTCACACAGCTACATTGTCTCAATATATGAGAGTATCGCAGTCCCAACTATCTATATATATATATATATATATATATATATATATATATATATATATATATATATATATATATATATATATATATATATATATATATATATATATATATATATATATATATATATATATATATATATATATGGGATTCTCTGCCAATCAGATCCCACTCTTTATTATCGCAATGTATCCATGTCATATCCAAATCATTCTCATACAACTCTCTAAAGAGCTTCTTCAACCTACTCATAGCTAGTCATGCTAGCAACATCATACTCTTCCTTAGTTGTGTCACGGACCTCTCATTATGTCATATCTCATACTAAGGTAGCACTCAAATATGCTCATCAATAATCGACATCGGCATCTTCACACAGTCATATATCATAATAATATCTCAGACCAAGTGTTAGCTACCTATACCAATAGGTTTCATATTTCATGATTGGCAATGAAAAGGTCCAAATATGCTCTGCTTTGATGATGCAAAGATCACATATTTCCAAGAGAATACAATCTGTGCTTATAGCTTGATGTGGACTCAATTTTGATGGATGGTCCAACAGCCCAATCTGGATCATGCCATGTTTTAAATTTTCAGTTGTAGAATAGAGAAAGAAGTCTGTCCAAACTGTTTAATCTTGGCAGACAAGTAGTTTAGGTAGAGAAGAAAGGCTCCCAACAGCTTAATCTGGGACCTTGGAAGAAATAAGGGTAGAAGTAGATAGACCATCAAAAGAAAAAAGCCAAAGAAAAGAAAAGGTAGGTAAGGGTCTGCAAGCCTAAGTGCACCCTCCAAGAAGAAATAAAAAAATGCTAGGCAAGTAGATGGGTAGGCAGATGGGGTTGCAGAAGTATCATTCCTCATAATTGAAGGTATGCTAAACTATTTCACAAAAGCAGAATCAATGGATTGAAAAGTCCTTCTTCTCTATCAGGTTGCAGCAAAGTAAAGAAGCATGTCTAACTTCCCACTTATCCCCTTTCCATTCATTACTAATATCCCCTCATCAGTTGTGATTCATGGAAGAATCGATAGTTTTATGATGGTTTTTAGTCCCTTAAAAGCCACATTTCTTGTCTAAAAATCTTTTCATTCTGCTCTACTCCCTAAGCTAAGTTATTTTCAAACAAACTTAGTGGTATCTCCCCTCATCCACTCCTTTCATCCATATTAACCCTAACTCTATTATATAATTCCCCTATATTACCCTGTCCCTAGTATTATAACACCATGGTGTATAAACCCCAAACATTGTATAAATATCCCTCCCCTTGGCATTATAGCCATATGTTCTCTGTCAGGGATCAAAATGACATCTGGTCACTTTGATAAACCTAAGTCTAACCCCCCTCCTCTCTTCTGAATCCATTTGGCCCATTAAAACCTTCATTTGCTAAGAAAACCTTGGAAAAAACCCTTTACCCATAACCCGCTTTGTATTATGAAATAACACAAAAACCCAGTTTTTGCCATTTATCAAAAGTCTCCGCCCGCATTATTTCATTCCGAAAAAATACATTGAAAAACATTACAAAACACCATATCCCTAAGTTTTTCCGTCGGGCGCAAACTCCAAAAAATATGTTATTTTAATCCTTCCCCCGCGTCCGTATCATCCGATCAAATCATCAACCCGTCAACCGTCCGATCGGGCACTTTTGATCGGACGACTATTATGAATATCGGGTTGGGCCCGAGGTCCGACGTTTAGCACCCGAGAAATTGTCAGAGGGTGACGTCAGGCCTCTGCCACGCGTCGCCCTCACAATTTCTCGGGTCGGCCTCTGACAAAACCGTCGCCGTATTGTAAGCGGTCCGAGAAAACCATTACCGCTGTTCCGCTTACCACCTGTTTTGCCGGGCTTGCGTCACCCCCACGTCAGAGCCACGTCACTGCCACCTCACCGTCGCATCAACTCCTTCGTCCGCCCCCGCGCTGATATGTCCGCCACCTCACTATCCCCGTGGACCAATCGCAGCCTGCCA
Organism: Pinus tabuliformis; assembly: GCA_031772625.1. Taxonomy (NCBI): domain Eukaryota; kingdom Viridiplantae; phylum Streptophyta; class Pinopsida; order Pinales; family Pinaceae; genus Pinus; species Pinus tabuliformis. The sequence goes on along the minus strand of CM062819.1, from coordinate 1,639,698,400 downwards.
CATCACCTGGTGACGTCATGCTGACGTCATCCGACTCCGACCCCACCCGATGACGTCATGCTGACATCATCCCAAAAACGCGCCAATATTGCCAAAAATCCATATTTAGGCCAAAATGTCATGTTTTTTCCACTTTTGGCAAAAGAAACTCTAGCTATTTCTGCATGCTGCTCACGTTCAAACCAGCGCCAACCTGCTAAAGCTGATTCCAAGACCGCCGGCGCCTCCATTGCACCTGCATTTGCAACTCTTACCGGCGAAATTACTAGGTATTCCTCAAAATCATTCCATGAGCCTGGTTTTATCCGTATTTCCTCAAGCAAACTGTTAAGAGACTGTAAAACACTGTTTTCACCATCAAATACACAGTGACTTGCACCCATTTTCAACCAGTGAAGCCATAAACCTCCTGCAGAGCCGCATTTGACAAATTAAGCTGAATTCACAGCTAGTTCGCGTAGTCGTGAACTAGAAATTTCAATTGACCAGATTCACCACAGAAAATACTCCTGGTCAGTCCTGCTACTGTTTTATCAATCCTTTAGACAGTATTTCAACTGCTGTTTATTCAATTTGCCTTCTGTTTCTTACAATTCACTTCCATTGCAAGAAAACATTCCTCTCTGTTGTTCTGCTCGATTGAAACCGGTTCACCTACAGTTCAGAAACTTTACTAGCCATGGAGACACCAATAGCCCTGAATGTCCAGCCTTTAAATGCCCCTCATAGGGAAATAGCATGGAAAGCCCTGGGAGATGTGGATTATCAGATGTTAGATTGGTTTCCAATGGGTTCCAAGTTCAATATTCACATGCTCAATGAACTAAAAGCCCAACACCTTGGTGGAGCTGATATTTTAGGGATTTGGGACTCAAATTTGCCCATTTACAACCTCCCTCAAGTAAATGCCCTCCCAGATTTGATCCATAAATGCCAGGAATGCTATGATCCTTTCCAGAGAGCTGTTCTCAGTCCTACAGGCTCAGTTTTGTTCTTTATCACCCCAGAAACCATCAATGAGATGCTACATTTCCACTCTGCAAGGCCATTGACCCCTCTTTCCATGCTGGACTTAATAAAGAAGGGGAGGAATTTGTCAAGTGCCCAGATTACCAAAATTAACCAGTTATTTGTACAGCCAAGCTCTGAAACTATAAGGACTCCTCCTATTGGATATCACTACCTGAATGACTTGGGCAGAATGCTAGTGGATTTGATCAGCTATGTCCTGGGCTTTAAAGGAATTGAGGATGTTGATGAGACTATAATGGCAATGATGTCCATATTTTCTCCTGGAAAGCCTCCAGCTGTACACTATGACTATGCCACTTATATTTCAGAGAAGATCCATGAAAAGCTAATGAATCTACCAAGGGAAAGGGTGTTCAGATACACCTCATACATCTACCACCTGTTCTTGTTTTATCAGCCAGACAGTTTCTCCATTCCCCTCAAGAAACTTAATGCCCAGGGGAATCCAAGGTCAGTTGTGTTCTGGACTCCAGTTTTCCATCATGTTTCTCAATCGCCATACACATACTGTGAATTTATAGACCTGTTCATTCACCCAACTATGACATTGCTGTATGGTGTCCCTCCTCCAAGGTTAACCGATGACATGCAGAGAATTCTCCATCTCTCCAAATCCTACAGCATTGGTGATTGGTATTTTTACCAACACCACACAGTGATCAGAGTATATGGCTGTGAGTTGGACCCTTTTAGGCTTCCAAGGTATGTCCCCATGAGACTTTTTGCCTTAGAATATTTCAGGCAGTTTGGATATGCTGACTACTTCCATTTCCAAAGCAAAAACAAGAAGGTACAACTGAAGGTAAGGAGCCAGCTAGGCCCTTTTTTGTACAATAAAAGAGAGGAGGGATGGAAGGAGGCAGATATGATCCTAGCAAGCCTCAAATTGCAAACCAGTTTCAAATGGTCACCTTATGACCGTAATCATTTTATTTCCCTCAGGAGGATAAAACACAAATTGGGTACCTATTCACATATTAAGCTGCCTCATATTGAAAAATATGCAAATTCTTTAGGCTGGAAAGAGGGCACTCTAGAAGAGCCAATCTCTAGAGAGCAGATACTAGACAGAGAGGCTAGGAATATGCAAAAAGAGGCTGACTTGGAAACTTGTGGACAGGTTTCCTTATCATATCAAAGACAACTTGGAGCAGCTGCCTCTTCTTCAACAACACATCAGCAAGCTGCCATGGACACTCAACAAACAAGCAGCAAAGGCAAAGAAAAGCAGGTGGAACAAGAGCAACCACCTCCCATAACTGAAGGGCAAGCAGAAAAAGAGATGGAGCAACAAGAAGAAGTGCAGCAGCAGGGAGAGCAACAGCAACAACAGGAATCACAGCAAAGAGAAGGGCAGCATGACAGAGAGCAGCCCATACAGCAACAAGGGGCAGTAGAGGCCCCAGTTCTCACTGAGCAGCAGGCTCAAAACATAGTACCTCCTAGGCAAGAGGCTGTTAATGAAACCTCAGTCCTCCAAACTCCTCAAAAGGAGGATGTAAGCAGGAAAAGGGATAGAGAGACTCCCTTGACTACATCAACAAGTCATGCTGAGAAGAGGCACAGGATGAATCCCCTTTCAGAGGAAGAGATGCCTATAGGGCAATCTTTGGGTATGGGCCCGCCCAGTTTAGAGGCATCTGCAAGTTCCTTCCAACAGGAACAAGAGAGGATAGTGGGAGGAGAAGTCAGCTCCTCTAGCCAGCAGAGAGAGGGTGAACTGAGCATTAAACAGCAGTTCATCGAAATAAAGAAAAGAAATGAGCCCATAAAGATACAGCTGTATAACCATTTGTTGAAAATGGCTCCCACCAACCAGCAGCGACTAATGTCTGCATATGATGTCCAGGAGGGCAAGATGATAATGAGTCACCTCATACCAACTACATTGCAGCCACAGTCCCCTTCAGATTACTTGAGGACCAATCTTGAGGTCCTGGCCAAGGACATCCACCCGATGGATAAAATTGAGTTGCATAAACAAACAGGTGAGATGGTCTATGCTTCCTTGGCAGACAAGACATTGGATAACTACAGGCTAGAAAATAGCCTTAATAATACAGCTGCCCAACTTGAGTTGGAAAGGGCATCCTCACAAGCAAAGGACAACAGAATAAGGTCCTTAGAAGATATAATTATTGAGATTGGGCATGACCCCAAAGATATCAAGGGCATACAAGAAATATTAAAATTAAGGGATGCAGATATGGCAGCTTTAAGGAGAAAGATCAAACTCCCAGCCACAATTCACCCTCAAACAGATGAAGTAGCTCAACAAAGGCATGATCAAGATGCCACAGCTTTGCTGGTGTCTCTCTACAAGCAGCTTATCCAGACACAAGAAAAGCTGGGAGAATCAGAGGCTGCACAGGCAGCGTTACAAGCAACTCTGAAACAAAGAGAAGAAGGTCAGACCTCCCAGCCTCCTCCTCAAATCATTAACCTTGAGGAAGCAGCTCCAACTACTATTCCTCCTCCTCAACAGACTGAAAAAGCAGCACCATCTACTTCTGCACCACCAACAACAGAGCAGGCCCCTAGCTTGGATATCAAAAAGCTAAGGAATGAGATTTAGGCCCTGGAAGCTCAAATGACAGAACTGAATGAGACCAGGGAGAAATTGGCCAAAGTAAATGATAGATATGACAAGTCCAAGCAGTCTGTGGCAGAAAAGGGCAGGGAGATAAAAACCCTCAAAGATAGCATCAAAGAGCTAGAGAATGAGCTCAGATTAGATAAGGTTGTGGCTGAGCTTAAAATAGTGTTGTGGGCTAATATTGGCCAATCTATTAATGACCAATGGTAGTACATTGAAACAATCCATGAGCAGTTAGAGCTCATTCCAAAAGCACAGACTGAAATTCAGAGATCAAGAGCTGCTCTAAGCAATATGCCTGAAATTGCCACCAGGATGATTAATGTGCTTAACAATAGAACAAGTACTCAGTTGGCTGCCATGGGAATTTCAAACAGAACTGAGCACATTCAGTTAATCAAGAGGGTTCTTACACTGAGAAACTTGGTGCAGACATTAGAGAGAAGAACCCAGGACATGCAGACTGAGGTAAACAAGTTTTTGGAGAAGTTTCAGGTATTAGAAAACAGAGGGCTCCCTGGCTTACTGAACAGCGCAGGGAGACTGTTCACACATGAGCAATATGCCAAAAGGGTTAATGCATTTTCCACAAGTCAGATCAATGAGAAGCCCAGCACCTCAGAGGAAACAGGGCCAGCCACAGGACAGACTCTCTACAACAGAGTAGAAAGTTTATTTTTTATAATGAATGAAATTAAACACCTGTTTGAAGTGCCTCCCAATTTTTATAAATATACAGAGGCAGAGGAGACTATGGATGCAATTCTCAGGCATCAGCTACCTACACTAGAATGGTGGACTAAGGCAATACAGATGATTTTATAAACAGGAAGCCGTTCAATAAATTTTGTTCATGGAAAATGCAAATTGTCATACACAGTACAGTTTAAAAGAATCAGCATGCATTAAAGATTAAAGCTGAGCCAACTCAGCAGAATTTACGGCCAACAAAGCAAGATGAGAAGCTACAGGTGTCCAGGCCGAGAAGCTACAGCAGAGCAGCTCCAAAAGCGCATTTCTCAGCATTAATGCAGATCACTACAACCGACTCGTTGGCTTCCAAAAGCCAAAATATCTTCTGACAGATAGAAAGATGCATTTATGTTGTATTAAAGGCAGCAATAACTTCTTATCTGCTGTTCTGAACAAAGTTGTTGAAATATTTATTTCTCAGATGACTCAACGCCTGAGATATTTTGTAATACTGATTGTATATATTTGCCCCTCGCACAAGCTTGCAGGGGTTGTTGTTGATTTCTCTTGAAGAAGTTCTTATGCTGTAATCCTTTCAGAGTTTAATAAAGAAAGTGATGGAATTTCTCGGAGTTCTGAAGTGTTGAATGCGTTCTAGTGTCTGTTGAATGACTGCAGGATTCCCGTATATCTCACAATACAATAAGTTTTTCTGTAACTCTCTTTGTTATGTGTTTCAATCTGTTACAATCCATATCTATTTCTAATCTCTAAGTATTTAGCAACAAAGAAAAAGAATAACCTTCAGGATTTATTCATGCAATACCCTGAGTTCAATCTATGTTGCTAACGAATGTTTTCTTCAGCTATAATCTTGACAAGTGTAATTCTTAATTGCTGCACTTTCAGAATATATCTTTCACAGTGACCTTTGTTTCAGGAATTCAAGTTTGCTCCTGAGCAACATGTTTCACTTTCACATCACCGGCTTAATGGAGAATTCTTAATTGCTTTCTGTTAGCTGACCATACATCACCACTTAAGTTTAAATTTTGTTTGTTTGAGATACCCAATAGGCCCTGCAGTCTGAACATCATCATTCCAGCCTTTCAAAACATTTCACAGCTCTAGACTCCATTGCCCAATGATATACTACTGTCTGAACACTACATCTTAAGCACTGAAAGAAGTCCTTCAACCAAAACACAAACTAAAAACCTGAGCATAATAGCTAGCCTAAAACACTATCAGAACAGAGACAAATTATAAAGAGAGAGCCCTCTCTGATTACAGTTTGGCTAGAAACTGTAATCCAAAGATTGGTTAGTGGTTACCCCGGCCGTATTCCCTTGGGAGTCATAGGGAACAACCTGGGTGTTAACATAATTGGCGACTCCACTGGGGAGTTCCTCAAGATTTTCTAATTTCTGTTTATCTCTTGAAAGCTGCTCATTCCTTTTGCTGCTAGCTTTGGAAAATATACAGTAAGTTCAAAATCTTGTCTGGCCTCTGTAGACACAAAAATATTCTGCAAAATACCAAAAAGAAGTTTAGAAACTGGCTCCTAAAAGGGAAACCAGACACACTAGGTCAAATCCTGACCCAGAACCACCAGCTGTTTTTGAAAATCCTAATATAATCCCTAAGATCATCAGGAAGGAGCAGGGACAACAAACTCTTGCTGACTCAACTCTTGAAACAGGTTATCCAAACCTTGTTCCAACCCCAATCAAGGTTTTGTTTCGATCTACCCTTGATTCCCCCAGTTCCCCTTCTACATCTCACAGCCCTCCTATCACACCCACATCCACTGCACATACTCCCTTAACCAACATTCTAGTTTCTACCCCTCCCATTAACCCTGCTATACCAGTCACCCCGGTCCCATTCATCCCTGTCAACCCCTTAAACCCTGTGAATATGGCTAACCGGTATGCACCCTTGCAAATACCAGCTAATGCTGCAGCTCTACCCCAGGACTACCAAACCAAAATCTCATATTTTGACTCCAATGGCCCTTTGACAGCTGTTCAGCATGCCAAAAGGATGCAAGACCATTTTGAGACCTATGAAATAGATGATGACAGTGTGAGAATGAGGATGTTTGTTCAAAGCCTAACTGGGGATGTAAGAACTTGGTTTAGATCCCTGAATGCAAATTCCATCACAACTCCTGATGAGCTTTATCAAGCCTTTACTAGCAGATGGGAGAAAAAGAAGGATCCTCTGCACATACTTGGGGAATATGACACTATCAAAAGAGGTCCCCAAGAGATTGTTTTGGAGTATTGTGCAAGATTCAACAATGTATATAACGCAATCCCAAAAAATTTAAGACCCCCTCCTGATTTAGCTTTGTACAAATTCCCTGATGGTTTTGACCCTGACATGGCCTATCAGTTAAAGGAAAGAGACCCTCAAACCCTTGCAGAGGCCCAAAGGGTTGCTGTCACAGTGGAAGCTAACCTGATTGCCAAAAGAAACAGAGCAAGGTTGGAAAAGAGGACTGTTTTCAAAGAGGAACCCTCTGCTTTTGATCAAAAGCTGGATGCAATACTCAATGGAATGAAAAGATTGGGTGATAGAGTGGAATCGGTTGAGAGAAAATCATCATGGGAAGCACCACAGAACAACCCTCCTAGGAATCCAAATTTTAGGAGAACTCAAAACCCAGGCATTGGCAAGCCCAGTGCTGACCAAGACATAAGACCCCCTTTCCAAGAAAATTATGCAGAGACTTCCACATCAACTGAACCCAATGAAGATTCTCAAATTAATTTAATGGGTCTAGATGGTGAAAGTCAAGTTTTCTTAACACAAGAAGATCATGAGGATGATGAAATCAAACTGTTCCAAACTAAATCAGGTGAATCCTTTGACTTTAAACAAGGCTATGACACTGCTGTTTATGAGGTCCATAAACAATACAAGCTAAGGAGCAGAACTGTGAATGTAAATCAGCCTGAAAAGGTAAAGGATAATCAGCAGCCTAAAAGAGCCATAGTCACAGAGCCTAATGACAAAACAAATTCACCTGCAGAAGAAGTAATTATTGAAGAGATTACTGAACCATTGTCCTCAAAACAGCAGCCTATGGCTACTTCATCCTCTCACCCTAATTTAAATACTACTCCTCAAGAGATGAGTAAAAAAGACAAGTCCCAAAATCAAGATAAGAACCAAGAAGAAGATTTAGGGAACAAGGAAAGGACTGTTATCCATAACCCTAAGACCCAATCTGAAAAACCCTTTGACCTAGAAACTGAAATTGGCAAACTAAAGATAGCAATTCCTCTCTCAGAACTAGCCAAGCATGACATCTATAAACAACAGATCAAGAACTCCCTTCAACTCACTAGCAACAAAGACGATGTTAATGTGTTGGATGATACCCCAGAGTTACTGTTTGGCCCAGAAGTGGATGGAAAAACGGTAGTCACAGGGGTATTACCTTTTTATGTCAGCTTACATATTCATGATAAAATATTACATAATGCAATGTTTGACTCAGGTGCCTCTCACAATCTCATGCCAAAAGCAGTCATGGAGAGATTGAATCTAGATATAACAAGACCATACAAGGATATGTTTTCCTTTGACTCCAGCCAAGTCAAATGTTTAGGTCTCATAAAAGATTTATGTGTGTCTTTGGTTCAATACCCAAACAAAACAATTCTAATGGATGTTGTAGTTGCTGATATCCCACCTAAGTATGGGATGCTGTTATCAAGATCATGGGGAGCCAAACTCCAAGGTTCCCTACAATTAGACATGTCATATGCCACCATCTCTGTTTTTGGGCAACCAAAAAGACTATACAGAGAAACACTCATGAAATACATGGTCAGTAGTGAAGAAAAGCCTCAAAACTTTCCCATATATGCTGTCCATTCAGACATAGACTCATACATTCTCTTCAATGACAGCACAACCCTCTCAAAAAATGATGTTGAAACCAAGATACTCATACAAGAGGAAGACCCTAATGAAAGAATTACCACCCATGAAACAACAATCAATCAATCACTAGACACTGCTGCCGCTCTAGTTGTAAAACATATTCAATCAAATGATGAGACTTTCCTAGAACACAAGCCAGATAAAAAACCAGAACTTCAACTTACATTGTCAGCACATGAACAGATCATTAAATCTCCTTCACAATAAGATATTCTATGGTTCCTTGAATTTGATGGCTCAGTCAACAAATTAGGGGCAGGAGCTGGAGTTTGGGTACACAATAAAGAAAACAGTCATGCAGAAGGCATAGCCTATAGATTAAATTTCAGATGTACTAATAACATGGCAGAATATGAAGCTCTTTTACTAGGCCTCAAGTTAGTAAAGTTCTTACAAGCTGCCAGGGTTTCAATCATGGGAGATTCAGATTTAGTTATCCAACAAGTGAAGGGAAATTTTGTCACAAATGACAAAAGACTAAGGTCTTATAGGTCTGCTGTTGCTGAAGTACTAAACTTTTTCTCTGAATTCCAAATCACTAAAATTCCTAGGACCCACAATCTGCACGCTCATAGTTTGGCCACATTTGCTAGTACTTGCAAATTACCATTGGAACCTAACAATTGTTTCACAGCTGAGATAAAACACAGACCCTCCATTCCAAACAATGTTAAAGATTGGCAAGTATTTGAGGATGATACGCAAATAAACAATTTTTTAACGCTGCAACAAGAATTTGCAGGATTAAATATTGACACTGACAGAGCAAGTCAATCAAAAATACTTGAAAGATCAAGTCAATCACAAATACAGTTTAAACATGTTATTCACCCAATATCACCTAGAACAGCAAAACAAATGCTGAATCCAACTATCTTTAACAAGGAAAACATTCAGCAAATTCACCAAATCAGTTGTGAAGAAGTGGCCAATGCTGAAGCTGAAATCATAGAACTGAAGGACAATTTTCTTCCAACAGGCCTAACTCCACTAGAGGACATCTTTGATTCAAATGATATTCCCAGAAAACCAAAAATGCAACCCTTAAATGCAGCCATTGAAGAATGCAACATTGGGACTGCTGCACAACCCAAAATAGTAAAATTGTCTGCTTCCTTACCTCCTGACCAAAAGCCTAAATACATTGACCTCTTTAAAGAGTTCCAGGATGTTTTTGCATGGAGTTATGAGGACCTAAAGTCCTATGATACCTCTGTAATCCAGTACACTATCCCTCTCAAGCCTGATCAAAAACCCTTTAAACAAAAACTGAGGAGAATCAATCCTATGCTCCTCCCAGCAATGGAACAAGAGGTACAGAAAATTTTCAAGGCAGGCATCATAGCACCTATTAGATTCTCTGAGTGGATTTCAAACTTAGTCCCTACAAGAAAGAAAACTGGTGAAATAAGGCTGTGTGTGGACCTAAGAAATCTGAACCAAGTATCCCTCAAAGATAACTATCCCTTACCCAAGATGGATCACATTCTCCAAAGAGTGGTAGGGGCCTCAAGGATCTCATTACTTGATGGATTCTCAGGATTTAATCAAATCTTAGTACACCCTGATGATCAAGACAAAACTGCATTCACAACCCCATGGGGAACTTTCAAATATGTAAAAATGCCTTTTGGATTGAAAAATGCAGGGGCAACTTTTCAAAGAGCAATGGATATTGCTTTTGCCAAAGAGATTCATGACTTCCTTGTCATTTACTTAGATGACCTCACACCTTTTTCAAAATCAGATCAAGAACATTTGAAACATTTAAGACAGATCTTCCTAACATGCAGGAAATATGGAATTTCCTTGAATCCCAAGAAATCCTTGTTTGGTTTAGAGGAAGGTAAACTATTGGGCCACATCATTTCTAAAGATGGCATTAGAATTGACCCAGATAGGATACAGGCTATCTTACAAATGCCCCACCCAAGAAATATCAAAGAGTTGCAAGGATTCTTGGGAAAAATCAATTTCTTGAGAAGGTTTATCCCCAACTTAGCAGAGTTGATCAGATTGCTAAATAACATGCTAAAGAAGGATTCAAAAGTAAAATGGACTGTTGAAGCCAATCAAGCCTTTGAAGGTATAAAGCTGGCCCTTACCCAAACCCCAGTCTTGACCAATCCTCAATTTGACAGAGAATTTATCATTTTCTCTTTTGCCTCCCAGCATACTATTGCTGCTGTTTTGTTACAGAAAGATGACCAAGGAAATGAGAAGCCAATTGCTTTCTTTAGCAGAGCTCTTAGAGATGCACCTTTAAAATATCAAATCATGGAAAAGCAAGCTTATGCTTTGGTCAAAGCCATTAAAGACTTTAGGATTTATATCCTCTATTCACATGTTATAGCTTACGTACCAAGTCCTATTGTCAAAGACATTCTCACCCAAGAAAATTTAGAGGGCAGAAGAGGAAAGTGGATTGCCAACATTTTGGAATTTGATATTGAGATAAAACCTACAAAACTAATAAAAGGGCAAGGTTTGGCCAAACTAATGACAGAAGCAAATTTCCAAGCCTTAGACATCAACCAGCTGGACAGTGAACCGGAGCTGGCGACTCCAAAGATCAATGTAGCCTTTGAACAATCCCTTTGGTACTCTGATATATGTTATGTATTGCAAAACCTGTGTGCTCCCCCAGGATTGTCCAGAACTAAATGTAGGTTCTTAAAAATGAAAGCTTCTAAATTCTGTGTTATGGATGGAAATTTATTTTGGAAAAACCATGAAGGGATATTGCTAAACTGCCTAATTGAGAATGAAACTGACAATATCATAAAAGAATTTCATGCAGGTGACTGTGGTGGACACTTGTACTGGAAGTCCACTGTGGATAAAATACTAAGAGCTGGTTACTACTGGCCCAACATGTTTTCTGATGTCAAGAAATTCACCACCTCATGTCATAAATGTCAAGTGTTTGAGGGAAAGAGACAGTTGCTACCACTTCCCTTGAGACCTATTGCAACAGAGAGACCTTTTCAACAATGGGGCTTGGATTTCATTGGGGAAATTCATCCCTCATCTTCAGGCCAACATAGATGGATCTTATCAGCCACAGACTACTTCACCAAGTGGATTGAAGCTGTTCCATGCAGACAAGCAAATGATTCCACTATCATTCAGTTCTTGGAGAACAACATATTGGCTAGATTTGGCTGCCCTGACAAAATAATAACATACAATGCTGTTGCTTTCAGATCCAAGAAAATGGTGAATTTCTGCCACAAATTTCACATTACCTAGGCCATTCTACTGCATACTATCCCCAAGGTAATGGCCTTGCTGAGTCATCAAACAAAAGCCTAGTAAACATTATAAAGAAAGTGCTAGAAGAGAACAAAAAGAATTGGCATAAGAAGCTTGTGAATGCTCTATGGGCAGATAGACTAACAACCAAAAGATCAATTGGGACCAGCCCATATGAGTTGGTTTATGGATTAGAAGCCAAGTTTCCTTCATCACTAGGGGTACCTGTTATGAAACTTCTTCAAGAAAGCCAAGCTGAACCAAATGATATGCAAAGAAGAATCAATCAAATCATATGTTTACAACAAACTAGAGACCAAGTTTTCAGCAGAGTTCAGGTTCTACAAGAAAAATTAAAGAAGGCCTTTGACAGAAGAACTAAGGCAGAAGATTTCAACATTGGTGACAAAGTCCTCAAGTGGGATTCAAGAAGAGAGGATAAGGGAAAACATGGAAAATTTGACTCCCTTTGGAGAGGACCATTTTCTGTCCAATCAGTACAAGGAAACAACACTTATATCCTTAAAAGTCTTAATGAAACTGATTTGGATGAAGGCCCTATGAATGGCAGGATGCTGAAGCACTATTTTGACTACCACCCATAACTGCAGCCTGAGTTTTCCCTTGTACATATCCAGATGTATATATTATTTTCTGTTAAGATGTAAAAATGCAATTTCTCAAAGTTTTCTTAACTACACCCAAAAGGTAAATAGGATCAAGAGGTCTACCAAGAAGGGAAGTACACAATTTTGGCATTTCAAAGCAGCAAACTTCAAGTTTGGCAAGAGCAGTCAAGGGCCAAGGCAATATGACCTGCTGTTCTTGGTCTTTCAAAAGAAAAACCATCCCCATGTGGAGCCACTGTTAGCTACCTATACCAATAGGTTTCATATTTCATGATTGGCAATGAAAAGGTCCAAATATGCTCTGCTTTGATGATGCAAAGATCACATATTTCCAAGAGAATACAATCTGTGCTTATAGCTTGATGTGGACTCAATTTTGATGGATGGTCCAACAGCCTAATCTCGATCATGCCATGTTTTAAATTTTCAGTTGTAGAATAGAGAAAGAAGTATGTCCAAACTGTTTAATCTTGGCAGACAAGTAGTTTAGGTAGAGAAGAAAGGCTCCCAACAGCTTAATCTGGGACCTTGGAAGAAATAAGGGTAGAAGTAGATAGACCATCAAAAGAAAAAAGCCAAAGAAAAGAAAAGGCAGGTAAGGGTCTGCAAGCCTAAGTGCACCCTCCAAGAAGAAATAAAAAAATGCTAGGCAAGTAGATGGGTAGGCAGATGGGGTTGTAGAAGTATCATTCCTTATAATTGAAGGTATGCTAAACTATTTCACAAAAGCAGAATCAATGGATTGAAAAGTCCTTCTTCTCTATCAGGTTGCAGCAAAGTAAAGAAGCATGTCTAACTTCCCACTTATCCCCTTTCCATTCATTACTAATATCCCCTCATCAGTTGTGATTCATGGAAGAATCGATGGTTTTATGGTGGTTTTTAGTCCCTTAAAAGCCACATTTCTTGTCTAAAACTCTTTTCATTTTGCTCTACTCCCTAAGCTAAGTTATTTTCAAACAAACTTAGTGGTATCTCCCCTCATCCACTCCTTTCATCCATATTAACCCTAACTCTATTATATAATTCCCCTATATTACCCTGTCCCTAGTATTATAACACCATGGTGTATAAACCCCAAACATTGTATAAATATCCCTCCCCTTGGCATTATAGCCATATGTTCTCTGTCAGGGATCAAAATGACATCTGGTCACTTTGATAAACCTAAGTCTAACCCCCCTCCTCTCTTCTGAATCCATTTGGCCCATTAAAACCTTCATTTGCTAAGAAAACCTTGGAAAAAACCCTTTACCCATAACCCGCTTTGTATTATGAAATAACACAAAAACCCACTTTTTGCCATTTATCCAAAGTCTCCGCCCGCATTATTTCATTCCGAAAAAATACATTGAAAAACATTACAAAACACCATATCCCTAAGTTTTTCCGCCGGGCGCAAACTCCAAAAAATATGTTATTTTAATCCTTCCCCGCGTCCGTATCATCCGATCAAATCATCAACCCGTCAACCGTCCGATCAGGCACTTTTGATCGGACGGCTATTATGAATATCGGGTTGGGCCCGAGGTCCGACGTTTAGCACCCGAGAAACTATCAGAGGGTGACGTCAGGCCTCTGCCACGCGTCACCCTCACAATTTCTCAGGTCAGCCTCTGACGAAGCATCATTGACAGGATAAAAGGTAATACTCTATCTGTCCATAACAAAATTTAGGCATAAGAAAACTTTTCTGTTTTGGAAGTGAAAATGCAATAGAACAAGCAGAGATAAGTGGTTCTTCACAGTGAATCGCCATTGTTGTGGTCACCAACAACCCCCCTTCTTCACTTGACATTAGCAATAACGTCAAGCAAAGAGGGGACCCTGAACGAAAATCCCAAAAAATATTTTTTCTAAAGTTTTTGTATTTCTCTCCCTAAGGCTCAAATCGCATCGCGAAGAAAGGCCGAAGCATAACTCGAGTGCGAAAAACAAATACTGCGAAATTGCGATGCGAAGTTCATCGCATCGCATGCCTCACACGCGCCCCTTAAAAGAAAAACCTTCGAGCAATGCGATCGCCGATATGCGATATCGCAAATCGCAAGCATCACGCTATACGACGTAACCATTAAACGAGAACTTGCGATATTTGCGATTTGCGATTTGCGATCTGCGATGGCAGCGATCTGCGATCTGCGACCTGCGATCTGAAAAGACTTATCACACGATAGACCCATGCATTAAGCGCGCGCCTTGAAAGAATTTAATGACCGCATGCTTAAGTATCTAGGAATGATTGCGTTACATTTATCGAAGAGTCAAGTGATGATGAATGTCAGAATTATGCGTTCATTAGAGATTAATGCTTTCACGTCAAGTCTTCTCATTTCACTTCTCCTTTGCGTAGACTGCAAGACACGCAACTGATATAAGTTTATATGCAGGAAACATCTGAGGGAAAGAGGAAAGCGCCAATCAGCAAAGAGAGAATGCTTCCACAAATGGATGCCGTATGCAGCAGAACCGCGGATTCCAGGCTATCAGCCAACCGGCACTGATAAAATTAGACTATCCAGGACTCAGAGTCAAAGGCGCACAAAAGCAGCATGTTCAGAAAAGATCCTAAAGCTCAGACCGGGTAAAGCAAAAAGAGAAACGCAAGTGAAGAAGGACGCTTCACGAAAACCTGGAACAAAGAACGGAAGAAATTCTCGACACAGGGAGTTGCCCATACAGCACGACTCCTAACCCACTCAGTCATTCGCACGACCGGAAACCGAAAACGGCAACAGCAAAATCAGTTCGAGAAAAAACTGGGACACGCTAAGTATACACGCGGCGAATACACCCAGCTAGAGAAAGGTTTTCGAAAATATCTTCTGGTCTGCCGGAAGGAAGTGCCAGCTCCTGTTATTTCCACTTTTATCTCCCGAGCGAAACAAGAAGGCGGCCAGCCGACTCTTCCCAGGAAAGCATTACACTGTTGACAGCACTAAAGAGAATATACAGAAACGGTCAGAAATTAGATTTTAAGTTTAGAAATAAAGTTTCTTTTAGTAAAAGGGCGGTCATTTGAGGCCGATTCCCTAATTTCATGTAATTAAGATTGATTAGTTAGTAGTATTTAACCCTTCTCATGGTTTTTGGAGAAGGGTCCGGAAATCTGTCAAAAAACTTATCCTCAGAACATGCACTTCTGCACCCTCAGAGGAGGTTTTTGATGAATGGATGGATCGAGATTTATTTATGTTTGCATTTTAATATCTGTTACTGATGTTGCACTTCTGTACTCTTAGCAGATGTTAGAACAAGTAGAAATAAATCATTGTTACTTGAAGTTTATTAGTGAAGTTAGTCATAAATGGTACTTTTATCTCTTGGCTAGATTCTGCTAGTATTCCTAAAGTGATATGTGGCTGAGTTCTTTGTATGTTATTACATGAATGTCTGCATTACCATTTGGAACTTCTGTACGGTGGGGTCATTTATTTATGTTTAACATATAGAAAACTGATTATGCGATATGTTGTTCACAACTACTCTGCCTAACTTCTTATGCAGAATGGTTTATCTTTATTGATTTATATTCTGATATCAGTTGAATGATCTTTATTACCGGCTGCTGTTAGAAATCTTTCTAGATCGCATAACAAAAGAAAAACACCCCGGGTTAGCGTAGATTAGATGTATTTTTCTTCATTAGATTACATTAGCATAGAGTTAATTTAGCAGTTAGAATTAAGACTAGTTTAGAAGAACCCCCCTAGATTAATACCATCAGACTCTACGCACACACACACACCCATCACATTGGGAAACTGGTCCCATTACCCCCAGTCGGACCCGCTACTCCAAACGGGCAAGGAGCCGCCAACCAGGTTCCGGACTGGGTGGGTATCCCCCTTGTTGTTGACCCGACCTCGGGGCCCTCAACAGAGTTGTACATGCATAATATGTGAACTATCATCCGATTGATGACCTTTTTCTAGTCATAAGTCTAGGGATGGAATATAGTTGACTTGGTGAGTTTAGTGTCAAATAATGTCCAAAGGCTCGACCAAAATATGCTCAAGAACCTGCTATCGTAATATGATATAATGTTAAACGGGATCTGAAAATGTACCCACACTCGTTCAAAGAAGAGTTTGGCAGTTTCCTCTATTGTGATACTCTTCTTGCAAGTTGTCAATATATCCATCTTAGAAAATCAGTCCATGACCACAAATACAAATTCATTACCATGCTTAGTAGTAGGGGTGCCCGACAAATGTTCCATGGAGATGGATTCTTGGGGTTGGCTTGGAGTAGGAAAAGGAGTGTATAGACCTTGATTCTTGACGGTTGGCTTGGCGATGGCATAAGAAATGAAAGATCTGATATATTTTCCAATGTTGTGTGAGAGTTTTGGCCAATAAAAATACTTTTGTAGTATGACCACAATTTCTCCACACCAAAGTGTCATGCGGCCCAACTGTAATGCGCCTCCCAAATCAGCTCAGCATGCTTTCTTGAAGGAACAAAAATGTGACCCTGGTAGCATAATAATACATGGTGGTGGTGGAAATTTGGAACTTTCTTGCATCCAATAGCATCTGGTATGTGGTGGTGACCTTTAGATCATTTTTGTATAGTTTTGGTACTGCGGAGGTATCGTGGCCATAAAAGTTGAGAAAAATTGTCAGTGTTGCAACTAGGGGCTGACTAAGGAAATCTGCAACATGATTGGTGATTCCCTTCTATATTTGATGTTCAAGTGGAATTGTTGTAGATGTGTAGACAACTTATGATGTTGATCATTCTGTAACTCCCTTTGTGTCTGTATAAATTAAAGAGGTCGGTGATCTTTGTGGATGACTCTCTCTTTTCCTGTAAAGTAATGTTTCAATTACCAGCATGCTCGCATTATAAAATACATCTCTTTATCATAGGTGGGGTATTTCTGAATTTTATCAGAAAGTGTCTCATTGTGATAGGCCACTAGATGCCCTTGCTGGGTGAGAATTGCACCAATAGAATAGTTAGAGGCATTTGTCTCAATTTCAAATGGTTGTCACAGGTCTAGAAATGTGAGTATAGGTGCAGAGCAGAGATGGTACTTTAGCTCAACGAATACCTTCTATTGGGACTCAGACAAGGAAAAATTAGATTTTTCTCTGCTCTTGGTAACTTGACTCAAAGGCCAAGTGATATGATAGAATCCTAGCATGAACATTCGATAAAAATTGGCAAGGCCCAAAAAGCTGTGAAGCTCTATTATGGTGGTCGAGGTTGGCCAATATCGAATAACTTGAATCTTAGCTAGATCCACATGCATGCCTTTCTCATCAATGATGTAATCGAGATATTGGATTTGGCTCATGCCAAAAGGTGCATTTCTCCAATTTGGCACATAGGTTATGTTTTCACGGAGTTTGAAAGACTTGTCGAATGTGTTGTAGGTGTTCTTCCCAACTCTTATTGAAGATGATGATGTCATCCCGATATACAACTATGAATAATTTGATGAAGGGATGCAAGATGTCATCCATTAGCCTCATAAAAGTTGCAGTGACATTTGTCAACCTGAAAGGCATGAACAACCACTCAAAAAGGCCCTCCTTGGATTTGAAGGTGGTCTTCTATACATCTATGGTTTCTATTGGAACCTAGTGATAGTCAGACTTCAAATCAATCTTGTTGAAATACTTGCACCCCTTGAGCTAGTCAAGAAGTTCATTAATCTATTAAATTGGATACATGTTCTTAAAAGTGATTTTGTTTAGTACCTGATAATTAATGCAGAGCGTCTAGGTTCCATCCTTCTTCTGTACAAGTACAATTTGGCTCCCACAAGGTGAGGAACTTGGTCGAATGTGAACTTTATGCAACAAATCCCAGATTTGTCAATTGATTTCTTTATTTTCTAAAATGGATCAGAGATATATCAAACCATTGGGTAGAGGTGCTTCGAGATTCATATCGATCAAATGCTTAACCTGAAAGTACAAACGTACCCCTGTGGATGAGGAAAAGATGTCCTTGTATGCTTCCATGACCTTATCCACCTACTTCTGTTGCGCGGGGGAACCCTTCCCAAGGGCCATGGATGTGGCCACTATCTTCCCCATACTTTGAGAGAAAATTAGAAAGAAAACAAAATTCTCAGTCTAAGAGATGATCTTATTGCATTGCTTAACATAGATCAAAGAGATGGCGGTAGGAGGGGCTACCTCTAGTATCTTGTATAACTTATTACCCAAAGTAATAATAACAGTGTTAGGTCTTGACTCATTTACAACATGACACTTTTACAAGTATGGTTGGCCTAATAACACATCAAAAACTTCAAGAGGAGAAACATCACACAGTACCTCATCCATGGAGGGATTGATGTTGTAAGGAAGGCAGCACTACTAGATGACATAGGGATCTCGTCCTTGGTGGAGACACCGTATGGTGTATGGATGCATGTGTGGTGTGGTCGATAGGCCCATCCACTTAATGACCTCCACTAAAATGAGGTTCTTTTGGCTCTCGCTATCAATAATAAACTACAATAGAGAACTCTTCACCCACATTTGTGAGTGGAAGAGCCATCCCCCCTCAGTTGGATCTTCGAGCTCAGTATTCTGGACCTTGGTGGTGGCAACGGTGGCACTAGGTTCTGTGTCAATAATTTTCTTCCCCTTGTCGTTATCCTTTTCAGGTTTTATCTCAGATTCAGAACATACATCAGACTCTGAAGCTTTTAGCTCGACCACTAATGACTGCATGGCGCGACACTCATTTATGTTGTGAGTGGGGCTCTTGTGGAACTCACACCACTTTCTTGTGTCCTTCTTCCTCTTTGTGGTGCCATTATTTTCTTGTGAATTTGATGGGTTGTCCTAGGTTGCTCCACCTTGGCTTTTTCCTTTGTTATGCAGTTTGGTGGAGCTCTTGCATTGTTTCTAATTTGCAGATCCAAAGTTGTTCTTCTTTTGTTTAAATTTTTGTTTAATCTTAGAAGCATATTGCTATGTTGCAACAAGCGAGGATATGTCTAGGAAATCCATTTATTATTGAATATATTTGTGCAGACAACCATGGTACTTGAGCACCATATCTCACTCAGAGTCTTTGATACCCAACTTTGTATGTAGAGTATGAAACATATTTGTGAACACATGCACATCTTGGTCCCTTTCCTGTCGTATTGTGGTCCATATATGTACTTGTCCTCATAGCTCCCCACAAGGTAATATTATTCCTTGAAAGTGTCTTAGAAAGAGTTCCAAGATGGTGCAGTGATAAATAGAGAGGGTTACTCAACCATTTTCTCAAAACAAGTTTCCCACCATTCCTTGACATAGGGTGAAACCTTAAACAACGAAAAAATAGTGTTTTCCCTATCGAAGAAGTTATGGAATGAAAAATAACCTTATCATAGATTCAACCATTTATCTACAACATATGCATCTATTTGACCCTTGAATATAGGGATATCAAAATTAACTTGTACTTTGAAGGGGGCAGTGCCTCCAAAGTGACTACTGGATGAAGATGTGTTTCATGTGGGCATCCGCCAAAGGATCTGGGCAAAGTTGTTCATCATCTCATTCCTTTTCCTCTCGAGAGCTTCTTCGAGCAATTGTTTGATAGGATCTCCTACTCCCTCTTCTTTTTCTTCTTCCATTGTGGAAGGTCATCGATGTTGGTGGGGACGGTCTTGCAAAGGCTCAACTAGTTCAAGTCCCAAATCCTTTTACCCTGACCTTGTTGGGGACATGCATAGAAAAACAGAAAAATAGTTGATTGCTCTGATACCACTGATATGGATTTATGAAGAAATGAAATGATATGAAAATATAAACAAAAGCAAAGAGATACGATGAAAACAGAACTTCAATTCATTAATAACAAAAGACTGAAAATTTGTTACATTAAAAATGGAAATAAACTAGCTTGAATGATGGTAGCTTATCTCTAAGAAGAGATGTGGTAGCTACATTCTTTCTGAAGTGAATTACAATGAGGTTCAGAGGCATTTTTATCATGAAGAAGAAGTGTGAAACTCTAACCCTAAGAGATGAAGCACCAATGGTTTTGGGCCTCATTGGGGTAAGTTGGACTGCCAAATTCCTGAGGTTGTAACTTTGGCATACGACCATCATTTGGATATCATAATACCTTATTTTGAAGACTTTTACGAGGAAAAATACGATGTTTGAAACGGATTTTGGCACTTTTCCATTCTCTTACTTTTCCCAAAAATGTCTTTTAGTACCTCAAAACGGCTTTAGAATTTTAGGACTCGAAAAACTATGAAAAATAGAAAGTTGTGCTAGAATTAAGGAAACTGGAAGGAAACAATGTTGGGGGTCCTAGTTGAATAGGTAAGTGGCCACTAATACCCACATGGATCAAGTGCACTTTTAACAGTTTTTACTATGATGGGAATTTGTTGTAAAATGCAATCCATAAGCATACAAATTCATGCAAAGATTGTGCGATCATATTTGAATGAATAATTTATTTACACTTGTGCACAATTTTTAATTCTCTTGGTCAAAATTCAAAACTAGTGACTTAAATTCTTGAATTGTTCGATTAAGAACATAGTGCAAATGTACAAAACCGAGCTTAAAAAAATTCCACCAAAGACTGTACATATGTCATTAATTGGAAATAAGTCAACGGGGCTGAAGACATATGCGTTTGTGACAAAAACCTTTCACATTCCTCAAATTTGGTTTCAGTTTCGTGCAATTGATTTGAGAAAATGACAATTTCTCAATTTTTAAACTAGTTTTACCCATTTCAATAAAAATCTAATGATACTTTCATTCTTCCTTCTTTCTAATTGATTTTAGTTGCAAATGCCATCATACCCTCATATTGGGAAATAACATTTCTTTGTTGTATTTTTATAACCTTCCCTCATCTACTCACAACAGATGTATGAAAAGTGAACCTTTAATAATTTTTACTATGATGCAAATTTGGTGTAAAATGCAAGCCATAAACATTAAAATTCATGTAAATACTACGTGAACATATTTTAATGAATGATTTATTTACACATCTACATAATTTTTAATTATCTTGGTCAAAATTCAAAACTACTGACTTAAGTTCTTGAATTGTATTGTCAAGAACATAGTGCACGTGTACAAAACTAGGCTTATACAAAATGCCCATCGAAGACTGTACATATGTCATAAATTGGAAATAATCATATGGGGCTGATTTTTGACAAAAACCTCTTTCACATTCCTCAAATTTTGTGTTATTTTCTTGCAAATGATTTGACAAAATGACATTTTCTTAGTTTTTAAACTAGTTTTACCCATCTCAGAAAAATGGTTGCCATACCCTCGTTCTTCCTTCTTTCTGAGTGATTTCAATTGTAATGGCGTGTTCTATTATTTTCCACCTCACTATACACCTAGTTTGAATGAATTATTTAATTATACTTGTGCACAATTTGTAAGTCTCTTGGTCAAAATTCAAAACTAATTACTTAATTAAGTTCTTGAATTATTTTGTCAAGAACCGAGTGTGTATGTACAAAATTAGGCTTAGAAAAATGGTCATTAAAGATTGTACAATTGTCATTAATTGTAAATAATCCTATGGGGCTGAATATAGATGTATTTGTGACAAAAGCCTCTTTCACATTCCTCAAATATGTGTTAGTTTCTTGCAATTCATTTGACAAAATGACAAATTCTCATTTTTGTAACCCAATTTTATCTGGCTTAGAAAAATGTTTGCCATACCCTCATTTTTCATTATTTCTGAGTGATTTTAGTTGAAAATGGTGTGTTATACTATTTTCCACCTCACTATACACCTGTTTTTTCAATATGGGCTAAAAATGTGATTGTTGAGCAAAAACACCTAAGGGTTGTCTTCTATTCATGAGATGTCCCCTTCTTTTAATAAAATGCAAGACAACCTATGTTATGAAATGATTATAGTAAATGGATTTGGAAATGGGATAGGTACAAATTGGGAAATAAAATTCTTCTATCTATTTTTTATAACCTTCCCTCACCTCCTCATTCTGGATGTATGAAATATGCACTTTTAACAATTTTTACATTGATGCACATTTGGAGTAAAATGCAAAGCCATAAACATATGAATGCAAGAAAAGACTGTTCGATCACATTTGAATGAATGATTTATTTACACTTGTGCACACTCTGTAAGTCTCTTGGTCAAAATTTGAAACTAATTACTTAGGTTCTTGAATTCTTCTATTAAGAACATAGTGAAAATGTACAAAACTGTGCTTCGAGAAATGCCCACCGAAGACTGTATATATGTCATTTTTTGGAAATAAGCCTATGGGGTTGAATATATATGAATTTTTGGAAAAAAAAACTCTTTCACATTCCTCAAATTATGTGTCAATTTCTTGCAATTGATTTGATTTAATAAGGGATACAACTACAATAGTAATGGGGTAATCACTAGTATTATAGGGACCCAACATGCCCCTCTCCTTCAAAAAAGTGTTGTCCTCAACACTTTAGTAGTTCTGGATGCTTATGTATAAAATTCTCATCCTACCATGTGGAATCTTCAGCAGATAAGTTCTTCCACTTGATAAGATACTCTGAAATTGATCGATTTTGTAACTGTCGAGTTCTTGTTTCTGTGACTGCTTCTGGTTCCAATATAATTTTTTCTTCATCGTCAAGTTCTGGCAATATTGTTTGAACTGGGAGCTTGTCACCTATAACCTTTCTTAAACATGAAACATGGAAAACTAGGTGCAATCGAGAAGTTGCAGGAAGCTCCAATTTGTATGCCATAGTACCAATCTTTTGCAACACCTTGTACAGACCATAATACTTTGGTGATAATTTATTATCCTTCTTAGCTTGCTTGAGGGACATTTGCTTATATGGTTGTAGCCGTAGGAATACCCAATCACCTACATCAAAACTTCTTTCGCTGCGATGTTGATCTGCCTGTTGTTTCATTCTATTCTGTGCCAACACGAGGTTATCCTTTAAGAGTTGGAGGACCTGTTGTTGATGTTTGATGTGATGTTCCACTACTTGAACCTTAGAATTTTCTCTTAGATATGATGTGATGGATGGTGGCTGATAACCATAAAGTGCCATAAATGGGGTCATTTTTGTTGCTGTATGGAAGGAAGTGTTATACTACCATCCAGCTAGAGGCAACCATTTGACCCATTGTGTCTGTTTATCAGATACAAAGCAACAAAAATATGCTTCCAAACGTTTGTTTACTATCTCAGTTTGCCCATCAAATAGAGGATGATAAGATGAGCTATGAGCTAACTGAGTACCAAGACAAGAAAATAATTCTGTCCAAAAATTTCCAGTGAAAATTGGATCTCTGTCACTTACAATAATCTTTGGGTTTCCATGTAGCTTTTGAATTGTTTCCATAAATGCGGTAGAAACTGTACTGCCTTTAAATGGATGTGATAATGCACAAAAGTGTGCATACTTGGTAAGTCTGTCAACTATGACCATGATGACACTCTTTCCCTCAAACTTGGGTAAAACTGTGATAAAATCCATTGAAACCTCCTCCCAATGTTGGCTTGGAATGGATAAAGGTTGTAATAGACCTAGTGTCTTAATTGTTTCAACTTTATTTTGTTGGCAAGCCAAACATTCTGCCACAAAATTTTGAATATCTCATTTAAGGCCCTCGCAAAAAAATTCCTTCTTAACCTTGTGGTAAGTTTTTATAAATCTTGAGTGCCCTCCTAAGGGAGAAGTGTGTAATTCCATAAGAATCTTTTGTTTTAGATGGGAATTCTTACAGAGGTATAAGCGATCTTTGTACCATAACGAATCATTTTGCTAGCTAAATGTATCAGACGTACTGGAGTCTTGTTGTAACTTTTGAATAAGTGACGACACTTCTTCTTCATTCTTCCATTCCTCCCTTGCTTCATTTATCCAATCTGGTTGGATAATAGAAATGGCCCACAACAATGCTTCCACATCCTCATCCTTTCTTGAGAGTTCATCTGCCACCACATTTTTCTTCCCTTTTTTGTAGATGATTTCAAAGTCATAACCCAACATCTTTGTGACCCACTTGTGTTGTTCTTCAGAGGATAATCTTTGTTCTAGAAATTATTTTAGGCTATCATGATCTATTTTTACCTTGAAGTGTCTTCCCATTAGGTAGGGTCACCATTTCTTAAGTGCATGGAGTATTGCCAACATTTCCTTCTCATAAATAGCTTTGTGTAAAAACTTTCCCTTGATTGGATGACTTTCGAAAGCAATGGGTCTTTCATCTTGCATTAAAACAGCACCAATTCCATTTCCTGAAGCATCACATTCCACAATAAAGGTTTTTGTGAAGTCTGGTGTAGCTAAGACCGGTGCTTGGCACATTGCCTCTTTAAGATGCTCAAAGGCCTTTGTTGCTTCTGGAGTCCATGAAAATGCATCTTTCTTCAATAATGTTGTTAGAGGTGTTTCTATTCTCCCATAATTCTTAACAAACTTGCGATAATACCCTGTCAACCCGAGAAATCCTCGCAGATGCTTTATGAATGTGGGGATTTTCCATTCCTTAATGGCTTTAATTTTGCTAGGGTCTATCTTAACTCCTTCACGAGATACAATATGACCCAGATATTCCACCGCTTGTACTCCAAAGAAACATCTGGATCTTTTTGCATATAATTGTTTCTCCTCCAATAGTTGTAACACCCTGTCAACATGTTCAACGTGATCCTTCCAAGACTTGTTGTAAATTAGTATATCATCAAAAAA
The DNA here is from genome assembly GCA_031772625.1 of Pinus tabuliformis. NCBI lineage: Eukaryota > Viridiplantae > Streptophyta > Pinopsida > Pinales > Pinaceae > Pinus > Pinus tabuliformis. The sequence goes on along the minus strand of CM062819.1, from coordinate 1,639,673,543 downwards.
TACTAACAAAAGTTTTCTAAGGAATGGTTTGAAAATGGAATTCATCAAACCTTGAAATGTTGAAGGTGCATTGGTAAGGCCAAAAGGCATGAACAAAAATTCATAATGACCCTCATGAGTTCTAAATGTTGTTTTCGAAATGTCTTCAGTCTTCATTCGGATTTGATGATATCCTAAATGAAGATCCAACTTGGTGAAGTAAATTGATCCATGCAATTCATCCAGTAATTCATCAATGACGGGAATGGGAAACTTATTTTTAATAGTGAGCTTGTTGAGCTCCCTATAATCTGGACACATGCGCCATGATCCATCCTTCTTGTGCACCAATACCACTGGAGCAGAGAAATAACTTTGACTTGGTTGAATTATACCAGCCTCTAGCATTTCTGCAACCATACGTTCAATTTCACTCTTTTGGGCATAGGGATATCTGTACGGCCTGATGTTTGGAGGAACAAATCCTAGAATTAGATGAATAGCATGATCATGATCACGAATAGGTGGGAGACCTTTGGGAGTCTCAAATACCTTGGAATGATTGTCCAGGACTTTTTGGAGATCTGGAGAAATAGATGATTCCAATGTGGAAACATCTAGCGAACATAATTGTGCAATTACACCTCTTTGTTCCTTTTTTAGAAGTTTTGTCATACCATTAGAGCTTATTATCTTTCCTGGTTTCCCTACAATACCCATTAATTCAACTTCCTTTCCTTCCACAGAAAATTTCATGAAAAGTTCTGTTATGAAACCAGCTCAAGAAAAGATATAAAAGATAGATCAACGCCTTAGAATTCAGCCTCTTTGAGGGGGCAACCTCCTTTACATTACATAAATGAACAATTCTTGGATGATACAAATGACAAAACCTCCTTTCTATATATAGGAGTCTAAGGAGTCACAATATAATCCAGCCGACCTAACAATAATAATATAAAGCCACAAAAATAACAATAGAGGGATTCTATGGGGCACAGAAATAACAATATGGGGGTAATAGGGGCACAACAATATAAATAAGGGGTATAACTACAATAGTAATGGGGTAATCACTAGTATTATAGGGACCCAACATGCCCCTCTCCTTCAAAAAAGTGTTGTCCTCAACGCTTGAGTAGTTCTGGATACTTCTGCATAAAATTCTCATCCTCCCATGTGGAATCTTCAGCGGATAAGTTCTTCCACTTGATAAGATACTCTGAAATTGATCGATTTCGTAGCTGTCGAGTTCTTGTTTCTGTGACTGCTTCCGGTTCCAATATAATTTTTCCTTCCTCGTCAAGTTCTGGCAATATTGTTTGAACTGGGAGCTTGTCGCCTATAACCTTCTTTAAACATGAAACATGGAAAACTGGGTGCAATCGAGAAGCTGCAGGAAGCTCCAATTTGTATGCCATAGTACCAATCTTTTGCAACACCTTGTACGGACCATAATACTTTGGTGATAATTTATTATCCTTCTTAGCTTGCTTTAGGGACATTTGCTTATATGGTTGTAGCCGTAGGAATACCCAATCACCTACATCAAAACTTCTTTCACTGCGATGTTGATCTGCCTGTTGTTTCATTCTATTTTGTGCCAACACGAGGTTATCCTTTAAGAGTTGGAGGACTTGTTGTTGATGTTCGATGTGATGTTCCACTGCTTGAACCTTAGAATTTTCTCTTAAATATGATGTGATGGATGGTGGTTGATACCCATAAAGTGCCATAAATGGGGTCATTTTTGTTGCTGTATGGAAGGAAGTGTTATACCACCATTCAGCCAGAGGCAACCATTTGACCCATTGTGTCTGTTTATCAGATACAAAGCAACGAAGATATCCTTCCAAACATTTGTTTACTATCTCAGTTTGCCCATCAGATTGAGGATGATAAGATGAGCTATGAGCTAACTGAGTACCAAGACAAGAAAATAATTCTGTCCAAAAATTTCCAGTGAAAATGGGATCTCTGTCACTTACAATAATCTTTGGGTTTCCATGTAGCTTTTGAATTGTTTCCATAAATGCAGTAGAAACTGTACTGGCTTTAAATGGATGTGATAATGCACAAAAGTGTGCATACTTGGTAAGTCTGTCAACTACCACCATGATGACACTCTTTCCCTCAGACTTGGGTAAACCTGTGATAAAATCCATTGAAACCTCCTCCCAACGTTGGCTTGGAATGGATAAAGGTTGTAATAGACCCGGTGTCTTAATTGTTTCAACTTTATTTTGTTGGCAAACCAAACATTCCGCCACAAACTTTTGAATATCTGATTTAAGGCCATCCCAAAAAAATTCCTTCTTAACCCTGTGGTAAGTTTTTAAAAATCCTGAGTGCCCTCCTAAGGGAGAAGTGTGCAATTCCATAAGAATCTTTTGTTTTAGCTGGGAATTCTTACAGAGGTATAAGCGATCTTTGTACCATAACGAATCATTTTGCCAGCTAAATGTATCAGACGTACTGGAATCTTGTTGTAGCTTTCGAATAAGTGCCCACACTTCTTCGTCATTCTTCCATTCCTCCCTTGCTTCGTTTATCCAATCTGGTTGGATAATAGAAATGGCGCACAACAATGCTTCCACATCCTCATCCTTTCTTGAGAGTGCATCTGCCACCACATTTTGCTTCCCTTTTTTGTAGATGATTTCAAAGTCATAACCCAACATCTTTGTGACCCACTTTTGTTGCTCTTCAGAGGATAATCTTTGTTCTAAAAAGTATTTAAGGCTATCATGATCCGTTTTTACCTTGAAGTGTCTTCCCATTAGGTAGGGTCGCCATTTCTTAAGTGCATGGAGTATTGCCAACATTTCCTTCTCATAAATAGCTTTGCTTAAAAACTTTCCCTTGATTGGACGACTTTCAAAAGCAATGGGTCTTTCATCTTGCATTAGAACAGCACCAATTCCATTTCCTGAAGCATCACATTCCACAATAAAGGTTTTTGTGAAGTCCGGTGTAGCTAAGACCGGTGCTTGGCACATTGCCTCTTTAAGATGTTCAAAGGCCTTTGTTGCTTCCGGAGTCCATGAAAATGCATCTTTCTTCAATAATGTTGTTAGAGGTGCTGCTATTCTCCCATAATTCTTAACAAACTTGCGATAATACCCTGTCAACCCAAGAAATCCTCGCAGATGCTTTATGGATGTGGGGATTTTCCATTCCTTAATGGCTTTAATTTTGCTAGGGTCTACCTTAACTCCTTCATGAGATACAATATGACCCAAATATTCCACCTCCTGGACTCCAAAGAAACATTTGGATCTTTTTGCATATAATTGTTTCTCCTCCAATAGTTGTAGCACCCTGTCAACATGTTCAACATGATCCTTCCAAGACTTGCTGTAGATTAGTATATCATCAAAAAATACTAACACAAATTTTCTAAGGAATGGTTTGAAAATTGAATTCATCAAACCTTGAAATGTTGAAGGTGCATTGGTAAGGCCAAAAGGCATGACCAAAAATTCATAATGACCCTCATGAGTTCTAAATGCCGTTTTCGGAATGTCTTCAATCTTCATTCTGATTTGATGATATCCTGAACGAAGATCCAACTTGGTGAAGTAAATTGATCCATGCAATTCATCCAGTAATTCATCAATGACAGGAATGGGGAACTTATCTTTAATAGTGAGCTTGTTGAGCTCCCTATAATCCGGACACATGCGCCATGATCCATCCTTCTTGTGCACCAATACTACTGGAGCAGAGAAAGAACTTTGACTCGGTTGAATTATACCAGCCTCTAGCATTTCTGCAACCATACGTTCAATTTCACTTTTTTGGACATAGGGATATCTGTACGGCCTGATGTTTGGAGGAACACTTCCTGGAATCAGATGAATAGCATGATCATGATCACGCATAGGTGGGAGACCTTTGGGAGTCTCAAATACCTTGGAATGATTGTCCAGGACTTTTTGGAGATCTGGAGAAATAGATGATTCCAATGTGGAAACATCTAGCGAACATAATTGTGCAATTACACCTCTTTGCTCCTTTTTTAGAAGCTTTGTCATACCATTAGAGCTGATTATCTTTCCTGGTTTCCCTGCAATACCCCTTAATTCAACTTCCTTTCCTTCCGTAGAAAATTTGATGAAAAGTTCTTGAAAATTAAAAGCTATTGTACCCAAGGATTGTAGCCATTGGACTCCTAGTACAACATCAACACCTCCCATTGGAATGGAAAGCATTGGGCTAGTCAATACATATTCTCCCATGGATAGCTTGATATTATGGCACTTTCCAGAGCAATTTATTGTTCCTCCATTTGCAATCATCACTTGACACTCTGGTGCTGGATATAGGAAGCAATTCAATTCTTTTGCTACCCTACAATGAATAAAATTGTGGGTGCTTCCTGAATCAATCAACACTATTACCTTTTTCTTCTTGATTTGTCCTTCTATCTTGATGGTTTGAGGAGTGGTAATTCCCGCCAATGCATTACAAGATATGGTCGGATTTATTTTTTCTTCATCTAGGCTTTGTTCCTGGAGTATATCTTCTTCTTTTGACCTTTCTTGCTCCTTTTCTTCTTCCTCTTCACAATCTATGTAGAATAATTTCTTCTCAGCACACTTATGACCTTTAGTGTATTTGCTATCACAACTGTAACAAAGCCCTTTTGCTCTTTTTTCTTCCAATTTTGTGGTGTCAACCTTATAGGTTGTGGAAGACTAGGGGCAACAACACTTCCGTCTTTATAGTTGTGAGTGGTATGCTTCCTGGTTGCCATAATTTTGCTTTCCATTTTTCTTGCTAACCTGAATGCCTTCTCTAATGAATCAGGTTCCCAAAGGCGAACATCATGTTGGATATTATCCTTTAAAGACCCTATGAACACATCAATCCTATGCTCCTCTGGAATATCTTTTACCCTTATGTTCAATTTTTGGAACTCCTCAATGTGCTCCATTATTGAACCCTTTTGTTTGAGACTTATCAATTGGCTAAAAAAAGTGTTGCTTTTTGTATCCTCATAATGTGCTATCAATTCTTCCGTAAAAATTGCCCAAGTGATAAATTTGTTACGAGAGAAAAGCCATTGATACCATACAAACTGATTTGGTTCCAAATATACAGTTGCCATACGTACCTTTTGTGTGTTTTGCACATTATTGAGATCGAAGAACTGCTCCATCTGTAATATCCATGTGGCGGGATCCTTGCCATCAAACTTCCTCATATCGATTTTTGGAATATGGTGGGTCTTTGATCCAACATTAGAGTCTATGGAATCATGATTAACATTTCTTTTGTTCACATCATGAGTTTCCTTTACAACCTTTTCACCATTAGTAAGTATTTCTTGTAGAAAATTTGTCAAATCTGTCTTCAAATCTGCCATGTCTGTTTTCAAATCTGTCTTCAAATCTGCCATGCCTGTCTTCAAATTTGTGTTCAAATCTATCTTCAAATTGTCCATCTTAGCTTCCATGCCATTCATCTTAGCTTCCACGCCACTTATCTTAGCTTCTGTTAACTTTTGTGAGCGTGACATTTGTTGCACTTGTTCTTGTAATTTTGATATATCATGTAGCATTTCTTCCTCTTCTTCATGAGTCATGCTAGAGCTTTCAGGTTCCTTACTAGGTGTTTGCATTTTCTTTCCTCGGGGCATCAGTTACCGATAATAATTCTTTACTATGCCCTTTGAATTCCTTCAAACCCAGCTTACACAAAAACTAAAAAATTAAAACTACACACCTTTTTTCACTTTGTAGAAGCCTGATATTGAATCTGATGTATCTCTGTAATTCCAGATCCTGCAATTTTGAAATTGCTACCTGTAGTATCCTTCTGTGTCCTCTTTCTAGTGCCACAAGTCTGACCCAATTTGGATTCTCCAAGGAAGATTTATGCGAAATCTCCCACAGTGACTTGATTATAGACTAGTTCAGTAGAGAGAACTTGTACAACGTGCCACGAGTCACTGTTTCAACCTTTGGATCTAAAAAAATGCATACAAGAAACTAAAGTCTGTCCTATTTCTGTACCTTCTTACGAAATTTTAATCCGATCCCCAGAGAGAAAGTTATGACGATTTTCCCCAGGTCACCTGTTTTGAATGTAATTCAGGAGTCTGCAAAAAGACCAACTTCCTCAGATCATATCTCCGCAAATATCGTGCGAAAAGCTCTGAAATTCGGACCCAAGGTTCAGCGTGATTTCTTCTCAAATGGGTTTTTTTTGCAACTTCTGAAACATCACAGAAAAAAGTTATAGCGAAAATGCCACGATGACCTGTTTGGAGCAGCGAAACCCTAGAATCCAAAGCTCCGATACCAAATGTTATGAAACCAGCTCAAGAAAAGATAGAAAAGATAGATCAATGCCTTAGAATTCAGCCTCTTCGAGGGGGAAACCTCCTTTACATTACATAAATGAAAAATTCTTGGATGATACAAATGACAAAACCTCCTTTCTATATATAGGAGTCTAAGGAGTCACAATATAATCCTGCCGACCTAACAATAATAATATAAAGCCACAAAAATAACAATAGAGGGATTCTATGGGGCACAGAAATAACAACATGGGGGTAATAGGGGTACAAAAATATAAATAAGGGGTATAACTACAATAGTAATGGGGTAATCACTAGTATTATAGGGACCCAACAAGTTCTTGAAAATTAAAAGCTATTGTACCCAAGGGTTGTAGCCATTGGACTCCTAGTACAACATCAGCACCTCCCATTGGAATGGAAATCATTGGACTAGTCAACACATATTCTCCCATGGATAGCTTGATATTATGGCACTTTCCAGAGCAATTTATTGTTCCTCCATTTGCAACCATCACTTGACACTTTGGTGCTGGATATAAGAAGCAATTCAATTCTTTTGCTACCTTACAATGAATAAAATTGTGGGTAGTTCTTGAATCAATCAACACTATTACCTTTTTCTTCTTGATTTGTCCTTCTATCTTGATGGTTTGAGGAGTGGTAATTCCCACCAATGCATTACAAGATATGGTCGGATTCATTTCTTCTTTATCTAGGCTTTGTTCCTGGAGTATATCCTCTTCTTTTGACCTTTCTTGCTCCTTTTCTTCTTCCTCTTCACAATCTATGTAGAATAATTTCTTCTGAGCACACTTATGACCTTTAGTGTATCTGCTATCGCAACTGTAACAAAGACCTTTTGCTCTTTTTTCTTCCAATTTTTGTGGTGTCAACCTTATAGGTTGTGGAAGACTAGGGGCAACAACACTTCCATATTTGTAGTTGTGAGTGGTATGCTTCCTGGTTGCCATAATTTTGCTTTCCATTTTTCTTGCTAACCTGAATGTCTTCTCTAATAAATCAGGTTCCTAAAGGCGAACATCATGTTGGATATTATCCTTTAAAGTCCCTATGAACACATCAATCCTATGCTCCTCTAGAATATTTTTTACCCTTATGTTCAATTTTTGGAACTCCTCAATGTGCTCCATTATTGAACCCTTTTGTTTGAGACTTATCAATTGGCTAAAAAAAGTGTTGTTTTTTGTATCCTCATAATGTGTTGTTAATTCTTTCGTAAAAATTGCCCAAGTGATAATTTTTTTATGAAATCAAAGCCATTGATACCATACAAACTGATTTGGTTCCAAATATAAAGTTGCAATACGTATCTTTTGTGTGTTTTGCACATTATTGAGATCCAAAAATTGCTCCATCTGTAATATCCATGTTGTGGGATCCTTGCCATCAAATTTCCTCATATCGATTTTTGGAATATGGTGGGTCTTCGATCCAACATTAGAGTCTATGGAATCATGATTAACATTTCTTTTGTTCTCTTCATGAGTTTCCTTTACTACCCTTTCACCATTAGTGACCATTTCTTATAGCAACTTATTCATATTTATCTTCAATTCTTCCATCTTATCATCCATGCCATCAATTTTAGCATCCATTCCATTCATCTTAGCTTCCATGCCATCTATCTTAGCTTCTACGCCTTTATTTAAACAATCCATCTTAGCTTCTACATCTTTCCTTAAACCGTCCATCTTAGATTATGTTGCTTTTTGTGCAAGTGACACTTGTTGCACTTGGTCTCATTTTGATATATCATGTTGCATTTCTTCCTCTTATTCATGAGTCATGTTAGAGCTTTCAGATTGCTTACTAGGTGTTTGCATTTTCTTTCCTCGGGGCATCAATTACTGATTCAAACTAATTTTTTCAAACCAAGCTTATGTAAAAATTAAAAAAAAAACTACACATCTTTTTTTACTTTGTAGAAGCTTGATATTGAATCTGATGTATCTATACAATTTCAGATCATCCAGTTCTGAAATTGTGACCTATATTAGCCCTCTATGCCCTCTTTCCAATGCCACCAGTTTGATCCAAATTGGATTCTCCAAGGAAGAGTTATGCACAATATCCCAAGATGACCTGATTATAGACTAGTTCAGTAGGGCCAACTTGTACGACGTTCCACGAGTCACTGTTTCGACCTTTGGATTTGAAAAAGATATACAAGAAACTAAAGTCTATCCTCTTTATGTACCTTCTTACAAAATTTTTAATCTGATGCTCAGAGAGAAAGTTATGACAATCTTCCCGAGGTCACCTGTTTGGAATGTAATTCGGGAGTCTGCAAAAATACCAACTTTCTCAGATCATATCTCTGCAAATATAGTGCTAAAAGATTTAAACTTTGGACCCAAGGTTTAGCGCAATTTCTTCTCAAATGGGTTTTTTTTTAGCTTCTGAAACTTCATAGAAAAAAAGTTATAGCGAAAATTCCACGATGACCTGTTTGGAGCAGCGAAACCCTAGAATCCAAAGCTCTAATACCAAATGTTATTAAACCAGCTCACAAAAAGATATAAAAGAGAGATCAACGCCTTAGAATTCAGCCTCTTTGAGGGGGAAACCTCCTTTACATTACACAAATGAGCAATTCTTCGATGATTCAAAGGACAAAACCTCCTTTCTATATATAGGAGTCTAAGGAGTCACAATATAACCCAGCCGACCTAACACTAATAATATAAAGCCACAAAAAAAGCAATAAGGGATTCTATGGGGCACATCAATAAAAACATGGGGACAATAGGGGCACAACAATATTAATAAGGGATACAACTACAATAGTAATGGGGTAATCACTAGTATTATAGAGACCCAACAATGGATTTGGGAATGGGATAGGTACACATATTGAGAAAGAACATTCCTCTATTTTATTTTTATAACCTTCCCACATCTACTCACAGTGGATGTATGAAAATGTTGATCTAGATTTATGAAGGAACAAAATGAAATGCATATATAAGCAGAAACCATAGCTACAATGAAAAAATAACTTCAATTCATTAATAACAAAGTACTAAAAAATATTTCATGCAGAATTGAAATAAACTAGCATGGATGATGGTAGCTTATCTTTGAGAAGATATGTGGTAGCTAGATACCTTTTGAACTAAATTTCAATGAGTCTTGGAGGCCTTTTTGTCATAAAGAATAAATGTGAAACCCTAACACTAGGAGATGAAGCGCCAATGATTTTGGGCCTCGTCGGGGTAACTTGGACTGCCAACGTCTTAGGTTGGTAACTTTGACATGCAATCTCTATTTGGCTATCACAATACCTCGTTTCATAGATCTCCATGAGGAGGAAAAAAGAGAATGTGTGAAATAGTTTTTATGCACTTTTCCAGTCTCTCAGTTTTCCTAGAAAATGTCTTTTAGTACCTCAAAATGCTCTGGAAGTTTAGGACTCAAAATACTACCAAAAATAGAAATTTGTGCTAGAATTAAGGAAACTAAAAGGAAATAGTGTTGGGAGTCCAAGTGGAATGCTAATTTTTCATAGGGCTACATTATTCTTTGCTTTGATAATTGCATTTCTTCATTAAAACATTAAGTTCACCCCATAGCATCATAATATTATTCAGTTTTTCATCATTATTCATTAGCATATACAACTATATATAAAGAATAATAATGTCATCATCAATGCAACAGAACATAAAGGAACAATAGAAGAAAAGCATGCACACATAGAGACACTAGAATTGGTCGGAAACAAGCGCAAAACACACTATGGGGAAAACCCTTGCAAATATTCTTCTAATAGATTGTCATCAAATCATTCAGCAAAAGAGAGTACAATGATCCATATCTTCAAAAAAACTATAATATCCATGAAATGCATCTAAACATCAAAACTCTGATTCAAATGGCTCTAATGTACTATCACTACCTGTAGCATGCTGCCGAATAATTCTGTCACCGAGCGATATTTTCAGAACACTGAATCTCATCTTGGAGTCTTAGTCGCAAGGAGGAGGAGTTGTCCAAGCGACTATGAAATAGAGGGTCATTCTCAGTGAGTTGCATGATAACAATTGTTGCAACTTAGTCACTCCCATACCATTCTGTGCGAGCGACCGAGGACCAAACTAACCTAGAATCTCAACCAATCTCATGAAGACTCTATGCCAATGAATAAGGACCCAAATTTTCTCTCATGACCACTATGTGCCAACGTCCAGAGACCCAAATGCTTAGCTTTTTGCTAACGACTTTGAATCAGAAAACCGTAGTTTAGTGGAAGCTTCATCTTGAAGTTTCGGACCCTTAGGCAAGCTTCCTTCATCATATCTGTAAGAGCCAAGACTAAATAGAAGAGGAGAAGAGAGTTTTATATGTGTCAAACTGAGATTGAGTTATATTCTATTTATAGGCTTCCATGAGGGTCCACTTGACCTACCCATTGGTATATGGGTATAGGGCCAACCTGATCCAGAATATATGTGTGAATAAACTAATTCATAACTCAACTTCCGCTTGTCCAAATGAGCTGATATTTAGGTCAATATTGGTCCTCTCGTAAAGAAGAATCTAATTCCATCATAATATATATCAAATGAGTAGTCCAAAGCGGAATTTGATAGTAGTTTCATATTTTTAACACTCTCTCTCAACTAGGGAGAATCCCACCTGCCAATATCAGACCATCGATCAACATGACATACATCCCATCTCAAGTATCTCATCATCTCGGATCATCAATATGCACTCTTTCTAAATCTGGCTTATCTCTTGATTGTTCCTGCTCATATGATGAATATTCTCGAATCTAGAAGAAGAAGAATTTGTTATCAAAGGGGAGCTTAAGCTACCACCCTCTATTCATCAGGCTACAACCTAGAATCTCTATCAGCGGGCTCCTACCTGAAATATTTGTCAACGTGATACTACCAAAAATATCAATCAATGGGTTACTACCCAAAATATATGTCAATGGGCTACTACCTAGAAATATCTCATTAGGCTACTACCTAGAAATGTCATCAGGCTACTACTCAGAAATATGTCATCAGGATACTAACTCGAAATTTCGTCGGACTACTACCCAGAAATATGTTATTAGGCTACTACTTGGAAATGTCATCGGGCTACTACCCAAAAATATCATAGGGGAGTTAGATCTATGACCAACATCATCATCAAATAGCACATCATCAAGGAGCACACCTCAACCTAGAACCACATTGGGGAGCTTCTACTCAACCCAGAATCTCATGGGGGAGCTACTACTACAATGCCATATTGAGCAATAGTTGATATAGGGGAGCTACTACTCAAGCCATCCTATTTCCTATTGGTCTTCCCATCAATGACCCTAAATAGTCAAGTGGTAGAACACTTGCATCGTAATTTCCTTGTGTTGTAAACCCCCTAGTACACTCTCAACTCGTTGGTCACACAAGGACAGGTATTCCCAATAAGCCTGACTTGTCGGTATGATGCCAACTTGGGTATGCTCTGCAAATACGAAGATAGGATGAGCTACTACTCCAACCCTATGAGTAATAGATAGGGGTGATACCCTATTGTCCAAAGCTTTTTCAACCCTAGGAGACCTCTATCTCAATTCCTCACCCTGTAAGCTCAAACAGGGGGGAAGAGTATGGCTCAGTGTCCTCAATCAGCGTTGCTCTCATCATACTCATATCATCGTACTTGTATCAAGTAATCATCATCTATCAGTAGCAGTTGTCACCTGTTTATATAGGACATCAAATCAAGTATCATGTTAGAGCATAAATAATCATATAAATCACAAAAGGATACCATAATCATCCTCCCTCTCAAGGAGGTGCCAACCACAAGCCTAAGCTTGTCTCACATAGCTACATTGTCTCAATATATGAGAGTATTGCGGTCCCAACTATATATATATATATATATATATATATATATATATATATATATATATATATATATATATATATATATATATATATATATATATATATATATATATATATATATATATATATATATATATATATATATATATATAGATATATATATATATATATATATATATATATATATATATATATATATATATATCTATATATATATATATATATATATATATATATATGGGATTCTCTTCCAATCAGATCCCACTCTTTATTATCGCAATGTATCCATGTCATATCCAAATCATGCTCATACAACTCTCTAAGGAGCTTCTTCAACCTACTCATAGCTAGTCATGCTAGCAACATCATACTCATCCTTGGTTGTGTCATGGACCTCTCATCATGTCATATCTCATACTAAGGTAGCACTCATATGTGCTCATCAATAATCAACATCAGCATCTTCACATAGTCATATATCATAATAATATCTCAGACCAAGAATAGATCATATCATGTAAACATCTCAAAGGATTCTTGGCAGAAATGTGTATGAAGTGGATCAATCATGAACTTATTTAGGTTTCATGCACATCATATATATACATATGGATGTTCAAAATGAAACATCAATGCTTCAATCAATTGTCAGATTCCATGTCAAGTTCAACAACATCTTTAACTTCAAATCGGAGTGTCCAAGGATTTGCATGACCACTTCTCAATGCTTCTTTAATAGTTTCACAATATAGATTATCTTTTCCAAATTCCATAAATCGATTCATCATGCCATGATACATGATTACGAGCTTCATAAGCCATCTCCCTCTTATATCATCAGAGGCTCTTTACCTGACAATAGTAGATCGTCAGTATATAAAAACCAAAATCAAAATCAAAGTCATACCTTGGAACACTTCTGAGGTAAAGGCTTGAATCAACACATCATCTGGATTAATTAGATAATTGTAAATGCAGACATATTTGGATCGGGGAAGATTACTTCATGCAATGCTCAATACAACCATAACACTTTACCAAACCATCAGCCTTTCATAAATCCTTATTGTGAAATCAAATCAACTAAATCAATTCGTCAAAATTTAGAAACTAGATCAATACTAATATCAAAATTCAACAATATATCAGTGTCAATTCTTTGAACCAGATGACAGGTATGGCTTTCATCAATTCACGTCATCATCTATTATCATTCCAGTAGGTTGTCTTCAACCAGGCAATATCAATCAAGTCATTCCCATGATACAAGTCATTGGAAGTCACTATGCTCATATATCATTGTCATCAAAGAAAATCATCAGTTGTCAAGTCAAAACATTAGACATAATTTCAATATCAAAATTTGCTATCGTAGTAAGATCTATATTCCAATGCATATCTCAATCACTGAGTCAGAGATCTAGGTCATCATTAGACATCATACAACTCATATATATTAATTAGCCAAACAATGTCAAACTTTTGTAGCACATACTTCAAACATAATGACATATCTATATGTATGTCATGGTGACCTATAAAAATTCAAACTTCCTTGATATCTACTACTTATCTGTGGAACTAACATCCTCCAGGTGAACATATTGATTCAGAGTTCAGATAGTTTTAGAAATATTAGATGATGGTCAACAGTAGTCAAGCCTCTAGTCTCTCTCATTAATTTAACATGGGTGCATATTTAGCTTCTTGGATGCTACCTAGGCCTTATTATGCATGTGTCCAGGAACGAGTATTCCCAGTTATATGCCTGTGTTCGGAATGGAAACCTTAATTTCTGTACAGGATTCAGATATGAGGCCTTATTATAGATCAATAATGTCATATGCATATAAATCATATTCCAATAGTACATAATGTAAATAGTAATAAGAGTAAGAATATTGAGAAGAGATTCTCCCTCAGACTGGAAATCTACTTTATTCATCTTCTTTCATGTCATCAACCTGTCTTTACTAGAGTTGTGAAACAATGGATCTGTTAGATCATAGAATCAAATACATATCCATCATTGTCATAACATGCTTTACGTTAGCTACTACATCATATCATGACATCAGTCTTTCTTCAAAAATTAAATTCACATGATAGGAACATCAGAAAGGTGTGGCAACATACTTCAAAGATCAAGAACACAATATCACTTCTATCAAGTCAATCCATCAGTTTTAGGGCATTCAGTTTTACCATATGTCATATTTTCTATCAAAAAAATGATCATGGTTAATGAGAGATCTAGAGTATCAACCTCATAGCTCTATTCATCAAGGTTACCATAGGACTAAGTCAGATCATTTAATAAAACTTTACCAAAACAACAAGAGTGCCATCATACTTTCATCATACTTATCACAAGCATGATTAGTATCAATGAGGTAACCTTCTATAAAAGATCCATTGTGTCTTATGCATGTCAAGTGTATCATTTACTAGAGTTAAGGTACTAGCCTTCTTCACAGAATCAGGATCTCTAAGAATAATAGATGTTAGCCAAACATCAAGTTATGCCACTATATATAAGATCAACAATAAGTAGCCTCATTAAAATCAATAAGATCATCATGATTGAAATATCCAATACCAGGTGCACCATTTCATTATAGGAAACATAAATCCAAATCTCTTTCATATGTAAGCATGAGCCATTTGAGAAGGATACATTCTTAAAATACCATGAGGCTTACCTAGTCATCCATATCATTGAAACAATATACCTTTCATACCTCGTAGTGTTCAAATACATGTGCACCTTCTCATAGGCAAGTTGTAGTGCTTATCATCTTTTCATCAAGTGCCTCTTTACTTATTTCCAGATCTAGCTTTTCTTTCCTGCATCTCAAATGATCCTCAAGAGGGATATACTTATCACGTCTCATCAAGGAGGTTAGATACATCCATATACTCAAATATACATCCAGGAAGTATAATTAATGATGAAAACAAGTATCATAATAATCTTATCCATAAGTATAAACAAGGGTAAAGGCACAAATAAATACCATAACTCCAGGAGTACTTATCTTCAATGAGAGGTGATCCTCTCCCTCTTGAAACAACCTTCAAGAGTCATCACTATCCGTAGTCCATATAATATTTTTGCCTTCAATCAACTTTATCAATAACTAGCCATCTAGGGCTTCATCAAATTTGTCCCAAGTGCTTAAGTATCTTCACATAGACCATTTTATAGTTTCATACATCAAATCTCAAGTCTTTGCTTTCTCTCAAACCCTAACCATCAAATCCTTATGCACTAACTACCTAGAGTTTCCTTCATAGCCTAGGATCCATCAAATCCTTATGCACTAACTACCTATAGTTTCCTTCATACCCTAGGATTCTTTTAGGTCTTGACCATCCTCTTCTAGATTCCATCAAAAGTGTCTCCATGGGGGTGATCTCCATGGATTTTCTTTAGGCCATCTTTGATACCATGTTAATTTTTCATAGGGATATATTGTTCTTGGCTTTGATAATTGTATTTATTCATTAACACATTAAGTTCACCCCATAGCATCATAACATTATTCAATTTTTCATCATTATTCATCAGCATATGCAACTATATAGAAATAACAATAGCATCATCATCAATGCAGTGGAAAATAAAGGAACAATAGAAGAAAAACATGTGCACATAGAGACACCAGGATTGGTCAAAGACCAGGGAAAAACCCACTATGGGAAAAACCCTTACAACTCTTAGTCTAACATATTTTCATCAAATCATTCAGCAAAAGAGAGTACAATGATCCATATCTTCACAACAACTAGAATATCCATGAAATGCGTCTAAACATCAAAACTTTGATTCAGATGACTGTAATGTATTGTCACTGTCTGTAGCTTGTTGTCGAACAATTTTTTCATTGAGAGAGATCTTCATAACACTAAAATATCATATTGGAGTCCCAGTCGCAGGGAGGAGGAGCTATGTGAGCGACTATGATAGACAGGGTCGCTCTTTTTGAACTATGTGATAGTGACTATGGCAACTTAGTCACTCCCATACCATTCTGTGTGAGTGACCGGGGACCAAACTGACCCAAAATCTTGGTCGCTCTAATGAAGACTTTGTACCAGCAAATAAGGAACCAAAGTCACTCTCATGACCATTGTGTGCCATTTTCCAAAGACCTAAATGCTAATTTTTGTACCAGTGACTTTGAATCAGAAAACCCTAGTTCAGTGTGATCTTCATCCTGAAGTTTCGGACCCTTGAGCAAGCTTCCTCCTTGAGACTTGTGTGAGCCAAGACTAAATAGAAGAGGAGAAGAGAGCTTGGTGTGTTTCCAAATGATATTGAGGTCTCTTCTATTTATAGGCTTCCATGGGGGTCCACTTGACTTGGCCATTGGTACATGAGTATAGGGCTGACTTGATCCATAATATATGTATGAATAAAATAATTTGTAACTCAACTTCCGCTTATCCAAATGAGGTGATCTTTAGGTCGATTTTGGTCCTTTTGGAAAGAGGAATCTGATGCCATTCTCATATCTATCAAATGAGTAGTCCAAAGTGGAATTTTACATAGTTGCATATTTTTAACATGGAAAAGGTTGGTGGCCACCAATATCCACTTGGATTAATCCTCCACCCTTAAGAAGAAATGGTCCCCATTACATTGAGTGCTTCCATGAGATGGGGAACTTCTACTGAACTTGGTCCCCGGTGAGCTAATTGCCTTGGTGCAAGATTTCACCAACTTTGAAAACATAATACAGTTGGATCCCATGTTTGTGTGTGTTCTTAATCTGTTTGTCCATGATCTGATTAGTTGTGGCATGTTCCATGCAGTCTGGGTTGAGCTTTGTTGGTGTTAGTTGTTATGCAATGTCTGATGTGTCCAGCAATGGTGGAAATTATGGCCAAATTTGGTCCAAAATAAAAATGGGTGTAGACCGAGGAATGGGCGAATGTTGAGCTCAAAATCATTATCTCCCACAACCTTGGTGGTGGTGTAAGGCCCGTATCAGAGTGGTTGAAGCTTCTGATGGGCTCTGGCAAGGCATTCTTTCTACAAATGAAACTAAACTTTATCACCCACCTGAAACTTATGTGGAACCCGATGTTGATCATGCCACTGCTTATACTTGGCATTAGACTTATCCAAGATGTCATGCACCTATTGGAAAATGTGTTGGATGTGTTCAATAAACCAGGTTGTTTTATTAGCCTTGGAATGTACATGTGCATATTTTGTTTATGTAGTCAAATGATGCATGGAAAAATCAATTGGACACAATGGTTGAAATCCCATACCCACTTGAAAGGGACTGCAGCTAGTCGAGCTATGGAGAGCTCTATTATAACTGTGTTTCACATAAGGAAGGATCTCATCTTAGGTTCGTGGATACTTGGAGTTGTACATGCATAATATGTGAACTACCATCCGATTGATGACCTTTTTCTAGTCATAAGTCTAGGGATGGAATATAGTTGACTTGGTGAGTTTAGTGTCAAATAATGTCCAAAGGCTCGACCAAAATTTGCTCAAGAACCTACTATCCTAATATGATATAATGTTCTACGGGATCTGAAAATGTACCCACACTCGTTCAAAGAAGAGTTTGGCAGTTTCCTCTATTGTGATACTCTTCTTGCAAGTTGTCAATATATCCATCTTAGAAAATTAGTCCATGACCACAAATACACATTCATTACCATGCTTAGTAGTAGGGGTGCCCGAAAAATGTTCCATGGAGATGGATTCTTGGGGTTGGCTTGGAGTAGGAAAAGGAGTGTATAGACCTTGATTCTTGACTGTTGGCTTGGCGATGGCACAAGAAATGAAAGATATGATATATTTTCCAATGTTGTGTGAGAGTTTTGGCCAATAAAAATACTTTTGTAGTATGACCACAATTTCTCCACACCAAAGTGTCATGCGGCCCAACTGTAATGCGCCTCCCAAATCAGCTCAGCATGCTTTCTTGAAGGAACAAAAATGTGACCCAGGTAGCATAATAATGCATGGTGGTGGCGGAAATTTGGAACTTTCTTGCCATTCAATAGCATCTAGTATGTGGTGGTGACCTTTAGATCATTTTTGTATAGTTTTGGTATTGCGGAGGTCTCGTGGCCATAAAAGTTGAGAATAATTGTCAATGTTGCAACTAGGGGCTGACTAAGGAAATATGCAACATGATTGGTGATTCCCTTCTATATTTGGTGTTCAAGTGGAATTGTTGTAGATGTGTAGAAAACTTATGATGTTGATCATTCTGTAACTCCCTTTGTGTCTGTATAAATTAAAGAGGTCGGTGATCTTTGTGGATGACTCTCTCTTTTCCTGTAATGTAATGTTTCAATTACCAGCATGCTCGCATGATAAAATACATCTCTTTATCATAGGTGGGGTATTTCTGAATTTTATCAGAAAGTGTCTCATTGTGATAGGCCACTAGATGCCCTTGCTGGGTGAGAATTGCAACAATAAAATAGTTAGAGGCATTTGTCTCAATTTCAAATGGTTGTCATAGGTCTAGAAATGTGAGTATAGGTGCAGAGCAGAGGTGGTACTTTAGCTCAACGAAGACCTTCTATTGGGACTCAGACAAGGAAAAATTAGATTTTTCTCTGCTCTTGGTAACCTAACTCAAAGTCCAAGTGATATGATAGAATCCCAGCATGAACATTCGATAAAAATTTGCAAGGCCCAAAAAGTTGTAAAGCTCTATCATGGTGGTCGGGGTTGGCCAATATCGAATAACTTGAATCTTAGCCAGATCCACATGCATGCCTTTCTCATCAATGATGTAATCGAGATATTGGGTTTGGCTCATGCCAAAAGGTGCATTTCTCCAATTTGGCACATAGGTTATGTTTTCACGGAGTTTGAAAGACTTGCCGAATGTGTTGTAGGTGTTCTTCCCAACTCTTATTGAAGATGATGATGTCATCCCGATATACAACTATGAATAATTTGATGAAGGGGTGCAAGATGTCATCCATTAGCCTCATAAAAGTTGCAGTGGCATTTGTAAACCTAAAAGGCATGAACAACCACTCAAAAAGGCCCTCCTTGGATTTGAAGGTGGTCTTCTATACATCTATGGTTTCTATTGGAACCTAGTGATAGTCAGACTTCAAATCGATCTTGTTGAAATACTTGCACCCCTTGAGCTGGTCAAGAAGTTCATTAATCTATTAAATTGGATACATGTTCTTAAAAGTGATTTTATTTAGTGCCTGATAATTAATGCAGAGCCTCTAGGTTCCATCCTTCTTCTGTAAAAGTACAATATGGCTCCCACAAGGTGACGAACTTGGTCAAATGTGACCTTTTTGCAACAAATCCCAGATTTGTCACTTGATTTCTTTATTTTCTAAAATGGATCAGAGATATATCAAACCATTGGGTAGAGGTGCTTCGAGATTCATATCGATCGAATGCTTAACCTGAAAGTACAAACGTACCCCTGTGGATGAGGAGAAGATGTCCTTGTATGCTTCCATGACCTTATCCACCTACTTCTGTTGCGTAGAGGAACCCTTCCCAACGACCATGGATGTGGCCACTATCTTCCCCTTACTTTGAGAGAAAATTAGAAAGAAAACAAAATTCTCAGTCTAAGAGATGATCATATTGCATTGCTTAACATAGATCAAAGAGATGGCGGTAGGAGGGGCTACCTCTAGTATCTTGTATAACTTATTACCTGAAGTAATAATAACAGTGTTAGGTCTTGACTCATATACATCATGACACTTTTACAAGTATGGTTGGCCTAATAACATATCAAAAACTTCAAGAGGAGAAACATCACACAGTACCTCATCCATGGAGGGATTGATGTTGTAGGGAAGGCAACACTACTAGATGACATAGGGATCTCGTCCTTGGTGGAGCCACCGTATGGTTTATGGATGCAAGTGTGGTGTTGTCGGTAGGCCCATCCACTTAACGACCTCCACTGAAATGAGGTTCTTTTGGCTCTCGCTATCAACAATGAACTACAATAGAGAACTCTTCACCCACATTTGTGAGTGGAAGAGCCATCCCCCCTCAGTTGGATCTTCGAGCTCAGTATTCTGGACCTTGGTGGTGGCAATGGTGGCACTAGGTTCTGTGTCAATAATTTTCTTCCCCTTGTCATTATCCTTTTCAGGTTTTATCTCAGAGTCATAACATACATCAGACTCTGAAGCTTTTAGCTCGACCACCAATGGCTGCATGGCGCGACACTCATTTATGTTGTGAGTGGGGCTCTTGTGGAACTCACACCACTTTCTTGTGTCCTTACTCACACCACTTTCTTCTGTCCTTCTTCCTCTTTGTGGTGCCATTATTTTCTTGTGAATTTGATGGGTTGTCCTAGGTTGCTCCACCTTGGCTTTTTCCTTTGTTATGCAGTTTGGGGGGGCTCTTGCATTGTTTCTAATTTGCAGATCCAAAGTTGTTCTTCTTTTTTTTAAATTTTTGTTTAATCTTAGAAGCATGTCGCTATGTTGCAACAAGCGAGGATATGTCTAGGAAATCCATTTATTATTGAATATATTTGTGCAGACAACCATGGTACTTGAGCACCATATCTCACTCAGAGTCTTTGATACCCAACTTTGTATGTAGAGTATGAAACATATTTGTGAATACATGCACATCTTGGTCCCTTTCCTGTCGTATCGTGGTCCATATATGTACTTGTCCTCATAGCTCCCCACAAGGTAATATTATTCCTTGAAAGTGTCTTAGAAAGAGTTCCAAGATGGTGCAGTGATAAATAGAGAGGGTTACTCAACCATTTTCTCACAACAAGTTTCCCACCATTCCTTGACATAGGGTGAAACCTTAAACAATGAAAAAATAGTGTTTTCCCTATCGAAGAAGTTATGGAATGAAAAATAACCTTCTCGTAGATTCAACCATTTATCTACAACATATGCATCTATTTGACCTTCGAATATAGGGATATCAAAATTAACGTGTACTTTGAAGGGTGCAGGCCTCCAAAGTGACTACTGGATGAAGATGTGTTTCATGTGGGCATCCGCCAAAGGATCGGGCAAAGTTTCTCATCATCTCATTCCTTTTCCTCTCGAGAGCTTCTTCGAGCAATTGTTTGATAGGATCTCCTACTCCCTCTTCTTTTTCTTCTTCCATTGTGGAAGGTCGTCAATGTTGGTGGGGATGGTCTTGCAAAGGCTCAACTAGTTCAAGTCCCAACTCCTTATACCTTGACCTCGTTGGGGACATGCATAGAAAAACAGAAAAATAGTTGATTGCTCTGATACCACTGATATGGATTTATGAAGGAATGAAATGAGATGAAAATATAAACAAAAACACAGAGATACGATGAAAACAAAACTTCAATTCAATAATAACAAAAGACTAAAAATTTGTTACATGAAAAATGGAAATAAACTAACTCGAATGATGGTATCTTATGTCTAAGAAGAGATGTGGTAGCTACATTCTTTCTGAAGTGAATTACAATGAGGTTCAGAGGCATTTTTATCATGAAGAAGAAGTGTGAAACTCTAACCCTAAGAGATGAAGCACCAATGGTTTTGGGCCTCATTGGGGTAAGTTGGACTACCAAATTCCTGATGTTGTAACTTTGGCATACGACCATCATTTGGATATCATAATACCTCATTTCAAAGACTTTTACGAGGAAAAATACGATGTTTGAAATAGATTTTGGCAATTTTCCAATCTCTTACTTTTCCAAAAAATGTCTTTTAGTACCTCAAAACGGCTTTAGAATTTTAGGACTCGAAAAACTATGAAAAATAGAAAGTTGTGCTAGAATTAAGGAAACTGGAAGGAAACAATGTTGGGGACCATCCTAGTGGAATAGGCAAGTGGCCACTAATACCCACATGGATCAAGTGCACTTTTAACAGTTTTTACTATGATGGGAATTTGGTGTAAAATGCAATCCATAAGCATACAAATTCATGCAAAGATTGTGCGATCATATTTGAATGAATAATTTATTTACACTTGTGCACAATTTGTAATTCTCTTGGTCAAAATTCAAAACTGGTGACTTAAATTCTTGAATTGTTCTATTAAGAACATAGTGAAAATGTAGAAAACCGGGCTTAAAAAAATTCCCACCAAAGACTGTACATATGTCATTAATTGGAAATAAGTCAACGGGGCTGAAGACATATGCATTTGTGACAAAAACCTTTCACATTCCTCAAATTTGGTTTCAGTTTCGTGCAATTGATTTGAGAAAATGACAATTTCTCAATTTTTAAACTAGTTTTACCCTTTTCAAAAAAATTCTAATGATACTCTCATTCTTCCTTCTTTTTGATTGATTTTAGTTGCAAATGCCATCATACCCTCATATTGGGAAATAACATTTCTTTGTTGTATTTTTATAACCTTCCCTCATCTACTCACAACAGATGTATGAAAAGTGAACCTTTAATCATTTTTACTATGATGCAAATTTGGTGTAAAATGCAAGCCATAAACATTAAAATTCATGTAAATACTAGATGAACATATTTGAATGAATGATTTATTTACACATCTACATAATTTGTAATTCTCTTGGTCAAAATTCAAAACTACTGACTTAAGTTCTTGAATTGTATTGTCAAGAACATAGTGCACGTGTACAAAACTAGGCTTATAAAAATGCCCATCGAAGACTATACATATGTCATAAATTGGAAATAATCCTATGGGGCTGAAGAGAGATGCATTTTTGACAAAAACCTCTTTCACATTCCTCAAATTTTGTGTTATTTTCTTGCAAATGATTTGACAAAATGACATTTTCTTAGTTTTTAAACTAGTTTTACCCATCTCAGAAAAATGGCTGCCATACCCTCATTCTTCCTTCTTTTTGAGTGATTTCAATTGAAAATGGCGTGTTCTATTATTTTCCACCTCACTATACACCTGGTTTTAATGAATTATTTAATTATACTTGTGCACAATTTGTAAGTCTCTTGGTCAAAATTCAAAACTAATTACTTAATTAAGTTCTTGAATTATTTTGTCAAGAACAGAGTGTATGTACAAAATTAGGCTTAGAAAAATGGTCATTGAAGATTGTACAATTGTCATTAATTGTAAATAATCCTATGGGGCTGAATATAGATGTATTTGTGACAAAAGCCTCTTTCACATTCCTCAAATATGTGTCAGTTTCTTGCAATTCATTTGAAAAAATGACAAATTCTCATTTTTGTAACCCAATTTTATCTGGCTTCGAAAAATGTTTGCCATACCCTCATTTTTCATTATTTCTGAGTGGTTTTAGTTGAAAATGGTGTGTTATATTATTTTCCACCTCACTATACACCTGTATTTTCAATATGGGCTAAAAATGTGTTTGTTGAGCAAAAACACCTAAGGGGTGTCTCCTATTCATGAGATGTCCCCTTCTTTTAATAAAAATGCAAGACAACCTATGTTATGAAACGAATATAGTAAATGGATTTGGAAATAGGATAGGTACAAATTTGGAAAGAAAATTCTTCTATTTATTTTTTATAACCTTCCCTCACCTACTCATTGTGGATGTATGAAATATGCACTTTTAACAATTTTTACATTGATGCACATTTGGAGTAAAATGAAAAGCCATAAACATATGAATGCAAGAAAAGATTGTTCGATCACATTTGAATGAATGATTTATTTACACTTGTGCACACTCTGTAAGTCTCTTGGTCAAAATTTGAAACTAATTACTTAGGTTCTTGAATTCTTTTATCAAGAACATAGTGAAAATGTACAAAACTGTGCTTTGAGAAATGCCCACCGAAGACTATATATATGTCATTTTTTGGAAATAAGCCTATGGGGTTGAATATATATGAATTTTTGGAAAAAAATCTCTTTCACATTCCTCAAATTATGTGTCAATTTCTTGCAATTGATTTGATAAAATGACAAATTTTCAGTTTTAACCCAGTTTTACCCAACTCAGAAAAATGTTTTCCATACCCTCATTCTTCCTTCTTTCTAAGTGATTTGAGTTGAAAATGGTGTGTTCTACTATTTTCCACCTCACTATACATCGTTTTGTTCAATTTGGGCTAGAAAGGTTCTTGTTGAGCAAAACAAAATGAGGGATGTCTTGTTTTCATGAGGTGTCCTCTTAGTTTAATAAAAATGCAAGCTAGCCTTTGTTATGAAATGATTATAGTAAATGGATTTGGGAATGGGATAGGTACACATTAGGAAAGAAAATTCCTATTAAAATCACCCAAAAATACTCAAGAATGAGGACTGAGCGTGCATTTTACTGAACTAGTCAAATTTAGTTGAAAATTAAAGAATAGCATTTTTTAGAGCATTACTGCAGACAACTTAAAAAGAGTTTCAAAATTTTGGAGGTTTTTTGTCACACACACACACACACGCACATATATATATATGCTCTTATGTTTTAAAAAATTCCTCTATAAAGCTCATCGCTGGCATTTTTCTAAACCCATTTTTAAAGTTATAAGACAAATCTCTAAATTTATGGACTTCATGCAAATGTTATAAGACAAATCTAGACTTCCCCTGATGGGGGTGACCAACCATCGATATAGTTGTCACACAAGAGGCCATTGGGGCTTTCTCTTTCTCCACATGCCCATTAAATTCTCCCTCATGCGTGATATGGGCATTCATTCCACTTGTATGAAGGATGATAGCATTCGATCTGTTGATAAATACGAGGGTTGGCTTGGGTATCAGTTTAGTTCGGAAGCTCAAGCGATGAATTTTTGTCGGGAGGATCAATGAGGTGTGTGGGTCTAGATTGTTGGGCGTGCGATCCCCCAAGGCAAGTTTTGGGGGCTTAAAGCCCACGTTTTGACTAAGTCTAATGTAAAGACTCCGCGAATTGTGGGCATAGAGCGCGAAGTTGTAATTGAGTCATAAGGTTGTCCGCCCTTGATTTTGTAATGTAATGTCAGATTGAGAATTATACCCATGGTTTGTGGACCATGGGATTGTATAAATAGAGTGAGGCTCTAAGTGTAGAGAGATAGAGATCTAGGTAAGATCTAATGATGACGAATTGAGTCTTAGTGGAAGTGTAAAGTCGTGTTTTGGGTTGTTGAGTAGGAGAAGGCTTTGTAGCTGAGTGTGCAGAGGCCTAGTAGTCCGTGGCTAAGTGCGCGGACACCTGCAGCTGAGTGCACAGGGTGAGTCAAGTTTGTAATTGTGGAGAAATTAATAAAGATAAGTTTCTTATCATTCTATGTGTCTTTTTCCTGTTTTATGCATTGAAGTATATTGGGTATGAATTGCATGTTTACTATTTATTTGCTGTGAAAACTTATATGAATATGTTGAATAAGTGAATATAAGATAAGTATCTATTTCCATGAAGTTAATTAATAGCTATAAGAATATAATTAAGATCCACAATGTAACTTAGGAAAAGAGCACAGATCATTGCCTTAGCAATGCGAAATCAACCCTTGATTAGGGTTGCATGAAGGTGAGTATAACAAAGTGTGAAGGCCTCACAGGCTAGGAAAGTGTGCAAAGTGGCCTACGTGAAGGTATTCAAAGTTGGACTAAACTGACCCCTTAGAAATCTCAAGGGTGCAGAAACTTGGTTTTAGCATCCCCCATACTGCTTCGAGTGAGACCTTAGTCCACGCTCTGCGGGCTGTTGCCGAAAGGACTAGTAGTACAGGGATTTGTTTAGCTTATTAACTCCAAACTTGGGTCATGCCCCAACATGCCAACAAATGGTTTCATTGCTGGGACCAGTATTTTCTTAGAGATGTCTGATGTAGCATCACTGGAATCCAACTAAGAAGGAGATTGAAGGGTGGTTGGACAGGAAATTCACGAATTTGTAGTGTAGGAGAACAGGAATCCACAAATATCGAAGGAAGAGTGGTACATAGAGATCCACGAAATTTTCTTCGTATCTTTCCCTACTGAGTTGTACGAGTGGATCGCGAAGCTAGTAGATAGACAAGAAAGGTGGAAGCTCGATGGATCTATTGTGTGGACCCCAGAGTTGGTGCATAGATTGGAAGCATTTGAGGATAAGATTGCATGTGTTGTTGATCACTGGCTCGATCGGATTATAGGAGGATTCATTAATGAGTTCGTGGTAGATACTTCGGTCAGCTATAGCGAGGCAGAGTGATGCTTTCTCAAAGGACCATGAGGTAAGTACATAAAGTCTCTCAACGCGAAGTGGGAGAATTTATAGAAATGAAGCTAGAGACTAGCCCCTTGATTTCACCTCCACGAGAGGACGATGAAGAGCTCGCAAAGGTATCTCCATGAAGTGCGATCCATTTGATAAGGCAAAGGATTTTGTGCATACCACCTCCACCCACACCACTACCGATTTCACCATCATCGCCTCCATCTTCACCCATACCACCTTCGCCACCACCTCGTTTTAAGATGGAAAGCTCGATAAAGTTGTCTGTGTTCAAGGTAGTAGGAAATGAAGACCCAGACCAGTTTTTGTTCATTGTAAAAGCCATATGGGAAGCGTAGGGAGTTACAGATGATAATATCAAGAAAGCGACATTGGTTAGCACTTTGCAGGATTGCGTGCTGACCTGGTACATCAAGCACTCAAGTGATAATCTGAATGCGGGAATCACAGTTATCCAAGCTGTGCTAACTAGGGAATTTAGCAGGCCAAAGTCAGAAGCGTAGTTGATCATTGGGTTCAAAGAAATCACGATGCTACCAGGTGAGACTCCTTGGGAGCTGGATCAGAGGCTGAAGTGCATGATTCACGAAGCTAACATGACTCTAACAGATGGACAACACCGCGAATGGTTTGTAGCATCACTATCGCCACATTTGAGGAACGCGTTATCGCAGCAAAGGTTAACAACTCAGGCAGAGGCTTTAGAGATCGCGATGAGGCTGCATGAGACCCCAATACAGGATCCTAACCTGGGAGTTCAGCAAATCCACGCGCAGTTGAAAAACTTATGCCTAGAGATGCAGAGTCTAAAACAGGATAGAACAGTCTGACTAGAAGCACACGAAGAGGTGTGGTGTGTGAAATGCAAAGGTCAGGGCCATGATAAAGACCACTACCCAATATTCATAAATTACCTCGTGGGAGGGGGACCGCTGTCGTTAAGACCAGAAGCAAAAGCAAGATCAAGCACGGTTCTTGCTCTGTGGTGCACGATGTTTCAAATAGGAGGACAGCATGCTACATACAACTGCCATTTGTTGCAAAAGTACACACAGAACTCGCAATAGTTGTTATGTAATTTCTGTAGATCAGTGGGACACGATGAGTGCACATGTAGAAGTTATGAGTTAATGATGGATAGAACTCCCACCTATAGGATTCAGGCTAAAACATGGCCACTAGACTAAGGAGTAGGGATGTCGCAAACGGGATTCTAGGCGTGCAAATGAGGCCGAGGTGGAGGAGGACCTGGGAGAGGTCACGAACAACTGATATGCTACAATTGTGGAGGACCAGGACATTATGCTCACGATTATACAAATTTGATGTGTCCATCATGTCTGTATTTTACCTTATTTGATCATGAGATGGAGGATTGTCCTACGCTGATAACAAGGCTATGCGACAAGGGAGCGGAACCACCTCCCCTGACTCAGAACCTACAAATGATGAGGTCTGAGCCATGCGAGGAAGATCCAAATGTGAATATTGTGCTCTGAAGTGGGATTACGATGGGGGAAGATAAAGGAAAACAACTCGAAGAAAGTACTTGGGTTCGCAAAGCTCCAGCAAAAGAAGTGGAGTTTTATTTAGAGCATGCTTGAGAAACCTTTATGGAAGCTAAGCAGAGCTTCACTGATGCCTCCACTTCAGGAAGCAAAGATAGATCGGAGCCTGAAATGGACCCATCGATGCTCACAATGTTCCTGGAAACGTGCATGAAGCTACTGCGCGATAGTAAGGCTGTAAAGGGATTATAGGAACTCATTAACAGATGTGCGGGGACCACACAAGGAGAATCGTGCATAGTCTGAAAGATTGGAAAACACAAGACAAGAACAAGAAGAGAAATGAGGTTAACCTCACAGATTAGAGAATATGAGATGGACCAAGTAATTTTAGATTTAGGTTCGGATGCGGATGTTCTTCTAAACTGGGGAGGCCTATGCTGCAGTGGTCTCCTATTCAGTTGCACATGGCGAACCAATAGAAGATATACCCCGGGGAAATTGCAGGGAATCACTGTGGATATTGAGGGAGCGAGTGTGCTAGCAGACTTTGAAGCGATAGAGATTGTTGATGACAGTAATCCCTACCCCGCACTATTAGGAATTGATTAGGCCATTAACATGAATGGGGTGATTAATCTAAAAAAGTGCAAGATGATTTTCGAAAAGAAGTCTTTGCGCGTAGTGATACCATTGGACCCTGCTGAGGGATCACGCTACACTGAGCTAGTGCATGAATATGAAAGTGATGACAATTTGGACTGCATCTATAAAATAACCGCACGAGAGAAAGACTGGGTAAATCCTACCACAGATGGACGCATTTCATGGGAGCACGAAAGCTCATGTACTTCAGATAGAATGATGGAAGAACTGGTTACACGAGGTAACCATGTCGAACTATAACAGGATGACAAGATCGCTGCGATGCGTATCAATGGAAATGAGAGATTTACCTACTTACAATGGATTAGGAGAGGTATATTCTTTCCTGGACCAATTTGAGAGGGAGGTGTCGAAAAAACAATGATTCGAAGCCTTGAATTGGGTACTACGCACTACGCCCGCAAGGTGGTGGGGTACGCACAAAGGAAACTTTGATGACTAGCGGCCTGTAGGATAATGATGCGCACACAGCTTAGGAAAATTGTAGGGTAGTTAGCGGGTAGATACAATGGTTGGGATATTCCGTGCGCACATTTTTCCATGTGGGTATAGGCATATGATAAACAACATGCGCAGATGCACATGAACTTCACAAGGAGAAGAACAATCAATCAGTATGTGTTGTGGGGGAAAATTCATGACTTGCTCCTCAAATTAGAATGATAGAATGTGGAAAGAATGAGCGCATAGACGGTTATCCACATGGAAGCCTTTAATAAGGTGTGCGAAGCATTGAACAAGGTATGCAATGCACAACAAAGTGATTGGGACCTGCGTGTACCAGCATTCCTATGGGCTTATAGGGCGATGTGCAAGAAACTGACGGGATGGATGCCTTTTAGGCTGGTTTATGAAGCAAGCGCTGAAATACTGATGGAGTATATCATGCCTAGTCCACGCATAATAGCACCTGTGGATACAATAGATTACACAGCCTTGAAAGAAGGTATCACACAGCTGGAAGAAGAAGGATTCTTGGGACTTGATAAAGAGGTCCAGTGGGGTAATCTTAGGCTCCAAGAACTCTTGAATGAAAAAGCTTGGTTGAGGGAAAAAAGTGCCATGGAAAGAGAAGAATTCAAGAAGCTGGAGGAAGGAATGAAAAGGGATTTGCTTGATAAAAGAATTGTGGTGATAAAACGGGATGCGCACGCTTGCATTGATAAATTGGAAGACTACCACTGGGAGTTGATCAGTTTGATTCCTTGGATTGGATCATGTATTACTAAAAGGATCACAGATGGCGACATGATACAAATAGTAAAATGCACGATGCAAGTAGTAAGGTTAAAAGGTGAACTATTCCAAGTAAATGATGATTGGGTAAAGACATATACACGTGGCGCGACCACATGAATAGTCGTGGGAAGCATAGTCTTAGCGCTCCAGGCAGTTGAAAGGAGGCGCAGAACTAGAAACTATTATGCCCAATAGCTGCCTGATGTCAAGACTGCCTGCAGAAGCAAAGCGTCATAGGGTCTGCGACAGCGCAAGGGTAGTTGTGCTACCGCACGGGTTGGCTGGAAAGTGACCGTTATAGTCACTATTCATGATGTGATGCTTGGTTTGAGACCAAATGGAGTAGGCGGCAGGGATTTAAGGTGAGATTTATGGGCAAGATTTGGGAAAATCTGCCGCCAAAGGAGCATTAATGGATTGGACTTGGGGAGAATGGTCGAATTTGAATTCAAAAGGCACTATAAATTACAAAGGGCGGCCCAATAAACAACACTTCGTCATTTGAGAATTGAGTTGTCATGCGCCCAAAGTTCTTTGAACTGAGACCTGTTTAGCCTTTTGCGAGTGTTGTTTGAGCACTCGGTTGAGCAGTTGAGAGATTTCTAGACAAACAAAATGGAATCATTTGAAGAAGCCAGGGAAATCGGAGAAATGACCGCCGAAGAGGTCACACAGGCCATGATGGTAGAGGATGCCCCTGAGAGTGCCAAGATAGTTAAGGAAATCCCCAAATCACTGTGCACACCAAGAACCAAGAAAGATAAGTTTTGCATGATTTCGGTGCACGTGTCCCCTCGAAACCCACTACAAACTAAGTTAACAAAGGAAGAAAAGAGGAAGCGGTTAATTTGGTAACCGACGAGGAGGAGGAAGACCTGGAGGATATCCTAATATTAGAAAATGAGGACAAAGACATGGAGGAAGAAACTGAGGGTGCGAACCCTCTAACCAAGTTGCCCACGCATGTTCCTCTACGGAAGGGGAAGGTAAAGGTGCCCAAGGATATTGATGAGAGTAAAAGCTCTCTACAGACTTTGCTGCTACTCGATGATATCATTTTCGAAGGAGCGCAACCGGGATGGGTGCCAAGTTTGAAGTTCGAAGATTGGTATCTCACCGACCATGAGAAATTCCCTCACTTGGTGACTGCAAGGCATGATTGACATATCAAACTGTGCACTTTTAAGGTGAATGATTTGGTGTTGTTATATGACAGCAAGTTTGATAAATTCCCAAGGAAGCTCCAAATGTAATGGATGGGACCATATGTTATTAAGGAAGTCACAAATGGTGGTTGCGGTGTAGTTGGTGAAACTAAATGGCAAACTCTTCCTAGGCAAAGTAAATAGTAGTCTATTGAAGCCTTACACAAGTGGCCCGACCATCTGACTAGCCACAGGAAGTCCAGCAGGCAGTGGCTCTGTGCGCTGCTGACCTTGCAGCAGTTTGAGCAGAGTTGGGAGGTCTCTGTATGAAGATATTCGCACTGACAGAGTGACTCAAGGGCAAGTCACGATGTTTGTGTCGGGGGCTTGTCGGGCACGAGATCCCTCAAGGCAAGTTTTGGGGCTTAAATCCCAAGTTTTGACTAAGTCCGATGTAAAGACTCCGCGAATTGTCGACACAGAGCGCGAAGTTGTAATTGAGTCATAGGGTTGTCCACCCTTACTTTTGTAATGTAATGTCAGATTGAGAATTCTACCCATGGTCTGTGGACCATGGGATTGTATAAATAGAGTGAGGCTCTAAGTGTAAAGAGATAGAGATCTAGGTAAGATCTAATGACGATGAATTGAGTCTTGATGGAAGTGTAAAGTTGTGTTTTGGGTCGTAGAGTATGATAAGGCTCTGCAGCTGAGTGCGCAGAGGCCTAGTAGTCTGCAGCTGAGTGTGCGGACACCTGTAGCTGAGTGCGCAGAGGCCTAGTAGTCTACAGCTGAGTGCACCGACACCTGTAGCTGAGTGCGCAGGGTGAGTTGAGTCTATAACCATGGAGAAATTAATAAAGAGAAGTTTCTTATCATTCTATGTGTCTTGTTCCTATTTTATGCATTGAAGTATATTGGTTATGAAATGCACGTTTACTGTTTATTTGTTGTGAAAACTTATATGAATATGTTGAATAAGCAAATATAAGATAAGTATCTATTTCTGTGAAGTTAATTAATAGTTATAAGAAGATAAGATTTGCATTGTAACTTAGGAAAAGAGCACAGATCATTGCCTTAGCAGCATGAAATCACCTCAACCCCTGATTAGTGTTGCGCGAAGGTGAGTATAACAGAGTGCAAAGGCCTCGGAGGCTAGGAAAGTGTGTGAAGGTATTCACAGTTGGACTAAACCGACCCCTCAGACATCTCAAGGGTGTGGAAACTTGGTTCCAGCATCCCCCCATACTGCTTCGGGTGAGACCTCAGTCCGTGCTTTGCAGGCTATTGCCGAAAGGGTCAGTAGTACAGGGATTTGTTTGGCTAATTAACTCCGAACCTGGGTCAGGCCCCAACAAGCCAACATAAATTCATGGTGGATCCATAGGTTTTCAACCTTGGTTGAGAGGCACAGTGGAGGTCAGTGGCATTGTGGTGGGGTTTGGGTTCTACCATCTACTTAGTCCCTAGGACCTGGGCACTCGAACGAGCGAGGAAATGAGTCGTCTCCAAGACTTCGCCTGTTACAAGCTCTTACTCAAAAAATTAATCTCTTCAGGTCTTCAGTTCTCTATGTGGGGTAAGCAATCTGTGTTTTTCAATTCCTCCGTGTGTCTTTAGATTTTGAGAGTTGCCTCTTTGGTGGTTTGTGGTTACACAGTTGTTGGCTCTCCACGGGCACTACTTGGTGTTTATTGGTGTGAGGGTGTCTCTAGGCTAGCTGGAGGGTGGTTTGTGTGTTCTTCATTGGTTAATTGTGGTTGCATTTTCTGTGTTGGTGGGTGTTTTGGGTGGTGGGCATGGTCTTCATCGCAAAACCTTTTGGTCTAGATGGTTGATTGTTTTTCTTGTCTCAAAGGGTGAGTGTTTGCTGCTCTGGCACAATATTTTCATATGTCATGGTTTCTTGGCTCTGGTTACAATTGTTTTGTGCATTGCAGGTGTTTCATTGCTTCCCCCTTGGGAACTTTCCTTTTCTAGCATGTAGGCTCGACCCTTTCACCAATTCCCCGCCAACGGGGTCGCCCTCGCTACGAGGAAGGGCAATAGGTTCGGGGGGGTGTCCCAAACCTGACAATAGCACCTCTTCTACCAATTCGGTTAGCCGGGATGTTGAGGACGTTGAAACTCCTTCTCCAGCCAGTTTGCCTAGTCATGTAGTAGCTCCTGCCACCATGGAATCTAATTTTGAATAGCTCCAACGCATACAAATTAATATGGATATTCTCAGGGACCATAAGTATGAAGACTGAAATGAAATTATGGCCTACTTCAATGACATTCAATATAGCCAGAATGAAATTCTGGAGCAGTTGGACAGACCCTATTGCATTGATTGCCACACCAATGACCACCTTCGTAGCCTGGAAGCGAGGGTGGAACATATCGATTTCCATATGCATGATCGAGTTGGTTTCTTTGCATCTCCCCCTGTACTTCCCCCTCATCCCCCTCGATATGTTGTCGTCAGTTATGGTTTCCTTTTTGTCTACTTCAGTTATGCTAAGGCTAGAAAGCCTTTTGGAAATAATGTTTGTAAGTTGTCTATTATGGTATTCCCCAATCTCCAATCTCAACAAGTCTGGTCGGAATGAGAGAGCGCAGATTGTTGAGACGAGTTCTATAAGCTATGCCTTTTTGAAAATCTAATGAAAGCAATTTTGAACAACAGAAAAAAAAGACCAATATAGACTTTTTTAAGACCATGGGAGGAAGAAACATATTCTCTACAACTAAAAGGACTTAAAAATACCCAAGGATAGAACTCATACTTGCATTTTGGTCAACTATGTGGGAATTTCACATTTATAAGGTAATCTTGTAGTGTATTTACACAACATGATTTTTTAAAACCAAAATTAGAAAACTAAAAGTAAATGAGTGTGTCAAATTAAAATAATAATCATTTCCTATCAAACTCACTCAAAAATACTCAAGAATGAGGATTGAGCATGCATTTTACTAAACTAGTCAAATTCAGTTAAAAACTAAGGAATACCAATTTTGAAAACAATGTTGCAGACAACTTAGAAAGAGTTTCAAAATTATGAAGGAGTTTTTTTCATATATATATATATATATATCTATATATATATATATATATATATATATATATATATATATATATATATATATATATATATATATATATATGCTCTTATGTTTTAAAAAAGGCTTGTATAAAGCTTGTGGCTCGCATTTTTCTAAGCCCATTTTTATAGTTATAAGACAAATCTATAAAGTTATGGACTTCATGCAAATGTTATAAGACAAATTTGGACTTTTTTAAGACCATGGGAAGAAGAAACATATTCTCTACAATTGAAAGGACTAAAAAATACCCAAGGATAGAACTCAAGCCTGCATTTTGGTCAACTAAGTGGGCATTTCACATTTAGAAGGTAATCATGTAGAGTATTTACAAAAAATGATTTATTAAATCAAAAATTAGAAACTAAAAGTAAATGAATGTGTCAAATTAAAAGAAAAATCATTTCCAATTGAAATCACTCAAAACTACTCAAGAATGAGGGTTTGGAGTGCATTTTACTGAACTAGTTTGAGAATAGCGTTGCAGAAAACTTAGAAAGAGTTTCAAATTTTTGAAGGTTTTTGTCAAATATTTATACCCCTCAAGGTATATGCTCTTATGTTTTAAAAATTCCCTCTATAATTCTCGTGGATAGCATTTTTCTAAGCCCGTTTTTATAGTTATAAGACAAGTCTATAAAGTTATGGACTTCATGTAAAATAAGCATGGGCTTTTTTAAGACCATGGGAGGAAGAAACATATTCTCTACAATTGTAATAACTTATAAATACCCAAGGATAGAACTCAAGCTTGCATTTTGGTCAATTAAGTGGGCATTTCACATTTAGAAGGTAACATTGTAGTGCATTTACACGGTAAAGATTTTTAAATCTAAAATTAGAAAACTAAAAGAACATGAATGCATCAAATTAAAAGAAAAATCATTTCCTATTAAAAACATTCAAAAATACTCAAGAATGAGGGCTAAGCATGCATTTTACTGAACTAGTCAAATTCAGTTAAAAACTAAGGAATGCCAATTTTGAAAACAATGTTGCAGACAACTTAGAAACGTTAGGTCCGATAGACCAATTTGGTCTCAGTGGACGTTAACCATCATCATCATCATCATCATCATCATCATATATATATATATATATATATATATATATATATATATATATATATATATATATCTATACCTCCAGGTATATTCTCTTATGTTTTAAAAATTGCCTCTATAAACCTTGTGGCTGGCATTTTTCTAAGCCCATTTTTATAGTTATAAGACAAATCTATAAAGTTATGGACTTCATGCAAATGTTATAAGAAAAATCTAGACTTGTTTGAGACCATGGGAGGAAGAAACATATTCTCTACAATTGAAAGGACTTAAAAATACCTAAGGATAGAACTCAGGCTTGCATTTTGGTCAACTAAGTGGGCATTTCACATTTAGAAGCTAGTCTTGTAGTGTATATACACAGTGTGATTTTTTAAATCCAAAATTAGAAAAATAAAAGTAAATGAATTTTTTAAATTAAAAGAAAAACCATTTCTTACCTAAATCACTCAAAAATACTCAAGAATGAGGTTTGAGCATGCATTTTACTGAACTAGTCAAATTCAATTAAACATTGTTACAAACAACTTATAATGAATTTCAAAATTCTGAAGAAGATTTTGTTATATATATATATATATATATATAGATATATATTAAAAAAAGATCTTTATAAAGCTCACGGGAGACATTTTTCGAAGCCATTTTTATAGTTTTACTCTCTATTTTTCATAACAAATATAGGATTTTAGCCATTCTTTTCAATTATGACAATGTTTCTTATAGTTTATGCATTAATAGATGAATAAAACATATAGTATGATCGGTTTAAAGTGAGTGAATAGCTAGGCATCAATGGAAAAGGGATGTTTATCGATAATGAGGAAATTACCAGCTAAAAGTCACCACAAAAATCAGATGAAGAATTCCGAGTGAAAATTTGTTAAACCCAACGAATATTATATGAATGCCAGAAAAAATTACCAGTCTTTTAAATCGAAGTTGATATCATTTCTCCAATTTTTTAGCCCAATTATGATTCATATTTTCTCTTGAACATGTAACTACAATATATTCAGGGATAGCTTTAGTGGTTTGTTGAGATGATTTGGCCTGTGAGATTGAAAAAGGGAAGGAATTTTTTTCAGTTAATCCATCAATTAAAATTTTTAAGTTACCTGTCATATGATAGATAATGAATGATTGCAGCGTCAATCGAATTTCTCGATTTCTAGACTAGGTACTGGTTAATAACTACACCACCCTATTCTTATATACTATCTCAATTAAATATATTGTTTGTTGTCATATTTTCTTTGGGAAGAGTGTGTCTGATGGCGAATATTTATAGCAATTTCCAAATTCCGTTGTCTCAATTCAACATGGGTTAAGAAAATTGTTTGTATAACTCATGTTCAACATGTCTGTTGGCGAAAAATGATAGCTTTTCTACAAGATGTGCTTGAAAATTCTCTTTGTTTGTCCATTTCTAGGTAAACCATGTTCGGTCAATTGACTGATAATACATTCTTAACAATAAAAAATAAAACTTGTAAAGCCTTGTCAAAAATCCTATTGGCTAGAACGTTATGTTCAAATGGAGAATTACCAATAGAAGTGTGAAATGCTCTATTATAATAGTGTTGTGTGTCAACCATATTTTCATCCTAGGTCTTTAAATGCTTCTAATTGTATCCCCTCAAAATTTGCACCAAAGCCATATTAACTACTATTTGTCCATATGTTTGTGGATGGAATGGCATAGACCTCTTCAATTTTGTGTCCATATTCTCCCATAGTGTAGTCCAAAATGCACTAAGAAATCTTATGCCTATGTCTAAAATAATGTTCCTAAGTATCCCAAAGTGCACACAAATAGGTCCAAAATATAAGTTCACTACTTCTTTCCCATTGATGGTCATTTTATAGGGCATTAGAACACACATCTTGCAAAAAATGTCAACTACCACGAATAGGTAGTCATTTCCCTTCATGGTTGTTGGTAAAGCTCCCACAAAGTCCTTGGAAATGTTTTCCCAAGTATAAGTGGGTATAGGAAAAGGATGATATAAAAATTATTTCATGTTACTAGGCTTTCTGGTACAACAAATCATGCATCCTCTTATGAACCTAACTACCTCTTCTTGCATCTCAACCTAGTGCACATACCTTTGAAAGTTTGCCACTATCTTCCCCAAACCAAAATTCCCTGCAACCTTGGATTTGTGGTCCTCTCTAATCAACTATAGTTTCTCACGTTCAGCAACACATGACTTATCTAACCTATAGAGTAACCCATTATGGAGATGGTAGCCAATTGTGCTATAACCATCGTGCCCATGACTTTGGCTTTGTAACTGTTGAAACACCTCCTTGAAGTTTTCATCCTCTATGTATGATTCTCAGTATGCATCATTGGTGAAAGGTTCCATGTTCATAAGAGTTCCCAAAGTTGTAATATTTGATTTGGATGGCTTTGAAAACATGTTTGCCAACTTATTTGTACTTCCCTTCTTATACTTGATCACCAAATGAAACTGCTTTAGAAACCCTATCCACTTGTAATGCTTAGTATGTTGTAGTTTGCTCTTTTAAAGAAAGTGTAACCAGGTTCGGTATTTATGAATATGAAATGTAATTTTGATTCTTGTATTTTGTAAAAGAAAGAAAAAATATTATTATTATTATTATTGAGCTTGGGTTTCTTGCCCAAGAAATTTGTTTTATAGGTCAAGCACTAATTGAAAGTGCTTCTAGGATTGTCGTAGGTCAATAAGTCAAATAGGGACATTGTCATAATATGAAGACCCCATCGGGCATCTTTTATATTGTAAAAAAGAATTATTTTTCTATTTTACTAAGCCTTCCAAGAGTTGGCCTGCCAACCTGTCAAGTTGGCCTAGAAGTTGGAATTCATACCACTAGAAGGCCTATATATAGGAAAACGTTTGACCTCATTTGACACACCCATTGCCTCTTTCTCATGTGAAGGAAGAATCAAAAAAGGGGAAGCGAAGAGGGAAGAAGAAGGAGAAGAAGTTTTTTAGGTTCCTCTCTCTCCCCTTCTCTCCACACATGTGAAGAAGAGGGTTGAAATTCTGCAGTTTTATGCTGGGGTTTCTGCTGCCGAGCTAGGGTTTTGTTGTGTAGGTTTGATGATCTAGGTGGATATTGGTGGCCACCCACCTATCCACCTAGACCTCCAATTGGTTTCATTTGTTTCCTTGTGTATTTCAACATTTACTATTTTTAGTAGTTTTTCGGGTCCTAAACTTCTGAAGCAGTTTAGACCCACTATACAATGTTTTTTTGAGGTCCAATACAAATTCTTGGAGGAAAATCCTGTAGTACTCGGAGAGACCTTTCCAACAAGGTATATTACATGCCAAATAGAGATAATATGACCAACTTATGACCCTGGGAAGTTAGCTGCCCAATTAACCCCAACGGGGCCCACAAACTGTTATCATTACACTCTTGGGGTTACGATTTTGGATGTTGATGCTAGCCTAAGCTGACAATACCCACATTATGCAAATAAAATTTCATATCACTGGTCCCGGGATTTAATCACCTGATCCATGGTGAAAACCTTCACAAATAAAGGTTTAAGGCCCCTTAATTAAATTTCATGCGGAAACATTTTATTTAACTATCCATAGTCTTAAACTTTAATAAATCTTTCCAACGGAATCTTATACACCCTCATAAACTTTAGTTAATCTTTACGCCCCGTGCATATTGACCAAACCTCATGCCATGGTCAATTTCCTTTGGTTACACCCGACTTAACCCAAAATACATTAATCCACTTGATTTCTATTATAACCCTCGTATAATAGAAATACACATAAAACACACATAAGCTTTACCTTTCCACCTTTCCACGGCCTTGACACATTTTCTGAGGCTCACATTTTTGCACTCATCCTCCACCGTTGATCTTACCATTCAATCCGACGATTGTTGGCTCCCCCGATCAACAAAACAATCCAGTGATCCTCCACCATTGATCAAAACCCATTTGATCCAACAATTAACAACGATATCGAACGAGCCACTTGCACAAGGATTACCCACTCGATAAAGTGGTTTTCTCTCTCCACCCGAGTGCTACATGTTTACTGATAAATGGAATCGGGTGACCACCCCGAATTACCACTTACCACTTAGAGCCCGCGTGATAAACCATTTCTTGTTATGAAACTACTTTTCTCACACATTAACGCTCACACAATTTACCCATGCAATAATTGTCGATCTAACGGATCTATTGATCTGATGATCTAGATCTACTCCTGGTGATTCCTCACCTTCCACAAGCACTTGGGTTTAATCTCGTCGTTCATTTCTTTTACTGTATGTTGCGCGACTTAATCTAGGTCGCCCATCACCTTTAGCCTCATTCGTTGATCTTATAGATCCAATGACTCCTGTGCATCGTCACCTCATTTCTACGTCCTTCCCTTCACTTCATTTTTATGCCATTTCTTTAGTGTTCTTCTGAGGTTTCGGGTTTCTTCAGGGTTTAAATATTTAGTTGACCTGCAACACAACTCCCTCTTGATTTAACTCCACATGATCTTAACACAGTCACTCTTGAATCTTGACTATGATCCTTCGAAAGGATTCAAGCGATCCAATACAATCCTTCATATCACTTCTTCTCTGTGTTCTACTCGAACTCCACCTGCAACCTCTGTTACACAGAATTTACTCTAGTTCACACACATATTATAACTAAATTACTCCATGCACACACATAAACTCATAATCGAATTCTTTGTATTGATAAATAAATATTTACATACAATTCTCCCTCTCTTTGGCCTGATATTCCAATCAGTGGCCTCTATTTTCCTACCTTCCCATAGGCTTATAATCAAACCTCTAACTCATAACCTCTAACTAGCTAACCAACTAACTATCTAACTTGACTAACTCTTTTTATGCCTTTTAGGCTTACATTTATACAAAATGAGTCTATAACCAATTTCCGGTTTAGATCCATAACCTTCTCAAAAAAATCCTAGAATCTCTTCTTTATCCCTAAGGATCCTCTTTAATCTACAAATCATGAAACCAATTCCTAATCTAAGATTTACAATTGATTCCCAAATCTCTCAACTATCCTAAATCTCTCATGTTCTCCAACATTTACAAATATGCCTTACAATACTTAATTAATTCCTATTCTCATTAAAATCGCTCAAAAGCGTAAGTAATTACATTAATTTTAACACTTAGGAAACCAACTTCCTTAAAACACAAGACCCCCCTATGTCTACTAAAATACAATGATTCTTCTGAGTTGAATGGTCCTGCATTAGACTCCCAAAGTATAAAACATTCATGATCTCCTGATCACATGTCTTCATATGTTGATAGAAAACCTCCAGGGTCGCAAAATTTTGTTTGTAGTTGTCTGAATGCTCTTCACCTTTGATGCTACTGTATGTCTATTGTCTTCTATTTCATCTTCCTCTCTTTGTCAATCAGGTTCAAGTTCTGATTGATCATCCTTCCTGCTGTCATTTCCCTTAACCTGGATTGTTTCATCATCAACTGCCATAATTCTTCAATCTCCATCTCTAGCACATGCTTGGGTTGGTCCATACTATATGACTTATTGTTACCTCTTTCTCTTTGTTTCAGGTTGTTGCTGATGTTTACTAACTCTTCAAACTGTTGTTCTTCTCTTTGAAGTTGTCGAATTCTTACTGTCACCCTTTCATCCTTACCCTCTTTCATGATTATCTCTTTCTGAATTTAATCCTGACTTCTAGCATTCTCTCCAGTAATTGAACATCTCTGTTCCATGGATTAATTTTTTCCACAGAATCCTCTTCTACCATCTTTACTTGGCTGCTCACCTGTGCTAAATTTCCTCCAGCATCTGCAGCTAAACCTGCACTCACAAAACAATTATTAAAATAAAAAACATAAGGCCTCAGTGC
The DNA here is from genome assembly GCA_031772625.1 of Pinus tabuliformis. NCBI lineage: Eukaryota > Viridiplantae > Streptophyta > Pinopsida > Pinales > Pinaceae > Pinus > Pinus tabuliformis. Next base: position 1,639,632,634 of record CM062819.1, on the reverse strand, counting down.
CTCTTCTTCCTTTGGCAACACTTCAGTATGCTGCTTTGATTTCTCCTCTTCTATCAGCACATCAGTATGTTGATTCAACCTCTTTAAAGAATTCTCTAATGTACTCTCAAGACTATCAGTTAGTCTCCCCTCCACATCATCTTCTCTAATGATGTCTTTCTGCTCTTGTCCACTGTAGTGAACTCCTTCCTCTGCAATCACACTGTCATACTCTTAAATTTCCCAGCAAATACTCCAGCAATTCAATTTCTCTGTGACACTTCATAAGTACTTCATCATTACTTATTATTCTTGCAGTTATACACAAATTATTAGTTTGAAAATTACAAGGTTCAACAATCTCAACTGTTGCTTCACATATCAGTTCTTTAGATTGAATTTCATCTCCTTTCACAAGAAATTTTTCTTGTGTTGTCACAGCTTCAGACATCAATGTATTACTAAATTATTTATGCTGCAATAATTCACTACTTTTCTTATTTAAGATACATTCTCCATCATTCTTTACTTCATAGTTTTTATCTTCTGAAAGATACTCTTCCATACTTTTGATAGCTTCAAAAGATTGCTCATCCTCTGCAAAACCTGTAATCACATCAAAATTATTAGATTCAACAATATAAGGTTTTACATTCTCCTGTTGGTCTGCATTTGTCCAACAGTTCAGAAAATCATCAATAATTCCTTCTTCTTCACCCAGAACTTCACCCTGCTCTGCTTCACAAATGGAAACTTCCATTTCCAACTCAGCTTCTCTGAGTTTTTCCATCAGCCACTTTACTTGCTTCTGTTGTAGCCTTCTTTGTAACTTAGACCACTTCACTGGCTTCTTCTTTAATACCCAACCTAGTCTTTGGTTTTCCTCAAGTATCATCCTTAATACATTGAGTTGTTCTTTCATCTCAGCAATCTCTTTGTCAATTTCCTCTTGACTCATTCTGTTATGAAACCAGCTCAAGAAAAGATAGAAAAGATAGATCAACGCCTTAGAATTCGCCTCTTCAAGGGGGCAACCTCCTTTACATTACATAAATGAACAATTCTTGGATGATACAAATGACAAAACCTCCTTTCTATATATAGGAGTCTAAGGAGTCACAATACAATCCAGCCGACCTAACAATAATAATATAAAGCCACAAAAATAACAATAGAGGGATTCTATGGGGCACAGAAATAACAACATGGGGGTAATAGGGGCACAACAATATAAATAAGGGGTATAACTACAATAGTAGTGGGGTAATCACTAGTATTATAGGGACCCAACATGCCCCTTTCCTTCAAAAAAGTGTTGTCCTCAACGCTTGAGTAGTTCTAGATACTTCTGCATAAAATTCTCATCCTCCCATGTGGAATCTTCAGCGGATAAGTTCTTCCACTTGATAAGATACTCTGAAATTGATCGATTTCGTAGCTGTCGAGTTCTTGTTTCTGTGACCGCTTCCGGTTCCAATATAATTTTTCCTTCCTCATCAAGTTCTGGCAATATTGTTTGCACTGGGAGCTTGTCGCCTATAACCTTCTTTAAACATGAAACATGGAAAACTGGGTGCAATCGAGAAGCTGCAGGAAGCTCCAATTTGTATGCCATAGTACCAATATTTTGCAACACCTTGTACGGACCATAATACTTTGGTGATAATTTATTATCCTTCTTAGCTTGCTTTACGAACATTTGCTTATATGGTTGTAGCCGTAGGAATACCCAATCACCTACATCAAAACTTCTTTCACTGCGATGTTGATCTGCCTGTTGTTTCATTCTATTTTGTGCCAACACGAGGTTATCCTTTAAGAGTTGGAGGACTTGTTGTTGATGTTCGATGTGATGTTCCACTGCCTGAACCTTCAAATTTTCTCTTAAATATGATGTGATGGATGGTGGTCGATACCCATAAAGTGCCATAAATGGGGTCATTTTTGTTGTTGTATGGAAGGAAGTGTTATACCACCATTCAGCCAGAGGCAACCATTTGACCCATTATGCCTGTTTATCAGATACAAAGCAACGAAGATATCCTTCCAAACATTTGTTTACTATCTCAGTTTGCCCATCAGATTGAGGATGATAAGATGAGCTATGAGCTAACTGAGTACCAAGACAAGAAAATAATTCTGTCCAAAAATTTCCAGTGAAAATGGGATCTCTGTCACTTACAATAATCTTTGGGTTTCCATGTAGTTTTGAATTGTTTTCATAAATGCAGTAGAAACTGTACTGGCTTTAAATGGATGTGATAATGCACAAAAATGTGCCTACTTGGTAAGTCTGTCAACTACCACCATGATGACACTCTTTCCCTTAGACTTGGGTAAACCTGTGATAAAATTCATTGAAACCTCCTCCCAACGTTGGCTTGGAATGGATAAAGGTTGTAATAGACCCGGTGTCTTAATTGTTTCAACTTTATTTTGTTGGAAAAGCAAACATTCCGCCACAAACTTTTGAATATCTGATTTAAGGCCATCCCAAAAAAATTCCTTCTTAACCCTGTGGTAAGTTTTTAAAAATCCCAAGTGCCCTCCTAAGGGAGAAGTGTGCAATTCCATAAGAATCTTTTGTTTTAGTTGGGAATTCTTACAGAGGTATAAGCGATCTTTGTACCATAATGAATCATTTTGCCAGCTAAATGTATCAGACGTACTGGAATCTTGTTGTAGCTTTCGAATAAGTGCCCACACTTCTTCATCATTCTTCCATTCCTCCCTTGCTTCGTTTATCCAATCTGGTTGGATAATAGAAATGGTGCACAACAATGCTTCCACATCCTCATCCTTTCCTGAGAGTGCATCTGCCACCACATTTTGCTTCCCTTTTTTGTAGATGATTTCAAAGTCATAACCCAACATCTTTGTGACCCACTTTTGCTGCTCTTCAGAGGATAATATTTGTTCTAAAAATTATTTAAGGCTATCATGATCCGTTTTTACCTTTGGATAGCTTGAGATGGAGAAATAGATGATTCCGATGTGGAAACATCTAGCGAACATAATTGTGCAATTACACCTCTTTGCTCCTTTTTTAGAATCTTTGTCATACCATTAGAGCTGATTATCTTTCTAGGTTTCCCTTCAATACCCCTTAATTCAACTTTCTTTCCTTCCGTAGAAAATTTGATGAAAATTTCTTGAAAATTAAAAGCTATTGTACCCAAGGATTGTAGCCATTGGACTCCTAGTACAACATCAACACCTCCCATTGGAATGGAAAGCATTGGGCTAGTCAATACACATTCTCCCATGGATAGCTTGATATTATGGCACCTTCCAGAGCAATTTATTGTTCCTCCATTTGCAATAATCACTTGACACTCTGGTGCTGGATATAGGAAGCAATTCAATTCTTTTGCTACCCTACAATGAATAAAATTGTGGGTGCTTCCTGAATCAATCAACACTATTACCTTTTTCTTCTTGATTTTTCCTTCTATCTTGATGGTTTGAGGAGTGGTAATTCCAGCCAATGCATTACAAGATATGGTCGGATTTATTTGTTCTTCATCTAGGCTTTGTTCCTGGAGTATATCTTCTTCTTTTGACCTTTCTTGCTCCTTTTCTTCTTCCTCTTCACAATCTATGTAGAATAATTTCTTCTCAGCACACTTATGACCTTTAGTGTATTTGCTATCACAACTATAACAAAGCCCTTTTGCTCTTTCTTCTTCCAATTGTTGTGGTTTCAACCTTATAGGTTGTGGAAGACTAGGGGCAACAACACTTCCATCTTTATAGTTGTGAGTGGTATGCTTCTTGGTTGCCATAATTTTTCTTTCCATTTTTCTTGCTAACCTGAATGCCTTCTCTAATGAATCAGGTTCTCAAAGGCGAATATCATGTTGGATATTATCCTTTAAAGACCCTATGAACACATCAATCCTATGCTCCTCTGGAATATCTTTTACCTTGTATTCTCGCATGCTAGTCATGGAAAAATAGGTCCCGCCAGTGATGCTTTCCTTTCTATATATACTATATAAAGGGCATTCGTTTTCAGTTCTTTCCCGTAAGCGAGGCAGAGAGCTTAAAAGATGCGACCTCTCTATCTTATAACTTGGAGAGAGCTTAAAAGGCGAACGACCGGTTGTCGTTGTTAATACGTATATGATCGACTCGACTCCTCAAGAATTCTAAGGTCCTCTTTTAGAGCTGCACTCAACCCATGAAGTCAGTGGGGAGAGGGGTAACTCGATGCTCTTCTTCTCCGAAGGGTAGTTAGGTAGGACTTACTTCCAAACTCCCCATTCACCTTATATAAGTTCTCCGCACCCGAGACACGTTCTTCCGTATAATGGGCCTCAAGATCTTTTTAAGAGCTTTTCCTTCCAAAGGTCCAGCAGCTCTGGTCGCACCCTCCGGTACTTCTCAGGGGAGAGTAGGGGTGGCCGCCAATGCTTGTTCTTCCACCTTGTCCGGGAAAGATGAATAGGAGGACTTCTTTCTGGTCACTGCCCGGGAGTGGTAGGTGCCTGACCCCTCTGCCCGGCACGGTCCGAAGGGCGCCGGTCGCACCCAGTCATCTTTAAGACCGGATAAGATTCCAGGTGGTATGAAAAGCTCGCTCTTGAAAACGGTCATATCCTTTCGATAATAGAGTCAGGAGGTTTACGGTCCGAAGTTCATAATGTGCTCGACTGGATTTCCATCTGTTGGGAAGGGGGGGGGATGCACCTGAAAGCATTTACCTACCTGCCTCTTCCACAGAAGGAAGGAAGGAGGGGGCGTGTAGCTCAGGTAGGGAAGGGACTTCCCGGTATTTGAAGGGTTGCACCAGAAGTAGCCACCACGTAGGTTGGATGCTTTCTATATGACTTAGCCTTGCATGCTCGTAAGTTAAGGTGTGACGCTTAGGTGGTATGCCTGGCGGTTGAGTTTCATGCTTGGTTGGAATACCGAGTGAAAATGAGAAGGGAAAGGAAGGGTACAATACCTTGCATTGGAATGACATTGATTTCACCCCAAAAGAATCACAAATATGGTATGACATAATCTCATAAGTAATGCGAAATATAAAATCCTCAGAGATACGGCACTTGGCCGGCAAGCAAGTAAGGCCTAGTGAAAGAGATGACTTGGCCGGCAAGCAAGGCCAAGTTACTTTTCTCTGTATGATACCGCTGCGAAGGAAGGTGGGCTCTGCTCTACGTGTTGGATTGTGAAACCGTGCATGGCGAAAGCGAGCCAAAAACAAGCCGCCCCGCCACAAAGAAATGATTCTCCTGGCTCGGTTGGGTCGTGATCTTCCCCTTCCCTTATCTTAGAGCTCTACCTTACTATGCCCTTCCCTTGATCGCTACTGACTTATCCTTATTCCCTTCTCTGCTTCCCCTGATAGCTCTTCCCCTTCAGGGGGTGGGGATGGGGATGGCTTTACTTACTTCCCCCGAAGGGCTTATAGGGACGGAATTGTAGGTAAGGTAGGCGAGTATAGATGAGTTCGATAGATGAGTGAGGGTTAGGTGCTTAAAAGGATATTTCTCACTGCACGCACTTCCCTATCTCTCGCAGGCAAGAATCAAGGATGATATGCACTTGACTTGCACTTCGTTCCTCATACATTGCACTTGACTTGCACTTCGTTCCTCATACATCAACATGTATTCCAGTACGTGGGTGGGATGTGTGATATGGTAGGCTCAAGCTCACCACTATCTATCCTGTCGGGGCAGAAGCGGAGAGGTGGAAAGTCTTCGTCTAGGAATGAATCAACTGTATCGACTGATGATGCTGCTGGTACTGTATAAGCTTCTGCTTGTGGTGGTTCTAGGTCAACAGGTGCTTCAACAAAGTAAACTAGCTCTGATGCTGCTGTTGGCTGAGTCTTGGCCTATGCTCTAGCTAAAACCTCCTATGCCCGTGCTCTAGCTGCTCTTGCCTTTGCTTATGCTCCATCAACGACTGGATAAACGTATGCTTAAACGTGTGCTTAAACTCCATCAACAGCTTAACCTACTTCTGGATAATAAACAGAACCCACTGGATCAACGCGGCTGGTGAAAGGTTATAAGTCCCGGTCCAGCCCTATTTCCTTATTACTGCACACCCCCCCACTTCAAGCCACTTAGGTACGAACCACACCTACCTTCAAAGATCGGTAGGTTAGAAAGAAAAGCGTAGCAGGATACCAGGCTGTTCCTTTTCATCGCACCCAGGACGAGAGAGAATAAGGTTGGAAGAAGATTGTTCCAATTTCTTTTTTTCTCTACCGCCCCATCTTTCTTAACCAAACTGCGTTCTACAGCATTGAAGTATTCCGCCATGACCATATGACTAATCAAAAAGGACTCAAAGTCAAGTGAAAGCAAACAAAAAGCGCATTTTAGCCCGTTTCGAGAGGTGCAACGATGCAGCAGGCAGGTGAGACGATGAAATATAGATATTCCAACAGTGTTTCATTTCATTCCTACGAGACCGGCCCTTTCTTTTACTCTACCTATATTTCTACCTACCTACCTACTTACATCTATTATTCCATCCTTGCTCTTTTTATGACTTACCGGCCGACTCTCCCTTTCCTTTCTTTCACCTTTCTCCTTCTCCCTTTCCTGCTTCGCTCGACTAATTCGACCCACCTTCCTACCTCTCGTTCCTATAAACCCTTATTAGCCTTTAGACCCACCTTTACCTGCCTACTTATGCGTGCCGACCACCCCCACCTGACTTACCCTCCTTCCTAGCTTAATCTCTACTTTCCAGCAACTCTAGCATCATCAAGATAGAGATCCATATCTATAGTGAGATTCTCACAACCCTCCAGCATTGATTCAAGAAACGGGTACCCCACCCCGGTTGGAAGCTCGGGGATGGGGGAGCTCAACTGCTGTTTAAAGGCCCGGATATCGTTGGAAGGCCCGGACGGATAGCATAAATATCTTCCCGAACCTAATTTTCACCCGGTAAGTAAGTTGAGTAAGTAGAGGTACGAGGTACGTTAAGTGACTCGCCCGACCTAATAAGGGCGAGGAGTCGTTCGTGAAACACTTCGTTTCAAGTCATAGGGCGAGGCATAATGACATATGCCCATAGCAAGAAGAATGACTGCTATAATGAATGACGTAATTACATATGCCCATATATGCATTGTCTGCTAAACCGTAATGACATATATAATGAATGAATGCATAATGACATATATAGTCGTTTTCGGGTGGTATTGAGTTATGTCGTAATGACATATATAATACCAACATGCAGATGACCTTCTCAGAGAGGGGGGACGGGACGGGAAGAAAGAGAGAAATGGCAGAATCAGTGATCGAATATGATCAATTGATTCGTGCATACGGAACGGAAAACTACCGCATCATAGTTTCATATGATGAAGACATTTCGCTACTGGAATGTGAGCCATTTCTTCATGCATAATGACATATATAATATATGCATTGTCAAAGGATTGACCTTATCAACTCGTAGCGGTCCTTGCACTCGGAAGCGCAAGACCCTCCGGACCTTCCTTATTTCCTTGCCGAAGTACTTATCGATTCCTTACGGGGCTTTGGTCGAGCAAGCGGCTTCGCACCTTGTCCGATGCGGACAAGCGACTACGTTCGGGGATTGGGGTGGGTGGGTAAATAGTTCGCTGTTTTTATTGAGCTAAACCTCTTTTTTATGGGGTCGGAGGAATCATCATTGCTCGCTCATTCGGGCACAGAAAGTGATTTTTTCATGACTGAACTGAAGATTGGCATTTCACCACGTTGCACTATGACAGGCAGGACGGCAACAATTGCTTTGAGGTTGAGCAGGACCCTCGCCGCTTGCTAGATTGATTATTGCGGACGGGCTTCTTGAGCTTGCTTGCTATATGTTTGGTTGGGGGAGGTTCTCCAACGGACGGAAGGAGGTCGGTCAACTGAAGGAAGAAGCGCATACACAGATAGGGCCACCTACAGCGCACAGCGAACCGAAAGAACACAAGTGAAATGAAAGCCCATTAGTGGAGCTGCTTGCTGCTTTTGAAATAGATCTTGCTTACTTACGCTAACAAGAAAACCTAGGGGTGTGAACCGATAGCGCCCACGGACTGACTGAACGGGACAATGGGACTCCGCTGGCTTAACTAAGCTTTACGCTATGGAACCATGCTATTTTCCTACCTCAACCGGATGCAATGACAAAGCTTACATACGTCGAGATTCACTATTTGAGGAACATATGCAACAGACAGTGGCTGCTACACAAATCTTTCAACAAAAGCCTAGAAATACACCTCAGGGAGAGCAGAGGCCGGATAGATGAGACATTCAGAGAGAGAGGGGCTAGGTTGAGCCATTCACGCTGGTCAGGTAGTGCCTTTCAGGAAGGGGAGGGGCAACAGTTCAATCGGCATTACACACCCTAGGGAATCCAACCCCAGCACTAGAACGGGGGACCCTTACCCCCTTGACCTGGGGAAAACCCAGGAAGGCCACTATCCAGGCGAATCAACTATGTGCAGTGAACGACTATGTGTAGTGTTTTACTATGTGCATGCAGTGAACAACAACTATGTCAACCCCGGCATGGTACGGTACAGTACGGTACAGAGACTTATCAATTGGCTAAAAAAAGTGTTTCTTTTTGTATCTTCATAATGTGCTATCAATTCTTCCGTAAAAATTGCCCAAGTGATAAATTTTTTACGAGAGCAAAGCCTTTGATACCATACAAACTGATTTGGTTCCAAATATACAGTTTCCATACGTACCTTTTGTGTGTTTTGCACATTATTGAGATCGAAGAACTGCTCCATCTGTAATATCCATGTGGCGGGATCCTTGCCATCAAACTTCCTCATATCGATTTTTGGAATATGGTGGGTCTTCGATCCAACATTAGCGTCTATGGAATCATGATTAACATTACTTTTGTTCACATCATGAGTTTCCTTTACAACCTTTTCACCATTAGTAAGTATTTCTTGTAGGAAATTTGTCAAATCTGTCTTCAAATCTGCCATGTCTGTCTTCAAATCCGTCTTCAAATCATCCATCTTAGCTTCCATGCCCTTTATATTAGATTCCACGCCATTTATCTTAGATTCCACACCATTTATCTTCGATTCCATGCCATTTATCTTAGATTCCATGCCACTTATCTTAGCTTCTGTTAGCTTTTGTGAGCGTGACATTTGTTGCACTTGTTCTTGTAATTTTGATATATCATGTAGCATTTCTTCCTCTTCTTCATGAGTCATGCTAGAGCTTTCAGGTTCCTTACTAGGTGTTTGCATTTTCTTTCCTGGGGCATCAGTTACTGATAATAATGCTTTACTATGCCCTTTGAATTCCGTTAAACCAAGCTTACACAAAAATTTAAAAAAAAACTACACACCTTTTTTCACTTTATAGAAGCCTGATATTGAATCTGATGTAACTCTGTAATTTCGGATCATCCAATTCTGAAATTTCAATTTGTAGTAGCCTTCTGTGTCCTCTTTCCAATGCCACAAGTCTGACCCAAATTGGATTCTCCAAGGAAGAGTTATGTGAAATCTCCCACAGTGACTTTCTTTTAGACTAATTCAGTAGAGCGAACTTTTACGACGTGCCACGAGTCACTGTTTCAACCTTTGTATCTGAAACACACATACAAGAAACTAAAGTCCGTCCTCTTTCTGTACCTTCTTACGAAATTTAAATCTGATCCCCAGAGAGAAAGTTATGACGATTTTCCCCAGGTCACCTGTTTTGAATGTAATTCAGGAATCTGCAAAAAGACCAACTTCCTCAGATCACATCTCCGCAAATATCGCACGAAAAGCTCTGAAATTCGGACCCAAGGTTCAGCGCGATTTCTTCTCAAATGGGATTTTTTTTACGACTTCTGAAACGTCAAAGAAAAAAAAGTTATAGCGAAAATGCCACGATGACCTGTTTGGAGCGACGAAACCCTAGAATCCAAAGCTCTGATACCAAATGTTATGAAACCAGCTCAAGAAAAGATAGAAAAGATAGATCAACGCCTTAGAATTCAGCCTCTTCGAGGGGGCAACCTCCTTTACATTACATAAATGAACAATTCTTGGATGATACAAATGACAAAACCTCCTTTCTATATATAGGAGTCTAAGGAGTCACAATATAATCCAGCCGACCTAACAATAATAATATAAAGCCACAAAAATAACAATAGAGGGATTCTATGGGGCACAGAAATAACAACATGGGGGTAATAGGGGCACAACAATATAAATAAGGGGTATAACTACAATAGTAATGGGGTAATCACTAGTATTATAGGGACCCAACACATTCTCTTCCTGTTTTCCTTGTTATCCTCCTTCACCTTTCTTCTACTGTGGTTTTCCTCAGAACCTCTACTATTACTATCAGTAGTCATTTTCTCCTTCTCTATCTTCATGAGCTCCTTACTCACTTACTATGAGCTACATTAAAGCCTCTGTAACAGCAAGTCCTCCCTGCTGCCACTTACCTCACCAAGCCTTCCTCTATACTTGGTCTTTTGGCAAGCCCTTGGTTCTCTATCTCCGGAACCTCTTTTGAGCACTTCTCTCTGCTCCTTCTAGGATTCAACTCATATGTAGTTTTTAAGAACACAACTGTCCTCTTTTATTTCAATCACTAATGAAATACTAGGTTCTGACCACCTCTTCTTTCACTTAGAAACTCTTACCAGCTTCCTTCATCCCTTAACAATTCTACCCACATTCTTTGTGGAATTTCATTTGTGAGCTACAACAAAACCCCAGCAGTAACAAGTCTCCTTCTTGCTACATATGCCTCACTAAGCTTCTCTCCTCTGAGCTTAGACTTTTGGCATCTCTCTAGTTCTTTCCTCTGGAACAAATTGAGCACTCCTTGCTCTAGGTTGCTGAAACCTTATCACCTTCTTATGATGCTACCTGTGCATCAATATAAAGACCACAAACTCTCCAATATTCAAATCAAATTAAAATAAAAACATATCATCTCACCTTCAAGATCTCTGCATGATCTTGTTCCACCATTCTCCTGCACTTTGAATGGATTGTTCTCTGTTTCTTGCATCTGCAAATTCTGCTATATTTTTTATCATTGTTTTCTTACTGTTTGTCATATTAAAATTTGATCTCCTCTTGTGTGCATACACATCTTAAAACATAACTATGTTCTAAATCTTCTCAAAGAAATTTTCACACAGAATTTCTTTGTGCTGCTCTGATACCAAATGGTGCCAGCCTAAGCTGATAATACCCACATTATGCAAATAAAATTGCATGTCACTGGTCCTAGGCCTTAATCACCTGATCCATGGTGAAAACCTTCACAAATAAAGGTTTAAGGCCCCTTAATTAAATCTCATGCGGAAACATTTTATTTGACTATCCATAGTCTTAAACTTTAATAAAGCTTTCCAGCGGAATCTTATACACCCTCATAAACTTTAGTTAATCTTTATGCCCCGTGCATATTGACCAAACCTCATACCATGGTCAATTTCCTTTGGTTACACCCGACTTAACCCAAAATACATTAATCCACTTGATTTCTATTATAACCCTCGTATAATAGAAATACACATAAAACACACGTAAGCTTTACCTTTCCGCCTTTCCACGGCCTTGACACATTTTCCGAGGCTCACTTTTTCGCGTTCATCCTCCACCGTTGATCTTACCATTCAATCCGACGGTTGTTGGCTCCCCCGATCAACAAAACAATCCAGTGATCCTCCACCATTGATCAAAACCCATTTGATCCAATGGTTAACAACGATATCGGACGAGCCACTTGCACGAGGGTTAACCGCCCGATAAATTTGTTTTCTCTCTCCACCCGAGTGCTACATGTCGACTAATAAATGGAGTCAGGTGACCACCTTGAATTACCACTTACCACTTAGAGCCCGCGCGATAAACCATTTCTTGTTATGAAACTACTTTTCTCGCGCATTAACTCTCATGCATTTTACGCACACGATAACCATCGACCTAACGGATCTATTGATCTGACAATCTAGATCTACTCTCGGTGATTCCTCACCTTCTGCAAGCACTTGGGTTTAATCTCTATCGTTCATTTCTTTTACTTTATGTTGTGCGACTTAATCTTGGTCACCCATCACCTTCAGCCTCGTTCGATAATCTTATAGATCCAATGACTCTTGTGCATCGTCACCTCATTTCTTCGTCCTTCCCTTTACTTCGTTTTTATGTCATTTATTTGGTGTTCTTCTGAGGTTTCAGGTTTCTTCAAGGTTTCAATATTTAGTTGACCTGCAACACAACTCCCTCTTGATTTAACTCTGCATACTCTTAACATAGTCACTCCTGAATCTCGATTGTGATCCTTCAAATGGATTCAAGTGATCCAATACGATCCTTCATATCACTTCTTCTCTGTGTTCTGCTCGAACTCCACCTACAACCTTTGTTACACAAAATTTACTCTAGTTCACACATAGATTATAGCTAAATTACTCCATACACACACATAAACTTGGAATCGAATTCTTTGTATTGATAAATAAATATTTAAATATGAGTCTCTCTCTCTCTGGCCTGATATTCTAATCAGTGGCCTCTGTTTTCCTACCTGCTCGTAGGCTTGCAATCAAACCTCTAACTCACAACCTCTAACTAGCTAACCACTAACTATCTAACTTAACTAACTCTTTTATGCCTTTTAGGCTTACATTTATACAAAAGGAGTCTATAAACAATTTCTGGTTTAGATCCATAACCTTCTCAAAAAAATCCTAAAATCTCTTCTTTATCCCTAAGGATCCTCTTTAATCCACAAATCATGAAATCAATTCTCAATATAAGATTTACACCTGATTCCCAAATCTCTCAACTATTCTAAATCTCTCATGTTCTCCAACATTCAAGAACATTTACAAATATGCCTCACAATACTTAATTAATTCCTATTCTTATTAAAATCACTCAAAAGCCTAAGTAATTACATTAATTTTAACACTTAGGAAACCAACTTCCTTAAAACACAAGACTCCCCCTATGTCTACTAAAATACAATGATTCTTTTGAGTTGAATGTTCCTGCATCAGATGTTTAGGTTTTTCTCATGTTTTTCAATAATAAATAGGCCCTTGAGCCTCATTGTAACATAGTTCAGAGGCATGTAGCTGCCTCATCTCTTCTCAAAGATAAGATACCATTACCTGAGTTAGTCTTATTTCCATTCTGTTTGTCAGCATATTTCAGTACTTGATAGTAATGAAATGAAATGTTATTTTTGTTGCATCTTTATATTTATTGTTATATTTGTAATTTGTTGTGTTCCTGTTTAAATTTGGATCAGTGGTATTAGAGAGGTATGTTCTTTCTTTGCCTTTCTTTGCATGTCCCCAATGAGGTCAAGATATAAGGAGTTAGGGTTTGAACTGGTCGAACATTTGCAAGGCTAGCCTCACAAATCCCAACTCCCTCTGTTGAAAATTGGCAACAAGAAATTGCTAAAAATAGAAGTGCTAAAAATAGCACTATTAAAAATATCAGTTTGGGCGTCAGTGCTGGATTGGGCAACAGGGAATGAAAAATGGAAGTGCTAAAAATAGAAGCTCTATTTTTAGCAGTGTTTTGTGAATTCCTATTTTAGTCAGTCCCTGGACTAGAAATAGGAAGTAAAATTCGAATTTCGTCTTACTAGCAGTTTGAATATTAATTAATTAATTCAGTTTGAGTTAATTAGTTAAGGAAATCAAACTTGAAGTCTTTGTGAGAACATGAAATAATTTCTCCACTGATTGGGGAATGTGTCCTTGATTTTCTCCACTAATTGAGGAGTTAAGGATGAGTTCTATATAGAGAGGATTAGTTGGCTTAGTTTAACTTAGTCAAGTCCAGTTAGATAAATTTAACAAGTTGTTAAATTAATGAGATTCAGTTTGTTGACGCTTGCATTCATGTGAAAACTGGTATTTTTAGATAACTAAGTATTCACTCATGGATAACTGAAGCATGGCAGTTCATACAGAGACCCAGTTGAGATCAGATGAGGGACAATGTACTATCAGTTTCTAGGATATTCCTAGTGAATATTCCTTGCATGAGGAAGGAATATTATTCCTTTTAATACTGCGTAGTTGGACCTAAGGTGACAGCAGGTATGATTTGGCCAATTCACACATGTTATGTAATTGGACCCCAATCAAAACTGTGCAAGGAAATAGGGGCTTGGAGGAATTTTGGAGCCTATATATAGAGGCCTAGATAGTCCATGAGCTACATCATTAGAGTACAGAGAGAGTAGGATATATTTTTCAGCTGATTCGTTTTGTATGTTGTTGAGGATTTCCACTCGATTGATAATATAGAGATGGGGTTTTAGGTTGGTGCTTTTCCTATATAAATTCTTCTATGTTATGTGTGATCGATTCCTTCTTATCAGCTATATGTTTTCATGCTTGATGTTTCTCATGTTCAATTAAGCTTCCGCAAAGTTTATGATAGATGTAGATCTAGTATTATGCTTTAGTACATTGCATATATCAGTTTGATCTGTAGGTGAAATTTCTACATGATATCAGTGAGCTAGCTGATTTGTAGAGAAAATTCTACATGGTATCAGAGCACAGGTGATCAAGGAAGAACAATATACAAGAAGGAAGAAGTTTGTGGTTTCTAGATATAGATATCGAGTTCTTATCACATTTCAGATTTCATCAATGGCATTCTATGGTTTGAGGCTTGAGTATGCACTGGATGGTAGCTCAAACTATATAGCCTGGAAGGATCGCATGGAGGTAGTATTAGAGGATAACGGGGTGAAGGACTTCATTGATCAAGAAGTCCCCAAGCCCTTAGGATCTAATGCCCAAGAGTTGGCGGAATGGAGGAAGTGTGTGGCTAGAGCTAGGAGAATCATCCTGGAGGGAGTTTAAGATCACATAGTCTCGAGCCTCCATGGGAAGGAGACTCCATTTTCGAAATGGAAAAAATTGAAATATCTTTATCAGAACATCAGTAATCAGAGGAAGTTGGCATTGAAGGACAAACTTCAAAAGATCAAGTGTGAAAAGGGCGACACGATCTTTATGTATCTGACCAAGCTCACCACATGTAGGGATGAGCTTGCAAGTGTAGGGGTCATGACAGCTGATGATGACATGGTGAGGCTTACACTCCTCAAACTTCTTAAGAGCTAGCATAGCTACCAGGACTCGGTTAATGGAAGAGATAAATTGCCAGATTGGGAACGAATATGGTCGGATTTGATGCAGGAGGAGATCAGATGGAGCACCAGAGACGCTTCTTCATCCATGGAGGATGAAGAGAATTGTGCCTTAGCAAGTAAGGCAAAGAAGGGGAAGGAGAAGGTTTCTTTTCCTGAATCCATTTCTTCCCATGGTGGGAAGAAGGTTGACAAATTGAAAGTATGATGCTTTCATTGTCATGAGGTGGGCCATTTTGTTACAAATTATCCACTGAGGAAATCCAAGAAGGGATCTGGGGAAGGATCTCAAGGTGAGGGACTTGCTTCATAGTTCAAGTTGGATTTCACACTCTTCACATGCATGGTTTCATCCATGGTGGGAAGTGGTTGGTTTCTTAAGGGTGGAGCTTCTTTCCACATGACCAGCGATAAGAGTTTGTTTAGTACTTTGGAGGAGAAAGATCTCCAGATACTCATAGAGATGGATAATGATGAAAAGTATAGTGTCTCAGGTGAAGGCACAATTATTTTTCAGAGGGAGCATGGAGCTCGCCTTACCTTGACTGATGTCAAGTATGTACCAGGACTGAAGAGAAACTTGGTGTCGATTGTGATGTTGGAAGACAGAGGCTATGATGTAGTCTTCAATAAGGGAAAGGTTTTCCTTAGACACATCCTCACTAGACAGATGAAGCAGATTGGTTCACGAGTCAAGAACCTGTATGCTCTTGAGGTTCAAGATCCATGCAAAGCCTTGAGGAGCAAGGCAAAGGTTAGATACTTGGTGTTTGAGAGGGAGAGTAAATTACCTTTTAACATGCAGTCCCAGAAGAAGTCTCAGACAATTGTGGAGTAGCCACAATTAGTGAAGCAGCTTCAGGAGGTTATGGAGCAGCCACAACTGGAGAAGCTGAGATAAGATTGAGTAGAGATATCTACTCATGTAGAGACCTCTAGTAGGGGGGAAATTTGAGCCAGGTGGGCTGAGGGATCACATGCAGCCATACCTCTAGGTAGGAGGTGGGGTGATGTGGAGTGATCATCCCAAGGAGGAGGGGCAGGATCCTTGAGGTACCCAACCTCTTTGATTTGAATTTTCTACAAGAGCCCCGTTGAGGAGTAGCAGGACTGACTGATTGGCTAGAGATAGATGTGGATGGAGCGATAGAGAGAGCTACAGTGCAGGAGTCCAAGGACTGTGTAGAGCTAGCATGCTACAATGATGCGAGAGGAACAGGAGTGTTGCACCAGTGCATGATGGCATAGAGAGGTGTGAAACGGTGCAAGATGCATGGAGTGTTGTAGAAACTTAGAGGTCAGAGAGGGAGCACTTGTCAACAGTAGGTAGAGCTTCAGCATCAGAGTATGTTTCTAGCCCAACAGAGAGG
This sequence comes from Pinus tabuliformis, assembly GCA_031772625.1. Classification (NCBI taxonomy): domain Eukaryota; kingdom Viridiplantae; phylum Streptophyta; class Pinopsida; order Pinales; family Pinaceae; genus Pinus; species Pinus tabuliformis. The sequence goes on along the minus strand of CM062819.1, from coordinate 1,639,616,145 downwards.
TCAGCTGGGAGTTTTTTTGTTCTAAAAGTTGCTAGGGCAACCACACTTGGTAGATGTGTTGCATGCAAAACATTCCAGAGGTACAGGATTGGGTTCGAGAGGAAGCCTTTCTTGTTAATAGGGAGTGTTGAAAATTGGCAACAAGAAATTGCTAAAAATAGCACTGCTAAAAATAGTAGTTTGGGCATCAGTGTTGGATTGGGCAACAGGGAATGAAAAATGGAAGTGCTAAAAATAGAAGTTCTATTTTTAGCAGTGTAGTGTGGATTCCTATTTTAGTCAGTCCCTGGACTAGAAATAGGAAGTAAAATTCGAATTTGGTCTTACTAGCAGTTTGAATATTAATTAATCAATTCAGTTTGAGTTAATTAGTTAAGGAAAATCAAAATTGAAGTCTTTGTGAGAACATGCAATAATTTCTCCACTGATTGGGGAATGTGTCCTTGATTTGCTACACTGATTGAGGAATTAAGGATGAGTTCTATATTGAGAGGATCAATTAACTTAGTTTAACTTAGTCAAGTCCAGTTAGATTAATTTAACAAGTTGTTAAATTAATGAGATTCAGTTTTTTGATGCTTGCATGCATGTGACAACTAGTATTTTCAGATAACTGAGTATTCACTCATGGATAACTGAAGGATGGCAATTCGGACAGAGACCCAGTTGAGATCAAATGAGGGATAGTGTACTATTAGTTGCTGGGATATTCCTAGTGAATATTCCTTGTATGAGGAAGGAATATTACTCCTAGTACTGCGTAGTTGGACCTGAGGTGACAGCAGGTATGATTTGGCCAATTCACACATGTTATGTAATTGGACCCCAATCAAAACTGAGCAAGGAAATAGGGGCTTGGAGGACTTCTAGAGCCTATAAATATAGGACTAGATAGTCCATGAGCTACATCATCAGAGTACAGAGAGAGCAGGATAGCTTTTGAGCTAATTCTTTTTGTATGTTGTTGAGGATTTCCACTTGATTGATAATATAGAGATGGGGTTTTAGAATGGTTCTTTTCCCATATAAATTATTCTATGTTATGTGTGATTGATTCCTTCTTATTAGTTATATGTGTTCATGCTTGATGTTGCTCATGTTCAATTAAGCTTCCGCAAAGTTTACGATAGATGTCGATCTACTATTATGCTTTAGTATATTGCATATATCAGTTTGATCTGTAGGTGAAATTTCTACATGATATCAGTGAGCTAGCTGATTTGTAGAGAAAATCCTACACCCTCCAATGGGGGAAGAAAAGAAAGATGAGGTGGCAGGAGATCCTTTCAAAATCTTACTTGAAGAAGCCCTTTAGTGACAAAGGAACATGATGTTGGAAAAGTTTTGTTGGATCCTTCAGCGGCTACCCAAGGATGATGCATCTACTTCCAGCAGCTACTATGGAAGCACCACACCCTTTAAGGCACAAGTTCACTTTGGCATTCCCATATTTTATGGTCAGATAGATGTGGACGCAGTAGATAAATGGTTAAATCAATTAGAAGGATATTTTTTTGTTCATGATTTTTCTAGCTGGGACAAGATTACTTTTGTTGTTCTCAAAGCCGCCCCCCATGTCAAGGTGGGAAACCTACTGTGAGCAGAAGGATGAAATTATGCGCTCACTATTTTTGGTCACACCCACTTGGGATTTGTTCTGGGACAACATTAAGGAGCAGTACTACCCTGTTGGGAGCTATGAGGATAAATACATAAAGTGGACCACATTGTGACAAGGAAGGGACCAATATGTGTCAGAGTTTACCAATGTTTTTCATATCCTTCGCACGAAGTTGGGTATCAAGCATTCTGAGAAACATTTGGTGTTATGCTCTTGACCTGCGAGAAATTATAGAATACCTGAAATGTGAAGAAATATAACCCATAACACAAAATAAAATGAGAAAAACATCAAGTATTTTATTATTCAGATATAGATTCAATGTTCACATGCCTCTTCAATGGGGCAACCTCCAGCAGAGCAGAGCTTGATTACAATAAGACTCAATGATAATTCCTTTCCTAACTAAGACTATTTATAGCTAAATGACATCCAAAACCCTAACTACTAGTGTTCCCTTTCATAGCATGGGTTAACCACTTTATTTATTAACTATGGCCCATTTACAACTAACAGTGGTCCCTTTTATCTAATGTGGGTCAACCACTTACATTTATTAATGCGGGCTTTATTTACTCTCTAAATAAATATGACTATGACTCGGTCCATTAGGCTTATTAAATAAACAAAGGGGTTAGGATTGGACCCTAACATGCCCTCCCCCATCAAAATTAGTCATGTCCTCAAGGTTGAAGTTGCGGAAATTTCTAAAGAATAATGGTTGGTTCATAGGTCGCATCTTCTAGAGAGGTGTCTTTCCACTTGATGAGGAATTCCTTGATCGTGCGACCGTAGAGATGTCTTTCACCGGTATCGAGGGCCTGTTCTGGTTAGAGCCAGAGTGCGTCTTCCTCATCCAATTTGGTTAGATTGGTTTGAATTCTATAATTGTGCCCCACCACTTTCCGAGGCATGATACATAGAATACTGGATGGATGTTTGAACTTGGTGGCAACGCCAGTTTGTAGGCGATGGCTCCAATCCGTTGAAGTATCTGGTAAGGTCCATAGAATTTTGGTTCTATCTTTTAGCATCCCTTTTCTATGAGAGGTGTTTTCTTATATGGTTGTAGTCACAGGAATACCTAATCCCCTTCTTGAAATGTGTGCTCAGAATGATGCTGGTATTCCTATTGCTTCATTCAATTCTGAGCTTAATGGAGATTATATTTGTGATGAGCTATCATGGTGACATGGTTCTATATGATTTGATCAATTGCCTTCACCTTAGAACATCCAGGGACATAAGAAATAGGTGAAGGTGAGAGTTGGCCATACACTGCCTCGTATGGAGTCATCTTGGTGACTTCATGATAGTTAGTATTATACCACTATTCAGCTAAAGGTAACCATTGTACCGGTTAATGTTTCTTTTCTGAAGTGAAGCACCTTAGATATGTCTCCAAACATTTGTTGACTACTTTTGTTTGACCATCGGTTTGGGGATGATAGGTGGTACTTATTTGGAGTTGCACACCTTGTAGCTTGAAAAGTTCTTGCCAAAATTTGATGGTGAAAGTGGGGTTGGGATCAAACCCAATGGAAGTAGACATGCCATGCAGCTTGAAGATCTAGTCCATGAAAGCTTGATCCACCAAAGCGGGGGTAAATGGTTGGGGTAGAGCGCACGAATGAGCATATTTAGAAATTATGTCCACAACCACCATGATGACAAATTTGTTGTGTGACTTTGGGAACTAGTGATGAAATCCATGGAAACATCCATCCAGACAGAAGTAGGGAGTGGTAATGGCTGTAAGGTTCTTGGTAATTTGATTGTTTCTCCTTTCTTGCGTTGAGACACCTCACATTTAGCTACAAAAGTAAGAATTTCTTTTTTCACGCCATTCATGTCTGTGTTGATTACTGTGACATTAATCATTCTTGTCCGAAGGACAATCATCTCTCTCCTTTTATAGACCAGATCATAGATGAATGTGTTGGGAGTGATATTTTCTCCTTTATGGACATTTTTCTGGTTATAACTAGATAAACATTGCACCCATCGATCAACACAAGACTGCCTCTATCTATCCATGGGGGACTTTTTCATATAAAAAGCTTCCTTTTGGCCTTAAGAATGTTGGGGATACTTTCCAATGCACGATGTCTTATGCTTTTCATGACATTAAAAACATTGTTCAACCTTATCTGGATGATCTTCCTGCTCATTCATGTAAGCACCGCAACCATCCCAATCACCTTCGACAAATCTTTCTTCGTTGTAGACACTATAACATTTAGCTTAATATGCATAAGTGTGTCTTCTATGTTGAGTCCGGACAACTTCTTAGTTTTACTATTTCAAAGGATGGTATTCATCTTGATCCTCTCAAATTCGATTCTATTGTTAATCTACCCCCTCCCTCTTTGTCGCATCAATTAGAGAGTCTGCAAGGGAAAGCGAATTACCTTCGTCGCACAAACCTTCATCGCTTTGTGCCTAACTATGCTAAGCTAGCTTTAGGGTTCACTCGATTACTTAGGCAAGGAACTTTGTTTCGTTCGGATGAAACTGCCCAAAAGTCTTTTGATGACTTGAAAGTTTTCCTCATTAATTCTCCGTTATTGCACCCTCCAAACTATCATCGTGATTATTTCCTCTATCTAGCTACAACTTCTAGAACTATTACTATGGTCCTAGTGTAAGACGACAATGAAGGTCATGAACGTGTCATTTATTACCTTAGTCACAATCTCCTTGATGTTGAGACCCATTATGCTCATGTCAAGAAATTGGCTTTGGTTGTTGTTCAAGTTGTTCAACTCTTTCAACATTATATTCTCCTTTGCACTACAATTGTTATTTCTCATTGCAACCCCATGACATATATTCTTACTCGTCAGTTTCTAGGGGGGAAATATTCCAAGTGGATTGTCACCCTCCAGGAATTCGATTTAGTGTTCACTACCTCCAAATCAAAGAAATCACTTGTATTTGCCAAGTTGATTTGCCCTTTTCCCTCTGCTTCTCTTCCTACTGGTGTTGATGAGTAGTTACCCGATGAGACTCTCTTTCTGATTAGAACTCTCGATCCTTGGTACAGTAATATCATCGTTTATCTCCAAACTTCGACCTTTCAGTATTCATTGTCCAAGGATGAGCATTGATGCATTCGGCATCAATCCCAACCTTACCGCATCATTGGGGAGACTTTATACCGCATTGGTGTTGATTCGGTTCTTCGTTGATGTTTAATCTCGATGAGGCTGAAAGAGTCTTAAATGACTACCATTCTGGCACATGTGGTGCGCATCTGTCTGCCTATGCCATTGCTCAAAAAATCCTTTGTGTTGGTTACTTTTGGCCCTCCATTTTTAAAGATTGCACTCTTGTTATCCGCAAATTATTAAGTAAGAAAGCTGTGGCTATTGTCCTAACATAACATGAAAGTAGGTGGTGTTGTTTAGGAAAGGAAGTAAGAAGGCAGTATGCAAAGTTCATAAGGCAAGCTCTGCTAATCCTGGATACTGCCTCACCCCACAAGAAAATATCTCTCTGCCCCTGGTAAAGGGCGGTAGGCGAGCAGTAGTATTTGTTGTTCCTCTACCAATCCTGCCAGGCCTTCGCCACCATCTATCTCTCTCTATATCCTCATGGTAGAGGCTATGGGTAAAGGTTTTTAACCCAAAGAAAGTGCCTGGTAGTGTCAGTAAGGTCCTAAACCTGATACAGTACCTGGTAGTGAACGCGGTGATGTAAGAAATCAATTAGTGGTAAAGGCATTGTAGCATGTTTGTATTATTCAAAAGCGATATCAGTTTGTTATGGTAAGGCTGTGATGCACTAAATCTATTTGAAGCAAAATAGATTGTAAGTAAAGGGTTTAAGGTTAGTGCCAAATTCCTCCCTTCCTGGGCACATCGAACTAGTAATGGTATATCTAGAAAGGCTAACGCACATAGAATCACCCACCTCCTCTTTCCTAGGTATGGGGTATGATAATTGTTGACGTGCTTAGAACCACTACCTCCTGGGCATGGGGGATTTAGAACTGGTGGGACCATACAATCACCTCTTCTCCTGGGGATAGTGGATCAAGACTTGCATCCTGTGTATCGCCTTGTGGGCTGATTGGCATACCAGTGGGTAATGATGGCCTATGGGTTCAAAGACAGATAAGATTTCATCGATTCAAAAAAAGACAAGAAGAAATCTCCTCTTCCTTCCTGCTATGATAGTTCACGTTATTCTCACCACCTTCCTGCCAGCTATGATTTCGCCCTATGCTCTCCCATATAGTATCTCGCCCATCCTTCCTTATAGTTAGCATAGATAGATGGGAGGGTATCTCAACCCGTTAAGTGTTGTATCGAGGTAGGTGTAGGGTTTCAAACCCATAATGTGGAGTATTTTGAATAGAAAAACCACTATGTTCATTTGGTTGGTGGTAATCCAAAACCTCTGGATTGCACATTTTACCTCTCCCTAGTTACTTATTTTCTTTAGGGGGTCGCCCCCCCCCCCCCCCCCCCCAAAATAAGTAAACCAAGGTCTGGCAGGGATCGACTGTTAAGGAGAGGAACCTTACTTCAAAGTCTTCTTGAATAGAGGAAGAATATCATAAGTAATGGTATGCCTACCTTTATTCCATCCAAGCTCTTTTTGTAGAAGAGGAATAAGGTAAGGGATGGCCTGGTAAAGATAAGGACCTTAGGGGCTATGGTTCCCCTACGGAACCCTTACTTAACGAAGAAAGGAAGTATTTACCTACAATAAATAACGTCCAATTGCCCGGCCGGAAATAAGAAAAGGCCAAGGAGAAAGAAAGTAGTACACAATACCAAACTGTCTCAAATCCGCCTATATAAAATACGCCTATAACGCCTTATTTACTGTATCAAATACGTGCCCTCCTTATTTATTTATGTAAGTAACGTGTGCCTTGCCATGCCATAACGTGCCTATTTCTGGATGACAGCCTTGATCTGATGAGATTATTAACTAGACACGTGCATGGCCAATCCATCCATCGATTGTTGGAAAGTGAGGTCAAATTGCATAAAAAGATCCATTGAAGCAGTTTTCTCAAATACCTTATAAAGTAGAGTTCCCTGCCTGTGGATAGGAATGGGTGGAAACACCTAAACTACAAGCTTTGGTCTAAACCCTTAGTAGTGCTTCCTTCCATTAGATCCGGCATCTCTTACCGGCTCTTATTGTCTTCGGTTTCTTGGATCCTACCATCTCGAAGTATTCCAATTCTCTGGGATCCGTGGGACAAGGTGGGACTCGCACGCCTTTCCTTTTGGGTGGTTTCTGTTCTCTGGGAAATCAGTTTCGTTTCTAGTCTTATCCATCAACCGGATTCCCCTCGGGGGATACTGATAACCCTCCTTGTCACCCTTCCACAAGGATTCACGTGCTTGATTCTAAATATTGATCCCAAACCCCCTCTCCCCAACATCCATCTGATCCGTATACCTAGTAAATGATTCCCCCATAAGGAGCATCGATTTGGGAATATCAGATGGAAGGGCTCCGGTTCACCCGCACGGTTAGGTGTGACCTTTGGAGACTGTCGCGAATGACTATAATAGCTTAATAGCCCGCCTTCGGAGTAAGCCTGGTTAAGATGCATTTGTGGCAAGCTAGAATTGATTCGGTGTAGATATCTCTCCATGGATTGAAGTGCTAGACTAGGGAAGCATGCCCCTTCAAGTTGAGCCGTGGACAACTTGGATCCCTGTCACTCTGGTCTACATTAGCTTTATGTCTTATCCAGAAGACCATACAGAAGGCATGAAGTAAATTTTCTCCCGGGGTGGTTACATTGTTTTTAATTGAGAAACATGCCCCCCAGTGCCCACCTAGTATAGATTCTTTGATTCAGAGATCTAAGAGAGATGTACTACCTTTCTAGCTCTCGACTAAGAGATCTGTACTACCTTTACAGCTCTCAATCAGACCGAAACTAGCTTTTCTGGGCCAAAGTACCACCTGCCTTTCATGCTTGGGCAACCCAGCATCACGAATAGACGGAAGGGTGGGTACCTGGGGATTCGAACACCAATTCACCCTTATTGAAAGAATAGAATTCTAACCTAGAGGTAAATCCTCCCGGTGGTCGAGCCATGCTTATGCATCCTCTCCATAAAAAAATACATTGAATTATTCCTAGATGTCATATATGAAAATGAAAAGAAAGTGATGGAATTAGATCATTTTCTTCTTATTTACGCGAATGTACTTATTTCTCCTAAATGAGATAGTCTGTGAAATATGATCAAATCATGAATTTCGCCATTGAATTCAAGATTGGGACTGGAACTCTTGGTTGACCTAGTACCATAGGAAGGACATCCGTTGTTATATACGTAATTTCGCCATAAAAAAGATGAGACAAATATTACGTTTCCATAACAAATTCACAAATCTACTATGCACCTAGGAGAATGATTGAAGAGAAAAGTTTAGGGTGGTTGGAGCTCCCAACAGCGATCCGCATTTATCCACCCATACTCCTTGACAAGCGAGCCCCCCGAAGAGTGCCTAGAGTGGGTAACTCTACGAATGGGTATGACGAGGCTTCCTTGAGAAGATAAGCAAGCCCGAATAAGTAACTAATGGCATGTTCATTATATCTATATCAATAAATAGAACTATCTAGGGATACCGGCCTTAGGATAGACCATATAATCATTCCATAGCTACTTTCAAGCCAGCAGCCAAGACTGGTACATGGAGCTATGTAGCCGACACCTATTGTAAGGGTTCCAACACTATTTACCAGCGCGTAATTACTATCCTCTATCCTCATACAAGGGGCTCTTATGTATAGTAACCTATACTTGGCTGAGGTGAACCGTCTTTTTATGTAATGGTAATCCGAGTTACATTCCTTATCTAAGAATTCATACGTAGATATAGACTAAAGTGTCCTAGGGTGGCTTAGTCAGGGCTAAATTGTGTTGTCAAGCTGCTAATGGGAGCCATTGAATGAAAGCCCCAAGGTTAGGCCAAACCCAGCTAGGCAAAGTGAGAGAGTCCCTTAGGTGGTCAAAAGGAGAACTAATGCTCACATAGGGGGCTATTTAGTGGTTAGGAACTTTGATCGTACGGGGAGCTATTATCCGGGTAAGGAACTACTCGTCCAAAGGGCTATTTAGCATCCCGCAATTGAAGACTGGTACAGGTTGAGGTTGATCCCAGCTAGTTCTACTTTGTGTGGTTCAAACCCCAGTGAACCCCAGTAACTGTCCTTCCTTATCTAAGCAAGCATGTGTTTAGGAGCTAAAGGTGTTTGGCCACTTACATTAGTAGAAGAATCTTGCAGGGAGAAAGTTAGGAATAAGGTAGTAGATCTTACCATTCAGGTGTGCCTTCCTTTCATTCAAGTAGTGATGTCTTCCTGAAATATCCTCTCATACAGGAACTAAGGTATGTATAAACAATCTCACTTAACTGTAAAGAAGTTCACTTTATCCCAATAGTTCCTTGCCCCACTAGCCCCACTAACGGCTGGATACGTATGTATAAATATCCTCACTTTTTTAGCAACGTTTCTTGTTCTTAAAGATATATCTCATCTTTATCTCATTCCTAAGGCTAACGAATCTCCTTTCTCTTAAGGTGTTCCTTAACGGAGCTAATGGATGCATATCTATTCATTGCCCCACTAGCTCGACTATTACACTATCCCCATTGGGCACTAACTAGTGATGCGTACTCGAATGGATGGCTTCGGTACCCGAGGCACTCCAAAGTAGTGACCCTTGGTTCGTTGGCTAACCTTGTAGAATGTGTATTCTATCTATTCTATTGTATAAGGTAGTGACAACCTATGGGACCCCCAATTGAGACCTATTAGTGATGCCCTTTATGCTATTTAATGTATAGAAGATCCCACCTAAGGCTTCATACGGGCACGCCGTAATCTCTAAGGCAATATCTTATACATACTATCCCCACTAGATGTAGTATCCCCACTAGCTCATGCTCATGAATAGTTCCTTGCCCCTCATGATATGTCCCACATGCGTATTCCTCCTTGCAAAGGTCTGCAATAGAATATGGTAACCCCAAGGAATGTTAATACTCTTCCCCACTGACCACGAGAAATCATTACCCAATGAATGGAGCAATAGATGTATGTGTTATAGATGGCCTAACTCAATGCATAAAGATAGAAAACCTTGGTAGTAAGAGAAAAGATGCTACCTGTTAGAATACCTATTAGTAGTAAAGGTGTAGTACAAATAGCCTATGAGTTACCGCTCCTGCTCCTCATGGCCATGTGAAAGTATAGAGCCCCTTTCAAGGTCGTTGGTGAAAATCTGAGCTATTGGTGTTGAATGTCTATACAATCCCGTGTGAATATGCAAGCGTTGTGACCCACACATTCCTTGCCCTCCTATCGTTAGGCAAGCAATCCTTCCTTCTGAACCCGGAAGAAAAGGAGACTACTAACTCCATGGAACCTGACTCGCTCCCATTCACCTTAATATAAGAGAGGATAGACTTCACCACCGAACCATTAATTAGAACTATTATATATGTAATAAGACTGAATTCAAGATGCCGGCTATCTGTTATTAGAGATGGAGATGCCTTGAAAAGAGAGGATGCCCCCAGCAGGGTGAGGTAACGTGGGAGGAGACGAGCAACTCTTTGGGGGGGAGGGGCCCCAAAAGAGAGTATTCCCTCGGCAAGGTGAGGGTGAGGTAATGAACTCTAAACTGAAAGGAGAGGTAACGTGGGAGGAGATGAGCAACTCTCTCGGGGGGAGGGGCCTCAAAAGAGAGGAACTTGAAGAACTAAAAGGTTGCCATCGCTTGACCACTAGGAGAGGATGCTACCAGTAGGGTGAGGTAACGAACGCTCGACTAAAAGGAGAGGGCTCGACTGTTAAGGAGAGGAACTTGAAGAACTAAAAGGCCACCATCGCTCAACCACCAGGAGAGGATGAATTTCGATTCCTTACTTAACCGCCTCAACCGATATCATATACGCTCTTAATGTTACTTCAAAAGCTCTCTAGAAAGAAGAAAGGGCACTTCTTTACCCAGCTTGGAACAGATGGGGCATCCTAAACATGACACCTTGGGACATGATTACCTACCTTCTCCTTCTACCACCAAGGAGATGAGTAAAGTGCCATTAACTACTATCTTATTCTACCGCCAGTTTAAGGAATCTGCACAATGTCTTATTACCCTAACACCTGAGCATTTGGAATGAAATACTTGAGGATTTCTATGATGACCCCCTCACCAACCATGTGATCTCCCTCTCGCATAATGAATTTCTTGTTTCTTTCGATGGCATTTATTTCAATGAGCTCCTTTACTTTACTTACTTTCAATTCTGAGCTGAGGATCAACTGTAAACTCTTCAGAGCTTCCAGGGGTTACCTCTTTATCCTAAGGTAGCTGCACTTTGAAAATAGAGAGCGCTTTAAATAGAAAGAAAACAACGGTGCTCTTGGGGCTTTTTCTGGGGACGACTCTTATTTATTGGGGTGTATACCCCTTTCATCCCTTCTCAGGATGTAAGCATGAGCAATGATGAAAGAGTCGTGAGGAGTGGTAGTTCCCTGCCAAAACAAACCCTTTCCAACTCCATTTTCAAAGGGTCAATGCCCTTGAAAATAGAGAGGGCGCCATCTTATAGTGGAGAGGGGCCGGGCTAGGATGAAAGAATTTCTTATTTATTTCTTCTTTCTTTATATCTAAAGTGTGCTCGATTGGGGTATGTATTAATTTTCCCTTACCTAAAAGAAGATATAATAGTACTTGCCCTAAATCAAAGGGTATAAATGATAATACAGATTCAAAGGGTTTATATAGGTGGACTTTTTGGGATATAGATGGACCTATTTGATACAGTCCTAGGTTGATTGACTTCGCGGGGTCAAAGTCAAAATAGTCATTAAGGAGATGGGGGGTTTGAATTTATATCCCTCTCCTTATATATGGGGGCACGACGTTTTCACAAGCCATTGACTTTGGTAATGAGCTAGGGCTACAAGCTTTTCACAAGATCTAGTGGGTGATTGGGCCCCCGATTCAATTCGATGGTGCGATTCGGTTAGCTCTAGTAGGGGTGGTATAAGGGGCTAGGGCCGAGATGCCACTAATTGGCCGGTAGAAGGGGCTGAGAGAAGATGCCATTCATCCATTCGTCCAACTAAAGATGCCAACTTTAGAGTCGGGTGAGCATCCCTTGGCTAATGAATGAATCTTTCCTGGTCCGTGACAAAAAAAAAATGCAAGTGGTTAGGTTAGGCGAGAGAGAGAATTCCCTCCTTCCTTACCCAAGATAGAGGGCATTTGAGAGGGATTTGATAGGATTTGACATTGGCTTTGTCTCTATATTCATTTCCCCCAAATCTTCCACACCTTTCATTTCAATGAAGCTCTATGAGAAAATATCAACATACTCCTAGAGTAGAGTTACAATCTTTGCAATGGTATGTTCATACCAATAATCTCCAATGATGGGTAGCTTGGGAGCCTCCTCAGTACCAATGTTTACAATATTTTTCTTTAGGGGTTCATTATAGTAAATAGGATTACTGGTATCACTTGTGTCTTAGACTATGCGGTCCCCGTCTAATTCCTTGAATTGTAAGTGATGCAGGTGTTCCATGGGATCATCCTCTGTCGCACCAATGGTTAGGCACTATGTTTATTTCATCTGCAGGAAACATTGAATTTGTTAGAAAACCTTCGAGATATACATGTGCTCTCTGCAGCTCTTAAAAGTGTCATGGAAACTTACACACAGTTCTAGCCAATATGTTGTTTGTTGTTTCATCTATGCCTGTAGATATTAACTCTTTGGAAATGCCTATAAGGTTTGCACAAATTTATGCACCCATTTCTAAATTGAGGTCCCCTATGTCTCCCAATGGTCTTCATAGCAATCCACATGTTCCACTAAGTTTGAATTACCTCTAAATCATAACACTTGTCGAGCAAAGCTCGGTTTCACAATTCCTGGTATCAACAAATCCATTCTATCTTATAGGAATTGGGTCTTTAACACCTCCATAGTATACTCAAATGCACCCAACATTCCTTTATGCATATCCCACCATCTTGTCAGAGTTTATGTTAGTGTAATTTCCAGTGCTCCTACTCTCTTCTCAGGTTCAGTCTACTCAACCACTTGTTCTACAAATTCTATGGCATTAGTTGTGAAATCGACACACTGGAAAATCTTTCAATTCCATGCCAATCCACCTTATTGTTTTCACCACTATGCACCTATTGGTAGATTTGTCATAATTCCCATTCTTCCAATGATTATGGCTTCCTCAATTTAGTTACATATGTGTAGATGCCCCTCCATCTTAGTTCTCCACTAGTAGTTGGATTAATGTAATCCTCTCGCTACCCTATGGTGATGTCATATAGCTGATCTATCACACCCTCATCCAAGTCTTCTTCCACCTTATCAATGAATCTTTTCCATGAGATTCTATGATAACAGTGCCACATCTATCTTTCTGTCCCTTGCATGAAGAAATTCCATCATGACCTTAATCACATCGTGAAGTGCTCTTTTTGATAAGCTACATAGAACTATAGCAGATCTAGTGGAGCCTTCCAATGTGGCTCAAGACCCGCAACTCCAACATATGTGCCTATCTTGGCTTCTACCCTTGTAACAATGTTGATGCCTATGTATGAAAAACCTCCTGGTCCACCATAATGAATCCTAGGCTCCAAATTGACCATATTGGCACCATCCTACCTCTTATTGCTAACTTCCTATTTTTTCATTAGCTCTGGACAATTATCTATATTATTTCATGTCTTGTGGTAGTGTCCACATCATGGTTTATGTGGTTGTGGGAAATTCTTGGCTATATGACCCACCTCATTACATCCCCAAATGAGGGAGGCAAGAGCCCACTTGAAATGACATCAATAGATAGATCAAGGGTAGTAGAGATCCATATTGATCTATCAAATCGAGATCTATCAATCGATAGTCTTCCCAATCAAATAGGCCAAGCCAGGTGGTTCAAGCCAAACTTCATTCGAATGTGAAATAGGCTGGCTTTGGAATGCAACAGCTGGGGGTCAATAAGGAAGGAGTTTGGTTTTATCGATCGAATCCTTCATTGGTTTTACTAAGCTCGAACATCAGCGTCCGATAGGAAATTGTTATCAAACAGAAAGACCATAACAAGTTTTTGAATGGAATGCACGATGGCCAAGGACAACTTATCATCATGGTTGTAGTTTAATGGAAGTCTTTCTAGATTTGTGATTACATAATAGATGGCATACACACAGTATTCCTCCCCCTTCTAGACTAACACTTTGGAAACAACAAAGACCGAGGCAGAGATGTAAAGGATTGAATCCTTATCAAAGTTAGGAAGGTTGATCAAGGGTGTGGAGGTGACCACATGTTTCCATGCATCAAATGACAACTGAGCTTGGTCATCCCATATGAAGGTAATTACTTTGCATAAGAGACACAAAACCCATGAGTGCATGTGGCATAATCAGGAACAAATTAATGTAAGAAGTTGGATTTGCCTTGAAGACTTTGCAATTGGTGCAAATTCCCTAGAAGGGGTAGTTCAATGATGGTCAAGAATTTGAAAGGATTAATGGTAATCCCATACTTTGAGATAATGAATCCCAAGAGGCATCATGATGAAAAAGACACACATGAGGGGGTTCAAGCGAATGCTATACTACCAACACTGAAGGAAAATGGCACAAAGGTCTTTAAAGTGTTGTGATTTTTTTTTGATCAAGCTGTGAAATCATTGAGGTGAGAAAGGATGATGTGAACTAGATCATGGAACACATAGGACATGGCATGCTAAAATGTACCTCTAGTATTATGAAGTCCAAAGGGCATTAAGTTATATGTGAAAGTCCCCTAAGGGGTGGTGAAGGTTTTCTTGTACTAATCCTATTGATGAATCTGGATTTGATTATACCTAGAAAACCCATCCATGAAGGAGAGAACCTCGTGGTAGTGCATTCTTCAATTACTTGGTCGATGAAAGGGGTAGGGAAGTGGTTTTTGGGACAATCTTGGTAAGAATCATGGAAATCAGTGAAAATGCAGATGGTTCCCTACTTGTTGTTAATAGGGATGGGATGAAATACCCATGAAGTATAGGTGATTCAATAGATGAACCTTTTTTTGTGGAGTTTCTCAATTTCTTCCTTGATGGTCGGGGCTTTAGCAGAATGGAGAGGTCATTGTTTCTGTTGAATGGGTGATGCATCCAACCATGTTTTGAGATGATGTTCAACAATCTTAGGATCAAGGATGGGAATTTTTGAGTATGACCATGTGAAAACATCATTCAACTCTTGGAAGAGTGCTTTTGAAGTTGAAACCTCCTTAGGGGAATAGGTAGCTCCAAGAATTCTCTTTTCAGTTGTGGTGAGTGTAATAGAAATATCCACCTTGATTGTGAATGAAATGTTTCCTGTATTTATTTCCTCAAAGGCAAGTAGGAATGGGATTGGTTTTTGAACCAATCTATCTCCATGGGGGATGAAATCCTTGGCCTCAATGGTATACTGGTGAGAAGGGATGAAAGGGGTTCAAGCATCCTAAGGTAATAAGTAGGAATGATGATGCATGCCATCTTAGGGATAGTTAGGAGTGGTCATGACTTCTATAATGTCTTTGTCGAAGTGGAAGATGTGGGTACTAAAGTCGGGGGTATTAGAGAATATCATTGTGGTTGTTGAAGGGATGGGATTTGTAGTTTTAAAACCATTGTTGACACCATATGTGAGCGATGCGTGATTGATATAGGTAGATACTATGGAAATGGAAACAATATACATGGTGTAAGACTCCATCCACGGCATTGTTGATGGGGCACCATAGGTCAATGGACCAATGTCGATGTTTGATGAAAATGAAGGGTCATCATAAGATATAGAACATACCAAAGTGGAGATATGGTAAATGGTAGTGGAATCCATGATATCCATGTGGGATGGGGGAAACATGTGTCAACTAAGATCAAATTGGTGACTAGTCGACCTAGGATTCTTTACGAGCCACAACAAGGGTAGTTCGAAAGTGGGAAAGTTCTAGATAATGGTGAGTGTAATGGTGAAATGTTTTGCATAGGATGCAAGGGTGGTTAGTGTGCAAGGATGGATTTGGCATCCATATAGATTCCTTCGGAGGTGGGGGAGGGGTGCCCCCAACCAATGGGTCAGAAAAAGTGGAACCACTATGAAATAGAGGGGGTGGGTGAAGAAGATTCTATAGCTCAAGGAGTGTGGGAAACCGGGGAGTGGCATGACCATTAATGTCACAAAGGGAACAAGATGGTGGGATTTGAGGGTGAGTGTGGTTGGGGTGGTAAGAGTGGCCAAGGTGGGTCTAAGAGGATTGGTGCCCCTACATTTTCTATTGTTTCCCCTAGCTATCTTTTAGGAACATAGATTATTCAGTGTGATAGGTGTCTAAGGTGGGTCTAGGGTCGTAATGATGGGACACATAGAGGTGATATGGGATTGAAGAGTAAGTGCACTACAAGATATTATCTATGTAATTATGCCTAACGACCCCACCCGAAAGATAAGATACGAGCAATTCTCTGGGGGGAGAGGGGCCCCAAAAGAGAGGATGCCCCCGGCAGGGTGAGGGTGAGGTAATAACTATTGACTAAAAGGAGAGGTAATGTGGGAGGAGACGAGAAACTCTCTGGGGGGGAGGGGGACCAAAAGAGAGGAACTTGAAGAACTAAAAGGCCGCCATCACTCGAGCACTGGGAGAGGATGCCCCCGACAAGGTGAGGTAATGAATGCTTGACTAAAAGGAGAGGGCTCAACTGTTAAGGAGACAAACTTGAAGAACTAAAAGGATGCAATTGGCTCTACTGTTAGGGAGAGGAACTTGAGTTGCTCGACCAACGGGAGAGAAAGTCGGGGCTCGATTGTTAAGGCCACCATCGATTGGAAGCTCTGTTTTCCCAAAATAGAGGGACGAAGTCACTCACTATTCATATGGTGAGGGTGCGTAAGCACACTCGACTGTTAAGGCTGCCATCACTTTCATGCTCACTCATCATATGGGTGAGGGCCCTTACTTCTTCATAGGGGTGACTCACTATTCATATGGTCAGGGTGAATTAGCACACTTGACTGTCAAGGCTGCCATCTCCCCTACTCCTTTATAGGGGTCACTCACTCATTCCAATGGGTGAGGGTGTGTTAGTACACTCGACTGTCAAGGAGAGGGATTTGGAAGCTTGACCATTGGGCCGCCATCGTCGATTCCTTTTCTGAACGAGAAGGGGGATCAATTCTTGGTTGGAAAAGGAGGGGGGCTGGCCATATAAATGGATCAATGAATAGATAGAGCAGGTTTACGGTACAACAGACAGCACGCCAATTTGCTTCCAAGGTTACAACAAGCACGCGCACAGGAGACAGGGGACATTTCACCAATGGCCACCCACCTACCTTGTAAGTAAAAAATGGCGTGAGCCGCATGCGGGGATACTCGCACGTACGGTTCTTAGGGGGAAAAGACCGGCGCCCACCCGGCTAGAGGCACAGAGAAACTAATGGAATACAAAACGTATCTTCAAGCTCTACCTTATTTTGATCGTTTAGAGGGCGATCGCGGAGTCACTAAATGAGGTCCTCCATTTCTTCCAGAGGTAGGTACTGTAGAGACCCGCAGGACCTTTGGTGTAGTGGACAACCTTTCCGGATTTGCTTTCTCCGCCTGGCAACCGAACTCTTCAACCTTATTATCTGATCTCCGGTCTGATCTCCGGATTACGCCTTGCCTTGGGATAGTTGGAATAGCCCACTCACCACTTACTCTCTTAAGTGAATGAATGCCCCCCACTATAGAAAGGGCCTACTCTATAATGGGGACCTTTATCTCACTCAAGTGCCCTACCTGTTTTGGGGCCCCTCTCCCCCCCATAGAGTTGCTCGTCTCCTCCCACATTACCTCTCCTTTTAGTCGAGAGTTCGTTACCTCACCCTCACCCTGCTGGTCCTTGATGGTTATTGGGTGCCCCTCTCAAATAAGTAACTAAAAGGAGTTGGTCAAGCGACTCCGTTGATGGTGTTATCACCCAGGTTGTTCCCTATGACTCCCAAGGGAATACGGCCGGGGTAACCACTAACCAGTCTCTGGATTACAGTTTCTAGCCAAACTGTAATCAGAGAGGGCTCTCTCTTTATGATTTGTCTCTGTTCTGATAGTATCTTAGGCTAGATGTGAAGTTTTGATTTTGGTTTAAATTTGTTTGGTTGGAAAAAGTTCAGTCAAACGTGTATGCTCTTACCAGTATCTTATATAACATTGGGCAATGCAGTCAGTGGTCCTTTGGTTTGGTGTGCTATGTTGATATAATAAGGAAAGCTGCAGAGCAGGATAATTGTCCGAGGAACAATGCTTTGAAATTGAGTTTGTGTGTAACATGTTCAGGATAAGAAAGGCAATTAAGGATCTTTCTATAAACTGATACGAAAGAAAAGCAATTGTTACCTGGAAGCATTTAAGAATTTCTAGATAACATTCACAACATGGAATTAAATGTAACATGAGCATTTAAGAATTCATGTTTGTTTTAATCCTGAAGAAAACATTTACAGCAATATAAGATTGAGCACAGGGTGTTAAGAAACATGTCCTGAGCTATTCTTTTTCTTTGTTGCTAGATATGATAAGAATATGAAAATGAAATAACATAGGGAAACAGAACAGAGTTTAAAGGAAACATATCATTCCACCAGACAACGCAAGGATTCTGCAACAGCACTTAAATTATCAACAAGACACCATAGCTTTAGGAAATCACTGAGCTGAAATTGCTCTTTGTATTAAACTTTTCTGTAAATACAAAGTATACATGCCTCAGAGTAAAAATTACCAACCCCTTATGCGTTACTAAGGGGAGTATATATACAAATTTACATAAGAAAATATCAGAAAGGAGAGTGAATGTTCCATAAATGCTCAGTTAATTGCTGGAGTGTAGCCGCTGAGAGAGTAAATGCTGTGATCACTTTTAGTCCCTTAGCTGTCAGAAAAAGGTCAGAGACTGCTGACTTGGTGGCTCTTGGAGTTGGTTAGGGGTGTACCGCCAAAATTTACGCATTTCTTTATCTTTTTGGCTAGCCGACATAGTCTAAATGCTGAGTCTGCATTCAGCTGCTTTTAATGCTCACTTTATCCTTCTGTTTGTTTGATAGTGACCTGGAGCTGGCAGTGACTGAACAGCTGGAGCTACCGTGGCAGAATTTGAAGCATTGCTTGCCACCAATCTTCCTTTGGCATCTGATGTCTCCGAATTTTTATTAGAATCTCATCGGCCTCTGTATACCGCCAAAAGTTAGGAGGAGTTTCAAACAAATGATTTGCCTCACTTTCAATGAAAAATAGGCCTTCAAGTTTAGTGTACAAGCTCTGTGCTGTTGGAGGCCCTGTTTCCTCAGGAGTACTGCCAGATGCTGTGATTTGATTTTCAATGTAAGTAGCCATTCTGTTGGTGAATTGATCTCTGGTAATCAATTTCCCTGTGCTGTTCAGCAGGCCAGGCAATCCCCTTGCTTGCAGCATTCCCATTTTGAGTTTATACTCCTCCACCTCAGCCTGTATTTCATAGCATTTTCTTTCTACAGTCTGTACATAACTTCTGAGAGTTAGCACCTTTTTAGCTGTGAGGATGGCCTCTGTTCTGTTGACGATGCCAATGGCTGCCAGCTCCTCTTTGTCTTGCATGTTCAAAAAATCTATCAGTTGGTTTGCCTGCTCAGGTCTGTTTCCTAGCACTGTTTTGGCCCTCTGGATTTCTGTCTGTGCTTGGCCAACTAAATCCATGTACTCATGGATTGTTTTGATGGATTTCCATTGTTTGGTGACAGCTCGGGTAATCTTACCCCACAAAATTCTTTTTATGTCGGCCATGGTACTTTCCAGATTGAGCTCTTTTTCCAGGGCCTTTATTTTATCCTTTAGGGCCTTGATTTCTCTGCCCTATTCTGCTATAGTTACCTTTGATTTGTCATACTTGGCATCTATCTCTGCCAATTTGTCCTTTGCTTTCTTTATCTCATCTACCTGGAGCTCCATTGCCTTGACAGCCTTGGTCAATTCTTCTACACTTGGGTGGGCATCTGGAGCTGCTGTTGTGCCTGCTGCTTCTGTTGTAGGGGCCACTGTTGCCCCTGAAGTTGTTGCTGTTGCTGAAGCTGTTGGAGGAGCCTGGAGTGTAGATTCTCCCTGTTTTTCTTGTAGCGTTCCTTCCAGTTCTTTCTCCAATTCTTTGATCCTCTGATCTTGCTGTAGAAGGAGGTCAAGTTGTTCATCAAGCTGTTTTTCTTTTTGTAGTTCTGCTGTCTAGGGGTGTTCTGTAGGTAACAACCCCAACCTCTTCTTCATGGCATTCAGATCATCATCTTTCTTCTTTATGAGGGCCTTTACACCTGTTGGATCACTAGGATCATGCCCTAGATCAATAATAATCTCCTCCAGAGACTTTATTCTATTGTCCTTGGCCTTAGAGGACATCCTCTCAAAATCAAGCTGAGTGTTTGTGTTCTTCAAGGAATCTTTCAGCTCATGGGCCAGTGTGGCCTTCTCAACCAATGTGGCATAGACCATCTCCCCAGTCTGCTTGTGGAGTTCAATCTGGTCCATAGGATGTATGTCTTTAGCTAGGACCTCCACCCTTGTTTTGATAAAATCTGCAGTTGTCATTGGCTGTGGCCCCTTGGGTTTGAAATGGCTGAATATCATTTTTTCTTCCTTGAAGTCATAGACCGACATCAATCTTTCCTGCTGGGCTGGTGTAGCATCTATGAACTGTTTGTAAACCTCAGCCCTTAATAACTCATTTGCTGCCTTGATCTTTTTAAAAGAAGCCTTAGTGCTTTTAGGCTTCTGGCTTTGGTGAGATGAGGATGACACCTCCAAACCAAGCTGTAAAGTCTGCTCCTGCTGAAAGGAGCTTGTCCCTGTATGTTGGCTTCCCTCCCTGTCCTTTCCTGTGCTGTTTAAGACATCTTCAGTAATGTCTTCCACCTCAGGGGAATCTGCCCTTTGTCTTTTGGCCTCTGGCTGATGGGAAGGTCCACTAATAGGAGTGGACTCTTCTCTCTCTCTTTTAGAACCCCTCTCCTCATGGGCTGGGGTTTGCAGAATAGGTGCTGTAGGAGTCTGAGTTTGTGGAGGAGGAGTTTGATCTTTCAGCTGCTCTGTTTGTTCCTCCCTCTGCAGCTCATTTTGCTGCTTAGTTTGCTGTTCAGTTGAAGGGGCTGCCTTCTCTTTCAGTGTTTCATGTTCTGCATCCATTATGCCTTTGCCTTTATCCACTGCTGCTGCCGATGTAGAGGGTGCCTGTGGTGCTGTCCTTGTCACTGAGGTCCCTTCTCCTACTGAGTGAGGCGGCCTGAAAGGTACCTGCTGCACATAGTCCAGGTCAATAGTCTTCTCAAGCTCTTTCATGTTTTTAAGCATTCTTTCTTCTTCAGTTAAACTCTCCACTAGGGTGTCCAGCTGCCATTCTTGCAAATTGGCATACTTTTCTATGTGTGGGTAGTGACAGTGCTTAATACCTAGGAGTCTGTACTTATTTCTCCTAGCAGTGATGAAACCTTGAGGGTCATAAGGGACCCATCGAAAACTATAGGACAACTTATATTTGTCTTTGAGGATCAAGTCTGCAGATTCCCATCCTTCCTTCTTGTTCATAATGAAGGGGCCCAACTCATTTTTGAAACTAAGGTGGGCCTTTTTCTTGGAGCTGTGGAAATGGGTGAGGTCTGACTGAATTAATTGCCTGTAATACTCCAAGGCAAACAACCTCATAGGTACATACTTGGGGAGCCTGTATGGACAGAGCTCACAACCATAAACTCTGAATACAGTATGGTGTTCATATAGGTACCAGTCACCTATTTTATATTTTTTAGAGAGCTGCAGAGCTTTCTTGATTTCATTAGATATTCTAGGTGGAGGGGATCTCATCAGCATGCAAGAGACTGGGTACACAAACTGGTCAACAAATTCACAGTAGGTATAGGGTGAATTTGTGACTTTATGATAAACCGAGGTCCAGAAGATGACAGATCTTCTCTCCCCTTTATTATCCAGCCTTCTGATGTAACATGGGAAGGCTTCAGAATGATGAAACATGAACAGATGGTAGATGTAAGCTGAGTATCTGAACACCCCCTGTCTGTCCACCTTGCTTAATTGATCATGAATCTTATTGGCTATAAACTTAGCAAAGTTATACTTTCGGGTAGGGGGTTGACGCGGGCTGTAAGCAGACAGCAACACTAGCATGGATTTATCCACATGCTCACTATTTTGGTATCCCAATACATAGGCTATCATGTCTAGTAATAGCCTGCCTATATCATCGAAATGCTCCCTCAGATAGGGAGGTGGCCCTGTAGGCTGGTATTCAGGTCTCATGAAGTTCCGGGTGACCTTTTGCAGCTCCTCACTGGTCATCTTATCACCAGTTTCCAGCAAATAAGTTGTGGAGAACGGGACCAGCAACTCTGTCTGATCAAACTGTAACATCTTGTTGATGGAGTCAGCATTTATATAGAAGAGGATCCTCCCTGATGGAGTATTGACAGCTCTGTGCTGGACATCATAGTGTTCAGCACATAGGTGGATGATTTCAGGGAAAACATTCACAGCTGGGAGATAGTAATAGGGCAGGTTTGACTCCCATATCCCATGTGTACCATGCCCCTCCTTATAATCTTCCCTTAGTTGAGTGAATGTCTTCAAGAAGTCCCTGTCTCCCTCAAATTCCCCAATGAGACAATCCTTGTCAATGAATGGCAAGGCCTCCAGCTCCTTGTTGGTTTGATTTAATGGAGCTACACTGAGGGAAGAGGATGCAGAGGCTGCCATGCTATAATCTGAATTTGTGCAGGTGGAAGTACTGGCTTAACAAGTCTATAAGGACTTAAGTAGCAGGTGAACTGTAAACATAGGCTAGTGTCTTCCTTTTAATGAAAAAATGCAAGCTGGCTTTTGTGGTTTACTGCAAATTCACAGGGATGTGAATTGCTAATGGCAAGCTTTAGAGACAGTGATGTTTCTTTGGTAAGAATGCAGGTGGCCTGTACTCGGCAAAAGGGAACAATGCCGAGCACCTCGGGGGCAATTTTACAGTTTTAGCCCGCGGACTGATTGCTCCAGGGTCGAATTGTGGTTTAGGGATGGTGCAGATTGTTTGGGTTCACTTCAGATGGCAGGCAGAGCTGAACTTAGGAGTTTTAGCAGTCTTTTAATGGTGAATTTTACAGAGAATTGGAATGCATGGGCAAAGTAGGAAAACTGGCGAAATACCTGGAAAAACTGGCTTGAAAGCTTGCGGGCCGGCCTGTGGAGGCTTAATGCCGTCGAATCCTGAATTTGCAGCGGTTGTAATGTCGAATTTGATGGCTGGAGGACAGATTTCGCGGCAGCTGGTCGACAACGGCTACTTCTTTTGCGCGTGATAATGACCGAAAATGACTCATTTAGTCGTTTATAACGTTAATTTTGGAAAAAATGTGCATTTGGCGCTTTTCCGTCGATGACGTCAGCATGACGTCATGGCGGAGCCCGGGTACGGAGGTGACGTGTCTGCTGAGGTGTCCGCCAGGGTGGCAGGACTGCGTGGAGGGCCACGGGACGTGGGGGCGGGCATAGGTGAGGTGACGTCAGGATGACGTGCGCATGACGCAGGAGGAAGGGTGGTAACAGGGAGGGTGGTAAGCGGGTTCCTCGCACCGCTTTTGCTGGCAAGTGGTATTGGGGAGGGGGGCTCCGAACAACCCCGGCGATTGACACGCGTCCAGGGTACGGAGGTGGTAAAACCGCTTTCCCCGGATGCTAAAAGTCGGCAGGTCGGGGAACAACAATGACCGCCCACCGTAAGATCTGGGTGCCTCGAGATCGGACGGCTGGCGGGTCCTCCGACGGATCGTGCAGGTTGGGGGGGACCCGCCGGCCGATTAAAATATTCTTTTTAAATATTTCGGTCGGGGACCTTAGAATAGTGAGTTTTTATGGGTTTTTTCGGGATTTCTTGGGTTTTTTCAATAATCTGAATGGGGTTTATGGTTAGAAAGGGTTTTTATAGGCTTTTCTTTGCAAATGAAGGGTTAAATGAGTGGATTGAGCTGTAGCAAGGGAGAGAGAGACAGTGGAGGCTCATCAAAGTGACCAGATGTCATTTTGATTCCTTTTCAGAGAACATACGGCTATAATGCCAAGGGGAGGGATATTTATACAAAATTTTGGGGTTTATACACCATGGTGTTAATACTAGTAGGGGAAAGGTAATGTAGGGAGGTTTACATAGTAGTGTTAGAGTTAATATGGATGAAGGGGTAAATGGAGGGGAAACCACTAAGCTTATTTGAAACTTGCTTAGTTTAGAGAGTAGATCAAAATGAAAAGATTTTTAGACAAGAAATGTGGCTTCTGAATGAACAAGAACCACCATGAAACCATGATGTTCTTCCCTGAATCTCAGCTGATGAGGGGATGTTAGTAATGAAATGGAAGGGGGAAGGAGGGGGGTTAGTCATGCTCCTTGCTGTAACTTGATGAAGATGAACACCTTGTCAATTGATTGATTTTACTCTGGTAAACACAGTTAACATATCTGCAATGGTAAAGATAACCTTTCTGCAACCCCAACTACTTACCCAGCTTCTTACCTAGCATTTTTATTACTTCTTGGAGGGTGCACTTGGACTTGCAGACCCTTTACTTGCCTTTTCTTTTCTTTGGCCTTTTCTTTTGTTTTTCTATCTATTTCTACCCTTATTGCTTCCAAGGCCCCAGATTAAACAGTTGGGAACCTTAATTCTCTACCTAGCTACTTGTCCGCCAAGATTAGACTGTTTGGACAGACTTCTTTCTCTATTCTACAACTGAAAATTTAAAGCATGACATGGTCCAGATTAGGCTGTTGGACCATCCATCAAAATTGAATCCTTATCAAGATATATACATACCTTGTCTCCTTATGAAAAATATGGGATCTTTGCATCATCAAAGCAGAGCATATTTGGATTTTCTATAACCAATCATGAAACATGAAACCTATTGATATAGGTAGCAAACAGTGGCTCCACATGGGGATGGTTTTTCATTTGAAAGACCAAGAACAGCAGGTCAGATTGCCTTGGTCCATGGCTGCCCAAATCATTCTTGAAGTTTGCTGCTTTGAAGTGCCAAATTGTGTGCTTCTCTTCTTGGTAGACCTCTGATTCTATTTACCTTCTGCTGGTCAGTCAATAAACTTGGAAAACTGCATTTTTACAATCTAAACAGAAAATAATATGTACATCTGCATATATACAAGGGAGAATCGGGTTGCACTCATGGATGATATTCAAAATAGTGCTTCAGCATCCTGCCATTCACAGGTCCTTCGTCCAAATCAGTTTCAGTGAGACTTTTTAGGAAGTAAGTGTTGTTACCTTGCACTGCTTGGACAGCAAATGGTCCTCTCCATAAAGAATCAAATTTTCCATGTTTTCCTTTCTCTTCTCTTCTTGCATCCCACTTGAGGACTTTATCACCAACATTAAAATCTTCTGCTTTGGTTCTTCTGTCAAAGGCTTTCTTTAGTTTTTCTTGTAACACTTGAACCCGGCTGAAAACTTGGTCTCTGGTTTGCTGCAAGCATATGATTTGATTTATTCTTCTCTGCATATCATTTGGTTCAGCTTGGCTTTCTTGAAGAAGCTTCATGACAGGTATCCCTAGTGATGAGGGAAATCTGGCCTCTAGTCCATAAACCAATTCATAGGGGCTGGTCCCAATTGATCTCTTGGTTGTTAGTCTATCTGCCCATAAGGCATTGACTAGTTTCTTGTGCCAGTTCTTTTTGTTCTCTTCAAGTACCTTCTTTATAATGTTTACAAGGCTTTTGTTTGATGATTCAGCAAGGCCATTTCCTTGGGGATAGTATGCAGTAGAATGGCCCAAAGTAATATGAAATTTATGGCAAAAGTTCACCATTTTCTTGGATCTGAAAGCAGCAGCATTGTCTGTAATAATTTTATCAGGGCAGCCAAATCTAGCTAGTATGTTGTTCTCCAAGAACTGAATGATAGTGGAATCATTTGCTTGTCTGCATGGAACAGCTTCAATCCACTTGGTGAAGTAGTCTGTGGCTGTCAAGATCCATCTATGTTGGCCTGAAGATGAGGGATGAATTTCCCCAATGAAGTCCAATCCCCATTGTTGAAAAGGTCTCTCTGTTGCAATAGGCCTTAAGGGAAGTGGCAGCAGTTGTCTCCTTCCTTCAAACACTTGGCATTTATGACATGATGTGATAAATTTCTTGACATCAGAGAACATGGTGGGCCAGTAGTATCCAGCCCTTAGTATTTTATCCACAGTGGACTTCCAGTACAAGTGTCCACCACAGTCTCCTGCATGAAACTCTTGCATGATATTGTTAGTTTCATTTTCAATTAAACAGTGCAGCAATATCCCTTCATGGTTTTTCCAAAGTAAATTGCCATCCATCACACAAAATCTTGATGTTTTCATTTTTAGGAACCTACACTTAGTTTTGGACAGTCCTGGGGGAGCACACAGGTTTTGTAACACATAACAGATATCAGAGTACCAGGGGGATTGTTCAAAGGCTACATTGATCTTTGGAGTCGCCAGCTCTGTTTCACTGTCCAGCTGATTGATGTCTAAGGCTTGAAAATTTGTTTCTGTCATTAATTTGGCCAAGCCTTGCCCTTTTATTAGTTTTGTAGGTTTTATCTCAATGTCAAATTCCAAGATACTGGCAATCCATTTTCCTCTTCTGCCTTCTAAGTTTTCTTGGGTGAGAATGTCTTTGACAATAGGACTTGGCACATATGCTTTGACATGGGAATAAAGGATATAAATCCTAAAGTCTTTGATTGCTTTGACTAAAGCATAAGCTTGTTTTTCCATGATTTGATATTTTAAAGGTGCATCTCTAAGAGCTTTGCTAAAGAAAGCAATTGGCTTCTCATTTCCTTGGTCATCCTTTTGTAGTAAAACAGCTGCAATAGTATGTTGGGAAGCAAAAGAGAAAATGATAAATTCTCTGTCAAACTGAGGATTGGTCAAGACTGGGGTTTGGGTAAGGGCCAATTTTATACCTTCAAATGCTTGATTGGCTTCAACAGTCCACTTGACCTTTGAATCCTTTTTCAGCATGTTGTTTAATAATCTGCTTAGTTCTGCTAAGTTTGGAATAAACCTTCTCAAGAAATTGATTTTTCCCAAGAATCCTTGTAATTCCTTGACATTTCTTGGGTTGGGCATTTGTAAGATGGCTTGGATTCGGTCTGGGTCTATTCTAATGCCATCTTTTGAGATGATGTGTCCTAAGAGCTTGCCTTCTTCTAAACCAAACAGGGATTTCTTGGGATTCAGAGAAATTCCATATTTTCTGCATTTTAGGAAGATCTGTCTCAAATGTTTTAGATGCTCTTGGTCTGATTTTGAGAAAGGTGTAAGGTCATCTAAATAAATGACTAAAAAGTCATGAATTTCCTTGGCAAAGGCAATATCCATTGCTCTTTGAAATGTTGCCCCTGCATTCTTCAATCCAAAAGGCATCTTTACATATTTGAAAGTTCCCCATGGGGTTGTAAATGCTGTTTTGTCCTGATCATCAGGGTGAACTAAGATCTGGTTAAAACCTGAAAATCCATCCAGTAATGAGATCCTTGTGGCCCCCACTACTCTCTGCAAAATGTGATCCATCTTGGGCAAGGGGTAATTGTCTTTGAGGGATACCTGGTTTAGATTCCTTAAGTCCACACACAGCCTGATCTCACCTGTCTTCTTTCTTGTAGGGACTAAGTTGGAAATCCATTCAGAGAATCTGATTGGTGCTATGATGCCTGCTTTGAACATTTTATGTACCTCTTGTTCCATTGCTGGGAGAAGCATAGGATTGATTCTCCTCAGTTTTTGTTTAAAGGGCCTTTGGTCAGGCTTGAGAGGGATGGTATGCTGGATAACAGAGGTATCATAGGACTTCAGGTCCTCATAACTCCATGCAAAAACATCCTGGAACTCTTTGAAGAGGTCAATGTATTTTGGCTTTTGGTCAGGAGGTAAGGACGCTGATAATTTGATTATCTTGGGTTTGTCAATTGTACCTATGTTACATTCTTCAATGGCTGCATTTAGGGGCTGCATTTTTGGTTTTCTGGGAATATCATTTGAGTCAAAGATGTCCTCTAGTGGGGTTAGGCCTGTTGGTAGAAAATTGTCCTTTAGTTCAATGACTTCAGTTTCAGCGTTGGATACTCCCTCTTCCCAGTCAATTTGTTGAATTTGCTGGATGTTTTCTATATTGAAAATAGTTGGATTCAGCATTTGTTTTGCAGTCCTAGGTGATATTGGCTGAGCAGTCTGTTGGAACTGTATTTGTGATGGACTTGCTCCATTGAATATTTGTGATTGACTTGCTGTCTCAAGTATTTGTGATTGACTTGCTGTCTTAAGTATTTGTGATTGACTTGTTGTCTTAAGTATTTGTGATTGACTTGCTGTCTTAAGTATTTGTGATTGACTTGCTGTCTCATTGTCAATATTTAATCCTGCAAATTCTTGCTGCAGAGTTAAAAACAGGTTTATTTGCTTGTCATCCTCAAATACTTGCCAATCATTGATGTTGTTTGGAATGGAGGGTCTGTGTTTTACTTCAGCTGTGAAACGATGGTGGGGTTCAAAGGGCAACTTGCAGGTACTTGCAAATGTAGCCAAGCTATGGGCATGAAGGTTCTGGGTCCTAGGGATTTTCATAATCTGAAATTCAGTAAATGAATTTAATAGTTCAGCAGCAGCAGACCTATAGGATCTCAGCCTTTTGTCATTGGTAACAAAATTACCCTTAACCTGTTGAATAACTAAGTCTGAATCACCCATGATTGAAACCTTGGCCGCTTGTAAGAATTTTACTAACTTGAGGCCTAGCAGAAGAGCCTCATATTCTGCCATATTATTAGTACACCTGAAATTTAATCTGTAAGCTCTGCCCTCTGCATGGCTATTTTCTTTATTGTGTACCCAAACTCCGGCCCCTGCCCCTAATTTGTTGACTGAGCCATCAAATTCAAGGAACCATAGAATATCTTGTTGGGAAGGAGATTTTATGATCTGTTCATGGGCTGGTAATGTAAGTAGCAGTTGTGGTTTTTTCTCTAGCTTGTCTTCTAGGACAGTCTCATCATTCAATTGGCTGTTTTTGACAATTAAGGCAGCAGCACTATCTAATGTTAGATTGACTGTTGTTTTATGAGTGATACTACTCTCATTTGCGTCTTCCTCTTGTATGAACATCTTGGTTTCAACTTCACCTTTTGAGGGAGTAGTTGCATTATTGAAGAGAATGTATGAGTCCATGTCTGAATGAACAGCATATATAGGAAAATTTTGAGGTTTTTCTTCACTGCTGACCATATACTTCATTAGTGTTTCTCTATACAGTCTTTTTGGTTGCCCAAACACAGAGATGGTGGCATATGACATGTCTAATTGTAGGGAACCTTGGAGTTTGGCTCCCCATGATCTTGATAACAGCATTCCATACTTAGGTGGGATATCAGCAACTACCACATCCATTAGGATTGTCTTGTTTGGGTATTGAACTAGAGAGACACATAAATCTTTTATGAGACCTAGGCACTTGACTTGGCTGGAGTCAAAGGAAAACAGATCCTTGTATGGTCTTGTTATGTCCAAATTCAATCTTTCCATGACTGCTTTTGGCATAAGGTTGTGAGAGGCACCTGAATCAAACATTGCATTATGTAATATTTTATCATGAACATGTAAACTGACATAGAAAGGCAGTACCCCTGTGACTACTGTTTTTCCATCCACTTCTGGCCCAAAAAGGAGTTCTGGGGTGTCATCCAGTACATTGACATCATCTTTGTTGCTAGTGAGTTGTAGGGACCTTTTGATTTGTAATTTATAGCCGTCATGCTTGGCTAATTCCGAGAGAGGGATAGCTATTTTTATTTTGCTAATTTCTGTTTCGAGATCAAAAGGTTTTTCAGAATGGGTTTTGGGGTTATAGGTGACAGTTCTCTCCTTGTTCATTACATCTTCTTCTTGATTTTTATTTTGTCTTTGGGATTTATCCTTGTTAGTCAGTTCTTGAGGAGTAATATTTGAATTAGGATGAGAGGATGAAGTGTCCAAGGACTGCTGTCTTGAGGACAGTGGTTCAGTGATTTCTTCAACAATCACTTCTTTGGTAGGTAAGTTTAGTTGGTCACTAGGTTCTGTGACTATAACTTTTTCAGGCTGCTGATTAACCTCTTTCTTTTCAGGCTGGTTGATATTCACAGTTCTGCTCCTCAGCTTGTATTGTTTATGGACTTCATAAACAGCAGTGTCATAGCCTTGTTTAAAGTCAAAGGATTCACCTGATTTAGTTTGGAACAGTTTTATTTCCTCATCCTCATGATCTTCTTGTGTTAAGAAAACTTGACTTTCACCGTCTAGCCCTATCAAATTTATCTCAGGATCTTCATTTGGCTCAGTCAATGTGGAAGTTTCAGCATAGTTTTCCTGAAATGGAGGTCTGATTTCAGGATCAGCATTGGCCCTGCCATTGTTTGTGTTTGGGTTCCTCCTAAAATTTGGATTTCTAGGAGGGTTATTTTGTGGTGCTTCCCATGATGCTTTTCTTTCCACTGATTCCACCCTATCACCCAATCTTTTCATGCTATTGAGTATGGCATCAAGCTTTTGGTCAAAGGCTGTGGGTTCTTCTTTGTATATGCTTCTCTTTTCTAACCTTGCCCTGTTTCTTTTGGCAATCAAGTTTGCTTCTACTGTGACAGCAGCCTTTTGAGCGTCTTCAAGGGTTTCAGGTTCTCTTTCCCTCAACTGAAATGCTATGTCAGAATCAAATCCATCAGGGAATTTGTACAAGGCCAAATCAGGGGGGGGTCTCAAGTTTTGTGGTATTGCATTGTACACATTGTTGAATCTAGCACAATACTCTAGAACAGTCTCTTGAGGGCCTCTCTTGATTGTTTCATATTCACCAAGTATGTGCAGGGGATCTTTCTTCTTCTCCCATCTGGTAGTAAAGGCCTGATAAAGCTCATCAGGGGTTGTGATAGTGTTTGCAGCAATTGACCTGAACCAGGTTCTAACATCACCGGTCAGGCTTTGGACAAAAATTCTCATCCTCACACTGTCATCATCTATCTCATAGTTTTCAAAGTGATCTTGCATCCTCTTAGCATGTTGAATAGCAGAGTAATGGCCAGTGGAGTCAAAATATGTGATTTTGGTTTGGTAATCCTGGGGTAGAGCTGGTGGATTAGCAGGTAGCCGCAAGGGTGCATATCTATTTGCCATATTTGGTGGGTTGGGTGTATTTATAGGGACTGCTGGGATAATAGGAACAGTGGGTACCACAGGGGTAACAGGTGAAGCTGAACCTGAATGATGGTTGAAGGGGATATGTGTAGTGAATGAGGATGAGGGAGGAGGACTTTGAGATGTGGATGGTGAACTAGGAGAACTTGGAACAGACCTAAAGAGGACTTTAAGTGGAGTAGAAAGGTTGGGAAAATCTGCAACTGAGGTCAAAATAGCAGGCTGGTCCTGCTTTTGTTGCTTCCTGATGTTTCTTGGAATAGTGTTTGGATTATCAACAATGATGGGTGGATTAGGGTCAGGATTAGCCCTAGTATGTCGAGGATTTTTCTTAGGAGCCAGTTTCTAACTGTTTTTTAGGACTTTTATAGGAAGTTTTTATATATGCAAGGACTGGATGAAGATTTTGGAATGGCTATATACGTTTCAAAGCTAAGATGAAGATTCCCTAACAAGCTCTTCCCTAAAGCTGTCACTGTGGTACAAAAACAGTTCTAAGGCCTCTTGGCTGGTTTCAGGCTTGATGGTAGCTTTGGAAGATAGATAGTAATTGAAAAATCCTAAGAAGTCCCCAGTGGAGTCGCCAATTATGTTATCACCCAGGTTGTTCCCTATGACTCCCAAGGGAATACGGCCGGGGTAACCACTAACCAGTCTTTGGATTACAGTTTCTAGCCAAACTGTAATCAGAGAGGGCTCTCTCTTTATGATTTGTCTCTGTTCTGATAGTATCTTAGGCTAGATGTGAAGTTTTGATTTTGGTTTAAATTTGTTTGGTTGGAAAAGGTTCAGTCAAACGTGTATGCTCTTACCAGTATCTTATATAACATTGGGCAATGGAGTCAGTGGTCCTTTGGTTTGGTGTGCTATGTTGATATAATAAGGAAAGCTGCAGAGCAGGATAATTGTCCGAGGAACAATGCTTTGAAATTGAGTTTGTGTGTAACATGTTCAGGATAAGAAAGGCAATTAAGGATCTTTCTATAAACTGATACGAAAAGAAAAGCAATTGTTACCTGGAAGCATTTAAGAATTTCTAGATAACATTCACAACATGGAATTAAATGTAACATGAGCATTTAAGAATTCATGTCTGTTTTAATCCTGAAGAAAACATTTACAGCAATATAAGATTGAGCACAGGGTGTTAAGAAACATGTCCTGAACTATTCTTTTTCTTTATTGCTAGATATGATGAGAATATGAAAATGAAATAACATAGGGAAACAGAACAGAGTTTAAAGAAAACATATCATTCCACCAGACAACGCAAGGATTCTGCAACAGCACTTAAATTATCAACAAGACACCATAGCTTTAGGAAATCACTGAGCTGAAATTGCTCTTTGTATTAAACTTTTCTGTAAATACAGAGTATACATGCCTCAGAGTAAAAATTACCAACCCCTTATGCGTTACTAAGGGGAGTATATATACAAATTTACATAAGAAAATATCAGAAAGGAGAGTGAATGTTCCATAAATGCTCAGTTAATTGCTGGAGTGTAGCCGCTGAGAGAGTAAATGCTGTGATCACTTTTAGTCCCTTAGCTGTCAGAAAAAGGTCAGAGACTGCTGACTTGGTGGCTCTTGGAGTTGGTTAGGGGTGTACCGCCAAAATTTACGCATTTCTTTATCTTTTTGGCTAGCCGACATAGTCTAAATGCTGAGTCTGCATTCAGCTGCTTTTAATGCTCACTTTATCCTTCTGTTTGTTTGATAGTGACCTGGAGCTGGCAGTGACTGAACAGCTGGAGCTACCGTGGCAGAATTTGAAGCATTGCTTGCCACCAATCTTCCTTTGGCATCTGATGTCTCCGAATTTTTATTAGAATCTCATCGGCCTCTGTATACCGCCAAAAGTTAGGAGGAGTTTCAAACAAATGATTTGCCTCACTTTCAATGAAAAATAGGCCTTCAAGTTTAGTGTACAAGCTCTGTGCTGTTGGAGGCCCTGTTTCCTCAGGAGTACTGCCAGATGCTGTGATTTGATTTTCAATGTAAGTAGCCATTCTGTTGGTGAATTGATCTCTGGTAATCAATTTCCCTGTGCTGTTCAGCAGGCCAGGCAATCCCCTTGCTTGCAGCATTCCCATTTTGAGTTTATACTCCTCCACCTCAGCCTGTATTTCATAGCATTTTCTTTCTACAGTCTGTACATAACTTCTGAGAGTTAGCACCTTTTTAGCTGTGAGGATGGCCTCTGTTCTGTTGACGATGCCAATGGCTGCCAGCTCCTCTTTGTCTTGCCTGTTCAAAAAATCTATCAGTTGGTTTGCCTGCTCAGGTCTGTTTCCTAGCACTGTTTTGGCCCTCTGGATTTCTGTCTGTGCTTGGCCAACTAAATCCATGTACTCATGGATTGTTTTGATGGATTTCCATTGTTTGGTGACAGCTTGGGTAATCTTACCCCACAAAATTCTTTTTATGTCGGCCATGGTACTTTCCAGATTGAGCTCTTTTTCCAGGGCCTTTATTTTATCCTTTAGGGCCTTAATTTCTCTGCCCTGTTCTGCTATAGTTACCTTTGATTTGTCATACTTGGCATCTATCTCTGCCAATTTGTCCTTTGCTTTCTTTATCTCATCTGCCTGGAGCTCCATTGCCTTGACAGCCTTGGTCAATTCTTCTACACTTGGGTGGGCATCTGGAGCTGCTGTTGTGCCTGCTGCTTCTGTTGTAGGGGCCACTGTTGCCCCTGAAGTTGTTGCTGTTGCTGAAGCTGTTGGAGGAGCCTGGAGTGTAGATTCTCCCTGTTTTTCTTGTAGCGTTCCTTCCAGTTCTTTCTCCAATTCTTTGATCCTCTGATCTTGCTGTAGAAGGAGGTCAAGTTGTTCATCAAGCTGTTTTTCTTTTTGTAGTTCTGCTGTCTGGGGGTGTTCTGTAGGTAACAACCCCAACCTCTTCTTCATGGCATTCAGATCATCATCTTTCTTCTTTATGAGGGCCTTTACACCTGTTGGATCACTAGGATCATGCCCTAGATCAATAATAATCTCCTCCAGAGACTTTATTCTATTGTCCTTGGCCTTAGAGGACATCCTCTCAAAATCAAGCTGAGTGTTTGTGTTCTTCAAGGAATCTTTCAGCTCATGGGCCAGTGTGGCCTTCTCAACCAATGTGGCATAGACCATCTCCCCAGTCTGCTTGTGGAGTTCAATCTGGTCCATAGGATGTATGTCTTTAGCTAGGACCTCCACCCTTGTTTTGATAAAATCTGCAGTTGTCATTGGCTGTGGCCCCTTGGGTTTGAAATGGCTGAATATCATTTTTTCTTCCTTGAAGTCATAGACCGACATCAATCTTTCCTGCTGGGCTGGTGTAGCATCTATGAACTGTTTGTAAACCTCAGCCCTTAATAACTCATTTGCTGCCTTGATCTTTTTAAAAGAAGCCTTAGTGCTTTTAGGCTTCTGGCTTTGGTGAGATGAGGATGACACCTCCAAACCAAGCTGTAAAGTCTGCTCCTGCTGAAAGGAGCTTGTCCCTGTATGTTGGCTTCCCTCCCTGTCCTTTCCTGTGCTGTTTAAGACATCTTCAGTAATGTCTTCCACCTCAGGGGAATCTGCCCTTTGTCTTTTGGCCTCTGGCTGATGGGAAGGTCCACTAATAGGAGTGGACTCTTCTCTCTCTCTTTTAGAACCCCTCTCCTCATGGGCTGGGGTTTGCAGAATAGGTGCTGTAGGAGTCTGAGTTTGTGGAGGAGGAGTTTGATCTTTCAGCTGCTCTGTTTGTTCCTCCCTCTGCAGCTCATTTTGCTGCTTAGTTTGCTGTTCAGTTGAAGGGGCTGCCTTCTCTTTCAGTGTTTCATGTTCTGCATCCATTATGCCTTTGCCTTTATCCACTGCTGCTGCCGATGTAGAGGGTGCCTGTGGTGCTGTCCTTGTCACTGAGGTCCCTTCTCCTACTGAGTGAGGCGGCCTGAAAGGTACCTGCTGCACATAGTCCAGGTCAATAGTCTTCTCAAGCTCTTTCATGTTTTTAAGCATTCTTTCTTCTTCAGTTAAACTCTCCACTAGGGTGTCCAGCTGCCATTCTTGCAAATTGGCATACTTTTCTATGTGTGGGTAGTGACAGTGCTTAATACCTAGGAGTCTGTACTTATTTCTCCTAGCAGTGATGAAACCTTGAGGGTCATAAGGGACCCATCGAAAACTATAGGACAACTTATATTTGTCTTTGAGGATCAAGTCTGCAGATTCCCATCCTTCCTTCTTGTTCATAATGAAGGGGCCCAACTCATTTTTGAAACTAAGGTGGGCCTTTTTCTTGGAGCTGTGGAAATGGGTGAGGTCTGACTGAATTAATTGCCTGTAATACTCCAAGGCAAACAACCTCATAGGTACATACTTGGGGAGCCTGTATGGACAGAGCTCACAACCATAAACTCTGAATACAGTATGGTGTTCATATAGGTACCAGTCACCTATTTTATATTTTTTAGAGAGCTGCAGAGCTTTCTTGATTTCATTAGATATTCTAGGTGGAGGGGAGCTCATCAGCATGCAAGAGACTGGGTACACAAACTGGTCAACAAATTCACAGTAGGTATAGGGTGAATTTGTGACTTTATGATAAACTGAGGTCCAGAAGATGACAGATCTTCTCTCCCCTTTATTATCCAGCCTTCTGATGTAACATGGGAAGGCTTCAGAATGATGAAACATGAACAGATGGTAGATGTAAGCTGAGTATCTGAAGACCCCCTGTCTGTCCACCTTGCTTAATTGATCATGAATCTTATTGGCTATAAACTTAGCAAAGTTATACTTTCGGGCAGGGGGTTGACGCGGGCTGTAAGCAGACAGCAACACTAGCATGGATTTATCCACATGCTCACTGTTTTGGTATCCCAATACATAGGCTATCATGTCTAGTAATAGCCTGCCTATATCATCGAAATGCTCCCTCAGATAGGGAGGTGGCCCTGTAGGCTGGTATTCAGGTCTCATGAAGTTCCGGGTGACCTTTTGCAGCTCCTCACTGGTCATCTTATCACCAGTTTCCAGCAAATAAGTTGTGGAGAACGGGACCAGCAACTCTGTCTGATCAAACTGTAACATCTTGTTGATGGAGTCAGCATTTATATAGAAGAGGATCCTCCCTGATGGAGTATTGACAGCTCTGTGCTGGACATCATAGTGTTCAGCACATAGGTGGATGATTTCAGGGAAAACATTCACAGCTGGGAGACAGTAATAGGGCAGGTTTGACTCCCATATCCCATGTGTACCATGCCCCTCCTTATAATCTTCCCTTAGTTGAGTGAATGTCTTCAAGAAGTCCCTGTCTCCCTCAAATTCCCCAATGAGACAATCCTTGTCAATGAATGGCAAGGCCTCCAGCTCCTTGTTGGTTTGATTTAATGGAGCTACACTGAGGGAAGAGGATGCAGAGGCTGCCATGCTATAATCTGAATTTGTGCAGGTGGAAGTACTGGCTTAACAAGTCTATAAGGACTTAAGTAGCAGGTGAACTGTAAACATAGGCTAGTGTCTTCCTTTTAATGAAAAAATGCAAGCTGGCTTTTGTGGTTTACTGCAAATTCACAGGGATGTGAATTGCTAATGGCAAGCTTTAGAGACAGTGATGTTTCTTTGGTAAGAATGCAGGTGGCCTGTACTCGGCAAAAGGGAACAATGCCGAGCACCTCGGGGGCAATTTTACAGTTTTAGCCCGCGGACTGATCGCTCCAGGGTCGAATTGTGGTTTAGGGATGGTGCAGATTGTTTGGGTTCACTTCAGATGGCAGGCAGAGCTGAACTTAGGAGTTTTAGCAGTCTTTTAATGGTGAATTTTACAGAGAATTGGAATGCATGGGCAAAGTAGGAAAACTGGCGAAATACCTGGAAAAACTGGCTTGAAAGCTTGCGGGCCGGCCTGTGGAGGCTTAATGCCGTCGAATCCTGAATTTGCAGCGGTTGTAATGTCGAATTTGATGGCTGGAGGACAGATTTCGCGGCAGCTGGTCGACAACGGCTACTTCTTTTGCGCGTGATAATGACCGAAAACGACTCATTTAGTCGTTTATAACGTTAATTTTGGAAAAAATGTGCATTTGGCGCTTTTCCGCCGATGACGTCAGCATGACGTCATGGCGGGGCCCGGGTACGGAGGTGACGTGTCTGCTGAGGTGTCCGCCAGGGTGGCAGGACTGCGTGGAGGGCCACGGGACGCGGGGGCGGGCATAGGTGAGGTGACGTCAGGATGACGTGCGCATGACGCAGGGGGAAGGGTGGTAACAGGGAGGGTGGTAAGCGGGTTCCCCGCACCGCTTTTGCTGGCAAGTGGTATTGGGGAGGGGGGCTCCGAACAACCCCGGCGATTGACACGCGTCCAGGGTACGGAGGTGGTAAAACCGCTTTCCCCGGACGCTAAAAGTCGGCAGGTCGGGGAACAGCAATGACCGCCCACCGTAAGATCTGGGCGCCTCGAGATCGGACGGCTGGCGGGTCCTCCGACGGATCGTGCAGGTTGGGGGGGACCCGCCGGCCGATTAAAATATTCTTTTTAAATATTTCGGGCGGGGACCTTAGAATAGTGAGTTTTTATGGGTTTTTTCGGGATTTCTTGGGTTTTTTCAATAATCTGAATGGGGTTTATGGTTAGAAAGGGTTTTTATAGGCTTTTCTTTGCAAATGAAGGGTTAAATGAGTGGATTGAGCTGTAGCAAGGGAGAGAGAGACAGTGGAGGCTCATCAAAGTGACCAGATGTCATTTTGATTCCTTTTCAGAGAACATATGGCTATAATGCCAAGGGGAGGGATATTTATACAAAATTTTGGGGTTTATACACCATGGTGTTAATACTAGTAGGGGAAAGGTAATGTAGGGAGGTTTACATAGTAGTGTTAGAGTTAATATGGATGAAGGGGTAAATGGAGGGGAAACCACTAAGCTTATTTGAAACTTGCTTAGTTTAGAGAGTAGATCAAAATGAAAAGATTTTTAGACAAGAAATGTGGCTTCTGAATGAACAAGAACCACCATGAAACCATGATGTTCTTCCCTGAATCTCAGCTGATGAGGGGATGTTAGTAATGAAATGGAAGGGGGAAGGAGGGGGGTTAGTCATGCTCCTTGCTGTAACTTGATGAAGATGAACACCTTGTCAATTGATTGATTTTACTCTGGTAAACACAGTTAACATATCTGCAATGGTAAAGATAACCTTTCTGCAACCCCAACTACTTACCCAGCTTCTTACCTAGCATTTTTATTACTTCTTGGAGGGTGCACTTGGACTTGCAGACCCTTTACTTGCCTTTTCTTTTCTTTGGCCTTTTCTTTTGTTTTTCTATCTATTTCTACCCTTATTGCTTCCAAGGCCCCAGATTAAACAGTTGGGAACCTTAATTCTCTACCTAGCTACTTGTCCGCCAAGATTAGACTGTTTGGACAGACTTCTTTCTCTATTCTACAACTGAAAATTTAAAGCATGACATGGTCCAGATTAGGCTGTTGGACCATCCATCAAAATTGAATCCTTATCAAGATATATACATACCTTGTCTCCTTATGAAAAATATGGGATCTTTGCATCATCAAAGCAGAGCATATTTGGATTTTCTATAACCAATCATGAAACATGAAACCTATTGATATAGGTAGCAAACAGTGGCTCCACATGGGGATGGTTTTTCATTTGAAAGACCAAGAACAGCAGGTCAGATTGCCTTGGTCCATGGCTGCCCAAATCATTCTTGAAGTTTGCTGCTTTGAAGTGCCAAATTGTGTGCTTCTCTTCTTGGTAGACCTCTGATTCTATTTACCTTCTGCTGGTCAGTCAATAAACTTGGAAAACTGCATTTTTACAATCTAAACAGAAAATAATATGTACATCTGCATATATACAAGGGAGAATCGGGTTGCACTCATGGATGAT
Organism: Pinus tabuliformis; assembly: GCA_031772625.1. Lineage (NCBI taxonomy): Eukaryota > Viridiplantae > Streptophyta > Pinopsida > Pinales > Pinaceae > Pinus > Pinus tabuliformis. Next base: position 1,639,577,290 of record CM062819.1, on the reverse strand, counting down.
ATTCAAAATAGTGCTTCAGCATCCTGCCATTCACAGGTCCTTCGTCCAAATCAGTTTCAGTGAGACTTTTTAGGAAGTAAGTGTTGTTACCTTGCACTGCTTGGACAGCAAATGGTCCTCTCCATAAAGAATCAAATTTTCCATGTTTTCCTTTCTCTTCTCTTCTTGCATCCCACTTGAGGACTTTATCACCAACATTAAAATCTTCTGCTTTGGTTCTTCTGTCAAAGGCTTTCTTTAGTTTTTCTTGTAACACTTGAACCCGGCTGAAAACTTGGTCTCTGGTTTGCTGCAAGCATATGATTTGATTTATTCTTCTCTGCATATCATTTGGTTCAGCTTGGCTTTCTTGAAGAAGCTTCATGACAGGTATCCCTAGTGATGAGGGAAATCTGGCCTCTAGTCCATAAACCAATTCATAGGGGCTGGTCCCAATTGATCTCTTGGTTGTTAGTCTATCTGCCCATAAGGCATTGACTAGTTTCTTGTGCCAGTTCTTTTTGTTCTCTTCAAGTACCTTCTTTATAATGTTTACAAGGCTTTTGTTTGATGATTCAGCAAGGCCATTTCCTTGGGGATAGTATGCAGTAGAATGGCCCAAAGTAATATGAAATTTATGGCAAAAGTTCACCATTTTCTTGGATCTGAAAGCAGCAGCATTGTCTGTAATAATTTTATCAGGGCAGCCAAATCTAGCTAGTATGTTGTTCTCCAAGAACTGAATGATAGTGGAATCATTTGCTTGTCTGCATGGAACAGCTTCAATCCACTTGGTGAAGTAGTCTGTGGCTGTCAAGATCCATCTATGTTGGCCTGAAGATGAGGGATGAATTTCCCCAATGAAGTCCAATCCCCATTGTTGAAAAGGTCTCTCTGTTGCAATAGGCCTTAAGGGAAGTGGCAGCAGTTGTCTCCTTCCTTCAAACACTTGGCATTTATGACATGATGTGATAAATTTCTTGACATCAGAGAACATGGTGGGCCAGTAGTATCCAGCCCTTAGTATTTTATCCACAGTGGACTTCCAGTACAAGTGTCCACCACAGTCTCCTGCATGAAACTCTTGCATGATATTGTTAGTTTCATTTTCAATTAAACAGTGCAGCAATATCCCTTCATGGTTTTTCCAAAGTAAATTGCCATCCATCACACAAAATCTTGATGTTTTCATTTTTAGGAACCTACACTTAGTTTTGGACAGTCCTGGGGGAGCACACAGGTTTTGTAACACATAACAGATATCAGAGTACCAGGGGGATTGTTCAAAGGCTACATTGATCTTTGGAGTCGCCAGCTCTGTTTCACTGTCCAGCTGATTGATGTCTAAGGCTTGAAAATTTGTTTCTGTCATTAATTTGGCCAAGCCTTGCCCTTTTATTAGTTTTGTAGGTTTTATCTCAATGTCAAATTCCAAGATACTGGCAATCCATTTTCCTCTTCTGCCTTCTAAGTTTTCTTGGGTGAGAATGTCTTTGACAATAGGACTTGGCACATATGCTTTGACATGGGAATAAAGGATATAAATCCTAAAGTCTTTGATTGCTTTGACTAAAGCATAAGCTTGTTTTTCCATGATTTGATATTTTAAAGGTGCATCTCTAAGAGCTTTGCTAAAGAAAGCAATTGGCTTCTCATTTCCTTGGTCATCCTTTTGTAATAAAACAGCTGCAATAGTATGTTGGGAAGCAAAAGAGAAAATGATAAATTCTCTGTCAAACTGAGGATTGGTCAAGACTGGGGTTTGGGTAAGGGCCAATTTTATACCTTCAAATGCTTGATTGGCTTCAACAGTCCACTTGACCTTTGAATCCTTTTTCAGCATGTTGTTTAATAATCTGCTTAGTTCTGCTAAGTTTGGAATAAACCTTCTCAAGAAATTGATTTTTCCCAAGAATCCTTGTAATTCCTTGACATTTCTTGGGTTGGGCATTTGTAAGATGGCTTGGATTCGGTCTGGGTCTATTCTAATGCCATCTTTTGAGATGATGTGTCCTAAGAGCTTGCCTTCTTCTAAACCAAACAGGGATTTCTTGGGATTCAGAGAAATTCCATATTTTCTGCATTTTAGGAAGATCTGTCTCAAATGTTTTAGATGCTCTTGGTCTGATTTTGAGAAAGGTGTAAGGTCATCTAAATAAATGACTAAAAAGTCATGAATTTCCTTGGCAAAGGCAATATCCATTGCTCTTTGAAATGTTGCCCCTGCATTCTTCAATCCAAAAGGCATCTTTACATATTTGAAAGTTCCCCATGGGGTTGTAAATGCTGTTTTGTCCTGATCATCAGGGTGAACTAAGATCTGGTTAAAACCTGAAAATCCATCCAGTAATGAGATCCTTGTGGCCCCCACTACTCTCTGCAAAATGTGATCCATCTTGGGCAAGGGGTAATTGTCTTTGAGGGATACCTGGTTTAGATTCCTTAAGTCCACACACAGCCTGATCTCACCTGTCTTCTTTCTTGTAGGGACTAAGTTGGAAATCCATTCAGAGAATCTGATTGGTGCTATGATGCCTGCTTTGAACATTTTATGTACCTCTTGTTCCATTGCTGGGAGAAGCATAGGATTGATTCTCCTCAGTTTTTGTTTAAAGGGCCTTTGGTCAGGCTTGAGAGGGATGGTATGCTGGATAACAGAGGTATCATAGGACTTCAGGTCCTCATAACTCCATGCAAAAACATCCTGGAACTCTTTGAAGAGGTCAATGTATTTTGGCTTTTGGTCAGGAGGTAAGGACGCTGATAATTTGATTATCTTGGGTTTGTCAATTGTACCTATGTTACATTCTTCAATGGCTGCATTTAGGGGCTGCATTTTTGGTTTTCTGGGAATATCATTTGAGTCAAAGATGTCCTCTAGTGGGGTTAGGCCTGTTGGTAGAAAATTGTCCTTTAGTTCAATGACTTCAGTTTCAGCGTTGGATACTCCCTCTTCCCAGTCAATTTGTTGAATTTGCTGGATGTTTTCTATATTGAAAATAGTTGGATTCAGCATTTGTTTTGCAGTCCTAGGTGATATTGGCTGAGCAGTCTGTTGGAACTGTATTTGTGATGGACTTGCTCCATTGAATATTTGTGATTGACTTGCTGTCTCAAGTATTTGTGATTGACTTGCTGTCTTAAGTATTTGTGATTGACTTGCTGTCTTAAGTATTTGTGATTGACTTGCTGTCTTAAGTATTTGTGATTGACTTGCTGTCTCATTGTCAATATTTAATCCTGCAAATTCTTGCTGCAGAGTTAAAAACAGGTTTATTTGCTTGTCATCCTCAAATACTTGCCAATCATTGATGTTGTTTGGAATGGAGGGTCTGTGTTTTACTTCAGCTGTGAAACGATGGTGGGGTTCAAAGGGCAACTTGCAGGTACTTGCAAATGTAGCCAAGCTATGGGCATGAAGGTTCTGGGTCCTAGGGATTTTCATAATCTGAAATTCAGTAAATGAATTTAATAGTTCAGCAGCAGCAGACCTATAGGATCTCAGCCTTTTGTCATTGGTAACAAAATTACCCTTAACCTGTTGAATAACTAAGTCTGAATCACCCATGATTGAAACCTTGGCCGCTTGTAAGAATTTTACTAACTTGAGGCCTAGCAGAAGAGCCTCATATTCTGCCATATTATTAGTACACCTGAAATTTAATCTGTAAGCTCTGCCCTCTGCATGGCTATTTTCTTTATTGTGTACCCAAACTCCGGCCCCTGCCCCTAATTTGTTGACTGAGCCATCAAATTCAAGGAACCATAGAATATCTTGTTGGGAAGGAGATTTTATGATCTGTTCATGGGCTGGTAATGTAAGTAGCAGTTGTGGTTTTTTCTCTAGCTTGTCTTCTAGGACAGTCTCATCATTCAATTGGCTGTTTTTGACAATTAAGGCAGCAGCACTATCTAATGTTAGATTGACTGTTGTTTTATGAGTGATACTACTCTCATTTGCGTCTTCCTCTTGTATGAACATCTTGGTTTCAACTTCACCTTTTGAGGGAGTAGTTGCATTATTGAAGAGAATGTATGAGTCCATGTCTGAATGAACAGCATATATAGGAAAATTTTGAGGTTTTTCTTCACTGCTGACCATATACTTCATTAGTGTTTCTCTATACAGTCTTTTTGGTTGCCCAAACACAGAGATGGTGGCATATGACATGTCTAATTGTAGGGAACCTTGGAGTTTGGCTCCCCATGATCTTGATAACAGCATTCCATACTTAGGTGGGATATCAGCAACTACCACATCCATTAGGATTGTCTTGTTTGGGTATTGAACTAGAGAGACACATAAATCTTTTATGAGACCTAGGCACTTGACTTGGCTGGAGTCAAAGGAAAACAGATCCTTGTATGGTCTTGTTATGTCCAAATTCAATCTTTCCATGACTGCTTTTGGCATAAGGTTGTGAGAGGCACCTGAATCAAACATTGCATTATGTAATATTTTATCATGAACATGTAAACTGACATAGAAAGGCAGTACCCCTGTGACTACTGTTTTTCCATCCACTTCTGGCCCAAAAAGGAGTTCTGGGGTGTCATCCAGTACATTGACATCATCTTTGTTGCTAGTGAGTTGTAGGGACCTTTTGATTTGTAATTTATAGCCGTCATGCTTGGCTAATTCCGAGAGAGGGATAGCTATTTTTATTTTGCTAATTTCTGTTTCGAGATCAAAAGGTTTTTCAGAATGGGTTTTGGGGTTATAGGTGACAGTTCTCTCCTTGTTCATTACATCTTCTTCTTGATTTTTATTTTGTCTTTGGGATTTATCCTTGTTAGTCAGTTCTTGAGGAGTAATATTTGAATTAGGATGAGAGGATGAAGTGTCCAAGGACTGCTGTCTTGAGGACAGTGGTTCAGTGATTTCTTCAACAATCACTTCTTTGGTAGGTAAGTTTAGTTGGTCACTAGGTTCTGTGACTATAACTTTTTCAGGCTGCTGATTAACCTCTTTCTTTTCAGGCTGGTTGATATTCACAGTTCTGCTCCTCAGCTTGTATTGTTTATGGACTTCATAAACAGCAGTGTCATAGCCTTGTTTAAAGTCAAAGGATTCACCTGATTTAGTTTGGAACAGTTTTATTTCCTCATCCTCATGATCTTCTTGTGTTAAGAAAACTTGACTTTCACCGTCTAGCCCTATCAAATTTATCTCAGGATCTTCATTTGGCTCAGTCAATGTGGAAGTTTCAGCATAGTTTTCCTGAAATGGAGGTCTGATTTCAGGATCAGCATTGGCCCTGCCATTGTTTGTGTTTGGGTTCCTCCTAAAATTTGGATTTCTAGGAGGGTTATTTTGTGGTGCTTCCCATGATGCTTTTCTTTCCACTGATTCCACCCTATCACCCAATCTTTTCATGCTATTGAGTATGGCATCAAGCTTTTGGTCAAAGGCTGTGGGTTCTTCTTTGTATATGCTTCTCTTTTCTAACCTTGCCCTGTTTCTTTTGGCAATCAAGTTTGCTTCTACTGTGACAGCAGCCTTTTGAGCGTCTTCAAGGGTTTCAGGTTCTCTTTCCCTCAACTGAAATGCTATGTCAGAATCAAATCCATCAGGGAATTTGTACAAGGCCAAATCAGGGGGGGGTCTCAAGTTTTGTGGTATTGCATTGTACACATTGTTGAATCTAGCACAATACTCTAGAACAGTCTCTTGAGGGCCTCTCTTGATTGTTTCATATTCACCAAGTATGTGCAGGGGATCTTTCTTCTTCTCCCATCTGGTAGTAAAGGCCTGATAAAGCTCATCAGGGGTTGTGATAGTGTTTGCAGCAATTGACCTGAACCAGGTTCTAACATCACCGGTCAGGCTTTGGACAAAAATTCTCATCCTCACACTGTCATCATCTATCTCATAGTTTTCAAAGTGATCTTGCATCCTCTTAGCATGTTGAATAGCAGAGTAATGGCCAGTGGAGTCAAAATATGTGATTTTGGTTTGGTAATCCTGGGGTAGAGCTGGTGGATTAGCAGGTAGCCGCAAGGGTGCATATCTATTTGCCATATTTGGTGGGTTGGGTGTATTTATAGGGACTGCTGGGATAATAGGAACAGTGGGTACCACAGGGGTAACAGGTGAAGCTGAACCTGAATGATGGTTGAAGGGGATATGTGTAGTGAATGAGGATGAGGGAGGAGGACTTTGAGATGTGGATGGTGAACTAGGAGAACTTGGAACAGACCTAAAGAGGACTTTAAGTGGAGTAGAAAGGTTGGGAAAATCTGCAACTGAGGTCAAAATAGCAGGCTGGTCCTGCTTTTGTTGCTTCCTGATGTTTCTTGGAATAGTGTTTGGATTATCAACAATGATGGGTGGATTAGGGTCAGGATTAGCCCTAGTATGTCGAGGATTTTTCTTAGGAGCCAGTTTCTAACTGTTTTTTAGGACTTTTATAGGAAGTTTTTATATATGCAAGGACTGGATGAAGATTTTGGAATGGCTATATACGTTTCAAAGCTAAGATGAAGATTCCCTAACAAGCTCTTCCCTAAAGCTGTCACTGTGGTACAAAAACAGTTCTAAGGCCTCTTGGCTGGTTTCAGGCTTGATGGTAGCTTTGGAAGATAGATAGTAATTGAAAAATCCTAAGAAGTCCCCAGTGGAGTCGCCAATTATGTTATCACCCAGGTTGTTCCCTATGACTCCCAAGGGAATACGGCCGGGGTAACCACTAACCAGTCTTTGGATTACAGTTTCTAGCCAAACTGTAATCAGAGAGGGCTCTCTCTTTATGATTTGTCTCTGTTCTGATAGTATCTTAGGCTAGATGTGAAGTTTTGATTTTGGTTTAAATTTGTTTGGTTGGAAAAGGTTCAGTCAAACGTGTATGCTCTTACCAGTATCTTATATAACATTGGGCAATGGAGTCAGTGGTCCTTTGGTTTGGTGTGCTATGTTGATATAATAAGGAAAGCTGCAGAGCAGGATAATTGTCCGAGGAACAATGCTTTGAAATTGAGTTTGTGTGTAACATGTTCAGGATAAGAAAGGCAATTAAGGATCTTTCTATAAACTGATACGAAAGAAAAGCAATTGTTACCTGGAAGCATTTAAGAATTTCTAGATAACATTCACAACATGGAATTAAATGTAACATGAGCATTTAAGAATTCATGTCTGTTTTAATCCTGAAGAAAACATTTACAGCAATATAAGATTGAGCACAGGGTGTTAAGAAACATGTCCTGAGCTATTCTTTTTCTTTGTTGCTAGATATGATAAGAATATGAAAATGAAATAACATAGGGAAACAGAACAGAGTTTAAAGGAAACATATCATTCCACCAGACAACGCAAGGATTCTGCAACAGCACTTAAATTATCAACAAGACACCATAGCTTTAGGAAATCACTGAGCTGAAATTGCTCTTTGTATTAAACTTTTCTGTAAATACAGAGTATACATGCCTCAGAGTAAAAATTACCAACCCCTTATGCGTTACTAAGGGGAGTATATATACAAATTTACATAAGAAAATATCAGAAAGGAGAGTGAATGTTCCATAAATGCTCAGTTAATTGCTGGAGTGTAGCCGCTGAGAGAGTAAATGCTGTGATCACTTTTAGTCCCTTAGCTGTCAGAAAAAGGTCAGAGACTGCTGACTTGGTGGCTCTTGGAGTTGGTTAGGGGTGTACCGCCAAAATTTACGCATTTCTTTATCTTTTTGGCTAGCCGACATAGTCTAAATGCTGAGTCTGCATTCAGCTGCTTTTAATGCTCACTTTATCCTTCTGTTTGTTTGATAGTGACCTGGAGCTGGCAGTGACTGAACAGCTGGAGCTACCGTGGCAGAATTTGAAGCATTGCTTGCCACCAATCTTCCTTTGGCATCTGATGTCTCCGAATTTTTATTAGAATCTCATCGGCCTCTGTATACCGCCAAAAGTTAGGAGGAGTTTCAAACAAATGATTTGCCTCACTTTCAATGAAAAATAGGCCTTCAAGTTTAGTGTACAAGCTCTGTGCTGTTGGAGGCCCTGTTTCCTCAGGAGTACTGCCAGATGCTGTGATTTGATTTTCAATGTAAGTAGCCATTCTGTTGGTGAATTGATCTCTGGTAATCAATTTCCCTGTGCTGTTCAGTAGGCCAGGCAATCCCCTTGCTTGCAGCATTCCCATTTTGAGTTTATACTCCACCTCAGCCTGTATTTCATAGCATTTTCTTTCTACAGTCTGTACATAACTTCTGAGAGTTAGCACCTTTTTAGCTGTGAGGATGGCCTCTGTTCTGTTGACGATGCCAATGGCTGCCAGCTCCTCTTTGTCTTGCCTGTTCAAAAAATCTATCAGTTGGTTTGCCTGCTCAGGTCTGTTTCCTAGCACTGTTTTGGCCCTCTGGATTTCTGTCTGTGCTTGGCCAACTAAATCCATGTACTCATGGATTGTTTTGATGGATTTCCATTGTTTGGTGACAGCTTGGGTAATCTTACCCCACAAAATTCTTTTTATGTCGGCCATGGTACTTTCCAGATTGAGCTCTTTTTCCAGGGCCTTTATTTTATCCTTTAGGGCCTTAATTTCTCTGCCCTGTTCTGCTATAGTTACCTTTGATTTGTCATACTTGGCATCTATCTCTGCCAATTTGTCCTTTGCTTTCTTTATCTCATCTGCCTGGAGCTCCATTGCCTTGACAGCCTTGGTCAATTCTTCTACACTTGGGTGGGCATCTGGAGCTGCTGTTGTGCCTGCTGCTTCTGTTGTAGGGGCCACTGTTGCCCCTGAAGTTGTTGCTGTTGCTGAAGCTGTTGGAGGAGCCTGGAGTGTAGATTCTCCCTGTTTTTCTTGTAGCGTTCCTTCCAGTTCTTTCTCCAATTCTTTGATCCTCTGATCTTGCTGTAGAAGGAGGTCAAGTTGTTCATCAAGCTGTTTTTCTTTTTGTAGTTCTGCTGTCTGGGGGTGTTCTGTAGGTAACAACCCCAACCTCTTCTTCATGGCATTCAGATCATCATCTTTCTTCTTTATGAGGGCCTTTACACCTGTTGGATCACTAGGATCATGCCCTAGATCAATAATAATCTCCTCCAGAGACTTTATTCTATTGTCCTTGGCCTTAGAGGACATCCTCTCAAAATCAAGCTGAGTGTTTGTGTTCTTCAAGGAATCTTTCAGCTCATGGGCCAGTGTGGCCTTCTCAACCAATGTGGCATAGACCATCTCCCCAGTCTGCTTGTGGAGTTCAATCTGGTCCATAGGATGTATGTCTTTAGCTAGGACCTCCACCCTTGTTTTGATAAAATCTGCAGTTGTCATTGGCTGTGGCCCCTTGGGTTTGAAATGGCTGAATATCATTTTTTCTTCCTTGAAGTCATAGACCGACATCAATCTTTCCTGCTGGGCTGGTGTAGCATCTATGAACTGTTTGTAAACCTCAGCCCTTAATAACTCATTTGCTGCCTTGATCTTTTTAAAAGAAGCCTTAGTGCTTTTAGGCTTCTGGCTTTGGTGAGATGAGGATGACACCTCCAAACCAAGCTGTAAAGTCTGCTCCTGCTGAAAGGAGCTTGTCCCTGTATGTTGGCTTCCCTCCCTGTCCTTTCCTGTGCTGTTTAAGACATCTTCAGTAATGTCTTCCACCTCAGGGGAATCTGCCCTTTGTCTTTTGGCCTCTGGCTGATGGGAAGGTCCACTAATAGGAGTGGACTCTTCTCTCTCTCTTTTAGAACCCCTCTCCTCATGGGCTGGGGTTTGCAGAATAGGTGCTGTAGGAGTCTGAGTTTGTGGAGGAGGAGTTTGATCTTTCAGCTGCTCTGTTTGTTCCTCCCTCTGCAGCTCATTTTGCTGCTTAGTTTGCTGTTCAGTTGAAGGGGCTGCCTTCTCTTTCAGTGTTTCATGTTCTGCATCCATTATGCCTTTGCCTTTATCCACTGCTGCTGCCGATGTAGAGGGTGCCTGTGGTGCTGTCCTTGTCACTGAGGTCCCTTCTCCTACTGAGTGAGGCGGCCTGAAAGGTACCTGCTGCACATAGTCCAGGTCAATAGTCTTCTCAAGCTCTTTCATGTTTTTAAGCATTCTTTCTTCTTCAGTTAAACTCTCCACTAGGGTGTCCAGCTGCCATTCTTGCAAATTGGCATACTTTTCTATGTGTGGGTAGTGACAGTGCTTAATACCTAGGAGTCTGTACTTATTTCTCCTAGCAGTGATGAAACCTTGAGGGTCATAAGGGACCCATCGAAAACTATAGGACAACTTATATTTGTCTTTGAGGATCAAGTCTGCAGATTCCCATCCTTCCTTCTTGTTCATAATGAAGGGGCCCAACTCATTTTTGAAACTAAGGTGGGCCTTTTTCTTGGAGCTGTGGAAATGGGTGAGGTCTGACTGAATTAATTGCCTGTAATACTCCAAGGCAAACAACCTCATAGGTACATACTTGGGGAGCCTGTATGGACAGAGCTCACAACCATAAACTCTGAATACAGTATGGTGTTCATATAGGTACCAGTCACCTATTTTATATTTTTTAGAGAGCTGCAGAGCTTTCTTGATTTCATTAGATATTCTAGGTGGAGGGGAGCTCATCAGCATGCAAGAGACTGGGTACACAAACTGGTCAACAAATTCACAGTAGGTATAGGGTGAATTTGTGACTTTATGATAAACTGAGGTCCAGAAGATGACAGATCTTCTCTCCCCTTTATTATCCAGCCTTCTGATGTAACATGGGAAGGCTTCAGAATGATGAAACATGAACAGATGGTAGATGTAAGCTGAGTATCTGAACACCCCCTGTCTGTCCACCTTGCTTAATTGATCATGAATCTTATTGGCTATAAACTTAGCAAAGTTATACTTTCGGGCAGGGGGTTGACGCGGGCTGTAAGCAGACAGCAACACTAGCATGGATTTATCCACATGCTCACTGTTTTGGTATCCCAATACATAGGCTATCATGTCTAGTAATAGCCTGCCTATATCATCGAAATGCTCCCTCAGATAGGGAGGTGGCCCTGTAGGCTGGTATTCAGGTCTCATGAAGTTCCGGGTGACCTTTTGCAGCTCCTCACTGGTCATCTTATCACCAGTTTCCAGCAAATAAGTTGTGGAGAACGGGACCAGCAACTCTGTCTGATCAAACTGTAACATCTTGTTGATGGAGTCAGCATTTATATAGAAGAGGATCCTCCTTGATGGAGTATTGATAGCTCTGTGCTAGACATCATAGTGTTCAGCACATAGGTGGATGATTTCAGGGAAAACATTCACAGCTGGGAGACAGTAATAGGGAAGGTTTGACTCCCATATCCCATGTGTACCATGCCCCTCCTTATAATCTTCCCTTAGTTGAGTGAATGTCTTCAAGAAGTCCCTGTCTCCCTCAAATTCCCCAATGAGACAATCCTTGTCAATGAATGGCAAGGCCTCCAGCTCCTTGTTGGTTTGATTTAATGGAGCTACACTGAGGGAAGAGGATGCAGAGGCTGCCATGCTATAATCTGAATTTGTGCAGGTGGAAGTACTGGCTTAACAAGTCTATAAGGACTTAAGTAGCAGGTGAACTGTAAACATAGGCTAGTGTCTTCCTTTTAATGAAAAAATGCAAGCTGGCTTTTGTGGTTTACTGCAAATTCACAGGGATGTGAATTGCTAATGGCAAGCTTTAGAGACAGTGATGTTTCTTTGGTAAGAATGCAGGTGGCCTGTACTCGGCAAAAGGGAACAATGCCGAGCACCTCGGGGGCAATTTTACAGTTTTAGCCCGCGGACTGATCGCTCCAGGGTCGAATTGTGGTTTAGGGATGGTGCAGATTGTTTGGGTTCACTTCAGATGGCAGGCAGAGCTGAACTTAGGAGTTTTAGCAGTCTTTTAATGGTGAATTTTACAGAGAATTGGAATGCATGGGCAAAGTAGGAAAACTGGCGAAATACCTGGAAAAACTGGCTTGAAAGCTTGCGGGCCGGCCTGTGGAGGCTTAATGCCGTCGAATCCTGAATTTGCAGTGGTTGTAATGTCGAATTTGATGGCTGGAGGACAGATTTAGCGGCAGCTGGTCGACAACGGCTACTTCTTTTGCGCGTGATAATGACCGAAAACGACTCATTTAGTCGTTTATAACGTTAATTTTGGAAAAAATGTGCATTTGGCGCTTTTCCGTCGATGACGTCAGCATGACGTCATGGCGGGGCCCGGGTACGGAGGTGACGTGTCTGCTGAGGTGTCCGCCAGGGTGGCAGGACTGCGTGGAGGGCCACGGGACGCGGGGGCGGGCATAGGTGAGGTGACGTCAGGATGACGTGCGCATGACGCAGGAGGAAGGGTGGTAACAGGGAGGGTGGTAAGCGGGTTCCCCGCACCGCTTTTGCTGGCAAGTGGTATTGGGGAGGGGGGCTCCGAACAACCCCGGCGATTGACACGCGTCCAGGGTACGGAGGTGGTAAAACCGCTTTCCCCGGACGCTAAAAGTCGGCAGGTCGGGGAACAGCAATGACCGCCCACCGTAAGATCTGGGCGCCTCGAGATCGGACGGCTGGCGGGTCCTCCGACGGATCGTGCAGGTTGGGGGAGACCCGCCGGCCGATTAAAATATTCTTTTTAAATATTTCGGGCGGGGACCTTAGAATAGTGAGTTTTTATGGGTTTTTTCGGGATTTCTTGGGTTTTTTCAATAATCTGAATGGGGTTTATGGTTAGAAAGGGTTTTTATAGGCTTTTCTTTGCAAATGAAGGATTAAATGAGTGGATTGAGCTGTAGCAAGGGAGAGAGAGACAGTGGAGGCTCATCAAAGTGACCAGATGTCATTTTGATTCCTTTTCAGAGAACATACGGCTATAATGCCAAGGGGAGGGATATTTATACAAAATTTTGGGGTTTATACACCATGGTGTTAATACTAGTAGGGGAAAGGTAATGTAGGGAGGTTTACATAGTAGTGTTAGAGTTAATATGGATGAAGGGGTAAATGGAGGGGAAACCACTAAGCTTATTTGAAACTTGCTTAGTTTAGAGAGTAGATCAAAATGAAAAGATTTTTAGACAAGAAATGTGGCTTCTGAATGAACAAGAACCACCATGAAACCATGATGTTCTTCCCTGAATCTCAGCTGATGAGGGGATGTTAGTAATGAAATGGAAGGGGGAAGGAGGGGGTTAGTCATGCTCCTTGCTGTAACTTGATGAAGATGAACACCTTGTCAATTGATTGATTTTACTCTGGTAAACACAGTTAACATATCTGCAATGGTAAAGATAACCTTTCTGCAACCCCAACTACTTACCCAGCTTCTTACCTAGCATTTTTATTACTTCTTGGAGGGTGCACTTGGACTTGCAGACCCTTTACTTGCCTTTTCATTTCTTTGGCCTTTTCTTTTGTTTTTTAATCTATTTCTACCCTTATTGCTTCCAAGGCCCCAGATTAAACAGTTGGGAACCTTAATTCTCTACCTAGCTACTTGTCCGCCAAGATTAGACTGTTTGGACAGACTTCTTTCTCTATTCTACAACTGAAAATTTAAAGCATGACATGGTCCAGATTAGGCTGTTGGACCATCCATCAAAATTGAATCCTTATCAAGATATATACATACCTTGTCTCCTTATGAAAAATATGGGATCTTTGCATCATCAAAGCAGAGCATATTTGGATTTTCTATAACCAATCATGAAACATGAAACCTATTGATATAGGTAGCAAACAAATGGCGGCCTTTTAATCGAGCATGCTAATGCACCATCACCCCCTAAAGAAATGGATAAGAAGGCCTCTCCATTTCCAATGACCTAGCCTCCCCTGGCTCTTTCGCCGTCCAGGCTCAACTCCTCCTGCAAACAAAGGATGCGCAAGCAGGCTCGACTGATAAGGAGAGGATTTTCCTATGCTCTCAGCGTAGGCCTACCATGCTTCATGCCTACAATGTTTTCGCCAGACAGTATTTTCCAGTAGTTCCATCCTCCCCGTTGGTTGCTTAGTATTCCAAGGTTGTCTCTCGTGCATTATATTAGGTAGGCTATGAGAGGAACAAGTGTAATTGAATGGGGCAGCAGGCAGGTTACACGTTCCACTGTGCCGAGATGATCGATCGTGGGGTGCAGGTGGTGATAATCACCCCGGGGTATGCGCGCCCTTGACGGGCACTCCAGGACCCGCCAACGCTCGTTCGGAGAAAACCCAGGCCGGGCACAACCAACCAACCAAGGTGGGGGACGTACCCCATTCCCCGTACCTACAGTGTGGATAACGAGGCCACCTTCGCAACCCTCTCCCTTCTTTCCCTTGGGGGCGGTTCGCCCCACTTGAGTGGCTCAACCGCCTTTTGCCCGGTGCTCATGACGCGCTACGGAAGTGGCACGCGCCACCCGTGCCAGGGGACCGAGCAGGGCGCCCGCTAGCGGCATAGGAGCCGACTCGGCGTCAGCGGCTTCGTGCCGCACTGGAGTGATCCAATATGCGGTTCCGCACGTTCCACCACTTCTCCGTTCATTTCCAATACTGATCGTGAAACACCATGAGCAGTAGGATGTTGAGGTCCGAAATTCGAAGTGAAATTTCTGATTTGTTTGTTCCTAGTCGTCATGGGAGAGAAATTGATGAATAAGAAATGGATTATTCCCTTCGTTGTCCAATACCGACCGATGGAGAAAGCATCTTCCGATAACTATTATCTCTTTTGTTCAATAATGTGGCGAGCGAGAGCTGCGCATGCATAAATAATGGTGCACTTTTTGCATGCATGGAGAACACGCACGAAAGGCAGACGAACGGCGCCAGCCAGGTAATTGCTGCCGGCACCTAATTCGTCATTTTTATCTGTTTTTCGTCCCCACCCGGATGAACGAATAGGTAGGGTGAGTGATGCTCCTTCAATCGATAGGGGTTCTGTTCGGGATAAGGTCTTTCAATCAACAAATGCGGTTGAATTTCAGTAGTCGAGAGATAAAGGAAAGATGGGTACAATGAAAATCAAATTGGCTGGGTTGCAGAACACATATTGGTTGGAAGAAGCGGGAGGCTGGAATGCCGGGCCTTTCTCTTCATCTTTAGTGGTAGACCGGGCGCCACCTACCTCCTCTCTATGGAGAATCATTTTTAAGCCCTCGTCGGCATTATCAGATATATAACGTAACAAAAGAGATAGGCGGTTTTGCATGAAATAGTTACTTATGCACCGCGAGGCGAGCTAGTAGGTTAGGTTGTCTGCTACCACCTCTTATCGGGCGGGGTCGGGCATTTCATGCCCCCCACCAGGGATCGACCCTAATAAACTATTTCGTTCGTCGACCATTGCTTTCGCGCTGGCTCCGATTCCACTCCATTTCCACTGCGCGCCTTCCGCCTCCCGTTCCAAGCAGTATTTACTAACAGTGTTCGTACAATTCTACATAACACCGTTATCCCGGTTCTTCCATAATTGGTGTAGGTGGGAATTTGTGTAGGCTTGAGCGAGCATAGCGAAGGGAAGGATCTCCCTTGAGCATAGCGAAGGGTTATCCCTTTCCCGTAGCGAAAGGTTCTCCTTATCTTTCGTAAGGCCGGCGACAAAATAAGGCCGGCGCAGGACCGGCGCAGGACCAAACCAACCAAATAAGGCCGGCGCAGGCCATTTCTTCCCCTAAAATACGCGCAGGACCTTACCTTACTTAGAAGGGGTTGACCGGCGCAGGAAGGACCAACTCTTCGAGCTCTTTGAGGGGAAGAAATCAAGGGCCCAGTAAGGACCGGGTGAAAAAAATGAGAGGGTTGATCAGGACCTTACTGGCTGGGTTGACCCAGGACCTGATAAGACCTTTCAGGCCCAGAATCAGGGGGGCCTTACTCTTCAAGTAGGTTCGCCTATAACGTGACAGGGCCTTGCCATGACTTATGTAACGAAATAAACACCAGGGTGCGTTAGCACACTCGACTGTCAAGGAGAGGAACGAAGTGCTCGACCAAAGGGAGAGGAACGGAGTACTCACCCGTCGTGGGTGAGGTACGGTTAGTGACTCGCCCCTATGATCAATCGAGTCACGGAGTTGCGAAGAAACCAAAATAGTGACCCATAACCCGATACCCCAAAAGACATAACTCCATAACACTACTGCTATTTTTAGCCCCTCAATCAAAGTTTCCATGGTGCTGTGTAACTTACTATTTTCCTTGCCCCCCGGAGGGACAAGCGGCTTCGCACCTTGGCTTTATTCTATCTATAGTTACCAAAATGATATGAGTAAATACGTTATAAAAGAAGTAATACTTCGTCAAGGAAGAGCCATGAAAAGCCGGGGAGAGAAGTACCAGGTGAGGGAGCGTGTGAAGGTGAGGCGTAGCATATTTCAAGTTAGGCGTAACGTATTTCAAGCTAGGCTACACATAGGTATATTGAAAGCTAGGCATAACTATTTGACTTATCTCCTTGGCTTAGCTTTTAGGGGAATAAATATGAAGCGTAACGTATTGAAAGCCAGGGCCATCGCTTTACTTATTTCATAGGGGGGGGGAGGGCCTGGTCGACAATGGGGTGCGGCGAATAACGGGATTCGAACCCGTGTTTTCGAATTCACAATCTGACACTCTGACCTATTGGGTTATACTCGCCCTTAGACACGTCTATACTCGCTATCGGATCCGGACCGATACCCCATATTTTGTCATCGCTCTATTGCGGTGCGTTCGGAGAATGCTGAATGGATAGGAAATGCGACCGCATGATGGAGAATGTGGATGCATCTATTTCTCCCAGTTGGATTGAGATCTGTCTGTGGATGCCTTATATATGTTGCATTAGAGATGGCAAAACGATGCATGATGAAGCAAACATGCATGATGGAGATGCATGCATTATCTACCAAACATCATGATGCGCATTATACTATGACTTATGTTTAGAAGTGTACACCAGGGTGCGTTAGCACACTCGACTGTCAAGGCCGCCATCGACGGAGTCACTCACTATTCATATGGTGAGGGTCTTTAGACACTCTTTATTATATCTCTAGTTACCACCGATCTATCTATTTTCCTTGCCCCCAGGAGGGACAAGCGGCTTCGTACCTTGTGTTCGCGCTTGAAATTTCACCTCAGGCTGAGAAAGGTAAACCTCAAGGTAACATCAAACCATTTAGCCTCGTAGCTAGCCCTACGGGGCAGGAGAAGGCTCTCTCTGGTCTATCTCAGTAAAATCTTCAATAGATGAGATGACCAATAAGGTAACACTGATATTAGGCTAGTAAATTGATCAAAGAGTTTGATTTGGGGTTTTTTAGGTTTTTGGTGGCAAATTGAGGAGAGGGCAATTTTGGGTGCAGGGATTGGACACAGCTTCTGCAGGGGGTTCCTTGGGGCGAGGTAGGAGACAGTGTTGATGCCTTTAACTGAGGTGGATTGTCAGGAATGAAAGATGAAGAGCTAAAGAGAGCAAACAATAACTTTGAATTCTCTTTAGACAGAAGAAAACATTGAAATTAAACAAACTTAAAAGCAGAGCATGGCAAGCATGAATTCTTACTTTAACACTTCATTTGTTTAATGTGCAGAAGTAAAAGAAAGGAAATGAATCACATAACAAGCTTACAAGAACATTGAGAAACACACCATCAACACATGAGTCCACAAGAATCCCAAAGAGGACTACAAAACCCTGGTCTTCCTTAGCCAAAAATTGCAGAGATACAGTGAATAATACAATGATAGCTTCTCCCTCAAGAGTCCAACCTTCCAACCTCTCAAAATGACTAAGAAAATACATAATATAGGCAAGCCAACCTCTTCCCTTGCCTCTAGGGGTCGAGCTCATCCTTCTAGGAGTTGTTTCAACCAATTCTAAACTAAGCACTGAAAACTAGGCAATCAAAACAACTTGCCTCTATAAGCTAGGAAACCAATTCATTCATTTAATTTTCACCTATTTCATGAATGAATCTTCTAGAAGAGATACATAAGAGTAAAAGTGTCAATAAAGTACAATAATTACATCAAATTACAACAAATAGGATCACATTTCATCCCAAAAATTCAAACTGGGTCAAACTGTGCTTTTCCGAGCTGTACAGTGCATTTCTGGACAATACTGCCTGACAGGTCGCGCGCCCCTGTCTGACGGGTCGCATGCCTTTGGATCCATGTTTGGGGCACTTGCAGGTGGCAAAATTGAGCAAACGTGGGCTTGTTGGAAAGATATGTGAGTCTACTTTCCAACCCAACTGGAATTTATGAATTTGGAGTTCATTTGCTTTGCCAAAACACAAATCTCCGAAGACTGCTTTCTGCAATTCAAAAAAGTGGCAGAAAGTCAATTTTTACTAGTTTTTTGACTTTCTGGAGGCCCAAAACTTCACCAAATCTCAAGTCCATCCATGAGAATATGTAACTTTGCATGACAAATCTAGAAATGCTGAGTTTTGGTCAAAAGGAGTTGCCCTGATGAAGGGTCGTGCGGGGGGTGAGACCCGTTAATGGGAAAAACCTGCAAATTGCCAAAAAATGCCAAAATTCACCCAAAATTCTCAAAATTTCTTGGGATTTGTGCTGTGGCTAGGCTATTTAGTACCTTGATCCTTGAGTGAAGCCTCAGCCAAGATACGGAGGGGATTATGCCTTTTTCTCCCTTTCAGTGTCTCGGCCAGCCGCCTTTGAAACATTTTCATCTTTGCCTTGCACACATGCATTCTTGCCCAGTAATGGTTCTTCATGTTCCTCAGCAATCTCTTCTCTTGGTTGGCCTTAGCCAACAACCTCTCCAAGTGTGCATTGACCCGGATGAGCATAGACTCTCGGTCAGCGGGCAATGGGTCACCGGGTCTTCTTCGGTTCAAGATTCGGTCACTACGAATCCTCCACAGCTCATCAAGTGCTTTCTCCTCTTCCAACTGTTTGTTGCGCTGCTCCAGGTATGTGATGGTCCATTGTGCACCCTCTAATCTCCTCTGCAAGGCATCATTTTCAGCTCTGAGATGCTGAATGACCTCCTTTGCCTCTTGGCTCGGAGAAATGGTCTCAAGATCAACAAGCTCAATATCTGGAACTCCTGATGGCCCCTCATCAATCATGGGCTGTTTGCCCCTCCCTGGTACCTGTGCTGGTGAAGAAATCAAGGCCCCTTCCACCTGATGTGGAGATAACACTCGCTGAGCCGATGAAGAAGGCGAGACCCCTTCTACATGCTGTGGAGAAAGTACTCGCCGAGCTGCTGCAAATAAGGCCCTTTGGCCTCTCTGATAAGTAACCAATGGTGAGGAGCTGACATGTCTAGTGATGGGGATGTCATGCCGCTGTGATGGTCCTCCCTCCTCATGAATAATCTCAGGTTGTGGCGAGGGTGGTGCTGTGAAAAACTCACGAGAGATGAACTCCTCCCATGAGATGCCCTGCTGAGTCAACTGATGCAATACTACAAGCTGAATCAAACCATAATGGTACAGGCTCCTATACTGCTATGCCGGGCTCTTCCTCTGTAACATGGGCACCATCCTCTGAATGTTCTGATAGAAGAAAACAGGGATGTTCATCATCCTCACTCGGGTGAAGTGCATCAAGAGGCGAATATGATATGAATATACCTGTGAAAATCTGCCCTCACAGGTAAAATAGTGCATGATGAGCCTCATCATGGGAGCATACTCACTCCTGAGAAACCTGAATGGAAACACACTTGCTAAATGTCTCATGAATGGTGGCCGGACAAAAGGCTCAAAGTGAACATTATCCAGCACCTTGCGCTTGTTCCACACCTCCCCGACATTAGGTATCCCTGTGGCATGTGAGATCACCTCGGGTGTCAATGTAAAGTTTACCCCTGCAAGGTTGACATGTCCATCATGCAAGTGTAAGACAAATAGGCGAGCCAACTCTCTGTGGTGCTGAATCCGTGAGATCCTCTCACAAAACTCATAGCAAGACATATACTAAAAACATGTGACTGCCATAGGACAAGCCTGTAACTCTGCTAAAGAGGTGGGCTCCTCTCTCTTATGATGTCCACCCTTACCGCCCTTATGAGGCCTCCTCTGTACCTCAATCTCTGAAGCTGATGACTGGTCATCACTTTGCTCATAGGTTTTGGTTTCTGACATGTTTAAAAGAGCAAAGCGGACAAAATGTACTGTTGCTTCTGCTTTATAAAATGCTGATTTGTATGCTGTTTCAAGGGGACAAGGAACATGAGGGAAATGTTAGGGGAGGGACATTTTTACAAGGAAAATGGGAAAACATGTATACAGCAGGGAATTTAGGGAAATACACTGCAAACATCACTGCACATGCATCATCAAATTCATGTGTTTACATAGGTATTATGAGGGGTAGGGTTTAGGGCTTGATTTTTATTTTTTTAGGGAAAAGGGGTAGGTTTTATTTTCTTTACAAATTTAAAAGGGAAATTGACATGGAAATATAGGGAAAATGAAATGGGAATGAGGAAAATAATTACAAGGGGAAAAACCATGAAACAGCAATAAACCCTAGCACACTTTTACAATGTAACATACAGCCATATGGAGGTCTTGCTCTTGTACATTTCGATCATTAAAAACACATTCATAATATCCATCAACCATAACCAGAAATCATAACCAAGATTAGGGAACCTACCTCAAGCAATTTGATGGCTTGGAGGGCGTTTGAGCAAATTTGAAATAGGTTTGAAGGGAGGTTGGCTTGACGGGTCGCGCACCTCGCCCAACGGGTCGCGCGGGCCTGACGGGTCGCGCCCGTTGAAAATTTGCACTGCAGGAAACCCTCTGACAGGTCGCACACCTAGCCTGACGGGTCGCGCGCCTGTCACTCGCCCGAACTTGCTCTCCTTTCGCTCCTTTCACTCTATCACTCACTCAAACTTCTCTTGCAAGTGTCTTGGGTGCACAATGAGAGTGAAAGGAGGGAGATTGGGTTTTTATAAGTTTCATTTGAAAAAATTTCATGCTCAAACCCACTTTCTAATGTTTCTCTTTGACACTTTATAAAATTGACTTTTTGGTTTCCTTTGTCCTGAAATTGACTCATTTAGTGCGTTGACTTGATTCTTTTTGCAGGTAGATCATCTGAGGGATCTAGGCAAGGGGACCAGGGTTGCATATTGTCCGCTGAAAACTTTTGAAATTTCATCACATTTTACAGAAATTTGAAAAATGACCTTGGCTTTAAAAACAGAGTTTTTAAATCCAAGGTGAGAATTAACTGTACAAGATAAAAACTTCGAAGAAACATCTTTACAAACATCCCCCTGGCTTGTTGAACACTCATTGGCTTTCAGACACATGACCTTGTAAACATATTTGACCAAAACCCTAGACCTAGGAGATTTACCTTAAGACAAGACAAGACAAGCTTAAAAGAGCTTAATGACTGAAATGAACTGAACCAGCAATGCCAAGAGGGGTATAAACACACCAGCTCCTCCATCAGGTTTTTGGCATGCCTAATGGGATGCAAAAATTGACACTGATGAGACACCTACATATGCAAATGCAAAGAGTTTTGATCTCTGATGGAGGGCTCAAGACCGACTCTAACATTGGCTCCAATGGGGATGGTAGCTCCTTGGAGGTACCAAGAACCTTAGACCTCTGGGAGAGCAGACCAGTGCTTTATTAACATTGGGCAATGGAGTCATTATTTCGACAAACGACACAAGACTTTGACTCATTTATTGACTGAAAACTGACTCAAGCTGACACAAGTATGAAACCTACATGACTGAAAACTGACTCATAAATGACTAATGACTGACTTAACTAAAACAAAAACTTACAAAGCTTATTGAAGGGCAACAGTACATCAAGATTTAAAATCATGATGACAACCACCTGTGTTTCTTACAAGACAATATACATCAAACTATATCAAAATGCCAATGTAACCAATCAAGTAGATGCCTTCTTGACTGATTCTCCCAATCAGATTTCATGATCAACAATAGATACTGGCAACTGGGCATCCAAAAACATAGCTGACCATGATCTCCTTTATCACTGAACACAACAATAATCACTTTCACTGCTGACTGTAACAAATCTGCCATTGGATCCTGGAAAACATGAAGACTTGACATTGCCACCTCCTGCTGAAAGAACAAGGTATCCTTTGCTTCAAATTCTGATCTACCTTCATCATGTGCTTCAGAAAGAGTATGTTCTTGGTCCTCAAAAAATTCTGAAGAAGTAGATGAGCAGATCTCCTCTTGAAATAACATTTCAAAACATGAGACATATGAGGAAGAATCTGGAATGGAATCCTGAATGGTCTGATCTTTTGCAGTTTGAATATATGGTAGGTCATATGATATGACAGCCAGATTCTCATTACATTCATCAATCATGAGAAAAGAAATTTCAGATGTTTCGTGAAACCCAACACTAACATTTCTATCAGCTATCATAGATTCATCCAGAGAAACCTTTTCACTTACTTGAACGAAGATCTTGTCTTGTTTTTCACAGAGGCAATGGACTACCTCCTCATGAAGATCTAGTGCTGGTGAGATGAGAGCATTTAGGTCTGCTACTCCATTTTCTTCATTTGAGGCAGCCGCGACAATACAACTCTCTTTTATGAGATCCGGAACAACATGTTTTGCCTCATCACAATTTATCTCCCAATCTGATTTATCATCATCACTTTCTGAGATTGGAACATTACTTTCCTGCGTTACCTGCATGCTGTCTTCTTCTATGGATAGATCTGAAACAACATTTGCTCTTTCCTCATTTTCAACCATATGGAAATCTTCAGCCTGCTGATCTTGACAAGTATCCTCTAAGATTTTTGTGTGCTGCTGAAATGGATTCTCATACAGGGCTTCCATGATCTCTTCATCCATGAAATTATCATCTTCATAAAACTTCTCAAGGCTTTCAATAAAACTATAGGCATGCTTGCAACAGTCTTGAACTAAATTCAATGATGGATAAGATTCCTTATATCGTTCAATGAACATAGCATGAAAATCCTTTAAACAGTAACTACAAGCAGGCGGCAAACTTTCATACCAAGATTGGGCTTCACCTTCCAGAGTGGCCAAGAATATCTTCATCAAGCAATCTTCAGGAAAATCCACCTTCAACTTGCGAATATGCATATGAAATCTAACTAGATGTAAAGCGGCATCCTTCTTACCATCATCATTAAATATAGGCAGATTCCTTGACCAATCTACCTTTGGAATTTTATTTGGAAAACCACGGATGTGATCTCGGCTCAAGGGAGCATATCTTCTTGCGATCTGATCCATCTTGAAAATCTCAAAGCTACTGATCTTCCTGCAGTGAAGTCACCATGAAGCATTGGTCTCTGGAGTTTTCAGTGAATGAAGTTGCCAGGTGAATGATTTCAGCCTTTCAAGTGTCTGATCGTTGTCCACTATCAACAATCAGATCTGAACTTGATACATGTACTGGGGTAAAATGCAAATGAAGTGCTGTATTCACAAGCTCACGGAGATTGACTGAAGCAGCATTTATCTACTTCCGCTTATGCAAAGCAAAAGCGTTTCGAAGGCTACCTGGCATAACTTCAGGCTCCATCTAAGACTTACGAAACAAACACATCAATCCACAAACAAGTTTGTTCTCCCCAGTATGGTCGCCAATATGTTAGCGCTTGAAATTTCACCTCAGGCTGAGAAAGGTAAACCTCAAGGCAACATCAAACCATTTAGCCTCATAGCTAGCCCTACGGGGCAGGAGAAGGTTCTCTCCGGTCTATCTCGGTAAAATCTTCAATAGATGAGATGACCAATAAGGTAACACTGATATTAGGCTAGTAAACTGATCAAAGAGTTTGATTTGGGGTTTTTTAGGTTTTTGGTGGCAAATTGAGGAGAGGGCAATTTTGGGTTCGGGGATTGGACACAGCTTCTGCAGGGGGTTCCTTGGGGCGAGGTAGGAGACAGTGTTGATGCCTTTAACTGAGGTGGATGGTCAGGAATGAAAGATGAAGAGCTAAAGAGAGCAAACAATAACTTTTAATTCTCTTTAGACAGAAGAAAACATTGAAATTAAACAAACCTAAAAGCAGAGCATGGCAAGCATGAATTCTTACTTTAACACTTCATTTGTTTAATGTGCAGAAGTAAAAGAAAGGAAATGAATCACATAACAAGCTTACAAGAACATTGAGAAACACACCATCAACACATGAGTCCACAAGAATCCCAAAGAGGACTGCAAAACCCTGGTCTTCCTTAGCCAAAAATTGCAGAGATACAGTGAATAATACAATGATAGCTTCTCCCTCAAGAGTCCAACCTTCCAACCTCTCAAAATGACTAAGAAAATACATAATATAGGCAAGCCAACCTCTTCCCTTGCCTCTAGGGGTCGAGCTCATCCTTCTAGGAGCTGTTTCAACCAATTCTAAACTAAGCACTGAAAACTAGGCAGTCAAAACAACTTGCCTCTATAAGCTAGGAAACCAATTCATTCATTTAATTTTCACCTATTCCATGAATGAATCTTCTAGAAGAGATACATAAGAGTAAAAGTGTCAATAAAGTACAATAATTACATCAAATTACAACAAAGAGGATCACATTTCATCCCAAAAAGTCAAACTGGGTCAAACTGTGCTTTTCCGAGCTGTACAGTGCATTTCTGGACAATACTGCCTGACAGGTCGCGCGCCCCTGCCTGACGGGTCGCGCGCCTTTGGAGCCATGTTTGGGGCACTTGAAGGTGGCCAAATTGAGCAAAAGTGGGCTTGTTGGAAAGGTCTGAGAGTCTACTTTCCAAACCAACTGGAATTTCTGAATTTTGAGTTCATTTTCCCTGTCAAACCTCAAATCGCCCAAGACTGCTTTCTGCAATTCAAAAAAGTGGCAGAAAGTCAATTTTTACTAGTTTTTTGACTTTTCGGAGGCCCAAAACTTCACCAAATCTCAAGTCCATCCATGAGCATATGTAACTTTGCATGAAAAATCTGGAAATGCTGAGTTTTGGTCAAAAGGAGTTTCCCTGATGAAGGGTCGCGCGGGGGTGAGACCCGTTAATGGGAAAAACCTGCAAATTGCCAAAAAATGCCAAAATTCACCCAAAATTCTCAAAATTTCTTGGTATTTGTTCTGTGGCTAGGCTATTTAGTGCCTTGATCCTTGAGTGAAGCCTCATCCAAGATACGGAGGGGATTAGGCCTTTTTCTCCCTTTCAGTGTCTCGGCCAGCCGCCTTTGAAACATTTTCATCTTTGCCTTGCACACATGCATTCTTGCCCAGTAATGGTTCTTCATGTTCCTCAGCAATCTCTTCTCTTGGTTGGCCTTAGCCAATAGCCTCTCCAAGTGTGCATTGACTCGGATGAGCATAGACTCTCGGTCAGCGGGCAATGGGTCACCGGGTCTTCTTCGGTTCAAGATTCAGTCACTACGAATCCTCCACAGCTCATCAAGTTCTTTCTCGTCTTCCAACTGTTTGTTGCGCTGCTCCAGGTATGTGATGGTCCATTGTGCACCCTCTAATCTCCTCTGCAAGGCATCATTTTCAGCTCTGAGATGCTGAATGACCTCCTTTGCCTCTTGGCTCGGAGAAATGGTCTCAAGATCAACAAGCTCAATATCTGGAACTCCTGATGGCCCCTCATCAATCATGGGTTGTTTGCCCCTCCCTGGTACCTGTGCTGGTGAAGAAAGCGAGGCCCCTTCCACCTGATGTGGAGATAACACTCGCTGAGCCGATGAAGAAGGCGAGACCCCTTCCACATGCTGTGGAGAAAGTACTCGCCGAGCTGCTGCAAATAAGGCCCTCTGGCCTCTCTGATAAGTAACCAATGGTGAGGAGCTGACATGTCTAGTGACGGGGATGTCATGCCGCTGTGATGGTCCTCCCTCCTCATGAATAATCTCAGGATGTGGCGAGGGTGGTGCTGTGAAAAACTCACGAGAGATGAACTCCTCCCATGAGATGCCCTGCTGAGTCAACTGATGCAATACTACAAGCTGAATCAAACCATAATG
This sequence comes from Pinus tabuliformis, assembly GCA_031772625.1. Classification (NCBI taxonomy): domain Eukaryota; kingdom Viridiplantae; phylum Streptophyta; class Pinopsida; order Pinales; family Pinaceae; genus Pinus; species Pinus tabuliformis. The sequence goes on along the minus strand of CM062819.1, from coordinate 1,639,551,437 downwards.
GTACAGGCTCCTATACTGCTGTGCCGAGCTCTTCCTCTGTAACATGGGCACCATCCTCTGAATGTTCTGATAGAAGAAAACAGGGATGTTCATCATCCTTACTCGGGTGAAGTGCATCAAGAGGCGAATATGATATGAATATACCTGTGAAAATCTGCCCACACAGGTAAAATAGTGCATGATGAGCCTCATCATGGGAGCATACTCGCTCCTGAGAAACTTGAATGGAAACACACCTGCTAAATGTCTCATGAATGGTGGCTGGACAAAAGGCCCAAAGTGAACATTATCCAGCACCTTGCGCTTGTTCCACACCTCCCCGACATTAGGTATCCCTGTGGCATGTGAGATCACCTCGGGTGTCAATGTAAAGTTTACCCCTGCAAGGTTGACATGTCCATCATGCAAGTGTAAGACAAATAGGCGAGCCAACTCTCTGTGGTGCTGAATCCGTGAGATCCTCTCACAAAACTCATAGCAAGACATATACTGAAAACATGTGACTGCCATAGGACAAGCCTGTAACTCTGCTAAAGAGGTGGGCTCCTCTCTCTTATGATGTCCACCCTTACCGCCCTTATGAGGCCTCCTCTGTACCTCAATCTCTGAAGCTGATGACTGGTCATCACTTTGCTCATAGGTTTCGGTTTCTGACATGTTTAAAAGAGCAAAGTGGGCAAAATGTACTGTTGCTTCTGCTTTATAAAATGTTGATTTGTATGTTGTTTCAAGGGGACAAGGAACATGAGGGAAATGTTAGGGCAGGGACATTTTTACAAGGAAAATGGGAAAACATGTATACAGCAGGGAATTTAGGGAAATACACTGCAAACATCACTGCACATGCATCATCAAATTCATGTGTTTACATAGGTATTATGAGGGGTAGGGTTTAGGGCTTGATTTTTATTTTTTTAGGGAAAAGGGGTAGGTTTTATTTTCTTTACAAATTTAAAAGGGAAATTGACATGGAAATATAGGGAAAATGAAATGGGAATGAGGAAAATAATTACAAGGGGAAAAACCATGAAACAGCAATAAACCCTAGCACACTTTTACAATGTAACATACAGCCATATGGAGGTCTTGCTCTTGTACATTTCGATCATTAAAAACACATTCATAATATCCATCAACCATAACCAGTAATCATAACCAAGATTAGGGAACCTACCTCAAGCAATTTGATGGTTTGGAGGGTGTTTGAGCAAATTTGAAATAGGTTTGAAGGGAGGTTGGCTTGATGGGTCACGCACCTCGCCCAACGGGTCGCGTGGGCCTGACGGGTCGCGCCCATTGAAAATTTGCACTGCAGGAAACCCTCTGACGGGTCGCGCGCACCTGACGGGTCGCGCACCTAGCCTGACGGGTCGCGCGCCTGTCACTCGCCCGAACTTGCTCTGCTTTCACTCCTTTCACTCTATCACTCTCTCAAACTTCTCTTGCAAGTGTCTTGGATGCACAATGAGAGTGAAAGGAGGGAGATTGGGTTTTTATAAGTTTCATTTGAAAAAATTTCATGCTCAAACCCACTTTCTAATGTTTCTCTTTGACAGTTTATAAAATTGACTTTTTGGTTTCCTTTGTCCTGAAATTGACTCATTTAGTGCTTTGACTAGATTCTTTTTGCAGGTAGATCATCTGAGGGATCTAGGCAAGGGGACCAGGGTTGCATATTGTCCGCTGAAAACTTTTGAAATTTCATCACATTTTACAAAAATTTGAAAAATGACCTTGGCTTTAAAAACAAAGTTTTTAAATCCAAGGTGAGAATTAACTGTACAAGATAAAAACTTCGAAGAAACATCTTTACAAACATCCCCCTGGCTTGCTGAACACTCATTGGCTTTCAGACACATGACCTTGTAAACATATTTGACCAAAACCCTAGACCTAGGAGATTGACCTCAAGACAAGACAAGACAAGCTTAAAAGAGCTTAATGACTGAAATGAACTGAACCAGCAATGCCAAGAGGGGTATAAACACACCAGCTCCTCCATCAGGTTTTTGGCATGCCTAATGGGATGCAAAAATTGACACTGATGAGACACCTACATATGCAAATGCAAAGAGTTTTGATCCCTGATGGAGGGCTCAAGACCGACTCTAACACCTTCAATGAATTACCAGCTGGAACGGAGTCACTCACTATTCATATGGTGAGGGATTGTCATTTTCATTCTTGATTCTATCTATCTCTAGTTACTGAAAAAGAAAGAAATATATATTACTTCATAAGGTAAGGTTGGCAAAAGGCAAGACCACCTTGGTAAAATGGGTGCCCACACCTGGCTTTTTCAGGACTTTCTTGTCTAGATCTATCCACCTGTCCAAGTTAGTACCATAACAAGCTAACTCACCCACCCATTGTAGAATAAAGGCTACCGGCATTAGTTTGCACAAGCAAGCCATAAGGCAGGCCGAATGGTAGGGCGTACCACTTCATCCACCAGCATGACTCCGCAGGCCATGGAGATATCCGCCTTCGTAATACCCTATGAACTGTAATGGATGGGAATGCTATAAAAGGGTAGGGCGGCTGGGTTGACCCCAAAAGACTTTCCAGTTGAACACTCCGTAATAGGGAGGGTTGGTTATCCCTCATATTTCTTCCCCTCAAAGAGAATAGCAGAGCGTAAGTTTCTATTTCTTCCCCTCAAATTCATTTATTCCAGTCATGAATGAGATATATTATATATGTCATTATGCTTTTCTTTCTTTTGGGGGGTTTATATATTGCTCAAGGCTGCCTCTAGTTACCGAAATCAAGATCATTATATATGTCATTACGTTATCGGTTTCTGAATGAGGGATATTCCGAGCATATATTATATATGTCATTATTCATGTTGCCAGATGAAATTGACTTGATTTATTTCAATGGAAGCGATGGCAACCCTTGTGGTAAAGCCTGCTTACGCATCCTCAGCTACTCGATAATCCATTCATTCAGCCATGTCCATGTCTCATAACTTCTGGCTATTGATAATCTATCAAGATCTGTCAGTTCCATGATCTCAGCTAAATATTCTAGCAATAGTTATTCCTAATTAAGGAAATTCAGTTCTGTCCCACCCACCTGCAGTTGCTCCTGTGTGATTGACTATCAGCACTTCTAAATACCAACCAATCTTGAAATCCAAGAAAGCCCCATACAATGCTATATTTGAATGCCTGTCCATGAAAAGCTCTAAGTTAAGTTAATTGAGCCGTTATCTAAAGGGTTGTGAATACGTCAAGTAGTTCTGTTGGACATTCCAAGTCATAAAGTAGGCACAGAAAATTCAAGGTCTAAGTGCAAGTCCAAGCAAGTCCTTCAAAATGATATCTAGCGGTATTGAAATCATATCAATAAGAAGTGTCTTCAGAAAAGGTGTCTCTCGCTCACATATGAAAAGAAGGATTCGAAGTGTGTGGTACCCAAGAAGTGGTACCGATCGATATCAAAAAATTCTCAAGGGTTTTGCTAAAGAAAATCCTTGTTATTAAGGGGTCTGCAACATCATATTCCACCGGGGTATTTCACTTACATTTTTTTAGGTAAATCAATTCATTAGTTCATTTCAGGTGATTCCTTCCATCCAATCAAGCCAACTTTTTATATCTACTTATTCCTTTTCATTCTACTATACGAAGGGCTAACTATAAAGGGATATAGATAAGGGCATAACTATCTAGGGCTAACTATGAACTAGGCTACGAGGGATGGATAACTAGAAGGGTGAACCTGTATTCGGTCACAACTATAAGGGTGAACCTATATGTGGGAACTCCTATTTACGTTCCACGTAACAGCTAGCCATGGTTTAGTGGGTCTGACTGGAATCCAAGGGAAGTAGGCCTCCCCCAATCATCTTTAACCCCATAGAGTGAGGGCGTGGGCTCTCAACTAGCTTTGCCCCACACCAAGTAGTAAGGGTCATTAGCAATAGAAAGACTAGAGGTGCCTACAGTCCATTAGTTAGGGCTACACTGTGTTGGCGGGATAAGGATGGCTCCTCAAAGCCAATTGGTTGACGTATTATTTCTCCCCAAGAAGTCTTCTTTCTCCCACTTTCTCTTCCTTATTCCAAATATTTCTATTCATATCTATTCATCTCTATACTATTTTAGATAGGAAAAATACCATGGGATTAGTTGGTGGAAAGAACTTATAAATGACTAATGAAATCTTCAATATTCTATTCTATGTGGCTAAGAAAAGAAGTGAAAAGCCATGGAAAAAGAGAAGATATAGAGTGGATACACCAAGTGGGAAAGAGTAGTAGGAAAGAGTGGAAAAGAGGCATATGAATGTGAACGTATGAAGGCGATTGATTTATTGGCACCCACGATAATGACAGATCATATCTACAAGCCTAGAGAGAGGGAGAACAGAGAACATATCTATCAGCCCGAAGGGAATATTGATAGGTGGCATCTATCCCAACCCCCGCGCATAAATCTTCAGGCATGAACCTAAAGGAGAATCGGGTCAACGGTCGAGTGGGATAAAGGAATATCTTAATAGTAGGAGCTTGCTAGCTTGCCTTGCCTTGTAAGGTAAGCACATCATAGCTAAAGGATGGAAGAAAGGACAAGATGAAGGAAACGAATAGTAGGTATTAGAATGAATAGTAGGTATGATATTCATCAAACCTAGTTTTTGACCCCTTTAAGCTTTACCTGTTGATCTACCTTATCTTTCCCTCCCAAACCCGAATAGATTGTTTCTGTCCTCAACCACTGAAAAGGATAGGACCAGAAGAAAGCAAGAACGTTGTTCTTAAGATATTAAGATATAAGTGCTCCGAGAAGTTTTGATTGATACTAGACTTGGTTCAGTTATTAGGTTCACTGTCAGAAGCATTGGGAGCGTTTTATGGTTGCCCAATCTTCTGCTAGTGTTGTTGATCTAGGTCAATTTCCTATTGTTGTCACACACCTCAAGAATATACATTATATAAAGAGAAGGTGCTACGTTACTATGGATAATTACAACAAGCCTTGACGAAATTAGATTACTCTAATAGCTTGTTGCAATGCACTCAACCCACCGGGCAACCTCCGGGATTGTTAGTTGGGAGCTTGACTCAGCTAGAAAAGAATAGGTCGGAGTTTCTATATCTCTTCTGGGTTCCGAACCAAATTGTACAAGCCAGAACTAAGGGCATAGAACTTTTTGGATGTATATGAGATGATATTCACATATATCTGTGAAATAGAATCGAGATGAGAAATGGCATCTATTGTATTCTCTATGTCCCGATTCTCTACATACTAGGCCTCTCTATTCCATCATCTTATAATTCATACCTTTGAAATGAGGCAAGGCACTAACCCTTCTCCTTCCAATGAGGTAGGAATTACGTATAGTCTTCGAAAAGCCATCATTCCTTCTCTCCCATCCAACGAGGTAGGACTTATTTAGACCCTTCCAGTTTAGGGCAAGCACTATTATGATTTTCTCTCTCCCTTCCAATGAAGTAGGACCAATCCACACCCTTCGAATAAGGTAAGAACTATTACTTATTCCCTACGTTAATGAGGTAGGAACTCCTTCCAACAACCATTATTTATTTCTTTATTAGGTCTCCTTTCTTTCCTTCACGCCAAGTAAGGGACAACTTATATCTCTTCAACAGTCATCATTTCGTTCCTTCCTTCCAAGGCAAGGGATAATTCATACCCTCCTAATTAGGGCAAGCACAATTCTCTGTCTTAAATAACTAAGGACAAATCTTATACTCCACAATTTAGGGCATTAAGGGGTCGCAATATTTGTGAAACAGAGGAGCCATACCTCTAAATTCAAGTTTCCACCAAGAATTTGTCCACTAAATATGGACCATCGCCTAAACCAGACCTACTTGGAAAAGATTGAAGGTTCGACTGAAGGACCTGAAGATTGACTAGATCTAGCGATCGATTGAACCATAGAGATGACCAATTTGTAAGAGATGACCAATTTGTAGATTGAGCCCAGGAAGGAAAGAATGGACTCACCTCCCCTCCCCAAATAAAATGAGAGAAGTAAGGTCTGCAGGTCTTGTCCGCCAGGGCAAGGAATATCAAAATGGAATAATGGCAGAATCTCATTCAGGATCCAATTCTAATATCTCACATCTCAATAACCTTAAAGGCAGGCATGAGAATTCATAGTAGGTATTGCCCTTACAACCAATGTAAGGGGCAAGGCACTAGAATCCATACTTTCCCACCCCCCTTCCCTCCCGTCTCGTTCAGAAAATAGATTGCCTTCACCTTTCTCCACCTCGTATCCCAACTCTGGAGAGGTACACAAATTCCCCGATTCTACGTTTTCAACCATTGAAATAATGGATGGGCGGTAAGACCAAATATAAATGAGGTTTATATTGATGTATAATAGGTTGCTAGACCAACCATAAGACTAGGTTGAAAGGCCTGGATACAGATCTATGTAATCTAACCGTATTAGCAGTAATCAAATCAACCTTATTACGAAAGCTTAATGATTGTTACTAGTCTAAGTAATGAGTTATGATAATCAATCTCATTAATGACTCAAATATAGGTGATCATGTGTCTCTGCTTATAGGTTATGTAGAGAAAGAACTGTAATCCCTATGTAACAATAGTTTAGCTTAACTACCATGTATGTTACTTATGCTAATACTTATATCTATCCAGCTTAAGGTAATTAGGCTTACTTGACCTATGAATTTGATATGAGATTAGGCTTCAATATCATAGTAATCAAAGTAATGTAATCAATATGCTTTATCAATCTTAGTCATTAGGGAGATATTGATACTAGATCTCATCCTCTATGCAGATACTTCTGCTCATGATTAAGTATGTACGTAACTTAGGTATACTAAGAGCTATGAGTAAGAGTGATACTAGTTATGAATCAACACCATTAGTAATAAGTACATACTCTATAAGGAGAACAATTAGCTAAATGAATCCATGCTAATATGAAACCAATATGGATTAGTCTAGTATGATCACCCTTATAGCTTATATTGTGAATACCATAATTAGTTAAAGCATAACATGAAGACTATTACCATTGCTATGAGAAGTTATATGATGAAACTAGATGTGAAAGAGCTTATCTAAGTGTTTAGTCAATTTAGTGTCGTCTAAATTGCTATCATAAATTGTCAACCAGGGGCTCGTAAGCTGATGAAGTGAAGGTGTACTATATGTACTTAAGCAACCTCTTAGATCTTTTTGTCGTTTGGGGGTGTTGTTTGTGGTCAATCTATCTTCCTAAGATGGAATGGAGGTTTTATAAACAGACGAGTGATAGTGTGTGTAAGGTGATTTCTAAATGAGTGAGGGTGTGTGTTGCTGGTGGTTTCTAACTACCTTCTAAACTTTGCAAAGAAAGAGCTTGAAATAAATAACTTGAAATGAACTGAAAGCAAAGAACCACTTTCTAATGGCACTAGTCACTACTCATGCTGCTGCAAATAAAAAGGTAAGAAAACCACTTTAAAGACCAATGATAATGTTCATCTCTTCCTAACACTCTGCTTCCAACATATAGTACTATGTAAAACACGATTAAGAAGTAGTTAGAGATAAGTCTAAAAAGTGATAAAGCTCTAAATGACAAATTATAACACCACTGTGCCTTTCTCCAGCATTCTGCTTCCAACATACATTGTTATGTGTAACAAGTGAAGAAAGAGTTAGTGATATAAGCCAAAAGCTACTCAAAGCAAGCTGTAATTTATTAGTATTCTGATCTCTTAAAGATGAACAACTTATGATAAGGAGACCATCAATGTGTTAGCATACAGCTTGAGAAACTAAGCTAGAAGTTAAGCTAGAAAAACATAGTAAAGGCAGCAACTATGAATATGACAACTGAAAATACCATCAGAGATAAAACAAATACACAAGACACACAATCCCGGGCTAAAACCTGCAGAAAACAATCCTGATCAGTTTAAAATAAATGCTGGAAATGTAAAGGCATGAAATCAAACTGTACACTATTATACGTGATGAAAGAAATAAAAATTGCTGGAATTCAAACTACACATTATTGTACATGTGAAAATGAAAACAAAGAAAGGCAGGAAAATGAAATCAAACACTATGTACACAGGCTGTCACAGATGGGGGCCCTCCATCCACGCAACCAGCTAAATATCAGCTACGAAAAGGTGAACAGAAACAGTCTTCTTTTATAAAACCAGCATGTCAAAATACAGTGAAAAAGTGCTGTAGAAACAACCTTCTAAAACAGAGTTTTGATAACAAAATAAGCACAGCACTTACAATATTCAAAAAGCTAATCTATAAGCGTTGGCACACGCTTTATTTATAGGCGCAGGGACAAACTACCCTCTGTGTGAACTAAGCAACTACAACCTAACTAATTAACTACGCAGCAACACGCAGTCTTAACTAATTAACTTATGCAGCAACACGCGGGCAACTCCGTGCACGTTTGGAGGAAACGGTCATCATGGGAAGTAAATCTATGTTTGGATCCTATCTTTTGCTGTCTTCGTGGCGTGGAGGAAGTGCCAGCTATGGTTCCGTGTCTCAGCTGCTCACGGCTCCCGTGCCACCGTCTGGAACTTGACTGTTTGACCGAGGGAACACTTGCGTTGACCAAGGGCATACGTGACTGGTTTGGCTCAACCAATAGCATACGATCCATGTGTACATCCATCCCAACGTGCCCATGTGGCCCGTTCCTTGAGAAGACACGTGGAGTATATCAAACAACAAAAAGGTTGCGGAATCTCTGAATAGCTGCGGAATTGCTGAACAGCTGCGGAATTGTTGTATATGTTCCAAAATTCTAATCAAACAGTGAAACATTAGCATAGTTAACAAACCATGATAAAAAGACATGTAATGCAATAATTTGAACAAGTTAATGGAGGAAAAGATGGAAAAAGGAAGAAGTGAATGGGAGAAAGCTGTTGGGAAGATAGCTAAGTGAGTGCAAGGTTGAGGCTCAACATACCCCCACTCTGAGGGTGTTGCATGTCCTCATGCAACCAAAACTTTGCATAATGTTGGAAATAATACTGAGAGGGGGGGTGAATCAGTATTATCAGATCAATCAAACTTTTCAATTTCATACTCAGAAACATATACGCTACTTCAGTTAAGTGAACCCGCGTGTACACGCTACTGTGTCTAATGAAACTCGCGTATATCCAGAGATCTTATAATTCAGTTAGCTTAATCTTCAGTAAATGCATCAGATCATTATTAAGCATATTAACAGTAAACAGGTGCAGAATAACAGAACAGAACACCACACAAGAGCCACACACATGAACACAAAGATATAAGGTGGAAACCCAATGTGGGTGAAAACCACCTGCTGCAAGTCATCTCAATCTTCTTCTTAATAAGAAAATCCTTTTACAATGTTTGTACTGGTGCAGTCTTATACCAGTACGGGAGCTACAACCCCCTTTGCTCTTGTACTAGCCGATCCATTTACTAGTACGCAGGCTGCTACCTGCTACAATGCTCCAAAGATCTCCTTTAGCTTTTGTACTAGCTTAGATACTAGTACGTAGGTGCTTGCCTACAATCTTCTCTCCTCCAGGTACCACGTTTCATCAATTTTCAGACTGGATACACTGAAGCACAACACATAATTTGAAAGGCCACTTTTCATCCAATTTTCATACTGGACCCATAACTATCATTGAAGCTCAAACCAATCATCAAACTCTGAATCACTGAAACCCTGTTAACAACAGCCACCAGAACACAGAGCAGACACAGAACTCTGTAATAACCATCAGATCCATCTGCAACTTCAAATATCAAGCTTTACAATGTATACGCTACTTCGATGAATCAAATCCGCGTGTATACGCACTTTTACCAAAGACAACCCGTGTACAGATCTAAAAATAATTTCTCATAACTTGCAGCTGTACCAGACATCAGTCATACTCATAACACTTATAGAACAATACATGCGTCAGTATGTAGATCTAGAATAAGCATCATAAAGATAGTTCATTTCAAACCATTTGACCCCGATCTCTCCTTAGATCTAGTTCTCCATCAACCGGTGAGATCTCTCCTTAGCTCAGATCAAGCAATGCATCATCAACCCATAACCCTGCATACTGGATCTAATGCTTCATCAGATATTCAAGACATTTCAGATGCACTTGCCTAATGATTTCCTTCTCCTTATATAGCCTTAGGCCTTGTTCAATACCAAGGGCCACAACCATAGAAATCCAATACCATCAACTTCAAAACTAGGGATCAACACGTCCGTCGAGACACCAAGGTCCAAAACCATAGGCACAACTTCCAAGGAATAACCGTCGTGGACCAAAGATAAGATTTCCACATACACGCGCTTTTTCTGAAGCCAACCTGCGTGTACACGCGACTTGGGCTTAATGAACCTGCGTGTATGAACTTTCTCTTCTTCTTATAGTCTGATCATCAATTCCTTCTGCTATCCTTCTGCACTATGATTTGTCATCAGTGTGATTTGCCATCAAGGACAACACTTGTCTCATAATGCCAACAATCTCCCTCTTTGGACTTGATGGCAAAGCTAACTTGTCACACTTAGAACTATCATCTGATTCCTTTGAACTGTCCTCCATCAGTCACATCTGACATCTCTTCTGAAGATTCATCTAGTTATACATAAGTGAGATATTCTTCTATGAGAGGGTTGCCATCAAGTACAACACATGCATCATAATGCCAACAATCTCCCCCTTTGGACTTGATGGCAACAACACCAAATCACTCTCCCCCTTTGACATCAAGGGCAAAGGGTGGACCAAGATATTCTCTTCCTTTGCTGAATCATTCCACTGTCCATACTCCCCCTAAGTACCTGCTGAAATCTCTGAATAATCTCCCCCTTTGTATATGCCAAGGTGTACCAATCTGTCCATCCTCCCTCTGAGTACATGCTGAATCTCTGTACCGCTGAAGTGTGCTGTTCATGCTCTTCCTGACTATAGGCAAGATCTGCAAAAGATGTTCTTCAAGAAGAACATGACTCTATACATCATAAAAGACCTTCCTATCACCAAAGACTCATACATACTTCCATCTCTCAACTAAGTGAGGATATACAAAAATTGACTCATCCACCCAACCGAGTGGGGATACATCAAAAGTTTACATGTGACAACCAATCATATTGCATCAATCATCCCAGGCATAGTGGGGAAACCAAAATAGGCCGTTACATGACCTTGACACCATGAAAGAGATACCATAAAAGAGATATATGACATAGAGACAAAATATCTAAAGTAAGACTTATGAATGTCACCAATAGCATCTGATAATCACCATTCAGATCAGCAACCAAGAGATCCTTCTGTTCTCCTTTCGCCTTTGTTCCACCTGAATCAACAACTATGTGAACTAGAACCAAAGGCTTTAAGATAATGCCAACAATGCATCATTGGAAGATTATCTGCTCCCCCTGAACCTGTGCCAGATGATCTCTGTCAGACCCATATCAGACTTTCTGCAACCAACATCTGTCCCTGCTGATTTCCTTCAAAACTCCATATACGCGTCTGCATCCACATAAACAAGCGTATATACGCGGATAGTCCTTATCCAACTCGCGTATACCAATTTCCATATCAGCAACCTGTAAATGTCCTGTAGAGAATAAGTCATCAACCTTTAACAAGGTATGACTGCATCAATTCATCCCTTTGAACAGAATTCAGAGTCATTCACATGTGTGAAACCACCATAGCCATTTCATCAAGCTCTACATGATCCAAGTATCATTACTTGGGAACATCTGCATCAATCAACACATGCAAGTATCAACCTATCATTATATAGATAAGAACTCATCACCATGTCTCCAACAAAGCAACCTTGAGTAGTCATCCATGTATCAGCACTATGTATCTTGAGCTTAAGCTCATTTGACAAAACTTCTTGATATCATTAACAGGAACAATCCTTATTCACAAGAGTGCCTGCATCATAGCTGTATGATCTTTATGCATATGACAACAGCAGTATATAAGTGACTCATCATCAAGAGAGGAAGATGTGTATTCAAGCTTTGTACTTCTCCTTGTCCTTATGAAGATTACCATGTAAGCACTATATATGCATCATCAAAGAATCAATCATAAATCTGATCTGAACATCTTCTATGTAACTTCAAGAATCATATGAGAGTTTATCATAGACAACTCACAACCACATCATAGCAAGATATATCATTTATCCATATAAGAATCATCACCAAGGATTATTAACCATAATGCCAACAATGAATTACTAAAGGCATATGCTCCCCCTCAACCAGTGCCATTTGTTAGATCTGATCATGCATATATCAGCAGTAAGCATCAAAACATCTTCATCCTCAAGTTAGGATCAAAACACTTCTAGACATCATACAAGTAACAAAACATTTCCACACATCCTCAGCAGACTGTAGCTATTAACCAATAGAGCAAATAATGGACTGAATCATATCAGATCCCTATTCTGAGCCTGTCCCCATTGCTTTTCCTCAGACTGACATATACGCGACTTTGCAGTGTCGAACTCGCGTATATACGCGACTTCCCTTTAAGGAACTTGCGTATGATATTCAGGACACTGAAGGTTTACACTTTCAGCTCCCCCTGAGTCTGATATGTCTGTGCTGTGCTGCGTCTCAGTACATTGTGCTGACTGTACTTCCTTCTTCCTCCATATCTTCAAGTGTGATGAGGTTTTCTCCTTTCGGTGTGATGTCCATCCTTTGTTCCTGCATTCCTTTGCTATATGTCCAAGCTTGTTACATGCATAACATCTAACATGTTTCATGTTCCTTCTGTAGCAATCAGCAGCTTTGTGACCATACATATTGCAAGTAAAGCAATATCCATTAAAGTACCTTGATTGAGATGACCTGTCCGCATAATAGTCTTGAACTCTTCTTCTTCTACATCTAGCTGCAACATGTCCAAGATTATGACATACATAACATTCAACATTATTCATAGGAGGAGTAAAAGATTTTCTTTGAAGATTTTCTTTCCTTGGTTGATGATGAGATTGACCTTTCATCTCCTTGTTGATCATTTTGGATTTCTCTTTAGAGTTCCTTGCCTCACCTTGTGAACTAGATTCACCTTCAACAGATTCATGGAAACCAAGACCAGTCTTTATAGCAGGGGACCTTTGACTACTAAGAATATCATCCAATACTTTAGAGCTATCTTGAAATCGTAAAAGCTTATCCTTTTCTTCTAGTTTACCTTTCAAGATATTTACCTCAACCTGAAGCTGTTCTTCCTTTTCAAGAGATTTCTTTTTCAAAACTTCTTCAGCTTTCCTTCCTTCTTCCATTTGTTCCCTTAGTTTGAGAATTTCTTTTTCTTGTTCTTCATACAGATCCTGCTGCATTTGACGAACTCGGAAGGCACATTCCAGTTGAGATTTTAAGCTGGTGACTTCGTTTTCTTGTTTTGCAGCAGCTTGGAGTAGATCTGTATTCTGCTTCTTTGATTCTTCAAGATCTCCTTTTAGTGAGAGGATTGTAGCTTCAAGATTTTCATAGTAGCTGGATCTATCTTTGAGTTTCTTGATGGTTGTGCTTCTTTCGTTGACTTCTTTTCTTAATGATGTCACTTCATGCTGCAATTTTTGACATTGGTCTTCCTTGTCTTTGAGTAGCTTTCTTACCTTGTTTCCTTCTTCTAGTTGGGCCTTTAGTTTGGTAACTTCTTCTTTGAAAGCACATTCCCTTTTGTTCAATAGATCTTGTTGATCTTTAACTTTGTCTGCAAGCCTTCTAAATACTGCCTCTATTTGACACTTTTCTTGCTCACATATACAAGCATGTTCAGTAGTTTCACTATCACTTCCATCTCTTTCACAAGGAAATATAGCTGGAACATCAGAGGATAACACATTCATACCTGATAATGACTCTGAATCTGATTCTGAATCTGAAGAGCTTCTTATACCTAATCCCCAATCGACTCTCCCACTGTCATAGATCTTCTGAGATGTCTTCTTCTTCTTATGAGCTTTCTTCTTAAGCTTCTTACCCATTGTTCCACGGATCTCCTTCAAGCGATCAAGCTTCTATCAAAGGACCCGCTCCGATACCAATTGTTGGAAATAATACTGAGAGGGGGGGTGAATCAGTATTATCAGATCAATCAAACTTTTCAATTTCATACTCAGAAACATATACGCTACTTCAGTTAAGTGAACCCGCGTGTACACGCTACTGTGTCTAATGAAACTCGCGTATATCCAGAGATCTTATAATTCAGTTAGCTTAATCTTCAGTAAATGCATCAGATCATTATTAAGCATATTAACAGTAAACAGGTGCAGAATAACAGAACAGAACACCACACAAGAGCCACACACATGAACACAAAGATATAAGGTGGAAACCCAATGTGGGTGAAAACCACCTGCTGCAAGTCATCTCAATCTTCTTCTTAATAAGAAAATCCTTTTACAATGTTTGTACTGGTGCAGTCTTATACCAGTACGGGAGCTACAACCCCCTTTGCTCTTGTACTAGCCGATCCATTTACTAGTACGCAGGCTGCTACCTGCTACAATGCTCCAAAGATCTCCTTTAGCTTTTGTACTAGCTTAGATACTAGTACGTAGGTGCTTGCCTACAATCTTCTCTCCTCCAGGTACCACATTTCATCAATTTTCAGACTGGATACACTGAAGCACAACACATAATTTGAAAGGCCACTTTTCATCCAATTTTCATACTGGACCCATAACTATCATTGAAGCTCAAACCAATCATCAAACTCTGAATCACTGAAACCCTGTTAACAACAGCCACCAGAACACAGAGCAGACACAGAACTCTGTAATAACCATCAGATCCATCTGCAACTTCAAATATCAAGCTTTACAATGTATACGCTACTTCGATGAATCAAATCCGCGTGTATACGCGCTTTTACCAAAGACAACCCATGTACAGATCTAAAAATAATTTCTCATAACTTGCAGCTGTACCAGACATCAGTCATACTCATAACACTTATAGAACAATACATGTGTCAGTATGTAGATCTAGAATAAGCATCATAAAGATAGTTCATTTCAAACCATTTGACCCCGATCTCTCCTTAGATCTAGTTCTCCATCAACCGGTGAGATCTCTCCTTAACTCAGATCAAGCAATGCATCATCAACCCATAACCCTGCATACTGGATCTAATGCTTCATCAGATATTCAAGACATTTCAGATGCACTTGCCTAATGATTTCCTTCTCCTTATATAGCCTTAGGCCTTATTCAATACCAAGGGCCACAACCATAGAAATCCAATACCATCAACTTCAAAACTAGGGATCAACACGTCCGTCGAGACACCAAGGTCCAAAACCATAGGCACAACTTCCAAGGAATAACCGTCGTGGACCAAAGATAAGATTTCCACATACACGCGCTTTTTCTGAAGCCAACCTGCGTGTACACGCGACTTGGGCTTAATGAACCTGCGTGTATGAACTTTCTCTTCTTCTTATAGTCTGATCATCAATTCCTTGCTGCTATCCTTCTGCACTATGATTTGTCATCAGTGTGATTTGCCATCAAGGACAACACTTGTCTCATAATGCCAACAATCTCCCTCTTTGGACTTGATGGCAAAGCTAACTTGTCACACTTAGAACTATCATCTGATTCCTTTGAACTGTCCTCCATCAGTCACATCTGACATCTCTTCTGAAGATTCATCCAGTTATACATAAGTGAGATATTCTTCTATGAGAGGGTTGCCATCAAGTACAACACATGCATCATAATGCCAACACATAATCCTTTAGTTCATATGCTCGGATGCCTCTGCCAAGACATCCAACCTTCTTCTCTTCCCCTTTGTTGCCAAACTTGTTCTCGGTTTCTTCACCAAGCACCTGAATTTTAAGTTGATCAATGCCCGGCTCAACTTCTTGCATTTTCTCTTCAACTTTCTGTTCTTTCTTTGCCAAAGGCCCAAATGAAGCATGGTATTGTCGTGGATCATCTTGTCCAAGTTACCTTGTTGTTTCAATGCTTCATTTTCATTTTTGATGTGGCGATTTAGGACTTCTAGCTCAAATATTTCTTGCTTCAGAGATTGAACCTGCTGTTCAAGGGGCAAGACTGTGCTAGGACCAGCAACAGATTGCTCCAATGTTTCTAAATAGTCATATGCTTCTTGCTGAACAGGGTCAATATCTGGAGTTTGCCTTGGTCTGAATTCAAACCCTTGAAAGCTGCTCTCTCTTTCTTGTTGAAAAGGGCTTTCCTCTCTTGGAGGACTTGAGTCAATGTCTAGCTGAATTTGCCTCTTCTCGGGTGTGCTCAAGTCAACAAAATGGGATTGTTTTCCTTTTATTACACTTTTCCTTTCTATGAGCCTTCTACTTCTTCTTACCTGTATGTTAGTGCTTTTCTTCTTGGAGATGGCAGTTTCCTGAAGCTGAGCAAGCCTATGAGCTAATGTTTGGGTATCTTCTTCGGTTGAAGGCTCAGGTGAAGGGGATGGTGTTTGCAAAATAGCTTTTCCCTTATCCCTTTTCTGTCTTTTTGTTTTGCTGCCCTTTTCCTTCTCTTTTTGACCAGTTTCCAGGACGGTTTCTTGGGCAATTTCTTGAAGAGTTTCTGCAATGATTTCTTGGACAGTTTCTTCTACATCAGTATCTTGGGCAGCAGTTTCTTTTTCTTTTCTTCTACTTCTCCGGGGCACTTTAGGAGAGCTAATGGAGGCTGGTACTTTAGGAGAGCTAACAGAGGTTTCAGCCGCCTCCTGAAAATGGTTCCTAATAAGGAATTTCTCCCATGTGTCCTTCCTGATTTTTAACTGCTCTTCAATTAATATTTTGATGAGGCCATGGTGGTATAGGTGTGGCTCAATGTTACCCACATGTTTTTGCACAGTAGCACTCATTTTCTTTAAACTAGACAGCAGGAAATAAGGGAGATTGATGGTATGTTCACCCATAAAATGCATCATTATCTTTGTGTGATAAACATACATTGTACCAAATCTGCCTTCACATGTCAAAAATTTCTGCACTAGCAAAAGTAAGGCAGTCCATTCCTTTTTAATGTTACTTACAGGTATTCCTTTGGTGAAGATAGTAGTATCCATACCTGGATTTTTCAATATGTTCTTCCACTCTTGGCTTTCAACAGTTCGATTCTTGAACCATCGCTCTCCAGTACGAGGCAAAGCAGTTGCTTGAGCCAAGCTGCTTTCTGTGACAGTGAATTGCAGGTCCCCAATCTCCACAGTGTTTGTTTTCCCATCAAACGACCGAGCAAAGGCCTTGGTAACCTCTTTGTGGTATCCTTTGAATTTCTGAATAAATTTTAACCACTTGGCCTTCTGCAGGGCATTCCTTGTTTGTGGGTAACCGTCTAGAAATTTAGAACCTTCCGGCTCTGCTCTTAATAGCTTGCCCATTTCGGTTACCAACTTCTCTTGCTGCTCTGACAATACTGTTTGGACGCTAGAGGAAAGAGACTTCACGGGAAAACAGTGCTCCTCAGCGTAAATTACGGCTGGAACAGAGAACTACACGGCTACAGTAGAATGGCCGTAATGGAAATTGGGAAAACAGTGTTCAGTAGTGGGTATTACGGCTACAGTAGAATGGCCGTGATGCAATTGCGAGCCTGTTGGTCAGGGTTTTAAGCGGAGAGATGAGGAGAATGGAGCAGCGTAGGTTTACGGTGAGACAGAGTAGTGAATGAACCGAGAGTGAAATCGAGGGAGTGAACAGTGATAGGAATGAAGTTATGCATGCGTAGAAAGGTATTAAAGGATAGAACGGCCGAATCCCATCGACGTCGGGTAACTGTATACACCTGGCTGCGGAATGATCAGTTGAAGAGCCGTGGTATAACAAGACACGTCATTCTGGTATGAAAAATTAATGCAAGGGAGCGGGCCGTATCAAGTTTGAATCACAACGATTATGGGACCGTTAAAATGGAGGTGAGGTGGACTACGCAGCATAATGGACGAGGAGTGAACGGAGATCTTGTTCTATCATTACACTAGGTGCCTAATACCATAATCCGAAAACCATACATAATGATATAACTGTTAGTTAGAGGTTTAGAACATACCTTTGTGTATTTTGATTCCTTTGCTAATCATGATGCTAACCTTTGATTTATTGCTGCCTTTGTATATGCTGTGTGTCTTCACCCTTTAATGATGCTGGTACTTCTGACTGCAGACTTTTTTCCTTTTTGAAACAGAGTTTATTTTTGTTGCAGAGATAGAGTGTATTAGCTGCGGAATTCGGATATCAGCTGCGGAATTGGCTCCTAGCTGTAGAATTTGCAGCAACATTTTTCTTCCTGCACCAAGAGAATTAAAACAACTTGACTAAATGAAATAGTCCTGATAGGGACTTTATTGATGAGAATGAGATGGAGTGAATGGACTGAAAAAAATGGAATGGAATTAAGATGATGAGATGGATGAAATGAATGAGATGGATGAGATGGAAGAAGAGGGATTTTTTTTTTTTTTTTTTTTTGGAAAATGTAAAGTGTCAGGTGACCCTGATTTTCACCTTACATTTTCTGCATAAGACTGCCAATCCAAGATTGGTTTTCAGGCTTATACAAGAGATTTTTTCTTCTTTTTTTTTTCTCTTTTTTTTTTTCTTTTTTTTTTTCTTTTTTTTTTTTTTTTAACTGAAAGAAACAGAGATTAGGCTGATGGAGGAGAAGAATTCTTCTCCACCAGCCTCATTGCAGAATCTTCTTTGAACAACTTGACAAATTCCTCTTTTGAGAGTGGCTTCTGGTAGATTTTCAGGCGATGGCCATTCACAATAAGAGGAGTATGAAATTCATCAATAGTTTTCACTCGAACTGCTCCATTACTAAAGACTTCATCAATCTCATATGGCCCAAGCCAATGAGTTTGAAATTTCCCTTTGAAGTCTTTAAACTTTGAATCAAACAATAGAGCCCAATCTCCTTTCTGAAACTTTCTTTCTTTGATATGACGATCATGCCATTTAGATCTTTGGTGCTGAACTAGATCGGTCCTTAGAATTACATCTTGTCTTATTTCATCTAGCTCATTTAGCTGGTCCATTCTGTGTTTTTGGGCTTCTGAGAGGCTCATTCCCAATTGGACTGCCACCTTGAAGGTTTTGATTTGGAACTCAATGGGGAGCAAGACTTCCTTCCCATAAACAAGTTCATAGGGAGAATGTCCTGTTGTGTTCCTCCATGTAGTTCTATAGGCCCATAAGGCTTCAGGAAGCCTTTCTACCCAATCTCTTCTATGAAGATGAACAGTCTTGGTGATAATGCCTTCAAGAACTTTATTGGTAGATTCCACTTGGCCATTTGATTGCGGATGGTATGGAGTAGATGTTCTGTGCTTGATCTTATATTCCTCCATCAGCTTCTCCATCAATTTAGATGTAAATTGGCTGCCCTGATCTGTCACAATTTCCCTTGGGACACCAAAACGAGTGAAAATATCCTCAAAAAGAAATTGAACAACTGAATTTTCAGTGGCAGAAGGCAATGCCTTGGCTTCTACCCACTTAGTAACATAATCAGTGCAAACCAGTATATACTTCTTTTGCTTTGATGGTGGATTAATTGGTCCAACGAAATCTAGAGCCCATTTCTCAAAGGGTTCGATGCATACCTGAGGCTGTAGTGGCATTTCATTTGAAGGAGTTGGTCTCCCAACTCTTTGGCAGCTGTCACACCTTCTAACATGCTGCTTTGCATCTTTAAAGAGAGAAGGCCAATAATATCCTAGAGAAAGGATTTTATAGGCTGTCCTCTTGTCAGCAAAGTGCCCGCCGCATGGTTCATCATGACATGCCTTAAGGATGTCAGGCATTTCATCTTCCCGAGCACACCTTCTGATTATACAATCTGGCCCTGTTTTGAACAATTCATTAGAAATCCAAGAATAATGTGAACTCTCCTGAATGATTTTCCTTTTCTCATTAGGAAATAAGTGTAGAGGTAGCTTCCCTATAACTAGATAATTAGCCATATCTTCATACCAAGGAGTCTTGGTAGTTACTGCAAACAAGTATTCATCTGGAAACTTATCTTCTACTGGAGAATCTTCATTAGTGTTTTGGATTCTAGACAAGAAGTCAGCTACTGTGTTTTGTTTTCCAGGTCTATCTAACACAGTAATGTTGAATTCTTGTAAAAGTAAAAGCCATCTTGTAACTCTGCCATTAGTAACAGGTTTGTTCATTAAATATCTTATGGCAGAGTGATCAGTATGGACAAAGGTTTCATAGCCGGTTATGTAGTGTCTAAACTTGTTGATTGCATGTACTACAGCTAAGAACTCTTTTCCTGTAACAGTATAATTTAACTCAGTGGGAGTCAAATTTTTACTGGTGTAATAAATGGCATAAGGGATCAAATCCTTTTGTCCCAAAACAGCTCCTAGAGCTGTATCTGAAGCATCGGTAGAAATGTGGAAAGGGAGTTTCCAATTTGGCCCCCTTAAGATGGGTGCTTCAGATATTATAGTCTTTAAAGTTTCAAAGGCAGATTGACACTCAAGATCCCATTTGAACTCACAGTCTTTGGTAAGCAATTTGAAAAGAGGAGATGCTATCTTAGTGAAGTTTTCAATAAATCTTCTGTAATATCCAGTAAACCCAAGAAAACTTCTAACATCTTTCTGGCAATTTGGAACAGGTAACTTAGAGATGACTTCAACTTTGGATCTATCAACCTTAATCCCATCTCCTGAAATATGATGTCCTAAAACAATCCCTTCAGTAAACATCATAAAACACTTTTCATGACTAAAAGAAAGATTTGTTTCCTTACATCTTATCAGTACTTTTTCCAAATTTTCCAAAGCTTCTTCAAATGTATTACCATAAACTGTGAAATCTTCCATGTAGACCTCTACACAATCATGAATTAGATCTGAAAAGATTCCTAGTACAGCCCTTTGAAATGTAGCGGGTGCATTGCACAATCCAAAAGGGAGTACTCGGTAGGCAAAAGTTCCCCAAGGACAAGTAAAGGTGGTTTTGTCTTGATCTTCAGGTGCTACCTGAATTTGATTATACCCACTAAAACCATCCAGGAATGAGAAATACTTTTTACCTGCTAAAGTCTCTAGTACCTGATCAATAAAAGGTAGAGGGAAATGATCCTTTAAGGTTGCCTTGTTCAATTCTCGATAATCAATGCAAACTCTCCATTTACCATTCTTTTTGGGCACTATAACCAAGGGAGAAACCCATTGGCTATCTGAAATGGGGTAAATGAAGTTTACCTTGAGCAATTTCTGGAGTTCTTCTTTCACGATTTCCCTAAGGTTTGGATTCATCCTTCTTTTTGGTTGCCTAATAGGTCTGCTGTTTTCTTCAATATAGATGTGATGAATACAAGTCTTAGGATCGATTCCTTTCATGTTAGTGTATTCCCATGCAAATGCAGTGGAATGTTTTTGCAAAAGTTTGGTTAATTCTTCTTGTTGTGGTCTTTCCAAGTTTCTGTTAATGTTCAATGTTTTTCCTGGAAAGATTTCAACTGTAGAACTACCAAACTCTTCCATTGAGAAGAGAGACATCTGTCTAGAGGAGAGATATTCAATGTCCACATCTAACTGAAACTGTGTAGAGTCATATTCTAAAGGTATTTCAAAATTTTCTAATGTATTTAGAATTTGACTATCTTCACTGATCTCAGAGATGGTTAGAACAGGTTGAATGGTATCCTCATCATCAACCCACTCATCTTCTCCTATTTCTGTTATTGCCTTTGCTGGAGGATACAAGTTGAATTTCTTGGTGGAATTACCATCTGATATATACATGTCCCCAGACCTACAACTGATAAAAGCATCAGCTGTTGCTAGCCAAGGTCTTCCTAAGATAAGAGGATGTCCTCCTAGATTGTTCTTGGGAGTTAAAATCATAAAATGAACTGGATATTCCCAAGAGTCTAGGGAGACTGGAATGTCTTCCAATACACCATCAGGTTTAATGATTGATCTATCTGCAAGTTGCAGTAAAGTAGGTGTAAAGAGAAGGTTAGGAAGCTTTAACTGATCCATGGTCTGTCTACTCATGATGTTGATAGCGGCTCCTAAGTCAATCAAAGTATTTGGGATTTCAACCCCATTAATATGAGTCTTGACAATAGGGCTACCGGGATCCACATACTTTTGCATGGTAATCTTACCCATCATAATGTCTGCAATTTTCCCAACTAGATGTATCCTTTTGGTATCTCTGGTTCTCTTTCCTATTTTCTTCAAACTCAACTCCTTTATTGTCTTTGCTAGAATGGGAATTTCCTTAATGGCTTGTAACAAGGGGATCTTGATACAGACATTCTTCAATTCATCTAGAAAACTATAGTCAGGCAACCAAATTTGCTTTTCCACTCCTTTGTCAATTTGTAATCTTTCAGGAAAAGGAGGTGTAGCTGAAGATGTCGGTTGCTCAACTATGGGAGTTGTGGAGGTTGATTCTTTTCCTTTTTCTTTTTGGATATTTTGGTTTTGAAGTGATACTTCAGAACCCTTATTGACTTTGAGAGATTCTTCCTCAGAAATGCTTGGTTGTTGAACACTTGTAGAAGGTTGATCTAGGATTCTACCTGATCTGAGTTGTACTTCATTGAGAGGAACAACCATATAGGTAGGGAATGGTTGACCTTCCATCATGTAAGCATTTTGAGGGTTTCTATTATTTGGATTTGGTAATGGCTGAGAGGGAAGTTGATTTGACTTCTGTTGGGACTGAAGCGAGAGTTGAGAATTTTGATTTTGTGGAGGAGGTTGTTGTTGTTGAGGGTATGGCAATGATAGTTGTTGACCTTGATTTGGAAGTTGTGGAGCCTGCTGATTCTGAAATGATGGAGGATATTGATAGAATTGAGCAAGTCTCCCATAAGTATTTTGCATGCTTTGCATCCATGCTTGAAAAGCATTTTGAGGTTGAGGCCAAGGTTGTTGCCAAGGATTCCAATTTGGTTGGGATTGAAAATTCATAGAGTTGTTAAACCCTTGATTCTGTTGCCCTTGCCAAGGTCTCCTTGCAACAAAACAGAGAGATTCAAGTGTATTTGGATCCTCTTGAAAGACTGCTTTGAGGCCAGGTATTGAAGGACAATCCTTAGTCTCATGAGTTTCTGAGCAAATTACACATGTTTCTACAACGTGTGCATCCAAGGGACATTCCCTTAAAGCATGTTTCTTTCTACATTTCGGGCAAAAAATGGCCAAAGCCTCAGCTTCTGCTTTTTGTTTATTGTGAATCTTAAGGGTATCTAGTTGTTCACTAAGACTCCCTAAGATGTCAGTTTTGAATTCATCAAGCATATTGCCGATTTCAGCCCTACTTACTGATCCTGTTGCAGATTTATTTTCTCTAAGGAGAGAAGGATCTCTAGGCCCTTTTTGAGTTTTTGATTTACCCCTTGAGAGATGGATACAGAGTTCTGCTATATCATTGAGTGAAAGTTGAGAAATATCCCCTTTCCCCATCATGTTTAAGATATCTATCCATTCATCCCTAATGGCTTTTAATAAGAGGGCTTTTAAGGTCTCTTCATCCAAGCTACTCATTTTTGCTCTTTTTAAGTTATATTGAAATCTTTCAAGTAAATCTTCTAAGCTCTCATCTTCTCTTTGTATCATTTTAAATACCTCGTCCTTGTGATTAGTAGGCATACAATAGTCTAAATACCTATCCAAAAATGTCTGTTTCATTTCATCCCAAGACCTAATGGATTGAGTGAGTAACCCCATGAACCATTTCAAAGCTTGATCTTTCAGTGTTGAAGGGAACAATTTGAGTTTCTGAGAGTCATCCAGGTAGTCATAAGTTCGACACACAACTTCAAACTCGAATAAAAATGTTTCAGGGTCCTCAGTTCTTAACCCATGGAAATTTGGGAGGAGAGATGGCGATATGTTTTTCATAGTGGCTTGGGAATCCTCATTAACTATGGGAAACCCAAATGAATTATCCCCATCTCTATTTCCTCCTCCAAGGGGACCTCTACCTCCTCCATTATTGTTGTTGTTTCCTCCTCCTCCTCTACCTCTACCTCTACCACCTCCTTCTTCCTCTGCCATGATGGTTACCCTAGGGATTTCAAAATCTTCTGGTTCCTCTACAAAGGGTGAATGAGAAGAGATTTCTCCTTCTTCTTCAGGTGATTCTACTTCCTCAATTACAATTGGTCTTTCTGTAGGAGAAAGAGAAGAGTCTCTTCCTGGTTCAAATTCAATAGAAGGTGTGGGAGAGTCAACTCTTGGCTCTTGAATTCCAGGAATTCTAGGACTAGGAGTGTCGGTTGGAGATAAGGGAGGTGTCTCTTGTCTATCCCTTGAAGCAGATGGACTTGTAAAAATTGAACTTCGAGCTCTAGCTAAAAACCTTCCCCTAGAATCTCTAGCTCTATGCATGTCATTTTTTTTATTATTTTTCTTCAAGTCAAGTTAATAGTTCTTTTTCTGATCTTCCAGGTCACTCTAGGTGCAAGAAGAGAGCATACTCAAGAAACTACTAAATCAATAAATTTCTCTTTTCTGATCCTCCAGATCACTTTGAAGTGCAAGAGGAGAGCATACTTTGATAGGTTATCAACTTCTTTCCTTGAATTTTTTTTCTTTTTTTTAAGAATATGGCTACTTAATTTCACTTCCCCGGCAACGGCGCCAAAATGTTTAGTCAATTTAGTGTCATCTAAATTGCTATCATAAATTGTCAACCAGGGGCTCGTAAGCTGATGAAGTGAAGGTGTACTATATGTACTTAAGCAACCTCTTAGATCTTTTTGTCGTTTGGGGGTGTTGTTTGTGGTCAATCTATCTTCCTAAGATGGAATGGAGGTTTTATAAACAGATGAGTGATAGTGTGTGTAAGGTGATTTCTAAATGAGTGAGGGTGTGTGTTGCTGGTGGTTTCTAACTACCTTCTAAACTTTGCAAAGAAAGAGCTTGAAATAAATAACTTGAAATGAACTGAAAGCAAAGAACCACTTTCTAATGGAACTAGTCACTACTCATGCTGCTGCAAATAAAAAGGTAAGAAAACCACTTTAAAGACCAATGATAATGTTCATCTCTTCCTAACACTCTGCTTCCAACATATATTACTATGTAAAACACGATTAAGAAGTAGTTAGAGATAAGTCTAAAAAGTGATAAAGCTCTAAATGACAAATTATAACACCACTGTGCCTTTCTCCAGCATTCTGCTTCCAACATACATTGTTATGTGTAACAAGTGAAGAAAGAGTTAGTGATATAAGCCAAAAGCTACTCAAAGCAAGCTATAATTTATTAGTATTCTGATCTCTTAAAGATGAACAACTTATGATAAGGAGACCATCAATGTGTTAGCATACAGCTTGAGAAACTAAGCTAGAAGTTAAGCTAGAAAAACAGAGTAAAGGCAGCAACTATGAATATGACAACTGAAAATACCATCAGAGATAAAGCAAATACACAAGACACACAATCCCGGGCTAAAACCTGCAGAAAACAATCCTGATCAGTTTAAAATAAATGTTGGAAATGTAAAGGCATGAAATCAAACTGTACACTATTATACATGATGAAAGAAATAAAAATTGCTGGAATTCAAACTACACATTATTGTACATGTGAAAATGAAAACAAAGAAAGGCAGGAAAATGAAATCAAACACTATGTACACAGGCTGTCATAGATGGGGGCCCTCCATCCACGCAACCAGCTAAAGATCAGCTACGAAAAGGTGAACAGAAACAGTCTTCTTTTATAAAACCAGCATGTCAAAATACAGTGAAAAAGTGCTGTAGAAACAGCCTTCTAAAACAGAGTTTTGATAACAAAATAAGCACAGCACTTACAATATTCAAAAAGCTAATCTATAAGCGTTGGCACACGCTTTATTTATAGGCGCAGGGACAAACTACCCTCTGCGTGAACTAAGCAACTACAGCCTAACTAATTAACTACGCAGCAACACGCAGTCTTAACTAATTAACTTATGCAGCAACACGCAGGCAACTCCGTGCACGTTTGGAGGAAACGGTCATCATGGGAAGTAAATCTATGTTTGGATCCTGTCTTTTGCTGTCTTCGTGGCGTGGAGGAAGTGCCAGCTATGGTTCCGTGTCTCAGCTGCTCACGGCTCCCGTGCCACCGTCTGGAACTTGACTGTTTGACCGAGGGAACACCTGCGTTGACCAAGGGCATACGTGACTGGTTTGGCTCAACCAATAGCATACGATCCATGTGTACATCCATCCCAATGTGCCCATGTGGCCCATTCCTTGAGAAGACACGTGGAGTATATCAAACAACAAAAAGGCTGCGAAATCTCTGAATAGCTGCGGAATTGCTGAACAGCTGCGGAATTGCTGTATATGTTCCAAAATTCTAATCAAACAGTCAAACATTAGCATAGTTAACAAACCATGATAAAAAGACATGTAATGCAATAATTTGAACAAGTTAATGGAGGAAAAGATGGAAAAAGGAAGAAGTGAATGGGAGAAAGCTGTTGGGAAGATAGCTAAGTGAGTACAAGGTTGAGGCTCAACACTAAGCTTACTTGAGTTGTATTGGAATAGCTAGTTACCATATTCGATCGGTGTCATGAACTTAGCTGTTTCACCTTCATTCTTCGGATATCATATACAGGCTATTACTGATAAACATGATGATATAGGGTTAGTATGAGCACCATTAATGTATTAGTGACATCTTATATGAGCTTTATGATGACTCTTATTACCTCTATATCTTACTGCATTACTGATCACACCTTACATCTCCATTGATTGATATGAAGAGTACTAGCTTCCATTAAGCTATGGTATAGAGTTAAGCTTATCCCTAATGAATACTAATACATGACCTTTTATTAGTTGTTACTTATGGATATAACACACCATCATTACCTGCTTAAGCTGATATGCGATTCATTACTATCACCATCTATAACATATGACTAGATGACTCATTATACTATTATTACCAAGCAGTTTCACGTATGAGGTTATTGATTACTAGTACCTATTTTGGCATGGAATATGATGTTAGTAGTCCAGTACTATCACACTTGTATTGAATGTAATAGAGTGATTCCAAAGCTCACATGGGCAATAGGGTATGTTGTATTACTTGCTACGCTTATATCACCATGGATTTGATAATGTCCTAAGTATAGACATAAGTAGATGTGTTGTATTACTTCATAGACCTTGTATCGTAATAAGCATATCGCTATCTCTTATTCCTACGGTCATCGAGCTATCTCATACTTTGACTCGACCAAGGCTATATGTATAGTCTAAATACCATTGCTAAGTTCACCTCATGGATATATGTATAGTAATCCCATTGATCAGGTAACATGATGGATATATGGATAGTAATCTCATTGCTAAGGTAACATCATAGCTATACTTCTATCATATATGCCCAATTTGTTCACTTGATTACCAGAGATTAACCGATGAACCTATGCTAATCAAAGCATATGGGTGAATAAGGAGAATCCACATTACTACCTACTTAAGGGGCCATATCAAATAGAGCTCATATCAAGCTGGATAAGAAGAGTAAGCCGAGGTATGTCCTTATTATACGTATTACTTAGTACCTGTATCACGTAATGTGAATGGACATCATAAGTATTACCATAATAACAAGGAGCTTAAGCAATGGAGTGAAGTGTTATGATGATTACAATAAGCTAGGTTCTTAGTACTATCCCTAAGCTTCTTACACGTATTCCTTACATGGTGACCTTATGTATTACTTACAACTCTATTCAACCAGTGTTAGTTCCAGCTAAGAGCTTAAACTAGTACGATTCGTGTATTTTACATAATAAATGAGGATAGTGAGCTATGTTACATGCAATGATTATGGTAACTACAACACCTGTTATCAAATGTATTTCACATTACTTACGGCTTACTTAGCCCATCTAATATGGAAACATCTGGAGCTTAGATTACCATTACAAAGGTTAAGAGATATGGTAATTCCCTAATAAATAGTCATTGTTATTAGTAATACTAGTAGTTACGCAAGGCATGGTGATAATAGAGCAATGTAAGAACCTCCTTGGTAACCAGTTGGCACTTCATCGAGTACAGTACAACAGTGTGCCTGCAGATAAAACACAGGGAAATGCCCTTTCATTAGCAGGGGAAGAGAAGTAAGCTTAGGATTGAACCTCCCAACAGTGCTCACATTTCTACACCCCACCCATAGTCTAGAGGTGGGGGAATCCATCAATATCAATATCTTGTCCATCCCACTTTGATGAATGATATTCCAAACATCAATATATACGTAATTTCTAAGGGAGTGGGGGCCATATCCTTTTGGGTACCAATGCTAGATGACCTTCCCTCTAGCTAGCAATTTGCGGGAAAGAACGAATGCGTAATTACATATATAATAGATGCATTCAGATTAGCACCTACTGACCTTCGCTGAGATCAGTTTCTTCCGTTCCGTTGGAAGGGCAATGAACGGGAAGGGATTTGATACAACCAAAGAGAGTCTGCTACCTTGTGAATGGGTACCGAGCCATTGGTAAGTATAGAAGTAGCTACAGTCAGAAGGAAGGAGGTACCGATTGGTAAGTAACAAGTGGTTGGTAAGTAGAGAAGTGGAGTTAGTCAAATTGAAGTATAAGGTAAGACCTATTGTAGGGATAATAGTAAGAGTGCACTCTTAATAGATTCATTCCTAAAGGCAAGTGATCAAAGCATCTCCTAGTAGTTAGAAGCTTATGCATCCAAGGAGGTTGTTCTGATGTACCATAAACCCATCCCAGCCGGTAGTTTCAATGATCGGAGTGAAAGTGAAACTCGCCCTCTTTGGACCATCCCCTCCTGGAGGAGCATGTAACTAAAATTCCTTGGCTAATGACACTATCCATTTAGCCATCACCCCACGTACCATGTCATCGAGAGGGGGAGTAAAGTAAAGGAAATGGATCATGGCATTTCCCCAACTCTTTTCACTAAGTGATTCATATAGATCGTCATACCTCTCTACTAAGATTCATTGTTATAAAGAGATCTTGGCTGGCTTTGTCTGGGCATATCCTATCAGTCTGAAGCCTATCCATCTAACATTTTATGATGGATCATAATCCCCATTCCATCTGACAGTTCCATAATCTCTATTAGAGGGAAACCACCAACAACCTTCTTCTCTATCGGCTATTCGACCCCATCCCATCTAGTGCTGCTGATAAGGAAAGGGGTTCATAGCGATACTTCCTAAATGCTTCATTCAGGTGTTCTAGGGATATGGATCTTCTGGTAGACAGGTAACACATTCATAAAGGGGGGTAGGTGGTATCATGCCATCCATCTCCATGCCATGCTATTTTCTTTGCTCGGGTCTATAGCTATTGTACCATACCTGCCTAAGCGCTTTCATCATTTGATATCGGGTAGTTAGGAAACACATAAGTGAAGAAAGAGGCACAGAGTGGGTAAGAAGTCATTGTTTCATGCCAGCCATGCCATTCCCTCTGCTCAGGTTGATAGCAATACTTCCTAAGCATCTCATTAATGAAAGTGTTCTAGGGTAGAAGGTCTAGTTCTTCAGGTGGGTAACTATTAGGTTAAGGGAATAGGTAGTTTGATTCATTCCTAGCAAGTGGATTCAAAATTCAAAAGGTATCCTATACCGAGCTTGGCCAGAACAACAAGTAATAGCGGTACCCAGCATAGCATCTTAAAGCAAGTGCGATAAACAAAGCATATCCTGACTATCTATACATCTTCTCCTAGTAGCAGTCTGAAGCTTGTCCTCCATCCAATGAGGTTTTTTGATGGATCATAAAGTAATTTAGCAGCAATGAAACGATATCTTATAAAAGGAAACCATCCCTCCTAGCTAGTGTACAATCCATCCTGCAATCGAGAAAGCATGCAAGGTAAGAAGCTAATAAAAGTCTTGGGCTATTTGAACCCATCCCATTCGGTGCTTCTCTTCTAAGATCAGGTCATGGGTTGGATAGGACTAAATCTCTTCTTCTAGGTTGAAGGCAAGTATTGATTGAGTATAGGTCTGGTGGAACAGGTCTATTATGCACGTAAGTAAAAGTAAGATAAGCAGTGTAGTAAAGGTAAATAGTTAGACTTTAAATGATGTACCACCTAATATTCATTAATGAAGCAAAAATCTATCTCCTTGTAGTAGTCCCCCGTAAACTCAATGCTCTATGTTGAAGTTCATTCATCCATCCATGCCATGCATCAAATCCCATCCTTCCAAAATAAGTTAATAACTGTCTATATCTCCTAAGGTCTTAATTTCTCAAGTGGTCTAGGGCTAACATGTCTAGGTTAAGGTGGTGAAAGAGAAGGTGAGTAGTAGGCATGAAAAGAAAGGAAGGTAGGTCTTACTGGCCCGGCAGGTTGGTCATGAATGGAAGGTCTTACCTGCCCTGCTAGCTTACTTTATGCTCAAGTTAGCTATTTCTTTTTCATATAATAAATACGATAAATAAATATGGAAAGACGGTCTAATCTCTTTCTCAGCCTTGTGATCTCTCTTTATTCTATCTGAAAGAGTGCATACGGGTCCTTTTGATGGGAATCAATATGGGGCATAACGGAGGGGTGGGTGTGGTGTAGGAAAGCAAGTGAGAGTCATGATTCTAGGGCATGCCTTACTTAAAATAGGAACTGAAACCTCCACCAAGGAAGCCCACGACAAGGGTGAGTAAGTGAACTCTTGACTAAAAGGCCACCATTGCTCGACTATTAGGGAGAGGAACTTGAGTTGCTCGACCATAAGGATTTGTAAGCAGGCTCGACTGTTAAGGTCGCCATCGCTACCATCTAATATTAGTCTTTCCCAATGAGTTAGCCAATCAAACCACCCTTTGAACCCCCATTTTCTCTTTGCAACTACATTCCTATCCCTATGGTACACAGGTTATGGCTTTGAAACTCCAACTGGGTACATCTCTGCCACCTAAGCCTTTGCCTCTTCTCTTACACAGAATCATTTACTTTACTACGTTTCACACTTAGACTCGCATATCTACGTTGGTCGTTCTAATTCCACTAGCTCTACTCTTATAAATAGGTTGAAATCACATATATATGTTTTCACATATGATATTGCTATCCATATAGACATCCTTGCAATGAATAAATAGAATCAAATCCATTTATATATGATCCTCGCATGCATATGACCTGGAGGGTGAGGTACAAGGTTGAGGGTTTTGCTTGTCCATGTTCTAGCCTCTAAAGTATAATTCTATTGTGCATAGGAAATAAAGGCAAGTATAAAATACCATGAGCATGAGCGATTAACTGGGAAGCTATGAACTTTGGCTCTCTCTCTTGGTCGAATTCCCAAACAATGGAGGTAAGTCTACTTGGTCCCTACTAGTGTTAATATACTATATTACCATGGAGAAGTCCTTGCAATGACAAAGCTACAATGGATTCACCTCCTCAGCCTCCTCATCTCTCGGTTGGCTATTTGGTAAATCCTAATCCAGCTCCTCCAACTCCTTCCTCCTCAACAATTGCAATATCGAGATTTCCTCCGCATAGTGATTGATTGATTTGATAGCCAACATCTTCCGGGAGGGGTAGAAGTGGTCCCACCAATGGACGATTCCACAACCTCACCCACCGGACAAGGGGATAAGGCCACCCCACACAGCTGACTCACCTTCACTACGTGTCACATCCATCCAACAAGGGAAGAAGCTACCAGGGGATGAGAAGAAGCTACGGCACTGGAAGGGTCATAGCCACCTAACATAGCCCAATGAGGAGCATAGCACCTGCCCACCCTACCTGCCATAGCACCATAGCAGCGTATCCCCTCACAAGCCAACATACCTGATAGAAGAGATTGACAGAGGGTTTCCAATAGCTGATCAAAGAAAGCCAGAAGGTAGTCATTGATAGAAAAATATACTTTTCAATAGTCGATCATTAGCTAATCATTGTAAGTCGCTCAGCCAATAGTCGATCCAGGAGGCGATCCCAAGTGGCGATCACTCGATGCTGGTACTTTATGCAGCTGATACAGGTAGGTGGTGATGTACTTGATGAATGGTTGTGATTCACTTGCCTCTAAGCCGATGGGGATTATTAGACAATGGGCTGGGCTACTCGACTGGGCTCCGCTAATACACTGGGGCCTAATCACAGGGGCTATTGGGTCTACTCAATGGGCCTAATCCACAGGGAGTGGAAGAATCCATGGAAGCTCTAATCCGCTATAATACGCTAGGCTAATACCCTAATCCAATGGGAATAAATCATGGCGATACTCCTACAGTGATCCAATGGGAATAAATGGGAATAATACTACAGAGGAGGATATCATCTACAGAGGCGCATACTCATACAGAGACACATAGAGGTACACGTAGAGAGAGGTTGGTTACACTATGAGGTTACACGTTGAGCTACGATGCATGGATGAGGTGACACAATTGAGGTTTCCATGATGAAGGAGGATGAGTATTCATTGAGCTACAACGTAGAGCTACACATACCGCATAGACACTCTGATTGCCAGGAAGTACGTAACACTCATACCCGCTAGTCAATAAGGAGTCTTAGTCGAAGGATTTCACACTTCGCATTACTTATGATGCACCCATTTAGGATCATGCAACAGACACATGCCAACATACGGTAGTACGGGAGCCAAGTTAGTGAGTCACAGCCATTGGTTCATTGACGATAGTCGATCAGAGCCAAGGGGTCCGAAGCCTGTGGTCAATCACTCGATGACAGATGTCGATGCCGGTAGTTTATGTCAAGAGTCGATGCCAAGAGTAAATTCCAGTCATAGGGCCAGGGGGTGTCCTTCTAGATAAGCCCATATCTAATTATAGCTGAATCCCCTGTTTCATCACAGATTTCACATCAGACTGTGCCAGGAGGTTGGATTTCCCCATAGTAGCCATACCTATACCCTTGACACTCGACCTCGAACTATATATATATAACTATACCCTCACACCTAGACCCTTGACCTCAAACTCAAACCCCCTACCCTACAGATATATCGACCTAAACCCTCAACTCAACTCACTTAACAATATAGAACAATAGCTCTACCTGGGCTGGATGAAAGGAGGAACAAGGAAGGAATGCCAATGCATTACAACAGTGCTAGAAAGATGCTCTAATCATGTACCAGAGCCAATAGGAACCAGGACCCCATTGAGGCACCCAAAACAAAGAATTCGTTGTGCTATGTTCCCCTATGTAAACACCCAAATTCGTCGGAGCTCGTAACTCTAGAATGGACTAAGGCTATGGACTAAGGCTTAAGGCACTAGAGAAAGCTAATAGTACTTTCTCTTTCTCTACAGAGTTTGTTAATAAGGCTAAAAGAAGAGTTCTCTCTTAGCATTTAGCCTCACCTAACACAGGGACGGGGATTACCACGAGCCATAGAAGCTTAACCTAGCCTATCACAAGAAGATGCACAATATTACTTACAGTGATTCAACATTTGGGGAGCATAGGACAATCAATTTTTAGGAGCTCGATCATTAGTCTTATGCCGGGAGATGAGGAAGGAGTAGAAGGAGTGGGATGGCAAAACAAATAGCCTGGATTTATTTGATTGAGGGCCAGTTGAGAGCGGTGGGCCTACAGACGATGCCAACAAATTGAACCCTTACTTTCCATCCAAAGTAGATCCATCACTTACTCTTACTTACTCTAGTAGATATTCTTTCTCTTACTTCAGTATCTTACTTACTCTTACATAGGAGAGCTAGGTTATTACTTACTTATGACTTACTTAGAGTAGTTAGCCAAGGAGTACTTAGAAAGACTTACTTACCAATCAAGGAGGTGGTGTAAGGCTTACCTCACAAAGAAGGGAGTCATTTTCCAATGGCTGCTCTTTAGGGGCTTAATGGCTTATGGGCTCTTTAGGGGCTTAATGGCTTAATGGGTTATCAACTGGATGGCGACTTTAAGTCTAAAAATGACTCATTGATTTAGGTTTGACAAGAAGAATATAAAGGGCTAATAACTACTCCTTTATTGGTAGGTCACTGCTCTGATGATCTCCGAAGAGTAGTGACGAATGTGTCATTTTCCCTCTCCCTTAATCATCGGTTGAGCATGCTTCCTTGATTCTTATTGGGTGGGGGGCATTGGTCGAGTGACTTCGTACCTCTCCTTATATTGAGAGCATGCTTACGCACCCTAGAGTTGCCAATTTGACCCTTTCTATATAATAAGAAGTGCAGATTTTCTATAGATGAGACTACTGAAAGCCTTGAATATGGACAGGCACTTAAAAATGACTAAGAGTTGGGGTTAGGTGATTCAATGGGCATGACTGTTATTCTCCATCGACCCTCCCCTAATGACAAGCGGTGGTAAGTACCCACCCCCATTCATTTATTATTCCCCAACCCACCCTTTAGTAGCAAGCAATAGAATGTTTCTTCCTGGTTGCAACTCACAGCTCTAGCAGACATAAGGGTTACCTGCCCTTTAGTAGCAAGCAATAACATGGCATCTTTCATGGTAATACATTTTGGAACTTCAATCCCACCTCTATGTATTCCCAGGGATAGAATAGGTTGAAATACAAGCCCATTACTCATTTGATCGGCACTATTCTACCCAAATCCACCGGTGTAGGTAGTGATAGCGGAGTCAGCCTCTTTTCCTTTCGTTTCATCTAGCATGTGCGACATTTAGAAGTATCTATTTCAGCCTTCAAGGTCTTTATTTGGACCAAATGGTCCAGTCCCTTCCTCTCCCCCATCACACCCACCCCTGCCAACATATGTTGTTAGAAGATTATGTTCCCCATTCCAAGAGCTTTATCGGTTCTCGCCCCTTCTCTCATTCATCTATTTATAAGGGAAAAGCAAGTCATTGATCACTCTTTCCCCAGGTTGACCTTTGTAAGAATATTATGGGGACTAGCTGGATAAAAAAAATGTATTTGTATGACCCCGAAGTCAATATTGAAAAGGTCGATCCAGGGCGATAGCTAGATGTTATAGTCATTATGTGTGTGCTACCGTGATAGCTACTAGCGTAGTCTGATTGATGGGAAATAGCCTACGAATTCTATTCCCACTTGGATAGGGGGATTTGAAACTGTCTCTCTGGTTCACTATTGGAGGATGATGGATCATCACCGAAAATCGCTCTCTTTTATCGAGTTTTATCTATTTAAGATGATGGAACATATTAGTCATGAGAATTGGAATGGATGTATGTCGAAGCGACCTAACTCTGCAAACGAAGAATGAATGGTAGCAAACTCCCCTCTCCCCTTTCTTTTCATAATCATAAGCGGTCGTGGAATAGTAGGGCATGGTGGATGGATACAAACATAAAAAGAAGAGGGTACTAACAAACCGGGGGAATGGAAGGGAGCAGACTTTTCCCCGCCCCGCCCTTTCAAAGGCATAGTTGGATCTGACCCGACATACCTATACTTATTGGCAGCCGGGAGCCTACTTCAAATGAGAGGGGTGTAAACACGATCCGCAGATAAATGGGGGAGACATAGACACAGCCCTGAAGGAAGGGGTTTCTTTTGGGAACCAATAGGGAAAAAAGGAGAAGTTCTTTCTTTTGCCCAGTTCCAATAATGGCATGAAAGAGTGTGCTTCCAAGTGCATGTTTCGTCTGGTTGTCATACCCAGAACCAGGAACCATGTTTGGCAGGGAATCGGGGGAAGAAGGTTTAGCTGCACCTGGATCTGAACCCTTCTATTTCTTTTCCCCCTTTTCATAACATATTTGTGCATCCCACATCCTGGCTAGAATGTACCGCGCCCAGTTCCCCGAATTAAGCTAGGCCCAAGCTCCTCAAATAGGAGATGGAGGATTTATCGACTAAAAAGCCATAGATGGATAGATGGTGAAACGATCACAAGATGGATGAATTCACTCATTCATCCATATTTGGTCATTCTATCTGTATATGTCATTACGCTTTTTTTCTTTATGGGTGAGCAATAAATTACCTTCGCCCCTACACCAAGTAAGTAATTCAGGAGTGTAGTTGCTTGTCCGCATCAGGCAAGGTATAAAAAGTAGCTCTGCTACGATTGTAAGTATGCACTAGTAAGGGTAGTTCAAGTCACAGTGGAAGTACCATTGATGTTGGGTGATACCAATTGATGTTTGACATGGCATGCGGAAGTACGTATGTGGGATGGTGCGATAGAAAGTAGTGGACGGTTCGATAGCTAGCGATGATTGGCGGTAGGTGCGATACGAGGTAGTGAACGTTGGAAGCAGTAGACGGGGTGAGCGAGTAATGGTTCCCACAGCTTGGTTCCTTCGAATGCTTGTGGGTATGCTTCACTCTGACCGGTAGGGAGGGAGGGACTCATCATGGTTCAGTTAATCAGTAAATGAATTAGTTCATGCCATTAGCCTGATACAATAAGCTAGAATAAGCTAGAATAAGGTGGTCTAATTCTCTTGCTTTCTTTCCGATTAGCATTGCACCCACCCAGCCAGAATTCAATGAATCGACTGACTTCAATTTTTTGTTATGGCTGTTGTTGAAGGAAGTGATTCTCCCCTTTTGACCAACCCAATTGGAATAGAACATTTAATAAGCCGCCGGATTATCGCTCGATTGACTCCTTTCTCCGCTATCAAACTTGCAATAATCGACATTAACGACTGAACCCTTAGCTCATCCTTGATCCCACACCTCTGGGGCGGGGGAGTCACCTTTCATCACGCATGTGTGTGCATGCATGTATATAGTATAACGCAGCAATAGTAGTAGTATAAGAGCTATAGGTAGTGAGATAGATAGAGTTAGAGAGTTAGATGGGTCTAGCTAGAGCTAGTTGTTGTATAGCTGGATAGAAGGTATGATGAGGATAGGCATGATGAGATGGGAGGTATAATGAGGAGAGGTATGATGGGCTGGAAGATGGGAAGATGGGGGATGGGATGATAGGTCTGATGGTAGTGATGATGGGCTGGATGCTGGTATGCTGGGCTGATAGTGATGGTATGGATGGTAGTGATGATGGGTATGCTATATCTAGGTTGATAGCGCCTCTATATAGCTATATAGAGAGCGCTAGGGGTGAAGTGGGATAGATGGAGATAGAGTGAGTCTTAGCGGTCTGATTCTGATGGCTAGTATGGGGGTTAGGGATGGTAGGGATGAAATGCTTGCTTGCTGGATGGATGGAAAGTAGTCCTAGCTGGAAGTCACAAGGACAGAATCAAGCCTCAACCTACTTGAAGGATGTCACTCCCTTACAGCTTTCATCCCTCGGTTGGCCTAACTCACTAACCCAACCACCTTCTCTGGATGTCTTGCCTGGTTCCACTATGGTGATTCGATCCATTAGGTCTGGTTATTCCAGCGAGTCCAGTCATGAATGAGAGAGATTCTATATGATTCAAAAGAGATTCCCCTATCCATGAGCCAAGCTCACAAAAATACATTCACCAGTCATCTTCAGCCTTCAACCTTGAACCTTAGGCCAAGCCAAGCCTGACAGAAAGAAGCCTTTCAACATTTACCTCTAACCTATACCCTCTCAGCAGAATATGCTTTCACCTTTTGTATTTAGCCTTTGCCTATAACCTTTCAATAGAAGATGCCTTTCTAGGGTGGGAAGGAGGGATGGAGCTTTGGACCTCGAACCTGGAAACACAAGCCTGTAACATGGATAGGTGGATGCCACATCTAGGATTCTGGGATTGCCTCATGCTCACTAATTTGATTGCAGGCTTTCCTTGCTCACTAGATTGATTTCTTTTTCGATTGGGAGAGAGATCGGTGGTTGGGACTGATTCAAGTTGATAGATGATACCCACTAATTAATTGTTGCTTGATTGGATTGAATTGATTGAGATAACCCATGCATGTTTCCTTGGAGCGGGAGAGATTATGTTACCATGTTGACTGGAGGATCCATGTTCCCAACATGTGGACAGAACGTACGGAACAATGTGACTACCCACACCTAATGAAAGCTTAACGCTATAGAAAAATCACTCGAATGTTCCTATTAGGTAGGGTGATGATATAATTGAATAGCAACAGATTCAACTTTGTATTTGTAATAAGATAGCTATTGGAGTTGGTCTTGTATCGAATAGAATACCCATTTGCATAAAGATGAGCATCACATAATACTCCCCATGATCAGAACAGAGTAACCTTGAATTGGTTGAAAAGAGAACTGGTATATATCTGTTAGCAATATAGAGTTGAATTAGGAATAGCTGGGTGACGAGTTGACTGTAACTGGGCTGCTGGAATAAGATAGCTTTGTGTATTGGTACCATCCGTGTGTGAATATAGCAGGTGTAATATAGACCCGTGGGCATAACAGATTTCGTTTGGTAACAAGGTGATTTGAAAGCTAAGGTAGGGACTAGGCGTGAATAAAACTGGATGTGAATAAGGCAGCAGTATGTGAAACCACGCCCCCCTCTAGGCAAAGAAAATAGAAAATAGACATAGAATGGAAAGAAATATGACCAGGAACACTAGAGAGGGAGGAATGGCGCAAGTGAGAAGGCAGACAGACCGATTGAAAGGCCAATTGGGAAGGATGAATAAAGAGAAGCCAAGGCCGAGCCTACGGGTTTCCCCCTCATAAATAAGGGAGAGAGGGAGAGCCACAACATGGTAAAGGAATGAAGCCCCAAAACGAGTGACGATCAGGGTAGATGATGCACCTAAGGTTGGAAGTAGATAAGACAATTGCTATAGCTGGGAGCGACTAATATTGAGATATATTGAGTAGGTTGAGAGAATATCTCTGGCATTTCTAGAAAGATAATGGGCAGTAAGATCGAGACGTAAAGGTATAAAAGGATATCATATCAGGTTCAAAATTGAGTTTCTGGCGTGTGAAAATATCAAATCACGTTATCCCATAACTAACTACTATCTTTGTCATATCAGATGAAATCCATAATATAACTGGACCAACCCTAAAGACCCTCAATATCAGAGAAGGACAACGAGAGGCTTAGGACAAACTGGCTTTGGTAAAGGCAGAAGAAGTGGTGGTGTACAAGGCTATATCGAATGCTGATATGCTCCAAAGGCCAAGGGATACAAGAGGTTAGGCGTGAAGAGCGGCGATTCCTACTATGATGGTGTAATGAGCGATGATTCATACTTGTTGGAACAGAGCTAGGAGTAGGCCACCTGATATCCTGAATCCTCATTAGATAAGGATGCGCAAGCAGGCTCGACTATTAAGGTTGCCATAGAGAGCCTGTCGAACTCTCGACCAACGGGAGAGGATGTGTAAGCAAGCTCGACTGATAAGGAGAGGATGCCCCACCATGGCTCTCAATATAAGGAGAGGAATAATTGGATAAAGAAAAAGTATATGCGTGAGAAATCCGTTCACGACAGGTTTGGATATGATGAGATGGATGGGTCAGCTTATGACTTCCTTTTGTTGGGCTTGGTGGTGAAGGCTTAAGGTTCAAGGTCCAAGGTGGAATCGATCGCGTTTAGAGATAAGTGCAATCAGTCCTCTCCTAGTGATCGAGCCCTGCCGGGGGCATCCTCCTAAATTGATCAAATCTATTGTCAAAATGAAGTATAATAAACATGTATATAACATTCTCTCGTCATCCCCATCCAAAAGAATAAGAGAAAGGCCAAGGAAAGAAAGATATGAAGGAAGGATAGATAATAAAGGGGGCATGATGATGGAGAACAACGCCTGCCAAGATAACTAAATACTATTAATGAAAAAAATAGTATAGGGGTGGGGCTATGTGTCGCCAGCTGGAGGCAGAATAGAAGTAAGGATAAGGAAGATGATATAAGTAAGAGTGCAATCTGGAATCAGAAGAATAAGGGAGGCTAGGCTTTAGCAGTGTATGACCCAAATTATATCTCTGATACTAGGAGATGAATGGATATGAGATATGCGATGAATGAATATCTACCTGGCAGCAGCTTGAGCGGCCCTGGGAGGAAGACATACTTCAATATTTTGATCCTAGCTTTCTTCTTGTGGTTAGGGACGTGCGTTTGTGTGCTTTTGGTTCGAAGTGGTACAATGCTTGAGTGACATAGGTACGGACTAATAAGTGTGGGGTGTGGGTGATAAGTCAACTCCCCTATTCTTTCTTAGCAATGAGCTGGGTGGGGTTGCCCCCTCCTCTCCTTTCATAGATATACCTAATTATAGAGATATCATAGGTTATCCCAATGATGATATCAGATTTCCCCCTCCCTCATCAAAGCTTTACCCAACTCACAATGAATGGCTCATCAATCAATCTCATCTGGTTGGCTGAATCAATTGCTCGATGGCTCAATCATCAATTGATGAAGGCTGGTTGAATCAATCGCATGATTTCTGGTAATTCTTCATCGCCTAATGGCTCATCAATTAATCTCATCTGGTTGGGCTGACTGACTCCCATGGCTTCATCAATCTATTCATCTCATCTGGCTAGCATGAATGAAGGTTGGCATTCTAACAAACTCGATAATTGAAGAAGTTCCTCCTTATAAGTTGGTTAGATTGTTGCTTCAGGTGACTTCTTCCTTCTTGCCAATAGAGGAGTCGAATTCTTGATGCATGGATGGATCAATTCCATAATGAATAGAATCAATTGAATGACAACATCCCTCATGATTCGAGAAGGAATGACAGATTGATTGTCCTATCTCTGTAATGAATGAGAGGAGTGCATATATTATACATGTCATTACAGTATCGAATCCAATCTACTATTAATATTGAATTAGGCATTTCTTCTAGTCATGAATGTCACTTTACTGCCAACAGATAAGATAGGAAGACAGGCAACACCCCTGCTCCCTTATCTTCGGTCACCAGCGCAGGCCCGAAAAGAATCTCTTTCCTGTTTATGGCCCACTGATAATCACTCTCTTTCCAGCCAGTGATGGCTTGTCAACTCTCTTTCCAGTAACATCTCCTTTAGCCCTTCGGTCAAGTGAAGTAGTATACAAAATCCTTCCTGCTAGTAATTACAGATCATATTCCAACCAGACCGGCCCCACCAGACCTTCACCCACGACCTTCGGTGGCTGGCTTTACCCACCCATATTTCTCCACCCATCTTTCCTTGCAGGCCTAAGATAGAAAGGCCGAAGATATTAGTAGGAAGGCAGGCCGAATATAGTGACATCCCTTATAGTAGTTTGATAGCCAGCTATAGCGGGGGCAGTTTTCCATTCTGGGGAACCCGCGGCTATAGTGGAGGTAGAGTCCGAACCCCCACCAAAGGCAGAGGCGTAGAAGGTAGATGCAGCTACGTTAGCGGAGGCAGCAGAGCAATCAAATTAAGAAGCGGAAACATAGGTGGTTTCAAAACCATGCAGATCCAACAAATCCAGTAGCAGAAATTAGGGCAGGGGGAAACCCCGTAGAAACAGAACCATAAGTGGGTTAACTAGTTCCGTGGACCTTGTTGACTTGGAATCAGATCCTATAGCTTCAGAAGCGGAGCCCCCATCGGTAGGAGTTTCAGTTTACCCCGCAGCGGGAGAGACAGCAAAGACAAAGGAAAAGGTAGTGGAATATTTATTGAAGTGGAATTCTCATGTGCTTCGATAAGATCTTGACGTAGAGATCAATGTGTATGGCGTGCGGAAGTCCTTGGGTCCGTTGTTGAACTTATCTCCCGAGCAATAAGGACCCCGAGCAACTTATACTGATGCTGGGTCTCAATCTGGCTAAAATACTAGCTTGTATGCTGCAGGATCTCAATCTATAACTGGTAGCTATGGATCTTGCGCTGGAATTGGATTTGCACCTGAATGAATCCGCTCGGACTGTTTTGACCACCTTAGCTGATACCTTAGCTGCAGGATATACTGCAGGGACTATATCTAGAACCGGGCGAAGGAAAGCTGGAACTAACAAGGATGCTAGGCAAGGTAGTGGTGGGGAAGCTGGGGCATGAACTCGCTCCACTCATCAGTTCATGAAGGGTAGTGCCTGTAGCTCATAAGTTCATGTTTCTGAGGGTATCTA
Organism: Pinus tabuliformis; assembly: GCA_031772625.1. Lineage (NCBI taxonomy): Eukaryota > Viridiplantae > Streptophyta > Pinopsida > Pinales > Pinaceae > Pinus > Pinus tabuliformis. Next base: position 1,639,509,465 of record CM062819.1, on the reverse strand, counting down.
GGTATGCCCGCCCTGTAGCTCCAAAGTGAGTAAGTTCCATCCCAGTAGCTAATCAGTTCAGTTCCTGAGTCCAGGGTACCGATCAATCCCCGAAGGGCACTCCCGAAGGGTACTAATGCCCCTTCGGGTATAAAGAAGGGAATTCTATAGGACCGATCTACTCTACCATCCCTCCCTCCGCTCATCAGTTCATGAGGAGGGTCGTGCCTGTAGCTCATAAGTTCCTGAGGTAGGAGGAGTGCCTTCCCTATAGATCTAACCCCCCAGCTAGGGCCCTTACTTCTTCATAGGGGTCACTCACTATTCATATGGTGAGGGATCATAACCTACCCAGCTAGGGCCCTTACTTCTTCATAGGGGTCACTCACTATGAGTTAAGGCACTTTGCCGATCAGTAACTGAACTGACTTATATCCATATGGAATGAAATGACGGACAACTACCGCAACATATATAATGAGATGATGGAATCTCGCTACTGCAACTCGAAGAATTCAAGCCGAGGAGTCACTTAATAACAGGCCTGGAATAATAATGGTAGAGGGCTTTACACAATACACCGGTTCCACAACGATATTTGACATTGAGGTTAGTTAGGACGTTTGTGAGTGAGTCATCTCTTTTCGACTGCCTTCCGTTCTATCCAATTCACCCAGTACAACAACGCTTGCCTCCATGTTTGCTAATGAGGAGAGCGAAAAAGAGACCGCTTGCCGGAATGGTTGCTATTGATCGCTATCGCTTTCCCCATGTAAGGACAGACATGGCAAAGCATAATTTCCTATATAATAGGCATGATATGACATTGAGAGAGCCCATTGAAAGGGTGGACAAAGAAAGAAAGGGTCCTCTCCTTAACAGTCGAGCCTGCTTGCGCATCCTGGAATCCGGATTTACATTACCTTGTATGGAGGGTGCGCTATCCATTCTAAATCTACCCTACCAGTTCGACGTACCCTGGAAGAAAGTAAGGTTGTGGTGGATTCTATTTGTGTTACCTTTCTCTTGCCCACGTGCCCTGGTAGTGAGGAGGTTAGTTCAGTGGGCAGTACCGATACGTTCAGGACGGTGTTATACCTGACCAGTTTAGATACCATGTGCTCAGTCAGCGAGTGTGAGGTGAGGTTCGAGGTTAGAGTTGGAGGTAGAGGGTCAAGGGATATGTATGTCATTTCTAGTTAATGACCGCCTCCTGTTGATGCATGGCTATTGGCTAACCAACTAGCAATGACTTCCCGTCAATGGCTATCTATCAGCTGGCTGGCTCTGAAGCCGAAGATTCCATTTTCTTAATTGAATGTCTGGATTAGCGCCGACACTTGATTGAACCGACAGAATCTAAAGCTGGATCTGGATCATCTGCTTAGCCTTAACTTTCCTAAGCCGGGGGTAGCGCTCAACCCTTTCAACCCGCCTAACCAAGCAATCCAAGCAAAGCGAAGTGGTGCTTACAAACTCTATGCCCTGCCTATGATCGATATTAGTGACTATACTGAATTGGCTCCTGTACTTCTAGTATCCGGCCTGGCTACCTGACTTACTGACTTACTGACTTACTGACTTACTGACTTATAGGGTGGGAAATCAGGCCTGGCTCCGGTCTTCGATTCTTACGCCATTGATCGTGCAGCCCTGGCAACCGCATGCACATGAGTGGAGTTATATGTCTTTCATTTCCCTCGTCCTATCACCGAAAGAGTGGAAATACCAGAAGGACCGAAGATGCTTCAACCATAGTGGAACCTACAAATATTCATGAGGCAAGTGAAGTGTGCAGGGATAAGTCAGTAGGTTTCATAAAGGTAAATAGTCATAGTGATATGGTACCCCCGAAGTAAGGAATATGTCAGCAAGTGTGTGTATTCAAACACCCCGCGTATACAATGATGCTCTGTCAAATGCAGGTCCAGTCCAACCAATGCTTTTGCTTTTTGTTGAAGCCCTTTTCCGTTCAATGCAATAAGGTTGGGGAATTCTAAAGTAAGGTAAATGAGTAGTGAGTAACTAGAGGGAGGTAAATATCAAAGGTTGGTAGCACAGTTGCACTTGAAGAGTCAAGGGGCAAATAGTCTAAATAGTGAGTACCCAAGTATGATGAATTAAGTAAGTGTTCGCTTCGCGCCTATTGTTTGGATACACTACCTTTGAGTACTGAATTTACCCACTTTGACAAGCTTTTGAACTCTTACTATTAACATAACTATGTGCCACCTTCTCACTCTACAATTTACCACCTCGATAGGCCATGTTTGTGGAGGAGAATCTACCATCCCTCTCCCCCTCTCTGTTATTGTGGGGAGGGGGGAATGACATAGATAAAGAATGATTAGTAATTAGATATATATCTTTGTATATGAGATTCTGGTACGATCAATGAAAAGAGCTACGATCCCATATAATAAGAAAACATAATTACATATATAATTCATTCATGCATAATGACATAGAGAATATCTAAATCTCTCTCCTTCTCTCAATCTCTCTGGTTTAGAAATGACATCTATCAGATTAGTCATCAATCTGGTATGAAACATATCTCATTCATGCATAATGACATATATAATGAATGAAATGACATAGATAATAGTTCCTCTCCCTCAAGGTTGAACCGATGGCAGATTTTTAGTTCTTAAAGTTCCTCTCTTTTGGGGCCCATCACCCCCTAGAGAGTTGCTCGTCTCATCCCATGTTACCTCACCTTGCTGGTCCTCCCCTTATCAGTTTAGCAACTAAAGTTCCTCTCCCTCTCCTTATATTAAGAGCCCTGCCGAGGGCATCCTCTCCTTAACAGTCGAGCATGCTTACGTATCCTTATGGTCAAGCCCCTACCGGTCCTCTCCTTATCAGTAGAGCCTGCTTAAGCATCCTCGTGGGGCCTAATTATTAGGGAAAGATGTGAAAACCTCCGCCAATCAATTCATAATTGTGAAAGACTGCCTGCCTGTTCAACTGGCTAGCTTTTGAACTGCTGCTTTATCCATTGCCTATGCCTTCGCTACCTATACTGATTCTTGTTCGGGTGGTGTTGCTTCCCCATGTGGATCTGAATCTAGATAACGTAGGAAGAGCGCTCAAACCTCCATCAAGGTGAAAATGACAAATCTCGTAGGGAACGTAGTCGAAAGAATGAATGCATAATGACATATATAATATATGCTTTGAATCTCCCTCATTCAGAGTGGATAGGTTGCGAGAGGGATCCATCCAAATCAAATTCCTCGAGTTGCATCGCTTGATGTGCTTACTCTGACATGCATGAATGAACTATATTCAGCAGTCAGTATGCATGAAATGCATGATGCATTAGGTAGGCACGGGAACAACCAATCTTTCCCCCTGCCTGAGTTAGTGATCCAAAGAAAGCATTAGAATATGTTACCTAAGTTTTATCTCTTTCTACCTACTATATCTCCTTAGCTACCGGACTCAATTAAGTTCGTATTTATGGTATGGTGTCTTCTCTTTCTTATCTCTCTAGTTTTCACACATGGTATCATGACTTTTGAGGGGGCAAAGCATTTCCCACTTAAGTCCACTCATTTGGACACTTAAAGGTGAATCCTTAAGTAAACCACGTCGTGATTTCATAGGCTGGGAGAATCTCCAGAAGGGGGAAACATGAGTCGGTCAAGTACTTTGCCCCTCTATTGCTATCTCACTACAAAGGCCCTAAACATCATGTACTTTGGTAAACCATCTCCTCTTCCATTTTGAAACCTAAGGCAAGGTTTGGTCAGTACTAGTGGTGTGATGCTCACTTGCCAAAAAGCCGTTGTAAAGTAGGTGGGTATAGTAATATAAGTAAGTGGCTTCAAATGACGAGTTTCTCCCATCTGTCTATGATTCCCAATATCCTATCTATGATGATCCCAAGTTCATGATGCGAATGTGCAATCACTTAGAGGCTGGTTCCCCTATCTCAACTTCGGTACCGAATCTAGCTATGAGAGGGAGGGTGAGATATTCCAAGGTGATTTGATTCTATCCACCAATCGAATTGAAGTGGCCTCCTAAAGTGGTTTCCCCAACTGATAGAGTGTTGTTCCACCAAGTTGAAAGTCGAAGAATGATATTTCTCACTATTTTCTATGAAAAAGACCCCAACACCCAGCCAAGAATATAACACCCAATATCATACAGGAAACTCAGGGTTTTCACACTCGAGTGACCACCCTACTTTTATGAATTGGGTTTCCTTATTATAACAGTAGGGGAAGTGCTCTATTCAACTCTGTTATTATATCAAAAGCACAGTTCACTTTCCCCAATCCTAATATAGCCCTATATCCATAGGAAGTTGTTTAGAAGCTTCCATCAATCTAACCGGTCGTATTCTTCTCAGCACACATAGAAGATGCAAAGCTTAAATAATAAGAAATGGGGTGATTATGAGCATAGGCTTCCAAACGAAACTTGAACATCACCTACAATTAGTACTTAAAAGGGATAGTAGTGCACCTTTCACTATGCTCATCAGGTAAGACTTTAGATCTTTAGTCAGTGTCATTCGTTGTCCTTCCTTTGGGAATTCGATGTCATTCTCAGGAAGCCTATTTTATTTCTAGATGGCACGTGTGGATACTAAGTACAATTAGGGAGGGCAGATTTGATTAGGGAAGGCATATATTGAGGCATATATTGGGGTAGATGCATGTTCATTGGGGTAGATCGACTATTGATCCACTTAGGGCAGATCAGCTATTGATTCGCTTGGTTGGTGAAGGTTGGCGAAGGTTGATGAAGACCTTGTTGGAGGCTAATTTGGTGGTAATGGTAGAAAAATAAGTACAATGCACTAGAGCAAATTTTGACTTATAGGTGGAATGAAATTCGATGCCATTTGATCAAAACTAGTTGCTTTGATTCGATTCAATCCCTCCCCATCCTCAAATGCCACCTTCCTACTCTTCAATTTTCCCACTTCCTTACCGGGCTTTAGACGCAATTGTAGATCTTCATAAGCATATTTTCCCTCTTTGCTTCTAGTTCTATATGGGCTAGGGCATGAAACCCTTTATCGCCGAGCTCTGCGCTTAGATAAAATAGGCCTTATCACCGAATCTAACTACTATGCCTGGATAAGGTATTCCTCCATGAGCTAGCTATATAACCAGAGTTTCCCTTGGCAACTTTCAAAGCTTCCCTTGGCAAGCGCCTACAACTAGTTACACAGTGAATCCATATGTTGTATAACTGGAGCTGTTGATAGAAAGTGCCCACGGATGTAGTCCACCAGGCTCTCTGTTGGATCTGTTGGCCCATAACCCACTGAAGGATCTATGATCGCCATTCTCTAAACGTGGAGATGGCTTAAAGAAAACCAGAATGAACACCGATAAGGTTGCTAAGCCAGTAAGAAAATATGTATGTCCTGACCTAACCTCACCTTCCTTGGGTCAACGCGTTCTCACTTTTGAATGCCTATCTTGGCTGGGTATACGCTCTTTGGTCAATTAGAAAGAAAATATTCCTTTTTTTCTAGTCGGTCTTCACCCCTACCAATTTACTTGACCCAAAGGTTGACTGATCACGAAGTTGTCTTATCACAAATGACAACCAATAAACAATTATGTATGCGGCAATAACCCTAATCTGAATAAGGCTTAAGGTCACCAACTAACCGGTTAGCAGCCAGCCATTAAGGGTACAATGGGTCCTTATCTTATGCTAACGAATAAAGGAAGGAGGGTAGGCGCAATGGGGTCTTTACCCTACGCTTTCAAAGGAAGGTACAATTTTTACTTATCTTATGCCTATGTAAGAAAGGTAGGTAAGCGAAATGGGACTTTTTTACGTCTTCAGGTTAATAAAATGACGAGGATGGGTGGTTAGGGTTATCAAAAAATATAGCCCTTCGTTGGTAGGTCAAATCAATGGGTCCTTACTTTAAGCTTATGGTTGCTTACCTCAAATGAAAGCGGTTAGTTCAGTACCAAAATGTATCTCTCGACCTGGCCTCACCCTTCCTAACCTCACCCTCAAGCTTCTTCACTTTGAAGTGCCTACGAGAATAACATGTTTCATAGGCCAATCAAATAAGGAAAGATGTCTGCCTATCCCTCCTTGGTATCACCCGACCTTTGATCTTGCCCGGCCTAACCTCACCCTCTTCGGCTTCAAGCTTCCTAACATTTGAATTCCTACCCTGAGTACATGCTCTTTGGTCAATAAGAAAGGGTCGTCAATAATAAATTAAGTGTATCCCACGCCCCTGAACTCATCCTACTCGGCTTTCATCAACAAGCTTTCTCACGTTGAAACGCCTATTGGAAAAACATGTTTCCTAGGAATTTCTTGCTATACCCTCCAGGGGATAGGAGTGAGCCATAATAAAATATGACGACTGTTGTAATGGTTCTCACCTCGATCAACTTACCTGACCCGAAGCTCTTATCATGAAGCTTATCCCGAAGCTGTCTTATTCCCAACAACTTCCAATAAGAAGATATGTGTGTGCTCATTTGACAATGTCTTATAGTGCTTATAGTAACTGACCGGTTAACTAGTTTTCTCTTCTCATCTGAACATGGCTTATAGTGACTTACTGCAGTCCTTACCTTAGCTTACGAAGGAAGATAAGTGCTACGAAGAAGGGTAGGTGCTACGAAAGAGGATAGGTGCAATGGGGTCATTACCTTAGCTTATAAAAGAGAGTAGGTGTGATTGTTCTCTCGTTACCTTCCTTACACTTATATGAAAGAGGGTAGGCGAAATGGATCTTTATGACCTGAAGCAGCGTAAGCGCAATTGGTCTACTTATAAAGGAAGGTACAATTTCTCCTTGCCTTGCCTTACGCCTACAAAAAAGAGTGGGTATAATTGGAGTCCTTACCTTCTTACACCGTTTATGACTGCTCAATCTTGACTTGAAGGAAAGGAAAACAGTTAGGTCAGTACCAGCCATCTGAATCTACCTCACCTCACCAGAGCCTACCTTACGTCCGCCTTATCTGAGGCTGCCTAAGGGTCCTGACTTACAGGAGATCATAGCCAGCAGTCTGAGCCATATTCCCCATGCTTGCCTTGGGTGGAGAGATAGAGTCAGTGCGGAAGCTGAAGTGAATGAAGTTATGTTACCTCATTGTCATTGCTACTCGACTTGGATACTTGGGCTGGGCTACTTGGAGCGGCTACCGGTTCTAGAAAAAGGCCTCTCCTTTTAGTCGAGCGTGCTTTCGCAACCTCATTCGCCATTCTTGGCTAATCAAATTGCTATTTACGGGGCAAGTCCGCGCCTCTCAAATGGATTTGAAATTACTGAACTATGCCCTTTGAGATTGGTTCCCTATGATTGCCAGGTGTTGATTCACGAGATGCCGGTACTCCATATCCGGTATCAATGCCAGGTTTCAATGCACTCAATTCCAAGAGTCGACCCAACAGTCGATCCCAGGAGTGTCGATGCTGCTAGTCGTTTGTCAATTCCGGTACTCGATTCGGGTTTCAATGCACTCATACAAGAGTCGATGTCGGTACTCACTCGATTCTGGGGTCACTTGATGACAGGTGTTTATGCAGTCAATCCAGATGGCAATGCTGATAGGCGCAATCCAGGTGGCGATGCCATTCATAGTTGGACTCGGCTACTCAAATCGGTCGGCTACTCAACTGGGCCACTTGGCCTGGCTTATAGGCAGGCTGGGCTGCTCGCTTGGGATACTCGACTAGAGCAGGAAAAATACATGTTCGTTACTTACGAGCATTTAGACAAAGTTCCACTGAGCTGATTTGATTGTGGATTTTTATGAACTGATTAGTCTTATTAGGCTGGCCGGGAAGGTGCGGACAAAGGCAACTGATGAGTATTCTGGAGAGGAAAGTTCCAACTGATCCATCTGCCAATAGCACGTACCCCTCGAGGGCTAATATAGAGTTCTCCCCATAGAAGAATACAAAATCATAACCCTGCAGCCGGGAAATGGGGTAATTCTACCTTTTGTTCATGGTAATTAATTAGGACCTCAGGGATGCATTCCCACAAACCTACCTATGATTTTTTTGTGCCTACCATCCAGACATCTACCACTCTACCTAGTAACTGGCTGCCTTCACGAATATATAATCCTTTGTGGTTAACTTGTAATGAGAAAACACGTATATAAAATAGAAAGGATCCCGGAATGATTTTCGGCGGCTACACTTCCCTATCACTATCACACACGTGGGGAGGAATGGAACTCTCACGCTTCCCACCAAACTGATCAAAATAGAAGAAAAGGCAAAATTACCTCACATACTCCACCTCTAGAGTCATATAGTAGGGAGGATATGACCCTATCCAATGAATATGATCCTTTCTGATTCACTCTATCATTAGCCATCCATATTCCACTACCTTTAGACTTGTATAGTGCTAGATGATTAGTCTAACTACGATATATACATCTTTATACAACCTCCATAGGGAGGGATTCTCCTATATCCATACTTAGACTAGTTTCCCTAATATTCTCTATTTCACCATGTACTTAGTAAAGGCATCCATATACTAATAAAACACCCCTTATCTCATCTAAATTAGATCATATCTAGCACCCCTTTTAACTATATCTTAGATGGCATATATTAGGTCCCTTGGTATGAAATCACTATGATACATGCTTATTGCAAGTGTAACTAGTGAAAATTCTATCATAATAGCTAGTTTGATTGTGTTACAAATTTGAAACTATGTAGTAGAGATACCTAATGCATCCTTCCATGTGCAAGGTCTAGGATGACCAAGTCAAATGTAGTCTACTCCCGCATCACTCATATTTAGCAGTAATGATTACTTCATGCTCTACTCTATCACCAGTAATATGTTACACTATAAGTTACATGACTTCCTATATAATTATCATCATTTATTCCTATGAAAATCTAACATGTGTGACTCTATATCCTAGTTAAGAAGCACCTCTCTCAATTGCTTTTGCACTATATATAGATATCTGACTCCATCACATGGCCTCTAGTATCCCTTGCTATCTTAATAATGCAAAATCATCTACATGCTAGCCTCACTGGCCCTAAACCTCGATCATTATCTTACACTATATGAGTCTTGCTACTCTAGATGGCCACCTAGGTAATACAATCATAAGAATATTTTTAGGAGACTTTACTTGTGGTGGGAAGGATGGAAGGTCATAGGAAATGGGTGTTAGATATACTACTCTATGCTTAGTGGGTGGCTATAGTGGAATGTTTGTCTTATCCTCCTCTATCTTCTTATTGATCTCCTCTCCATCACAATGCTTTAACCATAAGATTCACCCACCTAACCTGATGTGTTTGATCCTACCTTTGAAAGCAAGCACCATACCTTGGTTCTGTACTCTGGTATTAGCTTGACCACACCACCACACCACCATGAGTTTAGCGAGTGGCCTGGTTTCGTACATGAGAAGGTTCTTTTTTTGAGGAAAGAGAAAAGGTGCCTACTTATTGAGAATTTATCCTACTTCTGGTACAGGAAAGACCCTTGGATGAAGCACACTTTGTATTCCAGTGGGAACTAGAGGAAAGACCCAATTCCGTGGGTGTTAAGGATTGGATGGAAAGACTCTTGAGAGACTGAGGAAAGGCCCAAGGATCCATTTCTTCTATAGATCCATTCCACTAATCCAGCTCAAGTTATTGGAAGGACTCTAGCGTGGTCCCCATCCTAGCAACTAATGCCTAGTTCCGTACATATTGATAAGAAAGTAAGAACTTGAATATGAATGTCGGGAAAACTCTAAAGGATCCATTCTCTTTTCACCCTTTAGTAGATTTGTGAATTAGCAGCTTATATTGGAGCAGTAGGTAACTAACTCTGGTTAGGAATGGCACAAAAAAGAGGGCCTTAGGGCATCAATTGTACCATATATATTGTATACAAATAGATATATCTCATTATCAAAACCCTAAAGAAAGCACTTAAGCTAGCCGTCAGAGTGTGGCAAAGCAAGCCTTCCTCGATTGAAGCATGGGTCGCATGCAACCAAGCCCTGCCTTACATGCCCCACCCCCTTGCACACGCTACAGTTTCCAACCCATTGACCTCCATCAAACCAGTACCCTACATGTTCAACTGCAATCAAAGGAAGCACCATCAAGGCTGTTGACATTCACTAGGCCAAGCAACGCTTCAACGCAAAAGGGGCTTCCAATATACCAATTCAATGGTAGGGAAGGAGGGTCTCCATCACATCAAGGAATCATTTCAGCTTGTTATTCTAACACATTTCTTTGCTAACCTTACTTCACCTTCCTACCTACCTTCTGACATTCAGTGGAATGAAGCACATTCATTAACGCCCATTTAGGCTCTTGACATTCACTAGGCCAAGAAACGTTGTCAAGGCACCATTTTGACCCTTAGCAAAATTCAATTGTAGGGTAGGGGAATAGGAAATTCTATCCCATCAAAGCAAGCAGATCGTGTGAAATGAACAGGCATTCTCAATTTAGGTTTTATAAAAGCCCTCCTGAGCTAGCACTTAGAAACTCCATAAAAACGAATGGGTGCATAGGGCTGGACCTGGGAGCTTCTCCTGCTCATTTCTCATCCTTTTGGCAGGCATAACTATCTCATTCTCCATCATACCTAGGAGTGGCACCTTAACCATATCCTTTTTAAGAGTACAAGTTTGAGTTTGATCAAATAATAGAGCTGGAGCGAGTGAGAATTAGAAAAGAAAGTCAAATAGAGTCATCATCAGCTGAGGGAAGTCAAGCAACAATGAAACCCTTCTTTCTCGGTCACATGCATAACTCTTTCTTTTCCGAAGAATATCCTAAGGCTCCGGTAGGATCCCTAAACCAAACGAAGGTGGGATGAAACATCATCCGTACAAATTGAACTTGTAATGACTAAAGTTGTCGAAACCTACTCTTCTTTTATTGGGCTATTGAGAGAGAAGAATTGAAATTTGATCTGGCTCGAACAAGTGAATCAGGCAGTTTCAGGCACCTTCTCAGTATCGGTATCATAGTCTCGGTATTGGATCACATTGATACTATGAAATCCTATTCCATATGCAGGCTTACCAAAACCTAAGTTGCGGAATGAAACCACTTAAGAAAGCTTCAAAGCTTTTGTTATTGAACTAGAATCAGAGGTGGAATGAACTAGTGGATATGCAGGGGTGGATAAATTAGTATCATATTATATACCATATTGTAGAGTAGAAGTAACAAGATTCATGGGTTTGTCAACAGCTTGGAACAAACCCTTTATCTAAACCATTCCTAGTGTTTCTATTGCCAACTCTATTCCTTTCACAGCCAGTAGGACCTCTCCCCTCAACCTTCTATGGCCAAGTAAAACCAAGAGACTTAGAAAATAACTATTCAAACAACATCCTTCACTCTGAAAGGGAAACACCTACTAATCTTGTTCACCCCGGGCACACTAGCACCCCTAGGAACCTTTGAATCATAGTCAAAAGCTTGATTGTATGCACTGGTGGAACACTATTTATCTATGCGGAGATCAAATCTTGGGGTGTGTCGGAGAAAAGTGTCTGGATTCGAATAGGCAGAATATAAAAGTGAGTACTAAGGTGGCCTTTTGCCTCCCCTTTCTAGTGGTGTACCAAAAGCCCCGGAGAAAGCAGAAACAGTAGGGATTGGACCATCATTAGCATGAAATAGTGATTGAGAAGATCTAATCATTGTAGCGGAAAAATGAGTCAACTATGGATCAGGAGTAGAATCCACTTACTTGTAATCGACAAGGGCTTCGTCACCAAGTGCTTCATCATAAGTTCAAGTTCCAATCGGAGCTATATCGAATTGAATTCAACACTAGCTATAACAAAATGATTAGCTGCAAGGAGGAGAGGAACCAATACCAGAGTCAACAGGTGCAACCGAAACACCAACCATTTACGCATTACGGAGAGGAAATTCTATCATTGGCGAGCACAGATATGCGTATCAGTAGCATTCATTATTATTATTCTGATTCTATCCCGGTCTCGGCCAGAAACAGCTCACATAATATGGTGTCCTTTCTTATTGGCTAGCGGTGGGATCCCCCAAACAAAAAACAGATCGGCTATGATTGGCTATCAGCTATGACTTCCTTGTGTCTATGATTGTCTATCATCTATGATCGGATACTAGGTATCAGCTGTAACTGATGGTTATGGGGGCTATGTCTGGCAGATCATCAAAAAGTTCATTAACGTATGTAATGCATCATCATTCCTTCCATCCATGATTCAAGGGAGGAACGGTTCCATATATGTAAGTGAGGTAGGAACCTCGTGTTCCTTAGCGGTAAGTGAGGTTGAAGGTAAATGAAAGCATCAAGTTATTCAGTGGGGAAAGGTTACAAGGTTGAGGAGGTATATCTAGATCGACGGGCAGGAATATTGAGACGAACAGCAAGAGAAATCGATTAGTTCTCCAATTTAGTGGTATTGTATCGCGAAGCATAATCATCGGGTCTAGCCTCATGGGGTGGTGGGATCTAGCCAGCAAGCAATCAATCCCCATCAAGTTTTTCATTGCATCCAGCCCTCTAGTTAGGAACATGCCATTGTTCCATATCGTACTAACACAACTTCTTAAATACATTATATACGTGAAAACACAAAACCCAAAGGAATAAGCCAAGAACCACGGCCTTACGTACTAACAAAGCTAACAAACTCACCTCAAACTAACAACATGCTGGCACGTGTGAAATAGAAAAGGTAAATATATAAGGACTAGCACAAGTATCTCCTTCCATACATGTTGAATCTAGAAAATCACGTAGCCTCCTTTCGTATATGGTTGTCCTTTCCATTATCCGAGTTGAGTAACCAAGTAGAGTAGCTGAGTAGAGTGACCAGGTAGATTAGCCAAGGAGAGTATCCCAGCCCAGCTATGACCAGCTTCCTACAATGACTGTCTATGGGTGACCACCAGCTATGGGTGACCACTGGCTATGGGTAACTATCAATGGCTATGACCACTGGTTACTGGTTTTGTAAATGACCTTCTAGTAAGGACCTTCTAGTTCTGACTGGCTTATGGTTATGACTGACTATGACTGCTGGCTATGATCAACTATGATTGGTTATGACTAGTGGTAGTAATGGGCTATGAATGGTGTGTGATCCTCAACTTGTGCATTATCATATGTAATGCATCGTCATGGCATCTAGTTGAGGTAGAAACTACTGTTTTGTAGGGGTAAGCCCCATCCCTGTTCCTTCCACATGTAAGTCTTCCCTCCTGCCATCCTGCCCTCCACCTGTAAGGGTTGTCTCTGTGGGCTCCGTCCATCTGTTGGACCACCGCTCTAAGAATACTGGCTATCAATCAAACAAATAAATCAAATCAATCCCGTCAGTTTAGCATAATCCTCTGCTGCTTGAATTGTGAATCAATGTAAGTAACAAGATCTGTATATCGCTATGTGTTTATGGTCTCAGTGATATGGTTGGTGAGGTGAGCTTTAATAAGCCTGCCTCCTAATAGGAGCCTGCCTCTAAAGAGACTGAGATCCTCTCTCGTTGGTGTAGCTTGCTTGCGCATCATGACTGGAATCACTGGTCAAACTAAACCTTCCATCCCCTTCCTGACCCTAGCATCCACTCGCAGGATCAAGTGGTATATGACTCAAATCCCATACCAACAATGGTATCAGGAATTGAAATATTGACCCACAAGGAGGGCTCCCATGAAATAAGGAGAGATTGAAAGGGGAGTTGGGCCAAATGAAGGGCCCAACAAGCCCCAATCACACTAGTTGACTCACCCTAAATCAACTCTTACTTGACCCACCAAATGAAGGGCCCAACTTTGGGACCATGCCGACCACTTCATTCTTGAATTTCATAAATTCACTTCACTCTTGGTCCCATTTGCTTACCAGTATGTTGAGACCCACTAGGAAGGTATTGGCTTGATCTAGATCAGGTTGTTGTGGCCATGTTTCCTGCACTTAGTTCCATTCAGCGTCGAAAAATTGATTAAGTCTGTGGAGAGCATTGTACTGGCTGAGTGCTATTGTCTTGAGCTGATGAAGTTGGCCTTGTACGTCTTTGGAGGCTTGGAATAGCCTATCTAAAACTCTTCATCAACTTGCATCATTTTTCTTGGTGTCTCTTAGGTCAGGATCCATCAGTAGTTCTACCTCTACTTGCATTTTGTTTATTCTTTCTTGTAGCTCTTCAACCAGTCATTCCCTTTGTTTGACTAGATTCACCCAGTTTTGGGTTGCGGTGTAGATATCCTTATACTACTCAGCCACAACCAATATTTTTTCCTTCATCGTTGTTGTTGAATGGGTGGTGTCTTACAGTGAGTCCATCAACATGGAGGTTCTATTCTATTCATATGTATTCTCTGCTACTAGTGTCTCTTACAACTACTACTTTTGCCTCTGTGCCTCTACCTCTTGCTGCCTTTTCTGTCGTTCTTGCTCATCAGCGGAAGGTGTGAAGGTAGATTGCTTTCCCCTTTCTCTATTCTTTGGAACCCACCCATATACTTGTATATAACTAGTGATATGCACCCATATAGTGATACATAGCCAGATAAGTCCCTAACCCGATATTGCAACCACCCACCCAATTCCCAAGCAATGTGGAAGCAGCGTACTGTGAAATTTGTAGAATGTGTGGCCATCCTCCCCAACTTTGTTCGATGTTGTGGAAATACATTTCTGTGCAAACCCGCATGGTCTGTGACTTCTATAGAGAAAATACTAATACTAACGAAAACTGTTGTGCCCTACATACAATGGAAAAATGATTCAAAAGAAGTTATTTTCGAGTTGAGGAGGTGACCCCAGGAACAACTAAGGAGGTGGGTGAGGTGGATATAGAGGAGGCTACAAAGGAGGTTATTGAGGAGGCAGGAATGGCACTCACTCAGGCCCCATTAGATGCTACAATTGCAACAAAGTTGGGGATATTTCCTGAGAGTTTCCTCAGCCTAGAAGGTTGTGATGCATCCACTTTGGAGTGACTGGACATGCAACAGAGAATTGCCCTGACCTTATAGCCAAATGGGAGACTAAGGAAAGATAGAGAAATGTGAACCTAGTTAGTTTAGAGCCTCAATGTCTGGAGGAATCAGGAGACCAAAGGATCAACATGGTAACCTTGGGAGGGATGTGGACAGGAGATGATGGGGTACAACCAAAATTTCCACCGATTAGGAAGGCCGAAGGCTGGTAGCCCTAGGTCCAGTGAAGGTAGTAGCTCCTAGAGGATAGATCGATGGGTAGAGAGAGAGCCCTTACAAAGGCGTAGAAATAGTCTAGTTGATATTCAATGGGGGAAGGTGGGATTATGGATCACTGGGTACAGAGGAACACAGGGCAGTAGGAAGGAGGGATTATGGATCACTAGGTATAGAGGAACGCAAGGCAATAGGAAGGAGGGATTTGGGGGTGGGTAGTGAACTATTTCCCTTCGAGCTCGGTATGGGTGGGTAGTGAACTTGTGCTTCCAGAGCCTGGTTAGTTATGCTATTCTTGGTTAGAATGGCGAGTTAAGCCAAACTTGGTTGGGCTATTCCTACCACCACATACCTGATCCTTTTGATCAATCCGAGGGGGGTGGAAAGGGGGCTCTATTCCATATTGTGTTTTTAGTCCGTTGCCCAAAACTCTCGGGTAATCAAAACGCACGATAATGCCTTATACATACCTTAAACATACGCCTGTTAGTTGAATGCAATGATGAGCCTGAAACCTATATAAAAATACCACATAACAACACCTTCCAAATGACCTTACCCACAACTACCTTTTCTATCACACCAAAAATCCCTCACCATATGAATAGTGAGTGACTCCGTCCTTGCCTTCTTGGCGGAACCAAAATCACACATCAAATTCCAACAAATCGATCCCCACCTATCTCACCTATCTAAAGATGTGTAAGAGTGTGATCTGTATTTAGGTGGGTGCGAACGAAGCATCACCACTATCCTTAGGTCACTATAGCATAGGCCTTTAGTCATACCCCCTTCCCGACTTCCAGGTCAACCTTAAGGGGCCTAGGTAAGCCACAAGGTCTTCCAAGGGTTTTCCAAAATCATAAGGCTCCCAGTGACCTTAGATTGTAGATTCCCCCAACCTGGTTACTCACCAGATATCGTCTAAGAGTTTGATCGACGAGGAAGGACACGCTAGAGTTCCAGCCATACCGGCCCCTCTGACTTCACTCCATCGTCAAGAGGACCCGTGAAGTGTCTCCACGTTCCACGCGTGTGGTACTACCTGTGTTCTCCCGAGAAGAGGAAAAGAGCCCATTGAAGTCTCGACAAGACCCCTTTGGTCTCTTAGGGCCAGGACATTGAAGTCCCTTTGTTCCCTCCAGCAACCCAACTAGCTAGAGGGAACAGCTCATCCCAACCCCCATGCGGTGGGATATCGCCTTTTCGCTCCCTGTTGCTTAGGTTCTCCTCAGATAGCCCCAGCCCCAAGGAGCTTTTCTCGGGCGTTGCTAGCTTTCGCTTCTCAATTCTTCTACCCTACACCGCTCAAGTAATAGGGAGATAAAGCCGCTGTTCTCTTATCTCACCTTCACTTCAGGTGTTCGTTTCGGTAGCGGACTACCCTTGCTCAGGGCCTACCATGAGGGCCTAGTGTCACCTACTTATCCCTCGTCCTACTAGCATTACCCTAGAGATCCTTACCTTAATGAGGGTATAGTAGTACGATACCTTAAAGGTCTTGGGCTTTTCAATCCTTGTATCCTTCTCTGACCGAGCTTGTCAATTCATTACCAAGTGATCTATGGAGTTATGTTTTCTCTTGAAAAAGTAACTTCTATTGGTAGGGGCTTATCAATTACTTCATCAGTCAAGCAATAGGGGAGTGCGGGGGGCCTCTCCGGTAAGGGAAGGAACAAGGGAAAGATAGCAACAATACGGACGGTCAATGGGGGAAAGCACCGAGGGAGAGCGTTCGCGTGGACGGTAACCTGCCCTTGTCATCAGGGTAGCTCACAGTATAAAAAGGAATATTGGGTCCGCTTTATGAGCTATTCGTAGGCCCAGGTAAGGAACGGAATATAGCTTGCATCAGTATAGGACCATCAACGTGCCATATACAACAGCTCGTGGTAAACGCCAATCCCTTGGTTACTTCTGGTCATCACTTGGTGTTAGTGGATATCAAATCTCCACTTATATCTCCCCCATTCATGCCCCTGATGTGAAATTCTCTGTTTAATGAATCAATGGAAGTTGCCCGAGTGAAAGCATCCTTGCCAGTTAATGACCCCTAAGCCCATCTAGATAATCATAAAAAGGGGTAATAAGTGCATCGAAGAGAAATGGCATGCCCTGTTCTTGCTTTGCCTAACTATGATTTAGACACTATCATAGAATGTAATGCATCAAACACGGGTATTGGCGCTTTCTATGCATAATGACATAGGGCTGCGTACTTAAGGATAGGACTACTGCTTTCACTGCGGGGGAACCAACTCGGTCTCTTTTTGGAGTTCCAGCATAAGCTAGAGTTCCTACATCCCTGGCTTTTACTAAGCATTTGAACCATACCCTATTGCCGTAGTCTCTGCGGGTGAAGCTGCTGTCTTTGACTCTATTGGCCCGGATGCCTTTACATATGTTTTAGGTTAACCTGCCTTCTCCGCTGCTCCTGCCTTTGACTAGAATGGGGAAATTGCTTGCTCGGATACCTATGGTGTTGCTCTCACCTTTGCCTTCGCTACCTCTGCCTTAGTTGCTGGTAGTGTTGCTCCCGTTGCGGGATCTACTGCTTAAACTAGTGTTACCCGCTGGGTCTCCATCTCGCCCTAAAAGGTATGCTGTAGGCTCTCGAACGGGCTCAGATGATAGCTCAGATGCTACTGAAGAATTGATAGCTCGTATAGATGTTCATGCTGCTTGCTCTGTTGCTTCCACTGGGTAGTAAACAGGCGACTCGCCCACTGGGTAAGCTGAATCAACGAGTGCTCCCACAATGAATGATGATCTTCTTGGCTTTGATCCTCACCCATCCTGCGCGGAACCGAAGCGTTGCCGTCTCCTTAATGATACACAAAGCATACCGGACAATATATAACTCATTATGTATTATATTGGTCCTTGTCCCCAGGTCACTTCGATTCAACCCTGGCTACTAGCTTTTCTTCCAGTAGTGGTCCAGCATATAAATATAGGCGAAACTCTCGCTATAAAAAATGATCTACTTTTTCTTTGTGGTGAAAAAACGGTGTTAATGCGCACATTATGATTTTCTTTCGAATGGAATGAATTCAAACTCAAAACCCAACCTCAATTTACCAAATCTAGGAACGAAGCTAAGCTAGTATACGTAATGTGTTCAAAGCGCATTTCCTCCTCTGTCCGATGGAAGGATTGACTACATGAACCGTTGTTGCATGAGCGGCTTCCACATGAGTGGTTGATGATTCACCTGATGATTATTATCCGCCAGCTATTTTAGCTGCAGTGTCTAGTCCGCCCACTGCTGAATGGGTGCCACCTAACTATGATTCGGTCAAGGTTCCACCTTTTGCAGATAGAGTAGTTCCACTCGATTAAGATCGGGGGGTTACACTTTATTCGGATCAGGCTCTTTCACCTGATTCCGTGCGGGTTATTTCCTCTGGTTCAGGTTGGAGTTCCGCATTCTGCATTAGGGGTTTCCGTTGACTCAGATCCGGATCATGGCATGGGATTCTATTTCATCGATCTATTTACCTCACCGCTTCGATCATCATGGAATCACGTATTTATAGAGGTGAGTGATCCACGCTCTCGAACTAGCCAAGTGCCAAGTCTTAGCGCGGGGACCAATCCTAAGCTATAAGAACATCGCCTATACTGACTCCTCCTCAAGCGGGATTTGATCGACTTTACTATTTGCGAGCCCACGCACCGGATTGGTTTTCCAATGACTTAGGGAGCTTGACCTTGTCCCCTGGTTGGCCGGGGGAATCATCTCTTCGAAGCCCCCGTAGTGGGTGAGCTTTTGGCTGTTATAAACATATATAACGAAAGACCCGCCTATACCAGTTCGTATCAGGGCCTTTTCTTTTTCCCAGAGTGTTTGGGAACGTTTCACCTTAATAATAAGCGGACCTGTAGCTACGGCCGTCCCTGAACTCTTGCGGCATTGCCAATGGGCATGAGCACTATGGGCGATCCCTATATGGATACCGGATATTTATGCCTACAAAAGGACCATGAAATAGACTGATCGAGATAAGGTGACTCACAAAAACACTAGGATATACCAGCAGCAGCCTCCGCACTAGTAGCAAAAGCAGTAGTTGGAGTTTTTCCAGTACCACCAGTGACAGAGAAATAAACAGCACCAATGGCACAGTCAACTAGAGCAAAGACAACAGCACCTAAAAAAAATCAGAGGTAGCAGCAACTGATCCATCAATGGCAGAGACAGAGACAAGGACAGTAGGAGAGGAGACAGTAGTTGGAGCAGCATCAGAGCAGGTGCAATAAGAGGGTCTGCAAGCAGGGGCAGGTAGACATAGGAATAGGAAACAACCCACCAATTGGACCATCTAAGAAATTCCCTATGCCAAATACCATAACCCAGAGAGACGAAGACACGTAGGGGTGGGTACCCATAAGGGGAAGCGAGAGATCCACATGTGTCACCATCATAGGGGTAGGACCCAGCTGTCCACAAGAGAACCTGTAGTTGCAAAGCAATAGGCAGATAGTGTAGCAAGCTCATTATGTAACGTAGTTGAGAGCCGAGTTTCTAAGGAGACTATGGGGATGGTAAGAGAGCAGATTTTAAGGCAGGTAGACTTCTAAATAAGTCATCCAAAGATCCTAGCCAGTAATGTAAGGTCATGTACTAGTTCCTATCGAGCCTCGTAATAGCAGCTAAGTAGGCCATTAAACACACCACTATGGGAATGACACACAATTCATACTTCCCCCCGACCAGATTGCATCAATATTGCAAAAGTCTCACTCCTCGCCATAGACTTCAGAAAAATAAGTTATATTAGTCATTCTCCCACCTCGCCCTTCCGTAGCCTGAATTTTGATTTCATTCAAGTTCTCGGAGATAACATTTCATTGTTGGGTCTTTCTTCCTACTTCTTAGTCGTCCCATCTTGTGCCACCATCATGGAAAGGTCTAGGCCTGCTCTGGTTGGGAAAGGTATTTCTTCCATAGTTGTGTTATTTGTGGTTGACTTATCGCTTCGCTTACTGGCGTAGTCATTTTAGAGGAAGGCTCGCGTGGAGGAGGGCTAGAAGGTCTTTCTTCCTACAGTTATCATTACGTACTATCGGGAAGGATAGATTGCCTCTTGCTATAGATTGATTGCCTCCTACTAGGGCTAGCATGGAGGAGGGCTAGTTAATGGATATATTATCTGTTGCCTTTCTTGTGACTAACTAGCGTGGAGGATCCATGAGATCCCCTTCGGGCCTTTGGGAGACTTATGGGGTAAGGCTTTCTTATTTGTTGAACTGCCTCCTTCCCTCCATTAAAGTAATTGGCTAAAAAGGATGGATATATAGATAGATAAGGTTATCTAGAATAGCCAGCCAATAGCCTCTTTATCACATCTGTATCACCTCTTAATCTATCATTTCTCGATTCATCTATTTCCCCTTCCTTAGGTACGCGAAGGAATGATAAAGAAACATTATATCACAAAGCACCATAACATAAATAACCATGTTTTACACATTTTGAAGAATCTTAGCATGGTATCCCTAGTACGAACACGGATCGATGCAAAGGAAGTGATAGACAAAGATAGTGACTTACCCTAAGTGGGCGAGGGTACGTAAGCATGGCTCAACCTTAGGGCTGCCATCGATGGAGTCACTCACTATTCATATGGTGAGGGTGCATTAGCACACTTGACCAAAGGGCCACCATCAATTCATCACTTTATTTTCCCAAACTATTTACCCACCCACCCCAATCCCCAGACGTTAAGTGACTCTTAGACCTAAGAAGGGCGAGGGTGCACTTTAAGGCTCGACATTAGAGCCTAGTCGATTTATCGCTCAACCCAACCTCGGGAAGGTGAGGGGCATTGGTTTAGTCTGTTTTGAAATGCCCTCGATCTCCCTATGGATTCTGAAGGGAGAAGCTCACGGATACGAATAGATGGGTAAAACTAGACACATATAGATAACAGTAAGGCAGGGACGAAGTGCAATAAACGATAGTGCTTACTCACATAAGGAGAGAGATTTATGAACCACTCTCGAAGAAAGGTGAACAACAGGCTCTTTTATGTTGAACTGCTCTTAAGTCACATGTGAGGGCCACTCATAGCTAAAGTATAGTGGATGACTTGGCCCAACCACTTGCAGCCATGTCAACCCTTGAGGTTTTTCAAACATGTCCTTCCCAGCTCTAGTCCTTACTATTCTCTTTTGGTGTCATGGATACGTCGGATGTTAGGTTGATCAGCTTTGACTTATATAAAGTAGATCCCTCACCATATGAATAGTGAGTGACTTCGTCCCTGGCTTCTCCCGTCTTAAGTGTTTAAGATCCCGGTTTTTCTCAAAAACCTCTCCTTTTAGTTGAGCCTGCTTACACATCCTCATTGTTCACCGCTATATCATTGATTACGGTGCATCCATGTGCAGTATGTCCACTAATTTTTGTAAGAAGTTAGGATCACCTGAGCTACTTCCATCAATAAGAACCATTCGTGCTTATGATGGTCATCCTTCCCTGCCTAAAGGACTTGACAAAAATGTCCTTGTTTAGTTTGCTGGTAAGACTGTTTTTATTGATATCAAAGTTGTAGATGCTCCACTTGAATACAATATTCTCCTTGGTCATAGTGATATGTATGCCATGAAGGTAGTCGCCTTGTCGATTTTCTGCAACATTATGTTTCCACATAATGGAAAGATTGCGTCCTTAGACCAACTTACATATTATGATCCCAAGCCACAAACCAATCTGGACAATGTCTTCCCTACTATTGGGGATAATAAACCTGTTACCTCTTACATTGATGTGGGCCCCAGTGTGTTCAAAGGCTCTACCTTGCCTAGGACATATCATGGTCGATCACCCCATGTTCCGTCCATCGGATCCTCTTTGATGTGCACCATTGCATTGTCTAATCATCCATTGGCCACATCTTCCTCCATATCAGGTGCATAATCCTGCACTAAGACCCTCTCTCAATCATGGGGAGATCCCATTGCTCCCTCATTTCCTTTGCCATCGTTGGGAGGGAACCCATGTCCAAGGTCTCCCATTATGCAGATCCCTCTCCTGGTGGTTATTCAATTTCCTCTCCTTAACATTCGAGCCCTCTCCTTTTAGTCGAGTGTTCGTTACCTCAAGTTGCCAGGGGCATCCTCTCCCAGTGGTCGAGCGATGGTGGCCTTTTAGTTCTTCAATTTCCTCTCTTTTGGGGCCCCTCCCCCCCAAAGAGTTTCTCGTCTCCTCCCACGTTACCTCTCCTTTTAGTTGAGAGTTTGTTACCTCACCCTCACCCTGCCAGGGGCATCCTCTCTTTTGGGGGCCCTCCCCCTTATTTGGTTGGGAGAGTGGGTTCGTAACCTCACCCCCTACCCCAAAAGAGAGTTGCTCCTCTCCTCCCCTGTTACCTCACCCTTTCCTCTTCCCACCACCTGGTGTGGTTGGGACCCCTATGATGGCCACAATGAGTCTTCCCAGGCTCATTCTTGGTATACTTGTTTGGTACCTTGAATCTCCTACACCTCCCTAATCATCAACACCTTCTCCCCATTTAGTCGTGACCCTAGTTCAACCTTCAAGTGTCCCATCATCATAAACCTTGGAGTCACCTTAGGAACCCATCACGTAGACTAAGTCAGACACGAGAAAGGTCGCTTGGGGAACAACAATCAAATTGGGGGTAATAGTACTCTTAGGCCGGTTATGGCCACCCCAACCACTGTGCCCACTAGGGTTGTACCTCCCTGTGCTCTTTGCAACGTCAATGGCCATGCCACCAACAAGTTCCCTACACTTCCAAAATTGTAGAATCTTCTGAACCCACTCATGGAAGCTTCAGTTGAATCCATCCCAGTGGTAGAAGTCACTCTTTCTGGGTCACCGAAGGATACCATACAAAAGCACAACCCATCCTTGCGTACCAACCATCCTTACACCTTATGTAACCTCCACAGTGCATTTATAGAAGTGTTTCTTGAACATCAAAAATGATTTCATTTCAGTCATTCCCCCCCAATATAAGTTCCTTTATAAGTGCATCCCCTAAACCAATACCCCAAAAGATGGGGCCTTGGCTTTCTTTTACAACTTCTTATCCTTCTCCTTCTCCTTATTTCCTCTCCCTTGTCAAGAGACTAGTTCCTTCCTTGCCCTCCTCATCCTTGATGGGTGAGCAATAAATAACCTATTGTTGAGCAAGCCATCCTTCCTTGTTTTCGCAATAGTAGCAGGCAGTCAATGGGTGGGTGCGCTTCACCTCCTACCAGTGATAGGGCCATTGGTTCTACCACTTCATAATAAATGAGTGAGTATCCTCCCCCAGGACCAGAATGATTATCCATGTCCGATGGGTTTACATTCATCCCTGGATGTCGTCGGGTACTTTTCACTTCCCTGCCATTCTTGTCACCGTCACATGCAATCCACGCAGGTGTGTCCACACCCCCTGGAGTGGACGGGAAAGTCTTTATCGGAGCAACCCTCCCTGGTTCTAGACCCAGGAGTGCACTTCCCTATATGAGCATTTGGTACATGCATAGGTGGAAGAGTTACAAGGTCACCACTACTTGGGATCTCCCCCCAATCTTAGATTGGTCATCCGAGGGTTCGCCTTCATTTTTGTGCTTACACACTAGGCTACCCTTCTCTGAAAGCTTCACGAGACCACCTACCACTAGTATTCTCCGAATCGCTCGGAGGGGTTTACTTCAAAAAAAAGGTCCTGGTTCTTCTTTTTTCTAGCTCTATGAAGCAACCCTTGAGGGAATTAATCTAGGGCCAACAAAGTCAAGATACTAATTTCTTCCCCTCAAACTGAAAGGTTCTGATTTAGCGTAAGACTTGCCGCCACAAGACCTTACCTGCCTTACTGCTCGTAGGTTGACTGACACAGTCAGGACCAACCAAGTAAGGCTGGCCTTCCAAGACCGGATAAGGTCGAGGACCTTACCTACTCCAGGATTTATCCCAGACCAAGATTCCCAGAATCAACTAATATATCCTTCCTTTAAAGGCTTGCCTTATTATCTAAAGTATTTATCTGAAAAGATGACTTCTCCGTTCGTTAGATAAGTGTTAATCAGGAAAAGTCTTCAAAGTATTGACTTGAAATAAATGAAAGTAACGTAGTCGCTTGTTCGGGCAAGGAACTTTTATGTTCTTAAAATGGGTCTGCCTAGAGCGAAGTACCCAAACTGTGAAGAGAACTTTCTTCTTCAAATAGCATCTGCCTATAACGCACCCAACGCCCCAGCCAGCAGACAAGGCCTTTCAAAGCCTATAACAAAGTACCGTACTAGTTGTATTGTCACTAAGGCCTTTGGCCTTCCTTGGCTCACCTTGCCAAGAATACCTTAGTGTAAGTATTGACCAACACCCAACAGGGCCTTTCGATGTATCAAATTTGAGGAGCCGGAAGGCTGCTCGACCATAATGTTGGGTGTGGAGCCTAATTATCTTCTGTATTCAAAGGTTTCAACCGGATGTATACCATAGGAAGACTATACACCCCTCCACGTGGGGGGGTGTGGGGGGGATAATCCCCCTCAGCTGCGGGGTCCGGGGACCAGTGGTCCCCCGGTGGGGGTTCGGAGGCAGCACCCCCAAAGCTAAAAATAGATGTAAAATTGCCTTGTAAAAGTCTAGTAATTTCTAGTCAATCTGGGCTGTTCATTAGGCAAATGATCTGACGGGAGAATTTATGTTTAATTTAGGGTTTTTGCCCTAGAAGGCAACCCCTCAGTATATATGAGGGAATTGTATCGCGTCTATGCATATCTATATACTGAGTGAGGAAGAGAGAGGAGATTGAGAGCAAAGAGGGTGTTACAGTGGATCTGCTATAGGTTGTATCTCTTCAGTTTGCTGGATAATATAAAAGGAAGGACTGGTTGTTTCTCCGTGGATGTAGCCCAAACTGGGTGAACCACGTATATCTGTGTCTCTCTTGTTTTATGCGTTTTCTGTGTTTATATTTTTGCAATATTTTATGTGTTCCATTTCTTTGTAATATATAATTTTCTAACAACTGGTATCAGAGCCGAAGGTCTATTTGGCTGATAAAGTCGCAGGAGAGAAGGGTTCCTGGTTCGAGTGGGAGCAATGGCGGAAGATGGTAGGTTTAGGGTCAAAAAATTCAATGGCCAAAACTACCAGCTGTGGAAGATGCAGATGGAAGATTATCTGTATCAGAGAGATCTGTACCTACCATTGAGCAGAAAGACAAAGAAGTCGATGAGTATGACAGACACAGAATGGGATATTTTGCACAGAAAGGCACTTGGAACAATACGACTGTGCCTAGCAGTGTCGGTAGCGTTTAATATTTCAAAGGAAATGACAACACAAGGTTTAATTTCGGCATTGGCCAAACTGTATGAAAAACCCTTGGCCTCAAATAAGGTATTTCCTATGAAGTGTTTATTTAATATGAAGATGTTAGAAGGTGGATCTGTTGCAGATCATTTAAAAGATTTTAATACAGTTACAAGTCAGTTAAGTTCTATAGGGGTAAATTTTGATGATGAAGTTAGGGCTTTGTTATTTCTGTGCTCATTGCTAGAAAGTTGGAATGGTTTAGTTATGGCCATTAGTAACTCTGTCTTTGGATCTAATACTTTAAAGTTTGATGATGTTGTTGGTGAAATCCTTAGTGAGGAAATGTGACGGAAAAGCTCTGATGAGACATCAGGTAATGCTTTGACTGCAAAGACTAGGGGAAAAAATGGAAAGTGGAAAGAGCCCAGGATATCGTAGTAAGTCAAGAAAAGGTAGATCCAAGTCCAGATCGGGGATAGTGTGATGGAAATGCGGGAAGAAAGGACACCTGAAGAAAGACTGCAAGTCTCGGAAGGAAAAAAAGGAGATGCACAGCAAGAAACTAATCATGAAGTGAATGTAACAAGTGATGTGTTGCAATATGCTTTGATTCTTTCATTAGAAAATATTATTGATGCCTGGATGATAGATTCAAGGGTCTCATTCCATACCACACCTGATAAGAAACATTTTCATGATTATGTTCAAGGAGATTTTGGACAAGTTCGATTGGGTGATGATAAACCCTGTAAAATCATTGGGATGGGTACAGTTTTCATAAAACAGTAAAATGGAAATCAGTGGCTATTGAAGAAGGTAAGGCATGTTCCAGATCTGAGGAAAAATCTGATTTCAATAGGGCAGTTGGGAGGTGAAGGTTGCGTAACTACTTTCACAGATAAAACCTGGAAGGTCACTAAAGGATCCCTGATAATAGCAAAAGGAGAAAAGGTTGGCACATTGTATTTATGCAATGGTATTTCTAATTCTGTTAATGCTTTCACCTCTACAGGAGAAGATATGACATTGTGGCATCATAGGCTCGGGCACATGAGTGAGAAGGGGATGCATATTCTTCACTCAAGAAATTTGTTGCCAGGTTTGAATCATGTTGATTTAAAATTCTGTTAGAATTGTGTTTACGGAAAATAGAAGAGAGCCAGATTCCTTAGAGTTGGGAAAAAAAATAAGAGCGAAAAATTAGAGCTTGTCCATACAAATGTATAGGGACCTGCTCAGGTATCATCTCTTGGTGGCTCTCATTATTATGTTACTTTTATTGATGATGCAACTAGAAAAACCTGGATTTATTGTATTCGAAATAAATCTGATGTATTTGATACTTTCAAGAAATGGAAAGCTTTGGTTGAAAATGAGACAGGGAAAAGGTTGAAGTGTCTCAGATCAGATAATGGAGGTGAATATTGCAGCAAAGAGTTTGATAGGTACTGTTTAGAGAATGGAATTCGCAGAGAGAAGACAGTTCCAAGAACACCACAAGAAAATGGTGTGTCAGAAAGGATGAACAAGACAATCATGGAGCATGCAAGGTGCATGAGATTGCATGCAAGATTGCCTTTACAATTTTTGGCAGATGCTATAGATACTGCTATTTATCTAATAAAGAGAGGGCCTTCAAGTTCTTTGGATGGTGGTATTCCAGGGGAGGCATGGACAGGTAAAAAGGTAAACTACTCATTTTTAAAGACTTTTGGTTGTGAAGCCTTTGTCCACATTAATAAAACAAATAGAACAAAGCTTGAGGCAAAATCAAAGAAATGTACCTTTATTGGATATGGTGTTAATGATTTTGGTTATCACTTATATGATTATGAAAATCACAAAATCATTAGGAGCATAGATGTAATATTTAATGAAAAGGTCTTGTATAAGAATCAGTTGCAGCAAAAGAAAAAAGAAAAAGAAAACCAAGAATACACAGTGCTTGACGATATCACAGGAAAAGTGATGGTGCCTGAAAATCA
The DNA here is from genome assembly GCA_031772625.1 of Pinus tabuliformis. Lineage (NCBI taxonomy): Eukaryota > Viridiplantae > Streptophyta > Pinopsida > Pinales > Pinaceae > Pinus > Pinus tabuliformis. Next base: position 1,639,482,042 of record CM062819.1, on the reverse strand, counting down.
TAATGATCAACAGCCATAACAACAACCACAATAGCAACAAGCACTTCAAACACCTGAAAGCTGTGTTAGAAGATCTACCAGGATAAGTAGACCCCCTAAACAATACTCTCCTTCATTATATTATGTATTGTTGACTAATTCTGGTGAACCTGAATGTTATGAAGAAGCAGTGTAGGTAGAAACCAGGAAGAAGTGGGAGCAAGCCATGAAAGAAGAGATGGACTCCTTAGCACATAACCAGACTTGGGACTTAGTCAGGTTTCTTGCAGGTAAAATAGCATTATAGAATAAATGGGTTTACAGGCTAAAGTAAGAAGATGGAGGAAAACCGAGGTACAAAGCTAGACTTGTGGTGAAGGGGTTTGCATAGAAGAAAGGTATTGATTTTGATGAAATATTTTCTCCTGTTGTTAAAATGACTTCAATTAGAACTATTTTAAGTCTAGTAGTAGTTGAAGATTTTCATCTTGAGCAGTTAGATGTAAAGACAGCCTTTCTCCATGGGGATTTGGAGGAAGAGATATATATGCAGCAGCCACAAGGATATGAGGTAAAAGGGAAGGAGAAACTAGTGTGCAGGTTGAAGAAGAGCTTTTATGGCTTAAAACAGGCTCCAAGGTAGTGGTATCTAAAATTTGACAAGTTTATGTCTGAACAAGGTTATACTAGATGTCACTCTAATCATTGTGTTTATCTCAAAAGGAAGAATGATGACAGCTATATTATATTGTTATTGTATGTAGATGACATGCTTGTTGCAGGTTCTAACATGCAGGAAATAAATTTGCTCAAAGGGAAATTGGCAAACACGTTTGCAATGAAGGATTTGGGTGCTGCAAAACAAATCCTTGGTATGAGAATAACTAGAGACAGGAAGAATCGCAAATTAACATTGTCTCAAAGTGAGTACATAGAAAAGGTGTTGAAAATGTTTAATATGTAGAATGCAATACCCGTTAGTATACCTTTGGCTAGTCATTTCAAATTAAGTAAGAAGGTGTGTCCCAAGACTCAGGGAGAAATGGCTCATATGTCTAAAGTTCCATATGCATCAGTAGTTGGAATCTTAATGTATGCAATGGTCTGCACAAGGCCTGATATTGCACATGCAGTGGGTGTTGTAAGTAGGTACATGAACAATCCAGGAAAAGAACATTGGATGGCAGTGAAGTGGATTCTCAGGTATTTTAGAGGTACCACAAATCAAGCATTATGCTTTGGTGGTTCAAACATTGCTCTACAGGGATATGTTGATGCAGATATGGCAGGTGATAGAGATAACAGGAGGAGCACAACAAGGTATGTGTTTACTGTAGGTGGAATAGCTGTCAGTTAGGTTTCAAAAATCCAAAGTGTTGTTGCACTTTCAACAACAGAAGCAGAGTATGTTTCTGCTATAGAGGCTAGTAAGAAATGATTTAGTTACAAAGGTTTCTGTATGAATTGGGTAAGAAGTAGGAGTTGGGCGGGTTATACAGTGATAGCCATAGTGCCATACATCTTGCAAAGAACTCTGCATTTCATTCCAAGACTAAACATATATAGATCAAGTACCATTTCATACGGTCAGCATTGGAAGATGGACAACTGAAGCTGGAAAAGATACACACTAGCTAGAATCCTGCAGATATGTTAACAAAAGTTGTAACCAGGGAGAAACTGAGAATTTGCTTAGTTTCAATTGGTCTTCAAGTATGATGAAGAAGATGATAAATAGCCAGGTCCAAAGTGGAGTCATTGTCTAGCAAATAAAGCAGCGGTGGAGTTGCTATAATCAGTCTCCAAGTGGGAGATTGTTGGGTGTGGAGCCTGATTATCTTCTGTATTCAAAGGTTTCAGCCGGATGTATACCCCAAGAAGACTGTACACCCCTCCACGTGGGGGGGTGTAGGGGGACTAATCCCCCCTGGCTGGGGGGTCCGAGGGCTAGCAGGGGTTCAGGGGCATCACCCCCGAAGCTAAAAATAGATGTAAAATTGCCTTGTAAAAGTCTAGTAATTTCTAGTCAATCTGGGCCGTTCCTTAGGTGAAGGATCTGACGGTAGGAGTTATGTTTAATTTAGGGATTTTTTCCCTAGAAGGAAATGCCTCACTATATATGAGGGAATTATATTGTGTCTATGCATATCTATATACTGAGTGAGGAAGAGAGAGGAGATTGAGAGCAAAAAGGGTGTTACAGTGGATCTGTTGTAGGTTGTATCTCTTCAGTTTGTTGGATAATATAAAAGGAAGGACTAGTTGTTTCTCCGTGGATGTAGCCCAAACTGGGTGAACCACGTATATCTATTTCTCTCTTGTTTTATGCATTTTCTATGTTTATATTTCTGCAATATTTTATGTGTTCCATTGCTCTATAATATATAATTTTCTAACACATAAGGATGCGTAAGCAGGCTCGACCATAAGGGCCACCATCGAGAGGATCTTGATGTTAAATACCAATGGGCCACCATCGAATTTCCATAGGCCAATGGAGAGAACATGAATTATTAGCTAACTACCTACCTTATCAACCCTTAGGTAACGAAGCGAATAAGTAAACCCCCTACCCTGCTTTTTTCGAAGTATCCGGGGCCAAGGAACTAAGTACAGAAGGCATTTCAAGGCCCTATTCTAAGTCAACCCTCCATCCATGTCCTTATCAACCCTACTTTCTACACGTATTCTTTCCTGGGCCTTGGCCCGAGGTATTAAGTCGTTAGGCCAGGGAAATAAGTATACTTCATTCTAGGCGGACCCATCTTAAGAAGAAAGGAAGGTAGGTCCATTCATTTCAAGAAGGTCAATACTTTGAAGAGTAAGGCCTTAAATGAAATGAAAGGATATCTTATTTGATTCTAGCCTTGAAAGGTTGGTTTTCACTGGGTTGGAATCAGGCTGGAATAGGTTCAACCTATTACTTACTTGAAGGGGTTGCAGCGAGGGGAAGGTCCTGAAAGGAAGGTAGGCCCTTAATTGACTTATTTGGTGGGGGAGCCGATTGAGAGTTTGCTTGCTCACCCTCTTGATGGCGGCCCTTATGGTCGAGCAACTCAAGTTCCTCTCCCTAACAGTCGAGTCGATGGCAGCCTTTTAGTTCTTCAAGTTCCTCTCCTTAACAGTCGAGCCCTCTCTTTTTAATCGATCATTCTTTACCTCACCCTTCCGGGGGCATCCTCTCCTGGTGGTCGAGCGATGGTGGCTTTTTAGTTCTTCAAGTTCCTCTCTTTTGGGGCCCCTCCTCCCCCTAGAGAGTTGCTCATCTACTCCCATGTTACCTCTCCTTTCAGTCGAGAGTTCGTTACCTCACCCTCACCCTGCCAAGGACATCCTCTCTTTTGGGGCCCCTCCCTCCCGCAAAGAGTTGCTCGTCTCCTCCCACGTTACCTCTCCTTTTAGTTGAGAATTCGTTACATCACCCTCACCCTGTCGGTCCTTTTGGTCGAGCCTGCTTACACATCCTTATGGTCAAGCAACTCAAGTTCCTCTCCCTAATAGTCAAGCCCCTGCCGATACTTATGGTCGAGCAACTACGTTCCTTGTGGTCTTTAGGCCTTATGACACCTTGATTTATTCCCCTCAAAGAGCTCTGCTCAGTCAGATAAGGCCCGGGGACGCTGGCTCCCGCAGGCAGAGGCCCAACAAATGTCAGATGAAAAGCTCTGCACCTCATTAAGATCATATTGGCATTCTCCCCTAGAAAAGGAGCAGACCCCATCGAAGATGAGAGTAGGGTACAACAAGGCCATTCCTATCCACTTTCTGACAGAGCCATACGTGGACGTTACTGCTCATGCAGCTTCCAGCTGGCAGTCAACCCCTACAATAAATAAAGAAATGTGTGTGTGAATGAATCAACGAAAAATCAATCGAAGAGTGACATGAATTTGGTTCTTCAGTAGTAGCATGGGAGGAGCATCCTTGTCACAAAAAAGGATTAGGTAGAAGGGAGCTTCGTGACATCCATCTATGATTGATCTGGATAGCTCAATTTTTCTTGCTAATAATAATGAATCAAATAGGGGCTAATGCTAGTGCCAGTGCTAGTGCCAATGCCAATAACTCAGGTCAGTTTTGTGGGGAAATATGGATCGAAAGTTATCTTACTTATCAGGTGAAATTTAGGTAGGTTTGGGAATAGATTTTAGGCAGGCGGTAAGGTCCTGCCCTTCTTTAGAAGGGAAAGGTACCATGATTTACTCCCCCAAAGAGTGAGAAGGGTTGGGTTGGTCCTTTCAGGCAGTAAGGTCCTAAAAGGTGAAAGGTAAGGAGAACCTTACCTATATTTATTACTGCCCATTCTCTATTAATCGTAAAGGGGGACTAAGCTGATCAGAGCTAACTCAGGACCAGTCAGTAATGACTCGTATCATTTTTGTGACTAGAGATAGAATGGATAAGGAAATGATTGAAAAAATAGATACAGGAATGATTTCACCATGATAGAAATATCACTTTTCATGGCCAAAAGAGGATATTTTGAGGATGCATTAGTGGGCTCGACCAAATTCCAGAGGATGTGTAAGCATGCTCGACTAACAGGAGAGGATGCCCCCGGTAGGGCTCGACCGTCGAGAGGGAGAGGAAAAAAGGTACGAAGTTGCTTTCCTACTGAGGGGAAGGAAGATGGAAATATCTAATGGGAACCCTATGAACCCTTATTATATACGTAATTACGTATAATAAAGTAACTAGAGAGATAAGGCAAAAAATGTTGCTATTATATATGTAATTACACTCTCAAATCTAGTCGTTCATTATATATGTCATTACGTAATGAAGGATATATGTCCCTTTCATTCATGATCCAATCATGAATGAGATATGTGTGTTCGTCATTATTTATATATGTCATTATGCCTTAGCAAATTATGCCTTAGTAGACAACACATATATTATATATGTCATTATGCATGGTCACTTTAGCCAACCTTCTAGTAGCAATAACTAATCCTAAGAGAGAGAGCTCTTTTGCTAGCTGTTAATGGGTCCATCATATTATATACGCTTAAGTGGTCACACATTTTCATTGATCATAGTATGTGTATGGGGAGGGGTAATCTTGGTTAGCAAAACATAACTCGACAAACACGAGAATTTGTGCATATGTTTCCAACCAAGTCAAGTAGGTAAGTGAGGCCTTACCTAGAGAGATATATCTTTCCTTACCTTATCCTTCCTTATCTTATAGCCTTACCTTACTTATAGGGCCTTTAGGACCTTATAGAATAGATAGACCTTAAAGGTTAGGACCTTACTTTCAACCTTCTTTATAGGATAGAATAGGACCTTAGCTGTTCTTAGCTGTTCAATGATGTTTGCCGAGGTATGTTTGCCAAGTTACTTGGGTTGTTCCTATATGTGTCTGGAATAGTGCTTATCACCGAGCTCAATTCTAAAGGTCAGAGTTTCTTATTGTCGATATTAACCTTTTATAACAAACATAGCAATCTTTTCTAGGTAATTGGGGATAGCTTAAACCATGAAAAGATTAGCATCTGGAAGATGATCATCCACTACTCCACCTGTCTCCCTACCTTTGTGATAATGTTACCTTACCTGCCTTACTATGAATGGTAAATCATACAGTCTAGCTGGATGCACTGAACCTGATATTTTGAGCTAGGGCCCCAACCCAGGCCTTACTATAATGAATACCCACTGCCTTAGTTTGCACGATCGATAAGGAATAAGGAGAGACAGGCCTTAGAATGGTAAGACTAGGACCCTCTACTATATTTCTTCCCCTCAAAGAGAAGCCCCAGGAAAGTATTTGAATGGCCCTTAATTGATAGTCATGTTTTCAAATTCTCTATATACGATATTCTGGTACAATACATTATGAGAGCGGAGATCCCATACGATGCTAAAGTGTAATTACAGATATAAAGAATGACTAGGAGCACCCTAGACTTACTTTCTTTACTGGCATTTTTCCAAGTTCTATCTTCATGAACTAAGACTTCCTTGGCTATCTCCTGCAGGCTCTCCTCGACAAACTCACTCGACTTGGATAAGGCTTGGGATCAATGGAGAGAATGAAACTGAACCCTTGGCTTTGGATAAGTCTACTTCCACTAGTACTCCTTCAACTGGTAGTACTTCCTTCCCTACTAATGGATATGGAACCCCTCCTTCACTGGTCCTACCTGACCATCTCAGGGTGAGGACCTTATCTTTGCTATCTTTTTGAGGGGAACAAATATAGGGATAACATTTTCTGCTGACATGAGATACCATGTGTCACTTGCTTATGTGACAAGTGATATGGTGTCTACCCAAAGTCCATGTGTCCCTGTCTAGTTCTACCATGTCATCTTTACTTGTCTTGTGCTCCTTTGCCTTTGCTGCTGAGCCTCACTGACACTTCTTCATATGATTTTTCTCTTCAGTATAACTCCTCTTCCTTCCATATTTCATTATGATAAGGCCACATGTACTTACATATTGAACAATGGTGTGACACTATGAGGGTCATGTCTTCTAAATCTTTCCTCTCCAAAGTGGTAAGAGGCTAGTACCTCTCCTTCTTCTTTGGCAGCCTTAACATTTCCTAGACCATAATAACCTATGTACAAAGGCAAAGCGAGCCATGGGGCCTTCTTATCCCTGGACAAAGAGGCTCCGAATCTGTGCAATAAAGTTTAGTATGCCACCTCCTAGATGGCAAATTTATCTGGGATCAATTTGGGTCACAAATGTGGGGCTTTAGTAGTCTAAATACCCTGATATAGGTGCCATTTTCTGTTACATACCATTCCCCTATCGTGCTTATCAGTTGCATAGCCTTCTTAGTCATGCATTGAGCAGGCTTGTAGAAAATGAAAGTGTACATAGGAGCCATGAAGTGTTAACATATTCTTGTGTAATCAAAATTGTATTTATACTCCCACAAAATTTGAAATTAGACATGAATTGGCTTCTCGCTAGGCTGCCACTGCCATCCCATTCTCGTAAAATTGTTAGCAGTGCATACCACATCTAATAAATATGAAGACATATAGCATGTTGGGGAGATGTGGTATTTGGCTTTGGAAATGGCGTCCCTTAAAGTTGTGGACAGAATGGAAGACCAATTTCAAATTGTCCCAACTTTTGATAGTTGGTATAGCAGAGGGATCGAGGCTTTCTTGAATTGACTCACATCTTCTTCACCATATAGCCTACTGATCAGGGCCACTGCAAACCTGTAGGGCATCTTGAGGTTGGTTGATGGTTGGATACATGCCCTTCCATCGTGACCTGAATGCTTTCCCGGTTATCCACCATCCTTTTCTCATTTCATGAGAATTTATGTTATGAGCAAATTGCAGAACCCAGCCATCGGTTAGACTAGTTTTAGGCTTAGGGAACTTGTAGTATAGTTCCAAACTTGATGGCTGAAAGGATGCAATGGCCTTTCCATTTTCGTCCTTGATTAGCCTATTTTATACATTAGCGTGACAAATAAGCCAGGAGAGAATCTTGACGCAAGGTATAAGAGCTAGTCTGGCTGCTACTTTGTGGAGACAGGACCTTCTGATAGTCTGATATACCCCGGCATCAGGATTCTTCTCACTCGATTGTAGTGGGAGCTCTGGATATTTTTCCTCCCTGACACATTTGGTCAATTTCACCCCACTACAAATTGTTGTCTAGGTCTATCTTGCCTTTTTTATATCCATAAAATGGACCAGTGACTTCCTAAGCTTCCGGTTCTACTGACATTTGTCTCTCTAGGTTGGCCTCTTTCTCTATTTCTTTCTACTTGCACTATCTTTTGGGAGCCATATCTGTGTCCTGTAACTCATTCATATCGACATCTGCTTTTGGACTAAGATTTGAAAACGTGTTACACGAAATCAAAGCATATATGAGATAAGATGCCATAAAGATCCTCTTCGTCTTTTGGAAGTTTGACAGCTGATGAGAGAGCTCATTTGATATGAGTTCTCCCCAGTCGAATACAGTGCCCTTATGCAGAGAGTAGTATATAACATGCAGAACATACCTAGGCACCTGTGCAGTATCCTCCTGACCTACGAATCTAGAAAACAGCCATGCAAATTCCCAATATGGTTATGCTAAACCTACTACTTCTATGGTGGATGCTTTAATGCCTTCTCAAGAACAACCCCATGGGTGGAATTTTTTCATCTAGTACTAGGGCCCTTCATCAATAATAAGGAGAAGGAAGTGACTCGCAAAGTCATTCTTTACAAAATAACTCACCTTCTTCCAGATGCCTCCTTAGTCATCGTAGTTGAAAGAAAATCCAAGGTTGGGTATCTCTTTGACGTTCAGACTCGAGACTGGAAGCTCTGTCTTGCCTTGAAGGTTGAATGAAATTTAGCCAACATAGGTGATATAACTATTTAGTGGATAAAAGAGCTTATTACAGATGATTTTTTTCTTATATGATTAAGGCTCGGGCAAACCATAAGTGAATATGTGGTACCAAGAATCATAAGAAGGTAGGGTAAAGCTTCATCTGGGTGCTCCCAATAACTCGATAGAACCAACAACAGATTCTAGGGAAAAACTCGGTCAATACGGAATTTCGGGATTGTCAATGTTATGAAGCTAACTCATGCTCATAGAAAATTGTAGGGGCAAATGTTCACCCTTTGGCGAAATTAAGGGGTTTTAACTTTTTAGTGGGAGAATATTTTGTATCATAGCACATTTTTACAAATCACCTCAAATAGCCCACCTTATTTTAAGGGAGAGGGTAAAAAAGGTAAATTTAGACCTTGAAACTAGGAGTTACAACCTTCCATTCGCCCATTTTCAAGAATAGGTTTTATTTAAGTGAATCCTATGGGCCAAATACCATATTTATAAAAGAGGTATGGTAAATTAATAAAAATATAAATAAATGAGAGATATGGTAAATAAATAAAACATTTTTTATATTTACTCCATAAGTCACCTTATATACATGCAAGGGTGTAAAAAAATAAAAATATAAGTAAAGTGGAGGTATGGTAAATAAATGAAACGTCTTTTTATACTTACTCAAAAGGTATGGTAAATAAATAAAAATATAAATATACTAGACCTATGGTAAATAAATAAAACCTCTTTTTATATTTAGTCTATAACCCTCGTTCTATTTATGAAGGCTCAAGAAAGAGGTTTTATTTAAGTGAATCCTATGGACCAAATGGCAAATACCATATTTGTAAAAGAGGTATGGTAAACTAATAAAAATATAAATAAACGAGAGGTATGGTAAACAAATAAAACATTTTTTTATATTTACTCCATAAGTCACCTTATATTTACGAACACTCAAAAAATGCGTTATATTTAGGTGAAACCTATGGGCAAAATACTATGGGACAAATACCATGGACTAGATTGTTATTAATACATGCCAAAAAACATTATTAACCCTAATATTAGTATTAATAAAAATAAAAATGGCACATGGTATTGACCCATGGTATTCACCAAAATGGCACATGGTATTGACCCATGTTATTCACCAAAATGGCACATGGTATTGTGTCATGAAACCAGCTCAAGAAAAGATAGAAAAGATAGATCAACGCCTTAGAATTCAGCCTCTTCGAGGGGGAAACCTCCTTTACATTACATAAATGAACAATTCTTGGATGATACAAATGAAAAAACCTCCTTTCTATATATAGGAGTCTAAGGAGTCACAATATAATCCAGCCGACCTAACAATAATAATATAAAGCCACAAAAGTAACAATAGAGGGATTCTATGGGGCACAGAAATAACAACATGGGGGTAATAGGGGCACAACAATATAAATAAGGGGTATAACTACAATAGTAATGGGGTAATCACTAGTATTATAGGGACCCAACATGCCCCTCTCCTTCAAAAAAGCGTTGTCCTCAATGCTTGAGTAGTTCTGGATACTTCTGCATAAAATTCTCATCCTCCCATGTGGAATCTTCAACGGATAAGTTCTTCCACTTGATAAGATACTCTGAAATTGATTGATTTCGTAGCTATCGAGTTCTTGTTTCTGTGACCGCTTCCGATTCCAATATAATTTTTCCTTCCTCGTCAAGTTCTGGCAATATTGTTTGAACTGGGAGCTTGTCGCCTATAACCTTCTTTAAACATGGAACATGGAAAACTGGGTGCAATTGAGAAGCTACAGGAAGCTCCAATTTGTATGCCATAGTACCAATCTTTTGCAACACCTTGTACGGACCATAATACTTTGATGATAATTTATTATCCTTCTTAGCTTTCTTTAGGGACATTTGCTTATATGGTTGTAGCCGTAGGAATACCCAATCACCTACATCAAAACTTCTTTCACTGCGATGTTGATCTACCTGTTGTTTCATTCTATTTTGAGCCAACACGAGGTTATCCTTTAAGAGTTGGAGGACTTCTTGTTGATCTTCAATGTGATGTTCCACTGCCTGAACCTTAGAATTTTCTCTTAAATATGATGTGATGGATGGTGGTTGATACCCATAAAGTGCCATAAATGGGGTCATTTTTGTTGCTGTATGGAAGGAAGTGTTATACCACCATTCAGCCAGAGGCAACCATTTGACCCATTGTGTCCGTTTATTAGATACAAAGCAATGAAGATATCCTTCCAAACATTTGTTTACTATCTTAGTTTGCCCATCAGATTGAGGATGATAAGATGAGCTATGAGCTAACTGAGTACCAAGACAAGAAAATAATTCTGTCCAAAAATTTCCAGTGAAAATGGGATCTCTGTCACTTACAATAATCTTTGGGTTTCCATGTAGCTTTTGAATTGTTTCCATAAATGCAGTAGAAACTGTACTGGCTTTAAATGGATGTGATAATGCACAAAAGTGTGCATACTTGGTAAGTCTGTCAACTACCACCATGATGACTGTTGAGCCTCAAACCTGCACCTTCCTATTCACCCTCTCAGCCTTCTTTTTCCACTTACTTCATCCACCAAGCTGTTAAATCATTGCATTATAGTCTAAAAAGAGCTTCTGACATGGTTTTCTAACTATGCTTATGACTGTTGTTTGGTTTAGATTTTTGTTCAGGCAGCTGCGGAAACTTGTCAGTTTCTGCAGCCAGCACAGGTTTCCGTAGCCAGCACAGGATTCCGCAGCCATTTTGTTAAAGGCTATGCTACAGGTGTCCTATGAAGAAACGAGCCACATGGGCAAGCTACAGGTGACGGGTACATGGAACGTGTCCCTTCAAATCAGCCAAATCATCCATAAAAGGTCACAGTCAACAAGGGTCAAAGGCAAAGCCAACCAAGGAATTTAGCAGTGGCACGTCTCTGTTTTGAGCACGTTAAAGTTTACGTGGCACAGTCCTCAGCTCACGGAGACATCGGCACACCTGGAGATCAACCCCGTAACCTGAATCTAATAGCTACCACTCCGAAGATTTAATGGACATGATGACCGTTACGCTAGATCTCGGGCTGAGGAGATCTACGTGTCTCTAGCAACGCAGTTGACAGCATAGGATTTAGTTAGTTAGTTACAACACTTTTTCAATATAAATAACGCGTTGATAAATGCTGTGTAGAAGCTTTTGAAGATGTAATTTTTGAACTGTTATTATTATCACCCCACTACACTCTGTTTTACATATTTTGCTGTTGCTTTAATACATGAGAAGACTACTTTCCTGAGCTCGTTTTTGTGACTGTTCGTTGACTGGCTGAGGTGGCAGAGGGCCCCAACGCACTAAAGCCCTGTATATTTTTCATTTGATTTTATTATGTTTCTGTTTTCATAATCATTAGCTTGTATATAACATGCTGTTTTGATGTTTTTAATTCACTGCTGTTAACATTTTCATTTATGTTTTCTTATAACTGTCAGCTGATCAATGCTTTTCTACAGGTTTTCTTAGGCAACCCGGGAAAATTTTCATCTTTTTGATAACTACTGACATATGAGATCATCTTGTCCTTCCTGCTAATTTTCCTTTTCTGAAGTTTAATTCCAGCGCTGTCATTTTTCAAATTGTGTTTTGCTTATTTATTTTTATGCTACTTAGACATCATACTACTCATTTGTTTATGGTTTCTTTCTATAGTCAAGTGACTCTATTAGTAAGGAATCACAATATTACTTATTATAGTGTGATTTAGTTATCATATTGCTTAACTTATTCATGATTGCTTCCGATAAGGTAGATTGAGCTGAAGGGTAAAGGATCAGAAGAGTTGAAGTAGTGTGATTAGTTTCCTTTATGCAATTTCATTTCTTGCAATTTAGTTATCATATTGCTTAACTTATTCATGATTGCTTCCCATAAGGTAGATTGAGCTAAAGGGTAAAGGATCAGAAGAGTTGAAGTAGTGTGATTAGTTTTCTTGATGCAATTTAATTTATTGCCATTTAGATATCATATTGCTTAACTTGTTCATGATTGCTTCCCACAAGGTAGATTGAGCTGAAGGGTAAAGGATTAGAAGAGTTGAAGTAGTGTGAATTAGTTGCTTTGCTTTTTGTTTTTTTTTAGTTGCTTTAAGTTCAGTTTTTACTTTCTTTTTCATACAGCAGCAAGGATACTGGGCCATTGTCATTAGTTCACTGTTTGATACATTTACTTCCTCTTAAGAATTGAGTTCATTACAGTTGTTTTAAAGCTTTCTTTTTGAACACTTTTAAGTTTGGGAAAATCACTGTAGAAATCACCATTACCATCCATACTTAACTTTCATTTTCGCCATCACACATTAGGGAAAGATAAATCCAAAAACAAACTAAAGAAAAACTCAAAAACGACAAAAGACTAAGGAAATGGTTATCTTGTACATATAGTACACTTAACTTCGTCAGTTTACGAATCCCGGATTGAAATTTTAAATAGCAATTTAGAACACACTAAATTTACCAAACATTTTGGCGCCGTTGCTGGGGAAGTGAAATTAGGTAGCCAATTTCTTAAAAAAAAAATTAAGAAAATTTCAAGGAAGGAAAATTGATAACCTCTCAAAGTATGCTCTCCTCTTGCACTTAGTGTGATCTGGAGGACCAGAAAAGAGAAAGTTATATTGGTTTAATAGTTTCTTGAGTATGCTCCCTTCTTGCACCTAGAGTGACCTGGAAGATCATAAAGAGAATTATTAGCCCGACTTGAAGAAAAATAAAAAAATGACATGCATAGAGCAAGAGATTCTAGGGGAAGGTTTTTAGCTAGAGCCAAGAGTTCGATTTTTACAACTCCTTCTACCTCAAGGAATAGACAAGAGACACCTCCATCATCTCCAACCTACACTACTAGCCCTAGGATTCCTGGAATTCCAGAGACAGTAGTTGAGTTAGGAGACTCTTCCTCACCATCCATCGAATCTGAATTAGGAAAAGATCCTTTCTTTTCTTCTACAGGGAGACACATTGTAATTAAAGAAGTAGAATCATCTGAGGAAGAAGAGGGAGAAATTCCTCCTCATTCGCCATTAGTAGAGGAACAAGAGGACTTTGAAATCTCTGAGAAAACTACCATGACAGAAGAGGGATTTAATGGAATTGGTAGAGGTAGAGGTAGAGGAGGGGGAGGAGGAAATAATGCAGGAGGTAGAGGTAACAATGGGGGAAATAGGGATGGAGATAAGTCATTTGGATTTCTTATAGTCAATGAGGATTCTCGAGCAACAATAAAAAATATTTCACCATCTGTCCTCCCAAACTTTCATGGGTTAAGAAATGAAGATCCTGAAACATTTCTATTTGAGTTTTAGGTCGTGTGTCGAACCTATGATTATCTGAAAGACTCTCAAAAACTCAAACTGTTTCCTTCGACATTGAAAGGAGTTGCTTTGAAATGGTTCGTGGGATTACTCACTCAATCCATTAGGACTTGGAATGATATGAAACAAACATTTCTGGATAGATACATGGATTATTGTATGCCTACCAACCACAAGGATGAAGTATTTAAAATGGTACAAAGAGAAGATGAAAACTTGGAGGATTTACTTGAAAGATTCCAATACAATCTGAAAAGAGCAAAAATGAGTAACTTAGATGACGAGACCTTGAAATCCCTTCTATTAAAAGACATTAGAGATGAATGGATAGATATTTTGAACATGATGGGAAAAGGAGACATATCTCAACTTCCACTTCATGACATAGCAGAACTGTGTGTCCATCTCTCAAGAGGAAAATCTAAAACTGGAAAAGGGCCTAGAGATCCTTCTCTCATCAGAGAAAACAAATCTGCAACTGGATCAGTAAGTAGGGCTGAGATTGGCAATATGCTTGATGAACTCAAAACTGATATCTTAGGGAGTCTTAGTGAGCAACTAGACACTCTTAAGATCCACAATAAGCAGAAAGCAGAAGCGGAAGCTTTAGCCATCTTTTGCCCAAAATGTAGAAAAAAACATGCTCTCAGGGAATGTCCCTTGGATGCAAAAGTTGTAGAAACATGTGCGATATGTTCAGAGAATCATGAGACCAAGGGTTGTCCTTCAATTCCTGGGCTCAAAGCTGTCTTTCAAGAAGATCCAAATACAATTGAGTCTCTCTGTTTTGTTGCAAGGAGACCTTGGCAGGGGAAACAAAATCAAGGGTTTAACAACTCTATGAATTTTCAACCCCCACCATATTGGAATCCTTGGCAACAACCTTGGTCCCAACCTCAAAATCCTTTTCAATCATGGGTACAAGGTATGCAAAATCCTTATGGGAGATTTGCTCAATTTTATCAATATCCTCCATCTTTTCAAAACCAACAGGCTCCACAACTTCCAAATCAAAACCCACAACTATCATTGCCATTTCAACAACAGCAACCCTCTCAACAAAACCCAAACTCTCAACTCTTGCTTCCATTCCAACAGAAGTCAAATCAACTTCCTTTTCAGCCATTGCCAAACCCCAATAATAAAAACCCTCAAAATGCTTACATGATAGAAGGTCAACAATTTCCTGCCTATATGATTGTTCCTCTCAATGATGTACAACTCAGATCTGGTAGAGTTCTAGATAAACCTTCTATAGATGCCCAAAATCAAAGCATTTCTGAGGAAGAATCTCTTGAAGCCAATAAGGGTTCTGAAGCATCTCTTCAAAACCCAAACACTCAGAAAGAAAAAGAAAAAGACCTAACCCCCACAACTCCTATAGTTGAGCAACCTGCATGTTCATCCACACCTCCCTTTCCTGAAAGATTACAAATTGACAAAGGGGTGGAAAAACAAATCTTGTTGCCTGGCTATGATTTTCTAGATGAATTGAAGAATGTCTGTATCAAGATTCCCTTGTTACAAGCCATTAAAGAGATTCCTATTTTAGCAAAAACAATAATGGAGTTGAGTCTTAAAAGACAAGGAAGGAAACCTAGAGACACAAGAAGAATCCACCTAGTAGGGAAAATTGCAGACATCATGATGGGAAAAATTACTATGCAGAAGTATGTAGATCCCGGTAGTCCAATTGTCAAAACACATATCAATGGGGTTGAAATTCCAAATACTTTGATTGATTTAGGGGCTGCTATCAATATTATGAGTAGACAGACTATGGAACAACTGAAACTTCCTAACCTTCTCTTTACACCTACTTTACTGCAACTTGCAGATCGATCAATTATTAAACCAGATGGTGTATTACAAGACATTTTAGTCTCCTTAGACTCTTGGGAATATCCAATGGATTTCATGATTTTAACTCCCAAGAGTAATTTCGGAGGACATCCTCTCATCTTAGGAAGACCTTGTCTAGCCACAGCCAATGCTTTCATCAGTTGTAGGTCTGGGGATATGTATATTTCTAATGGTAATTCGACAAAGAAATTAAATATGTATCCTCCAGCAAAAGCAATTACAGAAATAGGAGATAATGAATGGATTGATGATGAAGATACTATACAACCTGTCTTTACCATTTCTGAAGTTAGTGAAGATAGTCAAATTCTAAACACATTAGAAAATTTTGAAACATCTTTAGAATATGACCACACACAATTTCAGTTAGATTTTGACATTGATTATTTATCATCCAAACAAATGTCTCTTTTCTCTATGGAAGAATTTTGTAGTTCCACCATTGAGATCTTTCCAGGAAAAACATTGAATATCAACAAAAATTTGGAAAGATCACAACAGGAAGAACTAACCAAAATCTTGCAAAAACATTCTACTGCATTTGCATGGGAGTATACCGATATGAAAGGTATTGACCCTAAGACTTGCATTCATCACATCTACATTGAGGAAAACAGTAGACCAATCAGACAACCTCAGAGAAGAATGAATCCAAACCTTAGGGAGATAGTGAAAGAAGAGCTCTAAAAGTTACTTAATGTAAACTTCATTTATCCAATTTTAGATAGCCGATGGGTTTCTCCTTTGGTTATAGTACCTAAAAAGAATGGTAAATGGAAGGTATGCATTGATTACAAAGAATTGAACAAAGCAACTTTGAAGGATCACTTTCCTTTGCCCTTTATCGATCAGGTATTAGATACTTTAGTAGGCAAAAAATATTTTTCATTTTTGGATGGTTTTAGTGGTTACAAATAGATTCAGGTAGCACCTGAAGATCAGGACAAGACCACATTTACCTGTCCATGGGGAACTTTTGCCTACCGAGTACTTCCTTTTGGATTATGTAATGCACCCGCAACATTTCAAAGGGCAGTACTAGGAATATTTTTCGATCTAATCCATGATTGTGTAGAGATTTATATGGATGATTTTACAGTTTATGGTAATTCGTTTGAAGAGGCATTAAAGAATTTGGAAAAAGTCCTTATAAGATGTAAAGAAACAAACCTATCATTAAGTCATGAAAAATGCTTTATGATGTTTACTGAAGGGATTGTTTTAGGACATCATATTTCAGGAGATGGGATTAAAGTTGATAGATCAAAAGTTGAAGTCATCTCCAAGTTGCCTATTCCAAATTGTCAAAAAGATGTTAGAAGTTTTCTTGGATTTACTGGATACTATAGAAGATTTATTGAAAAATTTACCAAAATAGCATCTCCAGTCTTCAAATTACTTAAAAAAGACTGTGAATTCAAATGGGATCCTGATTGTCAATCTGCATTTGAAACTTTGAAAACAAGAATATCTGAAGCACCCATTTTGAGAGGTCTGAATTGGAAACTTCCTTTCCATATTTCCACAGATGCTTCAGATACAGCTCTAGGAGCTGTGTTGGGACAAAAGGATTTAGTTCCTTATGCCATTTACTACACCAGTAAAAATTTGACTCCCACTGAGTTAAACTATACTGTGACTGAGAAAGAGTTCTTAGTTGTTGTTCATGCAATCAATAAGTTTAGACACTATATAACTGGCTATGAAACTTTTGTCCATACTGATCATTCTGCAATTAGATATCTCATGAATAAACATGTTACTAATGGCAAAGTTACAAGATGGCTCTTACTTTTACAAGAATTCAATATTACTATGTTGGATAGACCAGGGAAATAAAATACAGTAGCTGATTTCTTGTCTAGAATCCAAAATACTAACGAAGATTCTCCTGTAGAGGATATGTTTCCAGATGAATATTTGTTTGCAGTAACTACTAAGACTCCTTGGTATGCAGATATTGCTAACTATTTGGTTACAGGGAAGCTACCTCCATATCTATTTCCTAGTGAAAAAAGAAAAATTATTCAGGAGAGTTCAAGTTATTCATGGATTTCTAATGAATTGTTTAAAACAGGACTAGATTGTGTGATCAGAAGATGTGTTCGGGAAGATGAAATGCCTGACATCCTCAAGGCATGTCATGATGAACCATGCGGTGGACACTTTGCTGACAAAAGGACGGCCTATAAAATCCTTTCTTTAGGATATTATTGGCCTTCCCTTTTCAAAGATGCAAAACAGTATGTCAGAAGGTGTGACAGCTGCCAAAGAGTTGGGAGACCGACTCTTTCAAATGAAATGCCATTACAACCACAGGTACTCATCGAACCCTTTGAAAAATGGGCTTTAGATTTCATTGGACCCATTAATCCACCATTTAAACAAAAGAAGTATATATTGGTATGCACTGATTATGTCACTAAATGGGTAGAAGCCAAAGCATTGCCTTCTGCCACTGAAAATTCAGTTGTTCAATTTCTTTTTGAGGATATTTTTACTCGTTTTGGTGTCCCAAAAGAAATTGTGACAGATTAGGGAAGTCAATTTACATCTAATTTGATGGAGAAGTTGATGGAAGAATACAAAATCAAGCACAAAAAATCTACTCCTTACCATCCGCAAGCAAATGGCCAAGTGGAATCTACAAACAAAGTTCTTGAGAACATCATCACCAAAATTGTTCATCTACACAGAAGAGATTGGGCAGAAAGGCTTCCTGAAGCCTTATGGGCCTACAGAACTACATGGAGGAATACAACAGGACATTCTTCCTATGAACCTGTTTATGGGAAAGAGTTCGTGCTCCCCATTGAGTTTCAAGTCAAGACTTTCAAGATGGCAGTCCAGTTGGGGATGAATCTATCAGAAGCCCAAAAGCACAGAATGGAGCACCTGAATGAGCTAGATGAGATCAGACAAGATGCAATTTTAAGGACTGATCTAGTTCAATATCAAAGAGCTAAGTGGCATGACAGATACATCAAATAGAGAAAGTTTCAAGAGGGAGATTGGGCGTTACTGTTTGATTCCAAGTTTAAAGACTTCAAAGGAAAATTTCAAACTCATTGGCTTGGGCCATATGAGATTGACAAAGTCTTTAACAATGGAGCAGTAAGAATCAAGACCATTGATGAATTTCAAACTCCTCTCATTGTGAATGGCCACCGATTGAAAATTTATCATAAGCCACTCTCAAAAGAGGAATTTGTCAAAATGTTCCAAGATAATTCTGCAATAAGGCTGGTGGAGAAGAATCTTTCTCCCCCATCAGCCTAGCCTTCGTTTCTTTCAGTGAAAAAAAAAAGAAAAAAATCGTATAAGCCTGAAAATCAATCATAGATTGGCAGTCTTATACAGAAAATGTAGAGTGAAAATCAAGGACACCTGACACTCTATATTTTCCAAAAAAAAATCTCCTCTCCTTCTCTTTCCATCTTCACTCCATCTCATTTGCCATTTCACTTCACCTCCATCTCATTCTCACTTCCATTTCACTTCACTCCACTTCATTTTCATTTCATTCCACTCATTCCATTTCATTTCATCAATAAAAGTCCCTTTCAAGACTATTTTCATTCAGTTATTTCTTCTCTAACTACCTTTGTTCAGTTAAGTGGGTGTTGTCTCAGTTTCTGCAGCTGGAAGCCGTTTCCGCAGCCAGAAGCAGTTTTTGTAGCCAGAAACGATTTCCGCAGCCAGCATCACTCTGTTTTCAAATTTACAGTCAACTGTTAGTACAATAATCATGAAATGCAGGTGTAATTGAGCTAAAGACATGGGGCATCTCCAAGACATCAAGGAAGAGCAATTGGTTAGAAGCTTTGAACAAGAAATGACAAAGTTTCCAAAGGTATGATCAAATTTTTTTATCAAATAACAATTCAAGTCATAATTACGCATAGTTATCAAACCATAACAAGTTCTACTATGTGCAATGATTTGATACGATAGCTCCATTACCATTCCTATTCCACGATATCACTCCACACACCTTGTATTCATTTCTCCAACGGTCTCATGATTATTCCAAGTTTAAACTCAAGAATGACTACACTTCCATTTATTACCCGTACTCTTGGGACGTGACATATTGTGTTACGGTTCTTCTTAGCCGTAATTTCCGCAGCCATCTGTTGAGATGTGTGAAAATTTCATACACAGTCATCCGATTCAAAAAATAATCCCGACGTTACTCCATTCATTTACCACTCCACTAATACCATACTCCTCGCATGCATCCGCATTTTATTTTGAACTTGTTTACTGCTGCTCACCCTCTGTTCCTCTAGTAATTCAGGTACTTCCATTCCCTGTTCTCCATTTCTGACTGTAGCCACTACAGTTTGTTCTAAACCCCGATTGCAGCCACTACAGTTATCCTAAACCCCGACTGCAGCCACTACAGTTTGTTCTAAACCCCGATTGCAGCCACTATAGTCTATCCTAAATCCTGTAACCAAGCCATTTTTTTCTGAACCCTCACACGCAGAAGAACTCTCAGTTGGAATTTAAAATAGAGGATGGGAAAATTACTGAGAGCAGAGACGGAAGGACCGAAATACTTGGAAGGTTATCCTCAAACTAAGGAATTGTTGAAGAAAGCCAGATGGTTACGATTTATCCAAAAGTTTAGAGGCCATAACAAGGAGGTGACCAAAGCTTTTGCACGGTCTTTTGATGGAAAAACAGTGGAGATTGGAGACTTGAAGTTCACAGTGACTGAGGCCACAGTAGCAGCTGCCACAGGCCTACCTCAAGAAGGTGAAAGGTGGTTTAAAAAGAGAGGTGTGGATGATCAGATATGGAGAATCATGCTACAAAACCAAGGTATGGATACCACCGTATTTACAAGAGGCATCCCTGTTCATGCACTAAAAGAAGAATGGTCTAGTCTACTGTTACTTATCCAGAAATTTATCACGTGTGAAGGTCGTTTTGGTTCTATGTATATGTATCATGCTAGACTGATGATGAATTTCCTAGAGGGTCACACTCTTAATTTGCCTCATTTTCTGCTATTGAGTCTGAAAAAGATGAGTATTATAGTTCAAAAACACATAGGCAACATTGAACCTCATCTCTACCATCATGGACTCATAAAAATTCTTATTGAGGACCAGTTGAAGAAAACTAAAGATACTTGGGAGCAATTCTTGACAAGAAACTACTTCCAAGAGCCATCTGAGGCCTCTGGAAGTAGTCCACCAAAGATTCCAAGGAAAAGTAGGAGGAGAGAAAAGAACACTACAGTCCAAGACTCCCCTACTATAGAAACTCAAGAAACTGTCCAAAAAGAAGAAGAAGATAGAGCTAAAAATAAGAAACAGAAGAAAGAAAAAGGCAAAAGAACCATCCAAGAAGTCTATCCATCCCCTGAGAAATCCATAGAGGAGGATTATCAACCACTGTCAGAAAGATTAGTACATCTTCAGGCTGCTGCTATAACAAAGAAAAAGCAGAAAGCAAAACAGAGTACACAAGAAAAGAGTACTAATCCATACTTAAGGAGGAGCACTAGGCTAAAAGGAAAGGTGAATAAAACCGAAGAAAAACAGCCTCACTTTATTGATTTAGGTGAAGAGAAACTTGAGAAATCTCCAGCTCAGCCAAGCATTGAACCAAGTCCTCCACATGATGAAAGCCCTTTTCGGCCGGAAAGAGAGAGCAGTCCTCTTCCTCCACTAGATTTTGAGCTTAGTCCGAGAAAGACACCTGAGGTAGATCCTAACTAGCAAGAGGTATATAACTACCTGGAATCCTTAGAACAATCAGTTGCAGGACCGAGTACCACTCTGCCACTAGATGCACAAGTTCAGTCTTTGAAACAGGAGGTATTTGAATTAGAAGTCCTAAATAGGCATATCAAACAGGAAAATGAAGCACTCAAAGAGTAGAGCAAGGTAGATAAGATTGTCCATGATAACACTATGCTCCATTTAGGACTGTGGCAAAAGAAAAACAGGAAACTGAAGAAAAAGTGCAAAAAGTTAAGCAGAGCATTGATTAATCTCAAGTTCAAATGTCTAGTCAGGAAACCCAGGATGATGTTAGCACCAAAGAAGAAGAAAAGAGGGCTAGATGTCCTAGCAGAAGCCTCAGAACATATGGATTAGAGGGAAATGATTAAATTTTGGTTGCATGAGGACATGCAACACCTTCACAGTGGGGGTATGTTGAGCCTCAAACCTGCACCTTCCTATACACCCTCTCAGCCTTCTTTTTCCACTTACTTCATCCACCAAGCTGTTAAATCATTGCATTATAGTCTAAAAAGAGCTTCTGACATGGTTTTCTAACTATGCTTATGACTGTTGTTTGGTTTAGATTTTTGTTCAGGCAGCTGCGGAAACTTGTCAGTTTCCGCAGCCAGCACAGGTTTCCGCAGCCAGCACAGGATTCCGCAGCCATTTTGTTAAAGGCTATGCTACAGGTGTCCTATGAAGAAACGAGCCACATGGGAAAGCTACAGGTGACGGGTACATGGAACGTGTCCCTTCAGATCAGCCAAATCATCCATAAAAGGTCACGGTCAACAAGGGTCAAAGGCAAAGCCAACCAAGGAATTTAGCGGTGGCACGTCTCTGTTTTGAGCACGTGAAAGTTTACGTGGCACAGTCCTCAGCTCATGGAGACATCGGCACACCTGGAGATCAACCCCGTAACCTGAATCCAACAGCTACCACTCCGAAGATTTAATGGACATGATGACCGTTACGCTAGATCTCGGGCTGAGGAGATCTACGTGTCTCTGGAAACGCAGTTGACAACATAGGATTTAGTTAGTTAGTTACAACACTTTTTCATTATAAATAATGCGTTGATAAACGCTATGTAGAAGCTTTTGAAGATGTAATTTTTGAATTGTTATTATTATCACCGCACTGCACTCTGTTTTACATATTTTGTTGTTGCTTTAATACATGAGAAGACTACTTTCTTGAGCTCGTTTTTGTGACTGTTTGTTGACTGGCTGAGGTGGCAGAGGGCCCCTGCACACTAAAGCCCTGTATAGTTTTCATTTGATTTTATTATGTTTTTGTTTTCATAATCATTAACTTGTATATAACATGCTATTTTGATGTTTTTAATTCACTGCTATTTACATTTTCATTTATGTTTTCTTATAGCTGTCAGCTGATCAATGCTTTTCTACAGGTTTTCTTAGGCAGCCCGGGCAAATTTTCATCTTTTTGATAACTACTAACATATGAGATCATCTTGTCCTTCCTGCTAATTTTCCTTTTCTGAAGTTTAATTCGAGCACTATCCTTTTTCAAATTGTGTTTTGCATATTTATTTTTCTGCTACTTAGACATCATACTACTCATTTGTTTATGGTTTCTTTCTATAGTCAAGTGACTCTATTAGTAAGGAATCAGAATATTACTTATTGTAGTGTGATTTAGTTATCATATTGCTTAACTTATTCATGATTGCTTCCCATAAGGTAGATTGAGCTGAAGGGTAAACGATCAGAAGAGTTGAAGTAGTGTGATTAGTTTCCTTTTCGCAATTTCATTTCTTGCAATTTAGTTATCATATTGCTTAACTTATTCATGATTGCTTCCCATAAGGTAGATTGAGCTGAAGGGTAAAGGATCAGAAGAGTTTAAGTAGTGTGATTAGTTTCCTTTATGCAATTTAATTTATTGCCATTTAGATATCATATTGCTTAACTTGTTCATGATTTCTTCCCACAAGGTAGATTGAGCTGAAGGGTAAAGGATCAGGAGAGTTGAAGTAGTGTGAATTAGTTGCTTTGCTTTTAGTTTTTTTTTAGTTGCTTTAAGTTCAGTTTTTACTTTCTTTTTCATACAACAATAAGGATACTGGGCCATTGTCATTAGTTCATTGTTTGATACATTTACTTCCTCTTAAGAATTGATTTCATTACAGTTGTTTTAAAGCTTTCTTTTTGAACACTTTTAAGTTTGGGAAAATCACTGTAGAAATCACCATTACCATCCATACTCAACTTTCATTTTTGCCATCACACATTAGGGAAAGATAAATCCAAAAACAAACTAAAAAAAAACTCAAAAACGACAAAAGACTAAGGAAATGGTTATCTTGTACATATAGTACACTTCACTTCGTCAGTTTACGAATCCCGGATTTACATTTTAAATAGCAATTTAGAACACACTAAATTGACCAAACAATGACACTCCTTCCCTCAGACTTGGGTAAACCTGTGATAAAATCCATTGAAACCTCCTCCCAATGTTGGCTTGGAATGGATAAAGGTTGTAATAGACCCGGTGTCTTAATTGTTTCAACTTTATTTTGTTGGCAAACCAAACATTCCACCACAAACGTTTGAATATCTGATTTAAGGCCATCCGAAAAAATTCCTTCTTAACCCTGTGGTAAGTTTTTAAAAATCCTGAGTGCCCTCCTAAGGGAGAAGTGTGCAATTCCATAAGAATCTTTTGTTCTAGTTGGGAATTCTTACAGAGGTATAAGCGATCTTTGTACCATAATGAATCATTTTGCCAGCTAAATGTATCAGCCGTACTGGAATCTTGTTGTAGCTTTTGAATAAGTGCCCACACTTCTTCATCATTCTTCCATTCCTCCCTTGCTTCGTTTATCCAATCTGGTTGGATAATAGAAATGGCGCACAACAATGCTTCCACATCCTCATCCTTTCTTGAGAGTGCATCTGCCACCACATTTTGCTTCCCTCTTTTGTAGATCATTTCAAAGTCATAACCCAACATCTTTGTGACCCACTTTTGTTGCTCTTCAGAGGATAATCTTTGTTCTAAAAAGTATTTAAGGCTATCATGATCCCTTTTTACCTTGAAGTGTCTTCCCATTAGGTAGGGTCGCCATTTCTTAAGTGCATGGAGTATTGCCAACATTTCCTTCTCATAAATAGCTTTGCTTAAAAACTTTCCCTTGATTGGACGACTTTCAAAAGCAATGGGTTTTTCATCTTGCATTAGAACAGCACCAATTCCATTTCCTGAAGCATCACATTCCACAATAAAGGTTTTTGTGAAGTCCAGTGTAGCTAAGACTGGTGCTTGGCACATTGCCTCTTTAAGATGTTCAAAGGCCTTTGTTGCTTCCGGAGTCCATGAAAATGCATCTTTCTTCAATAATGTTGTTAAAGGTGCTGCTATTCTTCCATAATTCTTAACAAACTTGCGATAATACCCAGTCAACCCAAGAAATCCTCGCAGATGCTTTATGGATGTGGGGATTTTCCATTCCTTAATGGCTTTAATTTTGCTAGGGTCTACCTTAACTCCTTCATGAGATACAATATGACCCAAATATTCCACCTCCTGGACTCCAAAGAAACATTTTGATCTTTTTGCATATAATTGTTTCTCCTCCAATAGTTGTAGCACCCTGTCAACATGTTCAACATGATCCTTCCAAGACTTGCTGTAGATTAGTATATCATCAAAAAATACTAACACAAATTTTCTAAGGAATGGTTTAAAAATTGAATTCATCAAACCTTGAAATGTTGAAGGTGCATTAGTAAGGCCAAAAGGCATGACAAAAAATTCATAATGACCCTCATGAGTTCTAAATGTCGTTTTCAGAATGTCTTCAATCTTCATTCTGATTTGATGATATCCCGAACGAAGATCCAACTTGGTGAAGTAAATTGATCCATGCAATTCATCCAGTAATTCATCAATGACAGGAATGGGGAACTTATCTTTCAGCATGGGATTCTATTTCATCGATCTATTTACCTCACCACTTCAATCATCATGGAGTCTCGTATTTATAGAGGTGAGTGATCCACGCTCTCGAACTAGCCAAGTGCCAAGTCTTAGCGCGGGGACCAATCCTAAGCTATAAGAACATCGCCTATACTGACTCCTCCTCAAGCGGGATTTGATCGACTTTACTATTTGCGAGCCCACGCACTAGATTGGTTTTCTAATGACTTAGGGCGCTTGACCTTGTCCCCTAGTTGGCTGGGGGAATCATCTCTTTGAAGCCCCTGTAGTGGGTGAGCTTTTGGATGTTATATACATATATAACGAAAGACCCTCCTATACCAGTTCGTATCAGGGCCTTTTCTTTCTCCCAGAGAGTTTGGGAACGTTTCACCTTAATAATAAGCGGACCTGTAGCTACGGCCGTCCCTGAACTCTTGCGGCATTGCCAATGGGCATGAGCACTATGGGCGATCCCTATATGGATACCGGATATTTATGCCTACAAAAGGACCAGGAAATAGACTGATCGAGACAAGGTGACTCACAAAAACACTAGGATATACCAGCAGCAGCCTCCGCACTAGTAGCAAAAGCAGTAGTTAGAGTTTTGCCAGTACCACCAGTGGCAGAGAAATAAACAGCACCAATGGCACAGTCCACTAGAGCAAAGACAACAGCACCTAAAAAAAATCAGAGGTAGCAGCAACTGATCCATCAATGGCAGAGACAGAGACAAGGACAGTAGGAGAGGAGACAGTAGTTGGAGCAGCATCAGAGCAGGTGCAATAAGCGGGTCTACAAGCAGGGGCAGGTAGACATAGGAATAGGAAACAACCCACCAATTGGACCGTCTAAGAAATTCCCTATGCCAAATACCATAACCCAGAGAGACGAAGACACATAGGGGTGGGTACCCATAAGGGGAAGCGAGAGATCCACATGTGTCACCATCATAGGGGTAGGACCCAGCTGTCCACAAGAGAACCTGTAGTCGCAAAGCAATAGGCAGATAGAGTAGCAAGCTCATTATGTAACGTAGTTGAGAGCCGAGTTTCTAAGGAGACTATGGGGATGGTAAGAGAGCAGATTTTAAGGCAAGTAGACTTCTAAATAAGTCATCCAAAGACCCTAGCCAGTAATGTAAGGTCATGTACTAGTTTCTATTGAGCCTCGTAATAGCAGCTAAGTAGGCCATTAAACACGCCACTATGGGAATGACACACAATTCATACTTCCCCCCGACCAGATCGCATCAATATTGCAAAAGCCTCACTCCTCGCCATAGACTTCAGAAAAATAAGTTATATTAGTCATTCTCCCACCTCGCCCTTCCGTAGCCTGAATTTTGATTTCATTCAAGTTCTCGGAGATAACATTTCATTGTTGGGTCTTTCTTCCTACTTCTTAGTCGTCCCATCTTGTGCCACCATCATGGAAAGGTCTAGGCCTGCTCTGGTTGGGAAAGGTATTTCTTCCTTAGTTGTGTTATTTGTGGTTGACTTATCGCTTCGCTTACTGGCGTAGTCATTTTAGAGGAAGGCTCGCATGGAGGAGGGCTAGAAGGTCTTTCTTCCAGAAGTTATCATTACGTACTATCGGGAAGGATAGATTGCCTCTTGCTATAGATTGATTGCCTCCTACTAGGGCTAGCATGGAGGAGGGCTAGTTAATGGATATATTATCTGTTGCCTTTCTTGTGACTAACTAGCATGGAGGATCCATGAGATCCCCTTCGGGCCTTTGGGAGACTTATGGGGTAAGGCTTTCTTATTTGTTGAACTTCCTCCTTCCCTCCATTAAAGTAATTGGCTAAAAAGGATGGATATAGAGATAGATAAGTTTATCTAGAATAGCCAGCCAATAGCCTCTTTATCACATCTGTATCACCTCTTAATCTATCATTTCTCAATTCATCTATTTCTCCTTCCTTAGGTACGCAAAAGGAATGATAAAGAAACATTATATCACAAAGCACCATAACATAAATAAACATGTTTTACACATTTCGTAGAATCTTAGCATGGTATCCCTAGTACAAACACAGATCGATGCAAAGGAAGTGATAGACAGAGATAGTGACTTACCCTAAGTGGGCGAGGGTGCGTAAGCATGGCTCGACCTTAGGGCTGCCATCGACGGAGTCACTCACTATTCATATGGTGAGGGTGCATTAGCACGCTTGACCAAAGGGCCACCATCAATTCATCACTCTATTTTCCCAAACTATTTACCCACCCACCCCAATCCCCAGACGTTAAGTGACTCTTAGACCTAAGAAGGGCGAGGGTGCACTTTAAGGCTCGACCTTAGGGCCTAATCGATTTATCGCTCAACCCAAACTCGGGAAGGTGAGGGGCATTGGTTTAGTCTGTTTTGAAATGCCCTCGATCTCCCTATGGATTCTGAAGGGAGAACTTCACGGATACGAATAGATGGGTACAACTAGACACATATAGATAACAGTAAGGTAGGGACGAAGTGCAGTAAACGATAGTGCTTACTCACATAAGGAGAGAGATTTATGAACCACTCTCGAAGAAAGGTGAACAATAGGCTCTTTTACGTTGAACTTCTCTTAAGTCACATGTGAGGGCCACTCATAGCTAAAGTATAGTGGATGACTTGGCCCAACCACTTGCAGCCATGTCAACCCTTGAGGTTTTTCAAACATGTCCTTCTCAGCTCTAGTCCTTACTATTCTCTTTTGGTGTCGTGGATACGTCGGATGTTAGGTTGATCAGATTTGACTTATATAAAGTAGATCCCTCACCATATGAATAGTGAGTGACTTTGTCCCTGGCTTCTCCCGTCTTAAGTGTTTAAGATCCTGGTTTTTCTAAAAAACCTCTCCTTTTAGTTGAGCCTGCTTACACATCCTCATTGTTCACCGCTGTATCATTGATTACGGTGCATCCATGTGCAGTATGTCCACTAATGTTTGTAAGAAGTTAGAATCACCTGAGCTAGTTCCATCAATAAGAACCCTTCGTGCTTATGATGGTCATCCTTCCCTGCCTAAAGGACTTGACAAAAATGTCCCTGTTTATTTTGCTGGTAAGACTGTTTTTATTGATATGGAAGTTGTAGATGCTCCACTTGAATACAATATTCTCCTTGGTCATAGTGATATGTATGCCATGAAGGTAGTCGCCTTGTCGATTTTCTGCAACATGATGTTTCCACATAATGGAAAGATTGTGTCCTTAGACCAACTTACATATTATGATCCCAAGCCACAAACCAACCTGGACAATGTCTTCCCTACTATTGGGGATAATAAACCTGTTACCTCTTACATTGATGTGGGCCCCAGTGTGTTCAAAGGCTCTACCTTGCCTAGGACATATCATGGTCGATCAACCCATGTTCCGTCCATCGGATCCTCTTTGATGTGCACCATTGCATTGTCTAATCATCCATTGGCCACATCTTCCTCCACATCAGGTGCATAATCCTGCACTAAGACCCTCTCTCAGTCATGGGGAGATCCCATTGCTCCCTAATTTCCTTTGCCATCGTTGGGAGGGAACCCATGTCCAAGGTCTCCCATTATGCAGATCCCTCTCCTGGTGGTTATTCAATTTCCTCTCCTTAACATTCGAGCCCTCTCCTTTTAGTCGAGTGTTCGTTACCTCAACCTGCCAGGGGCATCCTCTCCTGGTGGTCAAGCGATGGTGGCCTTTTAGTTCTTCAATTTCCTCTCTTTTTGGGCCCCTCTCCCCCTAAAGAGTTTCTCGTCTCCTCCCACGTTACCTCTCCTTTTGGTTGAGAGTTTTTTACCTCACCCTCACCCTGCCAGGGGCATCCTCTCTTTTGGGGACCCTCCCCCTTCTTTGGTTGGCAGAGTGGGTTCGTAACCTCACCCCCTACCCCAAAAGAGAGTTGCTCCTCTCCTCCCCTGTTACCTCACCCTTTCCTTTTCCCACCACCTGGTGTGGTTGGGACCCCTATGATGGCCACAATGAGTCTTCCCAGGCTCATTCTTGGTATACTTGTTTGGTACCTTGACTCTCCTACACCTCCGTGATTGTCAACACCTTCTCCCCATTTAGTCGTGACCCTAGTTCAACCTTCAAGTGTGCCATCATCATGAACCTTGGAGTCACCTTAGGAACCCATCACGTAGACTAAGTCAGACACGAGAAAGGTCGCTTGGGGAACAACAATCAAATTGGGGGTAATAGTACTCTTAGGCCGGTTATGGCCACTCCGACCACTGTGCCCACTAGGGTTGTACCTCCCTGTGCTCTTTGCAACATCAATGGCCATGCCACCAACAAGTTCCCTACACTTCCAAAATTGCAGAATCTTCTGAACCCACTCATGGAAGCTTCAGTTGAATCCATCCCAGTGGTAGAAGTCACTCTTTCTGGGTCATCGAAGGATACCATACAAAAGCACAACCCATCCTTGTGTACCAACCATCCTTACATCTTATGTAACCTCCATAGTGAATTTATAGAAGTGTTTCTTGAACATCAAAAATGATTTCATTTCAGTCATTCCCCCCCAATAAAAGTTCCTTTATAAGTGCATCCCCTAAACCAATACCCCAAAAGATGGGGCCTTGGCTTTCTTTTACAACTTCTTATCCTTCTCCTTCTCCTTATTTCCTCTCCCTTGTCAAGAGACTAGTTCCTTCCTTGCCCTCCTCACCCTTGATGGGTGAGCAATAAATAACCTATTGTCGAGCAAGCCATCCTTCCTTGTTTTCGCAATAGTAGCAGGCGGTCAATGGGTGGGTGCGCTTCACCTCCTACCAGTGATAGGGCCATTGGTTCTACCACTTCATAATAAATGATTGAGTATCCTCCCCCAGGACCAGAATGATTATCCATGTACGATGGGTTTACATTCATCCCTGGATGTCGTCGGGTACTTTTCACTTCCCTGCCATTCTTGTCACCGTCACCTGCAATCCACGTAGGTGTGTCCACACCCCCTGGAGTGGACGAGAAAGTCTTTATTGGAGCAACCCTCCGTGGTTCCAGACCCAGGAGTGCACTTCCCTATATGAGCATTTGGTACATGCATAGGTGGAAGAGTTACAAGGTCACCACTACTTGGGATCTCCCCCCAATCTTAGATTGGTCATCCGAGGGTTCGCCTTCATTGTTGTGCTTACACACTAGGCTACCCTTCTCTGAAAGCTTCATGAGACCACCTACCACTAGTATTCTCCGAATCACTCGGAGGGGTTTACTTCAAAAAAAAGGTCCTGGTTCTTCTTTTTTCTAGCTCTATGAAGCAACCCTTGAGGGAATCAATCTAGGGCCATCACAGTCAAGATACTAATTTCTTCCCCTCAAACTGAAAGGTTTTGATTTAGCGTAAGACTTTCCGCCACAAGACCTTACCTGCCTTACTGCTCGTAGGTTGACTGACATAGTCAGGACCAACCAAGTAAGGCCGGCCTTCCAAGAACGGATAAGGTCGAGGACCTTACCTACTCCAGGATTTATCCCAGACCAAGATTCCCAGAATCAACTAATATATCCTTCCTTTAAAGGCTTGCCTTATTATCTGAAGTATTTATCTGAAAATATGACTTCTCCATTCGTTAGATAAGTGTTAATCAGGAAAAGTCTTCAAAGTGTTGACTTGAAATAAATGAAAGGAATGTAGTCGCTTGTCTGGGCAAGGAACTTTTATGTTCTTAAAATGGGTCTGCCTAGAACGAAGTACCCAAACTGTGAAGAGACCTTTCTTCTTCAAATAGCATCTGCCTATAACGCACCCAATGCCCCAGCCAGCAGACAAGGCCTTTCAAAGCCTATAAAAAAGTACCGTACCAGCTGTATTGTCACTAAGGCCTTTGGCCTTCCTTGGCTCACCTTGCCAAGAATACCTTAGTGTAAGTATTGACCAACGCCCAACAGGGCCTTTCGCTGTATCAAATTTGAGGAGCCAGAAGGCTGCTCGACCATAATGTTGGGTGTGGAGCCTAATTATCTTATGTATTCAAAGGTTTCAACTAGATGTATACCATAGGAAGACTATACACCCCTCCACGTGGGGGGGTGTGTGGGGGATAATCCCCCTTAGCTGCGAGGTCCGGGGACCAGCAGTCCCCCGGTGGGGGTTCGGGGGCAGTGCCCCCAAAGTTAAAAATAGATGTAAAATTGCCTTGTAAAAGTCTAGTAATTTCTAGTCAATCTGGGTTGTTCATTAGGCAAATGATCTGAAGGTAGAAGTTATGTTTAATTTAGGGTTTTTTCCATAGAAGGAAACCCCTCAGTATATATGAGGGAATTGTATTGCGTCTATGCATATCTATATACTGAGTGAGGAAGAGAGAGGAGATTGATAGCAAAGGGGGTGTTACAGTGGATCTGTTGTAGGTTGTATCTCTTCAGTTTGCTGGATAATATAAAAGGAAGGACTAGTTGTTTCTCTGTGGATGTAACCCAAACTGGGTGAACCACGTATATCTGTGTCTCTCTTGTTTTATGCGTTTTCTGTGTTTATATTTTTGTAATATTTTATGTGTTCCATTGCTTTGTAATATATAATTTTCTAACAACTGGTATCAGAGCCGAAGGTCTATTTGGCTGATAAACTCGCAGGAGAGAAGGGTTCCCGGTTCGAGTGGGAGCAATGGCGGAAGATGGTAGGTTTATGGTCAAAAAATTCAATGGCCAAAACTACCAGCTGTGGAAGATGCAGATGGAAGATTATCAGTATCAGAGAGATCTGTACCTACCATTGACCAGAAAGACAAAGAAGTCGATGAGTATGATAGAAACAGAATGGGATATTTTTGACAGAAAGGCACTTGGAACAATACGGCTATCCCTAGCAGTGTCGGTAGCGTTTAATATTTCAAAGGAAATGACAACACAGGGTTTAATTTTGGCATTGGCCAAACTGTATGAAAAACCCTTGGCCTCAAATAAGGTATTTCCTATGAAGCGTTTATTTAATATGAAGATGTTAGAAGGTGGATCTGTTGCAAATCATTTAAAGGATTTTAATACAGTTACAAGTCAATTAAGTTCTATAGGGGTAAATTTTGATGATGAAGTTAGGGCTTTGTTATTTCTGTGCTCATTGCTAGAAAGTTGGAATGGTTTAGTTATGGCCGTTAGTAACTCTGTCTTTGGATCTAATACTTTAAAGTTTGATGATGTTGTTGGTGAAATCCTTAGTGAGGAAATGCGACGGAAAAGCTTTGGTGAGACATTAGGTAATGCTTTGACTGCAGAGACTAGGGGAAAAAATGGAAAGTGGAAAGAGCCCAGCATATCGTAGTAAGTCAAGAAAAGGTAGATCCAAGTCCAGATCAGGGATAGTGTGCTGGAAATGCGGGAAGAAAGGACACCTGAAGAAAGACTGCAAGTCTCGGAAGGGAAAAAAGGAGATGCACAGCAAGAAACTAATCATGAAGCGAATGTAACAAGTGATGTGTTGCAAGATGCTTTGATTCTTTCATTAGAAAATATTATTGATGCCTGGGTGATAGATTCAAGGGTCTCATTCCATACCACACCTGATAAGAAACATTTTCATGATTATGTTCAAGGATATTTTGGAAAAGTTCGATTGGGTGATGATAAACCCTGTAAAATCATTGGAATGGGTACAGTTTTCATAAAACAGTAAAATGGAAATCAGTGGCTATTGAAGAAGGTAAGGCATGTTCCAGATCTGAGGAAAAATATGATTTCAATAGGGCAGTTGGGAGGTGAAGGTTGCGTAACTACTTTCACAGATAAAACCTGGAAGGTCACTAAAGGATCCCTGGTAATAGCAAAAGGAGAAAAGGTTGGCACATTGTATTTATGCAATGGTATTTCTAATTCTGTTAATGCTTTCACCTCTACAGGAGAAGATATGACATTGTGGCATCATGGGCTCAGGCACATGAGTGAGAAGGGGATGCATATTCTTCACTCAAGAAATTTGTTGCCAGGTTTGAATCATGTTGATTTAAAATTCTGTTAGAATTGTGTTTATGGAAAATAGAAGAGGGTCAGATTCCTTAGAGTTGGGAAAAAAAAGAAGAGCGAAAAATTAGAGCTTGTCCATACAAATGTATAGGGACCTGCTGAGGTATCATCTCTTGGTGGCTCTCATTATTATGTTACTTTTATTGATGATGCAACTAGAAAAACCTGGATTTATTGTATTCGAAATAAATCTGATGTATTTGATACTTTCAAGAAATGGAAAGCTTTGGTTGAAAATGAGACAGGGAAAAGGTTGAAGTGTCTCAGATCAGATAATGGAGGTGAATATTGCAGCAAAGAGTTTGATAGGTACTGTTCAGAGAATGGAATTCGCAGAGAGAAGATAGTTGCAAGAACACCACAAGAAAATGGTGTGTCAGAAAGGATGAACAAGAAAATCATGGAGCATGCAAGGTGCATGAGATTGCATGCAGGATTGCCTTTACAATTTTGGGCAGATGCTGTAGATACTGCTATTTATCTAATAAATAGAGGGCCTTCAAGTTCTTTGGATGGTGGTATTCCAGGGGAGGCATGGACAGGTAAAAAGGTAAACTACTCATTTTTAAAGAATTTTTGTTGTGAAGCCTTTGTCCACATTAATAAAACAAATAGAACAAAGCTTGAGGCAAAATCAAAGAAATGTACCTTTATTGGATATGGTGTTAATGATTTTGGTTATCACTTATATGATTATGAAAATCACAAAATCATTAGGAGCATAGATGTAATATTTAATGAAAAGGTCTTGTATAAGTATCAGTTGCAGCAAAAGAAACAAGAAAAAGAAAACCAAGAATACACAGTGCTTGACGATATCACAGGAAAAGTGATGGTGCCTGAAAATCATAATGATCAACAGCCATAACAACAACCACAATAGCAACAAGCACTTCAAACACCTAAAAGCGGTGTTAGAAGATCTACCAGGATAAGTAGACCCCCTAAACAATACTCTCCTTCATTATATTATGTATTGTTGACTAATTCTGGTGAACCTGAATGTTATGAAGAAGCATTGTAGGTAGAAACCAGGAAGAAGTGGGAGCAAGCCATGAAAGAAGAGATGGACTCCTTAGCACATAACCAGACTTGGGACTTAGTCAGGTTTCTTGCAGGTAAAATAGCATTATAGAATAAATGGGTTTACAGGCTAAAGTAAGAAGATGGAGGAAAACAGACGTACAAAGCTAGACTTGTGGTGAAGGGGTTTGCATAGAAGAAAGGTATTGATTTTGATGAAATATTTTCTCCTGTTGTTAAAATGACTTCAATTAGAACTATTTTAAGTCTAGTAGTAGTTGAAGATTTTCATCTTGAGCAATGAGATGTAAAGACAACCTTTCTCCATGGGGATTTGGAGGAAGAGATATATATGCAGCAGCCACAAGGATATGAGGTAAAAGGGAAGGAGAAACTAGTGTGCAGGTTGAAGAAGAGCTTTTATGGCTTAAAACAGGCTCCAAGGCAGTGGTATCTAAAATTTGACAAGTTTATGTCTGAACAAGGTTATACTAGATGTCACTCTGATCATTGTGTTTATCTCAAAAGGAAGAATGATGACAGCTATATTATATTGTTATTTTATGTAGATGACATGCTTGTTGTAGGTTCTAACATGCAGGAAATAAATGTGCTCAAAGGGAAATTGGCAAACACGTTTGCAATGAAGGATTTGGGTGCTGCAAAACAAATCCCTGGTATGAGAATAACTAGAGACAGGAAGAATCGCAAATTAACATTGTCTCAAAGTGAGTACATAGAAAAGGTTTTGAAAATGTTTAATATGCAGAATGCAATACCAGTTAGTATACCTTTGGCTAGTCATTTCAAATTAAGTAAGAAGGTGTGTCCCAAGACTCAGGAAGAAATGGCTCATATGTCTAAAGTTCCATATGCATCAGTAGTTGGAATCTTAATGTATGCAATGGTCTGCACAAGGCCTGATATTGCACATGCAGTGGGAGTTGTAAGTAGGTACATGAACAATCCAGGAAAAGAACATTGGATGGCAGTGAAGTGGATTCTCAGGTATTTTATAGGTACCACAAATCAAGCATTATGCTTTGGTGGTTCAAACATTGCTCTACAGGGATATGTTGATGCAGATATGGCAGGTGATAGAGATAACAGGAGGAGCACAACAAGGTATGTTTTTACTGTAGGTGGAACAGCTGTCAGTTAGGTTTCAAAAATCCAAAGTGTTGTTGCACTTTCAACAACAGAAGCAGAGTATGTTTCTGCTATAGAGGCTAGTAAGAAATGATTTAGTTACAAAGGTTTCTGGATGAATTGGGTAAGAAGTAGGAGTTGGGCAGGTTATATAGTGATAGCCATAGTGCCATACATCTTGCAAAGAACTCTGCATTTCATTCTGTTGATGCCTCGAAAATCGCTGCAACAACATTGGGGAAACCACCCGGTCCGGACCTTAATACAACTTTTTTTCTGTTTGGAATAGTGGCTCCGACTGGGGATAATGGGACCAGTTTCCCAAAAATTATAGGTAAACGGGATGGATGAATGACTTATAGAATATGTTGGCGATAAGCGAATAACTAAAACTATCAGCAAAATATAATAACTATGATCTATCCCGGGGACTTATTGATTTCTAAAGCGTAGCATTTGATGATCTGTGCTTTAAGACAGGAATATAGATGACTCCATCTCTAAAACTTAGATATTAAATCATTCAAGACT
Organism: Pinus tabuliformis; assembly: GCA_031772625.1. Lineage (NCBI taxonomy): Eukaryota > Viridiplantae > Streptophyta > Pinopsida > Pinales > Pinaceae > Pinus > Pinus tabuliformis. Next base: position 1,639,446,162 of record CM062819.1, on the reverse strand, counting down.
GCTGTGCATAAATAGTTACGCAAAGCGATAACAACGAAATTACCACACTTTATCATTTATATCATTGTTACATGTATGATTAAAGGAAAAGGCATATCGCAAAACATCCAATAGTGGGATGAGATAGAGATTTGCTGTTACAGCACATACATGTATTCAACAATAGCAAGAATAATTACACAACAATTCATATAAAAGGAATGAATAAAGACGCAGATAAAAGTACCATATAAGCTGCTTAACACTCCCATATATCAATCGCTATGTCGCAGTTCTTCCTTCGACTCAGAAAACATCCCCAACAAAAGACAATAGTGCGCAATTTGCATAAAGAAACTTCCTTGTCAAATTAAGAACGATTGGTCGAGTTTCATAAAAGAATATAGGCTAAAGCACAGTAGTGCAAACTTCAGTCTTTAAGTCTATTACAAAATTTTACGACCCTTTCCAAAACAATGAAAGGGTCTATAAATACTAAACTAATCTAAATATCTAATAAACAGAAATCCTACATAATTGGCATCAATAAATATTGATCCTATTTCCTGGAGTGATCTGGCAATCGGCGGCAATGATTCATCAGGTAGGCTCTTTGCCTTTAAACCTGAGCTGACTTATCGCTAGCATTGGCTCTACTTCAGGCGGTTTGTTGAGGTGCGAACTGAGCTGAGCAGCGTATGTGGCATCTTGAATATCGGGAATTATACACCCGAGTGCATCAGTTAAACACTTGAGGGCAGACCTTTGTGTGTGTGGCTTGATCAGAAAGAGCCAATATGCATCGAAAGTCAAAGTGTTAACCCCAGCGATTAATCTCCCCTTCTCCTCTAAGTCAGGTTAACTTGTTTGCTCAATCATATTTGCTGTCGTTATGCTTCCAGGTGTACACTGGGAGATCATGTTTGCCAAGTAGAGGGTGTTGTTGATCAGATCAACCATATTGCTGGCAGTTAATTTACATCTTGAAGCCGCCCTTTCTGCTTTCATCACTTGAGTGTGCCATTCTGTAAAGAGTATGTCTTTGTAGGTTTCTTGGATTCTAGGCAAATTCGCTGCTTTTCCCACATCAGAATCTTGCCAATCAAGTTATGCGATTATGGTTTCTTCAGCTTGGTCTAACTCATTCCTGGCCTTCTCTACCTGCTGACATACTGATGTAGTTAGCTTGCACAATGGTTCTGCCTCAGTGAGTTGATTACATAGGAGCCTAATCTGTGATATTAATGCATTGTTTATTTGCGATGCCTTTGCTCTGAAATCTTCCACTTTTTGGGTTCCTTTTATGACTTCGAGCCGTGATGACAATTGAGATATTTGCTCGTCCTTCGTTTTCATCATCAGCTCATTTGCTGTCCTCAACTGTGCCAATGCCTCCGATAATTCTTTTTGTTTCTGGATCGCGCTTTGGTCGATCCTCTGCCTTTCTTCCTGCAATTGCTGGGTTAATTGATCATTCATTTGCTGTTGTACCATCAACTGCTCCTCTGCTTGCGCTGCCTTCTGCTTTGTCTCGGTCAATTCTGCCTGTAGTGCAAAAATTTCTTGGTCCTTAGTCTTCAGTAGAAGACTTACCTCCGATGCCTTGTCGATAGTCGCTGCAGAATAGGCACCTGCATACTGTGACAGTTTTGTTAGGTCATCGGAGGGGTCCAATTCCTCCTTCCATACTACATTATCCATGACTGTTTGCTCTGGAAAGATAGAAGGTCGATCAATCCTTCGTCTTTTCCTTGATCGCTTTACAACTGCTCTATGCCTTGGGCTATAGAAAACATCCAAGGGAGGAATATCTTCCACCTGGAGAACGATTTGATCGGAAGGGTCTTTAGGAATTACTTCAACATCCTTCGAAATGGGTGGGCCGCTGGTTCCACTTAGAACCTGAGGAGAAGTTATGTCCTGTGTGTCATTTGTTTTGGAGGTGTCCGTATCTTTGGAACATTCCATTCCACTGATAATAGAGTCAAATTGCTTCCACTGTTGGAGCAATTCGGGATCAATGGTGGTTTGTTTCTGCTTCTCGGCTTGGGACTCGCTCCGCTCTTTTTCCTGCTCTTTCCTCTACTGCTCCTCTTGCTCTCCCCTCTGTTTTTCTTCTTGTTCCCTTTTCTGCCTATCTGCCAGTTCTTTTTTTTGTTTCTCCTCTTGTTCCCTCTTCTGCTGTTCCTCTACCTCTTTCTTCTTTTTCTCTTCTTGTTCCATTTGTGCTCTCTGTTGTTTTTCTGCTTGTTCTTTTCTCTGCCTTTCTGCCTGTTGCTTCTTTTGCCTTTCCTCCTGTTGCTTCTTCTGATCTTTTGTTATAACAGGAGGCTGGCTTGACTGTTGCCGACCAGGCTCGCTTGAAGACGTCGCTGGGGTTGTTGCCAGTAAATCTAGAGGCAGAGTTTGCAACCTCTGCTCTCTAAGTTTATTGAACTCAGTTAACCCTTCATCATTATATTTCAATCGAGCAAGTTCTTTAGCTTGACCTATTGTTTCGACTGAAACGAATAGGTCGTCAAACCAATCTTCTTGATGGTCAAATTTTGTTAATTTGGCCTGTTCCAATGCAGCATAGGCATTTTTCTTTGGATCATATAGCCTATTTGGAATAGTGGCCAGGGTTAAGGACTGAATCTTTGTGGCTTACTTTTCTGCATGTTTGAGATCATGCAAAGTATAGACACCAATTCTCAAGGGAAAAGAGGGCCAGCCCCTCTTCTTTTCTTTCTTGAGAGTCTGTGTAGTACTCTCTGCCATAATTTGATAGGCGATTTCTCTTGCTAGCATTTTATCTGGAATATACAAAGGGAGAACATGCGGATTGGCTTGGCTGCCGAAAACCCTAATGTAGGTAAATCTTTCTTCTCCAAACCAACTCGCTACCGCCGGTAAATCAAAGGAAGCTAGATAGGAGATTCTGGTAATGGGCTTATCAAAAATAGAATAATGAATGGGAACCATAAAGCCATTGCAGATTTGGTACAAATGGTGTTTGTAAGAAGATTTCCACAATTTCTGGTGGTATATATGAATGGGTGAGGGGTATTGGGCAGTCCACCTCCAACCGAGGACGGGAAACTCAGAATTGAAACATAATGTATCTAAAATATATGCACTGTAATAAAACGGGGGAATTTTCCTTTCAGTGACAATAGAATTAGCTCTAAAATCACGAACAACTATGGCTAGCTTATCAGAGAGAATAGTGGCCCAATCCATAATTGTGCTGTTTACTGCTGCTTCCATTAGAGGAACCATCTCTATGGTAAAGTTATCAGAGTCATGTAATCCCCATAGCCTACACATCATTATCCCCGCATAGCAATAGGGAGAAGCCAAAGAATCAATTGAGTACTTACCGGAAGACTCGTGCTTGTGTTTGGCTGGATTCTGCCTCCAATCTCGGATGGGTTCGGATTCCACTTCATTATCACTTGTAAATTTCTCCAGGAACGTCTTGTTATACACTTTCTTTGGCTCAGGCAAATGATACATTTGCCTTAGATGCTCTGGCTTGAAAGATCCGAAAATTCTCCCATCTCTGGTGTTAAAAGTTCTGTCGAGGATTGGAATTTCCTCAATTGCCCATCGCACGACGTCTGTGTAGGGGAGAATCTGTTATCTGGCTGCTATCCTGTGAAGGAAAGAGTCGGCTAAGTCTTTGAGAGTGCAATCAGACTTGCGAGTAGGATCCGCAATAGCTTCCGTCACTGTTACCACTGGTTGTTCGGCTTCTAGCAGATTATACATGCCTTGCCATGTAGCTCTGGTAAGACCCGTGCATGTAGTATCTGATATTAAGCCCTTCTTTTTATCTGCGGCAACTTGTCCTGTAACAGAAGTAGCAGCGGAACCCGCGGTCTTCTTAGATTTCTTTCCCATCATGCTCAGGCTTCTCTTGAAAGATGAATTCTGCACAAAAGCAAGAAAAACCATAACATAGAAATATAATAATGAGGACCTATGGTGGGAGAGATATATTAATCGAAGCGTGCCGAGAGATTAACTCTCAAAAATGGCTGCGGATCCAATCAATGAGAAGATATTACAGATATATTAAATGGCTGTTTAAGGCCTGCTACTCCTTAAATGCTTATTACACCGTTATCCGGTTGAATGACTCCCTTAAGCGTGCAATGGATATTTTGGCGGTTGAACGCAGGTGATCGTTAATCGAAGGGGCAAAACTTTAAATACGAATACATCACCTTATCCCTCCATTTAACGGCTTTTTCGAAATCTGCGCTCTATCGATCAGATATCAATAATACTTTAGATCTTCAAGCTATGCCTTTTGAAATTCCGATCGCCGATAGCGATATCGCATCGCTTTAGGAGAATAGGTATTATATAATCATAAGCATAGGATCCTCCCGAACGCCGATTGCGACGTCGCATCGGATTAGTGTGAAGAAATATAACAAGGTGCATTTAGAGTGAATTGCCGATTCCCCGATCGCCGATATTGCATCGCATCGGGGGTAAGACCTGGGTGCCTTATTAATGTGCATGGGATGTTGCTGACTGCCGATTGCGCAATTGCATCGGATCGGAGTAAATGACTTAAGATGCTTTGACCGCATACGAAGTATCGCCGATAGCCGATCGCCGATATCGCGTCGCGTCGGAGCTTATGTTATGTGCGTTTTTAAGATGTGTATGGAGTATTGCCGATCGCCGATTGCGATATCGCATCGGGGGTAATCAATGTGCCGCTTATTTATATTTCTTATGTCATTGTGATATGCGATCTTGCGATCGCTTTATCGCAATGACAAAGATTTGCCTTATTTCTTTAAATGGTTTTTTCAAAAAGGGTTTTATAAAATGAATTCATTTGATTATCGGACCTCTTTTGAACAATAAAAGTATTGATACCAATTAAACTTTAAAGGGACCCATTTCATACGTTAATATTTATAAATAAAGATGATATGAAATGGGGGGTTGTTGTAGAGCACAACAATTGGCGATTCGCTGGAAGAACCAGTTATCTCTTTCAAAAATAGAAACATTTAAGCTTTTTCAAAAATAGAGTTTCAATCAATGGGGAAAATTCTAATATAACTAGATTTCTATGTATTCTGAGAAAAATGAAACTATTTTGTTGACTTCCTCTTTTTTAAGAAAATAAAAACATTCTAAGCTTTAAAATAGGCCTTTATTGGTTTATAATGATAAAATAGAATACCTTTCCAAATCAGCCTTTATAGTAAACTCATCTGTCATAGGTAGAGCCTCTGCTGCCAGCAAACATCTATAGTTTCGACAGGGATACCTTTTAACCATGTGATTGTCCATTGTCCCATCCAATTAAGAGTGTGATTAACAGAATGAATTCAAAATATTTTTTCATATTTTGTACTTCATTTCCTTTTCTGTTGTTGATAAGATAAAAAGCCATTGTCCTGGTTTGGTGGCCAGCTATTGACAATGCCACTCACTGATAGTAGTCTAACTGAACAAGCTGGCTCGTGATGAGACCCCTTGTCTTGTAATTTCAAGCCATTACCCTGTTTTGGTTTGCAGTATTGGTAATGTCAGATAAACTATTTCTCTATGAACATGGTAAGCAGGCTTGTAATAAGACCTCTTATCTTTAATATCTTATATTTTAGAATTACACTCTGAATAATCATAAACTTTAGTGAATGGGGTGAACAAATTTCTCCTTAAGAGTAAATGGATGACAGGGTAAGAGTTGAAGATGCTGAGATTGGATTGATTTCTATCTTGATATTGATAACCTTTTGAGACCAATTTGAAAACAGAAAATGATTTACAATATTTCTATGCTTTGAGAGGAGTTGACAAAACTTGAATTGTGATTTCAGAATATAATGATATCTAATTCCCTAGAAATTATCCTTTTTGGTTAAAAGTTCTATCATTTTAAAAGCAAATGTTCATACTAGTTCTGTGGGACAACTTTTCAAACACAGCAAAAGGTCAATGGGAGACATCTCACAACCTTATTTCCTAAAAATCCTACAAACTATAAAATCCTACTGAAATGAAAGGAGAAGGGGTTACCTCCTCAGTTAAAGAATTTCTTCAAGATAAGGCCATTAACAGGGAGAGAGTCTCTCAAACCTGATAAATCTTGCAATATAAAGGTTGAATGGCCTATCTTCTCACAGATCTGAAATGGTCCAAGCCACAACTTCTGGAACTTGGAGTGTTTACCCTTGTCTTCATGGGCTTTGTCCCATTTCAGAACTAAATCACCGACTTGAAATTGTTTTGAACCGGATGAGACTGAATCAAAAGCTGCTTTGATGACTTGCTGATGTTTGGCATGGATAACCTTGGCTTTTTCTCTTTCCTCCTCTAATTTTAGAATCTGGTCATGTCTAAACTGAATAGAAGAGGAAGGAGTTTCCTCAATAAACTGCACTAGGGCTAAAGAAGGAAGAACAAGATTTGTGGGTAGGATTGCTTCTTTTCCATATACAATATTAAATGGAGAAGTTCCAATAGAAGCTTTATGTGTTATCCTATCAGCCCATAATGCAAACACTAAGGATTTGTGCCAATTTCTCTGATTTTGTTCGATAGTTCGCTTAATGATTTTAATCAGATTCTTATTAGTAGATTCCGCTAAACCATTTCCTTGGGGATAGTAATTAGCAGAATATTTTAACTTAAATCCTCTTTTAATAGCGAAATCAAACATAGCATTGCCTGAAAAGTAAGATGCATTATCAAAAACAAGAGTATTTGGGACACCAAACCTGGTAATAATGAATTGGTCTATGAATTCAATGATTGCTTCAGAATTTGTTGTCTTTAAAGGGATTGCCTCAACCCACTTAGTAAAATAATCGGTAGCAGTAAGGATATACTTATGCTGTTTGGAAGATGGTGGAGTAATCTCCCCAATGATGTCCAATCCCCATTGCTCAAATGGTTGTTCAATGTTGACTGGTTGCAGAGGGAAAGCTGGTTTACGTTGTCTTCCACTAGTAGTTTGACAATTGAGACATTTCCTTACATACTCATGGGCATCTTTAAACAGAGTAGGCCAATAGTAACCAGCATGAATAATCTTGTGAGCTGTTGTGTCAGCTCCGAAATGTCCTCCTGCTGGTCCATCATGTAATTCCTGCAAAACCTTTTGAGCTTCAAGTTTCTCAAGGCATCTTAACAAGATAGAATCATAATTCTGCCTAAAAAGCATGTCATCAATGATTGTAAAATTCTTCGCTTTTAACCTAATGGCCCTTTTGTTTTTGTAAGACAAATTCGGAGGTGGATAACCATTTTTTAAATAAAAGATTAAATCTGCATATTGAGATCCAGAATCAGTAACACTTATCTGATTAATTTCTTGAGTTTGATCTGTATCGCTTGATTCTGGAATGTTGGATGCTCCTGCCAATATCCTGCAAAAACCTTGGCCCCTAACAATCTTTGCTGGCCTAATTTCTAAGTCATACTCTTGAAGCGCTGTGACCCAATTTGCCCTTTTTTCACCCAGCTCTTTTTGGATTAATAGTTGCCTAACTGCCGGGAAAGGAACTATTACTTTTGTACGGGTTTTCAAAAGGAAGGGTCTATAATGTTTGACCGCTTTAAATACAGCAAAGGCTTGTTTTTCTACATCGGAGTAATTTAATTCGGCACCCTGAAGATTTGAGCTGAAGAATGATATGGGTGCTTCCAAATTGTGAGCATTTGGCTGCGTGAGAACTACAGCATAAGACACATCGGATGCAATGGTATACAATGTAAAATGATTAGAAAAATTTGGAGTATTCAAGGCTGGGGCATTGATTATTGATTGCTTGATTACATAAAAAGCTTGCTTTTCTGCTGATCCCCACTTGAAGGCTGAATTCTTCTTGATCATTGTCTGAAGTGGTAATATAATTTGAGAAAAATCTGGAACAAATCGTTTAACAAAATTGATTTGGCTTAAAAATGACTGCATCGACTTTTTATTGTGTGGGAAAGGGATTTCAGAAATTTCCTTGATCCGATCAGGATCGATATAAATGCCATCTTTGGATACAATAAAGCCTAAGAGTTTTCCTTGATCAAGAGCAAAGAAAGACTTTTTTGGGTTCAGAGAAATACCATATCTTTTGCATCACTGAAAGATTTGATTTAAATCATGCAAATGATTATACCTCTTCTTAGAAAATACAGTAATATCGTCCAGATAGATGACTACTGTTCGATTAATCAACCCTCTAAAGGCTATATCCATAGCTCTCTGGAATGTCGCTCCTGCATTTATAAGTCCGAAAGGCATTTTCTGATACGCATATGTTCCCCATTTTGTTCTGAATGTGGTTTTAAGTTGGTCATCAGGATGAACCAGAACTTGGTTATATCCTGAGAATCCATCAAGAAAGGACATCAATTCAGAGCCTGCTACTGATTGGAGTATTTGCTCCATAGTAGGTAATGGGAAGTTGTCTTTCAAGCTTGCTTTGTTTAAATTTCTGAAATCAATACAAATTCGAATGTCGCCATTTTTCTTTCTGACTGGCACCATATTAGAGACCCAGTTTGAGTGTCGGATAGGAAAAATAATCTTGGCTTTCAAGAGCTTGTTAAGTTCCGACTTTATCTGGCTCTCTAAATTTGGATGTATTTTTCTTAACTTCTGCTGAATCGGTTTCTGATCAGGAAGCATAGGAATGGTATGCTGGATAATAGATGTATCATATGTCTTCGAATCATCATACTTCCAAGCAAAGACCTGTTTTTTTTTTCTTAACAGTTTGATGAATGCCTCCTTCTCTTCCGAGGAAAGTCCTAATCCTAAATTGATGTTTTGAGGAGCATGGTGAGTACCTAGATTTATCAATTCAAAGCTAAGGGTAGAACTTTGAAGCTTTGCATTAATTACAGGTTTAAACCTGTCTTTGATATCATAAAGATCTTCGAGCTTTACCACTGGTTTAGGACTTGAATTTTCCTGAGGTGTTTCTTTCATCTGTAGATCATGGTCATTTTCCTCAATAATTTGATGGTCATAGGACTTTTCGGAAGTTAGAAATTGCAAGATATCTTCATCATGGTTAAATACTCTCCAATTAGTGACATTGTCGGGAATTGAAGGCCTAAAAAGCAATTCTACAGAAAATCTATCAAGGTTGTAGTCTTCAGAAGGTAGAAGCTTGGAAGCTACATTGGCTAGTAGGTCGGCTGCCGAGTTTTGCGACCTAGGAATGGAGGAAATGTTAAATGCTGAAAAGTGTGAGGTAAGATCCTGTACTAGCGATTGATAATGCTTGAGGTGATTTGAAAGACAATGAATTGTATTCCTCACCTGTTTAACAATAATTTCCGAATCGCCGAATACTTATAGATATTGCACTTTAAGGCCGATTGCTTTATATAATCCCTGGACTAAAGCTTCATATTCGGCTGTGTTGTTAGTGCATTCAAATTCTAACCTACAAGACAACATTGTCTTTTCTCCTTGTGGACTAACCAAAATGCAACCTGCTCCTGAGCCCTCGCTGGACTTAGAGCCATCAAAATATAAAGACCAAAATAAAGAAGTATTAACATAAATATTTACATTTTCCTCAGCATCATTAAAACATCTAGACTTATCAGTTTGTGAAAAATTTTCAATCTGAGATGTAAAATGATTAACTGAAAAAGGAGATGGTTGGGCAACAAAGTTGCCAAAGAATGACTCTGACGAATAATTCCCCAAAATGTTGTTGTTGAACGCTACAGGTTGGTTTTCTTACTCAAATTAAGTAACTGTGTGGGTCATGTGCTTCTCTCGATCGATCCTTATTTGATTTGGCTTCCCCTTGTAGGGAAGCCACATATGTGACCAATCTGTGGAAATATACCCATGCAATTTTTCGGACCAATCCCTACTCAAAATTAAACCGTAAAATTCAGGTATGTCAGCTATTAAGATGTCAATCCTCTGTACAATTCTGGGATCGGCAGACAACCTGATAGTTACGGAATTAATTTCTCCCACAACCTGCACTTTGGTCCTGTCCAACTGTACAATATTAATAGCGGATTTCTGGGGTTCAACGTTCAGTTTAGAGCAAACTGAAGCTGGCATTATGTTAGATGATGCCCCTGAGTCAATTAAACAGTTGTGCAGGTTTCTGTTATAAATCTCTTAGGTCAGCAAGAAGGGTGGAGTATGAGAATTCGATCTATCTCCAATTAGAACTGAATCGGTAGCTTCAACCATACCTGGAGGAGGTTGGCCTGAATCATTAGCAGCTTTTGCACTGGGAAGGGGTGTAGAGGGAACAACATTCAATTCTTTAAGAAGTAATTTTTGCTGATGCTTTAATTTACTAAGTTCAAACATAGTTATGTTTGCTTTAGTTTTCTTCATGTCATCAACAATGTTATATTCCATTGAATCGGATACCACTAATGTTTTGGATGTTGAAGGAGAATTAGAAGTTGAAGGCTGGTTTTGGGGAACTACTACAGGCGATTTCTTTGGGGGAACTTTTTCTTTTGTTGTGGTAGCACCTGCACTCCTTTTCTTTGAAGTTGCCTGGGCAGGTTCAGAAGTACTTTTACTTCTTGTAGTAACCGGGAAGGCTTCTTCTTCGTTATCGGTATCAGAGTTGGGGAGTATAAAATCCCACATTCCGTGGCATTCAGCTACTTCTTCTTCATCATCAGTTTGTGAGGTTGTTTCCTCTTCCTCTTCTTCTTGCTCTGAATCTGCGTTAGATATGACATTAGGTGGCTTTGTTTCAGTTTTCTTATAAGTCCTAAATGGTCTTTTGTTTGAGGTTTCGGCCACCTGTTTCTTTATTTCAACCATTTTGTTAGACAAATTTTTCAAGACCTTTTGCAAACCCTCCATGTTGTATGGGTCATTTGGGGTTTTCTTCTTGGAATCCTCTTTAAATGAGACTTTTTTGGCTTTTCTGTCTTCCAAAGCAGCTTTCTTCTCTAGAGAATTGATGCGCTTTTCCACAGCAAGTGCTTCTCTCATGTTTTCAGCTAAGGTAGGTTTCCCAGCCCTGTCCACAAAAATGGCTATGTTGGCAGGTAGGGCGGTAATATACCATTCGCTTCGAATTTGTTCACTTGGTTTGGAAGCTGTAGGGATTTTATTCAGGAGTTTATTAAATCTAGCGTTAAATTCCTTTATTGGTTCCCTATGCTCTATTCTCAGATTGGAGAGGTCGTTTATTAAAGTAGCTAAGGACCTATCATCTCCATATTTGGTAAGAAACTGCTCTTGGCAAGTGTTGCAACTGGTAATTGAACCAGAGAGTAAGGAAAAATACCAAGATCCTGCTGATCCTTGCAAGGTGTAAGGGAAGAGTCTTACAACAACATCTTGTTCTGTCACTCCTTTCAAGTTAACTGCTAACATAAAATTATTAATGTGTTCTTCAGCCTAGATCTCGTCATCTGGGTTAAATTTAGGTAGCCATTTTTCAGGAGCATCTGGTAAAGGATGCAATGGTGCAGGCATGTTGACTGCACCTGGCCTAGTCCATGGGTCTACCATTATAATAGCAACAGTGGTTGATACTATTGTTGGAATTCCAGATGTATGGGAAGGAATTAATGATGAGGAGTGAACAGGTTGGGATGTTGAGGCTTCTAATCCCTGGTGAACGACAATATGTAATGGGGAAGTGGGTGGTTGACTTTGCAGAGGGGAAGATGCAATGGAGGACGTGGATGAAAGCTCTTCACTATCAGATCCTTCAGTAATTTTCTTCACCTTTTTCCTTTTGGGTAAAGGAAACTCAGTGGGTTCAATACCGAGTTTTTCGCTCTGAAGTCTGGTGAGAGGATGAGTTAAATTAAACTGCGAAGTCGCACTGCTTTGTGATACCTCAGATTTCTGTGGTGAAATCGAGAAGCTCTGAAGTTTTTGGATTAGAGACTGGACTTCAGATGATTCAAGACTTAATTGTTCTGGAGTATGATGGGTTTGAGCAGTGGTAGTTGATTCCCCTTCTCCTTGTTTGGATACCGGCGAACCAGTATGAAAATGGGAAGATCGAGGGGATTCAAAGGGAGAATTACTCTTAGAATGTATTATAGGTTTTGACTTATGTGCCATTCACAGTTGATGGCCCTCCTTCTAGCGCCAATAATGTTGATGCCTCGAAAATCGCTGCAACAACATTGGGGAAACCACCCGGTACGGACCTTAATACAGCTCCTTTTCCGTTTGGAATAGTGGCTCCGACTGGGGATAATGGGACCAGTTTCCCAAAAATTATAGGTAAACGGGATGGATGAATGACTTATAGAATATGCTGGCGATAAGCGAATAACTAAAACTATAAGCAAAATATAATAACTATGATCTATCCCGGGGACTTATTGATTTCTAAAGCGTAGCGTTAGAATGATCTGTGCTTTAAGACAGGCATATAGATGACTCCATCTCTAAAACATAGATATTAAATCATTCAAGACTGTTGTGCATAAATAGTTACGCAAAGCGATAACAGCGAAATTACCACACTTTATCATTTATATCATTGTTACATGTATGATTAAAGGAAAAGGCATATCGCAAAACATCCAATAGTGGGATGAGATAGAGATTTGTTGTTACAGCACATACATGTATTCAACAATATCAAGAATAATTACACAACAATTCATATAAAAGGAATGAATACAGACGCAGATAAAAGTACCATATAAGCTGCTTAACACTCCCATATATCAATCGCTATGTCGCAGTTCTTCCTTCGACTCAGAAAACATCCCCAACAAAAGACAGTAGTGCGCAATTTTCATAAAGAAACTTCCTTGTCAAATGAAGAATGATTGGTCGAGTTTCATAAAAGAATATAGGCTGAAGCACAGTAGTGCAAACTTCAGTCTTTAAGTCTATTACAAAATTTTACGACCCTTTCCAAAACAATGAAAGGGTCTATAAATACTAAACTAATCTAAATATCTAATAAACAGAAATCCTACATAATTGGCATCAATAAATATTGATCCTATTTCCTGGAGCGATCTGGCAATCGGCGGCAATGATTCATCAGGTAGGCTCTTTGCCTTTAAACCTGAGCTGACTTATCGCTAGCATTGGCTCTACTTCAGGCGGTTTGTTGAGGCGCGAACTGAGCTGAGCAGCGTATGTGGCATCTTGAATATCGGGAATTATACACCCGAGTGCATCAGTTAAACACTTGAGGGCAGACCTTTGTGTGTGTGGCTTGATCAGAAAGAGCCAATATGCATCGAAAGTCAAAGTGTTAACCCCAGCGATTAATCTCCCCTTCTCCTCTAAGTCAGGATAACTTGTTTGCTCAATCATATTTGCTGTTGTTATGCTTCCAGGTGTACACTGGGAGATCATGTTTGCCAAGTAGAGGGTGTTGTTGATCAGATCAACCATATTGCTGGCAGTTAATTTACATCTTGAAGCCGCCCTTTCTCCTTTCATCACTTGAGTGTGCCATTCTGTAAAGAGTATGTCTTTGTATGTTTCTTGGATTCTAGGCAAATTCGCTGCTTTTCCCACATCAGAATCTTGCCAATCAAGATATGCGATTATAGTTTCTTCAGCTTGGTCTAACTCATTCCTAGCCTTCTCTACCTGCTGACATACTGATGTAGTTAGCTCGCACAATGGTTCTGCCTCAGTGAGTTGATTACATAGGAGCCTAATCTGTGATATTAATGCATTGTTTATTTGTGATGCCTCTGCTCTGAAATCCTCCACTTTTTGGGTGCCTTTTATGACTTCGAGCCGTGATGACAATTGAGATATTTTCTCGTCCTTCGTTTTCATCATCAGCTCATTTGCTGTCCTCAACTGTGCCAATGCCTCCGATAATTCTTTTTGTTTCTGGATCGCGCTTTGGTCGATCCTCTGCCTTTCTTCCTGCAATTGCTGGGTTAATTGATCATTCATTTGCTGTTGTACCAGAAACTGCTCCTCTGCTTGCGCTGCCTTCTGCTTTGTCTCGGTCAATTCTGCCTGTAGTGCAAAAATTTCTTGGTCCTTAGTCTTCAGTAGAAGACTTACCTCCGATGCCTTGTCGATAGTCGCTGCAGAATAGGCACCTGCATACTGTGACAGTTTTGTTAGGTCATCGGAGGGGTCCAATTCCTCCTTCCATACTACATTACCCGTGACTGTTTGCTCTGGAAAGATAGAAGGTTGATCAGTCCTTCGTCTTTTCCTTGATCGCTTTACAATTGCTCTATGCCTTGGGCTATAGAAAACATCCAAGGGAGGAATATCTTCCACCTGGAGAACGATTTGATCGGAAGGGTCTTTAGGAATTACTTCAACATCCTTGGAAATGGGTGGGCCGCTGGTTCCACTTAGAACCTGAGGAGAAGTTATGTCCTATGTGTCATTTTTTTTGGAGGTGTCCGTATCTTTGGAACATTCCATTCCACTGATAATAGAGTCAAATTTCTTCCACTGTTGGAGCAATTCGGGATCAATGGTGGTTTGTTTCTGCTTCTCGGCTTGGGACTCGCTCCGCTCTTTTTCCTGCTCTTTCCTCTGCTGCTCCTCTTGCTCTCCCCTCTGTTTTTCTTCTTGTTCCCTTTTCTGCCTATCTGCCAGTTCTTTTTTCTGTTTCTCCTCTTGTTCCCTCTTCTGCTGTTCCTCTACCTCTTTCTTCTTTTTCTCTTCTTGTTCCATTTGTGCTCTCTGTTGTTTTTCTGCTTGTTCTTTTCTCTGCCTTTCTGCCTGTTGCTTCTTTTGCCTTTCCTCCTGTTGCTTCTTCTGATCTTTTGTTATAACAGGAGGCTGGCTTGACTGTTGCCGACCAGGCTCGCTTGAAGACGTCGCTGGGGTTGTTGCCAGTAAATCTAGAGGCAGAGTTTGCAACCTCTGCTCTCTAAGTTTATTGAACTCAGTTAACCCTTCATCATTATATTTTAATCGAGCAAGTTCTTTAGCTTGACCTATTGTTTCTACTGAAATGAATAGGTCGTCAAACCAATCTTCTTGATCGTCAAATTTTGTTAATTTGGCCTATTCCAATGCAGCATAGGCATTTTTCTTTGGATCATATAGCCTATTTGGAATAGTGGCCAGGGTTAAGGACTGAATCTTTGTGGCTTCCTTTTCTGCATGTTTGAGATCATGCAGAGTATAGACACCAATTCTCAAGGGAAAAGAGGGCCAGCCCCTCTTCTTTTCTTTCTTGAGAGTCTGTGTAGTACTCTCTGCCATAATTTGATAGGCGATTTCTCTTGCTAGCAGTTTATCTGGAATATACAAAGGGAGAACATGCGGATTGGCTTGGCTGCCGAAAACCCTAATGTAGGTAAATCTTTCTTCTCCAAACCAACTCGCTACCGCCGGTAAATCGAAGGAAGCTAGATAGGAGATTCTGGGAATGGGCTTATCAAAAATAGAATAATGAATGGGAACCATAAAGCCATTGCAGATTTGGTACAAATGGTGTTTGTAAGAAGATTTCCACAATTTCTGGTGGTATATATGAATGGGTGAGGGGTCTTGGGCAGTCCACCTCCAACCGAGGACGGGAAACTCAGAATTGAAACATAATGTATCTAAAATATATGCACTGTAATAAAACGGGGGAATTTTTCTTTCAGTGACAACAGAATTAGCTCTAAAATCACGAACAGCTACGGCTAGCTTGTCAGAGAGAATAGTGGCCCAATCCATAATTGTGTTGTTTACTGCTGCTTCCATTAGAGGAACCATCTCTATGGTAAATTTAGCAGAGTCATGTAATCCCCATAGCCTACACATCATTATCCCCACATAGCAATAGGGAGAAGCCAAAGAATCGACTGAGTACTTACCGGAAGACTCGTGCTTGTGTTTGGCTGGATTCTGCCTCCAATCCCGGATGGGTTCAGATTCCACTTCATTATCACTTGAAAATTTCTCCAGGAACGTCTTGTTATACACTTTCTTTGGCTCAGGCAAATGATACATTTGCCTTAGATGCTCTGGCTTGAAAGATCCGAAAATTCTCCCATCTCTGGTGTTAAAAGTTCTGTCGAGGATTGGAATTTCCTCAATTGCCCATCGCACGACGTCTGTGTAGGGGAGAATCTATTCTCTGGCCGCTATCCTGTGAAGGAAAGAGTCGGCTAAGTCTTTGAGAGTGCAATCAGACTTGCGAGTAGGATCCGCAGTAGCTTCCGTCACTGTTACCACTGGTTGTTCGGCTTCTAGCAGATTATACGTGCCTTGCCATGTAGCTCTGGTAAGACCCGTGCATGTAGTATCTGATATTAAGCCCTTCTTTTTATCTGTGGCAACTTGTCCTGCAACTGATGTAGCAGCGGAACCCGCGGTCTTCTTAGATTTCTTTCCCATCATGCTCAGGCTTCTCTTGAAAGATGAATTCTGCACAAAGGCAAGAAAAACCGTAACATAGAAATATAATAATGAGGACCTATGGTGGGAGAGATATATCAATCGAAGCGTGCCGAGAGATTAACTCTCAAAAATGGCTACGGATCCAATCAATGAGAAGATATTACAGATATATTAAATGGCCGTTTAAGGCCTGCTACTCCTTAAATGCTTATTACACCGTTATCCGGTTGAATGACTCCCTTAAGCGTGCAATGGATATTTTGGCAGTTGAACGTAGGTGATCGTTAATCGAAGGGGAAAAACTTTAAATACGAATACATCACCTTATCCATCCATTTAACGGCTTTTTCGAAATCCGCGCTCTATCGATCGGATATCAATAATACTTTAGATCTTCAAGCTATGCCTTTTGAAATCCCGATCACCGATAGCGATATCGCATCGCTTTAGGAGAATAGGTATTATATAATCATAAGCATAGGATCCTCTCGAACGCCGATTGCGACGTCGCATCGGATTAGTGTGAAGAAATATAACAAGGTGCATTTAGAGTGAATTGCCGATTCCCCAATCGCCGATATCGCATCTCATCGGGGGTAAGACCTGGGCGCCTTATTAATGTGCATGGGATGTTGCCGACTGCTGATTGCGCAATTGCATCGGATCGGAGTAAATGACTTAAGATGCTTTGACCACATACGAAGTATCGCCGATAGCCGATCGCCGATATCGCGTCGCGTCGGAGCTTATGTTATGTGCGTTTTTAAGATGTGTATGGAGTATTGCCGATCGCCGATTGCGATATCGCATCGGGGGTAATCAATGTGCCGCTTATTTATATTTCTTATGTCATTGCGATATGCGATCTTGTGATCTGTTTATCGCAATGACAAAGATTTGCCTTATTTCTTTAAATGGTTTTTTCAAAAAGGGTTTTATAAAATGAATTCATTTGATTATCGGACCTCTTTTGAACAATAAAAGCATTGATACCAATTAAACTTTAAAGGGAACCATTTCATACGTTAATATTTATAAATAAAGATGATATGAAATGGGGGGTTGTTGTAGAGCACAACACATTCCAAGACTAAACATATACAGCTCAAGTACCATTTCATACGGTCAGCATTGGAAGATGGACAGCTAAAGCTGGAAAAGATACACACTAGCCAGAATCCTGCAGATATGTTAACAAAAGTTGTAACCAGGGAGAAACTGAGAATCTGCTTAGTTTCAATTGGTCTTCAAGTATGATGAAGAAGATGAGAAATAGCCAGGTCCAAAGTGGAGTCATTGTCTAGCAAATGAAGCAGCGGTGGAGTTGCTATAATCAGTCTCCAAGTGGGAGATTGTTAGGTGTGGAGCCTGATTATCTTCTGGATTCAAAGGTTTCAGCTAGATGTATACCCCAAGAAGACTGTACACCCCTCCACGTGGGGGGGTGTAGGGGGACTAATCCCCCCTGGCTGGGGGGTCCGAGGGCTAGCAGGGGTTCAGGGGCATCACCCCCGAAGCTAAAAATAGATGTAAAATTGCCTTGTAAAAGTCTAGTAATTTCTAGTCAATCTGAGCTGTTTCTTAGGTGAAGGATCTGACAGTATAAGTTATGTTTAATTTAGGGATTTTTTCCCTAGAAGGAAACCCCTCACTATATATGAGGGAATTGTATTGTGTATATGCATATCTATATACTGAGTGAGGAAGAGAGAGGAGATTGAGAGCAAAAAGGGTGTTACAGTGGATCTGTTGTAGGTCGTATCTCTTCAGTTTGTTGGATAATATAAAAGGAAGGACTAGTTGTTTCTCTGTGGATGTAGCCCAAACTGGGTGAACCACGTATATCTATTTCTCTCTTGTTTTATGCATTTTCTATGTTTATATTTCTGCAATATTTTATGTGTTCCATTGCTCTATAATATATAATTTTCTAACACATAAGGATGCGTAAGCAGGCTCGACCATAAGGGCCACCATCGAGAGGATATTGATGTTAAATACCAATGGGCCACCATCGAATTTCCATAGGCCAATGGAGAGAACATGAATTCTTAGCTAACTACCTACCTTATCAACCCTTAGGTAACAAAGCGAATAAGTAAACCCCCTACCCTGCTTTTTTTGAAGTATCCGGGGCCAAGGAAATAAGTACAGAAGGCATTTCAAGGCCCTATTCTAAGTCAACCCTCCATCCGTGTCCTTATCAACCCTACTTTCTACACGTATTCTTTCCTGGACCTTGTCCCGAGGTATTAAGTCATTAGGCCAGGGAAATAAGTATACTTCATTCTAGGCGGACCCATTTTAAGAAGAAAGGAAGGTAGGTCCTTTCATTTCAAGAAGGTCAATACTTTGAAGAGTAAGGCCTTAAATGAAATGAAAGGATATCTTATTTGATTCTAGCCTTCAAAGGTTGGTTTTCACTGGGTTGGAATTAGGCTGGAATAGGTTCAACCTTTTACTTACTTGAAGGGGTTGCAGCGAGGGGAAGGTCCTGAAAGGAAGGTAGGCCCTTAATTGACTTATTTGGTGGGGGAGCCGATTGAGAGTTCGCTTGCTCACCCTCTCGATGGTGGCCCTTATGGTTGAGCAACTCAGGTTCCTCTCCCTAACAGTCGTGTCGATGGCAGCCTTTTAGTTCTTCAAGTTCCTCTCCTTAACAGTCGAGCCCTCTCCTTAACAGTTGAGCCCTCTCTTTTTAATCGATCATTCATTACCTCACCCTTCCTGGGGCATCCTCTCCTGGTGGTTGAGCAATGGTGTCTTTTTAGTTCTTCAAGTTCCTCTCTTTTGAGGCCCCTCCTCCCCCTAGAGAGTTGCTCATCTACTCCCATGTTACCTCTCCTTTCAGTCGATAGTTCGTTACCTCACCCTCACCCTGCCAAGGACATCCTCTCTTTTGGGGCCCCTCCCTCCCGCAGAGAGTTGCTCGTCTCCTCCCACATTACCTCTCCTTTTAGTTGAGAATTCGTTACATCACCCTCACCCTGTCGTCCTTGTAGTCGAGCCTGCTTACACATCCTTATGGTCAAGCAACTCAAGTTCCTCTCCCTAACAGTCAAGCCCCTGCCGATCCTTATGGTCGAGCAACTACATTCCTTATGGTCTTTAGGCCTTACGACACCTTGATTTATTCCCCTCAAAGAGCTCTGCTCAGTCAGATAAGGCCCGGGGACGCTGGCTCCCACAGGCAGAGGCCCAACAAATGTTAGATGAAAAGCTCTGCACCTCATTAAGGTCATATTGGCATACTCCCCTAGAAAAGGAGAAGACCCCATCGAAGATGAGAGTAGGGTACAACAAGGCCATTCCTATCCACTTTCTGACAGAGCCATACGTGGACGTTACTGCTCATGCAGCTTCCAGCTGGCAATCAGCCCCTACAATAAATAAAGAAATGTGTGTGTGAATGAATCAACAAAAAATCAATCGAAGAGTGACATGAATTTGGTTCTTCAGCAGTAGCATGGGAGGAGCATCCTTGTCACAAAAAAGGAGTAGGTAGAAGGGAGCTTCGTGACATCCATCTGTGATTGATCCGGATAGCTCAATTTTTCTTGCTAATAATAACGAATCAAATAGGGGCTAATGCTAGTGCCAGTGCTAGTGCCAATTGGTTGAAGGGAAAGTACCCCTAGAGTCCTTTGGGCTGAGACTCTACCAGACTGAAAATTGCTTATACAAAGAAACACACACACACAGCCATCTTTTTTACTTTTAAGCAAATTCTAATGTTTAGGGTACATACCTAAGGTCCTACGTCCGAGAAGACCGTTAGGGTGCAAACCCTTCTTGGAGTTCCCTTCTTCTTTCTCTGACCTGCAAGACAAACAAATCAAAGAACACAACAGTACATGTATAGAAGTTTATGTATAAATCATCTTTATGCTATAAAGTTAGTTATAAATAATCTTTAAGTAACTACTTTCATAAGAATTCAACACAAGAATCTCATAAGCATAAAGAAAGATTATTCGGGAACAAAGACGTGTTTCTTTATATATAAAGGCAAATAAAGTACATATATCGGAAAGATATCACCTGAACACCTTCAGCAGGCTCCAAGCAAGCTTCCTCCCGGATTCGTTCCAGCCTCCAGCCTTCAACAAGAGCTCCTTCCAAGTCTTACTCAATGATGATGTCAAGGATGAATGATCACCAATACACATGGAAACAAGGGTTTCCTATGCAAAATGGGGGAAGTGCAGGATGCACCAAGGACTTCAGACCTGGTCTAAGGGAAAAATCTCAGCATAATAATCTTGCTCTCCTTTCTCTCTCCCCTTGGCCTTCCCTTTGATGTCTTTTTATACCCTCTCCAAAGTAGTTTTTTAGTTAGGAGTTGGTTGGGAACAGTTGGGCCACGGGCACTAACAGGTGATCCAGCAGGTAAACCCGCGATCACCGCCCGAAAAAGAGGAAATTATATTTTTTTAAGTGTTTTAATAGATACACGCGGGTTGGGTATAACATACCCGCGTGTACACGCGTTTAACACAGGGCAAAGTCGCGTACAGGGAATAAAACACTGTTTTTTAAATTTTTGGACCAGGTCTGGAAGGAGGGGTTGCCCTAGGCCATAAGTGCAGCATCACAAACCATAAGAGTGAGATTTGGAGCTATAACACCAATGCCAATAACTCAGCTCAGTTTTGTGGGGAAATATGGATCAAAAGTTATCTTACTTATCTGGTGAAATTTAGGTAGGTTTTGGAATAGATTTTAGGCGGGCGGTAAGGTCCTGCCCTTCTTTAGAAGGGAAAGGTACCATTATTTATTCCCCCCAAAGAGTGAGAAGGGTTGGGTTGGTCCTTTCAGGCAGTAAGGTCCTAAAAGGTGAAAGGTAAGGAGAACCTTACTTATATTTATTACTGCCCATTATCTATTAATCGTAAAGGGGGACTAAGCTGATCAGAGCTAACTCAGGACCAGTCAGTAATGACTCGTATCATTTCTGTGACTAGAGATAGAATGGATAAGGAAATGATTGACAAAATAGATACGGGAATGATTTCACCATGATAGAAATATCACTTTTCATGGCCAAAAGAGGATATTTGGAGGATGCATTAGCGGGCTCGACCAAATTCCAGAGGATGTGTAAGCATGCTCGACTAACAGGAGAGGATGCCCCCGGTGGGGCTCGACCGTCGAGAGGGAGAGGAAAAAAGGTACGAAGTTGCTTTCCTACTGAGGGGAAGGAAGATGGAAATATCTAATGGGAACCCTATGAACCCTTATTATATACGTAATTACGTATAATAAATTAACTAGAGAGATAAGGCAAAAAATGTTGCTATTATATATGTAATTACACTCTCGAATCTAGTCATTCATTATATATGTCATTACGTAGTGAAGGATATATGTCCCTTTCATTCATGATCCAATCATGAATGAGATATGTGTGTTCGTCATTATTTATATATGTCATTATGCCTTAGCAAATTATGCCTTAGTAGACAACACATATATTATATATGTCATTATGCATGGTCACTTTAGCCAACCTTCTAGCAGTAGTAACTAATCCTAAGAGAGAGAGCTCTTTTGCTAGCTGTTAATGGGTCCATCATATTATATACGCTTAAGTGGTCACAAATTTTCATTGATC
This sequence comes from Pinus tabuliformis, assembly GCA_031772625.1. Classification (NCBI taxonomy): domain Eukaryota; kingdom Viridiplantae; phylum Streptophyta; class Pinopsida; order Pinales; family Pinaceae; genus Pinus; species Pinus tabuliformis. The sequence continues at coordinate 1,639,424,293 of CM062819.1, read as the reverse complement.
ATAGTATGTGTATGGGGAGGGGTAATCTTGGTTAGCAAAACATAACTCGACGAACACGAGAATTTGTACATATGTTTCCAGCCAAGTCAAGTAGGTAAGTGAGGCCTTACCTAGAGAGATAGATCTTTCCTTACCTTATCCTTCCTTATCTTATAGCCTTACCTTACTTATAGGGTCTTTAGGACCTTATAGAATAGATAGACCTTAAAGGTTAGGACCTTATCTTAAGACCTTAATTTCAACCTTCTTTATAGGATAGAATAGGACCTTAGCTGTTCTTAGCTGTTCAATGATGTTTGCCGAGGTACGTTTGCCAAGTTACTTGGGTTGTTCCTATATGTGTCTGGAATAGTGCTTATCATCGAGCTCAATTCTAAAGGTCAGAGTTTCTTATTGTCGATATTAACCTTTTATAACAAACAGAGCAATCTTTTCTAGGTAATTGGGGATAGCTTAAACCATGAAAAGATTAGCATTTGGAAGATGATCATCCACTACTCCACATGTCTCCCTACCTTTGTGATAATGTTACCTTACTTGCCTTACTATGAATGGTAAATCATACAGTCTGGCTGGATGCACTGAACCTGATATTTTCAGCTAGGGCCCCAACCCAGGCCTTACTATAACGAATACCCACTGCCTTAGTTTGCACGATCGATAAGGAATAAGGAGAGATAGGCCTTAGAACGGTAAGACCAGGACCCTCTACTATATTTCTTCCCATCAAAGAGAAGCCCCAAGAAAGTATTTGAATGGCCCTTAATTGATAGTCATGTTTTCAAATTCTCTATATACGATATTCTGGTACAATACATTATGAGAGCGGAGATCCCATACGATGCTAAAGTGTAATTACATATATAAAGAATGACTAGGAGCACCCTAGACTTACTTTCTTTCCTTGCATTTTTCCAAGTTCTATCTTCATGAACCAAGACTTCCTTGGCTATCTCCTGTAGGCTCTCCTCAACAAACTCACTCGACTTGGATAAGGCTTGGGATCAATGGAGAGAATGAAACTGAACCCTTGGCTTTGGAAATTCTACTTCCACTAGTACTCCTTCGACTGGTAGTAGTTCCTTCCCTACTAATGGATATGGAACCCCTCCTTCACTGGTCCTACCTGACCATCTCAGGGTGAGGACCTTATCTTTGCTATCTTTTTGAGGGGAACAAATATAGGGATAACCTTTTCTGCTGACATGAGATACCATGTGTCACTTGCTTATGTGACAAGTGATATGGTGTCTACCCAAAGTCCATGTGTCCCTGTCTAGTTCTACCATGTCATCCTTACTTATCTTGTGCTCCTGTGCCTTTGCTGCTGAGCCTCACTGACACTTCTTCATATGATTTTTCTCTTCAGTATAACTCCTCTTCCTTCCATATTTCATTATGATAAGGCCACATGTACTTACATATTGAACAATGGTGTGACACTATGAGGGTCATGTATTCTAAATCTTTCCTCTCCAAAGTGGTAAGAGGCTAGTGCCTCTCCTTCTTCTTTGGCAGCCTTAACATTTCCTAGACCATAATAACCTATGTACAAAGGCAAAGCGGGCCATGGGGCCTTCTTATCCCTGGCCAACGAGGCTCCGAATCTGTGCAATAAAGTTTGGTATGCCACCTCCTAGATGGCCAATTTATCTGGGATCAATTTGGGTCACAAATGTGGGGCTTTAGTAGTCTAAATACCCTGATATAGGTGCCATTTTCTGTTACATACCATTCCCCTATCGTACTTATCAGTTGCATAGCCTTCTTAGTCATGCATTGAGCAGGCTTGCAGAAAATGAAAGTGTACATAGGAGCCATGAAGTGTTAACATATTCTTGTGTAATCAAAATTGTATTTATACTCCCACAAAATTTGACATTAGACATGAATTGGCTTCTCGCTATGCTGCCACTGCCATCCCATTCTCGTAAAATTGTTAGCAGTGCATACCACATCTAATAAATATGAAGACATATAGCATGTTGGGGAGATGTGGTATTTGGCTTTGGAAATGGCGTCCCTTAAAGTTGTGGACAGAATGGAAGACCAATTTCAAATTGTCCCAACTTTTGACAGTTGGTATAGCAGAGGGATCGAGGCTTTCTTGAATTGACTCACATCTTCTTCACCATATAGCCTACTTATCAGGGCCACTACAAACCTGTAGGGCATCTTGAGGTTGGTTGATGGTTGGATACATGCCCTTCCATCGTGACCTGAATGCTTTCCTGGTTATCCACCATCCTTTTCTCATTTCATGAGAATTTATGTTATGAGCAAATTGCAGAACCCGGCCATCGGTTAGACTAGTTTCAGGCTTAGGGAACTTGTAGTATAGTTCCAAACTTGATGGCTGAAAGGATGCAATGGCCTTTCCATTTTCATCCTTGATTAGCCTGTTTTCTACATTAGCGTGACTAATAAGCCAGGAGAGAATCTCGGCGCAAGGCATAAGAGCTGGTCTGGCTGCTACTTTGTGGAGACAGGACCTTCTGATAGTCTGATATACCCTGGCATCAGGATTCTTCTCACCCGGTTGCAGTGGGAGCTCTGGATATTTTTCCTCCCTGACACATTTGGTCAATTTCACCCCACTGCAGATTGTTGTCTAGGTCTATCTTGCATTTTTTATATCCATAAAATGGATCAGTGACTTCCTAAGCTTCTGGTTCTACTGACATTTGTCTATCTAGGTTGGCCTCTTTCACTATTTCTTTCTACTTGCGCTATCTTTTGGGAGCCATATCTGTGTCTTGTAACTCATTCATATCGACATCTGCTTTTGGACTAAGATTTGAAAACGTGTTACACGAAATCAAAGCATATATGAGATAAGATGCCATAAAGATCCTCTTCGTCTTTTGGAAGTTTGACAGCTGATGAGAGAGCTCATTTGATATGAGTTCTCCCCAGTCGAATACAGTGCCCTTATGCAGAGAGTAGTATATAACATGTAGAACATACCTAGGCACCTGTGTAGTATCCTCCTGATCTACGAATCTAGAAAACGGCCACGCAAATTCCCAATATGGTTATGCTAAACCTGCTACTTCTATGGTGGATGCTTTAATGCCTTCTCAAGAACAACCCCATGGGCGGAATTTTTTCATCTAGTAGTGGGACCCTTCATCAATAATAAGGAGAAGGAAGTGACTCGCAAAGTCATTCCTTACAAAATAACTCACCTTCTTCCAGATGCCTCCTTAGTCATCGTAGTTGAAAGAAAGTCCGAGGTTGGGTATCTCTTTGACGTTCAGACTCGAGACTGGAAGCTCTGTCTTGCCTTGAAGGTTGAATGAAATTTAGCCAACATAGGTGATATAACTATTTAGTGGATAAAAGAGCTTATTACAGATGATTTTTTTCTTATATGATTAAGGCTCGGGCAAACCATAAGTGAATATGTGGTACCAAGAATCATAAGAAGGTAGGGTAAAGCTTCATCTCGGTGCTCACAATAACTCGATAGAACCAACAACAGATTCTAGGGAAAAACTTGGTCAATACGGAATTTCGAGATTGTCAATGTTATGAAGCTAACTCATGCTCATAGAAAATTGTAGGGGCAAATGTTAACCCTTTGGCGAAATTAAGGGGTTTTAAATTTTTAGTGGGAGAATATTTTGTATCATAGCACATTTTTACAAATCACCTCAAATAGCCCACCTTATTTTAAGGGAGAGGGTAAAAAAGGTAAATTTAGCCCTTGAAACTAGGAGTTACAACCTTCCATTCGCCCATTTTCAAGAATAGGTTTTATTTAAGTGAATCCTATGGGCCAAATACCATATTTATAAAAGAGGTATGGCAAATTAATAAAAATATAAATAAATGAGAGATATGGTAAATAAATAAAACATTTTTTATATTTACTCCATAAGTCACCTTATATACATGCAAGGGTGTAAACAAATAAAAATATAAGTAAAGTGGAGGTATGATAAATAAATGAAACGTCTTTTTATACTTACTCAAAAGGTATGGTAAATAAATATAAATATAAATATACTAGACGTATGATAAATAAATAAAACCTCTTTTTATATTTAGTCTATAACCCTTGTTCTATTTATGAAGGCTCAAGAAAGAGGTTTTATTTAAGTGAATCCTATGGACCAAATACCATATTTGTAAAAGAGGTATGGTAAATTAATAAAAATATAAATAAACGAGAGGTATGGTAAACAAATAAAAGATTTTTTTATATTTACTCCATAAGTCACCTTATATTTACGAACACTCAAAAAATGCGTTATATTTAGGTGAAACCTATGGGCAAAATACTATGGGACAAATACCATGGACTAGATTGTTATTAATACCATGCCAAAAAACATTATTAACCCTAATATTAGTATTAATAAAAATAAAAATGGCACATGGTATTGACCCATGGTATTCACCAAAATGGCACATGGTATTGACCCATGGTATTCACCAAAATGGCACATGGTATTGTGTTATGGAACCAGCTCAAGAAAAGATAGAAAAGATAGATCAACGCCTTAGAATTCAGCCTCTTCGAGGGGGCAACCTCCTTTACATTACATAAATGAACAATTCTTGGATGATACAAATGAAAAAACCTCCTTTCTATATATAGGAGTCTAAGGAGTCACAATATAATCCAGCCGACCTAACAATAATAATATAAAGCCACAAAAGTAACAATAGAGGGATTCTATGGGGCACGGAAATAACAACATGGGGGTAATAGGGGCACAACAATATAAATAAGGGGTATAACTACAATAGTAATGGGGTAATCACTAGTATTATAGGGACCCAACATGCCCCTCTCCTTCAAAAAAGTGTTGTCCTCAATGCTTGAGTAGTTCTGGATACTTCTGCATAAAATTCTCATCCTCCCATGTGGAATCTTCAGCAGATAAGTTCTTCCACTTGATAAGATACTCTGAAATTGACCGATTTCGTAGCTGTCGAGTTCTTGTTTCTGTGACTGCTTCCGGTTCCAATATAATTTTTCCTTCCTCGTCAAGTTCTGGCAATATTGTTTGAACTGGGAGCTTGTCGGCTATAACCTTCTTTAAACATGAAACATGGAAAACTGGGTGCAATCGAGAAGCTGCAAGAAGCTCCAATTTGTATGCCATAGTACCAATCTTTTGCAACACCTTGTACGGACCATAATACTTTGGTGATAATTTATTATCCTTCTTAGCTTGCTTTAGAGACATTTGCTTATATGGTTGTAGCCGTAGGAATACCCAATCACCTACATCAAAACTTCTTTCACTGCGATGTTGATCTCCCTGTTGTTTCATTCTATTTTGTGCCAACACGAGGTTATCCTTTAAGTGTTGGAGGACTTCTTGTTGATCTTCAATGTGATGTTCCACTGCCTGAACCTTAGAATTTTCTCTTAATTATGATGTGATGGATGGTGGTTGATACCCATAAAGTGCCACAAATGGGGTCATTTTTGTTGCTGTATGGAAGGAAGTGTTATACCACCATTCAGCCAGAGGCAACCATTTGACCCATTGTGTCTGTTTATCATATACAAATAAATGAAGATATCATTCCAAACATTAGTTTACTATCTTAGTTTGCCCATCAGATTGAGGATGATAAGATGAGCTATGAGCTAACTGAGTACCAAGACAAGAAAATAATTTTGTCCAAAAATTTCCAGTGAAAATGGGATCTCTATCACTTACAATAATCTTTGGGTTTCCATGTAGCTTTTGAATTGTTTCCATAAATGCAGTAGAAACTGTACTGGCTTTAAATGGATGTGATAATGCACAAAAGTGTGCATACTTGGTAAGTCTGTCAACTACCACCATGATGACTGTTGAGCCTCAAACCTGCACGTTCCTATTCACCCTCTCAGCCTTCTTTTTCCACTTACTTCATCCACCAAGCTGTTAAATCATTGCATTATAGTCTAAAAAGAGCTTCTGACATGGTTTTCTAACTATGCTTATGACTGTTGTTTGGTTTAGATTTTTGTTCAGGCAGCTGCGGAAACTTGTTAGTTTCCACAGCCAGCACAGGTTTCCGAGCCAGCACAAGATTCCGCAGCCATTTTGTTAAAGGCTATGCTACAGGTGTCCTATGAAGAAACGAGCCACATGGGCAAGCTACAAGTGATGGGTACATGGAACGTGTCCCTTCAGATCATCCAAATCATCCATAAAAGGTCACGGTCAACAAGGGTCAAAGGCAAAGCCAACCAAGGAATTTAGCGGTGGCACGTCTCTGTTTTGAGCACGTGAAAGTTTACGTGGCATAGTCCTCAGCTCACGGAGACATCGACACACCTGGAGATCAACCCCATAACCTGAATCCAACAGCTACCACTCCGAAGATTTAATGGACATGATGACCGTTACGCTAGATCTCGGGCTGAGGAGATCTACGTGTCTCTGGCAACGCAGTTGACAGCATAGGATTTAGTTAGTTAGTTACAAAACTTTTTCAATATAAATAACGCGTTGATAAATGTTGTGTAGAAGCTTTTGAAGATGTAATTTTTGAACTGTTATTATTATCACCCCACTGCACTCTGTTTTACATATTTTGCTGCTGCTTTAATACATGAGAAGACTACTTTCCTGAGCTCATTTTTGTGACTGTTCGTTGACTGGCTGAGGTGGCAGACGGCCCCGGCGCACTCAAGCCCTGTATAGTTTTCATTTGATTTTATTATGTTTCTATTTTCATAATCAGCTTGTATATAACATGCTGTTTTGATGTTTTTAATTCACTGCTGTTAACATTTTCATTTATGTTTTCTTATAACTGTCAGCTGATCAATGCTTTTCTACAGGTTTTCTTAGGCAGCCCGGGCAAATTTTCATCTTTTTGATAACTACTGACATATGAGATCATCTTGTCCTTCCTGCTAATTTTCCTTTTCTGAAGTTTAATTCCAGCACTGTCCTTTTTCAAATTGTGTTTTGCTTATTTATTTTTCTGCTACTTAGACATCATAATACTCATTTGTTTATGGTTTCTTTCTATAGTCAAGTGACTCTATTAGTAAGGAATCAGAATATTACTTATTGTAGTGTGATTTAGTTATCATATTGCTTAACTTATTCATGATTTCTTCCCATAAGGTAGATTGAGCTGAAGGGTAAAGGATCAGAAGATTTGAAGTAGTGTGATTAGTTTCCTTTATGCAATTTCATTTCTTGCAATTTAGTTATCATATTGCTTAACTTATTCATGATTGCTTCCCATAAGGTAGATTGAGCTGAAGGGTAAAGGATCAGAAGAGTTGAAGTAGTGTGATTAGTTTTCTTTATGCAATTTAATTTCTTGCCATTTAGATATCATATTGCTTAACTTGTTCATGATTGCTTCCCACAAGGTAGATTGAGCTAAAGGGTAAAGGATCAGAAGAGTTGAAGTAGTGTGAATTAGTTTCTTTGCTTTTATTTATTTTTTAGTTGCTTTAAGTTCAGTTTTTACTTTCTTTTTCATACAGCAGCAAGGATACTAGGCCATTGTCATTAGTTCACTGTTTGATACATTTACTTCCTCTTAAGAATTGATTTCATTACAGTTGTTTTAAAGCTTTCTTTTTGAACACTTTTAAGTTTGGAAAAATCACTGTAGAAATCACCATTACCATCCATACTTAACTTTCATTTTCGCCATCACACATTAGGGAAAGATAAATCCAAAAACAAACTAAAAAAAGCTCAAAAACGACAAAAGACTAAGGAAATGGTTATCTTGTACATATAGTACACTTCACTTCGTCAGTTTACGAATCCCGGATTGACATTTTAAATAGCAATTTAGAACACACTAAATTGACCAAACATTTTGGCGCCGTTGCTGGAGAAGTGAAATTAGGTAGCCAATTTCTTAAAAAGAAAATTAAGAAAATTTCAAGGAAGGAAAATTGATAACCTCTCAAAGTATGCTCTCCTCTTGCACTTAGTGTGATCTGGAGGACCAGAAAAGAGAAAGTTATTGGTTTAATAGTTTCTTGAGTATGCTCTCTTCTTGCACCTAGAGTGACCTGGAAGATCATAAAGAGAATTATTAGCCCGACTTGAAGAAAAATAAAAAATGGCATGCATAGAGCAAGAGATTCTAGGGGAAGGTTTTTAGCTAGAGCCAAGAGTTCGATTTTTACAACTCCTTCTACCTCAAGGAATAGACAAGAGACACCTCCATCATCTCCAACCTACACTCCTAGCCCTAGGATTCCTGGAATTCAAGAGACAGTAGTTGAGTTAGGAGACTCTTCCTCACCATCCATCGAATCTGAATTAGGAAAAGATCCTTTCTTTTCTTCTACAGGGAGACACATTGTAATTAAAGAAGTAGAATCATCTGAGGAAGAAGAGGGAGAAATTCCTCCTCGTTTGCCATTAGTAGAGGAACCAGAGGACTTTGAAATCTCTGAGAAAACTACCATGACAGAAGAGGGAGTTAACGGATTTGGTAGAGGTAGAGGTAGAGGAGGGGGAGGAGGAAATAATGGAGGAGGTAGAGGTAACAATGGGGGAAATAGGGATGGAGATAACTCATTTGGATTTCCTATAGTCGATGAGGATTCTCGAGCAACAATGAAAAATATTTCACCATCTGTCCTCCCAAACTTTCATGGGTTAAGAAATGAAGATCCTGAAACATTTCTATTTGAGTTTGAGGTCGTGTGTCGAACCTATGATTATCTGGAAGACTCTCAAAAACTCATACTGTTTCCTTCGACATTGAAAGGAGCTGCTTTGAAATGGTTCATGGGATTACTCACTCAATCCATTAGGACTTGGAATGATATGAAACAAACATTTCTCGATAGATACATGGATTATTGTATGCCTACCAACCACAAGGATGAAGTATTTAAAATGATACAAAGAGAAGATGAAAACTTGGAGGATTTACTTGAAAGATTCCAATACAATCTGAAAAGAGCAAAAATGAGTAACTTAGATGAGGAGACCTTGAAATCCCTTCTATTAAAAGACATTAGAGATGAATGGATAGATATTTTGAACATGATGGGAAAAGGAGACATATCTCAACTTCCACTTCATGACATAGCAGAACTGTGTGTCCATCTCTCAAGAGGAAAATCTAAAACTGGAAAAGGACCTAGAGATCCTTCTCTCATCAGAGAAAACAAATCTGCAACTGGATCAGTAAGTAGGGCTGAGATTGGCAATATGCTTGCAAAACTGATATCTTAGGGAGTCTTAGTGAGCAACTAGACACTCTTAAGATCCACAATAAGCAGAAAGCTTAAGCTGAAGCTTTAGCCATCTTTTGCCCAAAATGTAGAAAAAAACATGCTCTCAGGGAATGTCCCTTGGATGCAAAAGTTGTAGAAACATGTGCGATCTGTTCAGAGAATCATGAGACCAAGGATTGTCCTTCAATTCCTGGGCTCAAAGCTGTCTTTCAAGAAGATCCAAATACAATTGAGTCTCTCTGTTTTGTTGCAAGGAGACCTTGTCAGGGGCAACAAAATCAAGGGTTTAACAACTCTATTAATTTTCAACCCCCACCAAATTGGAATCCTTGGCAACAACCTTGGTCCCAACCTCAAAATCCTTTTCAATCATGGGTACAAGGTATGCAAAATCCTTATGGGAGATTTGCTCAATTTTATCAATATCCTCCATCTTTTCAAAACCAACAGGCTCCACAACTTCCAAATCAAAACCCACAACTATCATTGCCATTTCAACAACAACAACCCTCTCAACAGAACCCAAACTCTCAACTCTTGCTTCCATTCCAATAGAAGTCAAATCAACTTCCTTCTCAGCCATTGCCAAACCCCAATAATAAAAACCCTCAAAATGCTTACATGATAGAAGGTCAACAATTTCCTGCCTATATGATTGTTCCTCTCAATGATGTAAAACTCAGATCTGGTAGAGTTCTAGATAAACCTTCTATAGATGCCCAAAATCAAAGCATTTCTGAGGAAGAATATCTTGAAGCTAATAAGGGTTCTGAAGCATCTCTTCAAAACCCAAACACTCAAAAAGAAAAATAAAAAGACCTAACCCCCACAACTCCTATAGTTGAGCAACCTGCATCTTCATCCACACCTCCCTTTCCTGAAAGATTACAAATTGACAAAGGGGTGGAAAAACAAATCTTGTTGCCTGACTATGATTTTCTAGATGAATTGAAGAATGTCTGTATCAAGATTCCCTTGTTACAAGCCATTAAAGAGATTCCTATTTTAGCAAAAACAATAATGGAGTTGAGTCTTAAAAGACCAGGAAGGAAACCTAGAGACACAAGAAGAATCCACCTGGTAGGGAAAATTGCAGACATCATGATGGGAAAAATTACTATGCAGAAGTATGTAGATCCCGGTAGTCCAATTGTCAAAACACATATCAATGGGGTTGAAATTCCAAATAATTTGATTGATTTAGGGGCTGCTATCAATATTATGAGTAGACAGACTATGGAACAACTGAAACTTCCTAACCTTCTCTTTACACCTACTTTACTGCAACTTGCAGATCGATCAATTATTAAACCAGATGGTGTATTAGAAGACATTTCAGTCTCCTTAGACTCTTGGGAATATCCAGTGGATTTCATGATTTTAACTCCCAAGAATAATTTAGGAGGACATCCTCTCATCTTAGGAAGACCTTGTCTAGCCACAGCCGATGCTTTCATCAGTTGTAGGTCTGGGGATATGTATATTTCTAATGGTAATTCGACAAAGAAATTCAATCTGTATCCTCCAGCAAAAGAAATTACAGAAATAGGAGATAATGAATGGATTGATGATGAAGATACTATACAACCTGTCTTTACCATTTCTGAAGTTAGTGAAGATAGTCAAATTCTGAACACATTAGAAAATTTTGGAACATCTTCAGAATATGATCACACACAATTTCAGTTAGATTCTGACAATGAGTATTTATCATCCAGACAAATGTCTCTTTTCTCTATGGAAGAATTTGGTAGTTCCACCATTGAGATCTTTCCAGGAAAAACATTGAATATCAACAAAAATTTGGAAAGATCACAACAGGAAGAACTAACCAAAATCTTGCAAAAACATTCTACTGCATTTGCATGGGAGTATACCGATATGAAAGGTATTGACCCTAAGACTTGCATTCATCACATCTACATTGAGGAAAACAGTAGACCAATCAGACAACCTCAGAGAAGGATGAATCCAAACCTTAGGGAGATAAAGAAAGAAGAGTGCCAAAAGTTACTTAATGTAAACTTCATTTATCCAATTTCAGATAGCCGATGGGTTTATCCTTTGGTTATAGTACCTAAAAAGAATGGTAAATGGAGGGTATGCATTGATTACAGAGAATTGAACAAAGCAACTTTGAAGGATCACTTTCCTTTACCCTTTATCGATCAGGTATTAGATACTTTAGCAGGCAAAAAGTATTTTTCATTTTTGGATGGTTTTAGTGGTTACAATCAGATTCAGGTAGCACCTAAAGATCATGACAAGACCACATTTACCTTTCCATGGGGAACTTTTTCCTACCGAGTACTTCCTTTTGGATTATGTAATGCACCCGCAACATTTCAAAGGGCAGTACTAGGAATCTTTTTCGATCTAATCCATGATTGTGTAGAGGTTTATATGGATGATTTTATAGTTTGTGGTAATTTGTTTGAAGAGGCATTAAAGAATTTGGAAAAATTCCATATAAGATGTAAAGAAACAAACCTATCATTAAGTCATGAAAAATGCTTTATGATGTTTACTGAAGGGATTGTTTTAGGACATCATATTTCAGGAGATGGGATTAAAGTTGATAGATCAAAAGTTGAAGTCATCTCCAAGTTGCCTATTCCAAATTGTCAAAAAGATGTTAGAAGTTTTCTTGGATTTACTGGATACTATAGAAGATTTATTGAAAAATTCACCAAAATAGCATCTCCACTCTTCAAATTACTTACAAAAGACTGTGAATTCAAATGGGATCCTGATTGTCAATCTGCATTTGAAACTTTGAAAACAAGAATATCTGAAGCACCCATTTTGAGAGGTCCGAATTGGAAACTTCCTTTCCATATTTCCACAGATGCTTCAGATACAGCTCTAGGAGCTGTGTTGGGACAAAAGGATTTAGTTCCTTATGCCATTTACTACACCAGTAAAAATTTGACTCCCACTGAGTTAAACTATACTGTGACTGAGAAAGAGTTCTTAGCTGTTGTTCATGCAATCAATAAGTTTAGACACTATATAACTGGCTATGAAACTTTTGTCCATACTGATCATTCTGCAATTAGATATCTCATGAATAAACCTGTTACTAATGGCAGAGTTACAAGATGGCTCTTACTTTTACAAGAATTCAATATTACTGTGTTGGATAGACCAGGGAAACAAAATACAGTAGCTGATTTCTTGTCTAGAATCCAAAATACTAACGAAGATTCTCCTGTAGAGGATAAGTTTCTAGATGAATATTTGTTTGCAGTAACTACTAAGACTCCTTGGTATGCAGATATTGCTAACTATTTGGTTACAGGGAAGCTACCTCCATATCTATTTCTTGGTGAAAAAATAAAAATTATTCAGGAGAGTTCAAGTTATTCATGGATTTCTAATGAATTGTTTAAAACAGGGCTAGATTGTGTGATCAGAAGATGTGTTCGGGAAGATGAAATGCTTGACATCCTCAAGGCATGTCTTGATGAACCATGCGGTGGACACTTTGCTGATAAAAGGACGGCCGATAAAATCCTTTCTTTAGGATATTATTGGCCTTCCCTTTTCAAAGATGCAAAACAATATGTCAGAAGTGGTGACAGCTGCCAAAGAGTTGGGAGACCGACTCTTTCAAATGAAATGCCATTACAACCACAGGTACTCATCGAACCCTTTGAAAAATGGGCTTTAGATTTCATTGGACCCATTAATCCACCATTTAAACAAAAGAAGTATATATTGGTATGCACTGATTATGTCACTAAATGGGTAGAAGCCAAAGCATTGCCTTCTGCCACTGAAAATTTAGTTTTTCAATTTCTTTTTGAGGATATTTTTACTCGTTTTGGTGTCCCAAAAGAAATTGTGACAGATTAGGGAAGTCAATTTACATCTAATTTGATGGAGAAGTTGATGGAAGAATACAAAATCAAGCACAGAAAATCTACTCCTTACCATCCGCAAGCAAATGGCCAAGTGGAATCTACAAACAAAGTTCTTGAGAACATCATCACCAAAACTGTTCATCTACACAGAAGAGATTGGGCAGAAAGGCTTCCTGAAGCCTTATGGGCCTACAGAACTACATGGAGGAATACAACAGGACATTCTCCCTATGAACCTGTTTATGGGAAAGAGTTCCTGCTCCCCATTGAGTTTCAAGTCAAGACTTTCAAAATGGCAGTCCAGTTGGGGATGAATCTATCAGAAGCCCAAAAGCACAGAATGGAGCATCTGAATGAGCTAGATGAGATCAGACAAGATGCAATTTTAAGGACTGATCTAGTTCAATATCAAAGAGCTAAGTGGCATGACAGATACATCAAAGAGAGAAAGTTTCAAGAGGGAGATTGGGCGTTACTGTTTGATTCCAAGTTTAAAGACTTCAAAGGAAAATTTCAGACTCATTGGCTTGGGCCATATGAGATTGACAAAGTCTTTAACAATGGAGCAGTAAGAATCAAGATCATTGATGAATTTCAAAATCCTCTCATTGTGAATGGCTACCGATTGAAAATTTATCATAAGCCACTCTCAAAAGAGGAATTTGTCAAAATGTTCCAAGAGAATTCTGCAATAAGGCTGGTGGAGAAGAATATTTCTCCCCCATCAGCCTAGCCTTTGTTTCTTTCAGTGAAAAAAAAAAGAAAAAGAAAAGAAAAAAATCGTATAAGCCTGAAAACGAATCATAGATTTGCAGTCTTATACAGAAAATGTAGAGTGAAAATCAGGGACACCTGACACTCTATATTTTCCAAAAAAAAATCTCCTCTCCTTCTCTTTCCATCTTCACTCCATCTCATTTGCCATTTCACTTCACCTCCATCTCATTCTCACTTCCATTTCACTTCACTCCACTTCATTTTCATTTCATTCCACTCATTCCATTTCATTTCATCAATAAAAGTCCCTTTCAGGACTATTTTCATTCAGTTAGTTCTTCTCTAACTACCTTTGTTCAGTTAAGTGGGTGCTGTCTCAGTTTCCGCAGCTGGAAGCCGTTTCTGCAGCTAGAAGCAGTTTCTGCAGCCAAAAACGATTTTCGCAGCCAGCATCACTCTGTTTTCAAATTTACAGTCAACTGTTAGTACAATAATCATGAAATGCAGGTGTAATTGAGCTAAAGACATGGGGCATCTCCAAGACATCAAGGAAGAGCAATTGGTTAGAAGCCTTGAACAAGAAATGACAAAGTTTCCAAAGGTATGATCAAATTTTTTTATCAAATAACAATTCAAGTCATAATTACGCATAGTTATCAAACCATAGCAAGTTCTACTATGTGCAATGATTTGATACGATAGCTCCATTACCATTCTTATTCCACGATATCACTCCACACACCTTGTATTCATTTCTCCAACGGTCTCATGATTATTTCGAGTTTAAACTCAAGACTGACTACACTTCCATTTATTACCCATACTCTTGGGACGTGACATATTGTGTTACGGTTCTTCTTAGCCGTAATTTCCGCAGCCGTCTGTTGAGACGTGTAAAAATTTCATACACAGTCATCCGATTCAAAAAAAAATCCCAACGTTACTCCATTCGTTTACCACTCCACTAATACCATACTCCTCGCATGCATCCGCATTTTATTTTGAACTTGTTTACTGCTGCTCACCCTCTGTTCCTCCGGTAATTCAGGTACTTCCATTCCCTGTTCTCCATTTCCGACTGCAGCCACTACAGTTTGTTCTAAACCCCGATTGCAGCCACTACAGTTATCCTAAACCCCGACTGCAGCCACTACAGTTTGTTCTAAACCCCGATTGCAGCCACTACAGTCTATCCTAAATCCTGTAACCGAGCCATTTTTTTCTGAACCCTCACACGCAGAAGAACTCTCAGTTGGAATTTAAAACAGAGGATGGGAAAATTACTGAGAGCAGAGCCGGAAGGACCGAAATACTTGGAAGGTTATCCTCAAACTAAGGAATTGCTGAAGAAAGCCAGATGGTTACGATTTATCCAAAAGTTTAAAGGCCATAACAAGGAGGTGACCAAAGCTTTTGCACGGTCTTTTGATGGACAAACAATGGAGATTGGAGACTTGAAGTTCACAGTGACTGAGGCCACAGTAGCAGCTGCCACAGACCTACCTCAAGAAGGTGAAAGGTGGTTTAAAAATAGAGGTGTGGACGATCAGATATGGAAAATCATGCTACAAAACCAAGGTATGGATACCACCGTATTTACAAGAGGCATCCCTGTTCATGCACTAAAAGAGGAATGGTCTAGTCTATTGTTAGTTATCCAGAAATTTATCATGTGTGAAGGTCGTTTTGGTTCTATGTATATGTATCATGCTAGACTGATGATGAATTTCCTAGAGGGTCACACTCTTAATTTGCCTCATTTTCTGCTATTGAGTTTGAAAAAGATGAGTATTACAGTTCAAAAACACATAGGCAACATTGAACCTCATCTCTACCATCATGGACTCATAAAAATTCTTATTGAGGACCAGTTGAAGAAAACTAAAGATACTTGGGAGCAATTCTTGACAAGAAACTACTTCCAAGAGCCATCTGAGGCCTCTGGAAGTAGTCCACCAAAGATTCCAAGGAAAATTAGGAGGAGAGAAAAGAACACTAGAGTCCAAGACTCCCCTACTATAGAAACTCAAGAAACTGTCCAAAAAGAAGAAGAAGATAGAGCTAAAAATAAGAAACTGAAGAAAGAAAAAGGCAAAAGAACCATCCAAGAAGTCTATCCATCCCCTGAGAAATCCATAGAGGAGGATTATCAACCACTGTCAGAAAGATTAGTACATCTTCAGGCTGCTGCTATAACAAAGAAAAAGAAAAAAGGAAAACAGAGTACACAAGAAAAGAGTACTAATCCATACTTAAGGAGGAGCACTAGGCTAAAAGGAAAGGTGAATAAAACTAAAGAAAAACAGCCTCACTTTATTGATTTAGGTGAAGAGACACTTGAGAAATCTCCAGCTCAGCCAAGCGTTGAACCAAGTCCTCCACATGATGAAAGCCCTTTTCGGCCGGAAAGAGAGAGCAGTCCTCTTCCTCCACCAGATTTTGAGCTTAGTCCGAGAAAGACACCTGAGGTAGATCCTAATCAGTAAGAGGTATATAACTACCTGGAATCCTTAGAACAATCAGCTGCAGGACCGAGTACCACTCTGCCACTAGATGCACAAGTTCAGTCTTTGAAACAGGAGGTATTTGAATTAGAAGTCCTAAATAGGCATATCAAACAGGAAAATGAAGCATTCAAAGAGAAGAGCAAGGTAGATAAGATTGTCCATGATAACACTATGCTCCATTTAGGACTATGGCAAAAGAAAAACAGGGAACTGAAGAAAAAGTGCAAAAAGTTAAGCAGAGCATTGATTAATCCCAAGTATAAATGTCTAGTCAGGAAACACAAGATGATGTTAGCACCAAAGAAGAAGAAAAGAGGGCTAGATGTCCTAGCAGAAGCCTCATAACATATGGATTAGAGGGAAATGATTAAATTTTGGTTGCATGAGGACACGCAACACCTTCACAGTGGGGGTATGTTGAGCCTCAAACCTGCACCTTCCTATACACCCTCTCAGCCTTCTTTTTCCACTTACTTCATCCACCAAGCTGTTAAATCATTGCATTATAGTCTAAAAAGAGCTTCTGACATGGTTTTCTAACTATGATTATGACTGTTGTTTGGTTTAGATTTTTGTTCAGGCAGATGCGGAAACTTTTCAGTTTCCACAGCCAGCACAGGTTTCCGCAGCCATCACAGGATTCCGCAGCCATTTTGTTAAAGGCTATGCTACAGGTGTCCTATGAAGAAACGAGCCACATGGGCAAGCTACAGGTTACGGGTACATGGAACGTGTCCCTTCAGATCAGCCAAATCATCCATAAAAGGTCACAGTCAACAAGGGTCAAAAGCAAAGCCAACCAAGGAATTTAGCGGTGGCACGTCTTTGTTTTGAGCACGTGAAAGTTTACGTGGCACAGTCCTCAGCTCACGGAGACATTGACACACCTGGAGATCAACCCCGTAACCTGAATCCAATAGCTACCACTCCGAAGATTTAATGGACATGATGACCGTTACACTAGATCTCGGGCTGAGGAGATCTACGTGTCTCTGGCAACGCAGTTGACAACATAGGATTTAGTTAGTTAGTTACAACACTTTTTCATTATAAATAACACGTTGGTAAACACTATGTAGAAGCTTTTGAAGATGTAATTTTTGAACTGTTATTATTATCACCCCACTGCACTCTGTTTTACATATTTTGCTACTGCTTTAATACATGAGAAGACTACTTTCTTGAGCTCGTTTTCGTGACTGTTCGTTGACTGGCTGAGGTGGCAGAGGGCCCCTGCACACTAAAGCCCTGTATAGTTTTCATTTGATTTTATTATGTTTCTGTTTTCATAATCATTAACTTGTATATAACATGCTGTTTTGATGTTTTTAATTCACTGTTATTTACATTTTCATTTATGTTTTCTTATAGCTGCCAGCTGATCAATGCTTTTCTACAGGTTTTCTTAGGCAGCCCGGGCAAATTTTCATCTTTTTGATAACTACTGACATATGAGATCATCTTGTCCTTCCTGCTAATTTTCCTTTTCTAAAGTTTAATTCCAGCACTATCCTTTTTCAAATTGTGTTTTTCCTATTTATTTTTCTGCTACTTAGACATCATACTACTCATTTGTTTATGGTTTCTTTCTATAGTCAAGTGACTCTATTAGTAAGGAATCAAAATATTACTTATTGTAGTGTGATTTAGTTATCATATTGCTTAACTTATTCATGATTGCTTCCCATAAGGTAGATTGAGCTGAAGGGTAAAGGATCAGAAGAGTTGAAGTAGTGTGATTAGTTTCCTTTATGCAATTTCATTTCTTGCAATTTAGTTATCATATTGCTTAACTTATTCATGATTGATTCCCATAAGGTAGATTGAGCTGAAGGGTAAAGGATCAGAAGAGTTGAAGTAGTGTGATTAGTTTCCTTTATGCAATTTAATTTCTTGCCATTTAGATATCATATTGCTTAACTTGTTCATGATTTCTTCCCACAAGGTAAATTGAGCTGAAGGGTAAAGGATCAGAAGAGTTGAAGTAGTGTGAATTAGTTGCTTTGCTTTTAGTTTTTTTTTAGTTTCTTTAAGTTCAGTTTTTACTTTCTTTTTCATACAGCAACAAGGATACTGGGCCATTGTCATTAGTTCATTGTTTGATACATTTACTTCCTCTTAAGAATTGATTTCATTACAGTTGTTTTAAAGCTTTCTTTTTGAACACTTTTAAGTTTGGGAAAATCACTGTAGAAATCACCATTACCGTCCATACTTAACTTTCATTTTCGCCATCGCACATTAGGGAAAGATAAATTGAAAAACAAACTAAAAAAAAACTCAAAAACAACAAAAGACTAAGGAAATGGTTATCTTGTACATATAGTACACTTCACTTCGTGAGTTTACAAATCCCGGATTGACATTTTAAATAGCAATTTAGAACACACTAAATTGACCAAACAATGACACTCTTTCCCTCAGACTTGGGTAAACCTGTGATAAAATCCATTGAAACCTCCTCCCAACGTTGGCTTGGAATGGATAAAGGTTGTAATAGACCCGGTGTCTTAATCGTTTCAACTTTATTTTGTTGGCAAACCAAACATTCTGCCACAAACGTTTGAATATCTGATTTAAGGCCATCCCAAAAAAATTCCTTCTTAACCCTGTGGTAAGTTTTTAAAAATCCTGAGTGCCCTCCTAAGGGAGAAGTGTGCAATTCCATAAGAATCTTTTGTTCTAGCTGGGAATTCTTACAGAAGTATAAGCGATCTTTGTACCATAATGAATCACTTTGCCAGCTAAATGTATCAGGCGTACTGGAATCTTGTTGTAGCTTTTGAATAAGTGCCCACACTTCTTCATCATTCTTCCATTCCTCCCTTGCTTCGTTTATCCAATCTGGTTGGATAATAGAAATGGCGCACAACAATGCTTCCACATCCTCATCCTTTCTTGAGAGTGCATCTGCCACCACATTTTGCTTCCCTTTTTTGTAGATCATTTCAGAGTCATAACCCAACATCTTTGTGACCCACTTTTGTTGATCTTCAGAGGATAATCTTTGTTCTAAAAAGTATTTAAGGCTATCATGATCCGTTTTTACCTTGAAGTGTCTTCCCATTAGTTAGGGTCGCCATTTCTTAAGTGCATGGAGTATTGCCAACATTTCCTTCTCATAAATAGCTTTGCTTAAAAACTTTCCCTTGATTGGACGACTTTCAAAAGCAATGGGTCTTTCATCTTGCATTAGAACAGCACCAATTCCATTTCCTGAAGCATCACATTCCACAATAAAGGTTTTTGTGAAGTCCAGTGTAGCTAAGACTGGTGCTTGGCACATTACCTCTTTAAGATGTTCAAAGGCCTTTGTTGCTTCCGGAGTCCATGAAAATGCATCTTTCTTCAATAATGTTGTTAGAGGTGCTACTATTCTTCCATAATTCTTAACAAACTTGCGATAATACCCAGTCAACCTAAGAAATCCTCGCAGATGCTTTACGGATGTGGGGATTTTCCATTCCTTAATGGCTTTAATTTTGCTAGGGTCTACCTTAACTCCTTCATGAGATACAATATGACCCAAATATTCCACCTCCTGGACTCCAAATAAACATTTGGATCTTTTTGCATATAATTGTTTCTCCTCCAATAGTTGTAGCACCCTGTCAACATGTTCAACATGATCCTTCCAAGACTTGTTGTAGATTAGTATATCATCAAAAAATACTAACACAAATTTTCTAAGGAATGGTTTAAAAATTGAATTCATCAAACCTTGAAATGTTGAAGGTGCATTAGTAAGGCCAAAAGGCATGACCAAAAATTCATAATGACCCTCATGAGTTCTAAATGCCGTTTTGAGAATGTCTTCAATCTTCATTCTGATTTGATGATATCCCGAACGAAGATCCAACTTGGTGAAGTAAATTGATCCATGCAATTCATCCAGTAATTCATCAATGACAGGAATGGGGAACTTATCTTTCAGCATGGGATTCTATTTCATCGATCTATTTACCTCACCGCTTCGATCATCATGGAATCACGTATTTATAGAGGTGAGTGATCCACGCTCTCGAACTAGCCAAGTGCCAAGTCTTAGCGCGGGGACCAATCCTAAGCTATAAGAACATCGCCTATACTGACTCCTCCTCAAGCGGGATTTGATCGACTTTACTATTTGCGAGCCCACGCACCGGATTGGTTTTCCAATGACTTAGGGAGCTTGACCTTGTCCCCTGGTTGGCCGGGGGAATCATCTCTTCGAAGCCCCCGTAGTGGGTGAGCTTTTGGCTGTTATAAACATATATAACGAAAGACCCGCCTATACCAGTTCGTATCAGGGCCTTTTCTTTTTCCCAGAGTGTTTGGGAACGTTTCACCTTAATAATAAGCGGACCTGTAGCTACGGCCGTCCCTGAACTCTTGCGGCATTGCCAATGGGCATGAGCACTATGGGCGATCCCTATATGGATACCGGATATTTATGCCTACAAAAGGACCAGGAAATAGACTGATCGAGACAAGGTGACTCACAAAAACACTAGGATATACCAGCAGCAGCCTCCGCAGTAGTAGCAAAAGCAGTAGTTGGAGTTTTTCCAGTACCACCAGTGACAGAGAAATAAACAGCACCAATGGCACAGTCAACTAGAGCAAAGACAACAGCACCTAAAAAAAATCAGAGGTAGCAGCAACTGATCCATCAATGGCAGAGACAAAGACAAGGACAGTAGGAGAGGAGACAACAGTTGGAGCAGCATCAGAGCAGGTGCAATAAGCGGGTCCGCAAGCAGGGGCAGGTAGACATAGGAATAGGAAACAACCCACCAATTAGACCGTCTAAGAAATTCCCTATGCCAAATACCATAACCCAGAGAGACGAAGACACGTAGGGGTGGGTACCCATAAGGGGAAGCGAGAGATCCACATGTGTCACCATCATAGGGGTAGGACCCAGCTATCCACAAGAGAACCTGTAGTCGCAAAGCAATAGGCAGATAGAGTAGCAAGCTCATTATGTAACGTAGTTGAGAGCCGAGTTTCTAAGGAGACTATGGGGATGGTAAGAGAGCATATTTTAAGGCAGGTAGACTTCTAAATAAGTCATCCAAAGACCCTAGCCAGTAATGTAAGGTCATGTACTAGTTTCTATCGAGCCTCGTAATAGCAGCTAAGTAGGCCATTAAACGCGCCACTATGGGAATGACACACAATTCATACTTCCCCCCGACCAGATCGCATCAATATTGCAAAAGTATCACTCCTCACCATAGACTTCAGAAAAATAAGTTATATTAGTCATTCTCCCACCTCGCCCTTCCGTAGCCTAAATTTTGATTTCATTCAAGTTCTCGGAGATAACATTTCATTGTTGGGTCTTTCTTCCTACTTCTTAGTCGTCCCAGCTTATGCCACCATCATGGAAAGGTCTAGGCCTACTTTGGTTGGGAAAGGTATTTCTTCCTTAGTTGTGTTATTTGTGGTTGACTTATCGCTTCGCTTACTGGCGTAGTCATTTTAGAGGAAGGCTCGCGTGGAGGAGGGCTAGAAGGTCTTTCTTCCTACAGTTATCATTACGTACTATCGGGAAGGATAGATTGCCTCTTGCTATAGATTGATTGTCTCCTACTAGGGCTAGCATGGAGGAGGGCTAGTTAATGGATATATTATCTGTTGCCTTTCTTGTGACTAACTAGCGTGGAGGATCCATGAGATCCCCTTCGGGCCTTTGGGAGACTTATGGGGTAAGGCTTTCTTATTTGTTGAACTGCCTCCTTCCCTCCATTAAAGTAATTGGCTAAAAAGGATGGATATAGAGATAGATAAGGTTATCTAGAATAGCCAGCCAATAGCCTCTTTATCACATCTGTATCACCTCTTAATCTATCATTTCTCAATTCATCTATTTCTCCTTCCTTAGGTACGCGAAAGGAATGATAAAGAAACATTATATCACAAAGCACCATAACATAAATAACCATGTTTTACACATTTCGAAGAATCTTAGCATGGTATCCCTAGTACGAACACGGATCGATGTAAAGGAAGTGATAGATAGAGATAGTGACTTACCCTAAGTGGGCGAGAGTGCGTAAGCATGGCTCGACCTTAGGGCTGCCATCGACGGAGTCACTCACTATTCATATGGTGAGGGTGCATTAGCACGCTTGACCAAAGGGCCACCATCAAATCATCACTCTATTTTCCCAAACTATTTACCCACCCACCCCAATCCCCAGACGTTAAGTGACTCTTAGACCTAAGAAGGGAGAGGGTGCACTTTAAGGCTCGACCTTAGGGCCTAATCGATTTATCGCTCAACCCAACCTCGGGAAGGTGAGGGGCATTGGTTTAGTCTGTTTTGAAATGCCCTCGATCTCCCTATGGATTCTGAAGGGAGAACTTCACGGATACGAATAGATGGGTACAACTAGACACATATAGATAACAGTAAGGCAGGGACGAAGTGCAGTATGTTAGTGTCAGTCTTTTCAGCCTTCCTCCAGTGATCAAATATGCTCTTACAAAGTGGTCTTAGAGTGTCAAGGTCAAATTTTGTCATTTCAAAGAGTTTTCAAGCAAAATTTGGTCACTAGGCATTAGGTCTAGGGTTTGCCTTAACTCCTTCTAAAGTTGTCAAAATGTTGGTCCATGTCACCATTCAGCTGAGTCTATGATCATTCATAGGGTTTTCATTGTCATGTCAGTGTCGAATGAGTCATTTTACATCTTGTTCATGCTTCAGTTGTGCCTTGGCAAGGTCATTTCCCTCTCCTAGGGTTTTGAAAGCCAATTTCTCTTGGACGGTCAAATCATAGGCAAAACTTATTTCCTGATGTTCATACACCTTCCCCTATCTTTAAAGTACCTTATCAAACACTTCCCATCCCTTAGATCCGCCAAATTCCTCATTTTTGCACAAACCCTAGTTTCTAGCTACAACCTGGCAATTTTCTAGGTTTGGCCTGTGTTTTGCCCTTTTGGACCCCTTCCCCTCACTCAATATCTGAGATTCCACTTTCCCCTGCTTTCTAACATCCCTCCCTACTTCCAAAAATTTCCCCAAGAATTTAGAAGCCCCCTATCCCCTTCATTTTGCTCCATTTCGACAAAATTCCTTGTTTCACACATCGGGACAAGTCGCACTCAAATGATGTTCCAGAGCAATAAAAGATGAATTTTGGAAAACTGAGAGAGGTTTTTGTCCACAACATGCCAAAGAAGAAAAACCTCCTTTACTTTTTGTACAGGTGTCATGGTTTTAGAGAAATGTCAAAATTACAATCGCCGGATCCAAGGCGGTTGGCCAAGGCACAAAAAAGGAGAAAGAGGCCTGATCCCCTCCATATCTTGGCTGAGGCCTCACTGAAGGATCAAGGCACTCAATAGCCTAGCCACAGCTCAAATCCCAAAAAATTTTGAGAATTTTGGGTAATTTTGGCATTTTTTGGAAATTTACAGGTTTTGGCTCCTCAACAGGTCTCACCCCCGGTGAGACCCTTTGTCATGGCAACTCCTTTTCACAAAAACTCAGAATTTCTAGATTTTTCATGCAAAGTTACATATGCCTATGGATGAACTTGAGTTTTTATGGAGTTTTGGGCCTCCAGAAGGTCAAAATACATGCAAAATTTGACTTTCTGCCACTTTTTTGAACTGCAGAAAGATGTCTTGGGAGATTTGATTTTTGACTGGGCAAATGACCTTCAAATTCAAAAATTCTAGTTGAGTTGGAAAGTAGACTCGTAGACCTTTCCAACGAGCTATCCTGCACCCAATTCTGACACATACAAGTGCCTCAAACAGAGCTCCCAATGTGCGCGACCCGTTGAGAAGATGTGTGCGACCCGTTGAGCAGACTTTGCCAGATTTCACTGTACAGCTCGGAAAAGCACAGTTTGACTTGGTTTGACTTTTTGGGGTTGAAGATGATTATCTTTGATGTAATTTTGGTAACTCTAAGACACTTTTACTCTTGTTTAACACTTCTAGAAGATTCATTCATGTCAAGGGTAAATATTTAATGAATGGATTGGTTTCCTAGCTTATAGAGGCAAGTTGTTTTGACTGCCTAGATTTTAGTGCTCAGTTTAGAATTAGTTGAAACAGCTCCTAGAAGGATGAGATCGACCCCTAGAGGCAAGGGAAGAGGTTGGCTTGCCTATATTATGTATTTTATTAATCACTTTCAGAGGTTGGAAGGTTGGACTCTTGAGGGAGAAGCTATCATTGTATATTTTTACTGTATCTCTGCAATTTTTGGCTAAGGAAGACCAGGGTTTTGCAGTCATCTTTGGGATTCTTGTTGACTCATGTGTTGATGGTGTGTTTCTCAATGTTCTTGTAAGCTTTGTTATGTGATTCATTTCCTTTCTTTACTGCTGCACATTAAACAAATGAAGTGTTAAAGTAGGAATTCATGCTAGCCATGCTCTGCTTTTAAATTTGTTTAATTTCCATGTTTTCTACTGTCTAAAGGGAATTCAAAGTCATTGTTTGCTCTCTTTAGCTCCTCATCTTTCATTCCTGATCATCCATCTCAAGTTAAAGGCATCAACGTTGTCTCCTACCTCGCCCCAAGGAACCCCCTGCTGAAACTGTGTCCAATCCCCTCACCCAAAATTGCAATTCCTCAATTTGCCACCAAAAACCCAAAAAACCCCAAATCGACCTTTTAAATCAGTTTACTAGCCTAATATTAGTGTTACCTTGTTGGTCATCTCATCCCATTGAAGATCTACCGAGATTGACCGGAGAGAGCCTTCTCCTGCCCCGTAGGGCTAGCTACGAGGCTAAATGGTTTGATGTAGCCTTGAGGTTTACCTTTCTCAGCCTGAGGTGAAATTTCAAGCGCTAACATACTGGCGACCATACTGGGGAGAACAAACTTGTTTGTGGGTTGATGTGTTTGTTTCATAAGTCTTAGACGGAGCCTGAAGTTACGCCAGGTAGCCTTCGAAAACGCTCTTGCTTTGCATCAGCGCAAGTAGATAAACGCTGCTTCAGTCAATCTCCGTGAGCTTGTGAATACGACCACTTCATTTGCATTTCACCCCAGCACATATATCAAGTTCAGATCTGATGGTTGATGGTGGACAACGATCAGACACTTGAAAGGCTGAAATCATTCACCTGGCGACTCTAAATCAGTTTTGAGATCAGATCCAAAGACTCCACTGGAGGATGATCCCGACCAGCAAAAACATGAAAGGAGAATATGGACAGATCAGGTACTCAAGTTGGAATTTCATCCAAGATATTTTGTTCTTTGTTCTAAATTATTTCTCCTCTTTTCCTGAGAATGTAAAAAGGGCTTTGCAAAGTATACTGTATTTGAAAAGAGATCCTTGACCTACAGTTAATTCTTTTCCTTCGAAGATTGTGAATACCAAAGATTTGCATACCTTTGAGCTTGATCAAGACCTTTCTTCCGAATTTTGTGATGGCCATCTTCAAGTTGATGAACCTCAAGTGACCAAAACTAATTCTATACCTGCTGTACATACCCCTATACCTTGTAAAATTCCAGATCGGTATAAACCTCTTGTTTTACCTTCTATTCTTCATGCTTTCCCCAAAAACTATGATCTATACTTGCCGCTGTTTGATGGTGAATGTAAGAATGTCAACGCTGAGCAACATGTCCAGAATTTTGAGAATTTTCTAGATCTTTTTGAAGTTGATGAAGAAGATGTTAGTATAAGGCTTTTTGCTCTTTCTTTGCAAGCCAAAGTGAAGAGTTGGTTCAAAGCCCTGCCTGATGCGAGCATCTCAGATTTCCAGCAGTTCGTCAAAGTTTTTCTCAATAGGTGGATGATTGGGCAGAACCTTTTCTTGATTGTAGAAGAGTATAACCAGCTGAAAAGATTGCCCGGGGAGACAGTACAACAGTTTTCAGCCAAATTTAACCAAGTTTATTATTCAATGCCAGTTGATATAAGACCTACTACTAGATCTGCTCTCTTGCACTACCCGGGCGCCTTTGATCCGGAGATGGAGTTTCAGCTGAGAGAAAGGGATATTTCAACACTTCACGAGATGCAAAACAGTGCAGTAAATGTAGAGGCACATCTGCTGATCCGAAGGGCAAGGATGAAGGAAGAAGAGATGAAAAACATAGATCCGGAAAAATCAACATCTCTAGAGGTGAAGCTTGACAATTTGGTAAGTGCAGTAGAAGAGATGATGCAAAGGATCACCCCAAGGAATGACTATGATGTTCAAGCTCATGGCGTGCTGATTGAAGAAGAACAAGTTGCTGATCCAAAACATTTTGTTTCTTATCCTAGTTGTCCTAGATCTGATAATGATTGTTTTGTAGATCACCTTGGCGAAGAAAGCATTGTTGATATGACCTGCATGCTTGATGATGTCTTTTATACCGATGATTTGCCTCGATTTGATCAGTATGATGATGATTATGTTCTCCAAACAGAAGCTACTATTGCAGATGAACCAGCAGCTAGTTTGTGGGAGGAAAAAGTTCATTTTCAGCAGCTTGAATACAATGTTCAGCCATCACATATCAGCTATGACATTGACGAGGAAAGTGCAGCAAATTTTGAAGTAAGTGAAGGATCTTTACCTTTTTGTTTTGGTTCATGTCAGTTCATTAGAGACAACTTCCATGAAATTAGAAATCAGCTGTCAACAAGTCTTGATCTAGACCACCTTGAAGGCAATAAAAACCTTGTTCCAGACTTCTCACATTCAGATTTGCAGCCCCCAAATGCCATTGGTTATCAAGTTGCAGATGAAAGCATGGAAGCTGACATATTTGATCAAATGATACAAGAAGGTTCCCTACCTTTCTGTTTTGAATCATTTCAGTTTTTGAAGGGAAATTTGCATAGTCCATCTTCAGTGAAGAATGAGCAGCATGTAGGAAATCATGTAATCACAATGGAACCAATAGAAAATGGGTTGCAGAAGTCTTTTCAAGTTTTTCATGATCCAATAGCTGATGTTTTGGATGAGGTTTGTAGTCAAAGTCTTTCTCCATTGACCACATGTGAGCTTGAAACATGTGCTGATATGAATTTGATTCGGCAGCCGGTTTCTTTGTCATTTTCAGTAGAGGTCTCATCACAAGGCTTAGATCAAAGTTTGCATTCATGGTATGAGGAAACGAGAAGTAATCTATTAGATGAGCTAAGTTCCAGTGTGCTTGAATTTCATGATCCTTATGTAGTGTTTTTGGAGGCGGATAGAGAATTTATATCATTCAATGGATCTGTTTCTAAGTTGTCATGGGAGTTGCCTTTCAGTAGTTCTCTCTTGTTGGTCATAAGTGAGAACTTGCGGAGATTTCAAACAGCAGATGAGATACTTACTTGGTTGCATTGGTTGTTTCATTTCACTTGATCAGGTGATGTATGAAACTGTTAGAGTAGGTTGTGATGAATAAGCTCCACTTTGAGCATCATTTTCAGTTTGTCGGTTGTGTTTAAGTATCGAGTCAGTTTTTAGTTGAGTCATGAGTCCTTTGTGAGTCAATTTTTAGTCTTGTTGTTAAGATTGTGTCGGTTTTCAGTCATGCATTTTAGTTTGAGTTTTTGACTCCATCGCCCAATGGATGAAAGCACTGGTCTGCTCTCCCAAAGATCTGCGGTTCTTGGCACCTCCAAGGAGCTACCATCCCCATTGGAGCCAATGTTAGTGTCAGTCTTTTCAGCCTTCCTCCAATGACCAAATATGCTCTTACAAAGTGGTCTTAGAGTGTCAAGGTCAAATTTTGTCATTTCAAAGAGTTTTCAAGCAAAATTTGGTCACTAGGCATTAGGTCTAGGGTTTGCCTTAACTCCTTCTAAAGTTGTCAAAATGTTGGTCCATGTCACCATTCAGCTGAGTCTATGATCATTCATAGGGTTTTCATTGTCATGTCAGTGTCTAATGAGTCATTTTACATCTTGTTCATGCTTCAGTTGTGCCTTGGCAAGGTCATTTCCCTCTCCTAGGGTTTTGAAATCCAATTTCTCTTGGACGGTCAAATCATCGGAAAAACTTGTTTCCTGATGTTCATACACCTTCCCCTATCTTTAAAGTACCTTATCAAACACTCCCATCCCTTAGATCCGCCAAATTCCTCATTTTTGCACAAACCCTAGTTTCTAGCTACAACCTGGCAATTTTCTAGGTTTGGCTTGTGTTTTTCCCTTTTGGACCCCTTCCCCTCTCTCAATCTCTGAGATTCCACTTTCCCCTGCTTCCTAACATCCCTCCCTACTTCCAAAAATTTCCCCAAGAATTTAGAAGCCCCCTATCCCCTTCATTTTGCTCCATTTCGACAAAATTCCTTGTTTCACACATCGGAACAAGTCGCACTCAAATGATGTTCCAGAGCAATAAAAGATGAATTTTGGAAAACTGAGAGAGGTTTTTGTCCACAACATGCCAAAGAAGAAAAACCTCCCTCACGTTTTTCACAGGTGTCATGGTTTTAGAGAAATGTCAAAATTACAATCGCCGGATCCAAGGCGGTTGGCCAAGGCACAAAAAAGGAGAAAGAGGCCCGATCCCCTCCATATCTTGGCTGAGGCCTCACTGAAGGATCAAGGCACTCAATAGCCTAGCCACAGCTCAAATCCCAAAAAATTTTGAGAATTTTGGGTAATTTTGGCATTTTTTGGAAATTTACAGGTTTTGGCTCCTCAACGGGTCTCACCCCCGGTGAGACCCTTTGTCATGGCAACTCCTTTTCACAAAAACTCAGCATTTCTAGATTTTTCATGCAAAGTTACATATGCCTATGGATGGACTTGAGTTTTTATGGAGTTTTGGGCCTCCAGAAGGTCAAAATACATGCAAAATTTGACTTTCTACCATTTTTTTGAACTGCAGAAAGCGGTCTTGGGAGAATTGATTTTTGACTGGGAAGATGACCTCAAAATTCAAAAATTCTAGTTGAGTTGGAAAGTAGACTTGCAGACCTTTCCAATGAGCTATCCTGCACTCAATTCTGACACCTGAAAGTGCCTCAAACAGAGCTCCCAATGTGCGGGACCGGTTGAGAAGATGTGCGCGACCCGTTGAGCAGACTTTGCCAGATTTCACTGTACAGCTCGGAAAAGCACAGTTTGACTTGGTTTGACTTTTTGGGGTTGAAGATGATTATCTTTGATGTAATTTTGGTAAATCTAAGTCACTTTTACTCTTGTTTAACACTTCTAGAAGATTCATTCATGTCAAGGGTAAATATTTAATGAATGGATTGGTTTCCTAGCTTATAGAGGCAAGTTGTTTTGACTGCCTAGATTTTAGTGCTCAGTTTAGAATTAGTTGAAACAGCTCCTAGAAGGATGAGCTCGAACCCTAGAGGCAAGGGAAGAGGTTGACTTGCCTATATTATGTATTTTCTTAATCATTTTCAGAGGTTAGAAGGTTGGACTCTTGAGGGAGAAGCTATCATTGTATATTTTCACTGTATCTCTGCAATTTTTGGCTAAGGAAGACCAGGGTTTTGCAGTCATCTTTGGGATTCTTGTGGACTCATGTGTTGATGGTGTGTTTCTCAATGTTCTTGTAAGCTTTGTTATGTGATTCATTTCCTTTCTTTACTGCTGCACATTAAACAAATGAAGTGTTAAAGTAGGAATTCATGCTAGCCATGCTCTGCTTTTAAATTTGTTTAATTTCCATGTTTTCTATTATCTAAAGGGGATTCAAAGTCATTGTTTGCTCTCTTTAGCTCCTCATCTTTCATTCCTGATCATCCATCTCAAGTTATAGGCATCAACGCTGTCTCCTACCTCGCCCCAAGGAACCCCCTGCAGAAACTGTGTCCAATCCCTGCACCCAAAATTGCAATTCCTCAATTTGCCACCAAAAACCCAAAAAACCCCAAATCGACCTTTTAAATCAGTTTACTAGCCTAATATCAGTGTTACCTTGTTGGTCATCTCATCCCATTGAAGATCTACCGAGATTGACCGGAGAGAGCCTTCTCCTGCCCCGTAGGGCTAGCTACGAGGCTAAATGGTTTGATGTAGCCTTGAGGTTTACCTTTCTCAGCCTGAGGTGAAATTTCAAGTGCTAACACAGTAAACGATAGTGCTTACTCACATAAGGAGAGAGATTTATGAACCACTCTCGAAGAAAGGTGAACAATAGGCTCTTTTACATTGAACTGCTCTTAAGTCACATGTGAGGGCCACTCATAGCTAAAGTATAGTGGATGACTTGGCCCAACCACTTGCAGCCATGTCAACCCTTGAGGTTTTTCAAACATGTCCTTCCCAAGTCTAGTCCTTACTATTCTCTTTTGGTGTCGTGGATACGTCGGATGTTAGGTTGATCAGCTTTGACTTATATAAAGTAGATCCCTCACCATATGAATAGTGAGTGACTTCGTCCCTGGCTTCTCCCGTCTTGAGTGTTTAAGATCCCTATTTTTCTCAAAAACCTCTCCTTTTAGTTGAGCCTTCTTACGCATCCTCATTGTTCACCGCTGTATCATTGATTACGGTGCATCCATGTGCAGTATGTCCACTAATGTTTGTAAGAAGTTAGGATCACCTGAGTTAGTTCCATCAATAAGAACCCTTCGTTCTTATGATGGTCATCCTTCCCTGCCTAAAGGACTTGACAAAAATGTCCCCGTTTAGTTTGCTGGTAAGACTGTTTTTATTGATATCAAAGTTGTAGATGCTCCACTTGAATACAATATTCTCCTTGGTCATAGTGATATGTATGCCATGAAGGTAGTCGCCTTGTCGATTTTCTGCAACATGATGTTTCCACATAATGGAAAGATTGTGTCCTTAGACCAACTTACATATTATGATCCTCTTTGATGTGCACCATTGCATTGTCTAATCATCCATTGGCCACATCTAACTCCACATCAGGTTCATAATCCTACACTAAGACCCTCTCTCAGTCATGGGGAGATCCCATTGCTCCCTCATTTCCTTTGCCATCATTGGGAGGGAACCCATGTCCAAGGTATCCCATTATGCAGATCCCTCTCCTGGTGGTTATTCAATTTCCTCTCCTTAACATTTGAGCCCTCTCCTTTTAGTCAAGTGTTCGTTACCTCAACCTGCTAGGGGCATCCTCTCCCGGTGGTCGAGCGATGGTGGCCTTTTAGTTCTTCAATTTCCTCTCTTTTGGGGCTCCTCCCCCCCCCCAAAGAGTTTCTCGTCTCCTCCCACGTTACCTCTCCTTTTAGTTGAGAGTTTGTTACCTCACCCTCACCCTGCCAGGGGCATCCTCTCTTTTGGGGGCCCTCCCCCTTCTTTGGTTGGGAGAGTGGGTTCGTAACCTCACCCCCTACCCCAAAAGAGAGTTGCTCCTCTCCTCCCCTATTACCTCACCCTTTCCTTTTCCCACCACCTGGTGTGGTTGGGATGCCTATGATGGCCACAATGAGTCTTCCCAGGCTCATTCTTGGTATACTTGTTTGGTACCTTGACTCTCCTACACCTCTGTTACACTAAAAAATGTCACCATGACTATTTGCAGTTAGTATGACTCCATCCACTGTCATACTATCCTCCTTGGCAAGTCTCATGCCTCTGCTCTCCATGTCAAACTTCAAGAAAGAGAGAAAAGTCATTTAAAGTCAATTATCTCTGGTACGCAGTTTCTCTTAGCCTTACCTGCGGGTACGCAACCCAAGTTCACAAAACCTGCGTACTTGTATGCTCTGTATGTAAAGGGATGGGTGCGTACTCCTGTAAAGGTCAAAAGGCACAAGTTTCACTCCAAAAAAGTTACTTGTGGTCATTTCTAGAGTCTTCTAGAAGTATGTTTGACGGGTATGAAGCGCCTCCAGATGGTTCATGTATCCCTACCAAAGAGGAACTTATCCCATCAATAGGGGAGCTATCCCATCCAAAGAGGGACTTATCCCATTGATGGTGGACCTGAATAACTTCCTCTAGAGCACTATAAATACAGGCATTGGGCCAAAGGGAGGGGAGGTTGAAAGCTGAACATTCCTAAGGGTAGATGCTGCTGGAATTAGGACTTCCTTGTAGAAGCTTGTGAGGAGAGATTACCATCTTTACTTGTTTCCATTGGGAGGTGGGTGAGCTGATCAAAGTAAGGGAGAACTCTTGTGGACCCTGGGAGGAGCTTGCACAACACCAAGGCTCAAGTTGTAATGGTTCCTTTTGTTACCTTTTAATACAAATTAGTCCATTCTTCTCAACAATTTGTTATTAATGAGTTGTTTCATGTACTCCTTGGTCTACATGTTAAATATGTTTTATTTTATGTGATATTCAGGTGCTATTTAATCATTTGATTGTTGGTGAATGCAGGTTTTGAAGGGAAGGAGGAGCTCATCTGGATCAACGAAGCTGGACTACTACAACAACGTTGGATTACAGGTAGGATCTAAACACTTGATTTTTCATATTGTAAAAGCATATTTAGGGAAGGATTGCTCTTATTTGTCTTGTCTGTCATTAGAGAGTCTTAGGCTTTCTAGGATGGTCGGTTGTGTCCGCACTAACGACTATTTCCGCGTGACAAAATGGCGACTCCACTGGGGAATCCATTAATGTGTTTGAGTTCTTTTTGATTTGATATTTTGGTCTGAGAAAAATTGCTTGTTTTCTGATTTTTGGTTGTCTAGCTATGTATTTGGGTGGGTTAGCTTAGAGTCAATTTAGTTTTTTATTTTTCTTAGCCTTACCAGCAGTACGCAGTCTCTGGGTTTAACACAGTGCGTACTTGCACGCACTGCGTCATTGCGCACAGTGCGTACCCGCGCCTGTGTGAACAGATGACCTGCGTACCCCTGTCAATTTTGAGAAAATTTCAATTTTTGCTTTTTGCTCTTTAGATTTTGCTTTTACTTTGTTTTTACTGTCCAGATCCATCAGTTGACTGTCAAAGATCTTCACCTGAACTTGTCCCGTTACTGTCGAGGGTTTTGGTGGAATTCATAGGGATTTTGCCTTAGGGTTTGATTTTTAACTGGTCCTGTAGTGACTTTGGCGTTAGGGGTTGTCAAACTTTGGATCTCCCTGGTTTTGATCAGTCCTCTTAGGAGTCGGGCCTGTCATAGAAGTCACCCTAGTGAGAGACCTACCTTTGTGTCTTCTCTTTGCGAATCTCGAAAAGTTTGTTTGTTAAAGCCTTGAATTCCATTCTTGAGAAAAAAGAACAAAAATATTTCAATTTTGTTTTTTGGTTAGTTTACGATTCTGCATGAACTGATCCTTAGTTGTATTTTGACTAAGTAAAACATCCGGGAATCATCCTTGTAGGCTTTTGTCCTCATTATTTTTTGCTTTTAGGTAAATTTCCTTTTAATTTGCTTTTGAGTGAATTTGATTTGATTGTCTTAGATTTGTTAAATTCGATTTGATAAAATAGTTTTATATGCTTTATTAACATAGAAAAAACACAAAAATTCTTTTGGAAAAAGTTTGCTTTGGTTGCATTTGTAGACTTTTGAGAGAAAAAGGAAATTTCGTAGAGTAATTAGTGGTCATGAGTTGTGTGTTTTGAAAAGATAAAGAGAATTGTTTCTTTGATTGTCTTTACTAAGAAAGTTGTTTTCTATAAAATTTGCATTTTCCAACTCTCTTAGTTAGGAGATTCATTGAAAAGGAAAAGTAGTGTAAATCATCTTAGGTGCATCTTTGTAGTGGTTGCGAGTCGAGTCTACACACCACCAGTTTCATCTCCATCACCTTTTTGTCTTTAAGAAAAACCATAAAATTAACGCTTAAAGTAAAATCAACGTAGTAACTTTTATTTACTAGGGCTCTGAAACACCAATTTAGATCAGGCTAGTGTCTTGGAGTAGGAGAGTAATTAACTCTCCAAGACAACAAAACCAAACAAGTAGCTTATCTTGTGATAGAATAAATCCAATTGTCTCATTTGTACTCTGGGAAAGCTCCTCTTAAAGGAGAAGCACAAGCTCATGTCTGAACCAGTGAGGGGATCAATCCTCCCTCGTTGGGAACGACGCCAGACACGCACGTATTACAAATGGTAAACCTTGGATTAACCATTGTCGAGGAACCAGGGGTCACTTGTCGGTAAACCTTGGATTATTGTCAAGGAACCGGCAAGGGGATTGAGCTTGATACTCTGCCCTTGCGTGCTGTCGGAGTGTAGACTGTTCCCCCAGGTGCATTTGTTGCGGTTGGTAACCTTAGTGACCATTATCTTTAGGATTCTACCGAGGTGACGGTGGAGGGAAGATCCCACTGTACCTGGAGCAGACGTCGGCTAGACTCACTTGGATTTTCCGGGGGGTTCACTTCACTCGAGACGGTTAAAGTGGAGGAACTTGTGCCGGTCTATTCATTAAGCAGGTTGCCGGGGTAACTGTTCCACCCGCCACTTCTGTACTGAATCCGGTGATGTTGGGTTTCATCTCCAACTAGCGTTTTCGGTCTGGAAGGCTACTGGTTGTGCTTGGTTTGACACCCTAGATTCTTTAGGCGTATGATTCAAATTTGTTTGGTTCTTTAGAGATTTTAGGTGGTTTGCTTTGAGATTTTACTTTGTTTGTGTGTGCAGTAGTTAAAAGTTTTTAACTGTGGCGGAATTACCGAGACAGTCCCGTAGACTTCGGGGCAAGTCTCCTGAGGTTGTTTCTGTGGCCGAATTGTTGAGAAAATCCCGTAGACTTCGGGGTGAATCTCCTCAAGAGGTCCCAAGTCATTACGAAGGTTTAAAGGTCCTTGTAACTCCTCCTAGCGGCAGTAGAGTAGGTTCACCAGAAGAAGGAGAGTCTTCGTTGGTAGTCCATCAAGATTACCAAAGTCTAGAAACAGGTTATAATCCTGAAGCAGTTGAAGTTTCTGAGCTTGCTGGTAGTTTTTCATCTACTAGTGATATAGGCGAAGAACCTGAAATATTTGAACCTGTTACTCCAACTTCTAGTGTACCAGATTCACCTAGGGTAGAAAGAGTCATCACCGAAAATCTTCCTACTGGTTTGATAGCTATTGAAGAACTTGCTCCAGAGGAAGAATTAGGCGTATCTACCCTTGAAGATCAACCTACTATTGATCTAAGGGAGCGTGAATCTATCTTTTACAGCCCTACTAGAAGTACTACTTGGTACCTTTCGTTAACCAATTATTTAGACAACTCAGGGGTCGATTTTTCTCCACCTCGTACTCCTTTCCCACCTGGAGGTATTTATACTCCTGTAAATATGTCTGGTCAGTCGTCCGTGTTCACTCAATCTCCTGAATCTTTTTTACACAGTGGTCATTCTGTTCCCACCAGGTATCAATCACTTTCTGGTACCTTTGTGGGGGCATCTCCTCAACCCATTGATCATGGGTTATTAGCTGGAAACAATGGTAATAAACCGTTGGGTGTAGGGGACATTTACATGATGCCAGGTTCAGTTCCCGTTTCTCAACCTCAATGTGGCCAAATACCGCCTGGGGGGCAGCCTCAGTTAATGCCTGGGGGGCAACCTCAAGGTACACAAATTGTGTCTGGGGGGCAGCCTCAAGGTCAGTATGTACCGATGGTACAATACATGCCTCAAGGTCAACCCCAGCCTCAATATGTACCCCAGGGTCAACCTCAGTATCAATATTTACCTCAAGGGTATCAACCCCAAGGATATCAACCTCAAGGGTATCAACCTCAAGGTCAAGGTCAACCCCAGTATCAGTATTTACCCCAAGGTTATCAACCTCAAGGTCAATACTCGAGTCAAGGTTATCAACCACCTCAAGGTCAGTCGTATGTTCAAGGTATGGGAACTATGCCTTTCAGTTATCAATCCTATCCTCAATCCGGTTATGGATCTCAGTATCCTCAACCTGTTACGGGCCAATACCCTGGGATGATAGTGTGGGATCCATCACAGGGTCAACAGGTGTTGCAGCCAAGTATACAGTTGGTACCTCAAACTGGAAAACCCGTAGTTTCTGTTTCACCCCAACAACCGCAACCTGTCCAGTCAAATGTTCAAACTTCTGTAACTTCGGTAGTTACTCAGCCGCCAATTGCACCTAGTACTCCATCTCAAACGGCTGTTGCAACTACCGCAACATCTACCGCACTTACTTCTGGAGTATCGACAGCTCCGGTTTCTACCGTCTCTGCAACCACTCCTCAGACATCTTTACCGTTGTCCGGATCTACGATTCAAAC
The DNA here is from genome assembly GCA_031772625.1 of Pinus tabuliformis. Classification (NCBI taxonomy): domain Eukaryota; kingdom Viridiplantae; phylum Streptophyta; class Pinopsida; order Pinales; family Pinaceae; genus Pinus; species Pinus tabuliformis. Next base: position 1,639,387,976 of record CM062819.1, on the reverse strand, counting down.
TACGGTCCAGATGCCTGTAGGGCAGCCTGGTTTAAGTACTGTTGTAACAACTCAACCTCAATTTACTCACCAACAGTACCAGGGATAGTACCAATTCGGTCCTGCTGTCCAACAACCGGTTTACCAGTATCAACCGTATCCTGGGTACACTTATCAACAACCTCAACAACCCCAGTATGGTCCGGTTAATCCTGGTTTTCCAGGAGGATATAATATCCCTAATGCGATTCCGGTTCCTAGTTATCCTGGATATCCTCCTCCTGGGACTGGTATTGTGACCCAGAGTTTTAGAGATCCTAATCGGTAGTTACCGTTTATCGCAACTTTGGATTTACCAGACTTGACGCGCCTAACGAACGATCCAATTCAATATCTTCCGTTCTGGCCGCCAATGCCAAATAAGTTGCCCAGTGATATACCCAAGTTCGAAGGTAAGTCTGCAGAGGATCCATCCAATCACGTGATGACTTACCACCTCTGGTGTGCTTCAAATTCTATCTCGGATGATTCGATCCGCTTACGTCTTTTCCAGCGTACGCTCATTGGTCTCGCAGCCAAGTGGTACATTGAGTTACCACGGGCCTCTTTTTACAATTTTAGCCAGTTAGCTACCTCGTTCCTAACTCATTTTCAGTTGCCGGTCAGATACGATAACGGCACGGAGCTATTAACTTCATTAAAACAGTCGACCTCCACTTATATTTCCGATTATATTCATGAATGGAGACGTCGAAGACGTTTAGTGAAAGTTTTTATCCTGGACCAAATCTTAGCTGAATGGTTTGTAAAATCATTATTACCGAAGATTACTGAAGATGTAGCTAAGGCTGGAGTAGTTACTGAGGAGCAAGTCATTGCTCAAGCCCAATACCTTGACTTAGTTTACACTCAGTCGGGTACGTTGCACGAGAAGATCCCAGATCTTCCTAAGTCGAATCAAATTGCTGCTGCTCCTTCGGGGTCTCATGCTGCTGATGGCATGATTGGTATGGTAAATACTAAAAGTAAGAAGAAATCCTCAAAGAATTCTTCTCCGATTATAACCTTACCAGACTCCCCGACAGGAGAGTCTTCTCCTGAAATTACTGCCGATATTCATGCTGTAGAGTCATCTACAGCTAAATCAAAAACGGTGGTAAGAAGAAAGGCAAGAAGAAAGATAAAGCAGATAAGGCTCCAAAGGAGAAAAAAGAGAAGTTGGAATCTAACGACGAAAAGCGCAAGCCTCGCTATCCTTGTTTAATTTGTGAAGAAGATCATTTCACAAGAGATTGCCCTCATCGGGCAGAGGTTGTGAAAATCGTTAAGGGTTCCCCAAATCCTGCTGTTTTGAAAGATCCATTTCCGAAGCAGGAGAGTAAAATGATAGGTTCTTCCTCGAGTGCCAGTGAAGAACCCATATTGATGATGTCTCATGTACGGATTGCGACTCGATCACAAGATTATGGTAGTAAGAATCCTGTTGATGGTAAAGAAGCAGAATCTTCTCATTCTAATCCATCAACCTCAGCTCCCGGTTCCGATCCACTACAGATCGAGAAACCTAACCCGAACTTGGTAATTAAACCGCCCGCCAAGGGTATACTTCGAAAGTCTGCTTTCAATCCACATGCGAGAGCAGCTCAGAATTATAACATTGTTGAGGATTTAGCTGTTTCACCCTCAGCAATGTCGGCTTTGGAAGTGCTGCAATCATGCCCAGCACAACGAAAATTACTCTTGTCGGCTATAGGAGCTGTTGATATTCAGGACCCGAACCTGATAATCTTTGATCTAGAAAATAGTACACTGCGTCTCCCTCATCAAATGGCTTTCCAGATTCCAGTGATAGTCAAAAACAGGCCTATTCATCAGACTGTAATTGATGAAGGAGCTTCTACGTGTATTATGTCGATTCAGTGTTGGAGATCGCTTGGTTCTCCTTCACTGAACCAATCCCCGACGATTCTTAAGGCCTTTGATGGCCGTGGGTTCCATCCGTTTGGCATTCTACAGGATTTGCCTATAGGGGTTGAAGGAAAAACCGTTAGTCTGGATGTGGAGGTGGTTGATGCCCCTCTAGACTACAACCTTCTTTTGGGTTACAGTTGGTCTTACGCTATGACAGCGGTCGTGTCATCGGTCTTCAGAGTTATAAAGTTTCCACATAATGGTAAGATCGTGACGATAGACCAGCTGGCTTATTTTTCATCCGACCCAGCCTCTTCAGAGAGTATCCAGCATGTCGGTAAAATGACTATCCCTTATAGGGATGTTGGTGTAGGATTGGTTAAAGATTCTGGTTTACTGGGAAATTTTCCCTTTCCTTCGATCAATGCAGACCCTTCATTCGCATCCATTCATATGATTACTTCAGATACTATTATTTACGATGATCCTTGGATTGTCCCATCTGAATCTGAAATAGACTCCTTTGGTAATGCAATGCCTTTGAGTCCATTTGAAATTGCTTATGAGGCCGTGTAGTCTTTTTCCGACTCCAATTCAACCCAATTCGACCAAATGAATGTGGTCCGTGAGGAATCACTTTTCACATCAACCTCAGAACGGATAACGTTTCCCAAAGTTGTGTCATCTGATGAACAACTTCACGAAATCCTAAGTGTAGACGATCTACCATGGGAAGATCTTCATCATAGATCTTCGTTTTTACCTGAGGCTGATGACTTTGGAAATGATTTTTCATCAATTTTTACAGCTGAATATGTCAAAGAAGCTCAGAATCCCATGAAACATCCTGATTCAGAGTTGAATTTGGGAAACATTTCCCAAACTATTGCCATCGACATTTCAGTCAAAACCGAAGTTATTGAAAACATTCATATAGGCGCCTCGTGTACAGATAACGAAATTCAAACATACAAGGTCCTATTTCAAGAATTCCGCGACGTGTTTTCCTAGTCCTATGAGGAAATGCCAGGAATTGATCCCTCCATTATTGTTCATGAAATCAAGACCTACCCGGACGCTAAACCCGTTCGGCAACGTCTGCGTCAGATACACCCTAGGAAAGGAGCTGCGATTGAAGCAGAAGTCGAGAAGCTATTGAAAGCAGGTTTCATTTATCCGATCCCGTTAACGGATTGGGTATCGAATATTGTTCCGGTTAACAAGAAACAAGGAACAATAAGAATATGTATCGACTATAGGGATATAAATCGTGCTTGTCCAAAAGACAACTATCCTACACCCTATATCGATCAAATAATTGATGATTGTGCCGGCAGTGAAATATTTTCCTTTATGGACGGTTTTTCCGGTTACAACCAAATCAATATTCTACCTATCGATCAACCAAAAACGGCTTTCATTTGTCCTTGGGGGACATTTGCTTACTGCAAATTACCTTTCGGACTTAAGAATGCCGGAGCCACTTTCCAACGGGCAATGTCTTACGCGTTTCACGACATCAAGCACATTGTGCAACCGTATCTCGATGATTTGCCTGCTCATTCTTTACATCGAGCTGATCACCTTGTCCACTTACGCGGTATTTTTATGAGGTGTCAGCATTATCGAATTCGGTTGAACCCACACAAATGTGTTTTCTGCATAGAAGTGGGACGATTGCTAGGATTTGTCGTTTCAAAAGCTGGTATCCGCGTCGATCCCTCGAAGGTCGAAGCTATCATCAAATTGCCTCCTCCTTCGAGTTTGCGCCAACTCCAAAGTTTGCAAGGGAAAGCAAACTTTTTACGTCAATTCATTCCTAACTACGCCGAAGTTACAAAGGGTTTCACCCGGTTGTTGAAACAAAACGCTCAATTTTCTTGGGATGAGATAGCTCAGAAATCTTTTGATGCACTTAAGCACGCGTTGACCCATGCACCGTTGCTGCATCCTCCCAACTACAACCAGGACTACTTTTTATATCTCGCCGCCTCCCACTCCACCATTGGAATGGTCTTAGTTCAGGAAGATGAATTCGGAACGGAACATGTGATATATTATCTTAGTATGACGTTAAATCCCACTGAGCTAAAATATTCGCAGGTGGAGAAATTGGCCCTGGCAGCTGTTCAGGCTGTCCAGCGTTTTCGTCATTACATTCTCCTTCGTAAAACTACAGTGATTTCAGATTGCAACCCTATGATCTACATTTTGACAAAACAATTGCTAGGGGGCAAGTACTCCAAATGGATTGTTATCCTGCAGGAGTTCGATTTGGAATTCGAGAAGTCCAAGTCTAAGAAATCCTTAGTTTTTGCGGAATTGATGTGTGACTTCCCGTGTGCTGACACGGAGACTGTGGCAGAGGAACCCATTGCGGATGAATCTCTGTTTCTTATCAGCACTTTAGATCCTTGGTATGGGGATATAATCGTCTATCTCCAAACCCAATCCTTTCGGCCCGAAGCTTCAAAGTCGGAACGCCGGAAAATTCGATTCCAGTCCCAACAATACAGAATTATTGGAAATACTCTTTATCGTCGTGGGGCGGATTTGGTTTTTCGTCGTTGCTTAACTCATGAAGAGGCAGAAAGGGTTTTGAATGACTGTCATTCTAGAGCGTGTGGCGGTCATATGTCTGGGTATGCCACAACTCAGAAGGTGTTGCGTGCTGGCTATTTCTGGCCGTCCATGTTTAAAGATTGTATCATTGCGGTCCGAAAATGCCACAACTGTCAAGTGTTTGATCGCAAGATGCGCGCACCACCTGCTCCTCTCCACCCTATAATTTCCGTTGGTCCTTTTGCTAAATGGGGTATCGATTTTATTACTTGTAACCCTAACTCGGCCGGGGGGCATGCGTATATCATCCTTGCGGTTGATTATTTTACTAAATGGGCCGAGGTGATGCCTACATTCGAGGCAAGCGGAAAAACAGCAGCGATTTTCATATTCAATCATATTATTGCTAGGTTTGGTGTCCCACAAACGATAATCACTGACCATGGGCGCCATTTTCGAAACATTATGATGACAGAACTTACAAGCCAGCTTGGTTTACGCCATGATAGTTCTACTCCTTATTATCCCCAAGCAAAAGGTTTGGTTGAATCTATCAACAAAGTTCTAGTTATCATGATCCGACGAATCATTGGTATTCATCGGTTGGATTGGCACAACATGTTATTTTCAGTGCTTTGGGCATATCGAACCTCAGTAAAAACATCAATAGGGTTCACTCCTTTCCAACTGTTTATGGTTTGGAAGTAGTGTTACCCATTGAATGCGAAATCCCATCACTTCAAATGGCTATCGAATTACTCCCATCTACTTCCGAAGAGGAGAAGCGTCTATTATACTTAGCTAAATTAGATGAGACTCGGCGTGATGCTGCTTTGGCAATCGAGACTCATGCAAAAAGGATGAAAGCTCAGTATGACTGTAATGTGACCCCTCGTAATTTTTCGGAAGGAGACTTAGTGCTATTATATGATCAAGCTAACGATAAATTAGGTGCTAGAAAATTCGTTCCCATGTGGCATGGGCCCTACATTGTCAAGTGAAAGCTGGCAAAAGGGGCCTATGAGCTGGTAGATTTTGATGGGGACTCTTTGGGTAAGCCCAGAAATGGACTTTACCTAAAGAGGTATTATGCTTAAATGGTGGGTATGGAGATTTAGTTAGTTCTAGTTAGGTTAATTTTCTTTCTAGTTGGAGTGTTTGCTTAGTTTAGGCTGTGTGCTTAGTTTAAAGAGTGTGCTTTTGTCGTTATTCTGGCTTATTTTGGTTTTAATCTTGATATTGCAGATGTCGACGCCTCTCCAAACATACATTGGATTTGTTGATGGTGCTTGTCGTAGTACACGGAATATCTCTTCCGCAGCTTGGGTTATCTATTCGTCCTCTGACGAGTTAGTTTCTATGCATGGGGTGAGCCTCGGTCAAACAACAAACAACATTGCAGAATACAGTGCAGTGATTGAATTATTATCTGAATCTATTTCATTTGGGATTCGGAGTTTGATAGTGAGGTTAGATTCTGAACTCGTTGTATTACAGCTTAATAGAGTCTATGCCATTAGAAATCCAGTGTTATTAAGATTTTTTTTGAGGGTGCGTCTCTTGGAATGTGAATTTGATTACATTGAATATCAGCATATTCCAAGGTCTTTAAATACATTAGCAGATGCAATGGCGTCTTGAATGTTAAATAGACATTTGTAACAATCATAAATGTAAATTTATAAACATTTCATCACACATGTTTAACAAAATAAGCCGGTAATAATGATATATATATAGATAGGAGTGTGTCAAAAATATACATCGTCTTCGATCATAGGTTGAAAAACACCTTATGATCGGCAAAAATGATAAGTACAAAAAACCAAAAATGTCATATGTGTCTACAAAAGTGACTAGCCAATCACTGGTGGTGCTCTCTATACGAGACCACTGCCCGCGCTACCCTACACAGGAACCTCCTGAAAGGTCCTGGGACTGCGACCACGTAGCGCTGAAGTCGGATAGGAATGTCATCTATAGTGGTCTCTGGTATATCCGCAGTCAGACGCTCTAGATCCTGTTCCAGCTCGGCTAAGGTCTCTGCGGCCGCATCCTGTGGGGCTGGTGCTGGTACAGCTGGTACTCTCCTCTCAAAAGCCCGAAGGTTGGCCAGACGCCGTGGACCTACATCTGCATTTTGAAAATTTGTACTGTCAGTTTTGAGGCGATATATAAAAAACAAAAAAATATATATAATTTAAAAACTTGTGAAAAATGAAGTACCTCTGTCGTCCCATTGTTCTCCCTGTGGAAGAACCATGTCCGGATCATTGCGAAAATCCATTCCGGCATACGAAAAGTCCTGAATCGCAAAGACCTGGCCCTCCAGCCAGTGAAAGTAACCATCAGGAAATCGAACAACTGTTGCTCCCTCGTCAGGATGCCGGGCCATTACCGCGACCCATCTCGTTAACTTAGGCTCCCGAGGAGCCCCAAATGGAACTGTAAGATGTTGGGGGATCAGCATTGGAACTCTCTCTAGGGCAAAGCTCATAACTAAAGGCCCATATCCAAAGGTCTTCAGTTGTCCTCTCTTTGCCCTGGTTAGTTGGCCCTTCATATTGGCCAACACAGCATCGCACCAGTTGAAAATTGTGCCTTGGAAGCAATCTATAGCCATCCGCATTTGGGATCCAGTGGCCATGTGCAAAGCGGCAGCGCCACAAAGTCTGGTAACTGTAAAGGCAATTACCATAAGTTCAGGTCGGGATATATATTTGATTTCTATCCCCTTCTCCTGGTTTTGATTGTTGCACCACTCTAGCCGGAGATTAGCAAGGGATTGGCCACCTGGCCTAGTCCCGAATAGAGAGAGTTGCTCGCCCCTGTTAGGCAAGCCAGTGAGAAAGTATATGTCGGAGGACTCTATCTCGAGCTGGTGTTCTCCGATGTAAAAACATTGCTCCTGAATGTTCCACCTTTCAACCAGCCACTCTAAGAATGGCACCTGGGCCCTCATGCCAAGTATGGCCCAGTACTTATAGAGACCGCATGCCTTTAACGCATCAATAGAAGGTTGATGACCTATTGCGGCCAAATCAACATCTTCGTGCTCTCTTTCACGCCAATCCAGCATGGTGAGTGACCTACACACCAAGAAACAATAGTTAGAATTCATTAAATAAAATTTGGTTGGTTAAAATTGGAGTTTGGGGTTTAAAAAACCGCGTTTCACGGGGTACGCATCCCGCGTTCAGAACACAGAGTGGCGGTACGCAGCTGGTCTGAAGGCGGGCTGCGTACCCCGACCTTTTTGCCATATACAAAAAAGTCGGGGTACGCAGGTCGCCCATGGGGCACCTGCGTCCCCCGAGAAGCGCATTTTAAAACCCTAAACCCTCCAAAAAATCAAACTAAAACTTGAAATGAAATTCTAAACGGATGAAATTGAAGAGGAGGATGTTGTGAAATACCTGGAAGAGACGACGCTCGATTCTGACGGTCGGATTCTCCGCAAAGTCCACGGGAAGTTTTCTTGTCAAAAGCCCTTTTCTCAACCTCAGCAGTAAAATGGTAAAAATGACATGGTAAAAAGACTTTTTATAGGTTTTTTGGATGAATTAATGCTAAGTTTGTTTATTTTTCACCATGAAAGGACATTTTTCAATGTATTTTCACCCATCTTAAACAGGTATGAGTAATGTGTCGTTTTTGTGTAGGACAAAAGGACTTTAGAGCAAAATCATCATTTTTCACGAACCAAAACATCAGAGTCATCTTTTAAGCTCTTTTCTGACTCCTAAAACATGAAAAGATTGCCGAGCGTTTCTTTTACACTCGTTAAAACGGAACTAAAAGACGGTCCCCTTATAGCTCTTTTCTGACCGTAAAAACAGGAAAAGATTGCCGGGTTTTTGTCATTTCAAACTCGATACGGAAATAAAACGACGTGTCCTTGATCGCTTTTTGCTTTTCAGGTCAGAGACACTAATCATGAAAGTACTCCTTGGTTGTGAGATCAAACAGTTCTCTCAAGTATTATTTTATACTTTTTCGGGCGTGGGAGACACAAATTTACGAAAAAGTTCTCCATGGAGTCTTCTTTAGTTTTTCAGACTCTCTAAAAATGAAAAACGCTGAGTTTCTCCTATACTGGACTCGTTAAAATTTCACAGTAAAGGACCTGTTCGATTACAAACAGGAACGGACCACTCCTTCTTAGGGTCCGAATCTAAACTAAGTTGGACTCATCCGAAGGATGAGCTTATAATCAAGCATATGTTATCCTCCTCAAGCTTGTAAAAAATAAAGAGGTACTTGCCAGAAATGGTGGGGGAAAAGAGAGAAGAATGAACCAATTTGTTATCCTTTGTTACAGAAGAACCTTAACACCACTCTTGAACACGACACTTTTCATTCACCTGGGTTGGGAAATCCTTTGCCTTAAAAGTTGATCAAACCACTTTGAAAGTCTTCAACCGTTTCCGGGTATTAACTTTGGGTCAATCGTCACCAAACCATCCGTCGTGTCGTTATGTGTTCAAGAGGTCTCTGCAAATAAACCATTCATATGCAAAATACTTGTCATCCATTTAACCATCCCTGAGTCAGTCCTTACAGCAACATTTCTTCAACTTGAACAATGATTTCGTGTTGTGGGCTTGCCTGCAACGAGTCGCTTTCTATCGACATCAGCACATTATCTAGAAAGATGACTTAGAAATTGACAGTACCTTGAAGTCTGCATGCATCAATGGCAGGTTTCTCGCCTTTGACGACAGTTTACATCATTGACTTTCGATCGAAGGATTCCGTGACGTGTTCGACATCAACTCATTCATTCACATTTCATGGATTGTACTGGGTACTTTGAGAACCATTGACATCACTGGTGGTCTCTCTCACACTTGTTAACAATTTACATCATTAACTAGTAATCAAGTGGTTTCTACCATGCTCGACATCAACTCATTTATTCGCATGGATAGAATCGTACCAATTCGGGAAGTAGAAATGAAGACCCTGGATCTAGTTTCCACCATCCAGGCTGCGAGGAGTTTTGTATTCATTATACAGTAGACTAATCATAAACAGATGGCTGCGTCCATACTGTGTCTACAAAAGTCTATGATTGTGATGTACTGCAAAATCATTCTTGTATCAGAGCAGTAGTTAGATCATTAGTTAAAGTTTTCAATCTGAGTATGGGAATGCCTACCTCAGCGACGATATCATCTTATATATGTATTTTGTGTTGAATATTTGCAGGTTCTGACCGGGTCCTCCACAAGATACTCCTTGAAATGATAAAGTACTTCACCCTTCCTAGATCATAAAAACCCTAATCTACTACAGGCTTCGCACTTTAGGGGGAAAACTGTTACACTAAAAAATGTCACCATGACTATTTGCAGTTAGTATGACTCCATCCACTGTCATACTATCCTCCTTGGCAAGTCTCATGCCTCTGCTCTCCATGTCAAACTTCAAGAAAGAGAGAAAAGTCATTTAAAGTCAATTATCTCTGGTACGCAGTTTCTCTTAGCCTTACCTGCGGGTACACAACCCAAGTTCACAATACCTGCGTACTTGTACGCTCTGTATGTAAAGGGATGGGTGCGTACTCCTGTAAAGGTCAAAAGGTGCAAGTTTCACTCCAAAAAAGTTACTTGTGGTCATTTCTAGAGTCTTCTAGAAGCATGTTTGACGTGTATGAAGCGCCTCCAGATGGTTCATGTATCCCTACCAAAAAGGAACTTATCCCATCAATAGGGGAGCTATCCCATCCAAAGAGGGACTTATCCCATTGATGGTGGACCTGAATAACTTCCTCTAGAGCACTATAAATACAGGCATTGGGCCAAAGGGAGGGGAGGTTGAAAGCTGAACATTCCTAAGGGTAGATGCTGCTGGAATTAGGACTTCCTTGTAGAAGCTTGTGAGGAGAGATTACCATCTTTACTTGTTTCCATTGGGAGGTGGGTGAGCTGATCAGAGTAAGGGAGAACTCTTGTGGACCCTGGGAGGAGCTTGCACAACACCAAGGCTCAGGTTGTAATGGTTCCTTTTGTTACCTTTTAATACAAATTAGTCCAGTCTTCTCAACAATTTGTTATTAATGAGTTGTTTCATGTACTCCTTGGTCTACATGTTAAATATGTTTTATTTTATGTGATATTCAGGTGCTATTTAATCGTTTGATTGTTGGTGAATGCAGGTTTCGAAGGGAAGGAGGAGCTCATCCGGATCAACGAAGCTGGACTACTACAACAGCGTTGGATTACAGGTAGGATCTAAACACTTGATTTCTCATATTGTAAAAGCATATTTAGGGAAGGAGTGCTCTTATTTGTCTTGTTTGTCATTAGAGAGTCTTAGGCTTTCTAGGAAGGTCGGTTGTGTCCGCACTAACGACTCTTTCCGCGTGACAACCTCCCTGATCGTCAACACCTTCTCCCCATTTAGTCGTGACCCTAGTTCAACCTTCAAGTGTCCCATCATCATAAACCTTGGAGTCACCTTAGGAACCCATCACGTAGACTAAGTCAGACACGAGAAAGGTCGCTTGGGGAACAACAATCAAATTGGGGGTAATAGTACTCTTAGGCCGGTTATGGCCACTCCGACCACTGTGCCCACTAGGGTTGTACCTCCCTGTGCTCTTTGCAACGTCAATGGCCATGCCATCAACAAGTTCCCTACACTTCCAAAATTGCAGAATCTTCTGAACCCACTCATGGAAGCTTCAGTTGAACCATCCCAGTGGTAGAAGTCACTCTTTCTGGGTCATCTAAGGATACCATACAAAAGCACAACCCATCCTTGCGTACCAACCATCCTTACACCTTATGTAACCTCCATAGTGCATTTATAGAAGTGTTTCTTGAACATCAAAAATGATTTCATTTCAGTCATTCCCCCCCAATCTAAGTTCCTTTATAAGTGCATCCCCTAAACCAATACCCCAAAAGATGGGGCCTTGGCTTTCTTTTACAACTTCTTATCCTTCTCCTTCTCCTTATTTCCTCTCCCTTGTCAAGAGACTAGTTCCTTCCTTGCCCTCCTCACCCTTGATGGGTGAGCAATAAATAACCTATTGTCGAGCAAGCCATCCTTCCTTGTTTTCGCAATAGTAGCAGGCATTCATGTTGAGGGCCCCGAAATCGGGTCAACAACAAGGGGGATACCCACCCGGTCCGGAACCTGGTTGGCGGCTCCTTGCCCGTTTGATGTAGCGGGTCCGACTGGGGGTAACGGGACCAGCTTCCCGATGCATGGGATGTGTGTGTGTAGAGTATGATTATGTTGATTCTGGAAGCATTCTAAAACTAATTTAAATCTAACTTGCAAACTGATTCTAAGCTATAGTAATCTAATGAAAACAACATATGTAATCTACACTAACCCAGGATATATCTTTTCCATTATGCGATTTAGAAAGATTTCATATAATAACTGGTAATAAAGATCATTCAGCTATCATAAGAATATAAACCATTTAAGATGAACCATTCTGCATAAGAAGTTAAACAAAACAGTTGTGAACAGCATATCGCATAAATAAATCATTCATATGTCAAGCATAAATAAATGATTCCATCGTACAAAAGTGCCAAATGATAACCCATATGCTCATACATCGACATATAAACAATATCAGCTACATATCGCTCTAAGAATATAAGCAGAAATTCGTCAAGAGATAAAAGTACCATTTATGACTGATTTTTACTCACAGACTTCAAGCAATAACGATTTATCTCTACTTTTTCTAATATCTACTAAGAGTACAGTAGTGCAACATCAGTAGCAGACATTAAAATGCAAACGTAAATAACTCGATCCTTCCATTCATCAAAAACCTCCTCTGAGGGTGCAGAAGTGCATGTTCCGAGGACAAGTTTTTTGACAAATTTCTGGACCCTTCTCCAATGCAAAGAGAAGGGTTAAAATACTACTTCCTAATTCTAATAATAGTATTATTACAAAATTGAGGATACGGTTCTCAAATGACCGCCCTTTTTCTAATTTAGTTAAAAAGGAAAAAACAACATTCTAAATGAAATTACTTGTGAACTTGGTCTTTGAAGTTGTAGCTGTCAAGCATAGGCTTGAGAAGAGTAGGCTGGCTGATTTCTGCGCTTAGCTGGGCTGCGAAAACGGCATCCATAAGAGCTGGCACTACCTTCTCGGCTGTGTTCATGATGCATCTTACTGTCATGCATTGGCTGTGCGGTTTAACTAAGTATGTCCAGTAACTTTCCCAATTTAGTCTAGCCAATGCCTGGATTGTTTTCCCGTTTGCCTGCGCTTTCTGCCTCCATTCTGTCTCCAGTTGTAACTTGCTCGGTAGGTATCCCGGGGTGGTCTCTGAAATCAAATTGGCTCTGTGTAAATTTTCATTTACACAGTCGATAAGGATGCTCGCTTGTGTCGCCGCTGTCTCTGCTGCCTGCTCCACCTGTGTGATTTGTTCGTCCCATTTATTAAAGCGCAGCTCCTTGTGATTTTCATTAATCTTGGGTGCCCCTGCTCTTTTCCCTTCCTCATCATCTTGCCAAGTCAAATATTCTGTTACTCTTTTGTTGTTCTGATCATATTCGTTCCGCAATTCCACCACCTGGCTGGTGATCTTGTCGCTTAGTTCACAAAAGTGTCTCCACTGTGATATTCTACGTACCATATCTTCCTGTTGCTGTGATAGTTGCTCGTTCAAGCCGATGGACTCTGAAATAAACTCTGCCAGCTTAGTTTCATCTTTATGCATTTCTTGCACCGTCTGTAGTTGTTTTTCTTTTTCTTCAAGACTTCTTTGATAGCTTACCTGCATCTGGCGAAAGTCTTCCTGTAGCTTTTCGAGCTGTCTGGAAGCTTCAGTGTTTGCGCTGGCTTGTTGCAACTGTTGTTGTAGCAGTTTTATTTGATTTTCATGTTCTTTTAGGAGTTGCTAAACTTCAGAGGCCTTTTCAATAGTTGCAGAAGCATATTCTCCTGCAATCTGAGACAGCTTCGTGAGATTCTCGGTTGGATTATTATTTGGGTCTTTCCACAAGACGTCTAGATGTTCTGCATCTTGAGATAGTGCATTCTCAAGCTTTCTCTTCTTTCTTTGTCTCCTTACAACTGCTTTGTGCTGGGGACTGTAGAATACATCCAGTGGAGGAATTTCTTCTACGTTGAGTAGAAGTTCTGAGGATGGAGCGATAAGAAGGTGTTCTGCTTCTGCGGCGCTACTGACTATGGTCGAGACGACCTCTTGCACCACCTGTGTATTACCCACAGGTGTCTTCAGGACTTGCCCTTCAAGATTAATTAATTCATTGAAGGTTTCCCACTCTTTATCCAACTCTGTTGTGACAAGAGGTGTTTCGACGACAGGAGGGGGAACGTTTCTTGGTGGTGAGGCGATAACTTGCTACTGAGCCATCGTACTTGACTGAGCTGTGTCTTTGGTTGTTTCTTCGTTCTTTTCTTTGTCATGAACAGACTCTTCAGGATGTTCAGATATTTCTCTTGCGGCGTTGGACTTAGATCTGGAAGCGCTGGAGTTTTCACTGAGGCTGATGCTCGGAGTTGGTTCTCTAGTAGCTACTCGCAGCCCTTCTAGTGGAATACTAGCCAACCTTCTCTCTCTATATAACGTGAATTTCTGGAGGTCGTCTGGAGATAACCTCGACTGAGCTTCTTGCAAAATCTCTTTGAGCGAGCTCTTACTCTGAAAGATATCATCAAACAGATCTTTCTTCCCAGAGAACACTCTTATCTTGACGTTGGTTGTAAATTCCTGTGCCACATTATTTGGGTCGAATGGTCTTGATGAGAACTTAAATAATTGAAGACACGTCACATTCTCCACCACGCCAAAAGCGTGTCCCACATCGAACAAAGAGAAGACCCCACAAGTGACGGGAAATTGAGGCCAAATGGCCTTCTTTTTGTCCTTTAGGTCCTTGGTTAAGCTGCCTTCAGAACAAGTTTGATAAGTGATTTCCCGGGCCAACAGTTTATCAGGGACATATAAGGGTAGGACATGTGGAGGTACAGTGCTTCCAAAAACTTGAATGTAGGTAAACCATTCTTCCCCAAACCATCTCGCGATGGGGATGATGTCAATTTGGGCCTCGGGAGAGCACCTTGGGGGGTCCTTATCATATATCATTCTATGTATGGGCAATATGAGCCCATGGCAAATCTGGTAAAAATGAGGGGCAAACTGGGAATCCCATAAGACTTTATGATAAACATGGATGGGCAATGAGTCTTGGGTAGTCCATTTCCAACCCATGGTAGGAAAATTTGATACAAGACAGACAGAGTCCATTATATAGGCAGACAAATAAAAAGGAGGATAGACCCTTTGGGAGAAGGATCTCTTAGAACGGTAATTGACAATCGCCGTGTATAGAGTATCAGAAAGGATTTTGGCCCAATCTACTATCTCGGAGCTAGTCGCAGCGTCAACTAACGGTAGCCATTCAGATGAAAACTTATTGATATCGGGCATACCAAATAATCTACAGAGCATGGCTGCAGCAATACAATATGGAGAGGTAAGGGAACCAATGCTGTACATACCGTTTTTATCCTTTTTCAACGGCTCATCTCTTCTTGACCATTCTTTAGTGGTGTCTGATAGATCCGGATTTTCTACTGTGAACTTCTTAACAAACTGTGCATTATAGGTCGCTTGCAGTTCAGGAAGATGATACATGAGCTTCAGGTCTTGGGCAGCAAACGATCCCACGAGCCCATGTCCCTAGACTTTGAATTGCCTATTTGCCAAATCCGCATCATCTAGAATCCACTTGATCATGTCTGTATATGGTAGGATCTTCGGCCTTGCCGCTAATCTATGGAGGAAAGAACACGCTAGGTCTTCAAGGGATGCCTCCAAAGGACGTGATGCACCCGCGACAGCAGCAGTTACCTTCATTATTCTAGGGTTCTCTTCTTCTAATAGCCTATACATGCCTTCCCATGTTGAGATACCTGCATCTTTGTTGCAGGCTGTATCTGTGTACAGGGGCGCCATCTCCTTGGTTTTTTCTCTTGTTTCGGAGCTTTGAGCTTTGTTCTTCTTTCCCATTTCGCTTTGCGCTTCTGTCTGATTTGCCTTCGTACTTTGCTCCTGCAGGTTACGAGTGAAATGGAAAGACTTATCAGAAAGGTGATGGGAGAGTTTTAAATGCAAGAGATAATCAGATATGGCACCTTACGTGAAGCAAATCCGCATCAAGGCACGCGTCTTTATTCCACTTAATAACTGACAACTAATTTATTACTATCATTAAAAGCGCATAATTTCAAGTCAGGTTATAGTAAGTGGCTTTTCTTTGGGTGACGCGCCTGAAGGATTCGTACTAAGGTGCTTTATGATTTTCCAACGTACCCTTGCATGTCGCGCAATCGCAAATCGCAGCGATCGCAATATCGCAGATCGCAATAATTCAATGTTTGCCAAACTTCGCCTGCCTCATTTCTGCGATATGCGATCGTGCGATCGCGATATCGCATATCGGCGGATTTGTAAGCTTTTCTTTATGGATGCTAGTATGTTGCAATGCGATGTTGTTATTAATACTGGGGCGGTGCGCATATTGGTCTTTAGAAGGGAAATGAAGGTGTTTCTTATCCTTATGTGGTGCGACCTTAAAGATTTGCTTTCATGAACACAGGCTTAGGCTTAAGACATTCAAGAAACCTTTTCTAAGCGTATGGTTGTAACTTCAAAAAGAAATCCTTGCTTTTCCTAAAAATTAACTAAGGGTCCCCATTCATTCAGTATCGTGGCTGATACTAGATTGAACGAGGGGGGTTGTTGCTGGCCACAACAATTGGCGATTCACTTGGGAGAACCAGTTATCTCTGCTCTTTTTCTATTGACGTTTTCAAACTTCTAAAAAAAAATTTCTCAGGAAATTTGAACTTTATTATAAAAGGATAAAAACAAATGATACTTCAAAGCGTCAATGATGTTTTGTTTCAGCTCCATTCTAGCTCAACTACTTGCATCCCCAGATTGTTTTCGAATTTAAATCAGTCATTACTTGGTCTTGTAAAACATAAAAATAAAGTGTTCTCTATGTATCAGTCCTTCTTAAATATGCTCCTTTGTCGCAGGTAGAGCCACTGCTACCAGCAGGGGTCCATAGCCTCGACAGGGTTACCTATTATCTAGGAATGATCCTTTATCCTGCCTCAGGTTATTTACAACTTTTTCAGAAAGAATCCCTTTCTTGATGCTTTTTCCTTTTTTATTCTCTAAAGAACAATGTCTTGGTTTGGTGGCCAAATTATGACACAGTCATTCACCTGATTTACACTTTTGCTGAGCAAGCTGGCTCGTGATGAGACCCCTTGTATTTTGATTGCAACAATCTTGAGTCATTTCCCTGTTTTGGTAGACAGTCTTGGCAAAGTCAGCAAGTTATAATATCTGTGATCATGATAAGTCGGCTCGTGATGAGACCTCTTATTCTTTGAGATATAGCATCTTTTTAGGTCATTCCTCTGAATGTTGTGTTTTCCTTCAGCAGGGAGGAAGTCAAATTTTCTTTCCTTAAGAAAGTTCTGGACGACAATGATAGGGCTGCTTTTGGTAATGGCTGCTTTCACAGAGAATCTTTATTTTAATATTGATACCTTTCATTGTGCTGACCTAAAACAAATTCTTCACTGAGATAGCTTTCTTTTAATTTTTTGGAGTTGAAACTATCATCATTTCTGGGTCAAAGTTCTATCGATAATAAAGATCAAATTCTCAAAAGATTTGCTGTTCATAGGAGCCGAAGTCCAAAATCTTTAACAGAGACAAGGTGTCTTTAGTAAACTTCAAATGTCGTTTAGCCATAACAAACATTACTTGAGAGAGGCAAACATTCCCTAGGGTCATGTAGAGAATATAAATAACTTTGCCTATCAATTATTGAAAGCAAAACTAACAACCTAGCTAAATTACTCCTACTCCTATTCTAACTATATACATGAAATAACTAAGTAAAATGATATTTCCAATGGAACCAACGATTCATTATTATTCCTTTCCGTATGAATCTTCCAAGTATCAGTAAAAAGAACCGAATTTCCCTTGGATCGAAATTGTTGGCTAGGGAATAAGAACCTACAACCTCAATTGGAATTCTATCTGATTTTCTTTTCTCATGAGAAGTTTTTTCCAACTGAGTACCTATTGGATCATAAAAATTAGGATGAATTTCTGATGTGAATTGGTGATCTTTCAATAGGAGGGATAACGAGTCAAATTGTGAAAAGGGTTTTTCAGTTTCGATGGCTTGTAACCCGTTGCTTGTTGAAGTTGAGCTTTTAGCGATAATGAAAGTTCTCATATATAAATCGCTAAAATATAATTTATCAAAAATTTGAAAATTTAAAAAGAAATCCGATTTTGTACAAAATGAATGCAAGTGAGAAAGAAATGATTGGGTATTTATACAAATAGTGTTATCGCACAACTGGGAGTTACTTGCAACTTTTTGCTTTTCACAAGAACTGGCCAGGTTTTGTGAATCAGGAACTAAGTCATGATTGCGAATAGGGACGGAGCTTTCTTCTTGATATGAATCATAGATCAGAGTATTGTCTTGGATAGTAGAATTATTCAAATGAGCTTTTGCTTTGAGATGAGGGTCAGATGGAATAGTTCCTGATCTAAGATGTTCCTTATTAACTGACCCTAGATGAGTTACTTGTGATAACTCAACATCATCACAATTGTCAAAGCAACTATCACGAAAGAATTTACAGTTTTCCCTAGGTTCCTCTTTTTCATTATATGTTTTCAGACAAGGGAGGTCAGGCAGCTCTCGTTTGATATTGATCAAAGGCTGTGCTAAAGTGGTCTCTTTATTTTGAAAACCCAATGATGATTTGTTTGAATAACCCTCTGTGTCTGTTGAGATATGCTTGATATTATGAGGGGAAAAATCGTCATCACTAAAAACATTGGGGTAAAGAGAAAAATGCGAATCTGGAATAATGCATTTAAAAACATCAAATAAATTTTGTTCATCAGATTCACTATAAGCATCGGGCTTTAGATCATACCTTTTTGTGCCGATATTTTTTGAAAGAGAAACAGTTGGTGGATCTAACCTTGGCATTAGCATTTGTTGATTTGAAATGATATTGTCTGACTCTATGTCAAAGTCATCTTCTGGTTCCAAGGTAGTTTCCCTTTTAGTATTTTCGTCTTTGTGTTCTGGTACTGGAGCATGCAAGACTCCTAGGCTAATCTCTGTTTGGTCAGATATAGGAGGTAGGAAATACTCGTCACAATCTGAAGATTCCTCATCTGTGAGCTCATTCTCGAGGTCATATTGTAGACATTTAAGATGAAATCGCATATTGAAATCCCTTACGGGTTCGTCTTGTTTCCGCAGATAGTCGATTTCATCATAGACCTGGTCGTATTCATAGCAATCAAATTCCAAGATGAAAGTCCTAACGAATTGGTCCCAGCTGTGGATTGATGCAACTGGGAGGTTTCTGCACCATTTTCTAGCTTCCGCTGTGAATGTAAGAGTAAAAATCCTGCACAAAACGCCTTCATCAATTTTCTGAATATCAGAACTCGAAACTCTTTGAATGAATTGCAGGGTATGGTGGAATGCAGAAGAATTATTCTTACCATTGAATTTTACCTGAGACAATAGCCTTACCACATCTGGTGGAGTGTTGGAAGAGGCAGGAACATGGATGCAACTCCAAATAGGAATTCTATGAGCAGCCATCCTGTTTCAAGATTTCTAATTTAAAAACATTCCAACAGACAATATGCTCAGGCCCTCCTTCTAGCGCCAAATATGTTGAGGGCCCCGAAATCGGGTCAACAAAAAGGGGGATACCCACCCGGTCCGGAACCTGGTTGGCGGCTCCTTGCCCGTTTGATGTAGCAGGTCCGACTGGGGGTAACGGGACCAGCTTCCCGATGCATGGGATGTGTGTGTGTAGAGTATGATTATGTTGATTCTGGAAGCATTCTAAAACTAATTTAAATCTAACTTGCAAACTGATTCTAAGCTATAGTAATCTAATGAAAACAACATATGTAATCTACACTAACCCGGGATATATCTTTTCCATTATGCGATTTAGAAAGATTTCATATAATAACTGGTAATAAAGATCATTCAGCTATCATAAGAATATAAACCATTTAAGATGAACCATTCTGCATAAGAAGTTAAACAAAACAGTTGTGAACAGCATATTGCATAAATAAATCATTCATATGTCAAGCATAAATAAATGAGTCCACCATACAAAAGTTCCAAATGATAACCCATATGCTCATACATCAACATATAAACAATATCAGCTGCATATCACTCTAAGAATATAAGCAGAAATTCATCAAGAGATAAAAGTACCATTTATGACTGATTTTTACTCACAGACTTCAAGCAATAACGATTTATCTCTACTTGTTCTAATATGTACTAAAAGTACAGTAGTGCAACATCAGTAGCAGACATTAAAATGCAAACGTAAATAAATCTCGATCCTTCCATTCATCAAAAACCTCCTCTGAGGGTGCAGAAGTGCATGTTCCGAGGACAAGTTTTTTGACAAATTTCTGGACCCTTCTCCAATGCAATGAGAAGGGTTAAAATACTACTTCCTAATTCTAATAATAGTATTATTACAAAATTGAGGATACGGTTCTCAAATGACCGCCCTTTTTCTAATTTAGTTAAGAAGGAAAAAACAACATTCTAAATTAAATTACTTGTGAACTTGGTCTTTGAAGTTGCAGCTGTCAAGCATAGGCTTGAGAAGAGTAGGCTGGCTGATTTCTACGCTTAGCTGGGCTGCGAAAATGGCATCCATAAGAGCTGGCGCTACCTTCTCGGCTGCGTTCATGATGCATCTTACTGTCATGCATTGGCTATGCGGTTTAACTAAGTATGTCCAGTAACTTTCCCAATTTAGTCTAGCCAATGCCTGGATTGTTTTCCCGTTTGCCTGCGCTTTCTGCCTCCATTCTGTCTCCAGTTGCAACTTGCTCGGTAGGTATCCTGGGGTGGTCTCTGAAATCAAATTGGCTCTGTGTAAATTTTCATTTACACAGTCGATAAGGATGCTCGCTTGTGTCGCCGCTGTCTCTGCTGCCTGCTCCGCCTGTGTGATTTGTTCATCCCATTTATTAAAGAGCAGCTCCTTGTGATTTTCATTAATCTTGGGTGCCCCTGCTCTTTTCCCTTCCTCATCATCTTGCCAAGTCAAATATTCTATTCCTCTTTTGTTGTTTCGATCATAGTCGTTCCGAAATTCCACCACCTGGCTGGTGATCCTGTCGCTTAGTTCACAAAAGTGTCTCCACTGTGATATTCTACGTACCATATCTTCCTATTGCTGTGATAGTTGCTCATTCAAGCCGATGGACTCTGAAATAAACTCTGCCAGCTTAGGTTCATCTTTATGCATTTCTTGCACCGTCTGTAGTTGTTTTTCTTTTTCTTCAAGACTTCTTTGATAGCTTACCTGCATCTGGCGAAAGTCTTCCTGTAGCTTTTTGAGCTGTCTGGAAGCTTCAGTGTTTGCGCTGGCTTGTTGCAACTGTTGTTGTAGCAGTTTTATTTGATTTTCATGTTCTTTTAGGAGTTGCTGAACTTCAGAGGCCTTGTCAATAGTTGCAGAAGCATATTCTCCTGCAATCTGAGACAGCTTCGTGATATTCTCGGTTGGATTATTATTTGGGTCTTTCCACAAGACGTCTAGATGTTCAGCATCTTGAGATAGTGCATTCTCAAGCTTTCTCTTCTTTCTTTGTCTCCTTACAACTGCTTTGTGCTGGGGATTGTAGAATACGTCCAGTGGAGGAATTTCTTCTACGTTGAGTAGAAGTTCTGAGGATGGAGCGATAGGAAGGTGTTCTGCTTCTGCGGCGCTATTGACTATGGTCGAGACGACCTCTTGCACCACCTGTGTATTGCCCACAGGTGTCTTCAGGACTTGCCCTTCAAGATTAATTAATTCATTGAAGGTTTCCCACTCTTTATCCAACTCTGTTGTGACAAGAGGTGTTTCGACGACAGGAGGGGGAATGTTTCTTGGTGGTGAGGCGATAACTTGCTGCTGAGCCATCGTACTTGACTGAGCTGTGTCTTTGGTTGTTTCTTCGTTCTTTTCTTTTTCGTGCACAGACTCTTCATGATGTTCAGATATTTCTCTTGCGGCGCTGGACTTAGATCTGGAAGCGCTGGAGTTTTCACTGAGGCTGATGCTCGGAGTCGGTTCTCTAGTAGCTACTCGCAGCCCTTCTAGTGGAATACTAGCCAGCCTTCTCTCTCTATATAACGTGAATTTCCGGAGGTCGTCTGGAGACAACCTCGACTGAGCTTCTTGAAAAATCTCTTTGAGCGAGCTCTTACTCTGAAAGAGATCATCAAATAGATCTTTCTTCCCAGAGAACACTCTTATCTTGACGTTGGTTGTAAATTCCTGTGCCACATTATTTGGGTCGAATGGTCTTGATGAGAACTTAAATAATTGAAGACACGTCACATTCTCCACCTCGCCAAAAGCGTGTCCCAAATCGAAAAAAGAGAAGGCCCCACAAGTGATGGGAAATTGAGGCCAAATGGCCTTCTTTTTGTCCTTTAGGTCCTTGGTTAAGCCACCTTCAGAACAAGTTTGATAAGCGATTTCCCGGGCCAACAGTTTATCAGGGACATACAAGGGTAGGACATGTGGAGGTACAGTGCTTCCAAAAACTCGAATGTAGGTAAACCATTCTTCCCCAAACCATCTCGCGATGGGGATGATGTCAATTTGGGCCTCGGGAGAGCACCTTGGGGGGTCCTTATCATATATCATTCTATGTATGGGCAATATGAGCCCATGGCAAATCTGGTAAAAATGAGGGGCAAACTGGGAATCCCATAAGACTTTATGATAAACATGGATGGGAAATGGGTCTTGGGTAGTCCATTTCCAACCCATGGTAGGAAAATTTGATACAAGACAGACAGAGTCCATTATATAGGCAGACAAATAAAAAGGAGGATAGACCCTTTGGGAGAAGGATCTCTTAGAACGGTAATTGACAACTGCCGTGAATAGAGTATCAGAAAGGATTTTGGCCCAATCTACTATCTCGGAGTTAGTCGCGGCGTCAACTAACGGTAGCCATTCAGATGAAGACTTATTGATATCGGGCATACCAAATAATCTACAGAGCATGGTTACAGCAAAACAATATGGAGAGGTAAGGGAACCAGTGCTGTACATACCGTTTTTATCCTTTTTCAATGGCTCATCTCTTCTTGACCATTCTTTAGTGGTGTTTGATAGATCCGGATTTTCTACTGTGAACTTCTTAACAAACTGTGCATTATAGGTCGCTTGCGGTTCAGGAAGATGATACATGAGCTTCAGGTCTTGGGCAGCAAACGATCCCACGAGCCCATGTCCCTGGACTTTGAATTGCCTATTTTCCAAATCCGCATCATCTAGAATCCACTTGATCATGTCTGTATATGGTAGGATCTTCGGCCTTGCCGCTATTCTATGGAGAAAAGAACACGCTAGGTCTTCAAGGGATGCCTCCGAAGGACGTGATGCACCCGCGACAGCAGCAATTACCTTCATTATTCTAGGGTTCTCTTCTTCTAACAGCCTATACATGCCTTCCCATGTTGAGATACCTGCATCTCTGTTGCAGGCTGTATCTATGTACAGGGGCGCCATCTCCTTGGTTTTTTCTCTTGTTTCGGAGCTTTGAGCTTTGTTCTTCTTTCCCATTTCGCTTTGCGCTTCTGTCTGATTTGCCTTCGCACTTTGCTCCTGCAGGTTACGAGTGAAATGGAAAGACTGATCAGAAAGGTGATGGGAGAGTTTTAAATGCAAGAGATAATCAGATATGGTACCTTACGTGAAGCAAATCCGCATCAAGGCATGCGTCTTTATTCCACTTAATAACTGACAACTAATTTATTACTGTCATTAAAAGCGCATAATTTCAAGTCAGGTTATAGTAAGTGGCTTTTCTTTGGGTGACGCGCTCGAAGGATTCGTACTAAGGTGCTTTATGATTTGCCAACGTACCCTTGCATGTCGCGCAATCGCAATATCGCAGATCGCAATAATTCAATGTTTACCAAACTTCGTCTGCCTCATTTCTGCGATATGCGATCGTGCGATCGCGATATTGCATATCGGCGGATTTGTAAGCTTTTCTTTATGGATGCTAGTATGTTGCGATGCGATGTTGTTATTAATACTGGGGCGGCGCGCATATTGGTCTTTAGAAGGGAAATGAAGGTGTTTCTTATCCTTATGTGGTGCGACCTTAAAGATTTGCTTTCATGAACACAGGCTTAGGCTTAAGACATTCAAGAAACCTTTTCTAAGCGTATGGTTGTAACTTCAAAAAGAAATCCTTGCTTTTCCTAAAAATTAACTAAGGGTCCCCATTCATTCAGTATCGTGGCTGATACTAGATTGAACGAGGGGGGTTGTTGCTGGCCACAACAAGTCAATGGGTGGGTGCGCTTCACCTCCTACCAGTGATAGGGCCATTGGTTCTACCACTTCATAATAAATGACTGAGTATCCTCCCCCAGGACCAAAATTATTATCCACGTCCGATGGGTTTACATTCATCCCTGGATGTCGTTGGGTACTTTTCACTTCACTGCCATTCTTGTCACTGTCACCTGCAATCCACGCAGGTGTGTCCACACCCCCTGGAGTGGACGGGAAAGTCTTTATCGGAGCAACCCTCCCTGGTTCCAGACCTAGGAGTGCACTTCCCTATATGAGCATTTGGTACATGCATAGGTGGAAGAGTTACAAGGTCACCACTACTTGGGATCTCCCCCCAATGTTAGATTGGTCATCCGAGGGTTCGCCTTCATTGTTGTGATTACACACTAGGCTACCCTTCTCTGAAAGCTTCACGAGACCACCTACCACTACTATTCTCCAAATCGCTCGGAGGGGTTTACTTCAAAAAAAAGGTCCTGGTTCTTCTTTTTTCTAGCTCTATGAAGCAACCCTTGAGGGAATCAATCTAGGGCCAGCACAGTCAAGATACTAATTTCTTCCCCTCAAACTGAAAGGTTCTGATTTAGCGTAAGGCTTGCCGCCACAAGACCTTACCTACCTTGGGTAAACCTGTGATAAAATCCATTGAAACCTCCTCCCAACGTTGGCTTGGAATGGATAAAGGTTGTAATAGACCCGGTGTCTTAATTGTTTCAACTTTATTTTGTTGGCAAACCAAACATTCCACCACAAACGTTTGAATATCTGATTTAAGGCCATCCCAAAAAAATTCCTTCTTAACCCTGTGGTAAGTTTTTAAAAATCCTGAGTGCCCTCCTAAGGGAGAAGTGTGCAATTCCATAAGAATCTTTTGTTCTAGTTGGGAATTCTTACAGAGGTATAAGCGATCTTTGTACCATAATGAATCATTTTTCCAGCTAAATGTATCAGACGTACTGGAATCTTGTTGTAGCTTTTGAATAAGTGCCCACACTTCTTCATCATTCTTCCATTCCTCCCTTGCTTCGTTTATCCAATCTAGTTGGATAATAGAAATGGCACACAACAATGCTTCCACATCCTCATCCTTTCTTGAGAGTGCATCTGCCACCACATTTTGCTTCCCTTTTTTGTAGATGATTTCAAAGTCATAACCCAACATCTTTGTGACCCACTTTTGTTGCTCTTCAGAGGATAATCTTTGTTCTAAAAAGTATTTAAGGCTATCATGATCCATTTTTACCTTGAAGTGTCTTCCCATTAGGTAGGGTCGCCATTTCTTAAGTGCATGGAGTATTGCCAACATTTCCTTCTCATAAATAGCTTTTCTTAAAAACTTTCCCTTGATTGGACTACTTTCAAAAGCAATGGGTCTTTCATCTTGCATTAGAACAGCACCAATTCCATTTCCTGAAGCATCACATTCCACAATAAAGGTTTTTGTGAAGTCCAGTGTAGCTAAGATTGGTGCTTGGCACATTTCCTCTTTAAGATGTTCAAAGGCCTTTATTGCTTCCAGAGTCCATGAAAATGCATCTTTCTTCAATAATGTTGTTAGAGGTGCTGCTATTCTTCCATAATTCTTAACAAACTTGTGATAATACCTAGTCAACCCAAGAAATCCTCGCAGATGCTTTATGGATGTGGGGATTTTCCATTCCTTAATGGCTTTAATTTTGCTAGGGTCTACCTTAACTCCTTCATGAGATACAATATGACCCAAATATTCCACCTCCTGGACTCCAAAGAAACATTCGGATCTTTTTGCATATAATTGTTTCTCCTCTAATAGTTGTAGCACCCTGTCAACATGTTCAACATGATCCTTCCAAGACTTGCTGTAGATTAGTATATCATCAAAAAATACTAACACAAATTTTCTAAGGAATGGTTTAAAAATTGAATTCATCAAACCTTGAAATGTTGAAGGTGCATTAGTAAGGCCAAAAGGCAAGGTTAAAAATTCATAATGACCCTCATGAGTTCTAAATGCCGTTTTGAGAATGTCTTCAATCTTCATTCTTATTTGATGATATCCCAAACGAAGATCCAACTTGGTGAAGTAAATTGATCCATGCAATTCATCCAGTAATTCATCAATGACAGGAATGGGGAACTTATCTTTAATAGTGAGCTTGTTGATCTCCCTATAATCTGGACACATGCACCATGATCCATCCTTCTTGTGCACCAATACTACTGGAGCAGAGAAAGAACTTTGACATGGTTGAATTACACCAGCCTCTAGCATTTCTGCAACCATACGTTCAATTTCACTTTTTTGGACATAGGGATATCTGTACGGCCTGATATTTGGAGGAACACTTCCTGGAATCAGATGAATAGCATGATCATGATCACGCATAGGTGGGAAACCTTTGGGAGTCTTAAATACCTTGGAATGATTGTCCAAGACTTTTTGGAGATCTGGAGAAATAGATGATTCCGATGTGGAAACATCTAGTGAACATAATTGTGCAATTACACATCTTTGCTCCTTTTTTAGAAGCTTTGTCATACAATTAGAGCTGATTATCTTTCCTGGTTTCCCTGCAATACCCCTTAATTCAACTTCCTTTCCTTCCATAGAAAATTTGATGAAATGTTCTTGAAAATTAAAAGCTATTGTACCCAAGGATTGTAGCCATTGGACTCCTAGTACAACATCAGCACCTCCCATTGGAATGGAAAGCATTGGGCTAGTCAATACATATTCTCCCATGGATAGCTTGATATTATGGCCCTTCCAGAGCAATTTATTGTTCCTCCATTTGCAATCATCACTTGACACTCTGGTTCTGGATATAGGAAGCAATTCAATTCTTTTGCTACCCTACAATGAATAAAATTATGGGTGCTTCCTGAATCAATCAACACTATTACCTTTTTCTTCTTGATTTGTCCTTCTATCTTGATGGTTTGAGGAGTGGTAATTCCCGCCAATGCATTACAAGATATGGTCAGATTTATTTGTTCTTCATCTAGGTTTTGTTCTTGGAGTATATCTTCTTCTTTTGACCTTTCTTGCTCCTTTTCTTCTTCCTCTTCACAATCTATGTAGAATAATTTCTTCTCAACACACTTATGAACTATCACAACTGTAACAAAGCCATTTTTCTCTTTTTTCTTCCAATTTTTGTGGTGTCAACCTTATAGGTTGTGGAAGACTAGGGGCAACAACACTTCTGTCTTTATAGTTGTGAGTGGTATGCTTCCTGGTTGCCATAATTTTGCTTTCGATTTTTCTTGCTAACCTGAATGCCTTCTCTAATGAATTAAGTTCCCAAAGGCGAACATCATGTTGGATATTATCCTTTAAAGACCCTATGAACGCATCAATCTTATGCTCCTCTGGAATATCTTTTACCCTTATGTTCAATTTTTGGAACTCCTCAATGTGCTCCATTACTGAACCCTTTTGTTTGAGACTTATCAATTGGCGAAAAAATGTGTTGCTTTTTGTATCTTCATAATGTGCTATCAATTCTTTCGTAAAAATTGTCCAAGTGATAAATTGTTTACGAGAGCAAAGCCATTGATACCATACAAACTGATTTGGTTCCAAATATACAGTTGCCATACGTACCTTTTGTGTGTTTTGAACATTATTGAGATCGAAGAACTGCTCCATCTGTAATATCCATGTGGCGGGATCCTTGCCATCAAACTTCCTCATATCAATTTTTGGAATATGGTGGGTCTTCGATCCAACATTAGAGTCTATGGAATCATGATTAACATTACTTTTGTTCACATCATCAGTTTCCTTTACAACCTTTTCACCATTAGTAAGTATTTCTTGTAGAAAACTTGTCAAATATGTCTTCAAATCTACCATGTCTGCCTTCAAATCTTCCATGTCTCTCTTCAAATCTGTCTTCGAATCATCCATCTTAGCTTCCATGGCATTTATCTTAGATTCCACGCCATTTATCTTAGCTTCTGTTAGTTTTTGTGAGCGTGACATTTGTTGCACTTGTTCTTGTAATTTTGATATATCATGTAGCATTTCTTCCTCTTCTTCATGAGTCATCCTAGAGCTTTCAGGTTCCTTACTAGGTGTTTGCATTTTCTTTCCTCGGGGCATTAGTTACTGATAATAATGCTTTACTATGCCCTTTGAATTCCGTTAAACCAAGCATACACAAAAATTTAAAAAAAAACTACACACCTTTTTTCACTTTATAGAAGCCTGATATTGAATCTGATGTATCTCTGTAATTTCGGATCATCCAGTTCTGAAATTGCGATCTGTAGTAGCCTTCTGTGTCCTCTTTCCAATGCCACAAGTCTGACCCAAATCGGATTCTCCAAGGAAGAGTTATGTGACATCTCCCACAGTGACTTGCTTT
The DNA here is from genome assembly GCA_031772625.1 of Pinus tabuliformis. NCBI lineage: Eukaryota > Viridiplantae > Streptophyta > Pinopsida > Pinales > Pinaceae > Pinus > Pinus tabuliformis. The sequence goes on along the minus strand of CM062819.1, from coordinate 1,639,359,720 downwards.
TAGACTAGTTCAGTAGAGCGAACTTGTATGACGTGCCACGAGTCACTGTTTCAACCTTTGGATCTGAAACATGCATACAAGAAACTACAGTCCATCCTCTTTCTGTACCGTCTTACAAAATATCAATCCAATCCCCAGAGAGAAAGTTATGACGATTTTCCCCAGGTCACCTGTTTTGAATGTAATTCAAGAGTCTGCAAAAAGACCAACTTCCTCAGATCATATCTCCGCAAATATGGCGCGAAAAGCTCTAAAATTCGGACCCAAGGTTCAGCACAATTTCTTCTCAAATGGGTTTTTTTTGCGACTTCTGAAACATCACACAAAAAAAGTTATAGTGAAAATTCCATGATGACCTATTTGGAGCAGCGAAACCCTAGAATCGAAAGCTCTGATACCAAATGTTATGAAACCAGCTCAAGAAATGATAGAAAAGATAGATCAACGCCTTAGAATTCAGCCTCTTCGAGGGGAAAACCTCCTTTACATTACATAAATGAACAATTCTTTGATGATACAAATGACAAAACCTCCTTTTTATATATAGGAGTCTAAGGAGTCACAATATAATCCAGCCGACCTAACAATAATAATATAAAGCCACAAAAATAACAATAGAGGGATTCTATGGGGAACGGAAATAACAACATGGGGGTAATAGGGGCACAACAATATAAATAAGGGGTATAACTACAATAGTAATGGGGTAATCACTAGTATTATAGGGACCCAACATATTGACCTATGGTATTCACCTAGAATGTAGCCTATTTAAATTGGGGAATTAAACTAGCATAGATCCATCTTTACTCTGGATCTACTAACCCCCGAGAGGTATCAAATATCATGATATGCAAACTAGCATAGAGTGAAAAAATATTTTATCCCTCTCAAGGCTTGGTGGATCAAGAGTAAAAATGGATGTTGTAATTTAATGTATGTTAAACATTTTAGCTTGGTTAAAATAAAAAATAAAATAAAATTCAACTATTAATTTTAGTAATTTTTATAAATTACTAATAGTAATTTTTAAGCTCCAGGTTTATGATAACCCATGGTATTTACCCATGGTAATACCATGGTATTCATGTGAGCATAGACTATTTAAAGGGGAAATTCTATCATCTTAGATCCATCTTAATTCTGGGTCTACCAAGTGCTCAGAGGGATAAATAGATTTCATCCCCCTAAGACTGGTAGATGTGGAGTTAAGATGGATATAGGTTGGTTTTTATGATAATGAAGATATTAAATAGACTTAGGAAATTATATTGTAAAAACATCTTAAGGTGAATGGTTAAAGCATAGACATTGGACAAGTATATTTGTATACTTCTGTTTTAAACTGAAAAAATCCAGGGCTAAAAGGAATGGATTGATTGCACTAGTCATCCTTCTATAACTTTCCAACATATGTTGGAGTAAACATATTGTAATTTGGGTAATTTTTCTAACTTCAAACACGGAACATACTTGTGTATTAGCAGGGTGGTTACGAGGTCCCTAAAAGTGATGAATTTGAATTTTTCTTGGTTTTATATATAGTATTAGGTTTTTTCTCATGCTTTTTGTGAATGACAGGGGTGAATTTTATCCTACACCCACTAGGTTATCGATATGTAATTTCAGTAATTTTGATTTCAAAAGATATTATAAAGAAATGCGATGATTTCACTTGTGTATTCAATAAATACAATATTCTAATGGAATTCTGCATTTGTGGTTTACCTATATAGATTCCATGGAGAAGTGTTAGTGGTGTGACATCAATTGTCCTCAAGCAGAGGCTTTAGTTTTACTCTTTTTGGAAGCAAATACTTTCTTCCAACATTTTTGAGTTCCATGAAAAATTTGAAAGTCCTAGTAGTATTCAATTATGGGTTAAAGAGATCCACACTGAATGATCTATCGGCCTTATCTTCACTTAGTTTAAGACTATTCACTTGGAGAGCCTGCATGTGCCCCCACTTCAAGAGCATAGTAAAGTCATGTAGAACTTATAGAAGCTATCTTTAAGCTTTTAGTGAAGAATGGAAAAATGTTTGGGTTCAATAACAACCAGTCGAGCATTAAGCTTCCAATAATGCTAGATTTTAACCTAGAGCACTTTTGTGATTTGGAGGAGATGCCCCCTCGTATTTGTGACACATCTTCAGTTGTGAATTGGACTATTACTAACTGTCATTTCCTTCGAAAGTTGCCTGATGACTTGGGGAACCTCAACTCTTTAAGAATGTTAAGGAAGGAAAGAAAGTACATTATGCTAAGTTCTCTTATTCTTTTCAAGTTTTTCTTGGATATCTACAACGTTTCAGTTAGGAAAGTACATTCTGTTAATGAAAATTTGTCTTGGTAGAAAGACCCAATTTCAAATTCTAATGCTTTCAAAAAGCATTGTATAACTGTAATGTTTCTAAAAGGAAAGCATATTTTTTCAATTTAAGTATCATGATCCCATATTCCAACTTATTTTTCAGTAACCCATTAGGCTTTGTAGCTTTGAATAAATCCATGTCTTTTGATAAGATCCTCTTCCAAATTAGAACGCAGTTTCCTTTTGGCAATAACCACATACAACGTCTTTGAAGCAAACAAAGTTCCTTCTACAAATTAATTACTCCAGAAGACTTGGAATATAAATATATCCATGAGGATAGAAATATTATATATTAAATGTATGAATAAGAATAGAATGAATGATGATTTACAATGAGAACAAGAGGCTTGCTTATATATCAAGCAAGTGTCTCTTCATGAAGAGTCATGTCTCAATTAGACATGCCTCTTCAACCTAATTACTACTTAACTAACAATTAATTATGATGATAATCATTTACATTATATTTATATTATTTATATATTTTATTCATTACATTGCCTCCTTCCTCAAAGAGCTTTGTCCTCAAAGCTTGTCGATGAAAAAAGGCTTGATCTCTTTTCCGGCTTCGAAAGTCTTTCTGTCTCGGAATAGTCATCCTCGTCGATACAAGCTGATATGATCTTCTTAGTGACAAACAAAATTGTCACACTGAGAAGGGATCAGACCATCCGAGATTAATCTTCTGTATAGCATTCTGATCACTGGAATTTTGTAACGACTTGTCCTCGTAGCACTGGGTTGAGGTTACATTACACTTTTCTGGAACATTAGTCTGTTGTTTCAGTTCTAACTGGTTGAAATATGTAGCATGGTTGATTCATCTGTTCTCATGATTCGGATGCCGATACATAACTTTTTTTTTTTTTTTTTTCCTTACTGGGCATGTGCCAATTTTTATATTTTCTTTTAGCGAATATTTTGTTGAGTTGGTTATGAAACATTCACTGGGGATGTTCATTGTTTGAACTGTAACATCCAAGCGCGTGTTTTCTTCAACTCGCTTGTCTTCTTCCTGAGTTGTGACATTCACTGAATCAATATTTGTTGTTTTGTCATCAACTTGAATTCCTACATTTGATGCTTCCTTCTTGATAAGTTGTTGTACTTGGCTTTCTAATGACTTCTTATCTTTCTTAAGTTTCTTAATTTGCGTCAGCAATTTTTCACTATGATTTTTAAGTCGAGAAACTTCTTCATTTTTGTCAACAGTGATTTTATTAATTTCGTTTTGCATATTTTTTAATAATTTTTTACCTTCTTGAGACATTACTTTTGAAATATCTGAGATATTTGCTGGTGTTACTGAATTTGGTTTTACTGTAAAATCTTGGAGCGTTATTTTCATCTTCTTCTAAGAAAATGTTAAAAACTTCTTCTTTGTATTTAGAATAAAGGAACCTAGAGTTTCCATCCAAGGTAACCCCAAAACAATGTCACTATCATAAAAACGTAAGGTTTTCACGGTGAATTTCGAGGTAAAAGTACAATCTCCAATATTTAGGTGTAAATTGCTTATGTCATATTGTTTTTCATATTTGCTAAGAGTATTCTTTTCAACTATATTTGATTCAGGAATCACCAATTGGTTAGCACATTTAGCACTAACATAATTACTTTTTTCAGCAGGACTGATAGTGATTATGATATCTCTTCCTACAAGCGATCCTTTGATTTTAAATAATGTATCAACACTTTTACTAAAGGTTTTAGGAAACCTTTCATTACTAGTCTCCATTTTACTCTTTAAATATTAAATACCTTTTTAAATCACTCTTTTTTTTATAATAATTTTTTTTTATATAAAACCCTTTTTTTCTTTTCCTCTCTCTTATAAAAATCTAATATATATATATATATATATATATATATATATATATATATATATATAGATATATAGATATAGATATAGATATATAGATATATATATATATATATATATATATATATATATATATATATATATATATATCAAATATTCTCTTCTTCTTCTTCTTCTTCTTTTCACTCTTTTAATAAAATTTTTTATATAATAATAAATTTTTATATATATAATTATAAATTATATATATTATATAATTTTAATTTGTATATATTATAAAATTATAATTATATAAAATTTATATATACTTTTTTGAGACCCACTTTTCCTTTTATATGTAACTATATAAGGCTTATATAGTATCTTTTTTTATAATTATAATAATATTTTTTTTCTCAGAAAATTTGGATGAGACGTGACTCTTGGTACGGTCACAATCTTTAGATTTGAACGATTAAAGTTATTTAGATCACACTCTTTTTCTCCAATGTTATCAAAATATCTTTTACTTTTAAAATACCATGGGCTATTACCATGGGTTGTTTTTAAAACCTCCGTTAAAATGTTCTCCACATAAAAAGTAAAACGTATTCCTTTTGTTTTTTGTTTTTGTTTTTTTTCCTTTAACTTTTTAAAATACCATGGGCAATTACCATGGGTTGTTTTTAAAACCACGGGTTTCTCCACATAAAAAGTTTTAAATATACTTGGTATGATATTTTGTATCCATTTTGTTTTTTCTTTTACTTTTTTTCTTCTTTTTTTTAAATTTATTTACTTATATATATTTTTTCTTTTTGGTTAACTTTTTTTTTATATGGCCAAAGTTCTAGAAAAACGGAGAAAAGGAGAAACTCCCAAATATTGAGCAAAATGCTTCAATTATTACGGCAACAAGGTTGACGAATTTCGATAGTCAAAAACTTGGATCGAAGAACGAGCTTTGTGCACAGGTCAAACAACCTAGAGGACCGAACTGCTCCGATACCAAATGAAGCAAACAAAGTTCCTTCTACAAATTAATTACTCCAGAAGACTTGGAATATAAAGATATCCATGAGGATACAAATATTATATATTAAATGTATGAATAAGAATAGAATGAATGATGATTTACAATGATAACGAGAGGCTTGCTTATATATCAAGCAAGTGTCTCTTCATGAAGAGTCATGTCTCAATTAGACATGCCTCTTCAACCTAATTACTACTTAACTAACAATTAATTATGATTATTATCATTTACATTATATTTATATTATTTATATATTTTATTCATTACAGTCTTGATTTTGTTATTGAGAAAATAGAGGTTGTGAAACAATCTTGTGCCATACAAGGACTTGATTCATTGATTATGTATCAATTATGGCTCTTGATGTAACAATGTCTTGATTTTGTTGCTTGAAAATAGAGGTTACGCTTGACCATTTCATAGAATTTCTTACAATCTTTCCATAAGTATTGATTTGTAATCTCAGTCACTAAGGGATGGCAGTAATGACAAAGGTAATATTCCATGGTTTGAAGTTACCCTCTTACTAAATATTTAAATATATCACCACAATTTAACTATTAGTTAAAGGAATTGTCTTTGATTTGTAAACAATTCATTGCTTTATTTATAGATTTTGATTTTTTCCCTTTTTTATTTTTTTCTCAGATTTGGTATGAGATATCTTCTAATATTTGGGTTCCCTAGATTCCCCACCATAGCTATGAGGTTCAGATGCTATCATTAAATATTCTCAGAACGTTGCAACTTTTCTAGTAAGTGTACTTTGAAACATTGTTGTTGCTTTTCCATGGTGTTAATGCAAATAAGCACTACAACTAGTGCCATTATTTAGATTAAGTTCCGAAATCTAGGTGGTCTTGTAATGATGGAGTGATTGTTTTCTAGCTACTAAAGCCATATGCATTTTTATCTCTTATGTTATCCTGAGATATTCAAATTCAGAATAAGAATTGAGGTCTCGTTTCCACTGTAGATTGCAGTCGGTTTCTTGAACATAATATATAGTAGATTATATTTTACTAATCAATTGTGGATGTGATCCCTCGCAGGAAAGGAAATTCAAAGTGACTTTGATTTCACATTGATTTTTCAAAACATCCACACAGGAAAGGAGATTCAAAGTGACACTGATTTCACACTGATTTGTCAAAATGGAGGCAAGAGAAAAGGAAACTTTGTATTCAACAATGCTCTTAATTTCATATGTACATGCAAAAACATATTAGTAGAAAATATTGAAGGGTTGCCTAAGTAATATTTTCCATTCCACTACATTCTTTACATCTTCTAAATAAATAACTTGTAACAATTCATTACAATACTTGTTATTCTTTTATTAATTAGTGGTTAAGATTTTGATATTGAACTGGCTAATATTTTTCTTCCTTCTGTGAAATTGTGCGTTCTATAATGCTTCTTTTCCATTCACTATGTATAGCATATAAAGTGTGTCTAATGGAGTAGGAAGATTGGAAAGTCTTGTGATCCTTGAACTATGTTACAAGGCAAAAACCTAACGGGGCAGGGTAGGTGCATCCCCACAAAGGGGTCGCAAATACCAAACTTGGTATTGGCTAGTGCCTTGAGCTAGAAAATTTCCTTTACCCTTGTATTAACAGTGAATCCGAAGAGGATTCTAAAATTATCTTTATAATATTTATATTAGTTAATATTGATGAATAAAATTCATGAGACATGAGCTAGGATGTCCTTGCAAGGTGGTTGTTGATTATTGGAAGCTATGATGGCAATTATTTCAGGCTAGGTGGTCACACTCCCTTGATCGTGAGCACGATTGTGATCAAGATGGAAGACTTCATAGTCTGGATTGATTGTTTAGCAGTGATAATTAGTCGGCTCATTCAAAAAATCTTATATTTCATAAATCCTTTTTATAGAGCTGTCAGAGTCAATTTCCAAAGGTTTTAATTACACTATAGAGTTGAGTTCTGAGAGAGTTGTGATTCACAGTGTTAAGTATAGCAGCTATGACACTTGAATGAAGACAAGCATAGTATATGTATCAGACTCTATTATAAGCTTACCTGCATATTATAAGGGACTTGGTTGGCTTTTTTATAATTTTATAAACAAGTTCCATTTCGTGGAAATGTGAAAAAAACAGTGATATTGCCACAATGTAGCTCTTGTCATATATGGTTTTATACTTTTTCAAAAAATTCTCTAAGAGTTCACAATGCTAAGATTCACTAGGACCTTACAAAGTTTTATTATTTAGTGAAAGACTCACCAAGATCTTACAAAATTTTATAATTGAGTAAAATATTCGCCATGCCTAGTGAGAGATTCGCCAAAAAATTATATATACATATTATATTATTGATAAAATCGCCTTCTATTTTTCCTATATACCATGGAGATTCGCCCATTTATTATACATATAAATTTGGGGGGGTTCTTAAAATTTTCCCTGCTCATGCTTCTTCAGCAGGGTAGTTAAAATGCCATTGAATATATATGAGGAGCATCACTTTATTATATGATGCATACCCATAGTGAGTCGTTGGTTGGTTGGTTTTGGGGTTGGTTGTTCTTGGATCTGGAATTAGTCGTAGGTGAGCTCCTAGATTTCTTATGGAAATAATAGTGAGCTCTGGGAATGGTTCAATCTGTGGAAAAGGGGTCTGATCCTCGGCGGATAGCACTTCTAGTTAGTTCAGGTTGGATCGATACCGCCCATGTCGTATGCCCCATGAATGAGAATATTGCCTACTAGGAATAGCAAGGCCTAATAATACTGCTTGCCTACGTCCTTTGATCTCCTACTACTTTCCTACTTCTCTCTGGTTGCTAGCTTGGATCTAGTCGTAGGGTTTCAGATGGCCTTTGATCAAGTGAGTGTCGTTGATCTGGTTTCTGGTTGGAGATGAAAGTAGTTGTTGTAGGTGAGCTCCCGGATTTCTTCTAATTCTGGTTTGACACAACAGATTGCTTATTCCTTCAAGTTAGCTCTAGAAATGATGGTTAGCTCTTTTGGTGAAATGGATATGGAATCTAGAAAAGGTTAGCTCTAGAAAAAAAAGGTTGAATGGAAAAGGAGTAGTTGTGGAAAGAAAGAGAAAGGGATCGCTACTTGATCGCTCACACTGCCTACTTTGGCACAACGAAGAACAACTTAGATTGGAACAGAATTTGGGAAACCATCTCAGTTTCTGGGTTTAATCCATAAAAACACGTATTTGGGCAGTCAAATGGCCAATGACTCATCGGAACAATGAAATGGATTTGATTCTTTATGAACTATACCCTCTCACTACTACTATTTTGCAAGCGGCTACGTATCCTCACCCCCTCACCCCCTCGCCCCTTTCAGATAGGTTACCTATGATTGCCTGGTGTTGATTCATTAGGTGCTGGTATTCCATTCCAAGAGTTGATCCAACAGTTAATTCCCAATCAATTTTGATACCCAGTTGTACATGTCCATGAAGGAGTTATACATAAACTGTTCTCACCCATGCCGAGGAGGTAGTGGTTCTTGGTGCGATAACTTTCATAGATTATCCACTATTAACAGTTCAATACATACACATGAAGGAGTCTGTTCTTAGTGTGTTTTACCCATTTTCAATCCACATCCCTATAAGGTGTTCGTGCCATTTTCTATGTAAACGATTGACAGTCAGTGATAGAGAAGTAGCACCGGTTAGTTATTGATTTCCCACATTGGCAGAGCGGGGCCTACAATGATCAACGATGGTGATTCTTTATATTCAGCACCCAGGGGTTGGCAATACAATAGATGGAATACAACCTTTGTTGGGGGAGCAAGCTACAACAACAAATACAGGCACTACAACAAATATGGATACAACAACTACGCTAGCTACTACGAATGACAATAGCTACAACAGCTACAACATATACATATACATATACAACAACTACAACAACTACAGATATAGAAAGTACAGCCACAACGAATGGAAAAAATGACAGATATGGAAATAGCGATAGCTACAATGACAGATACAACGGCTTATATGGAATATTGACTCACCACACAACGTAGATTTATATACGTTTGTTTTTATACAACATAGCGTTAATTTATTCGATATGGCCAAAGCAAGAGGGTTGATCTCAATTCACATAGCACAGTGATTCCCATCATTATGTTGGATGCCGGTTGGACCCGTGGAGAGAAATAGAATGTGTCACTTTATGGTGGTTCCTTATGCTGCTTACCAATTTTAGTCGAGGGTACTACAGATTATGTTGTCTGCAATGTAGGTTGTTGGTGGGTGAAAGGCCTAAATTCTAAAGAAAAGGTGGCATATGGGTAGATCTAATTCGAGGTAGTGGCCCAAGAGATATGGTCTTGAGAAAGATAAGGTGCATATCTAGTAGATCCAAGTGAAGAAGCTCCGACAAGATTAGTTAGGAAAAATAGGCCTCTTTTCCTTCTTAGTAGAGGCTCCAACAAGATTGAAAGGTATATTTGAATCTTACTCAAACCCCGATAGAGATGATTTCTAGATTTACTCATACTCCAATAATATTTAACTAAATATTTGTTCATACTCCGATGAGCACTGATTTGTCATATTCCCATAACTACTCCAATAAGGGGGGTTATTTTTTACTAAAAGAATGTGAGTTGTTGGTGCATGCTAGGATGGTGGTCTAGCCAGGGGTGTTGGGGATGGATGTCCAGCTTCATCTTACTCTCTTCACTCCAATGGAGACTTTATTCAGGCTTTTTTATTCTCTGTTGGACCAAGGCAAGACACCTATTGAGATGGATGGTAAATTGAGGAAGGAAAGGTGGCCTGTATATCCAGATCATGAGCATTAGCCGTATATCCAAGTGGGAAATTTGCGAGAGAAAAGGTGGCATGTCTATCTGGATCACGAGCATAAGAGCCTTCCTAGTCCTCATTGATGGAAATTGGAAGTAAAGGTGGCCTATGGGGATGGTAAATTAAGCAACAAAAGGTGGCATATCCAATAGAGAGTATGAACCTGGCCTTCTGATAAGTGGTAAATTGAGAAAGGAAAGGTGGCGTGTGTTGCACAAAAATTGTCACCTTGACATTCTGCAATCTGTGTGAGTCTATCACCACTCATACTTTCCTCCTTTGCAAGTCTTAAACCTCAGTTATTCATGTCAAGCCTTGAAAATAAGATAAAACCCTTAAAAGTCTCTAAAACTTTGGTTCCGCACTTTCTCTTAGCATTACCTATGGTCCCGCACCTAATGGTCATGTTCCCTGCGCACCTGACCGCTCTGTCTCTGTGTAATGGGTGCGAACCCCTGTAAAGTCAAAAAGGTGCAAGTACATTCTTAAAAACTCACTTTGAGTAATTTCTAGAAGCTGATAGAAGGAATATTGAGGTGGCAAGTTCGCTTCTTTAAGGTTCATGCATCCCATACCTTAAGGAGCTAACCCCTTGATGTGAGGAGCTTATCCCTTTGGAGCAGGACTTGTAGCCTCCTTCCTTTTCACTATAAAATGAAGCATTGGGCTGGTTACTTGGGAGGTTGAAAGGTGAATATTTTTGAGGTGAAATGCTATTGGAACTTAGTCTTCCTAATTGAGATTTTGTGAGGAAAGACTACATACCTCTTTGATCTCATTTGGAAGAGTGTGAGACTTGTCAAAGTAGAGGAGATTCCTATTTCAGACCCTGGGAGGAGCTTGTACAACATCAAGGCACCAAAGGTTGTAAAGTTCTTCTATTTTCAAAGTTAGTACAATCAAGTTTGTTTTTCTTAATAAGCTCTGTTTTATGGTTTATTTTATGGATTCCTTGATCACCATGATGAACATGATTTATTATATTAGCTATGCAGGTCTTATTTGATGTGTGCTTGTTTGTGATTGCAGGTTCTCAAAAGGAAACTCTTTCGGACGGTTGAAGCATGGCTGCCACAAACTAGCGTTGGACTTAAGGTAGGGTCTAAAACACCTCTTCAATTTTTATTAATGAATTGCAATATGTTTAGAGAAAGGTAGATTTGCTTGTCCTACTTGTTGCTAGATATATGTTGATACTAGGGAGATTAGTCTTGTCTGCAAGAACGATTTATCCGACCAAAAAATTGGCGACTCCACTGGGGAACTGAATTTGGTTTTTGGTTTTCATTTTTCTTCGACTTGAGAAGCTTCTTCTTGTTTCTGGTTTTTGCTTGATGTGTGTGGGATTGGGTAGTTTTTAGGATCTAGATTCTTTTTGTTTTTTCAAAGTTTATAGGGAACCGTACTTTCTTTTTAGAGACAGTGCGGACCTCCCCGTACTTTTCCTTTAGTACACAGAGCGATACCGCATCTAGTTCTACTGGAAACCTACGGCCCCTGTCAAAATTTTTGAAAAACCTAATTTTTTTTCATCCAGTTAAGTTTAGGTTTTTATTTACGACTTTTAGTGTCTACCCAGATCTGCATGTGTTCTGTCAAAAATCTCTTGGGAGTGATTTCCATTGTTGCTTTAGGTGATTTTCTAGAAGTTTTGCGTGCCTGGATTGATTTTCGCTTGGTCTTTGTAGTGACTCAGAGATTAGAAGCCTAAGAAACTTTAGATCACCCTGGTCTCTTTTGTTTTCTTGATGAGTTTGACTGGTTTGTGAAATCTGTCCTTGGTGAGAAATAGATTCCATTTTCCCTTTGCAAATATTTGAACAAACTTGCTTGTAAGTTTTGAATTTCATTTTTATAAAAGGAAACATAGCTGGGTGTTTTTTGATTGATTTGTTATTCTGAACGAATTAATCCTTAGTTTACTAAATAACTAAGTAAAATGTCCTCAAAAAGATTTAAATCTTTTATTTCGATTAGATTTTTAGAATTTTTAGATCTCAAGATTAGTCTTACATAGTTTTGAGTGTTTTCTAGAAATTGTAGAATCTCTTTTGAAAGAAATTGTTTTTTGTAGTTTTTGAGTGTTGAAAAAGAAAGGGATTTTTTGTGAGCATAATTAGTAGTCTCGTTTTGATTTTATTGAAAAAGACAAAGAAAAAGATTTTCTTTTCATTTACATGTTGAAGGAAAGATTTGTTTTTCAAAGAATTGCATTCTCAACTCTTTCTTTTAGCTAGAAATTCGTTGAAGGAAAAACAAATTGTTTATCATTTTAGGTGCATTTTTAGTGTTTTTGGAGTCAAGTCTTCACACCATCAAAGTTTCATCTCCATACATATTGACTTAAGAAAGAACCCATAAAAATAACGCTTAATTAAAATTGATCTAGCAATCTTTTTATTTCTAGGGCTCTTATCACCAATATAGCTTAGGCTAGTATCTTAGAGTATGGAGTAATTAACTCTCCAAGATAGTTAAAACAAACAAGTAGTTATATCTTGCAGTAGGAAATAAATCCAATTGTAATTGATATAATCTGGGAAGCTCCTCTTAAAGGAGTCAATCACGAGATCATGTCCAAACCTTTGAGACAATCAAGTTTGTCTCATTGGGAAAGATAGAAGAGTTGCGCGTATTAAAAATGGTAAACCTCGGATTAACCATTGTTGAGGAGCCTAGGGTCACTTGTTGGTAAACTTTGAATTGATCATCTTGAGGAGCCTTCAAGGGGATTGAGCTCTGTTACTCTGCCCTTGCGCGTAGATCAGATCGTAGACTGTTCCCCCAGTTGTATTTGTTACTGTTGGTAACCTTAGTGACCATAATATTAAGATTCTTTCCTAAGGTGATGGTGATGGACGTGTCTCACTGTACCTGGAGCAGATGTCGACTAGACTCACTTGGACTCTCTGGGGGTTTCTCTTCACTCGAGATGGTTTCGTGAATAAAATTGTGCCAGTTTGTTTCATTAAGCAGGTTGTTGGGGTAACTGTTCCAACCGCCCTTTCTGTATTGAATTCTGCGACGTTGGATTTCATCACCAACTAGTGTTTTTGGTACGGAAAGTTACTGCTTTTGTGTGGTTTGAACTCTTAGATTTTTTAGGCGCGTGATTCAATTGTGTAGTTCTTTAGAGACTCTAGGTGGTTTTATTAAGATTTTCTTTGTTTGCGTGTGAAGTAATTAAATATTTAATCGTGGCTGAATTACCGAGACAATCCTGTAGACTTCGGGGGAAACCTCCCAAGTATACACCAAGCCAGCTTGAAGAGCTACGAGCTCTCGTATCACCTAGTGATAGTAGAGTTGGGTCACTGGAAGCCGGAGAGTCATCTTTAATTGTTCATCCTGATTATGAAGTTCAAGCAACAGAGTATATATCTGAACCAATATCATTCTCCGAAGTTACTGGTAGTATTTCTTCTACCAGTGAATTAGCTGAAGAACATGAAATTTCTGAGTCTGAAACTGAACCTGTTGCTTCTCCATCTTCAGGATTTGCTTCTCCAACTTTTAGTGGTCCTGGTTCACCCAGGCTAGGAAGTATCATTACCCAAAATCTTCCTTCTAGACTCATTTCCATTGAAGAACTTGTTAGTCCGGAAGAAGATATAACTCTCTCTGAAAATCAACCAACTTTAGAACTTAGGGAGCGTGAATAAATTTTCTACAGTCCATTTAGGAGTGATGCTTGGTACATCTCATTGACCAACTTTTTAGAAAATTCTGGTCTTATTTTTTCACCACCTCGAATTCCTTTTCATCCAACACCCAGAGGTTATTATCCTCCATTGAATATGTCGATACAGTCATCTATGTTTTCCCAATCACTAGAGACATTTTTATATGGTGTTCCTCCTGTTCCTTCGAGGTATCAGTCACTCACTGGTACTTTTTCAGGAGCATCTCCTCAACCAATTGATTGTGGGATATCAACTGGTAATAACGGAACTCAAGCATTGAGCGTAGAAGATATTCTTATGATGTCTGGTACTATTCCAAATCCGCAACCTCAAGGTAGTCAGTTATCGCCTGGAGGGAAACCTCAAGGTAGTCAGTTACCGCCTGGAGGGTAACCTCAAGGTAGTCAGTTACCACCTGGGGGGCAACCTCAAGGTACTCAATTACCGCCTGGGGGGCAACCTCACAGTAGTCAGTTATTGACTAGGGGGCAACCTCAAGGACAATACATACCTTTGGGACAGTACATACCTCAAGGTCAACCCCAAACTCAGTACATACCTCAAGGTCAACCCCAATATTAATATATAGCTTAAGGTCAACCCCAGGTTCAGTACATGCCTCAAGGTTATCAACCTCAAGGTCAGTACCCAACTCAAGGTTTCCAACCACCTTTTGGTCAATCATTTGTACAAGGAGCTAGAAATGTACCATTTAATTATTAGCCCTACGCTCAACCTGGTCATGGTCCTCAATATGCTTAACCTTTTATGGGTCCATACCCTAGAATGAACATGGTGTGGGATCCATCTCAAACTCAGCAGATTTTGCAATCTAATGTGCAATTGTCATCTCAATCTAGACAACCTTTGGTTTCCGGTTCAGCCCAACAACCTGTCTAGTCTACTATTCAAACCTCTGCACCTAGTGTAGTTCAGCAGCTTGGGCCTAGTTCGCCTCGAACTCCACCTAAAAATGTTGTTGCAACTACTGCAGCTTCTGTTCAATCTACCCCACCTACTTCTAGAGTATCGGTAGCTCTCGTTTCTACTGTTCCTACATCAGTACAAACTCCTCAAGCCTCTTTACCTCAGTCCAGACCTACAGTTCAGACTTCGGTTCAGATGCCTGTAGGACAACCTGGTCCAAGTACAGTTGTCACAAGTCAACCGCAATTCACTTATCAACTGTACCAGGGATAGTACCAATTTGGTCCTGTTGTGCAAAGCCCAATTTACCAGTATCAACCGTACCCTGGATATACTTATCAGCAACCTAAACAACCCCAGTTTGGTCCAGTTAATCCTAGTTTTCCGGGAGCATATAATATTCCAAATGAAAATCCAATTCCAAGTTATCCTGGATATCCTCCTCCTGGAGCTGGTCTTATGACCCAAGGTTTTCACGACCCTGACCGTCAGTTACCATTTATAGCAACTTTGGATTTACCTGATTTGTTGCGCCTTATGAACGATCCAATTAATTATCTTCCATTTTGGCCGCTAATGCCGAATAAGTTTCCCAGTGATATCCCAAAGTTTTAGGGTAAGCCAGGAGAGGATCCTTCAAATCATGTGATGACTTATCACCTCTGGTGTGCATCTAATTCCATTATCGATGATTCAATTCACTTACGTCTTTTTCAACACACTCTGATTGGTCTTGCTGCCAAATGGTACATTGAGTTACCACGAGGCTCTTTTTATAATTTTAGTCAGTTAGCTACTTCTTTCTTAACTCTTTTTAGTTGCCTGTCAGATATGAAAATGGCACGAAATTGTTAACTTCATTAAAGCAATCTACGTCCACATATAATTCTGATCATATACATGAATGGCGACATAGATGATGTTTAGTGAAAGTTTTATTCCAGATCAAATTTTAGCAGAATGGTTCGTTAAATCATTATTACCTAAAATCACTGAAGATGTAGCTAAGGCAGGAGTTGTTACTGAAGAACAAGTAATTTCTCAAGCTCAGTACCTTTACCTCTTTTATATGCAGTTGGGTACTTTACATGAAAAAATCCCCGATCTTCCTAAACAAAATCAAATAACTGCAACTCCTTCAGGGTCTCATGCCACTGATGGTATGATTGGTTCAGTTAGTACCAAAAGTAAGAAGAAATATTCAAAGAATTCTTCTCCTATTATAACCTTACCAGATTCCCCAATAGGAGACTCTTCCATTGAAATTCCTGCCGATATCCATGTCGTAGAATCATCTACAGCCAAATCAAAATCCAGTGGTAAAAAGAAGGGGAAGAAGAAAAATAAACAAAACTCAAAAGAGAAATCAAATAAAACTGAATCTACTAACGAGAAACGTAAACCTCACTATCCTTGTCTCATTTGTGACGAGGAGCATTTTACAAGAGACTGCCCACATAGAGCTGAGGTTGCAAAAATCGTCAAAGGTTCTCAAACGCCTACTGTCTTGAAGGATCCTTTTCCTAGCCAAGATAGTAAGATGATTGGTTCTTCCTCAAATGCCTCAGAAGAACCCATAATGATGATGTATCATGTCAGGATTGCGATGCGATCGCAAGATTATGGTAGTAAAAATCTTGTTGGTGGTAAGGAAGCAGAATCTTCTCATTCAAACCCATCAACTTCAACTCCTTCTGGTTCTGATCCACTACAGATTGAGAAACCTAACCCTGACTTAGTAATCAAACCATATGCTAAAGGTATACTTCGGAAGTCAGCTTTCAATCCACATGTGAGAGCTACTCAGAATTATAACATTGTTGAAGACTTAGCCATTTCCCCTTCAGCAATGTCGGCTTTGGAGGTGTTACAATCATGTCCAGCACAACGTAAATTACTATTGTCGGTGATAGGAGCTATTGATATTGTCATGCGGAAAGAGTCAATTTTGCGGACAAAACCGACCTCCCTAGAAGCTAAGGCTTTCTAGTGACAAACAAGACAATCAAGCACTATCTTTCCCTAAATATGCATTTAAAATAAAAGCAACCAGGTGTTCAAGTCTTACCTTTAGTCCAACGCTGTTTGTAGCAGCCAAGCCTCTTCGATCCAGATGAGCTCCTTCTCCTTGAAGCATGCATTCACTAACAAGCAAACGATTACATAGCACCTGAATAACTCATATAATAAAACATATTCATCATAAAGACCAAGGAGTTTATGAAACAAATTATATTTAACAACTTGTTGAGAAAAATGAACTTAATTGTATTAATTGGAAACAAGAGAAACCATTACAACTAGTGCCTTGGTGTTGTGCAGGTCCCTCCCAGGGTCCAGCAAGAGTTCTCCTCTACTTTGATCAGCTCACCCACTTCCAAATGAAGCTAAGAAAGGATGGGAATCTCTCCTCTCAAGCTCTAAAAGGGAGTCCTAATTTCAGCAGCATCTACCCTTAGGAATGTTCAGCTTTCAACCTCCCCTCCCTCTGGCCCAATGCCTATATTTATAGTGCTTTGGAGGAAGTTAATCAGGTCCACCATCAATGGGATAAGCCCCTCTTTCAATGGGATAGCTCCCCTCTTGATGGGATAAGTTTCTCTTTCATTGGGATGCATGAACCATTTGGAGGCGCTCAATCCACGTCAAACCATCTTCTAGAATGCTCTAGATTCGACCACAAGTAAGTTTTTTGAAGTAAAACTTGCGCCTTTTGACCTTTACAGGAGTACGCACCCACCCCTTTACAGACAGAGCGTACAAGTACGCAGGTATTATGAACTTGAGGTGCGTACACGCAGGTAAGGGTAAGAGAAACTGCGTAACCAGAGTTATATTGACTTTTTAAAGACTTTCTCTCTTTCTTGGAGTTTGACATGAGGAGCAGAGGTATAAGACTTGCCAAGGAGGATAGCATGACAATTGATGGAGCCATACTGATTGAAAATAGTCATGGTGACAAATTTTAGTGTAACAGATTGCCCCCTAAAGTGCGAAGCTTGTAGTAGATTAGGGTTTCATATCATCTAGGAAGGGTGAAGCACTTTATCATTTCAAGGATTATCCTGTGGAGAGCCCGGTTGGAACCTGCAAATATTCAACACAAAATACATATATGAGATCATATCATCGCTGAGGTAGGCATTCCCATACTCAGATCAAAAACTTTAACTAAAAAACTAACTACTACTCTGATACAGGAATGATTTCGCAGTACATTATAATCATAGACACATGTAGACACAGTATGGACGCAGCCATCTGTTTATAATTAGTCTACTATATAATGAATACAAAACTCCTCGCAGCCTGGATGGTGGAAACTAGATCCAGGGTCTTCATTTCTGCTTCCCGAAATAGTATGATTCTATCCATGCGAATAAATGAGTTGATGTCGAACATGGTAGAAACCACTTGATTACTAGTCAATGATGTAAACTATTAACAAGTGTGAGAGAAACCACCAGTGATGTCAATGGTTCTCAAAGTACCCAGTACAATCTGTGAGATGTGAATGAATGTGTTGATGTCGAACATATCACGGAAACCTTCGATCGAAAGTCTATGATGTAAACTGTCGTCGAAGGCGAGAAACCTACCATTGAGGCATGCAGATCTGAAGGTATTGACGATTCCTAGATCATCTTTCTAGATAATGTGCTGATGTCGATAGAAAGTGACCCGTTGCAGGCAAGCCCACAACACGAAATCATAGATCAAGTTGAATAAATGTAGCTGTAAGGACTGACTCGGGGATGGTCAAGATGGATGACAAATATTTTGCAGATGAATGGTTTATTTGCAGTGACCTCTTGAACACATAACGACACAACAGATGGCTTGGTGACAATAGACCCAAAGTTAATACCCAGAAACCGGCTGAAGCATTTCAATGTGGTTTGATCAACTATTAGGCAAAGGATTTCCCAACCCAGGTGAATGAAAAGTGTCGTGTTCAAGAGTGGTGATAAGGTTTTTCTGAGACAAAGGATAACAAATAGGCTCATTTTTCTCTCTTTTCCCCCACCATTTCTGGCAAGTACCTCTTTATTTTTTACAAGCTTGAGGAGGATAACATTTGCTTGATTATAAGCTCATCCTTCGGATGAGTCCAACTTAGTTTAGATTCGAACCCTAAGAAGGAGTGGTCCGATCCTATTTGTAATCGAACAGGTCCTTTACTGTGAAATTTTAACGAGTCCAGTATAGGAGAAACTCGGTGTTTTTCAATTTTAGAGAGTCTGAAAATACTTAAGAAGACTCCAGGGTTGACCTTTTTCATAAATTTGTGTCTTCCAAGCCCGAAAAAGTATAAAATAATACTTGAGAGAACCGCTTGATATTTACGACCAAGGAGTACTTTCATGATTCTTGTCTCTGACCTGAAAAGTAAAAAGTGATCAAGGACACGTCGTTTTATTTCCAATATCGAATTTGAAACGACAAAAATCCGGCAATCTTTTTATGTTTTTACGGTCAGAAAAGGGATGTAAGAGGACCATCTTTTAATTCCGTTTTAACGAGTGTAAAAGAAATGCTCGGCAATCTTTTCATGTTTTAGGAGTTAGAAAAGGGTTTAAAGATGACTCTAAGGTTTCACTTTTTCGTAAGTTTTAACGAGTTCGAAAAAATGATAAAAATGTACTCATGGTTTTCATTTTTTCGTAAGTTTTAATGAGTTCGAAAAAATGATAAAAAATATACTCATATGGCCGACTTTCAATTTAATTTACGAGCAGGAAAAGACGGAAAGAACTCGGCATTTTCATTTGTTTTACGAGAATGAAAGATAGCAAAATAATCTCGGGATTTTCATGAGTTTAATGAGTCTTGAAAATAACTGAAATTGACTCGAGATAGGTTTCATTTTTACAAAAGCTTGAAACAGAGAAAAACTATGCTTCAAAGTAGTTTCATTTGCTTGAAACAGAGAGAAAACTGTGCTTGATGCCCCCTAAGCGTAACTGCTAGATCGCATGCCCCCCAGCTTCATTTCATTCAACTAAGTACAAGCTGGATGGAATGAAGGTTCACGTATGAGATCAATTGAAAGACTCGACCTAAAACTATGCAAAACACTGAAATAACTAACCTAAATATACAACTTAACATTTATGAGATCTAGTCAAACTCTCGACTCAAGTAGAGGAGGATTTGTTTCATTTTTTAACGAGCTTGACACAAGAAAAGAACTATGCTCGGATTCAGTTTCATGTTTACGCAAGCTTGAAACAAAAACTATGCTTGTTATAAGTTCGCATGCCCCCAGCACAATGATGCCAATCAAGGTACATGCCCCCAAGCTTCATTTCATTTAACCAGGTGGATGAAATGAAGTTTTACTTCCGAAAACTTGGAAAGACTCGTGGGAGTTGTTTCATTTTTTAGTGAGGTTGACACAGGAAAAGAACTATCCTCAAAACCCTTGTTTCATTTTTTAAACGAGCTTGACACAAGATAAGGAACTATGCTCATAACTACTCTCTACAATTTACCTAACAAAGAACTATACTCTAAAAACCTTGATTCATTTTTTAACGAGCTTGACACAAGACAAGGAACTATGCTCATAAAATCCTTGATTCATTTTTTAACGAGCTTGACACAAGACAAGGAACTATGCTCATAACTACTCTCTACAATCTACCTACTTAACCTACCCTTGTTTCATTTTTTAACGAGGTTGACACAAGACAAAGAACTATCCTCGAACCTGATTCATTTTTTAACGAGGTTGACTCAGTAACAGGAACTGTCCTCGCACAACTGATTCATTTTTTAACGAGGTCGACACAGTAAAAGGAACTTTCCTCGTAACACCCTGTTTCATTTTTTAACGAGGTTGACACAGGAACAAAACTATCCTCACACACACTGATTCATTTTTTAACGAGGTTGACACAGTAAAAGGAACTTTCCTCACCAACTGATTCATTTTTTAACGAGGTTGACACAGGAAAAGAACTATCCTCATACTAGCCTGTTTCATTTTTTAACGAGGTTGAGACAGGAAAACTATCCTCGCTACATTGATCATGGCTTCCAACTGGAAGAAAGACATGTCAATGGACACACCTTGATCATGGCTTCCAAGAGGTCTTCATCAGAAGGAAGAATACTTCTATGGAAGGAACACATGTCAAGGGACTCAAAAGGGATAAGAACATCATGTTCAAGTAATCCCATAGAGTTTTCCATGTCAATTACCGGATCTAGATCAAAGGAAGATGAGCAAACAGTGAGAGGCTCACTTACATCGATAACTGAAAACATGGGGTCAGTTGCCACATAATTAACCCGTGGCAGGGTAGATACCACTTTAGAATCAGGAAAATTTAGGGGTGTCATATTATTGGTAGTTGAAACAAGACTAGGGAACGAAAGCTGGTCTACAGTCACAATACTGCCATTGTGAGGGAAAGACATCACACGAAAGAGTGTCGATACGACAAATTTCATTGCATAAACATAGTCTTGCCCAAGGAGTAAATTGAAATCCAAGGGACCTCGAACTACCATAAGATCAATACAGATAGTTTTACCTTCCAAGGTAATAGAAAACTTAGGAAGGATCCCCAAAGGTTCACTAATGGTTCTGTTAAAAGCTTTCAGATTCTGCGTAATAGGCACAAGCTGAGGGGAACCCAAAGCTTTCCAAACAGTTGAGGATAAAATACTAACAGAAGCACCTTCATCTACCTGAGTACGATGTATGTCCCTACCACCAACCTTGACAATGATTTGGAAAGGGATGGAGGAAGGAAGACGAGGTTCTGTCAGTCTATTCCAATCAAAGGAAAAGACCTCAGTACTTGGAGGGGGTTCTGTAGAAACCGATGAAATGCCCCCCGGCGTAGAAGAATCTGATGTAACCAGAAGAACCTGAGCGGTATGAAGTTCACTCTCTAAAGGGAAAGTGGGATCGACCGAATGTGAAATTGAATCGACCACTTGATCAACTAATGGATCATCAACCAGAGTGACATGAGTTTCACTCTCCAATGGAAGAGTGTGATCGACTGTGCTTGAAATTAGATCAATCACTCCGTCAGTTGACGGTAGGTTGGGAGAAATTTTACGGTAACTAGTTGGAAATTCTTGCTGTGGAACAGTAAGGTTTTCCAACAATGTTGAGGCTTCATCCATGTGAGGGCAAATGTGAGTTTGATGACTCCCTTTGCATAGCTTACAAGGAAACCTAACTTTACCCTTTTTCCCAGGAACTTGACTATCACTGGTTGATGGATTAATGGAAAGTTGATGAGATTTTTCTGACCATACTTCCAAGACCTTTGGAATACCAGGACAATTGATAAGGAAGTGGTCACCCTTACAAAGCCTGCAAGGGTATTTGGGTTTATGATGCATGTCGGAGTTTTACTCAACACAACTAACACTTACAGTCATGGTTGGTTGGTTGACCTCTTTCTTATCTTGCTTCTTCTTCTTCTTCTTCTTCTTCCCTTTCTTCTTCTTCTTAGCCACCTGGTTACTAGCATCAAGGCTTTTACCAAGCGAAGAGGAATAAATGGAGGAAGAAAAATTAAGCGAAGAAGGTAAAGGGTCAACAGAAGGTTGGTGATGTTGAGATGGTGAACTCTGTTGAGGTGAAGCATTCGGTTGAGGTGGAACAATTGGAGTATTTGGGGTCAACGAAGTTGAAAATAACCATATCGGTAATCCTATTGTAATTCCAGGTAATGACAAAGTAGCCATATAAGGAGGACCAACATTTCCAAAGAAAGGAAAAGTACTAGGATCCTCATTAAGAGGGGTTCCTAGGTTGGTAAATTCCAGAACAGTTGCCATTATATTCAACTTCAGTGAATTTTATTAACAATTTAAAACTAAAATTAACAATTCACAATTTACACCTAACAATTAAAATTCACAATTCACACCTATGGTCTCTAAAAGTAAAAACAAACAAATTAACACTCATTATCAAATCTAGGAGTCAAACCACACACAAACAGTAACTTTCCGTACTGAACACACTAGTTAGTGATGAAATCCAACGTCGTAGAATTCAATACAGAAATGGCGGTTGGAACAGTTACCCCGGCAACCTGCTTAATGAATAGTTTGGACCAAGTTCCTCCACTTTAACCGTCTCGAGTGAAGAGAACCCCCCAGAAAATCCAAGTGAGTCTAGCCGACGTCTGCTCCAGGTACAGTGGGATCTTCCCACCACTGTCACCTTAGGAAGAATCCTAAAGAATATGGCCACTAAGGTTACCAACTGAAACAAATATACATGGGGGAACAGTCTACGATCCGATACGCACGCAAGGGCAGAGTAGCAAGCTCAATCCCCTTGAAGGCTCCTTGACATAATCCAAGGTTTACCAACAAGTGACCCTAGGCGCCTCGACAATGGTTAATCCGAGGCTTACCGTTTTTAATACATGAATATCTGGCGTCGTTCCCAATGAGGAAGGATTGATTCCCACACTGGTTCGGACACGATCTCGTGCTTCTCCTTTAAGAGGAGCTTTCCCAGAGCATAAATGCAACAATTGGATTTCTTCCTACCACAAGATACAGCTACTTGTTTGTTTTTACTATCTTGGAGAGTTAATTACTCTCCTACTCCAAGACACTAGCCTAAGCTATGTTGGTGTATCAGAGCCCTAGTAAAGAAAAAGTTACTAGATGAATTTTAATTAAGCGCTGTGTTATTTAGGCTATTATTACTCAAAGGGGTAAATGGATACGAAACCAATGGTGTTATGACCCGACTCAAAACTGAATGCAATCGAATATGACAATGTAATCCTTTCAATTCGATGAATCCTAACTAAAGTAGGGAGAGAGTTTCCATTCACTTCCAACAATGCAAAAAATTGATCACTAAGAGAAAATATAACAAATTCTCTAATGCACTAATTTTATCAAGAAAAACTAATGCAAATCAATTTCAAAACTTTTTTTCATTTTTAACAAAGCATGTAAAACTACTTAACAAAAATCAATTTTAAGATCTATGAAAATCTAAGAGAAATTTAACTAAAAGCAAATCTAAAAGAAATTTACATAAAGTAAATCTAATGAGGTAAAAGCCTACAAAATATAATTCCAGGATGTTTTACTCGGTTACAATTCAACCAAGGACTAATTCATGCAGAATCATAAACCAGTCAAAAACAAAAATAAAAAGCTTTTGTTCTTTTTGTTAAGAATGAAATTCACAGCTTTAACAAATAAGCCTTCTCGAAATTCCGCAAAGAGACAACACAAAGGTAGGTTTCTCACAAAGGTGGATTTTACAAAAGTTCTAACTCCTAAGAAGACTGAAAAGACCAGGGATATCCAAGGTTTTTACAACTTCTAAAGCCAGAGTCACTACAAGACCAATGCAAAAATCAAACCTAGGGCTAGAATTTCTATGAACTTCACTAAAACCCTTGATGCTAATGAAACAAGATTAGATGAAAACTTCTGACAAGTAACCAGTGGATCTGGGCAGCAACCAATAAGCTACAAACAAAATCTAATAGGTAAAAAGGAAAAATGGAAATTTTCTAAACTTTTGATAGGGTACGCAGGCAGCCTGTTTGCACAGGTGCGTCCATGCTCTGTGTACAAAGCAGAAGTGCGTATAGGTACGCACTGTGCTTAACGCAGAGGGTGCGTACTGCTCTCAAAAACAAGAAAAATAAAAACTAACTCAACCCTAAGTTATTCCACCCAAATTCATAGTCAATCAGTCAAAAACTAGAAACAAATCAGATTTTCTCTAATCAAAGTATCAATCAAAAGAGAAATCAATCAAATCCATGGATTCCCCAGCGGAGTCGTCATTTTGTCATGCGGAAAGAGTCAATTTTGCGGACAAAACCGACCTCCCTAGAAGCTAAGGCTTTCTAGTGACAAACAAGACAATCAAGCACTATATTTCCCTAAATATGCATTTAAAATAAAAGCAACCAGGTGTTCAAGTCTTACCTTTAGTCCAACGTTGTTTGTAGCAGCCAAGCCTCTTCGATCCAGATGAGCTCCTTCTCCTTGAAGCCTGCATTCACTAATAAGCAAACGATTACATAGCACTTGAATAACTCATATAATAAAACATATTCATCATAAAGACCAAGGAGTTTATGAAACAAATTATATATAACAACTTGTTGAGAAAAATGAACTTAATTGTATTAATTGGAAACAAGAGAAACCATTACAACCAGTGCCTTGGTGTTGTGCAGGTCCCTCCCAGGGTCCAGCAAGAGTTCTCCTCTACTTTGATCAGCTCACCCACTTCCAAATGAAGCTAAGAAAGGATGGGAATCTCTCCTCTCAAGCTCTAAAAGGGAGTCCTAATTTCAGTAGCATCTACCCTTAGGAATGTTCAGCTTTCAACCTCCCCTCCCTCTGGCCCAATGCCTGTATTTATAGTGCTTTGGAGGAAGTTAATCAGGTCCACCATCAATGGGATAAGCCCCTCTTTCAATGGGATAGCTCCCCTCTTGATGGGATAAGTTCCTCTTTCATTGGGATGCATGAACCATCTGGAGGCGCTCAATCCACGTCAAACCATCTTCTAGAATGCTCTAGATTCGACCACAAGTAAGTTTTTTGAAGTAAAACTTGCACCTTTTGACCTTTACAGGAGTACGCACCCACCCCTTTACAGACAGAGCGTACAAGTACGTAGGTATTATAAACTTGAGGTGCGTACATGCAGGTAAGGGTAAGAGAAACTGCGTAACCAGAGTTATATTGACTTTTTAAAGACTTTCTCTCTTTCTTGGAGTTTGACATGAGGAGCAGAGGTATAAGACTTGCCAAGGAGGACAGTATGACAATTGATGGAGCCATACTAACTGCACCTTATAATCTTCGATTTAGAGAATATTACACCTCACCTACCTCATCAAATGGCTTTCCAGATTCCAGTGTTAGTCAAAAACAGACCTTGCTTTAGGACTGTAATTGATGAGGGAGCTTCTACATGTATTATGTCGATCCAGTGTTGGAGATCGCTTGGTTCTTCTACACTCAATCAATCCTCGATTATTCTGAAGGTTTTTGATGGTCGAGGGTTTCATCCTTTTGGCATTTTACAGGACTTACCTATAGGGGTTGAAGGAAAAACTGTAAATCTAGATGTGGAAGTGGTTGATGCCCATCCAGATTACAACCTTCTCTTGGGTCGCAGTTGGTCTTATGCTATGACTGTTGTTGTTTCATCTATCTTTCGGCTTATCAAGTTTCCTCATAATGGAAAGATCGTTACTATAGACTAGCTGACTAATTTTTCATCCGACCCAGCCTCTTCTGATAGTATTCAACATGTCGGTAAAACAACTATCCCTTACAAGGATGTTCGGGTAGGATTGATTAAATATTTTGGTTTACTAGGAACTTTTTCCTTTCCTCCTCCTAATGTATCACCTTCTATTGCAACTATTCATATGATTTCATCGAACACTATTGCTTTTGATGATCCTTGGATCATACCTTCCAATTCTGAGGTGGATTCATTTGGTGACGCGATGCCTTTGAGTCCCTTTGAAATTGCATATCAGGCAGTATAGTTGTTTTCTGACTCTTATTCAACCAAAATTGATCCAATGAATGTGGTCCATGGAGAATCACTTTCAATATCAACCTCAGATTCAACAACGTTTTCTGATCCTATTCATAGTGATGAGAAAATTCGTGAACTTTTGTCTGTTGATGATTTACCATGGGAAGATCTTCATCATCGATCTTCATTTTTTCCTGAGCTTGATCATTTTGAAAATGATTTTTCATCTATTTTTACTACTGATTATGTCAAAGAACCACAAAATCCATTGCAACATCCTAATTCTAAGTTAAATTTGGGAAATATCTCTTGAATGGTTCCTATTGACATTTCAATTAAACCTGGAATTATTGAAAACATTCATATAGGTGCTTCCTGTACAGATGATGAAATCCAAACTTATAAAGCCCTATTTCAAGAATTCCGAGACGTGTTTTCCTAGTCATATGAAGAAATGCCAGGAATCGATCCATCAATTGTTGTCCATGAAATTAAAACTTACCCGGATGCTAAACCTGTCCGACAACGTTTGCGTCAGATAAATCTGCGAAAAGTTGCTGCTATTAAAGCTGAAGTTGAGAAATTACTTCGAGCAGGTTTCATTTATCCAATTCCCTTAACGGATTGGGTATCGAATATTGTTCCTGCTAAAAAAAAGAAAGGAACGATAAGAATATGTATCGATTATAGGGATATTAATCGAGCTTGTCCTAAAGACAATTACCCAACCCCCTATATTGATCAAATTATTGATGATTGTGCCGGCAGTGAAATGTTCTCCTTTATGGATGGTTTTTCCGGTTACAATCAAATCAACATACTCCCTACTGATCAACCAAAAACGGCTTTCATTTGTCCATGGGGGACATTTGCTTATTGCAAATTACCTTTTGGATTGAAGAACACTGGAGAAACTTTTCAAAGAGCTATGTCTTACGCATTTCATGACATCAAGCACATTGTGCAGCCTTATCTCAATGATTTACCTGCTCATTCATTACGTAGAGTCAATCATCTCACTCATTTACGAGCAATCTTTATGATATGTAGGCATTATCGAATTAGGCTGAATCCACACAAATGTGTTTTCTCTATAGAAATGGGTCATTTACTGGGACTTTTTCTTTCGAAAGCTGGCATTCATGTCAATCCCTCGAAGGTGGAAGCTATTGTCAAATTACCTCCTCCTTCGACTCTTCGCCAACTCCAAAGTTTGCGAGGGAAAGAAAACCTTTTATGTTGTTTCATTCCTAACTACGCCGAGATAACGAAGGATTTTACCAGGTTTTTGAAACAAAATACTCCATTCTTTTCGGATGAGATAGCTGACAAATCTTTTGATGCACTTAAACAAGCATTGACCCATGCACCGTTATTGCATCCTCCCAACTACAACCAAGATTACTTTTTGTACGTCACCGCTTCTCATTCCACCGTTGGGATGGTTTTAGTTCAGGAAGATGAATTCAACAGTGAACATGTAATTTACTATCTTAGTCGAACTGTAAATCCGACAGAGCTTAAATATTCGCATGTGGAGAAATTGGCCTGGGTGGTTGTTCAAGTTGTCCAAAGAATTCATCACTACATCTTATTACGCAAAAACATAGTAATTTTTTACTGTAACCCTATGATCTATATCTTGACCAAACAATTTGTAGGGGGCAAGTATTCCAAATGGATAGTTATCCTGTAGGAATTTGACTTGGAATTTGAAAAATCCAAGGCAAAGAAATCTTTAGTTTTTGCGGAACTGATGTGTGATTTCCCGCGTGCTGCTACTGAAACTGTGGCGGAAGAGCCCATTGTGGACGAATCCTTGTTTCTTATCAGTACTCTTGATCCATGGTATGAAGATATCATTGTTTATCTCCAAACCCAATATTTATGCCCTGAAATCTCATGATATTAGCGAAGAAAAATACGTTTCCAATCCCAACAATACAATATTATTGGTGATACACTCTATCATCGTGGGGCGGATTCTATTTTCTGACGTTGTTTAACTCATGAAGAAGTTGAAAAGGTTCTTAATGACTGTCACTCTAGAGCATGTGGCGGTCATATGTCTGGGTATGACATAGCCCAAAACATATTGCGCACCGTTGGTCCTTTTGCAAAGTGGGGTATCAACTTTATTACATGTAACCCTCACTCGGCCGAGGGGCATGCGTATATCATCCTTGCAGTAGATTATTTTACTAAGTGGGCCGAGGCAATGCCTACATTTTTGGTAGATGGCAAAACTACTGCAATTTTCATTTTCAATCATATAATTGCTAGATTTGGTGTTCCTCAAGCGATTATTACTAATCATGGAAGTCATTTTCGAAATATCATGATGATTGAACTAACAGATCAACTTGACCTGTGTCACAATAGTTCTAATCCATATTACCCACAGGCTAATGGTCTGGTTGAAGCTATCAATAAACTTCTAGTCATTATGATCCAACAAATCATTGGTATTCATAGGTCGAATTGGCATAACATGTTATTTTCAGCACTTTGGGCATATCGAACCTCGTTAAAACATCAACTAGTTTCACTCCTTTTCAACTGGTCTACGGTTTGGAATCAGTGTTACCTATTGAATCTGAAATTCCGTCATTGCAAATAGCCATAGAATTACTCCCAGCCACTTTCGAAGAGGAGAAATGTTTGTTGTACTTAGCTCGGCTAGATGAGAATCGACGTGACGCTGCATTAGCAAACGAAACTCATGCCAAACGAATAAAAGCTCAATACGATCGAAATGTTACACCTCATAATTTTTTGAAAGGAGACCTAGTCTTACTATACGATCAAGCAAACGATAAGCTAGGGACTAGAAAGTTTTTACCTGTGTGGCATGGTCCTTATATTGTTAAGCAAAAGCTGGCAAAAGGGGCCTATGAATTGGTAGATTTTGACGGTGTCTCTTTGGGTAAACCCACAAATGGTGTTTATCTGAAGAGATATTATGCTTAAATCTAGGTGTGGAGATTTTTGTTAGATTAGTTTCTTTCTAGCTGGTGTGTTTATATTAGAAATGTGTGCCTAGTTTAGAGAGTGTTTTTATCATTATTCCTGCTTGTCTTGATTTTACTCTTGATATTGCAGATGTCAACGTCTCTTCAAACATACATTGGTTTTGCTGATGGTGCTTGTCATAGTACATGGAACATTTCTTCGCAGCTTGGGTTATCTATTCACCCTTTGATGAGTTAGTATCTATGCATGGGGTAAGCCTCAGTCAAACAACGAATAACATTGCAGACTATAGTGCAGTGATTGAATTATTATCTGAATCCATCTCATTTGGGATTCGGAGTTTGATTGTTAGGTTACATTCTGAACTCATTGTATTACAACTTAATAGAGTTTATGCCATTAGAAATATAGTGTTATTAAGATTATTCTTAAGAGTTCTTCTCTTGGAACATGAATTTGACTACATTGAATATCAGCATATTCCAAGATATTTAAATACATTAGCAAATGTAATTGCTTCTCGAATGTTAAATAGACATTTGCAATAATCAAAATAGTAAATTTAAAAACATTCCATAACATGTTATACAAGATAGCCAGTAATAGTGATATATCATAGCATAGAAGTGTGTCAAATATACATCGTCTTCGATCATAGGTTGAAAAACACCTTATGATTGGTAAAATGATAATACAAAAAGACATAAAATGTCGTATGAGTCTACAAAGGCAGTCATCCTATCACTGATGATGATGATAAGAAACCGCTGCTCGGGCCACCCTATAAAGGAACCTCCTAAAAGGTCCTGGGACCCCAATCACGTAACGCTGTAACCTAAGTGGAATATCATCTATGCTAGTCTCTGGAATATCTATTATCAAATGCTCTAGATGATTGTCCAATTCGGTCAGGGTCTCTGTAGATTGGTTCTATGGGGCCAGTACTGCTATAGCTAGGTGTCTCCTCTCATAGGGCTAGAGAGCGGTTGGTTGTCGTCCACATCTACATTTGAAAATTTTTATTATCAGTTTTGGACAATTTAAAAACAAAAACAAAAAAACTATTTAAAACTTAGAAAATGTTGAGAATGATTTTACCTGAATCATCCCACTGCTCTCCTGGTGGAAGAGTCATGTCTAGGTCACCACGATAATCCATCCCAGCATATGGAAAATCCTGAATCACAAAAAGTTGGTTCCCTAACCAACGAAAATACTCAAGCGGAAATCGAACAACCTCTGAACCCTCCTCAGGATGACGGACCATCACTACAACCCAATGCATTATCCTAGGCTCTTGGGGAAGTCCAGCCTCAACAGAAAGCTGTTGTGGGAACAATATCAAGGCCCTCTCTAGACCAAAGCTCACAACCAAGAAACCATATCCAAAGTTTTTCAGTTGTCTGTTCTTTGCTCTAGTTAGTTGGCCTTTTACATTCACCAACACAACTTCGCACTAGTTGAAGATGGTACCTCGATAACAGTCTACTGCCATTCGCATCTGGGATCTGGTAGCTACATGCAATGCTGCACTCCCGCATAGTCTGGTGACAGTGAACTCGATAACCTTAAGTTCAAGATAGGCGATAGTTTTAATATCAATCTGTTTGTTCGTTGTCTGTTCATTGCAAAACTCCAATCGGAGACTAGCGACAGACTGGCCACCTGGCCTAGTCCCGAAAAGAGATAATTGTTCACCTCTCTTGGGCAAACCAGTCAAAAAATATATGTCCTCCAGCTCAATTTCGAGCCGGTGGCCACCAATCATGAAACATTGGTCTTGTATGTTCCACCTATCCACCAGCCATTGCAAGAAGTCTACTTGGGCCCTCATGCCGGGTATGGCCCAGAATTTAAATAGTCTGCATGCTCTCAATGCATCCAATGTGGGTTGATGATTTATTATGGCTAGGTCCACGTCATCGTGTTCGCGTTCCCACCAAATGATCATTTTGTATGTCCTACATTTCCCAAAGGACATATTAGAACAATTTAGTTCAAAATATTTTGGTTAGAAATGGAAAAAATTGAAGTTTTAAAACCTATTTCGCGGGGTCCGCACCTGCTAGTTAGGGACAGTGCATAGGTCCGCACTCATCCTTAGTGATCGGTGCGGAACTTGGACTTTGTCCTTTGTAGAAAAAATTCGGGGTCTGCAGGCGCCACATGTTGCACCTGCAGACCCTCGCAAGTGGATTTTTAATCAAATTTTCCTTTAAAAAAATCATTTTTTAAAGCCCTAAAACAAAATGCAAAAGGTTGAAATGCAAGATAAGGATGATGTGGGTTACCTGGAGTTGACGGTTTTCAATTCCAACGGATGGATTTTCTACAATCTTCATAGGAAGTTTCTTACCCAAAAGCTCTCTCTTTTCACTCTAAAGTCAAACGGTAAAAATGAATTTACAAAAGCCCTTTTTATAAGCTTTTTTGAATAAATGAATTTTCAGTTTATTTATTTTTTACTTTAAAAAGGTAAATTTTTGATGCATTTTTATTTATCATAAACAGGTATGAGTAATGTTTTGAGTTTTTGTGCAGAATATTGGATTTTTCAGGGAAAATTGATTATTTTCAGCAAAAAACATTGGAGTCCTCTTTAAGCTCTTTTTTGACTCATAAAATATGAAAAGATTGTCGAGTTTTTCCTTTTTAAACTCGTTAAAATGGAATTAAAAGGACGGTCCACTTATAGCTCTTTTCTGACCATATAAACATGAAAATATCACCAGACTTTTGTCGTTTCAAGTTCGATATTGGTTATAAAACGACGTGTCTTTGATCACTTTCTTACTTTTTCGGATCAGGGCCGCTAATTATGAAAAGTACTCCTTGATCGTAATGGTCAAGCGGTTCTCTCAAGTATTATTTTATACTTTTTCGGGCTTGGGAGACACAAATTTATGAAAAAGGACATCCATGGAGTTTTCTTAAGTTTTTCTTCTGACTCCTTAAAATTGGAAAACACTGAGTTTTTCCTATACTGGACTCGTTAAAATTTAACAATAAAGGACCTATTCAATTTTAAATAGGAACGAACTACTCCTTCTTAGGGTTCGAATTTTAAATTAAGATGGACTCATCCAAAGGATGAGCTTATAACCAAGCAAATGTTATCTTCCTCAAGCTTGTCAAAAATAAAGAGGTACTTGCCAAAAATGGTGTGGGAAAAGAGAGAAAAACGAACCTATTTGTTACATTTTGTGTTTTAGAAAAGCAGTCAACCACTCTTGAACACGACACTTTTTGTTCACCTGGGTTGGGAAATCCTTTGCCTAACAGTTAACAAACCATATTGAAAGTCTTCAGCCAGTTTTTCTGGGTATTAGCTTTGGGTCAATTGTCACCAAACCATCTGTAGTGTCGTTATGTGTTTAAGAGGTTAGTTCAAATAAACCATTCATATGAAAAATATCTGTCATCCATTTTGACGATCCCTGAGTTAGTCCTTGCCAAATATACTTCTTCAAACTTTATCTATGATTTCGTGTTATGGGCCTACCTATGACAGATCGCTTTCTATCGACTTCAGCTCATTATCTAGAAATCATTAGTACCTTGGAATCTGCATGCCCTAATGGCAGGTTTCTCACCTTTGATGACAGGTTGCATCATTGACCTTCGATCAAAGGATTCTATGACATGTTCGACATCAGCTTATCTATTCACATTTCATGGATTGTATTAAGTACTTTGAGATCCATTGACATTATTGGTGGTTTCTCTCACACTTTTTAATAGTTCACATCATTGACTGGTAATCAAGTGGTTTCTACCATGTTCGACTTCG
Organism: Pinus tabuliformis; assembly: GCA_031772625.1. NCBI lineage: Eukaryota > Viridiplantae > Streptophyta > Pinopsida > Pinales > Pinaceae > Pinus > Pinus tabuliformis. The sequence continues at coordinate 1,639,326,780 of CM062819.1, read as the reverse complement.
ACACATTCATTCACATGGATAGAATCGTACTAGTTCGGGAAGCAGAAATCAAGACCCTGGATCTAGTTTCCACCATCTAGGCTGTGAGGAATTTTGTTATTCATTATACAGTGGACTATTCATAAACAGATGGCTATGTCCATACTGTGTCTACATATGTCTATACTCGTGATGTATTACAAAATCATTCCTGTATCAAAGCAGTTTAGTTAGTTTTCTAGTCAATTTTGTTCTAAGTATGGGAATGCCTACCTCAGTGATGATATGTTCACACACACACACACACACACACACATATATATATATATATATATATATATATATATATATATATATATATTGTATTGAATGTTTTTACAAGTTCCGACCAGGGTGTCCACAGGATGATCCTTGAAATGATAAGGTACTTCACTCTTCTTAGATGACGAATGCTATCCTCATCTATTATAGACTTCGCACTTTAGGGGGAAATTTGTTGCACAAAAATTGTCACCTTGACATTTTGCAATCTGTGTGAGTCTATCACCACTCATACTTTCCTCCTTTACAAGTATTAAACCTCAGTTCTTCATGTCAAGCCTTGAAAATAAGAGAAAGCCCTTAAAAGTCTCTAAAACTCTGGTTCCGCACTTTCTCTTAGCATTACCTATGGTCCCACACCTAATGGTCATGTTCCCTACACACCTGACTGCTCTGTCTCTATGTAATGGGTGCGGATCCCTGTAAAAGTCAAAAAGGCACAAGTGCATTCTTAAAAACTCACTTTGAGTCATTTCTGGAAGCTTCTAGAAGGAATCTTGAGGTGGCAAGTTCGCTCCTTTAAGGTTCATGCATCCCATACCTTAAGGAGCTAACCCCTTGATGTGAGGAGCTTATCCCTTTGGAGGAGGACTCTATCCCTTCATAGGTGGACCTGTAACCTCCTTCCTTTGCACTATAAAATGAAGCATTGGGTTGGTTACTTGGGAGGTTCAAAGCTGAATATTTTTGAGGTGAAATGTTGCTAGAACTTAGTCTTCCTAATTGAGCTTTTGTGAGGAAAGATTACATACCTCTTTGATCTCATTTGGAAGAGTGTGAGGCTTATCAAAGTAGAAGAGATTCCTATTTCAGACCCTGGGAGGAGCTTGTACAACATCAAGGCACCAAAGGTTGTAAAGTTTTTCTATTTTCAAAGTTAATAGAATCAAGTTTATTTTTCTCAATAAGCTCTGTTTTATGGTTTATTTTATGCATTCCTTGATCACCATGATGAACATGATTTATTATATTAGCTATGCAGGTGTTATTTGATGTGTGCTTGTTTGTGATTATAGGTTCTCAAAAGGAAACTCTTTCAGATGGTTGAAGCATGGCTGCCACAAACTAGCTTTGGACTTAAGGTAGGGTCTAAAACACCTCTTCAGTTTTTATTAATGAATCGCAATATGTTTAGAGAAAGGTAGATTTGATTGTCTTGCTTGTTGCTAGATATCTGTTGATAATAGGGAGATCAGTCTTGTCTACAAGAACGATTTATTCGGCCAACAGCGTGTCACTGAAACTCTGGACAAAGGCTTAACACGAAACTAAGGCACTTGGAATGGTAGGCTAGGCTAAGGTAAGATTTGAAAGGAAACAGTAAGTTCGTAGGGCTAAGACTAACTGCTTGGACTAATAAGCTTGTCTCTTTGGGCGAGTTTCCCAGCACAGGACCAAGGCAAGACCTTCAATACCTTATAGAAGAATGCATTCTGAAGTGAAATCTAGAAATCCAGTGATCAATCAATCCATAAGACTCTTCTCCAAGACTTGTAAGTATTCTGTCTATTCAGCTTAAGACGATCTTCACTCCAATGGACGGACAAGACTCTCTTAAAGGCAAGAAAGAAAGCTCATTGAGTAGAAAAAAGAATGGTGAAACGTTCGGGAACAGCAGATTCAAACACTAAGTATCAGTATCATTGGCGGGTTTGATTTATAGAAACATATCCAGTTTGGGGGTTTGATGGGAGACCACCACTAACGGGGGAACTAGCCGGTTACAAAGAGTGGAAGAATCATTCATAAGTGAAATCTTGAAATACGCTGGAGAAGACTCTCTTAGGGCTTGTTTCTCTGCTGCTTGGACTAAGAGACTCTCTCTTAAGGCTTTTGATCTGGACCAAGAAGACTAAAGCAAGTGTTGTCCATAGGGCTCCAGGCAGTCCATCCATGGGACTAAAAAACTGCTTGGGCTAAACTAGAGTATCTGAAGGCAGCTTGTTTCTCTGCTGCTTGGACCAAGGCGACTAAAGAAGCTAGTGTCCATAGGGGGGGCTCCGGGCGGGGACTAATTCTGGACTAAGATAGTCTCAAAATGCTTGTTTCCCAGGACCAAGGCTAATACTAAAAGCAACAAGTGTCCATAGGGAGGCTCCAGGCGGGACTAACAGGACTAATAATAAGAAGCTTGTCTATTAAGGCTTTTTTCCATGGTACTGGGACAAGACACCTTGATATGCGGGATGGTAAATTGAGAAAGATAAGGTGGCCCGTCTATTTGGATTACGAGCATGAGCTGTCTATCCAGATGGTAAAGTCATGAAATAAAGGTGGCATGGGTAGATCTAACAGCAGATCCAGACTTGAAGGACGTGTCAGTTAGTCTTGATCTCAGTGAATATGGGCCTTGGACTGGTCAATTCGTGAGAGAAAAGGTGGCATGGTCAAGATCTAAGTAAAGGTGCCGTATCCAGATTAGATAGAGTCTGAACCTGGCGCCTTCCTGGTAAATTGATAAAGAGAAAGTGGCATGCATGGGTAGTGGATCCAGCAGCATCTGACACAATTCGTTTTGACGCAATTAGTGGGGTCACTTCTAGGTCTGAAGCTCCAACAGAGTGAGTTCACCTCATATATGCATATTTAGTGAAAGCTTGGAGACCACCATGTGAAGCTCCGACAAGAAAGGATTCTATTTATATATTGACTCTAACTCCAATGAGAGCTGATTTTCATCTTACTTCATATCCGATGAAAGCTGATTTGTGATAGGTGATCTAATTCCAATAAGGGTTATGCATATTAGAAAGCCTAGACAAACTGAAAAGGTTATTGGGGTGTTTGTTTGTGGACTAATTACTCTTACTCTCCAAACAAGAAAAATATGACTCTCCGAAGAGCTCTTACTCTCCGAGACTTGTATAGAGTAGTTATGTCTTTACAGCAGCACACGGTATTCACTCCACCTCTTTCTATACAGCTTACGGTATTCACACGGATCAAAGTGCATGGACTAAGATATTCTCTCTTAAGGCTTGCTTCTATGGCACTGGGGCTTAAGGCATTCCATCCACATAGGGGGGTACTAGTCCAGTCCAATGGGGCTTACTGTACAGACTTAGTAGGGCTTGTCTCTTAAGGCTAGTTTCCAATGAGATCTTCCTGTCCGAAACTAGTCCAGTCCAATAGGGAGCTCTACAGCTTAAGACGGTCTGGTGAGAGCTGATTTGAATCTTCCTCTAACTCCGATAGATCTTACTCTCCGAATAGCTTTGAGAATCTTACTCTCCGAACTGGACTTGTCTAGTCATTCTTTCTCTAACAGCTTAAGACTCCACCAACCAAAGTGCATGGACGAGACTATAATTAAGGCTTTTGTCTATGGTAAATTGAGAAATATAAGGTGGCATATCCAGATGATGATAGAGTCTGATCCTGGCCTTCTGAGAACTGGGAAATTCATGAAGTAATGGCTTATCTTTACATATGATGCTGGCATATCTACGTTAGACTCGCATATCTACAGTGTTAGCTCCAACAGCAAATTGAGAGCTACCAAAGAAAGAATGGTGAGTAACCAGAATATATGCATATTGACTTAAAGCTTTGATACAAGCTCCGACATCATTTGTTAGGTATTTGTACAAAGATTTGCTAAAACTCCGATGAGAGCTGATTTGAATCTTATTCTAACTCCAATGAGAGCTGATTTGTCATATTCCCATAACTACTCCAATATAAGTGGGGGTTATGTTCTAAAAGAAAGTGAGCTGTTGGTGCGTGCTAGGATGGTCCAGCCAGGTTGGGGATGTACAGCTTAATCTTACTCTACGAACTTCAGAATCTTCCTCTCCGAAGCTCCAATGATAGTAGTAAATTGAACTCTTCCTCTCCAATTAGATATTCCTCTCCGAAGCTCCCACATGCAGATGAGAAAAGCCTAGACAAACTGAAAAGGTTATAGTAGGGGTGTTTTTTTGTTTTGGGACTAATGAATCATACTCTCCAATAAGTGCTTTAATTAGAATCTTCCTATCTGATACTTTGAAGTATTCTGTCTATACAGTGCTTAAGAAGATGGTCTTCACTCCACAATGGACGAGACTCTCTTAAAGGCTTGTTTCTCTGGACCAAGCAAGAAGGCAAGACTCTATAATAAGTGCTTGGACTAAGGCTAGTAAGAATTGATATGGAAAATCTGAGAATCAATCTAACATCAAAGATCTTAACATATGATACTGGCATATAGAAGTTATACTTTCTAAGAGTTCAGAGTGCAGGTGGACTAAAGCTAGTGCCTATTAAGGCGGGGCTGGTGGATGAAAAGCCTAAATTCTATAAGAAAAGGTGGAGGATGGTAATAGTATAGGTAGGAGCTCAAACACCTATCAAACTGGAAAATTTAGTACAGAAGGGTGGTGTGTCAAAATGATATAGAGTGTGCTCACTTGACCTATCAAATTGGTCAATTCGTGAGATAAAGGGTGGCATGGTCAAAACCTATTAGATCTTACTTAGATAGTCAATTTACTAATGAAAGGTGGAAGCGACGATAGGAGCTTGCTCTCTTTTCTTGGGGGAGGGGCCCCAAGAAAAGAGAGGGAAAGAAGGATGATAGAGAGTATTAACGTAGCCTAGTCCTCATTGATGGTAAATGAAAGAGGAAAAGATGGCCTGTGAAAGGAAAGGGTATGAAAAAAGGCAAGACCTATCTCTTTTTCCAAGTTAGAAAGCGTAGAGTCTTTATCTGGTTATACGAGTGTTGAATTGGTAACTAGGTTATTCTAGAACTGTAGTAGATAAGATAGCAGTTGTGGTAACTTCAGGCAATAGTGAATAGGGCGATGAGATATAAGGAGGAAGGAACTTTATGAGTCTTCCCCCAAGAGCCTTTCAACTTTTTCCTTTCACCTCTCGCCTTTTGCCTAGAACCTTCAGCCAGGGGAGCCATTAGCCTCTCATATTTAGCCCACCAAGGCACCAAGTCCCCACCTTAAGCCGCCTTTCACCAGGCAGGAAAAGGAAGGAGCCTCTACTTATGAATTTAGTGCTTCACGAAATGGATGTTTTCGCCTTATCTCTCTGCAAAAAAAGAGGGCTCAAGTATGGGCGGTATGCCAATGATTACACCATCGGGACTGGGGTGAATTCCGATAGCTTGGCGCTAGATATAGTCAACGAATTAAGCCAGTTTCTAAACACGACGTTGGGAGGACTGAGTTTTCGGATCAAGTTGATCAAGAAAACAGGGGTTATATTAGGAGTCAATTTTGTCCTACCTCTTGTTAAGAATAAGGAAGGTCCCAAGAGTTCATATGCATAGGTTGTTACCATAGTCCCCTACCAAAGTCTGATTGTCTCTGATTATCCAAGGTGCGAAGCCGCTTGTCCCTCCGGGGGGCAAGGTGTTTCCCAGCGTAATATGCATAGGTTTTGAGTAGAGTTCGGCTGTAAGGTGCCAAGTATAGTTATAGGCTGTTCTAGTTCTGAGGTTCCCAAGGCAAATCCAACTCCAGTCTGTAGGTCAGATGCATAGGTTCCAAAGGCTTATTTTCAGGATGTTTCCAATGAGGTAATAGGCGATGTCACAATAGTCCCACCACCCACCCAGTCTTCTGTAGTTCTGAGGTTCCCGATATCCCCACCAAAGGATAGGTAATATTCTGAGGTTCCAAAGGCGTAGTGAAAGTATGGTCCAACAAAGTATGGAAGTTTCAAGGGTAGAGTATGGGGTTCTAGGTATTATTTTGAAGTATATTAAAATGATTCCCTTATATACGTGAATATCCAAACAAAACCAAAATAAGCAAGGCACCATCTATCTCCTACCGCGCACTGGTTCACTTGGACCACAAAACCTTTGGTAAACCAAGTGCATGTCTGTATCCTGCTGTTAAGCCTCCTTCCTGGTACTAGTCCACAAAGAGGGGAAGGTCCCTAGGACTGTTGCGTCTGGCTGCGAACTGACTATGTCGAACTGAAAGTGGCTGTCAGGGGTTTACTAATAAAAGGAAAATGAAGAGGGTGAAGGCAAATATCAGTCATGAGGGTAGTTCGTCTGACCCCATGAAAGGGAATTTGATGAAACAAAAAGGGGGAATTAGGTTTTGTCATATCTGGTTGACCCTAGCCTGCTCCGAACAACCTTGGAGCAGAAAACATGACTTATAGTGCCGGAGGAATCCCGTATAGCACCATCACCAGAGGGTATAGTTTCTAATAAAGAAAATCCAGTTTACTTTCCTGATGTGGTATTTCAAATCGTCAATGCTAAAGAGAAAATGATTTATCCAAAACTGGCGAATTAGGAGTTTTTGTGAGATCTGGTCCACCAAACATTCAATTGTGCCTGCCAAGTGGTGCTGAAGATGCCATAAGGTGTATCTACTCAAATAAGGCGCCCCTTTAGTTGCGGTAACTGAGTTGCATTATCCTATTTTCAGCCATTGATGTGGTCTTTATCTCTTGCTGATATGAAGGGAGAAAGGGCATCCCTTTTCTTTTGGGTAAACTATCTGAAAAGGCCTAGTTCATAAAGAAGAAATCCACTTTCATGTGCCGCTGATGATAGGCAACTACGCCCAGTAAAGCATCCCGTGAAATCTAGAAAGTATCTTAAAGGGCAAAATTTGTAAAGAAAAACTGCATTTGAGTCGCCATGATGAGTCGTCTCATATGGGGCATTGGCCCCCTGAAAAATAGATTGATAATAATGGAAAATGTGATGTGATGTTTTTGCTAGATCTAATCAAAGCGAAGTTGCCTGCCCGATAATCAATAGCTAAATCTAGGGCAAAGAGCTGGCCTGCAGCCCTGAATCAAATGTTCATTTAGCATCTGAAGTTTACAGTCCGTCCCCGTCGGGGAGATATGACTGACCCTTAGGGGATATTGATGTATTATATACGATCGATCGAGATTTGGTTACTTCCTTGCCCTCAGAAGCGCAAGCCCCTCCGGGACCTTTATAAGAACCTTACTTACACTTGGAATATCCGTTGGAATCAGAGAGAAGTCCCACCCTCATTAGTGCCTCTTTCTTCGGGTTGATCTATAGCTTGCCGAGCCCCACACCCCGCCTCATTACGTGCTACATTAGGAGCCATCTTCTACTACTAGTATACATCATTCATAGACTGATGAAACTGTTGGGTTGTGTTATATTCTTTACACGTAGTTAACAGGGGGTTTGAGGGGCACCTGTAACCCCACTTTATGGGATCTGGGGCAGCGCCCCGAAAAATTTTGGTTTTGGACCCTATGTTAGGTTGGGCGGACACACCTATGGTTTTGTGCATGATTTTCACACATGTTTTTTGGACGTGATGGTTTTTGGTCCATGGTATTGGACGCAATGGTTTTTGGTCCATAGTATTGGATGCTTCGGCATGTATAAATATGTATTATAACATTGAAAGGAACATAATGAAAAATAAAGTTGGTAGTCCCGGTTTTGGGATCCAGGGGAAAATCTCTGTGTATATGTGTTTTATGTGTTTTGCTCTTGCATTATTTATTTTCTATGTTTTATAATTTGTATGCAGGTAACTTCTATACGGGGTTGAAACCTACGTTTGGTATCAGAGTTGTTTTGGCTTCAAGGGGACGCCTTTGTTGCTGAGGGGTTCCGCTTGGGCCTGTGGTAGACCCTGTTCACTGGGAGATCTGCGAGATCGATTTTGGTGGTGAAAGAAGATAGTGAGCAGTGGAAAGTTAGAGATTGAGAAATTTAATGGTCAGAGTTTTGAGTTGTGGAAACTCAAGATGGAGGATCTATTGGTGGATAAAGATCAGTGGATCACGGTAGATCGAGGTACTAAACCAATGGGAGTGTCTGATGAATAATGGAAGAAATTGGATCGAAAGGAAAAGAGCACAATACGATTGTGTGTCTCAGATTCAGTATTGCTAAATGTATCAGGGGAAGCTACGACAAAGGCTTTGTGGGACAAGTTAGGGAGTTTGTACCAATCTAAGTCTCTGGTGAATAAACTGCTCTTGCGGAAAAAGTTGTATAACCTGAGCATGAAAGATGGAGACTCGGTGATAGGGCATCTGAATGCGTTTAATACTGTGGTAAGTTAGTTAGCATCTGTTGATATTAAAATTTTAGATAAAGATAAGTGCATCATTTTGTTGTGTTCTCTACCAAATTCGTGGGATAGTCTGGTTATTGCAATAGGTAGCAATGCAACTACCTTGCAGTTTGACGAAATAGTCTCAGACTTGCTGATGGAGGAGATGAGATGAAAAATATGGAGAGCCAAAATGGTGATGCCTTATCTATATGAGGATGGTCCCAGAACATAAACAAAAATAAGTCATCGAGTGGGAGATCTAAATCTAGAGGGAGATCTAAATCTCCCTGAAAACCTGTAAAGGTGGTGTGCTGAAAATGCGGAAAGGAAGGCCACTTCAAAAGGGACTGTAAATCTAAAGCTCCTAACAAAGGAAAGGGATCTGATGAGGCTCCTTCTGTAGAGGCGAAAACCACCTTAGATGAAGGTGGGGATGTGTACTTGGCTTCTTCAAGTACACATGTAGATCATGAGGCATGGTTGATTGACTCAAGTGCATCCTTTCACTTCACTCCCCATAGAGAGTGGTTCTGCGAGTATGAGAAATATGATGGTGGTGATGTCTTCTTGGGGGATGATAGGAAGGCTAGAATCATTGGTCATGGAAAATTAAAGTTGAAGTTGCAATGTGAAAGGGTTAGAAAACTTCCGGGTTTTTTGCATATTCCTGCATTGGCCAGAAATCTGATTTTTGTAAGCAAGCTGGATGATGCAAGTGTAAAAATAGTGTTTGAGAAGGACACCTGCAAAATGGTTCGGGGAGCACTGGTATTGATGTGGGGAGTTCGGATTGGAACTCTGTACAAGCTGCAAGGTAGCACTATTATTGATGGGTGAAACAGTTCTATGGTTCCTGAAAGTGGATCAGAAAATCTAACGGTCTCTAGAGAAAATACCATGTTGTGGTATCAAAGGCTTGGACATATTGGAGAGAAGGGCCTTCGAATACTTTATGGTAAAGGTATGGTAGAAGGTATGAGTAATATATCTCTGGATTTTTATTTCTATGAAAATTGTGTATATGGAAAGCAGAATCGGGTGAGTTTCCCCTCTGGTAGTAAGAGGGTGAAACAGATATTAGAGCGTGTGCACAGTGACGTGTTTGGACCTATGAAGGTTCCATCACTGGGTAAGTCTATGTACTATGTATCATTTATAGATGAATTCTCAAGGAATACATGGATATATTTCCTTAAGAATAAATCTGAAGTCTTTGACAGGTCTAGAGAATTTAAGGCTCTGGCGGAAAACTAGACAGAGAAGAAGATAAAGGTGTTGAGGACAGATAATGGTGGAGAGTTTTGCAGTAAGGAATTTTAAGAATACTGTAAGAAGTGTGGTATAGCACAACAGAAGACTACTCCATATACACCTCAGAAAAATGGAGTTGCAAAAACAATGAATAAGACATTAGGAAAGGGAAAGAAGCATGCTCAGTTGTGTTGGGTTAGGATAGGAATTCTGGGCAGAGGCGGTAGATACTATAAGTTACCTGGTCAACAGGTCAAATTCATCAGTGTTGGAGGATAAGACTCCTCAAGAGGTATGGACTGGTAAGAAACCCTCTCTTTCACATCTGAGGGTATTTGGATGTGATGAATATGTACATGTTCCAAAGGAGAAACGAACCAAGTTGGATAGTAAATCTGAAAATGCATCTTTATTGGGTATAAGGATGGTTTAAAGGGTTATAAGCTTTGGAACCCAGTAATAAGGAAGGTTGTTTACAGCTAAGATGTGGTGTTCAAAGAGGTGAAAGATGTTATTAAACATGAAGTACAACCAAAGGAACCTGAGAAGATAGAGGTTGAGCTAAAGGAGGAAGAATCAGACTCTACAATAGAGGAGGAATCAAAAGATGAAAAGCCACAAACTCCAGCTGTGAGAAGATCAGTTCGAGAAGGAAGGCAGTGAGAAAGGTATAGTCCATCTGCATTCTGTTCAAATTTTGCTTTGTCTGTTACTGATGATGATCCCAGAACTGTGAAGGAAGCAGTGGATTCATAGGATGGAAAACTCTGGAAAGAGGCCATGGTTGATGAAATGGCATCTTTGCACAAAAATGAGGCTTGGGATTTGGTGGAGTTGCCGGTTGGAAGGAAACCCATTGGCAGCAAATGGGTGTTCAAGAAGAAGACAAATATAGAAGGAAAAGTGGAGAAATACAAAGCTCAGTTGATAGCAAAAGGTTATTCCCAGGTACCGAGAATTGATTTTGGTGATATTTTTTATCCTGTTTCTAAGGTAACTTCTATTAGATTACTTTTATCTGTTGCTACTGCTTTTGATTTTTAGGTAGAATAGATGGATGTGAAGACAACATTTCTTCATGGGGATCTGCAAGAGGAGATCTACATGAAGTAACCTGAAGGCTTTGCGGTGAAGGGTAAGAAAGAACTAGTATGCAAGTTAAAGAAGTCTTTGTATGGGTTAAAACAGTCACCATGGATGTGGTATCAGAAATTTGATACATTTATATGGGGACTTGGCTTCACCAGAAGTAAACCAGATCACTGTGTGTATTTTAAATTAATTGTTGACCGTGTTATTTATCTGGTCTTGTATGTAGATGATATGTTGCTAGTTGGAAATGACAAAGAAATTATCCAAGATTTGAAGACCCAATTGTCCTCAAAATTCGACATGAAAGATCTTAGTGCTGCAAACTATATTTTGGGCATGGAAATTAAAAGAGATCAGGCAAAGAGGAAGCTCTGATTAAACTAGAGGAAGTATGTCGATACAATACTGCAGAGGTTTAATATGCAGGATAGTAAACTAGTGAAGGTTCCTATTCCTGTAGGTGTGAGGTTATCTGCTCAACAGTGTCCCAAGACAAAAGAAGAGGAAGAGGACATGTCCCGTGTTCCATATGCAAGTGCAGTCAGTAGCCTGATGTATGTAATGGTCTGTACTAGACCAGACATTGCACATGCAGTGGGAGTATTGAGCAGGTTTATGTCAAAGGCAGGGAAGGAGCACTGGACAACAATGAAACGGGTTTTCAGGTATTTGTGTGGCACTAGTGATTATGGTTTGTGCTACCAAGGAAGACTAGGATTGGAAAAAAGGTTGGATATTTGTGGCTTTGTTGATGCAGAATGGGCTGGAGATTTGGATCAGAGAAGATCTACAAGTGGATATGTGTTTAACCTATTTTGAGGTGCAGTCAGTTGGATGAGTAAGAAACAATCTATAGTGGCACTATCAACTACAGAGGCAGAATGCATGGCAGCCACTCATGCAAGCAAGGAAGTAGTTTCGTTGTAGAGATTGTGTTCAAGTATGGGGTTAGTACAGGAAGCTATAAGGATAGACTGTGACAGCCAAAGTGCAATTTTCTTGGCAAAGAACCCCGCATATCATTCAAAGACAAAGCACATTGATGTTCAATATCACTTTGTGAGGGATATGATAGAAGACAAAAGGGTGTTGCTGGTAAAGGTGGACACTTTGAAGAATACTGCAGATGCATTGACAAAATCTGTGAGCTCTGAGAAGTTCTCTTGGTGTAGAGAGACAATGGGCATTTCAGGGCTAGAAAAATGACTAAGCTCTCTTGTGGCCCCTGTGGAAAGAAAACAAGAAGTGGGAGAATGTTAAGTTGTGTTATATTCTTTCCACGTAGTTAACAGGGGGTTTGAGGGGCACCCGTAACCCCACTTTATGGGGTCCGGGGCAGCGTCCCGGAAAATTTTGATTTTGGACCCTATGTTAGGTTAGGCAGACCCACTTATGGTTTTGTGCATGATTTTTGCACATGTTTTTTGGACGCGATGGTTTTCGGTCCATGGTATTGGATGCTTCAGCATGTATAAATATGCATTATAACATTGAAAGGAACATAATGAAAAATCAAGCTGGTAGTCCCAGTTTTAGGATCCAGGGGAAAATCTCTGTGTATATGTGTTTTATGTGTTCTGCTCTTGCATTATTTATTTTCTTTATTTTATAATTCATATGCAGGTAATTTCTGTACGGGGTTGAAACCTATAGAAACAAAACAAGAAAATAGGACCTTGATGGAGAAACTAGACCCCTTAAAAAATCTATCACCTCATAAACTCTTCCTAATTTCTTAACAGATGTGTGTGTCCTCTCCTGTTAGTCGAGCGGCCTTACGGCACCTCTTTTTTCCTGGCTCTTTTCTTTAAAGGTCAAGGAAGATCCATTATCCATTCTCTTTAGGTCTTAGTTCCCACCTTATTTGTCATAGTTAGCCCTTACTCCTTCTTCTATTGTTCCCAAGGGTTCACCTACCTCTTCAGAAGCGTCATACCTTACCCCAGAGCTAGAAAGTGCTATTCCCCCAGGGCAGAGCCCTTCCTTACTAGTTCTTTTCTACCCACAGTAAAGGTCTCCATCTTGGGGCTTCCTCACTTAGATGGGCTCCGCCCTTTAGCTTTCTTTCCACCCACTCGAGGAAATCTCTCTTATACCAGGAGGTGCCCTGCTGAGCCATTATGTTTCCTCTGGAGGCGCAGCCCAGCCTTATCGAGGAGAATACCCTAATACTACCCGTCAAATTATTAGATCTCCTTTCCTAATAGTATACATCTTTCATAGACTACTTGAACAAAGAAACTTACCCTCCATTCTAGTTGTAGCCAATAGCCTGGGAGAACAAAAGTATCCTTCCACGTACATTCATACCTTCCCCACGGCCAAATCCCGAGCTGCTCGCTATGCTCAACAGAGTCCGGCCCTCAATGTCTAGTTCCCGGGTTGAAAGAAAAAGCATAGTAGTACAGAAAGATAGTTCAGGAAAGTAGGTGCAGGTGTCCCGCAGAGCTAACAACCCCTGCCTAGTCCCATTCGTACCAATCCCTACCCAATAGGTAAGGTAAGGGTGAAAGGAAGAATCAATTCCTTTGACCCCGATATCTGGTGGGCCTTCCCGACCCGAGATATTCCCTTTCATAGAGAAAGCCTTTAGGAGAGCCTGAACTAAGGTGGCTGCATATGGATAATAACTTAGACTTCAAGGTTTCCTAGAGGTGGTAAAGGTAGTACCGGTTCACATTCTTTCTGTCTCCCTTCAAGTACAGGAAGGTTGACCCAGCCAGGAAGGTCGTGTGCCTGGGATATGAAAATAGAACATATATATCCTGTTTAAGTTCAAGTTGTTTCGTATCCAGATTTTGTTGATCCATCTGATCCACTGAAAGCAGTAGTCTCAGTAGAAGCCAAGGGCATAATAGGCCAGGGTAGGAGTGAAAGGCCCGCTAGGAAGGGAAGAGAGGACAAGCAAGTGCTGGACAGAGTAGGAAAATAGGTTAAGAAACAAGAAACACATGTGTACTGGTTCACCCTTAGGGACACCCCAGCACTTGGATTAATGCAAGGTTGCTTGTTGTATGAAATCCTCCTAGCTAGGAGGTCTAAGCTAGGCCCACTTGCTTAATCAAAACCATACCAGGAGAAAGGAATGCCTCATGAACTTCCTCTCTTTCTAGCCTTACCCTTAGGACATCACTGTAGAATCGTAGCTTATTACTTGTCTTTAAGGATAACAAGGAACCATGCTTATTGCAAGGAGGGTAGAACCCTCTTATTTGTACTTGACCATGCTTATTGGATGCTCATTGGCAGGATGCTAGCCCTAGGCCTCACTCTGACACTACTGCAGGGACTTAGGTATTTATTGCCAGGAGGGCTCTAGCTTGGCTCAGCTACCTTTCATTCTAATATGAACCCAGCCCTACTGCTAAGGTCAGGATCTCGCTATTGGTAGGAAGCACCATGCTTATTGGTAGGACCATGCTTCCCCTCTCCCCGTGCTGAAGCTCTAACCCTACCATTCTGACTAATGCAAAGACCATTGGAAGGACCGAGGCTCTATCTAAACACCCTGGCTCTCTCTAGGGACTTTAGGACTAATAACTAGGTACTCCAGGACTCATAGAAAGACTTCCTCTTTTGACTAATGCAAGGAGGACCCTCCCAGTGTGGGTGAGGAGCCAAGCCCTCTGGTCATAGGTTGGGGGAGCTCTCTTCTTCAGCTGCTAAGGCTGAGGAAATCCTCCATAATTATCTACCCACTAGGTAGGGCACTTAATCTTTAATTACTAGTCTATGAATATCCATCATGGAAGGAAGAATAGTGAGACAAAACCATGAAACGTGTCAGATAACACAACAAAAGGTTACCTCGAGAAACACCTTCTGCCTCATTTCACCTTGAGGAAATATCCTAATTTCCTCACATCATATGAACCCAACAAATAGCTCCATCACAACCTTCTAGTCTTTCAATTTCTTAGGGTAAACCTCACCATGATGTGTCCTCCAGAGGTTGGGCTCGTCTCCCTCTATTAATCATAGGACCACACCACCACCAGAGTAGTGAAGTAAAGCCTGATCCAGACTAGTTCCATAGTATTACGCTTTGAACCTTACCAAGGATTAAAGGGATACTCACCTTCTTATAGCCTTATATTTATTTCCTTCTTACTTTCCCATCGTGCAAGGGCATCCCCAGCTACCTTCTGTTTACCTTAGCCTCTACCTCATGAACTGCTTGGATTGCATTGGGTTATCAAAGAGAAGGCTAAGCAGATTGTGTGGTACTAGACTAGGCCTCATGAACTGCTTGGTCTATTTGGCCTATAAGGTAAGTTGTGCAAGGATATGCTCTAGACAGTAGGCTACCTTACTGCACCAGCCCATCTTATCTTTCTGCCTTCTATCCTTACCAATAGAATCATTAACTAAATATATTCCCTTCAAGAACGGATGAGTTCTTACTAGTTCAAGGAAAAGGAATTGACTCAACTTATTTAGTTAAGGGTGGCTACCAAAGAATTGACTAATCATTTAGTTGGAAAGAGACTTAGGAATTGACTAAGCATGGAGGCCCTCTAAATAAGTAACCTAAGGGCTCTCTTCACTCAATGGAAGTCCCCCCATTGTCGTAGGGTAAAAGGCACAAGTTTTGGGGGGAGTGAATGCGTAATTGTGGGGGAGAGAATATGTAATAAAATGAGGGCTTAGGAGCTAAACAAAGACCTACTTCTACCCTAGGAAAAAATATTAGTGGATATCTGAGAAGAGGTGGCATACTACTGCTTACTGATGACGAGCAATATGCTTTGATATTGGCATGCTTCTTAACACTTTATATTGGCTAGAAGCTTGCGGAAGAGGAAAGCTTTTGAGGACCTGCTTCTGAAGCTCTCCCATTGGTGACAACACTCTTCGGGGGGCTCACTATGCTCAACCATCAGTTCCAATATCCACGGAAATCACATAAAGAATGTAGCCCAAACAATATGCCCGAATAATAACATCGTGGTGTGTCATTTGAAATGATGTGCCGCTTTATTTGCCTGCCATGATTCGGTATCCCGGTGTGCCGCTTAAAGTGGTGTTCCGCTTAGCCTTGTCTTTCCTGCCTTAAGAGAAAGAGTAACTGAACTGTAAGGCCCATTACTCATGCTATGAAACCTGACTTTAGCTACACTACCTTCTGTTCCTGATTGGACTTACCCGGAGGCAGTGGTGTTGCGCTTGAAAGGACTGACCTTGCCTGCCTGCTGAGATTGATTGAAAGGGTCACTACTGCCCTTCCTGGTCAACTGCTCCTCCTTTCCTTACTGAGCTCTTGATTAGGGATGGTCAATAAATCTAGTCAATAAGAATACTAATTTCCAACTCCCGGTAGGGTAATAAAGGGTATTACCTCACTCCTACTTGTACTACTGATCCTTTCCTTAGAAGGTAACCTAGCTAACCTAAAGAATGAGGTTTTGAAACTAATCCTAGGCACTAATGAGGTAACCTAGGCACTACCTATCCAAGGGATTTCCTTGTGGATCCTATCCTATCAATATAAATAACTATCTATGGATCTTAATGGCCATTACTACTAATGGTAATTATAATGAAAGGTAGGGGTCTCACTCATTTACCCTTCCCGGTAGGGGAATGAAAGGTAGGGGTACTATGACCTCTACTACTAAGGTAGGGGAATGAGTGAATGGTAGGGCTATGGATCCTATCAAGAGGATCCAAAGTAATAAATAGCTATCGGGAGAAGCGGAGGTATAAGTAGCTCTCGGGTAGATGGAAAGTAATAAATAGCTATCGGGGTAATGATAGATAAGGAAAGGGAAGGGGAATAGAAAGCCAAAGATATCTCCATCTATCTATGCCCCTTTCACAATAGGTAACCCAGTAACTGGAGAGAGAAGGTAACTAGAACAAAGGAGAACTTCAGGCAGGGATAAATCACTAGAGACAGGGATAACCCAGTAACTAGAGAGGGAACCCCGATAACTAGAAAGAAAAAGAGAGACCAAGTGGTTGGGCCCCCTCGTCCAATAAGTGAAACCCAAGAGAAATAGTAGTAAACTATAAAAAAGAATAGGCCCCAGATAGGTACCACTCCTACCCCCCCTTCGGGGGATGGTAAGGAAGGTAGGTTTGGTACTACCTTATAAATAGAGGATGGTAAGATAGATAAGGTGAGAGAGATAACATACATAATAGAGATAGAATGAGAAGATATATTATGGAGTGATACCCTAACCCTTATCTATATACGAAACGATCACCAAAGACTTCTCTAAGAAAGGTCCTAACAAATCCTTATAAAGATCCTATACTATTTTCACCCACTTCATTTAGTCGTTTGTTCACCCCGTGAAATAATATGTTATGGAGTTTTTTTTTCTCTTTATTCACTTATAAGTGAATCATCTGGTAGGGGGGACTAGTTCTTCCTTACTTCTGGTCTGGTGACCCATGTTCGAGTCGTAATGGGAGGAGAGTGAAGACAACAGCTTCCAACCGGTCTCCCTCTCAACTATATGTATGGCTATCATTCAGTCTAAAAGTGGTACCCTTGTTCGGCTCCCTTGATCCTTCATTCATCCTCGGTAATATAAATGTTATCTCCTTATCAACTCTTCAGCTCCCTTGTTGCCATCCATTAATTCTGTTAATAATCCCCTGCCAAATCTTAACTTTAGGAACCATCACCTCCCTATCATTATCTTCCTTCCCCCCTTTCATTTGGCCGTAGCCCACTTCATTTCATTCATGTCTGCATATTTCCCTACATTCAATCACTCTTTATCCCCTCCCTTTCTTTTCTTCTGGCATGCCCCACCCACTGACTGATGATACGCCCAGCCTAGCATAGCATGACTGATGATACACTCGGCATACCATTACTTATGATGTGATGCACCCATGACTGAGGCCTACGCATGAAATGCATACCCTGGTAGGGAGGCCCAGGCAGGTTTTTTACCCCCACTCCAGCCGGAAAGCAAGCCTGGACTTGAAAGGGAGGGGTATATCTAGATTTCCGTCTTTATCCCCATATGACCTACCTTTATTAATCATTTTCATTATTAGTCATTGAAATTGAGAGATACCAAAACCAATTTTCTGACAGGGAAGTGGCTGATCAGTCCGGGCTGGGGAAGAAAGAACAGACGACCGAATGTTGCAGAGGAACAACCGTGATTTGCACTAATGAGGGGATAGATATTAGGGTCAATTTAAGTCAGTGCAATTAATATTACCCTAAATTTATTACCATAGGAAGGAAAGCACTGATCCTACCTTCATTTACGGAATGGAAGGAAAGTTTGAGCGTTCAGGGCTATCAGTCGAATCTGGTTCGGGAAGGCCAGTGAGTGGTAGGGCTCAACCAAGGTATTGCTCTCCTAATTTCTCTTGGCTTGCCTTATGCTAGGGTTAGTCATGGAGGGAGGGAGCTAGGTAGGCTTGGTCCTGGCAATTGATGAGCCCATCCCAAGACTCTCTTTGCCAGTGGTAGGGCTCAGCCAAGCTAAATGTATACAAACCTCCTTCAGCCATCAGGCTCAGATATTTTTCTCGAGAAAGTGACAGTTATAACTTTCACACCATTAGCGGACCTTATACCTACCTTCGAGGCAACACGACTTAACAAATTTTAGACACACAGATATTAGGGTTAATAGATCTTTTTTACCCTCCTTATTCCCCTCAATTTTTGAGTGACTAGTTATCGGGGTTGGTTAGGCGCTACTGGCCTTACCTTATTTCGGACTTAGCTCTACCTTACTTAAATGCTAACATGCCTTATTGGACCTTCTACCTTGCCCGATGGCTCATATGATGTTTCAATTTGATCAGTAGTTTCCCTCTCCTTTTAGTCGAGCCTGCTTAATGCATCCTACAAAAATGCATGGGCCCAACGTGTGGGTAAATTGGTGAGAAAATGCACAGAAATGGCCTCTTAGGTGGTTGAAGTGAGATGGTGATGCCTAAATGGTGCTCAATGGAAATATATATTTCCCAATGCTGAGCTGAGGCCTCCTTTTCGACAAATAAGCGAAGGCAACAAAGAAGACAGGGCCTTTCCTTCCATGCCATGCCTTATTGTAAGGTTCACTCGCCTTGCCTTATTTATCGATCGATTGCTAATGCCTTCTCGAATGCCGTAGTAGAAAACCCCTAACAAGCAATCTTGGTCAGGGGGCTGTGAATGCACGTTCGGGGGATCTGTTGGCATTGAAACTGATGAATCAACTGGATCGACCGACTGGTCCATTCACTGGTTAGAATTATGAAACTGGGCGAAGGTAAGTTGCCCCTACTACTGATGCTGGACCAACTGGATCAATTTTTGGTTCTTCACCACCCTATCATATAGTTTTCTAACTGTTACAATTACCTTGGTAATCTCAATTAGTTCTTAAATATTATCTCATCTTGGAAAAATGAAATCTTTGGAGATCGGAGACTACTGCCTCCTCTTTGGGCTCTACTTCTACCTTTGCAATTGGTGTTGAAGCTACTACCATCTCTGTCTTCGCTGATGGGAAAACTTGATTAATTGGTTCAAGGTAAACAACTGATTCTTAAGCTGGTGGCTCAGATGCATGCTTCTTTGGCTGAATCCCCATTGAACTACTTCCCTGCTACAGAACTATTGGCCACTAAAGGATTGGTGCGGTAACCAAACCTGGTAGGATTGATGGCCCCTGCACAGTCAAGGTTTCATTCACCAACCCATATGGATATGCACTTGGCTCATATCCTGCAACTGTTCTTTTCCTTTCATTCTTTGCTCTTGGGTGGGTTGCCTTGCCTTTTGTTGTGCGCTTAGCCTGTTTTGTGCCTTAGAACGGGCTATGGTTATCGACTTGGAAGGGAGACCATTGGTTCTGGAACAGGGAGGTCAACAGATTATTCGACTCGATCAATTGGAATAGGATCTGCTTTTTAGAAATATCGAACTAAACTAGGTATGAAATTAGGAACTCCGCTACCAGCTATGGAATAGTAAGGGGTTTCACTTGACCCGGAACTAGAAAATCTACTGTACCTAGTACAGAACCCATTGGGTCAAATGCTACATGTGCTACTTCTGAAACGAGTGAAACTGAAACTCGGTAAGCTAGACGCTTCAGGATCTGCTACCTCCACCCCAGCTACTGACTAAGATGCTTGTCCAGATGATTTATATACGCGCGATACCACATAATCAAATTTGTCATGGACAATAAAGCTAAGGTGTAGCAAAGAGACTAAACTGATGTCTCCAAAAAGACTTACTTATTTCTCATCCTCTGAAAGCCGATTCCACAAATCACCAATCATCTGCTAACCAATTTCTCATCAATCCATTGCTAGCCCATCTACAGATCCATCGTCATTCATTGGTTGGAATTAGGAGATAACAGAAATGAAGTAATAATGAATCTATTGCTGAGTGAGCTAGCTCTCTACCACCACAGGGATGCTTGCCTACCTATCCATTGTTCCATCTGCGGTTGGATCGATCAATAGGTAGCACGCATAAATCCAAAGAAGCAAGGATAGTAAGATCCAAGTCATAGCCACCAAGGAACCAACATAAGCCAAGGTAGTAGTGACCAGTATCCATCAAGCTATATTGCATAAGTCTGCCTGGGTGGGATTAGATTAGCCCAGTAAGAGTCCGCCTAGGAATGAATATTAGTAGTGTCTAAGTACACGTACATGGATGGGTAAGCTAGCCAAAGGTAAGGTTAGCTCATTCCCCCCACCAAGCAAAGCCAGATTGGAATGGGATGGGTAAGAACAACTCAACTTGGATAAGGCACTAATCCCACCAAGGATAGTCCCAACCAAGGTTGTAGGTCTAAGGTTACGCAGTCCAAGGAGTAGTTTGATGAGGTGCTCTCAAGGCTGCTAAGTGTTAGGAGGGTTCCAATGAGGTCAGAGGCATAGGTGACCAGGTATAGTCCCACAAAAGTCTGATTTCCCAAGGTGGGAAGCTGCTTGTCCCTCCAGGGGGAAAGGAAGGCTATTCCCAAGGAGGAGATCAGAGGTGGAGTTTTCAAAGGCTATTCCCAAGGCAGAGGGGAGAGGCTGTAGGGTGTAGGTATGAGTTTCCAAAGGCTATTCCTCCCAAGGGTGAGGTAATAGTATCGGTGGCACTTCCCCTATTTGAGTTGGGGCAGAGGTTTTCACATCTTTCCCTACTCATTTTGTCATTTTTGGAGGTGGAGGTTTGGCATCACATCAATGACTTCCCACTCCTGTGCGTGCGGAGCCTGCCCAATTGAATTCTCTTATATAAAAAGGGGAATCTCTCGATTTACTTATAGGAAGGGGTGGATGGGATACAGTCTGGCTTTGTCAGGATGCGTAAGCAAGATTTGGGAAAGGAAGAAAGGAGAAGAGAGGGAAATAGCCACCTAGATCAGATCATACACTAAGGGCCCTAAGAATCGCTTATAAAAGGAAGTGATCTACCAAATCACTCAGAAGGGCTTCCTACAACCAAGTAACCGAGGTAAACTCAAGCTAGGACATGATCCTGCTACCATAAGCGATCGATACAAATCTGTAGCATTTGGTGCTTATGCCCTTGTCACTACCCCTACTATTCTGATTTCAGGGGAACTGCTCGATCTCCAACTAGCCAGAATACTGGGCGATATGATAGAGAAACATGAGTAAGATTTGGTTCATCATCTCTGCTCCTAATTGCTGGTTAGTTCATAATTGGATCTACTTGGTAAACAACGGGCACTTACATAGGATCTAAATATACCCTGGCTCCTGGCGCGTCTTCTGGGTTTGAGCCTCGATATGGAACTTCACCTGGCGCCGAAGCTACCTTTTCCCTTGCAACCGGAGAATCTTTGGGGTCAACGGGGTCTGCTGCTACCCCTTATAGACCTGAGACTTTCTCTGAATATAGAATTGAATCCACGACTGGCGCATTAACATTCACAGGGGCTAGAATTACATCTATCTCTGCTTTATACTATGCCCCTACTAGTGGTTATGGGTTAACTCAGTAAACAGGAACTACGCAGAATGGATTTGGACTTTATCTGCATCCAGATCTACCCCTCCCTTTCCTTCTTGGAGTGAAGACCCATTGCACTCTTGGACTTATCCCTTCTATAGCCTGCCTTTCTCTTTCATTCAAGTTAGCGGCAGAGCTTATACAGCCAGAACTCCCTCATAGTTTGCACTACCATGTGTTGGCAAGGCATATAATTGGGAACTTATAGGCTACCTTTTCACTAGTTCATTTACCACCCCACATAGTCATATTCAAGCTTACACATATAAGGATTATTGCCATGAATCTCTGTATTATACCTCTTGCTTTGATAAGGTACGTAATTAGCATAATAGTTTAGGTTATACATAAGCAGATACACCTGTGAGCTGTAATAACTTACTAAGCCATATAAGCTACGGTATTTACCTAATGATTCCACTAATGATTCTAAGATACTAGCATAAAGAAGGAGGAAAAACTTACATGTGTTGTATTGCCAATATGCACGTATTTGACCTAATTAGATGATGAAGTTAGTGTGATAACCTATCTACAATGTGTGTCCTTATCTTTCCATAATATATAAGCAATATGAACCAGGTTAAGCTAATGTCACTTGTACTAGTTCAATCTCTATGAATCAATATGGATCGTACTAGTGAATGTACAAGCTAATATGGACCAGACTTGTTCATGCTCTATGTATTCTCACTACTATATTATCCATAATGAAGTCCTAACCCTAAAGCGCTTCATCTCTTGGGCTAGTGCTTTTGGCTATATTCCTTTCATAACAATATTGACTACAGTTATGGAAGGAAGGCACAACTGTACCTCCATTCATAGATTGACCTGCCTAATAAGGAAGGCATCAAGAGACCCATGAATAGTGCCTAATGGCATATGCCACCCGTTTGGTCTGGTTCAGTTCCGCTCCCTGGTTCGGTGTCGAGTGACTGGGGAGGAGTGACCCACTCTAAGGAGGAGTTACCCTTCTAAATCCTTATTCAAATAAGATCGCTAGAAGATGGGTTCCAGAGATCCCGGTTATACTCTTACTCTTTAAAGAATGATATTGACTACATGGTTGGGTACTCTCTGCTTTGGTCAGTCTCATCCCTGGTTCAGTCTCACCCCTATTTGCTCTCTAAATGGTATCTCTACCCTGTTCCTCAGAAGATGGAATCTTACTGGATTCAATCTAGGTGTCGTGGGTACATCCCCCCACTGTAATGGCACTCTATTGACTGTGTGATACATCTTCATATACTTGCATCTATCATATAATGTAAATACCATGAGTCAAGCTCCTTTCACTATATGACCTCCATGGTGGAATAGGTCCCCTCTAGATGATATCACCACCTCACCTCAAACTCCATATCCGCTGGCCATGTATCTCTACCTTTGACCCCCATATGTATCATCATAGTATGTTGTCCTGGCTTAATAGGAACCTCTCTAACTAGCCTCCAAGGTCTAATATGGTCCCACAGCCAAGCCTGTCAAAAGGGAGATGTAGCCAAAGACATGTTTCCTCCCTCTATGATTTCATCCAGATCATGGTAGGTCTGAGCAAAGTACAATCCTCCATAAGACAACTTGATCCCATCCTCTATAGCCCTTCAAATGGTGAAAATTAGATTATGCTACACTATATTCCCATGATAAGATCCTGTAGCCATAGCGACCACTCCAACTACTTTCCTCCTCAATAAAGGCACCGTGCTACTCCTAATACATGTGTATTTTACATTGGAAGTCCCCTTTCAGACACTGCTATCTCTAATGCCAATCAAATACTTAGCATCTATGGTCTCCCTGTCTCTCCTCTACTTCATAGTATCCTTTCAATATTTCTACCTCTAGAATTGCTCTGTCTATAGGCAACCTCATGATCTGATACACATCCTCTAGGGTCGACGTCATCTCACCCCATGGGAAAGAAAAGGTATGTCTACTCGGATCCTAAGAGGACACTACCTAAGCTAGTTGTCACGTCGATGTCTAAATGATCTGAACCTGTATGACCCTCTCAATGACCAACCTCTGTACCTATCTCACTATAGTGACCTATAGAATACATACCCCTGCCTGACCTATATGAATGGGTAATGCAGAGACAAGCAGAGACAGGCAGTGACCTATAGTATCAATACCTTGCCTTACCTGTACGAACGAGTGGGTGTGACCTATACATATCTATATGCCTTCATTATGGTGAGCTATCTATATGCCCTCATTATGTTGGGTTTGGGCTCCGGAGGACACAAAGACTTGACTTATTGACTAAACACTTTAGTTACTTATTGGGTGGGGCTTTTTCACATGCTACCAGGTAGTAAAGTAAGAAAGGTAAGGGTAAAGGTTGATTCATCCCATGCAATTAAGAAAGGTAAATAGCAGTATCCACGCACTAATCAATTCATGACAGGGCAGGTCTAGATCTGACGATGGGTAAAGAGTTGTTGGTAAACCAAAGTAAGGTAAGTAGTCTATCTGAGGTTGGGCTGGTCGAAT
Organism: Pinus tabuliformis; assembly: GCA_031772625.1. NCBI lineage: Eukaryota > Viridiplantae > Streptophyta > Pinopsida > Pinales > Pinaceae > Pinus > Pinus tabuliformis. Next base: position 1,639,302,654 of record CM062819.1, on the reverse strand, counting down.
CAAAAAGCCATGCTGATTGGTCAGGTCCGTGAATTCGAAAAAGCTGAAAGTTTGTTCAGGTATTCCTAGATGATATATTGATATATTCATAGATTTAAGAGGAGCATGAGGAGCCTTTAAGGCTAGTTTTCAATTGTTTAAGAGAGCATGTGTACTATTGGGCAGTGTATTGATGCATGATGAAAGACCGGTTGCCTATAATTTGAGGAAGATTAGATCACTCGAGGTGAATTATGCCCCTCACAAACTAGAGATAGTTGTAGTTGTGCATGCTCTGAGGATATGGAGGCTTTCTTTCGTGGGTTTCAAATTCAAGATAAAGATGGAGAACCAAATCTTGTAGTATATCTTCACTCATAATCATTTGAATGTTAGGAAGTGCCCATGGTCTTTGCCTCTTAGTGAGTATGACTTTTATATATCTTATATCAAAGGGAAAGTGAATAGGGAAAAAAATTATTGGAGCAGGCAACTGTTAAACATCTTCCTCGCCACTCGGCTAAGCGTATCTCGATCATATCTCTATTGCCAATGAGTGGGAAATCGATCAGTTGAATCAACTATTCACATATTGAAGCGAAAAGAGAGAGTTGGCAGGTGATCTGCTTATAAAGAAATAGGGGGAGAGGTTGGCTTACTATGGGAGGGACGCCTTCCCAATTCGTGGATATACAACAGCTAGATCTCAATATTTTCAATACTTAGGCTCCCAAGGGCTATTTCCTTCCGAGACTCTCTTTGTATGTGAATACTGGTTCATCATTGTCCTTTGCATCCGATCATCCTATGGGAATTAGTGAAGCATGCATATGTGTCTGGTATCATAGACAAACCTAGCTTGTGATTCTAGAGGACATCTTCCTCTTCATGTGATGGGAATAAATGGAATAGATAGACTTTGCTCCCTTTTTCCTCTTCACAAGATGGTGAGTCTAGTCTAGTGATGGTCCACAATTCCTCTTCATGAGCGAGAGACCTACCAGCTAGTCATGCGTGTGCATACCCATTACTTATTATGCACATGCATACCCATTACTTATCAGCGTGCAAACCGACCTACATGGTGACGTATCAGCCAACAACGCCTACCCACAGGCTGGCTCTCATAAGCATCCCTAAGGGCGTCAGGTTACCACCAGTCCTTCCTTCCGTAGCTACAAAAAATAGGCCCACCCTTACACGTTACATAAGTCATGTTGCTACAGCAAATCAATAGGTATGTACACAGGGTGATACTGATCTGCCCTGGTCATTCTATACGAGCATTTGGTAGGTAGATCGCCACTGCTAGTAGTTCAGTTTGCTATAGAAGAGGACCTTTCCTTTCGATATTGAAGGTGATGAACCTTCGGAAACATTGTTTCAAATGCATTAATTATATACGTAATAAAACTATATATATTCTATTTTGAATGCTTCTTTGGCAGTTCTTTCAGTCATTCTTTATATTTTGAATTACGCTTTCTTATATACGTAATTACGCTTTCTTATAGGCGTACTTATATTGGTCATTCATTATATATGTAATTAAGGTATCGAATCCAATCATTCATTATATATGTAATTACGCATTCCACCGAAGGGCGAGATGACGATCTTCAATTTGGTCAGCCTTTACCTAACCAACTACCTGATACTACGCGGGCTCATCGATTTTGAACCTACTCCGTTGGTTATGATTTCTTTATGTCATTATGCAGTCATCTTCCCTAAAAGAATTTCTAAAAGAATTGATTTGATGCTTAGCGATACATCTATCCCCAACCAGAATTTCTTCACCGGGTTTATAAGCACCTTACTGGGTGAGCAGGTGAGGGTGAGCAGTCATGGGTGAGCATTTCATTAGCCCCACAGCAAGAGTGGTTCATTATCAAATCAAGGGTAGGTGAGGTTATGCAACAGATAGGCATCATCGGGATAGGGGATATCATCTTACCTTCACTAAAGCTAGATAGGTTTTGCAATAAGTGGGTTCGTTGACCCTCCCTACAGATAAGCAATCCATCGGGATTCATAATAATTGCGTAAGTCAAAAATACGCCTACCCGGATTCACGAGTAGCAGCACCAGCTCCACTATCACCTTTCAACAGTGTGGCGGGCTGGCAACAGTGTGGCGGACGATCCAGACCTCCCACCAGTTATCCCTCTGGACATCGTACTATTCTGAGTTTCCTTCATTCGGCCTTGGATGCTAGGAGATATGGGTTGATTCCATGACAGACCTACCTCATTCATTGAGATAACTTGGTCTGGGGCGAAGGACTTCAAACTCGGTTATACTGGGACGACAGGACGCGACGATGACGGGGGTAACTACTTGGGTATGGTTCGGATCAGATGCTAACTCACCAATTACTTTCTTTGATCTGGCATGACTGACCTGTATTCTACTAGCCTAGATATCATTTACTGCCAGCTAGCTTACTACAGCTATGACATGATTAATGAAACCATTGATGAGTCGGCTCTGCTTCCCCTCTGAACTCGCTGCCTACCTTCTTGGTCCCGCTCCTGCTCGAGGGGTCCAGGGGAGAGATGAGTAGCTAGAGTCATCATCGCGGCTTGGTGGGTTGTTTCATCCATGACAAGCTAGAATGAATCATCACGGCTCTCACCGAAGCTAGAATCAACCATCACTTTCATTAATCAATCTATTTGCTCGTAATATTTTCCCAACCGAGAACCCTAGATGAGGGAGATGAAAAGCATCTCTTATATATGTCATTATGCAATCGAGATCTCGAACTAATTGGTTCATGATGCCTGGTTCAGTGTGGAATGAAAGGATCAATCCTGGGAAAGTAAGTGCTTCAGGGATCAAGCCTGGGAAAGTGAGTACTTAAGGCTATGACTCCTGGATCGATTAGCGGCATCGACACCTGAATCGAGTACTGACATTGAGTGCATCGACTCTTGGCATTGACACCTAGCATCGACTCTTGGCTCGACAAAGACTCTTGGATTGACTGCATTGACTACTGGCTATCGGCAATGAATGACCCCCATCTATCTTAGGGGTTGTGCCTCACTCACTCACTCGACCCCGTCCTATACCGTCTGTACCGTCCGTGGGACCACCTATCTCGAAGGATGTTGACCATCAATCAATCAAGATCTCTCTAGGAATGCATCACCCATTTCCTGCTGGGGCTCTCGGTAACCATCAGCTATGACCTCTTGGCTCTGATCGACTATTGGCTGACCAAATTATAATGACTAACATCGACTCTTGGGATCGACTAGCGGCCATAAGCAATGGCAACAGGAAATGACTCTTGGTTATGTGTGGCTATCGGCTATGATCGACTATGATTGACTATGATCTAGTACTATGGCTATTTCCAGCCCAGCCCCTAAGCCCAGTAGAGAAGAGTATCCCAAGTAGAGTGGCCAAGTAGAGAGTATCCAAGCCGAGTCTCCCCGCCCAACTATGACTGGCATCGACTCTTGTATCGAGTAGCAACATCGACTCTTTTCATCAAGTACTAGCATTGAGTAGCAACATTGAGTACCGGCATCGACACCTGGACTGACTAGCAGCTATAAGCAATGACCTTCTGTTGACCTCCCTCCTGGCTATGAGACTTACAATGATCAGCTATTAGATGACCCCCATCTATTTTTGGGGCAATGAGCACTAGCTATGATTGGTTGGCTATATGACCGGTTGTTAATGTATTGGCTATGATTCTCGGTTTTACCGGCTAGCACTGACCTTCTAGCAATGACTAACTATGACTTCTAGCAATGACTAGAGCTTGCAATGACTAGATTACTACGACCACTGACTACAACCACTGACTACGACCACTGGTAATGATCAGTTATTGTATACCCCAGTTGTGAATCACTCACTTGGCCCTCGTATCGTACCGTGTTGGATGAGGCATATTGTGACGATGATTCAGGTATGCATTGAAGGTGATTTTGGTATGTGGGAATATGGGTAACTCACGTGCTATAATAGCAAACATAGAGGCAAATAACAGAAGGCATCCATTAGTCCCTGACTGCATGAAGGCATCCATCCATCAGTTCACAAGCATACAAGAATCCAACAAATAACTGCCTGCACAAATCCATGTAACAGAAACCGTGTAACAGCCTACACAGAAGCTATAAAGAAACTAGATGCACATAGCCGCCTGCCATGGTTAACAGCACTCCCATCCAGGGGTATGGTTCTCTCTCGTTTATGTAAGGTGGGGTCTTACTCATACCCATAAGAAGGTTTTTGCTAAATACTAGTTCCTACCTCTCGCATATGAAACAGAAGGCACGGAGTGGAATGACTCATATTCATAAGAAGGTTTCTGAATACTAGTTCCTCTCTCCATTTGCATAAGAAACAAAAGGCACGGAGTGGGGTAGGGAGCACTAGACAACACGGATAGAGTGAATAGATAACTAGGGCACTGGTCAAGGAGAAGAGGAAGTGGGTTAGGGGCTGGGAAGTGAGGGGTAGGTGATGTAAGTGCTCCCGAAAATGGTTGGGTTCAAACTTTCAGTATACGGGTCTGAGATATAATCCAACCTTGTGGGCACCTTTCCTTTCTTTCATTCGATGTCATCCAGGGGTCCGGCCACCTAAATAAGATCAATAAGAAGAGAATTGTTTTGTGTTAGCACGCTTGACTAAAAGGCCACCATCACCCCTACTCTTTCATAGGGCTCATTCATATGCCCCCACCCAATAAGCATCAAGGAAAGCCCCTTATGAAACGAAGTGTTCTATAAAAGTCTTGGCTTTAGCTCAATTCGACCACTTCAATTCCGGGCAGAATATTGCATCCAAATCTTTAGTACCAACCAAGATGACCGGTTCCAGGTTCACAGGTAGCTCACAGGTTCTAGCTTCCTTCAGTTATGCGGAGGCAAGGCAATCCAGAGAAGGTTAGAGTCTATTTTTAGGCCCAGGTACCATACAGACCCAGTAGATGCAATCCCACGGCTTCAGCTAATGGAAAATAGTAGGAGTAAGACCATGAACTGGCGATTGGGTTCTAGTTATGCCCAGCTAACTGAGCTTTCGGTTCTTTGTAAAGATAAAAAGGTAATATCAATGTGCTAGGGATGGATGTCAGATCGTATATCGGATCGATCGGTTCGGAATCTGGCAGTCGCAGGCAGAGCATAGCGGGGCATCCGGCTTCAGGCACCTCCCTTCACACCAATAGTCCAAGACCAATTCTTCATGTTTGTGTAACCAATTACCCTATAACTAATCTCTACACGTTGAAGTCTTTTTGTTAAGGATCAAGGCTCGATATCCATTATTTACCAGGACTTTCTGTTTGATATCCTTTCAATGGGACTGGTAATAACTACTATTCTATCCACGCAGGTCCGTCTGTAGTGGGGAAGATTATAAAGAGTGAGGGAGTTAGGAAGTTAGGTATACAGATATCCTTTTCACCATCCCACCAACATTAGCAAGCTCATAAGCAAGCCCTATACTAGGATGGCCCACAGATAATCAATCTTTAGCAGGTCAGTATCAAAAGCAGTCGACCCAGAAGCATAAGAGGTGGATATTCGATTTGCCAAGAGATTTGTTGTTCAAATAAACCCTTTACAACTGCTCTATTGGTAATAATTCTGAGTGTTTGAACTACCCAAGGCTTCTTTTTTGGGCTATCTCCCTGCAGGAAGGTCTGGAAGCCCTCAATACATTATTTCATATCATGCCTAGAAAAAGTGGCATCATCAGGTCCAGCAGGGCTTGACTGTTAAGGAGAGGTCTGACAAGGCTCGACCAAGGGGAGAAGAATTTCACTGGCAATCAATGGAAGGAGTGTTCATTGTGCCTCTTTTCATAGATGAGCATCATCAACAATTGAACCCAGAGTAGTAGCCTTAGGATCTAAATCACAACCAGACTCAGTCCCCTTTCTCTTCCTCTATACTTCATCCTTAGCGACACTTTGTTTTCCTTTAGCCTGATTGCATGGATTTGCCGATACTTCTAGTCAAATAGATAATGTGCTTAATGGGGTCTTTTTCTGATGCACCTTAGGCTATGAACAAACCTCTTTGTCCAAAGCCTACTTTGTTAGGTAAAATGGTATAGGTGAGTCCCGAAATTTCTCCCTATTTACAATCCTAGGTCTCACATATGTATTCTCCTAGTTGATGCCAAACCACATGTTTCTATAATGCACATCAATAATCTATTTGGGTACTCATATGGAATCAGGGGTTGCAATATCATGTCATACCATCGAGAAAAATATTTGATATTGAAGGCCAAATTCTTAGCATCCTTGTGGACCCACCAAAACTCATGATGTGCGTCTACAATGGTCCACCCCCGAGTAGGTTGTATCCATAGACCTCACAAAGTTTGCCACTTGAAAATGGCAAAGGAAAGTAGTAAATAACCATATATGCAAGGGTATCTTGTCACGTGGGTATTTTTTCAAGCATCCATTAATGCATTTAGTAGGAAAGTTCACCAATTCAAGCACGCCCCCTGAATATAGAATTCCTCCATGGACATGGTGTCCAACGTACAATCTGTTAGCTACCTATACCAATAGGTTTCATATTTCATGATTGGCAAATAAAAGTTCCAAATATGATCTGCTTTGGTGATTCAAAGATCCCATATTTCCATGAGAAGACAAGGTGTATACATAAGCTTGATGTTGACTCAATTTTGGATGGATGGTCCAACAGGCTAATCTGGATCATGCCATGTTTCAATTTTATGTTGTAGAATAGAGAAAGAAGTCTGTCCAAACTGTTTAATCTTGGAAGACCAGTAGCTAGGTAGAGAAGTAAGGTTCCCAACTGCTTAATCTGGGACCTTGGAAGCAATAAGGGTAGTTCTAGATAGAAAATCAAAGGAAAAAGCCAAAAGAAAAAAAGGGCACATAAGGGTCTGCAAGTCTAAGTGCACCCTCCATGAAGAAACAAAAAAAAAATGCTAGGCAGGTAGATGGGTAGGCAGTTGGGGTTGCAGAAATATCATTCCTTTCAAACTGAGTTTTGCTGGTCTAACATGAAAGAAACATCAAGGCATAGAGAAACTTCTCTTCTCCATCATGTTGCAGCAAAGTAAAGGAGCATGTCTAACTTCCTGTTTCCCCCCTTCACATTCATTACTAACATCCCTTCACCAGTTTTGTTCATGAAAGAATTCAAGGTATTATGTTGGTTCTTATTCCTTTAAAAGCCACATTTCTTGTCTAAAATTCTTTTCATTTTGATCTACTCCCTAAGCTAAGTTGTTTTCATATAAAATTAGTGATATCACTCCTCATTCACCTTTTTCCACTCATATTAACCCCTAACTTCTTATTATCTAAATCCCCTATGTTCCCCTTTTCCCTACTATTATAAACACTATGGTGTATAAACCCCAAGCATTCTATAAATATCCCTTCCCCTTTGGCATTATAGCCATATGTGCACAGTCAGGGATTAAAGTGACATCTGGTCAGTTTAAGAACCCAAACCCTACCCCTCTTTCCCCTTCAGAAGTCATTTAAACCATTTAACCCTTCATTTGCAAAAGAACCTTGTAAAAAACCCATTTTCACCCCTAACCCGCTTTATTTGCAAAAATACATAAAAAACCCACTTTCCCGTTCTACCCAAAGTATTGGCGCAATACATATTTGCATTAAAAATACATTGAAAACCATACAAATTCGCCAAAATTCAAAAGTCCCCGCCGGGCGCGTCTTCCAAAGAAAATATTATTTTATTCCCCGCCCCCTTCCGTATTGTCCTGGCACCTTGGCGATCCGTCGACCGTCAGATCTGGCTCTTTTCATCGGACGGTCCACATGCATATCGGGTCGGGCCCAACGTCCGTAAGTTAGCTTTCAAAATTTGTCAGAGGGTGACGTCAGGCCTCTGCCACGCGTCACCCCAAAATTGTATCGGGCCGCCCTCTAACAGTCCCGCTTTCGTATAAAGAGCGGTGCGATATCATACTGCTTATCGTTTCTGGTTTTGTGTGAACTCGCCATGCCAACGTCACTACCACGTCAGGCCCACGTCATTGCTACATCACCTCCGCGGCAGCGCCCCTGTCCGCCACTGCTCCAACCTGCCCGCCACCTCACCATCCCCGTGGACCACTCACAGGCCGCCACGCCAGCCAATGATGTCATGCTGATGTCATCCGACCTTGACCCCACCTGATGACGTCATGCTGACGTCATCCAAAAAAAAGAGCACCAAATAACCCAAAAGTCCATACTTTTGCCCAAAAATGTCGTTTTTATCACTTTTGCAAAAAACGACTGTTGCTCACCTCTGCATGTATTTTACGACCAATCTGTCGCCAACCTGCAAGAATCGACCTGAAGGCCGTTGGCACGCCAAATCCACCTACATTTTTCACCATTGTCGGCAATTCACGAGGTATTTATCTGAATTATTCCTCCTGCGCCTGGTTTTGTCCATAAATCTCCAAAGATAGTTTAAAAGAGTGAAAAAACACATCATTTACCAGCAAATCCCGGTGTTTAGCCTCCATTTTCAACTATTGAATCGAAATTCACCTGCAGAGCCTTGTTTATCCAAGTTTTTACCAAACCTGCAATCTGTCTGCGCATTCGTGGACTTAAAACCCAAGCTGCTATAATTCACTGTGAAGAGAGTTTTTAAGGCCAAGCATTTACTTTAGCAGTGCTTTGTGCACTATTTCAATTGCTGCCACTGCCATTCTACCCTCTGTTCCTCAGTAAGTCACTTCTCTGGTCCAAGAAATACTCCTCTGTGTCGCTCTGTTCAGTAACACCAGTTCACATACAAACAGAGTCCTAAAGTAATCATGGATGCACCAGTAGCACCTGTGGCCTTGAATATTGCTCCATTAAATTCCCCTCAGAGAGAGTTGGAGTGGAAAGCATTAGCAGACCTAGATTATCAAATATAAGAGGAAATGCTAATGCATAGCAAGTACCACATCCACTTGCTAAATGAATTGAAGATTAAGCATGAGAGTGGAATGGATGTATTGGGCATTTGGGACTCTTTCCTCCCTATCTTCAAGCTCCCTCGGGTCAACCAGTTTCCTGACCTAATCCACCGATGTGCTGACTGCTATGACCCCACTCAGAGGGCTGTGCTTGACCCTTCAAGTTCAGTTGTCTTTTATATCACCCCTGAAGCCATCAGAGAAATGCTGCACTTCAAAACTGATAAGAAACTAGTTCCTTTATCACTGGTAAATCTGATAAAGCAAGGAGCTAAACTGACAGATGCTTAGGTCACCAAGTTGAATCAATTGTACATTGACTCTGACACCGTGAAGTATCCTCCCATTTCTCATGTATACCTCAACCAATTGGGCAGAGACCTTGTAGACATGATTAGTCCCATATTGGGCTATAATTCAATTGAGTTTGTTGATGAAACTGTGCTGGTGATGATGCTCATGTTTTCCCCTGGCAAGTCCCCAATCTGTTATGACTATGCCACTTACATATCCGATAAAATACATGAGCAATTGATGAACTTGTCAAGAGAAAGGGTGTTCAGATACACCTCCTATATCTACCACTTAATCTTATATTATCAACATGAGAAATTTCCTTTTGCTGTGAAAAGAGTGGATGCACAAGGCAATCCAAGGTCAGTTCTGCTTTCCACTGCAGATCTTGTTCTCCATACAATTATTGTGAGTTTATAGACCTTTTCATCCACCCAGCCATGTCTCTGCTTCTGAGCTCACCTCCTCCTAGACTAACTGATGAGATGCAGAGGATTCTTCAGCTGTCTAAGGTATACAACATTGGGGATTGGTACTATTACCAAAACCACACAGTTATCAGAATATATGGGTGTGAGTTGCCCCCATACAGATTACCCAAATATGTGCCTATGAGATTGTTTGCCCTTGAATACTTCAGGCAATTTGGGAATGCTGATGTACTCCATTTTTCAGGCAAAGGCAAGAAAGCACAGCTCAAAGTCAGAAACCAATTAGGCCACTTCATTTACAATAAAAGGGAGGAAGGTTGGCAAGAGGCAGATAGCATGCTAGAAGCCCTTGGCTTACAGACCAGCTTCCTTTGGAAACCATACGACCCCAATCATTTCATAAGTTTAAGAAGGGTCAGATATAGGCTGGCCAGTTATGACCACTTAAGGTTGCCTCACATAGAAAAATATGCAAATCAAATAAAGTGGAGGAAAGGCACCTTAGAGGAGGCTGCCACACAAGAAGAACTAAGTCAAAGAGCAGTAAAAAATCTCCAAAAGTTGGCTGACTTAGAGCTTTGTTCACAGGTATTTGCTCTTCCAGGCACTCAAGTGGGAGCAGCTGCCTCATCGTCTACAGCGCATCAGCAAGCAGCCAAAACTACTGATCAAGCTTCCGGCAAAGGCAAAGAGAAAGAGATGGAGCCAGAACAGCCACCTCATGAGGAGGTACAGCAGCAAGAAACAGTACAGCAGCAGGAAGTGCAGCAAAAGGAACAGCAACAAGAGGGGCAGCAAGAAAAAGAGCAATCAGAGCAGTAGGAACAAACATTAGAAGCCCCAATATCCACAGGGCAGCAAGCTCAGGACACTCTGCCTCCTAGGCAGGAGACTACAGTGGAAGCCTCGATCCTCCAAACTCCACAAAATGAGGACAGAAATAGGAAGAGGGATCAAGAGACTCCCCTCACAACATCCACAAATCAAGGAGAGAAGAGGCACAGAATGAATCCCCTCTCAGAAGAAGAAATGCCTATAGGGCAATCTTTGGGCATGAGCCCACCAAGCATGGAAGCCTCGGCAAGTTCCTTCCAGCAGGAACCAGAAAGGACAGTGGGAGGAGAAGTCAGCTCCTCAAGCCAGCAAAGGGGAGGTGAACTAGGCATCAAACAACAGTTCATTGATATAAAGACGAGGAATGAGCCAATAAGAATACAGCTGTACAATCATTTGTTAAAGATGGCTCCCACTAACCAGCAGAGATTAATGTCTGCATATGATGTCCAGGAGGGCAAAATGATAATTGGCCACTTTATGCCAACCGCGTTGCAGCCACAGTCACCTGCAGACTACTTAAGGACCAATCTTGAGGTCCTTGCCAAGGACATCCACCCGATGGATCAGATTGAATTGCATAAGCAAACGGGTGAGATGGTGTATGCCTCCTTGGCAGACAAAACATTAGTGAACTACAGGCTGGAAAATAGCCTAAACAACACAACTTCCCAACTTGAGTTGGAGAGAGCATCCTCTCAAGCAAAGGACAATCGAATCAAAGCTTTAGAGGATATAACCATAGAACTTGGGCATGATCCCAAGGACATCAAGGCTGTACAAGCACTGTTGAAATTGAGGGATGCAGATATGGCAGCATTGAAGAAAATGATTAAGATCCCAGCAACCATTCACCCACAAACTGAAGAAGTTTCCCAGCTGAGACATGACCAAGATGCAGCAGCTATGCTGGTAGCATTATACAAACAGCTGATCCAGACACAAGAAAAATTGGGAGAATCAGAGGCAACATTGCAAGCAGCCCTACAACAGAAGGAAGGGGGCCAAACATCTCAGCCTCCTCTAGAGATAATTAACCTTCAGGAACCTCCTCAAACTACTACTCCTCCCACTGAACAGACAGAACAGGCAGCACCATCTACATCAGCACCTACACCAACAACAGAGCAGGCTCCAAGCCTGGATATGCAGAAGCTCAAGAATGAAATTCAGGCCTTAGAGGCCCAAATGGCAGAGCTAAATGAGGCCAGGGAGAGTCTAGCTAAGCTCAATGAAAGATATGACAAATTCAAGCAGACTGTAGCAGAAAAAGGAAGGAAAATAAAGGCCCTTAAGGAGAAGATAAAGGAGCTGGAGAAGGAGCTCACACTTGACAAAGTGATAGCTGAGCTTAAGACAGTTTTATGGGCCAACGTTGTCCAATCAATCATTGATCAATGGCAATACATTGAGACCATTCATGAGCAGATGGAGCTCATAGGGAAAGAACATAGGGAAATCCAGAGAGCAAGGGCATCTCTAGGCAATATGCCTGAGGTTGCCAATAGAATGATTAATGTGCTTAATAACAGAACAAGTGCTCAGCTAGCAGCAATGGGAATTCAAAACAGAACTGAAACCATCCATCTTATAAAGAGGGTCCTTACACTAAGAAACCTGGTACAAACACTGGAAAGAAGAAGCCAGTACATGCAGACAGAGGTAAATAAGTTCATGGACAAGTTTACAGTACTACAGGACAAAGGTCTTCCTAGCTTACTGAACAGCACAGGGAGACTACTTTCACATGAGAATTATGCCAAAAGGGTCAATACATTTTCTACTAATCAGATCTCTGAAAGACCCAGTACTTCTATAACAGGGTAGAGAACTTATTTTTCATTATGAATGAAATTAAACATTTGTTTGAAGTGCCTCCAAACTTCTACAAATACACAGAGGCAGATGAGACCTTAGAGGCAATTCTGAGACATCAATTGCCCACACAGGAATTTTGGACTAAAATGATACAGTTAATACTGTAAACAAGAGCCTGTAATCAAGTTTTTTCATTAAAATACATAAGTTATCATACACAGGAAAATTTGATGAATTCAGCATCTATGGAGAAGAATGGGCTGAGCCAACTCAGCAAATCTACTCGGCCACTAAAGCAGCACGGACAGTCACAGGTGACAGGGCCGAGAAGTCTACAGGATGACAGGGACATAAAGACACATCATTCAGCATTTATAACAGAACGTTCAACCGACTCAGTGGCCTCCAAAGGTCAAAAAGTCTTCTGACAGAATTAAAGAGCATTTATTTTGTATTCAAAGCTGTAATAACTTTCTTATCTGCTGTTCTGTAGTAGTTGGTGAACGTATTTATTTCTGAGATGACTCAACAGTTCAGATATTTTGTATGACCAATTGTATATATTCCCCCTCGCATAAGCTTGCAGGGGGTTGTTGATTTCTCTTCTAGAGTTTCTTATGCTGTAAATTTCCAGAGTATTAATACAAAAGATGATGGAATTTCCAAAGCTCTGAGTTATCTGAGGCATTGTGGTGTTTTGCTGAATATTACAGGATTCCTGCGTACTTCATGGCACAATAAGTTATCCTAAAAAACTCTTCGTAATGTGTTTTTGTTATCTTTTCATAGCTCATTCATGTTTCTGTGTTTCATAGTTAATGGCAAAGAAAAAGAATAGTTCCAGGATTTATTCACAGAATACCCTGAACTCAATCTATGCTGTTATAAATGTTTTTCTTCAGTTATAGTCATAAGGTGTAATTCTTAACTGCTGCACCTTCAAACTATATCTTTCACAGTGATTGTTGTTTCAGGAATTCAAGTTTGCTCCTGTGCAATATATCTCTTTCTTACACCCCAGCTTAGTGGAAAATTCTTAATTGCTTTTCACGGGTTAAACACACTTCATATTCACAATCTCAATTTTGTTTCATGATGTATTTAAATGGCCCTACAGTTTCAGAAACTCAACTCAATATTCCAGACAACCTGTAGCCACAGACTCCATTGCCCAATGAACTAATACTGCCAGAAGACTTCCACCATAGGTACAGAGAGACATCCCTCAACCAAAACATAAAACCAAAACCCTGAACTCATAACTAGCCTAAAATCTTCACAAAACAGAGACAAACCTTAAAGAGAGAGCCCTCTCTGATTACAGTTTGGCTAGAATCTGTAATCCAAAGCTTGGTTAGTGGTTACCCCGGCCGTATTCCCTTGGGAGTCAAAGGGAACAACCTGGGTGTTAACATAATTGGCGACTCCGCTGGGGAGTTCCTCAGGATTTTCTAATTTCTGTATATTTCTTAAAGCTGCTTCAGTCAATTTTCATGCTAGCTTTAAGATATACACATTCACTCCAAAATCTTGTCTGGCCCTTGTAGACACAAAAATATTCCAAAAACATACTCAAGAAACAAGTTCAGAAGCTGGCTCCCAAGAAGAATCTGAGATATACAAGGTCAAATCCTGACCCCAATCCACCAACTGTTTTTGAAAATCCTAATATAATCCCTAAAATCATTAGGAAGCAGCAAGGACAAGAAACTCTTGTTGGTTTAAGTCCTGAGACAGCTTATCCAAACCCTGTTCCAACTCCAATCAAGGTTCTATTTCGGTCTACCCTTGATTCCCCCAGTTCACCATCCACATCTCAAAGCCCTCCTTTCACACCTCCATCCACTACACATATTCCCTTGACCAACACTCTAGTTTCTACTGTTCCCATTACCCCTGTTGTACCAGTCGTTCATGTTATCCCAGTTGTCCCTGTCAATCCTATAAATCCTGCAAATATGGCTAATAGATATGCACCCCTGCAGTTGCCTGCTAATGCTGCAGCTCTACCTCAGGACTACCAATCCAAAATCTCATATTTTGACTCCACTGGCCCTTTCACGGCAATTCAGCATGCCAGAAGGATGCAAGACCATTTTGAGAATTATAAAATAAATGATGACAGTGTGAGAATGAGAATCTTTGTTCAGAGCCTGACAGGGGATGTAAGAACTTGGTTTAGATCACTGGCTGTAAATACCATCACAACTCCTGATGAGCTTTATCAAGCCTTTACTAACAGATGGGAGAAAAAGAAAGATCCCCTGCACATACTTGGTGAATATGATACAATCAAACGAGGTCCTCAAGAGACTGTTTTGGAGTATTGTGCAAGATTCAACAACGTATATAACGCAATACCACAGAATTTAAGACCTCCTCCTGATTTAGCCTTGTACAAATTTCCTGATGGTTTTGACCCTGATATGGCATATCAGTTGAAGGAAAGAGCCCCTGAAACCCTTGAAGATGCCCAAAAGGTTGCTGTCACAGTAGAGGCTAACCTGATTGCCAAAAGAAACAGGGCAAGATTGGAAAAGAGAACCACCTTCAAAGAAGAACCCTCAGCCTTTGATCAAAAACTAGATGCAATACTCACCGGTATGAAGAGATTGGGTGATAGAGTAGAATCAGTTGAGAGAAAATCATCATGGGAAGCACCACAAAATAACCCTATCAGGAATCCCAATTTTAGGTTAAATCAAAACCCAAACATTGGCAAGGCCGGTTCTGATCCAGACATAAGACCTCCTTTCCAAGAAAACTATACTGAGGCATCCACTTCGAATGAGCAAACAGATGACACCCACATTAACCTGATGGGCCTGAATGATGAGCAGCAAGTTTTTTTGAGTCAAGAAGATCATAAGGATGATGACATTCAGCAATTCCAAACCAGGTCAGGTGAGTCATTTGACTTTAAACAAGGATATGACACAGCTGTTTATGAAGTTCATAAGCAATACAAGCTAAGAAGCAGAACTATAAATGTAACACAGCCTGAAAAAACAAAGGATAGCCAGCAGCCCAAAAGAGCCATAGTCACAGAGCCAAATGACACAACTGATTCAGTTACAAATGAAGTAACCATTCAAGAAATCACTGAACCATTACCCTCAAAACAACAGCCTATGGCTACATCACCCTTGCTCCCTAATCCGAGTAACACTCCTCAAGAGATGAGTAAGAAGGACAAGCCTCAAGATCAAGATAAGAATCAAGAAGAAAACCTAGTGAACAAGGAAAAGGCTGTCACCCACAACACCAAGACCCCATCTGAAAGACCCTTTGACTTAGAAGCTGAAATTGGCAAATTAAAGGTAGTTATTCCTCTTTCAGAACTAGCCAAGCATGACATTTATAGACAACAAATCAAGAAGTCCCTTCAACTTACTTGTAATAAAGATAATGTCAATGTGTTGGATGACACCCCAGAATTGCTTTTCGGTCCAGAGGTTGATGGAAAGACAGCAGTTACAGGGATCTTACCTTTCTATGTTAGCCTGCATATTCATGATAAGATACTACACAATGCAATGTTTGACTCAGGTGCCTCTCACAACTTGATGCCTAAATCAGTCATGGAAAGATTGAATCTAGATATTACAAGACCATATAAGGACCTATTCTCATTTGACTCCAGCCAAGTTAAGTGTTTAGGCTTAATAAAGACTTATGTGTGTCCCTTGTTCAGTACCCAAACAAAACAATTCTAATGGATGTTGTAGTTGCTGATATCCCACCCAAATATGGGATGCTGTTATCAAGATCATGGGGGGCTAAACTCCAAGGTTCCCTACAATTAGACATGTCATATGCCACCATCTCAGTCTTTGGTCAACCCAAGAGGTTATATAGAGAGTCACTTATGAAATACATGGTCAGCAGTGAAGAAAAACCTCAAAACTTTCCCATATATGCTGTCCATTCTGACATAGACTCCTATATTCTCTTCAATGATAATGCAGGTCCCACAAATGATGAAGAAAACCAGACACTCAAACAAGATCAGCATATGAATGAAGAAGCTGTTGTTCAAGAAATAATGATTGAGAAATCAATAAACAAAACTGTTCAAGAAGGAAAACCAAATGTAACCCAAGATCCCAAGTTGTTGATGCTAACTCCCACAACAGTTGACAATTCTTCCCTTAACCAAGAAGTCCTCTGGTTTCTTGAATTCGATGGGTTAGTCAACAAATTAGGGGCAGGAGCAGGGGTTTGGATACATAATAAACAAAACAGTCATGCAGAAGGCCGAGCCTATAGGTTAAACTTCAGGTGCACCAACAATATGGCAGAATACGAAGCTCTCTTACTAGGCCTCAAACTAGTAAAATCCTTACAAGCCATAAAATTTTCAATACTAGGAGACTCAGACCTAGTTTTCCAACAAGTAAAGGGTAATTTTGTCACCAATGACAAAAGACTGAGATCTTATAGATCTGCTGCTGCTGAACTACTACAGTCCTTCACTGAATTTCAAATTACCAAAATTCCTAGAACCCATAACCTGCATGCTCATAGTTTGGCCACATTTGCAAGCACCTGTAAACTACCCTTTGAACCTAGCCATTGCTTCATAGCTGAGATAAAATACAGACCCTCTGTCCCAAACAATGTTAAAGACTGGCAAGTGTTTGAAGATGATACACAAATAAATAATTTCTTGACCTTGCAACAAGAATTTGCAGGACTAAACATTGACACTGAGGGAGCAAGTCAATCACAAATACTTAGTGAACAGAACCACAGGGCAATATCACCCAAAACAGCTAACCAAATGCTACATCCAACAATTTTTAACAAAGACAACATACAAGAAATTCAACAACTCAGTTGTGAAGAAATAGCTGATACAGAGGCTGAAATCATAGAGCTGAAAGACAATTTTCTTCCAACAGGCCTAACTCCATTAGAGGACATTTTTGATTCAAATGATATCCCTAGAAAACCAAAAATGCAGCCCCTTAATGCTGCCATTGCAGAATGCAACATTGGAACTGTTGAAAAGCCCAAGATAATAAAATTATCTGCATCCTTACCTCCTGATCAAAAACCTAAATACATTGACCTCTTCAAAGAGTTTCAAGATGTCTTTGCATGGGGTTATGAGGATTTAAAATCCTATGACACCTCTGTTATCCAACATACTATCCCTCTCAAGCCTAATCAAAAGCCATTTAAGCAGAAATTGAGAAGGATCAATCCCATGCTTCTCCCTTCAATCGAAAAAGAGCTGCAAAAAATGTTTAAAGCGGGTATCATAGCACCTATCAGGTTTTCAGATTGGATTTCAAATTTGGTGCCCACAAGAAAGAAAACTGGTGAGAAGAAAGAAAACTGGTGAGATAAGACTTTGTGTTGATCTAAGGAACTTGAATCAAGTGTCCTTGAAAGATAATTACCCCTTACCCAAGATGGATCACATCTTGCAAAGAGTAGTGGGGGCCTCAAGAATTTCTTTACTTGATGGATTCTCAGGTTTCAACCAGATCCTAGTTCACCCTGATGATCAGGACAAAACAGCATTTACAACCCCATGGGGAACCTTCAAATATGTCAAAATGCCTTTTGGGTTAAAAAATGCAGGGGCTACATTTCAAAGAGCAATGGATATTGCTTTTTCCAAAGAGATTCATGACTTCCTTGTCATTTATTTAGATGACCTCACACCATTCTCAAAATCTGACCAAGAACACTTGAGGCATTTGAGACAAATATTCATAACCTGTAGGAAATATGGCATTTCCTTAAATCCCAAAAAGTCTCTATTTGGCTTGGAAGAAGGTAAGCTGTTAGGTCACATCATTTCAAAGGATGGCATTAGAATTGACCCAGACAGGATACAAGCTATCTTACAAATGCCCCACCCTAGAAACATCAAAGAATTGCAAGCCTTCTTAGGTAAGATTAACTTTTTAAGGAGGTTTATCCCAAACTTAGCAGAATTGATCAGATTACTAAATAACATGCTAAAGAAGGATTCAAAAGTGAAATGGACAGTAGAAGCAAATCAAGCTTTTGAAGGCATAAAGTTGGCCCTTACCCAAACACCAGTCTTAACAAATCCTCAATTTGACAGAGAATTTATCATTTTCTCTTTTGCCTCCCAGTATACCATTGTTGCTGTCTTATTACAGAAAGATGACCAAGGAAATGAAAAACCCATTGCTTTCTTTAGTAGAGCTCTTAGAGATGCACCTCTGAAATATCAAATCATGGAGAAACAAGCTTATGCTTTGGTCAAGGCCATTAAAGACTTTAGGATTTACATCTTGTACTCCCATATTATAGCTTATGTGCCAAGTCCCATTGTGAAAGACATACTCACCCAAGAAAATCTAGAGGGCAAAAGAGGCAAATGGATTGCCAACATCTTGGAATTTGATATTGAAATAAAACCTACAAAACTGATAAAGGGCAAGGTTTGGCCAAATTAATGACAAAGGCAAACTTTCAAGCTTTAGACATCAACCAATTGGACAGTGAACCGGAGTTGGCGACTCCAAAGATCAATGTAGCCTTTGAACAATCTCCCTGGTATTCCGACATTTGTTATATATTGCAAAACCTGTGTGCTCCCCCAGGATTGTCCAGAACTAAATGTAGGTTCTTAAAAATGAAAGCTTCAAGATTTTGTGTCATGGATGGCAATTTACTTTGGAAAAACCATGAGGGAATATTGTTAAACTGCTTGATTGAGAATGAGACTAACAATGTTATGAAGGAATTTCATGCAGGTGACTGTGGTGGACACTCGTATTGGAAGTCCACTGTGGATAAGATACTGAGGGCTGGTTACTATTGGCCCACTGTTTTCTCTGATATCAAGAAATTTACTACCTCATGTCATAAATGCCAAGTGTTTGAGGGAAAGAGAAAGTTACTACCACTTCCCTTGAGGCCTATTGCTACAGAGAGACCTTTTCAACAATGGGGCTTGGATTTCATTGGGGAAATTCATCCCTCATCTTCAGGCCAACATAGATGGATCCTCACAGCCACAGACTACTTCACCAAATGGATTGAGGCCATCCCATGTAGACAAGCAAATGATTCCACTATCATTCAGTTCCTTGAGACCAATATCCTTTCTAGATTTGGTTGTCCTGATAAGATAATAACAGACAATGCTGCTGCTTTCAGATCTAAGAAGATGGTGAATTTCTGCCACAAATTTCACATTACCTTGGGCCATTCTACTGCATACTATCCCCAAGGAAATGGACTAGCTGAATCATCAAATAAAAGCCTTGTGAACATCATAAAGAAGGTGTTGGAAGAAAATAAGAAGAATTGGCATAAGAAGCTTGTCAATGCCCTATGGGCAGATAGACTAACAACCAAGAGATCAATTGGGGTTAGCCCATATGAGTTAGTTTATGGATTAGAAGCCAAATTTCCTTCATCACTAGGGATCCCTGTCATGAAACTTCTTCAAGAAAGCCAGGCTGAACCAAATGATGTGCAGAGAAGGGTAAATCAAATTATATGTTTGCAGCAAACTAGAGATCAAGTTTATCACAGAGTTCAAGTTTTACAAGAAAAGTTAAAGAAAGCTTTTGATAAAAGGACTAAGGCTGAAGATTTCAACATTGGTGATAAAGTCCTCAAGTGGGATTCAAGAAGGGAAGATAAAGGAAAACATGGAAAATTTGATTCCCTTTGGAGAGGACCATTTGCTGTTCAAGCAGTGCAAGGAAATAATACTTACTTCCTTAGGAATCTTGATGAAACTGATTTGGATGAAGGTCCTGTGAATGGCAGGATGTTGCATGTTGAAGCACTATTTTGACTACTATCCATGAGTGTAGCCTAATTCTCCCTTGTACATACTCAGGTGTATATATTACTTTCTTTCAGGTGTATATATTACTTTCTGTTAACATGTAAAAGAATTCAGTTTTTCGAGTTTTGTGAATTATCAGCAAAAGGCAAAAAAGTTCAGAGATGCACCAAGAGGGGAAGAGCAAAATTTTGATATTTCAAAGAGAAGTACTCCAAGTTTGGTAAGAGAACTCATGGACCAAGGCATTCTGACTTGCTGTTCTTGGTCTTTCAAATGGAAAAACCATCCCCATGTGGAGCCACTGTTAGCTACCTATACCAATAGGTTTCATATTTCATGATTGGCAAATAAAAGTTCCAAATATGCTCTGCTTTGGTGATTCAAAGATCCCATATTTCCATGAGAAGACAAGGTGTATACATAAGCTTGATGTTGACTCAATTTTGGATGGATGGTCCAACAGCCTAATCTGGATCATGCCATGTTTCAATTTTCTGTTGTAGAATAGAGAAAGAAGTCTGTCCAAACTATTTAATCTTGGTAGACCAGTAGCTAGGTAGAGAAGTAAGGTTTCCAACTGCTTAATCTGGGACCTTGGAAGCAATAAGGGTAGTTCTAGATAGAAAATCAAAAGAAAAAGCCAAAAGAAAAAAAGGGCACATAAGGGTCTGCAAGTATAAGTGCACCCTCCATGAAGAAACAAAAAAAAAAATGCTAGGCAAGTAGATGGGTAGGCAGTTGGGGTTGCAGAAATATCATTCCTTTCAAACTGAGTTTTGCTGGTCTAACATGAAAGAAACATCAAGGCATAGAGAAGCTTCTCTTCTCCATCATGTTGCAGCAAAGCAAAGGAGCATGTCTAACTTCCTGTTTCCCCCCTTCACATTCATTACTAACATCCCTTCACCAGTTGTGTTCATGAAAGAATTCAAGGTATTATGTTGGTTCTTATTCCTTTAAAAGCCACATTTCTTGTCTAAAATTCTTTTCATTTTGATCTACTCCCTAAGCTAAGTTGTTTTCATATAAACTTAGTGATATCACTCCTCATTCACCTTTTTCCACTCATATTAACCCCTAACTTCTTATTATCTAAATCCCCTATGTTCCCCTTTTCCCTACTATTATAAACACTATGGTGTATAAACCCCAAGCATTCTATAAATATCCCTTCCCCTTTGGCATTATAGCCATATGTGCACAGTCAGGGATTAAAGTGACATCTGGTCAGTTTAAGAACCCAAACCCTACCCCTCTTTCCCCTTCAGAAGTCATTTAAACCATTTAACCCTTCATTTGCAAAAGAACCTTGTAAAAAACCCATTTTCACCCCTAACCCGCTTTATTTGCAAAAATACATAAAAAACCCACTTTCCCGTTCTACCCAAAGTATTGGCGCAATACATATTTGCATTAAAAATACATTGAAAACCATACAAATTCGCCAAAATTCAAAAGTCCCCGCCGGCACGTCTTCCAAAGAAAATATTATTTTATTCCCATCCCCCTTCCGTATTGTCCTGGCACCTTGGCGATCCGTCGACCGTCAGATCTGGCTCTTTTCATCGGACGGTCCACATGCATATCGGGTCGGGCCCGACGTCCGTAAGTTAGCTTCCGAAATTTGTCAGAGGGTGACGTCAGGCCTCTGCCACGCGTCACCCCCAAATTGTATCGGGCTGCCCTCTGACAATCCCACTTCTGTATAAAGAGCGGTGCGATATCATACCGCTTACCGTTTCTGGTTTTGTGTGAACTCGCCATGCCAACGTCACTACCACGTCAGGCCCACGTCATTGCTACATCACCTCCGTGGCAGTGCCCCTGTCCGCCACTGCTCCAACCTGCCCACCACCTCACCACCCCCGTGGACCACTCACAGGCCGCCACGCCAGCCAATGACGTCATGCTGATGTCATCCGACCTTGACCCCACCTGATGACGTCATGCTGACGTCATCCAAAAAAAGCGCCAAATAACCCAAAAGTCCATATTTTTGCCCAAAAATGTCGTTTTTATCACTTTTGCAAAAAACGACTGTTGCTCACCTCTGCATGTATTTTACGACCAATCTGTCGCCAACCTGCAAGAATCGACCTGAAGACCGTTGGCGCGCCAAATCCACCTGCATTTGTCACCATTGTCGGCAATTCACGAGGTATTTATCCGAATTATTCCTCCTGCGCCTGGTTTTGTCCATAAATCTCCAAAGATAGTTTAAAAGAGTGAAAAAACACATCATTTACCAGCAAATCCCGGTGTTTAGCCTCCATTTTCAACTGTTGAATCGAAATTCACCTGCAGAGCCTTGTTTATCCAAGTTTTTACCAAACCTGCAATCTGTCCGCGCATTCGTGGACTTAAAACCCAAGCTGCTATAATTCACCGTGAAGAGAGTTTTTAAGGCCAAGCATTTACTTTAGCAGTGCTTTGTGCACTATTTCAATTGTTGTCACTATCATTCTACCCTCTGTTCCTCAGTAAGTCACTTCTCTGGTCCAAGAAATACTCCTTTGTGTCGCTCTATTCAGTAACACCAGTCACATACAAACAGAGTCCTAAAGTAATCATGGATGCACCAATAGCACCTGTGGCCTTGAATATTGCTCCATTAAATGCCCCTCAGAGAGAGTTGGAGTGGAAAGCATTAGTAGACCTAGATTATCAAATATCAGAGGAAATGCTAATGCATAGCAAGTACCACATCCACTTGCTAAATGAATTGAAGATTAAGCATGAGAGTGGAATGGATGTATTGGGCATTTGGGACTCTTTCCTCCCTATCTTCAAGCTCCCTCAGGTCAACCAGTTTCCTGACCTAATCCACCGATGTGCTGACTGCTATGACCCCACTCAGAGGGTTGTGCTTGACCCTTCAAGTTTAGTTGTCTTTTATATCACCCCTGAAGCCATCAGAGAAATGCTGCACTTCAATACTGATAAGAAACTAGTTCCTTTATCACTGGTAGATCTGATAAAGCAAGGAGCTAAACTGACAGATGCTCAGGTCACCAAGTTGAATCAATTGTACATTGACTCTGACACCGTGAAGTATCCTCCCATTTCTCATGTATACCTCAACCAATTGGGCAGAGACCTTGTAGACATGATTAGTCCCATATTGGGCTATAATTCAATTGAGTTTGTTGATGAAACTGTGCTGGTGATGATGCTCATGTTTTCCCCTGGCAAGTCCCCAATCTGTTATGACTATGCCACTTACATATCCGATAAAATACATGAGCAATTGATGAACTTGTCAAGAGAAAGGGTGTTCAGATACACCTCCTATATCTACCACTTAATCTTATATTATCAACATGAGAAATTTCCTTTTGTTGTGAAAAGAGTGGATGCACAAGGCAATCCAAGGTCAGTAGTCTATTGGTCCTCTGCTTTCCACTGCAGATCTTGTTCTCCATACACTTATTGTGAGTTTATAGACCTTTTCATCCACCCAGCCATGTCTCTGCTTCTGAGCTCACCTCCTCCTAGACTAACTGATGAGATGCAGAGGATTCTTCAGCTGTCTAAGGTATACAGCATTGGGGATTGGTACTATTACCAAAACCACACAGTTATCAGAATATATGGGTGTGAGTTGCCCCCATACAGATTACCCAAATATGTGCCTATGAGATTGTTTGCCCTTGAATACTTCAGGCAATTTGGGAATGCTGATGTACTCCATTTTTCAGGCAAAGGCAAGAAAGCACAGCTCAAAGTCAGAAACCAATTAGGCCACTTCATTTACAATAAAAGGGAGGAAGGTTGGCAAGAGGCATATAGCATGCTAGAAGCCCTTGGCTTACAGACTAGCTTCCTTTGGAAACCATACGACCCCAATCATTTCATAAGTTTAAGAAGGGTCAGATATAGGCTGGCCAGTTATGACCACTTAAGGTTGCCTCACATAGAAAAATATGCAAATCAAATAAAGTGGAGGAAAGGCACCTTAGAGGAGGCTGCCACACAAGAAAAACTAAGTCAAAGAGCAGTAAAAAATCTCCAAAAGTTGGTTGACTTAGAGCTTTGTTCACAGGTATTTTCTCTTCCAGGCACTCAAGTGGGAGCAGCTGCCTCATCGTCTACAGCGCATCAGCAAGCAGCCAAAACTACTGATCAAGCTTCCGGCAAAGGTAAAGAGAAAGAGATGGAGCCAGAACAGCCACCTCATGAGGAGGTACAGCAGCAAGAAACAGTACAGCAGCAGGAAGTGCAGCAAAAGGAACAGCAACAAGAGGGGCAGCAAGAAAAAGAGCAATCAGAGCAGCAGGAACAAACATTAGAAGCCCCAATATCCACAGGGCAGCAAGCTCAGGACACTCTGCCTCCTAGGCAGGAGACTACAGTGGAAGCCTCGGTCCTCCAAACTCCACAAAATGAGGACAGAAATAGGAAGAGGGATAGAGAGACTCCCCTCACAACATCCACAAATCAAGGAGAGAAGAGGCACAGAATGAATCCCCTCTCAGAAGAAGAAATGCCTATAGGGCAATCTTTGGGCATGGGCCCACCAAGCATGGAAGCCTCGGCAAGTTCCTTCCAGCAGGAACCAGAAAGGACAGTGGGAGGAGAAGTCAGCTCCTCAAGCCAGCAAAGGGGAGGTGAACTAGGCATCAAACAACAGTTCATTGATATAAAGAAGAGGAATGAGCCAATAAGAATACAGTTGTACAATCATTTGTTAAAGATGGCTCCCACTAACCAGCAGAGATTAATGTCTGCATATGATGTCCAGGAGGGAAAAATGATCATGAGCCACTTTATGCCAACCGCGTTGCAGCCACAGTCACCTGCAGACTACTTAAGGACCAATCTTGAGGTCCTTGCCAAGGACATCCACCCGATGGATCAGATTGAATTGCATAAGCAAACGGGTGAGATGGTGTATGCCTCCTTGGCAGACAAAACATTAGTGAACTACAGGCTGGAAAATAGCCTAAACAACACAACTGCCCAACTTGAGTTGGAGAGAGCATCCTCTCAAGCAAAGGACAACCGAATCAAAGCTTTAGAGGATATAATCATAGAACTTGGGCATGATCCCAAGGACATCAAGGCTGTACAAGCACTGTTGAAATTGAGGGATGCAGACATGGTAGCATTGAACAAAATGATTAAGATCCCAGCAACCATTCACCCACAAACTGAAGAAGTTGCCCAGCTGAGACATGACCAAGATGCAGCAGCTATGCTGGTAGCATTATACAAACAGCTGATCCAGACACAAGAAAAATTGGGAGAATCAGAGGCAGCATTGCAAGCAGCCCTACAACAGAAGGAAGGGGGCCAAACATCTCAGCCTCCTCCAGAGATAATTAACCTTGAGGAACCTCCTCAAACTACTGCTCCTCCCACTGAACAGACAGAACAGGCAGCACCATCTACATCAGCACCAGCACCAACAACAGAGCAGGCTCCAAGCCTGGATATGCAGAAGCTCAAGAATGAAATTCAGGCCTTAGAGGCCCAAATGGCAGAGCTAAATGAGGCCAGGGAGAGTCTAGCTAAGCTCAATGAAAGATATGACAAATCCAAGCAGACTGTAGCAGAAAAAGGAAGGGAAATAAAGGCCCTTAAGGAGAAGATAAAGGAGCTGGAGAAGGAGCTCACACTTGACAAAGTGATAGCTGAGCTTAAGATAGTTTTATGGGCCAACATTGGCCAATCAATCACTGATCAATGGCAATACATTGAGACCATTCATGAGCAGATGGAGCTCATAGGGAAAGCACATAGGGAAATCCAGAGAGCAAGGGCATCTCTAGGCAATATGCCTGAGGTTTCCAATAGAATGATTAATGTGCTTAATAACAGAACAAGTGCTCAGCTGGCAGCAATGGGAATTCCAAACAGAACTGAAACCATCCAGCTTATAAAGAGGGTCCTTACACTAAGAAACTTGGTACAAACACTGGAAAGATGAAGCCAGGACATGCAGACAGAGGTAAATAAGTTCATGGACAAGTTTACATTACTACAGGACAAAGGTCTTCCTAGCTTACTGAACAGCGCAGGGAGACTACTTTCACATGAGAATTATGCCAAAAGGGTCAATACATTTGCTACTAATCAGATCTCTGAAAGACCCAGTACTTCAGAAGAAACAGGGCCAGCATCTGGACAAAGTCTCTATAACAGGGTAGAGAACTTATTTTTCATTATGAATGAAATTAAACATTTGTTTGAAGTGCCTCCAAACTTCTACAAATACACAGAGGCAGATGAGACCTTAGAGGCAATTCTGAGACATCAATTGCCCACACAGGAATTTTGGACTAAAATGATACAGTTAATACTGTAAACAAGAGCCTGTAATCAAGTTTTTTCATTAAAATACATAAGTTATCATACATAGGAAAATTTGATGAATTCAACATCTATGGAGAAGAATGGGCTGAGCCAACTCAGCAAATCTACTCGGCCACTAAAGCAGCATGGACGGTCACAGGTGACAGGGCCGAGAAGTCTACAGGATGACAGGGACATAAAGACACATCATTCAACATTTATAACAGAACGTTCAACCAACTCAGTGGCCTCCAAAGGTCAAAAAGTCTTCTGACAGAATTAAAGAGCTTTTATTTTGTATTCAAAGCTGTAATAACTTTCTTATCTGCTGTTCTGTAGTAGTTGGTGAACGTATTTATTTCTGAGATGACTCAACAGTTCAGATATTTTGTATGACCAATTGTATATATTCCCCCTCGCATAAGCTTGCAGGGGGTTGTTGATTTCTCTTCTAGAGTTTCTTATGCTGTAAATTTCCAGAGTATTAATAAAAAAGATGATGGAATTTCCAAAGCTCTGAGTTATCTGAGGCATTGTGCTGTTTTGCTGAATATTACAGGATTCCTGTGTACTTCATGGCACAATAAGTTATCCTAAAAAACTCTTCGTAATGTGTTTTTGTTATCTTTTCATAGCTCATTCATGTTTCTGTGTTTCATAGTTAATGGCAAAGAAAAAGAATAGTTCCAGGATTTATTCACAGAATACCCTGAACTCAATCTATGCTGTTATAAATGTTTTTCTTCAGTTATAGTCATAAGGTGTAATTCTTAACTGCTGCACCTTCAAACTATATCTTTCACAGTGATTGTTGTTTCAGGAATTCAAGTTTGCTCCTGTGCAATATATCTCTTTCTTACACCCCAGCTTAGTGGAAAATTCTTAATTGCTTTTCACGGGTTAAACACACTTCATATTCACAATCTCAATTTTGTTTCATGATGTATTTAAATGGCCCTGCAGTTTCAGCAACTCAACTCAATATTCCAGACAACCTGTAGCCACAGACTCCATTGCCCAATGAACTAATGCTGCCAGAAGACTTCCACCATAGGTACAGAGAGACATCCCTCAACCAAAACATAAAACCAAAACCCTGAACTCATAACTAGCCTAAAATCTTCACAAAACAGAGACAAACCTTAAAGAGAGAGCCCTCTCTGATTACAGTTTGGCTAGAAGCTGTAATCCAAAGCTTGGTTAGTGGTTACCCCGGCCGTATTCCCATGGGAGTCAAAGGGAACATCCTGGGTGTTAACACAGTCCCACTTATTCAACTTCCTCATTCTTTCATCTACTTAAGATTGACGACCTACCCTACCCCCTTTCAGTATATAGGGGATCTATCGAGAATAGAGGAGGGGAAGGGGGGGGGGGGGAGTGAGCGGCCTACCCACAATGCTAGAGTGGAAGTATAACTATCCTATCTATGATGCATTGGAAGTATAGCTCTCCTTGTTGTTAACACCCAGGTTGTTCCCTATGACTCCCAAGGGAATACGGCCGGGGTAACCACTAACCAATCTTTGGATCACTGTTTCTAGCCAAACTGTGATCAGAGAGGGCTCTCTCTTTATGATTTGTAACTGTTTATGATAGGGTTTTAGGCTAGCTATTATGCACAGGTTTTGTTTATGTTTTGGTTGAAGAATATCCTTCAGATCTCTTGTGATGTGATTTTCAGAGAGTCAAGTATCATTGGGCAATGGAGTCTGTGGCTGTAGGTGTCTAGAAAACTTTGAGATGAACTGGTGAAACTTACAGGGCCATTTGGATGTTTCATAGAACAAATTTTGATTAATAACAGGAAACAGGTAAGACAAACAATGAAAGCATTCAAGAATTTTCACTCGTTGTTAACTGTTTCCACCAAACTGGTTATGAGAAAAGACAGATGTCACAGGGGCAAACTTGAATCCCTGGGAATGTCTATCACAGTGAAAGATATAGATTTAAAGTGCAGCAACTAAGAATTACTCTTCTGTTACTATATCTGAGGAAAACATAGATAATAGCTCAGTTTGAGTTCAGGGTAATCATGGATTAAGTCCTGAACTATTCTTCTACTTTGCTATTAAGTGTAAAATATCTGAACGATAAAAGAGAACAAAATTCTTGAAAACATGTAATACAGAGATTTGAGAAGACTTATTGTTTTATGAAACAACTGGAATCTTGCAACATTCACCATTCACCACAACGCACCAAATACACCACGCTTTGGAAATTCCATTCTCCTTTTCTATTATTTCTTTCTGGGAATTTTTACAACGAGCGAGAGCTCTTCCAAGGAAAATTACAACAACCCTTTCCTCTATCATGCGCCGGGGTTTATATAGAAATAAGCATACAAAATATCTCAGGCATTGAGTCATCTGAGAGGGAGAAAATATCTTCGGTAGTGTTCAGAAAGTACGCAGGGAGTTATTGCAACATTAAATGTGGAGTAGATGCCCATTATGTCTGTCAGATGACTGTTTTTGACTTTAAGGAGTCACTGAGTCGGTTACATTTACTATGTACCGATCTGTAGGTACGCATTTACTTTTGCCTGCGCAATGAATTTCTCGGCTTTGCCAACTGCGTTAGTCTTTTGCCTGCTTTGTTGGCTGCTCCATCTGCTGAGTTGGCTCAGCTTTGACTTTATGATGCCTGCTGGTTTTGCTGACTGTTCTTTCCATCAGAATTTATAGAAAAAACAGAAATTAATGGATGGCTTAATGTTTACAAAATTCTCTGGATGGCATCTGTCCACCATTCTTGTGTAGGGAGCTGATGCTTGAGGATGGCCTGCATTGTTTCTTCAGCTTCTGTATATTTGAAAAAATTGGGGGCTACATCAAATAGATGATTCATTTCATTCATTATAAAAAGTAGATGTTCTATCTTACCATAGAAAATCTGTCCTGTGATAGGCCCTGTATCTTCTGAGGTGTTGGCTTTCTCATTTACCTGTGATGAGGCAAAAACATTCACTCTCTTGGCATATTCTTCATGGGTGAATAATCTGCCTCCATTGTTCAGCAAGCTAGGGAGTCCTTTGCTTTCCAATACCCGAAACTTCTCAAAGAATCTGTTTACCTCAGTTTGCATATCCTGGGTTCTTCTGTCTAAGGTCTGCATCAGACTCCTAAGAGTAGTAACCCTCTTGATCATTTGGATAGTATCAGTTCTGTTTGCTATTCCCATGGTTGTCAACTGAGAACTGGTCTTATGATTGAGCACATTGATCAATTTTGTTGCAATTTCAGGCATGTTTCCCAACAAGGCCCTTGCTGTTCTGATTTCCCTCTGTGCTTTAGGAATGAGCTCCAGTTGCTCATGGATTGTCTCAATGTATGACCACTGGTTATTGATGGACTTACCAATATTGGACCATATCATTGCTCTGATTTCGGCTATGATTTTATCTAGCTGTAGCTCTTTCTCAAGCTCCTTGATTTTGTCTTTAAGAGCTTTGATTTCTTGGGCCTTCTCTCCTACTTCTCTTTTTGTTTTGTCATGCCTTTCATTCACCTTGGCCAGCTGCTCCTTAGTTTCATTTAGCTGCATCATTTGTGCTTCTAAAGCTTGTATTTCGCTTTTTAGCTTTTGCATGTCTAAGCTCTGATCTGTGCTGGTGGGTGCTGCTGAAATAGATGTGACTGGTTGTTCAACGTGCTGAGGTGGAGGTGCAGTAGTAGGAGCAGTCTCCTCAAGATTAATGACCTGTGGAGGGGGCTGAGATGTTTTCCCCTCTTGTGCTTGTGTTGATGATCCTTTCAGAGGTGCTTGTGAGGCCTCATATTGCCCCAATTTTTCTTGTGCTTGCAAAAGTTCTTTGTAAACAGAAATTAATAGAGCAGTGGAATCCTGCTCATACCTTTGTTTTGCCACTTCATCGGTCTGTGGATGGATAGTGGCTGGAAGTTTAATCTTCTTCCTTAGTGCAGCCATATCAGCATCTCTGATTTTTAAGATCTCTTGTATCCCTTTAATATCATTGGGATTGTGCCCAATCTCTATGATGATTTCTTCCAGGGTTTTGATCCTGTTATCTTTGGCCTGAGAAGAGGCTCTCTCTAGCTCCAGCTGGGAAGCCGTGGCATTCAGACTGCTTGTTAACTTGTAGTTGTCCAAGGTCTTATCGGCCAATGAAGCATACACCATTTCCCCTGTTTGTTTATGCAACTCAATTTTGTCCATGGGGTGTATGTCTTTGGCAAGGACCTCTAAATTGGTCCTGAGATAATCAGCAGAAGACTGTGGCTTGAGTGCTGTAGGCATAAAATGACTCAAGGTCAGTTTGCCCTCTCCTACATCGAAAGCAGACATGAGTCTCTGCTGATTGGAAGGAGCCATGTTAAGTAGGTGATTGTATAATTGAACTTTGATTGGGTCACTCCTTCTCTTGATGTCTATGAACTGCTGCTTTATGCTCACTCTTTCTTCTTTCTGCTGGCTGGAGGAGGTGACTTCCCCTCCCATTGTCCTGTCTGGTTCCTGCTGGGAGGAACTTGCTGAAATATCTTGACTTGGTGGGCCCATGCCTGATGCTTCTCGGATGGCTATATCCTCTTCTGGAAAATCGTTGAGTCTTTGCCTTTTCTCTCCTTGATTGATAGAGGATGTCAAGGGAGTTTCTCTTTCCCTTTTCCTCAAGATAAATGTGTCCTCCTTTTGAGGGGTTTGTAGGACCGAGGCATCGAATGTAGAGTCTTGCCTTGTAGGCATGACTTGTTCAGTGGTCTGAGGAGTATCCACTGTTTCCTTTTGCTGGGCAGGTGGCTCCTGCCCTTGTTTTTCTTGCTGCTGTTCCTCTTGTTCTTCTATGTCTTCCTGCTGCTGTTCCTGCTGTTGCTCTTGCTCTGTCTCCATTTCCTTTTCCTTTCCTTTTTCTGAGACTTTTCCAGCAACCTTTGTAGTTTGCTGTGGAGTAGTTGAAGAGGAGGCTGCTGCTCCAATTTGTGTGCTTGGCAGTGAGGGGACCTGTGCATAAAACTCAAGGTCAGCCATCTTCTTTTGATTGTTCAGAGCTCTTTGATCAAGCTCTTTTTGAGTTATATCTTCTTCTAGAGTTCCCCTTTTCCACTTGTTCTGATTGGCATATTTTTCAATTTTGGGGAGGCTATGATGACCATAAGCAGACAGTTTATATTTGAGTCTCCTCATTGTGATGAAGTTGTTGGGGTCATAGGGTTTCCATGTAAAACTGTGCTTCAAACCAAAACCCCCCAGTATTCTATCTGCCTCCTTCCACCCTTCATCCCTTTCATTGTAGACTAAATGGCCAAGTTGGCTCTTGATTTTCAGCTGTGCTTTCTTGCCTCTGCCTGATAAGTGGAACATATCCACATAGCCAAACTGCCTGAAGTATTCTAAGGCAAATAGCCTCATGGGCACAAATTTGGGTAGTCTAAATGGGGGTAACTCACACCCATATATTCTGATAACGGTGTGGTGTTGGTAAAGATACCAGTCCCCAATACTGTATACTTTTGACAAATGTAGGCACCTTTTCATGTCCTCTGTCAGTCTAGGAGGAGGTGAACCAATCAGTAGAGTCAAGGCTGGATGGATGAAGAGATCAATAAACTCACAGTAGGTATATGGAGAGTAGCATGATACATGGAAAACGGATGTCCAATATACTACTGATCTCAGATTGCCCTGTGCATCTAGTCTCTTTATTGGGAAAGAAAATTTATCATGCTGGAAGTATATGAGCAGATGATATAGGTAGGAGGTGTACCTAAACACTCTTTCTCTTGGCAAATTCATCAACTGTTCATGCATTTTGTCTGATATGTATGTTGCATAATCATAGTGGATTGGTTTCCTTCCTGGGGAGAACATAAGCATCATTTGTATAACTGTTTCATCAATATGTTCTATTGAATCATATCCCAGGATGGGACTGATCATGTCAACCAGGTCTTGGCCCAATTGATTGAGGTAAACACAGTTGATGGGAGGAATCTGCAAAGTGTCAGCTTTGATGAAGAGCTGGTTGACCTTAGTGATTTGGGCCTCTGTGGTTCTGGCTCCCTGTACTATTAAATCAGCTAGTGACAGAGGGACCAACTTATGCTCTGTTTGGAATTGCAACATCTCCCTGATGGCTTCAGGGGTAATGAGGAACAGGATTGAACCTTCAGCATCTAGCACTGCTCTCTGGGATGCATCATAGTGTTCAGCAACTATGTGCACAAGCTCAGGGAATTGATTAACCTGAGGAAGTTTGAATATTGGGAGGAATGACTCCCAAATTCCCAATATGTCTGTCCCCCTCTCATGTTGGATCTTTATCTCGTTTAATATTTGCAGATGGAACCTGCTTCTGCTCATCATTTCCTCTGTAATCTTGTAGTCCAGGTCTGCCAATGCTCTGGTGTCAAATGTTCTGTTAGGGACATTCAGGGGAGCCACATTGAGGGCTATGGGAGCTACAGGGGGGTCCATGATTTTCCTTTGCAAATTTTACTCTTACTCAGGGGCTGTGTTACTATGCAGAGTAACAACAGCACAGTTTCTTTGTAGAGGGATGGAAATGCAAGTGGGAGGTAAATGCCGGGTGTGCAGCAGTTGAAATGCTGTTTTTGTAATTAAGAGCGAAGCTTAGCCCTGTTTCGGCACCTTTCAATGTTAAAAATTGGTTTCAAATGCGCCTGCCACGATTGCGCAGACAGGGCCTGGTTTCTTAGCAAAATGCCACTGGGAAAGGCTCGGCCGGTGTTTTTCGAAGTGATAATTGGAACTTTGAGGCTTTGCTGAGGAATTCAGTGGTGAATTTTTGATTTTCGGCTTTCATTAAGCTCTCTAAGGCGTTAAACAGATAATTGCAGGCGCACAGAGGATGAATGATGAGGAATACCTGGTGAAACAATGCGCAAAGGTCGTGACCGCAGGTAAACTGGTGCGCTGGAGGCCTTCTGGTCAATTTAGCAAGCTGGTAGACAATTTGGATGTTGTTTGCATGCAGAACAGATTAACGATGAATACGCGAAATGAGCAAAAAACATGAAATTTTGGGTAAAATAGACCTTTTTATGCTTTTGGCGCGAATATGTGCTGACGTCAACATGACGTCATAGGGTGGGGTCAAGGTCGGATGACGTCATGCTGACGTCATCGGGTGACGTGGCGCTGTATGGTTGGTACACGGTGGCAGTGACATGGCAGGACAGGTGGACCAATGGCGGGGACAGAGAGGTCGACGGGGCAGCGTAGCGGGGTGACGGGGCGGTGACGCATTGCTGACGCGGGTAGGCGGGATGAGGGAATCCGGAAACCAGCAGTGGTTTCATATCGCACCGCCTTCTGTACGAGGCGGTATCGGACAGTAGTACCTCCGACGTAAGGTGGTGAGGGCACGTAGCAGAGGCATGACGTCCTCCAAATACGGACGTCGGGAGATATCTATCGGTCATCGGATGGGCTCCGACGTCACCATGATCGTTAGATCTACGGACTTTGATCGGACGGCGGACGCGAGGCAGATGTGACGGGAGGTTAGTACGGCTATCGTTCAGACGTCGGAAGGATTCCAACGCGATCAGGGCCGTCGGATCTGTAGGCCCTTGATCTAATGGTGGTCGGGGAGATGACATATGCGGAGTATACGGATGAGGGCGGAAACAAATAAACCTGTTTTGTGCGCTTTTCCAATGTATTTTGATAAAAAGAGTTATATGCGCCAACCTTGGCTAACGGGCGGAAAGTGGGTTTTATGCTGCTTTGGCCCTTTGAAGCGGGTAAGGTGGGGTTTAGGGCCCATTTTAAAGGTTTTATGTGCAAAAAAAGGGGGTAGAGGTAGAGGAAGTGGCTTATGAGGAGAAGGGGTATTTGGCATAGGTTTATCAACATGACCTGATGTCATTTGATCCCTGACTTGTAACTTTATTGGCTATAATGCCAAGGGGGTGGGTATTTATAAGAGTTGGGGATTTATACACCTTGGTGTTAGTAATATTAGGGGAATGGGAAAAATAGGGGAGCTATATAGTAAAATTAGAGGTTAATATGAATGAAGGGGCAAATGAAAGGGATTTTACTGAGTTTATCTGAAATTGACTTGGTTTTGAGAGTAGATCAAAATGAAAAGATCTTAGACAAGAAATGTGGATTCTGAATGAACTAGAACCACCATAAAACCATGATCTCTCTTCATAAATCTCAGCTGAAAGGAAGGGAATGTTAGTGATGAAATGAAGGGGGAGAGGGAGGTTAGTCATGCTCCTGCTGTAGTCTTTTACTTTGCTGCCCATCATCACCATTCTTGCAATGATAGGACTCACTTTCTGCGACCCCAACTACCTACCCAGCTGCTTGCCTAGCATTTTTTTTTTGTTTCTCCTTGGAGGGTGCACTTGGACTTGCAAACCCTTACTTGCCTTTTCTTTTCTTTGGCTTTTTCTTTATTCTTTTCTCTATCTATTTCTACCCTTATCTCTTCCAAGGTCCCAGATTAAACTGTTGGGAACCTTTGCTTCTCTACCTAAACTATTTGTCTGCCAAGATTAGGCTGTTTGGACAGACTTCTTTCTCTATTCTAAAACTCAAAATTGAACACATGGCATGATCCAGATTAGACTGTTGAATCATCCACAAAATTGAAATAAGGTCCTCAATACTTGAAACACTTTACCCAGCTCTTGCTTTCTAGGAAATATGGGATCTTTGGGATACCAGAGCAGAGCATATTTGGTTTTTCTCTTGCCAATCATGAAATATGAAACCTATTGGTATAGGTATCCAACAGTGGCTCCACATGGGGATGGTTTTTCTTTTGAAAGATCAAGAACAGCAGGTCAGATTGCCTTGTTCCTTGACTGCCCATCTTTGTCTTTGAAATCTGCTGCATGAATGTGTCAAAATAGTGTGCTTCTTTCTTGGAAGACCTCTGATTCTATCAGCCTCTTGCTGCTTGGTGAATTACTTGGGAAAACTGCTCTTTACAATTTAAAACAGAAAAGAATATGTACAACTGCATATATACAAAGAATCTTTAGGTTCCACTCATGGGGAATAATCAAAGTAGTGCTTCAGCATCCTGCCATTAACAGGACCTTCATCCAAGTCAGTTTCAGTAAGACTTTTGAGGAAATAAGTGTTGTTACCTTGTACTGCTTGGACAGCAAATGGTCCTTTCCATAAAGAGTCAAACTTTCCATGTTTCCCTTTCTCTTCTCTTCTTGCATCCCACTTTAGAACTTTGTCCCCTACATTGAAATCCTCTGCTTTGGTTCTTCTATCAAAGGCCTTTTTCAGTTTCTCTTGTAGTATCTGCACTCTGCTGAAAACTTGTTCTCTGGTCTGCTGTAAACAAATTATCTGGTTAATCCTTCTTTGCATGTCATTTGGCTCTGCTTGGCTTTCTTGTAGAAGTTTCATAACCGGCACTCCTAGTGATGAAGGAAATCTGGCCTCTAGTCCATAGACTAACTCATATGGGCTGGTCCCAATTGATCTTTTAGTTGTTAGTCTGTCTGCCCATAAGGCATTTACTAGTTTCTTATGCCAGTTCTTTTTGTTCTCTTCCAGCACTTTCTTTATGATATTTATCAAACTTTTATTTGAGGATTCAGCAAGGCCATTTCCTTGAGGATAGTAAGCTGTAGAATGGCCCAAAGTAATGTGAAATTTATGGCAGAAGTTCACCATCTTCTTGGATCTGAAGGCAGCAGCATTGTCTGTTATTATCTTGTCTGGGCAGCCAAATCTAGCCAGTATATTGTTCTCCAAAAATTGAATGATTACTGAATCATTTGCTTGTCTGCATGGGGCAGCTTCAATCCACTTGGTGAAGTAGTCTGTTGCTGTTAGAATCCATCTGTGTTGTCCTGAAGATGAGGGGTGAATTTCCCCAATGAAATCCAAACCCCATTGTTGGAAAGGTCTCTCTGTTGCAATGGGCTTCAAAGGAAGTGGCAGTAGCTGTCTTTTGCCTTCGAACAGTTGGCATTTGTGGCATGAGGCTGTAAATTTCTTAACATCAGAGAACATAGTAGGCCAGTAATAACCAGCCCTCAATATCTTGTCCACAGTGGACTTCCAGTACAAGTGTCCACCACAGTCTCCCGCATGGAAGTCTTGCATGATTTTGTCAGTTTCATTCTCTATTAGACAGTGCAGCAAAATACCTTCATGGTTTTTCCACAGTAGATTTTCATCCATCACACAAAATCTAGATGTTTTCATTTTTAGGAACCTACACTTAGTTCTGGGCAGTCCTGGGGGAGCACACAGGTTTTGTAACACATAACAGATATCAGAGTACCAAGGAGATTGTTCAAAGGCTACATTGATCTTTGGAGTCGCCAGCTCTGTTTCACTGTCCAGTTGGTTGATGTCTAAGGCTTGGAAATTTGCTTCTGTCATTAATTTGGCCAAACCTTGCCCTTTTATCAGCTTTGTAGGCTTTATTTCAATGTCAAATTCTAGTATATTGGCAATCCATTTTCCTCTCCTACCCTCTAAGTTTTCTTGGGTGAGAATGTCTTTGACAATAGGACTTGGTACATAAGCCACAACATGGGAGTAGAGAATGTAAATCCTAAAGTCTTTAATAGCTTTGATCAAGGCATAGGCTTGTTTTTCCATTATTTGGTACTTTAGGGGAGCATCTCTAAGAGCTCTGCTGAAAAAGGCAATAGGTTTCTCATTCCCTAGGTCATCTTTCTGTAATAAAACAGCAGCAATAGTA
This sequence comes from Pinus tabuliformis, assembly GCA_031772625.1. Lineage (NCBI taxonomy): Eukaryota > Viridiplantae > Streptophyta > Pinopsida > Pinales > Pinaceae > Pinus > Pinus tabuliformis. Next base: position 1,639,265,570 of record CM062819.1, on the reverse strand, counting down.
TGTTGGGAGGCAAAGGAGAAAATGATGAAGTCTCTGTCAAACTGCGGATTGGTTAACACTGGGGTTTGAGTCAAGGCCAACTTTATACTTTCAAAGGCTTGTTTTGCTTCAACAGTCCATTTGACCTTTGAATCTTTCTTTAGCATATTGTTTAGTAATCTGATTAACTCTGCTAAATTTGGGATAAACCTTCTCAAAAAGTTGATTTTTCCTAAGAATCCTTGCAGCTCCTTGACATTCCTTGGGTGAGGCATTTGTAGGATAGCTTGTATCCTATCTGGATCAATTCTTATGCCATTTTTCGAAATGATATGCCCTAGAAGTTTCCCTTCTTCCAAGCCAAATAATGACTTCTTGGGGTTTAAGGAAATACCATATTTCCTGCATGTTATGAAGATTTGTCTCAAATGTTTCAAGTGTTCTTGGTCAGATTTTGAAAAGGGTGTTAGATCATCTAAGTAAATGACCAAGAAGTCATGAATCTCTTTTGCAAAAGCAATGTCCATTGCTCTCTGAAATGTTGCCCCTGCGTTTTTCAATCCAAAGGGCATTTTCACATACTTGAAAGTGCCCCATGGGGTAGTAAATGCAGTCTTGTCTTGATCATCAGGGTGTACCAGGATTTGATTGAAACCTGAGAAACCATCCAACAATGATATTCTTGAGGCTCCTACTACCCTTTGAAGAATGTGATCCATTTTGGGTAAGGGGTAGTTGTCTTTGAGTGACACTTGGTTCAAATTCCTTAAGTCTACACAAAGTCTAATCTCACCAGTTTTCTTTCTTGTAGGGACCAAATTTGAAATCCACTCAGAAAACCTGATTGGTGCTATGATACCAGCTTTGAACATTTTTTGTAATTCCTTTTCAATGGAAGGAAGGAGCACAGGATTGATTCTTCTCAACTTCTGTTTGAATGGTTTTTGATTAGGCTTGAGGGGAATGGTGTGCTGGATAACAGAGGTATCATAAGACTTCAAGTCCTCATAACCCCAAGCAAAGACATCTTGGAACTCTTTAAAGAGATCAATATATTTGGGTTTTTGATCAGGGGGCAAAGCAGCAGATAGCTTTATTATTTTAGGCTTGTCAGTGGTACCAATGTTACATTCTTCAATTGTTGCATCTAATGGCTGCATCTTTGGTTTCCTGGGGACATCATTTGAGTCAAAAATGTCCTCTAGTGGGGTAAGGCCTGCTGGAAGAAGATTGTCTTTGAGTTGTATGATTTCATCTTCAGCGTTGCTCAGCTCTTCACAGTCAATTTGGTGAATTTGCTGAATGTTTTCTTTGTTGAAAATGGTTGGACTGAGTAATTGTTTGGCGGTTCTAGGTGACATTGGGTGGGCAGACTGTTGAAACTGTAATTGTGATTGACTTGCTCCATCAAATATTTGTGATTGACTTGCTGTCTCAAGGTCAATATTTAATCCTGTAAACTCTTGTTGCAAGGTTAAAAAGTTGTTTATTTGCATGTCATTCTCAAATACTTGCCACTCTTTGACATTGTTTGGAATAGAAGGCCTATATTTGACCTCTGCCGTGAAACAATTGTTGGGTTGTAGTGGGAATTTGAAGGTGCTGGCAAATGTTGCCAAGCTGTGTGCATGGAGATTGTGGCCCCTTGGAATCTTTGTGATAACAAACTCGGAGAAAGTCTCTAGTATTTCAATTACAGCAGACCTATAGGACCTCAATCTTTTGTCATTGGTAACAAAATTTCCTTTCACTTGTTGAATTATTAGATCAGAGTCTCCCATGATGGAGAGTTTAGGAGCTTGTAGTGATTTTGCTAGCTTTAGACCCAATAGCAGCGCTTCATATTCTGCTATGTTGTTAGTGCATCTATACTTTAATCTGTAAGCCCTGCCTTCTGCATAGCCTTTCTCTTTGTTGTGTATCCATACTCCAGCTCCTGCCCCTAACTTGTTAAGTGAGCCATCAAACTCTAGGACCCACAGAGTATCTTGCTGAATAGGAGATTTAACATTCTTTTCATGGGATGGCAATGTGAGCATGAGTTGAGGTTTCTTATCCCATTTGTCTCCTAGGATAATTTCATCATTTGTTTGACAATCTTTGAGAACTAGAGGAGGGTTAATGGGTATTGTTGGGCTAATTGAAATTTGGCAGGTGCTACTTGTTTGATCAATGTTTTGTTCTTGTATGAGTGTTTCGGTCTTAATGTCATTGTTTGAGAAGCTTGCGCTGTCATTGAAGAGGATGAAGGAGTCTATGTCCGAATGGACAGCATATATTGGAAAATTTTGAGGCTTTTCTTCACTGCTGACCATATACTTCATGAGTGTTTCCCTATAAAGTCTTTTTGGTTGCCCAAATACAGAGATGGTTGCATATGACATATCTAATTGCAGGGAGCCTTGGAGTTTGGCTCCCCATGATCTTGATAAGAGCATCCCGTATTTGGGTGGGATATCAGCAACTACAACATCCATTAGTATGGTTTTGTTGGGAAATTGAACCAGGGACACACATAAATCTTTTATTAGGCCCAAACATTTGACTTGACTAGAATCAAAAGAAAACAGGTCTTTGTATGGTCTTGTTATATCCAAGTTTAATCTTTCCATGACAGCTTTTGGCATAAGGTTGTGAGAGGCACCTGAGTCAAACATTGCATTATGCAGTATTTTATCATGAACATGCAGGCTGACATAAAAAGGTAAAACCCCTGTGACTACTGTTTTTCCATCTACCTCTGGGCCAAACAGTAATTCTGGAGTGTCATCTAGCACATTTACATCATCTTTGCTATTGGTGAACTGTAGGGATTTCTTTATCTGTTGCTTATATATGTCATGCTTGGCTAGCTCTGAAAGGGGAATTGCTATCTTTAACTTGCCAATCTCTGCTCCTAGGTCAAAGGGTTTGTCAACTTGGATTTTAGAGTCACGGATAGCAGTCCTTTCTCTGTTCATTAAATCTTCTTGTTGGATTTCATCTTGATTTTGGAACCTGCCCCTCATGCCCATGTCTTGAGGGGTAATGTTCGGATTTGGGTGGGAGGATGAGGTTGCCGTGGGCTGTTGTAGTGGGGACAGTAATTCAGTGACTTCCTCAACCACTACTTCTTTTGTAGGCAAGTTTGTTTTGTCATTAGGTTCAGTGACTAAGGTTTCTTTAGATTGCTGTTTCTCCTTTACCTTTTCAGGCTGATTTACATTTACAGTCCGACTCCTTAGTTTGTATTGTTTATGGACTTCATAGACAGCAGTATCATACCCTTGTTTAAAGTCAAAAGATTCTCCTGATTGTGTTTGGAATGTTTTGCTTTCATCCTCCTCATGGTCTTCTTGTGTTAAGAAAACCTGGCTTTTACCATCCAGACCTATTAAGTTGATTTCAGGATCTTCATTGAGCTGATTAGCTGAGGAAGTTTCTGCATAATTTTCTTGAAAAGGGGGTCTGATATCTTGGTCTGCACTTGTTTTTCCTATGTTTGGGTTCTGTGTTCTCCTAAAATTTGGGTTTCTAGGAGGATTGTTTTGTGGTGCCTCCCATGATGACTTTCTTTCAACTGATTCCACTCTTTCACCCAGTCTTTTCATGCTGTTTAGTATTGCATCCAACTTTTGATCAAGGCCTGAGGGCTCTTCTCTCAAACCAGCCTTCTTTTCCAGCTTTGCCCTGTTTCTCTTGGCAATCAGGTTGGCTTCTACAGTGACTGCAACTCTTTGAGCTTCTGCAAGGGTTGGAGGATCTCTTTCTTTCAGCTGATAGGCCATATCAGAGTCAAAACCGTCAGGAAAGTTATACAGGGCCAAATCAGGAGGGGGCCTTAAGTTCTGGGGGATAGCATTATATACATTGTTAAACCTAGCACAATATTCCAAGACTGTTTCTTGGGGACCTCTTTTGATAGTGTTATATTCACCGAGTATGTGTAGAGGATCTTTCTTCTTCTCCCATCTGTTGGTAAACTCTTGGTACAGGAACTCAGGGGTTGCAATGGAATTTGCATTCAGGGATCTAAACCAAGTTCTGACATCCCCGGTTAAGCTTTGAACAAAAATTCTCATCCTGACACTGTCATCATCTATTTCAAAGGTCTCAAAGTGATCTTGCATCTTCTTAGCATGCTGGACAGCTGTCAAAGGGCCATTGGAGTCAAAAAATGAGATTTTGGTTTGGTAGTCTTGAGGTAGAGCCGGTGCATTGGCTGGTATCTGCAGAGGTGCATATCTGTTAGCCATGTTTATGGGGTTTATAGGGTTAATAGGAACAAATGGGACAGCTGGGATTACAGGTGTAACAGGGGTAAGAAGCGGGAAACTGGTTGAAAGAGTATATGCAGATGGTGAAGATGGGAGAGGAGGGCTTTGAGGGGTTGATGATGAACTGGGGGAATTAGGTGTGGAACGGAAAAGGACTTTGCAAGGAGTTGGAATAAGGATAGGTTGGTCTGAACTTATATCTGAATCAGCAGGCTTCTCCCGCTTTTGCTGTCTCCTTATGTTCTTTGGAATGATATTTGGGTTATCAACAATGATGGGTTGATCAGGGTCAGGGTTGGCCCTAGTGTGCCTTGGGTTTCTTTTGGGAGCCAGCTTCTACGTATTCTTTTAGAAGTTTATACAGGAGGATTTATATGTACAAGGACTAGGTAAGGATTCTGGAATGACTATATATGTTTCAAAGCTAGGATGAAGATTCCCTAGTTAGCTCTTCCCTAAAGCTGTCCCTGTGTTTACAGAAACAGTCCTAAGGCCTCTTGGCTAGTTTCAGGCTTGATGGTAGCTTTGGAAGATAGATAGTATCTAAAAACTTTTTAAGAAGTCCCCAGTGGAGTCGCCAATTATGTTAACACCCAGGTTGTTCCCTATGACTCCCAAGGGAATACGGCCGGGGTAACCACTAACCAATCTTTGGATCACTGTTTCTAGCCAAACTGTGATCAGAGAGGGCTCTCTCTTTATGATTTGTAACTGTTTATGATAGGGTTTTAGGCTAGCTATTATGCACAGGTTTTGTTTATGTTTTGGTTGAAGAATATCCTTCAGATCTCTTGTGATGTGATTTTCAGAGAGTCAAGTATCATTGGGCAATGGAGTCTGTGGCTGTAGGTGTCTAGAAACTTTGAGATGAACTGGTGAAACTTACAGGGCCATTTGGATGTTTCATAGAACAAATTTTGATTAATAACAGGAAACAGGTAAGACAAACAATGAAAGCATTCAAGAATTTTCACTCGTTGTTAACTGTTTCCACCAAACTGGTTATGAGAAAAGACAGATGTCACAGGGGCAAACTTGAATCCCTGGGAATGTCTATCACAGTGAAAGATATAGATTCAAAGTGCAGCAACTAAGAATTACTCTTCTGTTACTATATCTGAGGAAAACATAGATAATAGCTCAGTTTGAGTTCAGGGTAATCATGGATTAAGTCCTGAACTATTCTTCTACTTTGCTATTAAGTGTAAAATATCTGAACGATAAAAGAGAACAAAAGACTTGAAAACATGTAATACAGAGATTTGAGAAGACTTATTGTTTTATGAAACAACTGGAATCCTGCAACATTCACCATTCACCACAACGCACCAAATACACCACGCTTTGGAAATTCCATTCTCCTTTTCTATTATTTCTCTCTGGGAATTTTTACAACGAGCGAGAGCTCTTCCAAGGAAAATTACAACAACCCTTTCCTCTATCATGCGCCGGGGTTTATATAGAAATAAGCATACAAAATATCTCAGGCATTGAGTCATCTGAGAGGAGAAAATATCTTCGGTAGTGTTCAGAAAGTACGCAGGGAGTTATTGCAACATTAAATGTGGAGTAAATGCCCATTATGTCTGTCAGATGACTGTTTTTGACTTTAAGGAGTCACTGAGTCGGTTACATTTACTATGTACCGATCTGTAGGTACGCATTTACTTTTGCCTGCGCAATGAATTTCTCGGCTTTGCCAGCTGCGTTAGTCTTTTGCCTGCTTTGTTGGCTGCTCCATCTGCTGAGTTGGCTCAGCTTTGACTTTATGATGCCTGCTGATTTTGCTGACTGTTCTTTCCATCAGAATTTATAGAAAAAACAGAAATTAATGGATGGCTTAATGTTTACAAAATTCTCTGGATGGCATCTGTCCACCATTCTTGTGTAGGGAGCTGATGCTTGAGGATGGCCTGCATTGTTTCTTCAGCTTCTGTATATTTGAAAAAATTGGGGGCTACATCAAATAGATGATTCATTTCATTCATTATAAAAAGTAGATGTTCTATCTTACCATAGAAAATCTGTCCTGTGATAGGCCCTGTATCTTCTGAGGTGCTGGCTTTCTCATTTACCTGTGATGAGGCAAAAACATTCACTCTCTTGGCATATTCTTCATGGGTGAATAATCTGCCTCCATTGTTCAGCAAGCTAGGGAGTCCTTTGCTTTCCAATACCCGAAACTTCTCAAAGAATCTGTTTACCTCAGTTTGCATATCCTGGGTTCTTCTGTCTAAGGTCTGCATCAGACTCCTAAGAGTAGTAACCCTCTTGATCATTTGGATAGTATCAGTTCTGTTTGCTATTCCCATGGTTGTCAACTGAGAACTGGTCTTATGATTGAGCACATTGATCAATTTTGTTGCAATTTCAGGCATGTTTCCCAACAAGGCCCTTGCTGTTCTGATTTCCCTCTGTGCTTTAGGAATGAGCTCCAGTTGCTCATGGATTGTCTCAATGTATGACCACTGGTTATTGATGGACTTACCAATATTGGACCATATCATTGCTCTGATTTCGGCTATGATTTTATCTAGCTGTAGCTCTTTCTCAAGCTCCTTGATTTTGTCTTTAAGAGCTTTGATTTCTTGGGCCTTCTCTCCTACTTCTCTTTTTGTTTTGTCATGCCTTTCATTCACCTTGGCCAGCTGCTCCTTAGTTTCATTTAGCTGCATCATTTGTGCTTCTAAAGCTTGTATTTCGCTTTTTAGCTTTTGCATGTCTAAGCTCTGATCTGTGCTGGTGGGTGCTGCTGAAATAGATGTGACTGGTTGTTCAACGTGCTGAGGTGGAGGTGCAGTAGTAGGAGCAGTCTCCTCAAGATTAATGACCTGTGGAGGGGGCTGAGATGTTTGCCCCTCTTGTGCTTGTGTTGATGATCCTTTCAGAGGTGCTTGTGAGGCCTCATATTGCCCCAATTTTTCTTGTGCTTGCAAAAGTTCTTTGTAAACAGAAATTAATAGAGCAGTGGAATCCTGCTCATACCTTTGTTTTGCCACTTCATCGGTCTGTGGATGGATAGTGGCTGGAAGTTTAATCTTCTTCCTTAGTGCAGCCATATCAGCATCTCTGATTTTTAAGATCTCTTGTATCCCTTTAATATCATTGGGATTGTGCCCAATCTCTATGATGATTTCTTCCAGGGTTTTGATCCTGTTATCTTTGGCCTGAGAAGAGGCTCTCTCTAGCTCCAGCTGGGAAGCCGTGGCATTCAGACTGCTTGTTAACTTGTAGTTGTCCAAGGTCTTATCGGCCAATGAAGCATACACCATTTCCCCTGTTTGTTTATGCAACTCAATTTTGTCCATGGGGTGTATGTCTTTGGCAAGGACCTCTAAATTGGTCCTGAGATAATCAGCAGAAGACTGTGGCTTGAGTGCTGTAGGCATAAAATGACTCAAGGTCAGTTTGCCCTCACCTACATCGAAAGCAGACATGAGTCTCTGCTGATTGGAAGGAGCCATGTTAAGTAGGTGATTGTATAATTGAACTTTGATTGGGTCACTCCTTCTCTTAATGTCTATGAACTGCTGCTTTATGCTCACTCTTTCTTCTTTCTGCTGGCTGGAGGAGGTGACTTCCCCTCCCATTGTCCTGTCTGGTTCCTGCTGGGAGGAACTTGCTGAAATATCTTGACTTGGTGGGCCCATGCCTGATGCTTCTCGGATGGCTATATCCTCTTCTGGAAAATCGTTGAGTCTTTGCCTTTTCTCTCCTTGATTGATAGAGGATGTCAAGGGAGTTTCTCTTTCCCTTTTCCTCAAGATAAATGTGTCCTCCTTTTGAGGGGTTTGTAGGACCGAGGCATCGAATGTAGAGTCTTGCCTTGTAGGCATGACTTGTTCAGTGGTCTGAGGAGTATCCACTGTTTCCTTTTGCTGGGCAGGTGGCTCCTGCCCTTGTTTTTCTTGCTGCTGTTCCTCTTGCTCTTCTATGTCTTCCTGCTGCTGTTCCTGCTGTTGCTCTTGCTCTGCCTCCATTTCCTTTTCCTTTCCTTTTTCTGAGACTTTTCCAGCAACCTTTGTAGTTTGCTGTGGAGTAGTTGAAGAGGAGGCTGCTGCTCCAATTTGTGTGCTTGGCAGTGAGGGGACCTGTGCATAAAACTCAAGGTCAGCCATCTTCTTTTGATTGTTCAGAGCTCTTTGATCAAGCTCTTTTTGAGTTATATCTTCTTCTAGAGTTCCCCTTTTCCACTTGTTCTGATTGGCATATTTTTCAATTTTGGGGAGGCTATGATGACCATAAGCAGACAGTTTATATTTGAGTCTCCTCATTGTGATGAAGTTGTTGGGGTCATAGGGTTTCCATGTAAAACTGTGCTTCAAACCAAAACCCCCCAGTATTCTATCTGCCTCCTTCCACCCTTCATCCCTTTCATTGTAGACTAAATGGCCAAGTTGGCTCTTGATTTTCAGCTGTGCTTTCTTGCCTCTGCCTGAGAAGTGGAACATATCCACATAGCCAAACTGCCTGAAGTATTCTAAGGCAAATAGCCTCATGGGCACAAATTTGGGTAGTCTAAATGGGGGTAACTCACACCCATATATTCTGATAACGGTGTGGTGTTGGTAAAGATACCAGTCCCCAATACTGTATACTTTTGACAAATGTAGGCACCTTTTCATGTCCTCTGTCAGTCTAGGAGGAGGTGAACCAATCAGTAGAGTCAAGGCTGGATGGATGAAGAGATCAATAAACTCACAGTAGGTATATGGAGAGTAGCATGATACATGGAAAACGGATGTCCAATATACTACTGATCTCAGATTGCCCTGTGCATCTAGTCTCTTTATTGGGAAAGAAAATTTATCATGCTGGAAGTATATGAGCAGATGATATAGGTAGGAGGTGTACCTAAACACTCTTTCTCTTGGCAAATTCATCAACTGTTCATGCATTTTGTCTGATATGTATGTTGCATAATCATAGTGGATTGGTTTCCTTCCTGGGGAGAACATAAGCATCATTTGTATAACTGTTTCATCAATATGTTCTATTGAATCATATCCCAGGATGGGACTGATCATGTCAACCAGGTCTTGGCCCAATTGATTGAGGTAAACACAGTTGATGGGAGGAATCTGCAAAGTGTCAGCTTTGATGAAGAGCTGGTTGACCTTAGTGATTTGGGCCTCTGTGGTTCTGGCTCCCTGTATTATCAAATCAGCTAGTGTCAGAGGGACCAACTTATGCTCTGTTTGGAATTGCAACATCTCCCTGATGGCTTCAGGGGTAATGAGGAACAGGATTGAACCTTCAGCATCTAGCACTGCTCTCTGGGATGCATCATAGTGTTCAGCAACTATGTGCACAAGCTCAGGGAATTGATTAACCTGAGGAAGTTTGAATATTGGGAGGAATGACTCCCAAATTCCCAGGATGTCTGTCCCCCTCTCATGTTGGATCTTTATCTCGTTTAATATTTGCAGATGGAACCTGCTTCTGCTCATCATTTCCTCTGTAATCTTGTAGTCCAGGTCTGCCAATGCTCTGGTGTCAAATGTTCTATTAGGGACATTCAGGGGAGCCACATTGAGGGCTATGGGAGCTACAGGGGGGTCCATGCTTTTCCTTTGCAAATTTTACTCTTACTCAGGGGCTGTGTTACTATGCAGAGTAACAACAGCACAGTTTCTTTGTAGAGGGATGGAAATGCAAGTGGGAGGTAAATGCCGGGTGTGCAGCAGTTGAAATGCTGTTTTTGTAATTAAGAGCGAAGCTTAGCCCTGTTTCGGCACCTTTCAATGTTAAAAATTGGTTTCAAATGCGCCTGCCACGATTGCGCAGACAGGGCCTGGTTTCTTAGCAAAATGCCACTGGGAAAGGCTCGGCCGGTGTTTTTCGAAGTGATAATTGGAACTTTGAGGCTTTGCTGAGGAATTCAGTGGTGAATTTTTGATTTTCGGCTTTCATTAAGCTCTCTAAGGCGTTAAACAGATAATTGCAGGCGCACAGAGGATGAATGATGAGGAATACCTGGTAAAACAATGCGCAAAGGTCGTGACCGCAGGTGAACTGGTGCGCTGGAGGCCTTCTGGTCAATTTAGCAAGCTGGTAGACAATTTGGACGTTGTTTGCATGCAGAGCAGATTAACGACGAATACGCGAAATGACCAAAAAACATGAAATTTTGGGTAAAATAGACCTTTTTATGCTTTTGGCGCGAATATGTGCTGACGTCAGCATGACGTCATAGGGTGGGGTCAAGGTCGGATGACGTCATGCTGACGTCATCGGGTGACGTGGCGCTGTATGGTTGGTACACGGTGGCGGTGACATGGCAGGACAGGTGGACCAATGGCGGGGACAGAGAGGTCGACGGGGCAGCGTAGCTGGGTGACGGGGCGGTGACGCATTGCTGACGCGGGTAGGCGGGATGAGGGAATCCGGAAACCAGCAGTGGTTTCATATCGCACCGCCTTCTGTACGGGGCGGTATCGGACAGTAGTACCTCCGACGTAAGGTGGTGAGGGCACGTAGCAGAGGCATGACGTCCTCCAAATACGGACGTCGGGAGATATCTATCGGTCATCGGATGGGCTCCGACGTCACGATGATCGTTAGATCTACGGACTTTGATCGGACGGCGGACGCGAGGCAGATGTGACGGGAGGTTAGTACGGCTATCGTTCAGACGTCGGAAGGATTCCAACGCGATCAGGGCCGTCGGATCTGTAGGCCCTTGATCTAATGGTGGTCGGGGAGATGACATATGCGGAGTATACGGATGAGGGCGGAAGCAAATAAACCTGTTTTGTGCGCTTTTCCAATGTATTTTGATAAAAAGAGTTATATGCGCCAACCTTGGCTAACGGGCGGAAAGTGGGTTTTATGCTGCTTTGGCCCTTTGAAGCGGGTAAGGTGGGGTTTAGGGCCCATTTTAAAGGTTTTATGTGCAAAAAAGGGGGTAGAGGTAGAGGAAGTGGCTTATGAGGAGAAGGGGTATTTGGCATAGGTTTATCAACATGACCTGATGTCATTTGATCCCTGACTTGTAACTTTATTGGCTATAATGCCAAGGGGGTGGGTATTTATAAGAGTTGGGGATTTATACACCTTGGTGTTAGTAATATTAGGGGAATGGGAAAAATAGGGGAGCTATATAGTAAAATTAGAGGTTAATATGAATGAAGGGGCAAATGAAAGGGATTTTACTGAGTTTATCTGAAATTGACTTGGTTTTGAGAGTAGATCAAAATGAAAAGATCTTAGACAAGAAATGTGGATTCTGAATGAACTAGAACCACCATAAAACCATGATCTCTCTTCATAAATCTCAGCTGAAAGGAAGGGAATGTTAGTGATGAAATGAAGGGGGAGAGGGAGGTTAGTCATGCTCCTGCTGTAGTCTTTTACTTTGCTGCCCATCATCACCATTCTTGCAATGATAGGACTCACTTTCTGCGACCCCAACTACCTACCCAGCTGCTTGCCTAGCATTTTTTTTTGTTTCTCCTTGGAGGGTGCACTTGGACTTGCAAACCCTTACTTGCCTTTTCTTTTCTTTGGCTTTTTCTTTATTCTTTTCTCTATCTATTTCTACCCTTATCTCTTCCAAGGTCCCAGATTAAACTGTTGGGAACCTTTGCTTCTCTACCTAAACTATTTGTCTGCCAAGATTAGGCTGTTTGGACAGACTTCTTTCTCTATTCTAAAACTCAAAATTGAACACATGGCATGATCCAGATTAGACTGTTGAATCATCCACAAAATTGAAATAAGGTCCTCAATACTTGAAACACTTTACCCAGCTCTTGCTTTCTAGGAAATATGGGATCTTTGGGATACCAGAGCAGAGCATATTTGGCTTTTCTCTTGCCAATCATGAAATATGAAACCTATTGGTATAGGTATCCAACAGTGGCTCCACATGGGGATGGTTTTTCTTTTGAAAGACCAAGAACAGCAGGTCAGATTGCCTTGTTCCTTGACTGCCCATCTTTGTCTTTGAAATCTGCTGCATGAATGTGTCAAAATAGTGTGCTTCTTTCTTGGAAGACCTCTGATTCTATCAGCCTCTTGCTGCTTGGTGAATTACTTGGGAAAACTGCTCTTTACAATCTAAAACAGAAAAGAATATGTACAACTGCATATATACAAAGAATCTTTAGGTTCCACTCATGGGGAATAATCAAAGTAGTGCTTCAGCATCCTGCCATTAACAGGACCTTCATCCAAGTCAGTTTCAGTAAGACTTTTGAGGAAATAAGTGTTGTTACCTTGTACTGCTTGGACAGCAAATGGTCCTTTCCATAAAGAGTCAAACTTTCCATGTTTCCCTTTCTCTTCTCTTCTTGCATCCCACTTTAGAACTTTGTCCCCTACATTGAAATCCTCTGCTTTGGTTCTTCTATCAAAGGCCTTTTTCAGTTTCTCTTGTAGTATCTGCACTCTGCTGAAAACTTGTTCTCTGGTCTGCTGTAAACAAATTATCTGGTTAATCCTTCTTTGCATGTCATTTGGCTCTGCTTGGCTTTCTTGTAGAAGTTTCATAACCGGCACTCCTAGTGATGAAGGAAATCTGGCCTCTAATCCATAGACTAACTCATATGGGCTGGTCCCAATTGATCTTTTAGTTGTTAGTCTGTCTGCCCATAAGGCATTTACTAGTTTCTTATGCCAGTTCTTTTTGTTCTCTTCCAGCACTTTCTTTATGATATTTATCAAACTTTTGTTTGATGATTCAGCAAGGCCATTTCCTTGAGGATAGTAAGCTGTAGAATGGCCCAAAGTAATGTGAAATTTATGGCAGAAGTTCACCATCTTCTTGGATCTGAAGGCAGCAGCATTGTCTGTTATTATCTTGTCTGGGCAGCCAAATCTAGCCAGTATATTGTTCTCCAAAAATTGAATGATTACTGAATCATTTGCTTGTCTGCATGGGGCAGCTTCAATCCACTTGGTGAAGTAGTCTGTTGCTGTTAGAATCCATCTGTGTTGTCCTGAAGATGAGGGATGAATTTCCCCAATGAAATCCAAGCCCCATTGTTGAAAAGGTCTCTCTGTTGCAATGGGCTTCAAAGGAAGTGGCAGTAGCTGTCTTTTGCCTTCAAACAGTTGGCATTTGTGGCATGAGGCTGTAAATTTCTTAACATCAGAGAACATAGTAGGCCAGTAATAACCAGCCCTCAATATCTTGTCCACAGTGGACTTCCAGTACAAATGTCCACCACAGTCTCCCGCATGGAAGTCTTGCATGATTTTGTCAGTTTCATTCTCTATTAGACAGTGCAGCAAAATACCTTCATGGTTTTTCCACAGTAGATTTTCATCCATCACACAAAATCTAGATGTTTTCATTTTTAGGAATCTACACTTAGTTCTGGACAGTCCTGGGGGAGCACACAGGTTTTGTAACACATAACAGATATCAGAGTACCAAGGAGATTGTTCAAAGGCTACATTGATCTTTGGAGTCGCCAGCTCTGTTTCACTGTCCAGTTGGTTGATGTCTAAGGCTTGGAAATTTGCTTCTGTCATTAATTTGGCCAAACCTTGCCCTTTTATCAGCTTTGTAGGCTTTATTTCAATGTCAAATTCTAGTATATTGGCAATCCATTTTCCTCTCCTACCCTCTAAGTTTTCTTGGGTGAGAATGTCTTTGACAATAGGACTTGGTACATAAGCCACAACATGGGAGTAGAGAATGTAAATCCTAAAGTCTTTAATAGCTTTGATCAAGGCATAGGCTTGTTTTTCCATTATTTGGTACTTTAGGGGAGCATCTCTAAGAGCTCTGCTGAAAAAGGCAATAGGTTTCTCATTCCCTAGGTCATCTTTCTGTAATAAAACAGCAGCAATAGTATGTTGGGAGGCAAAGGAGAAAATGATGAAGTCTCTGTCAAACTGCGGATTAGTTAACACTGGGGTTTGAGTCAAGGCCAATTTTATACTTTCAAAGCTTGTTTTGCTTCAACAGTCCATTTGACCTTTGAATCTTTCTTTAGCATATTGTTTAGTAATCTGATTAACTCTGCTAAATTTGGGATAAACCTTCTCAAAAAGTTGATTTTTCCTAAGAATCCTTGCAGCTCCTTGACATTCCTTGGGTGAGGCATTTGTAGGATAGCTTGTATCCTATCTGGATCAATTCTTATGCCATTTTTCGAAATGATATGCCCTAGAAGTTTCCCTTCTTCCAAGCCAAATAATGACTTCTTGGGGTTTAAGGAAATACCATATTTCCTGCATGTTATGAAGATTTGTCTCAAATGTTTCAAGTGTTCTTGGTCAGATTTTGAAAAGGGTGTTAGATCATCTAAGTAAATGACCAAGAAGTCATGAATCTCTTTTGCAAAAGCAATGTCCATTGCTCTCTGAAATGTTGCCCCTGCGTTTTTCAATCCAAAGGGCATTTTCACATACTTGAAAGTGCCCCATGGGGTAGTAAATGCAGTCTTGTCTTGATCATCAGGGTGTACCAGGATTTGATTGAAACCTGAGAAACCATCCAACAATGATATTCTTGAGGCTCCTACTACCCTTTGAAGAATGTGATCCATTTTGGGTAAGGGGTAGTTGTCTTTGAGTGACACTTGGTTCAAATTCCTTAAGTCTACACAAAGTCTAATCTCACCAGTTTTCTTTCTTGTAGGGACCAAATTTGAAATCCACTCAGAAAACCTGATTGGTGCTATGATACCAGCTTTGAACATTTTTTGTAATTCCTTTTCAATGGAAGGAAGGAGCACAGGATTGATTCTTCTCAACTTCTGTTTGAATGGTTTTTGATTAGGCTTGAGGGGAATGGTGTGCTGGATAACAGAGGTATCATAAGACTTCAAGTCCTCATAACCCCAAGCAAAGACATCTTGGAACTCTTTAAAGAGATCAATATATTTGGGTTTTTGATCAGGGGGCAAAGCAGCAGATAGCTTTATTATTTTAGGCTTGTCAGTGGTACCAATGTTACATTCTTCAATTGTTGCATCTAATGGCTGCATCTTTGGTTTCCTGGGGACATCATTTGAGTCAAAAATGTCCTCTAGTGGGGTAAGGCCTGCTGGAAGAAGATTGTCTTTGAGTTGTATGATTTCATCTTCAGCGTTGCTCAGCTCTTCACAGTCAATTTGGTGAATTTGCTGAATGTTTTCTTTGTTGAAAATGGTTGGACTGAGTAATTGTTTGGCTGTTCTAGGTGACATTGGGTGGGCAGACTGTTGAAACTGTAATTGTGATTGACTTGCTCCATCAAATATTTGTGATTGACTTGCTGTCTCAAGGTCAATATTTAATCCTGTAAACTCTTGTTGCAAGGTTAAAAAGTTGTTTATTTGCATGTCATTCTCAAATACTTGCCACTCTTTGACATTGTTTGGAATAGAAGGCCTATATTTGACCTCTGCCGTGAAACAATTGTTGGGTTGTAGTGGGAATTTGAAGGTGCTGGCAAATGTTGCCAAGCTGTGTGCATGGAGATTGTGGCCCCTTGGAATCTTTGTGATAACAAACTCGGAGAAAGTCTCTAGTATTTCAATTACAGCAGACCTATAGGACCTCAATCTTTTGTCATTGGTAACAAAATTTCCTTTCACTTGTTGAATTATTAGATCAGAGTCTCCCATGATGGAGAGTTTAGGAGCTTGTAGTGATTTTGCTAGCTTTAGACCCAATAGCAGCGCTTCATATTCTGCTATGTTGTTAGTGCATCTATACTTTAATCTGTAAGCCCTGCCTTCTGCATAGCCTTTCTCTTTGTTGTGTATCCATACTCCAGCTCCTGCCCCTAACTTGTTAAGTGAGCCATCAAACTCTAGGACCCACAGACTATCTTGCTGAATAGGAGATTTAACATTCTTTTCATGGGATGGCAATGTGAGCATGAGTTGAGGTTTCTTATCCCATTTGTCTCCTAGGATAATTTCATCATTTGTTTGACAATCTTTGAGAACTAGAGGAGGGTTAATGGGTATTGTTGGGCTAATTGAAATTTGGCAGGTGCTACTTGTTTGATCAATGTTTTGTTCTTGTATGAGTGTTTCGGTCTTAATGTCATTGTTTGAGAAGCTTGCGCTGTCATTGAAGAGGATGAAGGAGTCTATGTCCGAATGGACAGCATATATTGGAAAATTTTGAGGCTTTTCTTCACTGCTGACCATATACTTCATGAGTGTTTCCCTATAAAGTCTTTTTGGTTGCCCAAAGACAGAGATGGTTGCATATGACATATCTAATTGCAGGGAGCCTTGGAGCTTGGCTCCCCATGATCTTGATAAGAGCATCCCGTATTTGGGTGGGATATCAGCAACTACAACATCCATTAGTATGGTTTTGTTGGGAAATTGAACCAGGGACACACATAAATCTTTTATTAGGCCCAAACATTTGACTTGACTAGAATCAAAAGAAAACAGGTCTTTGTATGGTCTTGTTATATCCAAGTTTAATCTTTCCATGACAGCTTTTGGCATAAGGTTGTGAGAGGCACCTGAGTCAAACATTGCATTATGCAGTATTTTATCATGAACATGCAGGCTGACATAAAAAGGTAAAACCCCTGTGACTACTGTTTTTCCATCTACCTCTGGGCCAAACAGTAATTCTGGAGTGTCATCTAGCACATTTACATCATCTTTGCTATTGGTGAACTGTAGGGATTTCTTTATCTGTTGCTTGTATATGTCATGCTTGGCTAGCTCTGAAAGGGGAATTGCTATTTTTAACTTGCCAATCTCTGCTCCTAGGTCAAAGGGTTTGTCAACTTGGATTTTAGAGTCACGGATAGCAGTCCTTTCTCTGTTCATTAAATCTTCTTGTTGGATTTCATCTTGATTTTGGAACCTGCCCCTCATACCCATGTCTTGAGGGGTAATGTTCGGATTTGGGTGGGAGGATGAGGTTGCCGTGGGCTGTTGTAGTGGGGACAGTAATTCAGTGACTTCCTCAACCACTACTTCTTTTGTAGGCAAGTTTGTTTTGTCATTAGGTTCAGTGACTAAGGTTTCTTTAGATTGCTGTTTCTCCTTTACCTTTTCAGGCTGATTTACATTTACAGTCCTACTCCTTAGTTTGTATTGTTTATGGACTTCATAGACAGCAGTATCATACCCTTGTTTAAAGTCAAAAGATTCTCCTGATTGTGTTTGGAATGCTTTGCTTTCATCCTCCTCATGGTCTTCTTGTGTTAAGAAAACCTGGCTTTTACCATCCAGACCTATTAAGTTGATTTCAGGATCTTCATTGAGCTGATTAGCCGAGGAAGTTTCTGCATAATTTTCTTGAAAAGGGGGTCTGATATCTTGGTCTGCACTTGTTTTTCCTATGTTTGGGTTCTGCGTTCTCCTAAAATTTGGGTTTCTAGGAGGATTGCTTTGTGGTGCCTCCCATGATGACTTTCTTTCAACTGATTCCACTCTTTCACCCAGTCTCTTCATGCTGTTTAGTATTGCATCCAACTTTTGATCAAGGCCTGAGGGCTCTTCTCTCAAACCAGCCTTCTTTTCCAGCTTTGCCCTGTTTCTCTTGGCAATCAGGTTGGCTTCTACAGTGACTGCAACTCTTTGAGCTTCTGCAAGGGTTGGAGGATCTCTTTCTTTCAGCTGATAGGCCATATCAGAGTCAAAACCGTCAGGAAAGTTATACAGGGCCAAATCAGGAGGGGGCCTTAAGTTCTGGGGGATAGCATTATATACATTGTTAAACCTAGCACAATATTCCAAGACTGTTTCTTGGGGACCTCTTTTGATAGTGTTATATTCACCGAGTATGTGTAGAGGATCTTTCTTCTTCTCCCATCTGTTGGTAAACTCTTGGTACAGGAACTCAGGGGTTGCAATGGAATTTGCATTCAGGGATCTAAACCAAGTTCTGACATCCCCGGTTAAGCTTTGAACAAAAATTCTCATCCTGACACTGTCATCATCTATTTCAAAGGTCTCAAAGTGGTCTTGCATCTTCTTAGCATGCTGGACAGCTGTCAAAGGGCCCTGGGAGTCAAAAAATGAGATTTTGGTTTGGTAGTCTTGAGGTAGAGCCGGTGCATTGGCTGGTATCTGCAGAGGTGCATATCTGTTAGCCATGTTTATGGGATTTATAGGGTTAATAGGAACAAATGGGACAGCTGGGATCACAGGTATAACAGGGGTAAGAAGCGGGAAACTGGTTGAAAGAGTATGTGCAGATGGTGAAGATGGGAGAGGAGGGCTTTGAGGGGTTGATGATGAACTGGGGGAATTAGGTGTGGAACGGAAAAGGACTTTGCAAGGAGTTGGAATAAGGATAGGTTGGTCTGAACTTATATCTGAATCAGCAGGCTTCTCCCGCTTTTGCTGCTTCCTTATGTTCTTTGGAATGATATTTGGGTTATCAACAATGATGGGTTGATCAGGGTCAGGGTTGGCCCTAGTGTGCCTTGGGTTTCTTTTGGGAGCCAGCTTCTACGTATTCTTTTAGAAGTTTATACAGGAGGATTTATATGTACAAGGACTAGGTAAGGATTCTGGAATGACTATATATGTTTCAAAGCTAGGATGAAGATTCCCTAGTTAGCTCTTCCCTAAAGCTGTCCCTGTGTTTACAGAAACAGTCCTAAGGCCTCTTGGCTAGTTTCAGGCTTGATGGTAGCTTTGGAAGATAGATAGTATCTAAAAACTTTTTAAGAAGTCCCCAGTGGAGTCGCCAATTATGTTAACACCCAGGTTGTTCCCTATGACTCCCAAGGGAATACGGCCGGGGTAACCACTAACCAATCTTTGGATCACTGTTTCTAGCCAAACTGTGATCAGAGAGGGCTCTCTCTTTATGATTTGTAACTGTTTATGATAGGGTTTTAGGCTAGCTATTATGCACAGGTTTTGTTTATGTTTTGGTTGAAGAATATCCTTCAGATCTCTTGTGATGTGATTTTCAGAGAGTCAAGTATCATTGGGCAATGGAGTCTGTGGCTGTAGGTGTCTAGAAACTTTGAGATGAACTGGTGAAACTTACAGGGCCATTTGGATGTTTCATAGAACAAATTTTGATTAATAACAGGAAACAGGTAAGACAAACAATGAAAGCATTCAAGAATTTTCACTCGTTGTTAACTGTTTCCACCAAACTGGTTATGAGAAAAGACAGATGTCACAGGGGCAAACTTGAATCCCTGGGAATGTCTATCACAGTGAAAGATATAGATTCAAAGTGCAGCAACTAAGAATTACTCTTCTGTTACTATATCTGAGGAAAACATAGATAATAGCTCAGTTTGAGTTCAGGGTAATCATGGATTAAGTCCTGAACTATTCTTCTACTTTGCTATTAAGTGTAAAATATCTGAACGATAAAAGAGAACAAAAGACTTGAAAACATGTAATACAGAGATTTGAGAAGACTTATTGTTTTATGAAACAACTGGAATCCTGCAACATTCACCATTCACCACAACGCACCAAATACACCACGCTTTGGAAATTCCATTCTCCTTTTCTATTATTTCTCTCTGGGAATTTTTACAACGAGCGAGAGCTCTTCCAAGGAAAATTACAACAACCCTTTCCTCTATCATGCGCCGGGGTTTATATAGAAATAAGCATACAAAATATCTCAGGCATTGAGTCATCTGAGAGGGAGAAAATATCTTCGGTAGTGTTCAGAAAGTACGCAGGGAGTTATTGCAACATTAAATGTGGAGTAAATGCCCATTATGTCTGTCAGATGACTGTTTTTGACTTTAAGGAGTCACTGAGTCGGTTACATTTACTATGTACCGATCTGTAGGTACGCATTTACTTTTGCCTGCGCAATGAATTTCTCGGCTTTGCCAGCTGCGTTAGTCTTTTGCCTGCTTTGTTGGCTGCTCCATCTGCTGAGTTGGCTCAGCTTTGACTTTATGATGCCTGCTGATTTTGCTGACTGTTCTTTCCATCAGAATTTATAGAAAAAACAGAAATTAATGGATGGCTTAATGTTTACAAAATTCTCTGGATGGCATCTGTCCACCATTCTTGTGTAGGGAGCTGATGCTTGAGGATGGCCTGCATTGTTTCTTCAGCTTCTGTATATTTGAAAAAATTGGGGGCTACATCAAATAGATGATTCATTTCATTCATTATAAAAAGTAGATGTTCTATCTTACCATAGAAAATCTGTCCTGTGATAGGCCCTGTATCTTCTGAGGTGCTGGCTTTCTCATTTACCTGTGATGAGGCAAAAACATTCACTCTCTTGGCATATTCTTCATGGGTGAATAATCTGCCTCCATTGTTCAGCAAGCTAGGGAGTCCTTTGCTTTCCAATACCCGAAACTTCTCAAAGAATCTGTTTACCTCAGTTTGCATATCCTGGGTTCTTCTGTCTAAGGTCTGCATCAGACTCCTAAGAGTAGTAACCCTCTTGATCATTTGGATAGTATCAGTTCTGTTTGCTATTCCCATGGTTGTCAACTGAGAACTGGTCTTATGATTGAGCACATTGATCAATTTTGTTGCAATTTCAGGCATGTTTCCCAACAAGGCCCTTGCTGTTCTGATTTCCCTCTGTGCTTTAGGAATGAGCTCCAGTTGCTCATGGATTGTCTCAATGTATGACCACTGGTTATTGATGGACTTACCAATATTGGACCATATCATTGCTCTGATTTCGGCTATGATTTTATCTAGCTGTAGCTCTTTCTCAAGCTCCTTGATTTTGTCTTTAAGAGCTTTGATTTCTTGGGCCTTCTCTCCTACTTCTCTTTTTGTTTTGTCATGCCTTTCATTCACCTTGGCCAGCTGCTCCTTAGTTTCATTTAGCTGCATCATTTGTGCTTCTAAAGCTTGTATTTCGCTTTTTAGCTTTTGCATGTCTAAGCTCTGATCTGTGCTGGTGGGTGCTGCTGAAATAGATGTGACTGGTTGTTCAACGTGCTGAGGTGGAGGTGCAGTAGTAGGAGCAGTCTCCTCAAGATTAATGACCTGTGGAGGGGGCTGAGATGTTTGCCCCTCTTGTGCTTGTGTTGATGATCCTTTCAGAGGTGCTTGTGAGGCCTCATATTGCCCCAATTTTTCTTGTGCTTGCAAAAGTTCTTTGTAAACAGAAATTAATAGAGCAGTGGAATCCTGCTCATACCTTTGTTTTGCCACTTCATCGGTCTGTGGATGGATAGTGGCTGGAAGTTTAATCTTCTTCCTTAGTGCAGCCATATCAGCATCTCTGATTTTTAAGATCTCTTGTATCCCTTTAATATCATTGGGATTGTGCCCAATCTCTATGATGATTTCTTCCAGGGTTTTGATCCTGTTATCTTTGGCCTGAGAAGAGGCTCTCTCTAGCTCCAGCTGGGAAGCCGTGGCATTCAGACTGCTTGTTAACTTGTAGTTGTCCAAGGTCTTATCGGCCAATGAAGCATACACCATTTCCCCTGTTTGTTTATGCAACTCAATTTTGTCCATGGGGTGTATGTCTTTGGCAAGGACCTCTAAATTGGTCCTGAGATAATCAGCAGAAGACTGTGGCTTGAGTGTTGTAGGCATAAAATGACTCAAGGTCAGTTTGCCCTCACCTACATCGAAAGCAGACATGAGTCTCTGCTGATTGGAAGGAGCCATGTTAAGTAGGTGATTGTATAATTGAACTTTGATTGGGTCACTCCTTCTCTTGATGTCTATGAACTGCTGCTTTATGCTCACTCTTTCTTCTTTTTGCTGGCTGGAGGAGGTGACTTCCCCTCCCATTGTCCTGTCTGGTTCCTGCTGGGAGGAACTTGCTGAAATATCTTGACTTGGTGGGCCCATGCCTGATGCTTCTCGGATGGCTATATCCTCTTCTGGAAAATCGTTGAGTCTTTGCCTTTTCTCTCCTTGATTGATAGAGGATGTCAAGGGAGTTTCTCTTTCCCTTTTCCTCAAGATAAATGTGTCCTCCTTTTGAGGGGTTTGTAGGACCGAGGCATCGAATGTAGAGTCTTGCCTTGTAGGCATGACTTGTTCAGTGGTCTGAGGAGTATCCACTGTTTCCTTTTGCTGGGCAGGTGGCTCCTGCCCTTGTTTTTCTTGCTGCTGTTCCTCTTGTTCTTCTATGTCTTCCTGCTGCTGTTCCTGCTGTTGCTCTTGCTCTGTCTCCATTTCCTTTTCCTTTCCTTTTTCTGAGACTTTTCCAGCAACCTTTGTAGTTTGTTGTGGAGTAGTTGAAGAGGAGGCTGCTGCTCCAATTTGTGTGCTTGGCAGTGAGGGGACCTGTGCATAAAACTCAAGGTCAGCCATCTTCTTTTGATTGTTCAGAGCTCTTTGATCAAGCTCTTTTTGAGTTATATCTTCTTCTAGAGTTCCCCTTTTCCACTTGTTCTGATTGGCATATTTTTCAATTTTGGGGAGGCTATGATGACCATAAGCAGACAGTTTATATTTGAGTCTCCTCATTGTGATGAAGTTGTTGGGGTCATAGGGTTTCCATGTAAAACTGTGCTTCAAACCAAAACCCCCCAGTATTCTATCTGCCTCCTTCCACCCTTCATCCCTTTCATTGTAGACTAAATGGCCAAGTTGGCTCTTGATTTTCAGCTGTGCTTTCTTGCCTCTGCCTGAGAAGTGGAACATATCCACATAGCCAAACTGCCTGAAGTATTCTAAGGCAAATAGCCTCATGGGCACAAATTTGGGTAGTCTAAATGGGGGTAACTCACACCCATATATTCTGATAACGGTGTGGTGTTGGTAAAGATACCAGTCCCCAATACTGTATACTTTTGACAAATGTAGGCACCTTTTCATGTCCTCTGTCAGTCTAGGAGGAGGTGAACCAATCAGTAGAGTCAAGGCTGGATGGATGAAGAGATCAATAAACTCACAGTAGGTATATGGAGAGTAGCATGATACATGGAAAACGGATGTCCAATATACTACTGATCTCAGATTGCCCTGTGCATCTAGTCTCTTTATTGGGAAAGAAAATTTATCATGCTGGAAGTATATGAGCAGATGATATAGGTAGGAGGTGTACCTAAACACTCTTTCTCTTGGCAAATTCATCAACTGTTCATGCATTTTGTCTGATATGTATGTTGCATAATCATAGTGGATTGGTTTCCTTCCTGGGGAGAACATAAGCATCATTTGTATAACTGTTTCATCAATATGTTCTATTGAATCATATCCCAGGATGGGACTGATCATGTCAACCAGGTCTTGGCCCAATTGATTGAGGTAAACACAGTTGATGGGAGGAATCTGCAAAGTGTCAGCTTTGATGAAGAGCTGGTTGACCTTAGTGATTTGGGCCTCTGTGGTTCTGGCTCCCTGTACTATTAAATCAGCTAGTGACAGAGGGACCAACTTATGCTCTGTTTGGAATTGCAACATCTCCCTGATGGCTTCAGGGGTAATGAGGAACAGGATTGAACCTTCAGCATCTAGCACTGCTCTCTGGGATGCATCATAGTGTTCAGCAACTATGTGCACAAGCTCAGGGAATTGATTAACCTGAGGAAGTTTGAGTATTGGGAGGAATGACTCCCAAATTCCCAATATGTCTGTCCCCCTCTCATGTTGGATCTTTATCTCGTTTAATATTTGCAGATGGAACCTGCTTCTGCTCATCATTTCCTCTGTAATCTTGTAGTCCAGGTCTGCCAATGCTCTGGTGTCAAATGTTCTGTTAGGGACATTCAGGGGAGCCACATTGAGGGCTATGGGAGCTACAGGGGGGTCCATGATTTTCCTTTGCAAATTTTACTCTTACTCAGGGGCTGTGTTACTATGCAGAGTAACAACAGCACAGTTTCTTTGTAGAGGGATGGAAATGCAAGTGGGAGGTAAATGCCGGGTGTGCAGCAGTTGAAATGCTGTTTTTGTAATTAAGAGCGAAGCTTAGCCCTGTTTCGGCACCTTTCAATGTTAAAAATTGGTTTCAAATGCGCCTACCACGATTGCGCAGACAGGGCCTGGTTTCTTAGCAAAATGCCACTGGGAAAGGCTCGGCCGGTGTTTTTCGAAGTGATAATTGGAACTTTGAGGCTTTGCTGAGGAATTCAGTGGTGAATTTTTGATTTTCGGCTTTCATTAAGCTCTCTAAGGCGTTAAACAGATAATTGCAGGCGCACAGAGGATGAATGATGAGGAATACCTGGTGAAACAATGCGCAAAGGTCGTGACCGCAGGTAAACTGGTGCGCTGGAGGCCTTCTGGTCAATTTAGCAAGCTGGTAGACAATTTGGATGTTGTTTGCATGCAGAACAGATTAACGATGAATACGCGAAATGAGCAAAAAACATGAAATTTTGGGTAAAATAGACCTTTTTATGCTTTTGGCGCGAATATGTGCTGACGTCAACATGACGTCATAGGGTGGGGTCAAGGTCGGATGACGTCATGCTGACGTCATTGGGTGACGTGGCGCTGTATGGTTGGTACACGGTGGCGGTGACATGGCAGGACAGGTGGACCAATGGCGGGGACAGAGAGGTCGACGGGGCAGCGTAGCGGGGTGACGGGGCGGTGACGCATTGCTGACGCGGGTAGGCGGGATGAGGGAATCCGGAAACCAGCAGTGGTTTCATATCGCACCGCCTTCTGTACGGGGCGGTATCGGACAGTAGTACCTCCGACGTAAGGTAGTGAGGGCACGTAGCAGAGGCATGACGTCCTCCAAATACGGACGTCGGGAGATATCTATCGGTCATCGGATGGGCTCCGACGTCACCATGATCGTTAGATCTACGAACTTTGATCGGACGGTGGACGCGAGGCAGATGTGACGGGAGGTTAGTACGGCTATCGTTCAGACGTCGGAAGGATTCCAATGCGATCAGGGCCGTCGGATCTGTAGGCCCTTGATCTAATGGTGGTCGGGGAGATGACATATGCGGAGTATACGGATGAGGGCGGAAACAAATAAACCTGTTTTGTGCGCTTTTCCAATGTATTTTGATAAAAAGAGTTATATGCGCCAACCTTGGCTAACGGGCGGAAAGTGGGTTTTATGCTGCTTTGGCCCTTTGAAGCGGGTAAGGTGGGGTTTAGGGCCCATTTTAAAGGTTTTATGTGCAAAAAAAAGGGGGTAGAGGTAGAGGAAGTGGCTTATGAGGAGAAGGGGTATTTGGCATAGGTTTATCAACATGACCTGATGTCATTTGATCCCTGACTTGTAACTTTATTGGCTATAATGCCAAGGGGGTGGGTATTTATAAGAGTTGGGGATTTATACACCTTGGTGTTAGTAATATTAGGGGAATGGGAAAAATAGGGGAGCTATATAGTAAAATTAGAGGTTAATATGAATGAAGGGGCAAATGAAAGGGATTTTACTGAGTTTATCTGAAATTGACTTGGTTTTGAGAGTAGATCAAAATGAAAAGATCTTAGACAAGAAATGTGGATTCTGAATGAACTAGAACCACCATAAAACCATGATCTCTCTTCATAAATCTCAGCTGAAAGGAAGGGAATGTTAGTGATGAAATGAAGGGGGAGAGGGAGGTTAGTCATGCTCCTGCTGTAGTCTTTTACTTTGCTGCCCATCATCACCATTCTTGCAATGATAGGACTCACTTTCTGCGACCCCAACTACCTACCCAGCTGCTTGCCTAGCATTTTTTTTTTGTTTCTCCTTGGAGGGTGCACTTGGACTTGCAAACCCTTACTTGCCTTTTCTTTTCTTTGGCTTTTTCTTTATTCTTTTCTCTATCTATTTCTACCCTTATCTCTTCCAAGGTCCCAGATTAAACTGTTGGGAACCTTTGCTTCTCTACCTAAACTATTTGTCTGCCAAGATTAGGCTGTTTGGACAGACTTCTTTCTCTATTCTAAAACTCAAAATTGAACACATGGCATGATCCAGATTAGACTGTTGAATCATCCACAAAATTGAAATAAGGTCCTCAATACTTGAAACACTTTACCCAGCTCTTGCTTTCTAGGAAATATGGGATCTTTGGGATACCAGAGCAGAGCATATTTGGTTTTTCTCTTGCCAATCATGAAATATGAAACCTATTGGTATAGGTATCCAACACTTGTGAACCTCGCCATCTTCAACCAAAGATGCTTCCCAAGGAGATGCCCTTGGAGATGGTTGGGATGGAGGTGTGATATTTAGGGATTGATCAAGTCAATGTTTCACGATAATGCATAATGACATATATAATGAATGACTAGTAGCTCCTGCTAGAGCAATTCTGCTCTAGCACCTTTCGCACCTTCCAGCATATCGATCAATTGTTTTTGTCTTTTAAGAAAGAAAGGAATACATGCATTATATCATTATAAAGGTCACCTATGTCACCCCCTCACTCTCCCTTATGGTTATCAAGCCTTACGGCTACCACACGCTTACCAATGGTGCACTATCTACACGGTTAGCTACACGGCTTAACTATCGTGATTATCATCACTTCACTCCATGATCAATCTTTCCCTTACGGTATCCATCTGCACCACACACAGCGGGGGCTTACGCGATCAACAATGGCTTGATTTTGGCTAGTGATTACTAGTGATTTTGTTTCACTTAGACCCTTCGAGCTCAGTCAAAGATGGAAAGAGGCCTTACAGAGCGCTCAGTCAAAGATGAAAGGTCCTTACAGCGAGACTACTACAACGGCTCACCTACAAATAGTGATTATCATCAAACGTACAGGCGGCACTCACCCCAGCGCGCCAATCATATATGCAAGCAGGCAGCATCACCAGCCCCGAATAAGTGCTGTTATAAGGAAATATAGGAGTAGGAGAGACCCCAAACAAAGAAAGTTAAGGCAGGCAATAATCGTCAAATATGTAATCCGAATAGAAATCCGAATATAATCCGAATACTAATCCGAATATGATCCGAATATCAACAGCAGCAGTAGGAGAGGGGCAGCAGTAGGAGAGGGGGAAGCCAACCCGAATATAGAAAAAAGCAGTCTAAATGTGAATTAGGGTATAACAAATGCAGTTAAGCACTAAAAAAGAAGGTGCGAAGCCGCCAGAGAAGAAATAGGAGGGGCAAGGACCAATTTAGAGCAGCAATAGGGGAATACAACACATTTACGGTCTTATTACGTTACGCGGTACAATTCTACGGTAGCAAACTGCCTACAATATATATCCCCCACATCACCGGCAAGGTCCTAAGGCCCTTGCACTACGCCATCCTTCTATGCCGCGCTACTACCCCGGTCACTATTCCCCTCCAGTCACTCGCCTACTTGAACACCTACGCATCTCAATCCAACAGCAACTTTTTATGAAGAATAAGGCCCCTCATCTCAATACGGAGGGAGGGCGAGACATTGCAACAACGAGAAGGCGAGGAATTCATGCAGCAACGGAAGGTGGGCGGGGAATGAAATGTACCTGTGCGACCAGCGCCTACACAATATCACAGCAAAGAGGCAAGAAAGAAAATACACCTAAGGAAGGTAGGTTTCTCATTTCAAGATGTTATGGTCACTGATCAAATACAAAACAATGAGATGAGCAATCAAATATGCCTGTCCTACAATCTGTGTCAGTAGTTAGGCCCGCCCCGCTCAACGAACCAGGCCCTTCCTTAATACACCCTTATTCCCCTACTAGAACTTCCCCTTTGCGTTCCCACCCCCTATTTCTAGCTATTGGTTGGGAAGTTCTACATCCTCTCAGTTCCTCCCCCCCTCCCCCAGCCCCCTAGGTCGAGTGAGTGGACGAAAATGAAACCCCCAACAATTTCATTAACTTACAAGGAAACAACAGATAGGTGCACCATAAAGATAGGTGCTCATTAAGGGGACCTACGCAACCTACAACATAAGTGGTACGCATTAGTCCTACCCTCTCTTTACACCAAATATATGTTTCCAGTATCCCCCCACCTGTTGAGGCTGTCTCCTGCCACTTGAACCTGCCTATCTTAACTGGCTTACCGGGGAATCCAATCTACCTCTACCGGTTAGTTCTTCATCCATCATAGGTAGATGCAGCAGGCAGATAGGTGCCAACTGGGGATCTCTTTCCTTACACTACTCTCTCAAATAATCACACTTAACCAGCAAATCAAGTGCAAACTGAACAAGAGATCTTATCACCAGCAATTCCAGTGAAGGCTGAACAAGAGGATCAAGCAATAGGATCCTTAGGCAAATCTAAAAAACCGTCTCAATGGCCATTTCAAGCGCCTTCTATCACCGTTTACACTTGACTTGGGCTCATTTTATCATAATGGCTTATCAATATAGAATGAATATAAATATAGATTTCTTCAGTCTCTATCTACAGAGTTTACCTGACTGCAACCTACCTTACCTGAGGCTGCCCAAGATATCTTGTGCTTCACCTTTCTCTCATCTCACCACCAAAGTCAACCACACCACCTCTTACCCGAAGCTTCCCAAGAATCTAATCATCTTCTTTAGGAATGAAATCACTCGACCCCTCGGAGAGGGTAGCCTAGTCTCTCTGACTGAAAGAGGCAATTCCTAGGTGAAAAACTAGCAGGAATGAAATGCTCTAGGTTGTTGGAATAACCGTAGGTAAATAACATTACTCTAACTAAATGCAAGTACCATAGCAAGGTTCTTGGACGTACTCTAGCTGAAATGACTCTAGCTAAATTCATGCATTTCCAAGAGTTCTAGCACTGACCTCGTATCTTCTAAGCAATGAGTCTCGAGCCCATCCCGGTAGCTAAGGTGATTATCCAAGCGGATTAGCCGCCAAGTCGAGTAGCTCGGTTGACTAGCGAGCAGCTATCAAAGTGTATGATAAAAGTAGCAGAGTATCCAAGCCAAGCTATGCCCGACTTACTTACGATGGTAAACTATTGGGAATGACATCATAGAATTCCCTTATGGCAGTTGTTATGAGACTAGTTATGCCCTTAAGGCTACTCCTGGCTATGATCGACTAGTACTAACTAGAGCTTCTATAGTAATGAGCTTCAAGCTATGACTGTAAAATCACATACTAGAGGTTCATGCACTGACTGTCTATAGCACTACTCAGAGCTTCTAGCAATGACTATAACTTCTTTCTAGCAATGACAAGAGTTCTAGCACTTACTGACAAGAGCTTCTAGCTATGACTAGAAATTCCGTTGATTGACTATGTGTCCTGGCAATGAGACCTGGCATTAACACTTGGCATGTAGTACTAGTGTGGAATGATACCTGGCATCGAGTAGCAGCATCAACACCTAGATCGAGTACCGGCATCAACACCTACCTGGATCGACTAGCGACGAAGAGTCCTATCATCGGCAGCACAAGTGTTTGTCAATGAGGTGTATTACCCTTCCTTCACAGGTGCATCATAAGTAATGCATTATTATGTCATCCAATAGAGGTGGGAATGATTGTTCTGTAGCATTCAGTGAAATGCGGTCCTAATCAGTGGGTTCAGGCAGCTAGGCCTCCCGATAAGGCCTCCTTCGTGTCTATTGGCACCTTCTGGGAATGAGGGTTGATCGGCACCATGTTAGTGACCATTTAGGAATGATTGGCAATCGGCTCTAAACCCTCTAGCAGTGCCTCACCCCTAGATAAGATGGGGCCCGTACCTTCCCATGTTGGGTGATGTGGCATGTGGTGAGGGTGACTCGGATATGATGGGCAATGGGGGTATGATCAACTCTCGGCTGACTGGCGATGACCGTGTGAGAATGTATCTCGGGTATCAACAACTGGGTATCAACAAGCACCATCATTCAACGACTAGCGACTATCAATAGCATTGACCACCATCAGGCAAAGAGAACCGGCTATCAGCAATGACTACCAGCAATGATCGACAGTGACCTACTGGCTATGATCAACTGTCTATCGGCTATGACGCCTGGGTATCAGCGACACCTGGCAATCCTAGAGAAACATCATGAAGGGGCATGTTTTAGTAAGAATCAAATCCACTTTAGTTCCCCGATGAGGGTTCGTACCTCAGCACCCCTAAGAAAGCAATATTATGAATCAAAAAGAGCGAATGAGAATATTTGAAAGATTTTGTGTAACGAGACTTTGTGCCTGCTCCAAACCTGCATGGTAGGCCAATAATCAATCTCAAAATCACTTGTATCAAAACGGCGTGTACCCACTCTCCCCTCCTTCACTGTCACTACTTGAGTAGCGTGAATGAAACCATCCATGTGTATGTCGATGATCATCAAGTGCATCGTACGCGTCATTCATTCCTTCAATCCATCTGAAGTAGGAATGAGTGTTCCGTATTGGTAAGTGGGGTGAAGTTTGAGGTAGAGGTCTAGGGTCGAGGTCGAGAGGTTAGAGGGCAGAGTTTGAGGTAGAGTTTGAGGTATGAGTACCTATGGGAATGACCTTCTGTCTATCTATGATCGTCTATGTGAGGTGCTCAATGCGACTTCCTGTCAATGAGTGTCTCTAGCCCGAGTATCCTAGCTGATTCGAGTAGCTGAGTCAATCAGCTGAGTAGCCCATCCCAAGTATCCCATCCCAGCTATGACTGGCAGTGACTGGATCGAGTACCGGCATCTCCACCTAGCATTGAATGCTGAGTAGGACCGGTGCTACTTGGGAGCATTCGTTACTCACTAGCATCTTTATTTGTGATCACTGGGCCGACCCTAGAGAAAGAAAGCAGAATATGCCTAGAGAAGCCCATCCCTTTTATTCCTTTCTCCATCCTTATTTAGAACCTCCCATCTAGTGATTAGATCCTATTATTAGAATCCAGTTGGTTAATGGGATCATATTTCTACTGCATGTACCGAATGAAGCAACTAGAAGAGTATTCCAACCATTAGTGTACTCTGTGTGATGGATAGAGATAATAGTTTTCAAAAGGGATTATACAACCATGTTTTAGTAAAGAAAACCTACCTTTATGACCAATTCAGTATCGATGGTCATCAAGATGCTCTTTTTTCACTTTTGCTTAAGGTGCAAAGCCACCAGAGGAGAAAAAGGAGGGGCCTCCTTCTTAATCTTCATAGTGGCAAAGAATATTTTTGTTATTGACAAGATCATGAAACTAAAGTCTAAATTAGTACATATAGATTTGTATAGATCGAAATAAGGTATTGTTGTTCCTTGTATCCACAAATCCTTAATCGTGTGTAAGACGCATAGGCAGGCCCCATGAAGCACAGGCTAGTCAGTGCACTACGTCTGTGTTTGTTGTGTGTGCCCGTTGTGCATGCGCTTTCTGTGCCATGAGCTTAGCTGTGTGGTAATGCCCATTTGTTGGATGGACTTCGCCTTGCCAAGGAATGTTAGTATGACATGTATAAGTCGATTCGTTGTGCGTTCCTGAGAAGAAGGGTCAGAAGTTCCCTCCCCACATAGATGCTTTAAATGAAACGACCTTACTTGAATGGCTCCCGTGTCCTTTTTTTGTTTTCGGCCCCGTCCAACTTCCTTCTGCCAAATGCGGAGATGTTGGGCCCCCTGATATAGTAGTCAGATATTGACGAATGGAACTTCTTTATGAAGGGATAATGGATACCAATAGATATAGATATATAGATTCATATAGATATAGATACACTGATATATATACCCATAGATATACCTTGCAAGTGGTCTATTTTATAATATGAACCCGACCTAAGGATGGGAACTAAAGGAAGATAGCTCCCTGCCGGTAAGAGCCAAGCTAGGGACAAGAGAATGAATTGCTGAAAGCCAAGATTGAGGGAAATTATGAATAGCCAAGTGTTGTTACTCCAATTCCTGCCGCATCCCTATTCCCACCACTTCCCTATTCCCACCGTAATCAATCTCCTCCTTCCTTCCATTACTGATGGGAACAAGAGCATGAGGAAGGCCAAGGATGGGAACATCAATGTTCCTTGCTGATATAGAAGATTCGGTGTTTTTCGTGTGACCAAAGGCCCGGTAGGGTGAGCCTGCCAAACTCTCGACTATAAGGAGAGGTCCAGCAGGGACTCACTCATTTCTATGGGTGAGGGACTCACTATTCATCTGGTGAGGGTTTTCACTAAGTATTATGGCTCATTATGTTATTTGGTTTCTCATTGAGGTGGTGCATGGGTTTGCCTGGCATGTTGGCATTCATATTGGTCTTTGTACACTATGGAGAGGAACACCCATAAACTTAGGAGTTACTAAGGTCTTGGCATGGTATTAATTGAGTTGTGCACCATTCCCCTGAAGGGTAAAGCTTCCAATTCGTCTCTGACCCCCAGCCCAGAGTTCCCAGAGAGAAATACCTATGGGACGAAGGATGGAGGGACTAGAATTTTCTATTATGCTTTGATCCATGTGAGTAAATGCCTTATATATGATGTGGTGCTTTTCGTTTATCAGATAGCAACTATCTTCTTTGTCGCCCAACAACCAACCCAACTACTCGCCAAGCAGCCTCTCCCCCATCCATCAAGCGAAAGTAGCGTACTGCCTCTCCCTCATCCAGATAGCATCCAGTCCAGGTAGCATATTGCCTATCTCTCTCCATCATCTAGCGCCCTCCTCTTCTGATTAACCCTCCCCACCTCCCATAGCACCTTATTGCACTTTTCACAAGATGACCTCTTATAGCACCGCAGATTATCGTGCCCTTCATCACCCATGCACTGCTAAAGCATTATTCTATGAGCCAGTGACCCATCTTGTGGATATAATAAATGTGGAGAATACCACTGAACCTGATCCTAACCTTGTACTGATGTCTTACCCTTTTCCTCACCCAACTTGTGCCACAATCTTGACTCACAACTGCCAGATTAAGGATCAGGTGGTTAAGCTTATTATGTACAACGGTAGTCAAAAGAATTTGGTCTCCACAGCCCTTGTAAAGGCACTAGATTTGCTTTGGGCAGGGCAGAAAGCAGCATAGAGGTTGGAAGGATAGAGAGTTAGAACCTGACTTCTCTTTTTTCCCCATACCTAAAGGAAGGAGATATAGAAAGGAGTTGCTCTCAATGGGCCATATCATACATAGATGAGAAGAGGCATTGGTCTTATGTTAGGTCCCTATAATACTAGTGATTACCCCATTACTATTGTAGTTGTATCCCTTATTAATATTGTTGTGCCCCTATTATCCCCATATTGTTATTATTGTGCCCCATAGAATCCCTCTATTGTTATTTTTGTGGCTTTATATTATTATTGTTAGGTCGGCTGGGTTATATTGTGACTCCTTATACTCCTATATATAGAAAGGAGGTTTTTTCATTTGAATCATCCAAGAATTGTTCATTTATGTAATGTAAAGGAGGTTGCCTCCTCGAAGAGGCTGAATTCTAAGGCATTGATCTATCTTTTCTATCTTTTTGTGAAGCTGGTTTCATAACATTTGGTATCAGAGCTTTGGATGCTAGGGTTCCACTTCTCCAAATAGGTCATCGTGGCATTTTCGCTATAACCTTTTCTCTACGATGTTTCAGAAGCTAAAAAAAAAAACCATTTGATGTGAATTTGCACTAAACCTTGGGTCCAAATTTTAGAGCTTTTTGCACTATATTTGCAGTGATATGATCTGAGGAAGTTGGTCGTTTTGCATACTCCTGAAATACATTCCAAACAGGTGACCTGGGGAAAATCATCATAACATTATTTCTGAGCATCAGATTGAAATTTCGTAAGAAGGTACAAAAAGAGGACGGAATGTAGTTTCTTGTATATAGTTTACAGAGCTAAAGGTCAAAACAGTGACTCGTGGCACATGGTACAAGTTCGCTCTACTAAACTAGTCTATAATCAAGTCACCGTGGGATATTTGACATAACTCTTCCGTGGAGAATCCAATTTGGATCAAACTAGTGGCATTGGAAAGAGGACATAGAGGGCTACTGCAGATTGCAATTTTAGAACTGCATAATCT
Source organism: Pinus tabuliformis (assembly GCA_031772625.1). NCBI lineage: Eukaryota > Viridiplantae > Streptophyta > Pinopsida > Pinales > Pinaceae > Pinus > Pinus tabuliformis. The sequence goes on along the minus strand of CM062819.1, from coordinate 1,639,231,669 downwards.
GAAATTATAGAGATACATCATATTCAATATCAAGCTCCTACAAAGTGAAAAAAGGTGTGTAATTTTTTTAAATTTTTACATAAGCTTGGTTTGAAAAATTAGTTTGAAGGAATTCAAAGGGCATAGTAAAGCATTATTATCAGTAATTGATGCCCCGAGGAAAGAAAATGAAAACACCTAATGACCAAATGCAACAAGTGTCACTTGCACAAAAAGTAAAAGAATCTAAGATGGATGGTCTAAAGAAATATGTAGAAGCTAAGATGGACAATTTGAAGATAGATTTGAAGACAGACATGGAAGATTTGAAGACAGATTTGACAAAGTTTCTACAAGAAATGCTTACTAATGGTGAAAGGGTAGTAAAGGAAACTCATGATGAGAACAAAAGAAATGTTAATCATGATTTCATAGACTCTAATGTTGGACCGAAGACCTGCCATATTCCAAAAGTCAATATGAGGAAGTTTGATGGCAAGGATCCTGCAACATGGATATTACAAATGGAGCAATTTTTCAATCTCAATAATGTGCAAAACACAAAAAGGGTACATATTGCAACTTTATATTTGGAACCAAATCAGTTTGTATGGTATCAATGGCTTTGCTCTCGTAAACAAATTATCACTTTGGCAATTTGTATGGAAGAATTAATAGCACATTATGAGGATACAAAAAGCAACACTTTTTTTAGCCAATTGATAAGTCTCAAACAAAAGGGTTCAATAATGGAGCACATTGAGGAGTTCCAAAAATTGAACATAAGGGTAAAAAATATTCCAGAGGAGCATAGGATTGATGTGTTTATAGGGACTTTAAAGGATAATATCCAACATGATTTTCGCCTTTAGGAACCTGATTCATTAGAGAAGGCATTCAGGTTAGCAAGAAAAATGGAAAGCAAAATTATGGCAACCAGGAAGCATACCACTCACAACTATAAAAATGGAAGTGTTTTTGCCCCTAGTCTTCCACAACCTATAAGGTTGACACCACAAGAATTGGAAGAAAAAAGAGCAAAATGGCTTTGTTACAATTGTGATAGCAAATACACTAAAGGTCATAAGTGTGCTAAGAAGAAATTATTCTACATAGATTGTGAAGAGGAAGAAGAAAAGGAGGAAGAAAGGTCAAAAGAAGAGGATATACTCTAGGAACAAAGCCTAGATAAAGAAGAAATGAATCTGACCATATCTTGTAATGTATTGGTTGGAATTACCACTCCTCAAACCATCAAGATAGAAGGAAAAATCAATAAGAAAAAGGTAATAGTGTTGATTGATTCAGGAAGTACCCACAATTTTATTAATTGTAAGATAGCAAAAGAATTGAATTGCTTCCTATATCCAGAACCAAAGTGTCAAGTGATGGTCGCAAATGGAGGAATGATAAATTACTTTGGAAAGTGCCATAATATCAAGCTATCCATGGGAGAATATGTATTTACTAGCCCAATGCTTTCCATTCCAATGGGAGGTGTTGATGTTGTACTAGGAGTCCAATGGCTACAATCCTTGGGTACAATAGCTTTTAATTTTCAAGAACTTTTCATGAAATTTTCTGTAGAAGGAAAGGAAGTTGAATTAAGGGGTATTGCAGGGAAACTGGGAAAGATAATCAGCTCTAATGGCATGACAAAGCTTCTAAAAAATGAACAAAGAGGTGTAATTGCACAATTATGTTCGCTAGATGTTTCCACATTGGAATCATCTATTTCTCCAAATCTCCAAAAAGTCTTGGACAATCATTCCAAGGTATTTGAGGCTCCCAAAGGTCTCCCACCTATTCATGATCATGATCATGCTATTCATCTGATTCCAGGAAGTGTTCCTCCAAACATCAGGCCGTACAGATATCCCTATGCCCAAAAGAGTGAAATTGAACGTATGGTTGCAGAAATGCTAGAGGCTGGTATAATTCAACCTAGTCAAAGTTCTTTCTCTGCTCCAGTAGTATTGGTGCACAAGAAGGATGGATCGTGGTGCATGTGTCCGGATTATAGTGAGCTCAACAAGCTCACTATTAAAGATAAGTTTCCCATTTTGGTCATTGATGAATTACTAGATGATTTGCATGGATCAATTTACTTCACCAAGTTGGATATTCGTTTAGGATATCATCAAATCAGAATGAAGATTGAAGAAATTTTGAAAACAACATTTAGAACTCATAAGGGTCATTATGAATTTTTGTCCATGCCCTTTGGCCTTACCAATGCACCTTCTACATTTCAAGGTTTGATGAATTCCATTTTCAAACCCTTCCTTAGAAAATTTGTGTTAGTATTTTTTGATGATATACTAATCTATAGCAAGTCTTGGAAGGATTATGTTGAACATGTTGACAGGGTGCTACAACTATTTGAGGAGAAATAATTATATGCAAAAAGATCCAAATGTTTCTTTGGAGTACAAGAGGTGGAATATCTAGGTCATATTGTATCTCATATTTCTCGGGTGATAGGGTATTATCACAAGTTTGTTAAGAATTATGGGAGAATAGTGGCACCTCTAAAAAAATTATTGAAGAAAGATGCATTTTCATGGACTCTAGAAGCAACAAAGGCCTTCGAACATCTTAAAGAGGCAATGTGCCAAGCACTGGTATTAGCTACACTGGACTTCACAAAAACCTTTATTGTGGAATGTGATGCTTCAGGAAATGGAATTGGTGCTGATTTAATGCAAGATGAAAGACCCATTGCTTTTGAAAGTCATCCAATCAATGGAAATTTTTTACACAAAGCTATTTATGAGAAGGAATGTTGGCAATACTCCATGCACTTAAGAAATGGTGACCCTACCTAATGGGAAGACACTTCAAGGTAAAAACGGATCATGATAGCCTTAAATACTTTTTAGAACAAAGATTATCCTCTAAAGAGCAACCAAAGTGGGTCACAAAGATGTTGGGTTATGACTTTGAGATCATCTACAAAAAAGGGAAGCAAAATGTGGTGGCATACGCACTCTTAAGAAAGGATGAGGATGTGGAAGCATTGTTGTGCATCATTTCTATTATCCAACCAAACTGGATAAATGAAGAAAGGGAGGAATGGAAGAATGATGAAGAAGTGTGGGCACTTATTCGAAAGTTACAACAAGATTACATCTGATACATTTAGCTGGAAAATGATTCATTATGGTACAAAGATCGCTTATACCTCTGTAAGAATTCCCAACTCAAACAAAAGATTCTTATGGAATTGCACACTTCTCCCTTAGGAGGGCACTCAAGATTTTTAAAAGCTTACCACAGGGTTAAGAAGGAATTTTTTTGGGATGGCCTTAAATCAAATATTCAAAAGTTTGTGGTGGAATGTTTGGTTTGCCAACAAAATAAAGTTGAAACAATTAAGACCCCGGGTCTATTACAACCTTTATCCATTCCAAGCCAATGTTGGGAGGAGGTTTCAATGGATTTTATCACAGGTTTACCCAAGTCTGATGGAAAGAGTGTCATCATGGTGGTAGTTAACAGACTTACCAAGTATGCACACTTTTGTGCATTATCACATCCATTTAAATCCAGTACAATTTCTACTGCATTTATGGAAACAATTCAAAAACTACATGGAAACCCAAAGATTATTGTAAGTGACAGAGATCCCATTTTCACTGGAAAGTTTTGGACAAAATTATTTTCTTGTCTTAGTACTCAGTTAGCTCATAGCTCATCTTATCATCCTCAATCTGATGGGAAAACTGAGATAGTAAACAAATGTTTGGAAGGATATCTTCGTTGCTTTGTATTTGATAAATAGACATAATGGGTCAAATGGTTGCCTCTAGCTGAATGGTGGTATAACACTTCCTTCCATACAGCAAAAAAAATGACCCCGTTTATGGCACTTTATGGATATCATCCACCATCCATCACATCATATTTAAGATAAAAATCTAAGGTTCAAGTAGTGGAACATCACATTGAACATCAACAACAAGTCCTCCAACTCTTAAAGGATAACCTCGTGTTGGCACAGAATAGAATGAAACAACAGGAAGATCAACATCACAGCAAAAGAAGTTTTGATGTAGGTGATTGGGTATTCCTATGGCTACAACCATATAAATAAATGTCCCTCAAGTAAGCTAAGAAGGATAATAAACTAGCACCAAAGTATTATGGTCCATACAAGGTGTTGCAAAAGATTGGTACTATGGAATACAAATTGGAGCTTCCTGCAGCTTCTTAAGTGCACCCAATTTTCCATGTTTCATGTTTAAAGAAGGTTATAGGCGACAAGCTCGAAATTCAAACAATATTGCAAAAACTTGATGAGGAAGGAAAAATTATATTGGAACTGGAAGCAGTCACAAAAACAAGAACTCGACAGCTACGAAATCGATCAATTTCGTAGTATCTCATCAAGTGGAAGAACTTATCCACTGAAGATTCCACATGGGAGGATGAGACTTTTAACAGAAGCATCCAAAACTACTCAAGCATTGAGGACAACACTTTTTTGAAGGAGAGGGGCATGTTAGGTCCCTTTAATACTAGTGATTACCCCATTACTAGTGTAGTTGTATCCCTTATTAATATTGTTGTGCCCCTATTGTCCCCATATTGTTATTATTGTGCCCCATAGAATCCCTCTATTGTTATTTTTGTGGCTTTATATTATTATTGTTAGGTCGGTTGGGTTATATTGTGACTCCTTAGACTCCTATATATAGAAAGGGGATTTTTTCATTTGAATCATCCAAGAATTGTTCATTTATGTAATGTAAAGGAGGTTGCCCCCTTGAAGAGGCTGAATTCTAAGGCATTGATCTATCTTTTCTATCTTTTTGTGAAGCTAGTTTCATAACATCTTATACCTCTGCATGCATCGAGGGATATTGTCGTACCTATTCTTATACATCTGTCCACATACAGAACAACCATCCCTCCTTTATATGGAGATGGTAGGAGTAGCCCCACTACTTCAGCTTCATCGATAAGGATATTCTACTGGAACTATATATATGTACTAATGAGTTCTTAGCTATCCATCCCCCTTGGACTGGTAGACCCACCTTCCTTATAGATAGATACAGGGCGAGAAAGAGAAATTATACCTAATCATTTCCTTCATGCACCTCATGCGAGTCTGACTGGTGCTAGACTCCTTCAAAGCTCTACAAAAACCAAACTATATAGATGAGTTAACACAAGCAAGAAAAGAGACTATTTGGAATAGCCCTGAGTAATATACCCCAACCGGGTATAGATAAGATAAGTAGGATAGTGAGGGGGGGTAAAAAGCGATACGGGACTGGGAAGGCAGGGATAGGTTGTGGTGTTGGGCATCTTGTTCCTGATGAGTCCCATTAGATACCTCGATCAAATAGATTAGTCCCCATCAAGACCCCGATGAGATGAGATGGTGCGGGTGGGAAGGCAGGGAGAGGTTTTATGTGGGAGGTACCCAAGCGGAGTACCCCATGATCCCAAGAAATAGATAGATGCCTGTAATCATCGGCTAATCCTACAATATATAGATTCTTTGTCTCATATATCCAATCATCGAAGAATCCTACTCTAGCCAAACCTCCTACTCCACCACCCGCCTTCCTACTCGCCCTCGCTTATTAATAGCCCTACTATGCCCACCTTACAACTTGCCTCTTCACCTCCTTACTGCCCACTTCATGGATGAACTGGTAGCTGACCTACCCACTTGAAGGATGACCATACCCACTCATTCAGATAGGTGAGTGACAAGCCCTTGAAAGGGTGTCAATGCTCACTATTCATATAGTGAGGGCATTTCCATTCATTTGATTGCCACTTTAGACACATGTTAGGGAACAGTATCCATATAATCTCATTTCATTCATAAAATAATTCCCATAAAGGGATGCTAATCAAGGCGGTGTCGTTGGAACTAGATCTTCTCAAGCTGCCTATTACCTCACAAGGTATTAAAGATTCTCGAGTTTTTCAAGATTTCCCTAATAATTAGGCCCCACGAGGATGCACAAGTGTTGGCTAGTTGACTTGTTTATGGAGTAAACAGTCAAGTACCACATTAATTGTCAACCTGGGAAAGTCTTTTTATTACAAAGGCTACCGCGTACTATATGTACTTACTCCTAAAAGCATTAAAAAGTTGTAGTATACGTAATCTTTACGCTAAGTTATCACTGTACTGTTAAAATGAAAGTAATTAATTAAGATTACAAATCTGAAAAGTAAAATGATGGATGCTCTGTTGGCAGAGGATCAGGACCCTATCCTCCAGGTGAGGACGTTCAGCACCTGCCTCTGTAACCAGATTGCTAACACACACTGCACTCAAATTCACCGGTGAAATATCCTTGCACAACTTCAAGCAATGAATGAAACAGAGTACTAGCAAAGCGGAAATACCAGAGGTAATGCTACAGAATCCAAACAGAGTACCAGCGGAAAGAAACTATCACACACTTACACACTTTAACAGAAAAGTAAATGGGTGAATCTTGTGAGGAAGGTGGGCCCAGTCCCTCTCACAAGATTCCCCAGAACACGAAGATGAGATTAAATGCTCAGAACGATTCTTTATTCATCTGCCAAAAGACTCAAGTACAATAAAGTTCGGACTTGTTGATGTCTCTCAAAATCTCCCTTACAGATTACACATTAACCCCTTTCTAATGTAGGTATCTCCTCTTTATAGAGGAGACATCTATTACAATAGATCATTAAAGTTCATTCAGTTAACTCATTTGATCAAAAATAAAAGTTACAGATCGCTGTTACAACAGTATAACAACATATTCTTTCTTAAGTTATGGCTGTTACACAGCTGGTAACTGTCTTCGACCATCTTCTTGGGATCTTCACATTCCTTTGCCGTTTCCCCAGGTTGTCCTGTTTTAAGCAGTGGTAACTGTGTTCTACCCGCTTTAGATAGTTGTAGATCGTGCCGCCTCAGCGTTCTTCAGATAGTAGTCGGTTGTTATTTCCAGCTGTTGCAAAATAGCCTGCTTTAGATGGTTGTTGTTGCTGACTGTAGCAACTGCGTAGTTGCTACTTCTGGTGTTGCAGCAACTGCGTAGTTGTTGTTTCTGGTGTTGCAGCAACTGTGTAGTTGTTGTTTCTGGTGTCACAGCAACTATAACTTATAATTCCTGCAGGCTTAAGACAATTTAATCAGCTTTTCCAAGATAAATATAAAGATACTCACGAATATGCTATGAACGATTAAACATATAGATATGCGGAAAGTCACTTCGTACCTTGGGGTGATAAGTCATTATGTAATCAAAAGCTTACAACTTATGACTGAAAAGGATAATATTAAGGCAAAAATATGAGGTCAAAATAGGTCAATTCTGAGTCCTAACATCCCCCCCAACTGAAGAGATTGCATGTCCCTATGCAATGGCTACTCTGAGTCCGAGTCGGAGTACTGGGATGAACAATGTAGATTACTGAGACAATAGTTATAAGAAGTGGCATCAAACTTCTTTCTAAATCCACAGGCAGTCTGTATTTGCCTCCATGCTGCTGCTTCTTCCCTGCTGGACAATCCAAACTGTCCTTTATACTGTTCACCAGACAACCATAAAAGTGGAAATCTAAATCTGTAACCCATCCAATTTTCAGCACAGTGCTGCATGCAATTAACATAATGAGATACCCTTGAGAGTGCCACCTATAGATTAGGTGGATTATAAGGGTGGTATTCCTGCCTCTCCTTGGGGCAGTTTTCCCAAAACAGTTTGTTTGCTTTGACAGCCAAGGATGCCTTGGTCTTTACATAATACTGACAGTCTTTCAGGACCATTGTTTGCAGTTGCTTAACATGGTCCTTCATTTCAGGATCACTTACCATGCTCAGGTGTTGTGCAATAAAGGTGGCTACGTTTTGCGGCTCAGCTCTAATCCACAACAGACAATTTTGTTCATTATGCTGAGCTGAAACAAAGGCGTTCTGCCATGTAAGTTGATTAGCTAAAAAGGAGATAAAGGCTCTCAATTGTATGTCGCCGACTACAGGTATCATATTCATATTTCTTTCCTCGGACATGGCTTCATTATGGAGATAGAGCTCGCATAACAAATGTTGATCGTTTTTAGGTGCCTCTGCAAAGGTTTGCATAAACTGTTCTGACGTGACTACCTGATGAGGTCTACCTTCTTTGACAGCCTTTATCTGCAAAAATGTGAGTCTTTCCCTTAGAAATGTTGCATAATTAAAAGAAGGTTGCCTTGTGGCAAGTAGTCTTTGAAACAATTCAAACATCTGGGTTAATCTGGCTTTTAGTTCTTTGATCTCCTTGTACTGGGCTCTGCACTGTTCCAGTGCTTCCCAGTTCTTGTATGCGTGACTAAACCAGATCCCTTTTTTTTGCTCAAATTCCCTGCCTTGCGACTGCTCATATTCCCTCCACCACTGTCCCTTCAATGTTTCAAAGCTATCTGTTTCTGTGCATGCATCAGTAACGGAGGAAAGCTCTATCTGTGTAAAGGCATCCACAAGGATACCCTGCTCTGTGGGAATAGTCTGGGATGATCCAACATCCTTTTCTTCATTTCCGGTTAGTGTCTCCTCTTCCTGTTGTGCTGATTCATTTTGTTCCATGGTGATTTGGGTGGGCCGGGGTGAGTCTGTGCCTTTTTCCTCATTTCCTTTTTCTTCTTCTTCTTTTTCCTGATTTTCTTCTTCTTTTTCTGCTTCCTTGGCAATTTGAATAGAGCTGGGTGAGTCTGATTTTTCTTCATTTTCTCCTGAAACTATTTCTTTTTCCTCCATAACAGTTTGGGTAGGCCGGGGTGAGTCCATACCTTTTTCCTGATTTTCTTGTGCAACTACTTCTTCCATAGTAACTTGGGTAGGCCGGGGTGAGTCTGTGTTCTCCTCTTTCTCATTCCTTATTTCTTCCTGCATAATTTCTGGGGAACTTGCTGGTTCTTGTGTGTCAGCAAGCCCTTCTGCTTGTTCCTGCGCAATCTCTGGAGAACTTACTGGTTCTTGTGTAGCAGTAAGTTCTTCTGTTCGGACCTGTGCAGTTTCTGGGGAACTTACTGGTTCTTGTGTGTCAGTAAGCCCTTCAGCTTTGTCTTGTGTAGTTTCTGAGGAACTTACTGGTTCTTGTGTGTCAGTAAGTCCTTCAGTTTGGTCCTGCATCTTCTCTGAAGAGCCTGTTGGTTCTTGTGTGACAACAGGTTCTTCTGTCTGCACTTCTTCTGGAGTACCTGTTGGTTCTTGTGTGACAACAGGTTCCTTTATTTCAGCAGAAGATTGCGGCATTTCCGTCTGTATAATAGCAGGCTCTTTCGTTTCATCAACAACATCAGACGCTTCCTTCATTGGCTCTGCCACTACCTTATATCCTGCCTGAGTGTATATTTCACCACAATTGGTGCACACATATTCATTATCCTTACTTTTTTCTGCTGCAGATGCCACTCGTGCTAAAACATGCAGGCTGAATTCCTTCTGATATGCTTCCTTAACCCTTATTATTTCCTCCTGATAGTCCTGAATCTGAGATTTCAGGAATTCAATTTCTTCCTGTAGGGCAGGTATGGTAGGCTGGTCCTGCGGAGCAGTAGATTCCAATGGGGGCAGAGGTTGTGTTTCATCATTCTGATCAGTATTCCCCACAGGTGGTTCTTGTGTGTCACCTGCGGTAGTGGCTGTTTCTTGTGTTGCAGCCACTTGGTCACTATTATCTTGGGTGTCGGCAGCTGGTTCTTGTGTGTCAGCTGCCTTAAAATATGATGTCACGAAGCTATGAACGCTCTGCATCTCTGCTTCCGAGGGTGAGGGAGAGGAGTTTTGAGGGCTGGTGGGAGTACGGATCTTTATAGTGATGGGCGGTGAACTGGGGGAATTGGGAGATTTAGCTGCTACCGATGACCGAGTTCTTCTTTTTGGTAGAGAAGCAGGGAATTCAGGCGTTTTTCTCTTTAGGCTAGCTTTCTTTAGGATGGGGACAGTAGCCAGAGTAGCAGGTGCCTTAGCTGAAACCCTCGTTCTCCTTCTTTTCGATGGGGTTTTCTTTTCCTGCTACCTTTTTCTTTTAAGCAGGGTAATGGGGATATTGTCATCGGAGTCATCAGTGGAAATACCCAGTATGGGAATGGAAGGATTGATTCCTTTGGGAGATGGGGTTGTCCTAGTGGCATTCTCAGCATCTTGCGGGGGTGTTTGCTGGATTTGTTCAGGAATGTGCTCTGCTTGCTGAGGGTTTTTCAGAGGGGTTTGTTCGGGCATATCCTCCGTTTGTTGAGGAAGTTCTTCATCTTGTTGAGGTATGTCCTCAGCTTGGTGGAGAATTTCCTCTTCCTGGTGAGGAATTTCATGTTCCGGCTGTGGAATTTGTGCCTCCTGATGGGGATTAATGGGGGGTGGAGGGTTATTTAGAGTGAAGGCTCTATTAATCAGCAATTGGGCTAAGCGGTGGTGTTTTAAGGAAACTAGAGGATACTTAGCTTTCACAGCATATCGTGACATATTTTGGAGACAACCCAATAAATAATATGGCATGTTTATTAACTGACCATTTCTTAGATGATTTAACAGGACAAAGTCGTGCTGGTAAATTACCTGGTAGCGACCTTCGCACGTCAGATATTGCTTGACAAATTCAGCGACTTTCGGCCACGGTTGAGGTAACGACCGAAGTGCTACGCCTCTGCCTTTGGTCTCTACGTGCTCGCCTGGTCGGAGAAAATCCTGCTGCGCATTAAGAATCAGGTGCTTTCTGCTGAACCATCGTGTGCCATTAGCTGGTAGCCCGGTAACTTCAGCTATGATTTCCTCTGTGACTGGAACTTGAATTCCCTGGACGACCGAGAATCCTTCTGTTAAATTGCATGCGAATTCAAGGACTTGCTGCTCGTCAAAGTCCGGAAGTCTCTTGAAATACTCTATCCAACCCGCTTGCAAGAAAATTTGATAAATTTCCAGAAAGAGTTCAAGGACTGCTGTCGAGCCAGGCTCATGTGTAATGAGGGTTCCTCCCATAGCTGTTGTTTCAGTAACTTTCAGAGTTCAGAGCCGAGCTTCCAATTTCAGTTCAGAGTAGAACGTCGCAAATGGTAACATGCTGTGATAGGGTGGCTTTTACATATTACCGGGAGAGTTAAGGGTGGCGGTAGTTGGCGTGGTATGTCATTATGAGAATTGCTTTGGTAATCCCCCCCCCTACGTGTCAATGATATGATTGGAAGTACAATGATTTAATAGTCCTATCAACTTCTCCGCATTACCTATCATTTAATGTCCATACATAATCATGCGTACCTTCGTATTTTACCTTTTTGATTGCTGCGTCAAAAAGTCTTGTCTTGTCTTGTGCTGGATCATAATGATTACCGCGGATCTACAAGCATGGGAATACCGGTAATTTGTAATGATAATGACGGGAAGTGATAGTAGGGTGCTGTAATCATCACAAGGAGTGGTATATTTTATCAAAATTTGTTCCTTGGGGCTGAAGTGGTAAGACTGGCATTTTCGTACATGAAATAATCTGCTGGGAAAGATATTCCGTGATCGGAAGTGATGTTGTAGCACGGGGATTGGTGTTGCAGCCACGGAAAATTGCTGATGTGGCAACAGGAAATGATGTGAGACGTTTGTAAAAACGGGAACTGTGTCGGGGCAATAGGAATGGTGTTGCAGCAACAGAGAATGGTGTTGCAGCAACGGGAGTGGTGTTGCAGCAACGGGAAATGATATCGCAGTAACAGGGAATGGTGTTGCAGCAACGGGGGTGGTGTTGCAGCAACGGGGAAATGGTGTTGCAGCAACAGGGAGATGGTGTTGCAGCAACAGGAGTTCCGAGTCCGCAAAATAATTCCTTTGAAACTTTTGTTCTCAGCTACTTCCCGGGCCAAAATCTGCAAAATACTGAAATGTAATATCGCCATCCTTGGCAGGATTTATTAGTTTCTAAAAAAAAAGAATATCTAACCTAAAAAAAATTACATAAATAATAGAAACTCAAGTGCTTTGAGGGACAGCAAGTTCCCCTGGAAAAGAATACTGTTTTATTGCCATGCAAGTGGCTTTAAAATCCTCTTTGGAAACCGGCCGCTGATATAACCGAAGTCGATAGCCATTCACTAACAGTGGTGTTCTGCTTCCATCAATTGTTAAAAGTCTAACTGTTCCATTTGGGAAGACAGTATCCACTTCGTACGGCCCTAACCATCTTGTTCTCAGCTTCCCTTGAAAATTCTCGAAACGTGAATCATAAAGTAGAGCCCAGTTACCTTTCTGGAACTGCTTTTGCTTGATGGTTCTGTCATGCCATCTGCTTCTTTGTTGTTGTATCATAGTTGTTTGATGGACGACATCCAGTCTTTTCTCATCCAATTCCTGCAGCTGCTGCAACCTGGCTGTCTGTGCATCAGTTAAATCAAGGTTAACAGCTAAGGAAGTTCTTAAGGTTTTAATCTCAAACTCTACAGGAAAAATAACATTCTTTCCAAAAACTAATTCATAGGGTGAAAAGCTTGTTGTATTCCTCCAAGTGGTTCTATAGGTCCAAAGAGCCTCGGGCAACCGCTGAAACCAGTCCCTTCTATTCTCCTTTATCGTTTTTGTTAAGATGGCTTCTATGACCTTGTTGGTGCTTTCCACCTGCCCATTTGCTTGGGGGTGGTATGGTGTGGTCATCTTATGCTTGATATGATATTTTTGTAGCGTATCTTTGAAGCCATGAGAATTGAAAGGAGGTCCTCCATCAGTGACTAATTCTCTGGGTAGTCCAAATCTAACAAAGATTTCTTCAAATAAGAATGTTAGTACTGCTTCTTCATTAGCTTTAATGAGTGCTTTGGCCTCTACCCATTTAGTCATGTAGTCTGTGCATACTAAAATACAAACTCTTTGATTAGATGGAGGATTAATGGGACCTACGAAATCTAATGCCCATTTCTCAAAGGGTTCAAGAGTTACCTGGGGATTGAGTGGCATTTCATCCCTATGGTTGGGCTGGCCCATTCTTTGACAGCTGTCACAAGCCTTCACATATTTTCTAGCATCTTTAAAAAGTGATGGCCAGTAATAACCCATTCTAAGTACCTTGTGAGCTGTTCTTTTATCTGCAAAATGTCCTCCACAAGGACCATCGTGACAAGCTTTCAGTATATCATAAATCTCGTCTTCCCCAATGCATCTCCGGATTTCTTGATCTATTCCTGTGTGGAACAGACACCCGCTTATCCAGCTGTACCTAGCACTTTGCTGGATGATCTTTCTTCTTTCCCTGTGTGATAGGTGTGATGGTAATTTTCCTGCAACTAGATAATTGGCAATGTCTGCATACCAAGGTGAGTGAGCAGATACTGCAAATAAATACTCGTCAGGAAAAGAATCATCTACTGGAGCATTTTCATCAGTTTTTAAACGAGAAAGGAAATCAGCAACTACATTTTCTTTACCTGGCCTATCTACAATTGTGATGTCAAATTCCTGCAACAGTAATAACCATCTGGTGACTCGGGCATTTGTAACTGATTTATTCATTAAATACTTAATGGCCGAGTGATCAGTATGCACAAAGGTAGTGTAGCCAGTAATATAATGTCTAAATTTGTTAATAGCATAAATAACTGCTAGAAATTCCTTCTCGGTAACTGTGTAATTTAGCTCAGCTGGTGTCATGTTCTTGCTGATAAAATAGATGGCATAGGGGAGACTGTTTTCTTCCTGACCCAAGACAGCTCCAATTGTTGTGTCTGAGGCATCAGAGGAGATGTGAAAGGGTAATGCCCAATCAGGTCCTCTCAAAATAGGAGCTGCGGACAACTGATGTTTAAGTTTATTGAATGCATTTTCACAATCATCAGTCCACTTGAATTCAACATTTTTCATTAACAACACAAATAGAGGAGAAGCTATTTTGGAAAAATCCTTAATGAATCTTCTATAATATCCGGCATGTCCTAGAAAGCTTCTTACATCCATTTGTGTTTCTGGGATAGGGAGGTTCTGAATTACCTGTATTTTAGCTGGATCAACTTGAATCCCTAAAAATGAAACAAAGTGACCCAACACAATACCTTGATTCATCATCATATGGCACTTTTCAATGCTTAAAGCAACGTGTGCTTCTATACACCGCTTAAGTACTTTTTCAAGATTTTGCAGTGCATCCTCAAAGGTCACTCCATACGGAGCAAAGTCATCCATAAAAATTTTCAATGAATCATTTAACATATCAGAAAAGATCCCTATTACCGCTCTTTGAAATGTTGTTGGAGCGTTACACAGCCCAAATGGAAGTACTCTATAAGCAAAGGTTCCCCATGGGCTGGTAAATGTGGTTTTGTCCTGGTCCTGGGGTGCAATCTTGATCTGATTATATCCACTAAACCCATCCAAGAATGAAAAGAATTTCTTTCCTGCTAAATTATCCAATATCTGATCGATAAATGGTAAAGGGAAATGGTCTTTTTGGGTGGCTTTATTCAATGCTCTGTAATCCACACATACTCTCCATTTCCCATTTTTTTTTGGTACAATTACAAGTGGGGAAACCCACTCACTGTCAGATATGGGGTATATAAATCCTGCATTTAAGAGTTTTTGAAGTTCCTCCTTGACAATTTCTCTAAGGTTGGGGTTCATTCTTCGCTGGGGTTGACAGACTGGCCGGGATCCCTCCTTAATATAAATACGGTGAGTGCATAGTTCAGGGGAGATCCCTTTCATGTCTATGTAGTCCCATGCAAATGCCTCTTTATTTTCTTGGAGTAACTTTATTAATTTATGTTTTTCATTATCAGTCAAATCAGGATTTATATTTAATGTTTTACCAGGTTCAATTTCGATTGTTGTACTTTTGGAAGGGCTGCCTACTGCTGTCTGAAATAAGTTTTCATCTTTCATGTTCTGCTGGGATTCAGATTCTAAGATTGTAGTGAAGTGATTATATGTTTCAGGGCTGACCGAAGAGGGTTCAGAAATAAAGCTGCTGATTAATTCATCTTCAGTGGAGTCCTAAAAAGTCAAAGCTTGTCCAATAGTTAATATAGGTTAGGTTTCCTCATCCTCATAGTCTACCCATACAAAATTGTCAGTATTAATCATGGGTGTGGCATGAGGATAGAGGGTAAGCTGTTTAGTTTCCTGTCCATTGGAGATGGTCATTGATCCAGATCTACAGCTGATGAAAGCATCTGCTGTAGCCAACCAAGGTCTCCCTAGAATCAACGGATGACCCCCCAACTTTTTTTTATTTTGTAACACCACAAAGTCAACCGGGTAATTCCAGGATTCTACAGAGATTATAAGGTCTTCAATGACCCCTTCAGGTTTGATCGTAGAACGGTCAGCTAATTCTAAGATAGTTGGAGTTTCCCTGATAAAGTTTTTTAGCTGGAGCAATTGTGCTGTTTCGAGTGTCATAATATTTATTGCGGCTCCTAAATCTACTAGGACTTTAGAGATAAAGGTTTTTCTGACCTGGACTGTTACTGTAGGGTGACCAGGGTCACCATACTTCACAGGATAATCTTTTTCAGTCATTAAGGCAGTTAATTCCCCCATCACATGAACTGTGAGGGGATCTTTAGCCTTCCTTCCAGGCTTTTTTATACAAATGTCTCTAATAGTTCTAGCATAAATAGGAACATCCCTTAATGCTTGCAATAATGGGATTTTGACATACAAGTTCTGTAGCTCTCCTAAAAGGTTAAAGGTAGGTTGTTCAGGTGTTTTAGTGAGAGTCAGCCGTTCAGGGAATGGCGGATCTATTGTTTGATCATTATTGTTAGGTGCTGATTCTGCTGTTTCAGCATTATTGTTAGCTGGTTTCTCTTTTCTAGCCTCTTCTTTGTCAGAGTCAGTAATATCATCTATAATGGGTTCAACAATTCTCCCTGAGCGAAGGTGAATATCATTACATTGCAGGGGAGAGATAGGCTGATTTTGAATGTCAATAACTTGCAAGGCTTTATTATTTTTTGGATTGGGGTTAGGTTGTACAGGCAGTTGTGGTCTCATTGCCTGGTCGGAGGAGTATTAGATGGTAAGGAAAGAGACTGTTGTTGTTGAGGAAATGGTATCTGTTGGGCTGCCCAGTTTGGATTCCATTGATTAAAATACAGTTGTTGGGGAGCCCAAGGATTCCATATAGTAGGATCAGGAAAAGGAAGATTTGGTTGCTGCATAAGTGGAAAATTCATTGCATTAAAGGGTGGGTACTGCATTTGGTTCATGGGTGGGTAGTTTGTTTGAAAAGGAGAGTTATTATTCCAACGATTGAATGCTGTGTTAGAGCTCATACCTTGTCTTTGTGGCCATTGCCTCCTCTGTGTCATCAGGTACACTACTTCAGCTTCTTCTTCGGTTAACTGCAGTGCTGCTTTGATTCCAGGCAGAGAGGGGCATTACTGTGTTTCATGGTCCTTCTCGCAGATTGTGCAGATAGGTATCTTATCCAGTGGGAATTCTCTGAGTGGATGTTTTTCTCTGCATTTGGAACAGAAAATTGCCAGAGCAGCTTCTACTTCCGCCTGTTTCTTCTTAACCTGCAGAGCATCGATTTGTGAAGCAAAAGAACTTAGCATCTCAGTTTTAAATTCTTCCAATAAGTTACCTATTTCAGCTCTTGTTGCTCCTCCATTAGCTGACTTCTGAACTCTTGAATACACATTACCTCTGCTTTTTGATCTGCCTGCTGCTCCCCTTGAACATCTCATGCAGAGATTAATAATTTCATCAAAGGGTTCTTTGGAAATGTCCCCTTTTCCAAGCATGTTCAACATGTCCAGGCAGTCATCTCTTACCCCTTTCAGCAATATGGTCTTCAAAATATCTTTACTCATATTAGGATGATCAGACCGCTGCAGATTATACTGTAATCTTTCCACGAAATCTTCCAAATTTTCATCCTCTTTCTGAACCATTTTAAACAATTCTTCCTTCCTTTCTCTTGTCCGGCAGTAGTCTTGATATTTAGCCAGAAATCCCTCTTTCATCTGGTCCCAGGTGGTGATTGCCTGAGCTCCTAAGCTCATAAACCACCTCAACGCATTTCCTTTTAGTGTTGCTGGAAACAATTTTAGCTTCTGATTAGGACTTATATAATCATAACTTCTACATAGTATGTCGAATTCAAAGAGGAATTCATCCGGGTCTTCAGAGGATAACCCATGAAAGTTGGGTAATGCTGAGAGTGGAATATTTTTCATGGGGGTTGTTCCTCTCAAGAGCTCCCCAATAGGGAATTCCAGGGTAGAGAGCGAGTTCTCCCCTCTTCCTTCTGTTCTGTTATCCTCCATTGGTCTTCTTCCTGAATCGCTTGCTTTATCTTCTGTGTCTTCTGTTTCTTCAGGTTCTTCTACCGGTTCCTCAGTGTATTCTGGTACTTCCAGCTTCCTTTCAGGTCCTATTACTTCCTCCGTCTGTCGGTCTGTTTGTGAGGAGTATTGGATCTGAGGTCTCCGGGAACTCGTCCTCTGTGATGTTTCGGCCTTTGAGATGATTTCGTCGATATAAGTCTTTCTTCCTCCTTTGCCGCCTATCAAATTAGGTTTCTTGCGTCCTCTCATGCATCTGTTATTCTCAGAAAGAAATCATTAATGCCTTTAGAAATCTCTAGTTGCCTTCCCCGGCAACGGCGCCAAAATGTTGGCTAGTTGAATTGTTTATGGATTAAACATTCAAGTACCACATTAATTGTC
Organism: Pinus tabuliformis; assembly: GCA_031772625.1. Taxonomy (NCBI): domain Eukaryota; kingdom Viridiplantae; phylum Streptophyta; class Pinopsida; order Pinales; family Pinaceae; genus Pinus; species Pinus tabuliformis. Next base: position 1,639,214,047 of record CM062819.1, on the reverse strand, counting down.
AACCTGGGAAAGTCTTTTTATTACAAAGGCTACCGCGTACTGTATGTACTTACTCCTAAAAGCATTAAAAAGTTGTAGTATACGTAATCTTTACGCTAAGTTATCACTATACTGTTAAAATGAAAGTAATTAATTAAGATTACAAATCTGAAAAGTAAAATGATGGATGCTCTGTTGGCATAGGATCAGGACCCTATCCTCCAGGTGAGGACGTTCAGCACCTGCCTCTGTAACCAGATTGCTAACACACACTGCACTCAAATTCACCGGTGAAATATCCTTGCACAACTTCAAGCAATGAATGAAACAGAGTACTAGCAAAGTGGAAATACCAGAGGTAATGCTACAGAATCCAAACAGAGTACCAGCGGAAAGAAACTATCACACACTTACACACTTTAACAGAAAAGTAAATGGGTGAATCTTGTGAGGAAGGTGGGCCCAGTCCCTCTCACAAGATTCCCCAGAACACGAAGATGAGATTAAATGCTCAGAACGATTCTTTATTCATCTGCCAAAAGACTCAAGTACAATAAAGTTCAGACTTGCTGATGTCTCTCAAAATCTCCCTTACAGATTACACATTAACCCCTTTCTAATGTAGATGTCTCCTCTTTATAGAGGAGACATCTATTACAATAGATCATTACAGTTCATTCAGTTAACTCATTTGATCAAAAATAAAAGTTACAGATCGCTGTTACAACAGTATAACAACATATTCTTTCTTAAGTTCTGGCTGTTACACAGCTGGTAACTGTCTTCGACCATCTTCTTGGGATCTTCACATTCCTTTGCCGTTTCCCCATGCTGTCCTGATTTAAGCAGTGGTAACTGTGTTCTACCCGCTTTAGATAGCTGTAGATCGTGCCGCGTCAGCGTTCTTCAGATAGTAGCCGGTTGTTATTTCCAGCTGTTGCAAAATAGCCTGCTTTAGATGGTTGCTGTTGCTGACTGTAGCAACTGCGTAGTTGCTGCTTCTGGTGTTGCAGCAACTGCGTAGTTGCTGTTTCTGGTGTTGCAGCAACTGTGTAGTTGCTGTTTCTGGTGTCACAGCAACTATAACTTATAATTCCTGCAGGCTTAAGACAATTTAATCAGCTTTTCCAAGATAAATATAAAGATACTCACGAATATGCTATGAACGATTAAACATATAGATATGCGGAAAGTCACTTTGTACCTTGGGGTGATAAGTCATTATGTAATCAAAAGCTTACAACTTATGACTGAAAAGGATAATATTAAGGAAAAAATATGAGGTCAAAATAGGTCAATTCTGAGTCCTAACAACAAGCAGGCTCGACTAAAAGGAGAGGAGGTGGAGCTTTGAACATCTTTCCATTTGGAATCCTACTTTATATAGTATTTGGTCTGGTGGGGCTGGCCTAGCTCCTAAGCCTTCCTAATTGACTGACAAAATATAGATGAGTCCAAGTAGGGCCGGGCCGGTAGGGCCTAAGATTCATGCATCTGGAAAACTACCGCAACATATATAATATAGTGATGGAATTCTGCTACTATCAATTCATGAAAGGCTCACCGAATTCAGGGTACCGCAACATATATAATATAGTGATGGAATTCCGCTACTATAACTTGCAATTCCGCTACTAGAAATTCATGAATCAGTGATCGAATATTACCATCTCAAACGGGAAAGAAAGAGAGATCGATTAGTAGTGTGGACTTGACAAGGTCGTTCATTGAACCGCAACATACGTGGGCGCATAAGAAAATATGGATGGCACCTATCCTAATTGTTGGCCTCGACTGGATAACCTAGCGGGCACCAAAATGGGCAGCATTCTTCCAAAAGCCCATGCTTCTGGGGTGGGGGAGCAAGAATATAAGCCCGCCACCACTGGAAGGGTGCTTGTGGCTACTCCGGAATAGAGAGCATTCAGAAGAAAAGGGTTGGGATTGTTGGACGATCCTGGTCGGGTCCGGGAACCACCTTCGTACCATTATACAATGAATTTGTTAGTTTGAAACTTTGAAGCCTTCCTCAGTGATCAAACAAACTCTTACAAAGTGATTTCAAGGTGTCAAAGTCAAATTTTGTCATTTCAGTGAGTCTTCAAGTAAAATTTGGTCACTAGGTATTAGGTCTAGGGTTGTTTTCACTCCTTCCAAAGTCTTCCAATTATTGGTCCATGTCACCATTAAGCTTAGTGTATCATCATTCAAAGAGTTTTCATCATTTCAGGTTCCAATGGGTCATTTTACACCTTGTTCGTGCTTCAATTGTACTTGGGTAAGCCTCATTTCACTCTCCTAGGGTTTTGAAGGTAATTTTTCTTGGATGGTCAAATCATCAACAAAAAATGTATCCTGATGCTCATACACCTTTCCATATCCTTTATATACCTTATTAAATGCTTCCCATCACTCATATCCCTCAAATTCATCATTTTCCCACAAACCCTAGTTTCGTGCTACAATTTGACAATTTTCTAGGTTAGACCTGTGTTTTTCCATTTTGGACCCCTTCCCCTCACTCAAAATTTGAAATTTCACTTTCCCATACTTCCTAACATCCCTACCTACTTCCCAAAACTTTATCAATAATTTAGAAGCCCCTTATCCCCTTCATTTCACTTCATTTCGACAAATCCCCTGTTTCGCACATTGGGGTAGGTTTTACTCAAATGATGTCTCTGGAAAATAGAAAATGCATTTGACAAACGTGAGAGAGGTTTTTTTCCATAATAGGCTAAGGAAGAAAAACCTCCTTCCCTTTTTACACAGGTGTCATGGTTTTATAGAAATATAAAAGATATATTTTCCTTAGGAGAATTGCTTCACCTCTGGAGTGACCTTCAAACAATCAAGCTTTATCCTAGATTTCCTAGACAAATGACTTTCTTGATGCATTAAATGATAACTAGACACAAATATCTTTCCAATGAGATATCATGAGCTCAATTTGGAGTTGAGGAAGACCTTCAAAAGTTTACTGCAACAGCACTCTGCATTTAGGTAGCCTCATTTTGCACATTTTTACCAGTCTTGGGAGATTTGAGTTTTGATAGGGAAAATGAACTCCAAATTGAGAGGTTCAAGATGTTTTGGAAAGTAGACTCAATAATATTTCCAAATAACTATCCTAAACCAAATTTGGACACTGGTCAGGCCTCCAAAATTGGTCTGCAAAAGGGCATTGCGCATCAAATCAGTGGTGTTGCACATCAAATTTTGCAACACAGAAATTTTCAGCTGGTGCGTAGCGCCATCGATGTTGCGCATTGAGTTGGCTCAAAATTTTGCAAAATAGCTTGAATTTTTTGATTCCTCATGGAAAAATAATGAAACCAAGAAATTTTCATAAAATTTGGAGGAGATCTGAGTCACCTAAAGGGCAAAAAACACCTAAAAAAATGCCCTCTTTGCCACTTTTTGGATCCACAGGACACAGTCTTGGGAAAAATGATTTTTGAAGAGTCAAATCAACTCCAAATCAGAAAATTCAAAGTTTTCTAAGAACTCAACAAGAATATCTTTCCCACAAGCTATCTTGGGACTGATTTGGTGAAGTGGAAGGCCTCCAAAAGTAGCCTTCAAGTGGCGCTATGCATCAGGCAAATTTTTGCCAATTTTGCCTAAAAGCTCAGAATTTCACCCAGTTTCTTCTGTGGTTGACTTTTCCTCTTTTCTTGGTAAATGTGTACATGGTAAATGATGTGTTTGATGTAAATGTTGATGAAAGTCACCTCATAGGATATATACATCGAGTTCCAAGTGGTTTTGAACTATAATGAATTGGTTTCCTAAGTTTTAGAGGCAAGTTGTTCCACTTCCTATATTCATGTTCTTAGTTTAGATATAGTTTAAACCACCGCTTTTCTCATGGATTCGACCCTGATAGCTAGCATGAGTGGTTTCCTTGCTTATGTTCTGTAATTTCTTAGTCATTTGTAAAGGTTGAACTCTTGTGGATGTATTGAGCACTATTGTAAATCACTTCTGCAGTTTGCCAAGGAAATGGACCAGGATTTTGCAACATTTTGTGGGATTCTTGTACTAATGTGAATCAACATTGTTTTCTCCTTTTTTATTTAGTTTATCTTATGTTTATGTGTTCCATCATCTCTCAATTTCTGCATAACTAAATGAATCAAGATAAAAAGGATGGAATCCATTGAGGTTTAGTGCTCTGCCTTGGGGTTTATTTAGTTTTAAATTTTTTCTATTGTTTGAAGAGGACTCATGAAACTTGCATGCCCTCTCCAACTCCTCACTAGTCTTTAGACTCACCATTAAACCCAATTCAAAGTGCTAAAACACTTTCCTACCTCACCCCACAGAAACATCTGCAAATCTGAGTTGATTTCCTAGACCCAAAGTTGCCTTCCTCATCTGATCCAGCAACCAACCATTAAAATCAATCAAAATCCTCTGAGCATATACCTAGCCTAAAATTAGTCTTCATATCAGTCATATGAAGCCTTGTTTGCCATATTTTCTTTGAGATTGACAAGGAGATAGCCCTCTCCCGACCTGGTAGGGCTAGCTACCAAGGTAAGTGTGGTTTGATGTTACCCTAGACCTGCCTTTCTTAGCTTGAGGTAGATTTAGGCTATAACATAGTGGCGACCGTACTGGGGAGTGTAGTTTTATGTTCCTCAGCAATTATATCAAGCTCAGATCTGATTTTTGATGGTGGACAACGATCAGATATCCGAAGGCTGAAATCATTCACCTGGCGACTCCAAATCAATTTCGAGATCAGATCCAAAGACTCCACTGGAGGATGAACCCGACCAGTAGAAACATGAAAGGAAAATATGGACAGATCGGGTATTCAAGTTGGAATTTCATCCAAGACATTATGTTCTGTGTCATAAATTATTTCTTCTCTTTTCCTGGGAATGTCAAGAAGGCTTTACGAAGTATACTATGTTTGAGAAAAGATCCCAAACCTGCATTTGATTCTTTCCCTGGGAAGATTGTGAATACAAAATGTTTGCATGCCTTTGATCTTAATCAAGATCCCTTTTTCGAATCTTGTGATGACTGTCTTCAAACTGATGAGCCTCAAGAGACCAAGACTGATTCTACACCTTCTGTACATATTCCTATACCTTGTAAAATTCTAGATTGATATAAGCCTCTGATTTTACCTCCTATATCCCATGCTTTCCCTAAAAACCATTACCTATATCTACCAAGATTTGATGGTGAATGTGACAACATCACTGCAGAGAGACATGTACTGAATTTTGAGTCTTTTCTTGACCTTTTTGAAGTTGATGAAGAGGATGTAAGTATTAGGCTTTTTTCTCTTTCCTTGCAAGGCAAAGTCAATAGTTAGTTCAAAACCCTGCCTGATGCGAGAATTTCATATTTCCAGCAGTTCCTCAAAGTTTTCCTCGACTTTTGGGTGGTCAAACAAAACCCTTTCTTGATTATAGAAGAGTATAACTAGCTGAAAAGATTGCCAGGGGAGACAGTACAATAGTTTTCTGCCAGGTTTAACCAATTCTATTTTTCAGTGCCGGTTAATATAAGGCCTCCTCCTGGATCCGCTCTCTTGCACTACCTGGATGCCTTTGATTTAGAAATGGAGTTTAAGCTGAGGGAAAGGAACCTTGAAACACTTGAAAAGATGTAGAACATTGCAGTAGATGTAGAGGCTTATTTGTTGATCAGAAGGGAAAAGTTGAAGGAAGAAGAGATGAAAAACATAGATCCAAAGGAATCGACATCTTTAGAGGTAAAGCTCGACATTTTGGTAAGTGCAATGGAAGAGATGATGCAGAAGATCACCACAAGGAATGAGTACGATGTTTAAGACCATTGCTTGCTGATTGAAGAAGGACAAGTGGCTGATCCAAAACATTTTCTTTCTTATCCTAGTTGTCATAGATTTGATAATGATTGTTTTATATATCATCTTGGAGAAGAGAGATCTGTTGATATGACATGTATGCTTGATGATGTGTTTTTTACTAATGATTTGCCTCAGTTTGATCATTATGATGATGAGTATGTTCTCCAAACAGAAGCTAATCTTGCAGACAAATCAGCAGCTAGTTTGTGGGATGAAAAAGTTCACTTTTAGCAGTTCAAGTACAGTGATCAGCCATTACATATCAGTCATGGAAGTGAGGAGGAAAGTGCAGCAAATGTTGAAATAAGTGAAGGATATTTGACTTTTTTTTTCTCTTCTTTCTAGTTCATCGGTGGCAACTTTCATACAATCCAAAATCAACCATTGATAAGTCTTGATCTTGACCATCTTGAGGGCAATGAAATCCTTGTTCAGGACTTTTCATATGCAGAATTGTAGCCCCTGAATTCCTTTGATTGTAAAGTTGCAAATGAAGACTTGGAAGCTACCACATATGATCAAATGATACAAGATGATTCCATACCATTCTGTTTCAAATCATTTCAGTTTTTGAAGGAAATTTTGCATAGGACATCTTCAGTAAAGGATGAACAGCTTGTAGAAAATCATGTAATCTCATCGGAGCCAGTAGAAAATGGGTTTTAGCAATCTTTTCAAGTTTTTCACGATCCAATAGCTGATGTGTTAGATGATGTCTGCAGTAAAAGTCCTTCTCCACTAGCTAACTGTGAGATTGAAACAAGTATTGATACAAACTTGATCTGGTAGCCGATTTCTTCGTCAGTTTCAGTAGGAGTCTTGTCACTGTGCTTAGATGAGAGTTTGCATTCATGTTACGAGGAGAAGAAAAGTAATCCATTGGATGAGCTAAGTCCCAGTGTGCATGAATTTCAAGATCCTTATGCAATGTTTTTGGAGTCAGATAGAGAATCCATATTATTCAATGGATCTGTTTACAAGTTTTCATGGGAGTTGCCTTTCAGTAGTTCTCTCTTGTTGTTAATAAGAAAGCACTTGTGGAGAATGCAAACAGCAGCCAGAATGCTTACTTGGTTGCATTGGTTGTTTCATTTCACTTGATCAGGTGATGAATGGAACAGCTAGAGTAGGTTTTATTGAATAAGCTCCATTTTGAGCATATTTTCCAGTTTGTCAGTTGTGTTTTAGTATTGAGTCAGTTTTAAGTCATTTTGTGTAGTCAAGTTGTCAGTTTTTAGTCATGCATTTTAGCTTGAGTTTTTGACTCCATGCCCAATGGATAAGGCACTGGTCTGCTTTCCCAGAGATCTACAGTTCTTGGAACCTCCAAGGAGCTACCATCCCCATTGGAGCCAATGTTAGTGTCAGTGTTTGAAGCCTTCCTCCAGTGATCAAACATGCTCTTACAAAGTGATTTCAAGGTGTCAAAGTCAAATTTTGTCATTTTAGTGAGTCTTCAAGAAAAATTTGGTCACTTGGTATTAGGTCTAGGGTTGTTTTCACTCCTTCCAAAGTCTTCCAAGTATTGGTCCATGTCACCATTCAGCTTAGTGTACCATCATTCAAAGAGTTTTCATTATCATTTCAGGTTCCAATGGGTAACTTTACACCTTGTTCGTGCTTCAAATGTACTTGGGTAAGCCTCATTTCCCTCTCCTAGGGTTTTGAAGGTAATTTTTCTTGGATGGTCAAATCATCAACAAAACTTGTATATTGATGCTCATACACCTTCCCATATCCTTAATATACCTTCTTAAATGCCTCCCATCACTCATATCCCTCAAATTCATCATTTCCCACAAACCCTAGTTTCTTTCTACAATTTGATAATTTTCTAGGCTAGGCCTGTGTTTTTCCCTTTTGGACCCCTTCCCCTCACTCAACATTTTAAATTTCACTTTCTCCTGCTTCCTAACATCCATCCCTACTTCCCAAAACTTTCTCAAGAATTTAGAAGCCCCTTATCCCCTTCATTTCACTTCATTTCGACAAATCCCCTGTTCCACACATAGGGGTAGGTTTTACTCAAATGATGTTTATAAAATATAGAAGATGAATTTGAAAAACATGAGAGAGGTTTGTGTCCATAATAGGCCAAGGAAGAAAAACCTCTTTCACTTTTTACACAGGTGTCATGGTTTTAGAGAAATGTCAAAAATATAGTTGCCTCAGGAGAATTGCTGCACCTCTAGAGTGACCTTGGGAAAATCAAGATTTCTCCAAGATTTGTTGGCTAAATTAACTTCTTGATTAGTTAAATGATAACTAGACATAAAAAAATTTCCAATGAGCTATCATGAGCTCAATTTGGAGTTTAGGAAGACCTTAAAAAGTTGACTGCAATAGCACTCTGCATTTAAGTAGCCTCATTTTGCACATTTTGTCCAGTCTTGGGAGATTTAACATTTGATAGGGAAAATGAACTCCAAATTGAGAAATTCAAGATTTTTTGGAAAGTATGCTAAATAATATTTCCAACGAGCTATCCTGAAACCAATTTGGATGTAATAAATACCTTCAAAATTTGTCTGTAAAAGGGCGCTACGCATTAAATTAGTGGCGCTGTGCATCAAATTTTGCAACACAGGAATTTTCAGCTGATGTGCAGCGCCAACATTGATTTGGCTCAATATTTTTCAAAATGGCTTGCATTTTTGGATTCCTCATGGAAAAAAAATGAAACTTAGAAATTTTCATAAAATTTGGAGGAGATCTGGGTCACCTAAAGGGCAAAAAACACCTAAAAAATGCCCTCTCTGCCACTTTTTGGACCCACATGAGGAAGTCTTGGAAAAAATGATTTTTGAAGGGTCAAATCAACTCCAAATTAGAAAATTAAAATTTTTCTAGAAGCTAGATAGGCATAGATTTCCAAAAAGCTATCTTGGGACTGATTTGGTGAAGTGGAAGGCTTCCAAAAGCAACCTTGAAGTAGCGCTATGCATCAGGCAAATTTTTGGCAATTTTGCCTACAAACTCAAAATTTCGCCCAGTTTCTTCTGTGGTTGACTTTTCTTGTTTTCTTGGTAAATTTGTACATGGTAAATGATGTGTTTTATGTAAATTTTGATGAAAATCACCTCATATGGTAGATACATCAAGTTCCAAGTGGTTTTGCACTGTAATGAATTGGTTTCCTAAGTTTTAGAGGCAAGCTGTTCCACTTCCTATATTCTTGTTCTTAGTTTAGATATGGTTGAAACCACCCCTTTTCTCATGGATTCAACCCTGATAGCTAGTATGAGTGGTTTCCTTACCTATATTATGTAATTTCTTAGTCATTTGTAAAGGTTGGACTCTTGTGTATGTATTGAACACTATTGTAAATCACGTTTGCAGTTTGGCAAGGAAATGGACCAGGGTTTTGCAGCATTTTGTGGGATTCTTGTGGTAATGTGAATTAGCATTGTTTTCTCCTTTTTTATTTAGTTTATATTATGTTTATGTGTTCCATCATCTCTCAATTTCTGCATAACTAAATGAATCAAGATAAAAAGGGTGGAATCCATTGATGTTTAGTGCTCTGCCTTGGGGTTTATTTAGTTCTAAATGTTTTTTGTTGTTTGAAGAGGACTCATGAAACTTGCATGCCCTATCCAACTCTTCACTAGTCTTTAGACTCACCATTACACCCAATCAAAAGTGCTAAAACACTTGCCTACCTCGCCCCTCAGAAACCTCTGTAAATCTGAGTTGATTTCCCAGACCCAAAGCTACCTTCCTCATTTGATCCAGCAACCAACCATTAAAATGAATCAAAATCCTCTGAGCATATACCTAGCCTAAAATTAGTCTTCATATCGGTCATCTAAATTTTTGTTTTCCATATTTTCTTTGAGATTAACAATGAGAGATCCCTCTCCCGACCTGGTAGGGCTAGCTACCAAGTTAAGCGTGGTTTGATGTTACCCTAGACCTGCCTTTCTTATACTGAGGTAGATTTAGGCTATAACAGAATCTACATTAGGTTCAGAGGTTAGTATCCCACTCACATCAGCTCTCTAGTCTAGCAGCTAGAACTTGGTCGAACAGAACATCATGACCCTAAGAGAAGGAAACGGGAAAGGTTAGCATCACGAACCTCACCTGTCGAGGAGCCCATATCCCCTATCATTGAATCATCAAACTTGGAAATTGGCCATGATTCATTGAGTAACAGAATCCTTCTTGGAAGCTAGAAATTGTAAGCCCGATGGATTATACAAGTATAGAGAAATCTTTGTATGGATCCATGTGAGGGACAAATTGATAAGCGACAAGTACAAACCGAATACTCTAGGCATAGCAAAGAGCTGAGGTCGGAAGGGAATGTATTCAATGGTAATATTGGTTAGGAAGGTTAGGGATGCAAGGGTATGAGTGGATTTGGTTCCTAGCTCCTATCCTTTGATTTGATTTTCACGGAACCGCACTTTGAGGGTACTATTTTCGCTCCTTCGATGGTACACTTTCGATCATTGGATGACCTCTCATGCTTCGGGACATTTTTTCTTGAAATCCCTTGATCGAGATTTCTCTAGAGTGTCTTGAGAGAATGAATTTCCCCTCTGTATCTGACTGCTACAGCATGGCTCGCTTGAGTTACCACTATTGGCCCAGACTCTCCACCATCATAGGCTCGTCGATTTTCTTGCTGGCTGAAGAGGGACATGACCGACCTTGAACAACAAGGTTCGTGATTCCTCCATAGTTCGAATTTGTTTTTGACCTATGCCACTAGTTTGTAAAACACAAGAATTTGATCAAAGGTGGTGGGTGGTGGAGGAACCAATGGGTAGGTTTGGGTTCCTGCCTTTGTGTGTTTTACTAAATTCTAGCTAATCCACTTCTCTACTTACCAACCACTTGTTACTTACCGATCGGTACCTCCTTCCTTCTAACTGCAGCTACTTCTATACTTACCAACAGCTCGGTACCCATTCACAAGGTAGCCACAGGGAATTAGACTCTGTGGCTGGATCGAATCCCTTCCCGTTCATTGCCTAGAACTTACACTGACTACACAGACAGACAACACAACTATCCTTCTGACTAGACCTATAGAGATAAGACTTAGCCCAATCAACCAGACATACACTTACATAGAAGGACTGATAGATACCCTACCCTACAGCTAAAGGGAAGGTAAGACAGTCTCTATAGTCTAGTGTTCCTATGAGCCATCCTTCCTTAACATAGCTGTTATATCACTTTCAAATCAAAAGGTTATGAAAAGAATCTATCCATCTAGGCATGGGTTGTTAGCTCTACAAGCCACCTCATAGCTTCGACTAACACCTCCTAGCTTTGAAGGGGATAGGATAGAAGTGATAAGCTAGATCTTCTCAATTTATCAAGGCATAACATATTGATCTATATCGATCAAATCACTTTAGTTGGCCCAATTACTTTAGCTGGGATTACATGAAATAGAGAAGATCGGAGAAGAATAGGAGGGCAAGGAAGGAGGGCTTGCCTAATTCACTGCCTTACTCTATCCATCATAGCTGCTTGTCTTCTCCTTACTAGTTGAGTCTTCGTTGAGGAAGATTGAGTTCTAAAGAAGAATCTGCATAATTCTTTGAGAGTAGGAAGGAGCTTGAGCTTGGGAGTTCTCGAAGAGGACCCAGAACCCCCTTTCACCCATGGAACAAGCCTAACAACCACTAGAGCTTCTTTAGAACTCAGACATACACCCATCTTATAGTCATGAGCCTAAGAAGGCTTACTCTAGGAAAGGGAATTTGAGATTAGATTAGATTGTAAGCTTTAGTTCTTAGGAACAAATAGATCTTGCTTAGGTAGAAGGGAAAGGGAATAGAGGAGCTAGGAAGAAGGGATCGAGAAGCAGATTCAGGAAGAACAGAAGAAAGACAATCTGAAAGGTGAGCTTAGAAGAAACAAGAGATGAAAGGTACAGCTAGGATCTTCAAGGTTAGGGTTGATATATAGGAGCATTAGAACGAGAGCTCTTAGCAAGGACCATATCTTTCTTAAGGATTAGGATGGAGATTGAGATACCTTTTGAACCTTAGACACCTAGAAGACAAAACCTTGTATGCAGACTCGGGAGGTTGTCCATACACCACAGAAAGTGCCTTTGAAACCCACCTAACACGGACACATGGTCATTTATCATCCCAACCACCAAAAGAGCTTTTAGAAATCACACATCCTCGGTTTGGGCTTTTGTACCCACCTGATTAGTTATGAGACTAAAGCTAGCTACTTTGGAAGCACCAGAGAGCTATTAGCCCTTTGGAAACAACATTGAAGAAGCACTAGCACACTCTAAGAGACACTACGAAGATGCTTTGAGGACATAACAAGACTAACAATCCTTACAACACTAGCTTAGGATGGAATCCGTATACCTGATTACCCGTCTAACACCCGTTAGACCCTTAGAACTAGACTAGCTCCAGTTGAACCTTAACACTTATAAACAACCCTAGGAACTACCTAATATCTTCTCACAGTCTTACTTCCTTCCAAAAAGCTCACACACTTACAAATGATAGATTGAATCCTAGAACAACCAGATGAGAAACCAGAACTTCAATATGCCAACACACCGGTAGCTTCAGTCTCCATTCTAACCTTCCATCCAACTAAGAGCTTGAAGAACATGCTTACTTCTAGAGTATGCGAACATAATGTAGAATATTCCTGTTAGGCTCCATTCTTCCAATCACAAAAAAAAATCAAGATCTTGAGGAGACAGGAGAGTTTGAAGTATGCCCAACAACCTTTAGCTTCAGTAGTCCAGTTAGCTCCATTCAGCCTATCAAACAATCTAAGAGCTTGAGCTTGAAAACACATTCAAATCTAAAGTATGCCCACAAACCGGGAGCTACTAGATAGAGTCTCCATCACACTGCAAACACCTTGAGCTTGACTTGAGTAGTCTAGTTAGGATTCATCCATCATCAAACAACACAACTGATGCTAGGAGTCTAGTTAGGTGCTTGAGTAGTCTGGTTAGGTCAAGTCATCCCATCACAACAAACATAAGCTGCACCTTTAGAGCATGAGGATGTGGATGCTTTTATGGGATGCCAACACATCTACGGGATGCCTACACAATTTAGCTTAGTCTGGGTTATATGTTCAACCAAGAACAACACCAAACACAAGAAATAGGAGCTTCAGCTTGAGGTTCTAGTAGCTTATTCTGTATGCCAAAAAACCTTGTCTTTGTTAGTCTCCCCTTAAATCATAAAACCATCTACCTTCAGCTTTCTTAGTGCATATCTCTGACAAGGAAGAGGTTTATAATACAGAGTGTATCATCCTAGATGGATAGGTTAAGGGTCTAAACCAAGAGTTTAGTCTCATTATCTTGGGCGTAGTACGACCAGGCCAAGAGTGTAGGCGATGGATAAGTATTAGCCAAGTCATTCTAAACCAAGTTAGGGTCTGAGCTAAGGGTAGGAGATACGTAAATAATACATGCATTAGGTCTCAAGATCAAAAGCCTGTGAATAGGTCTCAGAAGGCTTTAAATAAAGGCTCGAAGGCTTTTTAGAGGGCTCTGAGGGGGGGTTACGCAAATGATACGTATAAGAAGGGGACTGATAGGCACAAGTATCAAGTCCGGAAGGAGAAGTGGCTAAAGAGTGAAGGTCATTTTCCTGACAAGTAGATGGCTCTGGTTCTCTGGCTTGAGAGTGAAATGAGGCAGGTTCATTTATAGGCTTTTAAGGGTACTTATAATGGAGCTAAAGGCTTTGAGGCTTTCTTACAAGGGTCATGAGGCTTTGACTCAGAAGCATATGAACTACATGGCAAGGAAGACGCACTACAGCTGAACTGCCAATGCCAATGAAACTTTGAAGGCAAACGATAAGATCGTTAGGGCTCTGGGTCACTATCATAAGGATGCTTACTATACTCTTAGCTACCTGTACCATAAGTAGTTTCATAACGAGAATACGGGGACTTGAAAGTGTACCTTTGATGTAAAGAACGAAAATTATCAGAATGTTGGCTACTCAAAAGGCTCTCAAGCACAAGCACGAAAAGCAGCAACAACAGTCGTGGCTAGCAGGTAATGATATTCTATATGATTACCCAAAAGCCTCTGAGAAAAATTTTGCTAGAAAAAACCACCACAGATCTACATGGTGGGAAGGAGCACAAAAAGAACACTACACTGTCATCAAAGAAGAATATTCTAGAGAAAACTTTGAGTCACAAGAAATCAAGGAAGAAGGAAACAACTCTCAAAGCAAGCAAGGAGAAAGACCGCCCCAACAAATCAACAGTTATGAGGATTTGAATACCGCAGAAAATAAATCTTCATTTAACAGCAAAGCAGATCTCCTAAATCAAACTTCTCCGACTATAGATCGCGAAGCTAAGACACCAATGTCCCAAGAACCAGAAGAGATGAAGGAGATGCAAGACAAAGAAAGTTGGAAGACCGTAGAGAAAAGAAAGAAAGCTACAACACCAATCTCGCCAAGAAAGACGAGGAGCCAGACAAGTAAAAATTAAGAAAATTGTAGGTCCGATAGACCAATTTGGTCTCAGTGGACGTTAACCATCATCATCATCATCATCATGATAAGTATCATCATCGGGAGGCTACTTGTTGCGCGAATAAGTAGCAAGTTAACTCGAAGGCGCCAAGTAACGATTGACTGGAAACATAGGCTACGTGTACCGGGCGACTCAAAACTAGACAAAGACGTAGGTTCATAAGGATGAGAAGGAGGCTTGAAAGCAAAAGCAAGTGGCTAATCACAAGCAGTTTCATTGCAAGCAGGCTTTGAATCATGACAATGAGACTTGAAGGCTCACTAAAGGGAAATTTAGACTCACAATAACGAAAAGACGGGGGACCGAAAGGCAGGGGAACTCTCTCAAGGCGACCAAGCATTCTTGCACGGGTGCTTACTAAACTCTATGAATCGGATGTTAACTCTAATTAGGGGAATTGGAAGGCCTCAATTCTCGGGTAGGCCCCCTCTCCCCCCCTTCCCGCCTACCATTATTTCATAAATATGTTTTTCCTTCAGAGTTGCCTAAGATCGATAAAATTCAAGTTATGTAGATTGAGAAAGAGTTTCGCTTTCTAGATCCTCTCTCTTTTGAGAGATTTGAAGATTCTTTATCTCGTGTCAAGGAGCTGCAGTTTCAATTAGGTGAATATGGAAAGGATTTGGAACAAGGGCTAGCCAATCTGCTCATCTCATGTCGCACCCACCTATCCTAAAAGGCCAAAGGGCCACTCGAGAACTATGGTAGCTCGCTCGTTCTATGGAACCAACTGCACCTATATGAGAATGTATGGCTGCGATGAGCATCCATTAGAGCTTCCCTTCCTGCTTCGCGTCTCCTTAATGGCTTCTGTAGTTCCGTGCCTTCCTTCCATACCGCAAACCTACCTATGAATGGTGGCTCCTCTGCCCATCCCTTACAACCTTACCACTAGTCCATTGGTTGAGTGCCCTTCCTTCCCATCTCGTACCAGCTTTTCCGTCCCGCAATGGTTCAAGAGAGAGCTACGTACCAATACAATGACCTAAACAATTCCTTCAATGCTCGGGTAGACTGAATGAATATGGGTGAGTTATAAACCGCTACAAAGGCCCTTTGAATGCACTGTATCACCACATGAACCCTTCGAACGGGCCCCGGTTGGCCATACCTATTTACTTATATCCTTGGCACCTGGTGAGTGTAAGTAAAGCATAGCTCTGCCTTATTAAGTAAGTGTTATTCTTTCCTTCTGCCAATACAGAGGGAGAAACTAAGTTTATATCTAGTTGGCACTTCCTTAGGGTGGGTGGGAGGAGGTTGCACATCCATGATAAGGTTTTTTTTGGTCGAGGCTTTGAACCCATCATGTGCCTTAACGATAGGAGAGGATAAGTATAGTCTATTATATACGTATTAACAACTATGGTTTCCTGGCACTCACTCAAGAGCTCAAGTCACCCGGAGAAGGGCATTGAAAGGAGAATGATTGATAGAGGACTGACCGACCGACTAAAGTTGAGGAGAGGTACCACCGGGAGAGTGGTTCAACATGGGCTTTTCTCCTCACTCGAGCTATCAATTCTCTGCAGAAGGCAGCTACTAGCAGCTAAGCTTGAAAGGTTGAGTAAAGAAAGGTCTGAAGGTCTCGCGCTTTCGAGGGCAAGGAATGGATGAAACTCGCTCGAAGGCACATTTGGGTACTCTCTTCCCTCAAGTCAACAAAGTGACGTGGGCACGTAAGGGGACGTAAAGGCACATAAGAACCTAGAGATAGAGAGGGCTGAAATGATGCAGGTTCTGCCAGCTTCATTGAAAGGGTTATGGCTCCAATCACACCTGAATTTCTTTCCTTCCTTCCACATCCACACATACCAGAACTACTGAACTGAACGTTGACCAACTCCTTCTTTTGGAACCGATTCCTTTCAATCTAAAGACTTCATTCCTCATCTCCGATCCAATCTTGAACCTACTATGCTCATGCCCCTACAAGGACTCGATCAGTTCAGTAACTAAAGTGTGGAACATCTCTCACCGATCGGGACCGATAAGCATTGCATTGACGCACTCCACAACATAACGACTTCCTGCCTTAAAGACTGGTTCAGGACTGAGATGTCTGCTTTCTTGCTTGGCACTCGATCGACTGGTCTATCAATGCCAATCTTAGATATGGATGCTCGAAGAATGGTTCCATTTCGGCATCTCCAAACCTCCCTCCCCTTGGAAGGTTGGTGGGTACAGTTGGGCATGCATGTGGGGTATAGAGCATATTTGATCGAAAGCATTGACCACCCGGCAACCTTGATTCAAGTTCACTTGATACGGAAAACCCACAACATAAAGCTACACCTGTCCCGATGACACCAACTCCATGGCCATAGTAATAGTTGTAGCCTACCCACACCAACTTCATTGATCCTGAGCCATCCGCCCGAGATATCCAAAGAAATTGGAGAGTGTCTGGGGTTCTCTAAATAGACAATACACCGTCCTCGAATCTTGTAGTATATGTCGCAGCACCATAAATAAGGATGTGATCCTTTTGGTGGACTTCTGCCTCAGATGCATCTAGATGAAATGAGAACGAAGCCTATGGGTCTCCTGTATGTAGGAGGCCAAGATATCTAGTTAATACATTTGAAGAAATTGGAACTGTCATTCAATGTCACAAGTATGGGTTCTAACCGGATGGGTATGGGTATGTCTGTATCAACCTTGTCCTCACCTACACCCCCGATTAGGGAATGTTAGTAGGAAAGAAAGAGCCTGTCCTCACCCCCCCCAGCAGTTGAAGCTAGTCTCCCTGGATTGAACTATCCTACAGTCGAAAGGGAAGACTCAACTCTCCATCAGGGGTGTCTATTTATAGTTGGTCATGGAGCCTATCCTAGCTAGTTCAACCCTACCAAGGAAATGGCATCTATCATAACCTATAACTCAACCAAAAGGACTACCGAGGGTGGGAAGGGCAGCTAACTGAACTGGAAGGAATTCCACTAGTTCAATCGAGGGTGCGGGTACGACTAACTCTGTTGGAACCCATGTTGAAGGGCCTCAACTTAACTGGGCTATTGGAACTTAACTGGGTGGCCTAACTAACTAACTTTGTTTGGCTATTGCTAGGATGGGAGGATATTGATCCATCCTTTACTGGGGATGCTCTAGATGGCTAGACTAGCTAGTGAGCCGGGGGTGGGATGGATAGCTACAGGGGGAAAAAGGATGGAGCCATAGGGTGGAAAGAAAGAATGTTAGGTAGGTACCTTCCGGATAGAAACTTGATTTCCTCTGATCTGGTAGAATTCAATTATTAAACTGTACAACTACCCTACCTCTGCATAGTTAGATTGGCGGATTGGCTTCAATCAATCCCACTGACAGCTGACTCCATGCTTTCTTCTCCCTCCCTCCCTCGTTCAGCTCTATAGGATCTCTATGCTCCACCCACGATACTCATTCATTAAGTATGGCTGGCAGGGAGTATACTACTGGGTGGCCGGGTAACTGGGGGTGAAGGATGGATAACAATCCAACTAATTGAATTAGCTATAGCCGCAGTTTATAAAGAATGTTAGGCTAGCCACCACCTGAACTCCATCTAGTGTAGGGTGGGAGGAAGATAAAGGTAGTGTTGATTCCCTGGGTAGGATGGCTGATGGAGAACTACATGCTATAGTTGGGAAGGCTCCTCATTCAAGAGGGTGTTTAGTTCAGGTAGCAGAGACTCCTCACTTTCTGACCTTCAGCCAACCAATCTTCACTTCAAAATCCAATCGGGGTCTCTCCAAACAATCCAATGTTAGCAGGAGAGCTAGCATAGAGAAAGCATGGGCCAAACTAATCAATGAGGGAGGGAGCTGGGGGTGAAGCCTCTACCTCTTCGGGATGCAAACTAGAATTCTCATGTAGGAATGAATCCAGTCCAGCTAGAGAATCTAGTCAAGCCAGCTCAAAATAGAATCTAGTCAATGGCCAGCTAATGGAGGAGGGACCTAACTAATTGTATTAGCTATCCCGCCACCCTACACCACCGGTTGAAGTATCCCAAGTGACAAGTGAGGAGTAATGGACAGCCTGAACCTCCATCTATATTATTGTTTGGCTGGATGGATGGAGGAAGATAACTATTGGATGAATGGATGGTGATAGGACAGAAACAAAGGATGGCAACTAAACTAGATTGATGCTCTGGCAACTAACACTACCGTTATTGAAGCTTGAATATATGGGCAACCGAGGGACCCCCAGGATGGATAATTGAATAGTTTATACTACCTACTCATATTCTAGCATTACTCCTCAATTCCCCACTAACTAACTTTTGATTCGGTGAACTACCCACCCTATAGCTCACCTGTTGTCGCCTCTAATGGCAGTCTAATTGTTATTGATGGTGGAGCATCCTAGGGCTTTGGTTTGAGCATGCTGGTAGTTGTAGTCTAATAAAAGCTTAGACAGATACTATCACTGGGTCGCTAACTCATTAGCGAGAAAACAAAGCAGGGAGAAGGGAGGAAGGTGCCCGGATAGAAGTGAACAAATTGATTGGTCGGAAGGAAGGTTCTGTCCAGTCGCAAGGAAGGAAGTGAGGTTCTATTATCTATCCTTCACCCCCGGTTCCCAGACCAACTGTATTGGCTGGACCAATCACTCTTACTAAAAGGACTGGGAAAAGGATCTCTATTCATTGCTTTAACTAGATTCTATAAATAGTGTTGGTAGCAATTGGCCAAAAAAAGGTGATTAGGTTAGTCCGATACTTTGCAGATGTACTTCGTATTGAGTATGAGTAGCTAGTCGATGCATTTAGTAAGCATTATTTATTAGCAATCCTAGGCCAATTCGAGAGGGATTTGACCTCATCATGTAATTTTTCATTTTTTCCCATCCAGCCTCAACCCTGCGAATAGGTAGTGAGTAGTCATCCTATATGGTTACCAAGTTATCGAGTACGTTCTATCCTTTAACCCATCCTGTTTTTCTTCCTGACCCACCCCGCACAATATAAACTAGGGTCAAAGCCAATATTCCAGAGCTCCCAGATATTAGGGTTTTTATGCCCCACCACTCGAAACCCCATGTATGAGTACTTTTATGCCCTACCCGTGCTTATTGATTGATAGAAAATCTTGGCTTGCTCTTTAGGATCGGTTTCGAAAGGGTTGGATGTCCACTCGTCATTTACTCTAATCATCTCATCCATATTGCGGAGTCGACTTTCATTAATTAACTAGCTTCTGAGGTCAAAACAAGATCGTTAGCGGATCTATATGTCTCTGGTTGGATTCCAATGGGTGCATATTGGTTAATCGAGATTCAATCCAGCCTCTGAGGTTATACCATCTAGAATGTCAGATGGTTGAGCAAGAACGATTTGTAAATCATAGGTCCCCACACCTTAGTGAAGAAATATGTATTCCTCAAATTGAAAAGAAGAGGTCTTCATCCCGTATGGGAGTGGAACTAGGGTCATCATCAGTGGAATCAAGGATAGATGCTTCTTGGATGGATGCTTAAGGGACGGAAAGAAAACTCAGCGGTACTGGGGCATGTCCATCTTTATCGGACGAGTAATCTCGATCACATGAATGACAACTAATCATGCTAAAGTGCACTTGACTGATACTCACTGCTATAGAGTGGGACGGGTACGAAAGGAGACACTATATTCCTAGTGGATCCTCACTCCTTTTCCTTTGATCCCTATGTCCATCTGCTAATATAAAGGGAAGAAACAACCTATTACCCTACCCTCCACTCATGAAAAGAGAATATAAGTATACACATAACCTAAACTCCATAAATGAGAATGAGAAAAGTGAATGAGGACGGGTCTAAGTGGAGATTTTCTCTAAACCAATACTGTTAGATCTTGAACTGGTTAGGATGCTACTGTTGTTGTTGTCTGAGATATGATTCTATGTTGTATAGGATGTATATGATGGCATGTATCTTAATGATGTATTTCATAATGTAATGATGCTTCAATGATGCTACAATGATGTTCTTCAATGTGATGTGTCCTCAACTTATTAAGGTTAGTATTAGAGAATGAATCTGAGTTCGATTCCCCAAAGATGCAAGTTCTCTAAGTCAAGGTTCAAGTAACTAGGTGGACATGAAGAGTGAAAGGTTGGTGATCTCTTATTTTAAGGGTTTTGGTTCCCTTCGAGGCCTATCAAGTAGTAATTCCCCTGATTCCTATCCTATTGTTCCTGAGAGAGTATGAGAGAGTCTAAGTGAAATCTAAGTCTAATATCATTGTTTTTCAAGAAGAGTCTCATTTTATGAAACAATGAAAATAGTAATCCTCAGTTAATATAAGAGGGTATTAGTTAAGTTTCAGTCTAGGATTAGATATAATAAGAGAAGTCCTAATTCTTCTATTCCTAATCTAGTTCTATCTTTATTCTACAGTGTTGTTAACCCTTTCATAAGTATTGTATACTAAGTAATAGATTCCATAGCATTCTCTGGTTTAGGGTGTTTGAAGTATCCGTTTATCCTGTCATTGTTTATCCTGATATAAGGGAATCAATATTCACCTTATACTTAAGAGCTTACATAGAGGGGTTTGGTTCTTCTTCACCAGTCAATCCTAATTGGTATTTATATAGAGTTCGAGAATTTACCATCTCGATAGGTCCTATAAGTCTTGCCAGACGCCACCTTTCAGTACTGAAATTACCATCTTGATGGAATGGGTTCACGTAGGATAACTCGATAGGTGTCACCTTTTCTTACTTCATTTACCACTTTTATTTACAAGGCAATGCCACCTTCTATTACTTAATTTACTAGTGCAAGGGTAATAAATGAATGCCAATTCGATCAAAGAGAGAGCAAGGTTATCCCTTTAGTTAGGTTATCCCAACCCTTCTTCAATGCATATATTCTCTATTTCATTACATCATTTTGGATAGGGATAGCTCCCTCTGAAAGGTTATAACTTCCCCTCCCACCTAATCAACTAATCTACCTCCCTGAAGTTCTCACTCTGTCATCCGACCATCCTTTACTAGATTAGGACTACCCGAAGAAAGGAAGGAATTCTTAACTTCACATACTTCTATCACCCTTTATTCCTCCTCATTTTTTAGGAAAGAAAGTGAAGCTTCCTTGACTCCCATCCCTCTAGCTGACTCCCATCCATCTAGCTAAATACCCTCATATACTTATCAAGCTAATGCCAAGGACTGACTTAGCCTTAGCATCGATTCAATCAATTCTCGCTGAGATACTCAGTTGTTCCTAGATGTGTCTGCTAATGGGTTATCGCTGACCTAAGGTAAAACTCAGCTAGAAAAGTCAAAGGGTTCTTCTCGCCGAACTGACCTCTCACATCATACTCCCTCTTTTCTCAGATCCTTTGCCGAGATATATGCATAAACTAATGTATACACTGAAGTATTCAGTATGATTATGTATAAAGTAAGATTAGTTAGTTGTAGTATGTCTATCAATAGCATTCTTATTGTTAGTAGGTTATAAGTACCAGTATGATCTGTTCTTATATGTTCTTATCAGTTCTTATCTGTGTGTTAGTCTGACTGTGTAAGTGTTAGTAAGTGATATTGAGTGTGTGCTTGTGTGATGATAGAGTAATTGGTAGTTGTTAGTGAGTCTAATGGTTGTTTGTGAGTGTGATCTTCTGGTGGTTGTCTGTGAGTGTGCTTCTTGGGTATAGGTCTGTCTAAAGTGTCTAGTGTGTGAGGTTAGTTTGTTTGTATGTGTGATGTTGTGTTGTATGGGTGGTATGGCTTGTAAGATAGGATGGGTGGCTTAGTGGGATTGTGTGTATGGCTAGCTAGCTTGTATGTCTGGTATGTGTGGATTGATGGTTTATTGATGAGTCTGAGTTTGGTTGATAGTAAGATTGTATTCGTCAGCTTGTATAACCTCTAGCTATAGCACTTGTACTCGTACCTATGGCTGTACCTCTACCTAAGTGTATGTCTGGTGGATTGGGTAACTAGCTGGTCTCAGTAGCTAGCTGGGTCTCATAGCTATTGGTAGTGGGATAGCTAGTTTTTCTTATTGATGGGTATGGTTCTGGGTCTGGCGGTAACTAGCTTGGTTGTATGGCTAAGTAAAGCTAGCTAGGTTGGCTGGTTGGTTGAGTGGAATCAGTTCAGGTAGGTAGGTTCGTTTGCTTGCACTAGCTCTGGTTTCTGGGACTAGCTATCATCTAAGAAAGCTTCAATGAATTGTTTTTCTTGGTCGAGCCCTAGATTGAGTAAGAAAGTGAGAAAGCTTTCAAGGAGAAGGAAGTCCTTTGGTTGGTGGTCGGCACACAAGCAACAAGTAAAGTAATTAACCTAGTTGATCAAGGTCCTTATCTTTCCCTGTTGGTGAAAAAGTCAAGGGGAAAAGGGTAAGGAGGAAAAAAGAAATAAGTAGGATAGGTAGTCCCAAATGTTGTTACTAGCTTCTTGTTGGGTGACGAGGAGGGAGTGGAGCTGCTGGTTGCTGGTTCCCCTGAGGATTATGTAGTTGGTCCAAAGCCTGAAGAAGAGGAGCTATAGTTATCAAAGAACCAACACCTGAGTAAAGGCTCTAAAGGTCACCTTTCTGCTGAGTAAAAGCTTTCATGCCAGTCTATATATATAATGAATGGTAATTGTGGTGGTGAGTCCTATGAATTCCTCATACGGAGCTATGATTTTATGAAGGTGGTAACGTAAAGAGGTGGGTACGTTAATATTGGTTGGTACAGTGAGTAAAAACCCATGGTATAATACTGATCCAAGAGATCAAATCCTATTCTTATCTATGGTTCTAATTGGTAACTATGGGGGCATCATTCTAGCTTCTATTCTTAGGTATAAAATATATAGGAACCGTGTACCATGAGCAAGCACCATGATGATATCGATTGATGTTCATAGGATCGGTAAACTCCTTGGGTCGGTAGTTGATGTGACTCCCATAGCAAACACTTTATGCGTTGTTCCTAGCAAGTGAAAGGGTAAATCAATAAGTAAAGGTGTCAAAAGGCTAGGTCTCGTTTAAATGGAATAGGTATAAGTAGAGACAAGGTGAAAGTTTGGTGGTCTCCCTGTTCCTATTGAAATAGAATCTAAAGAAGAGGTTGTCGTACCTTAACCAAAGATGCAAGTTCAGTAGTGACGATGCTAGGTTATTGCTCTAAGAGTGCCCGTGTGAAGTATTAGATTTCAGTGTTGTTCTTTCCTAAAGATACGTTAAGTACTAGTTATAGGTTGTTCCTCCCTTTCACGAATACCTGGTCTGACACCTGTATCTGAGGGCTCACCTGGTGAATTGAAGAGTATTAAGAGTGAAGTGTCTAGGATGTTGGTCGATTGGGTGGGTAGGATGTGTTATAGTTTTTGGGTCCTAAAAGTAGGTGGGCCTTGCTTTCGTTGATGTGTATTTCTCCATTTCCTTCCTAGTACCTTCCCAACCCAGAATCATTTCATATCTTCCTTTCCCTCTCCCTATATTAAGAGCCTTGTCGGGGGCATCCTCTCCTTAACAGTCGAGCATGCTTACGCATCCTTATGGTCAAGCGGCCTTACGGAACCTTCTGCAATAAGGCCTATTTTCTTAAGGGGCATAGATCGGCGATTGGCGAATCGTGTTGGAAAATCGATGTCAGCTACCAAAGTGAATGTTGGCTTATCGATTGGGAAGGTCAGGCACTTTCCTTGGGGCAACGCCACCTTTCATTAGGGAATTTCCCACCCCAATAGAAGCTCAGCGCCAAACAAATCATAGGCTACGCGACTCACCCAAGCAAGGTGCCAAACAAGCTAAGGGGAAATCACCCAAGCCATTGATTCAGTTTCACAAATTGATACTGAGTTCCATCTTGAACTGTTGGGATGCCTCAACTACCCTCCCCCACCCACAGTTGGTTTTTTCCATCAATCCGACCAGCTTTTGGATGGGAGTTACATTGCAATAGAACTATTAGTAGGAGCACCTCTTCCAAACAATCCAACCGGCTTGTCTTCACCCCCGCCAAACTAATTTGGATGGATAGCTCGAGCTACCTTATTTGGATGCTCCCATCGAGTCTGAACCCAGCTAGTTATAGCTTACCTGAACTGAACACCGGGGGTGTAGGGTAGGCAACATAGCAGCCTTCATTCCCACCTCAACAACTATAGGTACCTCACTCACTCGTTGCCTCATGGATGGATTATTCAAAGGATGGATGCCCCCAACAATGCTGAAGGATGGGCTATGATTCCCTGGGCCTTCTCCACCCCCGGTTTAGGGTAGCTCCTCGTTAAGGGAGGGTCCCAGCCAATACAGAGAGGACCATCAGGCGGGTTAACCCATAGTATCAAACTTAGGATGGTCAGAGAGGGTAGGGAAAGAATCAAATTCCTTCCTGGGTCCTCCAGTTGAGACTAACTACCGGGATCTAACTACCGGGCGAGAACAATCTAACTACTGGGATCTAATAAATGACTAGAGGGTATTCGACGAGCTTCCATCCTTGTTCTCTGGATGGCCAGCTAATACACCCTCAGATGGAACAAAAATGGATGAGGGAAATGCATCAATAGCACTAGTTGGAGCCCAAGCCTCTTCCTTCCGGTTGAGTTAACACCTTCTGACATCAACTAGCAACTCGTCTAGCCTTCCGGTGTTAGCGTTATCCGGTATTGAATAGGCCAAGGTAATGAACATCAATTGAAAGTTAGGTAGTGGGGTTAACCGAAGGTGTTCAGTTCAGGCCTACTTCTGGATGGCTGGATGAGCTATCCTCAGATGGCCTTCACAGATTCTATACTATCCAACCGGGGGTCCTTAACAACTAATATACTTCCTGGCCTCCCAGGACAGGAAAGAAAGAACAATCGTTGAGTCAACCGACTAGTTCCTTCCTGCCAATCAAAACTTTTTATGGTCTAGCTGCTGGGACAGACACAAAGACTCCAGCAGAGAGAGACTCCAACCCAACTTTGATTTCTCAAAAACTATTTCGTTTGGTCCATGAAAGCTAAGGCGATTAGAAATTCTATTACCTTCTGGGGGCGGAAATCAATTTGTTCACTTCTGTCTCTCCGGGAAAACTTCTGTCTCTCTAGGCACCTTGACCTTCCTGCTTCTCTAGCTACTATGGTCCCTGCCTCCCAACATTGAAGCTCGTCGCACTTACGTGATAACAAGGATGGAAGCTCAACTCGTCGCCCTAACCAATAGTAGGGGCCAGATTCTCTACTCTCCATCCCACACCCCCAGGGAGAACTAATAGCCTTCACCCTGGAGCTACGGCTTCTACCCTCTCACCAGACAGAAAAGATTTGTATTGTTCAACCAGCCCGGACAGTTCCTCCTACTGGGGGTGCTTAACTGAACAATCCCCCTCCTTATTATAGTTTTCTAGTTCAATAGGGGTCTTGGGGGTCTTAGGCTAGGGGCCCTTATATCTTATTAGGCAGGCAGATATCTTATTAGGAGGGCAAGCTCCCTTATATATTAATACGTTACATGCCTTCTCCTTGTGTTCGCATAGCCAAGTTAGTAAGAAAAGAATAGATATTACCCTCCCTTCCAAGTCAGTAAATGAATAGCGCTTGCCTATCTTGCCTAGTTGTATCGCCTATCTCACCTAGCTGTATTCCCTATATATAAAGAAAGCTTCCAAAGGTCTTGGTACAGCATGCAAAGCCCCACACCAGCTCTATGGGGTAGTAGCAAGAAGGATAGATTGATTCTCTGGGTTGGAATAGAGGAAAGAATCGAGAGTGGCAAGACCAAGGAAAAGAGATGAAAAGGGCCAACCCTAAACAGTTGAAAGGAGGAGAGTCAAGGGATTTATTGCTTGTCTACCTTAATTGATAAATATGGATACATGGATGGATACATCTTGGGATTCTAGCCGTACCTGCCTTCAACTTTTTCCATTCACCAGAAGCCTTTCACAAAGGGCCTCTCACCTTGCCTAGTGCGGACAAGCAACTGCGTTCCTTGCTTTCCTAACGTCAAGCAAGAAAGAAATTCCTCTCCCGTTGGTCGAGAGTTTGGTAGACTCATGATGGTGGCCTTAACAATCAAGCCCTACTAGGGGCATCCTCTCCCGGTGGTCGAGCCCTGCCAAGGGCATCCTCTTCCGGTGGTCGAGCCTTGCCGGGGGCATCCTCTCCCAGTGGTCGAGCCTTACCAGGGTCACCCTCTCCTGGTGGTCGAGCTGTGTTGGGGGCATCCTCTCCTGGTGGTCGAGCCCTACTAGGGGCATCCTCTCCCGGTGGTCGAGCCCTACCAGGGACATCCTTTCGCAGTGGTCAAGCCCTACTGGGGGCATCCTCTCCCAGTGGTCGAGCCCTACCGGGGGCATCCTCTCCTTATCAATCGAGCCTTGACGGGCCTTTCCTGGTGCAGACAAGCAATTAAGTTCCTTTAGCCTCTCACCGCCAGAAGCCTTTCTTCACCTTCCCATAACATTAATGAAAATAGATGTTAACATATATAAGATCAATTATGTAATGGTTTCAGGGGAAAACGTAGGAGTGAGAATAGGAAGCTCGAGTGAGAATGATAGGTGTAGGAAATTCTCAATCTAGGCTAGTGACCTAGCCAAGGCCAAGGAGAAGCGAAAATGGAAAGCTTGAGACTGCCCTTGACAAGTGACCAGGTTTAGGGCAAGGGAATGATGGCACTTATCTACCTGGGGTGGAACTACATACGAATGGCTATAGATGGAAGGTATGGACCTTCCCGTCCCTTCCTGGGTAATGAAAGGATCCTTGGCATAGTTGCCCAGCCCGGTAAGTAAGTATGCTTATCATTCCCACCCACGTAAATATAGGTGCGATTACTCACGGTAAATACTGGGCCAAAGAGATAAGAACCATACTCGAGCTGTTGCCCTTGCTTAGCTTGATATTACTCCCCACCCAAAGACTTACTAAGGCAAGTCTCTTATGCCCTGGTAGGTTTAGGTGGAGGGATTGGGTAACTGCTCCTCTGCTGCTTTCTGCCAGAGACCAGAGAATATGCTCTCCCGGTCGGCCCCTAACCACTTGACTTTGGGGAATACCTCTACTACTATTAGTACTGATCGATTGCTTCTGTAGGTTCTTATCTCCTTGGCTGCGTATTCTATAGTAAAGGAAGCTTGGGTTGGTCCCTTATTATATGATCCTACAAGGAGGGAATAGGCAGGGAATAAGCATGCATAGTGACCCAGGTGGGTAAGTATGTCGGTCCATGGATAAAGGAAGGATTGATTAGGAAGCTAAGGCCTTACTTACTTTTGGGGGGGAAGCCATATAACTTCTTTCTTTGGCTCTAGGGGAAGCCGAGGAAGCCTTATATATTCTCTGGCTCTGGGGGAAGTCAGGGAAGCCTTATGCACTTATCTCCCTGGCTCTGGGGCAAGGCTTATCTGATAGGCCAGGGCTTTGTATCGTATCTGATTTCCCTGCAGGGCTTCCCTCTCATAAATCTAGACTTATTTCCTCGATCTCCTTTTTCGTTCGAGTGGCTCTGCCCCTTGGCCCTAAAATGAGAGAATCAAGACTGGTCATTCTATTCTATTCTATAGTAAGAGAATCAGGAAAGGATCAATATTTGGTTGGATGAGAAGCCTACCAAGCTCCAGAAAGAAACAAGCCGGTGGAATCACCTCACCCAAAGAAGATGAATGGATAATCATCCCTAGATAAAAGAAGAACTCACAGTTTCATGTAGTAATCTCTTAGCTGTTAGCCTAGAAAGTAACTAGTAGATAAGTCCCTAACTAACATAGTGTGTAGCATAGGTGGGTACACAGGTGTTTTATCCTTTTCTGCTCCTCAAACTAACTATAGATAGTAAATGACACAAGTGGAGAGGTATGATGGATGTTTTTTACCCTATCAACATGAGCAAAGGAGAAGGAGCTCATACAATCATCAGCATTAGCCTGCATTGATAAGCATAGGTCCTATCAATCTAGAGACCGAGTAGTTTATCCAATTGGAGATTTAGGTCCAAGGCTCATGTCATCCCCTCTAGATGCCTATTTAGAGCCACCAATTTCAGAGCCAATTCTAGGCACCAGCACCAGTAGATCCAACAGCAGCAGATGCAGAGCCATAACCAGTAGATCTAGTTGGTGATCCAGTAGTAGAACCAACAACAGCATAACCAGTTGTGAAAGATGCAGCAGGAGCAGATCAAGACGCAGTTCCAGATAGAGACCCAGAAGCAGTAGCAAAGCTAGCAGTGTGACCACCATTATTAGCTAAAGAGGCAGATACATAGCTACTATATCTGCCAGTAGTAGTAATTGAAGTTGAACCAGCAGCCCCCTAGGTGACCTATCCTCACCCTCGGTTACTGAACTGACCAGCTTAAGTGAGTAATGGACAGCCAGCCTGAATAGGAGAGAAACCAAAAACCGGATGCTCAGACCGGATGCCATTGATTTAGCTTTGTTCGGGGACATCCTAACTCAACTACTAGAAAGTCCCATCCACCCACACGGATGAGTTCCTGCTATTGAAAGAATAGAAGTAAGTGTGAGCTCCAGTTGAGTCTGATGACTGGCCCCTACTCTTTGACCAGGTGGGAGGGCCCCAGTTGAGGATATAGTTCCCTGGGCCGATAGCCATAA
This sequence comes from Pinus tabuliformis, assembly GCA_031772625.1. Taxonomy (NCBI): domain Eukaryota; kingdom Viridiplantae; phylum Streptophyta; class Pinopsida; order Pinales; family Pinaceae; genus Pinus; species Pinus tabuliformis. The sequence goes on along the minus strand of CM062819.1, from coordinate 1,639,185,170 downwards.
GTATTTAGGATTGATGTTAGACTGAGGGTGAATGAAGGTCCTTCCCTCCTTTCAACCATCCAGCTTGTAACCAGCCAGCCGGAACTAAGAAACTAATCAGATCCTTTTTCTCGAACAACCGTAAGTGAGGACGTTAGGTAGGTAAGTGAGGACGAGCTTCCGACGGATGAGCTTCATTCTCTCCAAAAGAAAGAATGAGATTTTCTAGTTGTAGTTGCTCGGGAACATCTCAAGCCATTGTCACTGACCATGGCTCCCATTTTTGTGATTATATGATGGCTGAGATGACTTCGTAATTGGGCTTGCATCACAACAGCTCAACTCCGTATTACCCTCAGGCCAATGGCCAAGTTGAAGTGGTAAACAAAGTTTTAGTTACTATGCTTCAGCTCACCATTGGGATGCATAAATCCAATTGGAATCTCATTCTTTTTTTAGCTTTGTGGGCCTACCAAACCTCAATTAAAGACACAATTGGATTCACACCTTTCCATCTCGTCTATAGTCTGGAAGCTACCCTATTGCTTGAATGTGAAATTCCCTCACTCAAATTGGTTGTCGAACTACTCCCTGAAACCTCGCCTCAAGAATAGTGTCTCCTATATTTGGAACGACTGGATGAAACCCATCGTCTCACTACTTTAGTCATTGAAGTCCAGAAAAAGTGAGTTAAATCCTATTTTGATTAGTCGGTCTCTCCTTGTTCTTTTTTTGAGGGATATTTGGTCTTTCTGTATGACCAAGCTAATGATAATCTCGGGGCAAGAAAAGTCAAACCCATGTGGCATGGGCCCTATATTGTCAAACATGTATTAAAAAAATGGGCCTATGCGCTAATTGATTATGAGGGTAACCCTTTGAGTAAGCCCCACAATGGGCCGTACCTCCAAAAGTATTATGCATGAGTCATCTCGCATGGTTACTTGTGTACATAAGTGTGTTATTCATTTTTTGTGTAGTTTGGTTTGGTGTGTTTTTGCAAGCAACTTTCCTGCTTATTATTTCTTCACCTGCTTGCATATGTCTGTGAATCCTTATGTCGGTTTTGCTAATGGTGCTTGCCGTAGTACCCAGAATCTATCATCCATGGCATGGGCTATTTATGCCCCTCATGGTGAGTTTATTGATCTTCAAGGTATTTTTTTGGGTCAAACAACTAATAACATTGTTGAATATAACGCAATTATCAAACTCTTATCATAAGCCATTTCTCTTGACATTCAAGAAATGGTTGTTAACCTTGATTCACAACTTGTTGTTCTTCAGCTCAATGGGTAATATTCTACCCGAAACCCTCAGATTTGAGAATGTATTTGCATATTCATCTATTGGTAAGAAATTTTGATTATATCACATATCATCACATTCCTAGGCATATGAATACATTAACAAATGCATTGGCTAATTATGTTCTAGACAAACATTTATGCAATATGTGAAGAAACATTGTATTATGGTAAACAAGAAATATAGCATATATATATATATATATATATATATATATCTCTCTCTCTCTCTCTCTATATATATATATATATATATATATATATATATATATATATATATATATATATATATGTCGATAATGTTCGAGCATAATACATTAACATCAAAAAAATAATATATGTGTTCTCAGTACATCTATGGCTCGCAGGACTCAAAACTATAAATGATAAACTATGGAATACTCTGTGTGGTGATCATGATAACATGTTACTGCTCATACTACATGAGTCAGTAATTGTCGAATCCAATCTGACACTCCCACTGTGTGCCTCTGGTAACAACGAGGAATTTCCTCGATCCATGCATACTCTAGGATTCCTCTGGTCAGGCCCTCCATATTTCGAGCAATCTTCTCTTCATTGTCCACTCCTTCTTGATAAGGAGCGACCTCGAACTGTCAAGCCACGCATCTAGCTATAGGAGACATCCCTGCTGGTCTTTCTAGTCCAACATCCACAATTACAAAGTCAAGACGTCACAAAAACATATATGCAAAAAAAATAAAAACCTAAAAACAAAATAGTTTTTCTCGCCTCCATCATCAAAGACTTCAATACAAGATCATTTATGTTCATGATGTTGATTTGGCCGCTTGTAGATTTTAGGGCTTGCGGACAATGTTGGGCAAGCAGCATGTTTACACTTTCCCCAATAGGCCTACCTCCATACAATGGGACTGGTTCCCCTCTATGGGACAGCATGGTAGTGAAATAGATGTCTGAAGTCTCCAACTCTAGCTCTTGGTCATGGATCACAAATACCTACCATCCAACATCCCATAGACTGATCAAATATTGTAGTAGCTCAGGTTGAGCCCGTAGGCCCAATGTAAAAAAGAACTTGAGGAGGCTATAGTTCCTCAATGCATCTAAACATTTTTGATCTTCGAAGGCCATTTGGTCTATTCGTTCATGCTCTCGTTCTTTCCACTCAATCACCGTCTTTTCATGCCTTGATTTTCTTGCAAACACCCCACATTTAACTTAACATCAATTCTTGCAAGGGAAAAATCTAATTTGAAGCAATAAAATTGGGGGGAAATTGAAAAAATTTAGTTCTCTATGCCGACGCGACTATTTTTAAAATAGGTGCGCCAATGGTGTGAGTCCCCATGCTAAAACCCTTGATTAGTGTGGTCTCGTGCCTAGATCCCACACTAACTGAGGATGAATTTTTTTTGCCAAAAGTCCCTCAAAGCCCCTGAAAACATGGCCAAATGCTCAAAAAAATAGGTGTTAATGCAAATATTAGGGCCTCAACTCTTTCCTGCAACAAACGGTTCAATGATTGACCTCTCGGATCCACAGAAATCTGCTCCTAAAGATTTAGGGAGCAAGTGGGTAAAAATTACTCCAAATGAGGTAAATGAAGTAAATGGTAAAAATGTTTTACTTTTTTCCCTTTTTATAAGCTTTTCGCTCTGTTTTATGGTTTTAAGAAGTATTTTTCGCCATTTTTCCTTAGAAATGGATAATTATTTTGCTTGTGTAGTGACAGGTGATGGTTTTTCGATGGTGCTACGAAACTAGAGTCGTATTTAAGCCCTTTTCCCAACTTGTAAAAAATAAAATGAAAATATTGTCGAGTATTTTTCCCTTTTTGACTCATTAAAGAAAATAAAAATGGGGAGTCTGCTTTAAGCTCTTTTCCAACTCTCAAAACATGAAAATATTGCTAAGTTCTTGTCGTTTTGACCTCGTAAATGGTTTCGAAACATCTTTTACCCAGTATACATTTAGCCCTTTACTAGGATAATCTATTTACGAAAAAGGTACTCCTTGGCTGACATGGTCAAGAGGTTCTTTCAAGTATTGTCTTCTACCCTTTCGGGCTCGAGAGACAAATTTATGAAAAGGGACCTTTTGGATTTTTATTTTTGGTGTCTTTTTTAAAATCTCTAAACATGAAAAAGATACTGATTTTTCCCTTTGTTGAACTCGTTAAACTTTAATGAAATTGGATTTGTCACCATGACGAACACAAGCTTCTCCTTCCTAGGTCTCGTTAGTCTTACTAGGTCAGATCTATCCAAAGGATAGACTTACATTACAAGCATATGCTATCCCCTTCAAGCTTATGATAAAAAATAATTGGGGTATCTACAATAAATGGTTGGGGAAAATGGAAAATTTTTACCAGTTGTGTCAGCAGCTTGTCACTCTTGAACATGACACTCTTCTATTTCGTGTTAGGTTTGGATATCCTCACTTCATCATTGACCTTCTCGGGTTTGGGCCTTGACCTTTTCCTTTCCATTTGATCTCTGCCATGTCATCATGACCTCCAATCCTATGGATCCAAAAGCTACCAAACTTTGGAGTCGTGTCACCAATATGTTCAAGAGTTAATCCTTCTGTAGTTTACACTCATTCTTGATTCTTCGTATCATCCATAATCATTGCATCCCATATCTTGTGTCGATGGTGTGGGATGCATCATGGCCCTCCTTTGACAAGGTCACTTCCTGTCAATAGCATCTCATTATCCAGGAAGTTGGCCGAGAGACTCCTTTCCAGTACCTTAGAGCTTGCATGCCCTAATGGCAAGTTCTTCGCACTCGAAAACAAGTTCTCATAATTGGATTTCAATCGAGTGACTTCACGGGTGTTCGAATTTAGTTCCTTATTCACACTCTGTGAGTTGTGTTGCTGATACCATGAGAGCCATTATCATTATTGGTGGTTTCTCTCGTGCTTGTTAACAGTTCACATCATGGACTAGTAATTAAGCGATTTTCTAGTATGTTTGACGTAATCACATCTATTCGCATGCTCGAATTTGTACTTTTATCGGGTCGGGTTGGAGCATAAGACCCTAGGCTTAGATTACAAAAGTCCAAGTTGCAGGGTGATGTGAAATTGTCATGCTTACATACATGTCTCTTTTAGATGGATGGTTGTGACCATACCATGAGTCTATTATATGTGATCCTTCTCATTATTGGATGGTTGCGACCATACCTTGGGTTTGATATGATCCTTCTTACTGGATAGTTGTGCCCATACCTTGGATCCATTTACATGATATTCTTATGGATGGTTGCATCTATACCACGATTCATGTAGAAAAGATTTCAGTGATGTATATGTATCTATGCTTTCTTGCAGGTTTTTCGATGATAGTTCCCGTTCCATGCATCTACTCATAAATCATTTCACCCCTCACTCTTGTTTTTCCTTCATGCTTTAGGGGGCATCTGTTACACAACATTTTGTCACTATCCCTATACTCCCCGTTCCTCGATCCTGGAGGACATCTACATTGACCTTCATGTGCTTCCATGTCATGAAGAATGTTTCCTTACATCCCTCTTCATATGCAGAACATTTCCCTCTTACATCATTTCCCAAGAATATTCCTTCAAACTCAGTTTTCAAGACCGACGCTATCACTCAGTTTCTTCCCTGCGTTCATCTACAGAGTCTAACACTAGGCCTAGCACCGAATGGTGTTGGTAATCCATTCATGACCCACATCGATCCTCTTTGGAAAGTTTTTAAAAATGGATTTGAAGCTTCCAGGTCTAGAAGCTTCATGAACCAAGGTCTGGTAAATGGTTGAGCAAGATAGAGCCGTGAGAGACTATTTGGGCTCTTTTCCCTTATTAAAATGGAACAAACCAAAAGGGATAAGGCCACTCCCATCATAAGAGGATCCTTTTCCCCTCTATAAAAGCTATATAAACTCCTCCTTTTCCAATCTCATCTAGCTAATGAAAGGGTTGGAATAATCTGCAAATATTGATAGTCATCTTGAGAGCCTTAGCCTTCTAGTTTGTGTTTGCGAAGGGAGAATAAGCTTGTAGTTTGTTTGATTTGGAGAAAAAAGGAAGAAGCCTTGAACTTCCATTGTTTTGAGGGTGAATCATGAGATACTAACAGTGGTGTTGGAACCTGAACATGTCAAAGGAAACCTGCAACACTAAGGCGAAGGTTGTACTTTCCTTTTTGTCATAACAATACAACTGATATTTTGTTTCCTATATCAATTGCATATGTTAGTTGGTAGCTTAAGACTCCTTAGCCTCTTAAGTAGGTTGAATATTTTGTATGCTATCATGTGTTCTTTGGTTTCTTGTCTCATTGTTTTAGGTGCTTGATTGACACTAAGGAGCTGATCGTTGGAGCAAAGGCACAAGGACTTCATTAAACAAGGATTAGCAATACAAGAGATAGGATATTATCCATTCCAAATCTAAGGGAACTTATATTATATTTTCTTGTTTGTGGCTAGATCCTCTCCCATAGGCTAGATGGATTGTCTCTGTCCATAGAGAGAATCTTCCTACACCACAAATTAGTGACTCCACTAGGGAACCATCCCTCTCTTTGGATTGTTTTCCATTTCATGATTTGTGACAACTTTTCTTGTTTCACTCTTTCTCTTTGGTAATTTGTACTTCAAGTCATCTACTGCTTTGATTCTTGACTTTAGAGTGATAGGTCTGGTTCTAGTTTGTGAAATTTTTTATTTTTTCTTTGAATCCCTCGATCAACACTATTAATTTTCTAACATTAGAACTGACCAGTGCGAGTTCCCTTTGAACAATCACGCCACATCCCTTTCTGGCGTTTGTTGCCAGTTAGATAGTCATGCCAATGCCTATAGGTTAAAATCAAGGTTTCTCCTAAATCATTGTCAGTGTGTCTTGTCCTCATAAATTATGTTTCTTGTCCTATTTTCTTGTATTCTCCCCAACTAGAATGCTTTGTTAGCTCGATTTATTTGCTTGATTGGTTTGAGATTGACTTACTTGATTTTTTTAGTTTTTGGATGGTTTGTGTCCCTAGGGCATCTAGGTCATTTCCCATTCATTTGTTTGTCTACTCATCAATTCAATTTGTTGTTTTGTTGCTTCATGCATTTCGTTCTTTAATCCTTACATCTATCTTGCTTTGGTTTCAATTGAACAAGTGAAAAAGTTTCGTTTACTCTTCTCTTGTTGAACGTCTCTTTTCTGAGCATAGATCACATTGCTCGATTTGTCATGTTGAATATTTACTTTTGGTTTGAAAGAAGTTATTTTCTTGTGCTGTGATTTTGATTGATGTTTAGTTGTTTTGGAAATTTTCATTGAAATGTGTATGTGAAAGAATCATTTTAGCATTCCATTGAAGAAATACATCATTCTAGTTTGATTAATTGATATGTTGCATTGAGTGGCATTATTCAAAGCTAGAATTGCATCATCATGATCATTTGAAATGAAATGAACTTATTTTATTGTTAAAAGGACTAGTTGAAGTGCATTTGATAGGAAGAGTAGGAAGTGGAAATAATTTTCAATATTTTTTTTTGAAAATCGAAGTAGTGAAGAGTCATCTTACTTTTGATTGCTTGTTTGTTGCATTGGTTGTTTTCTCTTCTCTCAATTAGTGTAAGCATTCATCAAATTGAAATGGTTTTGTCTCATATAGCTGTACATAGGAGTTTTTCAGGTGACATTGATAGGGCCTAAAAACTGAGACTTAATTTCAAGATCAACCTTTAAAATATATTCAATTAACCTAAGGCGCATTTGAAACTAAACGCTCACATTTAGAGGTCTAGGCTAGAGACGTGTTCCGACATCTTTAAACCTAGTAGTTGTCATTCACTTCAGCATTTGACAGTGTTAGTATGAACTTGTGCTCCCCGTATCATCGTGTATATAACAGGAGACCCCACTAGGTTTGCAATCCTTTATCCACAGGAAGCCGAGTTGGCCACCTTGTAAAAGTGATACACCGAACACAGCATTTAGGGAAATTTCCTACCCATACTTCTTGGTTTGTAGGGAGGTATTCTGCAGTTCACGGTTATCCGATAATCCCTTTTTCCTAGATTAGCCTGAGAAGTCATTTTGGTCTTTTTTACTCTTTAAATTTAAAATATCATCAATCACTTGTCCTTTCGACCTTGTTCAAACCGAAAGAGACTAGAGTCATCTTTGAGTTTTTCTCTACTCTCAAAACATGAAAAGGCATTAATCTGTTTCAGCGTCTTAAAAAAAATTTGCCCACAATCACATCACATTCCTAATAGTCTTATTTTGGACCACATCATGAGTATATCCCTAAATATATTTAAAAGCCTTGAAATTAATATTTCTTCTCTTTTTCTTGAGACAAAGTCATCATGGTTGAACCATTAGGTTTTCCATTTTCCTCTTCCTCTCCTTCATCTGGAAGGTCATCTGGAGAAGCTTTCCCTGAACTTCCGCAATATCTTGAGGATAAAGGTGTTGAACTTGGGATTGTTCTGAGTATTCAACCTTTTTTCCGCCTCTGCCAAATACTGGGTCACCTTACGAATCTGGCCCGGAATCCCCTGATAATCCTATCCAGACTCCTGAGAGTCCTCGGACTTTTGATAGTCTGCTGAAGCGAACAAAGTTCCTTCTACAGATTAATTACCCCAAAAGACTTGGAATGTCAAGATATCCATTTAGGATATAAATATTATATTAAATAAAAATGAATAAGAATGATAATGATAATGATTTTCAATGAGAACAAGAGGCTTGCTTATATATCACGCAAGCGTCTCTTCATGAAGAGTCATGTCCTATTAGACATACTTCTTCAACCTAATTATTAGCTTAACTTAACTATTATTTATGATTATTATCTTTTACATTATATTTATATTATTTATATATTTTATTCGTTACATTGCCTCCTTCCTCAAAAAGCTTTATCCTCAAAGCTTGTCGATGAAAAAAAAGCTTGATCTCTTTTTCGGCTTTGCAGGTGTTTCTGTTTTGGAATAGTCATCCTCGTCGATACAAGTTGATATGATCTTCTTAGTGACAAACAAAATTGTCGCACTAAGAAGGGATCAGACCATCCCAAATTAATCTTCTGTATATCATTCTGATCACTGGAATTTTGTGACGACTTGTTAGCATAAGACTGGATTGAGATTACATCACTATTATCCGGAACATCAGTTTGTTGTTTCGGTTCTGACTTATTCAAATATGTATCATGGTTGATTCGTCTGTTCTCATGATTTGGATGCCGATATGGAACCTTTTTTGTTTGATTTTTCCTTACTGGGCATGCGACAATTTTTATATTTTCTTCTGGCGAAGATGTTGAGTTTGTTATGAAACATTCATTGGGGATGTTCATCGTTTGAATTGCAACATCCACGCGCGTCTTTTCTTCAACTTGCTTGTCTTCTTCCTGAGTTGTGACATTCACTGAATCGGTATGTGTTGTTTTGTCATCAACTTGAATTCCTACATTTGATGCTTTCTTCTTGATAAGTTGTTGTACCTGGTTTTCTAATGACTTCTTATCCTTCTTTAGTATCTTAATTTGCGTCAGCAATTTTTCACTATGGTTTTTAAGTCGAGAAACTTCTTCATTTTTGTCAATAGTGATTTTGTCAATTTCATTTTGCATATTTTGTAATACTTTTTTACCTTCTTGAGAAATTACTTTTGAAATATCTGATATATCTTCTGGCGTTACTGAATTAGGTTTCAGTGTAACATCTTGGAGCGTTATTTTCTTCTTCTTGTAAGAAAATGTTAAAAACTTTTTCTTAGTATTTAGAATAAAGGAACCTAGAGTTTTCGTCCATGGTGATCCCAAAACAATGTCACTATCGTTAAAAGATAGGGTTTGCATGGTGAATTGTGAAGTAAAAGTATAATCTCCAATATTTAGGTGTAAATTGCTTATATCATATTGTTTGCCAAAAAAAATTGTTTCAACTATATTTGATTCAGGAATCACCAATTGATTGGCACATTTAGGACTAACATAATTACTTCTTTCAATAGGACTGATAGAGATTATGATGTCTCTTCCTGTGAGTGATCCTTTGATGTTAAATAGTGTGCAAACACATGTACTACAGGTTTCAGGAAACCTTTCATTACTAGTCTCCATTTTTTCCTTGATGTTTTTACGTAAACAATATGTCAACTGGAGCTATTTTTATTATAAAATATCACTTATTTCTCCTATATATATTTTTCAAATATTCTCCTCTTCTTCTTCATTTTTTTGGTTCCCTCTTTTAATAAATAATGTATATAATAATAATCTATATATATTATAAAATTATAATTATATAAAATTTATATATACTTTTTTGAGACCCACTTTTCCTTTTATATGTAACTATATAAGGCTTATATAGTATCCTTTTTTATAATTATAATAACATTTTTTTCTCGGAAAATTTAGATGAGACGTGACTCTTGGTACGGTCACAATCTTTAGATTTGAACGATTAAAATTATTTAGATCACACTTTTTTTTTCTCCAATGTTATCAAAATATCTTTTAATATAAAATACCATGGGCTATTACCATGGGTTGTTTTTAAAACCTCCTGTAAAAAGTAATATTTACCTTTCACGTAAGAGCTTTTGTATTCTTGTTTCTTTAACTTTTAAAATACCATGGGTTGTTTTTAAAACCTCCGTTAAAATGTTCTCCACGTAAAAAGTAAAACGTATTCCTTTTGTTTTTTGTTTTTCTTTTTTTCCTTTAACTTTTTAAAATACCATGGGCAATTACCATGGGTTGTTTTTAAAACCACGGGCTTCTCCACGTAAAAAGCTTTAAATATACTTGGTATGAGATTTTGTATCCGTTTTATTTATTGTTTTTTTTACTTTTTATTTTCTTCTTCTTTTTTTAATTTATTTACTTATATTTTTTTTTGGTAAATTTTTTTTTTTAATGGCCAAAGGCCTAAAAAATGGAGAATCTCCCAATATATAGCGAAACGCTTCAATTATGACAGCAACAAGGTTGATGATAGGTTGATAGCCAAAGGCCTCGTGATCAGCCAAATGTGGCTCCAATACCAAATGAAGCGAACAAAGTTCCTTCTACAGACTAATTACTCCAAAAAACTTGGAATATGAAGTTATCCATTGAGGATATAAATATTATATTAAATAAAAATGAATAAGAATGATAATGATAATGATTTACAATGAGAACAAGAGGCTTGCTTATATATCACGCAAGCATCTCTTCATGAAGAGTCATGTCCTATTAGACATGCTTCTTCAACCTAATTATTAGCTTAACTTAACTATTATTTATGATTATTATCTTTTACATTATATTTATATTATTTATATATTTTATTCGTTACATCTGCAAGGACTAGTTATAGACACTTTTGTGGTATCTCCATAGCATCCTTATAGTTCATATGATCAGCCTGGTGTTCCATTTGAGTTGCCTCCTCGTTCATCTTCGGCTCATCGTAAGTTGTTTCCTATGAAGTCAGAAGGTGAAATTCCAGTCTCCTCTCCAAGTCAGTCGAAAGTTTCTGCCACTCACACTCCTCAAATGGGTGATGAGCAGCCATATGAGTTTCCTCTAGAAGGTTTCCCTTACATGGGAATCATCCTGTCTAGCATTTATCCTGAGTTTAGTGAGCCCTTATTTCTGCATGGTTATACCTCTCTAGCTCAGTTGGTTTCGAGCACTCCTAGTGCCTCATCGTTATATCAAAATCCTATCTGTTCTTCTGGCACCATGCCTACATCAGGTTCATTCGTCCAGAACACAAACTCTCGACTGCTTGTACAAACTGCAGTCACTTCAGTTCTAGTTCAACCTACCATTTCGTCTCCACTTGTTTCTTCATTTCAAATGACTCTTCTGGTTCAACCAACGATCTCGGTAAGTCTTTCTTCCCCTCTAGTGAGTGGACAGACTGTGCCACCGCCTAGGGGGCAAGATCTCAATATCTCTATGATGTCAGGCCAAACCAATGTGAGTGGATCACAAACTCACATGGTTGGAACAAATCAACCTTTATATGGTACTATTCCTAACCCTATTGATCCATCTAGGTCAGGTAATGTCCAATACCAACAGCCATACGTGCCTCAGGTTCCATTCCAACTAGCTTATGTTCCATATGGTTCACAAGCCTTGGCTCCCTCGCCTTACATTCCTTAAGCTGGGCCTTATGTTCAGCCTGGCCAATCCATTTTGCCTAGTGGATATGGCCATATTCAATTCGAGAACTATCCAGGAACTGTCCATCTACCTTTCTAGCAATAAGGGAAACCTTTGTTGCAACAAGGGAAGGAATTGTAGCTGCAAGGAAAACTATTACAACCGCAAGGGAAACCTTTGCAGCCACAGAAGTAGTTTGTTCAATAATCCTCCCAACCTTCATCCTCGCAAGGCCAGCCTTTGTAGCAGTAGGGGCAATCTTTGTAGTAGCCACAAGGTCATCCTGTGCAATAGCAAAGCCAACCTTTGTAGCAGCCACAAGGTCAACCTTTTTAGCAGTAGATCCATCATTTGCAGTAGTAGGCCGTCTATGCATATTAGAAGGGTCATCCCATGTAGGGTCAAGGTCAACCTTTGTTAGGGCAAGGTCAAAATCCTTATGTCCAATGGTAGCAGGTTCAATATCCTTATGTCTAGGGGGAGCAGGTCTAAAATCTGTATGTCCAGGGTTAGCAATTTCAAAATCCTTACGTCCAAGGTCAACAGGCTCAACAGTCTCTTAACTCATATGCCTATCAACAACCTATGGCGGGACAATATCAAGTCTACCTAGGACCAAATCCTCCCTACAGGAAAGGTAACCTACAATGGAGGCAAAATTAGATTCCATATGGACAAAATCCTCCACTGTGGGGGAAAAATCCTTACCAACAGGGAGGGATACCGCAATTCAGGTCTATTCAAAGGCTGCAAATGCCTTTTAATATGCAATTGTCGTTCTTAGCCACGTTGGAACTTCAATATGTTTCAAGGCTCACCAATGATCCTATCCTTCATTCGCCTTACTAGCCTCCAATTCCAATGAAAGTTCTAAGCGATTGCCCAAAATTTGGAGGAAAAGCTAAGGAGGATCCACAAGCCCACATGATGACATATCACCTTTTGTGCTCCTCCAATTCGTACGTTGATGATTCTATCTGCCTATGACCTTTTCAAAGAACTCTCACAGGGGCTGCAGTGAAATGGTACATCGAATTGCCTTGAGGTACCTATAGTTACTTCAACACTCTCACTATGGCTTTCCTCGCTCATTTCCAGCTGCCATTTTGCTATGAAAGTGGCACATATCTACTTAAGTCACTTAGGCAAGACACTGTGACCCATATCTCTGATCACATCCATGAATGGAGATGTTGGTGTCGCCTGATCAAGTTTGAAATTGTTGATCAGTTATTGAAAGAATGGTTCACAAAATCATTCATCGTAAAAATTGCTAAGGACATAGCCATGGGTGGATGTGTTACTGAGGAGCAAGCCATCACTCATGCCCAGTATTTAGACCTCATCTACTCACAATCTGTCACATTGTATGAGATTTTACCCGATGCTCCAAGACTGTCATCTGATCTAATAACATCGAAGTCTCCAGCTACACCACCTTTTGATGGATTGATTGGTCCTGTGTCTTAGACTCCCGAGAAATCTTCTTCCAAGAAAAAATTAGTCTCAAACACTAGTTCTAGTGATCCCTCTCGAAATTCACCTAGTCCTGGTAAAACCTCTGAGGTTGACGTTGTTCAATCTACCACAGCGGAAAAATCCTTTAAGGGTAAAAAGAAGGGAAAAGGCAAGGCCAAAGTCGATGCCCTGAAACAGGGCCCTCCTAAGTCATCTGCTAGCGATGCTTCTCAAAGAAAGCTTAATTATTTGTGCCTCATTTGTGAGGAGGATCATTACACTAAGGATTTTCCCCAACGATTTGAAGCTAGTCACTTACTTAAAGGGACCTTGGTTGTCTTAAAAGAACCCTTTCCATCTCAGTATACTAAAATGGCAGACAAGCCTCAGTCTTTCACTCCCTCAGGTTCCCAAGTGTTTATGATGAACACACCTATAAATGTGGCTACCAGATCTAAATATTATCAAACACTGACAGCAGGGAAAGAGAAAGAAAGTACCCCTTCCTCCTCTATCTCATTGACCTCCAGTCCTCTCCATATAGAGCAACCTAATCCCTATTCCGTTATTCGATCACCCTCTCATGGTGTGTTGTGAAATTCCTCATATAATCGAAACACTCGAGCCGCTCAACACTACAATATTGTTGAGGACTTAGCTCAAAAACCATCGTCTATGTATGCTCTTGAGGTCCTTAAAAGTTTTCCCTCTTAGTGGAAAGCATTATTGTTAGCCATTGGAGGTGTTGATCCATCTGATTCCAATCTTATTTTCTTTGATCTGGAAAACCATGTTCTGCGCTTACCTCATCAAATTACCTTTCTTATTCAAGTGATCATTAATGAGACAATTAACAGGACCATCATTGATGAAGGTTCTTCTACCTGCACCATGTATGTGTCTTGTTGGAATGGAATCAGTTCTCCTACCCTGAACCAATCACCTAACAAGTTGGAAGGCTTTGATGGATGCAATTCTCGACCATTCGGTGTCCTTCCTAATATTGCCATTACCTTGGAATGAAAGACAATTGATGTCGAAGTAGAAATTTTTGATGCAAATCTTAACTATAATCTTATACTTGGGTGGAGTTGGACCCATGCTATGCATGTTGTAGCCTCCTCTCTGTTCTGCATGCTTTGATTTCCTCATCAAGGTAAAATTGTCACGGTCGACTACTTGTCTTTCTTTGCCTCTTCTTCCTCGAATGGCAATGTTCCTTACGTGAAGCATATTGGTTCTCCTTATGAGAGTGTGGGGACTGGACTTTTCAAATATCATGCCTTAATGGGTATTTTTCTCTCCCACCTCCACATGTTTCCTTAGTCAACATGATCTCATTTAAGTTTGATCCTTGGGTCATTCCTCCTCCTGATCAAGTTGATGCATGGGATGATGTCATGTTGTTAAGCCCTATCGAGATTAATTATGTGGAGATTGTTTCAGCTTCGACCTAGATATCTACTAATCACACTACGTTGGGTACATCTCTCGATGCATATTCTCAATCCCCTTGGCTTGGTTATTCGTATTCTTCTAATCCTTTAATCAATACTTTTCCTACTGATGAAATTATCATGGAAATTATGTCTCTTGAGGAAGCACCTTGGAATGATACTCATCATCGTTCCTCGTTCTTACTTGGCTAGGGAGCCATGTCTACCTATCTTGAGAAGTTCTCTTCTCATTTCCCAACCCAACCACTTTAGATGCCTATCATGACCTGTGAAGTTTGGGCAAAAGGGAACATGGGTAATATTACCCAAATGATGCCTATTGACATTTCTGTTAACCTTGGTATCGTTGAAAACGTTCATATTGGGGTAACTTGTTCTCCTGATGAGATCAAGATTTATACTCGTCTTTTTCAAGAGTTTCGAGATGTTTTTGCATGGTCATATGAAGAAATGCCTGGCATTGACCCAAGTATAGTTGTGCATGAAATTTCGACTTATCCTAACGTGAAGCCCATTTGCCAATGGCTTTGTCCTGTGCACCCTAGAAAAGTGGCCGCCATTAAGGGGGGAGTTCAAAAACTTCTTAAAGCAAGATTTATTTATCCTATTTCTCTAACAAATTCGGTGTCCAATATTGTACCAGTGACTAAGAAGCAAGGCACCATTCGAGTCTATGTTGATTACAATGACATTAATCGTGCTTTTCCGAAGGACAATTATCCCATTCCTTTTAAAGACCAAATCATAGATGAATGTGCTCGGAGTGAGACTTTCTCCTTTATGGACGGTTTTTCTGGTTATAACTAGATAAACATTGCACCTGTTGATAAACACAAGAACACCTTTATTTGTCTGTGGGGGAAATTTGCATATTAAAAGCTCCCTTTTGGCCTTAAGAATGTTGGGGCTACTATTATCAGGAAAATTAGTGTCTATGCAGAGCTGCTAGTCCCACTAAGGCTGGTAGCTACCTTAGAAACAAACAAACTAAAACTACTTTCATTTTCCTTTATAAGAAATAGATAAGAGGGGAATAAGGAGACCAACCTCTGTCTTGCGCTTGGTTCCTTGCTTGATTCCTCTCCCTTCTGATAGATCTTTGCTACTCGCTTCCTTGTCTACCCAGCTTCAAAGAGCACCTGTAGAATCAAAGCAGCATAACACTATCCAAGAACATAGATCTATTATCATAAACAATATAGGACCAGATATATATTGACCACACAAATGCACATAACATCAATCATACAAGAATGTGGAGGAAAAATTGAATATCTTTATTGATAATCAAGAAAGAGCAAAGAGGATTACAACCAATTGTTCTGATCCAGCGCCATCCTCTCAACAAGAAAGCCCTTCTTCACCTCATGAAAAGCTTAGATCACCCAACACTATGATATTGCACCAAGAAACCAACAGCACTTCCTTACAAGATACAAAATTCCAGCCTCTGGATCTCTGGGATGAGGGATCCATGTATAGATGTTTGCAAGGGAGGTGAGTCAACATTTGAGAGTTGATTAGTGTCCTCTCTCTGATAGTTCTTGATTCCACTTGGAGATTGATGCTCTCTTACTCATCCCTGGGCGAATGTAGAGAGGCAAGTGTCACAGGAGAAGTTTCTAGAAGATTCCATGATCCTCCACCTTGCAGATTGACCCTGACATTTGTCCACTCTCACCCATCGCACCCCATAGAAGGGCTTTTCAAGATGTATCGCACCTACTGTGTGTACTTAGGTGGGATGCAGCGCACTTTGACCATGGAGCAGGTGAGATGGTCCAATTTTGACCAGTTCTGAGCAGTTTTTCATGGATAACTTCTGGGATAAGATGTAATCAGTTGACCTTGTTCTTTTAGAGGTTGGAACAACACTTTTAGGGACTTAAGAGCCCTTGGTTTATGGACATTTATGATTGGGGTTGCAGTGCCCAAAAATTTTTATAACAGTTTCCCCCTAAAGCATGAGGTCGTTAATCTGTTGATGTCGGGTGAAATGCTTTATCATGAGGATCTAAAGTTCTTTCAAGCTGGAAGGCGACCTGTAATAACATACAACATAATACATTATCTTTGTAATATTTTCATGATCTAGCTGAGGCGGGCCTTCCCATGCTCAGCTTTATAAATTCATTTTCATGTACATAAGACAGACAATCATCTGAGTGTAGACTGATGATTCTGGTAGAGCCATCATCCCTTAGGTTGGATGATTATCTGTGCAGTAATGATGTACATTTGATGTCTTTATTTTCCTGAATATATATCGCAGCCCGGATGGATCAAACTAGATCCGGGGTCTTCATTCTCGTTCGATGTTCACTCAAAGTACAAGTCGATCCATGTGAGAGATGTTCTAGAGTCGAACATGGAAAGACATCGCCTGATTACCAGCCAATGATGTAAGCTGTTAACAGGCGCAAGAGGAATCACCGATAATGATGATGAACCTCAAGGTACTACAGTACAATTCATGTGGTGTGAATAAGGAACTTGGCATCGAACACCACGCAAAATCTTTTGGTCGAAGGCCATTGATGCAAACCTGTCACCGGAAGTGAGAAACTTGCCATTAAGGCATGCAAGCTTCAAAGTACTAAAAGGGTTGTTCCTAGATCGACTTCTTGGATAATGAGCTGATGTCGACAAGAAGCAATCCGTCATAGGAGGGCCTTAGTGAATCCCACATCAATGACACGAAACGGAGCAAATGATTTTAATGGAGGTGAAAACGATCTGGTGATATAAGGTTCAGGGTGGCAGTCATGAAAGAATGGAGCGTAAATTTATTGCAGTGGGTGAGACACAGGTGAATTCTCTGAGCGACTTCTCTTGAACATATCGGCAACACTGACATGATGGATTGGTAGCATTAACCCCAAATATGGATGGTGTGACGGAACCATGGTGATGTGACCAGTGAATGGAACAACCCAACCCAACTCGGATGCGGAGTGAAAGTGTCATGTTCAAGAGCGACTTGCTACCGATAAAGTTTCTTCAAGTTTTCTTCCCAATTTTTCCCCAGTCATTGCTAACCAGTACCTCTTTATTTTTGTCAAGCTTGAGGAGGATAACATATGCTTGTTATATAATTTTCCCTTCGGGCAAACCCATCGCTATGTTTTAACGAGCCTAGCGATAGTGAAACTCGTTCTTGTCTGTACGGACAAGTTTGTCACTATTCAGTTTTAACGAGTTCAATGACAAGGATAACTCGGTCCTTTTAAATTTTAGAGAGTCTAAAAAAGGGACGTAAAGAAAACTCCAATAATCCTTTTTCGTCATATAATCCCTTGAGTCCGAAAAAGTATAAAACAATACAAAGGGATGAATTTTCGGTACTTTTAACGATCCGAACAAAACAAGCGCTCGATCTTTTTGTGATAATCCCTCAAGTCCAAAAAGATTAAAATCTAAAGGAGGGATAGCACTTCCAGTCCTTTTAATGAGCTGGAGAGGCCAATGGCTCGGCAATCTTCTCATATTTTACAAGTCAGTTGAAAAGAGCTTAAAGGAGACTCGTTTTTTGAGGAACGAGTGATAAATATGGGTAGCAGCTGATTCCAGGTAAGGTTTGGAATTTTCCAATCACGACAGTGTCACAAGGAAGGCTAACAGGATCACTCTTCGCCGTTGTTCCTCAAAAAGGGTAAACAATCAAATGGAGGTGAATGATCGGCCAATACAGAGTGGAGGTGATGATGAGAACACAACCAAGGCTTCAAAGGCTGATGGTAATACATTCACAATGGTTATTTACCAGAGAATGGTTCATTTTTTAATGAGCTTAAACTTTGGGGGAACATTTGCTCATTGCTTATGTTTATTTTTTAACGAGCTTGAATTCCACGTTAAAACTGCTCGATATAATGGTCATTGATTGTCTTGATTTTACCATTGACAACTTTGTTCTTTCAAAGGTTGTACTGCCTGCTCAATTGCTTCATCAAACTAGTTAGAAACGAACAATATATGTTTGAAAAATGAGTTAAAACACTAATATTTTACTTGAATTACGTGAAAAGTAATTTAAAAGTGCTTTTTACCTCTCATTTTACCATTTCATTTGAACTTTGGTTTGTTGGAGCTTTGGAGGTGCTTTCCCCCTTGATTTTCACTAGCTGATTCTGGGAGATTCTATGGACGATTCTCGGCGCCGTCTGGACCAGGTAGGAGCTAAACCTGAGCTCTTTAATTTCATCCTTTCCATTTTGCATTCTGAGCATGTTTTCTGGTTTTTCTGAGCCTCTGGGGTTTGAAAAACTCGCCCTAGCTCCATCGCACCTTTTCTACATCGAAAGGTGCGATGCATGCTAGCTTGGCCATTGGCTAGTCAGCATGCATCCCACCTAGAACACTGTTGGGGGTGCGATGGGCGCAAAGAGGGCCATTTATGCACAGTTTTTCATGGAAATTTTTGCCTGTTTCTCACCAAATTAGGACCTTGACTCTTCTCTTGTTTGTTTCAGAGATTCATTGGAGCAAAATTCCTGTTACATGGTGAGAATGTGAGCATGAAGAAGAGGACATGCTTGCTTTACATGATCCAGTTACGGTAAATGCACTGCGGAACTGTGGCCTGTTCAAGTTTTTCCGCATCTCTTGCATGAGGCAACAAATCAACTTGTTGCAATATTTTCTTGATGCATGGGATCCTACCACCCAGGTGTTCCAGATTAGGGGCAAGTCCATCCCCTTGACTGTCGTGGACATCTATTTTTTGACCGGCTTATCGAGGCGGGGTGCCCCTATCTCATTATCAGGTTTGGCCCGTGGGGGTGAATCTGTGAGAGATTATATTCACAGGTATTGCAGAGAGGGATCTCAGCCGAGTAAGGACGGCAATATCATTATCCGAGATGTCACTGACAGGTCCTTGAGGACCATTCTGTTCACTTTTTCTAGACTGGCTGGTAGTGCGGTACTTCACGTGGCCAACAGGTCTTATATGCAGTACGCCTTGGAATGCCTTGAACCAAAGGTGTTCAACTGGTGTGATGTAGTACTCTCTGTGATGAAAGAACAACTGACCAAGGTGAAAAATGGAAGATTGAAGAACTTTGGATATGGTTCTATCTTGACAGCTTTCGCCTTGGAAAAGATCCCGCTGATGCAGCCGCAGTATGTTTCACTTGGTTTACCTCCACCGACTGAGCCACGGATGCAGAGATGGGTCGACCTTATGGCCAGACATGCTGTTCAGTCCCAGATTTCCTTCTTTGATACCTTTTTCGAGTGGTTCAACCGTCAGGAGATGGTTTTTTCTGAGTATCCATATGCTGGTATGGATTTTCGGGGTGATCCAGATTTGGTACTGCCTGCTGGCGAGCAGTGGGGTGTCATCGGTAAATTCTCTAACCATATCTCTATTTATCATTTCTCTTTATAATGTTCTTGTGCTTTCTTCTATCAGGACTAATCAAAACTCATGTTCTCATGCAGATGTTGGACCAGTTCGACCAGTAGTACACTTGAGAGTGCCAGCTGTCGCTCCAGCAGTAGAGGGTGTTGGAAGGGCTATCCTTCGCGACCTTGATGTGGTCGAGACTCTTTTAGCATTGCAGGATCAGGTCAAGGGCCTTACTCTTGGTATTCCGGACGTGAGGACCGACGAGCTGCCCCTGAGGTTGCAGCGACATACTACTGGTGTGTCGAGTTGGTGGACTAGGCTTTTACACATGATTACATAGGCGGTGACTTGTTATCACCAGCATCATTAGACTAGGGTTCCCCCTAGCATTTTGAGTTTTGGGTCATTTGACCAATTTTTATTGGTTACAGAACATTATGTGTAAACCCCTATATATATATATTTATTTTATTTTTGGAGTTTTATTTTGGTTAAGTTACATGATCCTGATGCAAATACTGATGAAATGCTTCTTTTTATAAATGTTTCAAATGTCTATCTAACACATAATTTGCCAATGAGTCTGTTAATGTGTTTAAGTTTCTGGAAATATGTTGATATTGAATAAAATCAAATTGTCTTTCCAAAATCTTGACCCTTAGGAACATACGATAGATAGCTGGATTTCGGATGGAGTAGATACCAGTGAGTTGTAGTATGATGAGCTGTGAGTCTAGCCTGATGGCAAGTCAGCTTATGCCATGTGTGATGGCATAAGAGAGAAGTTCTATCAACGCGCTATATTCAGCAATGTTATTTGTTGACCGACCAATACATACCCCTCTGAAAGTTACTAATTCATTGTTTGGATCAAAAATGGCCCAGGCCGCAGAAGATAGGTTCCGTGAACTACGACTCGCTCTGTCGGCATATCCAATGAAAGATTCCAATGGGTTCGACATCTGCGACAAATGTAAAAAGTGGATTACTTGACCAAAACAATTACTCTTAGCGAAAACAAAAATGTAACAAAAGCATATAGGTTACCACACTGAATCATGCGTAGTAATGCTTAAGGTACAACCCGTTACGGGGTTGCGCCAGTGGAATCCCATCATAATCCATTAACTCATAGGCTCCTTTTGCTAACACTCGCTTAACAATATAGGGGCCCATCCATAAAGACTTGAACTTACCTGCTCCCAATTTATCAGATTCCTGGTCATAAAGTAAGACCAAGTCACCTTCTGAGAAGACACAGGGTTTGACATTCTTGTCGAACTGTGCCTTGACTCTTTTCTTATGGGCTTCATTAGCCAAAGCAGCATCACGACAGGTTTCATCCAATTGGATTAGTTCCAAGAAATGAGCCTCCTCTTCTGAAGTTCCGGGGAGAAGGCCGACTGCGAGTTTGAGGGATGAGATTTCACATTGAACTGGTAAGATTGCTTCTAGGCCATACACCAGTTGAAAAGGTGTAAACCCGGTTGCATTTCTTACCGATGTTCAGTATTCCCACAAGGCTGAGTACAGGATCAGGTGCCAACTCCTTTTGTGGACTCCAATCATCCTTTGCAGCATCCGCTTCAGGACTTTGTTGATTGCTTCAACTTGTCCATTGGCCTGCGGGTAATATGGAGTAGAGTTGTTGTGGGACAGCCCTAATTTGGCAGCCAATTCGACCATCATGTGGTTGTGAAAATGTGATCCATGATCTATGACTATAGCTTGTGGAACGCCGAATCTGGTGACTACATGATTGAAAAAGAAAAGGGCGGCTATTTCACCAGTGTTATCTAATGTAGGCATCGCCTCGGCCCATTTGGTATAATAGTCTACGGTGACTATGATATACCCATGCCCCCCGGTCAAGGTGGGGTTACATGTCATGAAATCAATGCCCCATTTGGCGAATGGCCCAACAGCAACTATCGGTTGCAGAGGTGCGGGTGGTTTTCTGGTTTTGCTATCGAAAATTTGACATGCATGGCAACTTCTGACTACGGTTATGCAATCTTTGAACATTGTTGCCCAGAAGTATCCTGCTCGTAAAAATTTTTGCGTTGTAGTGTAACCAGATTGATGCCCCCCACACGCACCTGAATGGCAATCATTCAGGACTTTTTCGGCCTCCTCGTGGGTGAGGCACCTCCTCAGAACTGTATCGACACCATGATGGTAGAGTGTATCACCGACAATCATGTAGTCTTTTGATTGGTATCGAATACGTTTTTGTTCCGAGCGGGAGGTCTTAGACCTATATTTTTGGGTTTGGAGATAGATGATTATATCTCCATACCACGAATTTCTTGAAGATATCAGAAACAATGATTCATCCACGATGGTTTCTTCGGATGTTTCATCGTTGGACGACGATGGGAGATCACATAGTAATTTCGTGAAAACCAGGGATTTCTTTGATTTGGATTTTACGAATTCCAGATCAAACTCTTGGAGAATTGTTATCCATTTCGAATATTTGTCCCCCAACAACTATCGCGACAATATATAAGTCATGGGGTTGCAATCTGAGAAAATGGTAGCTTTTCGAAAGAAGACATAGTGTCGAAATCACTGTATCGCTTGAACAGCTGCTAGAGCCAGCTTTTCAACATAGGAATACTTGCTTTCTGTATCATTTAATTTGCTACTCAAATAATATATAGGATGTTCAATTCCGTTGTCTTCTTGAACTAAAACCATTGCGATGGTTGTATCCGCTGCAGCCAGATACAGGTTAAAGTCTTTTTGATAATCATGAGCGTACATTAATGATGCTTTCATTAGGGATTCTTTTAAAGCATCAAAAGAAGCTTGTGCGACCTGATCCCAGTCGAAGGGCACTTCCTTTTTTAATAGACGTGTATAACCTTTAGCAAGTTTGGCATAATTTGGAATGAACCTCCTCAGAAAGTTTTCTTTCCCTTGGAGTTTCTGGATCTGAAGAAAATTTGAAGGTGGAGGCAAATTTATGATTGCCTGAACCTTACATGGGTCGAGACGAATCCCGTCTTTTGAGACTACAAAGCCAAGCAAACGACCAGAACTAACACAAAACACACATTTGCGTGGATTGAGCCGTATCTTGTAGTGTCAGCAACGTAGAAATATCGCTCTCAAATGCTGCGGATGATCGGTCCACTTTAGCAAATGAGTCGGAAGGTCATAGAGATATGGTTGAACGATGTTTTTGATGTCATGGAAGGCATAATTCATTGCCCTCTGAAATGTTTCCCTTGTGTTCTTTGAACCAAAGGGTAATTTGCGATATGCAAATGTGCCCCACGGACAAATAAATGCAGTCTTTGACTGGTCCTGTGGGCGGATATTTATTTGATTATACCCGGAGAATCCATCCATAAATGAAAAGATTTCACATCTGGCACATTCATCAACTATCTGGTCAATAAAGAGTGTAGGGTAGTTGTCTTTTGGACAAGCTTGATTTACATCCCTATAATCGACGCACACTCTAATTGTTCCTTATCTTTTCATCACAAGAACAATGTTCGATACCCAATCGGTTAGAGGAACCGGGTATATAAAACCAGCATGGAGAAGTTTCTCAACTTCTGCCTTAATGGCAGCGGCTTTCTTGGGGTGCACCTGTCGTAGCCGTTGTCATACCGGTTTGACATCTGGATACATCTTGATTTCGTGTTCAACTATACTCGAGTCAATGCCTCGCATTTCATCATATGTCCAAGCAAAGACAGTTCTGAATTCGCGAAAGAGAGCATTATATATTTCCAGTTCTGAAGGAGAACAACATTTTCCAACATAAATATTCTCTACAACATCCGTTTTGGTCGAGATACTTATGGCGATAGTCTCTTCAATATTGGACAAGTTTTGCTCGGAATCCATCGTGTTTATAGTATTTGATAGGAAATAAAAAACCAAAGGATAATGAATGTCATCAGGAGTATATTCTTGACAATGCGGAAGATGGGAACGATGGTGGTAATCTTCCCATGGCACCTCTTCAATTGTCATTGACTGAACAATTCCTTCGTCGGTGTAATGCACTTGCAACCAAGGATCTGAAGGGGTACCACATTCCTTAGACCTATCTATCCAAACGCTCGATGAGTGTTGATTTGGGTTTGCCTCCCATGCCAAAAACATTGATTGCTACAATATTTCTATTGGGCTTGGAGGCAATACCTGCGGATGATCCATGTTAATATCGTTTTCTGAGATCTTTTGAGTCGAAGATATCATATTGCAGGTTCCTACCGTTGCCACTTCCGCCAGATTGATTGGAGGCGGGAGGGAAAAAGTCCCCATTAATATAGGGTCTTTTAGTAGGCCTACTCCGATATTTTGAAGTGAATGGGGGCTTCCATGGATCATTGGAATGCTTCCCGTAACTTGGGAACTATTGGGGATAAATGTTTGTTGGTCGACGATTGAAATTCCTCCTTGAAAGGGAAACGAAATCTTCCTAAAGTAGGTTGACACAACCGCAGCCATAGCATATATCCATGGTCTTCCCAGTAGGATGTTGTAATCAAGGTTTCCGTCGATTACTTCGACATCTATTTCTATTGTTTTCCCCCCCAGTTCAACTTGCAAGTTACTTAGAATACCATACGGGGTATATGTTCGTCCGTCAAATGCTTTTAATGTCGTCGAAGATCATGACAAGGTTGGATATCCTAAAGTTTTCCAGCAACTCATTGACATAATACATGTAGATGCCCCCTCATCAATAATTGTTCGATGAACAGTTTTGTTGAGGGCTTTCACTTGAATGAGGAAAGCTAGTTGAGTTGGTAATTGAGGATCATATCCTTTGTGATTAAAGGACACAAGAGTAGAATCCTTTGGGTCTATCCCACATATAGCTGATAATAAAACCTACTTTTGGGATGGGCAATTTTATAGTACTTCAAGTGTCGACATAGCAGATGGAGATTGGGCCAGATATTCTACTATGTTATAATGTTGTGCTACTCTGGCATGAGGATTAAATGACAACTTGTGTACTACTCCCTTTGGCGGTTTTATTGTTAGCTCCGGAATGATGGGCGGTGCAACTTCTGTCGAAGTTGTTGTCGAACTACTAGGTTGATCCTTCTCCTTGTTGTTCGACAGATGTGGATTCCTGTAATCTTTATTCCTTGTCGATATCAAAGCATCATTTTGCTATTTTGAAATCGACAACATCAGCACTTGGTATTGGGAAGCATTTTCACTAGCAACCAGATTTGTCCCTAGATTTGGAAACAGATCAGTCAATACCGCCGAGGTTTTTGAATTCTTGAAGAATCTTTTAAGCTCAGCTTTATGTGGACAATCTCTTGTCCAATGATCCTCATCACATATTAAGCATGGAATTTTTGGTTTCCTATCTCCAGGAGGGTTTGCAGAAGAATTTTCAAGTGATGATTCCTCCTGTTTCTTCTTCTTCCCTTTGTTTTTCTTCTTGCCTCCTAGTTGCTTGGTTTCTTTTCCTTTGTTAGTCGAGACGGCATTTACTTCTGAGGCGAGAAGTTCTTCTTTTTCATTTTGACTGGAAATATTACGGGCCTTTTTAGATGTAGCCTTTTTCGATTTTGTGTTTGTCGTACCAATCATGCCATCGCCGGCATGAGAGTCATTGTTCAGTTTAGGAGGAGGAGGGACGGAAAATTCCTGTTTGGGAGCGTCAGGGATTTTATCGTAGAGCATACCAGACTGAGTATAAATCAAGTCTAAATATTGCGCACGAGCAATAACCTACTCTTCAGTGATGACTCCTCCTTTTGCCACATCTTTTGTAATGGAAGGTAATAATGACTTAATAAACCATTCAGCTAAAAGCTGATCAGGAACATACATTTTTACCATTCTACGACGACGTCGCCACTAATGAATATGATCGATATGTGAGTGGTCATTGTTTGCTTGAAATTGGTAAGAAGTTTTGTTCCCGTTTTGTACCTTATCGGTAACTGAAAATGGGTTAAAAAGGTTGTGGCTAGGGTACTAAAGTTGTCAAACGAAGCTCTGGGTAACTCGATATACCACTTTGCTGCTGGACCAGTTAATGTCCTCTGAAAGAGGCGAAACCTAATCAAATCATCGTTTAGGTTGTTTGATGAACACCACAGATCAAATGTCATCACATGATTCGACATGTCTTCACCCAGATTTCCATTAAATTTAGGAATATCTGACGGAAGTTTATGCAGAATCGTTGGCCACCAAGGGGTGTAAGCAATTGGATCATTCTTTAGCTGATTTAGATCTGGTAACTCTAAAGTTGCCACAAAGGGTAACTGTTGATTCAGGTTTGGCAAAGCATACCCAGGATAGGATGGAATGGCCTGAGTAGTTGGTCTTTGCATACCAGCATAATGCATTTGATGTTGGTAACTTTGGTAAGGTTGATGGGCATAACCATTATAGAATGGTTGATTTTGACCGTTTTAAATATACGGCTGCCCACTATTTGCAAAGATTTGTTCCTCAGATCCTTGGCATACTTGTTGGAATTGTGGTTGTTGGTATTGTACCAGCCATGGTTGTGAATCCATGTGCTTTTATCCAATATTGACTGTTTGACCAAGATGAGGGGTAATTGTACCTGTTTGGGCCTATGTCATTCCACTAGTTGGCGATTGTGGTTGAGTCGTAGGGACAAGAGGCTGTTGCATTACAACCTGAGAAACCTGAGGTTGGAATACAATAGGAAACACTTGTACTTATGACACTGTCACAATAGCCGGTGTAGTTGGTATATTTGACATAGGTAAACATTCTTGCATTGAATATACAACTCTTGGTTGTTGAGGCAGTATTGGCACCCAACCGCTAGATGTAATTCCAGCATAACCTGAATTTTGTTGTGAACTCTCATATGGTTGTCCTCCCGGAGGAGACAATGAAAGGGTGTACTACCCCCCATACGGCAGTAATCTGGTACTCAAAGGAATTGTTTGTCCTTGAGAGCCAGACTGCCCAAATTAACACCCTGAAGGATCAATTTGCTGAGACTCAACATAAGAGTTCCCGGACACTATTCCGGATGAACAAATAGGAACGGACCGTACTGTCGAAATAGCCCCTGAGTGGGCCCCTTCTAGCGATTGAGAGCTAGTTGGGACAGATGGTATGCTGGCGAACATTGTTGGAGTGACAGCAGGAAGTTTTGTCGTCGCTGTGTCGGATGACATAGTCCTAGATATCAACGGTTGTTTAGACATTTCTAGTCTATCCAAAAGATTGCCTAGCGATTCTACAGGAGCTTCCGATAACGGTAGACTAATTTCTAATGAAGAAGGATATAGGGTGATCCCAACTCCAAACTGCGATGGAGTACTAGATGGAGGATCCTCCACAATATCTTCTATAGCAATCAGACCAGGTGGAAGAGGTAGACCATCAGGTCTGTAAAATATTTCTGGCGCCGAAGAAGGTATAGAATCTACAGCAACAGATGTTTGGGGAATAACACCTTCTAAATCAGCTGTAGATGGAGCTGGTTCAGTAATACAAGTGTTTACCTTCACACTAGGATCAGTTTTATTGTCCTTTGGTGGCTGCTGAACTTCTTCTGTAAAGGCAGGGATACCATAAATGTTTGGAGTAACCGAAGTCTCCGATGGTGTTGGAACACTTGTTCTAACTTTACCAGGGGATTTGGAACCGGTTAAACGAGTTCGCTTTGTTCGTAACAGTTTCGATTCTGGAGACAAAGACGGTTGACTCGTAAACCTCCGCAAACGACAGGGTTTTAATTGACTTTCTTCCACGATTGTGGATTACTCGATCAACTAAAAATCAAGGGGAAGTATGTTTCCAAATTAGATGAATTTTAGATGCTTTGACACAACTTGTTTTTTCAATTTTTAAGGGTCGAGAAAAAACAAAAGATGACTCTAGTCGCCTTCGATTTTTAATGAGCTTGAAGTGACAAGTGCTCAGATGGACCTTTTCCTTTAAGGAGTCTGAAAAGGAATGAAAGAGACTGCTCCGGAAATCTAGACAGAGGGATTACCAAACCAATCGCAGAACTGTAGAATACTTTTTACGGTACGGCAGTCAATCTTCCTGAATGCTGTGTTTAGTGCATTGTGATCGATAGGGCAGCAGACACAGCTTCCTATGGATAAAGGATAAAGCCTATTGTGGTCTCCCAATATATACTTGATGGTACGTGGGAGCACAAGTCCGTACTGGCACTTATTGTCTCAAGGTGGAGGAATCACCCAACCAACAATGAAAACAACAGTTACCAGGCTTTACGACGCCAGAATACGTCTCTAGCCTAGACTTCTAGATGTTGTGCGTTAGGTTCCAAAGCGTTTTTAGATTCATTAAATTTATTTTACAGTTGATCTTGCTTAAGAAATTTTCCTTTTAGGTTCACTGTGTGATGTAGATGTACAATTCCTAAAATGCAATCTAAGATGATAAACAGTCGTAATTTTCTTTTTGCAATGAAAATCCTAGCTACTAAGGAAAGAGAGATGGCGTTCTTTCAAGCAGAGAGCACACACTATATGCACTGTCCTAAATAAAACCAAAAAACAATCTAAATGAAAAATGCACATGCATGTATTTGTTTTCATCCTTCTTAATGTGTGAATGACAAAAAAGAAAGCTAAGTGCAAATCTGAATTATTTTTCAAAGCGACATTACTTAACAAGTTTTCTTTTCAAGACAAAATTAGGACAATGACGACACTTTGTGATTTGGAATTGAAAACTTGCTTTCGACACTTGAAAAACTACTAATTCAAATCATATACAAGAGTAACAGGGTAATCGACTATCAAGAACAATCAGATTCTCTTCTATGACTGAAAACGACACTTGCGACACTTTCAAATCAAGAAACGAAAATACGATTACACTACTTCTTTGTAAAAGAGAACTGAAAATGGCTCAAAATACATAAAAACATTTACAGTCCTTTGCACAATGGACGTGGAAATGGCAAGGAAGGGAGTTTCAACGGAGGTTTACTGACTACAGGCAGCAAAACTCTTGAATAGAGCTGAAAATAATGAACACAGAAACCAAATCTAGGAGCAGGAAAGGCCTTGTCTGATCAGTGCACCTGTAACATAGTGAACTAGAGATGCAACGCACCTACTACACTTGGGAAGTGTGATGCATCTAGAATTCACAGAAGAGACAGTGCGTTGGACCAGGGATGAGACTTTAACTGGGTTTTGGGTCACAGTTTACAGCTCAGTTTAGGGATTTAGGCCGAGCAAGTGGTAATCAGTAAATCAATCACAGGGGTATATCTAAAGAGGTTACTAGAGCCACCACAAGGGCAATTAGAGAGCTTGTAAATCAATTGTTCAATTCATAAACAAAACCCGGAGATAGACTGAAGCAACATTGATCTACTTTGCACTTGCATAGCAAATGCAGTTCGAAGGCTAGCTAGATTAACTTCAGGCTCCGTCTGTAAGTTTTTAAAGTAAAGAAATGTAGATAAACAAACAATCTATTCGCTCCCCAGCGGATTCACTATTTTGTTATCGGGAAAACTAGTGTCTATGCATAGCTACTAGTCCCACTAAGGCTAGTAGCTACCTTAGAAACAAACAAACTAAAACTACTTTCGTTTTCCTTTATGAGAAATAGATTAGAGGGGAATAAGGAGACCAACCTCTGTCTTGCGCTTGGTTCCTTGCTTGATTCCTCTCCCTTCTGATAGATCTTTGCTACTCACTTTCTTGTCTACCCAGCTTCAAAGAGCACCTGTAGAATCAAAGCAGCATAACACTATCCAAGAACATAGATCTATTATCATAAACAATATAGGACCAGATATATATTGACCACACAAATGCACATAACATCAATCATAAAAGAATGTGGAGGAAAACTTGAATAGCTTTATTGATAATCAAGAAAGAGCAAAGAGGATTACAACCAATTGTTCTGACCCAGCGCCATCCTCTCAGCAAGAAAGCCCTTCTTCACCTCATAAAAAGCTTAGATCACCCAACACTATGATATTGCACCAAGAAACCAACAGCACTTCCTTACAAGATACAAAATTCCAGCCTCTGGATTTCTGGGATGAGGGATCCATATATAGATGTTTGCAAGGGAGGTGAGTCAAAATTTGAGAGTTGATTAGTGTCCTCTCTCTGATAGTTCTTGATTCCACTTGGAGATTGATGCTCTCTTACTCATCCTTGGGCAAATGCAGAGAGGAAAGTGTCACAGGAGAAGTTTCTAGAAGATTCCATGATCCTCCACCTTGTAGATTGACCCTGCCATTTGTCCACTCTCGCCCATCGTACCCCATAGAAGGGCTTTTCAAGATGCATCACACGTACTATGTGTACTTAGGTGGGATGCAACGCACTTTGACCATGGAGCAGGTGAGATGGTCCAGTTTTGACCAGTTCTGAGCAGTTTTTCATGGAGAACTTCCGGGAGAAGATGTAATCAGTTGACCTTGTCCTTTTAGAGGTTGGAACAACACTTTTAGGGACTTAAGATCCCTTGGTTTATGGACGTTTATGATTGGGGTTGCGGTGCCCAAAAATGTCTATAACAGCTACTTTCCAACGTGCGATGTCTTATGCTTTTCATGACATTAAAAACATCATTTAGCCTTATTTGGATGATCTTCCTACTCATTCATGTAAGTGCCCCAACCATCCTAATTACCTTCAACAACTATTTCTTTATTGTAGACACTATAACATTCGGCTTAATCCGGATAAGTGTGTCTTCAGCGTTGAGTCCAGATGACTTCTCGGTTTTATTGTTTAGAAGGATCGTATTCATCTTGATCCTCTCAAAGTCAAGGCTATTGTTAATCCACCGCCTCCCTCTTTGTTGCATCAATTATAAAGTCTGCAAGGGAAATCAAATTTCCTTCGTCGCTTTGTGCCTAACTATGTTGAGCTAGCTTAAGGGTTCACTCGATTACTTAAGCAAGGAACTCTATTTCATTGGGATGAGACTGTCCAAAAGTCTTTTGATGACTTGAAAGTTGTCCTCATGAATGCTCCTTTATTTCACCCTCTGAACTATCATTGCGATTATTTCCTCTATATAGCTACAGCTTCTAGCACTATTGCTATGGTCATGTTGCAAGACAATGACAAAGGTCATGAACATATCATTTATTACCTAAGTTGCAATCTCCTCAATGCTGAGACCTGTTATGCTCATGTCAAGAAACGGGCTTTCGCTATTGTTCAACACTTTTGGCATCATATTCTCCTCTACACTACAACCATGATTTTTGATTGTAGCCCCATAACATATATTCTAACTCGTCAATTGCTTGGGGAAAATATTCCAAGTGGATTGTTATCCTCCAGGAATTTGATTTGGTGTTCGCTACTACCAAATCAAAGAAATCACTTGTATTTTCTGAGTTGATTTTCTCTTTTCCCTCTCCTTCTCTTCCTATTAGTTTTGATGAGCAGTTACCCGATGAAACTCTCTTTCTGATTAGCACTATCGATCCTTAGTACAGTGATATCATCGTGTACCTCCAAACTTCTACCTTCCAATTTATGTTGTTCAAGGATGATTGTCGACGTATTCGGCATCAATCCCAACCTTACCGTATCCTTGGGGATAGTTTATACCACATTGGTCTTGATTCGATCCTTCACCGATGTTTAACTCTTGATGAGGCTGAAAGAGTCTTAAATGACTGCCATTCTGGTGCACATGGTGGTCATCTATCTAGCTAGCTATGCCACTGCCCAAAATGTCCTCCGTGTTGGTTACTTCTGGCCCTCCATTTTTTAAGATTGCATTCCTGTTGTCCGCAGATGCCACTAGTGCGATATTTATCACAGGAAAATGTGCTCCCCACCCACTCTCCTTCATCCCATTATTACCGTTGGTCCCTTTCCCAAATGGGGCATTTATTTTATGACATAACCCCCGTTCAACTGTGGAGCATGGTTATATTATTATTGTAGTGGATTATTTCACCAAATGGGACAAAGTGATGCCTACATATTCCACTGACGGTAAAATGGTGGCAAAATTTCTATTCAATCATGTGATTTCTAGGTTTGGAGTGCCTCAAGCCATTGTCAGTGACCATGGCTCCCATTTTCGTGATTATATGATGGTTGAGATGACTTCAAAATTGGGCTTGCATCACGACAGCTCAACTCCATATTACCCTAAGTCCAACAGCCAAGTTGAAGTGGTAAACAAAGTCTTAGTTACTATGCTTCAACACACCATTGGGATGCACAAATCCAATTGGCATATCATGCCTTTTTCAGCTCTCTGGGCCTACTGAACCTCGACTAAAGACACAACTGAATTCACACCTTTCCATCTCATCTATTATTTGGAAGCTACCCTACCGATTGAATGTGAAATTCCCTCACTCAAATTGGTTCTCGAACTACTCCTTGAAACCTCACCTCAAGAAGAGTGTCATCTCACTGCTTTAGTCATTGAAGCCCTGAAAAAATGAGTTAAATCCCATTTTGATCAGTCGGTCTCTCCTCGTGATTTTTTCTGAGGGATATTTGGTCTTCCTGTATGACCAAGTTAACGATAAGCTCGAGGCAGAAAAATTCGAGCCCATGTGGCATGGGCCCTATATTCTCAAGCGTGTATTACAAAAAGGGGCCTATGATCTAATTGATTATGAGAGTAACCCTTTAAGCAAGCCCCGCAATGGGTTGTACCTCAAAAAGTATTATGCGTGAGTCATCTCGAATGGATACTTGTGTACATAAGTGTGTTATTCATTTTTTTGCAGTTTGATTTGGTGTGTTTTTCAAGAAACTTTCCTGCTTATTATGCCTTCACTTGATTTGCATATGTTTATGACTCCTTATGTCGATTTTGCTGATGGTGCTTGTTGTAGTACCCGGAATATATCATCCGCAGCATGGGCTATTTATGCCCGTCATGGTGAGTTGATTGATCTTCAAGGTATTTGTTTGGTTCAAACAACTAATAACATTGTTGAATATAACACGGTTATTGAACTCTTATCAGAAGTCATTGCTCTTGATATTCAAGAAATGGTTGTTAACTTTGGTTCGCAACTTGTTGTTCTACAGCTCAATGGGCAATATTCTGTCAGAAACCCTCAGATTTTGAGAATTTATTTGCGTATTCATCTATTGGAAATAAATTTTGATTATATCACATTTCATCACATTCCTAGGCACATGAATACATTAACAAACACATTGGCTAATTATGTTCTAGACAGACATTTACGTAATATGTGAACAAAAATTGTATCATGGTAAACAAGAAATATAGCATATATACATATGTTGATAATGTTTGAGTGTAATACTTCAACACCCAAAAAATAATATATGTGTTTTGAGTACATCCATGGCTCACAGGCCTCAAAACTATAAATGCTAAACTATGGACTACTCTGTTTGGTGATCATGTTAACAAGTTACTACTCATACTACACGAGTCAGTAATCGTCGAATCGATCTGACACTCCCACTGTGTGCCTCTGATAACAGCGAGGAATGTCCTCGATCCATCCATACTCTGGGATTCCTCTGGTCAAGCCCTCCAAATTTTGGGCAATCTCCTCTTCGTTGTCTACTCCTTCCTGATAAGGAGCAACCTTGAACTGTCAAGCCATGCGTCTAGCTATAGGGGACATCCCTACTGGTCTTTTTGGTCCAACATCTACAGTTACAAAGTCAAGATTTCACGAATACATATATGAAAAAAAATAAAAAACCTAAAAAACAAAATTGTTTTGCTCACCTCCATCATCAAAGTCTTCTCCCTCTGGGAGTGGTATGTCAGGATCACCGTGGAAGTTAGTCCCACTATATGGCCAATCCTCTACCATGATCAACTGTTGTCTGAGCCATACAAAGAAGGTAGGCATATAGGATATTTGTTGGCCCCCTCTAGATCTAGGCATCAGCTCGCTCCATCGGACCATCCGTGGATCTCATGGTACTATAGGATTCACCTCCACCATCAGGTAGTGGAAGTGTGGGATACGTTTCAAGAATAAGGTCAATAGAATGGAAACATATCCAAATTGCCTTAAGTTTCTTGATTTTCACTTGGATAGTTGTCTTTTCATGTTTACCTTCATGGCTTCTGCCTAGTGGCAAACCGTGGGTGCCATACAATCCATATCATACTAGAACGAAGATTTATTGGACTCATGTAGTGCTTCATCCCCAACCACTCGATTGATGGTTAAGAGTATTACCTTCAATACAAGATCGTTTATGGTCATGATGTCAATATTTCCACTTGTAGATTTCAAGGCTCTCGGGCAATGTTGGGCAAGCAGCATGTTTACACTTGCCCCAGTAGGCCTACCTCCATACAATTGGATTGGTTCCCCTCTGCGGGACACCTTGATAATGAAATAGATGTCTGAAGTCTCCAACTCTAGCTCTTGGTCATGGATCACAAATACCTCTAGTCCAATGTACCATAGACTGATCAAGTATTGTAGTAGTTCAGGTTGAGCCAATTGGCCCACTGTAAGAAAGAACTTGAGGAGCCTACAATTCCTCAATGCATCGAGACAGTTTGGATCTTCTAAAGACATTTGTTATATTTGTTCATGCTCTCATTCTTTCCACTCAATCACCATATTTTCGTGCCTTGATTTGCCTACAAACACCCCACATTTAATTTAACATCAGTTCTTGCAAGGGAAAAATCTAATTTCAAGTAATAAAATTAGGGGAAAATTGAAAAAATTTAGTTCTCTACGTCAATGAGACTATTTTTAAAATAGGTATGCTGACGGCACGAGTCTCCATGCTAAAAACCCCTTATCAGTGCAACCCCATGCCTAGATCCCGCACCAACTGAGGGAAAAATTTTATTGCGAAAATCCCCTTGAAATCCCTAAAAGGACGGTTAAATGCTCAAAAAATGGGTATTAATGCAAATATTAGGGCCTCGGCTCTTACCTGCAATAGACGGTTCGACGATTGACCTCCCGAAACTGCAGAAATTCGCTCCTGAAAATTTAGGGTACAAGTGGGTAAAAATTGCTCCAAATGAGGTAAATGGTAAAATATTTTACTTTTTTCTCTTTTTATAAGCTTTTAGCTCTATTCTATGGTTTTAAAAAGTATTTTTCGCCATTTTTCCTTATAAATGGATAATTCTTTTGCTTGTGTAGCGACATGTGATGGTTTGCCGATGGTGATGCAAAACTAGAGTCATATTTAAGCCCTTTTCCTGTCTCATAAGAAATAAAATGAAAAGATTGCCGAGTATTTTTCCCTTTTTGACTCGTTAAAGAAAATAAAAATGGGGAGTCTGATTTAAGCTCTTTTTTGACTCTCAAAACACGAAAAGATTTCCAAGTTCTTGTCATTTTGACCTCATAAATGGTTTCGAAACATCATTTACCCAGTATACGTTTACCTCTTTTTTGGGTTGGGATAAACTATTTACGAAAAAAGGTACTCCTTGGTTGACATGGTTAAGAGGTTCTTTTGAGTATTGTTTTCTACCTTTTCGCACTCGAGAGACAACTTTATGAAAGGGACCTTTTGGAGTTTTCTTTTCTGTGTCTTTTTCAAACTCTCTAAACATGAAAAAGATACTGAGTTTTCCCTTTGTTGAACTCGTTAAACTTTAATGACATCGGATTCATCACCATAAAGGGCACGAGCTTTCCTTCCTAGGGCTTGTTAATATTACTAGTTTGTATCTATCCGAACTATAGACTTACATTACAAGCATATGATATCCCCTTCAAGCTTGTGATAAAAGATAAATGGGGTACCTGCTAGAAATGGTGGGGGAAAATGGAAAATTTTTACCAGTTGTGTTGGCAGCTTGTCACTCTTGAACATGACACTCTTCTGCTTTGTGTCGGGTTGGGATATCCTCACTTCATCATTGACCTTCCTGGGTTTGGGCCTTGACTTTTTCCTTTCCATTTGATCTCTGCCACGTCATCATGACCTCCGATCCTATGGATCCAAAAGTTTCCAAACTCTAGAGTCGTATCGTCGATATGTTCAAGAGTTAATCCTTTTATAGTTTACACTCATTCTTGATTCTCTATATCATCCATAACCATTGCATCCCTTGTCTCATGTCAATGATGTGGGATACATCATGGCCCCCTTCGATAAGTTTGCTACCTGTCAACTTCAGCTCATTATCTGGGAAGTTGGCCAAGAGACTCATTTCCTGTACCTTAGAGCTTGCATTCCCTAATGGAAAGTTCTTTGCACTCGATGACAAGTTCTCATCATTGGCTTTCGATCGAGTGACTTCACGGGTGTTCAACTTCAATTCCTTATTCCCACTCTGTGAATTGTGTTGTTGGTACCTTGAGAGCCATTGTCATTATTGGTGGTTTCTCTCGCGCTTGTCAACAGTTCACATCATTGACTAGTAATTAGGTGATTTTCTAGCATGTTCAATGTCAACACATCTATTCACATGCTCGGATTTGTACTTTGATCGGGTCATGTTGGATTGCAAAACCCTCGGCTTAGATTACAAAAGTCCAGGTTGCAGGGTGATGTGACATGGTCATGTTTACATATATGTCTCTTTCATATGGATGGCTGCGACCATACCATGAGTCTATTATATGTGATCCTTCTCATTATTGGATGGTTGCGACCATACCTTGGGTTTGATATGATCCTTCTTACTGGATGGCTGCGCCCATACCTTGGATCCATTTACATGATATTCTTCTGGATGGTTGCATCCATACCATGATTCATGTATCATATATTTTAGTGATGTATATGTATCTATGCTTACTTGTAGGTATTCCGACAATAGTTTCTGGTTCCATGCATCTACTCGTAAATCATTTCACCCCTCACTCTTTTTCGGCCTTCATGCTTTAGGGGGCATCTATTACATAGCATTTTGTCACTGTCCCTATACTCCTCGTTACTCAGTCCTAGAGGACCTCTATAGTGACCTTCATTTTTTTCCTATCATGAAGAACATGTCCTTACATCCCTCTTCATCTGTAGAACATTTCCCTCTTACATCATTTCCCAAGAAAATTCCTTCAAACTCAGTTTTCAAGACCGACGTTATCACTCAGTTTCTTCCCTGTGCTGATCTACAAAGTCTAACACTGGGCCTAGCACTGAACGATGTTGGTAATCCATTCATGACATGTGTCGACCCTCTTTTGGAAAGTTTTTAAAAATGGATTCGAAGCTTCTAGGTCTAGAAGCTTCGTGAACGGAAGTCTAGTAAATGGTTGAGTAAGATAGAGCCAAGACAATTTGGGCTCTTTTCCGCTACTAAAATGGAATAAACAAAAATGGATAAGGCCTCTCCCATCATAAGAGGATCCTTTTCCCCTCTATCAAAGCTATATAAACTCCTCCTTTTCCAACCTCGGCTAGCTAATGAAAGGGTTGGAATAATCTGCAAATCTTGATAGTCATCTTGAGAGCCTTAGCCTTCTAGTTTGTGTTTGTGAAGGGAGAATAAGCTTGTAGTTTGTTTGGTTTGGAGAAAAGAGGAATAAGCCTTGAACTTCCATTGTTTTGAGGGTGAATCATGAGATGCTAACAGTGGTGTTGGAACCCAGACACCTCGAAGGAAACTTGGAATGCTAAGGTGAAGGTTGTACTTTCCATTTTGTCATAATAATACAACTGATATTGTGTTTCCTATATCAATTGCATATGTTAGTTGGTAGCTTAAGACTCCTTAGCCTCTTAAGTAGGTTCAATAGTTTGTATGATAATGTGTGCTTTGGTTTCTTGTCTCATTGTTTCAAGTGCTTGATTGACACTAAGGAGCTAATCACTGGAGCAAAGGCACAAGGACTTCATCAAACAAGGATTAGCGATACAAGAGGTAGGATCTTATCCGTTGTCGATCTAAGGGAACTTATATTAGATCGTCTTATTTTTGGCTAGACCCTCTCCCCTTGGGCTAGAGGGATTGTCTATGTCTGCAAAGAGAATCTTCCTACACCAGAGGGCCCCCTGGACCAAAGGGATGTTATGATCATGTTCACCCCTAGAGGGTGGAAGATCTTCAAGTTTGTCAAATACCTGCTAGTGGCGATCTAAGACCTATTGCATCTTTGGATGAATATGAGGAGTAGTGGATTCAATTGCCTGGATGGCATTAAATTGGGTGATGACTTCGTGAAGGCCCCTTTTCAAAAGCTTTTCCATTTGATGCGAGTTGATGATAGTAGGAGTACCTGCCTAGAGTCCATGTTACATATGCATGTGTTCATTTTTCTTAAATCTCATATATAACTCTTGGGATCCATTGTGATTAGGCCTAGTGTGTGAAGCCATTCAGCACCCAAGACAATGTCACAACCACCCATTTCAATAGCAAACATGTGGGTCTTTAGGTGGTAGTCTCCCATCTGAAGTTTAATATTTTCACAGAAGCCTTCACATTTCATGGTCCCCCCATCAACGATAAGGACCTGGAATTTAGAGACTTCCCACACAAAACAATGAACAGCATTGGTGACTCACTTATGGATAAAGTTATGAGTTCCACCATAATCAATCAATAACATTACTAGTCGATGTTTAAGAAAGCATCAGATATTGAAAGTTTGAGGCGAATAAATGCCCGCTAAATCATATAGTGAGATAATTTGTTCATCTGGTGTAGCTGTGATATCATTGTCAGGATGGGTTTCCTCAACTTCATCCTCAGGCCCCCCAATGGGTGGGGCCTCCTCAGATGAGTTTTTATCAGTAGCATTAATTTGAAATAATTTTGGTTCCTTGCATTTATGCCACAGGGAGTAATTGTCATCATAGTAGTAGCACAATCCTTGTTTTCTTCTTTCAGCCATTTCTACTGGAGACACCTTTTGAACCTTAATTGTTCGAGTAGGGCCCTGAGACTAGTTGGGATGACCCTTGGCTATGAAATTTGGATGAGTGGATTGGGTAGCTAAGGCGAGTTCCACCTCAACGACCCTTTTGTAGGTGTCCATCCACGTATTTGGGTGGTGCATCCAGACATGGGTTTGGATGGCTTCTTTGAGACCACTGATGAAACACTCCCAGTAGAAGTCATCTCCTAGACAATCGATTCTAATGGCCAATGCATCAAAGGCTGTAATGTAGTCTTTTATTTTGCCTGTCTGTTAGAGCTTAGTGAGACAACCCAAAAAATTAGATTCCCTGTCAAAGCAGTCACATAGGGATTTTGAGAACATGTGCCAAGTTATGTTCCCGAGATAACATTTCTGGTGCCATTGCCACCATTTCTGTCTCTCTTGGTCCAAGTAAAGGGCTCCCACACGTAATTTAGTTTGATCTTGGTAGATATCATTAAGGGGGGAATATTGTTCCATTTTTGCTACCCATACTACTAGATTAGAGCCATCAAATTTGTACATGTCTAGCTTGTGTGGCCAAGGGTGGGAATGTTAGTGATTTCCATGGAAGTGAATGTGATGCTTATATTCTCCTTCGAGGTGTTCATCAACACTATAATCCTCCTTATGAGACCTCTCCATCATATTCTTGAGCTATGAAAGTTGTGAGGTAATTTGGTCCATAGTGCCCTAAAACTCATCCAACCTTTTTACAAGGCTCTCGATCTTCTCATGGGCTATGACTTGAGATCTATTACCTACCATACACAAACCCTGAGAAATTAATTAATATTATTCTTCTTGGAAAGAGGGTGAGCTTAGGAATCTATTGGAAGGGGCCACTTGAAGTCACTTCGGAAAAATTTGGGACCGTTGGAAAATTGAGGCTCACAAGTGAATGGTACCACTGCAATCAAATTGTCGTTCTAAAGCTTATGGGCTAAGTCTCTTGTAAGCATCTCGGGATGGTATCATAATTTTTTATTTTCAATCTAAAAGGAGTTTTACTCCCCTCCGATGAATACTACAGTGGTCAAATTCCAGAAAAAAATTGATCCTGCCCAATGTCCTACGAAAATAGGGCTTGAACTGTAACAACAGCGAGCCACACTACTAAAAGAGTCTGAGTGGCATTGTGAAACCCTAACTATTGAATGTGATTTGTACGATGGAAGCAGAACCCCAAATATTGGATTTTATTTTTACAGCAACGACAGAACCCCAACTATTGGATGTATTTTGCATTGCAGCGGCAGAACCCCAACTGCTATATCTATTTTTCACTATGGCTGCAGAACCCCAACCGTTGGATTTGTTTTTCAATACAGTGGTAGAACCCCAACTGTTGGATCTGATCTGGAAGATAAGGTAGTGGATGATCTTCAGATAGCAGAGGGAACTATCGTCACAAAGGAGTGTCAGGTGCTACAGATCGCAATATACACAGGGGTCCAACAATAGTACTCGACACAATCCTTCAAGGCACTAACTAAGGAGGACTGGCTGTACCCTTATTTGTACTACCCAACTACCCTATCGTATGCATAGATAATCTCCCCGCATGTTGTTCTTAGTGTATTATAGCAGCAAGACGGCTGACAGCTTATTTAAGGCTAGGTTTGAGGTGAGCCTAGGGGGCTTCCAATATACCCAAGGGTACGTGGAAGTGCATTCTATGCACGGTTTTGTCTAATGCACTACTACTCGAAGGGGTAACCACAGGGGTTACATGGGAGTCCAACAAGCATGACCACCTCTTGTAGTTCCTCTTGTAGCATTATTTGGTTTTGAGAAGATAGAATATTTGAAAAAATGTTAAGTTAGGATATGGACATAACAATATTGAATAGAATGTTTTAAAAAAAATATCTTGATGATGATGTCCATATCAAAGAAAATGTTAGTTTAAATGTCCTAAAAAATCAAGAAAAAAAGAAAAAGTTAGGTTAGAAAGAAAAGAAAACAAATAAACTCTGAAAGTGAGCAAGTCTAAATGCCACTACTATTGTTTCTACAAAATAATGGTTGTGTGCAGCTTGTCATAAATGCCACAACCCATGACAATCAAATTGTTTAATCTTGACTACTTCATGCTTTAAATTTGATGTTATATTTAGAGAATAAAGATCTGGCCAAACTCTTTAATCTTGGCAGATCAAGTAGTTAGGTAGAGAATATTAAGGTGCTCATCAGTTTAATCTGAGCCCTTAGATGTTATAAGGTTAGAATTAGATATTTTTCCTTTGTAATAAGAAAGGAAAAGGGTTTGCTAGCTTAAATGCACCCATTAAGTGAAGAAAAAATGATAGGATAAGCAAAGGGTAAGTAGAAGAAAGGTTGTAGAAGTTTGATGATTGATTGGACAAAATGTACATTTATCATGCTTTACCATATGTTTCTATGTCCATGATGCAACTACACAAAGCAAATGAAGGTCTACAAGATTGATTAATTAACTTCCCTCATCCCCATTCATCCCTATATTTACTAATTTCCCTCTTTCCACCTTCATACAGTTCATATTCACTCATTTTCCATAAAAACCATATCGCATATTCGCAGATCGCAAACTTTTCAACGTGCATGCACTCTCCCCACATTGTGATATGCGATTGCGATGGACCCGAACATGACGCAATATATATCATAATTCAATTCCATTTCGCATCCGCCTCCATTGCAATTCTCGGCTAGAGCATTACCCTCCGCCATTGCGATCTCCGATATGCGATGGGAACCCGGACCCGACGTAGTATTAATCATGATATATTTTCCACATCGCGTCCGACCCCTATCGCATTCCTTTGCGATGGGCCCTTCCTCCACTAAACTGCGATTGTGATATGTGATGAACTCGAACCCAATATCATTTATCCATCCGAATTCATAAAATTTCAAGTCTGGCATACCGTGTTTTGAAAAGGATTTCTTTGTTAAATTGTTTTTTATGATTTAAACAAAGAATTAACCTAAACCTCCATTTAACCGCTAATCTCATTTTTTAGCCCATAATAAATCCCATACCACCATAATTAATGAATTGGGCCCCTCTGCACTACTTTTTCACTCCACCACTATTTGATCCAATGCATTCAAATTCACGACCCTCAGTGATTTCAGGTTGGCTCTCTGTCCAAGCATTACCCACCTGAAAAGTGGTATTCCACTGATCTCCCCTTGCTACGTGTCAAGCTCAGATTATATCTGGTGACCTCCCCCAAAACCGCCCGTGCCTCATAAAGCGGTGCGATGAAAACCAAAACCACCTTCCCCCATAACGACAAAATGACCATTGTTCACTTTGCCCTATATTTCAAAAAGAAAGCCCTTTTTTTGTTTAAACGCAAAAATCGCCATTTTGCCTTTGTTTCGCATGTTTTCACAGTAAACCCTCCATAAGCCTCTGCGACCAATAAAGCCATTGTTTTACCTTCCGATACGCTCTGGACTTCTTCCAATATCCTTTCGAGCTTAATAAAGCCATTGAGGTCCTGCTTTGTCACCTATGTATTCTTAACAATTTATGTGTTTTGTAGGGAAAAAATTTTGTTCCAGGCTTACAAAGAAAAAGCTTGCATACAGTTTGAAGACAAATACAAAGATCTTACTGTTGAAAAGCACAATAAAAAAACCGGAAATGCATTGTAAAGGTAAAAAGGAACACAGTAAAGGTTACTCAGCAGGGTCAAAGGATATTCACAGAGTTTAAAGAGTATCAGATGAAAGATCAAATGAAAGAATTAACCAGTGTAAAGGATACAAACAATCAAGTAGCTTAAAGGGGAAAAATATCAAACAACAAAGCCAACACAACCTGAATAAAGGGGACAACAAGTAACAGTTAAATAGTTGCCCCTATCTTCTTGCATGAAGATCTTTCCTTTCCTAGAATAAATCTTAATCAATTTTAGGATATTTTCTTAGTTTCATTATTGTATAAATAACTCTCTTCTCGAGTTATTATTGGTTCTAAGTTCAAGGTTTATTATTCATTGCTTGTTGAGTAGTGACTGCTCATTCTACTTTGAACCTGGTTACACCTTTGAAGTAATGCTTTTGTAGACACATGATGTACTCAGTCTTTCTGGAACCTTAATACAAAGAAGAGGATTCTGAATTTGGTTTTACACAGTTTGTGTTATCCTATTTATTTTTCCAGTTATCAATAATAATGTTTTTCTTCATATGCTTATGACTTATAGAGATATCTAGGTAGGAATAATTGTGTCTCAGTTTATTCCTATAAGCTTCTGAAGTGATCATCTATTAAGAGAATGGATTAATGAACTGTCTATTTAGATAATCCCCTCTAATCAATAAATCATCAGCATCTTTTGTAAGCTTAAGTATATTGCCTTGAATCTTTGGAACATAGTTTAGAAGGTTTTCATACTTATGATTGTTCTATTTTACAGTCTGGAAACTGTGATAGTCATATTATTTTCTGTCTTCTTCTCACCACTATTTTGATCTATATCATTGTGTAAAGCTTTATAGTAGGCCTTTGCTGAGATATTAATATTATCCAAAAGATTAAGTATTTCAATTCTACATTTGTCTTCATTCATTGGTCTTCCAAAACTAAAACCAAAAACCCCAAAACAATTATTTTAGATGCTTTGGCATTGGTAGCTGACCTACTACTATCTCAGAGGTACAACATTAGACTGGCGTCATTGTCGGGGATTTGAATTTCATTTAAGTTTCTCTTGGGACAACGATATTCATTAATTATTTTCCTTTAAAGGTGATTAAAGGATTTAGAAAGGTTAAAATCATTCACTTAGGCGACTCCACACTCCCAAGCTAGCACCTTTTAAACATACTTGATCTCATTCAGAAGCTGACATAGTTAGTCCTCTGTTAGATCCTGAAAGGCTTCTGAGAAAAGCCATTTCTAAAAGGGGACACCAACCATCTTCTTCTTCCTCTTTAGTCCTACGGTCTGAAAAATTAGAATCATTTGACTCCTATAGTAATATCCCATTTGATCCTGATTACTCCCATTTATCAGTTAGTATTACTGAACTTTTGAATAGAGGAGTTGATTTTAAGTCAGCCTACCTTATATATTCAATAGAATCTCATCCAATACCCAAACTACCACCAAGATCACCTAAAAATAAATCTGATTTGGGTGTTAATCTACCAGAATATAAACCCACAGATTTCATATCCCCTACCACTTATCATTTTCCTTCCATTTTTGACCGACCTGAAGCTTCTTCTTCTAAACAAACTGAGGAGACTTTCTCTATATATTCCAATCCTCTCTTTGAAACAAAAGAATGTATTCCTTTATATCCCAAAGTTATTTCTTAAGACTCCTTTGAATTCTTTCAAGAGATCTCCTCCTCCTTCACCTCCAACTAGTTCATCAACCCCTAAAACACCATCTTCTTCCTCTACTTCTTCTTCATCCTCTACATCCACATAAACACCTCATACTCCACCTGGACAACCTCATACACATCAAGCACCTCATACACCACCTGCTGTCATGGCTTTCCAACCTATTGTACAGGCTAGATATGCTGCCTTAGTCTTACCTAATAACCTTGATGCATTCCCAGTTGGATACTCAAAATACCTTCCCAAGTACAATGGAGAAACTGGTACCTCAACTGAGGACCATCTTCAAGCTTTCCTAGACTTTGCAGACAACATGAATATTGAACAAGAAAATGTTTATATGAGATTGTTTGTACAGTCACATGAAGGAAATGTGAGGATTTGGTTTAAACTTACCAGTAGCGTCCATTAGAAATTCGGAAGAGCTTACAGCCATATTTAAAAATCAATGGGGTGTGAAAAAGGATCCTCTTTACTTCCTCACAAACTTTGAAGAGCTTAAAAGGAACTCCAGTGAACCAGTATCATATTTTATCAAAAGATTCAATAAACTCTATCACAAAATGCTTGTTGATTGTAAGCCCACTGTAGCAGCAGCTAGGTCTAGATTTTATAAAGCTTTTGATGATGACTTTGTTGTTATGCTACGAGAGAGAACTTCAATAATTCTTGAATATATGTAAACAAACGTTATAGAAGTAGAAGCAAATAGGGTAGCCTCAACTTCTTTAAAACTTAAGGAAGAAAAGGCCCAAAGAAAACTCAAATCTGTTCAAGAAGCCTCTAGTTCCTCTAAGACTAAATCAGAAGACTCAAAAATAGATGAAATAAAATCTCTTCTTAGAAACCTATCAAATAGGATTTCAAAGATTGAGACCCAACCTAGGACAATACAACAAACAGTTACTAGACCTCAAAACCAAAATCAAGGTTAGTATAAAAGAAATCCACCACTACAAATTCTTCAGATACCTAGCAATGATCAACAGGTTCCTACTCCTCTATTGATAGATGACCAATAACCAGA
The DNA here is from genome assembly GCA_031772625.1 of Pinus tabuliformis. NCBI lineage: Eukaryota > Viridiplantae > Streptophyta > Pinopsida > Pinales > Pinaceae > Pinus > Pinus tabuliformis. Next base: position 1,639,140,313 of record CM062819.1, on the reverse strand, counting down.
TGATAATACTATGACAATTACTGAAGATATTAATAGTATAGATTCTTCTTCCAATCAAATATCCATCATTCCTCTCTCACAACAAAATCAGGTTCAAGAAGATCAGGAAGCTTCACAAGTCTCTAAATATCATGCTTTCTCTGAATTTTTAATTGTAGAGTTAAACAAGAGATATGATCTTAGGCCTAAGCCTATTCCTGGGAGACCTCCAAAGGAAAAACTAGTAATTGAACCACGTGCCAAAACTGTTGAAGCTCAAACAACTCTTATTCAGCCCTTAGATCAATCAATTGATACTATCCAAACTAGTAAAAACATTTTGACTACATTTAATGTTGAAAAAGGATTAGAGAGGGTTAAGATCCCATTTCCACTGTCAGAACTTTCTAAAAACCCTGGTTACAAAAGCCAAGTCACAAAATGGATACAAAATACCTTGGTTGATGCTAAACGTGATGTCATAAGTCTGCAAGATGAAAAACCAGCAGCAGTTTTTGGCCCTAGTTCAGACATGATAGATGAGATAGTGCCTCCTTTCTGTGTAACTCTTAAAACAAATGATTCCATGTTGCATAATTATATGCTTGATTCAGGAGCATCACACAACCTTATGCCAAAATCTATCATGGACCATTTGAAACTCGACATAACTAAATCCCACCATGACCTATACACATTTGATTCTAAAAGGGTGCCCTATTTGGGATTGATCAAGGATCTAGTGGTTACCCTTGCCCAAATTCTAGTGAAAAGTGTAGTACTTGATATTGTTGTCACAGATATCCCTCCCAAGTTTGGAATACTCCTTTCTAGGTCTTGTTGTGCCAAATTAGGGATAACTCTATAGATGGATATGTCATATGCTACTATTCCTATTTATGGAGGAGAGCAATTAAGATTGTATAGTGAGGTAAGATTTGTACATACTGTTTGTAAGACTGACCAGCCAAGGAACCATCCAATTTATGCAATAGATCAAGACTTTGGTTGTTTTCAACTCACTTCAAACCAACATAAAAATCAAGTCAAAATTGAAGAGGTAGTTGAAAGTCCTGAACCAATCCAAACTTATATTTGGAAACTGTTCTTTGATGGCTCTTGCACGAAAGATGGGGTAGGAGCTGGAGTAGTTTTAATTTCACCTGAAAAAAAAAAATATAACCAAATCATGTAAATTAGACTTCGAAGTTACAAATAATGTGGTTGAATATGAAGCTTTCCTTTTAGGATTGCAATTAGCCAAAAGCTTAAAAGTTCAAAACTTAAGTGTTTTTACTGATTTAGAACTTATTGTTAAGCAAGTAAGAAATGTTTACCAGACCAAACACCCTAGACTTAGGTCCTAGCGAAATGAAGTATGGGATTCAGCTGCAAACTTCTTTGATGCTTTTAATTTGACCCATATTCCCAGAGATTGGAATATCCATGCAAATGCCTTAGTTGTCTCTACTAACTCTTTTAAAATTCATGATCATACTAATGTACTCTATCAGATACAATTCAAATATAGGCCATCTATCCCAGATAATCTGAAACATTGGCAAATATTCGAAGATGATGAACATTTGAAATCATTTCTGCAGGTAACAAATGATTCTTCATTTCTACAAATTGATGAAGATAGAGCTGAAATAAATGAAAATATAGATGGAAACGATACTTCAGATTTTAAAACCCAAATTGTTAATCATGACATTATTCAATATCTAATAATTTTATTCCAAAAGGACTCACTCCTTTAGAAAATGTGTTTGATCAAAATTATGTCCTCCGAAACCCTCAGTCCATTTCTTCTGAAGATGAAATAGAAGAGATTAACATTGGAACTGATGAAGATATTAAAAACATCAAAATATGTGCATCTCTAGACCCTGAGATCAAAGCTCAATATCTTAAGTTACTGCAAAATTATAAGGATGTTTTTTCTTAGACTTATGTTGATCTAAATACCTATGATACTTCATTAATACAGCATAAGATTCCTTTGAAGCTAGAAGCAAAACCTTATCAATAGAAACTTAGAAGGATAAATCCAGCCCTTCTACCAACTGTAGAAAGGGAGATTAAGAAAATGCTAGATGCTCAAATCATCCTCCCTCTTAGATATAAGACTCTGTGTGGACGTTAGAAATTTGAACAAAGATAATTATCCTTTGCCCAAAATGGATCAATTACTTCAAATGGTTTCAGGAGCACAAAGACTTTCTGTGCTTGATGGTTTTTCAGGTTAAAATCAGGTGAATGTTGATACAGCGGATAGAGAGAAGACAACCTTTACTACACCCTCGGGTACATTCATGTACGTTAGGATGCCATTTGGCTTAACCAATGTTGGAGCAACATTTCAAAGAGCTATGGACATAGATTTTATGGGTCAGGTAAATAAATTTTTTGTTATTTATCTTAATGACATAACTGTTTTTTCTAGATCTGATCAGAAACATCTAAAGCACTTGTTGAAGGTTTTTGACAGGTGTAGAAACTTTGGAATAACATTGAACCCTAAGAAGTCCTTGTTTCCTGTCAAAGAAGGAAAATTTTTGGGCCATATAATTTCAAAGGAGGGAGTAGTAATTGACCCCAAATGAGTATCTGCTATTGAAACATTGACCTTACATAGAAACAAGAAGGAGATTCAAGCTTTTCTAGAAAAGATTAATTTTCTAAGGAGGTTTATTCCAAATTATGTAGAGATTGTAAAAGATATAACTGACATGCTCCAAAAGGACTATGAAGTCAAATGGACTCCCTCTTCTAGGCATGCATTTGAAAAAATAAAAAGGGTTATCTCTAAAGCTCCCACCTTAGCCAGCCCTGATTATACTAAGCCATTTAGTATTTTCTCTTTTTCCTCTGAAACAACCCTTGTTGTTGTTCTATTACAGAAAAATTAAGATTCCCATGACCAACCCATAGCATTTTTTAACAAGGTTATGAGAGATGTTGAGCTTAAGTATGACATCATTGAGAAGTAAGCCTATGCCCTCATTCAAGCCCTGAAATCATTTAGAATGTATGTCTTACATTCACCTATTACTGCTTATGTCAATAATAGTGCTGTGAAAATTGTCCTAACCCAACCAGACACTGATGGGAAAAAAGGTAGATGGATCACTCAAATTCTGGAGTTTGATCTAACTATCAAGACTACCAAGCTAGTAAAAGGTCAAGGATTAGCCAAGCTTCTAGCTGAATCCAACTGCAAAGTACTTGGAATCAATTCTGTTTTAGAAATACAAGGGAAGAATACACAAGAACCTTCTGTCCTTTCAGAAGGGGAGAATCCACAAGAACCTTCCCTTCATCCTAAAGGGGAGAATCCACAAGAACCTCTACCTTATAAGCAGATCAGTCCTATACACATTGATGAAAAATTCTTGTTGTCAAACTGGTATCAAGATATTGTAAATTTCTTGATCCATTTTGAGTGTCCAGCATCATTCTCCAAAACCCAGTGTAAAACCCTTAAGTTAAAATCAATCAAGTACTGCATTATAAATGCAAATTTATACTGGAAAGATCCATTGAATATTCTGTTATTATGTTTAACAAAATCAAAAACTGAAGGAATCATTGATCAGTTTCATATAGGATTTTGTGGGGGACATTATGCTTGGAGAGCAACACCATACAAGATTCTAAGGGGAGGATTTTATTGGCCCACATTGTTCTTACAAGTAGGGGCAAAGTTCAGAGATTATGTTCCTTGTCAAATGTTTGTTGGTAAACAAAAATTAGGAGCTCTTCCACTTGTTCCATCAATAGTTTCAGCACCTTTTTCTCAATGGGGATTAGATTTTGTTGGAGAGATTCACCCCACTTCAAGTAATCAGCATAGATGGATCCTCACTGCAACAAACTACTTTACTAAATGGGTGGAATCAATTCCAGTTAGAAATGCTACTGATTCAGTAGTAATTAAGTTTATTGAGGAGAATATCTTATCTCGATTTGGTTTCCCAACTCAAATTGTCACTGATAATGCAACACCTTTTTCTAGTGTTAAAATGATTAACTTTTGCTAGAAATATCAGATTCTGTCACATCCTTCACCTCCATACTACCCTCAAGGTAATGGCCTTGCACAGTCGTCTAACAAAAGTCTGGTAAAGGTAATAAAAAAGACTCTAGATGATCATAAGAAGAGTTGGGATTCACATTTGATTTATGAAGTATGGGCAAATAGAATTACTCCAAAGAGATCAACTGGAAAATCTCCATTTCAATTAGTCTATGGGAAAGATGCAATCTTCCCTACTAATTTTGCTTTCCTTGTTTTAAAATTCCTACAGGATTCTACAGTTGAACCTGATGATTTTTTAAGAAGAATAAATCAGATTATTGAACTTAATGAAAACAGAGATGAAGTTCAATACAAATTGAATAAATATCAGAATAAGATGAAGGCCTTGTTTGACAGAAGAGCCAGGGAGAGGGACTTTAAGGAAGGTGATCTAGTTCTAAGATGAGACGCCAGGAGAGAAGAGAAAGGAAAGCATGGAAAATTTGACAATCTATGGTTTGAAACTTTAGCAATTGTTGAAGTGAAGGGTAACAACACTTTTGTGCTGTAGAACCTTGAGGGGATATATTCCACTTATCCTATAAATGGAAGCTTTATCAAACATTACATTCAATACTAAGAATTTGAAATAGTTTTCTTTTACTTTTCAAGATTTCAATGTGATTTTCATTACAACAAGGACTCCATAGCCCGAGGAGAAGGCACATGGATCTACAGGTTCTCTGCATTCTACAGGAGAAAGAAGTTCCCAGATGGAGCCAATGTTGTAGCATTTTTTGGTTTTGAGAAGATAGAATATTTGAAAAAATGTTAAGTTAGGATGTGGACATAACAATATTGAATAAAATGTTTAAAAAAAAAAAATCTTTATGATGATTTCCATATCAAAGAAAATGTTAGGTTAAATGTCCTAAAAAACAAGACAAAAAGAAAATGTTAGGTTAGAAAGAAAAGAAAACAAATGAATTCTGAAAATGAGCAAGTCTAAATGCCACTACTATTGTTTCTGCAAAATAATGGTTGTGTGCAGCTTGTCATAAATGCCACAACCCATGACAGTGAAACTATTTAATCTTAACTACTTCATGCTTTCAATTTGATGTTATATTTAGAGAATAAAGATTTGGCAAAACTATTTAATCTTGGAAAATCAGTAGTTGGGTAGAGAATAATAAGGTGCTCATCAGTTTAATCTGAGCCCCTAGATGTTAGAAGGTTAGAATTAGATAGTTTTCTTTTGTAAAATAAGAAGAAAGGAAAATGGTTTGCTAGCTTAAATGCACCCATTAAGTGAAGAAAAAATGATAGGATAAGCAAAGGGTAAGTAGAAGAAAGGTTGCAGAAGTTTGATGATTTATTGGACAAAATGTACATTTATCATGTTTTACCATATGTTTCTATGTCCATGATGCAATTACAAAAATCAAATGAAGGTCTACAAGATCAATTAATTAACTTCCCTCATACCCATTCATCCCTATATTTACTAATTTCCCCCTTTCCACCTTCATACAGTTCATATTCACTCATTTTCCATAAAAACCCCTTTTCCTAAGGTTAAAATCCTTTTTGCTTAGGAAAAGTGAAAAACCCATGCTAAATCCCCTTTTACCCAAAAACCCACAAAAAGTTGTTTAACCTAAGTATTGATATATATATGTGAAAGCGAATAACTTATTAAAAAGCATTATACTTACTCTATTCTCCCTTTCCACTCAAATTTCATATTAACTCTAACTTATAGTATTAAACCCCTAAAAGTTCCCTTTCTCATATATATTAACTCCCTTTATTAAAATACCCCGAAACCATAAGTTTTATAATAAAACTATGTATTTCATAACATATCACATATTCGCAGATCACAAACTTTTCAATGTGCATGCACTCTCCCTGCATTGCGATATGCGATTGTGATGGACCCAGACCCGATGCAATATATATCATAATTCAATGCCATTTCACATCTGCCTCCATCGCAAGTCCCAGCTAAAGCATTACCCTCTGCCATTGCGATCTGTGATATGCGATGGGAACTCAGACCCGACGCAGTATTAATCATGATATATTTTCCACATCGCGTCTGACCCCTATCACATTCCTTTGTGATGGGCCCTTCCTCCACTAAACCGCAATTGCGATATGCGATGAATCCAGACCCGATATCATTTATCCATCCGAATTCATAAAATTTCAAATTTGGAATACCGTGTTTTGCAAAGGATTTCTTTGTTAAATTGTTTTTTATGATTTAAAAAAAGAATTAACCTAAACCTCCATTTAACTGCTAATCTCATTTTTTAGCCCATAATAAATCCCATATTTCCATAATTAATCGATTGGGCCCCTCCGCGTTGCTTTTTCGCTCCACCACCATTCAATCCAATGCATTCAAATCCACGATCCTTAGTGATTTCGAGTTGGCTCTCTGTCCAAGCATTACCCGCCTAAAAAGCGGTATTCCATTGATCTCCCCTTGCTACGTGTCAGGTTCAGATTATATCAGGTGACCCCTCCCAAAACCACCCATGCCTCATAAAGCGGTGCGATGAAAACCAAAACCACCTCTCGCATAACGACAAAATGACCACTATTCACTTTGCCATATATTTCAAAAAGAAATCTGTTTTTCGTTTAAATGCAAAAATCACCATTTTGCCTTTGTTTCGCTTATTTTCACAGTAAACCCTCCATAAGCCTCTGCGACCAATAAAGCCATTTTTTTACCTTTTGATATGCTTTGGACTCCTTCCAATATCCTTTCGAGCTCAATAAAGCCATTGATGTCCTCCTCTGTCACCTATGTTTTCTTAACAATTTTTGTGTTTTGCAGGGAAAAACTTATGTTCCAGGCTTACAAAGAAAAAGCATGCATACAGTTTGAAGACAAATACAAATATCTTACTGTTGAAAAGCACAGTAAAAAAACCTGAAATGCACAGTAAAGGTAAAAAGGAACACAGTAAAGGTTACTCAGCAGCGTCAAAGAATATTCATAGAGTTTAAAGATTATCAGATGAAAGATCAAATGAAGGGATTAACCAGCGTAAAGGATACAAACAATCAAGAAGCTTAAAGGGGAAAAATATCAAACAACAAAGCCAGCACAACCTGAATAAAAGGGACAACAAGAAACAGTTAAACAGTTGCCCCTATCTTCTTGCATGAAGATCTTTCCTTTCCTAGAATAAATCTTAATCAGTTTTAGGATATTTTCTTAGTTTCATTATTGTATAAATAACTCTCTTCTTGAGTTATTATTGGTTCTAAGTTCAAGGTTTATTATTCATTACTTGTTAAGTAGTGACTGTTCATTCTACTTTGAACCTGGTTGCACCTTTGAAGGAATGCTTTTGTAGGCACTTGATGTACTCAGTATTTCTGGAACCTTAATACAAAGCAGAGGATTCTGAATTTGGTTTTACATAGTTTGTGTTATCCTGTAAGTTTTTCCAGTTATCAATCATTATGTTTTTCTTCATATGCTTATGACTTATAGAGATATCTAGGTAGGAATAATTGTTTCTCAATTTATTCCCATAAGCTCCTAAAGTGATCATCTATTAAGAGAATGGATTAATGAACTGTATGTTTAGCTAATCCACTCTAATCAATAAATCATCGGCATCTTTTGTAAGCTTAAGTATATTGCCTTGAATATTTAGAACGTAGTTTGGAAGGTTTTCATACTTATGATTGTTCTGTTTTACAGTCTAGAAACTATGATAATCATATTATTTTCTGTCTTCTTCTCACCACTATTTTGATCTATATCACTGTGTAAAGCTTTATAGCAACCCTTTGCTGAGATATTAATATTATCCAAAAGATTAAATATTTCAATTCTACATTTGTCTTCATTCATTGGTCTTCCAAAACTAAAACCAAAAACCCCAGAAAAATTATTTTAGATCCTCTCGCATTGGTAGCTAACCTACTACTATCTTAGAGGTACAACAGTTCCTACGTGTATGCCTCCCCAAATCTGCAGGTTTATGTGCTCAATGACAAATCTCATGGTTTAAAGACACTAGAACACATCTCTAGCCTAAAAAAAAATTGTGAAAATTGGAGGTACAACCAGCCCTGGAAAGTGCTCTGATACCCCTTGTTATGCTCTTGACCTATGAGAAATTCCATAATACTAGAAATGTGAAGAACTATAACCCATAACACAAAATAAAATGATAAAAATAGCAAATATTTTATTATTCAGAAATAGATTCAACGTTTACTTGCCTCTTCGAGGGGTCAACCTCTAGAAGAGTAGAGCTCGATTACAATCAGACTCGATGATCTTTCATTTACTAACTAAGACTATTTATAGCTAAATGAAATCCAAAACCCTAACTACTATTGGTCCCTTGCATAACACAGGTTAACCACTTTATTTATTAACTATGGCCCATTTACAACTAATTGTGGTCCCTTTTCTCTAATGCGAGTCAACCCCTTACAATTATCAATGAGAGCTTTATTTGCTCTCTAACTAACTATGACTATGACTCAACCCATTAGGCTTATTACATAAATAAATGGGTTATGGTTGAACCCTAACATTTGGTACTCAAGTACCACGACTTCCTACACAGATACGTCTAGGATGAGATGGAGTTCCTGGACATCTCCTCATTCAAAACGACATACCTATATGTTGTCAAGATTGAGTGGAAACTTAAACAGAAAAGGTGAGACTTTGGATCTGTGAATCTGAAGCAAGGGAAAGGCACCCCCAAACCGTAGAGAAAAGGGCAAAGCAAAGGCATGATGAACCGAGATAACCTACCAAAGCTAAAAGCGAAGAACAACACCATAAAGACAAAGAAGGACACAGGAAAGTGGTGTGAGTTCCATAAGATCTCCACTCACAACACAAGTGAGTTTTGGACCAAGAAATCACTGGTGGTTGAGCTTAAGGCTTCTAAGTCCGACATATGTTCCGACTCTGGGTCAGAACCCGACAAGGGGAATGAAAAAGGGAAGCACACCATTGACGTGGAGCCCAGTGCCACTATGGCCATCACCAAGATCTAGAAGATTAAGCCTGAAGATCCAGAAGAGGGGGAGCACCTATTCCACTCATAGATGTGGGTGAAGGGTTCTCCATTGCAGTTCATTGTCAACATTGGGAGCCAAAATAACCTATAGGTCATGAAGTGGTTAGGTCTACCGACTACAAAGCATCCATAGTTGTACACCATCAGGTGACTTCACTAAGGACGAGATCTCTGCATCAGCCACCAATGTTGCCTTCCCTATAGCATCAAGCCCTTCACAGATGAGGTACTGTGTGATTTTGCTCCTCTTGATGTTTGTGATGTATTATTAGAACAACCATACTTATGGAAGAATCATGTTGTATATGAGTCTAGACCTCTCTCTGTTATTATTTCTTTGGGTACTAAGTTATATAGGATACCAAAAGTAGCCCTACCTACCGCCATCTCTTTGATATCTACTAAGAAGTGCAGTAAGGTCATCTCCTAGGATGGGAAATATTTTTTCTTTCTAATTCACTCTCAAATTAAGGGGAAGTTTGTAGCCACATCCATAGCCCCTAGGAATGGTTCCTCCAAGAAACAGAAGCAAGTGGATATAATTGTGGAATAATACAGGGACATCTTCTCCTCACCCACAGGGGTACCCTTGCATTGTCAAGTCAAGCATTCAGTTGATCTGACTCCTAGAGCACCTCTACCCAACAGGCTAATATATCCTTGATCCATTCTAGAAAATGAAAGATCAAGTGGCAAATCCAGGAGTTGCTACAAAAATGGTACATCTGACCAATTTCGTTGCCTTTTGGGAGCCCAATTGTACTTGTACTGAAAAAGGATGGAACCTGGAGGCTCTACATTGATTATTGGGCACTAAACAAAATCACTATCTAGAACAGGTATCCAATCCCACAGATTGATGACCTACTGGACCAGCTCAAGGGGGCCAAGTATTTTAGCAAGATCGATCTAAAGTCTGGCTATCACCAAGTTCCAATAGAGCCCACAGATGTATGGAAAACTGCCTTTAAATCCAAGGAAGGCCTTTTTGAATGGTTGGTTATGCCCTTCGGGTTGACAAATTCCCCTTCTACTTTTATGAGGCTAATGGATGACATCTTGTGGCCCTTCACCAACTCATTCGTGGTGGTTTATCTGGACGACATCCTCATCTTCAACAAGAGTTGGGAAGAACACTTGCAACACATTTGACAGGTCCTTCAAACCCTTTGGCAACACAAACTGTGTGCCAACTTGGATAAATGCACCTTTGGCATGAGTCAGGTCCAATACTTGGGTTACATCATAGATGAGTGTGGCATGCATGTGGACCCAACCAAGATCCAAGTCATTCATGATTGGCTAGCCCCGACCACTCTAATGAACCTTTGCAGCTTTTTGGGCCTTGCAAATTTCTATTGGAGGTTTGTGTTGGGATTCTGCCATATCACTTGGCCTTTGAGTTAGATTAATAAGGGCAGGGTGAAAGAAAAAAATTCCTGGTCCGAGTCCCAACGGAAGGCGTTCGTTGATTTGAAGCATCGTCTCTGCTCTACACCAGTACTCACATTGTCAGACCTGTAGTGGCCATTTGAAATTGAGGCATAAACCTTAAACTATGTTATTGGTGCAGTCCTCACCCAGCACATGCATCCAGTGACCTATCATAGTGAGACACTTTCTTATACAAGTTGGAAGTACCCCACCTATAACAACATAAACTTTGAAACGAAGACTGATACTGTTACCCGTTTCGTAGAGATAGCAAAATTAACCCAATTTTGAAAAGGGGTGATGCAAAACACACATAATTTTTTTAGAGTATAGTTTTTGGCACTTTAAATAACCGATATGATTACCCATTTCGTAGAGGTAGTAAAAACGTGACCCGATTTTCAAAAGTGGTGAAGCAGAATACACTTCTTTTTATTGGGAGCATATTTTTGGCATTTTAAATTTCCCTATGTATCAAATATAAATATTTGTTTTTAAATATTAGTGATTTTCATGCTAATTTTGAAATGTGTAGATGCAACGTGTTGATGCAGCATACCTTTTTTCTAGAGGACTTATTTTTCACACTTTAAAATTTATTATGTCCAATTTTTTTTTTTTTAAATTATGATTACTTAACGAATTTTCAAGTTGTTTTATTTTTCTTTTTTTAAATGTTGATTAGTTAAAAAAAACAAATATATATATATATATATATATATATAAACAAACAAAAAAAATAAAAAATGTTAAAAAAAAAATATTATCTCATAAACCATAAAAGAATTTGGAAAAAAAAAAAAAACAAAATTAATATATATATATATATATATAAGTAAAAAAAAACATTACCAAAAATTAGGAAAAAAAATTAAAACAAACTAGATTAAACAAAAATAGAAAATTAACCAAAAAAAAAATTAAAACTAGTAAAATTAATATTAAAAACATTTAAAAAAAACTTAAAAAGCAAAAATAAACTCAAATTAACAAAAAAAAATACAAACAAACAAACAACTAAACTAAAAAAATATGAAAATTTTAAAAATATATGTCTTTTCAAATTAAAAACAAACAAACAAAAATAATTAAAAAACATTTTAAAATTATAAAAAAATGTGTTTTTGATTTAAAAAATAATAATAAAAATAATAATTTTTTTATTAAAATTTCATTGTTTATTTAAAAAGAAAAAAAAATTAAACAAAATTTTGCTTTTTTATTAAAAAAAAATATTATAAAATTTTCAATTTTTTTTTCTTGAGTTTTGTTTTTATTTAATATATATATATATATATATATATATCTTAACACCCACCGTTGCGCCACCACTGGGGGTCGGGCAGGCTATGGGGCGATTCTCAGAATCACACCACGGCTCGCCCGCCACCTGGTGGTGGCGCAGCCGTGGATGGTGCAGCCCCTCTGCCCACCACCACGCCACCACCAGGCGGCGGGCAAGCCATTGGGCAATTCTTAGAATCGCCCAACGACCTGCCTGCTGCTCGGTGGTGGCGCAGCCGTGGGCAGAGCGTTGCACGTTAAGAATTTTTTTTTTTAAATTAAATTTTTTTAATAATTTTTTTAAATAAAAAAACAAAATTTTGTTTTAAAAGAATTAAATTTTAATTTTTTTTATTTCTTTGTTTTTAAATAGATAATGAAAGTTTAATAAAAATATATATATATATTTTTTAAATAAAAAACACATTTTTTTATAAGTTTAAAATGTTTTTTATTTTTTATTTTTTCTTTTTTAATTTGAAAAGACATATTTTTAAAATTTTCATCTTTTCTTTTCTTTTTTCTTTCTTTTTAATTTGAGTTTATTTTTGTTTTTTAAGTTTTTTAAATGTTTTTAATATTAATTTTACTAGTTTTTTTTTTTTTTTTTTAAATCTAGTTTGTTTTTAACTTTTTTTTCTAGTTTTTGTTAATGTTTATTTTAATTTTTCTATTTTTACTTACTTAATTATATATATATATATATATATATAGATATAGATATAGATATAGATATAGATATAGATATAGATATAGATATCTAATTTTGTTTTTTTTTTTCCAAATATTTTTATGGTTTATGAAATAATTTTTTATTTTTTTTAAACATTTTTTTGTTTTTGTCTTTTATATATATATTTTTATATTTGTTTTTTTAAGTAATCAACATTTTAATCTTAATTTCACTAGTTTTTAATTTTTTTCCGTTAATTTTCCTTCCTTTTTTTTTTTTAAATCTAGTTTGCTTTTAATTTTCAATTTTTTTTTAGTTTTTTTAATGTTTTTTCCCCAAATTTTTTTATGGTTTACATATTTGTTTTTTTTTTCCATTTTTTTAAATATGTTTTTTTACTATTTATTTGTTTATAATTTGTAAAAAAAAAAAAAAAAAACGTTTTTTAATTCTTATCTTTTATAGGTTTTTTTTTTTTTTTACATTTTTATGATTGATTTCTTTTTTTATGTTTGATTTTTTTTGTTTTTTATTTTTATTTTATGTTTTGTTTTTAGTATATATTTTAATTTATGTTTTGTTATTTTTTTTTTACTTTTTTTTGTTTTGTGTTTTTCATTGTTTTATTTATTTTTTATTTTTATTTTTATTTTATGTTTTCATTATTTTTTTGAAATTTTAATGTTTTCCGGGTTCATGATAAACTATTTTATGCCATTATTTCGAAATGTTGAAATTTTACCATTGAAAAAAATTTTGTTATCCCAGCGTCAACACTTTTCATTTCGAGAGTGTTTCTTGCACAAAATTTGCCATTGAAAAAAAATGTTATTCGATTATCAACACTTCGTTTTGAGGGTGTTTTTTGGACAATTTTTGCAAAAAAATTGGTTTTCACCGCCATTTTTAAAACATGTTGAAACTTTACCCTAGAAAAAAAACAGTGTTATTCTAGCATTAACACTTTTCATTTTTAGCACTGTTTTTTATGTTTTTACATGGTTTTTTGGCCAGAGTTCCCGCTTTGAGTTTATAGTTCTCGTTTCAAAGTTTACATTGTTCTATGATAAAGAGATGTATTCCATCGTGTTGTATTCCATTGTGCAGGCCTCTTGACAATGCAAGTACTACATTCTAGGGAAGGAGACAGTCATCCACATCGATCACCAACCTCTTTAGTTTATATAGACACAGGGGAAGTTGTAGAATGATCACCATCAAGAGTGGTCTACATATCTGCAACAATTCCACTAGAACATTAAATAAAAAAAATGGCAGCACCAATCATGTTGCAGACTGCCTCATATGAACCCCAGTTCCAGCATTGACTATTGTTCTCAACTCTTATGGTCACGAGACCTATGGATGGTTGAAACTGTAAAAAAATGATCCAAAGTTCACTTCAACATACTATATGCTAGTAGCTTCCAAGCAAGTTCCTGATTTCCACCTCTAGGATGCATTATTATGCTACCTGGGCCACCTTTGTGTTCCTTCAAGTGAGTGTGCCAAGCTGATTTGGGAGGCGCACTATAGTCAAGTCGCAGGACACTTTGGTGTGGAGAAAATTGTGGTTGTACTATAAAAGTACTTCTATTGGACCAAACTCTGACTGGATGTTGGGAAATATATTAGATCTTGTACAACCTGAGCCATCGCCAAGCCAACCATCAAGAAGCAAGGCATATACACTCCTTTGTCTACTCCCAACCAGCTACGGGAATCCATCTCCATGGACTATATGTTTGGCCTCCCTTCTACCAAGCATGCTAATGACTGTGTATTCATGGTTGTGGACAGATTTTCTAAGATGGCTATATTGGTGGCCTGCAAGAAGAGTATCACCACAGAGGACACTGCCAAACTCTTCTTTGAATGAGTATGGGTACATTTTCGAATCCCACATACCATTATATTAGATTGGGATAGCAGGTTCCTGAGCACATTATGGTCAAGCATATGGACTCTATTGGACACCAAGCTCACCAAGTTGATTTCCTTCCATCCCCAAACTGATGGCCAGATGGAGGTCATCAATAGAATGATAGTGAACATACTCTACATGTACAACTCCAAGCATCCTCGAACCTGGGATGAGATTATTCTATATGTGTAGCATATTTATAGTAGAGCTCTCCATAGCTCGACTGGTCGTAGTCCCTTTCAAGTGGGTTTAGGATTTCAACCATTGTGTCTAATTGATGTTCTCATGCCTCATGCAACTACATAGATAGAATCCACACATGTACTACCTAGGGCTGATAAAGTGACCAGATTTATTGAACGCATCCAAAACATCTTCTAACAAGTTCGCAACATCCTTGATAATTCAAATGCCAAGTACAAGCAGCGACATGATCAACATTGGGTGCCACATAAATTTTAGGTGGGTGACAAATTCTAGTTACATTTGCAGAAAGAACGCCTTACTGGAGCCCATCGGAAGCTCAAACCACTCCACTATGGCCCTTACACCATTACCAAGGTTGTGGGAGACAATTCTTTTAAGTTCAGCATTCCCCCATTCCTTAGCCTGCACCGAATGTTTAATGTAGACTGCCTTCGGTCATACTTCCCACCATTACTGGACACATCAAACATTGCAAAACAACTCACACCAATAGAGTTAAACCCAAAATGCATGGAACAGGACACAACTAATCACATCATGGACACACCGGTCAAGAACACTCACTAGTAGAAGATCCAACTATATCGGGTTGTCGAAGTTGGCCAACTTTTGCACCAAGGCAAGTGGCTCACCAGGGACTAGGTTCAGCAAAAATTTCATCACCTCATGGAGGATCCGCACACAATGGGGACCATTGCTTACTAAGGGGGGAGGAATGATCTAGGTCGATAGTGTTGGCCACCCATCTATTCCACCTAGACCTCTATTTGGTTTCATTTGTTTCCTTGTTTATTTCAACATTTACTATTTTTAGCAATTTTTCAATTCCCAAACTTTTGAAGTAGTTTTGACCCCCTAAACGGAATTTTTTTAGGAAAACCCTGTACTACTCAATGAGACCTTTCCAACAACGTATCATATGTGCCAAACGGAGATAATATGACCAAGCTATGACCCCAGGAAGTTGGCTTCCCAACTAACCCCAACGGGACCCACAAACTCTTGGCGTTACATCTCATGGGGTTAGGGTTTTGGATATTTATGGGTTTCTCATGTTTTCCAATAATAAATAGGCCCTTGAGCCTCATTGTAACACATTTCAGAGGCATGTAGCTACCAAATCTCTTCTCAGAGATAAGCTACCATCGCCCGAGCTAATCTTATTTCCATTTTGTTTGTAAGCATATTTCAGTATTTGATAGCAATGAAATGAAGTGTTATTTCTATTGCATCTTTGTATTTATGGTTATATCTGTAATTTTTTGTGTTCCTATTTAAATTCATATCATTTGATCTGGTGAAAAAGAGCTGAAGGAAGGGCCAACAAAGTCCCCTTCTAGATCCATAAGACAAATTAGGTCAGGCGAGGCAGCTGGATGCCAAGAAGAAGTAATTCTAGTCCACACGTGCAAAGTAGTTGTTGTTGTCGGGGGGCCAAAGTTGCAGATCTGCAGTTAGGCCTGGAAAGTTGTGGCTAGAAGTCAAAGTAGTGTTTTCGGAAGAGATTCTGCTGGGTTTGGAAAGCAATAAAGAAAACATCTTATTGAGAAGTTGATCCTGGTCTTGGAAGGGCTTCAGTGTTGGTCAAAGGTCTTGGTATTTGTCAATAAAGAATCTATAAGAAAAGATTGAAGGGTTTTCCTCTTAAGAGGAGAGGTTTTTCCCTAGCTTAGAGCCTACATTTTGTGTACTTGTATCTTGTTGATCTTCTTGTTTTGATAGTTGTTTGATGATTAAATAACACATGATAATAATAATAATAATAATAAGATAATATTAATAAGTAAAAAGACATCACAAGTAGTTATCATAGTTAGAATAATCATTAATGTCATCTTGCCTTAGATTATTCAACATGGAATCAAAGCTATGGTTCACACAAGGCATGAAGAAGGTCAACTCTATTATGAAGAAGCTTGAAAAGAAGTGTTCATCATTAGCAAGTCTCATCAAGCAAAGTTTCAAGGCAGCATGGAACAGTCTCTTATCTTCCAAAGATCTCAATTATTCAAAGAATGAAGGATTGTTCTCAACCCTCATAGGAACATTTCAAGATGAAAATATATGGGTGATAGATAGTGGAGCTTCAAGAAACATGACTGGATTTCACAAGAAACTCAAAGACCTATCCAAAGGGAATTCCTCATACTCTATGGAACTTGGTGACAACAAGAGCTATCCAGTAAAAGGCATTGTATCTACAACAATTGAGCTAGAAGGATGAGGTAACATTCATCTCAACAACATTCTATATGTTCCAGGTTTGTGCAAAAATCTTATTTATGTTACACCATTAGAATAAAAAGGAGATAGGGTTGCTTTTATAGATGGTAAAGTATTGGTTTGGGCTAAAGGTTCTAGCATTAAGAAAGCTAGAACCATTGGAGTTCGAGAAGGAAGACTTTACAGACTCTCATCTCCTTGTTGATGCCACGAAAATCGTTGCGACAACATAGGGGAAACCACCCGGTCCGGACCTTAGTACAGCTCCTTTTCCGTTTGGAATAGTGGCTCCGACTGGGGATAATGGGACCAGTTTCCCAATAATGGATAAAAGTGGGATAGATGAGTAACTTATGATGTATGATGGTGATAAGCGAACAACTAAAACTATCGGCGAAATATATTATCTATAATCTAATCCCGGGACTTATCAATCTTTCAAAGCGTAGCGTTTGATAATCTGTGCTTTAAGGCAGGCATATATATGACTCTAACGTTAAAGCATAGATGTTTAAACCATTTAAGATTGCTCTGCATAATTAGTTATGCAGAGCGATAATAGCGAATTACTACACATTGTCATTCATATCATTGATACATGCATGATTAAAAGAAAGGGCATATCACAAAACATCCAATAGTGGAATGAAATGAAGATTTGCTGTTACAGCGCATACATGTATTCAACAATAGCAAAAATAATAACACAGCAAGTCATATAAGAGAAAAGGAAACAGATGCAGATAAAAGTACCATGTAAGTTGCTTAACAATCCAGTATATTAATCGCTATGTCGCAGTCCTTCCTTCAAACCAGAAAGCATTCCAAACAAGAGACAATAGTGCACAATTGTATAAAACAGCCTTCTCGTTAAATTAAGAACTATCGGTCGAGTTTCATAAAAGAATATAGGTTGAAGCACAGTAGTGCAAACTTCAGCCTTTAAGTCTATTACAAAATTTTACGACCCTTTCCAAAACAATGAAAGGGTCTATAAATACTAATCTATTCTAAATATCTAAGAAAAACTGAAAAGCTATTAAATTGGCATCAATAAATATTTTCCATCTTCCTTGGCGATCTGGCAGTCGGCAGCAATGCTTCATTCGGTGGGCTCTTTGCCTTTAAACCTCAGCTAACATATCGCCAGCATTGGCTCTACTTCCGGTGGAGTGTTGAGACGCGAAGTGAGCTGGGCATCATATGTGGCATCCTGAATGTCAGGGATCAGGCATCCGAGAGCATCTGTTAAACACTTGAGGGCTGACCTTTGAGTGTGCGGCTTGATTAGAAAGAGCCAATATGCCTCGGAGGTTAAAGTATTTACTCCAGCGATTAACCTTCCCCTCTCCTCCAAGTCATGATAACTTGTTTGTTCAATCATGTTTGCTGTTGTTATGCTTCCAGGTGTGCACTGGGAAATCATGTTTGCCAAATAGAGTGTGTTATTGACTAAATCAATCAGATTGTTGGCGATCATCTTACACCTTGAAGATGCCCTTTCCGCTTTCATCACTTGAGTGTTCCACTCCGTGAAGAGTATGTCTTTGTATGTCTCATAGATTCTAGGCAAGTTCGCCGCCTTCCCTACATCAGTATCTTGCCAATCAATATATCCGGTTATGGTTTCTTCGGCCTAATCTAGTTCATTTCTGGCTTGCTCTATCCGCTGACATACTGCTGTAGATATTTCGCATAATGGCTCAGCCTCTGTAAGTTGCTGGCATAGGAGTCTAATCTGAGATATTAATGCGCCATTTATTTGAGCTGCTTCTGCTCTGAAATCCTCCACTTTCCGGGTGCCCTTGATGTCTTCAAGTTGTGCTAATAGTCGAGCTATTTGCTCGTCTTTTGATTTCGTGATCAGCTCATTCGCCTCTCTCAACTGTGCCAATGCCTCCGATAATTCTTTCTGCTTCTGGATTGCGCTCTGGTCGATTCTCTGTCTTTCAGTTTGCAGTTGCTGGGTTAATATATTGTTTTCTTGCTGTTGTGCCAGCAACTGCTCTTCCACCTGCGCTGCTTTATTTTTCGCCTCGGTTACTTCTGCCTGTAACGCACAAATTTCCTGGTCCTTAGTCTTCAATAGAAGACTTACCTCCGATGCTTTGTCAATAGTCGCTACAGAATAAGCTCCCGCATACTGCGATAGCTTTGTTAGATCATCGGAGGGATCCAATTCCTCCTTCCACACTACATTGTCCGTGATTGTTTGCTCAGGAAAGATAGAAGGTTGATCAAGCCTTCGTCTCTTCCTTGAGCGCTTAACAACAGCTTTATACTTTGGGCTATAGAAAACATCCAGGGGAGGAATATCTTCCACCTGGAGAACAATTTGATCGGAAGGATCTATAGTAATTACCTCAACATCCTTTGAAATGGGTGGGTCGCTGGTTCCGCTTAGAACCTGAGAAGAAGTGGTTTCTGGCGCATCGCTTGTTTTAGAGGTGTCTGTATCTTTGGAGCCTTCCTTTCCACTGATAATGGAATCGAATTGGTTCCATTGTTTAAGCAATTCAGGATCAATGGAGGTCTGTTTATGTTGCTCTGTCTGGGATTTATTCCGCTCTTTTTCTTGTTCTAACCTCTGCTGCTCCTCTAACTCTTTTCGCTGCTGCTCCTCTAGTTCTTTTCTCTGCTGCTCTTCTTGCTCCCTTTTCTGCCTATCTGCCAGTTCTTTCTTTTGTTTCTCCTCTTCTTCTTTCTTCCTCTGTTCCTCTATCTCTTTCTGCTTTCTCTGTTCTTGATCCTTCTGCGCCTTTTGCTGTTTTTCTATCTGCTCCTTCTTCTGCCTTTCAGCTTGCTCTTTTCTTTGCTTTTCTGCCTGCAGCTTCTTTTGCCTTTCCTCCTGTTGTTTCTTTTGATCATTAGTTGTAACAGGAGGTTGGCTTGTCTGTTGCCGACCAGGCTCACTTGAGGAAGACGCTAGGGTTGTTGTCAATAAATCTAGAGGCAGAGTTTGCAACCTCTGCTCTCTAAGTTTATTGAACTCAGTTAACGTCTCATCATTATATCTCATTCTAGCAAGCTCTTTGGCCTGACCGATTGTATCGGCGGCGGCGAACAGGTCATCAAACATATCCTCTTGATGGTCAACTTTTGTTAATTTGGCCTGTTCTAGGGCAGTGTAGACAGTTTTACGTGGATCATAGAGTCTGCTTGGGAGAGTGGCCAGGGATAAAGCTTGCATCTTTGTTGCCTCTTTTTCTGCATGCTTGAGATCATGCAGAGTATAAACACCAATTCTCAAGGGAAAAGAGGGCCAGCCCCTCTTCTTTTCTTTCTTAAGAGTTTGTGTGACACTCTCGGCCATAATCTGGTAGGAGATTTCTCGGGCCAACAATTTGTCTGGGACATATAAAGGGAGAACATGCGGCTTGGCCTGGCTCCCATAAACCCTAATATAGGTAAAATGCTCTTCTCCAAACCAACTTGCTACAGCTGGTAAGTCGAAGGAAGCGAGATAGGAAATTTTGGGAATAGGTCGATCAAAAATGGAATAATGAATGGGAACCATGAAACCATTGCAAATTTGATACAGATGGTCCTTGTAAGAGGACTTCCACAATTTCTGGTGATACAAATGAATGGGTGAGGGGTCTTGGGTGGTCCACCTCCAACCGAGGATAGGAAATTCGGAATTAAAACATAAAGTGTCCATAATGTAAGCGCTATAATAAAATGGTGGGATTTTCCTTTCGGAAACTCTGGATTTGGATCTAAAGTCACGAACAGCTACGACCAACTTATCAGAAAGAATGGTGGCCCAATCCATGATTATACTATTAACAGCTGCTTCCATCAGGGGAACCATTTCTATGTCGAAATTAGCAGAGTCATGTAACCCCCATAGCCTACACATCATAATCCCCGCATAGCAATAGGGAGAAGCCAAAGAATCGACGGAGTACTTACCCGAGCTTTCGTGCTTGTGTTTGGCCGGATTCTGCCTCCAATCCCGGATGGGTTCAGATTGTACTTCATTCTCGGCTGCAAATTTCTCCACGAAGGCTTTGTTATAGATTTTCTCCGGCTCGGGCAAATGATACATTTGCCTTAGGTGCTCTGGCTTGAACGACCCGAAAATCCTTCCATCTCTTGTGTGGAATGTTCTATCAATGATTGGAATTTCCTCGATTGCCCAGTGCACTACATCAGTGTAGGGAAGGACCTGTTCTCTGGCTACTATCCTGTGCAGGAAGGAATCAGCCAAGTCTTTGAGAGTAGCATCAGACTTCTTTAGTAGATCCACACTAGCCTCTGTCACTGTCACTTCAGGTTGCTCAGTTTCTAATAGGTTATATGTGCCCTGCCATGAAGTCCTATTGAGACCAGTGCACGTAGTGTCTGAAATTAGGCCTTTCTTCTTATCCGCGGCATCTTGTCCTGCAACAGATGTAGCAGCGGAGCCCGCGGTCCTCTTGGATTTCTTCCCCATCATGCTCAGACTTCTCTCAACAGATGAATTCTACACAAAGGTAAGAGAAATCGTAACAAGGAAATAACAATGACAATCCATAAAGGGAAAGATATATCATTTGAAGCATGGTGATATTAATTCTCAAAAGTGATTGCGGATCCAATCACTGGGAAAATATTGCAGATGCATTAATGGTGATTTAAGGCCTGCTACCCATTAAATGAGTATCACACCGTTATCCGGCTGAATGACCCCCTTAAGCGTGCAACAGATATTTTGGCGGTTAAACGCAAGTGTTCATTAATCGAAGGGGCAAAGTTTTAAATACACATGCATTACCTTATCCCTGCATTTAACGGCATTTTGAAATTTGCGCTTTATCAACCGGATGGCGATATAACTTTAAGGCTTCAGGTGATAAATTTTTTGAGGATGCCTAGTGCCGATGAGCGATATCGCATCGCATCGGGGAAAATATGCAACACAATCATTAGGAAAAGATCTTGCCGAGTGCCGATTGCAACATTGCATCGCATCGGGGGTAAGACCCGAGGGTCTTATCAAAGTGCATGAGATCCTGCCGATGGCCGATAGCGATATCGCATCGGGTCGGGGTGAATAACTTAAAGTGTTTTTCTCCCACATGAGGCAGCGCCGATAGCCGATCGTCGATATCGCGTCGTGTCGGGGCGTGAGTTATGTGCCTTTATTAGGTGTGCATGGAATATCACCGATCGCCGACAGCGATATTGCATCGGCGGAGAACAAGGTGTCGTTTGAATGTATTTCTCATGTCATTGCGATATGCGATCTTGCGATCGCTCTATCGCAATAATAAAAGATTGCTTTATTATTGGAACACTTTTATTCAAAAAGGTTTAAATACATAAACTCATTTGATTATCATACCTTTTTGAACACAAAAGCATTGATGCCAATTAAATTTTAAAAGGGACCCATTCCATATATTAATTTTATGTGTGAATGAAAATGTTATGAAATGGGGGGTTGTTGTAGAGCACAACAATTGGCGATTCGCTGGAAGAACCAGTTATCTCTGAAACTAATACAAACACTTAAGCTTTTCAAAACTAGAAACTCAATCAGAAGGGAAAACTTTTAATTTAACTGGATATTCGTGCGTTCTGAACAAAGTGAACTTATTCTGTTAACTTCTTTCCTTTTGGTTTCAAGAAAATAAATACATTCTAAGTCTTTAAAATAGGCCTTTATTGGTTTATAATGATAAAACAAAAACTTTCCCAAATCAGCTTTTATAATTAACCCCTCTGTCATAGGTAGAGCCTCTGTTGCCGGCAAACGTTTATAGTCTCGACAGGGATACCTTTTAACCATAGTATTGTTCACTTTTCCATTCACATAAGAGTGTAGTTAGCAGAATGAATCCAAAATATGTTTTCATATTTTAATTTTCACCTGTTTTTTCTTCTT
Organism: Pinus tabuliformis; assembly: GCA_031772625.1. NCBI lineage: Eukaryota > Viridiplantae > Streptophyta > Pinopsida > Pinales > Pinaceae > Pinus > Pinus tabuliformis. Next base: position 1,639,117,615 of record CM062819.1, on the reverse strand, counting down.
TGTCATTGATAAGATTAAAAGCCATTGTCCTGGTTTGGTGGCCAGCTGTTGACAATGCCATTCACTGGTAATAATTTAACTGAACAAGCTGGCTCGTGATGAGACCTCTTGTCTTGAAATTCCAAGCCATTACCATGTTTTGGTAGGCAGTATTGGTAATGTCAGTCAAACTATTTTCCTATGAACATGGTAAGAAGGCTTGTAATAAGACCTCTTATCTTTAATCTTTTATATTTTAGAATTACACTCTGAGTAACCATAAACTTTAGTGAATGGGGTGAACAGTTTTCTCCTTAAGAGCTGATGGATGACAGGTGAAGAGTTGAAGATGCTGAAAATGGGTTAGCTTCTATCTTAAAATGGATAACCTTTGGAGACCAGTTTTGAAAACAGAAAATGATTCACAGAACTTTTACCTCTTGAGAAGAGTCTTCAAAAGTTAGATTGTAATTTCAGAACACAAGGATATCTAGTTTCCTAAAAATTATTCCTTTTGATTGAGAGTTCTACTATCTAAAAGAAAATATTCTTATTATTTTTTGTGAGACAGCTTCTTCAAACATAGCAAAAGGTCAATGGGGATACTCTATAGTTTTATTTCCTACCGATCCTACAAACTACACAAATCTACAAAGAGGAGAAGGGGTTACCTTCTCAATTAAAGAATTTCTTCAGGATCAGGCCATTAACAGGGAGAGAATCTCTCAACCCTGATAAGTCTTGCAACATAAAGGTTGAATGGCCTATCTTCTCACAGATCTGAAATGGTCCAAGCCACATTTTCTGAAATTTGGTATGCTTACCTTTATCTTCATGGGCTTTGTCCCATTTGAGAACTAAGTCACCAACTTGAAACTGTTTGGAACCGGATGAGGTTAAGTCAAAGGATGCTTTGATGATTTGTTGATGTTTGGCATGAGTGATTCTGGCTTTTTCCCTTTCTTCTTCTAATTTGAAAATTTGGTCATGTCTAAGTTGGATAGAAGAAGAAGGAGTCTCTTCAATGTACTGTACTAGGGCTAAAGAGGGTAGAACAAGATTCGTAGGCAATACTGCTTCTCTTCCATATACCAGATTAAATGGGGAGGAACCTATAGAAGCCTTTTGTGTTATTCTATCAGCCCATAATGCAAACACTAAAGATTTGTGCCAGTTTCTATGATTCTGTTCAACAGTTCGCTTAATGATTTTGATGAGATTCTTATTAGTAGATTCGGCTAAACCATTTCCCTGGGGATAATAATTAGCAGAATATTTCATTTTAAATTTCCTTTTAATAGCGAAATCATATATAGCATTTCCTGAGAAATAGGAAGAATTATAAAAAACGAGAGCGTTTGGGACACCAAACCTGGTAATGATGAATTGGTCTATGAACTCAATGATTGCCTCTGAATTTGCTGCCTTCAAAGGAATAGCCTCTACCCATTTGGTAAAATAATCGGTAGCAGTGAGGATATACCTATGTTGTTTGGAAGATGGAGGAGTAATTTCCTCGATGATATCTAATCCCCATTGTTCAAATGGTTGTTCAATGTTGACAGGTTGCAGAGGGAAAGCTGATTTCCGTTGTCTTCCACTAGAAGTTTGGCAATTGAAGCATTTTCTTACGTATTCATGAGCATCTCTAAACAGAGTAGGCCAATAATATCCAGCATGAATAACTTTGTGAGCTGTTGTGTCTGCTCCAAAATGTCCTCCTGCTGGTCCATCATGTAGCTCCTGCAAAACTTTTTGAGCTTCAGGTTTCTCAAGACATCTTAATAGGATAGAATCATAATTTTGTCTAAAAAGCACATCATCAATAAGAGTGAAATTCTTCGCTTTTAACCTAATGGCCCTCTTATTTTTGTAAGATAAATTTGGAGGAGCATAACCGTTCTTCAAATAAAATATTAAATCTGCATATTGAGATTCAGAATCAGTGGCACTTATCTGATTGATTGATTCAGTCTGATCCATATCGCTTGATTCAGGAATGTTTGATGCTCCTGCCAATATCCTGCAAAAACCTTGGCCCCTAACAATCTTTGCTGGCTTTATTTGTAAATCATACTCTTGAAGCGCTGTGACCCAATTGGCCCTTCTTTCACCCAGTTCTTTTTGAATTAATAGTTGCCTTACCGCTGGGAAAGGGACTATAACTTTCGTGTGAGTTTTCAAAAGGAAGGGCCTGTAATGTTTGACTGCTTTAAATACAGCAAAGGCTTGTTTCTCCACATTGGAATAATTTAATTCGGCACCCTGAAGATTTGAGCTAAAAAATGAAATGGGTGCTTCCAAGTTGTGAGCATTTGGCTGCGTGAGAACTGCAGCATAGGATACATCGGATGCAACGGTATACAATGTAAAATGATTAGAAAAATTCGGAGTATTCAAGGCTGGGGCATTGATTATTGATTGTTGGATAACATCAAAAGCTTGCTTTTCTTCTGATCCCCACTTGAAGACTGAATTCTTCTTGATCATTGTCTGAAGTGGTAATACAATTTGAGAAAAATCTGGAACAAATCGTTTGACAAAATTAATCTGACCCAAAAATGACTGCATCGATTTTTTATTGTGTGGGAAAGGGATTTCAGAAATTTCCTTAATCCGATCAGGATCAATATAAATGCCATCTTTGGATACTATAAAGCCTAACAGTTTTCCTTGATTAAGAGCAAAGAAAGACTTCTTTGGGTTTAGAGAAATACCATATCTTTTGCATCACTGAAAGATTTGATTTAAGTCATGCAAATGATTATATCTCTTTTTAGAATATACAGTAATATCGTCTAGGTAGACGACTACTGATCGATTAATCAACCCTTTGAAGGCTATATCCATGGCTCTCTGGAATGTCGCTCCCGCATTTATGAGTCCAAAAGGCATTTTCTGATATGCATAAGTTCCCCATTTTGTTCTGAATGTGGTTTTAAGTTGGTCATCAGGATGAACCAAAACTTGGTTATATCCGGAGAATCCATCAAGAAAGGACATCAATTCAGAGCCTACTACTGATTGGAGGATTTGCTCCATAGTAGGTAATGGGAAGTTATCTTTCAAGCTCGTTTTATTGAGGTTCCTGAAATCAATACAGATTCGAATGTCGCCATTTTTCTTTCTGACTGGCACCATATTAGAGACCCAGTTTGAATGTCGGACCGGAAAAATAATTTTGGCTTTCAAGAGCTTATTAAGCTCTGACTTTATCTGGCTCTCCAAATTTGGATGTATTTTTCTTAACTTTTGCTGAATCGGTTTTTGATCAGGAAGCATAGGAATGGTATGCTGGATAATAGATGTATCATATGTCTTTAAGTCATCATATTTCCAAGAAAAGACCTGTTTGTTTTTTCTCAATAGTTTAATAAATGCTTCATTTTCTTCCTGGGAAAGTCCTATTCCTAAGTTGATGTTTTGAGGAGCATCGTCAGTGCCTAGATTTATTAATTCAAACCTAAGGGTGGAACTTTGAAGCTTTGCATTAATTACAGGTTTAAACCTGTCTTTGATATCATAAAGGTCTTCAAGCTTCACCACGGGTTTGGGAATTGAATTTTCTTGAGGCGCTTGTTTCATCTGTAGATCATGATCATCTTCCTCAATGACTTGATTGTCATAGGATTTTTCCGAAGTTAGAAACTGCAAGATATCTTCGTCATGGTTAAATACTCTCCAATTAGTGACATTGTCAGGAATTGAAGGTCTAAAAAGTAATTCTACAGAAAATCTATCAAGGTTGTAGTCTTCAGAAGGTAGAAGCTTAGAAGCTACATTGGCTAGTAGGTCGGCTGCTGAATTTTGTGACCTAGGAATGGAAGAAATGTTGAAGGCTGAAAAGTGTGAGGTAAGATCCTGCACTAGTGATTGATAATGCTTGAGGTGACTTGAAAGACAATGAATTGCATTTCTCACCTGTTTAACAATGATTTCCGAATCGCCGAACACTTTTAGATATCGCACTTCAAGGCCGATTGCTTTATATAAACCCTGGACTAAAGCTTCATATTCGGCTGTGTTATTAGTACATTCAAATTCTAACCTACAAGACAGCATTGTCTTTTCTCCTTGCGGACTAACCAAAATGCAACCTGCTCCTGAGCCTTCGCTGGACTTAGAGCCATCAAAATATAAAGACCAAAATAAAGGAGTATTAACAAAAATATCTACATTTTTCTCAGCATCATTAAAACATATGGACTTATCAGTTTGTGAAAAAATTTCAATCTGAGATGTAAAATGATTAACTGAAAAAGGAGATGGTTGGGCAACAAAGTTGCCAAAGAATGATTCTGACGAATAGTTCCCCAAAATGTTGTTGTTGAATGCCACAGGTTGGTTTTCTTGCTCAAATTCAGTAACTGTGTGGGTCATATGCTTCTCTCGATCGATCCTTATTTGATTTGGCTTTCCCTTGTAGGGAAGCCACATATGTGACCAATCTGTGGAAATATACCCATGCAGTTTTTCGGACCAATCTCTGCTTAAAATTAAACCGTAAAATTCAGGTATGTCTGCAATTAAGATGTCAATCCTCTGAACAATTCTGGGGTCGGCTGACAACCTGATGGTTACAGAATTAATTTCTCCCACGACCTGCACTTTAGTCCTATCCAACTGTACGATATGAATGGCAGACTTCTGGGGTTCAATGTTCAGCTTAGAGCAAACTGAAGCTGGCATTATATTAGATGAGGCCCCTGAATCAATTAAACAGTTGTGCAGGTTTCTATTATAAATCTCATAAGTCAGCAGGAAGGGTGGAGTGTGAGAATTTGATTTATCTCCAATTAGAACTGAATCGGTAATTTCAACCATACCTGCAGGAGGCTGGCCTGAGTCGTTGGCAGCTCTTGCACTGGGAAGGGGAGTAGAGGGAACAGCGTTCAATTCTTTAAGAAGTAACTTTTGTTGATTCTTTAGTTTGCTAAGTTCAAACATGGTTATATTTGCCTTAGTTTTCTTCATGTCATCGACAATATTATATTCCATTGAATCGGATACCACTAGTGTCTTGGATGTTGAAGGAGAATTAGAAGTTGAAGGCTGGTTTTGGGGAACTACTACAGGTGGCTTCTTTGGGGGAACTTTTTCCTTTGCTGTAGTAGCACCTGCGCTCCTCTTTTTTGAAGTTGCCTGGGCGGGTTCAGGAGTGCTTTTACTTCTTGTAGTAACCGGAAAGGCTTCTTCTTCATTCTCGGTATCAGAGTTTGGGAGTATAAAATCCCACATTCCGTGGCATTCAGCTACTTCTTCTTCATCATCAGTTTGTGAAGTTGTTTCCTCTTCCTCTTCTTCTTGGTCTGAATATGCGTTAGATATAACATTGGGCGGCTTCAATTCAGTTTTCTTATAAGTTCTAAATGGTCTTTTGTTTGAAGTTTCGGCCACCTGCTTCTTTATCTCAACCATTTCGTTAGACAATGTTTTAAGGACCTTTTGTAAACCTTCCATGTCATACGGGTCCTTTGGGGTTTTCTTCTTGGAATCTTCTTTAAATGAGACTTTTTTAGCTTTTCTATCTTCCAAAGCAGCTTTCTTTTCTAGAGCATTGATGCGCTTTTCAACGGCAAGTGCCTCTCTCATGTTTTCAGCTAAGGTAGGTTTCCCAGCCCTGTCTACAAAAATGGTTATGTTGGCAGGTAGGGCTGTAATATACCATTCACTTCGGATTTGTTCACTTGGTTTAGAAGCGGTAGGGATTTTATTCAGGAGTTTATTAAATCTAGCATTAAACTCCTTTATTGGTTCCATGTGCTCTATTCTCATATTGGAGAGGTCGTTTATTAAGGTAGCTAAGGACCTATCATCTCCATATTTAGTGAGAAACTGCTCTTGGCATGTGTTCCAACTAGTAATTGAACCAGAAGGTAAGGAAAAATACCAGGATCCTGCTGATCCTTGTAAGGTGTAAGGGAAGAGCCTTACAACAAAATCTTGCTCTGTCACTCCTTTTAGGTTAACTGCTAACATAAAGTTGTTGATATGTTCTTCAGCCTGGGTCCCGTCATCTGGATTAAATTTAGGCAGCCATTTTTCGGGAGCATCGGGTAGATCATGCAATGGTGCAGGCATGTTGACAGCTCCTGGCCTAGTCCATGGATCTGCCATTATGATAGCGACAGTGGTTGACACTACTGTTGGGATTCCAAATGTATGGGAAGGGATCAAAGATGAGGAGTGAATAGGTTGGGATATTGAGGCTTCTGATCCCTGGTGAACGACAATTTGTAATGGGGGAGTGGATGGTTGACCTCGCAGAGGAGAAAATGCAATGGAGGACGTGGATGAAAGCTCTTCACTATCAGATCCTTCAGTAATTTTCTTTGCCCTTTTCCTTTTGGGTAAAGGAAACTCAGTGGGTTCAATACCGAGTTTTTCGCTCTGAAGTCTGGTGAGAGGGTGAGTGAGGTTGAATTGCGAAGTCGCACTGCTTTCTGATACCTCAGATTTCTGTGGTGAAATCGAGAAGCTCTGAAGTTCATGGATTAGAGACTAGACTTCAGGTGATTCAAGATCTAATTGCTCTGTGGTATGATGGGTTTGAGCAGTGGTAGTTGATTCCCCTTCTCCTTGTTTGGATACCGGCGAACCAGTATGCAAATGGGAAGATCGAGGGGAATCGGAGGGGGAAATACTCTTGGAATGGCTTATAGGTTTGGATTTATGTGCCATTCACAGTTGATTCCCTCCTTCTAGCGCAAATTATGTTGATGCCACGAAAATCGTTGCGACAACATAGGGGAAACCACCCGGTCCGGACCTTAGTACAGCTCCTTTTCCGTTTGGAATAGTGGCTCCGACTGGGGATAATGGGACCAGTTTCCCAATAATGGATAAAAGTGGGATAGATGAGTAACTTATGATGTATGATGGTGATAAGCGAACAACTAAAACTATCGGCGAAATATATTATCTATAATCTAATCCCGGGACTTATCAATCTTTCAAAGCGTAGCGTTTGATAATCTGTGCTTTAAGGCAGGCATATAGATGACTCTAACGTTAAAGCATAGATGTTTAAACCATTTAAGATTGCTCTGCATAATTAGTTATGCAGAGCGATAATAGCGAATTACTACACATTGTCATTCATATCATTAATACATGCATGATTAAAAGAAAGGGCATATCACAAAACATCCAATAGTGGAATGAAATGAAGATTTGCTGTTACAGCGCATACATGTATTCAACAATAGCAAAAATAATAACACAGCAATTCATATAAGAGAAAAGGAAACAGATGCAGATAAAAGTACCATGTAAGCTGCTTAACAATCCAGTATATTAATCGCTATGTCGCAGTCCTTCCTTCAAACCAGAAAGCATTCCAAACAAGAGACAATAGTGCACAATTGTATAAAACAGCCTTCTCGTTAAATTAAGAACTATCGGTCGAGTTTCATAAAAGAATATAGGTTGAAGCACAGTAGTGCAAACTTCAGCCTTTAAGTCTATTACAAAATTTTACGACCCTTTCCAAAACAATGAAAGGGTCTATAAATACTAATCTATTCTAAATATCTAAGAAAAACTGAAAAACTATTAAATTGGCATCAATAAATATTTTCCATCTTCCTTGGCGATCTGGCAGTCGGCAGCAATGCTTCATTCGGTGGGCTCTTTGCCTTTAAACCTCAGCTGACATATCGCTAGCATTGGCTCTACTTCCGGTGGAGTGTTGAGACGCGAAGTGAGCTGGGCATCATATGTGGCATCCTGAATGTCGGGGATCAGGCATCCGAGAGCATCTGTTAAACACTTGAGGGCCGACCTTTGAGTGTGCGGCTTGATTAGAAAGAGCCAATATGCCTCGGAGGTTAAAGTATTTGCTCCAGCGATTAACCTTCCCCTCTCCTCCAAGTCGTGATAACTTGTTTGTTCAATCATGTTTGTTGTTGTTATGCTTCCAGGTGTGCACTGGGAAATCATGTTTGCCAAATAGAGTGTGTTATTGACTAAATCAATCAGATTGTTGGCGATCATCTTACACCTTGAAGCTGCCCTTTCCGCTTTCATCACTTGAGTGTTCCACTCCGTGAAGAGTATGTCTTTGTATGTCTCATAGATTCTAGGCAAGTTCGCCGCCTTCCCTACATCAGTATCTTGCCAATCAATATATCCGGTTATGGTGTCTTCGGCCTGATCTAGTTCATTTCTGGCTTGCTCTATCCGCTGACATACTGCTGTAGATATTTCGCATAATGGCTCAGCCTCTATAAGTTACTGGCATAGGAGTCTAATCTGAGATATTAATGCGCCATTTATTTGAGCTGCTTCTGCTCTGAAATCCTCCACTTTCCGGGTGCCCTTGATGTCTTCAAGTTGTGCTAATAGTCGAGCTATTTGCTCGTCTTTTGATTTCGTGATCAGCTCATTCGCCTCTGTCAACTGTGCCAATGCCTCCGATAATTCTTTCTTCTTCTGGATTGCGCTCTGGTCGATTCTCTGTCTTTCAGTCTGCAGTTGCTGGGTTAATATATTGTTTTCTTGCTGTTGTGCCAGCAACTGCTCTTCCACCTGCGCTGCTTTATTTTTCGCCTCAGTTACTTCTGTTTGTAATGCACAAATTTCCTAGTCCTTAGTCTTCAATAGAAGACTTACCTCCGATGCTTTGTCAATAGTCGCTGCAGAATAAGCTCCCGCATACTGCGACAGCTTTGTTAGATCATCGGAGGGATCCAATTCCTCCTTCCACACTACATTGCCCGTGATTGTTTGCTCAGGAAAGATAGAAGGTTGATCAAGCCTTCGTCTCTTCCTTGAGCGCTTAACAACAGCTTTATACTTTGGGCTATAGAAAACATCCAGGGGAGGAATATCTTCCACCTGGAGAACAATTTGATCGGAAGGATCTATAGTAATTACCTCAACATCCTTTGAAATGGGTGGGCCGCTGGTTCCACTTAGAACCTGAGAAGAAGTGGTTTCTGGCACATCGCTTGTTTTAGAGGTGTCTGTATCTTTGGAGCCTTCCTTTCCACTGATAATGGAATCGAATTGGTTCCATTGTTTAAGCAATTCAGGATCAATGGAGGTCTGTTTATGTTGCTCTGTCTGGGATTTATTCCGCTCTTTTTCTTGTTCTAACCTCTGCTGCTCCTCTAACTCTTTTCGCTGCTGCTCCTCTAGTTCTTTTCTCTGCTGCTCTTCTTGCTCCCTTTTCTGCCTATCTGCCATTTCTTTCTTTTGTTTCTCCTCTTCTTCTTTCTTCCTCTGTTCCTCTATCTCTTTCTGCTTTCTCTGTTCTTGATCCTTCTGCGCCTTTTGCTGTTTTTCTATCTGCTCCTTCTTCTGCCTTTCAGCTTGCTCTTTTCTTTTCTTTTCTGCCTGCAGCTTCTTTTGCCTTTCCTCCTGTTGTTTCTTTTGATCATTAGTTGTAACAGGAGGTTGGCTTGTCTGTTGCCAACCAGGCTCACTTGAGGAAGACGTTGGGGTTGTTGTCAATAAATCTAGAGGCAGAGTTTGCAACCTCTGCTCTCTAAGTTTATTGAACTCAGTTAATGTCTCATCATTATATCTCATTCTAGCAAGCTCTTTGGCCTGACCGATTGTATCGGCGGCGGCGAACAGGTCATCAAACATATCCTCTTGATGGTCAACTTTTGTTAATTTGGCCTGTTATACATAGAGTCTGCTTGGGAGAGTGGCCAGGGATAAAGCTTGCATCTTTGTTGCCTCTTTTTCTGCATGCTTGAGATCATGCAGAGTATAAACACCAATTCTCAAGGGAAAAGAGGGCCAGCCCCTCTTCTTTTCTTTCTTGAGAGTTTGTGTGACACTCTCGGCCATAATCTGGTAGGAGATTTCTCGAGCCAACAATTTGTCTGGGACATATAAAGGGAGAACATGCGGCTTGGCCTGGCTCCCATAAACCCTAATATAGGTAAAATGCTCTTCTCCAAACCAACTTGCTACAGCTGGTAAGTCGAAGGAAGCGAGATAGGAAATTTTGGGAATAGGTCGATCAAAAATGGAATAATGAATGGGAACCATAAAACCATTGCAAATTTGATACAGATGGTCCTTGTAAGAGGACTTCCACAATTTTTGGTGATACAAATGAATGGGTGAGGGGTCTTGGGTGGTCCACCTCCAACCGAGGATAGGAAATTTGGAATTAAAACATAAAGTGTCCATAATGTAAGCGCTATAATAAAATGGTGGGATTTTCCTTTCGGAAACTCTGGATTTGGATCTAAAGTCACGAACAACTACGGCCAACTTATCAGAAAGAATGGTGGCCCAATCCATGATTATACTATTAACAGCTGCTTCCATCAGGGGAACCATTTCTATGTCGAAATTAGCAGAGTCATGTAACCCTCATAGCCTACACATCATAATCCCCACATAGCAATAGGGAGAAGCCAAAGAATCGACGGAGTACTTACCTGAGCTTTCGTGCTTGTGTTTGGCCGGATTCTGCCTCCAATCCCGGATGGGTTCAGATTGTACTTCATTCTCGGCTGCAAATTTCTCCACGAAGGCTTTGTTATAGATTTTCTCCGGCTCGGGCAAATGATACATTTGCCTTAGGTGCTCTGGCTTGAACGACCCGAAAATCCTTCCATCTCTTGTGTGGAACGTTCTATCAATGATTGGAATTTCCTCGATTGCCCAGCGCACTACATCAGTGTAGGGAAGGACCTGTTCTCTGGCTGCTATCCTGTGCAGGAAGGAATCGGCCAAGTCTTTGAGAGTAGCATCGGACTTCTTTAGTACATCCACACTAGCCTCTGTCACTGTCACTTCAGGTTGCTCAGTTTCTAATAGGTTATATGTGCCCTGCCATGAAGTCCTATTGAGACCAGTGCACGTAGTGTCTGAAATTAGGCCTTTCTTCTTATCCGCGGCAGCTTGTCCTGCAACAGATGTAGCAGCGGAGCCCACGGTCCTCTTGGATTTCTTCCCCATCATGCTCAGACTTCTCTCAACAGATGAATTCTACACAAAGGTAAGAGAAATCGTAACAAGGAAATAACAATGACAATCCATAAAGGGAAAGATATATCATTTGAAGCGTGGTGATATTAATTCTCAAAAGTGGCTGCGGATCCAATCACTGGGAAAATATTGCAGATGCATTAATGGTGATTTAAGGCCTGCTACCCATTAAATGAGTATCACACCGTTATCCGGCTGAATGACCCCCTTAAGCGTGCAACAGATATTTTGGCGGTTAAACGCAAGTGTTCGTTAATCGAAGGGGCAAAGTTTTAAATACACATGCATTACCTTATCCCTACATTTAACGGCATTTTGAAATTTGCGCTTTATCAACCGGATGGCGATATAACTTTAAGGCTTCAGGTGATGAATTTTTTGAGGATGCCGAGTGCCGATGAGCGATATCGCATCGCATCGGGGAATAGATGCAACACAATCATTAGGAAAAGATCTTGCCGAGTGCCGATTGCGACATCGCATCGCATCGGGGGTAAGACCCGAGGGTCTTATCAAAGTGCATGAGATCCTGCCGATGGCCGATAGCGATATCGCATCGGGTCGGGGTGAATAACTTAAAGTGTTTTTCTCCCACATGAGGCAGCGCCGATAGCCGATCGCCGATATCGCGTCGCGTCGGGGCGTGAGTTATGTGCCTTTATTAGGTGTGCATGGAATATCGCCGATCGCCGACAGCGATATCGCATCGGCGGAGAACAAGGTGCCGTTTGAATGTATTTCTCATGTCATTGCGATATGCGATCTTGCGATCGCTCTATCGCAATAATAAAAGATTGCTTTATTATTGGAACACTATTATTCAAAAAGGTTTAAATACATAAACTCATTTGATTATCATACCTTTTTGAACACAAAAGCATTGATGCCAATTAAATTTTAAAAGGGACCCATTCCATATATTAATTTTATGTGTGAATGAAAATGTTATGAAATGGGGGGTTGTTGTAGAGCACAACACTCCTCTAAATCAAGAACTTGTCTACATTGAGATAAGTTCGTGTGAACTTTGGCATAGAAGATTAGGCCATCTTCATTACAATATCTTGCCAACTCTGAACTCCATTGTAAATTGGATACCAAATCTCAAAGAATACCATGAAGGATTCTTCAAATGTTGTGCTATGGGAAAGAATGCAAAGAAACCATTTGCAAATAGTACATCTAGAGCTCAAGGGATTCTAGATCTCATCCACTCTGATGTATGTGGTCCCATGTCTAAATCACTTGGAGGTCATATATTATGTTACTTTTATTGATGATCATTCAAGAAAAACATGGGTTATTTACTTAAATCCAAGGACGAAGTATTCACAAAATTTCAAGAATTAAAGGAAGAGGTAGCAAATATTATAGAAAGAAAGATAAAGATTCTAAGATCAGGCAATGCCAAAGAACTCATTTCTTTTGTAAGGAGGTTGGAATTAAGAGGGAGCTTATAGTTCCATACAATCCTAAGAAGAATGGAGTAGCTGAACAAAAGAATAGAGCTATAGAAGAAAGTTTCAAGGCTATGCTCCATGATCAACATTTACCGGCATTCCTATGGGAAGAAGCAACAAAGACTGCAGTATACATTCAAAATGGAAGTCCTCACAGGTCACTTAGCAATATAACTCCAAAAAAAGTCTTCACTAGGAAGAAACCAAATATTGATCATCTCCAGATAGTTGGGTGTCCTGTATATATTCACATTCCCAAGGACAAAACAAAGAAGCTAGATCCTGCAAGCAAGAAAGGAATATTTGTTGGATATAGCAACTCTTTCGAGGCTTACAGGGTCTACATAAAGGAAGGACATCAAATAGAAGTAAGCAGAGATGTATTTTTTTATGATAGCATTGCTTTCAAGAAATCCAAAGATATCCCATCCAATTATGATGAGGAGGATCTTCCTATGTTTGAGGAAGAAGTTAATAAGGAAGAAGAAACTATCTCTCATCATGAAGAAGAAGGTCCCAATGAACAAATATCTCTCCCTGAAAGAAGAAAGATACCTAACTGGTTAACTTCTACACTTCAAGAAGCAGAGGGTCACACCACAAGAGGAAGTTTCAGGGAGAGCAAGAAATTGAAAAGATACTCAGGATATGCAACATACATGTCGAAGCTCATTGAATATGAACCTTTAACTTTCGAAGAAGCAACTAAAAACCAAGAATGGAAGAATGAAATGAATGAGGAATACTAATCTATTATGAAGAATGGAGTCTGGAAAATTGTCCCAAGACCAGAAAACAAACCAATGGTAACCTATAAGTTGTTGTATAAGATCAAGCATGCTATAGATGGAAGCATAGATAAATTCAAGCCTAGATTCATGGCTCGAGGCTTCTCTCAGGAATAAGGCATTGACTATGAAGAGACCTTTTCTCCCACAACAAGGTATACTACGATTTGATCTTTGATATCTCTATCAGCATTAATGGGATGGAAGGTACATAAAATGGATGTCAAAACAACATTCTTGAATGGTACCATAGATGAAGAAGTCTACATAGAGAAACCATTGGGATTCAAAGTAAAGGATAGAGAAAAACATGTTTTTTTATTGAAGAAGGCACTTTATGGACTCAAGTAAGGTCCTAGGGCATGGTATGCTATAATAGATGCATACTTGCAAAGGTTGGGTTTTAGAAAAAGCATGGAAAATCCTAATGTCTGCATCAAAGTAGAGAATGAGGAACCCGTCATCATTCTTCTATATGTAGATGATCTTATATTAACTGGTAATGAAGAAGGAATTCAAGAGTGTAAGAAAATGATGGAAATCGAATTCGATATGTAGGATCTGTGACTTATGCATTATTATCTAGGACTGGAAGTCTAGCAGGAACCAAATGAAAATTTCTTGGGACAAGGAAAGTATGTGATCAAGCTATTGAAAAGGTTTGATATGATGGAATGAAAACCTATGACAACTCTAACGATCACAAACTTGAAAATGTTAAGGAATTCTAAATCTAGTCTAGTGGATCCTACTAAGTACAGACAACTGATTGGGTCCCTGATGTATCTGGTGAATACTCGGCCAAACATATTTTTTGCACTAAATGTTCTCAGTCTATTTCAAATGAAGTCAAGACATGATCATTGGATAACTGCCAAGCATATGCTGAGATATCTGCAGGGAACTGTCCATTACTTCTTGAAGTATGAAAAGGGAAAAGATGTTCCTCTTGAAGGATTTACTGATTCCAATCGGGGAGGCATGAGAAGGTTGGAAGAAGCACTACAGCAGGTTTTTTTAGCTTGGGATCCTCCCTGGTCTCTTGGATGAGAAGAAAGAAAAATAAAGTGGCTTTTGAGTAGTGTTGAGGCTAAGTACATTGCAACCTGTGAACTGAGAAGGGAAGCTGTCTGGTTAAGGAAGATGTTATTTGATTTGTTTGCGGGACTGTTGGATCCTACCATATTATATTGCGATAATACCAACTATATGATTGTCTAAGGATCCGGTATTTCATGGAAAGATGAAGCACATAAACAACAAGTACCACTACATTGGAAAGTTGGTACAAGATGGTGTATTGAAGCTAGAGTATATCCCAAACGATGATCGAACTGCTAATATTTTGACAAAATCTCTTCCCAATAAGAAGCTTGTGTATTTTAGAAACAAGATTGGATTGGCTGACATATCTTCCCTAGTTGAGAGGGAGAGATAGACACATCATTATTGCCTTCATTTTGGAAGAAAGAATGGATAATTGAGTAATCATATGGCATCTGATACTCTTTGAGGATGTGGTAGGACATCAAAGATAAGAGTAGGAAATAGGGCTGATATTCTTTGAGGGTTGGGGAGCCAAGATAAGAATATTTCTAGAAGGTCATACTCAGTGAACACATGAGTGGGTATGTACCTTGAGGGATAATGATGAAGGTGTCTATAATCATTGGTCTCACCAACATTGTGCTCTGATCTATTGAGAGATAGAGTTGTTAGTTAGGGCCTTGCTATGTGAAAATGTTGGTTATAATGATGCTATACAGATGGATTACTGGTCTGACTCTTCTTATGAGATCTCTTCAGTATTGAGAATAACCATGTACAATTTATGAATACCTCCCTAGTTAAGAGGTAGAGTTGAAAAAAGTGTAACTAGGTTTGGTCTTCATAAATATGAAATGTACTTTTGATTCTTGTATTTTGTAAAAGAAAGAAAAATTATTATTATTGTTATTTAGCTTGGGTTTCTTGCCCAAGAAATTTGTTTTATAGGTCAAGCACTAATTGAAAGTGCTTATAGGATTTTCCTAGGTCAAGAAGTCAAATAGGGACATTGTCATAATATGAAGACCCCATCGGGCATCTTGTAAATTGTAAAAAAGAATTATTTTTGTATTTTACTAAGCCTTCCAAGACCAAGTCGGCTTGCCATCCTGTCAAGTTGGCCTAAAAGCTGGAATTTGTACCCTTGGAATATCTATATATAGGAGACAGTTTAACCTCATTTTACACACTCATTCCTCTCTTTCTCATGTGAAGGAAGAAGCAAAAAAGGGAAAGCGAAGAAGGCAAGTGAAGAAGGCAGAAGGAGAAGAAGTGTTTTGGGTTCCATTATCTCTCCTTCTCTCCACACGTTCGAAGAAGAAGGCTGAAATTATGAAATTTTTCGCTAGGTTTTTTGTTGTTGGGCTAGGGTTTTTTTGTGTAGGTTTGATCTGGTGAAAAAGAGCTGAAGGAAGGGCCAAAAAATCCCCCTTCTAAATCCTAAGAAAAATTATGTCAAGCGAGGTAGCTGGAGACCAAGAAGAAGTAGTTCTAGTCCACATGTGCTAAGTAGATGCTACTGCTAGGGGGAAAAGTTGAAGATCTATAGTTAGGGGTGAAAATTTGTGACTGGAGGTCAAAGTAGTGTTGCCGGAAAATATTATGCTGAGTTTGGAAAGCAGTAAAGCAAGCATATTCTTGAGAAACTGATATTGGTCTTGGAAGGGCTTTAGTGTTGGTCAAAGGTCTTGGTATTCATCAATAAAGAATCCATAAGAAGAGATTAAAGGGTTTTCCTCTCAAGAGGAGAAGATTTTCCTTGGCTTGGATCCTACATGATCAGGTGCTCAAAATTATGCTCAAAAATCAAAGTATCAGAATTTTGTTAAACTTAGCTTCAAATCGAAGAGCTCGCCATTCTGAATCCAATGGTGTGAATGAAACTCAAATCTGAGCTCGTATACAAAAGTTAGAGAAAGTCAAAGTTCAAGTTAGACTTGTCCACATGGCAGGATTGGATGATGTGGCAGGTTCCTTCAGTGAATGAGGAGGCACCAAGTGGTAGACTGACATTAGCCCCTGCATATCGCAAATCACAATTCATAGGTGGAAAGGCGTTACAGAATCGACCTAGCAAGTTCGGGTTGCAATGCGATATTGCAAATCACAAAAGACAGGTGGAAATGTGTTACCGAATTGGCCCTGAGCAAAGAAGGGATGTGATGCAATAAATCGCAATCAAAGATCAGCGAGGGGAGGACAGTTTTAGTGATTGGCTCGGAGTTGCGATGTGATGGATCAGTCGAGGTTATGATGCGATGGATCGCAGATTGCAATCGTAATTCGCAGGAAAAACAAAGACCTGCATTAGGTTATCCGCCGATTTTGAAATGTGAAAGGGATCCCAGATGTGATTGGATTATAGGATCCTATTAATATCCCCATCGTGTCCGTCAATATCACAATTTCACATCACCTGTTATGTTTACAAACCTTAAACCCGCCAGACTTCACCTATTGCAATTTTCGATTCGGCCGATAGGTTATGGCCTACCACGTGGTGAAATTCTTGCTCTGTTAGCAGATTTTGGAATGAAAATGTGGGTTTCTATTGGATTTGGAGAAATTTGTGGAATGAATAGTGAGATAACTAGGATAAGTCATAACTTCTTCAGTTTTCCAACAAATTGGATGTAAAAAGAGGCTAGATAGCTATTTTTGAGTATCTTGGACTCATTAGAGCAGGTTTCAGAAGAATTTGAGTATTGTAAACACATATTTTTACACTTTTGAGCATAATAGAGAGGCCCAAGCCATTGGAAGCTGAACCAAGGAGACGTAACCCAGGATGGATGAACTCCTTTATCATGTGCTTTTTGTAATGTGTTTTTATGATGTTCTGTATATGCTTATATTGTTGTTCAGTTTCTGGTTCATGTTAAATTTCTCATAAAATTAACATAAAAACTCTTCATTTTACTTGCAAAAAAATTGATGAATCCTTAAGCACAATGAAATATTTTGTTTATAATATAAGGAAGATCTTAGCACTGCAAACTAATATTCTAAATCAGATCAAGTTGGTATTATAGCACTAGGTTTTTCTTTGTGAAATAAGGATTTAATGGTTTGCAAGTTTATGTCATTCTTACAAGGTTAAAACTCAAAAGAGGTGAAGGAAATCTAGTTAGAAGCCCTGAAGTTGGGTCAAGGGGAAGAAGAGCAAGGTTGCCACAATCTCCAACACTAGTTCAGCCTCAAGTTGCAGTTGAGACTCTAGAGATCATGTCTCATGAACGAGAACCTACAAACATGACAGAAGATGAGAAGACCTTCAGAAAGGCTTTATTTGATATGACAAAGATGGTGAAGCTCCTCTATGAAGAGAGGAATATCATATTGCAAGGAGAAAGTTCTAAACCTCCCAAAGGAGAAGGCTCTTCAGGAGGAGGTAATGGAAAAGGAGGTAATGGGAATGGAGACAAACCTCCACCCTCTCCACAATCTTCTTCTTCACAAGCATCTTCACACTCTTCCACTAATACAACCGTTACTCCTACTCATCATCATTATTCAAAAGGAACTAGTAAATCATCTTTTCTAAAACTTGATGTTAAATTCGAATTGCCCATGTATAATGGTAAAGTGAATGCAGAGAAGCTAGATAACTGGATTTTTCAGTTGGATGTGTATTGTAGAATTCAGAAACTTCAAGAGGATGATATCAAAATTTAGTTGGCTTCATTGAGAATGGAGGGTGCAACACTCATTTGGTGGGAAGCAAGGACTCAAGATGATATCAAAAAACATGGTAAGATCTCTATTACTTGGTCTAATTTCAATGCTACTATAAAAAGAAAATTCTACCCTTTAGCTCATATGCAAAAAGCTATCATGAATTGGAAAAATTTTAGACAGTTAAAAGGTCAAAATGTGCTACAGTATACTCAGGATTTTAGGAGAAGAGCTCTTATGCTAGGAGTAGACTTGCAGTCACAAGATACTTTACTAAAATACATATAAGGTTTGCATATCTATCTTCGACACACCATTCTTATGTTTTACCCCATGAATCTTGATGAGGTATGTGTTCAACCTACACACCTCTAAGCAAGAGGGAAAAATGTACAAGAAGAAGGTAAGAAGAAGCCATTTCAGAGTGGTGAAAAATGAAAAAAATCTAAAGGAAAGCAGAATAAAAATGCTTATGTTAAGAAAGAACGAGAGAAACATGTGTGCAAGAATTGTTCCAAAGAGGGTCATGATGAAGCACATTGCTGGAAGCTCCATCCTGAATTAAGACCAAAGAAATTTAATAATAAAGGGAAACAAAAGAAAAACATTGTTGTACAACAATACTTGGGTTCCAACTCAAGTGATGAAACAAAAATTGTAGCCACGGTCACTAAAGGAAAAGCCATGGAAAAAACAAGCAAAGAGGAAGTCTTGGTATGCACCAGTGCAGAAAATAACTCCAACAACGCTTCAAATGAAGAAAATGGAATTGAGTTGTTCCATATCAAAGTTATTTCCAAACACACCAAGATTGATACACTGTTTGACAATGGATCCCAGACAAATTTAATTTCTACAGACTTGGTCAAGAAGTTGGATCTGGAAACTATGCCTCAGCATAAACTGTATCCATTGGGTTGGATAACCAAGGATGCAAATCTTCAGGTCATAAGGAAATGCATTTTCAGGTTTCCTATTACTGCCAATTTCGTTGATGAAGTTGAATTAGATGTAGTGATGCTATATATTTCTAGCAATGTGTTGAGAAGCCCGTATTTGTATGGCTGGAAAGTCGTTTTCCATAGATTTGAGAAAAAATATCATTTTTTCAAAGATGGAGTGGAGTATATTGTGAGAGCCCATCGTAGAAAGCTTAATCTATCTTTAGCAAATGCAGGAAAAATGAAGCGACTGGTCAATTCTAGCAAGAATCTCGTGCTCCTTATGATCAAGCAGAAGAATGACATGGAGCATGAATCCTTTGTAGGTTGGAGCATGAATCACCTGATAATGCAATATACTAAAGCAAAATACTTGATCTACTTCTACAAACAAACTTGTAGAAGCTTAATCGATTTTGAGCAAGATCAAATAAAACACATATAAAAAAGAATGAGAAATCAATCACACATGAACACAGAAGAATACTCTGGGGAAAGCCTCGGTTAAAAATCCCGATCTCTATATTATCATACAAGTGGAAATATCTTCGGATTACACAAAGCTTTAGCTTACAAGTTATCCAACTCTCAGTACAATCCCTCAATGTTTCTCATAGACTAAATAGACATAACATTGCCTTCCTCCAAGCCTTCTATTTCCTTGTGCAGTTTCTCTTGGGTCCTCTGGGTGCCACCTGTGTAAATTTACCTCTCACACAACTCACCAAAATCAGAAGTAATTGTGCAATCTCCAAGGAATGAATTCCTTCTTCATGCAAGAGATATCCTCAATGGAATATTCCTGTAACTGATAGTACACTCCCCAATCATCTGATATCAACTGGGTCTCTGACTAAACTGACATGCATGAGTTATTTATGAGAGAATATTCAGTTATCTAAAGTGCGGTAGTTACATGCATGCATGCATTAACTAACTGAACTCACATTCAGTTTCACAAACTGTTGGAACTAATATAACTGGACTTAACTCAATTAACTGAGCTAACTAATTACAACTCAAAGTATAACTCATCCTGATCTCCTTAATCAAGGGATAGCTTCCTCAATCAAAGGGGAAACTGTTGCATGTCTTCACATAGACTTCATGTTTGATTTTCTCCAACTAATTAACTCAAGATGAATTAATTAATTATTTTTCAAACAACTGCTAAGATCAAATTCGAATTTTAATTCTCAATTTTAGTTCTGGGACTAACTAAAATTGGAATGTATCCCGAAATGCTATTTATAGCAATGCGATTTTTAGCACTTCTATATTTAGCATTTCTTGTTGCTATTTTCAACACTCCCTCTCAACAAGAAAGGGATTATCTGTCACCCTAATCCTATCTCTGTGGAACTCGAACTTGCATTTTGACAAAGCCTTAGTCAAAATATTTGCATCCTATTCCTTGATCGAAACATACATCAACAACATGATCCTCTTCACCACACAATCTTGAAGATGATGATACCAGATATCGATGTGCTTGGACCTGTCATGAAATATTGGATTCTTAGAGAGTTTGATACAAGTCTGATTATCGCAATAGATCACAGTCAGATCCATCCTCTGACCAAACAATACAACTAGAATCTTCTGCATCCAAATGGCCTCACATGTTGCCTAACTAGCAGCCATGTATTCAGCCTCTGTTGAGCTAAGTGCAACTAACCTCTGTTTCCTATTGTACCAAGAAACTGCAGTTGAACCAAGGTTGAATATTCCTCCTGAAGTGCTCTTCCGGTCTACTCCCTACCCAATCTGCATCTGTGAAGCCCTGAAGCTTTACTCCCTTTGTTTATCTGTACCACAATCCATACTAAGATGTGCCTCTAAGGTATCTCAGCACATACTTCGTTGCATTCCAAAATAGCTTGGTAGGCTAAACCATATCTTGACTCATTTGGTTCACCGCAAAGCACAAATTTGGTTGTGTGTTCACCAGATACATCAATGAACCCACAAGCTTTCGATAAACAAGCTTTCAATGAACAGTAGCATCCTCCTTCCTCTAGTTACTAGCTAGAGGAGTCTGCATGGGCTTGCACTTCTCCATGTGGAATCGCTTGAGTATCTCATTGGTATACTTGCCTTTAGATGCAAACACTTCTCCATCCTTCTACCACACTTCCATGCCTAGAAAGTAGTGCATAAGACCCATGTCTTTCATCTCGAACTCTCTTACAAGGTCCTCCTTGCAAGACTTGATCAACTGATCATCACCTGTCAATATTAGATCATCAACATAAAGAACAATGATCAATGGGTTACCTTCTACCATGATGTGGTAAAGGTTTTCATCCGCTTCGCTCTTTGTGAAGCCCAACCCGATGAAATAGTTGTCGATCCTGGTGTACCAAGCACGAGGGGCTTGCTTCAGCCCGTACAAATCTCTCTTGATTCAGCACACATATGACTAACGATCGAAGGTATCAAAACCTTCCAGCTGCTCAATGTACACTTCTTCCTCAATCTTTAATTTGAGGAACATAGTCTTCACATCCATCTGATGGATCCTCCAACCCATCTGAACTGATAATGCCAACATCGATCTGATAGATGAGTACCTTGCTACAGGAGAAAAAGTCTCATCGTAGTTGATCCCCTTGATCTGTGAGGAACCACGAGCAACAAACCTTGCCTTATGTTTCTCAACACTCCCATCAGCTGCTTTCTTTACCTTGTAAAGCCATCGAGAACTCACTACTAACTTGTCCTCTGCTCTTGGGACAACATCCCAAACACTGTTCCGAACGATGGAGTAGTACTCCTCCATCATAGCATCAACCCAGACTAGCTACTGCACTGCTTCCTCAAAGGAAGAAGTTTCAGTCTCTACACACTCCCCAACCAGGGCCATGTAACCAATGTACCACTCGGGTGACCTCCTCTGTCTACGCTAAGAAGATGGTTGTCCCACTTTCTCTCACACATCCATCATTAACCTGTCAGCTTCCCTTGAAAATTTCCGCCCATCTCTGGAAGACTCTGCATGAGTGGATGTCTCCACTCCCGGATCCTCTGCATGCGACTGCTCCGCATTAGTCTGAGGCTCCTCTTCCTTAGGAACTAAAAGCTCCTCCTCTGCATGCACTTGAGCTTCCTCTTAAGGGACACTTCCATGGCTTTCTACTTGTCGAACTTTAGATATTTCTGTACCACTATCCTCTAACTGGTAGGCAAGAACACCCGATAGTTATGGGGTGTATCAGTGTACCCCATAAGTATCCCCAACTCAGTTGTTGGATCTAGCTTCTTCCGGGCATCTTTAGTCATATGGAAATAAACCGATGATCCAAAGATCCTGAAGTGACTCACATCTGGTCTCTTCCCAGAAAAGGCCTCCATTGGTGTCTTCATTGCCAATGTACGATGCAGGCTTCTATTCTGCAAGTATACTGTTGTATTGCATGCCTCATCCCACAAATAAAGTGGTAGGCTTTGGCCATGCAACATCGCTCGAGTTGCTCCCACAATCGCTCTATTCTTCCTTTCGGCCACCCCATTTTGCTGTGGGTTATGGGGTGCCGTCAACTCCTGTTTAATTCCTTCTACTGCACAAAAGTCCTTAAACTATTGGGAGACATACTCTCCACCATTGTCACTTCACAAGGCCCTTATTTTCTTTCCAGATTATTTCTCTGCCAAGGCTTTTAACTCACAAAACCTTGAGAAGGTTTGATCCTTCTTCTACATAAAGTAGATCCAACATCTACGAGAAAAATCATTAATAAAAATAACATAGTACCTTCATTTAGCCATGGAGGCTGTAGAGAATGGTCTACACACATCTGTATGGACTCGCTCCAAGATTGCTCCATCTCTACTATCTCGATCCTAAAAGGAATATTTTGCATACTTACCCAAGGTACAACCTTTTCATGTATCTATTTGTTCCAGTTTTCCCTTGGGAAGTCCGATAGAAATCTATTGCATGATCTTCAAGACCCCATGGTGCAAGTGGCCTAATAATCTATGCCATAGCTCACCAACATCTTGGCATTGCTCCAACTCTGCTTTGGAACTCAATGCATCATAGTCGTCTACCTCTAGCTTATAGAGATTCTTTACCCGAATCCCAATACTATTGGTTTGTCCAGTGCCGATATGCCTCAGGAATGCCTTTCCTTTACTAAAGACTACATCATAGCCTTTTTCTTCCAGCATAGCGACGAACACAAGGTTCTTCTTCAGACCTAGCACATACTTTACGTCAGTCAGAGTGAGAGGAGCTCCATGCTCCCTCTAAAACACAACCGTACCTTCACCTAAAACACGATACTTTCCATCATCACCCATCTCTATGCACATTTGGAGGTCCTTCTCCTCCAAGGTACTAAAAAGATTCTTGTCATCGGTCATGTGGAATGAAGCTCCACTGTCCAGGTACCAAACACATCCCACCATCGATGAAACCATACATGTGATGAGGGTGAAATCCAATTCGAACTATGAGGCCAGTGCCTCACCATCTGATCCCTTCTTGGATTTCTTCTGTGGACAATTCGTAGCATAATGGCCCACCTCATAACAATGAAAGCATCGCACTTTTGATTTGTCAATCTTCTTCCCACCATGGGAAGAACTAGATTTGGAATGGGATTCCTTCCCTTCCCTTTCCTCGCCTTACTCACTAAGGCTAGATTTTATTCATCATCTTTCTTTGATGAAGATCCATCTCTGGTGCTTCTCCTTATCTCCTCCTACAATACATCCAACCAAATTCGTTCCCAATCTAGCAGATTCTCTCTTCCATTTATCGAGTCTTGGTAGCTATTCTAGCTCTTAGGAAGACTGAGGAGAGCAAGACTCACCATGTCATCATCAGTTGTCATGATCCCTACACTTCCAAGCTCATCCCTATAGGTGGTGAGCTTGTTCAGATATGTAGAGATTGTGTCACCCTTTTCACACTTGATTTTCCAAAGCTTGTCTTTCAACGCCAGCTTCCTTTGATCGTTATTGTTCTGATATAGATCCTTCAATATTTTCCACATTGAAAAAGGTGTCTCCTTCCCAAGTAGAATTGAGACTATGTGGTCTCGAACTCCCTCTAGAAGGATTCTCCTCACTCTAGCCACACATTTCTTCCATTCCGCCAATTATTGGGCATTAGCAGTTGCTGGCTTGGGGACTTCTTGATCAATGAAGTCCTTTAACCTGTTGTCCTCTAATACCGCTTCCATGTGATCCTTCTAGGCTATATAATTTGAGTTGCCATCAAGGGCATACTCAAGTCTCAAACTATTGAACGCCATTGGTGAAATTTGAGATGTAATAAGAATTCGAATTCTATAATCATGAACTTCAAACTTTGAACTTCTCCCTTCTTTTTATACTGTTCTTCACTTTTATCACCTTTTCTTCCATACCAGGTAGAATTTCCCACTGTAGATCACCTGATAATGCAATATACTAAAGCAAAATACTTGATCTACTTCTACAAACAAACTTGTGGAAGCTTAATCAATTTTGAGCAAGATAAAATAGAACACATATAATAGAGAATGAGAAATCAATCACACATGAACGCATAAGAATACTATGGGGAAAGCCTCAGCTAAAAACCCTGATCTCTGTATTATCATACAAGTGGAAATATCTCTGGATTACACAAAGCTTTAGCTCACAAGCTATCCAGCTCTCAGTACAATCCCTTAATGCTAATCATAGATTGAATAGACACAACATATGCCTTCCTCCAATCCTCCAAGCCTCCTATTTTCTTGCGCAGTTTCTCCTAGGCCCTCTGGCTGCCACCTGTGTGAATTCACCTCTCACACAACTCACCAGAAGAAGTAACTGTGCAATCTCCAAGGAATGAATTCCTTCTTCATGCAAGAGATATCGTCAATGGAATATTCCTCCAACTGATAGTACACTTTCCCATCATCTGATCTCAACTAGGTCTCTGACTGAACTGACATGCATGAGTTATTTATGAGAAAATATTCAGTTATCTGAAGTGAAGTAATTACATGCATGCATGCATTAACTAACTGAACTCACAATCAGTTTCACAAACTGTTGGAACTAATAAAACTGGACTTAACTCAGTAAACTAAGCTAACTAATTACAACTCAAATTACAACTCATCCTGATCTCCTTAATCAAGGGGTAACTTCCTCAATCAAAGGGGAAACTACTGCATGTCTTCAAATAGACTTCATGTTTGATTTTCTCCAACTAATTAACTCAAGATGAATTAATTAATTATTTTTCAAATAGCTGCTAAGATCAAATTTGAATTTTAATTCTCAAATTTAGTTCAGGGACTAACTAAAATTGGAATTTATCCCAAAATGCTATTTATAGCAATGCTATTTTTAGCACTTCTATATTTAGCATTTCTTGTTTCTATTTTCAACACTATCCACTCCAAAATATCGGTATGTATCGAATGTCAATTCTAGAAAGTTTAGAAATTAAGAAACAATTCCAGGAATTTTTAAATAAAGGTGTAATTCATACCTCTACTTCGCCATGTGGTTCACCAATTGTTTTGGTACCCAAGAAATATGGAACCTAGCGCATGTGTGTAGATTATCAAGCTTTGAATAAAATTAACATAAAGAATTGATACCCACTGCCCAGAATAGATGATTTGCTAGATTAGTTGAAGAATGTAAAATATTTCACTAAATTAGACTTGAGAAGTGGATATCATCAAGTTAGAATAGCTTAGGAGGATATTTGAAAAATTGTTTTTAAAACCGAACATGGATTGTTTGAGTTGCTAGTTATTCCTTTCGGTCTTTGCAACGCTCCAACTACATTCATGAGAGTTATGAATGATGTTTTAAGATCATTTCTTGATGAGTTTTTAATTATCTATTTAGATGATATTTTGATATTCGGCAAATCACGATAAGAGCATGTCAAGCATGTGAGGAAAGTGTTGGATGTCTTGAAAAAAGAACAATTATTTCTGAAGATGTCTAAATCTGAATTCAGGAAAACTTCATTAGTGTTTTTGGGCCACATAGTTAGAGGAGGTGAGCTAAATATTTACCCCTCTAAAGTTTTGGTCATTGTGAATTAGCCAATACCCAAATCAGTCACAGAAGTAAGGACTTTTCTGGGAGTAGCGCAATACTGGAGGAAGTTCATTACCAATTTCTCTTCCATAGCAGCTCCACTACATGCTTTGACCAGCGTGAAGGTTGTCTTCCAGTGGGGTGGCAAGCAACAAAAAGAATTTGATGCTTTAAAACAAAATATCATTTCAGCCCCAGTTTTAGCATTGTCAGATTTGAAACAACCATTTGAAATACAAACAGATGCAAGTGACTATGCCATGAGTGCAATTCTTTTACAGCATGGTAAGCCCATTTCATTTCATTCTGAGATTTTTAATGGTGTTGTTATTAACCATCCTACATATGATAAAGATCTTTATGCATTGGTGCAAAGTGTGAATAAATGGAAGCATTACTTAATGGGAAAAGAAACCATTATTCACACCAATCATGAACATTTGCAATATCTGCAATCTCAAACAAAATTGCAGCAATCTAGGAACTTTCATTGGATGGGATTCTTACAGCAATTCCACTTGGTAATCAGGTACAAGAAATATATTTATAAAAAAGTTGTTGATATGGTTTCTAGGCCATTTTTTAATGTAAACATTTTACTCAAGAATAATTTTGTTTTGATTGAAAGTTATGTTGAACAATATGCACTTGATGTTGACTTTCAAGAGGTATATTCAAACTTGATTCAAGGCCAAAAAGTTGAGGAATTAGACTACCATGTACATGATAATTTGTTGTATCATTTGGGAAAACTTTGTGTTCCACAGGGAGAGAGTAAATGTCACAAGGGAAGTGCACACTTCTCTTATTGCTAGATATTTCAGTGTAAGTAAAACAGTGGAAAATATTCAAAGGTATTTTTATTGGCCTCTTATGTTTGAAAGAGTGTCTCAAAAGTATAAATCCATCAAAGGCCAAATGGATTGAATAGGGGAAGGTGAGGGAACAATACCCTCATCTGTTCAATAACTAAATATAATCTTTTGAGGTCCAAAAGACTTCTAGTGGGGAGGAGTGATCAGGTGCCCAAAATTATGCTCAAAAATTGAAGTGTCAGAATTTTGTTAAACTTAGTTTTAGATTGAAGTGCTCATCATTCTAAATCCAATGGTGCAAATGATACTCAAATCCAAGCTCATATACATAAGTTAGAGCAAGTAAAAGTTCAAGCTTAACTTGTCCACATGGCAGGTTTGGATGATGTGGCAGGTTCCTTCAGCGAATAAGGAGGCACCAAGTGGCAGGCCTCCATTGGCCCCCACATATCACAAATCACAAGTCACAGGTAGAATGGTGTTACAGAATTAGCCCTGGCAAGTTCGAATTGCGATGCAATATCGCAAATCGCAAAAGACAAGCGGAAAGTTGTTACCGAATTGGCCCTGAGCAGAGAAGTGATGCGATACGATAAATCAAAATTGTAGATCGGTGAGGGGAGGATAGTTTCAGTAATCAGCCCAAATTTGTGATATGATGGATCAGTCGGGGTTGTGATGTGATGGATAGTAGATCGTAATCGAAACTCGCAGGAAAAACAAAGACACGCATCGGGTTATCTATGGATTGCGAAATGTGAAAGGGATCCCTGATGCGATTGGATTATAGGTTTCAATTAATATCCCTGTCAGGTCTGCCGATATTGCAATCGCACATCACCCGCTATGTTTAGATACCTCAAGCCTACTAGACTTCGCCGATTGTGATTTGTGATTCGGCCGACGGTTATGGCCTGCCACCCGACGAAATTCTCACTCGGTTAGCAGATTTTGGAGTGAAAATGTGGGTTTCTATTGAATTTGGAGCAATTTGTGGAACGAATAGTGGGAGAACTAGGATAAGTCATAACTTATAATAGATCTGACCTACAAATATATTAAAATAGAAATATACCCAATACTACAATTAAACCCAAGAGCCAATACAAGAGCAAAATAGATAAACTTTGGATCTTTATTAATATCAAACCCTTGAGGTAAGGTAACACCATACAACTACTCCTTAAGGAAGGAGAACACTCCACAAGGCATATACTTGCCAATACAATAATCCTTGACATCTCTCAATGGGGAGTCTCTAGCCTCTATATAGGCTTCATACATACAATACCATGCATGTCTCAATACCATATATTTAATACAATGAGTTTATCACATTATTCCTAACTACTTGTGGTCCCTTACATGATGCGGATTAGCCACTTTATTTATTAACTATGACCCATCACATTATTACGTTATTCCCTTGGGTACCTCCCTTCGTACCCCATAATATCCCCCATAGGTATACTACATTCCACCCTCCTTAAACATGTTTCATCCCCGAAACATATGAAAAACAAAAATAATAAGATCTAATCAAAAGAGTATTCCACTAGTACCATGCACGTGCATCTAGCCATCCCAGAGATAGATGATTACTCAATTTAGCTGGTGCCTTTCTCGCTTGAGATCGGACTTGATCTTGGTGGTTCCTCTATGTTGATGTGTTGTGGGTGGATTATCACACCTCTCTATCTGTCATGCATGGGTTGTTGTCATTATTGTTGATTCGTTTCCATCTTGTTGGTTTTTTTCTTTCTGGGTGATGTGGGTGGTGATATGTTGAAGTTTTAACCAATGGTGTATCTTTCTTTAATTCACCACCTAATGGAGCCTTATTGGTATCTGGTACATGTTGTGGCACCTGCAGTTATTGCTTATCTTCCAATATTACTTCAACCATGGATTCCTCATCTGATGTGTTAGTACCTACAACATCTTCTGCTTCAGCCTCCTTGAACTCTACCTGTTTATTGATGGAAATATCCTATAATGTGATTTTGTTCTTTTTATACCATAGCTTCAGGAATTTTTTCTACACATTAATATTGATAGTACCAATAGATTCCATCCAAGGGTATCCAGAAACAACATCCACATTAGCCATATCTTAAGCATAAAAATCAGAATGCAATACATACTTATCCATAGAAATTTTCAAATCTTTATAAATTTGCACCTGCTCATTATTAACTTGTGTGTGCTCCATTTGTTTGTTTGGGAATTGTAATGTTTTTGCCAAATTAACATTTATTAAATTTTTCTTGCAACTAGGATTTATAGACACAATGATCTTCTCCTTCTGAATACATCCATGAACCTATAAGAAGGAGATACCATTAGAAACTAACCCCTTACATGTCTCATTCTCTTGTTTTCTAGCATGAGACCATTTTTCTAAAAGGGCTTTTTTAAATTCTTCATCGAGAAGGCTTAAAAACTTTGTTTGGTCTAGTGATCTTTGCCATCTAGCAGCCTCATCTCTAAACTTAATCCATGCTAAAGGTTTCCAAAATTGTCGAAAGGTTTCCTTTTCTCTTTTTATGAATTTTTCAGTAGTAAGGCCATCATCTTTTCCTGTAAAAATCAGCTCAATAGAAGCTATGAAGTAGAATGAGGAAAAAAAATTACCAACCTTATGAGACAAATTTAAAATGGCCACAACTCGGTCAATATGGCTCAGAATCCTTATTATAGCCTGTTTTTGGAAATGAAAGAGCCATTATGCATCTTCATGTGTGATAAAAATCCCGATCTAGGCACTCTGGATCTTCAGATACACGCTGCAACTGTCCCGCTCTCACAAAAATTTTTGAAAATAAGAGTTGATTTTAAATCAGCAATATCTCCCTCATTCAGACTCCAATTCGATCGATTTTATTTTTTTAATTGGGTAATTTTTGAAGAGGATCTCAGATCTACAATTAGTTTCTCAAAGTTCCCCACAAAAACTGTAAAAATTGACTAGAGATCTGTTGTCCACGAATTTTCGTTAGAAAAATCTCTGCAACACAATTAATTTTTAAATCAGCGATATCTTCCTCATCCAAACTCTGATTCGGCCGTTTTTTTCTTGAATTTTGGTATTTTTTTGCAAAGAATCCTAATCTACAATTTTTCCTGCAAATTTTTCACCAGAAGTTTCATATCTGATCTAAAACTTGCCACCCCAAAAAAATCCAGCAAAAAAAAGAAAAACTCTCCCCACTTTGCCCAAGAAAGTGCTCTGATACAACTTGTAATAGATCTGACTTGCAAATATATTAAAATAGAAATATACCCAATATTGCAATTGATCCCAAGAGCCAATACAAGAGCAAAATAGATAAACTTCAAGTCTTTATTAATATCAAACCCTTGAGGTAGGGTAACACCATACAACTACTCATTAAGGAAGGAGAAAATTCCACAATCCATATGCTTGTAATAGATCTAACTTTAAAATATATGAAAATGGAAATATGCCCAATACTGCAATTAAACCCAAGAGCCAATACAAGAGAAAAATAGATAAACTTTAGATCTTTATTAATATCAAAACCCTTGAGGTAGGGTAACACCATACAATCACTTCTTAAGGAAGGAGAACACTCCATAAGCCATATGCTTGCCAATACAATAATCCTTAACATCTCAATGGGGAGTCTCTATCTTCTCTATATAGGCTTAATACATACAATACCATGGATCATTACCATGGGTCTCTCAAATATCTAATACAATGGGCTTATCACATTATTTCTAACTACTTGTGGTACCTTACATGATGCGGGTTAACTACTTTATTTATTAACTATGACCCACCACATTATTAGATTATTCCCTTGGGTACCCCCCTCTGTGAAAGGCCTCTAAATTAGACATAAATTAAGGACCATGCCTCTAAATTAAATATAAATTAAGGCCTATGACCATCCTTCAACACATTAAACCTCTCTTTTTACATTATATAATGTATTTTTAACTTTAATATATTCATTAGGAAGTTTTATGAATAATTGCATATTTGTGTCTAATGTTATTTATTTTTGTGGAATATTAGAGAATATTGGGAAGATTATGAAGATTTGGAGAATGAGATAATTTAAGGAGTTGCTCCCTACTACAGAAGGATCACTAATAAATAATAAATCAACAAGATATTATGGAATTATGGCACAGATTGTGGAACTCCAAGGATTGAGAAAATCTAGGAATGTGTTCTCTGCCATTTAATGCAGATTCCTAGTAGTGGGAACCGGATCCACTGATCAAGAGATTTTGGTGGGGAAAACTTCCTCCATTCATGGGGAATGATTCCTAATCATTTTTTACAAGTACCAAGTCGAATTTTCCTCTAGGGAGAGATTTTCTTTTAGTGTTCTTGTAGAGAAAACTCATATTTCTGGAGCTCCATTGTATTTTCTTGCAGGAATGTAATTGTATTAATGAAAATAATAAAGATTGGTGCCATGTTCAACTTCTAAATCTTGTTCTCCTCCATAGGTCTCTGATTTTCTTTACACTTGGCCATCCTAGGAGCCCCAGAGCTCTTTTTTATCTTTTTCTTTCATTATTTTCACTTCTTATTCACATGCATCTCTTGTTTCTATTTCTTTCTATTTCCGCATTTAGTATTAATGATTTCTTATTGTAAGATTGGGTTAAAAGGTTGATATAAGTTCTTTTGAAGGATCACAAGCATCATTTCATCCTTGGAAAATATTTGGAAAATGATAATAATCATTGAGCTACTTGGATTAGTCTTCTTATTCCCAAATCTAAATTTTTGGAACTCCTTTGTGGCAAAGAACAATAAATTTCTGTTATTTTTTAGAGCATGCTAACGAGCTTCAATAGAGTTGGTTCCACTTGCATTAGATCAAAAAAACATTTCAGTTCATAAAAAATATCATCCCATTGCATTTTCGCTTGATTAGGTTAGGCATTTTATAAATTTACTTTCTCACTAGTTCTCGAATTTCTAGATTTTCGACTAGTAATTTTCTACTATTTTTTAGCATGGGTTAATAGAGGTATTTTTGAGTGATTCCACTTGGAATGGGGACCTAAGATATCCTAGTAAATAAAAAAAATTATCCCATCCAATTTGGATTTAATTTTCTTCGTCATTCGATGAATTATAATTTTGTATAGTAAATCTGTAATATCTTGTAGTAAAACTAGGGATCTTGTAGGAGAACTAGGGGATCCTATAGGAGAACTAGTACATCTTGTAGTAAATCCTGTAATGGCCTGTTTTGAGCCCTAATTGAGAAAAATCATCATTGAAGTTGGGATTAGGCATCTACTTGACCTCCATGCCATCAAGACCATTTTTTCCTTCTTCCTCCATACCCGTCTCCCCTGCCAAAGAACAAGTGAGGATTAGCATCTGCATTTATAAAGAAAAAAGATTAAAAAACTGAGTTCTTTTATATTTACACATGCACACAGTAGTTAGTACTCTCTAGATCATATTTCATCCTTAGATTAGTTAAAACATCACATGCGACAAATAGGGTTAAAATAGGGTTGTTTTGCATGAAAAGTATGTTAATAAGTAGATAAAGATTTCATGTTACTTTACAAGCATTTTTAAATTCAATATTTCATTATTGCAAATAGAAAACATTTCTTTTCTCTCATGATAGTAAAGGAAGGATACATTGTATGTTGCACATATAGTGTCGATACCTCTTAAGTTTGTGCGAAACCCGGGTTGATAATTAAAGTCAGTAGCCTTGGTAGTTGCAGCATTCTTGTTGCAATACTAAGGCTCATCATTTTTTGGTGTCGTTGTCAGGGAGGTGTCAAAGTATGCATTTTATTCTTCCCTATTTGATTCATTTCTTTTTACTTTGTGCAAAAAAAAAATGCATTAGGCATATTTAATTTCAAAAGTAGAAAACTGCATTGCATTATAATTTTCATTCAATCATAAAAACAAAAAATTTCCAACACCCACCGAGCCCCCCATTTGATCACATGGTGCAGTAAGAGCCACATCACCATTCACTTTTGTAGGTAGAAGAAGAAGATGGAAAAGAATGTAGAAAAAATGGATGGAGATGATGACAATGAGGAAGATCCTCTCATATTTCCCATTCAAGATATTGATGGTAGTGTGCACATGAAGAACATCCCTCCATCTTTTCTTCCAAAATTTCATGGTCTAAGGTTAGAGGATCTGGAAACCTTTCTCTTTGAATTTGACATTGTTTGTAGATCTTATGGTTACTTATTAAAAACTCAAAAACTGAGATTATTTCTGGCAACATTGAAGGATAGAGCTCTTAAATGGTTCATGAGTTTAGGGACTAATTCAATAAGATCGTGGAATGATATGCAAAATACATTTCTAAAAAAATATAAAAATCGTGATCTTCAAAAATAAATATTTAGAATGAATCGAAAAGAAGATGAGAGTCTAGAGGATATATTATAAAGGTTCATGTATAATGTTAAGAGGGCAAAACTACATCATTTAGGATCCGACACACTAAAAACCCTCTTACTTAGAACAATTAGGGATGAATGGATTAATCTCCTTGATCTCATGAGTAGAAGTGATGTATATCAATCATCATTTGAAGAAATTTTTGAAACATGTAAACACATATCAAGAGGAAAGACAAGAGGAGGTATATTTGCATCAAGATCGGTAAGTCAAGTTAAACTTGGAAATTTGTTTGATGATTTTAAAATAGAAATTCTTAGCAATCTAAACAAACAAGTAGAAATGTTAAGAATGCAAGATGAAGAAAAAGAAGATGTTGATATTTGTGTTGTCCATGCAGAATAACATGATGTTAAACATTGTCCATCTTTACCAAGGTTGAAGGAAGTTTACCAAGAGGACAATGGAGCAAGTCAATTGCTAATGCAACTATGTTATGTAGCTCCAAGAGGACCATGGTGTTGGCATTATGATTCGAGTGTTGTCCTTGATGGCAACTCACTCAGAGGTATGATATAAGTGTTTTCCTTGATGGCAACTTACTTAGATGACAAATCATAGTGCAACAGGTCAAGAGAGAGGTATATGCAGGTTGACCGTGATGAAAGTGTGTATACACGCGGGTTAGCGGAGCAAAAAGCGCGTACACGTACACACGCAGGTTCACAGAAGGAAAGGTGCGTACATGTCAGAAACCATGGTTTTGGTCTGTGGTATTTGGTCCATGGTATTTTGGTATTGGTCCATGGTATTTGGTCCGAAGTATCGACCCCAGGTATTGGGTCCAAGGTATTGGTTCTACATGGTTTTGGACCATGGTATTGAGAGAAGCCTAAACCTATATAAGGAGAAGATCATTAGGCCAAGAGGTGAAGTATGCATGTGATGAATATCTGATGAAGTGTGAGATCTAGATGCTGGTTATGGGTTGGTGATGCCTTGCTTGATCTGAACCAAGGAGGCACTCATGTGAAGGATGATGAACAATGGATCGAGATCTTAAGGCTTGGAATGATTATCATTATATGGTTTGATTATGGATAGACTAGATCTATTGACGCATGTTTATTGTATGAATGTTATGATCTGGGTATGACTGATGTTTGGAACAGCTGCAATGTTATGAGTAAATATTTGCAGATCTGTACGCGGGTTGGCTTTGGTAAAAGCGCGTATGTACGCGGGTTTGGTTCATCATAGTAGCGTATACATTATGAGATATGTTCTGGTTATTGTTCAGAGTTCTGTTGTCTATTCTGGTGACTGTGTTGTTGACAGGATTTCAGGGTTTCAGTATTGGGTGATTCAGAGATCGGTGATGCAGGTGTAATTGATGGATGTCTTGCAGTGGTGATTATTTTGTATTTATGGATCCAGTATGAAAATGTATGAAACATGGTCCCTGGATGATCATAGGCCGGTGCCTACGTACTGGTAAACATATTGGCCAGTACAAGAGCCAGGGGGTTGTAGCTCCCTTCTAGGAACAGCTGGAAAATGAGTGAAGATTGGAGCCTTCAGTAGGCCAGCACCTACGTACTAGTAAATGGATCAGCTAGTACAAGAGCTAAGAGGTTGTAACCCTCTGCAAGTTGCAGCCTGCATGCTAGTAAAGGACTGCACCAGTACATTGTAAAAGAAGTTTCTTATTAAAGGAAGATAGAAACAAATTGCAGCAAGTGGTTTTCACCCACATTGGGTTTCCACCTTATATCATGGTGTTCATGTGTGCTCTTTGTGTATGATGATCTATTCTGTTTACTACACCTGTTGACTGTTCATATGATTAATAATGTTCTGATGCACTCATTGAATATCAACTAACTGAATCATAAGTTTACTGGATATACGCTAGTTGCATTAAACACAGTCGCGTATATACGCGGTATCCTTAACTGAAGTAGCGTATATGAATCTTAATATGGAAATGAAAAAGTTTTATTGATTTGATAATACTGATTCATCCCCCCTCTCAGTGTTATTTCCAACAATTGGTATCGGAGCAGGTCCTTCGGTAAAAGCTTGATCGCTTGAAGGAGATCCGTAGAACAATGGGAAAGAAAGCGCGGCAAAAGAAGAAGACAGCTCAAAGGAACAATGACAGCCTGCCGTTGAGTGGAAGCAAGTATTCAGATCTTGAATCACCTCAGATTGAAGATGGACAAGCAAATGAAGTCATAGATCAACAAGATCTACCTAGCAAAAGGGAGAGTGCCCTCAAGGAAGAAATTATCAGCTTAAAAGCTCAGCTGGAATGTGCCT
Source organism: Pinus tabuliformis (assembly GCA_031772625.1). Classification (NCBI taxonomy): domain Eukaryota; kingdom Viridiplantae; phylum Streptophyta; class Pinopsida; order Pinales; family Pinaceae; genus Pinus; species Pinus tabuliformis. The sequence goes on along the minus strand of CM062819.1, from coordinate 1,639,082,206 downwards.
TCAGAGTTCGTCAAATGCTGCAGGTGTTGAATGAAGAACAAGAAAATGAGATTCTCAAACTAAGGCAACAAGTGGAAGAAGGAAGAAAGTCTGAAGAAACTTTGAAGAAGCAATGTCTGGAAAAGGAAGAACAACATCAGGTTGAGGTAAATATCTTGAAAGGTAAATTAGAAGAAAAAGATAATCTATTATGATTTCAAGATAGTACTAAGATCTTGGATGATATTCTTAGTAGTCAAAGGTCTCCTACTATCAAAACTGGTCTTGGTTTTCATGAATCTATTGAAGGTGAATCTAGTTCACAAAGTAAGACAAGGAACTCTAATGCAAAATCTGAAATGCTCAACAAGGAGATGAGAAGACAATCCCATCAACAACCAAGGAAAGAAATTCCTCAAAGAAAATCCTTTGCTCCTAACTATGGAAGTGATAGACGATTATTTCCTCCACTGAATAATGTTGAATGTTATGTATGTCATAATCTTGGACATATTGCAGCCAGATGTAGAAGTAGAATGGTTCAAGACCATCACACAGAAAGATCTTCACGTTCCAGGTACTTCAAGGGATATTGTTTTTCTTGCAATATGTTTGGTCACAAAGCTGTTGATTGCTACAGAAGGAATAAGAAACATGTAAGATGTTATGCATGTAACAAGCTTGGACACATAGCAAAGGAATGCAGGAGAAGACTTTGGGCACCATACCAAAAGGAGAAAACATCATCACAGTTGAAGATATGGAAGAAAAAGGAAGTACAGCCAGAAAGATGTGGCATAGCAGAGTACACAGACATGACAGATTCAGAGGAAGCTGGAAGTGTGGAACATTAGTGTTCTAAATCTCATACGCAAGTTTCATGAAGACAAGTCACGTATATACGCGAGTTAGATGCTGCACAGTCGCGTATATGATGTTCTGAAGAAAAGCAGCAGTACAAAAGTCTGATATGGTTCAGTCACTGTTTGATGATGGCATGGCACAGGTTCAGGGGGAGCATATACTTAAAATAATGCATTGTTGGCATTTTGATGAGAAGTCTTTGGTGATGATGCTTATGTAGCTAAATGATACAACTTGCTACTTATTATTGGTTGGTCAAAAGAATGGTTTTGCAGGAATGGATGCTGATGGTACATGGTATAATAGTTGTTGATCATTGTTTTGTTACCCCAATATGCATGGGATGAATAATGTAATGGTTCTCGTTGTTGATTCATGTATAAAAAATTGGTATATCCCCACTTGGTTGGGTGGATGAGTTTAAAATGGTGTATTCCCACTTGGTTGGGAGATTGATGTATGTATAGAGTCATGTTATGCTTTTGCAAACCTTGCATGTGCATCAGCCAAGCATGGACAGATTGGTACATCTTGGCATGTACAAAGGGGGAGCTCAATCATAGATTTCAGCAGGTACTCAGGGGGAGTATGGACAGCAGATAGAGATCAAAGAAGAGAATATCTTGTTCTGCCCTTTGCCCTTGATGTCAAAGGGGGAGAGTGACTTGGTGTGGTTGTTGCCATCAAGTCCAAAGGGGGAGATTGTTGGAATTATGATTCGAGTGTTGTCCTTGATGGCAACTCACTCAGAGGTATGATATAAGTGTTGTCCTTGATGGCAACTTACTCAGATGACAAACCATAGTGCAGCAGGTCAAGGGAGAGGTATACACAAGTTGACCGTGATGAAAGTGTGTATACACGTGGGTTAGCAGAGCAAAAAGCGTGTACACGTACACACGCAGGTTCACAGAAGGAAAGGCACGTAAATGTCGGAAACCATGGTTTCGGTCCGTGGTATTTGGTCCATGGTATTTTGATATTGGTCCATGGTATTTGGTCCGAAGTATCGACCCCAGGTATTGGGTCCAAGGTATAGGTTCTATATGGTTTTGGACCATGGTATTGAAAGAAGCCTAAACTTATATAAGGAGAAGATCATTAGGCCAAGATAAGGGTGTAAGGATGTGATGAAGATCTGATGATGTGTGAGATCTAGATGCTGGCTATGGGTTGGTGATGCCTTGCTTGATCTGAACCAAGAAGGCACTCATGTGAAGCATGATGAACAATGGATCGGGAGCTTAAGGCTTGGAATGATTATCATTATATGGTTTGATTATGGATACACTAGATCTATTGACGCATGTTTATTGTATCAATGTTATGATCTGGGTATGACAGATGTTTGGAACAACGGCAATGTTATGATTAAATATTTGCAGATCTGTACGTGGGTTGGCCTTGGTGAAAGTGCATATATACGCAGGTTTGGTTCATCAAAGTAGCGTATATAGTATGAGATATGATATTTGAGGTTGCAGTTGGATCTAGTTATTATGGCAGAGTTCTGTTGCTGATTGTGTTGTTGATAGGGTGATTTAGAGATTGTTGATTACAGTAAAGATTGTTTTGTATTTATGGATCCAATCTGAAAATGTATGAAACGTGGTCCCTGGATGATTGTAGAGTTATGTAGGCCGGCGCCTACGTACTGGTAAACATATTGGCCAGTACAAGAACCAGGGGGTTGTAGCTCCCTTCGAGGAGCAGCTGGAAAACGAGTGAAGGTTGGAGCCCTTAGTAGGCCAGCGCCTACATACTAGTAAATGGATCGGCTAGTACAAGAGCTAAGAAGGTTGTAGCCTTCTACAGGTAGAAGCCTGCGTACTGGTAAAGGACTGCACCAGTACATTGTAAAAGAAGTTTCTTATTAAAGGAAGATAGAAACAAATTGCAGCAAGTGGTTTTCACCCACATTGGGTTTCCACCTTATATCATGGTGTTCATGTGTGTGGCTTATGTGTGATGATATGTTTTGTTATACTGCTCCTGTTTACTGTTAATATGGTTAATAATGTTTTGATGCATTCACTGGAGATAAACTAACTGAATCATAATATTTATGTATGTACGCTAGTTGCATTTAACACAGTAGTGTATATCGCGGATATCCTGAACTGAAGCCACGTATATGAATCTCAGTATGAAAATGAAAAAGTGTTTGAGTTGATAATACTGATTCACCCCCCCCCCCCTCTCAGTATTTTTTCCAACAATTGGAATCAGAGCAGGTCCTTTGGTAGAAGCTTGATCACTTGAAGGATATTCATAGAACAATGGGAAAGAAAGCGTGTCAAAAGAAGAAGACAGCTCAAAGGAACAATGATAGCCTGCTATTGAATGGAAGCAAGTATTTAGATCCTGAATCACCTCAGATTGAAGATGGACAAGCAAATGAAGCATCAAACAAAATCATAGATCAACAAGATCTACCTAGCAAAAGGGAGAGTGCCCTCAAAGAAGAAATTATCAGCTTAAAAGCTCAGCTGGAATGTGCCTCCAAAGTACGACAAATGTTGCAGGTGCTAAATGAAGAGCAAGAAAATGAGATTCTCAAACTAAGGCAACAAGTGGAAGAAGGAAGAAAGTCTAAAGAAACTTTGATGAAGCAGTGTCTGGAAAATGAAGAACAACATCAAGTTGAGGTAAATATCTTGAAATGTAAATTAAAAGAAAAAGATAAACTATTATGATTTCAAGATAGTACTAAGATCTTGGATGATATTCTTAGTAGTCAAAGGTCGCATGCTATCAAAACTGGTCTTGTTTTTTATGAATCTGCTAAAGGTGACTCTAGCTCACAATGTGAGGCAAGGAACTCTAATGAGAAATCAAAAATGATCAACAAGGAGATGAGAAGACAACCCCATCAACAGCCAAGGAAAGGAATTCCTCAAAGAAAATCCTTTGCTCCTAACTTTGGAAGTGATAGACGATTATTTCCTCCAATGAATAATGTTAAATGTTATGTATGTCATAATCTTGGACATGTTGCAGCCAGATGCAGAAATAGAATGGTTCAAGACCGTCAAACAGAAAGATCATCATGTTCCAGGTTCTTTAAGGGATATTGTTTTTCTTGCAATATGTTTGGTCACAAAGCCATTGACTGTTTTAGGAGGAATATGAAACATGTAAGATGTTATGCATGCAACAAGCCTGGACATATAGAAAAAGAATGCAGGAGAAGATTGTGGACACCAAACCAAAATAAGAAAACATTATCATAATTGAAGATATGGAAGAAAAAGGAAGTACAGCCAGAAAGATGTGGCATAGCAGAGTACACAGACATGACAGATTCAGAGGAAGCTGGAAGTATTGAACATCAGTGTTCTAAATCTCATACGCATGTTTCATGAAGACAAGTCACGTATATACGCGAGTTAGATGTTGCACAGTCGCGTATATGGAGTTCTTAAGGAAAGAAACAGTACAGAAGTCAGTTATGGTTCAGTCACTATTTGGTGATGGCATGACACAGGTTCAGGGGGAGCATATACTTCAAATAATGCATTGTTGGCATTATGGTTAGAAGTCTTTGTTGATGATTCCTATGTAGCTAAATCATACATCTTGCTACTTATTGTTGGTCGATCAAAATAATGGTGTTGCAGGTTTGGATGCTGATGCTTATGGTGCAGATCATATATGATGTATGATAATCATGGTCTTGAATGGATTGCGGGTCTTTGTTTTGTTACCCCACTATGCATGGGATGGATAATGTAATGGTTCTTGTTGTTGAGTCATGTATAAACAATTTATATATCCTCACTTGGTTGGGTGGATGAGTTTAAAATGGTGTACTCCCACTAGGTTGGGAGATTGATGTATGTATAGAGTCATGATATGCTTTTGTAGACCTTGCATGTGCTGAGGGGGAGCATGGACGGATTGGTACATCTTGGAATGTACAAAGGGGGAGCTCAATCAGAGATTTCAGTAGGTACTCAGGGGGAGTATGGACAACAAGTGGAGATCAAAGAAGAGAATATCTTGGTCCGCCCTTTGCCCTTGATGTCAAAGGCGGAGAGTGACTTGGTGTGGTTGTTTCCATCAAGTCCAAAGGGGGAGATTGTTGGCATTATGATTCAAGTGTTGTCCTTGATGGCAACTCACTCAGAGGTATGATACAAGTGTTGTCCTTGATGGCAACTCACTCAGATGACAGATCATAGAGCAGCAGGTCAAGAGAGAGGTATACGTAGGTTTACCGTGATGAAAGCGCGTATACACGCGGGTTAGTGGAGCAAAAGGCGCGTATACGTACACACGTAGGTTCGCAGAAGGAAAGGCGTGTACATGTTGGAAACCATGGTTTTGGTCAGTGGTATTTGGTCCATGGTAATTGGCCCGAAGTGATGATCCCAGGTATTGGGTCCAAGGTATTGGTTCTACATGGTTTTGGACCATGGTATTGAGAGAAGCCTAAACTTATATAAGGAGAAGATCATTAGGCCAAGATAAGGGTGTAAGGATGTGATGAAGATCTGATGATGTGTGAGATCTAGATGCTAGCTATGTGTTGTTGATGCCTTGCTTGATCTGAACCAAGAAGGCACTCATGTGAAGGATGATGAACGATGGATCGGGGGCTTAAGGCTTGGAATGATTATCATTATATGGTTTGATTATGGATACACTAGATCTATTGACGCATGTTTATTGTATGAATGTTATGATCTGGGTATGACAGATGTTTGGAACAGCGACAATGTTATGAGTAAATATTTGCAGATCTGTACACGGGTTGGCCTTGGTGAAAGCGCGTATATACGCAAGTTTTGTTCGTCAAAGTAGCATATATAGTATGAGATATGATATTTGAGGTTGCAGTTGGATCTGGTTATTATGGCAGAGTTCTGTTGTTGATTGTGTTGTTGACAGGGTGATTCAAAGATTGTTGATTACAGTAAAGATTGTTTTGTATTTATGGATCCAGTCTGAAAATGTATGAAACGTGGTCCCTGGATGATTGTAGAGTTTTGTAGGCTGGTGCCTACGTACTGGTAAACATATTGGCCAGTACAAGAGCCAGGGGATTGTAGCTCCCTTCGAGGAGCAGCTGGAAAACGAGTGAAGTTTGGAGCCCGTAGTAGGCCAGTGCCTACGTACTAGTAAATGGATCGGCTAGTACAAGAGCTAAGAAGGTTGTAGCCTTCTACAGGTAGAAGCCTGCGTACTGGTAAAGGACTACACCAGTACATTGTAAAATAAGTTTCTTATTAAAGGAAGATAGAAACAAATTGTAGCAGGTGGTTTTCACCTACATTGGGTTTCCACCTCATATCATGGTGTTCATGTGTGTGGCTTATGTGTGATGATCTATTCTGTTATACTGCTCCTTTTTACTGTTAATATGGTTAATAATGTTCTGATGCATTCACTGAAGCTGAGTAAATATTTGCAATGTTATGAGTAAATATTTGCAAATCATAAGTTTACTGGATATACACTAGTTGCATTAAACACAGTCGCGTATATACGCGGGTATCCTTAACTTAAGTAGCGTATATGAATCTTAATATGGAAATGAAAAAGTTTTATTGATTTGATAATACTGATTCACCCCCCCTCTCAGTATTATTTCCAACACATGGCATCATATTCAACCTAGTATGATGCAAGAACCTAATTCACAATTTCAATCTTATGCACATCCATCTCAAAGTAATTGGAATGCACCCGTTCCTTGGCAACATTGGCCATCTCAACCCCAAAGCCAATCTTGGCAACAAGGTTGGCAAGGCACTTATGATAGCCATCCACAATATCCTCAGTATTTTCCTCAATATCCTCCATACCCAACTTATGTTATCCATACCATTCATCTCCACCATAACCACAACACCAACCACATCCATCTCAAATATCCACTCCCACTCAACTACATGTACCATCATTTCCAAACTCACACATTCAAGTAGCTCAGCGCACTTACAATGTTGAGGTACAATGCTTCCAAACATCTCCTATTGATATCAAGGGTATTCATAGCTCAAGAAGAATATTGAAAAAAAAGATATTATTTTGATATCATTGAAGGACCACATCCAGAAGAAGAAGATTCAAATGAAAAGACCACAGAATCATGGGTTGCACTTGATGAATAGAAGATATCAAAATGATAGATCGAGAGAGATCCCTCATGGTTGCCATCAAATCCTCCATGTATTCAAGATAACAATCAGTAAAAAAAGGAACATTTGAAGGTAATGGTAGAAGAAGACATGAAGAATGATCCAGATAAGCAAGAAAACCAAGGACATCAAAGTTATATTGAGGTTTGGTTCTAGAAAATCAACAAGATGGAGCATCACTCTCTTCTTCAACTATGCTTGATCCTTTCAAAGTCAAATCATTTGGTCTCTGAAATCCAGGTACATGTCAAATCATTTATTGCAAGCCTACACATTAGTTTATATGTCATATTGATGTGCACATGGCTCCATTAGATGTATTCTTATACTTGAAAGTGAATTTGTTTTTCAAGTAGGGTAGGGTAAAAAAAAATGAAAAATAAGAGAAAAAATAAAAAAATATTAGGTGAAAACCTCCTTTGAGGCACCCCAGATTGGTTCAATGATTGAAAACCTCCATGAGGCGGTTAATGTGTTGAAAAAAAAAAACCTAGGTGAAAATCTCCTTTGAGGCACCTAGGCAGACCTACTAGTTAAAAACCTCCTTGAGGTGGCCAATAGGCCTAGAAGAAAAAAATAAAAAAATCCTTGCTCCATGTATCTCTTTGATGAATGTAGGTGCTCTCCAACATCTACAAGGAACAAAAACAAGTTGTCACCAAAGAAAGAAAAATAGGTCAAACCTAGTCAAAAGAAGTCAAATTTTGACTTTCTCCTCCTTTGCTCAAACGCTCCAACAAGGCCAAGGCCATGCCAATCCATCACCCTCATCTATTTACACCATCCACTCATTTTCCTTGTTTTCCCAAAACACTACAAGAAGGCTCTAGTTTACTACAAGAAATAAAAATACATAGAGAAGAAATTTTTTTTTGCCATAACTTGAAAACCATGCATCCATTTTCCAAGATGTTTTAGGGGGGTATGTATACGGATGATGGTAACATGCTCAAGCAATTTCGACAAATTATAATGCACTTTTTTCAAGAAATTAGCCTCCATCACCTACAACCATTTTTTCATTTTCTCGATATTTGTGCATCCATTTAAAAAGTTGTTTCATGGGGAGATGCATATGGATGATGGTAACATGCCCAAGAAATTTCAGCAAATTATAGTGCACAATTTCCATGAAATTGGTCTCCATCACCTTCAGCCATTTTTATTTTTTGTCGAGATCCATGCATCCATTAACCAAATTTTTTTTATGGGGGTGTTCATAATGATTATGGAAACATGCTCAGAAAGTTTCAGGTCAATCCATTGTACCATTTGGGAGATATGGACAAAACAAATCTGCTACAAGAGGTTGTCTTAAATTACTACAGGGGTTTCGTATAGTATTATAGGAAGTTCTGAAAATCTATAGGAAAGGCAGTCGAATGGAAAATTTGTGATGTAGGCCTATTTTGAGATAGGAAAAAATGACATTGACTTCACCACATCTCAGCCAACACCCATCATGACCATGTCACTCTAGGGCCACACCTTCCACTCATTCCAATACCTATTTACCCTCAAACAGATAAATGACACAAACATTCAAAAAAAAGGGGCAACTACAGTAGCCTATTTGGAAGTAAAAACAGGCTCTAGGCATAACCTTTAGCACCATGATTGAAACAGGAGAAAGATAACTTCAGGCACAATGAAACTCCTCCAGAGCTCAATAGCAACATAGGAAGTCATCACCTGCACATCAACAAGAAGACAACCCATCCGCAAAATAATATCAACAAAAAAGAAAAAGGCAATCAAGAAGATGTACCTGAGTCATGAGAAGCACAACAACATCAACTCAGCAGCAGCATGCATGTCTCTCCAACAACCATCAGGTAGGTACAGGTATGCAATATTCTTGACCTCTTCTCTTGAGCATATTATAGTTAGAAATTTGTTGTCAATGCATAAGAGATGAGGTTTTATAAGCTAAGGATGGGTTAGCAGTCTTAGCTGCCTTCAACTAGTTACTTGTAGCTCACTCATTCACTCATGCAACGTTGAAAAGTCAAATTATGAAGGGTGATTATTTCAAGGAATGAGGACAACAATTAAAAGAAAAAAAAATTGCAAAGGCCAAGTCAGCACAACACTCCAAGCCCTCCATCCACTTCATATTCACTATATATCCATCATTCATCTATCCCATTTCATAATTTCAAGAACAAACCCTATCTCACCCTGAAATTTTCTTGAAAAAGCAAACATATCATCTCTCCATTTTCACAAACCTACATCATTTCTCATCACTCTCATACAATTAGAAGACTCTAACGGAAGAAGGAATGAATACTACAGGAAGGAAAAATGCTGCTACAAGAAGGAAGAAAGGAACAAATTGTGTTAAAACCCAAAATGATAGTGCCTAAGAGAGACTTAATCAAAACAGAGAACTCCAAGGCCATTAGGAAACCATCTAGGCCATAAGAGAAAAGAAGAAGGCAACAAAAGGAAATGAGGCATCCACCATCAAAATAGAACTCAAACTACAGTGATGAAAAGAGACTTTCCGAGAGATCTCTAATCTCTTTCTAGCTTTTGTCCAAGGCCTAAAAATGGGAAAAAGGCATGGGAGTCAAGTTGAGGGCATGTCTTAGGCTTAGAATATCATTTATGCTCAAAAAGGGTTTCTTGTAGTTTTAACAAGGTTTCTTGTAGGTTTCCTGTAGTTTTGACAGGAATTACTACAAGATGTCCTAGTTCTCATCTAAAGACATTTTGAAGGTTTCAGAGGTTTCCAAATGGTGGAACAAGGTAGCAGAAGGTTGATAAGGATGTGGAAGACCTTGCCAAACTGAAAAATATTCAAGAACCATCTTGAATAAGGGGAAGAAGGAAAACTAATGGTCTCAAGAAACAAAGATTTTTCTTTGCACAAATATGTTTTTGGGCTTGTCCTTGCAAAACTTACAACCAAGATTCTTAATGCAAAAGAGAGAGGCCACCAGGGCTGTGAATGAGGCACAATGAGGTCACTAAGTTGCTCAAAGGATGAGCAACACTTTCAGCAGGGGGGTATGATGGGTCTCTAAATTAGACATAAATTAAGGCCCATGCCTCTAAATTAAACATAAATTAAGGCCTATGACCATCCTTCAGCACATTAAACCTCTATTTTGTGTTAGATAATGTATTTTTAACTTTAATATATTCATTAGGAATGTTTATGAATAATTTCGTATTTGTTCCTAATATTATTTATTTTTGTGGAATATTATGGGAATATTGGGTAAATTATGACGATTTGGAGAAGGAGATAATTTAGGGACTTTCTCCCGACTACAGGAGGATCACTATTAAATAATAAATCAACAAGATATTATGGAATTATGACACAGATTGTGGAACTCCAATGATTGAGAAAATCTAGGAATGTGTTCCTTGCCATTTAATGCAGATTCCTTGTATTGGGAACCAAATCCACTAATCAAGGGATTTTGGTAAGGAAAACTTCCTACATTGATGGGGAATGATTGCTAATCATTTTGAATAAGTACCAAGTCAAATTTTCCTATAGGGAGAGACTCTTTTATATTGTTCTTGTGGAGAGAACTCGTATTTCTGTGCTTCCATTGTATTTTCTTGCAGGGATGTAATTGTATTAATGAAAATAATGAAGATTGGTTCATGTTCAGCTTCTAAATCTTGTTATCCTCTAGATTTCTTTGATTTTCCTTTGGCTTGGCCATTCTAGGAGCCTTAGATCCCTTTTGTATCATTTTCTTTCCTTCTTTTCACTTCTTATTCACATGCATCTCTTGTTTTTATTTCTTTCTATTTTTGCATTTAGTATTAATGATTTCTTGATGTATGATTGGGTTAAATGGTTGATATAAATTCTTTTTCAGGATCATAAGCATAATTTCATCCTTGGAAAAGATTTGGAAGGTCATAATAATCATTGAGCCACTTGGATTAGTCTTCTTATTCCCAAATCTAGATTTCTAGAACTCCTTTGTGGCAAAGAATAGTAAATTCCTGCTATTTTTTAGAGCATGCTAACGAGCTTCAATCAAGTTGGTTTCACTTGCATTAGATCAAAAAAACATTCTATTTCATAACAAAAATTACCCCATTTCATTTTCACTTGATTAGGTTAGGCATTTTATAGATTTACTAGCTCACTAGTTCTCGAATTTCTAGATTTTCGACTAGTAATTTTCTGTTATTTTTTAGCATGTGTTAACAGAAGTATTTTTGAGTGATTCCACTTGAAATGGGGATCTAAGACATCCTAATCAATAAAAAAACTTGTCCCATCGAATTTGGATTTGATTTTATTTGTCATTCGATGAATTATAATTTTGTATAGTAAATCTGAAACATCCTATAGTAAAACAGGGGATCTTGTAGAAGAATTAGGGGATGTTGTAGGAGAACCAGTACATCTGGTAGGAAAACCTGTAGCGGCCTGTTTTGAGCCCGAATTGAGAAAAATCATCATTGAAGCTAGGATTAGGCCTCTACTTGACCTCCATGCCATCAAGACCATTTTTCCCCTCTCCCTCCATACCTGTCTCCTTTTCCAAAGAACAAGTGAGGACTATCATTTGCATTTATAAAGCAAAAAGATTAAAAAAGTGAGCTCTTTTATATTTACACATGCACACAACTGTTAGTACTCTCTAAATCAAATCTCATGATTAGATTAGTTAAAACATCACATGTGACAAATAGGGTTAAAATAGGGTTGTTTTGCAAGCAAAGTGTGTTAATAAGTAGATAGAGGATTTCATGCTACTTTACAAGCATTTTTAAATTTAGTCTTTCATTCCTGCAAATAGACAACATTTATTTTCTCTCGTGATAGCAAAGACACATTGTATGTTGCACATATAGTGACAATACATCTTAAGTTTGTACGAATCTCGGGTTGTAATTAAAGTCGGTAGCCTTGGGAGTTGCAGCATTCTTGTTACAATACTGAGGCTCATCACTCTGTACCTCATAATATCCCCATTAGGTATACTACATAACTTCTTCAGCTTTCCACCAAATTGGATGCAAAAAGAGGCTAGATAGCCAATTTTTAGTATTATGGACTCATTGGAGTAGGTTTCAAAAGCATTTGAGCATTGTAGACACATATTTTTACACTTTTGAGCATAATAGAGAGGCCCAAGCCATTGGAAGCTAGACCAAGGAGACGTAGCCTAGGAGGGGTGAACTCCTTTATCATGTGCTTGTTGTAATGTTTTTTTGATGATGTTCTGTATATGTTTATGTTGTTGTTCAATTTATGGATTAGTCTTCTTATTCCCAAATCTAGATTTCTAGAACTCCTTTGTGGCAAAGAATAGTAAATTCCTGCTATTTTTTAGAGCATGCTAACGAGCTTCAATCAAGTTGGTTTCACTTGCATTAGATCAAAAAAACATTCTATTTCATAACAAAAATTACCCCATTTCATTTTCACTTGATTAGGTTAGGCATTTTATAGATTTACTATCTCACTAGTTCTCGAATTTCTAGTTTTTCGCTTCTGTTATTTTTTAGCATGTGTTAACAGAAGTATTTTTGAGTGATTCCACTTGAAATGGGGATCTAAGACATCCTAGTCAATAAAAAAACTTGTCCCATCGAATTTGGATTTGATTTTATTTGTCATTCGATGAATTATAATTTTGTATAGTAAATCTGAAACATCCTATAGTAAAACAGGGGATCTTGTAGAAGAATTAGGGGATGTTGTAGGAGAACTAGTACATCTGGTAGGAAAACCTGTAGCGGCCTGTTTTGAGCCCGAATTGAGAAAAATCATCATTGAAGCTAGGATTAGGCCTCTACTTGACCTCCATGCCATCAAGACCATTTTTCCCCTCTCCCTCCATACCTGTCTCCTTTTCCAAAGAACAAGTGAGGATTATCATTTGCATTTATAAAGCAAAAAGATTTAAAAAGTGAGCTCTTTTATATTTACACATGCACACAACTGTTAGTACTCTCTAGATCAAATCTCATGATTAGATTAGTTAAAACATCACATGTGACAAATAGGGTTAAAATAGGGTTGTTTTGCAAGCAAAGTGTGTTAATAAGTAGATAGAGGATTTCATGCTACTTTACAAGCATTTTTAAATTTAGTCTTTCATTCCTGCAAATAGACAACATTTATTTTCTCTCGTGATAGCAAAGACACATTGTATGTTGCACATATAGTGACAATACATCTTAAGTTTGTACGAATCTCGGGTTGTAATTAAAGCCAGTAGCCTTGGGAGTTGCAGCATTCTTGTTACAATACTGAGGCTCATCACTCTGTACCTCATAATATCCCCATTAGGTATACTACATAACTTCTTCAGCTTTCCACCAAATTGGATGCAAAAAGAGGCTAGATAGCCAATTTTTAGTATTATGGACTCATTGGAGTAGGTTTCAAAAGCATTTGAGCATTGTAGACACATATTTTTACACTTTTGAGCATAATAGAGAGGCCCAAGCCATTGGAAGCTAGACCAAGGAGACGTAGCCTAGGAGGGGTGAACTCCTTTATCATGTGCTTGTTGTAATGTTTTTTTGATGATGTTCTGTATATGTTTATGTTGTTGTTCAGTTTATGGATTAGTCTTCTTATTCCCAAATCTAGATTTCTAGAACTCCTTTGTGGCAAAGAATAGTAAATTCCTGCTATTTTTTAGAGCATGCTAACGAGCTTCAATCAAGTTGGTTTCACTTGCATTAGATCAAAAAAACATTCTATTTCATAACAAAAATTACCCCATTTCATTTTCACTTGATTAGGTTAGGCATTTTATAGATTTACTAGCTCACTAGTTCTTGAATTTCTAGATTTTCGACTAGAAATTTTCTGTTATTTTTTAGCATGTGTTAACAGAAGTATTTTTGAGTGATTCCACTTGAAATGGGGATCTAAGACATCCTAGTCAATAACAAAACTTGTCCCATCCAATTTGGATTTGATTTTATTTGTCATTTGATGAATTATAATTTTGTATAGTAAATCTGAAACATCCTATAGTAAAACAGGGGATCTTGTAGAAGAATTAGGGGATGTTGTAGGAGAACTAGTACATCTGGTAGGAAAACCTGTAGCGGCCTGTTTTGAGCCTGAATTGAGAAAAATCATCATTGAAGCTAGGATTAGGCCTCTACTTGACCTCCATGCCATCAAGACCATTTTTTCCCTCTCCCTCCATACCTGTCTCCTTTGCCAAAGAACAAGTGAGGATTATCATTTGCATTTATAAAGCAAAAAGATTAAAAAAGTGAGCTCTTTTATATTTACACATGCACACAACTGTTAGTACTCTCTAGATCAAATCTCATGATTAGATTAGTTAAAACATCACATGTGACAAATAGGGTTAAAATAGGGTTGTTTTGCAAGAAAAGTGTGTTAATAAGTAGATAGAGGATTTCATGCTACTTTACAAGCATTTTTAAATTTAGTCTTTCATTCCTGCAAATAGACAACATTTCTTTTCTCTCGTGACAGCAAAGAAAGGACACATTATATGTTGCACATATAGTGACAATACATCTTAAGTTTGTACGAATCTCGAGTTGTAATTAAAGTCGGTAGCCTTGGGAGTTGCAGCATTCTTGTTACAATACTGAGGCTTATCACTTTGTACCTCATGATATCCCCATTAGGTATACTACATAACTTCTTCAGCTTTCCACCAAATTGGATGCAAAAAGAGGCTAGATAGCCAATTTTTAGTATTATGGAATCATTGGAGTAGGTTTCAAAAGCATTTGAGCATTGTAGACACATATTTTTACACTTTTGAGCATAATAGAGAGGCCCAAGCCATTGGAAGCTAGACCAAGGAGACGTAGCCTAGGAGGGGTGAACTCCTTTATCATGTGCTTGTTGTAATGTTTTTTTGATGATGTTCTGTATATGTTTATGTTGTTGTTCAGTTTATGGTTTATGTTAAGTAACTCATAAAATTAACATTAAAACTCTTCATTTTAGCTGAAAAAATTGATGAATCCTTAAGCACAATGAAAGCATTTTGTTTATATTCTGAGGAAGATCTTAGAACTACAAACTAATATTCTAAATCAGATCACTACATTTTGTGTACTTGTATCTTGTTGATCTTATTGTTTTGGTAGTTGTTTGATGATTAAAGAACACACTATAATAAGAAGAAGAAGAAGATAATCCTAATAAGTGAAAAGACATCACAAGCAGTTATCATAGTTAGAAGAATCATTAATGACATCTTGCCTTAGATTCTTCAACATGCTCCCAGTTTTTAGGTACTATAGTGGTTGTTGATCTATGTGGATTAGTATCTCCTTTCCCAACAGATAATGTGTCCACTTCTTCATAGCTTGCACTAGGGTAGAGAGATCCTGGTCATAGGTAGGGTAGTTCAGAATTACCTCATTATTACTTCATAATGGTAGGATATAAGACCTCCTCCCTACATCAAGACCACTCCCATAACACACCCACTCACATTTGTTTCCACTTTGAAGGGCTTTTGCAAGTTTGGTAATGGAAGAACTAATGGTTGATTGATCTTCTTCTTTAACTTCTAAAGGCCCTTTGTTGACCTTTCCCCATTAGAAACTCTTGTCACTTGTTGTTATGGATTAGAGTGGTGCTACTACTATTGACAATGAGGCTATGAATTTCCTTAGGTATTATTTTTCCCAATGAAACTCATAATCTTAGAAAAATTAATAGGAACCAAACACTTCATGATGTCCTCCATCTTGGTAGGATCTATCTTTAGCTCTCCTCCACTTATCACATACCCCAGTTATAAAAAAGAATGTTATGCAAATTCACACTTCTTCATATTTTCCAACAGTTTGTGCTTCTTTAATGTCTCTAGCACCTGCATCAAATGTGAGATGTGCTCCTCCCATGTAGCACTATATACAAGTATATCATCCAAATATATAATAACAAATAAACCTATACAAGTTGCAATATATCATTCATTAACCTCATAAGCATAGTTGGTGCATTGCATAGGCCATATGATATGACTAACCATTCATACAAACCTTACTTAGTTTTGAATGCGTTCTTCTAGATATCTTCTTCCTTGAATCAAACTTGGTGATATCCAAAATTTAAGTCTAGCTTGTTGAAGTATTTCGCTTGTTGTAATTGATCCATTAGATCATCTATCCTAGGTAGGGGGTATGTTCTTGAGGATAATTTTATTTAACACCCTGTAATTAGTACACATCAACCAAGTCCCATATTCCTTTGGCATAACAATGATGGGTGACCCATATGGTGAGGTATTTGGTCGAATGAAACCTTATTCCAATAGTTGATGCAACAACTTCTTCAACTTACTTGGTTCTATAATGGACTGCATGTACAGTCCAATGTGTGGCAATAAGGAGTTCAATAACAACTCGATCTTGTGCTCTACTTGCCTCTTAGGTTGTATCCCTTTAGGCTCATAGAAAAAAACCCTATATGCTTATAGAAACACTTTCAATTAGTGTTTATGTTCCTTAATACACCCCTCTAAGGATGGATTTTCTCTCACTAACTCTTCTACAGATTGATTTTCTCTTAAAAAAATAAAACATACTTCTTGCTAGCATTGATCAGTTTCTTGGCTTGGTTGGCACTTACCAGCAAAAAATTGGACTTTCCCTTGTGCATGTTGATGGTGAAATACTTTCCATCCTTGATTAAGTGATACTGGTTGGATTTTTGTGTGAAGATTGCATCCCACGTGTACATATAAGGACTTCCAAACACCACTCCACATAAAACAAGGAGAACTACATCTAGTTCTACTTGATTAATGATATTACCACTAATAACAAATCTGAATTTGCACTGTTTTGTTACCTTATTTTTGCATCCTTATTTACCTATCCCATTGGATATGGGCTTGGATGATCACAAAGTTCCAATCTCAATTCATTGACTAGCTCTATTGCAAAAATATTTTCCTGTGATCCTAAGTCAAACATAGCATCAATATTTGTCTTCTTGATATGTATCATTATATGGAATATTCTGGTCATTTCCTTCTCTTCTTGTTGTGGAAGGCTACTTAGATTCACCCCCTTATGCATTGATGTATAGACAATATTCTCATCCACATCCAAGCTACTTTCCACCTGGTTACTTAGATATGTGTCCATTAGTTTTTTCTTCTTAGTACCTTTCCTTTTTTTCTTCAAGTTGAGCTTTAGATGCAACTTCAAACACTTATCCTTTATATGATTACCAATATTATAATGGTTGCTAATATCTGTGCACTAGTGTGTTGTGGTTGATGTCTTTTTTTCCTTCCCCCCTCTCCACTTCTTCTTCCCATCCTTGGAAACTTCCTCATGCTCTTTCCTCTTTAATCCACTTGAGTTCCTTTCTTCTAGCATATGTTATCTAGGTATTTTTCTTGTACATGAGGATTATCCATCAATCTAGGGTTGAATAGCATCACTTGCTTCCATAAACGACTGTACATACCCCTCGGATACTTGAGGAGTATGTCCAAGCTCTTTAGGGAGATATCCAACATTATGGCCATCTTTCTAAATTTTGTGGTGTACCCTTGTACACTTTGTCCATGTTTCTGCCTTAAGTAATGCAATATGATCCATTGGTCCTCTACATACCCAACAGGTTAAAATTTCAACTTTATGAGGGTTTTGAAATCCTCCCACTTAGTCACTAGAGGATCTCCCTCCAACCTCAAGGTCTCCATGTGGCTTTCCCACCAGGTTAGGGCATGGCCCTCTAATTTTAGCCAAGAAAAGGGAATCATTTATTCTTCCTCTATATGATGAACATTGAAATAAAATTATAATTGCTGCAAACAATGATTTAACTTGATGTCAACCTTCACTTCCATTTTGAATAGGGATTGTGAATGGTTCACGACACTCAAACTAGGTTGATCCTGAAAACGATCAAGCTAGGTTGATCCTTTTCAGGTTATTTCTTAGACTCCCTCCCTTGTTCTTCTTGATCTACCAATTTCCCCTTCAATTTGAACTATGGGCTAGAACCTCCATCTTCTCCAAATATCTTAATCTTATTATTCAAGGCCACCATGAGGAGGCTCATATTATAGTTTATATATGTGACTTGTGTTTCTAACTACGACAAGCATCTCCTTTGTGGGATCCTAAGGGTTATTCACAAATTCACTAGTCATGATTGGGGTTTTATGACTTTTGGCTTAATTAATCCGGTTCCCTTGCAATTCCCCACAATATACCCAAAGAAACTTGATTTTATACCAATATCATATGTAAATTTTCCTAGATATTCCAATCGATGGTTCGTCACAATAGATCTACTAAAATATATTAGAAAATCTGAAATCTACAATATGAGGGTTTATTTCTCCTTAGATTTTTAGATTTGTTAATTATTGTTTACTGTGAATGCATGAAAATTGTAATTATTTATAAAATAGAGAAAAAAATAGAACAATCACCCACAAACCACAATAACACAATATATGACCAAGGAAACTCATCAACGAGAAAACCAAACTAGAAGATGAGGTCGCTCTGCTCTCTCTTTCTTTGCATGGAAATGGATGGAAGTAAAAAGAAGTGATACCTGTGGCCTTTAGGTTGCTAGAATACAAAAACCCTATATGTTTACTCTCTCCCTATCCACTCTTGGCTACCTTTCTCATACATGGCACAAAATGCACTTGAATATAATGGAACCCCTTTTCCTTGTTGAAGAATGTAACTAGTGTCGATATTCATAATTGTACTTGAGTCATAATGAAATATATTTATCAAAAGAAAGAAAAATAAATTTTATTATTAAAGAAATTGACTTATTAAAGCATGGCTTTCATGCTTGGGTCAATTGTTTTTAGGTCAAAGTCTCCATTGAAGACTTCTAGGGTTTATGTCAAGTGTCTTTATCCATATCATAATGTAAAAGACCCTTATTGAGCTCTATTTGCTAAACAAGAAATTTATTTTATGGTAAAATAGGTCAAATAGGACTCCTCCACCAAGTCGGCCTAATTGAGGGGCATAAACATCTATATAAATGTAGAAACTCGACCTCATTTGTCACACTCACTCATCAAGTTCGATATGAAACTTATGGGGCTAGAAAAGGTATGAAATCCAAGGGAGAAGATGGAAAAAGATAGTGAAAAAGAAGAAAGTCTCTCTCAAGGTATAGAATTTGAAATTTCTCTCTCCTATCTCACACGTGTGAAGTTATGGAGTATTGCAGAAGGCTGAAATTATGCAGTAGTTGGGGGGGTGAAATTCTAGTGAAGTTGGGAGGCTGAAATTATACAGTAGCTAGGGGTCGAAATTTTGGTGAAGCCAGGAGGCTGAAATTCTGAAGCTAGGGCTGAAATTTCTAGGTTGTTGTTAGGCTGAAGCTATTGGAAAAGAAGAGACTACTAAATCATTTTATAAGGCTAACTTTGTGGAGGAGGAAGTTTTGTTGGTATAGGTTCTTGATCTATCTCATTTTGAATCTACTAAAGTAATAGTTCTTGACTGGGTTTTACCCTATATGCGGGTTTTAGCCCTAGCTGAGTGCCTACATCTAGTGTTCATGATCTTCATGTTTTTTCTTTGATGGTTGCTTGATGAGAAGAAGTTAATAAGAACATAATAATATCACTAGTAATTATCAATAATTATCTGTCTTTCCGTTTTTTTAACATGGTATTAGAGCTATGGTGAAAAAAGGAAGAAAAAGGCAGCTTGGAGATCTACTGAAAGGAGAATAAGGAGTTTCATGGTTGGGTCATGAGGAGTAAGCATATATATATGACAAACTCAATGAAGGCATAAAACGAACTAGAAGGAGCCTCCAACTGCAGGCATGGAAAAATAGGGTAGACTTTATCCTTGAAAAATAGAAAGTATTGAATCTTGTTCAAGGGAAAGTCAAGAAACCAACAAATGAAGTAGAGAAAGAAAAGTTTAGAGAATCTGAAATTGTAGCTATGAACCTAATAGTGGATGGAGTAAAGGACAACTTAATTCCATACATTTCCAACATAGACTTTTCTCAAGAAATGTATGAGGCTTTCTCCAAATTATTCACAATCAAGAACATTAGTCAAATAGCAAGCCTCAAAAATGAACTAATAATTGTTAAGATGATGAATGATGATATCGTTTCATCATATTTTGTAAGAATCTCCATAATAAAGATGAACTCCAAGAAATAGATGAAATCATATTGGAAAAATAGCTCGTAATTACTGCTCTTCTAGGACTACCAAAATCTTGGAGTGCTTTTGCATCAGGAATCAATAGTTGGAAGGATACTCCAACATTTGAACAAATGTGGAATGCATGTAGTCAAGAAGAAGCCCGAATATCATTAGTAAAAAACATGAAGGGGGATGAAGAAGAAAACACCTCGAATGCATATTTTTCCCATCATAAGAAGAAGGGAGCCTTCAAGAAGTTCAAAGGACCAAAGAAGAAAGTTTACCTATCAGATTGATTTCTATAATTGCCATAATATGGGTCATTATAAAATTCATTGTCCTGAGAATCCAAGGAATAAGAAGAGAGAAAGAGAACATGTGAATGTTGATGATGAAGGTCCACCAAAGAAGAACAAGGAAAATTAACCTGAAGTCAAAGACTTGTTTGCTAGAGACTCTTAGGGTATTATCCCTTACATATCCTTCTATCTTAAGTTTTGCATTATTTTCCTTTATGTTTTTATTTCTAGAGTTTGTAGATCTAACATGTCTCGTTAGAATTTTTTAAAATTATTTTAGTTGTAAGTATCCCTCAAAAGGATTGGGTTAAGATGGAGCCTCCACCATTTTACCAAAAGATAAGTATCTTATTCTTTGTTTCATCTTTTCATGTTTGGTTTCCGCCTAACATCAAAACTTGTTTGTATTCTATGCTAATAGCCTTTTATGTTTTCCTTAGTATGAAGGACTGTACAATACACGTAGGTTATGGAGGAGACTTCAAAACTTGAAGCATGGAAGAAGTTATGCTACAAAGGAAGCCTTTCAAGCATGTATATGGTGCTACTGAAGAAATGAAAGAAGGAAAAAAAACTTCCGACTAATTGGATATGAATAACTTGATATAAGTGGCATCAAGATGATTGAGGACCCCAGAGGTTTGTGTTTAGTTGTATAGATATATATATATATATATATATCTATATATATATATATATATATATATATATATATATATATATATATATAATAGTTTATTATTGATTGGGGTTTTGTTTGTACATGAAAAATCTCTCCATAAGAAGGTTGAACACTTTGGAAGCATGCTTTGACAAATGGATATGTTGACTTAGTTTATTAGAAGATATGAAGCATCTAATGGCGGATGTTGTGTTGATGTCTAGATCCCAAAGACGGGTGGTGGCATTGGTCATGGAGATATGACCTTGGATATGCACCTAGATCCCTGGGTTGATGGTTAGAAAGTAATCATGATGGTATCTAGAGTGGCTGAAAACTTGAGTCCATCTTAGTCCCAACCAGATAGATTACCCTGGTCAGGTATCTAGTCTGTAGCATTGAGTGTGTTGGAACTCTTCGTAGTTCATTCGGAGATCTTCCATGTGACTCTATATATATACATATGTAATTATGAATACATCCTTATTTAAGAGAGAGCGTTAAAGAATGTAACTAGTGTCGGTCTTCATAATTGCACTTAAGTCATAATAAAATATATTTATCAAAAGAAAGAAAAAAGAAATTTTATTATTAAATAAATTGGCTTATTAAAGCATGGCTTTCATGATTGGTTCATTTTTTTTAGGTAAAAGTATCCATTGAAGACTTCTAGGGTTTATTTCAAGTGTCCTTGTCCATGTCATATTGTAAAAGACCCTTCTTGCACTCTATTTGTTAAAGAAGAAATTCATTTTATTGTAAAATAGGTCAAATAGGACTCCTCCACCAAGTCGGCCTAAACTGAGGGGCATAGACACATATATAAAGGCAACAACTCAACCTCATTTGTCACACTCACTCATCAAGTTCAATCTGCATCTTTTGGGGCCAAAGAAAGTACGAAATTCAAGGGAGAAGAAGGAAAAAGATAATGAAGATGAAGAAGGTATCTCTCAAGGTATATAAGTCAAAATTTCTCTCCTATCTTACAAGTGTGAAGTTCTGGAGTATTACAGGAGGCCAAAATTCTGTAGTAGCTAGGGGGCCAAAATTCTGTTGAAGTTGGGAGGCCGAAATTCTAAAGTTGGGGCCAAATTTTTTGGGTTATTGCTAGTTTAAAGCTGTTGGAGAAGAAGAGACTACTATATCATTTTGGAAGGCTAACTTGGACAAGGAGGAAGGTATGCTGATCTAGGGTCTTGATCTATATCATTTTAAATCTACTAAAGGAATAATTCTTGACTGGGTTTGCCCCTATTTAAGGGTTTTAGCCCTGGTTGAGTGATAAGGTGCTCAGTATTTAGCTCAAAAATCAAAGTTCTCATAATGGCTTGAAACCTGAATGAATGTGTCCGTATCAGAAAAACGATCCTAACACAATTTGTTTCATTGAAAACCAAGCTCGTATGAGAAAGTTATTGTGTTCTGATCACTTTGTTAAACATGCAAAGTTTAAAAAAAAAATGCCCAGTCACTGCACAATGAGCAGTTTGTACTATTGACGTGGCATGTTACTAGGCATGGTCAAATATGGTTAATGACAAATCATAGATGGACAAGTGGCATCATTTTATTGGGTTATACAAGTGATTTGTTGGTGCAATCTGATTGGTTTATTTTGGACCAATGGAAGAATGCCACGTGGCAATCTCGGAGGCTGCCACGTGGCACCTCCCAAAGGCCTTGACAGTCTCGGTAGTGGAGAATTTTTTTATGGTGGAGGTCGGGGTCGAACCCGCGACCTCCGGCATACCGTCTGCACGTCTTAACCACCTGCACTACCATGTGTTTCTTACCCTTTATGTTCTCGACATCAATTTAAAGTTTAATGGTTAGGAGTTAGGCGGTTAAAGGAGGGATAGCCCGCAAACCAGCCCTCCCCCATGTGAATGCAAATGTGTTTAGTGGTTACGGTTAGTGTTAACCCCGATGGCTCCAACCCACCAACACTGCAATGGTTTCACCTGTGAACGCAAAAGACGTAACACCAAACGGTTAGGCAGCAGGCTCCAAAACTGCGTGGTAACCATGACATGTGACTGTATAAAACTCCGATAGTTGCGATCAAGCCAACGGTCACCTCCAAAACTATGGGGTAACCACCACATGTGATCACATAAAACTCTGACGGTTATGGTCAGCACTAACTCTGTGGTCTTAGCATTAATCGCGGATTTATTGTTAATTAATTTGGATTTAAAGCTAACTAAGCACAGTTAAACACTAGTTAACTCTGAGTTTAATCTGGCGGAAATTCAGGCGGTGCCCCAATTTCGGACCTACCTCCACATTTAGTGTGCTAACTAGAGTCATTCCATATCTAGCGGAACTTTTCTAGTAAAAGACTGACTGAGTCATGGAGAAGGAAATTTTCAACCAAATTGAGCTTAGGAAGAGGTGTTCTTGGCTAATTTGGACATTATGAACACATTGGTGTAGGTATCAAGAGCCATAGAGCTTTGTAAAGTAAAATTTTTCCATATTGAGCTAATACAGAAACCCAAGCCATGGAATTTGTACCAAGGAGATGTAGCCCAGGAGGGGTGAACTCCTTCATCAAAACATTGTGTTAAAGTATCTCTTTGATGGTTTGTTGTACTTTGAATGTCTGTTGTTTAGTATTTATTTTTGAAGCTATTTTTCTCATGAATGACATTTTAAACTTAAGGAAATTTACCTATTTACATGCACAAATAGCTAAGGAAACCCTGGTACAAGAAGAGATAAGCAAGCACATGTTTAGAATTCTATAATTGTTATTAGCACAACAAGAATTAATCATTCAAAAATAGATCATTGAGTGCCTACATTTGGTGTCCATGATCTTCATGTTTTTTCTTTGATGATTGCTTGATGAGAATAAGATAAAGCAAGAACATAATAATAT
This sequence comes from Pinus tabuliformis, assembly GCA_031772625.1. NCBI lineage: Eukaryota > Viridiplantae > Streptophyta > Pinopsida > Pinales > Pinaceae > Pinus > Pinus tabuliformis. The sequence goes on along the minus strand of CM062819.1, from coordinate 1,639,058,249 downwards.
CATAAGTAATTATCGGTATAAGAAAATATTTCTACCTTTCAGATGTTCTAACATTCCTCTTAGTGGCCCTATTATAACACAACTCTATAGCCTACTAGTGGTTAAGTTTGACTCCTTCAACTCATAACTAGAGTTACAATATTGACTCTTTTAGAGTAGTATTCATCCACGGGGGCGTCACTGACAAACCAATATTATATCATGTGCGTTCATATTGGGGCATTAAAAATGGAAAAATCACAAAATAATATATTGGGGTTATAATGAGGGGCTAAAGGGTTTTAATATACCATACAACAATATATATAACCTAAGGTATTTTTTATACAATTTTTTGGCCAAGCGGAGGGAAAAATATCGGGCTACACATCACTGGCGGAGGGAAAGAGTTGGAAAGGTTTCATTCACATTTCATTTTGGAGTCGAGCCTCTCTGCAACCACTCTACAACCCACCTACAACCCTAAGCCTTTCTTCTTTTAAACCCTAAGAGGAGCTGTGTTTCTATGTTTGAACCAGATAGGACCACTCCTCAAATCCTTGCCCTGCCTCTTGCTTGTTCGAACCTGTGTCCAACTACCCACTTAGACTACTTCTCTCTAACAAATACATCAAATGCGTCATAGTAGCGGGCTTCTCCAACTGTAGTGATCACATGAGTGAGACCTACCAACAAATTAAGTTACAGAAACTGCAGATACCCGATAAGCAGGCAGGAGCCACGCAGGAGCACTTGGATGGAAGGATACTACTAAGAAAGGAAGGCAAGGCAGGCTTTTGTCACTATCGATCGATCTAGAAAATCAATATGAGGTGGGGATGATGAATTAAAAGGATACTTAGTTACAGAAATAGATACAAAAGGAGACGAGTTGCCATACCAGGTAGGTAGTGAGATTCATCGAGTTTAGTTTTGTCTGACCCCCTTTCTGCCTTTCCAGCTTGAGTGAGACCTACTACGTTCATTCGAATCTCTGAACATGTTTTCTTGCTTATAAAACCAAGCTACCTTATTTTCACCCACCTAGCTACTCTCTCGTTCTCATTCTGGAGGGAGTCCATAACCTAAAATTAATGTGTTATGTCAAGCTACGGTAACCTTCATGATCAAGTATTTAAAAAATGATGGGTTCTATGAACACCCAACACAAACAGAAGAAGATGCGAGGAGTCAACTTGTGGAGTGAAACAAGTAGTATTAGTAGTTGATTCATAGGATTTGGCTTGTGGAGTGCAACAGGCAGTATTAGCAGTTGAATTAGAGGAGTCAGCTTGTGGAGTGCAACAAGCGGTATTAGCAATTGATTCAAAGTGTTGTTGATCATAGTGTTGTATTAGATTTTACCCAGCAAATATCTATAATATACGGTACATCCTTAAATAATTCTCTTGGCTCCTTCACAAACATGCTCACAATTTTGACATCTTTTAAGAAATATTGATAACTTGAGACTTTAGAATTTTAGATTCTTCAATTTGTATTTTGACTTTGCAAAACATTCTTAGAACTTTCTTCATGTAGCTTGAAATTCAAAATTTTGGTAACCTTTGATAGTGGTCTCAAAATAGGACTGATTCCCAACATAGACCTTCAACTAATGCATAGGACTGGATTTTTTGGAGATTATCCTTCTAGGGCTTATGCAGATAACCATAAACAAATTTCGAACTATAGACAAAGGGTTTTACTCCTTTATAGGATTGATATAGTTGCCAATAGGAGGGCCTTATGTGCCTTGAAAAACTAGAACAATCCATTCTTAATAATTTGACTGATGAGTAATGTACATACCAAAGTCTGTGTAGATGTTCATAAATTCAGTGATTTGGAAGATTCAAACCTAGGGGGGACATTTTTGTTTTTTTCTCCAATGTGAAGAGGTGTGGCTTCTATTATGATGCTAGATAATTCCTTTGACTCTTCACAAATATGGTCTTTACGCCTTTGCTCTAATAAAGAAGGTTTGCAGTCTTGATTGTAGAGATAAGAGGACTCTATTGATTTCTGCTTTTCATTGTTCAAGACTTGGGGAAATTGGTGTACAAAACAAAAATACTTGTGTTCCTCTAGAGCAACAAATTCATCATTGAGAATTTCATAAATTGTGTAATGTTGATACTCATTATCAGAAATGCCAATGTTTGGTGCAAAATCCTTAATGCTGTCATATTTGGAGCAAAGTCTCTCATCCTCGGAGGGATATTATATCCTCAATTCTTCTGACAAGTCTAGGGAGGTTATTCCAACACTTTTATAACATGACACAGTCTCAAAATCCTCATGACGGATGCTTATGAAGGGCTCAGAATCAAACTTCCCCTCTTCTTCGTGATCACCAGACATTGATGGTCCATGTAAGTAGTGTATAGGACTTGCCTCTACCCAACCCAAAATATATGGTCTGATGACTGATCCATACTGATGAGAGGATCATTATGAGTGTCCAGGCTTATGTTTTCATTATTATGATTATCATGTACATAAGCGATAATAGAAGGGAGTGTTCTTGTTTTTATTTTTGAGCATAAATCCCACGCCAAATTCATCTCAAAACTGCTACTACTTTCTTCTATATCTACAACATTGTTTCCTATTGGGTAGGTAATAAAAACATCACCAACCCGATGCCAATCCTCACTAGAAAGAGTGACACATGTATCATTTGAAAGTGGTGTAATAATTCCATCACATTTTTCATGTTGGTACTCATTTATGTGTTAAGCAATCACTTTAGATGTTAAAATGGCCCTCCTTCCTGTCATTGTTGCTGCAAGGTTGTTTGTGTTACAAATATCTAGTGTTTTCATATTCAAATATGGTCCTTACTGCTTTGCTCTAATAAAGAAGGTTTGCAGTCTTGATTGTAGAGATAAGAGGACTCTGTTGATTTTTGCTTTTCATTATTCAAGACTTGGCGAAATTGGTGTACAAAACAGAAATACTTGTGTTCCTCTAGAGCAACAAATTCATCATTTAGGATTTCATAACTTGTGTAATGTTGATACTCATTATCAGAAATGCCAATGTTTGGTGAAAAATCCTTATTCCTGTCATTTGGAGAAAATTCTCTCGTCCTCGGAGGGATATTCTATCCTCAATTCTTGTGACAAGTCTAGGGAGGTTATTCCAACACTTTATAACATGACACAACCTCAAAACCCTCATCACGGATGCTTGTGAAGGGCTAAGAATCAAACTTCCCCTCTTCTTTGTGATCACCAGACATCGATGGTCCATGCAAGTAGTGTATAGGACTTTCCTCTACCCAACCCAAAATATATGGTCTGAAGATTGATCCATACTGATGAGAGGATCATTATGAGTGTCTAGGGTTATCTTTTCATTATTATGATTATCATGTACATAAGCGATAATAGAAGGGAGTGTTCTTGTTTTTATTTTTGAGCATAAATCCCACACCAAATTCATCTCAAAACTACTACTACTTTATTCTTCTGTATCTGCAACATTGTTTCCTATGGGGTAGCTAATAAAAACATCACCAACCTGATGCCAATCCTCAGTAGAAAGAGTGACACGTGTATCATTTGAAAGTGGTGTAATAATTCCATCACATTTTTCATGTTGGTACTCATTTATGTGTTAAGCAATCACTTTAGATGCTAAAATGGCCCTCCTTCCTGTCATTGTTGCCGCAAGGTTGTTTGTGTTACAAATATCTAGTGTTTTCATATTCAAATATGGTCCTTACGCCTTTGCTCTAATAAAGAAGGTTTGCAGTCTTGATTGTAGAGATAAGAGGACTCCGTTGATTTCTGCTTTTCATTGTTCAAGACTTGGGGAAATTGGTGTACAAAACATAAATACTTGTGTTCCTCTAGAGCAACAAATTCATCATTGAGGATTTCATAACTTGTGTAATGTTGATACTCATTATCAGAACTGCCATTGTTTGATGCAAAATCCTTATTGCTGCCATATTTGGAGCAAAGTCTCTCATCCTCGGAGGGATATTCTATCCTCAATTGTTGTGACACGTCTAGGGAGGTTATTCCAACACTTACATAACATGACACAGTCTCAAAACCCTCATGACGGATGCTTGTGAAGGGCTCAGAATCAAACTTTCCCTCTTCTTCATGATCACTAGACATCGATGTTCCATGCAAGTAGTGTATAGGACTTGCCTCTACCCAACCCAAAATATATGGTCTAATAATACTGATAAGAGTATCATTATGAGTGTCCAGGCTTATTTTTTCATTATTATAATTATCATGTACATAAGCCATAAGAGAATGGAATGTTCTTGTTTTTATTTTTTAGCATAAATCCCACGCGAATTCATCTCAAAACTACTACTACTTTCTTCTTCTGTATCTGCAACACTGTTTCCTATGGGGCAACCAATAAAAACATCACCAACCTGATGCCAATCCTCACTAGAAAGAGTGACACATATATCATTGAAGGTGGTGTAATAATGCCATCACATTTTTCATGTTGGTACTCATTTATGTGTTAAGCAATCCCTTTAGATGCTAAAATGGCCCTCCTTCTTGTCATTGCTGCCTCAAGGTTGTTCGTGTTACAAATATCTAGTCTTTTCATATTCAAATATGGTCCTTATGCCTTTGCTCTAATAAAGAAGGTTTGCAATCTTGATTGTAGAGATAAGAGGACTCTCTTGATTTATGCTTTTCATTGTTCAAGACTTGGGGAAATTGGTGTACAAAACAGAAATACTTGTGTTCCTCTAGAGCAACAAATTCATCATTGAGGATTTCATAATTTGTGTAATGTTGATACTCATTATCAGAAATGCCAATTTTTGGTGCAAAATCCTTATTGTTGTCATATTTGGAGCAAAGTCTCTCATCCTCAGAGGGATATTCTATCCTCAATTGTTGTGACAAGTCTAGGGAGGTTATTCCAACACTTTTATAACATGACACGGTCTCAAAACCCTCATTATGGATGCTTGTGAAGGGCTCAGAATCAAACTTCCCCTCTTCTTTATGATCACCAGACATCGATGGTCCATGCAAGTAGTGTATAGGACTTGCCTCTACCTAACCCAAAATATATGGTCTGATGATTGATCCTTACTGATGAGAGGATCATTATGAGTGTCCAGGCTTATATTTTCATTATTATGATTATCATGTACATAGGCCATAAGAGAAGGGAGTGTTCTTGCTTTTATTTTTGAGCATAAATCCCATGCCAAATTCATCTCAAAACTACTACTACTTTCTTCTTCTGTATCTACAACATTGTTTCCTATGGGGCAGCTAATAAAAACATCACCAACCTGATGCCAATCCTCAGTAGAAAGAGTGACACATGTATCATTTGAAGGTGGTGTAATAATTCCATCACATTTTTCATGCTGGTACTCATTTATGTGTTAAGCAATCACTTTAGATGCTGAAATAGCCCTCCTTCCTGTCATTGTTGCTGCAAGGTTGTTCATGTTACATATATCTAGTGTTTTCATATTCAAATATGGTCCTTACACCTTTGCTCTAATAAAGAAGGTTTGCAGTCTTGATTGTAGAGATAAGAGGACTCTGTTGATTTCTGCTTTTCATTGTTCAAGACTTGGGGAAATTGGTGTACAAAACAGAAATACTTGTGTTCCTCTAGAGAAACAAATTCATCATTGAGGATTTCTTAACTTGTGTAATGTTGATACTCATTATCAGAAATGCCAATGTTTGGTGCAAAATCCTTATTTGTTGCCATATTTGGAGCAAAGTCTCTCATCCTCAGAGGGATATTCTATCCTCAATTGTTGTGACAAGTCTAGGGAGGTTATTCCAACACTTTTATAACATGACACAGTCTCAAAACCCTCATGACGGATGCTTGTGAAGGGCTCAGAATCAAACTTCCCCTCTTCTTCGTGATCACCAGACATCGATGGTCCATGCAAGTAGTGTATAGGACTTGCCTCTACCCAACCAAAAATACATGGTCTGATGATTGATCCATACTGATGAGAGGATCATTATGAGTGTCCAGGCTTATGTTTTCATTATTATGATTATCATGTACATAAGCCATAAGAGAAGGGAGTGTCCTTGTTTTTATTTTTGAGCATAAATCCCACACCAAATTCATCTCAAAACTGCTACTTCTTTCTTATTTTGTATCTGCAACATTGTTTCCTATGGGGTAGCCAATTAAAACATCACAAACCTGATGCCAATCCTGACTAGAAAGAGTGACACATGTATCATTTGAAGGTGGTGTAATAATTCCATCACATTTTTCATGTCGGTACTCGTTTATGTGTTAAGAAATCACTTTAGATGCTAAAATGGCCCTCCTTCCTATCATTGTTGCCGCAAGGTTGTTCATGTTACAAATATCTAGTGTTTTCATATTCAAATTTTGAGTATAATCCCTCTTCCATAGATGCTCCACTTTCATCTCCAACAATGTTATCATTTCCTTCAAAAAGACCAAGGAGGACTTCCTCTTGTAGGGTTGTCAACAACTCTTGATATGTACCATAAAATTTCCAGACCTTGGGTGGCAATGCTTGAGGAAGATTTCAGCTAGAGATTTAAGAGAATGTATGCTCTTTGGGCTACAAGAATGCTTCAGCTAGCCACCATGCCCTTGTCATAAAGAAAGCATAAATAACCTTATCATGGAATCTTCATGTCTTTCCATCAATTTACAATATGCTTCATAAACGCTAGGACATGTGGGGCAGTAGAAAAAGAGTTCCCCTCAAACTATGGAAGGTCCTTGCTATAGCTAGGAGGACAATTTTTTTGTGTGACAAACTATTATTCTATGACACACGGAAATAAAATATGCCCAGAAACTTAATATGTGTATAAACTCATCACATGAAACTCCTATTCTATAATCTCTCATACTTCCATGAAAATTTCATTACAAAGGTGAAATATTTATAGTGTAACCTACAACTACCTTGAGCGATGTATAAAATATTCCTTTAATAAATTGTGGATGGAAAATTCAACCATAAATTGTTGATATAAGTCTCTATCCTTGCAAGAATTTTGGTACCTGTAATGACTGCTAGAAATAATTTGCTAGAATTTTAATAAATCCTCTCTCATGGCTCTTTAAATATTTCTCTGATACTTTAGATTTATAGGTAGTCTGATCAATTATAGGTCTTTAATCCTCTCTTTCACTACGCCACTCTGATTCCTTCAATAGGTCAGATTTAACCTCTAATTTCTTGTGCTTTGTTTCTAATTGTAGTGTGAAATTCATAGCACAATTATTATATTTAGTTCAAGATTTAGACTTGAATTATGTTTAGAATATTATTGTGACATTTACTTTAAATACTCTGATATGTCATGAGGGTAATTATTGTGATTTTTAAGACAAGATATGATCTACAACATGGTACATATGGATTTGAGATGGATTTGGAGGTTCATAGATAATTTTCTGGTCTCTTGTTTACTAGCACAACATAAACAAACACAAATTCTTTTAGGCACAAAGACTAGGAATAGTTCATTTCAGAAATATTCATTTGTTAACATGGAACAAAAGTGCAAAGAATATACACAGATGAATCAAATTTTTGTTTATATCCATAGATCAGCCCCCGGCAATGTGTTGTTCATCAGGATTATTGTATTTGGCAATTGGGAGATATGGTCATGACATGAGAAGCATGAATTTCGAGAGAAGTGGCATGAACTTCCAGTATTTCACTAAGGCTAATATTGTGTCTATTGTCACAAACATTTGGACTCACTAGTCTCCACACAATATCCCTGTACCCAGAAAAGCATAGTTGGAATACTTTTGAGACGTGATTTTAGCATGATTGTCGCTACTGTTGGAAATTTTGTAGGAAACTTTGATATTCAGTCTAGGGTACTACGCAAATTGTGGGTTTGGGGATATTTTCCTATTCCATCAAGAGTATTATGTTAAGAGAGCCTTTCCAGAGGATTTGTTGGTCATGTTTCAGAGTAAGTGTTCTAGTTTGGAATCTCTAGATGTAGAGTCAGGGTTTTAAGGCAGCATCACACATGCTTGCATTAGAAATATGTTGCTATCAATAAGAAGTGGATGTAACATTCTATATCTTTAGTGATCATATAGAGAAGACACTTGGAGCTGTTGTTAGGCTCAAAATAAACCTGGTTTGTGCTGATTGAGGTGTTGGTCACATGATTTTGTTTTCCATTAGTTCAGGCGTAATGAGGAAAGTACCTTTAGTATGAACAAATGGGTATGGCATCAAATTTTCGAAGGGCATAAAACCAGCATTGGATTTAGTCTTTATAACAGAAAAATTCATCTTATGCATGAAGGTTATGTAATCCTACGCTCAGGATACACCTTAAGACAATAAAATCTTGAGATTCGTATTTGGTGATCTAAATCATAAAGGGAGAATTATTTGTTTGAAGAAAATATTGAACCCCCTCATTCATAAGGTGGAACCTATTTCATTTCTAGATCGAGTGCCAATGAACCAATAATAACTCATCCAAATTTAGGTGCAGATTCAGGGTACAAATGATTTGTGGTTGATCTAGTTTTTTAAGCTTCTACTAATGAAAAATTCCACATAGTCAATCTCTTCTTCTGTAGAGGTAAAAATATCAACTAAAAGCTTAAATATGTCCACTGTTTAAGTTCCAAGAAATCCCTAGCTTGCAATCACATCTATATTGGTATCTAATTATGTTCAAGAATCAATCAAATTTTAATGAACAATGGTCCTCAATGCATTGATTCATTATCTTCACTCATAAATTCCACATAAATTCTTTAGTGACTTTTATTATTTCCATCACAGTTCTAAGATTCCCATAATTTGTTTCTAGACATGCTTGAGTTGTGGATCAACAAAGTTGTGAGTGGAGACAAGGAAAGGTGATCCAAAAACAACCCCAAAGTTGAAAATTATTGGCTTTGAGAAGAGTTTGTGACCCATTAGAGGTGATTCTGCCAAACCTAGGTTGTAATTTGCAAATTGTCTTGCTAGTTGAATTGTAGTAAGTAGGTTATTTTTTGTAGAAGCCAAAACCATTCATTTTTTGATCTCGACTTATTGAGAAAATGACTCAAATATATGAGTTATTAGAGTTACTAAATAATCTAATACTCTCTACTATCAACAACACAAACACACTCAACAAAGCAACTTCTGCTAGACAAAAATTTGTGGTCATGTTTGAAACAATATTAGATAGCACTTTCTTTTTTGCATAAGACATCAATTTATAACTATATTTGTAATTATTCTAAGAACTATTTCAAGTTAAGTTCTAAATTTGTTGGTTAAGCTTAAACAACCATTCATCAAAACAATTTGGCTTCTCCTACCATTTGTTTGTGATCTTCCTTAAAACATCATATTCCTAGAATATACTTATTCCTAGAGTATATTTAACTATTGGATACTATCTACTTACATGTTTCAGCTCTGTTTTTTCACTCTCACACACCTTAAAAGAGAAAAGGTTTGAAACCTGATATTTAAACATTATGGAAAATTTACATTATTCATCTACAAGGAATATGAAAAGTGATAAATGAACTTGAATAGTCTTTGTGAATCCCAAAGGCCTCTTAAAAAAATAAAACTCAAAAACTAAAAGTCACATAATATTATATTATATTTGAATCTATGTATTTGGTTAAGACTTATCCTTCCATTTATGTCTTCCCGGCACTTTTCTTATTCAGCATAATCTCAAGGACTCTGTAAAAATTAAACATTTTGTAGAGTCTAAGAACAGAGCAACAACTGAATGTCTTTAATATAAAATTCCAGGCACATTTATCTCATACACCTTCGCTTTTGAACTTTGAAAATGGTGGAGGCTCTCTCACAGGTTTCTGAGTTTCCAGACTATTTGATTGAAGAGATGTTGATATGTGTGCCAACAGAATATATCTAGAAATTGGGCACCCTCCACGAGGAATGGAATAAAATTCCATGGTTGATCACAGGTGATGTGGACAATAATCGAGATTGTTGGGCATACTCCACCCACTCAGGAAAATGGTAGAGCACCCCTCTATCCCTTCCCTTCATGAAATTTTATCAAGAAGATGCAAAGAAAATTCCTTCTCCCTTTAGTTACCTGGCATCAACCACAAGCTTGTTCTTGTTTCAAAGAAATGTCAACCGCTCCAATTATAGTTTTAAATTTTGGAGAAGGCATTTATCTTAGCAAGTGCAGATTCTGAAATATTTGAGAACTTTCAATTACACCATCAAATTTTCAAAAATTCTCTTTTTCAAATTTGGATTTTGAAATATTTTAGAAATCCAAAGTATATCATCAAATTTTCAAAAATTATTTTTTCTTGATACAAATTCTGAAATCTATCGAAAATGTTCAGTCCACCATAGGAGTTAAGCTTCCTCCAAATAGTTCTTTGAGCATCATGGTTGGCTAAGACTTGGTTTCCATAGGAGCTACAATAATGCTATAATAATTTTCCCCATAGGAGCTGTCCAAAGTGGAATTTGGCCCTAGTTGTCAATTTTAATAGGTATTTACATGGTTGAAACAATTTCAAGATGCATAGATGTTGGGCATATCTAACTTAATAATGGGCATTTTTAGAAAAGAATTTGAAATTTTGGTTACAAATCATGTTAAGATTATGAATTAAAAATAGTTGTACAATGTTTTTCCGAGTTCTGATGTAGCAATAAATCAACTCTCAAATTTGTTTTAGTAATATGTTTTATTTCTGGTTTCAATTCTATTTGAGGAATCCACCGATAGTACATTTTGAATCAAAGTGTTTCATCCAAATAGTAATATTTCTTCATGTTTTTTGGAGCTTTGAATTGAAATTTCATACTTTGCTTCCTTGCTCTTCTTTTTATAATAACCAATATGCTTGTGGAATTTTACTTACTTTTCATTTATTTATGTGCAAAAACAGATGGAGTTGTTTTATAAAATTGCTACCGGTGAAGAAAATTCTATCATTAGTGTGGTCAAGTGTCGAGAAGGTTGTACATTTGCCGAAATTCATGATGAAATTGTGGATGATGAAATCGTTGGATACCCTTTTGATTTTATCCAGGATGGAATAGGTTTAAATCCAAAGCAAGAGAAAAAATGGAAAGTTTTATACAACACTTGTAGGCATCAAGAGGAAACTAGGAACATTTGATATGGAAGAACAATGTTCAAATGTAGTGAAAACAATACCAATATTTGAAAACATTGAAGTGAATGTGGAGGGACCTATGCATAAACAACCAAGAGTTGAAAATATGTCTTTGTTAGTGGAACAAGCCATAGTTGTTGATCCTAGTGTATTGGCATCTTGGGAAAAAAAAGTTAAAAGTTTAATGGAAGAGTTTGTCAATGAGAAAATTACTCTCAAAGTATATTCAGAAAAGGGAGAATCTAAAATAAAGATCCATTGTAAAATTTGTGGCATTGATTATAGAACAGGTGATGTAACCTTGGCAGATGAACAACACGCAACTTCAAAAACCATCATATGAAAACAGGGGCCCATCAACAACGCCTATCAATGCCAAGTGGTAGTGAAATTCCTTCATGTAACGAAGTACAATAGACATTGATGGTTGGATATCAATTTCATATTGATCAAGAAATCAAACTTCTAGATGATTTAAACAAGACACAAGAGCCTAATTTGTTCAAGGTGGTGGAAGAAACACTTGCAAACTATAAGGACATGAAAAAAGTGAGAGTGGAATGTACACGATGCAATAAATGGTTTTGTTTAGTGCCGACAAGTGGTAATATTGTTAGTTCTCTAAATGAACACATGAAATCAAAGAAGCACACTGCTACTACTATAAATGAGAGTTCACATGAGGAGATTGGGTTGAGGAGTGGCACGGTTGGGAGACCCAAAAAGCCTACCAATGATAAGTCCCAGCAAAGTTTGACTAGGTTCTTGGTTCCATTATCACCATCAGTATTACATAGGGGTTCTACAAGTGCGGATCCTTCTACCTCAGGTATGTTAATTAACAACTTAGACTAAACTTGAATATGAATTTGTATATTATTTTATTTATCTTACTTCAAATTTATTTGTTTGTTGTCATCTTATTACAGCTCAATTATCTCCCTTGTTACTACAATGTTGTGGGTATTGGTATCCCTATATTGATAGAAATGGGGAGAGATTAGAAACAAAGGTCCTAATGGATGATCAAAGGGGTGGAAAATTATGGACCATAGAGAAGCATACCAAGATCATGTTATGTTATGAGGGTATTGAATGTCATATTGATGGTACATACAGGCATATTCATTGCCAGAGGGCTTCTGAAACAGGGATCCCATTTGATTCATTAACATGCAACTTTTGTAAGTTGGTTCCAAAATGTGATTACTTCAGGATGCGATTATATCATGAATCAATGTGCACCAATAAAAGAAGTGAACGAGATACAGGAAAAGATAGAAGACTCGACTATTTGACTCATAATGAATTGAAGAATGCTACAAGGGTTACAAATGCTAACCATAGATCAACAATGCAATCTCTTTGGTGGGACAGGACAAAGGTTACTACACTCTCTATTAGAATGAGATCCCTAAAGGAAAAGTTGTTTGAATTGATAGAAAGGAAGGATGTCTTTAGGTTTTGCAAGGATGTGGGTGAGGCACATAAGCAAGGAAAATTACAAGGTAAAGATGCAATTTGAGAATTTGTCAAGGATATTTTTCATAACTTAATGCTTGAAAAAGCAGGGAGAAGGTATAGCACATCCACAAAATCCCTTTATGAGATGATCAAGTTATGGGGAGGCCCTAGATGACATAGCTTTATTAGCTTGAATCTAGACAGTCCTTTAATATCTATGACTTTAAGGCAAGTTAGAAAGTCATTAGCATATATCCATGATCCGAATTGGATCCATAGAAGACTGTAAAAGAACCATGACTGTATCAGTTCCAAATAAATCTCTAAAGAATCCAAAACAGTGATCAAAAACACCCTACACCAGTGGCAATGGCAGCCAGTGTGGAACGACAAGGACCTCGATCAAGGCGCCCTGAATGAGGTCCATGGAGACTGCGCAGGAGGTCAAAGTAGCCCCTGGGAGCCCCGAATCGGGAAATGGAAGTGATTTTTGATGCGCAGCTAATCGCACATCACTGGGTGAACAGGGCCAAAATGGAGGAATCCTGAGCACTCGGTCGAGTTGGGAACCGGAGAACCGCGGGCGGAAAAGGTAAAAGCGCTAAACTACAAAGGTGGGACCCATGCTTTGGAAACCAGTAGTATTGATTGGGGTGCCCTTGAACAGTAAGAGGTTTTGGACAAGAGCGGAGCGATTCCATACATCGATCAACATGTGGCAAACGGAGGTGAGAGAAAACCGTTGTTGATCACGTGCTATCGGTCGAGCAAGTCAACCGCGCGAAATGTGTGTATGGTGTCAGATCTGGAGGGCTCAGATCAGATGGCTGAGATTGCTCCCGATGAAGGAAGAGGAAATGGCAAGGGAATACGCCGCATTTTAGAAGGGATTTGGAATCCGTTCGATCGCCACAGTGGAGGAAAGATTCATCCACGATGTAACTGAAGAAACGAACCGACGAAGTAAGCTGGCGCCATTTAGAGGAGGACATGTGGCCACTCCCTGTGAGCTGATGATGATGCCGAGCCAGGGAACTCCAAGCACAGTTGTAGAAGGTGAATCGACAGAGGCAGAAGAGGAACTGAACAGGCATAGGGAATGAAAGGCTTCAAAGCCATGAACAGAGACAAGATATAGAGTTAATCAGTCATCGAGAGGGACAGAGAACCCCAGAGAGACAGAGAAAGAGACCAGAATCCCAAGAGGAGGACAGAACACAGAGAAAGAAGGCAGTAAAGCAAAGTAGAAGAGGACAGAGGGCCGAGCTGACCAGAGGTAGCATCGAGCACCAGAGGCTTGAGAGATCTGAGCCATCCTAGAGAGGATCTATCTGGGCTGAGCAGCACATTGGGCTCTCCCCTATAGACCAGAAGGTCACAGAGCTGGTAGGAAGAATAAGTTTGTGTACTGGAGTGGCTTGGGGAATCCAAGGACCACCCTGCCAAGCAAAACCTACTTCAGGAGAACTCACATTGAGTCCCTACATTGTAATTCTCTACTTAAAGACACAATAAAACAAGGCCACCACTGAAAGCTAGATCGGAGATGTAGCCCTGGAGAATAGGGTGAACTCCTTATTAAATTTCTTGTGTCTTTGTGTTTGCTTACTTTTTTTCTCTGTTGTCTTTCCATTTAAATGTCTATGTATTGGCAACTTGATCGATTTGTTCCTTAAATAACATAGAACACACACTAGCACATGAGTTTGTAATACCTTTGTTTAATAAATCTCAAACTGATGTCACTCATAGGGTGAATATCAAATCAAGTGGTATCAGAGCTCTAGGCTGTAAGGTTAGACAAGCTTGTACTGGTTTAGCTGTGAATTCTCACAAGATCAAAGCTCAAATTAGGAGAAGGAGAGTTGGTGGAAACTAATCCTGAAATCGGGAGAGTCTATCCTCAGAAGACAATGTTAGAACAAGGTTCTATAGGGCCATACCCTCAATTCATAGAAAGTTTCCTAGCTATAAAGTCTATGGTTGAAGAAATGTATAGAGACTTTAGAAAGCATAAGGTTGAAGATTCATCAGGTTCTAAGCAAGATAAAGAAGAAGATGAGTCTCACTGCCATGACCACTCCAAAGGAAAGGGGAAAGAGGAAAGCTTTCTCACACCTCCTAATAGCCCTGTGCATAAAAAGAAAGCATCTTTGATTAAACTAGATGTTAAATTTGATTTTCCTATATATGATGGAGAGCTAAATGTTGAAAAGTTGGACAATTGGATTAGACAAATTGATGTGTATTGCAGGGTATAGAACATAAACTCAGATAAGAGTAAGATTCAGCTGGCAAGCCTACACCTAGGAGGCACTGCCTTAGTTTGGTGGGAAGGCAGAACCTAAGCTAATATGAAAAGACATGGTAAGACCATCTCTGTCTGGAGTGACTTTGTTTCTGCAATCAAAAAGCAGTTCTATCCATTGGCCTACATGCAACAAGCCATGATGAGTTGGCAAACTCTTCGACAGTTCAAGGGGCAAAGTTTGCAAGGGTATACTCAAGAATTCAGAAAGAGAGCATTGATGTTGGGTATCTCATTAGACTCACCAAAGACTCTTTTGAAGTACATTTGTGGCCTACACAGCTACATGACGCATACCATCCTCATGTTTAATCCCACTGGTATAGATGAGGTATTTGTACAAGCTAGTCATCTAGAAGCTAGAGGAAAAAATGGTAATCCAGAAGTTGGGGGACCATCCCAACCCACTGTAAGCAAGAGAAAGGAGAAAAGAAAGCAGAAGTGGAAAGCAAGGAAGGCTAACACTGCACAAAAAGCCAAAGCTTCATGCACTCACTATAAAAAGGAGGGGCATGATGATGAGCATTGTTGGATTCTGCATCCAGAGCTAAGACCTAAGAAGTCTGAGGGCAAGAAGAAGAAGACTATTGCAGCTATTCAGAAAGATTTGGGGCCAGACTCAGGAGATGAAACAATTACAGTAGCCACAGGTATAAAAAGTAAGAATTCTAAAGCATCTACTAGTAATTCTGCTCAATCTGTTATTGATGAAGAAAATGAGAGAAAAAGACATGAGCTTTTCCATATTTGAGTTATTTCCAAAAATCAAAAGATTGATACTTTGTTTGATAGTGGCTCACAAGTAGATTTGATTTCTGAAGCAATTGTAAAGAAATTGGGATTAGCAACTACACCTCACAAGAATCCATACCCATTAGGATGGTTGAATGATAAAGCACAACTACAAGTGACTAGACAGTGCAAACTCAAGTTTTCTTTTGGGTCAACATTTGTAGATGAGGTTGAGTTAGACATAATTCCTTTGGATATATGTGGAATTGTTTTAGGAAGCCCTTACTTGTATGATAGAAAGGCTATTTTCTATAGAGCTGAGAACAAGTATCTATTGGTTAAAGATGGAATCGAATACTTTGTAAGAGCTCATAAGCTCAAGAATAATTATACTCTCATAAACTCGGGACAGATGAAAAGAATGATAAATTCATGCAAACAATTCTTACTGATGGTTGTAAAGGAAAAGAAACCTGATAAAACCAATGTATTTGAGGGTTGTAATGCTGAATAGCAAGCTGATATAGAAAAGGTTGTTTCAGAGTATGATGTCTTATTTCAAGAACCTAAAGGTCTGCCACACGAAAAGGGAATAGTACATGATATTATTTTGTAGCAAGATGTTCCATTTCCTAACATTGGGATGTACAAGTTGTCTGCTTTAGAGAATGCTGAAATCAAAAAGCAGGTGCATGAGTTGCTCGAGAAATGGTTCATCAGACCTAGCACATCACCATGTGGGTCACCAATTGTTTTGGTGAGAAAGAAAGATGGCTCGTTGAGAATGTGCATTGATTATCTAGCATTGAATAAGATAACAATCGAAAATTGTTATCCCCTTCCTCGCATAGATGATATTTTACATCAATTAAAGGAAGCTGTTTATTTCACCAAGCTGGATTTGCACAGTGGATACCATCAGGTCAGAGTTGCAGAGCAAGATGCATGGAAGACTACTTTCAAAACAAAGCAAGGATTGTATGAATGGTTGGTTATGCCTTTTGGCTTGACCAATGCTCCTGCTACTTTCATGAGATTAATGAATGATGTACTTAGACCTTTTCTTGATGATTTTGTTATTGTGTATCTGGATGACATTCTAATTTTTATTAAAACGTGGGAAGAACATTTAAAGCATGTTAAGAAGACATTAGATGTTTTGAAAAGATAAAACCTTTATGTTAAACTCTCAAAATGTGAATTTGGCAAAACATCTCTAAACTACTTGGGTCATATAGTAGGCGGAGGTGAATTAAAAATAGATCCCTTTAAAGTGGCAGTCATTGTGAACTGGCCTAAACCCAGGTCTGCTACAGAAGTGAGAAGCTTCTTAGGAGCAACAAAATATTGGAAGAAGTTCATTTCTAACCTCTCCTCGATTGCAGCTCCCTTACATGCTTTAACAGGATTGAATAAGGTGGTTCAGTGGGAAGGCAAACATCAGAAAGCCTTTGACACCTTGAAAGAGAGAATTAGTATAGCACATGTACTAGCACTGTCATATTTACAAAGACCATTTGAGATCCAAACTGATGCCAGTGACTATGCCATGGGAGCAGTGTTGACACAGCATGGTAAACCCATATGTTATCATTCTGAGATTTTTAATCCTGCAGTAGTTAACTATCCTACATATGATAAAGAATTATATGCATTAGTTCAGAGTGTGAAAAAGTGGAAACATTATTTAATGGGAAAAGAGACAGTAATACATACTGATCATCAACCACTTCAATATCTACACTCCCAAACTAAGTTGCAGTAATCAAGACATTACAGATGGATGGGTTTTCTACAACAGTTTCATTTAGTCATTAGATATAAAAAGGGCATACATAACAAGGTTGCAGACATGTTATCTAGACCCATTATAAATGCATCCACCATACTTAAGAATAATTATGTGCTACATGAGAGCTACATAGAACAATATGCTCAGGATATGGACTTTAAGGATGTATATGCAACTTTGAGTCAAGGCAAAAGAGTAGAAGAATTGGACTATCATGTGAAGGACCTGTTAACGCAAAATCAGACCCTGGAAGGCTGCTGACCAGGTAGACATTAAGTAACTATTTCAAACCTAC
Organism: Pinus tabuliformis; assembly: GCA_031772625.1. NCBI lineage: Eukaryota > Viridiplantae > Streptophyta > Pinopsida > Pinales > Pinaceae > Pinus > Pinus tabuliformis. The sequence continues at coordinate 1,639,040,537 of CM062819.1, read as the reverse complement.
TTTAGGCTGAGGCTTAGCCTCCTCAACCTGAGAGGGCTATCTCAAAAGGATTAATGATATTGATAATGGATTAGATGGTTAACTCTAGTAAACAAATGCCAAATGAAACAGGTTGAAAGACAATCAAAAAGTATACATTGGGCTTATGGAGTCAATTTTGTTTCAGTCTAACAATGAGATCAACCTTACATAGAAGTCAGGGCATTCAGGATTCAACACATTTAGAACATACCAGCAACATATAGGACCACACAGTCTATGAATATATAAAGGAAGTTAGAGCACCATGAGTGATTTCTAAGTAATTACACATTCATACTACTGCAAATATTGAGAAAAGAATAATACAACACATTATGAGCATCGAATCCCTCTTGATTCCTGAGAAGAAAATCCAATCTTACATTACTAAACAGGGTCTTTACCTAAAGCCAAATATCAGAGCTTTTTTGAATAATTTTCCAACCCTTGGTACATTGCCCTCTCTCCTATATATAGAATTCTTTTACAAGGCTGAGATTCCTCCTCAAACGTGAGGTGAACTCGAATTCTACTTCTTATGACACCTATTCAAACTTTAACTACCTATTAAATGTAACAAACTGTTAACTAGACTTTTTAGAGATCTAAGGCAAATAGGAGTCTATGTTGAAAAGTGTGCAACAAGAAATGCTTGTTGAGAATGCAACAAGATGATAGAGCTTAGTGGAAAGGAGTCGCCTTCACTAAGTGGGCCTGCAGGCAAATTATGGCGCAAGTTCTATTTTTGGATCCCAGCAGGGATGATCACAGCAGGAGTGACCACAGTAGGGATGATCACAGCAGGAGTGACCACAGAAGGAGTGATCACAGTATGAGTGATCACAGTATGGGTGACCACAGTATGGGTGACCACAGTATGAGTGATCACAGTATGAGTGATCAAAGTCTATTTTTAGACTGGCTGTCAAAACTAGAAAAGTCAAATATTATTGTCTCATAATAATATTTGGACTATAAACTTGATCTTATTCTCTTGGAGCACTTCAGGATGAGCTACAGATGTGGTACATGTAGATCCCAGAAGGAAATACGTGGTTACCTATGGGATGACTAATATTTGCATGCAGGAATTCAGTTAGAACTCAAGTGAGTTGAGTTTAGTGGACTCGAGGTGCAGTTGATGTAGTTGTGTTCAGTTTAGCCTTGTTAAACTAGGTGTATTTAGTCTAACTGATCAATAGACTAAAGATGAGTTGGGTGAATTAGTTATTAATTAATTCACAATTTATTAACTCATAATGAAACTATAGAATACATCAGTTAACTCAGTTGCATGTCAGTGCATGTTTAGTTCAGCAGGGACAGGTGTTAGAGGATCATATTGCTATTAGTTGTGCCTATAGCTGTGCATGATGATTTGCACAATCAGAGGGATTGAGTATGCCAATGAATTGGCCAATACCAAGATTTGTAGCCTGTGCTCACGTCCAACACAGTGTGAGTGATTATTTGCAGGTCAAATACGAGTTTGGTAAGCCATTCTCATCAATTCTTGAGCAGGTATTGAGCAGTGGAGGCAGGCAAAGCAGCAGGGGAGATTTGGAGATCAGATCTGAGCTGTATTGTGTGTAACAGGTGGATATGGTACTGGATTGCTTGTGATAATCATTGTACTTTGTAATGTTACATGATTCAATCACTATAATATACAGATAGTTGGGGTTTTTAGCGAGATGCTTTCCCCGGGAAAATACTGTGTTGATATGTGTGATTGATGCTTCTATGTGAACCTGTGAATGTTTCTGCTTCTGTAAATTAATGATCAACGTAGAGGAGGTTATGTATTATTCATGTTCCACTTATAAGTGTATAATCGGGATAATCTCTATGAATATGTGTCATATCATTCAAAATTTCTAGATGGTATCAGAGCTAAATGATTTGTAGAAAAAATTTCTACATGGTATCGGAGCTGCTTGATTTGTAGAAGAGCTTTTTACAGGATATCAACCGAGGATTGATCATCAGATCTACTATTCAGAAAGTGTTTACAATTTATTTCTTCAGACAGAGTCTGTAATCGGGCCAGGTAGCCTCTGGATTCATCCTTCTTTTGGAAGGTGAGATATCCAGTGAATGCCCAGACAGTCAATCTCTGTACAAGAAATACTTTGTTCTCATGAATTCTAGATCGGAAGTGGTTGAGTTTTGAGCTGGTGGAATTCGTTTATTCCAAAGCAAGAGTGACCAGAGGAAGTTGGTGCTCAAGGATAAACTTAGAAACATTAAGTGTGAGAATGGAGACAGTATGCCCAGGTAACTCACGAAGAATATCCAATGCCGGGATGAGCTGGGAAGTGTGGGGGTGACTGTCAGGATGAGGATGGTGAGTCTAGCACTCCTTGACCTTCCTAAGAGTTGGCATAGCTACCAGGACTCGGTGAATGGAAGGGAGAAACTGCCAGGATGGGAGAGACTTTGGTCGGATCTTGTGCAAGAGGAGATTAGACGGAGCACCAGAGACAGTTCTTCATCCATGCAGGATGAGGAGAACTATGCCTTAGCGAGTAAGGTGAAGAAGGGGAAGGAGAAGGGTTCTCTTTCCGAATCTTGTTCTTCCAATGATGGGAAGAAGGTTGACAAGTCGAAGGTGAGATGCTTTCATTGTCATGATGGAGACTTGGTGGTTGAGAGGGAGCATACATTACCTCTCAACATACAGAGCCAGAAGAAGTCTCAGACGATTGTGGAGGAGCAACGATTGGTGCAGCAGATTCAGGAGGTTGTGGAGGAGCCACAACAGGGGAAGCTGAGAGGAGATCGAGTAGAGACATCTACTCATCCAGAGACATCCAGTAGGGGAAACTTCATGCCAGGTGGGCTGAGGGATCGCATGCAACCATACCTCCAGGTAGGAGGTGGGGCGATACAGAGTGATCGTCCCAAGGAGGAGGGGCAGGATCCTTGAGGTACCCAACCTCTTGGATGAGACCTTGCTGTGGGAGCCCCAATGTGTAGTAGAAGGAACTGATTGATTGGGTAGAGACAGATGCGGATGGAGCGGTAGAGAGAGCGACAGTGCAGGGAATCCCAGGATAGCACATAGCTAGCAGGCTGCAGCAATGCGAGAGGCACAAGTGTTTTGCACAGTGCTAGGTGGCACAGAGAGGTGTGCAATGGTGCGAGATGCATGGAGATGTTGCAGTAGCGCAGATGTCAGAGAGGGAGCACTTTTCAGAAGCAGGTAGAGCTTCAGCATCAGAGGGTGTTTCTATCCCAACAAGGAGGTCAGTTGGGAGGTGCAGTGCGGATGCAATGCTGGGAGATAGAACCAGCAGCAGCACGGATGCAGTCAGAGATTAAAGTGATAGAGGCTAGAGCAGTCAGATACTGAAGAGCACAGAGATGTAGAGTTTCAATCGACAGAGGCAATAGCAGTCAGAGACTTTGATGACAAAGCAAGTGGACCAGCCAGATGTGTTGCATGGAGAACATTCCAGAGTTACAGGATCGGGTTTGAGAGGAAGCCTTTCTTGTTGAGAGGGAGTGTTGAAAAGTGTGCAACAAGAAATGCTTGTTGAGAATGCAACAAGATGATGGAGCTTAGTGGAAAGGAGTCGCCTTCACTAAGTGGGCCTACAAGCAAATTATGGCGCAAGTTCTATTTTTGGATCCCAGCACCGATGATCACAGCAGGAGTGACCACAGCAGGGATGATCACAGCAGGAGTGACCACAGCAGGAGTGATCATAGTATGGGTGATCACAGTATGGGTGACCACAGTATGGGTGACCACAGTATGAATGATCACAGTATGAGTGATCAAAGTCTATTTTTAGACTGGCTGTCAAAAATAGAAAAGTCAAATATTATTGTCTCATAATAATATTTGGACTATAAACTTGATCTTATTCTCTTGGAGCACTTCAGGATGAGCTACGGATGTGGTACATGCAGATCCCAGAAGGAAATACGTGATTACCTATGGGATGACTAATATTTGCATGCAGGACTTCAGTTAGAACTCAAGTGAGTTGAGTTTAGTGGACTGGAGGTGCAGTTGATGGAGTTGTGTTCAGTTTAGCCTTGTTAAACTAGTTGTATTTAGTCTAACTGATCAATAGACTAGAGATGAGTTGGGTGAATTAGTTATTAATTAATTCACAAGTTATTAACTCATAATGCAACTATAGAATACATCAGTTAACTCAGTTGCATGTCAGTGCATGTTCAATTCAGTAGGGACAGGTGTTAGAGGATCAGATTGCTATCAGTTGTGACTATAGCTGTGCATGATGATTTGCACAATCAGAGGGATTGAGTATGCCAATGAATTGGACAATACCAAGATTTGTAGCATGTGCTCACGTCCAACACAATGTGAGTGATTATTTTCAGGTCAAATACGAGTTTGGTAAGCCATTCTCATCAATTCTTGAGCAGGTATTGAGCAGTGGAGGCAGGCAAAGCAGTAGGGGAGATTTGGAGATCAGATCTGAGCTGTATTGTGTGTAACAGGTGGAGCTGGTACTGGATTTCTTGTGATAAGCATTGTAATTTGTAATGTTACATGATTCAATCACTATAATATACAGATAGTTGGGGTTTTTAGCGAGATGCTTTCCCCGGGAAAATACTGTGTTGATATGTGTGATTGATGATTCTATGTGCACCTGTGAATGTTTCTGCTTCTCTAAATTGATGATCAACGATAGTTGGGTTTTTAGCGAGATGCTTTCCTCGGGAAAATACTGTGTTGATATGTGTGATTGATGATTCTATGTGAACCTGTGAATGTTTCTGCTTCTGTAAATTGATTATCAACGTAGAGGAGGTATGTATTATGCATGTTCTGCTTATAAGTGTATAATCAGGATAATCTCTATGAATATGTGTCATATTATTCAAAATTTCTACAGTCTAACTCCATATCATGCTAATAATAACATTAATTACAATCAATTCTCGTTCTTTGACAAGTGGTCTCTTTCAGTTTAGCTGTGGTAGGTGTTTGTAGCTGCATGCTGGCCCTTAATGTCACATCTTCTCCATTGCTCCTAAAAAGTAGGAAACTGCCCCTGTTTATCTGCTTTTGGTTTTCCTCAAAGATATTCGAAACCAATGAACCATGTCCTTCTTCTTTGATTATACAAAAATATATGAGAATGCCACGTCCTTGATGTCTTGTCAACCTTTTCCATGTGTGAAGATAAGACCTCCTCCAAGTTGTCTGACATATCATGAACTGTAGTAACTCTGATCACTTTATAACAAAAAGTTTAGAGTTCGAATATATGTTTCTTCCACCTGTTTATTCCCTTGTTGAATGTTGACACCTGTTACATGATCCTTTGAAGAGATTCCTTTTTTCAAAAATTTCCCCTCGGTCCCTCAAAATTGGTTGACTGAGTTTTAATTATGTAGCTACAGTAGTTTCGTAGCGCGCTATGAAACTGTTGTGTAATCACCAAAACACAGTTTCAAGCCAAAATTTGACTGTCTTGTGTTTCTTTGTATTGAAATGTCCTTTTCAGCTGCCCTGAAGCTATCCAAAATTGAACATGGTAAATCATCAAAATTTGGAACTTATCCTTAAATGTTCCTAGAAACTAGGAGACTGTTCCTTGCTCAAATCTGGCTGAAAAATAGGTCTTGGGACAGAGTTCATATCTTCTCATAAAAACTGTATTTGGAAAAATTGAATGAGGCTTTTTTGCACCAATCCATAATGAACGAAAACCTCTCTTGTTTTTTTGAAACATCTTTCCTACCGCCCAGAATGAGTCTTTGAAAAACAGGTGTAAAAATATGCTTGTGAAAAACTGCACCTACAGCAGTTTCGTAGTGCAACTTTGGTCCTTCATTTCTCCCAGATCATAATGGATTTGAAGAAAGTGGAAGAGGTTTTTGTACTTCAGTATCTTATAAATGAAAACCTCTTTCACTTTTCAGAGATGAGTTTTCAACTGTTCAGAAACTCTTCTAGAAGTTGACTAGTAAAAACAAGGAGACAAAGTTCCTCTTTTTTAGAGTTTCATTCTTATGCTTGTCTTCGAATCCTTCTGCTGACCATGTTGTCTCTTTAATCACATGAAATGCATTAAATCAACCATATACCCTGCTCAAATACTTGTTCTAAGACAAAACTTCTTTAATGGTTCCCGGAGCATTATGAATCAATACTAACTATGAGATAACGACCATTTTCATAACATAGAGTTTAGAGTTCATGGATGTCCTTCTCGTCCTTGTTTTTCCCTTGCTTGATGTTTATACCTTGTAAGTAATCCCTTTCCTTGAACTGGGAAATTTCAAGATTGGTAGACATCAATTTCTTTTTTGACTTCCTCAAAGCTACATTCTTCTTCTTGAGTGCTAACTGCCTTACTTGAGTTGAAATGGAAAACTTTGTTGTATGTTGACCCTGAGCTTTGCCAAGTGCTTCTTATGCATGAAAGGAACACGAAAGTGACCAAGACCAATTCTTCCTTACATTACCCCTTTTCTTTGAAATTTGTTTAGTGATAACAGTGGCTCCACTTGGGATAGTGTGCCCTTGTGGTACACTAAGAACCTGCAATTCCAGTGCCTTATCCTCTTATGATAAACAAAAATTTATTTGACAAGAATCTCCTTTAAGTTTCTTGGGCCTTCACCTCGGGCTTAAGCTTGATGATCACTGTATGAGAAAGAAGTCTATATCTACTGAAAAAATGCTCAGTCAACCTTGAGCTTATTTGCATTTTCCTACCTACCTACTAGCTGCAATTTCCACTTTAGGTCAAGCAACATGATATTTCCAATAAAGCCAATCAATTGTCCTTTCTGGTATTGGAGGCTCTTGACTACATTCGACCTCAAAATAACCATGATAGTGAGATGACGAAATCAACTTATAATGTACCTCATCTTCATAATGCAAATGAAAATGAAATACTGGTGTGCAAAGCTTTGCCATGTATTCACTTATAGGGTCAAAGAAGACAAGGTTATTTTGATTATCATTATAACACTCTATCTCTTCAGACAACTGATCCTCAACCACACAAAATTCCTTTGATGTGCTATCCAACTACCTTTCTGCATGATTCCCATAAACAATGTAATTTTCCTCACTATTCTGATCACTCTTTGATGTAAACTGTTGCAAGGGATTACAAAAATGAACAACCTTTTCCTCTGCCTGAGGGTTATAAAAGCTATCTTCCAGTACTTCTTCTTGGTGTTTGCAATCAATTTCGTACTCTTTATGATCAAAGGACTGGCAAGTTTGCTACATCTTCTCATTCATCTCAGGGGATTGGACATGGTTTTCATAAGTAAACCCCTGTTGATATTCATGTTGCATTTCATGGGATGTTATACTTTCTTCTTGGTGTTGAAATGCATTGTTATGAAGAGCCTCTAAAATTTCTTCATCCATAAATTCATCATCATCATAACAATCCTCCAAGTACTAAATAAGACTTAAAGAATGTCTACAGCAATCTTTGAGTAGCAATAAGGAAGGATAACATTCTTTATACATCTCATAGAATTCATCATGAAAACTAGCAAGCGAATATATTGAACCATTTTCCAAACTTTTATACCAAGACCATGCTTTTCCTTCTAAAGTGGTCATAACATCTTCATGAGACAATCTTCAGGAAAATGAACCTTAAGACTACGTACATGCATATGGAACTTAACCAAATGAAGAGAAGTGTTGTGGGGAAAAATGCCTATGCAGGACGATCCTATCCACCTAAGGTGTGACAGCGCCTTAGCAACAAACGAATACAGCTATTATGATTTCTTCCTTTATGAAATGTGAAAGAGGGGAGATCGGCAGACTTACCGTTGTCTTCCGGTTGTCCCTCAAACTAGATCCTCTTCTCTTTGTGTGTCCACAGCTACTTGCCTCCTCGCTTGATCAAGAGAACAGCTACTTGAATCCCACGAGATCACAAGAGAACAGCTACCTGTGACAAGAGAACAGCTACTTGCGACAAGAGAAGAACACAATACAAAGGCAAATATACATATTCATAAATGATTCAGGATTAGAAGTAAATCAAATACACTAATGCAATCATACAAAATACACCAGCATATAGGAAAGAATCAAGATAGCTTTATTAATAAGTAACAAGGTTCAGGAAGAGATACAACCCATGGGGCTCCAATCCAGCATCTCCTTCCCAGCAGAATGGAATTCCTTCTTCAGCTCCCTTCAAAGCATTACACACCCAATGTTTCCAGCCACAAACCAACAGCAATTCTTTGCAATTACCAAATTCCAGCCTCTAGATCCCATGGAGGAGAGATCCATATATAGATGTTTGGAGAGAGGATGAGTCAGCTTGAGATCTGACTAGTGTCCTCTCCCTCTCTCAGTTCTTGAGTCCACTTGGAGGTTCTTGCTTCCACTTGGAGATTTGGAACCTCTTACTCATCACCAGTCGAATTCCTTGATGCAAGTGTCATTTTGGAAGCTTCCTGGGCATTGACACCTTGAGGAATGACTCTGCCACATGTCCAAACTCGCTCAGCGCAGGTAGCTAGTGTTGGAGTTGACATTCAACGCAGGTAGCCAGTGTAGCAGTTGACATTCAGCGCAGATGCTCAGTGGAGCAGTTGACATGATCCAGAATTGGCTTGTTTTTGAGTGTTTTCAGGTGGAGAACTTCTGTGAATTGCTGTGGTTAGTTTGCCTTGTTCCTCTAGGGGTAGGAACAACATGTTTAGGGACTTTGGATCCCTTAGTTCATGGACATTTCATGCTCAATGCTGTAAGGCACAAAAATGTCTATAACAGTTGCCCCCTAAAGTATGAGGCTGTTTATCGGGTGAAATGCTTTATCCAGGAGGGTTCGAAGTTCATCCATCTGCTGGGAGGAGACCTGTAATAAAATACAATACAATACATTATGATTCATACTGCTTTCATGATCTAGCTGAGGCGGGAATTCCCATGCTCAACTTTATAAATTCATTTTTGTACATAGAACAGACGATCGTCTGATGGTAGACTGATAATTTTGGTGAAATTATCATCCTTTGAGTAGGATGATCATCTGCTGCAATGATGTACATGTCAAATGTCTTTATCTTTCCTGAATATATATATCGCAGCCCGGATGGATGAAACTAGATCCGGGGTCTTCAAACTCGTTCGATCTTCACTCTAAGTACAAGTCGATCCATGTGAGAATTGTGCTGAAGTCGAACATGGAAAGACATCGCTTGATTACCGGTCAATGATGTAAATCGTTAACAAGCGCGAGAGGAATCACCGATAATGATAATGACCCTCAAGGTACTGCAGTGCAATTCACGTGGTGTGAATAAAGGACTTGGCGTCGAACACCATGCAAAATCTTCTGGTCGAAGGTCATTGATGTATACCTGTCACCGGAAGTGAGAAACTTGCCATTGAGGCATGCAAGCTTCAAAGTACTGAAGGGGTTGTTCCTAGATCAACTTCTTGGATAATGAGCTGATGTCGACAAGAAGCGATCCGTCAAAGGAGGGCCTTAATGAATCCCACATCAGTGACACGGAACAGAGCTAATGACTTTAATGGAGGTTAAAACGATCTGTGACATATGATTCAAGGTGGCGGTCATGAATGGATGAAGGATAATGTATGGAAGTGGATGGGACCCGGTTGACTCTTTCTGAACGACTTCTCTTGAACATATGGCGACACTGATGCGATGGATTGGTAGCATTACCCCAAATATGGATGGTATGGCAAGACCATGGCGATGTGACCGGTGAATGAAACAACCCAACCCGAATGTGGTACGGAGGAAAAGTGTCATGTTCAAGAGCGACCTGCTACCATCAAAGTTTTCTTGATTTTTCCCAATTTTTCCCCAGTCATTGCTGACCAGTACCTCTTTATTTTTGTCAAGCTTGAGGAGGATAACATATGCTTGTTCTATAACCTGCCCTTCGGGCAAGCCCATCGCTATGTTTTAACGAGCCTAGCGATAGTGAAACTCGTTCTCGTCTAAAGACAAGTCTGTCGCTATTTAATAATTTTAACGAGTCTAACGACAAGGATAACTCGGTCCTTTTCATTTTTAGAGAGTCTGAAAAGGTACATAAAGTTAACTCCAAAATTCCGTTTTCGTCATTTAATCCCTTAAGTCCGAAAAATTATAAAACAATACAAAAGGGATGAGTTTTCGATATCTTTAACGAGCTGAACAAAACAAGCGCTCGATCTTTTTGTGCAATAATCCCTCAGGTCCAAAAAGATTAAAATCTAGAGGAGGGATAGCTCTTCCTGTCCTTTAACGAGCTGGAAGGCCAAAACTCGGCAATCTTTTCATATTTTTACGAGTCAGTTGAAAAGAGCTTAAAGAAGACTCGTCTTTTGAGGAACGAGTGATAAACAGGGATAGCAACTGATTCCAGGTACAGGTTGGAATTTTCCAATCACGGCAGTGTCACAAGGATGGCTAGGTGAAATCACTATTCGCAGCTATTCCTCAAAATGGGTAAACAATCATATGGAGGTGAACGATCGGCCAAATGAAAAGTGGAGGTGGCAGGTGCAAACACGACCAAGGCTTTAACGGCTGATAAAATTACATTCACAGTGGTTATTTACCAGGATAGGTTCATTTTTTAGTTAAAAATGAGCTTAAACACTAGAGGAAACTCTGCTCACTGCTTATATTTATTTTTTAACGAGCATGAAGACCGCGTTAAAACTGCTTGGATCTTGCGTTTATTTTTTAACGAGCATGAACTTTATGCTAAAACTGCTCGATTACCTAGTCATTTGATAAGAGTGTCTCATCAAGATTCTATTTTTTATGGAGCTTCATCTCACTAAGCTTTGCTCCCCATCCTTTCTTTATGCAAGTTCGGAAACGGCTAATCCTACGAGTTTAAAGGGTTAGACCTACAGGTTTAAAGGGAGGACCTAAAAATTTAAAAAAATAAATAGTCGCCCCTTGCTTGCACTCCAAAAGGTTTGCATGCCCCCAGGTATAAAACAGAGTTTCAAGGTTACCTCTACTTACCCTCCGCCAAAACATTTGTTTTAATCGAGAGAGGCTTACCTCTTTCAGGTTACCCAAAGATTGTCTCGTTAATCTTTCAAACAAAACACTTCCTCGGCAATGTCTACCGAAATAGACAAGGGTGAATGACTGGTGTCAAACACGTAACTTTGACAAAAGAATCCTATTCTAGAACAACCCCTCTTCCAACCACGGACGGGGTACGGACTAGTCATATTCTCCCGCGGAAACCTACCCTATACCCAAAGTTTTCCTGCCGAAGCAGACCAGGACGCATGCCCCCTGGGTTCCAGTCATATCCTCCCGGATTACTCGCGCTCATCAGGAGGACGGACCGTGGGTTGAGACACTTCTTGCATGAATAGACCATTTAGGGATGGTACATGACTATTTGCGATGTGTGATCCGGGAAACGAAAGTTGGTCCACGAGCTTGACCACTCTTCCTTCATGCGGAAAACACATTACTCTAAAGAGTGAGGAGACTACAGCTCCCATGCAATATATATAGTCTCGTCCAAGGAGTAGGTTATAATCCAAGGGTCCTTGAACGACCATCACGTTCATGTGAACGATCTTCCCTTTCAATGTTATAGGCACATTGGGGAGGATCCTTAAAGGTCGACTGGTTCCTTTATCAAAACCTGATAGATTTCTCATCTCAGGTAAAAGCGCTGGCGAACCAAGCGCTTTCCAAGCAATAGAGGAAAGGATACTCACAGATGCCCCCTCATCAATCATAGTGCCAGCCATTACCATTCTGTATATTTGACAAATAATTCTGAATGGTACACTGGCTGGCAACTGGGGTCTGCCTAATTGGTTCCAATCAAAGGACACAACCAGGTTGCTTAGTGGTGGGACCGAATATACGGCCGGATATCGCTCCGATGAACTTCCTTCCTGCGATAAAGGAATGGCGGCATTGCCCCCTTGATCATCAGAGTCAGTTCTGATGAAGAGAATCTGGACGGTGTCATCTTTATTCTCCTCTGTGATGGTGTCATTCGAAGATGGAGCCTCTGAAGGCAAAACCGGGTCAACTGCCGTATCGACCTTTTGACTTTCGTTAGGCATGGATCCAGATGGTTCTTCTTCAATGACAGGTGCTTCGGCTGACCACTTAAGTGGCTCGGCCGGATTCTCAACTAGTGAGGGACTTGGTAGGAGTCTTTGATATCCAGGAGGGAGATGCACTCGTAAAATCGGGCGATCTTCCAGAACTCTTTTTGCCTCGTCTAAGAAGGGACAACGGTGGATGGCGTGATCGCCTTCACATAATCTGCAGGGAAATTTAGCTCTCCCGCTCTGTCCTGGAGCTTCACTCCCACTAGTTGACGGTGAGCAGTCGACATGACTATCAGAGGTCGATGCTCCCGAATTGTGCAAACGGGGGGACCAGTCTCTTAGTATCCGTGGGATACAGGGACAATCTCTATGGAAGTGGTCTCCCTTGCATATGACGCATGGCGATTTAGGCCTTACGAGTGCGGTGTGTGGATTTTTGTTAGATGACATTTGTTTGCCCCCAGTCGCCTTAGGCTCCTTCTTCTTCTTTTCTTTCTTCTTCTTCTCCTTCTTCTCCTTAGGAGCCTGGTTTTTAATTCGACCAGTCCCTTCAAGCGAAGAGGAAGGAGGGGAGGAAGATGAAGTTGAAGGCTGGGAGGCAACTCTTGTCTGATCTAACTGTTGACTCGACTGTTCAGGAATGGTGGTATTCTGAACGACATTGGTTGAAAAGAGCCAAACTGGTAGGCCAATTGTCAGTCCTGGAAGCGACAATGTGGCCATGTGGGGTGCACCAACATCTCCCCAAGAGGAGAAGGGACTAGGATTTCCACCCAAGGGAACTCCTTGGTTGGTGTGCTCCATCTTTTCAACCTAAAGATCAACGCAGGATTAAAGGGTGATTGTTCCGTTTAAAATAAATTGTTAACGACGCTTTAGACACAACTTGCTTTTTTAGTTTTAAAGAGTCGAGAAAAAGCTAAAGATGACTCTAGTCTCCTTCGATGTTTTAACGAGCCCGAAGTGACAAATGCTCGGATGGACTTTTTCTGTTATAGAGTCTGAGAAAGACCAAAAGAAACTGCTCTGGAGATCTAGGCAGAGGGTGTGCCAAACTTTTCACAAAACCACAGAATACTTTTTACGGTACGGGTGGTCGATCTTCGTGAATGCTGTGTTCACTGCATTGCGATCAGTAGAGCGGCCGACACGGCTTCCTAAGGATAAAAGATATATGCCTATAGGGGTCTCCCAATATATACGCGACGGTACGTGGGAGCACAATCCGTACTAGCACTACCGTCTCTCAGGAGGAATCACCCACCTTCTTCGAGATCAACAGTCACTAGGCTTAACAACGCCGGAACACGTCTCTAGCCTAGACCTCTATGTTGTGCGTTATGTTACAAAGCGTTGTTAGGTTCATTTAGTTTATTTTAGGTTGATCTTTTTAAATTTTGCCTTTCAAGGTTCACCACGAGATGTATGATACAAATTCCTAAATGCAGTCTAAGATGATAAGCAAGCTTTATTATCTTTCAACTTTGAAAATCCTAGCTACTAAGGGAAAAGAATAACACTATCTTTTCTCAAAGAGCAATCAGCACACTCTAATGCACTTTCCCTAAATCCAACATGCAAACTATCAAATGCAAAAATGCACAATGCAAGTGTTTGTTTTCCACCTTCTTAGTATAAATGCCTACAAAGAAAGATTTTTGCACAATTTTGAATTTGCTTTTAAGATGATCAATACAAACAAGTTCACTTTCTTCGAAATCAACAAGGGTAGAAGAGATTACAATCACTTTGCGATTTTCGAAATAAAGACTTGTTTTGACACTTTGAAAGAGACAAATTCAAACCAATAAGCAAAAGTAAAACTATAATCAATCTGAAAAACAGCCAATGAACTCTCTTCTAAGATCACTATCAATCAGATCTGAATCAAAGGCTACAGAATGACTACTTTACTCATGCAAAGGAAGATTGTAAATGACGCCACAAACACATAAAAACATTCACAATATTTTTGTACAAAAATGAGGCGGAATTCAAGCAAAGAAAAAGGTTTATCAGACTGGTACCTATGCTGGTTAAAGGCTGCAAAAAACAGAGATCAAAACAGGGCAAAAGACAACAAAGAACCCCAGCTGCACAAGGCCACACTGGTTCAGCGCAGGTCTAACACTGTCAGTTTGACATTCAGCGCAGGTAGCCCCTTCGAGACCTGCGTTGAAATGCAGACTGCCTTCACAGTGCCTGCGCTGAAGGAGAAACTCTCGTTTCCCTTGGGTTCTGGGTCATAAAATGCTCAAAAATCAACTGTTTCAGGCCAAATCAGAAACACAAGCAAGGTATAAACAGAGGGATACTTTGATAGGGTACTAAAGACTATCACAAGGATCATCAAATCATTTGTGGATCTAGTTTAGATCATAGACAAGTCCAACAACTGGATCAAAGCAGAAACTTTTTACTTTGCATCAGGGAAAGATGCAGTTCAATAGTTGCTGTCAAGTCTATGAAGTAAACAAATGACGGAAACACAAATGAAATGAATAAACAAGTTCTTCCCCAGCGAAGTCGCCAATTTGTTGTGGGGGAAAATGCCTATGCAGGACGATCCTATCCACCTAAGGTGTGACAGCGCCTTAGCAACAAACGAATACAGCTATTATGATTTCTTCCTTTATGAAATGTGAAAGAGGGGAGATCGGCAGACTTACCGTTGTCTTCCGGTTGTCCCTCGAACTAGATCCTCTTCTCTTTGTGTGTCCACAGCTACTTGCCTCCTCGCTTGATCAAGAGAACAACTACTTGAATCCCACGAGATCACAAGAGAACAGCTACCTGTGACAAGAGAACAGCTACTTGCAACAAGAGAATAACACAATACAAAGGCAAATATACATATTCATAAATGATTCAAGATTAGAAGTAAATCAAATACACTAATGCAATCATACAAAATACACCAGCATATAGGAAAGAATCAAGATAGCTTTATTAATAAGTAACAGGGTTCAGGAAGAGATACAACCCATGGGGCTCCAATCCAGCATCTCCTTCCTAGCAGAATGGAATTCCTTCTTCAGCTCCCTTCAAAGCATTACACACCCAATGTTTCCAGCCACAAACCAACAGCAATTCTTTGCAATTACCAAATTCCAGCCTCTAGATCCCATGGAGGAGAGATCCATATATAGATGTTTGGAGAGAGGATGAGTCAGCTTGAGATCTGACTAGTGTCCTCTCCCTCTCTCAGTTCTTGAGTCCACTTGGAGGTTCTTGCTTCCACTTGGAGATTTGGAACCTCTTACTCATCACCAGTCGAATTCCTTGATGCAAGTGTCATTTTGGAAGCTTCCTGGGCATTGACACCTTGAGGAATGACTCTGCCACATGTCCAAACTCGCTCAGCGCACGTAGCTAGTGTTGGAGTTGACATTCAACACAGGTAGCCAGTGTAGCAGTTGACATTCAGTGCAGATGCTCAGTGGAGCAGTTGACATGATCCAGAATTGGCTTGTTTTTGAGTGTTTTCAGGTGGAGAACTTCTGTGAATTGTTGTGGTTAGTTTGCCTTGTTCCTCTAGGGTAGGAACAACATGTTTAGGGACTTTGGATCCCTTAGTTCATGGACATTTCATGCTCAATGTTGTAAGGCACAAAAATGTCTATAACAAGAAGCATTGTCTTTCTTTTCATCTTTGAATATTGGAAGATCATCTAACCAATCAACCTTTGGCATAGGATTTGGAAAACTAGGGATATGAGACCGATTCATAGGAGCATACCTGGAATTCATTCTTGCAGTCGAACTAATCTTGAAACTTCATCGAGCTACTGATCTTCTAGCAGTGGAGTCACCTTCCAATTTCTTATTCGATGTGTGGAGTCGCCAAGGTAGTTTTGCAGCCTCAAAAAGATGTCTGAGCTCTTGCTACCTTCAGAAGTTCAGACTCTTAATTTCGGGAATGAATAGACTTCGACTCCCGGCAGACGCACCAAAATGTTAACTCAAAATCAGACCCTGGAAGGCTGCTGACTAGGTAGACATTAAGTAACTATTTCAAACCTACTTTAGGCTGAGGCTTAGCCTCCTCAACCTGAGAGGGCTCTCTCAAAAGGATTAATGATTTTGATAATGGATTAGATGGCTAACTCTAGTAAACAAATGACAAATGAAAGAGGTTGAAAGACAATCAGAAAGTATCCATTGGGCTTATGGAGTCAACATTGTTTCAGTCTAACAATGATATCAACCTTACATAGAAGTCAGGGCATTCAGGATTCAACACATTTAGAACATACCAGCAACATATAGGACCACACAGTCTATGAATATATAAAGGAAGTTAGAGCACCATGAGTGATTTCTAAGTAATTACACATTCATACTACTGCAAATATTGAGAAAAGAATAATACAACACATTTTGAGCATCGAATCCCTCTTGATTCCTGAGAAGCAAAGCCAATCTTGCATTACTAAACAGAGTCTTTACATAAAGCCAAATATCAGAGCTTTTTTGAATAATTTTCCAACCCTTGGTACATTGCCCTCTCTCCTATATATAGAATTCTTATACAAGGCTAAGATTCCTCCTCCAACGTGAGGTGAACTCGAATTCTACTTCTTATGACACCTATTCAAACTTTAACTACCTATTAAATGTAACAAACTGTTAACTAGACTTTTTAGAGATCTAGGGCAAATAGGAGTCTAACTCCATATCATGCTAATAATAGCATTAATTACAATCAATTATAGTTCTTTGACAAGTGGTCTCTTTTAGTTTAGCTGTGGTAGGTGTTTGTAGCTGCATGCTGGCCCTTAATGTCACATCTTCTCCATTGCTCCTAAAAAGTAGGAAACTGCCCCTGTTTATCTGCTTTTGGTTTTCCTCAAAGATATTCGAAACTAATGAACCATGTCCTTCTTCTTTGATTATACAAAAATATATGAGAATGCCACGTCCTTGATGTGCTATCAACCTTTTCCATGTGTGAAGATAAGACCTCCAAGTTGTTTGACATATCATGAACTGTAGTAACTCTGATCACTTTATAACAAAAAGTTTAGAGTTCGAATATATGTTTCTTCCACCTGTTTATTCCCTTGTTGAATGTTGACACCTGTTACATGATCCTTTGAAAAGATTCATTTTTTCAAAAATTTCCCCTCGGTCCCTCAAAATTGGTTGACTGAGTTTTAATTATGTAGCTACAACAGTTTCGTAGCGCGCTACGAAACTGTTGTGCGTTATACATCATCTTCAGCAGTTTCGTAGCGCGCTACGAAACTGCTGTGTAATCAGCAAAACACAGTTTCAAGCCAAAATTTGATTGTCTTTTGTTTCTTTGTATTGACATGTCCTTTTCATCTTCCCTGAAGCTATCCAAAATTGAACATGGTAAATCATCAAAATTTGGAACTTATCCTTAAATGTTCCTAGAAACTAGGAGACTGTTCCTTGCTCAAATCTGGCTGAAAAATAGGTCTTGGGACAGAGTTCATATCTTCTCATAAAAACTGTATTTGGAAAAATTGAATGAGGCTTTTTTGCACCAATCCATGATGAACGAAAACCTCTCTTGTTTTTTTGAAACATCTTTCCTACCGCCCAGAATGAGTCTTTGAAAAACAGGTGTAAAAATATGCTTGTGAAAAACTGCACCTACAGCAGTTTCGTAGTGCAACTTTGGTCCTTCATTTCTCCAAGATCATAATGGATTTGAAGAAAGTGGAAGAGGTTTTTGTACTTCAGTATCTTGAAAACCTCTTTCACTTTTCAGAGATGAGTTTTCAACTATTCTGAAACTCTTCTAGAAGTTGACTAGTAAAAACAAGGAGACAAAGTTCCTCTTTTTTAGAGTTTCATTCTTATGCTTGTCTTCGAATCCTTCTGATGACCATGTTGTATCTTTAATCACATGAAATGCATTAAATCAACCATATACCCTGCTCAAATACTTTTGCGAAGACAAAACTTCTTTAATGGTGCCCCGAGCATTATGAATCAATACTAACTATGAGATAATGACCATTTTCATAACATAGAGTTTAGAGTTCATGGATGTCCTTCCTGTCCTTGTTTTTCCCTTGCTTGATGTTTATACCTTGTAAGTAATCCCTTTGCTTGAATTGGGAAATATCAAGGTTGGTAGACATCAATTTCTTTTTTGACTTCCTCAAAGCTACATTCTTCTTCTTGAGTGCTAACTGCCTTACTTGAGTTGAAATGGAAAACTTTGATGTATGCTGACCCTGAGCTTTGCCAAGTGCTTCTTATGCATGAAAGGAACACGAAAGTGACCAAGACCAATTCTTCCTTACATTACCCCTTTTCTTTGAAATTGTTTTAGTGATAATAGGACTGACTCTTATATCATTGTGGGAAACTCTACATTCCACAAACTGAGAGGATAAAGATAATTAGGGAAGCACACACTTCTCTAATATCAGGTCACTTTGGGGTAAGTAAAACAGTTGCACAGCTGTAAAGATTTTGCTATTGACCGAAAATGAATGAGACAGTTTCCAGATATGTAAGAGGGTGTGCCATGTGTGCTAAAAGCAAGCCCGGCAATAGAAAACTAGGCTTGTACACTCCATTTCCAGTTCCTTCTCACCCTTGGGAAAGTGTTTCCATTGATTTTGTTGGAGGACTGCCTAAGTCTAGGAAAGGTCATGATTATCTATATGTTGTTGTGGATAGGTTTAGAAAAATGTGTATTTTAATACCTTGTAATAAACAGATTACATTTGAACAAATAGCAAAATTGTTCTTTGAACATGTATGGGTTCATTTTGGATTACCCACTTCCATTGTATCTGATCGAGACACCCGATTTGTGGGAAAGTTTTGGTCGAGTCTGTGGGAACTGATGGACACCAAAATAAAGAAAAGCACAGCTTTTCATCCACAAACAGATGGCCAAACAGAAGTAGTAAACAGAACAGTGATTCAGTTACTAAGAGGATAGTGCAACAAACATCCTAAGCCTTGGGATGAACATTTGTGTTATGTGCAACATGCTTACAATAGAGCCAAGCACTCTTCTACACAGAGATCTCCTTTTGAGACCTATTTTGGTTTCACACCAAGGTCTCCTTTGGATTTTGTCTTTGGTAAAGATACCATGGTTGATGGACACAATGATGTGGACAAGGCAACTAGGTTCATTGAACAGATCCAGGAGATCCACCAGGCAGTACAGGAATAGCTGGAAAAGAGCCAGGCCAATTACAACGCTAGGCATGACAAGCATAGGATGGAGCATAGTTTTCAAGTTGGAGACCAAGTCTGGCTGTATATCAGCAAGGATAGGATGCAAGGTGAAGGTAAAAATCTAAAGCCTATCACGCATGGACCCTTTAGGATACTTGAGAAGATTGGTGAAAATGCTTTTCACCTTGATCTACCAGTTTACATGCACATCTACTCAGTCATAAATGCAGATTGCTTGAGATTGTTTGAACCTTCAATGATTGAGGACCTTGAAGAGTAGAATCAATTGCCTTCTATTGATGACCTACTACCTAAATATCTTAATGAATTGCAGGAAGACACAGTGTTGGACAGGAAGGTGAGGACAACACATAGAGGAGATGTCGAATACTTCAGGATTGGGCTCAAAGGTTCAAAGTCGAGCAACGTAAAGTGGATTGAGATTGGGCATGTGAAGAAGCAATACCCTCACTTAGTCAATGCTTGAAAACTAACTTTTGGTGGTCCAAAAGCTTTTTCAGTGGGAAGGTCGTGATCCGAATTGGATCCATATAAGACTGTCAAAGAACCATGACTATATCAGGTCGGAACAAATCTCTAAAGAATCCAAAATAGCGATCAAAAACACCCTGAACCAGTGGCACTGGTAGCTAGCGTGGAACGATGAGGTCCTCAGTCAAATCACGTTGACCGAAGCCCATGAAGACTGCGCAAGAGGTCAAAGTAGCCCATGGGAGCCCCAAATTAGGAAATGGAGGTGATTTTTGATGCGCAATTACCACAATCGTGCATTGTTGGGCGAACAGGGCCAAAATGGAGGAAGCCCGAGCACTCGGTCGTGTTGGGAACCAGAGAACCGCGGGCAGAAAAGGTAAAAGTGCTAAAGTACAAAAGCAGGACCCGCGCTTTTGAAATCGACAGTATTGATCGCGGTGCCCTTGAACGGTAAGAGGTTTCGGATGAGAGAGGAGTGATTCCATACATCGATCGACACATGGCAAACGGAGGTGAGAGAAAATCGTCGTTGATCGCATGCTATCGGTCGAGCAAGTCAACCGCGCAAAACGTTCATATGGTGTCGGATCTAGAGGGCTTAGATCAGATGGTTGAGATCGCGCTCGATGAAGGAAGCGAAATTGACAAGGGAATACACCACATTTTAGAAGGGATTTGGAATCCGTTTGACCGCCACGATGGAGGAAAGATTTATCCACGACGTAACTGAAGAAACTGTTGTGGTAAAAACACAACCCCCCATTTTTGACTTGCTCAACTCAAATAATGGGGACCCTTTCTATAAAAATTTTGGCTAAACACCTTTTTTTTTTATTTTTATTTAGTTGATTGCCTTACGCTTTTGTTAATTTTTCGTTTTCTTTGGATTCTTGTTTTGATTGCTTTATTAGAATCGATTTTTTATAAGCTTCCCATTGACGCTTGTTTCGGCTCATTTGGTCAACTGGTTTGAAAATGGCACTCCTTTGAAAGTCTGATTAGTTATGTAGCCTGGGTTAAAAATGCATAAAATCTACAATATTGCATTTTGTAAATAAATTAGTTCAATAATGCATTCATTTTAAATATTAACCCATAGTGAGTTTTTACTAACATTTTTCCATTTTTAGTTACGCGGCCAAATCATTAGTTATTGGGATTTTTAAGAAATTCACTCCAATTTCCAAATCAAATCTTAATCTCGAAAACCCAAACATTCAAGTGGCTGTAGTTTAAATAATTTCACAACTTAACTAAATTTGATTAAAATAAAATCAAAACAAAAAATAATATTAAATCTTAATTAAATTTAATTAATATATAATTAATTAAATTAAATTAAAATTTAATATATAAAAAAAATTAATAAATAAAATAAATTTTAATCGGATCGGAAGTTTTATTCGAAACACATTTTAAAAAGTCCCGATACACATTTTATTAGTTAATTAATATTAAAACAAATATTTAATATTTAAAATAATAAATTTTAAATTAATTAAATTAATTAATATATAAAATTTAATTAATTTAATTTAATTAAAATTTCATTATTATTAATTATTAATTGGATTAATTTGTTAATTAGTTTATAAATAGTTAATATTTTAGTTAATTAGATATCAATTAATAAATAGATTAATATTAATTAAAAATTAGTTTATAATTAGCAATCAAATTAGAATTAATTAGAGACTAATTTAGCATTAGTTTTTAATTACAATATTTTTAGCCCAGCAACAGAATTTCCAGATTCATGAGAGATTTGATCCATCAACTTTGGAAGCTTATAGATTGAGTTATACTTGGCCAAATGAGGCCCAGGATGGTCGTTGGAAAGATAAAATCAAGGAGAATATTTCCGAGGATGTTTCACTAATAGATTTGGTCATTTATTGGATCAAAAATCAGGCAGAAAATCAAGCTCCGAATTTTGAAAACAAAATCAATTTTCTGAGTTTTATTTTTATTTGTCCAAGCCTCTTCTAAATTGCAGATTCACTCGTCAATGGTATCCTTGGCCAATCAAAACATCACATGCATCAATAGAAAGCTTAAATTTTATTTTCAATTATTTATTTAATTGAATTTGATTGGATTTGATTTAATTGTCCGAAATGATATTTTAATTGCATCTTAATTTATTTTGATTTCTTTTTGCAGGAAAACAGTGGAAAAAATATGGAGAAAAAGATCTCAATCAATGAGAATGCTTCAAAAATTGAAGATCAAGATTTTTGAGCAAATAAAATTGGATTTGGCAGATTTCTCTTCACCAAACTTTCCTCTCAAGAATTCCTTCACAAATAGTATAAGTAATAGATTGCAGAATATAATAAGGGGCTGCTCTCCTCTGCAATTCTAGACTTCTAAAAGCACTACTGTAATAGGAATTTAGAGTTGTAGAAGAGAGGAGAGAAAATCTCAGATCTGGGGATTATTGAGGATTTTTTCTTTGTATCTTGAATTATGTATGAGGGGCAGAGTTTGTACTATTGTGGCTCTAATTTTGAAGACAGAAGTTCAAGCAATGTAAAGGACTGTTGAAGACCAAAATCAGAGAAATGGATGTAATAAATTGGTATTTTTAATACTATTGTTTCAAATATCAGTTTCATTTTTATGGTAACATGAATGTCTCATTTTATTCATGTTTGTGCACTATTGTCAACATGGGTAATTTGTCTCAATATTGTTATTAGGTATCTCTGTTCTTATAAATTAAAATCTGATTTTTGAGTAACTATTTACTTAGAAATCTGCCTTACAAAACTAATTTATTGAATGGTAATGTGTTGTGAACTATTTCCACATGTCATTATTCAATTATTGGATTTACTGATTTGATAATTAATATCATTTTTGTGAACTACTTCCTGAATGTTGTTAGTTTATTATTTTAGTTAAGAGGTCTCAATAGGATGTGTTTTGGTAACCATAATATCAGTTAATTGAACTACTTCATTAACTTGATATTTATTATAAACAAGACATATGTAAATCCCAATACTTTAATTATCTTGCTCTTAGTTGGGTTAGATTTATATCTGCCTAATTAAGATAGGATTTAGATTAGTTTCTTTTGCTTGCATCAAGAATAAGCTTGCATTTAGAGTAAATTCTACATTCTTTTAAGTTCTCTCCTCAAAGAGGCAAAACTTTAGTTGTGGCTTGGCTGAACCCAAATCAGCGTAAGGGTCATTCTCTTGCCTGATCAGCAAGAAGAAGTGATCTGATATCCCTGTCTATTGGTAGTTAAAGATACATTATAAACCAATAGCAATAGGGAGAAGGTAACTAGACCTAGTTAAACCAGTCGGAGCCACCACACCAAACGGAAAAGGAGCTGCTTTAAGGTCCGGACCGAGTGGTTATCCCCCAATGTTGTTGCAGTGATTTTCGAGGCATCAACATTTTTGGCGCTAGAAGGAGGGCCTGAGATTTTTGTCTATTGGAGACTTTTCAATTTAACATTTTATTTATTGTGATGGCTCCTCTTAAAACTCCAATTTGGAGTTGTATCCATGGACGTGCATCCTCCAATACTCCACCCGAAGTGGTAAGACTCTTGTCTCAGGTAAAGTTCAATGGTAAGATAAATTCTTCTGCTTTTAATCATGTCTTTCAATTTATTCAAAATGTTTCAAATTATGATTTTCAAGGAATTGATGAAGGCATCTTATGCAGAATTTTTACTCTCACATTTGCGGCAAAAGCCAGAAACTGGTGTAGAACTCTTCCAGTTGCTTCAATCCACAGCTGGGATCAATTTGTTACAATTTTCATTTGTAAATTTGACGGCTATGATTATGAACAGGTATGTGAAGAAATTGAATATCTACGAAGGTTTGAAAATGAGTCTGTTAATGATTTTAATATTCGATTTCATTTGAATTGCTTAAGATTTAAAGACGAAGATAAACCTACGGAAGAAGAATCATTAGATTGGTTTGAATATATTTGTTCTCTTCCACCCATTCCCAATCCATATGAAATTAATTCAAGCTTTGTTCCATCCCATTACAATATAAATGAGAATCCCAATTTGGATGTGCAAATAAATTGTGATGAAGTGGTTTCACAAAGCTTGAAAAATATTTCTATTCAAATGCAAGAAGACAACAACAACAATTTTGGAGAAAAAGCCGCCTTGAAATCTGAAAGCTACTTTGAAGTAAATTCGGAAAATCAAATCGCAAATCAGCAAGTACAACTAGCAATCAAAATGCAAACTGCTGTACAAATTTCTGAATTTCTCCATGATGAGCAAATGCCAAAATCAGAGAAGCAAAGCAGCGTTCTTCAAGAAAGCATACGCACGCAAAGGAATGATCTGCAATCTGAAATTTACAATGAGCATAATGCACAAGAGTTCTCAAACAGAGACAGTTTTAAATGCATTGTTTCAGGTTCACATTTTTCCCTTTATCCTGATATTTTCAATGATGGTAATATTTTTCCTCTTGGTATTAATGATATTTCAGAAATTAAAGAGGATGATTTAAATGAATTACCATTAAATTTTTATCAAGATAAAGAAACAATAATTGATCATTCTTTTGCCACTAATGAACATGAGATTTTTGTTCCTCCTTGTTTTGGTATATTGGATGAAATCGAAGGGAATTCCAGGCAATCTTGTGAGGTCATTTATGATGATTACTCTGACATTGAGGATGTTGATTTTTATTCTTCTCAAGAGAATCCTCATGATAAAATTCAAATAACATTTGAGGATGAAGAACGCTTCAATTTAGGAATTATCTCAACTAATCCTCATTTTAGAGCAGCAAATTATCTTCATGATTTCACCATTCAAGAAATCATTCCAATTTATGATTCATATGAGGATCAAACTCCCATTCCTATTCATAATCATAATTCATTTTCTATTTCACAAGTTGGAATTCGAAATTACCCAAATTTCATAATTCTAGCCAATCCTTGTGAAAGAGAAATTATTTCAAAACAATCCCAATTGTGTTGTAACATTAGTTGTACAAATAGTGATTTCATTTTAGTTTTTCTTTCACAGCTATTTTGTTTAAACTTAGATTTATTTTCTGATTTTATTTTGCAAAATTTTCACACTTTTGGCTGGCACATTGAACACCTTACTATCAAACACTCAATTGATGCATTGCCCAATTGGGAAATTGAAGTTTCATATTATAATCATGAGCATCAAAAGATATCAATATTTCAATTTCAATCAATGCTAATGTTTCATCAAAAACTTCTATTTTTTCAAAGGCAATGTCAACAAGAGAATGTATTTTTGCAATCTGGCCAGCAATTCAATTCAATTAATAATTTTCCATTTCATTTGAAAGATTTCCATCCATTTTTCATTAATTCATTTGAAAAATATTTGGAAATTTTTCTCTCAAATGAAATGGTTAATAGCTTAACATTTGTACATAACACTAACAATTTTTTCCAGGCCTTTGAATTTGAAAACTCATATCCACAATTCGGCCTGTCATCTCCTCTTTTGAATGTTTCCCAATCATTAATGGAAATCCAACCAGATTTTTGTGATCCAATTGGTATTGAACTGGAAAGTTAATTTCAAGAGCAGGAGATTTTAATCAACTTGCTAACACTAACTATACATTCTGATTTCATATTTAATTTTCTTAGTTTAATTATATTTGTATTTTTATTACTAACATTTGAACTGTACATACATGCAGCAATTAAAATGAGAAAATGGCTACACTGGAAATATGACTATACCTAGTCATTTTCATGTATATGGTTAGAATAGGAGTAGAATTAATTTAGTTTGTTTGTTTTGTATAGATAATTTATTTTTAACAGTTCTGTAGATTAAAAATAAAACAAAGCAATCTGCCATTCTCATACATGTTCAGTGAAAACATTTTTCTCCTTATCAGAAAGTTTTAATTGTTGCTTTCCTTTTAAAAAATTTCTTGCAGCAATACCTCTACTCTGCTTATTTTGAATAATGTCTTGATTAAATTCAATTGAGGTTGCACTTGGCATCGATCGCCTCAAAGCCACTTTTCTTCATTTCAGGATTTCCTTCTAAGATTTTCTGTTGAAATTTATATGGTAAGGTTGAGGATATAAGAGCTTCATGATCTCATTATCCCATGAAATGTATGACTGTCTATGATAAGCTTAATTCTGACTAAATCATTAGTAGTCAGTCTAATCTTTTGCGGTAATCATATGAAATTCATATTCCTCGAAATTTGTTAAGGATGTCCATTCTGCTGTATGCACACCTTCAAATCTGTTTTGATATTTTTCCACAATTAGTGGCTTAATCTCATTCTAATCTTTAGTTTATTATTTGATGCTGCAATACACATCATATTCATTCACTAAAGACATTATTGAACAGTCGCTATAACAATACGCATTCTTCTCAAGTTATTCAGAATAAGCAGGGGTAATAAATTGTTGTTTCAATTCGAAAGGGAAGTTTATTTTTATATTTATTTCTGGTAAATTTTCTGTTTTATGAACATGAATAATTGATTTCATTCAGGCTGATTGCACACTTAGATTTAGAATAAATAATGAGATGATTTTAATCAAAGGAAGAATTTGAAGATTCATAAGGTAAAATTTGCAGACAATTTCCTTCCAGGTATGCATTTGCAAGTTCGTTCTCATCTCTTATTAGTTTCTCTTTTCCTTAGTTTATTTTTTATTTGTGTTCTGTTTTATTTACAGGTTTTCATTCGTTTTCGAAACTTGAAGTAAGCAGCAAACCCATTTCAAATTGCAACAGGTTCAGGGAAATTTTATTTTTGATTCATTAGAATTTGAACATTCTTTAACTTTGCTTTTATTCACTTAGAAAACACAATTGAAATTTCAAGGAATATCATAAGACCATTCGCATCATAAGATTTCATCGGAAGTAGTTCTTAGCATTTCTTTTGATAACAAATTGTTCATAAAATACCTCCGATGTATTATCTTACTTATATGCCATATCGCATTTCGCATGTCAGAGCTTTGCAGTCAAAGTATACTTCCATTATTGTGAATCACCAATAATCGGCTTTACCGATATTGCGATGAACACATAATCCCGGACCCGATATGAAATTCAAATCAAAATCATAAAAAAATATCGCGTCCGTTCAATCGCAATAAAAGTAAGGGCATAATTTTAAAAGGGCCGATGTCTCGGATCCGATATGTTATTGAAATCCCATCATAAAAAGTTATCGGGTCCGCTCTTCATCGCATATCGGCATCGCAAAAAATACATTGTGTTACATCAGGTACCCAAAGTTTGTCGATTGCCGATTAGCTACGTCATCCATCGCATCGCCGATAGTGCAATCATTTCATCACATTTTTTTTATGCTCACGTCATTTCTCTGAATCTACGATGTGCGTTTTGCGATACGGGAAGTGCAATGTAAATATTCTCCGATCCCTGATATAATATTTCTTTAATGATGTGATCGCTTCATTTCATTGCACATGTTCTTATCGGCAATTTTCCATTGCAATCTCCGATGCGATAACTTCCAATGCATGCCTGTGAGCCATTAACATTTAATCAATATATGGCATAGCAACAAAAGTGGAGTCTTGCAAATTAAAATTGAAGCATGGTGAAGAAACATGTTATGTGAATCATCCGATACGGCGATATGTTATTTTAAAAGCAAGCTTGGGAAACCACTATGGGAAAAAAGCAATTGTTGACAAAATTGCAGCATACAAAAAACATTTCAATTTCTCATACATTTTAGTTTTAAATATATAATTCCATAATTAAAAATGGAATTCAAGACCTCTCTATCTTCATATTTGAATTCTATTATCTTCGATTTGGTCTTGATTTTGGATTTTATAAAATCATGGAGTTTATATAAAACTAATAATATTTTGAGAAACAGTCATTACTGCACATTCTCATTCTTATTTCTGATGCATTTCTTTTAATTTCAATTCCCCTGAGCACTAAGCATTCTATTTTTACATTTTACTGCTTGCTTTAGTTTAAATAAAATAAATAATGATTTTGGGTTATAGGATTTTGGTTAGTGGGACTTCTTCATGTTTTTAATGATAATTAAAATAAGAAGTCAGCTAGTTTGGAGAAATTGATACCTTTCAGGTAAGATCAAAAGAAATTATCCAATGGTAAGATTCATTTACCCACTTTCATTAATTTCCATTTCGGCAATTTACTCTCAGTTTTGTTTTTCTGATATATAAATCTGTTTTGCAGTTCTCCATTTGAAGTTTCCAATCCTCTGCCAGATCATATTTTCGAAGTCCATACTCTTGTCCTAGCTTAATTTCAAGAAGCAGCGATAATCTTCATCGAAATAGCTACACCAAGGAATTTCTGAAACTTTAGTTTGTTTCTTTGAGCATTCCTGTTATTAAAAAAATGATCAAAACGATGCTTTGAAACAAGAAGATTGATATCGGATGGAAAATTTTCATTGTGGCTAAATTTTATCGTCACTGCTATCCAAAAAGCCGAAAACACTTACAACCCTGCAAGGTATGATTTTTCTAAATCTCAACATAAGAAGGAATGATTACATGCTTATTTTCTTTTTCTTCATATTGTTGAAGAAATTGTTATAAACATTCTTGTTTGAGTTTATCTTTTAAACTGAGATTTTCCTTCTTTTTTCAAATTTCTTCATCTTTATTTGTTGATTTCTTTTTCATTTTTAAGAATTCTTTTCCTTTGGTTTTCGGTGTTGATTTTGGTGACTTTGCCATGATTTATATGGAAGGCCTACTTGTTACCTAACAATGGTCAGCATACATAGAGAAGGATAGTTAATAGTCACCTATTAACTTTTTCTTGAATCTCTTAGTATTGTTTAATTTTCTTATTATAAAAGTAGACATATTTAAGGAAGAGATTATCAATCAAGAGAAGTTGGCAAAGTATTATAGAATCTAGAAATTTCTTTCTCATCAAATTGTAATCATTTTGAGATTTCAAAATTTCATTAGGATCTTTCAAAGTTTTATTATCAGTCAAGAAAAGTTAATTTTAACCAAGTAAAGACACTTTACAGCAAAGCACCTTTATCTCTAAAATTGTCATTCTTAACTCTTAAGGAGTCAACGATTCTCCCTGTCCCAGAAAGTCTTATTTTTCTAGAGTATAATCGAGAAATATATTTAAACTTAAAAGATAAGAGGTCTCATCGTGAGCCTGCTTACCATGATCATAGGGAAAAATAGGCTGACATTACCAACACTGCTAAACAAACCAAGGTAATGGCTTATGATTGCAAACAATTATAAGACAAGGGGTCTCATCACGAGCCAGCTTGTTCAGTCCAATTATAACCAGTGAATGACATTGTCAACTATCTGGCTACCAAACCAGGGCAATGACTTTTAAGAACTAAAAAATAAAAAAATAAAAAGTAATACATATATAAATGGATTTATCTCTAGGTCAATAATTCTTAAAGAGATGGGATTCTGAATCATTGATGATTAAAAGGTAACCCTGTCGAGACTATAGATGTTTGCTGGCAGCAGTGGCTCTACCTGTGACAAACAAGTATATTTTGAAAGCTAAGCTGTAAAGTGACCCCTGCTTTATCTCTACAACTAATTAAGAACTGATATAGAGTTTTGAAATATTTTAATTTATGAGAAGTTTTAAGAAAAATTACAGTTAGATGATTCTTGTTTTTATTCAGATTAATGAACCTGGTCAAGTATTCCAAAAATAATTTTCTCTTCTTTAATTATTTTTACTTTAATTTTAGGAAAATCTCATTCATATCAAAGAGAGATAACTGGTTCTTCTCCCGTGTGTCGCCATTGTTGTGGTAAAAACACAACCCCCCATTTTTGACTTGCTCAACTCAAATAATGGGGACCCTTTCTATAAAAATTTTGGCTAAACACCTTTTTTTTGGATTTTTATTTAGTTGATTGCCCTACGCTTTTGTTAATTTTTCGTTTTCTTTGGATTCTTGTTTTGATTGCTTTATTAGAATCGATTTTTTATAAGCTTCCCATTGACACTTGTTTCGGCTCATTTGGTCAACTGGTTTGAAAATGGCACTCCTTTGAAAGTCTGATTATTTATGTAGCCTGGGTTAAAAATGCATAAAATCTACAATATTGCATTTTGTAAATAAATTAGTTCAATAATGCATTCATTTTAAATATTAACCCATAGCGAGTTTTTACTAACATTTTTCCATTTTTAGTTACGCGGCCAAATCATTAGTTATCGGGATTTTTAAGAAATTCACTCCAATTTCCAAATCAAATCTTAATCTCGAAAACCCAAACATTCAAGTGGCTGTAGTTTAAATAATTTCACAACTTAACTAAATTTGATTAAAATAAAATCAAAACAAAAAATAATATTAAATCTTAATTAAATTTAATTAATATATAATTAATTAAATTAAATTAAAATTTAATATATAAAAAAAATTAATAAATAAAATAAATTTTAATCGGATCGGAAGTTTTATTCGGAACAAATTTTAAAAAATCCCGATACACATCATACCCTCGATGCAATATCGGATCGAGGATTTTGTATTACATTGTGCCCAACTTTAAAAAACCCCGATACCATCTCCCGATCCGATTTGCATGATACGAAGGGCATATCCCCGATCGCCGAAATTTTAAAAGCCCGAAAGGCATATCCCCGATCGGCGAAATTTTAAGAAGCCCGAGAGGCATATGGGCATGATGCATTAATTCAAGTTTTATTAAAAGCTTGGTATTTATTTCAAGTTTTGATCATACGTATGAGTAAAGTGAAAAAAGGTAAGTAAAGTGAGGGAGTGGTAGGATTATTTAATTAATATTAAAACAAATATTTAATATTTAATATTTAAATAATAAATTTTAAATTAATTAAATTAATTAATATATAAAATTTAATTAAATTAAAATTTCATTATTATTAATTATTAATTGGATTAATTTGTTAATTAGTTTATAAATAGTTAATATTTTAGTTAATTAGATATCAATTAATAAATAGATTAATATTAATTAACAATTAGTTTATAATTAGCAATCAAATTAGAATTAATTAGAGACTAATTTAGCATTAGTTTTTAATTACAATATTTTTAGCCCAGCAACAGAATTTCCAGATTCATGACAGATTTGATCCATCAACTTTGGAGGCTTATAGATTGAGTTATACTTGGCCAAATGAGGCCCAGGATGGCTCGTTGGAAAGATAAAATCAAGGAGAATATTTCTGAGGAGGTTTCACTAATAGATTTGGTCATTTATTGGATCAAAAATCAGGCAGAAAATCAAGCTCCGAATTTTGAAAACAAAATCAATTTTCTGAGTTTTATTTTTATTTGTCCAAGCCTCTTCTAAATTGCAGATTCACTCGTCAATGATATCCTTGGCCAATCAAAACATCACATGCATCAATAGAAAGCTTACATTTTATTTTCAATTATTTATTTAATTGAATTTGATTGGATTTGATTTAATTGCCCGAAATGATATTTTAATTGCATCTTAATTTATTTTGATTTCTTTTTGCAGGAAAACAGTGGAAGAAATATGGAGAAAAGGATCTCAATCAATGAGAATGCTCCAGCAATTGAAGATCAGGATTTTTGAGCAAATAAAATTGGATTTGGCAGATTTCTCTTCACCAAA
Source organism: Pinus tabuliformis (assembly GCA_031772625.1). NCBI lineage: Eukaryota > Viridiplantae > Streptophyta > Pinopsida > Pinales > Pinaceae > Pinus > Pinus tabuliformis. Next base: position 1,639,009,150 of record CM062819.1, on the reverse strand, counting down.
CTTTCCTCTCAAGAATTCCTTCACAAATAGTATAAGTAATAGATTGCAGAATGTAATAAGGGGCTGCTCTCCTCTGCAATTCTAGACTTCTAAAAGCACTACTGTAATAGGAATTTAGAGTTGTAGGAGAGAGGAGAGAAAATCTCAGATCTGGGGATTATTGAGGATTTTTTCTTTGTATCTTGAATTATGTATGAGGGGCAGAGTTTGCACTATTGTGGCTCTAGTTTTGAAGACAGAAGTTCAAGCAATGTAAAGGACTGTTGAAGACCAAGATCAGAGAAATGGATGCAATAAATTGGTATTTTTAATACTACTGTTTCAAATATCAGTTTCATTTTTATGGTAACATGAATGTCTCATTTTATTCATGTTTGTGCACTATTGTCAACATGGGTAATTTGTCTCAATATTGTTATTAGGTATCTCTGTTCTTATGAATTAAAATCTGATTTTTGTGTAACTATTTACTCAGAAATCTGCCTTATCAAACTGATTTATTGAATGGTAATGTGTTGTGAACTATTTCCATATGTCATTATTCAATTATTGGATTTACTGAATTGATAATTAATATCATTTTTGTGAACTACTTCCTGAATGTTGTTAGTTTATTATTTCAGTTAAGAGGTCTCAATAGGATGTGTTTTGGTAACCATAATATCAGTTAATTGAACTACTTCATTAACTTGATATTTATTATAAACAAGACATATGTAAATCCCAATACTTTAATTATCTTGCTCTTAGTTGGGTTAGATTTATATCTGCCTAATTAAGATAGGATTTAGATTAGTTTCTTTTGCTTGCATCAAGAATAAGCTTGCATTTAGAGTAAATTCTACATTCTTTTAAGTCCTCTCCTCAAAGAGGCAAAACTTTAGTTGTGGCTTGGCTGAACCCAAATCAGCTTAAGGGTCATTCTCTTGCCTGATCAGCAAGAAGAAGTGATCTGATATCCCTGTCTATTGGTAGTTAAAGATACATTATAAACCAATAGCAATAGGGAGAAGGTAACTGGACCTAGTTAAACCAGTCGGAGCCACCACACCAAACAGAAAAGGAGTTGCTTTAAGGTCCGGATCGGGTGGTTATCCCCCAATGTTGTTGCAGCGATTTTCGAGGCATCAACAGAAACGAACCGACGAAGTAGGCTGGCACCATTTAGAGGAGGACATGTGGCCACTCCCTGCGAGCTGATGATGATGCCGAGCCAGGGAACTCCAAGCGCAGCTACAGAAGGTGAATCGATAGAGGTAGAAGAGGAACTAAACAAGCATAGGGAACGAAAGGCTTCAAATCCATGAACAGAGATAGGATATAGAGTTAATCAGTCATTGAGAGGGACAGAGAACCCCAGAGAGACAGAGAAAGAGACCATAATCCCAAGAGGAGGACAGAACACAGAGAAAGAAGGCAGTAAAGCAAATCAGAAGAGGACAGAGGGCTAAGCTGACTAGAGAGGATCCGAGCCATCCTAGAGAGGATCTGTCTAGGCTGAGCACCACATTGGGCTCTCCCCTGTAGACTAGAAAGTCAGAGAGCTGGTAGGAAGAATAAGTCTGTGTACTCAAGTGGCTTAGGGAATCCAGGGACCACCCTGCCAAGCAAAACCTGCTTAAGGAGAACTCACATTGAGTCCCTGCATTGTAATTCTCTGCTTAAAGACACAATAAAATAAGGCCACCACTGAAAGTTGGACCGAAGATGTAGCCCTGGAGAATAGGGTGAACTCCTTATTAAATTTATTTTGTCTTTTTGTTTGCTTACTGTATTTCTTTGTTGTCTTTCCATTTAAATGTCTGTGTATTGGAAATATGATCGATCCATTGCTTAAATAACATAGAACACACACTAGCACATGAGTCTATAATACCTTTGTTTAATAAATCTCAAACTGATGTCACTCATAGGGTGAATATCATATCAATCACAAGGGAGCACGAGCATATTTTTGAGGCAGTTGGAAAATTTTGTGCTTCTTATAAATCCAAGCATGGTATAGATGGCCCAATTCCTGTATTTCTCGCTGAATATGAAACAGTTGTTAAAAAATATGTTAGGTGGTTAGCAAAAAGTGATAAACTACTGGGGTTTTGTGGTACGAAAGAGGAACATTAATGACAATCACCTTTCTTGGTGAGAGTTGGTGACAGAGCTGTAGGCTATGAGATTATAATAGATTCTTTTAAGAACAATGTTATTGGCCATTGCGCATGTGTTATTATTGCAAACCCTTTACATGAAAGGCTTCCTCGTTTTGTTGTGGTTGTTCATCCAACATGCAATAGGTTCAATGCAAAGTTTGTTTATCAAGAATGGGAAAAGGTAGAATCTATGTGGAAAAAACATGCAGAAAATAATTTGGGACCTATTGTTGGTCATTCCTCAGATGGGGATAGTAGAAGAAGACAATTTATGTTGAAGGATTATTCTTCAACATCATGGATTCGATGTCAAATTCCTTGAGAAGGGTGGAGGCTAACGGAGTTGTACAATGGTTGCAAAGTAACAGGATTGCATGACCAAGGTTACATCCACAACGGCAAAAAGCTAGTGAATCCTTTATTTAGCGTTCAATGAGAATTGGTTTTAGGAAATGATTACATAAGTTTTGGTCATGCCAGAATGGTTTATCACACTTTTAAAGTGGATGTTCACAAGCTTAAGGGTGAAGATATAGAGAGGATGGATTGAAAAAATTGGGGATCCGCACAACGCATTGCTTCAAGGCATGTTCAGAGGTGTTTGAAAGAGTTGAGAAGTACACCAAGTGGAAAGTTAGAGAGGACACTAGCTACAGAGACTTACCTAATGATTGTTACTGACTACAATGACATCTTTATGTCTCATAGTTTGAGCCTTTGGGAAAGGGTACGAAATGCTTCACAAGTTCATCATTTCTTCACATTATGGTTATGTTGGGTACAGAAACAATCTCATACTAATGTCAACATAAATTTCATCAGTAGAGAAGCATATCAAGATGTGAAAATTTCTTGCCATTTTGTAGTTTTGTTGATGAGATTGTTTCGAGATCGTTACTCTAACTTTCCATGTGTTTTGCGCTTGACTGGGTTAGATGTATGTGAGAACTTCTTTAGTAAAGTTGGTGGGATGGTTGGAGTGGAGAGGGCCTATGATTTCACTGACTCGCTTCATGCTGTTGGAACCCTTAAGTTGAAGAAGGATTAAATCCCCAAGGGCTTCATTTTAATAAATCTCATAAGAAGCAAGAAAGCATTTGGAATATATTGCACCAAGAAACAATACAAAACATTGATATATTGTCGCAATATGATTCAATAACCACAGATGCTAAAATTGTAGAAGCCCTTAAGATTGGATTGAAGGATGCACAAGACATTTTATCAACTCTTGGAATGCAACCAAAAAATTACACTCAATCTTCTTAGTGGGTTAAACCATGGAAAGAGGATCAAAACTATCCAACATTCCAAATTGTGGATGAAGTAGTTGATGCTTCTCCACCGAGTTGTTCCAACTCTATATTTCAATCTTCATCATCCTCGGTACATAATGAAAGTAAATTGAAAATAATGGAAAGTGCGTGGAGACACGAGTTGGATGAAATTTTAGATTCCATTGATGAAAATGGAAGCAAAATGATAAATCCAGTGGTGGATCTTGATGGTAAGGATATGTTTAAAGCATGTTTGGTTAGTCAGTTGAATGGGAATTCGACATTAACGAAAGATAGGTTGACAACAGTGAGAAATGGGGTCTACTTTAGGCGAGATGGGAAGGCTCCACAAAAGGGTGTTTCAATTGGATTTGGAATTGGATTAGATTGTGGGGTGTTGTTTGAAAGCAACTCAGTTCCCCCCATTGAACGTACTGCAAGAAAAGGTGTTCCTCGAAGTACAAAACAAGGTGTTTCTTGTGGAATGTGTTACATTGGAAGGGTTCAAAGAATAAGGAAGAAAGATGGTAATAGGGTGTTTGATTACCATAATGGCATTGACCTTTTGGATATATTAGAAGGTATCGAGCTTCAATTATGTTGGTATAGTAGAATAAAGGGGCAACACATGTATAAGTATGATTTGACAGATCATGCACTTGTACAACTTGAATCTATTATAGCAATCGCAAACTTATCATACAGTGGTAGGAATGATACATACAAATTAGAAGAATGTGATTACAAAGTTTTTTCAGGTTTTGTGAAAAATTTGAATGAGGTATATTTTCAAAACATTCTACTTTCTCTTTCCTTATGTATTTCCATATGTTGGATAATTTATAAATAGTTATTGGTTTTATTTTTGTTGATTTGTTCATATGAATCTGATGTTAATTTTGTACTTTTTGATTTTAGGTCTAGTGAATAGTTCAAATGGTGAATGTTCGAGACGTGGTTCAGGATAACTCAACCTTTTTTTTCTACCTTATTTTTGGTGTAAGTTTCTTTCACTAGTCATTCATCCTTTTGTAGTTGTGTTTCATTCAAATGTTAATTTGGTCCCTCTGAAGTTGGTCCATTTAATCATGAAAAGCAAGAAGAGGTGGTTCCTTTTTCATGAACATGTTTTGTGGATAAGTATGTGGTTCTTCTCACTAATGTTAATGTTTTCCTTGAATTTTTAGATTAATGGTTCGCTTGCTAGAAAGGATATCAAGGATCTGATGGCAGGAGGTTCAATCAGGATGGTTTTTGCTCACTCAAGTCAACAAATTTACACCATAGCAATGTCTAGAACATGAAGTGCATTTTACTTTGAATGTTTATGTGGTAGTTGGCTTTCCTATTTTTTAAATTAGACATATAAATCAGAGTCTGTAGTTCAAATGTGCCATCAGAGTCTTTTTGGAAGTATTTATGTTTTGGCCATACACATGGGGTCTACAACAGTTAAATTGCATTTGGTTATTATTGTCAATTGAGTCCTCAATCTTATTTTGGGCATTTCCTTTTAGTGCTTTCACTAAATGAAATTAACATTAATTACCATTTGTAAAGGCTTTTGGACATGTGATAGTAGTTTGTTTTTAAATTATTTGCAACTTTATTGAGATATGTGCTTCTGGTAGATTGTTTAGGTGATGGCATTTTGCTTTCTTATTTTTTCCTACATTGATATACTTGTGTTTGATGGGCCTTGCAATGTGTGTGTATGATCCAAGGGATATTTTAAGGTGAATGGTATCTGATTTTTTGCAACTTTTGGATTGACAAGAATTTGATAGGATGAATGGTATGCAAATTTTAATTGATTTTATTTTTCCAAAAAAAGAATGCATACGTTTCTATTTCATGGTTTGGAAAAGGAAAATACATAGCAAAGTGCTTATAGCATGACATATCACCTCCAAAAAGGAAAATAAGGACACTTGGTGGCCACTTTTCACAAACTTTCATACAGAATATACCTATTATCTCTCCCAGGAACATAACTAGAAGAAAAAAATATGCCTTGTTGAGTGAGGTAGGTTGTCAATGGGAGGTGATGTAGAGCTAGTTCTCAATTCTCTATTGCTTATTGGTCTCTCCATTATCCCAGAATCTCCAAGATGGCTAGTAAGATTTTAGAATTCTTGAATTTATGTTTAAGGTCAGGATCATGCTCAGTTATGGCTTCCTTATCAGTTTTGGAGGGGTTTGATTGTTCAATAGTTACTAAATGCTTTGTGTTTGTATTTTCAGCAAACCAAAATTGGAATCGAAAATAGGGTGGCGAAGCCCAACAGGCCCATGGCTAGCAAAGGTATTTTATAGTATTCTGCTATCCAAACCCCATACCAAAACCTAATATCAGCAAATATGTAGTACATCTTTATTAGTGTTTATATGAATACCAATGGATCTATATGATTATTGTAAAACAAAGATTGATTTGATAGTGGTTATATGCATGCTTTGTGATGTAGTGGTGGTGCGGGCCGAAACTAGGCCTAGAAGGGTTTTATCCGACGTTGGGAACCTAGGTTGTCATGCTTCAAAACCCAATGGCGGTGATGAGATCAAGCTAGAGTAAGAAGGATTTTTCATTCCTAGAACATATGTATTTTTTTTTAATTTGCAAAACCCTTATGTAGTACTCATGTTTTATCAGCACATAGTGGAAACTTTAGTTTTATAAAGAAGTTTTGATTGAGAGCTTAGCCTCTCTGGTCAAGCATTTTTCTCTATCCATATGCTTATTCAAGAATTTTAAACCCTCTTCTGTCGGGGGCTAATGAAGAAAAATGTGTATGTGACGCTTTGGGTGTGTAATTCTATGTCCATAGGAAATCTAGGAAGCACAATCAGCGTGTTGATAAGAAAATTCCAAGGTAGATTCGACTTCCCAATATGATACTCTGGTCTTTTGCAGATATTTTGGGGTTTCTACCAATTAGAGTTAACAATTAGAATTAGGTGTGTAGGAGGTTTAGTGTCGATGTCAAGTATACAAGTGCTACAACAAAGTCATCGTCCATGGTATGTACACCATCCATGGTTTTATAAATTGTGTGTGATTAAACAACTATTTGATTTATTTATCATATGTCAATCCCCAAATGTTAGTATGCAACATGAGGTGAATGATATGAGTTCACTACTACTAGGATTTATACGCTGGCCTCTATTTCAAATAGGTAATTGCGTGTGGATATATTGAGGTCAATAATAGGGCCATTTGCTTGCATGTTTACTTGGGATGGTTTACATGGATTTATTTTACTTCTGTTGGTTTTGTTTTACTTTCCCAACATTGAAGAAGTAGATAATGAAAATTAACTTGTTGTAGTTGAATATGTTCAAGACATTTACCATTTCTATTGGTATAAAGAGGTATGCCCCTTTTGTCATGGGAGCCTTGCAAACTGTTTTTGTTCTGTTCATAGGATAATAAAGGTTGATCCTTATATTCAAAATTGTCAACAAACACTCAACAAATATCCAGTACTCATGCTCAAACTGGGTTGTCTTCAATATACCCTTTAACAACTCAACTTTAAATGCTCAGTGATATGCAATGAAGCAAAAAGGGATGAGATGGATGTGAAACCATAGCTGTCATCTGAAACATTCCAGGGATCTGAGAATCTCAAAGAGAAATTATTCTTTTAAGAATGATACAGACCTCTCAAATGAGGGTTGTAATACTGCAATCAAGCATCTACAGATGTTCAGTCCATCTCCCAGGATCATAGAAGATTTCAATCTTTAAGTATATCCTCCTATATGTTGGATATTTCTATATTGCAATTATGAATATTGTTAGGGCACAAACAAAGTTATCTTCAAGTGTTGATGGTAATCCTAGTCACTAGTTAGGGTTGTCAGCTTCAATCCTCATTCTTCTCTCTCTCAATTACTGTGATTATCCATAAAAGACACTGAATCACTGATTTAGAGCTTGGTAGCTCATCCTCAACGAATCTTGAAATAGTCCCAAACTACATGGAAGAATTCTGACCTGTCTGCACTCAAGCCTGGGCATATGCGTCCTAGAGAGGACTTATACATGCCTTCATAGTATCATACCCACCGAATAGTCTTAGCAACAAGCAGCTCTATTCCTACAGACTGTAACAAAGATAAACCTCACCAAATAGCACAGAAAAACATCCAACATGTATTACTCTGACAGTGGCTATATTCAACAGGAAATCTGTAACCAAAATTAAGTGATACGCTGCCCAGACAGAACTCCTATCCTCCACGCATGGAGCCACATACCTGTGGCTCTTTCTCCCAAGAAAAATATAGAATGCAATTGGTAATAGTTTATCCCGCCATATAAGTATTCCTATCTCCTTTCTTGTGTGTCAGTCATATCCATCCATGATAAGTATTCCTACTAACCCTACACATTTCTCTTGTACCCTACATTTTTTAACTTGTATTGGATGTGTGATGTGGAATGTGAGACAAGTAGCAAAATTGTGCTAGGCTTTCCAATTTATGGCCAAAATTTATTTGAATTGTGAACAACTAAGTCATGCAATAATTGCTCAACAGAGTCCTGAAATATATTATCACATTGTTTGGTATAGAGAGAATTTTATTTTGTTTCAAGTATAGCCAAGTTACTATGCTTAAGCTTCCTGCTAGGTGTAGCAAAATCACACAATTTTTCTTGCTTACCATCTATAAGTATATTTTTGTGTCTTCCACCAATGAGATTTAATCCCTATAATAGTCACGTAAATTTTCTTACAATCCATTGTAATATTGTCACACAATAATACCTCAGGGAGTCACGCAATATACTGTTTGGTATAATAAAATTTTATGTTAGAAATAGTCGAGTTATTGTGTGCAGGCTTCCTGTTAAGTATAGCTGGGTCAGGAAAATCTCAATGGCCAGATGTGGTTGTCCATATTCGATTCCACAAGGTAATTCATTATTGCCATCATATCATGAGTGAATTATTAGTTTCTTTGAATTTTCTTGATATCAAAACATTGTTTATGATGTAAAGAATACTAAATCTTACATTTTTTTAACTTGTATTAGATGTGTGACTGCAGGGTATTTTTTCACAAAAATCTTCCACTCTAATATTGCAAGCAATGGAGAGATATGTGTCAACACTCTGAAGAAGGATTGGAATCTAACCCTTGCACTGTAACACATTCTTCTTGTATGTGTTCAACCACTTATCAATTTATCTTATTTATGGGTACAATGTGATTATGTTACAAGAGATACAGTGCCCTTATGTTATAAACAAAATATATTTATATGGGTTTATTTTGTAGGCTCTATACAAGCATTCATGATTTGAAGCCCAAATTGAAGAGTAAAGTGGAAATTTCAGAGTCTATTGCTTTAAATCAAGGCCAAAGAAATACCCTCATGACCTCTCCTACCCCACTTCTACCATTCCACACAAATATGAGAATAATATTCAAGATCCAAGCATAAATGTCGCTTCAACAAAAGCTATAGGAATTGGTGCATCAACATTTCACAAGAAGAAGGATCTAGCTTCTACCTGAGTGCACATTGATAAGAAAAAGCTAGATTCAGTTTAGGAGGGCATGGTAGATTCTGAATTGTATGATGTGTACTTTTCAACTATAACAGATGAATATTCTAACACCAATCTTTGTAATGTTTCTTAACAGTGGTATTAGGTTTTTCACAATAGTCATAGGTTTTCTCTAGTGCTTTTACAAAGCTTTTTCTAACTAGTGCTTAACAAGCTGACTTGGCTCTAGGTCTATGGATTTGTTTCATAGATTCAATTTATTCTAGCATGATGATATGCAGGTGTTTGTTGTAGCATGGTTTCTTTTGGACTATAGAGGCCATCTACAACCTCTTTATTGATGCATTTTTAGTTCAAAGATGTATTGCAGTCAGTGTTATTTTGGTTATATGCACCTTTACTTGTTATATATATGAGAAACTTTGCATATTTGTGTATAACAGTTTAGATTCATATTGATGTACATGAATATTTACAATTTTTTGAAAAAAATGAATATTTATGTAATTTTTGGTTCATTGGTCTTTTGGTTCGGTTTTTCTCTGATTATCAGTTTTGGGGTCAACTCGTTTGATGACTGGTCCAATTTTGATAACATTGGTTCATTGTCCATTGATCATTTTTAGTTTTAACTTTTGAGTCTTGATTTTTGATACTAATGACCTTAGACCAAATCTTTGACTCATCACCTTTTACTATTTCTAAGTTTGAGTAATTGCAATTTACTAGTCTAATATTTAGACTTTAGTATCTACTATTGAATCATTTATGATGTGTGAATCAATATATTTCGCTATTGAATTTAAATTTGAATCATGTTTATACCACACACACACATATCCTGACATCCCCCTATCCCCTTGAATCTTGGAAACTAGGTGGAACATTAGTTGTAATTGCTTGATATTTGTTCACTGAATGAATGCCATCTCTTGGGTATGACTCTATAGTATTGATTTTAGTGTCATGGTTGAGTGTATTGATTGATGGGAGATGTTGTTGATGATGCCACTTTGAGTTTTATAAGAAGGCTAAATAATTAGTCTTCATAGAACATCTGAAAATTAAATCTAAAATGTTCACTAGTGCACTCATGTTCTTGTAAGTTTGATCTAGGGGTCAACCCTAACTCTTGAGCATTGTAGGAGTGTTACATTACTCCTTAAGCTCACCCAAGAATTCTATCAATCTTCCTTAGACTTCATTCTTGAGTTAAGCATATATCTGGGCAAAAGAGCTATGGCAGTGTATTGTGGATTGGCTGGAATAGTGAAATCTTTAATCTCTACCTTACGGAATCCTCATACCCTATCTAACGAGAATCTTAAAGGTTTTTCTTCTACTTTGGAGTCTTGGAGTGCAGAATTTAGATATGATCATTTATATGCTTATGGGCCAACTCCTCAATGTTTATACTTGCTTGGATGAGGAATTATTATTATGAATTATCTTCGGTAAAATAGACCTTGGAAATATGAAATTGACATCCATGGGCCATATTTGGGTTAGCTTGAAAAAATGAAATCAGCGTGCCTAATTAAGATTGGTAGCATATATATGTGTGTATTTATGTATGTATTCAAATTGGGGTGAAAATCCAAGTCTAATCCTTTTTGGGACAACATGTATGTTCACCTGTCATGTATATATAGGTATTTTGCTTTGAAAAAATGCACACACATGCAACCTATAAAACTGTAGTTGATGGGCCATGAGTTGGAGTGCAGGTTGGTCATGGAAGATTGGATGTGTCCTCATCCAAGGCTTTCAAGCATAATTATGTATGTATCCTTAAGCTAAGGGAGAGCATCCCATTACAACGATAATGTAATGGGTGTTAGCACCAAGAACTTCATGGATGAAATGACAAATTTGTACACAGGCTTGAGGGATTGTAAGTATTTCTTTGGTCTTGTTGTGGTCTTCCTACAGGTTGGCTACGCATGTACTTACATAGCTAAATAGGCCATCATATCATGGAACTTCTCACTCAAAAAGGAATAAGAGTCACACCAGACCTCTTTCTCCTCGTCGGAGTATCTAATAGAGACTATCCTGTGACAGTTTTGGAGGCTTTTGTGGGCTTTTCTTTTGGTCAAAATTGGGCATCACCGTGGCATCACCCAGACCTGGAAATGAATTTGCATTGTGGGAGTCTACTTCCAATGCTCTTATGCCCCTGGATCTGAAGCAAATAAACAAGCTTAGTGTGCAATTGAGATTAAGATATCTTTAGCCCTGCTCATGATCCTTTGTAGCTCTTGGGGAAGCAAATAAACAAGTTTAGAATGCAATTGAGAGTAAGCTCTCTATAGTTTTGCTTATGATCCTTTGTACCTCTAGGTGATTGTATATGTAGTAGATTTTAGTCGTTTAGAGGTTAATTCTGGTCTTGGAAATCTAATGTCATTAAAGACTTTTCCTTGACTACCACCTTATCCAATGACTGGAACTTGCTGTGCTCAATCTTAGAATTGCCTGAGTTGATTTATGATATGGTGGATTAGTGAAGGAATTTCCTACAGGTGTTAAAGTTTCAGGGCCAATAAGGATTTTTCCTCTCAAATTGGTATCAAAACGAATTTTATACTTATGGGCCAACTCCTCAATGTTTATACTTGCTTGGATGAGGAATTATTATTATGAATTATCTTTGGTAAAATAGACCTTTGAAATCTAAAATTGACATCCATATGCCATATTTGGGTTAGCTTGAAAATATGAAATCAACGTGCCTAATTAAGATTGGTAGTATATATGTGTGTGTATTTATGTATGTATTCAAATTGGGATGAAAATCCAAGTCCAATCCCTTTTTTAACAACATGTATGTTCACCTCTCATGTATATATAGGTATTTTTCTCTGACAAAATACACACACATGCAGCCTAGAAGACTATAGTTGATGGGCCATGAGTTGGAGTGCAAGTTGGTCATGGAAGATTGGATGTGTCCTCATCCAAGGCTTGCAATAATAATTATGTATGTATCCTTAAGCTAAGGGAGAGCATCCCATTACAACGATAATGTAATGGGTGTTAGCACCAAGAACTTCATGGATGAAATGACAAATTTGTACACAGGCTTGAGGGATTGTAAGTATTTCTTTGATCTTGTTGTGGTCTTGCTACAGGTTGGCTACACATGTACTTACATAGCTAAATAAGCCATCATATCATGGAACTTCTCACTCATAAAGGAACAAGATTCATGCCAAACCTCTTTCTCCTCGTTAGAGTATCTAATAGAGACTATTCAGTGACGGTTTTGGAGGCTTTTCGTGGGCTTTTGTTTTGGTCAAAATTGGGCATCACCGTGGCATCACCCAGACCTGGAAATGAATTTTCATTTTGGGAGTCTACTTCCAATGCTCTTATGCCCCTGGATCTAAAGCAAATAAACAAACTTAGTATGCGATTGAGATTAAGCTCTCTTTAGCCCTACTCATGATCCTTTGTAGCTCTTGGGGAAGCAAACAAACAAGTTTAGAATGCAATTGAGAGTAATCTATCTATAGTTCTTCTTATGATCCTTTGTAGATCTAGGTGATTGTATCTGTAGTAGATTTTAGTCATTGATAGGTTAATTCAGGTCTTGGAATCTAATGTAATTAAAGACTTTACCTTGACTACCACCTTATCCAATGACTGGAACTTGCTATGCTCAATCTTAGAATTGCATGAGTTGATTTACGATATTGTGGATTAGTGAAGGAATTTCATACAGGTATTAAAGTTTCAAGGCCAATAAGGATTTTTCCTCTCAAATTAGTATCAAAACGAATTTTATACTTATGGGCCAAACTCCTCAATGTTTATACTTGCTTGGGTGAGGAAATATTATTATGAATTATCTTCGATAAAATAGACCTTTGAAATCTGAAATTGACATCCATAGGCCATATTTGGGTTAGCTTGAAAATATGAAATCAGCGTGCCTAATTAAGATTGGTAGTATATATATGTGTGTATTTATGATGTATTCAAATTGGTATGAAAATCCAAGTCCAATCCTTTTTGGGACAACATGTATGTTCACCTCTCATGTATATATAGGTATTTTTCTCTGACAAAATACACACACATGCAGCCTAGAAAATTGTAGTTGATGGGCCATGAGTTGGAGTGCAGGTTGGTCATGGAAGATTGGATGTGTCCTCATCCAAGGCTTGCAAGCATGATTATGTATGTATCCTTAAGCTAACGGAGAGAATCCCATTGCAACAAGGGAGAGCATCCCATTATAATGATAATGTAATGGGTGTTAGCACCAAGAACTTCATGGATGAAATGACAAATTTGTACACAAGCTTGAGGGCTTGTAAGTATTTCTTTGGTTTTGTTGTGGTCTTGCTACAAGTTGGCTATGCATGTACTTACATATCTAAATAGGCCATCATATCATGGAACTTCTCACTCAAAAAGGAATAAGATTCATGCCAAACCTCTTTCTCCTCATCAAAGTATCTAATACAGACTATTCTGTGATGATTTTGGAGGTTTTTCATGGGCTTTTGTTTTGGTCAAATTTGGGCATCACCATGGCATCACCCAGACTTGGAAATGAATTTGCATTGTGGGAGTCTACTTCCAATGCTCTTATGCCCCTAGATCTAAAGCAAATAAACAAGCTTAGTATGCAATTGAGATTAAGCTCTCTTTAGCCCTGCTCATGATCCGAATTGGATCCTTGAAAATTATCAGAGTTATATGACTGTTTCAAACTATGTCAGACTCCAAAATCTTATAAAAATGAGCTATCAGGAAGGACCTCTGGACAGTGGTAGTTGTAGCCAGCATGGAACAACGAAGACCCTCAGTCAAAGCGCGCTGACAATTGGCCCATGGAGACTGCGCAGTGGCACAAACTAGCAATTGGGAAGTCCAGATCAGAAAATAGAGGTCGTTTCTGATGTGCAATTAGCGCATCACACATCGCATGATAAAAACCTCAGAGAAGGAAAAGCCCCGGCACCTGGTCATGTGAAAAATAGGTAAAACCATGGGAAAAGTGCTAAAACTGATAGGCGGGTCCCGCGCTCCAAAACCAGCGGAATATCAGAGGCATTTCGGGTTGTAAGCGGGTTTTTCAAAGGATCGAGTGATGCCATACATTGAATGACGCGTGTCCGGCGGATGAGAGAGAAAACCGCTCTCATCGCAGGCTAATAGTCGAGCAAGTCAACAGCGCGATAAAAGCGATGACAGTAGGATTTGGAGGCCCCAAATCAAATAGCGGAGATTGCACCCAATGGGAGACCAGATTTGGCAAAAGAATAGGCTGAGGCATATGAAATTTGGGGTATGATGTGGCTGATGAGCTGGCGGATGAATCATTTTGTAGAGTAACTAAAATAACGGTCATTCAATGAAGAGATGGCACTCAGTTCGTAAGGAGACAAGTGGCCACCTCCTGTGAAACGTTACATAGTGGTGATGACATAGAAGCAGGGAATTCCAAGTGGATAGAGGTAGACGATCTGAAAAGTCGAAAGAGGAAGTGAACAGTCAAGGGACGAATTGGCTTTAAGCCATGAATAGACAAAGAACAAAAAGAAGATAGTGAGACAGTGAGATAAAAGAGCAAGAAGCAGAGAACAGAGAAGTCAAGCTAACTTACAGAGCTAAGGCAGCATCGAGCAGACAGAACCAAGAAGGCTTGAGAGGTTCAAGCAATCCCTGTGAGGATATCTGTCGGGAATTGAGTACCAAATTGGACTCATCCCATTAAGACCAGTTGAGGTCGAGACTTGGTAAGGGGGAGTCTGTGTACTCTAGTGGCTTGGGGAATCCAAGTACCACCCTACTAAGCATCATCTGTTACAAGAGACTCAAATTGAGCTCCTCATTGTAAAAACTCTGCTTAAAGACACAATAAAAAAGGCCACCACTAAAATATGGACCAGGAGATGTAGCCTAGGGGGATTGGGTGAACTCCTTATTAATTTGTTGTGTTTTTGCATTTGCTTGCTGTGTCTCTCTTACTGTTTTCCAATGCCTGTGTATTTCGCAATCTTATCGATCTATTGCTTAAAATAAAATAGGCACACTAGCACATGAGTCTGTAATACCTACATTAATTAACTGAGATCATACATAAGTGATTTTCAGATCAGCTCATGATCCTTTGTATCTCTTGGGGAAGCAAATAAACAAGTTTAGAATGCAATTGAGAGTAAGCCTTTTATAGTTCTGCTTATGATCCTTTGTAGCTCTAGGTGATTGTCTCTGTAGTAGATTTTAGTCATTGATAGGTTAATTCAAGTCTTAGAAATCTAATGTCATTAAAGACTTTTCCTTGACTACCACCTTATCCAATGGTTGGAAATTGCTATGCTCAATCCTAGAATTTCCTGAGTTGATTTATGATATGGTGGATTAGTGAAGGAATTTTCCTATAGGTGTTAATGTTTCAGGGCCAATAATGATTTTTCATCTCAAATTGGTATCAAAATGAATTTTGTGTACCTTAGACCATTAAATTCCACAAATCATAGTGAGATGTGTTTGAGTGTCGGTTAAGTAATTGCATTGTGGGAGAACTAATATGGATTTACAATGTCTATCAAAAGAAGAAAGGTGCAACTAATATGCATTTACAATGTATATCAAAAGAAGAAAGGTGCATTGTAGAATGCATGTGGTGTCATAAGAGAGGCATCATGTCACTATATCAGGGATATAAAAATAAAAGGGTATAAAAATTGTGAATAAAAAAAATGGATACATACAATATTTAGTGAAAACAGGGGTTTTATAAATTAGGAAGGTGTATTGGATTTATATTGGTAGGGGGTTAAATAATGTGATTTTTAGAGGTATTTTCTAATATGTAGTCAAATTAAGGGTATTGTTTAGTATGCCACAAACGCACGTGCTATGTCAGAGGTTTAGTGAGTGAAGCCCCCTTGGAGTTAACATAAATCATACAAAAGTGGAAACTCTATTTGATACCGGATCCCAAGCAAACTTAATTTTAGAGTCCTTTGTAAATAAACTAGGCTTTGAAACCAAACCACATCCAAAACCTTACCCACTTGGTTGGATACATGATAAAGCAAAACTTAATGTAACTAAGTAGTACAAGGTTAAATTTTTTATCGCTTCTAAGTTAGTGAATGAGATAAAACTTGATGTGATGCCATTGGATATCTGTGGCATGGTGTTAGGGAGTCCATATCTATATGATAGAAAGGAAATCTTCTTCCGTCATGAAAATAAATACCAAATCACAAAATATGGGGTAGAATATATTGTAATGGCTCATCAAACTAAAATCAATGCCATCCTTGTAAGTGCAAGACAAATGAAGAGGTTGGTGAATTCCAGTAAGGGTTGCATGCTTATGATTGTAAGGGCTCATCAAACTAAAATCAATGCCAGCCTTGTAAGTGTAGGAAAAATGAAGAGGTTGGTGAATCCCAGTAAGGGTTGCATGCTTATGATTGTAAGGGGAAAAGATGCAGAATTATCTGATGCTTTCCAAGGTTGTGATCATGTGCATAAAAAGGAATTATGTGAATTAATTTCTAACTATGGTGAGATGTTTCAGGAACCAAAGAGATTACCTCCGAAGAGCGAAATCCAACATGAGATCCATTTGCAGCATGATGCTCCTTTACCAAATATTGACATGTACAGGATGTCGACCATTGAGATGGAGGAGATCAAAAAGCAGGTGCAGGAACTATTGAACCGACCGAGCAAGGGGGTCATCAGACCAAGCACTTCTCCATGCAGCTCACCAATTGTCTTAGTGCTAAAGAAAGATGGCACATGGTGGATGTGCATGGATTATCGAGTACTAAACAAAATCATGGTGAAAAATTGTTACCCTCTTCCCCACGTTGATGACTTGTTAGATCAGTTAAAGAATGCTATCTATTTCACCAAATTGGATTTGCATAGTGGTTATCACCAGGTCTGAATTGAAGAGCAAGATGTGTGGAAAACCGCCTTCAAGACCAAACAGGGGTTGTTCGAATGGATGGTGATGCCATTCGGACTTTGCAATGCTCCAGCCACTTTCATGAGGGTCATGAATGATCTCTTTAGGCCTTTCATTGATGAATTTTTTCTTGTCTATCTAGATGATATTCTTATCTTTAGTAAAAGTAGGAATGAACATGTATGTCATGTGAAGAAAGTGTTTGATGTATTGAAAAACGAAAAACTCTATGTAAAATTGTTAAAGTGTGAGTTTGGGAAAACCTCTTTGGTTTACCTAGGTCATATTGTTGGTCATGGTTAGCTAAAAATTGATCCTTCTAAAGTTGAAGCAATTGTAAATTGGCCTAAGCTTACTAGTGTAGTTGAGGTTCGCAGCTTTTTGGGTGCATTATAGTATTGGAGGAGATTTATTTCCAATTTCTCTATTATTGCAGCACCTTTACACGCATTGACAAGTGTAAAGAAAGTCTTTCAATGGGGAGGAGAGCAACAGAAATCCTTCGAAACATTGAAAGAAAAGATCAGCACCACACTAGTCTTGGCCTTACCAAATCTCCAATAGCCATTCAAGATCGAGACAGATGCCAACAGATATGCCATGGGAGTTGTATTGATGCAGCAAAAGAAGTCGATATGTTACCATTCACAGAAGTTCTCTCGAGCTGTGATAAACTATCCCACTTATGACAAAGAATTATATGCCTTGATCCAAAGTGTGAAAAAGTGGAAACACTACCTAATCGGCAAGGAGACCATCATCCATACGGATCATCAGCCCTTGCAGTATCTTTAGTCACAAACCAAGTTGCAATAATCTCGTCATTTCAGGTGGATGGGTTTTCTTTAGCAGTTTCATCTGGTAATAAAGTATAAGAAGGGCACTAGCAACAAAGTGGCCGATATGCTATCTCGCCCTCCTATTTCTGCTTCTATTATTTTGCATAATGCTTTGTTATATTTTGAAAGTTATGTTGAACAATATGCTAACGATGATGACTTTAAGGATATTTATGCAAAACTAACCCATGGTTCATAGGTGGACAACTATCACTTACAGGGGAAATTGTTGTATCACCTTGGCAAATTGTGCATACCCATGGGAGAAAGGGTACATGTAATCCGGGAGGCCCACACCTCCCTTTTGTCTGGTCATTTTGGTATTGAAAAATATTTGTGTCATGTACAATGATTTTGTTTTTTACCTCATATGAAGAACATTATGAATCGCAATGTAAAGGTTTGTGTGATGTGTTTTGTTTCAAAGCCCTCTAATAGAAAACTCAGGCTCTACACACCACTCCCTATTTGAATTCATCCATGGGAAAGTGTGTCGATGGATTATGTAGGAGGTTTGCCTTTGTCTAGAAAAAGTCATGACTATTTGTATGTCGTCGTTGACCATTTTAGTAATATGTGTATTTAATGCCTTGTAAAAAGCAAATCATTGCAGAGTAGACTTCTTATCTTTTCTTTCAGCATGTTTGGGTCCATTTTGGATTGCTCACATCGATTGTGTTGGATCGAGACTCTCGCTTTCTCAAAGATTTTTGGAGTAGCTTGTGGAAGATGATGGACACCAAGTTGAAAAGAAGCACGACATACCATCCATAAACTGATGGACAAACAAAGGTTGTCAACTGCACCGTGGTACACTTGTTGCAAGGCTATTGTGGGAAACATCCTAAGTTGTGTGATGAGCATCTTCCATATGTGCAACATTACTACAATCGAGCAGTGCACTCATCTACGCATCGTTCACCATTTGAGACATGTTTTGGCTACCTGCCAAAAGACCCTTTTGATATGGTCTTTGGAAGGGAAGATGACTCCAGTGGACGTGATAATGGGGACTAAGCACAGCAGTTCATTCAATGGATCCAGTTGATTCACCAGGTAGTACAGGAGTTGTTTCATCGAAAACAAGTGTCGATTCAAACTACTAGTCCCACTAAGATGGGTAGCTATCTTAGAAACAAAAAATGAAAGCTTTTCAAGAGTTCCTTTAAGTGTGATAGATTAGAGGGAATAAAAGAGGACCAACCTGGATCTTCCACTTTGATCCTAGCTTGATTTCTCCTTTCCTTGATATAATTTGCCACTCCTCTCCTACTTGTCCCGCTTCAAACAGTTCCTGTAGAGTCAAAGTAACAACAAACCATCAAAGCATCTCCATCTAAAACATCATAAACAATGTGGAATAAGAAATACATTGACCATACAATTGCATTCATAAACAATAAGATTCATAAACACACGATTATATGGAGGAAAACTCAAATAATTTTATTAATAGTAGTGTAAGAGAGGATTACAACCCAGCTGTCTAATCCAGCATCATCCTCCCAGTGTAGAAGCCCTCTTCACCTCATGAACAAGGAAATCGCCCAACAATGCAATGTCTCTTCTCACCAACAAACCAACAGCACTTCCTTACAAATTACAAAATTCAAGCCTCTAGATCTCTCAGATGAGGGATCCGTTTATAGATGTCTTGCAAGGGTGTGAGTTAGCTCTGGGTTTTTGATTAGTGTCATTCCACTGATAGTTCTTGGTTACACTTGGAGATTTCATTGATCTCTTACTCATCCCTGGACGGATTCAGAGAGGCAAATGTCACAGGAGAAGTTTCTAGAAGATTCCATGATCATCCACTTAGCAAATTGTCTCTGCCATTTGTCTATTCTCGCTCATCACACCCCACAGAAGGCCATCAGTATGCATCACCCCTGGCTAGTGAGGTAGTCAGTATGCATCGCACCTTGACCATGGAGCAGTCTGTATGGTCTAGTTTTGTTAAGTTCTGAGTAGTTTTTCAGGTGGAACTTCTAGGAAATGATGTAATCAGTTGAACCATGATCCTTTAGGGTATGAAACAACACTTTTAGGGACTAAAGAGCCCTTAGTTTATGGACATATGTGTTTGGGGTTGTAGTGCCCAAATATGTCTATAATAGCTGCCCCCTAAAGCATGAGGTTGTAAATCTTCTGATGTCGGGTGAAATGCTTTATCATGAGGATCCGAGGTATTCGTACTGGAAGGTGACCTATATAAGATAGAATAAAATACATCATCATCATATTATTTTCATGATCTAGCTGAGGCAGGCATTCCCATGCTTAGCTTTATAAATTCATTTTCATGTACACATTGGGACAGACAATCGTCTGTTGTTGGAGACTGGTGATTCTTTGCATGAAGAGTCATCTTCCCTGGCTTAGATGACTATCTGTGTAGCTTCTGTGTAAAATTGATGTCTTTATGTTCCTGAATATATCACAGCTCGGATGGATGAAACTAGATCCAGGGTCTTCAAAACTCATTCAATCTTCGCTCGATGTACAAGTCGATCCATGTGAAAATATGTTTTGGAGTCGAACATGGAAAGACATCGCCTGATTACCAGCCAATAATGTAAGTTGTTAACAGATGTGTGAGGAGTCACCGATAATGATGATGACCCTCAAGGTACTACAGTACAATTCATGTGGTGTGAATATATGAGCCAATGTCGAACACCACACAAAATCTTTCGGTCGAAGGTCATTGATGTAAACCTGTCGCCAAAAGTGAGAAACTTGCCATTGAGGCATGCAAGCTTCAAAGTACTAAAAGGGTTGTTTCTAATTCATCTTCTTGGATAATGAGCTGATGTCAACAAGAAGTGACCTATCGTAGGAGGGCCTTAACGTATCCAACATCTACGATGTGAAATGGGGCAAATGATTTTTGTGGAGGTGAAAACGATCTGATGATATAAGGTTCAAGAATGGCAGTCATGAAAAATGAAGGGTGGAGGTATTGCAGTGGATGAGGCATTTGCTGGATGGTGAATTCACTAAATGACTTCTCTTGAACATGTCGACAACAATGATATGGATTAGTAGCATTAACCACATGGATGGTATGGAGGACCAATGGTGATGGTGAACGGAAAAACCCAACCCAACTCAATCATGGTGATGGAGTGAAAATGTCATGTTCAAGAGCGACCTCCTACCAATAAAATTCTTCAAGTTTTCTTCCCATTTTTCCCCAGTCATTGTTGACCAGTACCTCTTTATTTTTGTCAAGTTTGAGGAGGATAACATATTCTTGGTCTATAATTTTCCCTTCAGGCAAACCTGTCGCTTTGTGTTTAGCGAGCCTAGCATCAGTGAGATTCGTTCTTGTCTAGGTGGAAAAGTTTGTCGCTATTGTTCTAATGAGTTTAACGACAAAGATAACTCGGTCCTTTTCATGTTTAGAGAGTTTGAAAAGGGATGAAAAGGAGACTCCAACAGTCCTTTTTTGTGGCATAATCCCTTAAGTCAGAAAAAGTATAAAATAATACGAAAGGGATGAATTTTTGATAGCTCTAACAAGCTGACAAAGACAAGCACTTAATATTTTTGGTTTAATAATCCCTCAGGTCCAAAAACATTAAAATATATGAGAGAGATGGCACTCCCTTTACTTTAACGAGCTGGAAAGGCCAATAGCTCGACAATCTTTTTATATTTAACGAGTCTAAAAAGATTTTAAAAGGGACTCGTTTTTTAGGAACGAGTGGTATTTCTGGGTAGCAACTGGTTCTAGGTAACTTTGTAACTTCTCAAAACATGGCAATGTGAAGAGGGTGGTAATCAGAATCACTCATTGCAGATGTTCCTCAAAAGGGTAAACAATCAAGTGGAAGCGTATGGTTGTCCAAATGAATGGAGGTGACGGCAGGAACACAACCAAGGTTCGAAAGGGCTGATAGCAGAGTGATCACAAAGGTTATTTACCAAAGGTGGTTTCATTTTTTAATGAGCTTGAATCAGGAGAAACTATGCTCAGTGCAGGTTGATTTTTTAACGAGCTTGAACCTTGTGGGAACATTGCTCTTACCAGTCTTTTGATAATGTCTCTTGGTAGATTTATTTTTTAATGAGCTTGAACACTACTATAACATGTGCTCATTGCCTTTTTATGCAAGCTAGAAATGACCAAGCTACAAGGTTAAAGGGTTGAGAACCTACAAACTAAGAAAATCAAAGGTCGTTTTTCACTTGCATGCAAAGGTTTGCATGCCCCCAGGTGTTTCAGTAAAAGGAGAGTTTCCAGGTTACCAAATGGAAGTCCTTGCGGTTAGGCAGGATTGTTTCTGTCAGCAGACAAAAACTCTTCCTTTGCTTTGTCCATCGAAATGGGCGAAGGTGACTGGTGTGAGCTTCCAATCACATAACATACGAAGGTGAATGGTGTGAGCTTCCAATCACAATCGTACAAAGGAAATAAGTGTATCAGACTGATCACATAACCTACATGGGAATGTTTTTCAGTCCAAGCATTATAACCTTTCAAGAAAATCTCTCTTTTCCTCTGGGTTTGCCTACCAAAGCAGACTAGGGTGCATGCCCCCTAAACTTCAAAACATTCACCGAACTACCCGCAGTAATTAGGTGGATGGAATGAAGGTTGAAGAGACATTATTGATGCGAAGAGACCATTTAGGGATGATGGTTGATTCATAGTTGTGTTTGAACCAGGAAATGAAACCTGGTCGACAAGTTGCACCAGTTTTCCTTCATGTGGAAAACACATCACTCGAAAGAATGCGGAAATGATAGCTTCCATGCTATATATATAGTCACGTCCAAGGAGTAGATTGTAATATAGTGGACCTTGGACTACCATCACGTTCAAATGAACAGTTTTCTTTCTCAAAGTTATCGGTAACTTTGGAAGGATCCCTAACGGTCGACTGGTTCCTTTGTTGAAGCCTGACAAATTTTGTTTTTCAGGCAAAAGCGATGGCGAACCAAGCACTTTCCAAGCAGTTGAGGAAAGGATACTCACTGAAGCCCCTTCATCTATGATAGTGCCAGACACGATCATTTTGTAAACTTGTACTATGATTCAGAATGGTACATTAGATGGAAGGCAGGGTTTTGCTAGTTGATTCCAATCAAAGAAAACGACTAGACTACTCGGAGGAGGTACTGGATAAATGTCCAAATAAATCTCATGAACTAGGGGGGTCTCTTCCTATTGTGAAGGAATGGGTGGATTTCCCCCAGGTTCATTAGACTCTGTTTCAACAAAAAGAATTTGAATTGTGTCGTTCTCATTCTCTTTGGTAACTGTATCATCTAAAGGTGGGCCTTTTGAAGGCAAGACTGGGTCAACTGCCATCTCAACCAGTTGATTTTGGTCTGATGTGGACTCAGAAGGTTCACTTTCAATGATAGTTGATTCGATTGACAACTGAGTTATGTCAATCGGGTTTTCAATTAGCGAAGGATTTGGCAAGAGTTTCTTGTATCCAGGTGGAAGTTGTTGCGGTGAAGTAGGATGGTTATCCAAAATGATTTTGGATTCGTCCAGAAAAGGACAACGGTGAAGAGTATGATCACCTTCACATAACCAACATGGAACTCTGACCTTTCCTTTCTGTCTATTGACTTCGTTTTCACTAGTTGATGGTGCATTGTCATCCTGACTATCAGAGGTTGATGACACCGAATGGTGCAAACGGGGAGACCATTCTCTCAAGATCCGTGGAATGCAAGGGCAATCTCGATGGTAGTGGCTCCCCTTGCAAATTTCGCATGGAGTTTTTGGTTTGGAAAGTTTAGTGTGCAGATTTTTGCAAGATGATGCATTGTTGTTCCCTTGTTTAGCCGGCTTCTTCTTCTTCTCCTTCCCTTTCTTTTTCTTCTCAGCTACTTGGTTTTTAGTGTCACTAGTCTCACCAAGCGAAGAGGAAGAAGGGGAAGGAGAAACAAACGAAGTAGAAGGTGAAGGGGTAACTTCAGTATCATCTGGTTGTTGATTAGATTGTTGAGGAATTATGGTGTTTTGAATGACAGAGGTCAAGAAAATCCATACTGGCAGGCCGATTATGATTCCTAGAAGGGAAAATGTAACCATAAATGTGGTGAGCTCTAGTATTGTAGCAATAATGTTGCAACTCATTGGACTCCCTTCTTTACTTTTATCAACCCCGTAGTTCGTAACAAACTTGGAAGTGACGGTGTTGTATGCACAAGTACTAGCTCTTGCCGCAGTTGTCACTTGGTCAGCTAGCACAAGTCCGCTAGGAGCTTAAGCCAACTTCTATGAGATCTTAGAAGAAGATTTTTAACTGATGGATGAAAGCTAACTCAAAGAAGGTTGATCTACTTGCAGAAAGAAACTAGAAAGCTGAAAGGAAACATAAACCCTAGCAAACCCTAATTTCACCAGCTATCCCTACCGATGCAAGAAAGAGGATGCAAGCTACTGAAAGAAATTCCATTGACTTCTAGGAAGGTAAATGCATGTATCTAAGCTACTTCTACAGTAACATCTGAACAAAAAAAAAAAAAAAAACATCTTTTTGTATTTTTGAATAAGTTGCCAGAATTATCATGCATGCGATTTGACTGTGTGGAGGTGGATTGGCGAGAGGAAATGCTTGGAGGAGGTCGGGAAGGTTTAGAGAGGGCCCAAGGGGTCCCTAACACCCTTAGAGAGAGTTTCACAGAGTTTGGTTATCAAGAAACCTCATTCGTGAGCTTCTACAGGAAGTCTGCAGGGGTTTTACAGGATGTCTGTGATTTTCTACAGGATGTCTGTAATTTTTCTACAAGATGTTCAAAAATGGGATTTTGGAGGATGGATGGAGGAAGAAAGATGAAGGAGTGGGTATGGAGGTAGGATAATGGTTGGAGGTGGTCTAGGACTTCGTGGATGGAGTTGATGAAATATGTAGATGGCTGGATTTGTTCAAGGAGGACTGAAGTAATGATGCACAAAAACTAGGGTTATGTAAGCAAATGGAAAACGTAAGGCAAGAAGATGAGTTGAGGGATGGAGCAGATGGGTTGGATGGAGTATGGGCAGGTAGAGAAGTGGTACAGGTGCTCTGCAAGTTGTTTTTCCAACTGAACCAACGAAGACTTGTAAAATCAAAGACCTAGTTACGTTGACCTAATCTGATCTAGCTGACAGTAAAGAGAATGAACAGAAGTTTGATGGCCCTTTTTTGAATCTTTTCCCTATTAATAACCTATCAACTCAATCTGAACATCAAGAGTCTTTCTAATCATCAACAATGACCTAGTTAATCAGCAAGATTTAATCTACTTAACAGAACTGATTTTGCAAATACATAAAGAACAAATAACAATACATAAAGGAGGCCTTAGCACTCGGGTTGGGCCCAACCCCAAGAGTTGTAGTCTCCTATAAAGAACTCAGATCTAATGCCAAGTAAAGCTGCTTCTCATTACTCAAAAATAATCATCACAAGAAAGTTGTACAACAGTAGCTAAGAAAACGAGCTGAGAAAAGGACAGCACTATAGTGCAAATACCAACAGTTCCAAAAGTAAACTACGAAGGTTGAGGCCTTCCTATTTGTACACTACGAGGGGCCTAGCAGCCCTCCTAAATTCAAGGGACTCGGCTGTTCCAACTGCTAGTAAATAGTCACTCTTCCCAAAGCTGCTCGGCTGCCTTTAGAACTCATTTTGGTGGCCTGTTGAGCTCGGAGTTGAGGGTGGAGATTTCGAGGAAGGGCCATTTAATGCCAAATACAACCTCCCTATGAATCCTCACCTCAAGCTTGGCTGTCACCTGGGCCATAATTGCTTGGTTTTGCTCCAAAATTTGTCCAAAAAACCTGAAATGACCACGTATTAGCCTCCTTGGTAGAGTGACCACCCTTATTCATTCAAATAACATAAACATATTAGGAAAACATGCATAATCTATGAAAAATGGAGGATTGAACAAGGACAACTAGGAAAAATGAGCCCAATAAGTTACCCAATTCGGGGCTCATCAATATGGAGAACCAATATCTCCCCAAGAAGAAAAAGGACTAGGATTCCCTCCAAGAGGGATTCCTTAATTGGTGGACTCCATTATCTCAACCTCAGATCAACGAAGGAACAGGGATTATTCCGATTAAAATAAATTTTAAGACACTTTGACGCAACTTGCTTTTTCAATTTTTAAGAGTTGAGAAAAAGCTAAAGCTGACTCTAGTCGCCTTCGATTTTTAATGAGCCCGAAGTGACAAGTGCTCAGATGGACCTTTTCTTTTAAGGAGTCGAAAAGGAATGGAAGTGACTACTCTGGAAATCTAGACAGATGGATTACCAAACCAATCGCAAAACTATAAAATACACCTTGGTGATAAATGATAGAGAAATTACCAAGGACTTATGTACGGTAGTCAATCTTCCCAAATGTTGTGTTCAGTGCATTTCAATCGATATGGTGGCAGACACGGCTTACCAAGGATAAAGGATATCAGCTTATTGTGGTCTCCCAATATATACTCGACGGTACGGGGAGCACAAGTCCGTACTAGCACTTGTCATATCAAAGAGGAGGAATCACCCAACCTTCGATGAAAATGATAGTTACCAAGTTTTACGATGCCGGAACATGTCTCTAGCCTAGACTTCTAGATGTTTTGCATTAGGTTCCAAAGCATTTTTATGTTCATTGAAATTTATTTTAGAGTTGATCTTGCTTAGAAGTTTGTCTTTCAAGGTTCACCGCATGATGTAGATGTAAAATTCCTAAATATGCAATCTAAAATGATAAACAATCATTTATGTTCTTTTAGCAATGAAAATCCTAGCTACAAAGGAAAGAAGATTATGATTTTTTCTTTCAACGGAGAGCATAGAGCACACACTAAATGCACTTTCCTAAATCAAATTTCGCATGCAGTCAAAATGCAAATGCACATGCATGTATTTGTTTTCTGCTTCCTTAATGTGTGAATGCAAAAAAGGAGAGTTAAGCATAGATCTGAACTATTTTCTTTCAAAGCGACATTTCTAACAATTTCTTTTCAAAACGAAAGGAAGACTAAGATGACACTTTTCGATTTCGAATTTAAAACTGTTTTCGACACTTCTGTTGGAGAGGTAAATCCCCTCTACGGGTAGAGGCGATCCCTACTAGCCCAGCAAGGGTCTAGCAACAATCACACAATGCTGCTACGCATGTTCCTAATTACAATTAAACAAGAGGTAAAGAGCACCTACTTGGATTCCTGCGCTTGTCGTTTGACGAAGAGATGTTGCCTTCGCTCCTCCGCTTCGGCTGGTCACAATCCTCCGCGATCTCCGCGAATAGATACCTGCACACACGAAGGGGAAACAAACACAAGCGTAAAATCTAGTAAAAGCAACCATACATCAGTCAGAAAAGATGTAATTCACATTTAACCATTGCATAGACAAATGAGAATGGAACAATAATAGCAGTCATCTATTATTAATCAGAAAAGAGAAGAGTACAACCAAATGTTCTGACGTCGGTAACCTTCTCAGGAGGGGCCAGTCAGCATGTATCTCAAGCATTCACCTTTGAGGATGATTCTCCCAAGACAAGCAACTCTCTCTCTCACACAAATAACACAAAACAACCTTCCCTAAGCAATCAATCACTTCCACACCTAGCACACCACACCTATAGCAGCAATCTGAGCACTACAAGCTCTGTACAATCCAAGCTATTCCAAGCTAAGTCTAACTAGCTGCTCATGGTAATGGTGGAAGTTTATATAGGAGAAGGAGTCTCCTAAAAGGGTGGAAGGATGAGCTTATCTTTGAGGGAAATGGTTGCAAAAGGTCGAACAGTCATGCCATAGAAAGGAGTCGATATTCACAAAGCTAACAACCAAGCCTGGGGTTATCTGGAAGGCTGGTTGTTTGAACGAATTCGCCCAAACTGGATCAGCGCGGATAATGAGGAAACTGTCGCGCTGTCGGCGCATCTCAATAACTGGGACAGTCATGTCAGCGCGGAAGAACACGGGAAAGGCGCGATGTTCACCAGCGCGGGAAAGGGATGTTCTTCCGCGCTGGCAGCACACGGAATACACTATGAAGCGCCAGTCATCGCAGGTATTCTTAAAACAGACGCGCTGATGCATAAAACTTTGGAAAAATGGGTTTCTGGGCTAGTTCAGAAGGCATGAAGCTTAGTGATTGACACAGCAGGGTGGCTGACAGGAAGGCAGTGACAAATTACTGTGTAACAGATGCCCCCTAAAGCATGAAGACCGAGAGAGTGGGAGGGGTGAAATGCTTTACAACACACGTCGAACTGGAACACCACCAGGAAGGACCGAAACATCTCTGATAATCAGGTACATGCAGTCTAGGCATGGGCGCAGCCATCCAAAAGACATGCGAAAAGGTCTGTGGAATGGACGCAGCCACCCAGCTAAAGAGACCATAATAATGATAAGGTATGGTCGCAGCCATCCATGAAGACTCAGGTATGGGCACAGCCATCCATCAATGAGTCATGTAATGATCAACCACAAAATCGCAACCTGGACCATAACAGACAGGGATCCAGGGTCTTGCGCTCCGTCCCGATCCGAACAAAGTACAAGTTCAAGCATGTGAATATATGAGTTGAAATCGAACATGCATGAACATCGTCTGATTACCAGTCAATGAGGAAAACTGTTAACAGACGCGAGAGGTACCACCAATAATGACAATGGCCCTCAAGGTACTATAGGTACAATCCGCGGTATGTGAATCAATGAGCTGGTGTCAAACATCCATGGAATCATTCGATCGGAGGCCAATGATGAAAACCTCGCGTCGAACACGAAGAACCTGCCATTGAGGCATGCAGGCTCTAAGGCACCTAAAGGGAGTCTCTAAGTCACCTTCCCGGATAATGAGCTGAAGTCGACAGGAAGTGACCTGGATCGAAGGTGGGCCATAATGTTTCCCACATCATCGACGTGAGACAGAGGAAAAATGATTTGTGTGAGATAGCAGATGAGGTTGTATTATTACAGAAGTCAACTTCTCTTGAACATATCGGCGGCACTGTGGCGGGCTTGGCAGTATTCGACATCAAATGAGTAAGGGTCATGGTGACAGGGCAATAAGCAGATGAGAGGTCAAATAGGATAACCCAAACCCACGGAGGCCAGTGAAAGATAAGATGAGATGGTCCCACCCAGACACGAAGCAGAAGAGTGCCATGTTCAAGAGCGACATACTGCCGACACGACTACGATTACAGTTCCATTTTCCCCACCATTTCTGGCAGGTACCCCGATTATTTTTGGATGACAAGCTTGACGGGGATAGCATATGCTTGAGGAGCGTCATTCCGACAATACCCGATGTCATCAAATGTTTAACGAGCCTGACAAAGGAAAAACTCGGCGTCTTTTCTTGTTTAGAGAGCCTGAAAAGACAGCAAAAAGAAGACTCCAGGGGGGTCCTTTTTCGTACAGTTGTGTCTCTCGAGCCCGAAAAAGTATAAAACTATGCTCGAAAGAACCGCCCGGTCGTTACGACCGAGGAGTACTTTTCGTGAATAGTGCTTTTGACCCGAAAAAGTAAAAAAGCGGTCGAAAACACGTCGTTTTAGGGCCTATAACGAGTGTGAAACGACAAACACCCAGCAATCTTTTTAAGTTACACGGTCCGAAAAAGAGCTTAAAATGACCACCTCTCGTTCCTTTTAACGAGCTGAAAGGAGGCTCGGCTATCTTCTCTCGTTTAATGTCGGAAAAGAGCTTAAAGACGACATGTTCGGGGACCATATGAACGGAGGACCGTAATGACCAAGTCGCTTTATCTGAACCTGCACAGAAGCACTACCCGCATAAATCCATTCGATATGTGTAAAAAACATATTAAAACATGTATTTAACAAACTCAGGGCTAAAATTATGGTTAAAAAATGGCAAAAAACCCAAAAATATGGCAAGTTTATGAGTTTTTACTATAAATAGAGGGGGGTAAGAAGTCATTTTTACCATTTTACTATTCTGGAACGTGAAGGACGTGGAGAAGCTAGAAAGTTGACGGAGTGATTTCCAGCTCGTACGGACACTATTTCTCGAACCGCTTTCTCCAGGTAGGTTCTCGTTCCCTTGCCCTGCATTCTGGTTGTTTTTGGTAGGATTTTAACGGTTAAATTTGCCCAATTGGGTGAATTTTTGGTGCATGGATGCGCCCTCGGTCAGCGCGGATATCCCACGCGGGTCCGCGCTGACCGAATTAGAACAAAACGTGGCCAACTTCGGGTCAGCGCGGAAAACCCATGTTCTTCCGCGCTGACCTCGAAAATTAACAAAGGGTTGCTGCGGCCAGCGCGTCTGTTTTTAAAACAGCCGCGCTGGCGCGGAAAAAATATTTTGTTTCAAAATGAACGTAAAATCTCCAATGCTAGCGCTTCTAATTGGTTTTTATGGTTTGTGCAGGACACCATGGCTTTCGTTTGGCAGGAAAGAGTGCATGATGTGGAAGATATAGCTGCTTGGGGGAATGTGGATTGCTGCAATGCCATGCGAGCTTGCGGTTTTATGAAATTTTTCCTCACACCTCGCCTAAGAGCTCAGCATGATCTTCTCGAGCTACTGATCAGGGCATGGAACCCGGTGGATATGAAATTCACTATCCGGGGTCAGGATATCGAGTTTGACCACATGGATATCTTCTTTTTGACTGGGTTGTCTCGCCGGGGTGAGCGGCCCATCATAGAGGGACAGCGACCTAGCGGCGGCACGCTAGATGATCTGATGGCTCGGGTATGTCCGGAGGCTGAGAAAGCGCGAAGTGGGAAAGTAGCAATCCCCACAGTGGGAAACATAGTGCTTCGCACCATCCTGTTCATGGTGACCCGGGCAGCGGGTAGCATGGCCAACCACGAGGCCTCCAAGACTCATCTCCTGTTAGCTCTCGATTGCCTCGAGCCTACAGTGTTTGATTGGTGCACAGCAATGACCAATAACATGAAGAGGCAACTGAGCAACTGTCGTCGCGGGGAGACAAAGCAGTTCGGCTACGGGTCCATCTTAGTCCCGCTCATTCTAGAGCGAGTGCCAGCCATGCGGCTGCAGACGATGGCCGTGGATGCTCCCAGGGATCCTCAGGAGACGAGGGCCTCACGATGGGCTCGAATCATGCCACGCGGAGGTGGCGGCCGGCCACATAGCTGGGGAGCATTTTTCCGAGACTGGCTGGATCAGCAGGAGATTTTGTGGAGGACTGGCCATATGCGGGCATGGATTTCCGCAATGACCCTGATCTGGCACTGCCCCCAGGTGAACAGTGGGATGATGCAGGTATAACACTTTGACTTTGTAATTTTTTAAATGTTTTTTGGATTTTTAATGTACATGTCTTAATAAATGTCATGGTATGCAGATGTGGGGCCCACTAGACCGATTGGCCTGGCTGCCATGGCACGGAGAGAGGGACAGGGAGCTGGAGCCTTGGCCCTAGTCCCTCCAGGGGTTGACACATCAGAGACTGTAGCTCGCAACCTTGAGGGGTTGCTGGAGGGAGTGCCTGACTACCAGGGGGTCGAGGAGGTCCCCATAGAGCATCAGATCCATACAGTGGGGGTGCAACCCAGGGTGCACCGCCTTCTGAGGCGGGTGGCACGAGCGGCTGTGTACTACAGAGAGCATCATCCAGCCGAATAGTCACCTAGGCTTTATTTCCACTGTTATCTTGAGACTCATGACTCAGACATACTGATTTTTGGACATATACACTTATTTTTGAGCGCCTTAGTGCGCCACACGATATATATATATATATATACATACCGGTTTTTGGATGGATCATTGTTACATGTGATGATGTTTGTTTATGTTATGCAATTGTTCAGTACAACTGTGATCTTATGTATGAATTTGCACGACACATGACCCATGAATTTTATGTTTTTTAATGCAAGCTTAAAAGCACTCATATGCAAACTATGCTTGAAATGATTTATTTACATATGCTTCACTCTATTATGCTTTCTATGTCTTCTTGTATGATGTTATCTGTTTCGCAAATGTCTGTCTAACACATGATTTGCCAATGCATCAGTCAACGTGTTTAGTCGTCTCGGAATATGCTGATATGTAATATAATCGAAATTTCGTTCCAACAATCTTGCACATAGGTACAACCTTAGTATGCGTTGGTCTCTGACGGAATATCGCCCGTTAAGTTGATGGACGACCAACTGGGAGTCCAGGTTCACTACCAATTCTCGGATGCCGAGGTCAACCGCTTCGGCAAGTAATTCAATTACAGCGCTGTATTCGGCAACGTTGTTAGTGGTACGACCTAGGCAGACACCCTGAAGGTCTACCAATTCTCCGTGAGGATCGTAGATCACCCACGCCGCAGATGACAAATTGCAAGTACTACGGCAGGCGCCATCAGCGAAACCAACATAAGGTGCACTAGACATCTGCACAAGAAGAAGAAAACACAATAAGAGGCAAACACGCTTTCACACCAAGGCAAAAACGAAAACATGCACAACACACAAAACACACGTATATACGAAGTGAATGCGCGAAGTTATGCATAATATTTCTTCAGATACAGCCCGTTGCGGGGCTTGTCCAGAGGATTTCCTTCATAATCAATCAACTCATATGCGCCCTTTTGTAAAACTCTTTTCACGATGTAGGGACCTAACCACATGGATTCGAGTTTTCCTGCCCCCAGCTTATCCTTAGCTTGATCGTAGAGCAATACTAAATCTCCCTCAACAAAAGGAACGAGGATGAATATTCTGATCGAAGTGAGCTTTGACTCTCTTCTTCTGTGCTTCGATAGCCAGAGAAGCCAAACGACGAGTCTCGTCTAACCGTTCTAAGTAAAGAAGCCGTTCCTCCACCGGAGTGGTGTTGGGGAGCAACTCGACAGCTAATTTTAATGAAGGAATCTCGCATTCGACGGGAAGGGTAGCCTCCAGTCCGTAAACTAACTGAAACGGGGTGAAACCGGTGGCATCCTTCACAGAAGTTCGGTAGGCCCACAAGGCTGGGAAAAGCATAAGGTGCCAATTAGACTTGTGCGTATTGACGGTGCGTTGAAGCATGGTGATCAAAACTTTGTTCACGGCCTCTACTTGACCGTTGGATTGCGGATAGTACGGTGTCGAACTATCTTGGCGCAAGCCTAGTTGGGTTGTCAGCTCCGTCATCATATGATTTCGGAAATGCTTTCCATGATCTGTAACAATAGCCTGAGGGACTCCGAAACGAGTGATAACATGATTGAATAAAAACTGCACCGCGGTGTAACCGTCTTCGTTTAATGTAGGCATTGCTTCGGCCCACTTGGTGAAATAGTCCACAGCAACGATGATGTACCCATGCCCCCCGGCCGAACAAGGGTTACAGGACGTATAATCGATGCCCCATTTTGCAAATGGACCTACGGTTACGACAGGGTGCAGTGGTGCAGCAGGTGCACGCATCTTCCGGTGGTAAACCTGGCATTCGTGACATGCACGTACAGCAAGGATGCAATCCTTGAAGATAGAAGGCCAGAAATAACTAGCGCGGAGGATCTTCTGAGCGGTAGCATATCCGGACATATGGCCGCCACAAGCGTCAGAGTGGCAGTCATTCAAAACTCGCTCAGCCTCCTCAAGGGTTAAGCATCGGCGAAGAACAGAATCGACGCCGAGGCGGTACAGGGTATCGCCCAAAATGCGATATGGTTGAGCTTGGTGACGAATTCGTCGTCGAGAATCTTTCGATGTGTTGGGACGAAACGAAGACGTTTGTAAATATACGATAATGTCCCCGTACCATGGGTCGAGAGTGCTGATGAGAAATAGCGTTTCATCCGGAATATGTTCCTCTGAACGAGATAGTGCAGACTGAGATGGTAAGGAGCAGAGTAGTTCGGCGAAGACCAGCGATTTCTTAGACTTGGCTGCAGTGAATTCCAAGTCGAACTCTTGGAGGATTACGATCCACTTTGAGTATTTTCCCCCCAGCAACTGACGTGACAAAATATAGGTCATGGGGTTGCAATCAGAGATCACGGTCGTCGTGCGCAACAGGATGTAATGACGGAAACGTTGGACGGCACAGACAGCTGCCAATGCCAACTTCTCGACGTATGCATAGCGAGTTTCCGTATCCAGAAGGTTGCGGCTAAGATAATATACAACATGCTCGGTGCCATCATCGTCGTCTTGCACTAAAACCATGCCGATGGTGGTATCGGCGGCAGCCAAGTAAAGGGTGTAGTCACGGTGGTAATTTGGAGGTCTTAGGAGCGGAGCTGAGACCAGAAGGTCTTTAAGACGCTCAAAAGATTGCTGAGCGATAGCGTCCCAGCGAAAGGGCGTGTCTCGCTTCAATAATCGCGTGAAACCCTTAGCCACCTCGGCATAATTTGGGATGAATCGTCTGAGAAAATTGGCTTTCCCCTGCAAGCTCTGTAACTGTTGTAGGGAGGCAGGGGGAGGAAGATTCAAAATGGCCTCTACTTTAAGGGGATCCAAGCGGATGCCTTCCCGGGAGACGATAAACCCGAGCAGTCGGCCAGATTCTACGCAGAAGACACACTTATGCGGATTGAGTCGAATACGGTAGTGTCGACAGCGGAGAAAGATTTCGCGTAAATGAGATGGATGGTCTTGACGTTTAGCTGAATGAGCTGGTAGGTCATCCAGGTAAGGCTGTACGATGTGTCGGATATCATGAAAAGCATACGACATCGCACGCTGGAAAGTGGCACCAGCATTTTTGAGACCGAAAGGTAGCTTCTTGTAAGCGAAGGTGCCCCAAGGACAAATGAAAGCAGTCTTGTGCTGGTCTGCGGGGGCTATGTTGATCTGGTTGTAACCAGAGAAGCCGTCCATAAATGAATAAATTTCGCTTCCTGCGCAATCGTCGATAAGCTGATCAATAAAAGGCGTAGGGAAGTTATCTTTTGGACAGGCGCGATTGATGTCGCGATAATCAACACAAACCCGAATAGTACCCTGTTTTTTATTCACAGGGACTATATTCGATACCCATTCCGTGAGAGGAATGGCATAGATGAAACCAGCTCGAAGAAGCTTTTCAACTTCGGCCTTGATGGCTGCAGCCTTTCGAGGGTGCACTGGGCGTAAACGCTGACGAACAGGCTTAGCGCCGGGATAAGTAGGGATTTCGTGCTCCACGATACTGGGGTCAATGCCGGGCATTTCCTCGTAAGACCATGCGAAAACGTCACGAAATTCACGAAATAAATCAGTGTAAAGTTGAATTTCCTCAGGAGTGCAGGTGACTCCAATATGAATATTTTCGACCACCCCTGTTTTGACAGAGATGTCGATAGCCAGAGTTTGCATAATGTTGCCCATGTTTCCTTCCGAAGACACTTGATACAACTGAACAGGCGCTTGGAGAGGGATAGATGGGACACATGAGGCAAACCGCTCGAGACATGTGGCCATTTCTGAATGAGGAGGGAGAAACGAAGAGCGATGGTGGTAATCTGACCAAGGGAGCTCCTCGGGAGACATAGTCTCAATGATAGCCTCGTCGGAGGGAAATGATTCCTTCAGGGGATCCGAAGTGGCCTCTCCTCCCATCCAAGGGAAGTGGTCATATGAATCGGGAACGCTGCTTGAAAAAGCAGGTTCAGGAGGTGGAGCCGATGCAGCGACAATCTCGATGTAGTTGAGCTCGGCAGGACTCAACGGCATCATCTCGCCCCAAGAGTCTTCCTGATTCAAGGGAGGGAGAACCCATGGATCGGAACGTACTGTGATCATGTTAACGGAGGCGAGATTCGGAGGTGGGAGGGGAAAGACTCCCATTAGAGAGGGATCTTTAAACAATCCAGCACCCACACTCACTAGCGATTTGGAGGTATGCTCTACGAATGGCACATTCCCTTCAGAAGAGGAAGCGAAAAAGGACAACTGGTCCACAGTGACGATTTTCCCTTGGTGAGGAAAGCGAACGACACGGAACAAAGAGGAAGCCACGGCCTGCATGGCATACGTCCAACTTCGTCCAAGGAGGAGGTTGTAAGTGAGATTAGCGTCAACGACTTCAACCTCGACCTCTACCGTTTTCCCTTCTAAAGAGATAGGCAATCGGGGGAGGATACCATATGGACGAGATTCTCTTCCATCGAAAGCCTCTAGGGTGGTTGGAGACTGGCTCAGAGCAGGAGAACCAATAGCTTTCCAACAAGCAACCGACATAATGCAGGTTGAAGCACCTTCATCAATGACCGTACGATGGATCGTTTTGTCGTTGATGAGAACCTGTATAAGGAAGGCCACCTGGTGAGGCAATCTCGGCGTGAAACCTTCGAGATCAAAAGAGATTAAATCCGAATCTGCCGGGTCTATGCCACCAATTGCTGATAGTAGGGACTTCCTCTGGGAGGGGCAGCTCTGGAGGACTTCTAATGCGGACATAGCAGACGGAGCCTGAGCTAAGTCCTCGACAATGCTATAATGCTGTGCAGCACGAGCATTGGGATTATAAGATGACTTCCTGAGTACACCTTTGGGAGGGGGTCGGGGGATCGTCTCAGTGCTGGGCCTTTCGATGTGAAGGGGACCAGAACTAGACGGAGGAGCGCTGGAGGGAACTTCCGGCTCCTTCCCGGCTGAAGATGGATAATCTTTCGCTCGAGTTGTAACATGGATGGGAATGGTTCCAGCCATGAACACCTGAGAACCGAACGAGGAAGAGGATTGAGAAGGATCTGCCACCTGATGCGTCTGCTGGGACGGGAAAGGCTCTTTAAGCACAGCAGGGGACCCCGGAGCACCTTTCAAAAGCCGACTAACCTCGGACCGCCTGGGGCAATCTTTGGTGTAGTGATCCTCTTCGCAAATGAGACAAGGATACTTAGGCTTTCGTTTGGCTCCTTCCTCGGAGGGAGGTTTAGGAGGGTTCTGCTTAGGCTGTCCAGATTTATCTTTGGCCTTCCCTTTCTTTTTGCCTTTTGAGGATTTGTCTGCCGCGGTGGACTGAACGGCATTTACCTCGGAGGTATTCCCAGGAATGGATTGGCTCTGAGAAGCATTCTCGCTAGAGGCATTTGATTTCTGCTTCCCAGAATTTGCGGCCGATTTCTTAGATGATGAGTTTACGGAACCAATGACTCCATCAACAGAAGGCTTTGGTGGAGCTTTGGGTTGTCCGGGCCTCGGGGCATCTGGCAAATACTCATACAAAGTACCTGACTGAGAATACACTAAATCCAGGTACTGAGCTCGCGCGATTGCTTGCTCCTCAGTTACACACGCCCCCATTGCGATATCTTTGGCAATTTTAGGGACAAAGGACGTGGTAAACCAGTCGGTCAGGAGTTGATCAGGGATCCAAAATTTAATCAAGCGACGACGCCTTCTCCATTCATGTATATGATCGGAGATGTGCGTTGCCGTATCCTATTTTAGAGACGTGAGAAGATGGGTCCCAGTCTCGTACCGAATGGGTAACTGAAAATGAGTTAAAAAGGCCATAGCCAACGAGTTAAAATCAGAAAACATGCCGCGATTGAGTTCGATGTACCATTTAGCAGCTGAACCAGTGAGGGTCTTTTGGAAGAGGCGAAGTCGGATAGAATCATCAAGCCATGAGTTAGATGAGCACCAAAGGTGATAAGTCATTACATGGGCCTGAGGATCCTCTCCGGCTTTGCCATCGAACTTTGGACAGTCACCTAGTATTTTGGTTGGAACCGGTGGCCAATATGGATTATGCAAAATAGGATCGTTTGTTAACTTGGACACATCAGGTAGTTCCAACGTTGCCAAAAATGGTAGCTGCGGGTTGAAAGACATCTGTGGCTGCGGATTCGAGGCGACATTAGGGTTCCACCCAGATTGGGGTTGCCCCCACGAACTTTGTCCAGACGGGCCCGGCCCAAAAGGACCTGACGCGTAGGAATTTTGTCCCGACGGACCAGGTCCAAAAGGACCCGGCGCATAGGGAGTTTGTCCGTAGGAGTTTTGTCCGTATGGATTTTGGCCATATGCGGACGGCTGTCCCTGTGTCTGCCCCCCAGCTCCCCAAGTATTAGCAGCTTGCCCAACAGGTTGACCATATTGATAATTTTGATAAGGAGTGGCCTGTCGTTGCTGATAATTTTGATAAGGAGCATACTGATTTTGCCCCTGGGGCGGCTGGTAGCCAGATGACTGCTAGGTCCCATACGGAGCCTGGTAGGCAGGCTGCGTTTGGTATGGAGGTTGATAACCTGTTTGAGTTTGAGGCCCAGAGTAATGTCCTTGAACCGGCTGGGGTTGAACCATATGTCCCGAAGGTTGACTTGGTCGGATTCGAGATGGGCCTGGTTGGCCAGCAGGGTAGCCTTGCTGGGCACCAGGTTGTCCATGTGCCACCAAGGGTTGTCTTTGCGGGATGGATGGTCGAATCGGCTGGATAGCTGGTTGACGCCGAGGTTGGCCAGCTTGTCCAATTTGACGATGAGGGTGGACACCGGGTTGATTCGGCTGTATAGACGGTTGGCCCGTTGGTCCCCCAGTGTGACCAAATTGAGAAGAGGGTTGGGCTTGCTGCATAGCAGGTTGCCCCCCTTGGTGCATGGGCTGAGCAGAGGGTTGGCCTTGCTGTATAGCAGGTTGCCCCCCTTGCCCAGAAGGATTCGTGATTTGAGGGGTGGGTTGGCCCTGTTGAACATAGGGTTGTCCACCCTGCCCAGGGAATTGACCAGACTGGGCGGTAGGTTGGCCCTGTTGTACATAGGGTTGTCCACCCTGCCCAAGAGGATACCCTTGCTGGACTGCTGGTTGATTTGGAGGATTGTAAACTGAGCCAGTTTGTCCAGAGGGGTACCCTTGCTGGAAACCGAGTTGGCCTTGTTGAAAAGGTTGCTCTGGTTGTCCAGTGGGTTGATTTTGATATGCATACGGCGGACCTCCAATGCCCATGGGTTGTTCCTGGTAAGGTTGACCTTGTGGGCCCCCAGATTGTCCTGGGTCAGGCAGGCCATAAAGTGGTTGCCCCTGGGGGGTTTGCACGTAGAATGGCTGGCCTTGATTGGGTGGTCCTATGGGCTGCCTGGGAGGATCCCGGTTCCCTTTGAACATATGAGTAGCGTGATCATACGTGACATTCAAGGGTTCCTCGTTTTCTTCGAAAGGGCGATGAGGAAGGCCTGAGATGCTTTCAAGGAACTCACCATTTTCATCATAGAAAAAGAAGGGACCTTCG
Source organism: Pinus tabuliformis (assembly GCA_031772625.1). Lineage (NCBI taxonomy): Eukaryota > Viridiplantae > Streptophyta > Pinopsida > Pinales > Pinaceae > Pinus > Pinus tabuliformis. Next base: position 1,638,970,287 of record CM062819.1, on the reverse strand, counting down.
TAATCCGGGTCCGTTATGGGTTCTCCATAAGCATCATATGGCCCTGATCCTGGAATTCCGCCGACAAAGGAACCAACTTGAGGGATTTCAGACGAGGAAACCGGTATAGCACTGACGACCGGAGTCGAATGTGCTACACAGACAGTAGGTTGAGTGGGAACTGAGGTGACGGGCGTGTTAAGCCCTGATGTAAGGGGTGTACTAAGGGGCTGCGAAACAAAAGGCCCAGTGGAAGCAGCAAGACTAGGATCCCATATAGTCGTAGAAGTTGTTCTAGCGGCATACCTATCCCTCAGTGATTGGTATCGCGGAGGGAGGGGAGAGGAAGCCGGGATCGGGGTCTCGACGTCTGTGACCACGGGCGTCTCACCGGTGCTAGAAGCTGCCTCATCCATGTGGGAAGAAGACATTGGAGATGACATACCGAGAGGGGTACAAGGGGTACGGGGGGTATAATCGGGCTCCCAGATGGGATTCCAATCCTCTATGTAATCTTCGTCGCCTGGGGCACGTACGTTGATAGGCCGGATACTCGGAACAATGGGAAGAGTACCGCTTACAACTGGTGTCTCTGGAGCAACAGAGGACGGAGAACCTTGATCACTTGGACTGGGAGTTGATGGGTCAGCCAGGATGACCAGACCCCTTAGAAAACCTAAAGGAAACTAACGATAAAACTCTACTCAAAACTATCGCACACAAGACCTAAAATGGGTGATGTTATCATGGCCAAATTAATTTTAAGACACAAGAACCAAACTTGACCTTTTCATATTTCAGGAGTCGAGAAAAGGACGAAAAGATGACTCCAGTCTCCTTCGAATGTTTTATGAGCACGAAGTGACAAGACGCTCACAGGCACCTTTTCGTTTAGGGAGTCCGAAAAGGATCAAAAGTGACTGCTCTGGAATTCTAGGTAGAGGGTGTGCCAAACTTTTCGCAAAACCACAGAATACTTTTTAGGGTACGGGTGGTCAATCTTCGTGAATGCTGTGTTCACTGCATTGCGAATCGTAGGGCGGCCGACTCGGCTTCCTATGGATAAAGGATAAAAGCCTAGTGGGGTCTCCCTATATACGCGACGGTACGTGGGAGCGCAGTCCGTGTTAGACCACTATCGAGTCACAGAAGGAGGAATCACCCAACCTAATGTGAAACAACAGTGACTATGTTTAAAGACGCCGGAACACGTCTCTAACCTAGACCTCTAGATATTTGCGTTTAGTTCCAATGCGTTTTTAGATTCATTTGGTTCATTTTATAGTTGATCTTGAGATTAAGTTTCGATTTCAAGCTCTATCGTATGTTCGCTCACAATTACCTAGATGCAATCTATATGCCAAAGAATTCCGTTTTATTCGATGAATTCTAGCTACGAGAGGGCAAGAAATTTTCTATCAAACAAAACAAGTACAAGCAAACAAGCAACTTAAGCGAGGAAAGGAAACTTTTCTTTTGAAGATGCAAATCAATGAAATGTTCTTTTCCTTTTCAATTTTCAAAAGCAAAGCTACTAGTTTGATTTTCTTTCAGTGACACAAAGCATCTAAAATAATTTGGAGGAACCGGAACACCAAGTAAACTACTTAATGAAAGCACACAAAGTTCCCTAAACATTCAACCAAAGCTTCCAAATCAAAGGAAAACAAAGGTTTGCACGAGCTATGTAATCTAAGCTCTGTAAGACAAGCAAGGAGGAAGCGAAAAGAAACCACTTGGAAACACAATCCAAAACACTCCAACAATCACTGAACAAGTGCATGAACAGATCTGAACTTGGCTGGTCGAACAAACAAACAAGCTCCCTACGGTAGGCTTGACACACACGCAACCTCTAGATGTCCTAGAGTTAGAGCGCGAAATCAATAGAAAAAGGCAAACACCCGAAGGACGAAAGTCACAACCAGTCAACTAGAGACACAACACAATCCAGCAATTGCAAGAGTGATGGTGGGAACACGAACCAAGCAGCGAAAGCAAAAAAGGGAAGGTATTTGCAAACTTAAAACCGAGCAAAAACGAAACCTTATGGAAACAAGCTTCGCAATCAAGCAGTTCAGAGTTCAAACAATGAAAAACAAGTCATCAGACAGGAGGAGAGAAGAAGGGAAAGTCACAGCAAGAGGTTCAGGAGGCCAATTTGGTCAAAAACGAATTTTACAGGATCAGCGCGGGTAGCCTTCAGCAACTCGGCGCTGACAGGGGGAGGCCTGTAGCAACTTTGCGACGTCAGCGCGGAAAGACAGGAAAAAGGCGCGCTGTCTCGGAAAAACGAGGTCAGCGCGGAAAGAAAACACACAGACGCGATGACAGAAAACACAAAGAAACGGAGGCGCGATGCCAGCGCGGAAGGACACGAATAAAGCGCGCTGTCTCTGAAAACGAGGTCAGCGCGACTGTTAGACGTACAGGCGCGATGGAAAGAAAACCAAAGAACAGGAACGCGATGTCAGCGCGACTGTTTGGATTTAAAACGCGCTGAGCGCAAAAAACAAGCAAGGCCAAACTAAAAACTTCCCAAACCAAATGCAAGAGCTTTTAAACAATAAAGATGCTTCCCAGAAACGCCCAGAAAGTTCGTAAGCAAAAAGACAATCCCAAAAACTTGAAAAGAGATCAACCAAAGCCAAACACAAAAGTGGACTCAAGAGACAAAAAGGCTGATCCCCAGCGGAGTCGCCAAATTGTTGGAGAGGTAAATCCCCTCTACGGGTAGAGGCGATCCCTACTAGCCCAGCAAGGGTCTAGCAACAATCACACAATGCTGCTACGCATGTTCCTAATTACAATTAAACAAGAGGTAAAGAGCACCTACTTGGATTCCTGCGCTTGTCGTTTGACGAAGAGATGTTGCCTTCGCTCCTCCGCTTCGGCTGGTCACAATCCTCCGCGATCTCCGTGAATAGATACCTGCACACACGAAGGGGAAACAAACACAAGCGTAAAATCTAGTAAAAGCAACCATACATCAGTCAGAAAAGATGTAATTCACATTTAACCATTGCATAGACAAATGAGAATGGAACAATAATAGCAGTCATCTATTATTAATCAGAAAAGAGAAGAGTACAACCAAATGTTCTGACGTCGGTAACCTTCTTAGGAGGGGCCAGTCAGCATGTATCTCAAGCATTCACCTTTGAGGATGATTCTCCCAAGACAAGAAACTCTCTCTCTCTCACAAATAACACAAAACAACCTTCCCTAAGCAATCAATCACTTCCACACCTAGCACACCACACCTATAGCAGCAATCTGAGCACTACACGCTCTGTACAATCCAAGCTATTCCAAGCTAAGTCTAACTAGCTGCTCATGGTAATGGTGGAAGTTTATATAGGAGAAGGAGTCTCCTAAAAGGGTGGAAGGATGAGCTTATCTTTGAGGGAAATGGTTGCAAAAGGTCGAACAGTCATGCCATAGAAAGGAGTCGATATTCACAAAGCTAACAACCAAGCCTGGGGTTATCTGGAAGGCTGGTTGTTTGAACGAATTCACCCAAACTGGATCAGCGCGGATAATGAGGAAACTGTCGCGCTGTCGGCGCATCTCAATAACTGGGACAGTCATGTCAGCGCGGAAGAACACGGGAAAGGCGCGATGTTCACCAGCGCGGGAAAGGGATGTTCTTCCGCGCTGGCAGCGCACGGAATACACTATGAAGCGCCAGTCATCGCGGGTATTCTTAAAACAGACGTGCTGATGCATAAAACTTTGGAAAAATGGGTTTCTGGGCTAGTTCAGAAGGCATGAAGCTTAGTGATTGACACAGCAGGGTGGCTGACAGGAAGGCAGTGACAAATTACTATGTAACAACTTCAAATACTAATAACTCAAATCAAGCACAATGACAAAAGTACAATCAACTATCTAGAAGAGGAAGACTTTACGACACTCTTCTTTTGATTCAAAATGACAATTATGACACTTGTATCAAAAATGACAATTCGATTAAGCTACTTTCGACAAAGGAAGACTGTAAATGATTCACAAATACACAAAAACATTTACAATTCCTAACTAATGGAGGCTGAAATATGTGAAGGAAGAAGGTTCCAACAAAAAGATACTGATCATGGACAGCAAAACTACTGAATAAAGCTAAAAACAAGGAGGAAAAAACCAACTTTTAGAGAAGAAAACAATATCACTCAATCATCGCACCTGCAACACAGGGAAACAAGGATGCATCTCACCTACAACACACGGGAGGTGTGATGCATCTAGGTTACACAGTTACATACAATGCATTGGACCAGGGAGTGAAACTGAGCTTGGTTTTTGCTCAAAATTTGCAGCTAAGTTCAGTGATTTAGGCTGAGTAATGATGGACAATAAAAACAAAGCATAGGGGTAAGATCTTACGAGGTTCTGAGATACCACAAGGGCACTTAGAATGCTTTTTAAGTCATATGTTCAGTTCATAAACCAACCCATATATTGACTGAAGCAGCATTCATCTACTTCGCAATTGCATAGCAAAGGCATTTCGAAGGCTAGCTGGCTAACTTTAGGCTCCGTCTGTAGTTTATAAAGTAAACAATAAACAAACAAAACAAACTATTCGTTCCCCAGTGGAGTCGCCATTTTGTTTCAGGGAAAACTAGTGTCGATTCGAACTGCTAGTCCCACTAAGATGGGTAGCTATCTTAGAAACAAACAATGAAAGATTTTCAAGAGTTCCTTTAAGTGTGATAGATTAGAGGGAAGAAAAGAGGACCAACCTAGATCTTCCACTTTGATCCTAGCTTGATTTCTCCTTTCCTTGATAGAATTTGCCACTCCTCTCCTACTTGTCCCACTTCAAAGAGTACCTGTAGAGTCAAAGTAATAGCAAACCATCAAAGCATCTCCATCTAAAACATCATAAACAATGTGGAGTCAGAAACACATTGACCATACAATTGCATTCATAAACAATAAGATTCAGAAACACACGATTATATGGAGGAAAACTCAAAGAACTTTATTAATAGTAGTGTAAGAGAGGATTACAACTAGCTGCCTGATCCAGCATCCTCCTCCCAGTGTAGATGCCCTATTCACCTCATGAACAAGGAAATCACCCAACAATGTAATGTCTCTTCTCACCAACAAACCAACAGCAGTTCCTTACAATTACAAAATTCCAGCCTCTATATCTCTTAGATGAGGGATCCATTTATAGATGTCTTGCAAGGGTGTGAGTCAACTCTAGGTTTTTAATTAGTGTCATTCCACTGATATTTCTTGGTTCCACTTGGATATTTCATTGATCGCTTACTCATCCCTGGACGGATTTAGAGAGGCAAGTGTCACAGGAGAGGTTTTTGGAAGATTCTATGATCATCCACTTAGCAAATTGTCTCTGCCATTTGTCTATTCTTGCTCATCGCACCCCACAGAAGGCCATTTTAGTATGCATCACACCTAGCTAGTGAGGCAATTAGTATGCATCGCACCTTAACCATGGAGCAGTGTGTATGGTCCGGTTTTGGTCAGTTCTGAGTAGTTTTTCAGGTGGAACTTCTGGGAAATGATGTAATCAGTTGACCATGATCCTTTAGGGTATGAAACAACATTTTTAGGGACTAAATATCCCTTAGTTTATGGACATATGATTTTGGGGTTGCAGTGCCCAAATATGTCTATAACAGGAGCAGTTGGAGAAAATTCAAGCCCGGTACAAAGCTCGACATGACAAACACCAAGTCAACCATCAATTTCAAGTGGGCGACAAAGTGTGGTTCCATATCAGTAAGGATAGGATGAAGGGAGAAGGGAAGAAGTTTCAACCAATCCGATATAGTCTATTCACCATCTTGGAGAATTTCGGAAACAATGCCTTTCGTCTTGATTTTCCTATATATATATGCAAATGTACTCCGTAGTGAATGTGGAAAACTTAAAGCTGTATGAGCCACCATTGATTATGGACAATGAAGAGGTGGGAACAGTTCTTATAGTTGATGACTTTGCACTAGAATATCTTAATGAGTTACCTGAAGACATCATCCTTGACAGAAGAACCAAGACTTCATGATGGGGAGATGTGGAATACCTTCGAGTTGGTTTCAAGGGGATGCACCCTAGCAAGGAAAAATGGCTAGAAAAGAAAGGGTGAAGGAGCAATTCCCTCACTTGCCAATTGACTGATAAATCTTTTGGCGGTCCAAAAGCTCCTCAATGGGGAGGATTGATCCAGGAGGATCTCCAGACACGAGTGGCATGGAAAAAGCTCAAAATTAAAAGTGGCAGAAAGATTATGAACTTGACATCAGATCAAAGTGCTCGTCACCCTGATTCCAACGGTGTGAACGGCACTCCAATCCAAGTCCGGATGAAGGAGATAGAGGTAGTCAAAGTTGGGTTGAGTTTTTGATGACTGGGCAGGATTAATGAAGGTGTAATTTGGACTTTTTCTGGTGGACAGAATCTGGCAAACTCTAGCTAGATTCTAGGAAAAATTGTTGCCTCATTAAAAAGCCTCCTTCGATCCAAAACCAAATTTTCAAAAACGTGCAATTTTTTCTATTTAAACAAAAAAAATTAAACACCCCAACCCTACATAACTGCAATGTTAAATATGGAGGGGTGGGCCATGACCCTTGGCCCCTCTCCCACAACCCACAAAATGTAGCAATAAAACACGGGGTGGGCAGCCATGACCTCGCCACCCCACAACTATCACAATGACACCACGGAACTTTCCATGGCTCCACTTACGAGGGAGTTGGGTGGGTCGGCCCTTGGGGAACAGACCCAACCCACAACGAATCATCCATAAAAGCAATGGAGCCAATTGAGGAGGGGAGGTCAGGCCACCCAAGGCGATCCTTGCCTGACCCATTTTTAAAATTAACAAAATTTTTTATAAAAAAAGGAGGCGGGGTTTGACCACCCGACCTCCTCCATAATAAACAAATCCTTAACCAACTACACCAACATTATTATTGATAAATTTGCCACGACAATTTATATTTAAAAGCAGTTTATCAGTGCGCCCAGGCAGAGGAGGTAGTGCATGCAGTTCGAGGCAGAATTTTGCAGGAGGGCCGAATTTTCACTCTGTCAGAATTTGACAAGTTTATATGGTTTTAGCACTTCTCCATGCCACGAATGCAATGGCATTGTCCATTTCTCCATCAGAGTTCTACATTTTTTGGCCATTTTTTAGTATGGAGGTATAAAACTCCTTTTTTGTAACTGATGCTTGTACTCTTCCCTCTCATGCCACTTAATGAATGAAGGCCTCCCATTGATCGAGCAGGGCCCAGAGATGTAGTCCAAGTCGGATGAACTCTGTTATCAAGTCTTGTTGTCTTTTTTCATGCTTTATGTGTTTCTCTTCTTCTCTTATGTGCACATTAAGTTTTCTATGTTAAGCTACAATTTATGCATGTAATTCTTTAACACATCTATAAGCAAAACATTTTGGATTGGGTAGTTGTTTTCATATAAGGTCTAAAGAAAATGGGCATACACCCAATCATGGTTACAAGAGATAAATAGACAACAACTCAAGTTGTTCTGCAAGAGTTTGCTACTTAATATGTCAAGGCTAAGCTCATTTCTGTTGGAAAAGATGAAACAATTAGTTCTCTTTAGAAGGATGGAGTTTATGATATGCAATGGGAAGCCATATATAAATCCTGGGAACTCAATTGGGTGAAAAACAAGCACTTATCATTCTCAGTTTCTTGGATGAAAACTTTCCAAAAATTAAAAGTAATCCACCATTGAAATGAAACCTAATAGCCCACATCAATATCATCTGTCAAATATGTAAAGCTAACAATTTTGTAGTAGTCTAAAGTGCTCTCAAGAAAATGAAAGCAGAAGGCTTCTACTTGAATCTCACATTCACAATACTTATAAAATATATGGGTGATGAGGGATGTTCGAAAACACATCTTTGGTTCTGCACCAGATAAAATCCTTTAACTAGAAATCAAGATCATCCAAATAGACATCTTAAAGTGGTTCGAGCTCTAGATCAACAAAATGTAGGTCCCCTACCCCTGCCATACACCTTGACTTAGTAGAACTAGGTTCCATAGAAGATTGATTTTTTCTCATCATAGGAGAGCCAAAACTAACCATTGGTTGTGCTTTTTCTATCATCACTACTTCTAAGTTAATCAGAAAATCCTTGCAACCCAATTGGCTACTTGCACATGATGATCATAGACCTACAATAGAATCTTGATATCATTCTTCCCTTTCCCAAGGGAAACTTTAGACTTCCAATTCCAAATAGGGCATGAACCCAAGATTATTCTTATCCATTTCAGTAGCCAAATCCCTCTTTCACTGGGGAGTCAAGCACATAAGGAAGAAAATTCCTCGGTTCATCCATCACAATCTTGCTATGGAGGTTGGCATTAGTTTTATCGAGCTTTGATAGGTATGCATAAAATGTGCCATTCAAAAGGTCTCATCAATTCAACAAAAGAGACTTTTTCAAGCAGATATCCATGGACATACAATCCATAATGCCAAATCTCAACAAGGCTCATAGAAATGAATCAACACCATTATTTAGAAGATAAAATGGTCTTTAATGCTTTAGTCTTTCTTATTCCACCTACTCCCTTTGAGACTAAATATTGATTAGAGCTCTTTTATTCCAAAATATCTACATAGGTGCATGGGAGGGTAGATAGATGAGGAATCCCCTCCAAGCTTTCTTATGGACCATTATTAACTCCTTTATCACTCTTGTAGTCTCCTATTATGAAGGAGGATCTATGCAAGTGTGGCTTTGCCTTTTGGGGTTGGGCTAAGATCTCTGATAGATCACAAATTCAACCCCTTTTTTTATTGTGGCACAAGAATTGATATAGTTTTTCTAAATAGTAAGGTTCCTACACTGCATGAAATTCATTGGATTTTATTCTTTAGGGGAATCCAAAAGATACATCAAGCACTTCCATCCCCAGTCCACGTAGTTGTGAAGTATTCAATCACTGCCATAGAGAGAAATGAACTGATCATGATATCCACTACCAAGAGAGATGACAACTTTCTTGCAAAGTGCTCCACTATATTTGGAATGATTTTTCAATGAAATTTTCTTTCTTAGAAATAAATCACCATCTCCCTATTTCCAGGACTTAAAATGTTAGGAATAAATTATGTTTAAATAGTAGGGTAAACAACAACTTGTATTCATTCAATTTGAAAACTTTGCATGCTCTATCCAACAAACTTTAAATCATGCCCTTACAATTTGGAATATCAAAAACCCAAGCAACTTTTTCAGTATATTTGCAAATATCTTGATGTCTTGTGTAGTTTTCCCTATTTTAATTGATACAATCAAGATGCTACTAAACTTTGAGGATGGACAATCCTTATTAAAATCAATTATCAAGAAATTATTATTGCTCTTGAAACAGATAGATTCAACATTCTTTTTTGAAAATATGACCAATTAGTCCCATTCCTTGGCATTCATAAACTTGTGTGAGGATCGGTTTTAGAAAGTCACTTAAAGTGGAAATTGTTCAACTTAGAGTCTACAGTAATACACGAAATAACTCAATAACAATCCTCAACAATTGATTAATTAATTAATTGTCTAATTCACTATATTTGAGTAACTCATACATTTCAGGAACCAACCAGGAGACCTTCTCAAAGCTTTCTTATTGACTCTTCCTAACTCCTTTCTCACTCACCTACTCCCATCATATGATGGAGCATCTACTCTTTGAAGTGTGCATTTACCCCTTGTGATTGGGCTAAAATATCTACTATATCTTCAACCTTCCTCTTAAATAGCCACAATTTTCTCCATAAACCCAACTATTCCTGAATACAAATCAAGTAGAAATCCCCCCTTGTATCTTCCTCTAGGAGAATCCAACTTTAAAAAATATTGTTGCTAAAATAAAACATGTTCAATTTCCTATCATTTGGGTGGTTGTAGCCGCAAATGAAGTATGCCAAATTTACGAGAATATGTGGTTTAATATAGTTTTCCAACTCGCCAAGGAAGCACTAACCCTCTTCACCGAGACTAGCATAGACAATATAACTATCTAACCAAACTTTGGTTCAATATTAGATGGGAAGAAATGGCAATAAATATGAACAAGAAAAGGCAAAATGGAATTTTTTACTAATAACAAACCTAGGAAATACAAACCCCATTAAGTATATGTGTAGGGTAGATCACTTTTACTCTTTGTAGAATATGCACACACTGTGACATATGCTATGAGTGTAAAGTCATTGAGTTTGAGGGTTGAAGCAATAATGTAATCATTGGTATCACAAGACTAGCATTAAAGCTACATGTTTTTTCCTTGAGGTTACGTCAAAGGGATGAATCCAACTTTACTAATGGATAATGATATCATTATTGAATAGTAATGCTGGAAAATATATGAATTTTTCCAAGACTCTCAATGCTCAAACCATATGGGGAAGCCTTTATCTATTCTTATGCAATGATATGGACAATATTCTTGAGATTTTATCCATTTCTGAATCTAGGACATTCATTGGACTTAATCATGTCCTTTTCATTCCTATTTCTTTTTCCGCGAATGAAATATTTAATTTATGAATGTTTTTGGAATCTAACAATTTACAAGTTAACTTTAACAAGAATTTAAAATTAACAATAACTTAAAATTAATAATAAAAATCTTTAAAAAAACCAATTTAACATATTAAAATATCTCAATCATATAAATTTCATAACTATGATAATATGTATTAATCTTAATAAATAATTAAAACACATAATTATAATAAATATAATTAAAATAACAAAATACAAAATAAAACAATTATAATAAAACATAATTAAAATAACAGAATATAAATTAAAACAACTATAACCCTAATAAAATAATAATTCAATAATAAATTTAATAAAATATAATTGAAGTAATAAGATATAAATTAAAACAATTAAAATAAAATATAATTAAAATAATAAGATATAACTTAAAACAACAAAATATAATCAAAATAATAAAATATAATTAAAATAATAAGATATAAAATTATGACCCTAATAAAATAATAATTCAATAATAATTTAATAAATCCTAATATCTGTCAGCAATGCATCTCACATGTCTATTTATTAAACTGAATAATAAGACCAGTTTTCCACTAATCTTTCACGTCCTGAAGATGAACCACTGTTGTTGGTTCGAAACGTCGATCAAAAGAAACCTAATGCGATGAATCCGAAAGATGATCTACACAATTTTCTCCATCTTAAACTCACTTATTTTTATCTTTGGCATGTGATAACTAAGATTCACTCATTTATATTTTCTCAAGTTTATTTATTTGTAGATAAATAAATTATGTTGCTTAACTTTATTGGATTATGTCCCCTTTCTTGCCCTCTTTCCTTGTCCCCTACCTATTAGTTTCCCATTTCATAGTTTTTCCATGATTCATCTCAAGCCATGTTGTCTTCTTCCTTCATTTTTTCCCCTTCTTGACTAGTTGATTGTCATACCATCCCCATCCTTTCTTTCCATGATTTGATCCATCCCACCCTTTCTTTGCATCCTTACAACTACACAATTACATGAACAATGAGAGGAGCATGACATTGATGAAGGTCCAAAGTGTTATTCAAGTAGCCATGCCCCACTGTAAGATATTAAATTACATTGATGGTAATTAATGTGGTGTAGCATCCCTAGTCTGCTCTGTGCAGATGGATGATATTCCTTTTAATAGATTTGAAGGAAACAAACTGTTGTGTGCTCCCTAAGCTTTAGCATTTCCTATCCCTTTGACAAAATAATTATTGCCTAACTACTAAGAAAATCATCCTATAAGCTAGTGTTCTCACATGAATAATATACATTTTGTATGGATGTCTTCAAACTAACTGTGTAGAAATTTATAGTTCAAATTTAACCATTTTGTCCATCTTAAACTCACTTTTCTCGTCTGTTTTCATCTTTACCATGTGATTGAAAGTCAAGAAAGTCTTATTCATATTTTCTCAATGTTATTATCTTTGCATATAAATAGATAAATAAATTCCTCATTTTATCATCCCATTCACCTTCTAGGCACAATTGAATTAGTTTATTCTACAAAAGCAATTCATGTGAACTAGTTTCCAAGCATGAATTTCCCTTATTGTTTTTCCTTAGCAAATTGAGATTGAATACAAATTGTTGAAATGTGGCAACAAGAATATTCCAATTTAATTTGTCCTTGAATTAAATTATGAATTAAAATCAACTTTAGTCTTAACAACCACTTGGAAATAATTAATTAACCTGTTTCAAATTAATTAGTTGGAAAAATTCAAGTTAGAAGTCTTTCTGAAGTCATGCAAGAGTTATCCCTAAAATTTAAGAGATAAGAGTGAGTTATATTTGAGTTGTAATTAGTTAACTCAGTTTACTGAGTTAAGTCTAGTTAAATTAGTTCCAAACTGTTTGAGGAACTAATTGAGAGTTAATAGTTAGTTGATGCATGCATGCATCCAACTAGTGCTACTCCAATTAACTAAAGATTCCCTCATTAGAAACTCATGCATGTCTATTCTGAGAAAGACCCAGCTGAGATTAAAGTCAAGGACAATGTACTATCAGTTGCATGTGTTTTCTTATAAAGAAAACTCATGCATGTAGTCAAGGAATCATTCCTTGAGGATTGCGCAGTTCTGACAATGTGTGAGATAGTGTTCCACTTAGTTGAAGTAGATCATCCACTAGGAACAACGCAAGGAAATAGGAGCTTGGAGGAAAGTGAGGAAGGCTAGAGAGCAGCCAAGATTACCTATGAGCATCTGTGAGGATTGTATTGAGAGTTGGCTAGCTGTGAGAGCTAAGGATTTGTATAATTCCTATGTATTTCCACCTTGTATGATAATACAGATAGTGGGGTTTTTAGCTGAGGCTTTCCCCAAAGTATTTTCATGTGTATTGTGTGATTGATTCTTCTTCTTCTTTTTATATGTGTTTAGCTCTATCTTTAAGCTTCTACAAATTAATAGTAGAATTAGGTTATAGTATTCTGCTTTGATTTATATTGCATTATCGGGTTAACCTACAAGCATATTTTCTACATGGTCTCAGAGCTAGATTTGTAGAGAATTTCTACATGGTATCGGAGTTGTGAATAGTATACTGAGAAAAGAATTTGAATTTTGAAGTTTGGGGTTGTAGGTGCAAATTGAATTCATATCATACTTCAAGGTTGGCCAATGGCATTCTATGGCTTGAGACTCGAGTATGCCTTGGAAGGTAGCTTGAATTACATAACATGGAAAGATAGAATGGAGGCTATATTAGAAGACAATGGCTTGAAGGATTTCATTGATCAAGAAATCCCAAAGCCAACTTCAACTAATGCACAAGAGTTGGCTGAGTGGAAGAAGTGTGTGGCGAAGGCGAGATGGATCATCCTTAAGGGAGTTCGAGACCATATTGTCTCGAGTCTCCATGGGAAGGATACTCCATTTTCAATGTGGAAGACATTGAAGGACCTCTACCAGAACAGTAGCGACCAGAGGAAATTGGCGCTCAAGGATAAGCTTCGAAGAATCAAGATGGAGAAGGGCGATACTGTTTCCACATATCTGAACAAGCTCACCACCAGGGAAAATTTTAAGAACCACCCTAAATTTATATGTATAATAAATGGGCAAATCCCCATGATACATAGGAAAAATGGGAGGCAATTTTATCACTAATATAATATGTATATGTATATATATATATGTACATATATATATCTATATATATATATATATATATATATATATATATATATATATATATATTGGCGAATCTCTCACCAGATTATATTATCTTGTAAACTCATGGTGAATCTTTCACTGAATTATAAAATCTTGTAAGACCTTGGAGAATCTTTCACTGAATAATAAAACATTGTGAAGTCTTGGTGAATTTTTTGTTAAAGTATGAAACCATATATGATAATAATAAAACATATTCATTAAACTGTAATATACTAACATACATGTTTGGAAAAAAGAAACATAATTTCCACTTCCTACAAACAATGTTGCAAGTTTTAGTGGCCATGTTTGTCATGGTAGGAGAGATTAATGTTTTCTCTACCACTTTTGTCAAGCTACCACTTTTGCCAAGCTATCAAATTTCTTTCTTATTCCATAGACTCCAACTGCAAGATAAGAAAAAAAAAAACACATCAATTTTGTTTACCCCAACACACGAACAAGTAGCAAGCCCCAACTATATAATATAATGAAGTAGTAGGTATCCCAAAGGCCTGAAGGGGATCCAATGGAAAGAAGTAAACTTGTCAGAAGCCTTCTAATCAATATATAAATATATAAATGTAGATTTATTATTATTTTAATTGGAAATATTCAATTAAATAATAAAATTTAATTACGTCTCTCCCAATCTAAACTTATTATTAGCATAATTCACTACCTTCGTACCATTTTTAACAGCGTTGTAACATGTGGATTAATTTCCTTTTTGGTGCACAATATCCACCTTTTAGGACAATATGGTGCAGTGACCCAACCCCTACAGATCATTACGACAAACTCATGTGGATTAATTTCCTTTTTGGTGCACAATCTCCACCTTTTATGAAAATATGGTGTAGTGACCCAACCCCTACAGATCATTACAACAAACTAAGAATAGCAGAGAAGATGAAAGGTTGTATAAACCAGCATATTTTTCAAACAACTAATCCAAGATCAGTGCCTTAACTTTTTCATGAAGATATCATATTGAGAATGTTTGAAAAATGGTGGGAAATCTGGGCAGTGACTATCTCTCTTCTGCGAGGGTGATGGAGAGAGAGTTAAGATTTCATTGTTTTGAATTTTTTTTTGTTAAATTAGAAAAACCAATATTAATGGAGATATTGGTATGTTTTACTAAATTTTGTGAAGTGATTAAATGTAGCTTTAACCATTCACCTTAAGATTTTTTTTACAATATAATTTCCTAAGGCTATTTAATATCTTCATTATCATAAAAACCAACCTATATCCATCTTAATTCCACATCTACCACTCTTAGAGGGATGAAATCTATTTATCCCTCCTAGCACTTGGTAGACCTGGAATTAAGATGGATCTAAGCTGATAGAATTTCCCCTTTAAATAGTCTATGCTCACATGAATACCATGGTATTACCATGGGTCAATACCATGGGTTATCATAAACCTGGAGCTTAAAAACTACTATTAGTAATTTATAAAAATTAATAAAATTAATAATTGATTTTTATTTTATTTTTTTATTTTAACCAAGTTAAAATGTTTAAGTGACATTAAATTACAAGATCCATTTTTACTCTTGATCTACCAAGCCCCGAGAGGGATCAAATATTTTTTCACTCTATGTTAGTTTGCATATCACGATATTTGATCTAGAGTAAAGATGGATCTATGCTAGTTTAATTCCCCCTTTAAATAGGCTGCATTCCATGTGAATACCATGGGTCAATACCATGTGCCATCTTTATTTTTATTAATACTAATATTAGGGTTAATAATGTTTTTTTGCATGGTATTAATAATAATTTGGCCCATAGGCTTCACCTAAATATAACACATTTTTTTGAGTGTTCGTAAATATAAGGTGGCTTATGGAGTAAATATAAAAAATGTTTTATTTATTTACCATACCTCTCATTTATTTATATTTTTATTAATTTACCATACCTTTTTTATAAATATGGTATTTGGCCCATAGGATTCAATTAAATTAAACCTCTTTTTTGATCCTTCTTAAATAGAAAGAGGGTTATGGACTAAATGTAGAAAGAGGTTTTATTTATTTACCATACCTATAGTTTATTTATATTTTTATTTATTTACACGCTTTCCTGTTCATAAATATAAGGTGAAATATGGAGTAAATATAAATAAATGTTTTATTTATTTACCATACCTTTGGAGTAAGTATAAAAAGAGCTTTTATTTATTTACCATACCTCCACTGTATTTATATTTTTATTTATAACTATCATAAATACATTTTCTTGAAAATGAGGGTGAATGGAAGACTGTAACTCCTAATTTCAAGGGCTTAATTTACTTTTTTTACCCTCTCCTTTAAAATAAGGTGCGCTAACCTCCATACTTAATTTTTTTATAAAATAAATTTGAGGCTATTTGTAACAATGTACTATGATACAAAATATTCGCCCAATAAAAATATAAAACCCCTTAATTTAGCCCAAGGGTGAAAATTCTCCCCTAAAATTTTCCATGCTCACCACGTGTAGAGATGAGCTTGGCAGTGTGGGAATAATTATTGCCAATGATGATATGATGAGCCTCGCTCTCCTTGGCCTTCCAAAGAGTTGGAATAGATACCGGGACTCTGTGAATGGAAGGGAGAAACTACCGGATTGGGAACCACTGTGGTCCGATCTTATGCAGGAGGGGATCAGGAGGAGCACACAAGATGGTTATTCATCCAAGAATGATGATGAAGAAAATCTAGCCTTAGTGAGTAAGGCAAGGAAAGGGAAGGGGAAGGCTTCCCATTCCAAATTGAATTCTTCTTATGCAGGGAAGAAGGGTGACAAGTCTAAAGTAAGATACTTTAATTGTCACAAGATGGGACATTATGCAACTAATTTCCCATTGAAGAAGTCCAAGGAGGAATCCTCAGAAGGATCGGAAGGTGAGGCATTGGCCTTTATTCGAAATAGACTTTACCCTCATTGCATGCATGGTGTCATCGATGATGGGTTGTGTTTGGTATCTTGACAGTGGAGCCTTATTCCACATGACCAACAATAAAAGTTTAATCAGTGCCTTGGAGGAGAAATACCTCAATATGCGCATAGAGATGAGTGATGACGGAAAGTATAGTGTTTTAGGAGTGGGCACAGTTGCTTTTCAGAGGGAGCATGGAGCTCCTATCACCTTGACAGATGTGAAGTATGTCCCTGGACTGAAGAAGAACTTGGTATCAATCGCGATGTTGGAGGACAAAGATTACGATGTTGTCTTCAGTAAAGGAAAGGTGTTCCTAGACACATAGCCACGGGTCAGACCAAGAGGAAAGGGATTCGGGTGAAGAATCTCTATAACCTAGAGGTAGATGATTGTGCAACATTGAGTACGAAAGCAGAATTGGTGCAAAGCCAAGACATTGGCGAGTTATGGCACATGCGGTTGGGCCATTTGCATCATGGGGCTTTGAAGATAATGCAGTAGATATCTACAGGACTTCCCAAAGGTAAACTTGAGCAAGTTGACACATGCAAAGGTTGTACCTTGGGAAAGTACACCAAGTCTTCCTTTCATGATCGAGATAGTCGAGAAGAGGCTATCTTAGAGTGAGTTCATACTGATGTGTGTGGACCATTCTCAACGGAATCCACAGCAAAGAAAAGCTATTTTGTGATTTTCATTGATGACTATTCTCGTAAATGCTAGATTTATTTCATGCAAAAGAAATACCAAACCTTCACAAAGTTTTGTGAGTTCAAAGCTTTAGTCGAGAAAGAGTCAGGGAAGAAGATCAAGGCCTTGAGAAGTGACAACAGTGGAGAATATGTCTCTCAAGAGTTTAAGGAATTCTGTGCAGTGGAAGGAATTAAACAGGAGTTGACAGCACCTCATAACCCACACTAGAATGGGGTGGCCGAGAGGAAGAATAGAACGATTGTAGGGGCAACACAAGCAATGCTGCATGACCAAGTCCTACCACTTCACTTGTGGGCTGAGGCATGCAACATAATGGTCTATTTGCAGAATAGAAGTCCACATCACATACTTGGGATGAAAACACCAGAGGAAGCTTTCTCCTGTAAGAGACCAAATTTGGGTCACTTTAGGATCTTTGGCTCATCAGTATATTGCCATGTGACTAAGGATGCACAGAAGAAGCTTGAGCCGACAACAGAGTTGGGGATACTTGTGGGGTACACTGATACACCTCACAACTATTGGGTGTACTTTCCTACCAGTTAGAGGACAATGGTTCGCAGCGATCTCAAGTTTAGTGAGCAGAAGGCCATGCGAGTTTCCTTTGAGAGGGAGCTCCAACTACAGGCTGTGGAGGAACTGTTGGTTCCTAAGGAGGAGGAGCCTTAGAATGATGCGGAGCAGCTACATGTAGAGGTTCCAGGAGTGGAAACATCCACTCAAGCAGATTCTTCCAGAGATGGACGTAAGTGCACAAGAGAAGCTAACAGATTGTTGAAGGACCCGAGAGAGAATGTGGGAGCACCATCTTCTCAATGTAGACAGAGGAGGTCACCTGAGAGGTACACTAGATACATGGCCCTTGCTAGGGAATGTGTTGAGACCGAGCCATCTTCCTTTAAGGAAGCAGTGCAATAGTCGATTTGGGTTGATGTTATGGTGGAGGAGTACGACTCCATAGTTCATAACAGTGTTTGGGACATGCTTCTAAGATTGGAGAACAAGTCAGTGGTGAGTTCCCATTGGCTTTACAAGGTAAAGCAAGCTGCTGATGGTAGTGTGGAGAAGCATAAGGCAAGGTTTGTTGCCCATGGCTTTTCACAGATCGATGAGGATCATGTTGTTGCAGTGTATATTTCGACAGAGGAGCAAGATGATGACATTTTTGACAAAGGCATTATCAAAGTGTAAATTCGAGTTCCATAGAGACAGGATCAGGGTGGCAGCTAATCCCTTTCTTGTTGAGAGGGAGTGTTGAAATGTGGCAACAAGAATATTCCAATTTAATTTGTCCTCGAATTAAATTGTGAATTAAAATCGAATTAGTCTTAACACCTACTTGGAAATAATTAATTAATTTGTTTCAAATTAATTAGTTGGAGAAATTCAAGTTAGAAGTCTTTCTGAAGTCATGTAAGAGTTATCCCTAAAATTTAGGAGATAAGAGTGAGTTATATTTGAGTTGTAATTAATTAACTCAGTTTACTGAGTTAAGTCCAGTTAAATTAGTTCCAAACTGTTTGAGGAACTAATAGAGAGTTAACAGTCAGTTGATGCATGCATGCATCCAACTAGTGCTACTCCAGTTAACTGAAGATTCCCTCATCAAAAAATCATGCATGTCTATTCTGAGAAAGACCTAGTTGAGATTAAAGTCAAGGACGGTGTACTATTAGGTGCATGTGTTTTCTTATAAAGAAAACTCATGCATGCAGTCAAGGAATCCTTCCTTGAGGAATGCGCAGTTCTGACAGTGTGTGAGATAGTGTTCCACTTGGTTGAACAAGATCATCCACTAGGAAGAATGCAAGGAAATAGGAGCTTGGAGGGCAGAGAGGAAGGCTGGAGAGCAGCCAAGATTTCCTGTGAACATCTGTGAGGATTGTACTGAGAGCTGGCTAGCTGTGAGAGCTAAGGATTTGTATAATTTCTATGTATTTCCACCTTGTATGATAATACAGATAGTGGGGTTTTTAGTTGAGGCTTTCCCCAAAGTATTTTCATGTGTATTGTGCGATTGATTCTTCTTCTTCTGGTTATATGTGTTCAACTCGATCTTTAAGCATCCGCAAATTGATAGTAGAAGTAGGTTACAGTATTCTGCTTTGATTTATATTCCATTATTGGGTTAACCTACAAACATATTTTCTACTGATCTGAACTTAAACAGGAACGCAACAAATTACAGAGATAACCATAAACACAGATATGCAGTGGAAATAATACTTCATTTCATTAATGTAAAATACTGAAGTATGCTTACAAACAGTAATGGAAATAAACCAGCTAGGGCAATGGTAGCTTATCTCTGAGCAGAGATGTGGTGGCTACATGCCTCTGAACTGTCTTACAATGAGGCTCAAGGGCATTTTTATTATTGGACAATAAGAGAAAACCCTAAACAACCAAAACCCTAACCCGAGGAGATGTAACACCAAGAGTTTGTGGGCCCCATTAGGGTGAGTTGGACAACAAATTTCCCGGGGTCGCGAATTGGTCATATTATCTCCGTTTGACGCGCATGATAGCCCATTGGAAAGATCTCTCCGAGGGCTATGATGAAAAAGACGATTTTTTGACAAAAAAATGTCGTTTAGGGCCTCAAAACGGCTCCGGAAGTTTAGGACCTGAAAAACTGCTAAAAATAGTAAACTGTGCTACAATTTAGGAAACTGAAAAGACTGAAAGAGACAATTGTGGGGGTCCAAATGGGATAGGTGGGTGGCCACCAACATTCACCTAGATCATTCCTCCCCCCTTAGGAAGCAATGGTACCCATTGCATTGAGTTCCTCCCTGAGATGAGGAAGCTTCTGCTGAGTTGGGTCTCCGGTGAGTTGTTCTGCAATCTCTGATGTGTCCAGAATGGTGGGAAGCATGGTCGACAACGGTCCACATTGAGCACTCGGTGCAAGCCAAGGAATGGAGGAATGTTGTGCTTCAAAGCATTGTTGCTCGTAGCCTTGGTACTGGTGTAAGGACCATGTCGGAGTCACCTGAGTTTCTGATGGGTTCTGGTAAGGCGTTCTCTCTGCAGATGTAACCAAAATTTGTTGCCCACCTAAAACTTGTGTGGTACCCCTGTGGGTGAGGAGAAGTTGTTCCTATGTTCTGCCATGACCGTATCCCTTTTCTGCTGCTGCTGCTGCGTGGAGGAACCATTTGCAGGGGTCATGGATGTAGCAACAATCTTCCCCTTACTTTGGGAGTGAACCAGACAAAAAATGAATTTCCTAGTCTGCGAGATGAGCTTTCTGCCTTTCTTGGCAGTGATAAAAGAGGTGGTGGTAGGTAGGGCTACCTCTGGTATCCTGTATAATGAATTATCCAAAGAAATAATGACAGCACGAGGCCTTGACTCTTACACAACATGTCACCTCCACAAGTATGGCTAGCCTAGTAGTACATCACAAACATCCAGAGGTGTAACATCACACAATACCTCGTCTATGAAGGGCTTGATGCTGTAGGGAAGGCGGCACTACTGACGAACTCTGAGATCTCGTCCTTCGTGAAGCCACCTGATACTGTACGGCTATGGGTGTGGTGTAGTCGGTAGGCCCAACCACTTCACGACCTCTACTGAAACGAGGTTCTTTTGGCTCCCACTGTCAACAATGAATTGTAGCGGTGAACCCTTCACCCACATTTGTGAGTGGAAAAGGCACTCCCCCTCCTCTGGGTCTTCAAGCTCATTCTTCTGGATCTTGGCGATGGCAATAGTGGCACTGGGCTCCGCATCAATGATCTTCTTCCCTTTTCCATTCCCCTTGTCAGGTTCTAGTTCAGGGTCGGAACATGCATCTGATTCGGTAGCCTTCAATTCGGCCACCAGCAACTGCTTGGTCCGACACTCACTTGTGTTATGAGTGGGACTCTTATGGAACTCACACCACTTTCCTGTGTCCTCCTTCGGCTTCATGGTGTTGTTCTTTTCTTGTGGCTTCGATGGGTTGTCTTGGGTCACCCCACCTTGGCTCTGTCCTTTGGGATTCGGATTTGCAAATCCAAAGTCTCGCTTCTTTTGTTTGAACTTTTGCTCGATTTTGACAGCGTATCGGTATGTTGTGCTAAGTGAGGAGATGTTCAAGAACTCCATCTCTTCCTGGATGTATCTGTGTAGGCAGCCGCGGTATTTGAGTACCAGATGTAGCTCAGAATCTTTGATACCCTACTGTGTGCGAAGGGTATGGAAAATGTTTGTGAACTCTGGTACATCTTGGTCTCGTCCCTGCTGCAATGTGGTCCACTTGATGTATTTGTCCTCATATCTTTTGACAGGGTAGTACTGCTCCTTGATGCCATCCCGAAAGTCATTCCAAGTGGGTGTAGCTGAAAATAGTGAGCCTGTACTTTCATCATTCTACTCGCAGTAGGTTTCCCACCAGTCCTTGACGTGGGGGGCTGCTTTGAGAATAGTGAAAACAATCTTTTCCTGACTTGAAAATTCATGAACAAAAAAATACCCATCTAGCAGATTTAACCATTTATCTATGGCATCTGCGTCTATTTTACCCTCGAAGATGGGGATTTCAAAATTAACTTGTACCTTAAACGGTGTGGCATTTCCAGAGTAGCTGTTGGAACCCGATGCATCACCTGTAGGTAGCCGCTGAAGGATCTGGGCAAAGTTGTCCATCATCACGTTCCTCTGTCGCTCGAGGGCTTCTTTGAGCAAGATTTTGATAGGATCTCCTGCCCCCTCGTCTTTCTTCTCATCTGCCATGGGAGGTCGTCAAGATTTGTGAGGCTGGTCTTGCAAAGGTTCGACCAGTTCAAGTCCTAACTCCTTATATCCCGACCTCGTTGGGGACATGCAAAGAAAAACAGAGAAAAAGTAGATCGCTCTGATACCACTGATTCGAACTTAAACAGGAACGTAACAAATTACAGAGATAACCATAAACACAGATATGCAGTGGAAATAATATTTCATTTCATTAATGTAAAATACTGAAGTATTCTTACAAACAGTAATGGAAATAAACCAGCTAGGGCGATGGTAGCTTATCTCTGAGCAAAGATGTGGTGGCTACATGCCTCTGAACTGTCTTACAATGAGGCTCAATGGCCTTTTTATTATTGAACAATAAGATAAAATCCTAAACAACCAAAACCCTAACCCGAGGAGATGTAACACCAAGAGTTTGTGGGCCCTGTTGGGGTGAGTTGGATAACCAACTTCTCGGGGTCACGAATTTGTCATATTATCTCCGTTTGATGCACATGATAGCCCATTGGAAAGATCTCTCCGAGGACTATGACGGAAAAGACGATTTTTTGAGAAAAAAAATCATTGGCGGTAGATTTCCCAAAAAACATCATTTAGGGCCTCAAAACGGCTCTGGAAGTTTAGGACTCGAAAAACTACTAAAAATAGTAAACTGTGCTACAATTTAGGAAACTGAAAAGACTGAAAGAGACAGTTGTGGGGGTCCAAATGGGATAGGAGGGTGGCCACCAACATCCACCTAGATCATCTACATGGTCTCAAAGCAAGATTTATAGAGAATTTCTAAACAAATTTTCCTCGAGAACAAAACAAGTGAATATTTCTTTCACAGTTCACTTCTTCTCAAACTCAATGTCTCTTCTTTATATGAGTTTATTCTCTTGAGGCTAATTCCTCTACTTCCAATTACAATGATTCTACTACCTAAGACAACCAAGTCAAACAAGATTATAGAAATAAATTGTGAAGAACATAAAACAATATCTGACTCAATTGAGTTAAATATATTTCACATTGTAGCTAAGTTTAAGAGTAGTGGTAAGTTGTATGCAAAGACACCCTCACTAACACTAATCGATGAAGAGCTTTTAAATTTAAAGAATAGGTGTAAGATTTCTTGAATAAAGCTAATAACTTTCAAAGTAGTCATTTAATTAACAAACCATAGGTAAGGTTCTATAATCTTGCAGGCTAGTAAAAGACAAATAATTTACTCAATGAAAATTTCAAGAGAGAAATATGAATCTTAAACTCATCTTGGACTTTGTACGCATCCAACCTTGAACAAATGTATAAAGTTGGGTTGCAATTGAGAGACTTTATAGATCATGCTTTGTCCTTGTATAGTTATTCCAACTGAGCAACGTTTCTTTAGTCTCCCCACGATGCAAAAGTTCAATGCTATCATCAAAGAGATGTAAATTCTCTTGAATATTTGGTAGGTTTCAATCAGTTTGTAACAGACAAGGTTCATATACTCACAAATATTCATAATATCTGGAATATGGTAATATCCATAATAGGGAAAGTATTATTTATATATAAGAATGTTGAATGTACAAGTCATATCATTGGTTCCAAATGAGTGTTGAAATTCGATTGAAAGTTGAATTTCTAATCTTGGTAATTACTTGTGAGAGAATTATTGTTCTCTTAGCATTCCTTATTCTTCATCAAACAATTGTAACAATTTTAATTGTAAGAGAGTGTTAATTCCTATGGTTTGTAGCAAATATGGATGAGTGTTAGCATCCGAATATATTGGGGTTGTCTTGGTTTTTGAAATGGATATTTTTTAGGATGTAAATAAATATGAAAGAAGAAATTCAAGTGCCCACATTTGGTCAGATACATTGGAAGGGCGTGTAAATGACATAGTTTTAGAAACAATTCAAAAATTCCATTTCTTTGCCATATTTGATATTTTTGGTGGGTATGTGGAGATAACATGCAAAAAGGATACTATGGGGTACAACTAGTTAAGAATGGACCAATAGTGAAAATGATAATAACTTAGATTTTTATATTTCTTTTAACACCAAATTTACATCACAGTAAAAATATGAATATCCCATTAAGTATGACCTAAAGATGATTCAAAGAATCTCACCTTTAGCCTAAGTACATGGTAGAGTAATTTCTGAGGTGTAAAGTTTTATTAGCAGCACTATTTGTTTGTTTGTTTTGGTTAGAAACGGTTTTCTCTTGGTTTTATGTGACTTTCAATTTATCATTTGTAGCATGTTGAGAAATGGGAAAGAATAATGTGTGACATTTATTTTGTAGAAATTGATGTTGAATGAAATGATATAGAGTTTAACCAAGCTATAATATGCTTTGGTAAAGGCAGAGGAACATCTTAAAAATCTGCCTAAGAATAAACCATATACAAAGTTTGAACACAAGTAATATATAGCTTTTTCTTTTGCATATATCTTATTTTTCCTACCTCATTAAGGTTGATTTTTCTGTTGTCCTACTGGATTGATACCTCCTCATGATAGGAAGACTTTAAATATGAATTAATATGTTCCTGAAACAAATCAAATTCAAAGTTTATAGATATAAAAGATAATAAAAAAATGGCAATGCCTTCATTTGATTGTTACTTGACATTGGTGTGGATAGGTTATAGGAAATGGGATTTAAAAAAGGATGGGGAGACAATGTAGAGCATTTCTTGGATATGATTCATTTGTTGTTGGAGATCCTTCAGGCACCCGCGTCATCAAATTTGGAAATGTTTCTTGTAGGGATTCCTATGATTTTTAATGTTGTGATTATTTATTCTCATGGTTATTTTGAGAAAACAAATGTTTTAGGAATGCTAGACAAGACATCAGTGGACAAGTAAACATATATTTTATAATTGCAATGTCCATTCCATGATATTCTGTCTTTATTGTTCGATTGTATTTTGAACGTTTCCTTTGATTTTCTTTTGGTTTTTAACCATGAAATTGAAAATACTTTGTATCATGTCTATTTAAACATCCAAAGCTTGAAGATGAGATTAATATTACATGATATTAATTGAAATCCTTTTAGTTATTTTATGTTAAGAAAATTTCATGACTATTAGAAAAGTTTACTTTCATGTTGTTATTTAAGCACAAGTTGTCTATATACTCGACCAATTTCATGTGTTAGAGAATTAAATGTGTTGTGAATAAAAGGATAGGGATTAGACACCACGACTCAAATCATTTTTTTTCACAAGCTATCTATAGTTTGATCTTTTTAGCATGTAACTTAGTTGGCTTGATTGTGTGTAATCTTTCCCTAAAGGTTGAATACTAAGTTACTAACATGTTCTTTTCTATGGTTATGTTTTAATTTATTTGTTTATACAGGTCATTTTACTACATAGTGTCCACTATCCGGCCCAACTGAAGAAAACTTGTTCCAGTTTCTTTCTTTTATGGGGAAAAATGGCATTGACATTGTTGATTTTGAGGTATATGTCATATAAATCTTTTATAGTCTACTTTAGTTTATATTCCAATATTCATCATCTTTCATGTCTTATACTCTACATTGTATCTTCTTTCGTTTTCATGAGAGGAACTCAATATTGAAGGTATGAAGCAAGAATTGAAGAAAGAAGAGAACAATAACACTGGAGCAAAAAATACAAAAAGAGAAAGAAGAGAACCAATCTAGTGATACCCTTAGAGCCAATATCTCGTATAAGACACAAACAAATATTGATGGTCAATTCTTCAAAGTTGGTGAATTCACTTGCAATGCCTTGGAAACATAGTGATAATGTTTTGAAGTGATGAAACAATATTTCATGTCTAAATTGTAGTCCAACCAATATTAAGTTGGAAACTCATATTGTAATACTTGACATTTTATATAATATAATTTATGGTTGAAATTATTTATAGTTGCACGCAATACCATTTATAATTGCAATTAACATATGTAACTTTGTGTTTTCATACTAGATGAATGCATAATGTGTGACATTCTTTTTTGTTTAGTCGAAAAATCATACTAACTAATTTGCGTTGATTAATAATGAACACATAAAATCAATCTAAAACTACTAAATTAGTAGTTGATGTTTCTTAATGATGAACACAAATAAAATGAATACATGACTAAATTAGTCATTTATAATGATTATTAATGAAAGTAAATGAAATGAATATAAACTACTAAATTAGTCATTTATATAATGAATATGAAACTACCAAAAAAATATAAATGAATACTGCAAATGATAAATTTGTGATTACAAATGACAACTAAATTTTGCATTAATACAATTATTAGTAACTAATTTACATTATCTTATAACATGACCAAAATTTAGTCATATTTATTTGGTGATTAATTGGTTTTAAATGGTGACTAAAATTTGCATATGTATGACTATTAGTAGCTAATTTACAGTATCTTATAACACGAATGATATTTTGGTCATATTTCTTTGGTCATTAATTGATTTTCTCGAGTGATCATATAGTAATATATTTTGTTGTATATTTGGTCATTAATTGTGGCAATTAATGACTAAATCAATGACTAAATTAATGACCAAATTTATGACTAAATATACTACTAGACGATAAAATTGAGACAACTAATTAATGACTAAGCTAAAAACAACTAAAAGTTGGTCGCGTTATAAGATATTGTAAATTAGCTACTATTAGTCACCGACTGAAAAATGGTCGTTTATATCCAAAATTTAGTCTTTTTTAGTAACTAATTAGCCATTTTCTACTAGTGAGTAATTGTAACTTGGTCAAGTTGTTGTTATAATCAAGTTCTTGTTATAGTTGAGGCAGGATTTTGTTGGGTTCCCATGTTGTAAAAAATGTAAGGGTAGTTGTGAGGGCATGATAGCTAAGGAATGACAAGGCGTGTAAAGGAATGAAAAGGCATGCTAATACATGTCGGACAGTGTGAATGCATGCCAAGGAGTGTTGGGGAGTGTTAGGGCTAGGCACACCATTATTTTTTCAATGACTTCGTTGGTTTCCCAAGTTGTAAAAAAGATAAGACTATCTATAAGGGCATGAAAACTAAGGAGTGCCAACATGTGCCAAGAAATGCCAAGAAGTGCTAACATATGCTAGATAGTTCCAAGGCATGTCAGGCATGTTGTTGGGGCCTTCGCTTTGAGTTTTTTTGGGAAGACAAGATAGGAGCATGTGGCAGGGATGGCCGATTGAGTTGCGGAACTGACAACCCAAGGGGGCAATAGGAACCCAAAGTAGTCAAGAAATTACATAAAGATGGTGAGGGAGAGCAACTAGAGCAGCTAATCAAATAGAAAGAAAAGGTAGCCAAAGGAAAATTCAGCCGAGTAAGAAATAAGTGGAACTAGCAGTCTAGGTGAAGAGCATAGGATAAAAGGCAGTAGAAAAGATATGAAAGGGTTGGTGATTACTAGATATTGATGAACCAAGCGAGCCAGGAATCAATGCAGTCTTCTTGAGCTATGAAAGGCAGGTACACTCTTGCTTTGTCGGTATCTAATCTGTGGGCTGGGTCATTCTTGTTGTTGATGATCATGCTTTGAGCCTTCTGTACTTATTTATTTCTTTCTTTCTACGAAGCGTAATGAAAGAGACAATTTTCACCTATGATGTATTGTTGAGTTCTATACTGGTTCTTTAAAATGTTTAAATATCTATATATATGCTATATGATTTCCTAAGGTAATGTGAGTAGAATAGTGTGGTTGGATTATAGTGGGTGCTTGATTGTTATCATTTAAGATTGGTTACAGGTTGTGGTTCCCTTGGTGCCTCATTCTACCTCGTCACACTTTAGTCATGGCATGCCTCGGGTGAGACTCCTTACCCCTCTAAGTAAGGTGAAAATTCCAACAATGTTCTAGACTACAACGGAGCCTTATTTTCCCCTTGTACCTAAACCCAGGGTCTCTTCCATGTTCCCATTTTCATGCCAACACATTCCAAGTCATGTCAAATGCTAAGGCATCCCAAGATGTGCCAGGAGTTAGGGTGTGGTGCCAACACATGCTAGTGAGTCTTAGTGAGTGCCAGGAAACACAAGGGAGAACTAATTTAAATTGCATGGAAATGAATGAATAAGAGTGTGTGATAGGGAGTGTTAGCAAGTTCCAAGTGTGCTAAGGAGGGAGTGACAAGGTATGCTAGGCAGTGCCAAGGCATGCTACAGTGCTAGGGAAGCATGCCAAGATGTACCAAGTTCCAAGTTGTGCCAATGCGTGCTAAGGAGTGTTAGTGAGTGTTAGGGAAACACAAGGGAGCACTAAGTCAAAATGCATGGAAATGAACGAATAAGAGTGTCTGACTGGGAGCGCAACGAGTTGCAAGTGTGTTAAGGAGGGAGTGACATGGTATGCTAGGCAGTGCTAAGGCATGCTAGAGTGTGAGGGAAACATCTGACCAAGATGTGCCAGGTGCCAGGGTGTGCCAACGCGTGCTAGGAAGTGTTACAGAGTTCCATGGAAATGCAAGGGACCACTAGGTCAAAATAATGCATGGAAATGAATGAATAAGATTTTGTAATAAGAAGTGTCAGTGAGTTTTGGGTGTGTTGAGGGAGTGACAAGATATTATTTGTAGTGCTAAGGCATGCTAGAGGTCATGGCAATGATATGCTAAGATGTGCCAAGTGTGAGGGTGTGCCAATGCATGCCAGGGAGTGTTAGGGAGTGCCATAGAAACACAGGGGAGTGTTATTTTCAAATGCATGGAAATTCATGAATAAGAGTATGTGATAGGGAGTGTCAATGACTTTTAGGTGTGTTAAGGAGTGAGTGAAAACGTATGCTAGGTAGTGCAAAGAAATGCTAGAGTGCCAGAGCGACATGCCAAGATGTGTCAGGTGTTAGGGAGTGCCATGGAAACACAAGGGAGAACTAGCTCAAAATGCATGAAAATGAATGAATAAGAGTGTGATAGGGAGTGTTAGTGAGTTTCAGGTGTGTTAAGGAGGGAGCTAGGAAATTCCAAGGCATGCTAGATTTCTAGGGCATGTGAGGGAGTTCTAGGGAGTTACAAATCATGCAAAGGAATGTAGGGGGTGCTAACACGTGCCACATAGTGCCAAGGGATTTTTAGATGTGCCAGGTGTTATGGCATGTCAAGATGTAAACTATTTTCTCAGTTGTTTTATGGAATGGTTGGATGTGAGCCTTGACATGGTAACTTGTAACTTGTTAAGTTGGATAAGTTGAAATTATACATGAGTAGCCTAAGATGAGTTATCGTCAGTTATTAGGTGAAAAATGCATAGTCTAGTTGTATTAACTATAACTTGGTCAAGTTGTTGTAGTTGAGGCAATACTTGGTTGGGTTCCCAAGTTCCAAAAAAAGTAAGGGTAGTTGTGAGGGCATTATAGCTAAGGAGTGTCAGAGCGTGCCAAGGAATGAAAAGGCATGCTAACGCATGTCGAACATTACCAATGCATGTTGAGGAATGTTAGGGAGTGTTAGGGCATCACAAGGGAGAACTAGGTCAAAAATACATGGAAATGAAAAAATAAGTGTGTGTGCCAAGGAGTGTTAATGAATTCCAGGTGTCTCAAGGAAAAAGTGTGTTAGGAGAAGGTCATAATAGAAAATGTAGGAGGCAAGCTTATGGTTACAATTATAAGGGGTTGGTAAAAGTCATTTCAGATGAAGGGAGAATTTGGGTTGGGCACAACATTGTTTTTTAATGACTTGATTGGGTTCCCAAGTCGCAAAAAAAGTAAAGCTATCTATGAGGGCATTACAATTAGGTAGTGCCAATGTGTGCCAAGGAATTTTAGGAAGTACTAACACATGCTAGATAATTCCAAGGCATGTTTGGCATGCTAAGACAATCCAACTGCTAAGGCATTCCAAGATGTGCTAGGTGCCAAGGTGTGGCGTGAATTCATGCGAGGGAGTGTTAGGTCCAGCTTCCAAGGAAACACAAGGCAACACTAGTTTCAAATGCATGGAAATGAAGTGTCGATGAGTTCCAGGTGTGCTAAGGAGGGAGTTTCAATGTATTCTATGTAGCACCAAGGCATGCTAGAGTGCTAGGGAAGCATACCAAGATGTGCCAAGCGCCAAGGTGTGCCAATGTGTGCTAAGGAGTGTTAGGGAGTTCCTGGGCAACATATGGGAGAACTAGGTCAAAATGCATGGAAACGAATGAATAAGAGTGTATGACAGGGAGCATTAGTGAGTTCCAAGTGTGCTAAGGAGAGAGTGACATGGTATGCTAGGTTGTGCTAAGTCATGCTAGGAGAGAGTGGCAGGGCATGCCAAGGAATGAAAAGGCATGCTAACACATGGCAGACAATGTCAATGGATATTGAGGAGTGTTAGGGAGTATTAGGGGAACACAAGGGAGAACTAGGTCAAAATTCTTGGAAATGAACAAATAAGCGTGTGTGCCAAGGAGTGCCAGTGAATCCTAGGTGTCCCAAGGATGAAGTGTTTTAGGAGAAGTTTATAATAGGAGTTACAGGAGGCAATCCTATGGCTGTGATACGGCGTGGACAAAGCAATTTCAGAGAAAGGGAGACTTTGGGTTGGGCACAATATTGTTTTGCTAATTAATTGG
Source organism: Pinus tabuliformis (assembly GCA_031772625.1). Taxonomy (NCBI): domain Eukaryota; kingdom Viridiplantae; phylum Streptophyta; class Pinopsida; order Pinales; family Pinaceae; genus Pinus; species Pinus tabuliformis. The sequence continues at coordinate 1,638,939,629 of CM062819.1, read as the reverse complement.
TTGGGTTCCCAAGTTACAAAAAAAGTAAGGTTATCTGTGAGGGCATGACAACTAGGGAGTGCCAAGGTGTTCTAGTGAATGTAAGGTTCCCAAGTCGTGGAAAAATGTAAAGCTAGATGTGAGGGCATGAATGCCAAGGTGTGTTAGGGAATGCTAGGGCATGCTAACATGTATCAAATAGTACAAAGGCATGTGAAATAAGCTAAGATGTGCCAAGTGCTAAGGCATGTTAAGATGTGCAAGGGTGTGACAATTATGCATGCCAGGGATTGTCAAGGAAACAAAAGGGAGTAACAAGTTAAAATACAAGAAAATGAACACATAATAGGGTTAATAAGTCATAAATTTACCTTTTCCATGAGGGGCATGCTAGGAACACCAAAACTAGGTGTCAATAGGTGCCAAGTGTCAAGTGTCAATACATTCTAAGTGACAAATCTTACTTTGTTTCTTCTCATCTACTTAAATTCCAATAATTGTTCTCAAACAACTTTAATATTAAACCATGCCAAATCATACCAAGTCATTTCAACACATGCCAAACATTCTAAGACTTGCCAAGTGCCAACACGTGCCAAGTGTCAATGTGTGTCAGGGAGTGTGATGCATTCTATGAAGTGGAAGAGCATGTCGAAGAGTGATAAGGTGTGCTAGAGAGTGCCAATGCATGATGAGGAGTGTTAGGGAGTACTAGGAAAACACATGGGAGCACTAGGTCAAAATGCATGAAGTGAATGAATATGAGGGTGTGTCAAGGAGTGTCAATGAGTGCTAGTTGTCATTCCATGGAGAGAGTGACAAGGTATGCTAAGCATGGGCAACACATTCCAGTGAATATCAGGGCATGTCAAGAAGTGTCGGGTTGTGTTATATTCTTTCCATGACTAGCCCGTGTAGTTAACCGGGGGGTTAGAAGGGGGGCGGAGCTCCCCCTTCATTGCACTGATTACGTAGCGGGGGGGTCATAGGGGGTTTAAGGGGTGCAAGTAACCCCACTTTATGGGGTCCAGGGCAATGCCCCAGAAAATTTTGTTTTTGGACCCTATATTAGGTTGGGCGGACCTACCTATGGTTTTCTGCATGATTTTTCGCACATGGTTTTGGACCACTATTCATCATGATCATGTGGCTAGCTCCTTTTCCTTGAATAATGGGGCTGACATGACATCCTATTGAATCATGGTGGTAAAAACAGGAAGGTCAACTTTTGGGTGGCATAAATTTTTCATATAGAATTTGATTGAAGCAATTCATGCATCATTGGAAAGATGTGTGTGTAGAATAACATTGGGGGACATGCTGTTGGAAACAATACTGAGAGGGGGGGTGAATCAATATTTGCAATTCAATAAATTTTCAATTCCAAAACAGATTTATATACGCTACTTCAGTGAAGTGAACTTACGTGTTTACGCAACTATGATTAAGGAAACCGATGTATACCAAGAGAACTTATGATTTAGTCAATTTATCATGTGTTTAGCTTTAATCAGTGCATCAATATCTTATTACATAATAACTATGTACAGTAATAAAATAATAAACCATCACACATAAACAACACACATGAACACTAGGATTTAAGGTGGAACCCAATGCGGGAGAAAAACCACCTGCTATTATCGTCTCTGTCTTCTTTTAATATAAAGAAAATTTGTTTACAATCTTATACTGGTGCAAATTCATACTAGTACGCAAGCACCCACCTGTAGAAGGCTACAATCTTCTATCGTTTTCCATATTCTACTGGAAGGGAGATACAACCCCCTAGCTCTTGTACTAGCCGATGTGTTTACTAGTACGTAGGCATCAGCCTACAGAAGGCTATGACCTTCTCTCTTCCCCGAGGGACCACGTTTCATTAATTTTCATATTGGATGCTCCTGGTACACAACAATACAATATGAAGGCCTTGTTTCATCAAATTTTCATAATGGACCCATAAGAAACTTTGAAACTTAAACTACATCAACCAATAATCATTTAATATGAATAATCAAATCATTGTCACCAAAAAATTGTGCTGAACCCAGAAACCTGCATCATCATTTAGAACCAGATGCAACCTCAAAATTCATACATCAAAATGCATACGCTACTTTATAGAACCCAACCTGTGTGTATAAGATACTTCCTTTAACGTGCGTATACCTTAAGAACTATGTTAGGTCCATATACTGCTAGTGTAACCCCTTATTGTTATTAGTACAACCCCCTTATTATATTGTTGTGCCCATGTAATCCCCATATTGTTATTACTGTGCCCCATAGAACCCACTATTGTTATTATTGTGCCCTTACATTATTATTGTTATGTCAGCTCTGATTATATTATAACCCCTTAGACTCCTATATATAGAAAGGAGGTCTTGTCATTTGTATCATCCAAGAATTATTCATTTGAGTAATGTAAAGGAGGCTTCCCCCTCGAAGAGTCTTATTTCTAAGGCGTTGATCTATATTTTCTATCTTTTTGTGAGCTGGTTTCATAACATTTGGTATCAGAGCTGTGGATTATAGGGTTTCGTTGCTCCAAATAGGTCATTGTGGAATTTTCACTATAACTGTTTCGCTACGAAGTTTCAGAACCTAAAAGAAAAACCCATTTGAGAAGAAATCGGCCTGAACCTCACGTCTAAATTTCAGACCTTTTCGCGCTATATTTTCAGAGATATGATCTGACGAAGTTAGGGTTTTTGCAAGCTCCAAAATTTCATCTAAAACAGGTCAGTGTGGAATTTGCACTATAACTCTTACAATATAAAGTTTTAGAAGCTAAAAAAAAAAGGCCATTTGATAAGAGATTGGTCTGAACCTCGGCTCCAAATTTCAGATCCTGTATCACTATATTTTTGGAGATATAATCTGGGAAGTTAGGCTTTTTGCAGACCCCCGAATTACATTCCAAACAGGTGACCTTGGGAAAATCATCATAAATTCCTCTTTAAGCATCAAATTGAAATTTCATAAGAATTTTCAGAAAGAATATGGACTTTAGTTGTCTGTGTATCGGTTTCAGGTCCTAAGGTTGAAACATTGACACGTGGAACTTCGTACAAGTTCGCTCTACTAAACCAATCTATAATCGGGTCATCGTAGGAGATTTGACATGACACTTCCTTACAGAATGCAATCTTGATCAGACTTTCAGGGTTAGAAAGAGGACTTAGAGGGCTACTACAGGACGAAATTTCAGGACTTAAAGTTCTGAAAGTACAGAGTTACCGTCGTTTCAAGATCGAGCTCCTAAAATCAAGAAAAATTGAGATGAGGAAGTTTGATGGCAAGGATCCGGTAAATTGGATACTACAGATGGAGAAATATTTTGATCTACATGGTGTACCAGTATTACAAAAGGTATGTATTGCATAACAAGATCAATTTTTATGGTATAAAGGGCTTTTTTCTCATAAACCACTTGTTACGTGGTCAATTTTCATGGAGGAAATTATATCACATTATGAGGATACAAAGAGCAACACCTTCTTTAGAGCAACACCACAACAATTGGAAGAAAAAAGAGCAAAAGGGATTTGTTACAAAGTGGAAAGAAAAATTATGGAAACAAGGAAGTCTACCCCTCACAACTATAAAGATGGAAGTGTTGTTTCTCCTAGCCTTCCACAACCTACAAGGGTTACACTACAAAAATTGGAAGAAAAAAGAGCAAAAGGACTTTGTTACAATTGTGATAACAAATATATTAAAGGCCATAAGTGTGTTGAGAAGAAATTATTTTACATTGATTGTGAAGAGGAGGAAGAAAAGGATCAAGAAACATCAAAAGAAGAGGATATACACCAAGAACCAACCCTAGAGAAAGAAGAAATGAATCTAACCATATCTTGTAAAGCATTGGCAAGAATTACCACTCCTCAGACTCTCATGATAGAAGGACATATCAAGAAGATAAAGGTTCAAGAAGTGAAAAATAACATCAAGAAAGAAGAAATGAATCCGAGCATATCTTGTAATGCATTGGCCGGAATTAAATCACATCAAGAAAGAAGAAATGAATCTGACCATATCTTGTAATGCATTGGCCGAAATTACCACTCTCAAACTATCAAGATAGAAGGACATAGCAAGAAGAAAAATGTTCAAGAATTGAAAGATCACATCGAGCATTAAGAAATGAATCCAACCATATCTTGTAATGCATTGGATGAAATTACCACTCCTCAAACTCTCAAGATAGAAGGACATATCAAGAAGAAAAAGATTCAAGAAGTAAAAGATCACATCGAGCATCAACAACAAGTTCTCTAGCTTTTAAAGGATAACGCCACTTTGGTGCAGAATTGAATGAAACAACAGGCAAATCAACATTGCAGTGAAAAAAGTTTTGATGTAGGTGATTGGGTATTTTTACAGCTACATCTCAAGCAAGCTATTTATGAGAAGGAAATGTTGGCAATACTACATGCACTTAAGAAATGGTGACCTACCCTAATGGGAAGACACTTCAAGGTAAAAATGTGTCATGATAGTCTTAAATACTTTTTAGAACAAAGATTATCTTTAGAAGAACAGAAAAAATCGGTCATAAATATGTTGGGTTATGACTTTGAAATCATCTACAAAAAAGGGAAGAAAAATGTTGTTGTATATGCACTCTCGAGAAAAGATGAGGATGTGGAAGCATTGTTTTGTGTTATTTCTATTATGCAACCAGATTGGATAAACGAAGCAAGGGATGAATGGAAGAAGGATGAAGAAGTGTGGCCACTCATTCGAAAGTTGCAGAAGATCTCAACAAACAATATTGCCAGAACTTGACGAGGAAGGACAAATCATATTGGAACCTGGATCAGTCACAGAAACAAGAACCAAATAGCTACGAAATTGATCAATTTCAGATTATCTCATCAAGTGGAAGAACTTACCCGCTGAAGATTCCACATGGGAGGACAATAATTTTATACAGAAGCATCAAGAACTACTCAAGCGTTGAGGACAACACTTTTTTAAGGAGAGGGGCATGTTAGGTCCCTATACTACTAGTGTAACCCCTTATTGTTATTAGTACAACCCCCTTATTATATTGTTGTGCCCATGTAGTCCCCATATTGTTATTATTGTGCCCCATAGAAGCCCACTATTGTTATTATTGTGCCCTTACATTATTATTGTTATGTCGACTCTGATTATATTATGACCCCTTACACTCTATGAAAGGAGGTCTTGTCATTTGTATCATACAAGAATTTTTCATTTGTGTAATGTAAAGGAGGTTGCCCCCTCAAAGAGGCTTATTTCTAAGGCGTTGATCTATCTTTTCTATCTTTTTGTGAGCTGGTTTCATAACAAACTACTGAATCATAAAAACTTCTGAATCAGATCTGTACCAACCAATAATATTCTGAACATCTATTGTCAATTTGCAGAGATCTAGACAGTCAGCATCAAAGATAACCCTTCTCACTTAATCAATCAATCAATCAGACACAAACTCCTTATGCATTCAGTTTTACATTTAGATCTAAGAAGACTTCATTGACAGACAACAATAAAACAACAGCAGTGATCAAATAGATCAGTTATTTTTGAACAATAGGCTTTTCCTTTACATACACTACTTGGAAGAGTTGAACCTACGTGTACACGCGCCTTTACCAAGGCGAACCAACATATAGATCTACAAATATTAACTCACAACTTTGTTGCTATTCCAGACTTTAGACATACCCAGATCATGATATTTAAAGAATAAAACATGTGTAAGCAATCAGATCTATCCCAACCAATATCAGATCATTCAATGATAAGTCATTTCAGGTCTCATGATCCTGATCCAGCATTGAATTCAAGGTGCACAAAATATTTCAAATTATATCATAATCATAGCCCGTGCAACATCAAATATACTTCAGATAGAAGTATTCCCGAGAAAACCTTTCACTTGCACACTTGGCCTTTTGATCTTCTCCTCCTTTTATAGTTTTTGCCTTCCTCAATACCTCGAACTGAAACCACACTTACAACCTGTGGTATTCTTGGATGAGATCAAATAGTCGTTACTCTGTGTTACACAGTAATTTGTCACCTACCTCATATCAATCCCCGAGCGACATCTCTGCTGTGTCATACATTAAACAAATATGTCCATATCTTCCCACTCATTCAAGAAGATTAAACAAGTGCTCTCTAATACTGAAGATTGACCCTTTTACCTATGTTTCTACATCATTGCAAGTGAAACCAACTCTTCTTGCGCGATTTTCTATGTTGAACTATACTGTCGCGATGTCATCGCAGAGTACACGTGTTTCTTGCGATGGTCGAAATTTAGGGCTCGGTGCAAGTCCTCAAAATATTTCTTGTGACGATTGCTCTGCATATATTGCTTCCTTACGATGTCATCGCTGAGCCCTAGTGTATGACTTGCGATGATCCAGATATGGCGAATTCGTTCAAATAGTTTGCCTTCTGGGTGATTCTAGAACTGGTTGTTGGGTCATGTTAGTTCACCTGTCCTCCTCTGGGATGGTAGTTCCACCTTTTGAGAAACCTCCCTTGAGGATAAGCTCCCTCTCCCTCATTTCATGGAGGCTCCTCCTCCTATAAAAACACTCCCCATTGCTATGATCAACTACTTCTTGTTTTTGGGATTGAGCAAATTAGCTAGCTTTGGTGTGAGTTTGATAGTTTGCAGTGTGAATTGTTGATAGTTTAGCAATTGTTTGTGGATTGCCTTAGCCTTGTAATAGAGCTTGCGAGTGAGAGAGAGAGAGTTATCATCCATTTGGGAGACCCTTTTGAGAGTGAATGCTTGAAGAAACATACTGGTTGGACCCTTCGAGAAGGCTTGCGACATCAAGGCTTGGTTGTAAGCTTTGCTTTTATTCATTTTAATACAATCAATGATTATTTCCTATGTCTTGTGTAAAATATACTTGATAGCTTATGGTTCCTTGACTCTGTAAGTAAATAGATCATTGTTGGTATTCTGTTACGTGTTCTATTGTTCTCTTATGTTGTTTCAGTTTAATCGCTCATTGAGGAGAAGGAAACAATAGCTGAAGCGGAGCAACAAAAGCTCCATCGAACATCGGTTTGAGGTAGGCTTTTTCAACAATGACTGTTTAAGGAAATTAGTTGTTGTTTTGTCTTGCTGTGACTAGACCCATTCTAGGGCTAGAGGGGTTGCCACTGTCTGCAGAGGGAACATTTCCTACTTCACACTCTGCTCAATATTGTGGGCTAATACCATGGTATTGACCCTTGGTATCCTTTACTCTTGAGTTTCCTTGATTTTCCAACCCATACACGCTTTTCCTCTTGTGAAAGTGCATGCATACGTATACACTCTTTTTGTTATGTGAACTTGCATGTATACATTATTTTTACAAGGTGAACCTGCGTATACAACTTAAACTATCTGAAAACATCATTTTCCTTCAACTTCTTGATTCTGATCAGTAGACCTTTGTTCCAACTTCCTGTTCTTTTGTACCAATGCCTTGTTACCTCTAAATTGACCTGTTACACTGTGAGTTTCCTTTTATCAAATCTGAGCAGACCTATGAGTGAGTTGCCATCAAGGACAACACCTATATCATAATGCCAACAATATCCCCCTTTGGACTTTATGGCAACCATATTGGTGTTGATTACTGCAAGCTGTAGAAATTTTTAGAGATATTAAACAACACCAAAATACGCTCCCCCTTTGACATCAAGGGAAAAGGGTGAACTAAGATATTCTCCCCTTTGAGATACACTATGATGTTCATGCTCCCCCTGAGTACATGCAGAGTCTGCAGAGATATGTTTCAAAAGAATAACATGACTCTATAACTCAACTAAGTGAGTATGACCTCCCTAAGACCAATGACTCAACATACATCAATCACCCAACCAAGTGGGGATACACCAAATTTGACTCATCCACCCAACCAAGTGGGCATATACTTACATCATATGTCTAATTGGACTCAAAAAATAGACTATGACAGAAGGAGACATATAACACCCTAGATCTATACATGACTTATGCAACAATTGATATAAATATCTGAACCATAGCAGAAGTCAGCAACCATAATGCCAACAATGCATAATGTTTATGAAGGCTAATGCTCCCCCTGAACCTATGCTACCTGTGCATTGTCAACAAATTATTCATCAAGGCATCTTCATCAGTCAGATAAAAATCATTAAACAAAGCATATCAGTAGGCTGTAATCATCAATAGCAGACTGAGCACCCATATTAGAGTCTGACCCACTGTTTTTCTATCAGAACAACATATACGCTCCTGCAGCGACATAAACTTGCGTATATACGCGACTATCCTTCATGAAAACCGCGTATATGAACCTTCCTCTGAAACACTGGTTTTAACAGCAGGATGATGCATAAACTACTACCATCTTTTGTTTGAGATATTCAAATGTTTCTCTGGGAAGCAGTTTGGTGAATATATCAGTGACCTGTTCTTTGGAGGGAACATACTCCAATTTAACCTTTTGTTCAAGCACTTGTTCTCGTAGAAAATGGTACTTAATGGGTATGTGCTTGGTCTTGGAGTGCATGACTAGATTTTTTGAAATACTAATGGCACTTGTACTATCACATAGAATGGATATGGGTGGAGTACATGTGAATTGAATGTCTTGTAATGTTTGCATCATCCAAAGTAGTTATGTGTAGAAAGATGCAACAACCACATATTCTCCTTCAACTATAGATAAGGCAATCGAACTTCGTTTCTTGCTAAACCAAGACACTAATCGTGATCCCATATAGAATGCACCTCCACTAGTGCTTTTTCGATCATCAACATTTCCTATCCATAGAACAAAGTCTTGAGTTCCTTGAAGATATTTGAATATTCTTTTTACTACTTGAAGATGTGATTCCTTTGGATTTGCTTGGAACCTTCCAACAATTCCTACTGCATGCATGATATCAGGTCTGGTACCTGTTAGATAAAGCAGACTTCAAATCATAGATTTGTATGCTAGTTGGTTCATTGCAGGTGATTCATCGTTAGAATTGGGACTGCATCCTGTTACCCTTAGAGTACATACTAGTTTAGAATCTTCCATTCCGCACTTCTTCAGAATCTACTTGAGATATTTAGTTTGTGAAAGAAAAATACCATCTTTTGTTTGTTGTACTTGTAGACCAAGAAAATAAGTAAGTTCACCAAGTAAGGACATTTCAAATTCTTGCTGCATAACTGAGGCAAAGTTCTGACTCGTAGATTTTTCGTTGCTACCAAAGATGATATCATCACAATAATTAGCAGTTTATCATTTTCAATCTTTGTATATAAGTTGTTGTCTGCAGAACCTTTTGTGAACCCTTGTTGTTGTAGATATTTGTCAAGGCGATAATACCAAGCCCTTGGAGCTTGTTTCAATCCATAAAGAGCCTTTTTGAGCTTGCATACAAGTTTTGCATCATTTCCTAGAATGAATCCTTCTAGTTTCTCAATATAAACTTCTTCTTCTAAATCTCCATTAAGAAAAGCTGATTTTACATCCATTTGATATACTTTGAATTTTCAAAAACTAGAAAGAGCAAGAAACATTCTTATGGCTTCAAGTCTAGTAATAGGTGAAAAATTTTCTTCAAAGTCTATACCTTCTTGTTGAGCATACCCTTTACAAACAATTCTTGCTTTGTTTCTAATAACCTCTCCATTTTCATTCAACTTATTCTTAAATATCCATTTTGTTTCTATAATATTTTTATCATGAGGTCTAGGAACTAATTCCCAAGTATCATTCTTTTCAATTTGGTCAAGTTCTTCATCCATGGCCTTAACCCAACATTCATCTTTACTAGCTTCATTTACATTCTGTGGTTCTATGGAGGATAGTAATGCTAGATAACTAGAGGTACATGTAAGAGTTCTTCTTGTCTGTACTCCAAACCCTTTTTCTCCTAGAATTTGAGATTCTGGATGATTCTTTTGAACATACCTGGATGGAGTCTTTTCCCTGTCTGTTGTATCTTCTTCTGGTGCTTCATTGGATTATTCCTCTATATCATTTTGCTTTGATACGAGAAAGCATTCACCATCTTCCTTATTGTCATATTCCTTTATTGATTTCATTTGTTCCAGATTTCTGCATGCTTCATCAATTACTACATCAATGCATTCAATAATTTTCTGAAGTCTTTTATTATAACATTTGTATCCTTTACTTTTGGATGAATAACCAAGAAGAATTCCTTCGTCTGCTCTGTGTTCAAACTTACCAAGTTTTTCATCAGTCCTTTTGATGAAACATTTACTTCCAAAAACTCTAATGTGTTTTACAGTAGGAGGCTTACCATACTAGAGTTCATATGGATTTTGATCACTATTTACCCAAACATTAGCTTTGTTGAGAATAGTCACAGAAGCAAATGCAGCTTCACTCAGAAGGTTGCAAGAGTTCCAGATTCATCAAGCATAGCTCGAGCCATTTGTTGAACTGTTCTATTCATTCTTTCCACTACGCCATTTTTTTGAGGAGTTCCGGTGACTGAGAACTGCCTTTTTATTGCATGTTGTTCACAAAAATCAAAGAATTCATCCGATATGAATTCTCCCCCTCAATCAAATCTGAGACATTTGATTTTTCAATCTGATTCATTTTCAACTAAAGCTTTGAAGGCTTTAAATTTTTCAAATGCTTCATCTTTATGCTTTAGTAGACCTGTCCAACACATTCTAGAAAAATCATCAATGAATAAAATAAAGTATTCTTCTCCATGAGGTGACCTTTTCCTTATTGTTCCACATAAATCAGTATGGATGAGTTCAAGATGCTTACTTGTTGATCCTTCTTTTTCAATGAAATGAACTCTGGTTTGCTTACTGACTTGACATGGTTTGCATATGGTATTTTCTGGAATGTTGATATCTGGAAGATCACGGACCACCTTGAGCCTACATACTTTTCTTATTTGAGAAAAGCTTAGATGCCCCAATCTTATGTGCCATAACCAATTTTCATCTATTTTTCTTAGATAGCATTGTTTTTATCCTCCTTTGATTATGTATAAATTGTTTGGAGTTCTTGTACCTTTGATAATTGTCTTTCTTGTATCAAGCTCACGAACCACACATCCATTTGATCAAAACACAACTTCATTTCCTTGATCACACATTTGACTGACACTTAACAAGTTATGCTTTAAACCATCTACATACATGACATTTCCAGCTTTAACCTTTTCTTTCAAATAAGCAGAACCTTTACCTTTAATGATAGCTAGTGTACCATTTCCAAAGGAGACACTCTTTTCCTTTTCTAAAGCATTATATGAATGAAGTTTCTCTTTATCACATGTCATGTGTTTGGAGCATTCATTGTCGATGTACCATTGCTTCTCTTGTACTTCTCCAAACAGAGCTATGCCACATATTTCTGATTGAAATTCCTTCTTTCTCCATATCTTGGAATTTGATGATGTTTGCTCGTTTTGAAGTGTTGGATGAAATTTCGAAATTTACTCCTGCATTCAGATTCTTCATACCAAAGTTATTACAAAATGAACATTCAATTTCATCTTCAAGAGGAGAAAAATTATTATAGGAACTTTTCTTGATTCCTATTATGCTCCTTTGATTTCGTGCTTCTCTAGTCATGATGGTTTTCTAAGCAACACATTGAGCAGCCATATGCCCAAAGTTATGGCATGAAAAACATTGTCCATTAAAGAAGTTTCTGCGACCATAGAATCTTTTGACATTGTTTACCTATTGGTTGATGCTTCTATTGATGTTTATCCTTGGAGTAAATTGAGCATGATTACCTGATGAGTACTTTTAGGCTTCTGCTAACGATTGACATATTGTTCACTGGTCTTTGCTGCATCAAGATAGCTTCTAGTGGAAGTTGATGACTTTTGTGATTGGGATGATTCTTTAGTATATCCAAGACCCGTCTTTATATGAGGAGAACGCTGAACTTTGATGATTTCATTTAAAGTTTCTGACCCTTTAGCAAATCTAACATTAAGAGATTTTTTCTTCTCAAGTTCTTTTCTTAGACCCACAACTTCACATTCTAGTTTTTCATTGTGCTTTTCTCTTTCAGTGAGTTGATGTGTCAACGTGTCTATGATCATATTCTTTTCTTCTAAACAGATTTTGAGTTTTCTGATTTCTTCAAGAAAGTTTTCCTCTTCTAAGTCATCCAAAAAACCATCATTGTCATAAGCCATGAGTAGTTTATAATCTTGTTTAGTTTCATCTTCATCATTATTAGATAAACCATCACTATCTTCATGGGAATAGTAACTTATTCTATTAACAACCTATTTTCTATTGCCTTTTGCATATTCCTTTCCCTTTTCATTTTTATCTTTATGAGGACATTTGGTAGCATAATGGCCACCTCTACCACAAGCAAAGCATTTGAATGGTAGCTTACCTATGAATCTTTTGGAACCCCGTTGAAGTTTCTTGACAAAGTTTGCCTCATCTTCTTCTTCTGAAATATATCCTGATTCATTGTGTTCTTCCTTTTCTTTTCCCTTTGTTGAAGCTTTGAAAGCGTCTTCTCTCATATCTGATGGACCCCCTTTCCTCATTTCAAAGGCAGTTAGAATTCAATGAAGTTGAACCATATTAATAGATTGAAGATCCTACTTTTCTTCTATGGCAGATACTTTTGACTCAAATTTAGAAGACAAAGATCTCAAAATTTTCTCTACTAAAGTAGCCTCCTTTATCTCTTCACCCAGATTCTTCATACAATTAACAATCTCATCTACACGTAAAAAGTAACTAGCAATACTTTCATCACTATGCATCTTAAGAGTTTCATACTGAATTCTGAGAGTTTGAAGCTTAGCATGTTTTACCTAGGAGTCTCCTTCGTAGTTCTTAATGATTTTGTCCCATATCTCTTTGGCCGTATTGAACTGCATGACTTTGATTAATTCTGATTTTGACAGACTTCCCAATAAAGTATTGACTGCTTTGGCATTGGTTTCATATAACTTCTTACCTGTTATATCTATAGGTATTGCTGCTGGAAATTGATATCCTCCTTCCATAATTTCCCAAACATCGGCTCCAAGCGATTGAAGATAGGCTCTGGTTCTTATTTTCCAATATACCAAGTTGTTCCCATTGAAGATTGGTGGTGTGATAGATCCCATTCCTGCATGATTGTTCATCTTGAAAGATCTACCTTCAAGTGATCAAGATTCTTTTGAAGGACCTGCTGTGATACCAATTGTTGGAAATAATACTGAGAGGGGGGGTGAATTAGTATTTGCAATTCAATAACTTTTCAATTCCCAAACAGATTTATATACGCTACTTCAATGAAGTGAACTTGCATGTGTATGCAACTGTGATTAAGGAAACCAATGTATACCTAGAGAACTTATGATTTAGTCAATTTATCATGTGTTGATCTTTAATCAGTGCATCAATATCTTATTATATAGTAACTATGTGCAGTAATAACATAATAAACCATCACACATAAACAACACACATGAACACCAAGATTTAAGGTGGAAACCCAATGCGGGAGAAAAACCACCTGCTGTTGTCATCTCTGTCTTCTTTTAATATAAAGAAAATTTGTTTACAATCTTGTACTGGTGTAGACTCGTAGTAGTACGCAGGTACCCACCTGCAAAAGGCTATAACCTTCTCTCGTTTTCCAACTTCTACTAGAAGGGAGCTACAACTGCCTAGCTCTTGTACTAGCTGATGTGTTTACTAGTACGTAGGTGTCAGCCTGCATAAGGCTATGGCCTTCTCTCTTCCTCGAGGGACCACGTTTCATTAATTTTCAGATTGGATGCTCTTGGTACAAAAAAATACAATATGAAGGCCTCGTTTCATCAAATTTTCATACTAGACCCATCAGAAAATTTGAAACTCAAACTGCATCAACCAATAATTAGTTAATCTGAACAATCAGATCACTATTACCAGAACACTATGATGAACCCAGAAACCTGCATCATCATTCAGAACCAGCTGCAACCTCAAAAATCATACATAAGAATGCATACGCTACTTTATTGAACCCAATCTGCGTGTATACACTACTTCCTTGAACAAAACCTACGTATACCTTTAGAACTACTAAATCATAACAACTTCTGAATTAGATCTATACCAACAAATAATATTCTAAACATCTACTGCAAATTTGCAGAGATCTAGAAAGTCAACATCAAAGATAACCCTTCTCACTTAATCAATCAATCAATTAGACACAAAATCCTTATGCATTCAGTTTTACATTCAGATCTAAGAAGACTTCATTGACAGACAACAGTAAAACAACAACAATGATCAGATAGATCAGTCATTTCTGAACAATAGGCTTTTCCTTTGCATATGCTACTTGGAAGAGTTGAACCTGCGTGTACATGTGCCTTTACCAAGGCGAACCATTGTATAGATCTAGCCCAACAATGAAATTTAAAGAATAAAATATGTGTAAGCAATGAGATCTAGCCCAACCAATATCATATCATTCAATGATAAGTCATTTCAGGTCTCATGATCGTGATCCAACATTGAATTCAAGGTGCACAAAATATTTTAGATTATATCATAATCATAGCCTCTACAACATCAAATATACTTCAGATAGAAGTGTTCCTGAGAAAACCTTTCACTTTCACACTTGGCCTTTTGATCTTCTCCTCCTTATATAGTTTTGGCCTTTCTCAATACCTCGAACCAAAACCACACTTAGGACCTGTGGTATTCTTGGATGGGATCAAATAGTTGTTACTCTGCTCAATATTGTGGGCTAATACCATGGTATTGACCCTTAGTATCCTTTACTCTTGAGTTTCCTTGATTTTCCAACCCATACACGCTTTTCCTCTTGTGAAAGTGTGTGCATACATATACTCTCTTTTTGTTATGTGAACCTGCATGTATATGTTGTTTTTACAAGGTGAACCTACGTATACAGCTTAAAATATCTGCAAACATCCTTTTCCTTCAACTTCTTGATTCTGATAAGTAGATGTTTGTTCCAACTTCCTGTTCTTCTGTACCAATGCCCTGTTACCTCTGAATTCAACTGTTACATTGTGAGTTTCCTTTTATCAAATTTGAGCGGACTTGTGAGTGAGTTTCCATCAAGGACAACACTTGTATCATAATGCCAACACATGGGACTTGGGAAACAAAGTTTTACCCTTAGAAAAACACTATAAGTTGATGCCTCAAATTGCTTTTGGAAGGTTTCAAACCCTAATTTTCCAAACTGGGACCCACTAGTAAAAATGGTCCTTTGCATTGATTCCTCCACTTTTTCCACTCTAAAAAACATCGATATGGATGAAAAATGATACAATGATCCAATCCAAATCATTTTTTTATGCCATTAGAAAAATCTTAATGTGTAGAACTATGTCAAGGTGCTAAAAAATTTGTTCATAAAGTTATGACCATTTAAGAGCTCAAATAGGCTTCAAAAGCTTTTGGATCCTACACCAAATTGGGATGTGCCCATAAAGGGGTCTTTGTAGGCTAATAGCCCCAACGTTTCCACCTAGAAAGTATGAAAACATATGAAAGCTTATATAAGGATCAAATTTAGATCATGCCTCTCCATTTAGAGATTTTATTGAAGGACAAAAAATAAAATTTTCCTCTACCTTATCCGTGGAGTACCATTTCACCTTGCCTAGAGGTTGTCTTTTGAACCCAACGTGATAAAGTTCATGCTCCTACGTCTTCATGTTTTAGACTTCTACAAAACTATATCTTCTACTAACTCAACTTGAGGCTATAGTGCTAAGTTATTTATGGTAGTTAAGACTTGCTCATTAGTTTCCTAGTCCAACATGGAAGGCTTATAGAGTTTTAGATTTTCCACACTCACAACTTAGTAAATGTGCATATATGGGGATAGATTGAGTTTATCACCTACCTTCTCCAACACATCAACAGATCCACACCACAAACCCTTGATCTTCTCACTAGGGCCCTATAACCTTTCTTTGTTCTGACACAACCAATCTTTCTCTCCTACCTTGAATATTTTCTCAATTATGTGTTGATCATGTTGTTGGTTCCCTAGAGTCACACTACGTTGTACTGTAGTGCAAAGTCTAGGAACATTTAAGTGCGATCCTAGTTGCTATAATGTTCTTAAGACGTTCTTTTCAATCAGGGTATATATCCATTTATTATTTTGCAATATTGTATGACAAGTTGAAATGACCTCTTGGTGTTGATGTTTTTGACTTCTGTTTCTTGGCCATTGGGTGGCCAGAGGTGTGGATGGCTATAAAATAAAGAAAATAGAATAGTATATTTAAGGTGTTGTTGTAAACGAATGTTGCAAATGACTGTGCAATTCAAACTTGAACTTATTTGATACAACATAATTTTATTTGGTGCCCAAGATATATGCATTTCATTCTCTCTTATAAATATCATAAGAAATTAAAATAGCATGAATGATTTCATAAGAACCATTGAATTTAGATCTCTTAGCAACTATAAATCTCCTTATTGTTGAATGGAAAACATAAAATTCAATAGGGTTAAAACCAAAATTTATCTCAAAAATCAGTTCACCATTCACATTCAACATTCATCATGTTTTCTTCAAGAAAACATAAACATTCATGAATAACTTTCAATTTTTACTCAGATTATTGTGAATCAGAAAATTGTTTGGGAATCAAGGTTGAGGGAAAAACTATCACACATTGAATGCATTGACTGGGCTGCATTTCCACTATTCTTGAGTAGGGGCATTCATAACCCTTGGGTTTGACATGGAAAATTTGAAATATGGAAAAAATGGATGACGAGATGAAGAACAAACCCTACCCAATTCAAAAGATCAATTAAGAATTCTTTTGAATTAAGTAGAAATTTAGTGGAAATTGAGCAATTAAGAATTCAACCATTAGAAAACGTATACATTTGAAATTTACCATTTTCTTTAAAAACCCTTGCAAGAAATATCAAGAAAGTTAAGATACTCTTCAAACTAAATTGATAGACCTTGCAAAACCAAAATAAACCACCATACTAATGTAAAATTTATCTCAATAGACATTCTATACAATTTCATATAACATATTAAGTTTACGACTTCAAATGGCATAAAACTTGCATAAAATTGTATTTAATGAGTAGCAAACTCCAAACTATGAGATGGGTGATGTAGATACTTGATAAGAAAAACAAACCCCCAAGAGTTACTTCAAAATTTTGTCCCTAAGATGTTTCAAGACTTCCCAGTGTCTCCAAAAAAAATTTGGCAGAGTTTCCTTACAACCAAGATTCACCCCCCATTACATTTCAAAATGAGGCTTATATATAGGCACTTAAGAGCTTAGACCCTAATTTAAAACCACTAGTGGTATTAGAGAACCACTCAAAATTTCTTACAAAATTGCCAACTATACTCTAACTAACATCTTCTAGAAGCTTCTTGAAGGATTTGATGGTTGTGGAGTGGGCCCCTTAGATTGGACTTTGGCAGCTCTTATCTCTCTCTTGGACACTGCCTAGGCCATGTGCTACAGTGTGTTAGGCGCTACAATGAACACACTACTAATGGTGCCACCAGAGGTGCTGACGTCGTTGAACTTTATTTTGCTCCTACTGTAGTTCTCCTTGGCCTCAACCTGAATTTATTTTGGATAGTTAACTTATATACGTTCAACACACCCTTCAATTCCTCAAATGTTGGCACATTAGACACTCGAACATCGTCTATTGTTCTTTCTATGCTCATAATTAGCTTGTAGTCCACTTCTCCTTGTTCCTTGAAAATGCTCTTCAACATGAACACCAATTCAAAATGATTTCAATATAGATACACAATGCATTTATCTTGTGACATATGATTCTCCTCTTCTCGGTCCTTTTGGCATTCCTTTATGGCTTTTAAATTGTTTACAAAAGACTCTTTTGGGTGCAGATCTCCACGCTCATCAAAGAACGACAGAAAGTTCTTCATGTACAACTCTTCACATTCACTTTTAAACCTTTGTACCTCCCTGGTCATGTCTCCTTATCTCTTCTCTACTTGCACTTTCAACTCATGCTTCTTTTCCAGTTGACTTGCCTTGGCCACCAACCAAGAGCGGTCAATATTTGCTTCAAAAACTTCTTATTTGGTTATATAATTAATAAAGCCTATGGCTATTGCAACCTTTCGTGAGGTTTTTCAAATATTTCCCTTAAGCCTCTCCACATCTCTCTGATCCGTCTTGACTATCTCCATCTTGTCTTGAATAAAATCCAAGTATCCCCAAAGCTTATTGACTAATCTTATGATCTTCTCCTAGATGATATTCTTAGCTATTTTGAATGAAATGTTATTTGCATTTTCTCTCTTATGGAGAAATAACTGCATTTCCAACCTTCTACTATACTCCTTTTCCTAAAGAAGCTTTGCTTCAATTACCTCTAATCATTGCCTCAACTCTAGGGAGGAAGACTCAAGCCTTTAAATTCTTTTGGCATGCTCTAGGAGTCCATCCATTTGATCAAATTATGAAAGAATTGTCTCAATTCTAGAGTTGTCACAAGTGTGCCTCTATCACCGACGCTTGTGCTAGGGAAGCTCGTTTCTCCTTCCTTTCCTTTGGCGTCCACATCGTCTTTTATATGAGAGGAAGAGGCCATGTGTCGGGTTAGAATTTGTGCCACGAAATGAGAGGAGGGTTGGTGTCATGTGCCTTGATGTGATAGGGTCAGATGACAACCAAGTCTCCCCCACTTCAAATTCAGGTATGTCATTGTAATTTTTAATGGCGTCTTTGGAGGTTTTTGAGTCTAAATGAATTAATTTAGTAGATATGGGGTCATTTTTGGTCCAGTAATATGTTGAGGGGGATTAATATGGAATTGCAGGGAATTCAAGGAGACGATTTTTTCGTGCAACAAAACATGCTCCCTTTGCCTAGCAGGACTAAGCTCAGGACAATAAAATTGGTTGAATTTTGGGTGTATGAAATCCTTAGCAAGAAGAAGTATCAGTGTATTCAAGCCATAACCCATATGTACTAGGTTCATGCTCAAATTTTCTAAATTTGACAATTTGGGAAGGAGCAAGTATGATTACTGTAATGTATAATAATTTGCCCAAAATGAGCTTCTTAATGCATTTTATAGTAATTAAGGCTTGACACATATGCACAAATTTTTAAGCGAGAAGGTTTGGTGATGTCTTGTTGATGGCAGCAGAGCGTAGGGTCGACCACACGATTTGCTGAGGGGGCATGACAAATCATTCATGATATGTTTCAGAGTCAGTCAAATATGTGACATGTGGGATGAACATGGAGGACACATGGGGAAAGGCGATTCGCTGGAGGGCCACGTTTCAGGGTTTCACATGGTCTAACAAATGGACTTAGAAAAATTAGAACATATGCAGGACTTCCAGGGAAATTCCGTGTGTCATCAGTTGCATGACTTCATGCCATTAACTTGCTCATAACTTTCTAGCACGAGATTGCCTTGGCCGTCTAATGAGAAGGGCTCCCTGCTGTCGGATATGTACACCTTCACTTTTGTTGAGGCCTTCATGACGTTAGGGAGACACATACTAATGGTGGGATTAGACCATGTGGAAGATGATGGGGAAGGTGGAGTGACAATGTCGTTGTTGATGGGAGATGGGGTGGTGGGACCAATTGGGCGTACGGTAGGTCCATGTGGGGGATGATGCAGAGGTGATAAAACGTTGTGGTGTGTGATAGCCAACTCAACTAATGACACGTGGGTGACGTGGATGGGACACGTGACAACATTTCATAGAGGGTAAGTGATAGGTTTTGAAACCTCCAAAGGCATGTGGGAAGCCTGTGGTGCCGACACATGGCCTCTTCCCCATGATTTCTAAGCGTTACAATGTGTGAAACTTGGTGGCGTGGGATGCAATGCCTAGCCCGATCTGTGGGTGATTTTGCCATTGCATCTTGGTGGCACGCACCTTCCGCCGACGCTCCTCTAACCGTCGACCCATTCGCTAAGCTTATGCCTCAAGCGTCTGTGGTGAGTGTGCCCACCAGCGCCTGACACCTACAATCAATAACACGACATGATGCAACCATGCACGTCAGTGCCCATTACTAGCGCCCGTGGGTGCTGGCATGGTGATGTTGCATGTTGGCAACGACAAAATGGCATAGTTATTCCTGTGCCTCCATGACAACACCAAGTCAATTCAGCTCAATGAATTTTCTGCTTCTTGTAGTGGCTTCCATCTAGATCTTGGGTTCCATGCCAAGTTTTGCAAAGGTGTTGCATTCAACACCAAACATGTCACGGTTTCTACTTTTTCTGTGACTTCTTCAATGTTTCATGTACTTCTGAATGGATTTCCATAATCTTATCAATGAATTTTAGCCTTGAATGCTTCTCTGGTGGTGTTTTCTCTCACTCCTTCCTTTTATACTTATACAATATCTAAGAGTGAATGTGGAAAATACTCAAAAAAAATAAATTGGACTACTTATTAGTAAAAGTGTGGACTACTTTGTTATAAGAGTGTTGAATATATATCAAATTTTCTGTAACACCTCCTCTTATATTCACCCGCTTTTATAAGCTCTCAAGGGTAAACATGAGCTGGGAGTTACTATGACATGACCCAACCCCCAAGTTTAAGTTATGAAAGTGGGGCCTACAAACCGGAAGCTTACTAATACCTCTCAGGAGCACTAGATCACCCATAAGTCAGTGCATAACCTATGATGATTAAATCCCGAGCTGGAATTGTTTTTTCACAAGCCTAACACCCCAAACATGCCCTTGACACACTATGCATGGGGTTATGAGGCTCCAACCGCACCGAAAAGCCTGCCCGCATGTGGTTATGACCAAAATTTCTTAGTTTTGTGCATGCGGTGGTGAGATCTATGCCACTTTTTCAGGCTAGTCATCGAACCACTGTCCAAAACTGCCTATAACTTTCCAAAAACATAACTACAATGATAACAATACCAACCATTCAAAACTTTAGCAAGATCTTGACCTAGACATGTCTAATACATGATAGACATTTTGCAAACATATAACTTCTCCCTAATAGAAATTTTGAAAAAAAATTAATTTCAATTAATTACAAAAACTTTAAACACATAACTTTATTCTAAAATTTTAACTCATTTTAAACCAATGCAAATAACTATAAAAATAAACCTATTAATATGAATTTAACTCACACTTCGTTTAAATAATCCACTCATAATGAAGAGAAAATCAAATTTAATCACCCCCACTCTACCTAAATCTCCTCGCTCCCCAACAAAAATGAAAGTGGGCAGGGGTTTTTCCAAAGGGGTTATTACCTTCCGATCATTTCTTTGCCCAGGGGTTTTTGCGCAAATTGGTTCCGCGCTAACACCAGAGTATATGTGCTGGGAAAAGGCCAAGTGAAGGGCCATGTGACCATCTGCCTCTTATTTAGCCCTCAAATAGACAGTGGTGTTGGTTATTTTTAGGCTTTCGTTTGTGGTTTAGGGCTATTTGATAGCCTATAAAGGTGCAAGGTGCAAGGTGGATAACGAGGAACGGGTTGGGGAGGTTTAGGAAGCATACAGTTACAGCTCATTTTGTTTCCAATTTAAGGTTTCCGATTGGCTACAATATTTCTAAGCAGACTCGAATTGATGAAATACGATCGGCCAGCTGAGCTGAAATATACAGGCAAATAATTCGATTTACAGGTATTTTTAGGACAAATGAATATGATTTTTAATTGAATTATATTGCTGAATATTCTCTGATTTCCTGTTATCTTTCTTGTGTAAATCTATGGCTGAATCTGCCTATGGTCTTCTTGTTTTTCCCAATCAAAGTTTTGTTTTTCTCAATCTGCCAATGTTTTGGGTTCATTTCCAATTGAATCATGATCATGCTGGTAATCAGGTAGATAATGTTTCGGGTTTTTAATAGATTATTTTGGGTATCCTCTGCATTGGCCAGGTTTTGATGGTTTGGATTGAATACTGAAGAGTGCAGTTGTAAATCAACCTATGCGGTTATGTATTTATTGTTGAGGTATTAATATTTCTGATTAAACAGTGAAGATTGCAGAGGTTCTATTGTACTAGTGTTGAATTGGGGTTTTTAGGATTGTGTTTTAATTCTTTTTCTCCCTCGATTCGTTTAGAAGATAGAGCACATACAAGCAAACAATTTTGTTTAGTGTGAAATGGGTTGCACAACAAGAGATAAATCTATAAGAAATAGGAGGCGGCTCCGCTCATTTCCTTCTGCAATGCCTGTTAAAATTGAAGAGAAGCTATCCGATGATAGAAGAAATGGTGTAGTTGTAGAACCTGATTCTGGTGCTTCTAAACCTATAAGGATGCTAGAGGGTGGTAGTGGGTCTGGGGAAGAAAAGCCAAAAGAAAGGGAGAAAGATTCCGAGGAACAACCTGAAGAGGCGGATTGGGGGTATTGCACAGAAGACCAATTAGAGGACCTTCTATTAAAACATCTCGAATATGTCTACAAGGAAGCAGGATGTAAAATCGCAGCCCTTGGGTATACTACAGAGCAAGCTCACAAGGCTATGTTGCGAAATGGTCACTGCTATGGGAGTAGTGATGTGATTTCCAACATTGTCAACAATTCGTTGGCATATTTGAATAGCGGTTGCAGTGACTGCTTTGATGAATCGGATACTCCCTTTAGAGAGATAAAAGAGCTAGAGAAATATGTGTTGACGGGACTAGTGTACTTGCTTCGCCAGGTTCGACCACAATTGAGCAAAGGGGATGCTATGTGGTGCCTCCTTATGAGTGATCTTCATGTCGGTCGGGCAAGCACATTAGAAATTCCTTCGCTGCCATCTGGCGATGAAAAACCCATCAGTAAGCCAATTGGGAATGGACCATCTCTTTCAACTTCCATTTCTATGCCATCACCAATCAGACCATCTTGTTCATCTCCTAGTTTTGTGCATGTAAGTACAACTTCAGAGCCATGTAGGATGTGTGCTGAAACAAAGAAAATATCTGGTCTGAATTTGGCACAAGCTGGTACAGCTGCTGTTGATACATCATCTTCAGCTCAAAAAGGTTTCACATTTGATGCTGGGACATCGCATACACATTCCACGAACACTACTCACTTTAGCCCAAATGCTGTTCTAACTCCTTCCATGAAACTAGCTTTGTTGAAGAAGAATGCAGCTGCATTGTTCTCTGGCCATCTTCTGTCGGATCGGAAATCCAAATCAGATGTATGTTCACAATCAGTTGACAGCAACAGTGAATGTTTGGCTCCAGCAAGTGGAGTGCAAAACATACAAACTGGATCTGGGAATTTCTCTGCGAAGAATCAGGTCTTAACAGGAGACCTTATTCACACTGATCCTGCAGTTGATGCAAGTAGTGTTGTCACTGCAGGTACAGAACTGTCTTTGGGGATAGCTTCTACTGTAGATGTAGGACAAAATCAATATAGAGGAGAGACTGGAAATTGTCAGGATATTGTAGGAGCCATTCTGGGAAGTTTGGAGCACATGGGTATTACAGAGAAGTCTGATGGCATTGATCAACGGAATGAGATGATGCTGAAGCTTATGCATCAAATAAGAGATTTAGAAATGCAACTTAAAGAGCGGATTGAATGGGCTCATCAGAAAGCTATGCAAGCAGCTAGAAAATTGAGCAAAGATCTCGCTGAGTTGAAAACATTGAGAACGGAGAGAGATGAGACCTTGCACTTGAAAAAAGATAAACAGGCTCTGGAAGACACCACAATGAAAAGGCTTTCTGAAATGGAGAATGATTTGCGGAAAGCAAGTGGACAAGTTGATCGAGCCAATTCAGCTGTAAGAAAGCTGGAGACTGAGAATGCAGAGGTGAGAGCAGAGATGGAAGCATCCAAATTAAGTGCAGCAGAATCTGTTGCAACCTGTCACGAGATTGCAAAGAGGGAGAAAAAGTGTCTAAAGAGGGTCCAGACATGGGAGAAACAGGAGTCCAAGCTCCGGGATGAAATTTGTGACGAGAAACAAAAGATTGCTCAACTACAGAAAGAATTGTCTCTCATACGGGATTTGCAGAAAGAAATGGAGGTGAGAGCACATTTAAATGTTTCAAATCTCTAGCTTTTTGTTGACCATTGAACACATTGAACTGTTTAGTGTTTTCTTTTCTTTGAGCATTGCCACTCTGATAGCAGTGGCATATATTCTGCATGTGATAATATACTGTTATGAATAGAATGTAACTTCTGTCTTAATGAGTGATGCACAGACAAAATGCAAGCAGGAAGAGAAAGCTAAAGAAGGGGCAACTGCACAAGCAGAGGAAGAAAGAAGAGCAAAGGATGCAGCTGAAGCTTCTGCCAGAAGAAGGGAGGAAGCATTGCATAGGAAAACAGAAATGAATTTTCAACGACATAAGGATGATATTGAAAGACTAGAGCAGGAACTTGCTCGTCTCAAAGTCACAGCAGAGTCTTCCCAGCCAAACAGCAGGCCAAATGCTCCATATGCAGTAAATGGGGCTAATGTAAAGAGCTTAAAGGAGATGAATGCCCGTATGCGTCATGAACTACAAGAGCTTCAGGAATCGTCTCAGAGGGAAGGAAACAGTGATCGAAAGTGTGTAATGTGCATGAGCGAAGAAGTCTCGGTTGTATTTTTACCATGTGCGCATCAGGTCGTGTGTGTAAAATGCAATGAAAAACAAGGTTTGACAGATTGTCCATCTTGTACAATTCCTATTCAACGGCGAATAAATGTATATGGTGTAAGCTCAAAAGGCTAGTTGAATGTATAAATGTCCTTATTAATGGACAGAAACCATTGGTATAGTTTTGGGGCATTAAATATGAATGACAGATGTGGGTGTGCTTTTCCTTATTCTCAATTCTGGAAGTATAGTTTTAACTTTAATTAATATGATGGGCTTCATACTACATTGTCCGCTGTTTACTGTCTTGAAAGCTATTGTCACTCTTCGATTTTGTCATGAATACGATCAGGACTGGTGCTTCGACTTTAGAACTGAGGTCCATTGCTTCAGATTGTGAAGTGGAATATCTATAGCTTTCTGTAGCTGTCCTGTTGTTTCTGCAAACAAGCATGGTTATCCTTTCTTTCATTGTGATGATATAAATCTTTTGTACAAAAATAAGTGTTGTATGTGTGGTCATGCACATGTAGTATATTTTTAGTTGAACTGATATTTGATTAACCTTGATTTCAGTCTCTTTCTTAAAATCCATTTACAAGGCCAGCCATAATTCAGGGTTATAACTGTCAATACCTAAGAATTTTTTTTTTGAAAATTTCTTGAAGTAAGTTTATCTTTTTCATAATCTTTGAAGCAATCCACGAATCCAATGAGACTTGATAACAAAGGTTAGTTTTAGGCTCATACTAAAATTATTTGTATGGGAGCTTGAATCTAGAGAAAGGATTTAGGATTTTCCTGCTGAAGTTGCTTTTGTCAGTTGAAAATCTGTTTCCAGCCTTGGATGCAAAATCTTCTTATGGCATAGGAAAATTTGTTTAGACTTTGTTGTTTCCTTTTCTCAAGATATCTGGTCCCTAGAGTTCCATCTTCAGAGTATTATCGATATTTTTTCAAGATGAAAAATCCAATATTTAATGAGAAATCTTTGTTAGTCTGCGCCTTCGATTTTCCCTCTTTTGCATTTCCTCCTTTTGCTTGATTTTATGTTAATGCATTTCTTTTTTTTCAAAGCTTTTGCAGTAGAGTCAATTTGCTATTATTTTTACTTCACCATTTCGGGTTTCTCGAAACTAATTGTCAAAAATATCTATTACATGTAAGTTCTTCACTGCACAAACGGTAGTAATTTGTGGATGTGAAATTTACATGTTTCCATCCATACAACAATCCAAGTTGCTTCACGTTTTTGCACGTTTGTGTATTCATATGTCCTGTAATCTACAGCTTGGTTCATTACAGCATTCCTGCTCTTCAATTTCTCTTACCTGAACGACAGTTGCAGTGGGTGCTGCAAGTTATAGTGCCAACATTGTTCTGCATTTTGATGATTTGATACATCTCTGGTCATTTTACTAAGGTGCACCCCACAAGAGAAAAAAGGTGCACATCAAGTAATTACAGTTTAAAGACCATGTTAGCCCTTAGACATGACAATCAATCCAATTGTAATTAAAGCAGGCAAGATGGCTTGAATGGCTCCTACTGGTAGGCCAAAAGCACAATTACATTTTTTTGATCACGAGTGCCACCTCTAGAAGAATTTCTTTTTAGAGTGTAATATCTCTCTTAGCTCCAATATCTGAACCTATAATTTAATGAGAGGCACTGAACTTCTTTTTTGAAATTCGTAAAAAGTTAAAAATGACCACTCTCGGGTGGCTAGGAATTGCCCTCAATCGACACTACCTGGCCATTTTTGCTACCACAGTAATAGGTCTGCTTATGTGAGCAATGGTATCTACATTTCAATATCCAATGCATTACTCGAGTCCTAATATTTCAACTTCCTCCCCGAACTGTAGTAGTCTTTCTGTACGCCTAATGCTGAATTTCTTGTATATATAGTGTTTGACAGGAGAATTATGAGCAATTCATAAGGTTCTAAGGGTTTTATACATTCATGTTATATATAAATTCAACTGTTCTCTTGATTGTTTATTTGTAGCAAGATCAAGAATGATCGAATGTTTTCTATCACAACCCTTGTTTGTAGCAGGGGTATTCATAGGGTCCATGGGCAAATATGTTGGTCTCGCAGCGCAATGGGTTAGTGTGAGTGATTGAGTGCTGTGAATTACAAACAGGAGGTCTTGGGATCATCCTTGTTGGCTACTGTTGCGATGTTTCTGATTTGTGGGCCTCACTTATGTCCTTGTCTAATCAGTGGCACTGAATCAACGTCACTTGCTTTACATTGAGAACCATGGCACTGAGAACCATCCTTGGAATGAGAGGAAGTTTTTAGGGTTTCCCAGGCTCTATTTTCCAAGGAAATCAACGCTACTTGCTTTACATTGAGAACCATCCTTGGAAAGAGAGGAAGTGCTCAGGGTTTCCCAAAGCTCTATTTTCCAAGGAAAAGATATGTTGGTCTCATGGAGAGTATAGCAGATTTCAAAGGATGATTTATAGAGAGAATTAGATGGTCTTTCTGGACATTCCTTTTATTTGGTGGGTGGCGTTGAACCTAAATCTGTGTATTGTCTACATACCTTTTATTTGGTGGGTGGCGTTGACCCTAAATCTGTGTATTGTCTCCTAGTTGTTTGGGATTAGGTCATTACAAAATATCTTAACTCTTCTGCTGTAAATATAGTCTGTGCTCTATTGCGTAGAGAATTTATATTTGTATTGAGCTAAGCACTGAACTATATTAGCAAAGGCATGGAATAAAACATCATAACACATGGTTTACCGTAAAACTTTTTTTTTTTTCAGAAGAAAAAACCAGATAGATTATATTAAGAAAATATAATAAAACAGTTGCATACAAAATACAAATTGCCGTATAAAAGAAGCGGCTGTCCAGGAGATACAGTTCTAATTGTTCTGTACAGATAAAATGATCCAAGCCATCTCTCTGTAAAAAAGATTCCTAAGCCAGATAAAAGACAGTATGTAGATTCAGTCAGATCTTTGAAATAAAACCATTGACAGAACTTGCCTATGCATGGATGATCATCAGCCCTACACATCAGGACAATTTGATAGTTCCGAAACCCTCAGCAGAATAGATTCCAAGGGAGACCTGGAGTCTTGGAAAATCCGGTCGTTCCTCCATTTCCATAAAAGCCAAACAACCATTACAAACAGGGAGCGCAAAGATGGACATTGATCACTCCACCATTTGTAACCTTCCTGTACAGAAGCAAAAATTTGGTGAGGGAAACAAAAAGATAATGATAAAGCATACCAGATTTGAAGAGTTGAGGTGCACTGGAAAAACATGTGGACATTGGACTCGAGATCGGAGAAGCACATAGAGCATCTGCTCGGTCCATTCCACCCCTTCTTTTGAAGAACCTCCCAAGAGAGGTTCCTGTTGGAGAAGACCAGCCAGGAAAATGGACTATGCATTGCTCTTATATTTTAGAATTAGAAGTACAAAATAGAGAAAGTTGTTCTCACTGGGGAGTTGACTACCATTGTGTTTGGCTATGGATGACTACAATGTCACTTTTTCTTTATTGTATCCTCTCTTACTTTTGGTTGCTAAGTTGCTATGGAACTTAAACACTACCATAGGGGTTAAACTCTTTCTTCCCTATCTATCGAGGGTTTTATCACTTTTTTTAGCCATTAGAATTAGGCTTTTTAATCTCTTGATGCTTCTAGATGTCTTATGGGAATTCCATATATTACTATCTCCACTTGGATGACTTGGATGACTCATGGGAGTTGATGTGGCTTCCACATGTACATGTAGGGAAAAAGCAATGAGTCACTTTGGGAATTTGACTTTAACATATGATCTTCATTTTTGGTGTTTTGTTTTTTTATGAAATCCCTTGACAAACACTAGAAGGGATAAAAAATGCTATGCCATTTTGATCCCCCCAAAATATCTTGGAGGCCTCAATCCAAAATATTTTCAATGGTAGTACAATTGTACTAGTGTGGTTTTTAGGGAGTGACACAAATTGACCCATTTGGGTCCCAACTTATGTTTTACCTGTTCCAAGACATCACGAAAACAATGTCTTAATGATATTGATTTATTTTGGATTATCTCCAAATTTTGGCAAGCTTTTGGTTTCCAAAAAGTTTTATTATGAAGGAGACGTGGAATCAATTCCTTAGCTTTCTTCCTGGAGTACCACATTCCTTCATTAGTAGTTTCCTTTCAATACCATTTGCTAGAGTTTTTGGTGACCCATTCTAGTCATCTTGATCTTCTTTTGTAGAACCAAATCTTCGAGTAATTCTTTTTGTGCATTTTGTTCCAAGTTTTCTATGGAAAGTAAGAGTGGGCATTCTTCTTCGTCATCACACATTGATGGCTCATAGAGTAAATCTGCATATATGGAGGCATAGTATGTAAGTTTTGTTTCCTAATCCCTTTAATATTTCAAAATGGCCATATCTAAAAGCCTTGATTTTCTTCCTAAAGTCCTTAGGGGTGTGCCTTATTTTAAAAGTCTTTTCAACAATTCTTGACCTTATTTCTTTTGAGATTTCTTTGATCTCTTATGAACTTTCAAGTCTGACTCATATCACATCATTAATAATTGTATACCTTTAGCATAAGGTTGATGCCTCACTTGTGTCACATTGTCGATATACAATATCCAATGATGAGGGCGACAAATATTGAAGACATATTTCAGAAAGGGCTTAATATTGGAAGTGTTGTATATAAACCAGTCTAGATCCATCTTAACTCTAGATCTACCAAGCATCAAGAGGGATCAAATCTCCCTTCATTCTAAAAGTGGTTTGCATCTCAATAGATTTTATCCCTCTTGGCACTTGGTAGGGTTCAAATATCATTTCATTCTAAAAACGATTTGCATCTCAATAGATTTTATCCCTCTTGGCACTTGGTGGATCCAGAGTTAACTCAATAAAATCTAAGTTTTTATTGTGTGCAATAAAATTTCTTGAGATGCAAACCACTTTTAAAGTGAAAGGAGATTTGATCCCTCATGGTAGATCCAAAGTTAAGATGGATCTACGCTGGTTTTATTATTAATTATTATTGTAATTATTAATTTTATAATTTATAATTTATTTTATTTTTAATTTTAATTTTACGTAATTTGACCAAGTCAAAATGTTTCATTGATAATTATCATTATTAAATATTTTTCATAATTTTATTTTATTTTATTTCATTGAGTCAAAATGTTTATAGTACATTATAACATCTCTACATGAGGACTTATCAAATATTTTTTAATTGAGCCAACATGTAAATGTTTACAAACATTTATACTACTAAGACATCTTGGCCATAGATTTTTTCTTTTAGATTTAATTTAAAAAATGTTATAAAATAAAATTAGAATAAAATATTTATAAAATATTTTGAATTTGAAATGAGTTGTGGTTTTTGGCAAGTGGTATTAATAAGCCATGGTATTGTAACAAAGCTTATTTACAAGTTAATAATATTCATGGTAAAATGTGGGTGAATATCCACGGTTAAGAATTTTGATATATTGTATGTTTATTGTATAAGATTAAATTAAAATAAGATTTTTTTTTTTTAATTTTTTAATTTTTTTTTTTAAGTTTTTTTATTTTTTATATTCTTTTGATTTTGAAATGAGTTATAGTCTCTTATTTCAGGCTTCTGCGACTCATCTTCATCTTCTTCTTTTTGAGACTATGATTAATCACTCTTTGAGTTATGCTTTTTTGGGATGTGGTATTGATAAGCCATGTTATTCGTCCATGGTATTGTAAGAAAGCCTATTGAGAAGTTAATAATATCCAAGAAAGCCTATTGAGAAGTTAATAATATCCATGGTAAAATGAGGGTGAATATTCATGGTTAAGAATCTTGTTATATTGTAAATATTAAATTGTTACGTGCTTATTAATTAAATATAGATATGGTTACATAACCCTATTTTAATTTATATGGTAGAAGGGATGTTAATTTATAACTATTATTTATATGTTATATATTCTAATGTCATATATATATATATATATATATATATATATATATATATATGATGATGATGATGCTTTTTTTTTCATCTAAAAAATTGTTTGTAATTTTATTAATAAAAACAAAACTATAATATAAAAAAATTGAATTTAGAAACTATTTACATTTAACGTCCAACATCCAATGCCTACACATCTATCCCATACTGGGTTGTAGAGCATTTCTCAATGCAATCATATTGCCCATTTAGCTAGGGATAGAAAGTTGTAGATATTTTTAACTTGGTATTCATCTTATCCCACAATGGAGTCTAGAATGTACTGATAAATCTAGTATCTCTATTTGAGATGATGATCTTTGATATCCCAAAGTGCATCCATAGGTTTTCAAAGAGAAAGCTTGTTGCTTCTTGTGCTTTAATTGTCTTCTTATAAAGCATTGAGATAGACATTTGAATTTATCAACTATCACAAACAAGTATTCTTGCTCTCATCTTTTCATTGGCAAATCCCCAGTGAGTCCATTGATTGATTAATTAACTAATGCTGGCTATTAAGTTAAGGGTTTTTAAAGAAAAGTGAATTATTTAGTTTAATGAATTAGATATAATCTCTACCATTGATCTCAAGTAGATTAAGATTTAATCCTAGACATCTTTCACTTTGGAGATTAAGGTTAGAGATTTAGCTCAATGAGAAATTATAAAAGAAAGCCCAAGGAGAGGAGGAAGACACACAAAATCATTGAGAGTGATTTTCTCAAGTGAAGAGTGAGAGACTTAGGGCTAAGTAAAAGGAAGTGTTACTCTAGGAAATTTCAGAGAAGGGAACTTGTGGAGGTGAGTTGTTGAATATCAAATTTATAGAGGGTTGAGACTTACCTAGCACAAGTAGGTTGCACAAGTTATGACTAGGTTGAGGTCGAGAGGATCATCCAACACATGGGCCATACAAGGGGTAGCTAGGAGAGAGGAAGGCCGAGTTTGAAGGTTGTGATTTTTTCAATGGGTTGAGTTTTTTTAGAGGGTTGAGATTTTCTAGGTCCTATTTCTATATAAAAATTTGTAATTCTCTGTGGGCCATTTTCCCTGTAAAGGAGCCATTATTTCTTCTGAAAAATCAAGTGAAGAATAAATTCAAGGGTTTTATAATTTTCTGCAATGTGATTAGTTTTCTATTTGTGCTTCCACTGCAAATTTTTTTGTTGTTTTTTTTTTGTTCAGAATAAAATCGTAACTTTCTATTAATAAAAACAAAATGTTACATTTGTAGATGCATAATTGCATTCAAATATTGTCCCTAAGGACCATTGTAAGCGCTTAAAGCACTCATTGTAGCCAATCTACCCAAAAAAGAACCCTTAACTAGTTAAACTGGGTTTTTCCCTTTTACCTTTTTTCTTTTGAACTTTTTGCCAAACCCTAGAAATTGGAAAGGCCATAACGGTGACTAACTCTTCTCCTTATGGAAATTTTGACACTTCTTTATCTGAGTCTGAGCTCTCTACGACCTGTGTTTGCTTTGTTCCACATGCTCCTTGGCTTTTTCTCTTTTCTCCATGATGATTATCAGGACTTTGGATCATTGTTTGGATGGAAGAAAACACTACATGTTCGGATGGTCCCTTTTGCATCTGTTCTCCCTCAGTGTGGGAACCTTGTTGATTTTGAGCCTCTGGTTGTTGTTGACTCTCGACCTTTTCTTCTTCTTTCATCATTCGAAAGAGGCAAATCTGGAAATTGCCAACCCTTGGCTTTTGTGGTCTCTTCTTTGCCCTCTTTTTTTGCATGTGGACATGTATTTTGCAAGTGCCTTGTTTGTTGGCAAATCTGGGATTTGAAAATAGTGTTTTCAAAATCTAAGCTATGTGTCCACTTGAAATATTGGTGTATCAGATGGATACGATCTGGTAAACCTTTTCTCTGGTCTATCTCCACACATATACAGGAAAAAGTAAAAATACGTTTCTCCATTCTTTCCCGATCCATCTTTAGAAATATCCCCAACTAGTTTCCAATGCCTTCTAGGACTTTGTGATGGCAAAACGGGAGAGAGAGATTATGTAACCTTACCCATACTAACATCTTTGTAACTACCATTGTTGTGACATCGAAACCAGGGAACCATGGAGTGATAAAAATACCTGTTCTTCCCCAAAACCATGGTCCTTCATTTAGGACATAATCCATGTCTTTCTGAGTGTCAAATTGAATCACAAAAAGCCTTTTGCACACAGATAAATATCGCAAATTTTTTAGCCCAGTTGAGATAAATCCATTGACAAAGATCCTCTGACTTGGGCCAGAACCCATTTAAACGACATATAATATCTCTAGCTTGAAGAACAATGAAAAGTCCACTTACCTCAGGTAGGTTAATTGGCATATATGGAACTTTCTCCATCTTCTCAACTAGGTAAGGACCTGGAATTGTCGGATTTGGGGGTTGTTGATTTGCTGAGGCAATTTTCCCTCTCACTGCATCTTTAAACGAAACTGGACCTTTGGCAGTTGATGATGATGGATTATTCATTCCAGGAGCTCCACCTTGTAACCTCAAATTTGTAATAATTGTGGAATTACACTCGATGCCATAATCTCTCAGATTGAGGGCATCTTGAAGTGATTTTCCCTCAAAAACCAGGTTCTGGATATTGGTTGGCATACCCAGTTTTTTTATGCACCTTCATTTTCAACTCTGATACTAGATCTACTGGGTGAGCCTCTATAAGGTTTGAATTTCCATTTAGATCCTTCAAAAAAATTTGGAACTCCTCTTCATAGGCCTGATCTGAATCTTGATATTTACAGCTCAGATTTGGATGGGAAGTGGCCCATATCGTAGATTTGGGATGATGCTTGAATCCTCCAGCTGGATCCATGTCCGTGAGGGCATAAGAATGGGGATATGAATGCCTACTATTCCATGCATATTCCGCACTCAGGCCTGATCTTGCCTCTGTTTCCAACAGATGACCTAGCGAAAGATCCAAAGTCGCAAGACTTGGATTCAAAGGACGACTTGATAACAACACATCATATCGTGCAACTTCTCCATGGGCAGAATATTTTTCAAATCTGGGGCCTGGCGATTGTTCCGATCCCTGATCAGAGGACTCATTGTGAGGAACAAAGTAGGAATTGTGAATGTCCATGGTGCTATCCGTAGAGATAGAACCCAAGAGGGTTCTGATGACGCGATCAGACTGATCATTATGCCTTACATAGGAATTGAATATATTGAAGAGAGTCGTGGGATGCAGCCTCACTGTCAAGCCTATTGAGAATGAGGGAATCTGCAACATTGTTTTCCCATTTGCCATTTCTCTTCTCATATCCGCTCAATGCATTGTCCACAATTTTTTTGTTATTTATTCAAAAATTCATAAAATAATTTATTGGGTTAAATAAATTTTTCTGGGTATGAAATTTCTTGAGACATAAATAATAAATGGTATTCAAAAATTTAACATGGTATCAGAGAAATGAACTCTGAAGGAGTGGGAGATTAATTCATCACAAATTTACAATATAGAAATCTCTAGTAGTAAAATTTTTATTCTTTGGTTGAGTATTTGCTTTGGGAGGATGTCTGCAACTAGGTTGAGATTTGGCGATTGGTTGGAGGGTGCACATAATTAAAATGCATGGAAGGAGAGTATAGCATTAATATTGATGAAAAATGACATTGGGAGTTTATTGAACATAAACTTGTCCTTCCAACCAATGCTACACAACTGGCCATCCATAATCAAAAGGATGTGAAAGTTAGGAAGGCTAATTTGGATGAAATGGATCATATGAACCCTTGTTTTCCTGAAAAGAAAAATTTTAGGGAGATGTGGGAGCCTTTGAAAAAACTATACCATAACGATAACTAAAACATGAACATGTTGCTGAAGGAGAAATTTAGGGACTCTAAGATGTCGAGATCAAGATGTGGTGGCATCTCACTAGGATCTCACAAGTTCATGATGAGTTGGTTCTAGTTAGGGAGGCCATGTCAAATCAAGAATTGGTGGGTATGGTCTTGAATGGATTCACTAAACCATGGGCTCTGTTCATCATATGCATTGTGGTGAAAGGAAAATTTCATGACTGAAAGAGATTGTGGGATGATTTCATCCAAGAGGAGATTTGAGAGCAATTTTTGCATGGAGGTCGATTGGCATAGGGGTGATGATGAAAACCTTACCCTTGCTAACGAGGGAAGGAAGGGAAAGAGGAAGACCAAGAAGAATACTAGTGGGGAGACCACCTCACAAGTTGAAAAGAAGAAAGACATGAGCAAGGGGAAATGCTTTATTAGAGGAAATTTCAGCCTAAAAGTGCCCATGATTTTTTCACGTAACTTCCATGTCATAATATGTAAACAAATCAAAATCCTTTAAATTTAAAAAGAGGTACAAGTCTTAAATAATTTTAAATTGTTTAATTTGGGTATACCTGAAATATTTAATTATTAATTTAGATATTGGTGGAATATTTTATTATTAATTTGGGTATTCATGAAATATTTTATTAATATTATTTACCTACTTTTTTTTTGTAAGCTTGGTAGGACCTTCTCATTTTCGAGTTTTTACATGTCCGTTATTCACCCCATTTCCGGGGAGGGTAGCACAAGAATCGAACCCAAGATCTCCAGTTCGGTGAGGCTTCATTTCCACAGCCATTGCCACTTGAGCTACCCCATGCGGACATATTATTTACCTACTTTACTCATATGAATTAGAATATAAAAAATGTTATTAATGCAATGTAAATCTTGATATTAGTGAAAAAAATATAAATTAAAAACGTTGGCCCATTTGACATTAATAACCATGTCCCACAAACACACAAAAAAATAGCTAAATATAAAATATAAAATAGTTAAAAATAAAATATAATTATAGTTAAATATCAAATAGTTAAATAGTTCAAAAGTATATTTTTTAAGGACACATGTCAACTCAAAATTTGGAAAGACCCTTTTCTTAAGGAGGTCTTGCAACTTGATCTAGGGTTAGGGTTCTGACGTTGGGAATCATGGCGAGACGCACAGGGGGAGTGATTCTCCCTCCTACAGTCAGGTAGTTACACATAGAAGCAAGGACGCGGGAAAGCAACGTTTCAAGAAACCTCAAGAGAAGACAACAACGGCAAGTAACACAGACATGTTGGGAGGAAACAGACCTCATGAACAGGAAGGGGATCAATAGGAAGCTAATAAGGAAAAGGTGAAAGGGGGTAGCAGTCAAAAACCTACTTCTATAAGAACAACTGAGGTCTGCAAACCTAAGTCGAACATCATTCCTCGGGTCATCTTGGGCGACCCAGTGCTACAAGCGCATAGGGATCATATGACGGAACATGCGGTCATATGCAAATTCATGGGGATATGGCCGACGGAGAGGGCGCTGCATGTATGGATAAGGAGCCATTGGAAGCCAAAGGGGGAAATACACCTTCATCTGGGATCCAAGGGCTTCTTCATAGTAGTATTCACAAGTCTAGAGGACAAAGAAAAAGTGTTCGAAGGAGGACCATATTTCTATGCTGCTGCAGGCCTCTACATGCGGCCATGGATGATGAACTTTGTTCCGAAACGCGAGACATTTACATTAGTACTGGTATGGATCAGACTATACTCTCTTCCTCTAGATTATTGGCTACTGGAATCTCTAAAAACAATAGGCAACAAATTGGGGCATTTTCTAAAGATATCAGATGTGACTTTGAAAGGAAAATATACCTCCTTCGCCCATATATGTGTGGAAATGGACTTATCGGGAGCACTTCCAGACGTGATAATTTTAGAAGTATATGATGAAGAATGACTACAAGCGGTGGACTATGAGCACATCCCATTTAGGTGCGGCCGCAAATGCCATGAGCATGGGCATCTATATAGAGACTGCCCAATAAACAACATGGAGAGAAATGTGAAAACCATGATGGATAAAAATCCTGAGGGTTTTACCAAGGTTGGGGAAAATGGAAAGGCGGAAAAAGGCCGCAAAAGAAGATCAATGAGGAAAAAAAAAACGAACCACAATAGCTTCAAGATCCTAGAAGAAGAAGAAGGAAACAAAGAAACAAACCAGGAAATCGAGAACATTATCACTAAGAAGGAAAGGGATGAAAACATGGAAGATATCATAGAAACCATTATGGAGATAAATAAGGACCATGAGATGTCTCCAAGTGAGGTGGGAACGGAGGACCATGAACTGCAGGAGATTCTAGATAGGGAAAATCTTGATCTAGAGAATTATCTGGAACAAGGGATGACCAAAGGAGTGGACTCCCTGCCAAAAGAGGAATATGTCAGGGTTCAACAACTCTTCCTATGGAGATCACAATCGAAGGGAACTGGAGTCAAAAGAAATCATGAAAGCCAGGAACATAGAGGGGTCAAAATGGAGGAGACATAGGCACAATCTCCAAAGAACCCAGGCAGGAAAAGAGGAAGAAAAAGACAGAAGGAGTTGCTGAACGAATGTGGGAAACTATTGATTAACTCAGGGAAGATGAAAGAGCTCACCGATTACTCCTTTACTAATCTTTCTTAATGAAGCTCACAGCCTGGAATATTAGAGGCATAGGAAATAGAAGGAAACAAAGAAATCTCAGTAATATAATAAAAGAAGAAAAACCAGATATGGTTTTTATTCAGGGGACAAAATGTTCGATGGATAAGATTAGAGAAATACATAATAAATGGCTAATAAAGTATGAGTATCTAGAGGTTAAAGCAAAAAACTCAGTGGGGGGGGATTCTCACGCTGTGGGATCCACAGAAATTTGGAATCCTGAATGCTGAGGCATCTAGGAACTATCTTTCTTTAGTATATCAACCTTTAGGGGATAAGGAGATATACATGATCACAAATGTCTATATCCCTCAAAAGAAAGAAGACAAATTCAAGCTTCTCACCTCCCTTGAGGAACTAAGAGCAAGATACCCTAATATGACCTAGATCGTTGCAGGAGATTTCAATATGATAAGATCTCTTACAGAGAAAAAATGGGGTATCAGGAAACTAGGCAGAGACTCCATGGCTTTCCAGAACTTCATAATGAACATGGGGTTAGTGGACATGGAAACAATAAATGGGACCTTCACCTAGAACAACAAGAGGGGAGGGGCTTCACAAGTCGCCTCTAAACTAGATAGATTTATTATCTCAGAGGACCTCTTTCTCTCAGGCCCTGCCATGACAACGTCTATTCTTCCCTTTGGAGGTTCGAATCATTGGCCTGTACAACTGGAAGCCACTTTTATGGGTACACCAAGAAACAAACTTTTCAGTTTTGAGAATGTCTGGCTCTCTAACCCTGAATTCAACAATAATATTGACAAATGGTGGAAAGAGGATCTAAACATTTAAGGCACTAGAATGTTCCTGCTCCAACATAAACTTAAACATATCAAATCCAAGCTTAAAGGTTGGAATAAAAAGGAATTTGGCAATATCTTCAAAGCCAAAAGAGAAGCTGAGCAGAAACTCTAGGAAATTAATCAGATCAACATCACAGAGGGCTTTACTGAGGAGTGGAAAAAGCTAGCTGATTCTTTGCAGGAAGAATGGGAAGATCAGTGCTTGCAAGAGGAGATTTTTTGGAGACAAAAGTCAAGGATACAGTGGATTAGAGAGGGAGAAAGAAACACGAAGTTCTTTCACAAATCCACCATGGAGCACAGGGCACACAACAAAATTACAAAGCTCAAAGACTCTCAAGGGAGAGAAATCGTCTCTCACAAAGACATGGAATCTCTCCTTGTACAACATTTCCTTAGTATATCAGAGGAGCCTCTGGAGGATAGATCCAGGTTCATCAACCATTTCACTCAGTACATCCCTCAGCTGGTCACCAGAGAAGACAACCACAATCTTAACAGGCCAGTGTCGGAAGAGGAGGTCAGTGAAGTAATCAATGAAATGCAAAATGGAAAAGCTCTAGGCCCGGATGGGTTTAATGTAGACTTCTTCAAAGCATGTTGGAAAACAGTCAAACAGGATATCCTTGAGGTGGTGGAAGACTCAAGAAGATCCAAAAAGGTTCTGAAGGCGTTTAATGCTTCCTTCATAGCTTTGATCCCAAAAAAGGAAAATGCCATGACTCCGGATGGCTTCAGACCCATAGCCTTATGTAATGTGGTGTATAAAATTATTTCCAAGGTGATCGCTAATAGACTCAAGCCCCTTTTACCAGCTCTCATCTCAGAGGAGCAAATGAGATATGTGGAAGGAAGACAAATTCTCAATAATATCATCCAAGCTCATGAGGTGGTACACTCTCTCAAAAGCAACAAACAAGCTGGTATGATCATTCAATTAGACCTAGTGAAAGCTTATGACAAGCTAAGCTGGTCTTATATAAGGGCAGTTCTAAGAGCCTATGGCTTCGACCAAAACTGGATAAGATGGGTTATGGCACTAGTTACCACGACTAGTTTCTGCATCCTGCTTAATGGCGCTCCTTCAAGACTCTTCACACCCTCCAGAGGTCACAGACAAGGGGATCTGCTCTCACCCTTCCTCTTTGTTCTCATGATGGAAGGGCTAGGCAAAGCGATTAAAATGGAAAATGCTGAAGGAAGAATCTAGGGCATCAAAATCACCTTGGATGGATCAGTAAACACGCATCAACAATTTGTGGATGACACAATGCTGCAGGGCATACCCACAGTCAGAGAAGCCAGAACGATCAAACATATTTTGAATGACTTTGCTATGGCTACTGGCATAGAGGTAAGCCTCAACAAGTCAAAACTTTTTTTCTTTAACACTGACATTGCTATTCAAAGAAATATCACCAGAATTCTTGGGTTTCAAAGGGACCAGCTACCTTCCAAGTATCTAGGCATACCTCTCACAGATAAACCTCTCAGTAAGGAAGTGTGGGAACCAATTATAAATAAACTGCAGGACAAGATCAGAAAATGGGCATGCAAGTCTTTAAATTTGGCGGGGCGCCTTGTGCTCACACAGGCTCTCATGTAGACCATTCCTATATTCATGTTGTCAACCCTTCCTGATCCTAAAGGAGTGAAGCAACAAATCAGGAGCATACAAAGGGAATTTCTATGGGGCAGAGGGGAAGAGAAAAAGAAATGGGCCTTAGTAGCCTGGGACAAGATCTGCAAACCTGAGAGCCACGGTGGCTTGAGGCTTCATGATCCTGAAACCATCAGCAAAGTTTCGGGAGCTAAACTTTGGTGGAGGTGGATCAAGGAATCGACAACTCCCTGGGCTAAGCTTTGGAAAAAAAATATGCCAAGAATTGGTAGGAGAAAGATCACATTAGAATGTCAGGGTACATTAAGGGCTCCCACATTTGGAACCTTGCCTGGGAAAATAAAAGTATTGTTCAGCAACATAGTTTCTGGGAAATTTGTGCTGGGAACCTAGCACGATTTTTGGAGGAAAACTGGCAGCAGGAACCCAACTTATATAAGGATGAATTAGTAGCTCTCAAGAATGACATAGACAACAAAGGTCTACTTATGGTAAAAGACTTCTGGGACCAGGAAAGGAACAATGGAAAATGGAGAACTTGGAAGGATCTAGGCCA
Source organism: Pinus tabuliformis (assembly GCA_031772625.1). NCBI lineage: Eukaryota > Viridiplantae > Streptophyta > Pinopsida > Pinales > Pinaceae > Pinus > Pinus tabuliformis. The sequence goes on along the minus strand of CM062819.1, from coordinate 1,638,899,532 downwards.
CAGTGAAGAGAGTCCTCTGAGGGCCCAGGCAGACTCTCTTACCCAGGATCTAGAGCATAGGAGGATTCTGGTATCCTCCTTGCCTGACCAACTAAGATGGGGAAAGAACACCGAAGGAAACTTTAACCTTAAAGAAGCTAAACAGGTAGTAACAGGATTTAACTATCTAAATCTTGATCAAGTTTGGAAGAATCTTTGGCAGAACCCCCACTGGATGAAAACAAAATTATTTATTTGGCTAGTTCATCAAAGGAAAATCTTAACTTGGGAGAATCTCCTGAAAAATGGCTTCACTGGACCATCCAAATGTTACCTTTGTGGCTCACAAGAGGAGACGATGGATCACCTTCTCAACCTCTGCCCTTTCAACTCCATCATGTGGGAATGGGTGGCCTAAATCTTTAGGCACACTGATAGGGACATACTCAGCATCACCAACACTTTGAAGAATTGGAGGAAAAACTTCTTAGGGAATGAAATTATTAATAAAGCCTGGACCCTGGTTCCAGGCTTTGTCATCTGGAATGTTTGGAAAGAGCGCAATAGTCAGATCTTCAAGAACAAAGCAAGCAAGCCCCAACACATAATTGACCAAATTTTAAGGCATCTCAAAGATACAGTCAGTAGCTTGTTGAGGACACTTCCTAAGGACCCTCCTCTGCCCCAAGATGCGAGTATTCTACTACATTTGGGTCTCCAGTCCATAAGCCCACAGGGTATTATCAAGAGAGTGAGCCAAATAAATGCAGATCTAAACATTTGGAAGCCTCCTCCATATGGTTTCTTAAAGGTCAATATAGATAGAGCATCTAAGGGCAACCCAGGGTTAGCTAGTTTTGGGGGTGTTATAAGAGATGAACAGGGTCAAATAAAGAAGATATTTCATGGCCACTTGGGGAAGGCCACTAATAACATGGCGGAACTCATGGCCCTAGAGCAATGCTTGGAAATATTGGTGGATTCAAATTCACATAATGTCATCATTGAAGCAGATTCAGAATTGATTATTAGAGTGGCCAAGAAAATATGCAATGGTACATCACCAGATAAAGTGTCGAAACACTGGAGGCTCTCGTAGGTCTTTCACCATATCTACTTCCACCTGCAAACCTTAAAAACTATAAGCTTTATCCATGTGAAAAGAAAAACTAACATGTTAGCAGATTGTTTGGTGAATGAAGGAGTGATTAATAAGGAAAGGGACACCCGACATGTTTGGGAGTTGTTACTCCCAGGAAAACTGTTAGAGGACTGTCTCTGTCAGGTTGCCAAAGATATGGAGCAATGGATTAACAGGATGGATCGAAGAGGATCAGGAGACAAGCAGGAGGATAGGGAAGCCTAAACTGTTTGCCTATGATTTGGCTGCAATCTGAAGATTGTATTGACATTAGTATTCCATTGGGTTTGAGTGGAAGGTTGAGATCCGTGGAGGAAGACCAAGGATGCAGTGGCATGAGGACTGATTCTGGAAGTGCTACAGGTTTGCTTGTTCATTGAGCACTGTATGGATCGATGGCGACACATTGATTCATCGAAAAGCAGAGAAACTGGGGTTTCAACATAAATCCATCAAAAAGCAAAAGATCAACGACGTAGGGAGGAAGGAATGGGAACCGTCTGATGGGTTGGATCGACGGTCATCGCGCGTCGGAAGAGCACGCAAGTCAATTCGCGAGGAAGTGGTTTCTCGAACCATAAGTGGTATTTCGAACGGGGTCTAAGTGGCAACTGGTATTGCGAGGAAGGCCTCCGATTCCACTCTTTAAGCGACACATAGCAACGAGGAGGAAAGAGGATACCGCTTTTTGGGTAGGTAATCCTCGAGCTACTTGTCCACCCGAAATCTGCGTGGACCATTGGATCCACGAAGAGTAGATCGACGGTGGAGGGTCGGTCGTGCAAGTGGTGTTCAACGTTCGGAGGAAGGAGGAGAATTTGGCAGTGCATTTCGCCGATATGCGAATATACAATTCGATGATAGTCATTGATTGTTGAATGAGATGGACGGAGGATGTCAGGCCGATCGGTGATCGGTGTTCGGCGAGTGCAGTGGGAGGGTGTTGTACTGGGAGTGCGAACCTGCCGTTTTTTTATGGTCGTGAATGTAATAATTTTGAAGTCCGACCTTATGGGTTGCAAGTCAGGTTTTTGTGTATTACCTGTGTAATCCATATCTCCCGATAAAGGGGATGGTTCCGAGTTTTAAGGTTTAAAGCCAATGTTGCTTCTGATAGGTCATGTGGATATTTTTTGGTAAACGAAAGGAAGTTTGGTTTACCCTATAAATATGTAATGTACTTGTTAGGTTAATAGAAAGCTCCATTATTACTTGACAAAAAAAAATAGTTAAATAGTTCAAAAATATTTTTAAATATAAAATAGTTAAAAAACATATTCTAGAAAGGACAAATTACCAGATTTTGACAAAAAATATAAAATATATAGTTAAATAGTTAAAAAAACGTATTCCATAAATGAAAAATTACTAGATTTCAGCCAAAAAAATATATTTCGGGCGAAATTGTGCCCTTCGTAGACAACTATGTTAAAAAACATCAAACAATTAGTTAAATATAAAATACATACAGACAATTAAATATAAAATATAAATATAGACAATTAAATTTAAATATATATATATATATATATATATATATATATATATATATATATATATTAATAAAAGTTCCATATATTGAGCGATTTCGATAAAAGTAAAAAATTAGAATTAGTATATTAAAGAAAATTATTAAATCACATGCTAATAAATATTGTAGAACATACATGAAAGTAAAGTAATATACAAAAATTGTCTACATGACATTTTTTATTAATTCCTTTATTTTAACTTAGGAGGCAACTTTTAGGCTGAAATTTCCTTTCATGAGCCATTATGCAAGTCAATGTTCCAACAAGAAAAAGGGCAAGGTAAAGACACAACATGTTGCAACATCAACTGATACATAGGTTAGTGAGTTTGCCACCAAGTTTGAGAAATAGTTATCATTGGGGTTTTGACTTTTTGGCACTATAGCCAAGGGTGCATGGTTCATCGACAATGGTGCTTCTTGTTACATGACAGGATCACGAGAGTTATTCACCAATGTTTCAGAGGGAGACTAAGAACTACATGTGGAGCTTGGTAACAATGTCAGATGTGCTATAGAAGGTGTTGGGACTACTCAGTGCCAACTCGAGTTAGGAGGTCCTTTGGAGGTGATAGATGTGTTGTATGTTATAGGACTAATCAGGAACTTACTCTCAGTCTCAACCATGGAGGACAAGTATGAGTTCTATTTCAAGAAGGAACAAGTACTTGTTAGGATGAGAGCTTCCAGTCCAAGCTTAAGATGAATAATTGGAAGCAAAGACACTAACCTGTATATGTTGTTCCCTTAGCCTATACATGTCATGGTTCATAACAGTAACAACTTGCATGAATTATGGCACAGGAGACAGGGTCATTAGGGAATTATTTTAAAATTATATATATATATATATATATATATATATATATATATATATATATATATATGTATATATATATATATATATATATATGTATATATATATGTATATATATATACATATACATATACATATACATATACATATATATATATATATATATATATATATATATATATAATTGTTTTTTTTTTTTCATTTCTTTTAATAATTTTAAAAATTTATTGTATTTTTTTATTTTTATTTTTTAATTAGTTTTAAAATTGCTTTAAAATTTAGGTTTTAATTAATGTTATTGATTTTTTTTTTGGTTTGGAAAAGATATTATTTTTATTTATTTTTTAATTAAAATCTTCACTTTTTAATTAATTTTTGTGTTACATCATCTTTTTCCTTTTGATTTTCTGTATAGTAATGATGAATTTATAGGCCATTATTTAAAAAAACATTGCAATTTTAGTGCCCCATTGAAAAGTGTTCAAGTTGTCTTTTGCTAAGATTTCCACTGAGCTATAATTTGAACCTTAAAACAAATACTTTTCTCTTGGTAAAACAACTCTTTGATTTAGATATTAAATTTTAGAGTTTTTCACATAATATTTGGTCTTTAATGCGATAGTTGAAAAATGTTAATAGAGGAAAAAAATGAAAAATGTTAAAATTTTAAAGTTTTTTTGTACTCATGATATTTGGTTTTAATTCCATGGTTGAAAAATGTCACAATTTCAAGGTTTTTTATAGTCATGATATTTGGTTTTTAATGCCACGGTTGAAAATTATTGGAATTTTAAGGTTTTCCATAATCATGATTTTGGTTTTTAATGCCATAGCTGAAAAATGTTGGAATTTTAATCCTAAAAAGAGGTGATGTAGCATCATCACTTTTTGAACACACACACACACACACAAATAAGGGTTTTTTGGGCTAGAGTTTTCGTTTTTAGGTCATAGTTCTCATTAAGTTGTTAACTTTGTTACTAGCCTTCCAACGTGTGTGTTCCTATGTCAATGACATCCTTGAGTGACCTTTATTGATGATTTCTCTAGGAGGATGTGGATCTAATTTATGAAGACCAAGGATGAGGTATTTAGTTAGTTTTGGGAGTTTAAGGCTCTTGTAGAGAACCAAATAGGGAAGAAGGTTAGAGTTCTAAAGTTAGACAATGGAGGTGAGTATACCTCCAATGACTTCAAGAATTTCTGCAATGAGGCAAGAGTTAACAAGGAGTTGACGATAACTTACAACCCTCAACATAATGGGGTTGTAGAGAGGAAGAACATGGCCATCCTTGGATTTTTCAAGGTTATGATCCATGATTTGGATTTTCACATGTGCCTTCGGGCAAAGCATACAACAAGACAATATATATTCAAAGCATGAGTCCTCATAGTTTCTTGAATGAAAAGACTCTTAAGGAGGTTTTCACAAGAGTGAAACTAAGGGTTGGTCATTTTCACATCTTTGGGTGTCCAATATATATTCATGTAACTTCAGAGAAGAGGATGACATTGGATCATTGAGCACAAAAGGTCATCTTTGTGGGCTATAGTGATACTTCAAAGGTGTACATTCCATCATAGTGGAAGAATGTGGTGAGAAAGGATATCAAATTTAACAAGAGACAAGTCATTAGGAAGTCACATGAACCACTTCCAAAAGTGGTAGAGGATAGGGAGAAAGAGGTTCCAAATGTTGAGGGCATACCAAAACCACTAGTTGCAGGGACTCAATATTCAGATCAGGAGGAGGACTTGGAGGCTCCTTTAATTTTTATCAAGAGGATATTGAGATGGCTAGAGAAGACACTGAGATATGCTCAGGAGAATGTGGAGGCTCCTAAGAGCACATTCAAGGAGAGAATAACACTGAGGAAGTTTCCCAATCACATGACACTCATGAGTGACATCAATATTCTAAGCCTACAAATTTTGAGGAGACAACGAACTAGCAGGTTTGGTAGAATGCCATGATGGAGTATGCTTCCATCATGAAGAATGATGTGTGGAACAATATAATGAGGCCAGAGGAGAAATTAGAGATGAGATCCATATGAATATTTAAGATCAAACATGCTGTGGATGGAAATATTGAAAAGTATAAGGTGAGGTTTGTGGCGAGAGGGTTCTCCAAGGAGGGAGTGGATTATAAGGAGACATTTGTTTTAGTTGTCAGGGATATTTCTACTAGGCTTGTGATATCTATTGCTTCAAAGATGGGTTGGAGATACATTAGACGGATGTGAAGACAACCTTCCTCAATAGAGTTATTGAGGAGGAGGCATACATTGAGTATCCTTAGGTATTTGAGGTGCATGAGAGAAATTCTCATGTATACAAATTGAGAAAGGCATTGTATAGACTCAAACAAGCACCAAGAACATGATATTTGAGAATTGATCGGTATCTATTAGCCATGGGATTTACCAAGAGTGAAGTAGATCCCAACCTGTCTTACATACTTGTTGACGATGATCCACTCATCTTGGTACTTTATGTGGATGACCTATTTCAACAAAGTTACCAACTTATAACTTGACTGGTTCTCATGTTTTTAGAGGTTGCATCAAATCATGGTTTTCATGCTGATTTTGAAAAGTCATGATGTAACATCACCCCTTTTTTTTTTTTGGGGGGGGGGTGCCGGAAGGTATTTTTTTCGACATTTTAAATCTTCTAATCTATGAAGTATTGGAAATTTGTTTTCAAAAGTTGATTTTTGAAGCGCTATTTTAAATTTGTCTATTTTATTCAATTATTTATTTATTTTTTAAATGTTAGTTTTTAAGCATTTTTCAAATTTGTCTACTTTTTTTTTCAAATGTTTTTTAAAGCGTTTTTCAAGTTTGTCTCCTCTATTTCTTTTTTCAAATATTGGGGTTTTAAATTATTTTCAAGTTTTCCTACCTTTTTTTTTCAAATGTTGGGTTTTTAAGAAATTTAAAGTTTGTATAATTTTTTTATTTTACTTTATTTTATTTTTGAAGGTCAAAATTGTCTATTGACATTATGGCCTTGACAATTAGTACCCCTAAATAAAAAAAACATAAAATCAAATGTAAAATTGATATTACATGAGTTTTTTCAATATTTGACTATTTTCTTTTAATAATTAACATAAAAAAGAAATAAGATAGAGAAAAAAATGTAAATATTTATTTATTTATTTTGTTGGGGGTGGGGGTAGGGGAGAAAGGGGAATCAATTAAAAAAAGAAAAGAAAAAACCACATTTTTGTCTAAAAATAAATAAATTATTATTATTTTTTAATTTTTTTCATAAATAAGGATTTTTTTGGGGGCAGGAAAACCTTTAAATAAAAAATAAAAATAAAAAAGCCCAAATTTTACCTTAGATTTTTTTGTTTTGTTTTTGTTAAGTTTGGAAAGACCTTTCATTTTCTATTTATAATCGACAAATTTACACCACATAGGTTGGCTAGGTGGCCTCAGTTTGCCCAGTGGGAAACCAAGTCTGTTGGCCACCTATCCTCAATGTAAGCCATCCAAAAACAATAAAGTTTCAATTTTTCTAACCAAGCTATGTATGTCTCTGTTTCATGACTAGACTGTATATGTCTAGCTATCCTTAAACATGCATGACGTAAAGTAAATGATAGCTGCATATAAAACAGAAAGAAACAAGGTAGACTAACTATCCCTTCTACTCTTCCGATGCCAATTCCACAGGTGCTAGATCCTTGACAGTTGCTCCAGGCATCTCAGTCAATTTTATGATGCATGGAATATGCCTTTGAATTCTGTCCAATCTAATGTCCTACTTGTGGAGTTGAAACTGAATTCTTTGCAGATCCTATTTGTAACTTGGCATGCCTTGGAGAGAGAGTTCCATCCCCACCGAGATCTGTTCCATGGCCTTCCCCAACAGGCTTTTCATTATCCAGTAGAGGTATAAAGTCTGCTTGAATTAGGTTATCCTTCCTCTGGTATTCCCAGGGTCTGGGACTAATTTCCTCCAATTCTCCATCTCCTCTTCTGTCTCACTACCTTGCTTGATTTCTTCTTCCCATTCTTATAACAAATTCTAAATGCCTTCATCTGTTCCCTCTCGGTATGGCATAGTTGTTTCATTGATAAGATGCTCCACTAATTTCCTTCCTCTATGGGTTTCTGACGTGCTCGGGTCCTTAGCCTTTCCAGGCTCCTGACTTCGTCTTCCACGAACCCATCCTCTTGCTGGTTGAGCCATATTAGCGTAGTTCGATACTTGTTCGCAAGAAAGAGATGTTAACCGCAAGCATTATAGCATATTACTGTTCTGGCTGGGATTGTCAATGGCGTCATTCTCGCCATTCTTTGTCTTGTCCCATTTACGAGCAGAACAGGGGGCAGGGTGGGCGGTGGGCTAGTCTTGAGAGATGGCCAGACTCCTTATCCCTTCTGGCTTTTCACTCCTCCCTCTTCGTTGCCTCACATACTCAGTGTGGTTGACAAGCCCCTGCCAAGGCCATGCAAATGGGCTTAGCTTCAACCCGACCAGTTTTCTTCTGTGGTGTGCCATCTTATTCCCCTCTGCCTAGTAAGCCATAACCATTCCTCTACCCTTGTCATGCCTGTCCTCCCCCATAGCGATCCTAGCTAGTCTCTTAGCATGGTAATTATTCCCAGTTCCCCATAGCTTGCCATGGTTGTAGCCACTGGTCCATCCGCCAACCCAACATCTTAGTTGCCCTTTTCTACCCTCATCCTCCAATGCCGAACGAATACCTACCCATCCCCAACGACCAACCCCTCTCAGCCCACAGTATGCAAAGCCTGAGATCCCATTGCCACCCACGGTAAGGTCCTCACAGCCACAAGCCAAATCAAATCTCGGTAGGCTCAAAACAAATATGCAAAGAAAGACTAATACAACTTGATGTGTCAGCCAATTTCCCTAGCATTTCCCCAAATTTCCCTTCCCGAGTATCTCCCTCTCCCCCCAGTAAGAATCAAGCCAGGTCGACATTGCAGAGGAGGCAAAGATCCAATATATATACCCATTTCCGCTCCAAGGGTGCTGTCACTGTTGCTGTCACCTTCCTTCTCTGCTGTTCCAGCTCCTTACTCCACAAACCAAATTACAATTCTTACGTGCCTGTCTCACCTTAATTACTATGCATCCCACCTTGCCCCTACCATCTCTGCCACCTTTCCCACCACCCTTGCATGTACTCATGCAAAGAGCCACCACACCCATCGCTTTGAACATGGTGGGGGCGGTGGTACATACATCTCATCTACTCGTCATTACTGTTTGCAGGCACTTCCATTCTCCGGCACACACCCCGATCAGGGGTGTAGAATATTAAATTTAACTTTAAAAAATAAAACCAAATAAAAAATAAAGTATAAAGAAATATTATTTTATTTTATTTTATTTTTTTCTTGAGGAAAAATCATAATCTTATTCAACCTAAAACCAACGAACAAAATTACATTTTGCAAATGTTGTTAAACATTTAGTCATGTTATCTTATTGGCCGATGAGAAATATAAAGGAAAAACAATATAATATTACATAAATATGGTGGGGGTTAATTGTGATAATAATCACTTAAATTCCCCTTTTTTCCTTTCTTCTTCTGAACCTTTTGCCAAACCCCTTAGGAAGGTTCAATTGCTCCCATGGATAATTCATTCTCAGCTTCCTGCATAAGGTTTTCTTTATCCGAGTCAAAACTCTTAGATATATGGGTTCTCTTTACATGCCCGATTTGTTATGTGTTTCCTCTTTCTGCATCTCAACTACTTTGGTTTCTACCATTTATGTACCTTATGAATCTGGGTTTCAATTCTTGTCTGGTCCATGCCCCTCCTTCTACTTGATTTCCCGGTTGTTCCCATGGTTCCACATTCTCCTCTTCTTCTTCAGAAATATAAGGTGTAGGTACTTTCCATCCATTCAATTTATGTGCCCGCCTCTTTTTCTTTTTCAGAAGATTTTTTTCCTGTGGAAAAGTGTTCTGCATGTGTCCTATTTCAAAACACAATCGACATCTAAATGCCATGTTCTCATAATCTAAGACTCATGTCCACTCAAATTTTTATGTTTTAGGTGGATTCGTCCAAGTAGACATTTGATGAGATCTATCTCCATGCATATTCTAGCAAAGGGGAAGATGCCTTTTTCTATTCTATCCATATCCCACTTTTTGAATTTTCCAAGAAAATTTCCAATGTCTTCTAAACCTGATGGTGCTAGAAGGGAAGAGGAAGGTTTGGTAATCTTACCCAAACCAACATTGTTGTGACCACCATACTTGTGCCATCAAAATCTAGGAACCATGAGGTGATGAAGAGCCTTTCGCTACCTAGGAACCATGAGGTGATGAAGAGCCTTTCCCTACCCCAAAACCAAGGCCCATCATTGAAGACTTTTTCTAGATCCTTCTTTGTTTCAAATTCCACTATGAAAAGACCTTCAAAACATAAAAAATTGTTACACTTTGGTGTCTAGGTAGAGTAGACCCAGTGGTGTAGATCTTCATATCTTGGCTATAAACCATTAAAACTACATATAATAGCCAAAGATTGAAGATAAGAGAAAAGTGAGTTTACCTCTAAGTTTTTTACTTCCATAGTAGGAGCTTGTTTCAATCGTTCAACAATATATGGACTAGGGATATTTTGGATTTGATCTATAGGAACACACACCTCCCCTTTCACTACATATTTGAATGATGTTGAACCATTAGGTTTTTTAGTAACTTTTCTAGTGTTTTTAAAACATGTGGCTCCACCCCATAGCCTCAGATTTAATATTATGGTGAAATTCATTTTCACTCCATATTCTTTCAGCTAAAGAGAGTCCTGGAGCACTTTCCCTTCATATAACAAACATTAAAGTGTTGACAGTGTTCCAAAGTTGTTTTGAATACTTTTCTTTAGATTAATCTCTAGATCTGAGCCATGAATCCAGAAGATAGATGTTTTCCCATTAAGGGTTTTGAGGAGAAATTGGTATTTTTCATTCTCCATCAATCTTTTGTCTAGGCCTGGGGTTAAGGGAAAACACATAACCCCAAAAGAAGGTGGATCCATATTATGAATAAAATCTGTTAAAGGATGCTCCTGTAGTGAACAACATTCTTAACAATGGAACTCAACCTATGAAGAATTGCAAAATGAGAGTGATTTGTGGCATTTTTCACATCAATTTCGGGCCATGAGATGATCAATTCCTTGTGATGCCATTTTTCAGTCTCCACCATAAAATAAGGGCTCAATATAATAATCAAAACACACAAATCATTTTCTTTTAGAGCACCATCACCATCTAAATCCTCCTCCTATGTCATTGACCACAACACTGAAACCGTTAACAAATCCAACCCTAGCATAGTCAAATTCTCTCTCAAGCTCTCCAGGGTAATGGAACCCGATCATGAATTTGTTAGAAGACAAAACCCGTTACATGAATCCCCAATGAAAACATGCTCTCCCAGCTTCTCATCCATTATTCTAAATCTCTCCACCTCACACAACAATATATGAGATATCACTCATTCAAAAATGTTAAAAATAATTAGAAAAAACTATTATTAAAATAAATAAATAAATCCTTGATTAAGGTGTTGGAAGTTGCACCAATGGAGGTGGGGGGGGGGGGGAAGTCTGCCACCCCATTGCATCTAATCGTATTTAAGAGGGGGGTATGGCATGGCTATCCTGCCTCATGCAACTACAAATGTTAATCATAATACATTGCCTTCACAATAAGATGAAAACTTGTATTTATTTTGTTAGCTCTTGGCCTGGTAGTTGTAGCTCTATGTTCTTCTACATCCCCTATGACATTCCCCCAGTGCAGGTGGAATATTTCTCCCATGGCACTAGCTTTTTGGAGATCATATTCATCTGTCGCGACCCTGTGTTCCTTTAAAATACTTGTGGCCTGTCTCTGCTACACATGGAGGATCTCTCCTATTGTGTTGGTTCTATGAGAATTTAATTACATGATGGTCTTTGTTCTTGGGAACCCGGCCTTCAGTATATGTACCTATTACTGACCCTTTGTGTGAGGAGTAGGGTGATTACGACTGAGGAGGTGACATTGGAACATTGAAAATGGCAACAACAAAGGCTAGAACTAGTGTGGGAGGTGACTGGAAATGATTCAAATTTTGTCTAATACATTTCCAAGCCTGATGGGCCGAAAATTGTAGGGTAATTTGGTCTATGTCTAATCTCTATAACTCTTTCAGTTTTGTAGTCTTTTCATTATGGTCTCTAGTTCATGGTTTACAAGGTGTCTTGGTGTTGTGTATTACTATTGGTGTCCTTGGATTTCTATGGTTGTCAAACCCTGCTCAAAGCTCTTCTTTGCATTTTTATCATCTTCCACAACTTGATAGACTATGCTCTATACCTTCCTGGTAGCTGAGTGTTAAATTTTTGTTAATTTTGTTAGGGATCCTATCAATCTATTTCATTAGTTTTGTTGTCTAATTAGGGTCATCCTTAATCTAGCATTTCATATCTCTAAATACCATGCCCCGCCAACAGATGCATTATTGCCAAGCGTTTTGAGACAGAGGCCCTTAATGATGGTCACAGGATCAATCCATTCTTAGAATGCTATGGCCATATTCCATTCTTCCACTCTTCTTGAAATCCGAGAGGAAATTTTCCAACTCATAGCCTTTACTGCAAATGACTACCAAGCATACTATGATTCCAAAATTGAAGCCAAAGAAGCCAATCGGGTTCTTGCACCTGGGAATACTAGGGAATGCTATATTCAATATCTTAATTCCATTACCCTTTACTAGAAAATCAAGACACTCTTGGGTAGGTCCTGAAAAAAAGCACGAGGACCACAATGCTATTATATGCTATTTGAATGAAATTCAAGGAGTCAAATTCCACCAACACTCTTGTCTCGTTAGCTTGGATGCTCATTTGACCCACACAGAGGGAAATCTTTAGTGTGGCATTAAGAGTTCAACTATAGTGGGTTCAAGTGCCCAGGATCCAACCCTATTCATTTCACTGTGACACTTGATGTTCCATCTAGCTTCTTGCTTATGTTTTTTTACTTTCAACATAATAGTTTCCTTTAGTAGTTATGTATTTAGCAATAATTGGTATTTGAATTTTGATACACCTAGACCTTTGTTAATTGTTAGCAATTCTGGTTTCCCTCATGGAAGACTGTGCCATGAATAAGTCTAAATAGTAATCTTTGGGTTTGTAAGATGATATTTTGAGGCAATAAAAGTCTTAATTAACAAAAAATAAACTAAAATTAAAAATAAAATATATTTAAACTTTTATAGTTTTTTTAATAAATAAAATTCTAAATAAAATTACAAAATATAAATGAAAAACATGAGTAAAATTTAATAAAAAAATTAAAATTAATTAAAAAAAATTAGAAGAATCTCTCTTATGTTACCATCGTTTATGCTTTCTTCTTACTTATTTGAATGCACCTTGCATGTCAAAATTATTTATCTCTATGCAACTATGAGTCGCTATGGTGAGTGTAGGTTTTCCCTAGCGTCTTCATTGCTGCACCTACCTCTTTGCCGTTGATAAATCTAGGCTTGGGAGAGCCTTCTTCTCCCCCAACTACCAACCCTAGACATCACGACCTTTAACATGCTTGTTGTAGGAGGGTCATGTTTTTATAAATTCGATCATTCCAAGTTCATCAAGAAGATTGCTGAGAACCCAAAGGTTGAGGTTCACACCCCTCTACCTAGATCAATGAATTGAATCTTGCAGATTGGGGGTTGATAGGATAGTTTATGGGTTTATGGCCCTCCCTAAGATCTTTGAGATGTGAATAGAAAAGAATTGGAACCCTATGATAAAAAATAAGGTTTCCACATCCTTTTGCAATCAAAGGTTTTACAGTTTCTTATTTGAAGACAAAGTGGATCAAGACCTCATTCTCAAAAGAAACCCCTACTTCATCGAGGCTCAAGGGTTATATCTAGATCATTGGAATCAATATTTTAACCCATAAAGTGATGTCCCATTAGAAGTCCCCGTGTGGGTTAAAATTCCCTTCCTTCTGCTTCATTATTGGAATGAAGAAACCTTTCAAAGCATATGGAATGCCCTAGGAAAATTCATCAACTGAGACGAACCAAAAGATGGAGTGTGGTCTTCTGGTTGAATTTTTGTCGAAGTAGATCTAGATAAAGGTTTACTTTATATAATCAATCTCAACTTGGACAATTATTTCCATATATAGGGAAGTCGATTATGCTCAACTTCCTTTCAAGTGCAAGTACTTCCATGAATATGGCCACTTCACATGAAATTGTAAGAAGAAGGTTGAAGAGAAGTAAAAGTAATAAGAATATGGGGATCAATGACAACAAAAAAATGGAGAAGGGGTCTTAGAAGACAAAATTTTCAAGTCCCCCCATCGACACCCATAGGGTCAAAAGGAAAGGGGCCTATGTCCCGGAGAAAGAATGGCCCAATGGTGGGGGAATGAACCTCAACCAACAACAATAATTCCATTTAGATCAAAATAACATCTTTGATGTTCTAAACCAACTATAGGAATATGGAGAGATCCCTACCAATGGAGCAACAATGGAGACCCCTCCAGGAAATACCAAGTCCTCTTTACCCATAATGCCAGATGGAATGTCGGCCCTAGAAGATGCCCCTATGGAAAATTTAGAAGAAGGTTCTGAAACTATGGGTTAGGAGTTTCACTCCCCCAATGCTCCTAAGGCCCATGGTGGAGTGTTGCAAGCTAGTTCAACTGATGAAAAATAAAATGTGGATAGGGAAAAATATCTAGAGTGCTCCCGAAGAAAGGTAGGAAGGAAGACAATATACAAATAAGGAATGAGAAGATTGAGAAGGACAAGGAGATGGGGACTCAGCTGATAATAGATACGACTGAAATGTTCACTAGGATTGTAAAGAAAGGTGGATTTAACATCCGTTCAAAAGACAAAGAATCATACAGTGAATAATGAAGTTCATCTCCTAGAATTAGAAGGGGCTAGGACCCAACGAAAGGTTATCAGAAGTTCGATCTTTACTCAAGAAGGAAATGTTGTCTATCCTCATACTCCAATAATTGAAGCTAGGGGAACGAGAGGAGGATATATGACACCTCATTGGCTCATGGTTTGTCTGCTCCATATTCTATCCAATATGGTATTTTCTATAGTCAATGTTTATGTCCCTACCCATTATATGGAAATACTCAGTTGTTGGATCTCCCTTCATTCCCTTGGTGACTCAAACTTGAAATATGATTCTATTACTGGAGGGGGGGGGGGACTTCAACAAGTCTCTCCACTCCTCGGAGAAAAAAGGGGGTTCTTTGGTGCAAAATCGGTTCCAAGAAAACATGGTGGAATTGATATCCTCCTTATATTTCATTGACATCCAACCTTCTACTAATAAGTTTACATGGAATAATCGAATAATTGGGCTCGACCATATTCAACCCTGTCTTTATCGATTCTTAGTAGCTGACTCTTTCTTGTCTCAAGATATTTTAGTTTCCTCCCCTATTCTCCCATGGGTGAGTTCAAATCATAGGTTGTAACACACCCTCCCACCCCCTTAGGTTACTCTCGATTTGTAGGAGGGGTTTACTTTAAAGCTAACCCAATTTCCAGAGTTTCACTATGGAAACAGGGTAATAACAAATTCCCTTCCTTCCTAAAGTGTGTGAAACTTACCTTGGAAATCACCATAGAAGCTAGCACACTACGAGCCTTCTAGCGACATAAATTTCATTTGAATACAACTCCTATAGAAAAAGTTATGCCCATTCAAAGTTGGCCCTATTCTTCCTACCAAATCTACATAAACCACTCCGTGGTAATGCCAAGAGAAATATGTGGCTCTTTCATGTCTCTTCCACTCCAATATGGCTCTTGTAACACTGACATGTCTGGATCCATGCTAGCTCACCTAACACCATCACGCCCCCATGCTATCCATTGGAATGTGCCCCTCCTAGTAATTTGAGGCTTGACATAAATCCTCCCTGTTACCTATCGAGGAAATTCCCATTCCTC
Source organism: Pinus tabuliformis (assembly GCA_031772625.1). Classification (NCBI taxonomy): domain Eukaryota; kingdom Viridiplantae; phylum Streptophyta; class Pinopsida; order Pinales; family Pinaceae; genus Pinus; species Pinus tabuliformis. The sequence goes on along the minus strand of CM062819.1, from coordinate 1,638,884,054 downwards.
GCTCTTCATCTACCACGACTCTTTGCAAACAATCATGGTAACATATCATTGGGGTCCGTGGTCTGCGATGACATGGTCTTGGGCCATGTCAATTCTATGCCATGTATCACATTCCATCACGTGATTCCTTATGTCACTGTGCTTCATTTCCAAAGAGGTATGTTCCAACACTTCATGGATGATTCCCATACCACACCTTTTGTTAGTTCACAACTCTTGCTACAATAAGAACTGCAACATCACTAGGGCCCACGGTCCATGATGACATATCATCCAATCCACGTCAGTTCCATGTGGCATTTCCTAAGCCAGATGGTGCCACAACACTACAACCATGTGCCTCCTTGATGCCAAATCACAATATTGCACATCACTACCTTGTGGCTCCCATGTGCCCTTGTTAGGTCCACATGGCACTTTCCACCTCAACCACTACTAGGGACTCCCATAGGGCTAGATTCTTGGTACAAAACCTTGTTCTCATGTTATGTGAAGTTTGGTGCCCGCAACACAATTTTATTGGAGATGCCAATTACTTTTTCTGTTCCTTGGGATGCAAATATTTCTATCTCGCTTCCACACCATAGTAACATAGGGCCATAGATAAGCCTTAAGCCAATTGGCATGGTGTGATGAAAAATTTCATGATAAGTGATGGGGAAAACTTTGTCTCGTACCTTTTTTTAGTAGCACTTGGAGCATTACAAACCACTTATCGAGGGAGGCATGATACAATGTAAATGTTCATGCTAGTGATGGGGAATTCCCTGTTGAAAATGCAACAAGATGATGGAGCTTAGTGGAAAGGAGTTGCCTTCACTAAGTGGGCCCGCAGGCTATTTTTGGCGCAAAGTCTATTTTAGACTATGTCTATTTTTAGACATATGGATCATGGTCTATGAGTTGCAGGATGCTATTTGTGGATGATTGGTCATGTTGGTAAAAATAGATGGACTTCTATTTTTAGACATATGGGCGGAGTCTATTTTTAGACTGCCAGGCTAAAAATAGAACAATCGAATATTATTAGCTCTTAATAATATTTGGACTATAAACATTATCTTATCCTCTTGGAGCACTTCAGCTCGAGCTACAGATGTGGCACATGCAACTTCCAAAAGGAAATACGCTTTTCTTATGGGTCAGTTGAGCTATTTCATGATGGACTTCAGTTAGAACTCAAGAGATTGAGTTTGGTGGAGTTGATTGAGGAGTTGATGGAGTTGTGTTCAGTTTGACTTGGTTGAACTAGTTGTATTTAGTCTAACTGCAGAATACACTAGTGATGAGTGATGTGAATTAATTATTAATTAATTCACTAATTATTAACTCATAAAGCAACTAAAGAATACATCAGTTAACTCAGTGCATGGACAGTTCAGTGGAGATAGGTGTTAGAGGTGGAGACTACTATCAGTTGTGACTATAGCTGTGCATGAGATTTGCACAATCAGTGATTGAGATTGCCAATGAGGATTGCGCAGTACAAGCCAAGGAAAACGAGCTTGGATCATTCCTATTCTTGCTTTGGATTGCGCAGTAGAGGCAGGCAGATAGCGGAGGAGATTTGAACCTGTGACTTGATTCAGATCTGAGCTAGTTTGTGTGTAGCAGGTGGAGATAGTACTGAGTACTTGTGAGGAGTATTGTACTATGTATTGTTACATGTTCTCTATCATTATAATATACAGATAGTTGGGGGTTTTCAGCTGTATGCTTTCCCTGGTTACATACTGTGTTGATATGTGTTATTGATGTGTTTCAATGTGCACATGCGAATGTTTTGATTCTGCAAATTGATGATCAACGTAGAGGAGGTTATGTATTATGCATGGATTCCCCAAATAGTGTATAATCAAGATAATCTCTGTGAATAAGTGTCATATTATTCAAAATTTCTACATGGTATCAGAGTAGAGTTGATCATTAGATCTATTATTCAGGAAGTGGTTACATTTTATTTCTTCAGGCAGAGTCTGTAATCGGACCAGGTAGCCTCTAGATTCATCCTTCCTTTGGAAAGTGAGATATCCGGTAAAAGCCCATACAATCAATCTCTGTATGAGAAATACTTTGTTCTCACGAATTTTAGATCAGACGCAGTTGAGTTTTGAGCTGGTGGAATTCGAATTTGCAGCAGTGTTTTCTTGGTGTCAAAGTTGAAATGTCTTTCAACGGATTGTGATTGGATTATGCCCTTGAAGGCAGCTTGAATTATATTGCATGGAAAGAAAGGATGGAGGCGGTGTTAGATGACAATGGGCTGAAGGAGTTCATAGAGGCTGAGGTCCCAAAGCCTACTGATGCTTCTCACGTTGAGGTTTGGAAAAAGAAGACATCAAAGTGTCGAAGGATTCTGTTGGAGGGCATGAAAGATCACATTGTATCTAGCCTGCATGGAAAGGCTTCTCCATACTTGATGTGGAAAGCGTTGATAGATTTATTCCAAAGAAAAAGTGACCAGAGGAAGTTGGCGCTCAAGGATAAACTCAGAAACATTAAGTGTGAGAAAGGAGACAGTATGCCCAAGTATCTCACGAAGTTCACTCAATGCCGGGATGAGCTGGGAAGTGTGGGGGTGACTGTCGATGATGAGGACTTGGTGAGCTTGGCTCTCCTTGGTCTTCTGAAGAGTTGGCATTCCTATCAGGACTCTGTCAATTGTCGGGAGAAATTGCCAGGATGGGAGAGACTTTGGTCAGATCTTGTGCAAGAGGAGATTAGGCGGAATACCAGGGACAGATCTTCATCAAAGGCACCTAATGAAGAAAATTGCGCTTTGGCTACCAAAGAAAAGAAGGGGAAGAACAAGAAAGCTTCTCATTCTGGTGCGAAAGGAAAGAAGCAAGACATGTCCAAGGTGAAGTTCTTTCACTGTCACTAGCATGGACATTATGCGACAAATTGTCCGCAGAAGAAGAAAATAAGCAAGTTGTTGGATCTGCAGCGGGAGAGGCCTTACCCTTGCAGTTTGAGCCGGATTTTTCGTTGATCGTATGCTTGGTATCAAGTGTGATGGGATTGGTATGGTTCTTGGATAGTGGTGTGTCTTTTGACATGACAGGAGATCAAGATTTGTTTTCTGATCTGGAGGAGAAAGATCTTGGAGTGTACATCAAGATGGGCGATGATGGTAGATACAGTGCGACCGGTATCGGTACCATTTCCTTTGAGAGGGAGTTTGGTAAACCCTTCGTATTGAAGGAAGTGATGCATGTTCCAGGATTGAAGAAGAATCTTATCTCTGTGGCGATGTTAGAAGACAAGGGATATGATGTTGTTTTCCGCGAGGGAAAGGCTTTCCTACGCAGTAAGACATCTGGAGAAACTTGGAAGATAGGGGTTCGAGTCAGGAACCTTTATCAGTTGCTTGTAGATGGCTGCGCAGAAATGGCATGCAAGGCAGAAGGATTGGTGAGCTAGGATGATGGTGAGCTGTGGCATAGGAGATTGGGCCACCTTCACCATGGAGCCTTGAAGATACTGCAACAGATTACTATTGGGCTTCCTAAAGGCATTCTTGTGCAGTCACATCAGTGCAAGGGGTGTACTTTGGGAAAATTTGTGAAAGCCACCTTTCACGAGAAGGATAGTCGTGACACAATGATCCTTGAGAGAATTCACACAGAAGTGTGTGGACCTTTCTCAGTAGCTTCGACAGCAAAGTACAGGTACTATGTGATCTTTGTTGATGATTTCTCTTGGAAGTGCTGGATCTTCTTCATGCAGAAGAAGAGTGAGACATACTCAAAGTTCTATGAGTTCAAAGCACAGGTCAAGAAGGAATCAGGGAAGAAGGTGAAGGCTCTTAAGAGTGACAATGGTGGTGAATTAATCTCTTGCAAGTTCAAGGACTTCTGCAGCATAGAAGGGATTCAAAGAGAGCTCATAGCTCCCCATAACCCACAGCAGAACGGGGTTGCTGAGCAGAAGAACATAACGATCATGGGTATTGCACGGGTGATGTTGCATGATTAGGGCCTACCCCTTCACTTGTGGGTGGAGGCATGCAATAATACAGTATATGTGCAGAACTGTTGTCCTCACAGGATACTTGGCATGAGTACACCCGCGGAGGCTTATTCTGGTAAGAGGCCTGATATTTCTCATTTGAGGATTTTTGGTTCTAACATTTACATGCATGTGACGAAGGATACCAGGAAGAAACTGGAGCTGACCGCAGAGGTTGGGATGTTTGTGGGGTACACTAATACGCCCCACAACTATCGTGTGTATTTTCTAGACAGTCGCAAGACTGTTGTGCGACGGGATATCAAATTTTAGGAGGAGAAAGCCATGAAGTGTTCGCTTGAGAGGGAGCCACACTTGCATGCAGATGAGGAGCTATTAGTTCCTAAGGATGAGCTTCAGGACATGGATCAGCCACAAGATGAAGTTCATGGAGTGGAAGAGACCACTCATGTAGCGCCAACCATCAGAGGGTGAAAGCGCACTACAGAAGCTAAGCGACTGGCTCAAGATGCAGAGAAGGTTGTAGGACCACCTACAGGACAACGCAGACAGAGATAGTCACCTGATCGGTACACTGGAAACATCACTCTTGTGAGCAAATGTGTTGTGACTGAGCCATCCTCTTTCGAGGAAGCTGTGGAGGATCCTGCATGGGTATGCCATGGTGGAAGAGTATGATTCGATTGTCAGAAACAGTGCATGGGAGATTGTCCCAAGACCGGAGGGGAAATTAGTGGTGGGTTCGAGATGGATCTACAAAGTGAAGCAGGCAGCTGACGGGAGTGTGGAGAAGTACAAGGCAATATTTGTTGCCTGAGGTTTTTCACAGATAGAGGGGATTGATTATGAGGAGACCTTTGCACCTGTCGCAAGATATTCTTCCATACGGACGATTCTTTCTCTCTTAGCGCAGATGGGGTGGCACATTAATCAGATGGATGTGAAGACTGCATTCCTCAACGGAGTCATTGAGGAGGAGGTGTACATAGAGCAGCCTGAAGGTTTCAAGATCTTCAGCAGCGAGTCGCATGTGTGGAGGCTCAAGAGAGCGCTGTATGGGTTGAAACAAGCACCACGTGCTTGGTACACACGGATAGACAGTTATTTCACCAGACTTGGATTCTCCAAGAGTGAGGCGGATCCTAACCTATACCAGATTATGGTGGAGGGTAAGTTGCTTATCATTTTACTTTATGTAGATGATTTGATTTTGACGGGAGATGAGTTGTTCATACTTTCATGCAAGGATGATCTTGCTAGGGAGTTTGAGATGAAGGAATTGGTCCTCCTTCATTATTTCCTGGGATTGGAAATTTGGCAGCGCAGTGATGGACTATTTGTTTCTCAGGGTAAGTATGCTCAGGAGATACTGGAGAAGTTCAACATGCATGGCTGCAAGCCTATTGATACTCCTCTTCTTGGAGGTTGGAGGAAGGAGGATGATACTTCAACGGAGGTAGTGGATGCCACTGTTTATCGATAGTTGGTGGGGTCGCTTATGTATCTTGTCAATACACGACTCGATATATGCTATGCTGTTAACCAGCTTTCACAAGCTATGGTTAAGCCAACCAAGCTCTTCTGGAAGGTAGGCAAGCATGTATTGCGTTATCTTAGAGGCACATCGAGATATGGATTGTGGTACAGACAGGAGGATGAGGTGAAGCTATGTGGTTTCACAGATGCAGATTGGGCAGGGAGCCCAACGGACAGAAAGAGCACATCCGAAGGGATTTTCAGTATCGGGTCGACAACAGTTTCTTGGTACAGCAGGAAGTAGAGATCCGTGGAACTCAGTTCAGCAGAGGCCGAGTATATGGTAGCAATTTTGGTTGCATGCGAGGCTATATGGATGAGGAAGATCCTGGTCAGGTTGTTCGGGTCACACTTGGAGCCTACAGTGATTTTTGTGATAACCAGAGTTGCATTAAACTCTCGGCTAATCTAGTATTTCATGATAGATCCAAGCACATTGACATCAAGTACCATCATATCAGAGATTGTGTGCAGCGAAGAATCATGTTACTTTCATACATCCCAACGGAGGATCAGGATGCTGATATCTTGACGAAGGCGCTCACCAGGAGCAAATTCGAATACCACCGAGGTCGGATAGGGGTTGCAGATAATCCATATCTTGTTGAGAGGGAGTGTTGAAAATGCAACAAGATGATGGAGCTTAGTGGAAAGGCGTTGCCTTCACTAAGTGGGCCCGCAGGCTATTTTTGGCGCAAAGTCTATTTTTAGACTGTCTATTTTTAGACATATGGATCATGGTCTATGAGTTGCAGGATGCTATTTGTGGATGATTGGTCATGTTGGTAAAAATAGATGGACTTATATTTTTAGACATATGTGCGGAGTCTATTTTTAGACTGCCAGGGTAAAAATAGAACAGTCGAATATTATTAGCTCTTAATAATATTTGGACTATAAACATTATCATATCCTCTTGGAGCAATTCAGTTCGAGCTATAGATATGGCACAGGCAACTGCCAAAAGGAAATACGCTTTTCTTATGGGTTAGTTGATCTATTTCATGATGGACTTCAGTTAGAACTCAAGAGATTGAGTTTGGTGGAGTTGATTGAGGAGTTGATGGAGTTGTGTTCAGTTTGACTTGGTTGAACTAGTTGTATTTAGTCTAACTGCAGAATACACTAGTGATGAGTGATGTGAATTAATTATTAATTAATTTACTAATTATTAACTCATAAAGCAACTAAAGAATACGTTAGTTAACTCAGTGCATGGACAGTTCAGTGGAGACAGGTGTTAGAGGTGGAGACTACTATCAGTTGTGACTATAGCTGTGCATGAGATTTGCATAATCAGTGATTGAGATTGCCAATGAGGATTGCACAGTACAAGCCAAGGAAAACGAGCTTGGATCATTCCTATTCTTGCTTTGGATTGCGCAGTAGAGGCAGGCAGACAATGGAGGAGATTTGAACCTGTGACTTGATTCAGATCTGAGCTAGTTTGTGTGTAGCAGGTGGAGATAGTACTGAGTACTTGTGAGGAGTATTATACTATGTATTGTTACATGTTTTCTATCATTATAATATACAGATAGTTGGGGGTTTTCAGCTGTATGCTTTCCCCGGTTACATACTGTGTTGATATGTGTTATTGATGTGTTTCAATGTGCGCATGCCAATGTTTTGATTATGCAAATTGATGATCAACATAGAGGAGGTTATGTATAATGCATGCATTCTGAAAATAGTGTATAATTGGGATAATCTCTATGAATAAGTGTCATATTATTCAAAATTTCTACATTCCCTATTCACACCCTCCATCAACTGTGTTCATTCCCAAGGTGACTAAGTCATGATAATTAGCGATTGAGGCGCGATGCAACATGAAACTTAATGTCAGACAATGTGGATATTGTTGTGCCATGTTCCCCAATTTTACCATAACAAGGTTCACATGTATAGTTTAATTCAAATCTTTATTTGGCCAAAATACATGTCTCCGTAGATCATGCACAAACTTAGGAACTCTAAAGTTCTCTGAGGCTATATTGAGCTTTACTGGAGTATGGTTTCGACCTAGCATAGTATTACGAGGAGAGGGAAAAAAATGACACATTCTCATAAGTATAAGTAAATGGACCTAATTGGCACAACCAAAGTTTAAATCCTCTTTGTGTAGCAGATCAAATTACTTCAATTAAACTAGGTAGGGAATCTTCATTCATAAGCGTGGCAATTTGTTGGCCTAGAGTTCATACCCACATTGCTTATTAAATTCAGTTCCAACAATAATGCATATATATAATAGACCCATGTACATGACTATTAGCTCCCCTGGTCACATACATCATAGTAAGGAAAAATTCAATAGCTAAAAGCTACACACACACACACACACACACACACGCGCACCCACATACATGACTATTAGCTCCCTTAGTAACATACATCATAGTAAGGAAACCTTCAATAGCTACAAGAAATAACAATTATTGCCAAACTAGGCAAAGGTGATTCACATGCCATTCTAGTTAACAGAGCACATTAACATACATTCTCCACTATGTAAATTAGACTTCAAATTTTACTGGAAGTACTAGCAACCTAAGGACATACATATCTCTCTAATCAAGGGAATATTCACACAACAATCTCAAGATGATTAGCTAGAAATAACACATTCATCTATTTAACAATGCTTATACATTCATACATGTTATGCGTGGAAATTATCATTCACTATAGTGTAACATCAAAGAAAGTGGATATACTTATTTGAGTAATATAAAGTTGGAAACTGAGGAGGGCACTTCAAGTCTCCACCCAACCATAGGGCAACTACACTGTAGTGTTTCTTACTTCTAACCACCCCCAACCCATATCCATGGTCTAGGGGAGTTCTTTCTTAGAGATTCCATTTCAAGTTCAACTGGGGTATCTCCCAGTCCTCCAAGAGCGTGGGGTTTTTAAATAGGTGGTTTATCAACTATATTTTCAAGGAAAGCATTGTATGTCCAATTACACATTGTTTGGGTGGTTTATCAACTTACTGGGAAAGCACTGGGTGGTTTATTAGTTTCCTTAACAAGCACTCGGTGGTTTATTAACCCCTTTCAGCAAGCACCCCAGTGATTCCCACTCTTCCTAGTGGTTTATCATCCTTACAACAAGAACCTGAGTGGTTTATCAACCCCTTTCAGCAAGAACTCATCACCCAGTTCCTCCTCTAAGCCTCCCTCTAAATTCTTAAAGTTTTGACACCATGGTCCAATTGCTCTGGTGCATAAATTTATGGAGACAACACCCCAAAGAGTTCTAAGTAGTGGTTCTCAATTATAATTCATCAATATTTTTTTGTGCTTCTGATGCTCATGCCCGTTGTTGCCCCAATAAACCCCCTTTATTTTTCTGAAAACCAAAGGGTCCCTCGTATAAAATTTTGGAAATATTGCATTGCTTTGCATTTGAACTCTTATTTTTAGTGTTTTTTGGTTCACTTATTTTTATATTTTCTATATTCCCATCATCTCCACCTTTTCAATATGTTTCCATTGATATAAAATTTGTCGATTTTAAGCTCCCAGATAAAAAATTATGGTTGTTTGAAGTTTTGTGTTTTTTAACTATTTTGATGAGGTGTCATGACTCATGGAAGCCTATGTGGCATGATGACATTCCATGTCATTTGATATATGACATGTCATATTGTATATTTCATTATAGATTCATTGTTTATTTTTATACATTATTTATCTTCTAATTTTTATTATTATTATTTTTTTTTAATTTTGTTTTTAAGGCCAGAATTGGGATGATTCAATTCAAATTTCTTTTTATTTTTCCCGACCTCCAACTCTCAAATTGTGATTTGATTTGATTTATTATTTTTTTTGTTTATTTATCTATTTTATTAGTTAATTAATTTATTATTATTTTAATGATTGGTCGGGGTAGTTGAGTTCACTCCAGGTCAAGAGGTTAGGGGTTGTAGGTTCCAAGGTACATTTTTTTTTAAAATATGGAAATGTCCTGACCCCGACCATGTGAAGTTTTTACCTTATTCTATGTTTGAATTATACTAACATGCATAGGGGGCTCCATTTCTTATGTTATCCTATCCACCTCACATAATGTCTACACTTGTATGACTTTTAAAATAGTTTTAATATTAAATTTGGAGTGTTTTTAATATAATATATTTTATATTAAGTGGGGGAATTTTTACCTTATTATTCCCTGCAACAATAGGGTAATAACGTATTAAAAAAAATTGATGTTGACATTAAATCTAAGTTGTCCAAAAATTTATGAAACTTTTCCAAAGTTTAACATTATAAATTAAAATTTATTATTTTAAAACCATATTTAAATTCATTTATCTAAAATACTATTGGTTCAATTCTTTCACCTCTTATTATGTAATGATGGCAGATGTACTTCACTATTAATTAATATTGTACAATTTAATGTACAACTTCCACTATAAAATGACAGATGTACTCCATCACTAATATAATTTATATTGTACAAGTCCCCACCTTGTTTCTGCAGTAAGACCTCACATATCCTAACTAAGTGTAATATTAGATCACCCAAAAGGTAAAGGGTTATTGCATAGATTCTGAACTTCTGGTCATAGAGTCTAATAAGCATTAATGCGGACAAGTTCCAAGGACATGTACTCCAAGAAAAACGATGGCAAAGTTCAATAAATTACAATGGGCACACATTTCCTAGCCCACAAGTTTCCTTTATATTTAGGAGGATAAATATCCTAATAAATGCAATCTAACAACTACCGGAAATATACAAAAATCTTAGAGGGGGGCAAGCATAATAAGCATTCAATCTTTAATAATGTATTCGTTGAGATACAATAATTTATTGGTGTTTCAAATTTATCGAATTTTTTGAAATCAATGTTTCAGTGGAACCATTAATGTTCAGGTACAAATAATCGTAAATGTTATTAACTGTTTACTTATAAGTTATTATTTATTATTGTGCAATCATGAATTAAGTAAGAAGTATGGAATAATAAGATTTTTAAAATTACAACAAATAAACGCTGATTAAAAATATTGCAATAAATAAAAAAGTAATTGTTAAAGTTTTACTTTGTAAAATTGAAAATTATTTAACATTTTTTACCAAAATAGATGGTCAAACAAAAATCTAATGCATAATACCTGCTAGAGGTAGGCATAATAGAGTATACATCAGGAAGGATAACGCGTACTAAAAGTTGACCTGCGATTCCATACTTAAAACGCATATAATAGCTTATGGAGATAATAATATTATAATATTATCACTATCTAATGATATTATTGTGTTTATGTACAAATCACCCAAAGTACATATTATCCTAAACCATGTATAACTAATGGTTAATTTACTAAAAATCACGTTAAATGATTTAATATCTATTATTTGATATTATAATGTTATTTATAAACACTTTCATGTTATTAGGGCCCATACATATAAACAAACTAATTTAATATTTAAAATTAGGTTGGCCCTAGTCAACGTTTATAACATGTGTTTATGTACGTTTATTATAATAATACATTTGATAACATTTGTGACATGGGCCTCTAATTTAAGGATACTTAAAATAAACAAGAATATCTACAAAGTAGCCCTTGTTCAAATACAATAGTTAGTTCATACATTTCAAAATTCAATAAAGTATTGCATTTGGGTGATCTCCCCATCCCCTGCTATTTAGATTGTTCAAGCTAGATTCACTGGTACACAATAGTTTGTATATTTGTTTATATTTACTTGTAAATATTTAAGATGTTTTGATTAAATTAGTGTTAGGTAATATATTTTCCCTTTAAGATCAATAGGTTAGATTACTACAGGAAATCAGAGCTTTGTTCTAGAAAGTATATATCCACAGCAAATGAATAGGGGTCTAATTGAACCCTGATTAGGTTAATACTCACTCATTGTAGGAGGAATTATTTTGATTGTCAACAATTTGGTGCAAGAAGGAGAGCATAATAACAAGCTAACCTTTGGAGGTTTGCATATTAAGTTATTTATTTTTAATAGTTCTTTACTAAATACCTATTTGGAGTTTCATCTCTGGACGCGTATCTTGCAACACTCCATTAAAGATAGTAACTATTTTGTTGAAAAATAAATTTGATTGTGAGGGTAAAATTATTGCATATGAACATATTAATCAATTTATTTAAAATTAAGTGTCTCATAACATGCTTCATCAAGGTGTCATGTGTTGAATTTTCACCCTTACTTTCCAAGGCCACATGAATATTTGGTGTGAAACATTGTTAGCCATGTCTATCCATTCTTTGGACTAGTTTATTGATGAGTTTTTGTTTGGTTTTTAGTACTACGATTATGATAGATTATGTGAATAAATTAATAATATTAAGATAAAACCTGATGAATATTTAGAAGCTTTTTCCACAAGATTAATTCATCTTTGTTATGGATTTACTTTCAATGACATGGCTTCTACTAGTTAATGCTTTGAACATCTTATTTCTCTCCTTGATAATCATGAACATATAAGTTATAATAAATTTAAATCATATACTAATTCTCATCCATGTTGTTGGAATAATGATCCATTTGAAATGATTAAAGTTGTTAATTTTTAGTGAGATATTTGTGAAGGGATTTATGAGTGATTGATGATATATTTGTGGAGTGATTTGTGAGAGATTTATGGAGTGATTGGTGGGATATTTCTGGAGATGATTGAGATATTATGGGAGATGGCTGATTCCGAGATGTATAATTATATGTGTTTTATAATCAAATGTGCAAAGAGCCTGATTTGAATTATAGTTAAATATTTTGTTCTGTAATTTTGTCGTTATAATTCTTCATTTAATATCAGAGCCATTGCCCAAAGAGTTTGATAAACTTGTGAGTTTAAAAGTTGTAAAGCTCATGAAAGTTGAGAGCATAGTTTGAAAATTTGTGAAATGTTGTGAAGACATTCAAGAACATGCAACCATCGTGAACGAGTACCATGTAGCAATAGTGGATCTATTAGTTCTGTTGTTGATATAATTTTTTCTTTTCTAGGCACTCACAAATTGCGAAGAACTCACTAAATTGTGAAGAACGGTTGCATTTATGGGTATAATTTTTTTTTTTCACATTGACCAAATTATGATTTGCATATGTATTTGAAAGCCTGCCTACAAAGAGAAGTTGCGTTAAGAGGAGATGCATTCAATCATTAAACTTGTAAAGAACTTGCTTGCCTAGATTGGGTTATTTACAAGGGTGGTTTGGAGTTTTTTCTTTTGGCGTGAAATACCATCATGAACTGCGTGGAGTGGCATGCGTGATTTTTTTTTTTTTTTTTTAAATAGTGCGTGGAGCGACCAAGTATGAATGGCCTACATATGAAGAATGTTTGGAGCAACTCTTATTTTGAATGTGTGGAGAATTTCATGTCACATGTGCGTTGGAACATTGAAGCTGTATGACATGTCAATCAAATAACCCTTGGAGTCCATCGTATGTTTTGAACCCACGTTGAAGTCCATCCTATTTTTGGTATGCCCAAGGATATTTTATATATATAATATGGTATGCATCCTTAAAAAAGGGCGAAGCTAACTTGTAGTGGAAGTTAATGTATAATAATTTTGACCCATTACTTCCCATATAATTTTTAAATGGATATACTTTACTTTACATTATTTTTTAATGTAAGGAGTGAATAAGGAGAGAGTTAGTGGAGAATATGATTTTGGCATGAGAGAGAATTAATGGTTTATTGAGACGTGATTACTTTTTTCTTATGTGCATGGTATGAGATGAGAAGAATGAAGTTTGATGAGAAAATTAGTGATGAAAGAGAGTTAGTGATGGGGAAGAGAGTTAGTATTATGAGAAAGAATGAGTGGGATATGAGAAAATTAGTGTAAAGTTGAGAATGAAGCATCAATTTAAAGTTTTGTAATTTTATTTCTATTTTGAGTATAGGTATGGAATTATGTGAAAATCAATGTTTGTGTTTGAGTCAATTTGAGTTGAAATTGAGAGCTAGGAATATTTTTTTTAATGTAAAGAGTCTAGTTGAGTTGAGTAAAGTTGGAGTCATAAGGTGCATTAACTGTGGTATCCGACACCTAATTTTTATTTTTTATTTTTTTATGGGTGCATTATCGGTTGAATTTGACATCTTGTTCTTCAACAAGTAAGTGTGTTCAAGCAAGCACAATCAAGCGAATGTGTAACAATTAGCATTGGCAAAATCAGAAAAGGAAGAAAAAGGTTACAAAATGAAAATTATGAAATAGAAATGCTACAATAAGATCTCGATGATGCACTTCACCAAATTGACAAACTAAATAAACAATATAAATAGGATAATTCCATAAGAAACAATTTTTTTAAAGGATATGTTGATTTCACCAGAGATCACGTAAATAAGTAAGAAGAAACGTTGTTTTCATTGGCTGAGCTGATAAGTGATATTTTAAAACTTAATGATAGGAAATATCAATTGATATAATATTTTCAACAAGAATTAATGGCAAAAGAAAATGTATTGTCAACACTTGAAAGAGAAGTAAAACAATTAAGTCAAGAGAAAGAAAAATGTGATGCAACTTGTGATACAAATGACCTCATAATTGATAGTGATTGTGATGCTAAAAATGAAAATGTCCATGTATCTCTTGCATGTTATGAAGCTGAGGATGATAGTTCAAAAAGTGAATTGCATGTTGAAGGTGATGAATCTCAAACTAAAGATGGTGAAATTGGAAATTTTGAAAAGCATACAAAGGGAATTGGTTCTAAAATTCTTTAAAAAATGGGTTATGATGGAAGAATATTAGGCAAATAAAGTCAAGGAATTCAAAAGCTTATACAAATAAGTGTAAGAACAAAATATGAAGGCCTTGGTTATGAAGGACACACGAGTGATGCAACTAACAAATTTGTCAAAGGAGAAACATTGATAACATGTGAATCATATAGTAGTACAACAAATCAACTCAAGAAGCAAGAACAATATTGCAGTCACTGTGGAAGGAAATGACATCTGATGGGCCTCTAAATTAGACATAAATTAAGGCCCATGCCTATGAATACAACATAAATTAAGGCCCATCTGACCATCCTTCAGCATATTAAATCTCTCTTTTTGCATTAGATAATGTATTTTTAACTTTAATATGTTCATTAGGAAGGTTTATGAATAATTGCATATTTGTGCCTAATATTATTTATTTTTGTGGAATATTATGAGAATATTGGGTAGATTATGAAGATTTGGAGGAGGAGATAATTTAGGGACTTTTTCCCTACTACAGGAAGATCAATATTAAATAATAAATCAACAAGATATTATGGAATTATGGCACAGATTGTGGAACTCCAATGATTGAGAAAATCTAGGAATGTGTTCCTTGCCATTTAATGCAGATTCCTAGTATTGGGAACCAAATCCACTAATCAAGGGATTTTGGTGGGGAAAGCTTTCTCCTTTCATGGGGAATGATTCCTAATCATTTTGTATAAGTACCAAGTCGAATTTTCCTCTAGGGGGAGATTTTTATTAGTCTTCTTGTGGAGAGAACTCGTATTTTTGCAACTCCATTGTATTTTCTTGCAGGGATGTAATTGTATTAATGAAAATAATGAAGATTGGTGTCATGTTCAACTTATAAATATTGTTCTCCTCCATAGGTCTCTGAGTTTCCTTGGGCTTGGCCATCCCAGAAGCCTCAGAGTCCTTTTGTATCATTTTATTTTCTTCTTGTCACTTCTTATTTGTATGCATCTCTTGTTCTCGTTTCTTTCTATTTCTGCATTTAGTATTAATGATTTCTTGTTGTAGGATTGGGTTAAATGGTCGATGTAAGTTCTTTTGTAGGATCACAAAAATCATTTCATCCTTGGAAAAGATTTGGAAGGTCATAGTAATCATTGAGCTACTTGGATTAGTTTTCTTATTCCCAAATCTAGATTTCTGGAACTCCTTTGTAGCAAAGAACAATAAATTTATGCTATTTTTTAGAGCATGCTAACGAGCTTCAATTAAGTTGATTCCAATTGCATTAGATTACAAAAGAATTATATTTAATAAAAAAATTGACCCATTGAATTTTCACTTGATCAAGTTAGGAATTTGATAGATTTATTAGCTCATTAGTTCTCGAATTTCAGGATTTTAGACTAGTAATTTTCTATTATTTAATAAATCTTTCTTATGTATAGATGAATTTGTGGATAGTTGCAGAAAATAATGTGTGTTTTTGCAAGAGCTTCTACATTATAGGGAGACCTCATCTCATTCACCTCATCCAAGCCTAATTCACCCAGGTCGCCAAAATCCACTAAAATCTCAATCCAAATTCTTGTTTTATAAGCAAAAATTGCCATTTCCATTGAGCAAATCTATCCATCTTGAAGCCCTTGCTTGCGTTCTGGCTAGTGTCCACCACCTCCATGCCTTATTCTTCAATTATCCGCCTTTCCCAAGATCCATTCTACCTTCTAGACCACTTCCTAAGCTTTCGGCCTTTTTTTTGTAATAAAACAAGGGATCCTGTAGGAACTAGTACATCATGTAGGAAATCTTGTAGCGGCTTGTTTTGAACCCGAATTGAGAAAAATCATCCTTTAAGCTAGGATTAGGCCTCTACTTGACCTCCAAGCCATCAAAACCATTCTACCCCTCTTCCTCTACACCTGTATCCCCTATCAAAGGACAAGGAAAGATTAGCATTTTCATTTATAAAATGAAAAGATAAAGAAAAATAGTTCTTTTTATTTCTTAATTAGCACATGCATGCAATAGTTAATACTCCCTAGATCAGATTCCATGCTCAATTAGTTTAAATCATCACATGTGATAAATAGGATTAAGTTAAGTTTATTTTACATTTAGTTCATGATCTTTATGCAATTAAGATATGTTTCATTCTTTGTACTTTATTTCTTGCAATAGGTTAGGGTTTCCATTTCGAGAAGTTCATTTTTTGCAATTAGTTTAGGATTTGATTTCAGTACATGCAATCCATTACATCATGACATAAAAAGGAAGGACACATTGTATGATGCACATATAGTGCCGATATCTCTTAAGTTTGTACGAACCCCGGGTTGATAATTAAAGTCGGTAGTTTTAGGAGTTGCAACATTCTTGTTGCAATACTCAGGCTCATCACTTTTTTGGCACCGTTGCCGGGGAGGTGTCAAAGTATGCATTTTTTTCTTCCCTAGTTGATTCATTTCTTTTCACTTTTTTCAAAAACAAAAAAATTGCATTAGGCATATTTCATTTGAAAAATAGAAAATTTCATTGCATTAGTGTTTTCATTCAATCATAAAAACAAAAAATATTCTCCAACACCAACCCACCCCCCCATTTGATCATGTGGTGCAGTAAGAGCCACATCACCATCCACTTTTGTAGGTATAACAAGAAGAGAATGAAAATAATGTAAAATAAATGAATGGAGATGATGACAATGAGGAAGATCCTCTCGGATTTCCCATTCAAGATACTGCTGGTAGTGTGCACATGAAGAACATCCCTCCATATTTTCTTCTAAAATTTCATGGTCTAAGGTCAGAAGATCCATAAACATTTCTCTTTGAATTTGAAATTATTTGTAGATCTTATTGTTACTTATTAAAAACTAAAAATTTGAGATTGTTTCCAGCAACATTGAAGGATAGAGTCCTTAAATGGTTCATGAGTTTAGGGACTAATTCAATAAGATCATGGATTGATATGAAAAATATATTTCTAGAAAAATATAAAGATCATGATCTTAAGGAAGAAATCTTTAGAATGAATCAAAGAGAAGATGAGAGCCTTGAGGATCTAATAGAGAGGTTCATGTATAATGTTGAGAGGGAAAAACTACATCAATTAGGATCTGCAACACTAAAAACACTCTTACTTAGAACAATTAGGGATGAATGGATTAATCTCCTTGATCTCATGAGTAGAGGTGACTTATAACAATTATCATTTGAAGAAATGCGTGAAACATGCAAACACATATCAAGAGGAAGGGCAAGAGTAGGTAAATCAACGTCAAGATCGGTAAGTCAAGCTAAACTTGGAAATTTGTTTGATGATTTTAAAACATAAATTCTTAGCAATCTAATCAAACAAGTAGAAATGTTAAGAATGAAAGATGAAGAAAAAGAAGATGCTGATATTTGTGTTTTCCATGCAGAATCACATGATGTTAAACATTGTCCATCATTACCAAGGTTGAAGGAAGTTTACCAAGAGGACAATGGAGCATGCTAATTTCCAATGAAACTATGTTATGTAGTTCCAAGAGGACCATGAAAGCCTATTCAACCTGACATGATTCAAGAAATTAATTCAAAATTTCAAGCTTATGCACATGCATCTCAAAGTAACTGGAACACACCCTTTCCTTGGAAACATTGGCTATCTCAACCCCAAAACCAATCTCAGCAACAAGGTTGGCAATGAAATTATGGGAGCCATCCAAAATGTCCTCAATATTTTTCTCAATATCCTCCATAACCAACTCCATTTTATCCCTACCATTCAACTCCACTACAACTACAACCCCAACCACTTCCATCTCAAATATACACTCCCACTCAACTACATGTACCACCATTTCCAAACCCACACATTGAAGTATCTCAACCCACTTACAATGTTGAGGTACAACACTTCCAAACATATCCTCTTGAGCCCAATGGTATTCACCATAGCTCAGGAAGAGTATTGCAAAAAAGAGATTATCTTGATATCATTGAATGACAACATGTAGAAAAAGAAGATTCAAAAGAGAAGATCAAAGAATCATGGGCTGCACTTGATGAAGAGTAGACAAAAAAATCAGAGATTGAGAAAGCTCCCTCATGGTTACCATAAAATCCTCCATGTGTTCAAGAGAACAATCAACAAAAAGAGGAAGATTTGAAGGTCATGGAAGAAGAAGACATCCAAGATGATCCAAATCAGCAAGTGGACCAGGGGCATCACAACTATATTGAAATATGGTTCCAGACAGTCATTAAGTTGCAGCAACACTCTCTTCTTCAACTGTGCTTGATCCTTTAAAATTCAAATAATTTTCTCTCTGAAATCCATGTACATGTCAAATTATATATTGCAAGACTACACACCAGTTTATCTGTCATTTTGATGTGCACATGGCTCCATTGGAAGTATTATTATACTTGAAAGTAATTTTGTTTTTCAAGTAGGGTAGGGTAGAAAAAAAATAAAAAATAAGAGAAAAAATAAAAATCTCAAGTGAAAACCTCCTTTGAGGCGCCTCACATTGGCTCATTGATTGAAAATCTCCATGAGGTAGTCAAATGGTTGGCTAAAAAGAAAAAAAAGAGAAAAAATAAAATATCCTAGGTGAAAACCTCCTTTGAGGTGCCTAGGCAGACCTACTAGTTGAAAACCTCATTGAGGCGGCTAGTAGGCCTAGAAGAAAAAAAGAAAAAAAGAAAAAAATATGTGGTCCATGTATCTCTCTAATGAATGTAGGTTCCCTCCAACATCTGCAAGCAACAAAAACAAGTTGGTACCAACAAAAGAAAAAATAGGTCAAACCTAGTAAAAAGAAGTCAAATTTTGACTTTCTCCTCCTTTGCTCAAATGCTCCAACATGACCAAGGCCATGCAAATCCATCACCTTAACCTATTTCCACAATCCACTCATCATTTCCAAGTGTCTACCACTCATTTTTCTTGCTGTCCTAAAAAAATACACGAATGCTCTATTTTACTACACGAAATAGAAATACATAGAGTAGATAACTATTTTTGCCATATCCTGCAAACCATGCATCCATTTTCCAAGATGTTTCAGGGGGAGATGCATATGGATGATGGTAACATGTTCAAGCAATTTAAGCAAATTCAAGTGCACAATTTTTGATAAATTAGCATCCATAAGCTACAACCATTTTTGAATTTTCTTGATTTCCATGTATCTATTTAAAAAATTGTTTCATGGAGAGATGCATATGGATGATGGTAACATGGCCAAGAAATTTCAACAAATTCCAGTGCATGATTTCAAATAAATCAACCTCCATCACCTTCAGCTATTTTTATTTTTTCTCGAGATTCGTGCATCCATTGGCTAAGATTTTTTTATGGGGAGGTGCATAATGATGATGGAAACATGCTTAGAAAATTTTAGGTCAATCTATTCTACCATTTGGAAGATATGGATAAAACAAGTCTGCTACAAGAGGCTGTCCTGAATTACTATAGGATCTCTATAGGAAGGTCGAGAAGAAGCTACAAGAGGCAATATGATGGCGAAATGGGTCAAAAGGTCACGTATTCTTTAGGGAAGGTTGATATAGGTCCCCCAACACCTATATATCAACAAGAAGACAACCCATCAACAAAATAAGTTCAACAAAAAAGGTAAAAGGAAGTCATGAAGATGTACCTGAGTCATGAGCAGCACAACAACATCAACTCAACAACATCATGCATGTCTCTCCAACAAGAAGCAGGTAGTTACAGGTATGAAATATTCTTTACCTCTCCTCTTGAGCATATTATAGTTAGAAATTTGTTGTCAATGCATGAGAGATGATGGTTTATAAGCTAAGGATGGGTCATCAGTCTCGACCACCTTCAACTAGTTAATTTCAGCTCACTCATTCACTCATGCAATGTGGAAAAGTCAAATTATGAAGGGTGATGATTTCAAGGAATGGGGACAACAGTTAAAAGAATAAATTCTTGCAAACACCAAGTCACCACAAAACTCCAAGCCCTCCATCTACTTTATATTCACTATCTATCCATCATTCATCCATCCATTTCATAACTTCAAGAACAAAACCTACACTCTGTCTCACCTTGAAAATTTCTTGAAAAAAAACAAACATAGCATCCTCCCCATTTTCACAAACCTACACCACTCCCTCTGAGCCCTAACATCATCCTCCAAGCCTCTACAAAATTTCTCATCACTCCCATATAGTTAGAAGACCGTGAAAGAGGAGGAATGACTGCTACAGGAAGACATAATGTTGCTACAAGAAGGAAGAAAGGAACACATTGTGATAAAACCCAAAAAGGAATTTTGAAGGTTTCAGAGCTGTCCAAATGGTGGAACAAGGTAGCAAAAGGTTAGAAAATGATGCGGAAGACCTTTCCAACTAAAAAATATTCAAGAACCATCTTGAATAAGGGGAAGAAGGCAAGCTAATGGTTTCAAGAAACAATGATTTTTCTATGCACAAATAGATTTTTTGGCTTGTCCTTGCATAACTGACAACCAAAATTCTTAAGAGAAATGACTGAGGAATTCACAAGAGAGAGGCCACCAGGGCCATGAATGAGGCACAATGAGGTCACTAAGTTGCTCAGAGGATGAGCAACACTTTCAGCAGGGGGTATGATGGACCTCTAAATTAGACATAAATTAAGGCCCATACCTCGGAATTAAACATACATTAAGGTCCATATGACCATCCTTCAACACATTAAACCTCTCTTTTTACATTAGATAATGTATTTTTAACTTTAATATGTTCATTAGGAAAGTTTATGAATAATTGCATATTTGTCCCTAATATTATTTATTTTTGTGGAATATTATGAGAATATTGGGTAGATTATGAAGATTTGCAGGAGGAGATAATTTAGGGACTTGCTCCCTACTACAGGAGGATCAATATTACATAATAAATCAATATGATATGAAATTATGGCATAGATTGTGGAACTTCAATGATTGAGAAAATCTAGGAATGTGTTCCCTTCCATTTAATGCAGATTCCTAGTATTGGGAACCAGATCCACTAATCAAGGGATTTTGGTGGGGAAAGCTTCCTCCTTTCATGGGGAATGATTCCTAATCATTTTATATAAGTACCAAGTCAAATTTTCCTCTAGGGGGAGATTTTTGATTAGTTTTCTTATGGAGAGAACTCGTATTTTTGCAGCTCCATTGTATTTTCTTGCAGGGATGTAATTGTATTGATGAAAATAATGAAGATTGGTGTCATGTCCAGCTTCTAAATCTTATTCTCTGCCATAGGTCTCTAAGTTTCCTTGGGCTTTGCCATCTCAGGAGCCTCAGAGCCCTTTTGTATCATTTTCTTTTCTTCTTGTCACTTCTTATTCATATGCATCTCTTGTTCTTGTTTCTTTCTATTTCTGCATTTAGTATTAATTATTTCTTGTTGTAGGATTGAGTTAAATGGTTTCTTTAAGTTCTTTTGCATGATCAAAAACATCATTTCATCCTTGGAAAACCTTTGGAAGGTCATAGTAATCATTGAGCTACTTGGATTATTTTTCTTATTCCCAAATCTAGATTTTCTGGAACTCCTTTGTAGCAAAAAACAATAAATTTCTGCTATGTTTTAGAGCATGCTAACGAGCTTCAATTAAGTTGATTCCACTTGAATTATATCATAAAAGAATTCTATTTAATAAAAAAATTTACCCCATTTCATTTGCATTTGATTAGGTTAGGCATTTGATAGATTTACTAGCTCACTAGTTCTCGAATTTCTGGATTTTAGACTAGTAATTTTCCATTATTTAATAAATCTTTCCCATGTATAGATGAATTTGTGGATAGATGTAGAAAATAATGTGTGTTGTTTCAAGAGCTTCTACATTGCAAGGATACCTCATCTCATTCACCTCATCCAAGCCTCATCCACCCATGTTGCCAAAATCCACTAAAATCTCAATCTGAATTCTTGTTTTATAAGAAAAATGCCATTTCCATTGAGCAAATCTACCCATCTTGAAGCCCTTACTTGAGTTCTGGGTAGTTTCCACCACCTCCATGCCTTATTATTCCATTATCCACCTTTCCCAAGCTCCATTCCACCTTCTAGACCACTTCCTAAGCTTATGAGAGGAGTCTTCAACAAAAATCACGTCATAATTTATTTGTCGACGCATTTCGAACCAATGAGTGTGGTTCATCATCAGGACGAGTTGAAGAACCAGATCATAGCTGCATGTTAAATAGAGAGAGAGCAGGTTTTTATGAAACCAGCTCACAAAAATATAGAAAAGATAGATCAACGCCTTAGAATTCAGCCTCTTCGAGGGGGCAACCTCCTTTACTTTACACAAATGAATGATTCTTTGATGATTCAAATGACAAAACCTCCTTTCTATATATAGGAGTCTAAGGAGTCACAATATAACTCAGCTGACCTAACAATAATAATATAAAGGCATAAAAATAACATTAGAGGGATTCTATGGGGCACAGTAATAACAATATGGGGACAATAGGGGCACAACAATATTAATAAGCGATATAACTACAATAGTAATGGGGTAATCACTAGTATTATAGGGACCTAACATGCCCCTATTCTTCAAAAAAGTGTTGTCCTCAATGCTTGAGTAGTTCTAGATGCTTCTGTATAAAATTCTCATCCTCCCATGTGGAATCTTTAGCGGATAAGTTATTCCACTTGATGAGATACTCCAAAATAGATCGATTTCGGAGCTGTCGAGTTCTTGTTTCTGTGACTGCTTCCAGTTCCAATATAATTTTTCCTTCCTCGTCAAGTTCTAGCAATATTGTTTGCACTGGGAGCTTGTCACCTATAACCTTCTTTAAACATGAAACATGGAAAACTGGGTGCACTTGAGAAGCTACAGGAAGCTCCAATTTGTATGCCATAGTACCAATCTTTTGCAACACCTTGTACGGACCGTAATACTTTGGTGATAATTTATTATCCTTCTTAGCTTGCTTGAGGGACATTTGTTTATATGGTTGTAGCCGTAGGAATACCCAATCACCTACATCAAAACTTCTTTCACTGCGATGTTGATTTGCCTGTTGTTTCATTCTATTCTGCACCAACACGAGGTTATCCTTTAAGAGTTGGAGGACTTGTTGTTGATGCTCGACGTGATGTTCCACTGCTTGAACCTTAGAATTTTCTCTTAAATATGACATGATGGATGGTGGCTGATATCCATAAAGTGCCATAAATGGGGTCATTTTTGTTGCTATATGGAAGGAAGTGTTATACCACCATTCAGCCAGAGGCAACCATTTGACCCATTGTGTCTGTTTATCAGATACAAAGCAATGAAGATATCCTTCCAAGAATTTTTTTACTATCTCAGTTTGTCCATTAGATTGAGGATGATAAGATGAGCTATGAGCTAATTGAGTACCGAGACAAGAAAATAATTCTTTCCAAAAATTTCCAATGAAAATGCGATCTCTGTCACTTACAATAATCTTTGGGTTTCCATGTAGCTTTTGAATTGTTTCCATAAATGTAGTTTAAATTGTACTGGATTTAAATGGATGTGATAATGCACAAAAGTGTGCATACTTGGTAAGTCTGTCAACTACCACCATGATGACACTCTTTCCCTCAGACTTGGGTAAACCTGTGATAAAATCCATTGAAACCTCCTCCCAACGTTGGCTTGGAGTGGATAAAGGTTGTAATAGACCCGGAGTCTTAATTGTTTCAACTTTATTTTGTTGGCAAACCAAAAATTCTACCAAAAACTTTTGAATATCCGATTTAAGGCTGTCCCAAAAAAATTCCTTCTTAACCCTGTGGTAAGCTTTTAAAAATCTTGAGTGCTCTCCTAAAGGAGAAGTGTGCAATTCCATAAGAATATTTTGTTTGAGTTAGGAATTCTTAGAGAGGTATAAGTGATCTTTGTACCATAATGAATCATTTTGTCAGCTAAATGTATCAGATGTACTAGAATCTTGTTGTTGTTGGAAAGTTTTTGAAAATGAGTAGTTTACCCTTTTACCTGACCATGACTCCTTAGGAATACCACCATCCAAGGAAATTAAAGGCCCTCTGTTTATTAGATAAAAAAATATCTACAACATCTGCCCACAATTATAAGGGAAATCTTGCATGCAATCTCATGCACCTTGCACACTCCATGATTGTCCTGTTCATCCTTTCTGACACCATTTTCTTGTGGTGTTCCTGGAACTACCTTCTCTCTGTGAATTCCATGCTTTGAATAACAGTTATCAAACTCTTTGCTACAATATTCACCTCCATTGTCTAATCTGAGACACATCAACTTCTTTCCTATCTCATTCTCAACCAAAGCATTCCATTCTTGAAATAATCAAATACATCAGATTTATTCTGAATACAATAAATCCATTTTTTCTAATTGCATTATCAATAAAAGTAACATAATAGAAAGATTCATAGAGATATTATCCTTGATCAGGTCCCCATACACCGATATGCACAAGCTCTAATTTTTCACTCTTCTTTTCCTTCCCAACTCTGATAAATATGACTCTTTTTTTTTCATAAACACAATTTTCACAGAAATCCAAATCAACATGCTTGAAACCTGGAAACAATTTTCTTAAGTGAATAATTTGCATCCCCTTCTCAGCCATGTGCCTGAGCCTATAATGCCACAATGTCATATCTGCTCATATGGAGGTTAATTCATTAATAAATTAGAAATACCATTACATAAATACAATGTACCAACTTTTTCTCCTTTTACTTTTACTACTGCTCCTTTAGTGACCTTCTAGGTTTTTACTATGAATGTAGTTACACAAGTGTCATCACCTAACTACCATGTTGAAATTGTATTTTTCTTAAGATCTAGATCATGCCTTATCTCCTTCAATATCCATTGGTTTCCATTTTTTTGCTTTATATAAACCTTACCCATTCCAATGATTTTACATGGTTTATCATCACCCAAATGAATCTGTCGAAAAGCTCATTGAACATAGTCATGGAAAGGTTTTCTATCAGGTGTGGCATGGAACGAATCCCCTGAATCTACCACCCAGGCATTAATAATATTCTCTAATGAAATAATCAAAACATATTGAAACACATCACTTGTCACATTCACTTCATGATTGTTTTCTTGCTGTTCATCTCCTTCTTTTTCCTTTCGAGATTTGCAGTATTTCTTTAGGTGTCCTTTCTTCCCACATTTCCAGCACACTATCCCTAATCTGGATTTGGATATGCCCTTTCTTGACTTATGGCGATTTCTTGGGCTCCTTCCTCTTTCCATTTTTATTCCACTAGTCTCTGCAGTTAAAGCATTACCTGATATCTCACTGAACCTTTTCCGTTGCATTTCCTTGCTAAGAATAGAACCAACAACATCATCAAACTTTAAACTAATAGATTCAGAGACAGAGTTACTAATAGCCATAACCAGGCCATTCAAACTTTCTAGAACTGAGCACGTAAATAAAAGAGCCCTAACTTCATCATCAAAGTTTACCCCTATACAACTTAACTGACTGGTAACTGTGTTAAATTCATTTAAATGATTAACAACAAATCCACCTTATGACATCTTCATACTAAATAGACATTTCATAAGAAATACCTTATTTGAGGCCGAGGATTTTCATATAGCTTTTCCAATTCTGTCATTAAACCTTCTGTTGTCGTTTCCTTTGAAATATTGAATGCTACTGGTGCTTCCAGACACAACCGTCTTATTCCTAGTTCTTTTCTGTTAAGAATTTCCCATTTTGCATCTGTCATACTCATTAGCTTCTTTGTCTTTCCACTTAACAGTTGGTACAGATATTTTTGATACAGATAATCATCCATCTACATCTTCCATAACTGGTAGTTTTGGCCTTAAATATCTCAACCCTAAACCTACCATCCTCTGCCATTGCTCCCACTCGAACTAGGAACTCTTCTCTCCTGTGAGTTTATCAGCCAAATAAACCTTTGACTCTGATACTAATTTTTTAAAATTAATTTACGAAGTAATGAAATACACAAGATATTGCGGAAATACCAATGCAGAAAATCACAAAAAAAGAGAGACATAGATATACGTGGTTCAACCAATTTGGGGTATGTCTATGAAGAAACAACCAGTCCTTCCTTTATATTATTAAGAAAAATAAAGAGATACAACCTACTATAGATCCGATGTAATTTCCTTTTGACTCTTTCATAGTCCCATCTTCCTTTCTCGCTCAGAATAATAATAAACAACAATTATACAATTCCCTCATATAAACCAAGGGTTTCCTTCTAGGAAAAAAGGCCCTAGATTAACATAACTTATACCATTAGATCATTCGCCTAATGAATATCCCAAATTTACTACGAAATTACAATATTTTACAAGACAATTTTACATCTATTTTTAGCTTTGGGGGTGCTACCCCAAAATCCCCACCGAGGGCACGCTAGCCGCGAACCCCCTAGCCTGGTGGGGGGGTGGATGGTCCCCCCTACGTGGAGGGGTGTACAATATTCCTGGTTATACATCTAGGTGAAACAAATACCTATGAATCAAGAAGATAATCAGGCTCCACACCCAACAAAGAAAAGGGTACAAATGCTAGAACAAGAGGACCAAAAAGGCAGTTGAATGTATTGATATTGTTGTTGATGAGGAATTTCCCAAATATGATGATTCTAAAGAGGTTGCAACTAATTTTGAGTTTATAGAATATGAGGACCATGAAGAATCAAACAAGGATGAGGAAGAGGAAGAGGAAGAGGAAGAGAAGACTTCTTATACAAAGAAGGTTCCACCAAGTCACATTCAAAATAAGCATTAGGAATGTTAAATCACTGGGAACAAATAAATAGGAGTGGAAGCAAGCATAAAATTGTTGAGGAGCCCAAACCAAGCACATTTTGCTTTATTTTCTCAAATAAAACCCAAGAGTTTCAACAAGGAAAGTGAAGGCCAAAATTGGATCAAGGAAATGAATGAGGAGTTAGATCAAATTGAGAAGAAAAACACATGAGAGCTTGTACCAAGGCCAAAGGACAAGAACATTATTGGGACCAAGTGGGTCTTCATGAACACGCTCAATGAAGAAGACAAGGTAGTGAGAAACAAGGAAATACATGTGTGCAAAGGGTATACTCAGGTAGAATGTATTGATCTTGGTTAAACTTTTGCACCAATCGCTCAATTAGATGGTATTAAGATGTTCTTGGCCTTTGCGTGTTACAAAAATGTGAAAGTTTAACAAATGGATGTTAAATTAGCTCTCCTGAATGGTGATATAGAAGATGAAGTTTACATAAAAAAACTAAAAGGCTTTTAATTTACTAATGATGAGAACCAAGTTTAGAGTTTGAAAAAGGATCTCCATGGGTTAAAATGAGCTCCAAGAGCTTGGAATGCAAAGTTAGACAAACATATACAACATCAAGACTTCAAAAGAGGATCAACAAAAAACAATTTATACATCAAATTTGAAGGTGATCATTTTCTAATTATTGTTGTGTATGTAGATGATATAATCTTTGGGAGAAATTTGGAGGAGATGGGCTACACATTTGCAGAAGATATGCAAAAGGAATTTGAGATGTCAATGTTGGGTGAGTTAACCTTCTTCCTTAGGATGCAATTTACTTAAATTGATAAAGGAATTTTCATCTCTCAGTCAAATTATCTAAGGGACAAATTGAAACAATTTGGAAATAAAGATTGCAAACTAGTGAGCACTCCTATGGTGACTGGATTAAAATGGAGCGAATATGATGAATATCCACAGGTAAATTAGTCCATTTATCATTCTATGATTGACAAATTATTGTATATAACTGCTTCTAAGCCTGACATAATGCAAGTTGTAGGAATGGTCTCAAGATTTCAAGCTAATCCAAAGGAAATTCATGTAAATGCAATGAAAATAATCTTCAAATATCTTAAATGAGATCTTGACTATGGATTATGGTATCCCAAAGGTAAACATTTCAATTTGATTACTTATACTGATGCATATTGGTCTGGTAGTATTGATGACATGACAAATACTTCAAGAGAAGCTAACTTTTTGGGAGGTTACTTGGTCTCTTGGGAAAGAAAAAATAAATTTTCCATCTCATTTTCTACTGTTGAAGCTACTAATATGTAGCAACAATCGCTTGTTGCACTCGAATACTATGTGATGAGCCTCGGTATTGCAACAAGAATGCTGCAACTTCTAAGGCTATCAAATTTAATTATCAACCTGAGGTTCGTACAAACTTAAGAGGTATCGACACTATATGTGCAGCATACAATGTATCCTTCCTTTTATGTCATGATGTAATGAAGTGAATGTAATAAAATCAGATCCTAAACTAATTGCAAAAAATGAAATGCTCGAAATGGAAACCTTAACCTATTGCAAGAAAGAAAATACAAAGAAATAAACCTATTCTAATTGCATAAAGTGAATATCTTGAAGTAAATGTCAATAATTACATTTCAAATAGTTTAGGTCCATTAACAAGTTCATTGGATGTGGTAGTCATCATTGTATTATCCATTTCATAAATCTGTCCATTAGCCCAAATCGCTGAAATATTTTTCATGGGTAAAGAGGCAAGTACTAAGTGGCCTTTAGTCTTCCCTAATCATTGATTTAGAGCCTAGGGGCCTTGATTCAACCCTAAGGGACAATAACAAAGCTTATTGAGTTCATTTGGGCAAGTATATACATGTTGGAAGGCTGCTATAGGAGATCCTGTAGTTACTACATGAAACTGCAAATTTACTACATGAAACTATAATTCATCGAATGACTAAGAAAATAAAATCCAAATTGGATGGGAAAAATTTTGTTATTTAATAGGATGTCTTAGGTCTCCATTCCAAGTGGAATCACTCAAAAGGACCTCTGTTAACCCATGCTAAAAAATAACAGAAAATTACTAGTCTAAAATCTAGAAATTCGAGAACTAGTGAGCTAGTAAATCTCTCAAATTCCTAATCTAATCAAGTTTAAATGTAATAGGGTAATTTTCGTTATTAACTATAATTTTTTTTGATATAATTCTAGTGGAATCAACTTGATTGAAGCTCGTTAGCATGCTCTAGAAAATAGCAGAAATTTACTGTTATTTGCCTACCAGAAATCTAGATTTGAGAATAGGAAAACTAATCCAAGTAACTCAATGATTACTATGACCTTCCAAATTTGTTCCAAGGATGAAATTATGCTTGTGATCCTAAAAAATAACTTACTTTAACCATTTAACCCAATCCTACAATAAGAAATCATAAATATTAAATGCAGAAATAGAAAAAAATAAGAACAAAAAATGCACATGAATAAGAAGTGAAAGGAAGAAAAGTAAATGATACAAAAGGGCCTGAGGCTCTTGGGATGGCCAAGCCCAAGGAAACTCAAAGTCCTATAGAGGAGACCAAGATTTAGAAGCTGAAAATGGCACAAATATTCATTATTTCCATCAATACAATTACATTCCTGCAAGAAATGACTGCGGAGCTACAAAAATAGGAGTTCTCTCCACAATAAGACTAAGAAAAATAAACCCCTAGAGGCAAATTCGACTTGGTACTTATGAAAAATGATTAGGAAACATTCCCATGAAAGGAGAAATATTTCCCCACCAAAATCCCTTAATTAGTGGATCTCGTTCCCAATACTAGGAATCTGCATTAAATGACAGGGAACACATTCCTATATTTTCTCAATCATTGGAGCTCCATAATTTGTGTAATTATTTTAGAATATCTTGTTTATTTATTATTTAATATTAATCCTCCTATGGTAGGGAGCAAGTCCCTAAATGATCTCCTCCAAATCTTCATAATTTGCCCAATATTCTCACAATATTCCACAAAAATAAATAATATTAGGCACAAATATGCAATTATCCATAAACCTTACTAATGAACATATTAAAGTTAAAAATACATTATCTAATGTAAAAAGAGAGGTTTAATGTGCTGAAGGATGTTCAGATGGGCCTTAATTTATGTCTAATTTAGAGGCCCATCATACCCCCTATTGAAAGTGTTGATCATCCTCTGAGAAACTTAGTGACCTCATTGTGTCTCATTCATAGACCTGGTGGCCTCTCTCTTATGCATTCCTCAGTCCTTTCTCTTAAGAATCTTGGCTGTAAGTTCTGCAAGGACAAGCACAAAAATGTAGTTGTTCTTTTCATGATTATTTAATAGTATTTCAAGAAAAAAACATAACTTTCCTCTTTGCAAGTGAACTCTGTTGGCTTGTAGATCCATTTCATTCATATCCTCTCCCTTAAAATCTCCATTCCATTTTCACTCATTTTTCCAGAACTGTTTGTGCATAGAAAAATCACTATGTTTCTTGAGACCATTAACCTGCTTTCTTCCCCTTATTAAAGATGGGTTCTTGACTATTTTTCAGTTTGGCAAGGTCTTCCACATCCCATTCCAACCTCCTGCAACCTTTTTCCACCATTTGGACACCTATGAAACCTTCAAAATTCCTTTAGATGAGAACTAGGACATTCTATAGTAATTCCTATAGTAACTACAGGAAACCATGTAGTAATTCCTATAGTAACTCTAGGAAACCCTGTACTACCCTATTTAAACCTGTTTTGAGAAGAAATGATAGTCTGAGCCTAGGGTAGGCCCTCAACTTGACTTCCATGCCTTTCTCCCCTTTTTATAACATATTTTAGGCCTTGGACAAAAGCTAGAAAGAGATTAGAGACCTCTTGGAAAACCTATTTTCATCACTGCAGTTTGAGTTATATTTTGATGGTGAATTCCTTCTTGCCTTTTGTTGCCTTCTTCTTCTCTTTTGTGGCCTAAGTTATTTCCTAATGGCCTTGGAGTTCTTTGTTTTGATTAGGTCTCTCTTATGCACTACCATTTTGGGTTTTAGCACAATTTGTTCCTTACTTCCTTCTTGTAGCAACATTATTCTGTCTTGTAGCAATCATTCCTTCTCTTTCAGGGTCTTATAACTGTATGGGAGTGATGAAAAATGATGTAGAGGGTTTGGAGGATGATTCTAGGGCTCAGAGGGAGTAGTTTAGGTTTGTGAAAATGGAGAGGATGTGCTCTGTGTGTTTTTTTTCAAGAAATTTTCAGGGTGAGATAGGGTGTAGGGTTTGTTCTTGAAAAATATTGATTTTTTTCTTATGAAATGGGATGGATGAATGATGGATAGATAGTGTATATGAAGTGGATGGAGGGCTTGGAGTGTTGTGGTGACTTGTAATTTTCACAAATTTCCTCTTTTAACTGTTGTCCCCATTCGTTGAAATCATCACCCTTTCTAATTTGGTTTTTCCACATTGCATGAATCGGGGAGTTAGATTTATTAACTAGTTGAAGGTGGCCAAGACTGATGACCTATCCATAGCTTATAAACCCTCATCTCTCATGCATTGACAACAAATTTCTGACTATAATATGCTCAAGAGAATAGGTCAAGAATATTGCATACTTGTACCTACCTGATGGTTGTTGGAGAGACATGCATGCTACTGTTGAGTTGATGATTGATCCATGGTCTTATGGAGGTGATAATTTCTTTTGTTTGAGTTTTCACAGGTCTTCATAGCTTGGTTATTCTAAATCTCTATCTTCCAGTTACCATGAGCAAGCTATCTTAGTCAATTTAGCCTTGTTGGAGTGTTGGGCTAGGCCATGGGTGATGTTCACCTTCCCCACACTTTTCACAACTCTCATACCCCTTACTAGCACTTTATTTCACCTTTCCTATCTTCCTATAGCCTTTAGATAGTTTCCTGTAGAAAACTAGGACATCTAGTAGTAACTACAAGAAACCCTGTAGCAACCTGTTTAAACCCATATATCTCAAATGGTATACTGGATTGACCTGAAATTTTCTAGGCATGTTGCCATCATCCTTATGCACCTCCTGATAATTGTTTTTTGGCCAATGGATACATGAATCTCGAGAAAAATAAAAAATGGTTGTAGGTGATGGAGGTCGATTTCTTGAAAACTGTGCACTGGAATTTGCTGAAATTCCTTGGGCATGTTACCATCATCCATATGCATCTCCCGATGAAACAACTTTACAAATGGATGCACGAATATCAAGAAAATTAAAAAATGGCTGTAGGTGATGGAGGTCGATTTCTCGAAAACTATGCACTATAATTTGCTAAAATTTATTGGGCATGTTACCATCATCCATATGCATCTCTCCATGAAACAACTTTGCAAATGGATGCACGAATATCAAGAAAATTCAAAAATGGGTGTAGGTGATGGAGGTCAATTTATCGAAAATTGTGCAGTGAAGTTTGCTAAAATTACTTGGGCATGTTACTATCATCCACATGCATCTCCCCCTAAAACAAATCAGAAAACAAATGCATGGTTTTCAAGATATGACAAAAATAATTTTCTGGTCTATTTATTTTTGTTTCCTGTAGTAACCACAAGATCTTCGTGTAGTATTTCAAAATAGCAAGCAAAATGAGTGGTAAAATCTTGGGAATGATGAGTTGGATGGTGGAAATAAATGAGGGTGATGGATTGGCATGGCCTTGGTCCTGTTGGAGCATTTGAGAAAAGGAGGAGAAAATTAAAATTTGACTTCTTTTGACTAAGTTTGTGATCAACTTTAATTTTTGTGGCTAACTTGTTTTTGTTGCTTTTAGAGGTTGGAGAGCACCTACATTCATGAGAGAAAGATACATGGAGCAAATATATATATATATATATATATATATATATATATATATATATATATATATATATATATATATATATATATATATATATATATATATATATATTTAGGCCTACTCGTTTCCTCAACGAGGTTTTCAACTAGTAGGTCTGCAAATGGATGCACGAATATCACGAAAATTCAAAAATGGGTGTAGGTGATGGAGGTCAATTTCTCGAAAATTGTGCAGTGAAGTTTGCTAAAATTACTTGGGCATGTTAATATCATCCACATGCATCTCCCCCTAAAACAAATCAGAAAACAAATGCATGGTTTTCAAGATATGACAAAAATAATTTTCTGGTCTATTTATTTTTGTTTCCTGTAGTAACCACAAGATCTTCGTGTAGTATTTCAGAATAGCAAGCAAAATGAATGGTAAAATCTTGGGAATGATGAGTGGATGGTGGAAATAAATGAGGGTGATGGATTGGCATGGCCTTGGTCCTGTTGGAGCATTTGAGAAAAGGAGGAGAAAATTAAAATTTGACTTCTTTTGACTAAGTTTGTGATCAACTTTAATTTTTGTGGCTAACTTGTTTTTGTTGCTTTTAGAGGTTGGAGAGCACCTACATTCATGAGAGAAAGATACATGGAGAATATATATATATATATATATATATATATATATATATATATATATATATATATATATATATATATATATATATATATAGGCCTACTCGTTTCCTCAACGAGGTTTTCAACTAGTAGGTCTGCCTAGGTGCCTCAAAA
Organism: Pinus tabuliformis; assembly: GCA_031772625.1. Taxonomy (NCBI): domain Eukaryota; kingdom Viridiplantae; phylum Streptophyta; class Pinopsida; order Pinales; family Pinaceae; genus Pinus; species Pinus tabuliformis. The sequence goes on along the minus strand of CM062819.1, from coordinate 1,638,850,407 downwards.
GTGGTTTTCATCTAGGATCTTTTCTTTTTCTCTTTTTTTCTCCTTTTTTCCAACCCATTGACCGCATCATGGAGGTTTTCAATCAATGAGCCAATCTCAGGCGCCTGAAAGGAGGTTTTCACTTGAGATTTTATTTTTTTTCTCTTATTTTTCATTTGTTATTTATTTTCCTATCCTACTATACTTGAAAAAACAAAATTATTTTTAAGTGTAGGAATACTTCCAATGAAGCCGAGTGCACATTTATATTATAGATAAACTAATTCATAGGCTTGAAATATATTCTTTGAGAGGTACCTAAATATGAGAGACAAACTTCTTTGATTGAGATGAGATTAGGAATTGTTGAAGAAGAGTGGGTTGCTGCAACTTGACACTTTGCTAGAACCATATTTCAATACAATTGTGATGCTCTTGGTCCACTTGCTAATTTGGATAATCTTGGATGCCTTCTTCTTCTATGAAATTCAGATCTTATTCTTTTTACTGATAGTTCTCTTGAACACATAGAGGATCTGATGGTAAACATGAGGGCACTTTCCCAATCTCTGATTTTGATGTTTGCTCTTCGTCAAGTGCATCCCATGATTCTTTGGTCTTCTCATTTTAATCTTCTTTTTCTGCATGTTGTCCTTCAATGATATCAAGAGATTGTTTTTTTTTTGTGATACTCTTCCTGAGCTAAGATGAATACCATTTAGATCAAGAGGAGATGTTTGGAAGTGTTGTACCTTAACATTGTAAGTGGGCTAAGCTACTTCATTGTGTGGGTTCAGAAATGGTGGTATAGGTAGTTGAGTGGGAGTGGATATTTGAGATGGATGTGGTTGGGGTTGTGGTTTTGGTGTAGGTGGATGGTAGGGATAACATGGAGTTGAGTATGTATGATATTGAGGAAAATATTGAGGATATTGTGGATGGCTCCCCTAAGTTCCTTGCCAACCTTGTTTGAAAGATTATTTTTGGGGTTGAGATGGTCAAGGTTGCCAAGGAAAGGGCATGTTACAATTACTTTGAGATGGATGTGCATTAGCTTGAAATTGTGAATTAGGCTCTTGCATCATATCAGGTTGAATAGGCTGCCATGGTCCTCTTGGAGCTACATAACATAGATGCATTGGAAATTGAATTGCTCCATTGTCCTATTGGTAAAATTCCTTCAACCTTGGTAATGAGGGGAAATATTTAACATCATGTGATTCTACATGGACAACACAAATATCAACATCTTCTTTTCACCCAGTTTGTATTCTTAACATTTCTACTTGCTCACTTAGATTGCTAAGAATTTATGTTTTAAAGTTATCAAGCAAATTTCCAAGTTTACCTTGACTTACTGACCTTGATGTTGATTGAATTACTCTTTCCCTTCCTCTTGATATGTGTTTGCATGTTTCACAAATTTCTTCAAATGATAATTGGTATACATCTCCTCTACTCATGAGATTAAGGAGGTCAATCCACTCATCCCTAATTGTTCTAAGTAAGAGAGTTTTTAGTGTGTCGGATCCTAAATGATGTAGTTTTACCCTCTTAACATTATACATGAACCTCTCTATTATATCTTGTAGACTCTCATCCTCTTTTTGATTCATTCTAAATATTTCTTGTTTAAGATCATGATATTTATATTTTTCTAGAAATATCTTTTGCATCTCACTCCATGATCTTATTGAATTAGTCTGTAAACTCATGAACCATTTAAGAGCTCTATCCTTCAATGTTGCCAGAAACAATCTCAATTTTTGAGTGTTTAGTAAGTAACCATAAGATCTGTTAGCCCTAATACATTCTTCAACATTTGAAGGTCATAAGCAAGCCTGACCATGTTGCTTCTGTTCAAAGAGGACCCGTATCAGTCATTCTCCGCCTTCTTCTTCACCCCACTTACTCCCTTTCACCCAACCGCCTCCATTATTTCCCTTCACGTTCGGCATGAACCCCTGATATTAAAGCCCTAAAGAGCTAAGCCCAAAGCTCCATAGCTCGTAACCACATGACCGTGCGCCTTCGCAAAGTCTTCCCCAGCCGCATCCGACAAAAAAATATGCACTGATCGTCCACCGTCTGATCATTTCTGAGATGATCGGATGTCATTTGCTTTCCCCCGCGGCCATAACTTAACCACGTGTTAACTCGCGATAAAGGTGGTTTTCTCCGCGTCTCGTCATCCATGTGTCACGCGATGAATGGGATCGCGCGGCCGTGTATGATTATGCCCATTCCCCCGTAAGCGGTGCGATAAATACCGCCCGCCGCCAAAACCGCCTTCCTCATGCGTTAACCCCCCACCCATCTTTTCTGCCCGATAGCCGTTGGATCTTCCCGCCTAAGATCCAACGGCTTGTGATCGTCTACTCCTGTTTCTCCCGATATCTCCTGCTGAGCCATATCCATCGTCCATCTATGCGATCCAATGGCTGATATCTATCCTCCGCCCACCCATACATCCTCCATGAAGTCAACACACCCTGGTCACACTGTGCACCTGAAGGACGACAATGATCATCTACTAAGTACCCGGCGCATTTCATCTCCAACAACTACGTTCAAGAGTAGTGTGATAGAGAACGAGAAGGACATACCTCGAGCAGATCGCAACATTGATCAGTTATGGAACTTCATTTGTACAACACTCCATCTGCTCAAGAAGGACAACAGAGTATCTGAAAAGATCAATTTTGTTCATTAAAGCATGCAGATTGTAGCAGAGACTCCATCAGAGAGTTAAAGCGGTAGGTGGTCCATCATGACCCCTATGCTCATAGACAACAGCATATCTTTGTAATCAAACTCTATATATACCCAGAAAACAGATGTAACCGGGGTTGATGGTTATTGTTTTGATGTAAGGTTCAACTTCTGGAGACTGTAACTACTTTGATACTTGCAGCATCTGGTCTTCATTTTCAGCTAATACAAGCTTCTTTTGCTATGAATTGCTCACTTTCCATTTCTACTTTGTTCTAGGCTATGTCTGTTATGCATTTGTTCATGTGCTCTTGATATTTAGCATTAGAGGGGTTGTCATCCCACCTCTATGTTGAAGTCTAGTATGTATCATTGAATGTGTTATGCAGGTTTCTGTTTACTTAGTGCCAGAGAGCTGTCATCCTATCTGTGCATTAGGAAATAGATTTGCAGACCTCTTTACTGGTTGCAGCCGGCCATCACATGGTCTTGTGCATCTGCTGGTGTGGTTAGTATTCTCCATGTTCACCTAATCCTCAAACTGTGAGTAATTGGTGGTCTAAAGCCTTGTAGTCTGGGGGTGTTCACCCATGTCTGGAGTTAAGCATAGTAGAAGTGGTTATCTGGCTTGAACAAGCATCATTCCTTCCATTCATCCATTTCCAAAATTTTGTTGAGTGTGTAATGTTCCGGAGCATCTCTGAGATACAAACTAGGATAGTTTCTTGGGGTGATAACATTAATTGGCACTGTTGTCGGGGAGAGGAGATTGAAGCTCAGCTTCCATGGGAGAACGACACAGTTCCAGATTTTGATGATAGACAAGGTCTGGACACATTTTTGGTTGTAATCATCTATCTGGCGACTCCACTGGAGGAAGACCATCCTTTGGCAACTCCACATTATAGTCCTGGCTCAGTTCGTGAGACACACTCGAAGAAATCCTCAGAAATCACCAACTGTTCCAGTGCCTGACCCTGAGAAGATTGTTAACCTGAAGAAAACATCACAGAAAGGAGCATCAGGATCAGTTAAGCCCAAGAAATCTTATTTGTCTCTGCATGAGAAGTTTTTAGTTGAAGATACATAGTTTGAGGATCTAAAGCCTAGTATTGCTAGTGAAGAATCACTTGCAGAGATTCATAAAGCTCCTTGTCCATTTAGTCCCCCTTTGAAACTCAGTCCAAACAAAGCATCCCATACAGTCCATCACATTCCTTTGCCTCTGTCATCCATTGCATCGCTTCATACCACTCAATCTACTAGCATCATTCCACCTACCTCAGTCATGGCAGGCCAATAAGCTCTCACAAATATTGAAAGAATCATAACTGTTAGGTATGGACCCCTGGTCTTGCCTGTCCCTTTGAATGCCATGCCTGCAGGAGATTATCAGAAATATATGCCTAAGTTTACTGGTACAGAGGGAGTAACAACTGAAGAGCACCTTGAATCCTTTTATAGTTATGCTGATAACTTAGATATAAGTGAAAATGATGTGTGGATGAGGGTTTTTGTCCAAAGCCTAGATGGGGAAGCTAGGAAATGGTTTAGAGAATTAACCCCTAGGTCTATAACAAACATTGAGGCCTTAGATGATGTGTTCCTAAAGCACTAGGGGGATAAGAAAGATATGCTCTACTACCATACTAAAATTGGGAACTTGCAGAGGGAGAATGGTGAGCTCCTGTCTGATTTCAATATCAGATTCAACCATATGTACAACAGAATACCAACTAAAGTGAAACCTACCCCTACTTCTGCTATGCTCACTTATGCCAATGCCTTCGATTCTCAGTTCTGCCTACTGTTAAGAGAAATAAGATGTGCTTATTTAGTTGATATGCAAGATGTAACCTTTGAAGTAGAACGAAATATCATAGTTGCAAAGAGTCTTGGAGATGATTCTGATAGGAGAAGACAGAGCGGTGAGCTCTCATCATCCTCAGATCCTAAGATCGATAAATTAGCCAGGATGATAGAGTCATTAGCCTCTAGAGTTTCCAGATTAAGAGTGGAGCAGCATTCAAGGGAAGCAGGAGCTCCTAAAGCCTTCTCTCTTCCAAATCCAAATCTACATAGAGGAACACAGGAGCAGCTGCAAATTTTATAGAGAAATAAAGATGCAAATGAAGACAAAAGGGTGAAGACCCTTTTTCAGAATATAGTCATGGAAGAAGAGCAGTTTGAAGAAGAGGAGGAGGTCCATGATTTGGAAGATAGGGGCAGTGCCCCTTTCTTAACCAAAGCTGCCTATGAAGAGTCATTATCCAGAGGCACTGCTTGTGAGTTTGTTGTACCTGCAGAACAACAAGCTTATCAACAAGAGGAATCAATAGCAGGTCCCACCATCCTCGAAGACCTTGAGCCTAAAGCCAGCCCAGCTTCTAATGACTATGTAGATCTGTAAACTGGCCAACCTACTGTTATCCCCAGTCTAATGATCAAATAGGGAGAAGAAAGCTCCCCATCATCTCATGCTTCTTCGTCTATTCAGAAGACAATCCCTCATAGTTGCCTCCTAGACACTGAGGCAGGCCATAACTTGATGCCCAAGGCTGATACTGATAATCTCAGTCTTGATATTCTGATGCCTATCCAGTCGGCCTCCACACAACTTGAAAGGGCAGCTTGCTAGATCACAGAGGAAGAGGGTGCACAGTTTTGGGACACCTCCTTGGATGTGGATTGTTCTAAGAAAGCTACGGAAGCAGGTGAAGTCTTTGTGTCCTCCACACAAGAATACATTGGTTCACCATTTATATTAATTGTGCAGGCCACAGATGACATAGACAAGTATGCAGCAACCATTGTTATTCAGCAGGCGTACAAAGGCTTCCACGAAGAACATCCAAGGATGAGAGCATACAGAGAGGGGGTGAAATACAAACCATCTCTACCTAATAAGGTCAAATGCCCTAAACTCTTTGAGGTAGAGGATCAAATCAATCCAATTTTGCAGATCTATGATGAACCGGTTGATAGGCCGGCCGAGAGGAGAAAAAAAACAGTTTTGATGGTCCACTAGATGGCCAGTTTTTGAAGATTTATGATTGTAAGCATGTTCTTTTACAGGTTTTAGCGTAGACTTAATTAGACTCCATGCCCAATGGAATACTAGGCAATGTTTTTAAGCTTGTTTTGTATGAAGGCATTGGTCTGCAGTTCTTGAGACCTCACAGGGAGGATCTCATCCCTAGAAGGAGCTAGTGTTAGCCCTGCTACATTCTTCAACATTTGAAGGTCATAAGCAAGCCTGGCCGTGTTGCTGCTGTTCAAAGAGGACTTGTATTAGTCATCCTCTGCCTTCTCCTTCACTCCACTTACTCCCTTTCACCCAGCCGCCTTCGTTTTTTCCCTTCACGTTCGGCATGAACCCCTGATCTTAAAGCCCCAAAGAGCTAAGCCCAAAGCTCCATAGCCCGTAACCACATGACTGCGCACCTTCGCAAAGTCTTCCCCGACCGCATCTGACAAAAACATATTCCCTGATCGTCCACCGTCTGATCATTTCTGAGATGATCAGATGTCATTCGCTTTCCCCCACGGCCATAACTTAACCGCATGTTAACTCGCGGTAAAGGTGGTTTCCGCCGCGTCCCGTCATCCACGTGTCGTGCAATGAATGGGATCACGCGGCTGTGTATGATTACCACACATCCCCCGTAAGCGGTGCGATAAATACCACCCGCCTTTGAAACCACCTTCCCCGCGTGTTAACCGCCCACCCATCTTTTCCACCCGATAGCCATTGGATTTGCTCGCTCAAGATCCAATGGCTCGTGATCGTCTACTCCCGTTTCTCCTGATATCTCCCGCTGGGCCATATCCACCATCCATATGTGCGATCCAATGGCTGATATCTATCCTCCACCCACCTGTACATCCTCCATGAAGTCAACGCACCCTGGTCACGCCATGCACCTGAAGGATGACAACGATCATTTACGAAGTACCCAGCGCATTTCATCTCCAACAACTGCATTCAAGAGCAGTGTGACCGAGAATGAGAAGGACATGCCTCGAGCAGATCGCATCATTGATTAGTTATGGAACTTCTTCTGTACAACACTCCATCTGCTCAAGAAGGACAACAGAGTATATGAAAAGATCAATTTTGTTCATTAAAGCACGCAGATTGTAGCAGAGACTCCATCAGAGAGTTAAAGCGGTAGGCGGTCCATTATGACCCCTCCACTCATAGACAACATCATATCTTTGTAATTAAACTCTATATATACCCAGAAAACAGATGTAACCGGGGTTGATGGTTGTTGTTTTGATGTAAGGTTCAACTTCTGGAGACTGTAACTACTTTGATACTTGCAGCGTCTGGTCTTCATTTTCAGCTAATACAAGCTTCTTTTGCTTTTAATTGCTCACTTTCCATTTCTACTCTGTTCTAGGCTGTGCTTGTTATGCATTTGTTCATGTGCTCTTGATATTTAGCATTAGAGGGGCTGTCATCCCACCTTTGTGTTGAAGTCTAGTATGTATCATTGAATGTGTTATGCAGGTTTCTGTTTACTTAGTGCCAGAGTGCTGTCATCCTGTCTGTGTATTAGGAAGTAGATTTTCAGACCTCTTTACTAGTTGCAACCGGCCATCGCATGGTCTTGTGCATCTGCTGGTGTGGTCAGTATTCTCCATGTACACCTAATCCTCAAATTGTGAGTAATTGGTGGTCTAAAGCCTTGTAGTCTAGGTGTGTTCACCCATGTCTGGAGTTAAGCATAGTGGAAGTGGTTATCTGGCTTAAACAAGCATCATTCCTTCCATTCATCCATTTCTGACATTTTGTTGAGTTTGTAATGTTCCTGAGCATCTCTAAGATACAACCTAGGAGAGTTTCTTGGGGTGATATCAAGATCTACAAAGGATTTCAAATTCAAAGAGAAAGGTTTCTGGATCCTCTAACCTTAGACCATGAAATTTTGGAAGAAAAGATGGAGGGACGTTCTTCATGTGCACACTACTATCCATATATTGAATGGGAAATCCGAGAGGATCTTCCTCATTGTCATCATCTCCATCCATTTCTTCTACATCCTTTTCCATATCTTCTTCTTATACTTGCAAAAGTGGATGGTGATGTGGCTCTTACTACACCACATGATCAAATGGAGGGGTGGGTGGGTGTTGGAGAAATTTTTTGTTTTTATGATTGAATGAAAACACTAATGCAATGCACTTTTTTGTTTTCGAAATCAAATATTCCTATTGAAAATATTTTTTGTTTTTCCAAAAAGTAAAAACAAAATGAATCAACTAGGGAAGAAAACAATGCATACTTTGACACCTCCCCAACAACGATGCCAAAAAGTGATGAGCCTTGGCACTGCAACAAGAATGCTGCAACTCCCAAGGCTACCAACTTTAATTATCAACCTAGCCTTCGTACAAACTTAAGAGGCATCGACACTATATGTGCAACATAAAATGTGTCCTTATTTTGATGTCATGATGTAATGGATTGAATGTAATAAAATGAGATCCTGAACTAATTGCAGAAAATGAAATGCTCGAAATGGAAACCTTAACCTATTGCAAGAAAGAAAATACAAGGAAAGAAACCTATTCTAATTTCATAAAGAAAATCTCATGAAGTAAATGTCAACCATTACATTTCATAGAGTTTAGGTACATTAACAGAGTTCATTGGATGTGGAAATCATCATTGTATTATCCATTTCATAAATCTGTCAATTAACCCAAATCGCTTAAATGTTTTGCATGGGTAAAGAGGAAAGTCCTAAGTGGTCTTTAATATTCCATAATCATTGATTTACAGACTAGGGGTCTTGATTCAACCCTAAGGGACAATAACCAAGCTTCTTGAGCAAATCTGGGCAAGTATATACATGTTGGAAGGCTGCTACAGGAGATCCTGTAGTTACTACAGGAAACTGCAGATTTACTACATGAAACTATAATTCACCGAATTACTAAGAAAATCAAGTCCAAATTTGTTGGGACCAATTTTTTTATTTACTAGGATTTCTTATGTCTCCATTGCAAGTGGAATCACTCAAAAATACCTCTGTTAACCCATACTAAAAAATAACATAATATTACTAGTCTAAAATCTAGAAATTCGAGAACTAGTGAGCTCGTAAATCTATCAAATGCCTAACCTAATCAAGTGAAAATGCAACGGGGTAATTTTTTTTTTTTTTTTTTCTTTTTTTTTTTGTGATCTATTATAAGTGGAATCAACTCTATTGAATATCATTAGTATGCTCTAAAAAATAGCAGAAATTTACTGTTATTTGCCACAAAGGACTTCCAGAAATCTAGATTTGGGAATAAGTAAACTAATCCAAGTAACTAAATATTACTATGACCTTCCAAATCTATTAAAAGGATTAAATTATTATTGTGATCCTAAAAAGGTACTTACTTCAACCATTTAACCCAATCCTATAACAAGAAATCATCAATACTAAATGTAGAAATAGAAAAAAAAGAAGAATAAGAGAAGCATGTGAATAAGAAGTGATAGGAAGAAAAGTAAATGATACAAAAGAGCTCTGAGACTCCTAGGATCTCCAAGCCCAAGGAAACTTATAGTCCTATGGAGGAGACCAATATTTATAAGTTGAACATGGCACCAATATTCATTATTTCCATCAATACAATTACATACCTGCAAGAAATGACAGTGGAGCTGCAAAAATATGAGTTATCTCCACAAGAAGAATAAGAAAAGTCAACCCTTAGAGGAAAAGTAGACTTGGTACTTATACAAAATGATTAGGAAGAATTCCCAATGAAAGGAGGAATATTTCCCCACCAAAATCCCTTAATTAGTGGATCTGGTTTTTAATACTAGGAATCCTCATTAAATGACAAGGAACACAATTCTATATTTTCTCAACCATTGGAGCTCCAGAATCTGTGAAATTATTTCATAATATATTCTTGATTTATTATTTAATATTGATCCTCTTGTATTTGGGAGAAAGTCCCTAAATTATCTCCTCCTCCAAATCTTCATAATCTGCCTAATATTCTCACAATATTCCACAAAAATAAATAATATTAGGTATAAATATGCAATTATCCATAAACATTCCTGATGAACATATTAAAGTTAAAAATACATTATCTAATACAAAAAGATAGGTTTAATGTGATGAAGGATGGTTAGATGAACCTTAATATATGTCTAATTTAGAGGCCCATCACTATGGATGAAACAAATTATTCAAGACATGCATATTGAGTACAATGATCCTCTTCCTATCATAGTTGACAACAAAAGTGCAATACACACATCGAAAATTCCAGTCCTTGACTCCAAAACAAAGCACATACCAATCGAGTATCATTTTTTAAGAGATTAAATAGTCAAAAAAGTTTTGAGGTTGGAGTATGTGACCACAAATGAACAAATTTCAGACATATTCATAAAGCCACTTCTAAGGGAGCATTTTGAATTTGTTAGAGAGAATATAGGTGTGGTTCCCTTTTAGAGGCATTGAGGAGTTTCTCATGGAGCTAGCTGCCATCTCAGGGATACCTAAAAATAAAAAATTAGTTGCAAAATCTTGGAGAGTTTGTGGTGGTTTCTTATTCCCATGTCTCTCATTGGATTTATCATTTCTTCAAGATGTATAACTTCTCATGTATGTAGGGGGAGAGTGTTCAAAAACTCAAGGGGAGTGTATGGTGCAATCCCTTAAGGACAGTATGTAAAAATTGGCTATGCATGTCATTTTTTTTTTTTATGTATCTTGTCTTACCATGTAAAGCCTCTTATCATTAATGTCAAAGGGGGAGATAGTTTTTGTGTGTGCTCAAATTCAAAAGATCAACTTCAAGAAGTAAGTTTTCAGGTTGACAACATTAGCAAAGGGGGATTTTTGTTGGCGTTTTATGTTTCCATTGATGTCACTTGATGTATGCATTATATCCATAAGTTCCATGTCATGTATTGATTACTATATGTGTCCTTCATAGGGTTGTCATGATGTCATATTGTTTCTGGAAGGCTGTCATGATGTATCATTATCACTCCTAAAGCCGAGATATGAGGTTGATGTATTTTAGTGCATTCCTTGTAATTATGAGTTTATTACCTTGTAATAAGTTATAATCATGCTTTCTAAAGGTTCTTATTATGTATCATGGTGTCAAAGTTCTTGGGAAAGGTTGTCACAATGTCTTAAACATCCTCCTTGACCTAATTTATCAAATTCTTTGAGGAAGGACACCTAATGTAGACTAACACAAGTTAGTAGTGGACACAAAGTGTTACTAACATGGGTATTAGGTTAGGAATTTGAGTTATAGAAAAAGATAGTAAAGAAAAGGGAGTGTTACTCTGTTTTGATGATTTTCTCTTAATTATACGTGCATCTAAGGTGTTTTTATGAGTTTTTCGGATGGTATTTGTTCGATATTTTTTTCAAAAATGTTCGGGAAGTTTAATTAAGTTCTAGAAGGTAGTTAAAGTGAAGAATATTTCTCATTAAGTGAAGTTAGTGGCAAGACTAAGTCAAGGATATTGTTATGAACAAATTCTATGGTGTGAAAAGAGTTACTAGGTCCTACATCTTTTTTTCCCGAAAGAAAAATCATAATTTCCATTAAAATAGAAAATCATATGTTGTAAATGCCCTTGACATATGCAGTAAGTTGACCAAGGTAAACAAAAAAAAGTTGCAGAAACTGTTCCAAAATTTACAAACAAAGAGCACCTGCTCAGGTGTGCTGCTAGTAGTTCAATCCATAAATATTTACATTCCCATATGTCTATGCAATATTAACAAAAAGTGTTGTGACTAGGGCTCATCTGCCCTCCGCAAAATTTGGTCTATATATGGTCTATGGTAGTACTGATAAACCTGTGCTTGTATGTGTTCTCTGATCAACCATTCTCCTCGAGGGTGATTCCTTGCCTCTTTTGATAACCTGCCCGCAGCTGCATTGCGTTCCTTGTATATATGCAAGCAAGAAACAAAATCAAATTGAGATTTTAAAAATAACACATCATCCAGTATTGTTCTGAGTGAGATAGCATGGCATGTAGTTATGCAATTGAACCAGTTTATGACTATCTTAGAGTCCCCAAAAATCTGTAAGTGGCCACAATTTTTGGATTTAGCAAAATGTAGTAGGTGACGAAGGGTTATGAGTTCTGTGAAGTTTTTGGTGCCATTTCCCAGTCCCAGACTGATATGGAAATAATGAGATGTGGATATGTGTAAGATGATCCCCCCCCCATGCCCCATATCTTAGTCAGCTCCATCAAAGTATGCCCAGGGGATTCCTTTATCAATTACTTCAGGGGTGATGTTTCTTGTCCGGGTATTCTGTAGCTCCTCCGGGATGTCAAGGAAACTCAAACATATATTTGGGATAATCAGAGCCCTATTCATTTGCTTTCCTTGAAATGTATTACTGTTCCTGCTTATCCAAATGTGCCAGGAGACTATGAGTGGTAGGTTCCTCACTTTTAGGTTAGTTGTATTGTTCCACCAATTATTCTAGGCCATATTCACATCCTCCCTGCCCCAATATTGTGCTATGGTTAGGATCTGAAGGACTTGTGCCTAGACCATTTGTGTTTCCGGATAGTCAAGGAAAATATGGTTGGTAGATTCCTCCTCCTGTTTGTAGAGGACACACCACGTAGATCCAGGGAAAGTCCGTTTCCTAAGATTGGTACTAGTTGGGACTTTGTCCTTGATTATGTTCCACATTATTAATCGAGTGCGGGGAGGGCCCAATAGTTTCCAAATGTTTCGCCAGCAGTTCTTGCAGACTTCAGGTTTGTATCTAGCATGAATTATTTAATACCCCTCTTTGGGGGAGTATTTTCCTTTTTTGTACTAGTCCCCATAATAATTCATCTGGTTCTTCCCTTAATCTGACATGCGATTTAGTTAGGGCTCTTAAGTAGATATCCCACTCGCGGTGCCACCTATCTGGGATATCTAAAGTAATCCCTGATAGCCAGGCCTGCTGAAATACAATTGTGTTTTGGGAATCTCCAATATGAGCAATATCTTTTTGATTCAGTATTTCTATCAGGGAATGTGGAAGAAGGTGTGTGTTCCCACAACCAATCCATGGGTCTAAGCCAATACGGGCATCCTCTTCATTGCCAATCCTCTAGGTAAGTCCCTTTCTGATGGTATGGAGAGTATTTAAAACAACCCTCCAGATCACCGAGATGTTCTTTTTGTTCCAGGTAGGTAGTCTGATCCAATCCAATAGTGGTATTGGCCAGATGTATTTTTAGGTGATCACTTCAGTCCATAGGCTCCTTTGTTTGAGGAGTAACCACCCCAATTTTGCAGCAAGGGCCTGTGCGATGGTAGCTAAATTTTTTAACCCCCATCCTCCCCATTTTTTGGGGATGGCTATACTACTCCATTTGACCCAAGCATATGGTTTCCCCTCTTTGTTTCCTTTCTATAAGAAGTTGCAGCAAATTCTCTATCTCCTTTGTATAATTCCTTAAGGGATCCAAGCTAGGGACATCCAGTAAACTGGTGTGGCCTCAAGAACATATTTGATAATAACCAATATTCTAGCTTTGGAAAGTAACCTGTGACTCCATAAATTTAGTTTTCTTTCAATCCTGGCGATTAACCAAGTCCAGTCAGCTATTTTGTATCCATCTATTTTAATTTTGAAACCTAGGTACTTCAACCCATCTTTGAGGGCCTGAATTTGAAATGGGAAGCTTTGGAGAGCCAGATTGGTTTCCTGTAGGGTACATCTGGACAGGGATATGGTGGATTTAGCCTGGTTAATTTCCATCCCTATGGCTAAGCTAAAGAGCCTTAGGGATCCTGTGAGGGTAACTATGTCCTGTATGCCTCCATCCAAGAAGATGAGGATATCATCCACAAAGAGGAGGTGAGTTAGAGAGCATTGATCTGTAATCTTTAGACCTTTGAGATTCCTAGCCACCTTCTTCGTAAGAATATTTCTACTAAGGCCTTCCATAACCAAGAGAAAGGGTCGGGGGGAAAGGGGGCATCCTTGTCTGAGGCCCCTCTTAGCCCGGAAGGTGGGGGAGGCCAAACCATTGATTAATATAGCAAAGGATACCAATGCAATACAACACATGATCCATCTGATGAAATTAGGTGGGAAGCCTAGGTGGGTGAGTAACATCCTAAGATATAGCCAACTGACCCTATCAAAAACCTTTGAGAGGTCGATTTTTAGCATCATTCCTTTTAGGTTCTTCAACTTGATGGAGTGGATGGCCTCTTGTGCCATGCCAATGGCCTCATGTATTTGCCGGTTTTGAAGGAAGGAAAACTGTTCTGGGGAGATGTGCTTCGATAGGATAGGTTTGATTCGATTAGCTATAATCTTGGCAATGATTTTGTATAGGCAATTGCAGAGGGATATAGGGCGAAAGTCATTATAGGAAAGAGGAGAGTCCAATTTGGGAATAAGGGTAATGAAAGTGGAGTTGATAGGATCATGTAGTCTACCACTTGTCTAGCATTCTTCCACTACTGCTAGAAGGTCAGGACCAAGAATATCAAAGAATGTAAGGTAGAACTCCACAGGCCAACCATCTGGACTCAGGCTTCTATCTCTTTTAAACCATTTCAAGGTGCTCTCCAATTCCCCTAGGGAGACCGACTTTATGAGATCCTCCATACTATCCGGATCGACAAATCTTGGGAAATGCCCAGTAGTCCAAATGATATCAGGCAGTGAAGCACCTGAAGGGGCTTTGAGTAACTGTTTGAAGTGAGAGATGCCAAGATGTGAAAGCAATGCATGAGTGTTTGCCGGTGAGCCTTGGTCAGAGGGTAGCTGCCAAATCGTGTTGTTGGCTTTCCTTCCATTTGCAAATTTGTGGAAGAATTTAGTGTTGCCATCCCCTGCTTGTATCTAGATGGCCTTGCTTCTAAGTCACCAAGTTTCCTCCCAGGCCAATAAGATCTTAGATCTCTGGGCTTCCAGCTCAACAAGCTAGGATTTTGTTTCAATAGAGTTGTAACCTTTGCCTTGCTCATCCATTAGATTTTCAATCTGGGATTCAAGATCAGATAATGCCAGTTCCTCCCTAGCTTTCTTCTGTTTGGCCCAATCGATCGAGAGTCACTTGAGGTGGTGCAGGTTATTGCAGAAACCCACAGCCTTCCACCCCCCAGATGTAAGGGGGTGAGAACTCCAGTAGTCAGTGACCATCTTAAGGTAGTCAGGGTCTTTGAGCCAGGTCAAGTTAAACTTGTAGGGGGCTCGAGGTTTGATAGTGGATCCTGCCAATTCCAAATATATAGGTAAGTGGTCAGATATTCCTCCAGAGCCCACCCATTGTCTGAAGATGGTAAAAGTCATCAGCAGGTCTTCGTGGATGAGGAAACGGTCCAGTCTTCTCCCTAGGGAAACTTCCCCTATTCTTCTGTTATGCCAGGTAGGCATCTTCTTATTCATAGGTACATCTATGAGACCATGTTGTTCCAGTAGAGAGCTCAACTGATCTGAGAGGGAGTCCAGTTGTGAGTGATGGCCCCAGGATTATTCATGACCAATGGTGAAATTAAGGTCACCCCCCATAATAGTTGAGGGGTTGATCATCAGGTTGTCTAGGAGATGATTCTAGAAGTGCAACCTATTTTGATAGGGGGCATAAATATTAATTATACGGATCTGTTTACCCAAAGCAGCTGAGAAAAGGTACATACCAAGGAAACCAAGTCCACCCCAAGAGGCGATCACCTTGATGGTCTGAGGGTTGATTCCGAGGGCGAGTCACCCCCAGAATGGCCCGCTGCATCCATAGCTTGAAAGTACCATCCAGGAATGATGTTTAGAATATTTTTTACCATATGTTCTAAAGGCCCCAAGGTTTCTTGAAGGGAGATTATGTCACATGGTTCACCACACAGAAGTCTCTTGAGGGCTAGTTTTTTTTGGGGGTTGGCCAAGCCCCTACAGTTAAAGGAGATCCATTTCATCGGGAGACCTTGACATGGGTGTCTGCTACTCTAAGCACCCAATCGATGGTATTTTGACATCCCTGGACAATGTCATCCCCTGCAATTTTAATTGCTTTGGATAATTTATAGGGATGCCCTCTAGTGGGCTTATGCTCTACGGATCCGAGAGATATGCCCAGACCCAGTGCATTTGGGGTGGCTTGCCTATGGGGGCGGAGATTATAGGCATGAGGGCCTGGGGAGGTGTATTCAGATGGCAGAGGGATATCGTCCAGTCCAGTAATCGACCGGGGCGAGGGGGTGGGTAGTGACGCAAATTTGCTAAGGTGGAGCAATTGTGCATAGAATAGGAGCAATATATAAACAAGTGGGGGGAGCAAATGAAACCACAAAGACAGAGAAATTATTAAAATGCATGACAAAGGAGTGGGGAGCAGAGACAGTACCCGAAGAAGGAGCAGATTCTACCGCAGATGTAGATCTGGTCTTAGGAGGATATGGAGGTAGCACTAGGTTGCACATGAGGTCTGAAAATTATTCCCATCATCTTCCTTTGTACCATCTAGATCTGAGGGTAGCACGCCCACCATCGGCTCTTCTGATGGCTTGTGCACCGATCCCTTAGCTGTAGTAGATGAATTCATGAGAAGGGGACAATCTTTGTATAGGTGTCCAACCTTGTGGTAGCGTCTGCACCGGAAGGGCACACATTCATAGTCTAGATTTTGTCTGCAGGTGAAATGATGCCAGAGCAGGGTTATCTTCTCCTCCAGCCCGGCTCAAGTGTCCAAATGTACCAGTATATGGGCCATGGTCATGATCCTGGTCGATTCGAAGGATTGGTCATGGTCCAGGTAGGTACCCAATGCATCTCCAATACGCTTAAAGATAGTGGGTGTCCAGTATTGCAGAGGAAGACCCAGAAGCCGAACCCAAATAGGACCAGCCCCCAACTATTCATGCTCGGGATCAAACAAAGGATCCCATCGCTTCAGCAATACTGGCGCCAATTCTATGTGCCAGAACCTCGAGAGGATCTAGTTCGTGTATTCCTCCCGGTGGAAATGGAGAGGAAACCAACCCCTCGCCAAAACATGAATAATGGGTAATTCTTTGAGAAGGGAGCCCCAGATTTCCTCAGTCCAGAGGTGTAGCCTCTCAACAGTGTAATTCCTCCCATGAACATGCCCTACAAGAACCTTCTTAGTAGTGTTATCCACTTCTCCCATCGAGAGGTCCTCACCTAGGGCTAGATTAATGTCCCTGTTTCCTGCCCTAAGACACCGACCCTTGTTTTATTTGTCGGAGCGACTGGCTGCCAGGTAGTCTTTTAGCAGTCTGAAGATGCCTTGATTAACTGTCTGCGGGGTGGAGGGGGTGGATTTGGGGGTAGGAATAGGGGAGCTGAAGCAGCCGAAGCGGATGGGGGTGCTAGGGTTAGGGTTAGGCACGGAAGGGTTAGATGGACCAACAGGGAGATGAGGGTTAGGAGGAAGAGGATCAGGTAATGAACCAGGGATGGGTGCAAATCCAGGCAGAGCAGAGACGTGGGGAAGCTGTGGTGGTGGCGCATCGAAAGTTGGTGATGCTTGTAGGCAGGAACCCAATAGGTTCAGGGTCTCCAGGGAGAGTGGGGGGCAGTCCAGCCCAGGAACATTGTCAAGGTGAATAGGGGAGGGATGGGGCACCGAGGAAGATGGTCTACTGTGAGCAGGGAAGGAGGATGATAGCAAACGCTTAGGAGTAGCAGAATGACCTAGGATTGACACAGCACAGTGTGAGCTTCTGTTGACCTCGTGGAATAGAGGGTTTGTTGTTTTTTCTGCCCCTTCCATGTTCTCAAAAATACCAGTGAACGGAGGGAGTGCTTGTTAGGAGAAATAGGTAGATCACCGTTATAGTGCTTGTAGTAACCGTGAATAATGGGGTTAATGGTGTCATTTCGATGCCATGAGGATAGTAGTAACCAGACTATCAGCTGTCAGGTGGCAAGGTTAGAACTGCAATGGGAGAAGCACTGCCTTCAGTGCAGCTAGGGTTTCGCCATGGGAGCTTGCATATCAGTGCCAAAAGCCAAAAACTCTATTTACTCATTAAACTTATGTAATTTGACTACTACTAATTCCTCCATCATCTAATGAATTTACTGAGTTAACTATCTGAGAAAATCAAAAATAGGAGGAAGCTATGAGTTTGTTTGGTTGGTTCTTGTTATGAATCTAGCTCACAAAAAGATAGAAAAGATAGATCAATGCCTTAGAAATAAGCCTCTTCGAGGGGGCAACCTCCTTTGCATTCCACAAATGAACACTTCTTAGATGATACAAATGACAAGACCTCCTTTCTATATATAGGAGTCTAAGGGGTCATAATATAATCAGAGGAGACATAACAGTAATAATGTAAGGGCACAATAATAACAATAGTGGGCTTCTATGGGGCACAATAATAACAATATGGGGACTACATGGGCACAACAATATAATAAGGGGGTTGTACTAATAACAATAAGGGGTTACACTAGTAGTATAGGGACCTAACATGCTCCTCTCCTTCAAAAAGTGTTGTCCTCAATGCTTGAGTAGTTCTTAATGCTTCTATATAAATTCTTGTCCTCCCATGTGGAATCTTCAGCGAGTAAGTTCTTCCACTTGATGAGATACTCTGAAATTGATCTATTTCGTAGCTTTCAATTTCTCGGTTCTGTGACTGCTTTAGGTTACAATATGATTTTTCCTTCCTTGTCAAGTTTTCACAATACTGTTTGAATGGGGATCTTCTGCAACTTTTGAATGAGTTCCCACTCCTTTGGGTATATGGATATATGTAAGGCCTGATGTTTGGAGGAACACTTCATGGAACCAAATGAATAGCATGATCATGATCACGAATAGGTGGGAGGCCTTTGGGAGTCTCAATTACCTTGGAATGATTGTCCAAAACATTTTGGAGATCTGGAGAAATACATGATTTCGATGTGGGATCCTCTAGTGAACATAATTGTGCAATTACACCCCATTGTTCTTTATCTAGAAGCTTTTTCATGTTGTTAGAGTTGATTATCTTTCCAGGTTTTCCTTCTATACCCCTCAATTTTACTTTCTTTCCTTCCCAAAAAAATTTCAAGAAAAGTTCTTGAAAATTAAAAGCTATCGTACCCAAAGATTGTAGCCATTGGACTCCTAGTAAAAAATCATCACCATCCATTGGAATGGAAAGCATTGGGCCATTCAATACATATTCTCCCATAGATAGCTTGATATTATGGCACTTTCCAGAAAAATTTATGGTTCCTCCACTTGCAACCATCACTTGACACTCCGGTGCTAGATATAAGAAGCAATTCAATTCCTTGGCTATCTTACAATCAATAAAATTATGGGTACTACCCAAATCAATCAACACTCTTACCTTTTTCTTCTTGATATGTCCTTCTATCTTGATAGTTTGAGGAGTGGTAATTTCTTCCAATGCATTACAAGATATGGTCGGGTGATTTCTTGAGACTCGATGTCATCTTTCAATTCTTGAACATTTTTCTTTTGATATGTCCTTCTATATTGATAGTTTGAGGAGTGGTAATTTCTTCCAATGCATTACAAGATATGGTTAGATTCATTTATTCTTTCTCAATGTGATCTTTCAATTCTTGAACCCTTTTCTTCTTGATATGTCCTTCTATCTTGAGAGTTTTAGGAGTGGTAATTCTTTCCTATGCTTTACAAGATATGGTTGGATTCATTTCTTCTTTCTCTGGGATTGGTTCCTGGTGTATATACTCTTCTTTTGACATTTATTGGTCCTTTTCGTCCTCCTCTCCATAATGAATGTAAAATAACTTCTTCTTAGCACACTTGTGACCTTTAATGTATTTGTTATCACAATAATAACAAAGCCCTTTTTCTCTTTTTTCTTCCAATTGTTGTGGTGTAACCCTTGTAGGTTGTGGAAGGCTAGGAGAAACAACACATCCATCTTTATAGTTGTGAGGGGTAGACTTGCTTGTTGCCATAATTTTTCTTTCCACTTTGTAACAAAGCCCTTTTTCTCTTTTTTCTTCCAATTGTTGTGGTGTTGCTCTAAAGAAGGTGTTGCTCTTTATATCCTCATAATGTGCTATCATTTCCTCCATGAAAATTGACCACGTAACAAGTTGTTTACAAGAACAAAGCCATTTATACCATAAAAATTGATCCGGTTCTAAATATGAATATGCAATACATACCTTTTGTAACAGTGGTACACCATGTAGATCAAAATATTGCTCCATCTGTAGTATCCAATTTACTGGATCCTTTCCATCAAACTTCCTCATATTGCCTTTTCTTGATTTCAGGAGCTTGATATTGAAATGATTGTAACTCTGTACTTTCAAATCTCAAAGTTCTAAAATTGTCTCTTGCAGTAGCCCTCTGAGTCCTCTTTCTAACCCCCCAAATATGATCAATATTGGATTCTCCAATGAAGAGTTATGCCAAATCTCCCATGATGACCTGAGTATATACTAGTTCAGTAGAGCGAACTTGTACGACATGTTGCAGGTCCCTGTTTCAACCTTAGGTTCTTAAAATGATAAGTAAAAAGCTACAGTCTGTCCTCTTTCTGTAACTTCTGATGAAAATTCAATCTGATGCTCAAAGCAAAAGTTATGACAATTTTCCCATGATCACCTATTTGGAATGTAATTCAGGGCTTTGCAAAAACCCTAAATTCCCCAGATTATATATCTGAAAATGTAGCGTGACACGATTTAAAATTAGGAGCCGAGGTTTAGACCGATTTCTTCTCAAATGGGTTTTTCTTTGAGCTTCTGAAAGTTTGTAGTGAAAGAATTATAATGAAAATTCCATGATAATCTGTTTTATATGAAATTCTGGAGCTTGCAAAAATGCTAACTTCCTCAGATCATATCTTCGAAAATATAGTACAACAATATTTGAAATTTAGACCCAAGGTTCAGCGCGATTTCTTTTCAAATGGGTTTTTCTTTTAGCTTTTGAAACATCAGAGAAAATGAGTTATAGCAAATATTCCACGATGTCCTGTTTGGAGGAGCAAAACCCTTGAATGCCAAAGCTCTAATACCAAATGTTATGAAACCAGCTCACAAAAAGATAGAAAAGATAGATCAATGCCTTAGAAATAAGCCTCTTCGAGGGGGCAAACTCCTTTACATTACATAAATGAACAATTCTTAGATGATATAAATTACAAGACCTCCTTTCTATATATAGGAGTCTAAGGGGTCATAATATAATCAGAGGCGACATAACAATAATAATGTAAGGGCACAATAATAACAATAGTGGGCTTCGATGGGGCACAATAATAACAATATGGGGACTACATGGGCACAACAATATAATAGGGGGGTTGTACTAATAACAATAAGGGGTTACACTAGTAGTATAAGGACCTAACAGTTCTCTTGGTTTGTGAGAGAAAGTGTGTGCATGGTAAACCAAGGAGAGAATGTTCATATTTCAGTTTCTATAGAACACTAGGTAAAATTCTAGAACTATTCAGAGATCACATATCAGAGGTGAATCATATTTTTGTGCAGGGATTGAAGACTTGTTTTGAAGGAAGAGTGTGGAGATCAGTTCTCTCATCAGGAAAGTGGATTAGTGGTAGGTAAATGGTATTTCATTGATGTTATCATTTGTATTTACAATTGTGATATAGTCCATAATTTCATATAGCTCCAAAAATATTTGTGCATGAAGTTGTGGCTTCAAGCTAAGTGCATGTTGAACTTTCTATTGCAGGACTAGTGGTGGCCAACTAATATCATCTACAAGGAGTAGGGGATCCTTTGCTAGTGGTGGCTAGCTAATGTATGTAAATGAAAATATTTTGAAGCAATAGAGAAGAAGAAGCAGCAAACAGTTCGATGGTTTTTTACCCTAGGGGTTTTCCACCTAAAATATTGGTGTCTTCATGTGATGTTTCTTGTGTTTCATTTGTGCATGTTTCTCTCCATGTGGTATTGTATTTTGAATTCTAAAAAGTTATTTATTTGCATAGAAAATTATAATATTTGTACAAACTAATTCACTCGCCTCTCTCAATATTGCTAGTTATCAATAGTAAACCAGCTAGGGGTATGAATGCACGTTGGCAGCAGGTCAATGTTTGTGATTCAAACTAAAGAGGATATACATGCTCGCAAATAGTGAAGCAATGAAAGTTTTAAAGAGAGATGAGGAACAAATGTGTGCAAAGATTTGGTTTGAATAAAGACATAGGTCTTTTTTTTTATTTCATAATTGATTAGAAACTTTGTGTTAGTATAAGTAATGAACTCCATCTTTATGATAAGTAAAGAGTATCATTGAATGAATCATTAGAGAAATTTTGAGGTAAAAAATGGGCCCCAAAACAAAAATGTACAATAAAACTAAACTTTATAAGAACCAAGAGGATTAAATATGACGATGTTAATCATGGGGGGATGATTCACCATTTTTGGAGTGAAAAGGTAAAAAGATAAAAAAATAAAAAAACAAAATACTACTTTTTCAACTCGTATTTTCAAGATATCTCCCTACGGTTTTACTCAAATTTCAAGCAAGAGCACTTGTAGGATGCATAATTTAATTTTTCATCCAAGGAGTACCTATGTTTCATACTTTTGATGGACCCTACTACACTAAAAATGTAAAATACGTGAAAAAACATGATTACAATCGTGTTTTTTCATGTAGTAGGGTCCATCGAAAGTATGCAAGATGGGTGCTCATTGGATGCAGAATTAAATTTCGTGTTCAATGAGTGTTCCCACTCAAAATTTGAGTAAAATTGTAGGGAGATAAGTTCAAAATACGAGTTGAAAAAGTAGTTTTCTCTTTTTTCCCTCCAAAGCTTGACGAGGTAACCTAATCTTATTTTATTATTTCCATTATTATTTTATAATATTATTTAGGAGACCCATTTTGGACCTCAAAATTTCTCTAATGAACTAATCATTTTTAGATGTTAATAATTGTACCCTTAAACTAATAAGTGAAAACACTAAATCCAGAATAATAAGTTAAATAAGAAAATCTTGATATTTTTATCAGAGATTATTGCTTTGTCTCAGTATGTCACCCCAACAACTAACCCTTATTTTATCTAAAAAATAAAGTGTCACTCATTTAAAATTTTGGAAATATTGCCTTGCATTTCATTTGGATTCCTATTTTTAGTGATTTTTGAATTGCTTACTTTTTATTTTTTATATTCCCATAATCTCCACCTAATCAAGTTGTTTCCAATGATATAAAATTTGTCGATTTTCGGTTCCCCGATCAAAAAATATGGTTGTTTGAAGTTTTGTGTTTTTTCACTGTTTTGATGAGGTGACATGACACATGACAGCCTACATGGCATGTCAATGTGCCATGTCATCTAATATATTACATGTCAAACTATATATTTCATTCCAGATTCATTTTTTATTTTCATACATTATTTTTGTTTTAATTTTTATTATTTTTAATTTTTAATTTAATTTTGTGTTTATTTTATTAATTTTTTTTATTTTTAGGGTCGGAGGTTGGGATGATAGAATTCAAATTTCATTTTATTTTTCTTGATCTCCTAACTCCCGAATTGTTATTTTATTTATTTGATTTTTTGTTTTTTATTTAATTTATTAGTTATTATTTTAATGATTGGTTGGGGGTAGCTGAGTTTACTCCAGCCTCAAGAGGTTAGGGTCGTAGGTTCCAAGGTACACGTTTTTGTTAAAATATGGAAATGGCCTAACCCTGACCATGGGAAGTTTTTACCCTACGCTATGTTTGAATTATATTAATATGCATTGTGGGCTCTACTGCTTATGTTATCCTATCCACCTCACGTAATGTTTACACTTGGCCAAGGTTTAAAATAGTTTTAATATTTTTTTTTTTTGGTAGGTAAGCACCCAAGGGGATTTGAACCAGTGACCTATCACAAGGAGTGCCTTAACAGTGCACCCATTCACTGTCAATCCAAAGCCCCGTGGGAAAAATAGTTTTATAATATAATATATCTTATATTAAGTGCGTAAAAATAGTTTTAATGAGTAATAGAAACATTTTCGGAAGAAATCACATCAGAAAAATTTGGTCGACGCATTTCGAACCAACCAGTGTGGTTCATCATCAGGACAAGATGAAGAATCAGATCATAGTTGTAAGTTAAATAGGGAGATGGGCCTTCTAACAGCTAAAAGGAAACGACTATAAAACGACTATATTTGACTAGGTTAGGAATACAGAGAAAAATATTACATTGAGAAACCATTTTTAATTAAAAATATTTAAATTAGTCTGATTTGAATTAGTTTGATTTTATTTTATTTTTATTTACTTATTTATTAATATATATATATATATATATATATATATATATATATATATATATATATAAGAGTATAAATAAACTAAATAAATATTAGATTAGTTTATTCAAACTAAAAAATAATTAATAGTTATATTATCAATCAACAACTAACTAACTTAGTTGCCAAATGAACATTTTTTATTATTATTTATATTCTCCTGTTATTTAATTTGGGAGGAATGGAGATTAAAAAATAAATAATAATAATAATAATAATAATAATAATAATAATAATAATAATAATAATAATAATAAAGAAGGAATAAATAAATATATATTTAACGAATAATAAAATATACCTAACTAAAACAATATAAAATAATATATACTAAGAGACCATAAGAACATGAAGGGAATGAAAAGATAGAAAAAAAGAGGATAACAAAGGAACCACGAGGGAATTTGACAGGAAAAAGAAAAAGAAACTAGGAGGAGAGGGTAGGAACCCAACAACTACTAATCTTCCAACCATCATCCCTATTAAGATTGCTAGGCCTCTTCTCAATTTCTATGGCTTCTCTAAATTTATGGTGATGGAAATGAGAAACTTTCGCAATGACCTTAGCCTCCTCAATACAAATATGGTGTTTTGTCTTCTCTGCATTATCTACTAAGGATGAAGAGTGAGTCGTATTGGGCTTAATATCAGCTACGTGTTCCTTAATCCTTTGATTAATGGACCTCCCCATTTCACCAATGTAAGAGGTTCCACAAGAACACGGGATGATATAAACACCTTTCATATCCTTTGGGTCCACTGGGTCTTTTACCGATTTTAGGGAACTCTTGATGGTGTTAAGGGGTCTAAAGGTTGAGGGAATATTATGCTTCTTAAGGATTCTCGCAATCTTGTCAGTCGTCCCTTGGATGAAGGGGAGGTGAACTCCAGAAATACGATCGCTAGGGTCTTTTTTGACTTTGGGACTCTTGCTAGCTTTGAGAAAAGCTTTAAGACCCTGCTGCCTACTATAGCCATTATTGGCGAAAACCTCTAGAAGATGGGATCTCTCCTTGGGAAAATGATCACCATCAGAAACCCTCTGAGCACGAGTGGCTAAAGTGTAGAGAACACCTAACTTCTGAGTAGGGAAATGATGGGAATTGGCATGAAGATATTACTTAGTATGAGTTTTCTTCCAAAATACCTGATGGGAGAACGAGCCACCTTTTTAATATTAAATATGGAGTATTTTTAATATAATATATTTTATATTAAGTGGGTAAAAATTCATGTGCCATTAACCATGGCTCCTCCACCATACACAAAATCTTAGCTATCTTAATAAAATATAATAAATACCTTTAACCTATTTTGATCTATCACATGTGGGATTAAATTTGTTTTGAATTTTTGCCGAATCAACAAAACATGTTACCTGTTCAACAAATTGCACCTGATCTATTACAAGACTTTGACTTTCGAAGGGAATATCTCAGGCTACATGGAAGGAAATAAAGCCCATGGTAGCTCTTTGGAAAGAGAAAATAGAGGAAAATAATATAGAAACATTTATTTGAACAAATATACAATCTATACCTCCCAAAAATTCATTAGAAAAATGGCTCCGTTTTTTGATCAATTCGAAATTTCTAGGTTATTTTTGGAAATAAAACTTGATACCAAAACATTATGTTGCTTTGATCTCATCGACATATTTCTCATCTATCAAAATTTTAAAATAGCAAATGATTTGGCTCATATTTCAGAATTTGTTGCTAATTTATAGGAATTAAGTTTTCTTTGAATGATTAATTTCTATTGTTTTAGATTGAGATTTTGCTCTAAGTTTTAATATATTTTTAATGATAATTTTGTGAATATTTTTGTAGAGTTTGTGGAAGGTTGTTACAACTTGGAGCTTCAAGATTTATGGATTGAAAGTTCAGATGCAAAAAAAGTTTATTCAAATCCCAAGAAATCAGAAAACAAATCTTCTTGAGGCTGTCATGAAACAAACTTCTATTTTTTATTTGAACTCTGTAATTATAAATAAGGAGTCTGTAGAAGAGAAAAGGCTTGGAAATTATTGAATTCTTACTCTGATTTTGTAATCATTATTTTACAGTAAATTTTTTGAAGACCAATTCAGGCAATTGATGTGTTTATGGGTATTGAGATTTAAATTCTACATGATCTATTAATTATTTTATATACATTGCTAATATTTATCTTTTTTACTTTCATTCATATCAATTTCCGTTGAATGTTAGAATTTACTTTTGTCCTTTATTATGAAATGATAAAGTATATTGATTTTTCGAATTGTTTTTAATTTACTCAGATTTATTTTTAGTTTATTTTTAATGAATTCACATTCATTTTCTAGTATTAAAAAGTATAGTTTAAATAGATTTCTCTCGTTATCGAGATAGATTGTACTTTATATCATTTAGATTAATTTCATTACATGCAAATAAACATAAAAAAGCATATAGAATATAATCAATTTTCATAACCTCTTTAAAAAATAGCCCAAAATTCAATTTAAGTGGTTGACCGGATCTACATTCCAGTTAGGATTATCACCAATTTAAACATCCATAATGTTTTTGTAAATTACTACACTTGGGTGATTTCCCCATCCCTTGGGGTTTAAATTGTTCGAGCAAGATCCACTTATGCACAACCATTTATATATTTGTTTATAGTTACTTGCAAATATTTAGGATGATTATATTAGATTAGTGTTAAGTAATACATTTTCCTTTTTAAATTAGTTTATATATATATATATATCTATATATATATATATATATATATATATATATATGAGTTAGATTAGTAAAAGCAACTAGGCCTTTGTTTAGAAGAGTTTATAGCCACACAAAATGAATAGGGGTATAAATGGGACCTTGATGAGGCCAAAACTCATCCATTGTAGGAGGAACTCTTCTACCTGTCAACATTTCCTAACGTTCTCTCTCGTATTCTTGTTCTAGATTCCTATGTCTTCCCATCACTTCGTGGAATGAGTAGGTAGAATGACAACACCTCATTTGCCCCACAATTTCATTTATAATTTCTTGGTGGTGGGGTGTTCCCTCACGCGAACCCATCACTTGCAACTATCCCTCAATAGTGTATCTGTGAGTAACACTCCTCATGCCATACAATCAAAATTTATTTTATTTTATAATTACATAGTGTCCCAACCAACCATGATCCTCAATGCTAGCGTTAAATAATCATCAATTATATTTAAAAAATAGGGAAGGGATCTGCCTGATTTCGGTTGGTACAGAATTGTGGAAGAACCTCCAGATGATTAATTCGTTCTCTGTTGCCTTTGTTTCATGTCATGCGGCCCATAATAGCAGGCAGATTTTTGTTCAAACTGATAAGTGGGTTCACCTCTGCAAGTTATGGTTCAAAATGAAAGTTTTTGTGAATTTTTGTAAGTTCTGTAATATCAAGAAGGTCAACACTTTCTCCCCTACGTGGGATTTGATAACTGATTCTCAACCAAGTTCGCTGTCATGGGCAGTGTTTCTGATATTCTCTGCCTCTCCTTCAGGGAAGATGTTTTGACTTCGGTCCAGATGTAATTTTACCCCCTTTTATGTTAATAGAGTAATTTTATTAAAAAAAAAATAGGGGTAATGCAAGGGGTGTTACAAACCCCACCAACTTAAAGGAACACCATCCATATTGTTTCTATGTAGTTAAAAGAAAAAATAATAAAACTAAGATTTATATAATATCTCTTACATCTGCTTATTCATTAAACAAAAATGGGTATAACACCCTAACTTGTTTTTCCATCTCCTATGTGGATTAATTGGGTCTAAAGTACTTCCATTGCACCTTGACCTTCTCTAGTATTCAATTCTGGAGCATGATTTCTCTCCAGTCCAGGATGCATAGAAGTTTTATTGGAAGTCTCCATCGAATTCCACGTATATCATAGACCATTCAATAATGTGATTAGCATCATGTACATATTTCTTAAGGAAAGAAACATGAAAAACATTATGTGAATTTACTATGGGTTTAAGGGCTAATCTATAGGCCACTAGCCCACCTCTTTCCAAGATCTAAAAAGGTCCACAAAATCTGGGTTCCAACTTAGCACTTGATCCCACTATTAGTGAGCTCTTACTCAATATGACGTAGAGATATAAATTCTCTCCTACATGGAATTCCTTGTGCATCCTTTTTTTTTCCACATAACTCTTCTATCTATCCTAAGATACCTTTAATTTATGGTTGATATTAAAAACTTCATACTCCATTCCCTTCAGCATATCGGGCTCAAGAGTCACATTGTTTATTATGCCATCTTAGCTGATAGGAGTGTTGCATTTTTGACCATATAGTTCCACAAAAGGATTCATTCTAAGTGACTCTTGATATTCATTCTTGTAAGAAAAGTCCATTAGTGACATAAAATATTCCCACTTTGGTTGATGCATGACATACATTCTCAACATGTCCTCTAGAACTCCGTTCATTCTTTCTGTCTAGTATAATATATGAGGATGATAGGTAATAATAAAAGCTAGTTGGGTTCCAAATATAGAAAATAAAAACTTCCAAAATTTAGAAGTGAACTTAGCTTCTCAATCTAATATAATCTTCTTAGACACGCCATGCAACCTGAATATTTCTTTCATAAATATTTGGGCTATGTTAATGGCCTTTTGAGTGGACTTGACAATGACACAATGAGCTTCCTTACTAAGATTTTCCACCACCAACATGATGGCATCGTGTTGTTTATTTGTCTTTGGCAATCCTATAATGAAGTCCATAAATATTACTTCCCACTTCCACTCAAGGATAGGGATCGGTTGCAACAATCCTGTTGGATTCCTACATTCTACCTTTGCCTGTTGTCACTCCAAAAATTTGGAAATATATTCAACAACATCCTTCTTTAATCTTGGATAGTAATACATTCTCTTTATGTTTGTTATCATATTTTGATAGCTAGGATGACCTTAGTAAGGTCATTTGTGTAACTCTTCCACGATGAGCTTCTTTAATTCCATTAGATTAGGCATATATTTTCTATTCATAAATAACAACATGCTATCATCAGTGAGATATTTATATTAATAAAAAAAAAAAAAATGCTATCCCAAAGGATTTTTCTACAAACAAACCCATACATACTAGTAGTGTTCATCACAAGGCATCGCCTCTTTGATCCTTTCCTTGATTTCAGTTGCACAAGTACTCAAGGCTACCAATTGAACCTCTTACAAACTCCTACTGAGTGCATTTTCTACCTTATTTTCTTTCCCTTTGATGTGTTTTATCTTGAAATAAATTGCACTGATCAAAGGCAACCATTAATGTGCAATTGCTACCTTAATTTCATTCCCCTTGATGTGTTTTACCTTGATTTATTTTTTAAGAACTTTTTTTGAAATTTTTCTGGGAAGGAAATGAAATTGAATTAATGGGTATTTCAAGTAAACCTAGGAAGATAATAAACTCTAATTGCATGAAAAATCTTTTGAAGAAGGAACAACAAGGGGCAATTGAAAAGTTATGCTCACTAGATATTCAAACATCTAGGTAATCCATTTCTATAGTTCTCCAAAGAGTCCTTGACAATCATTCCAATGTGTTTGAGACTCCTAAACGTCTACCACCTATTTGAAATCATGATCATGCTATTGACTTGATTCTAGGAAGTGTTCCTCCAAACATCATACCTTATAGATATCCCTATGCCCATAAGAGTGAAATTGAATGTATGGTTGCAGAAATGATAGAGGCAAGTATAATTCAACCTAACCAATGTTCTTTCTCTTCTCCAGTAGTATTGGTGCACAAGAAGGATGGATCATGGCATATTTGTGCAGATTATAAAGAGCTCAATAAGCTCACTATTAAAGATAAATTTCCCGTTCCTACCATTGATGAATTGATGGATGAACTACATGGAATAATTTACTTCACCAAGATAGATATTTTCTCAAGATATAATCAAATTAGAATGTAGAAAGAATAAATTTCAAAAATAACATTCAAAACTCATGAAGGTTATTATGAATTTTTAGTCATGCCTTTTGGTCTTACTAATGCACCTTCCACATTTCAAGGTTTGATGAATTCCATTTTCAAACCCTACCTTAGAAAATTTGAATTAGTATTTTTTGATGATATACTAATCTATAACAAGTCTTGGAAAGATAACGTTCAACATGTGGATAGGGTGCTCAAACCATTGGAGGAAAAACAACTGTATGTAAAACCCTCCAAATGTTTCTTTGGGGTACAAGAAGTGGAATATTTGGGTCATATTGTATCTCATGAGGGTGTTAAGGTAGACCCTAAGAAAATTAAAGACATAAAGGAATGGAAAATCTCCACAAACTTAAGTCAGATTCAAAGATTTCTTTGTTGATAGGGTATTATTGAAAGTTTGTTAAGAATTATGGGAAAAAAACAAAACCACTAACAACATTACTAAAGAAAGATGCATTATTTTGGACTCCAGAAGCAACTAAGGCCTTTGAACATATTAAATAGGAAATGTGCCAAGCTTCGGTCTTATCTACACTAGACTTCACAAAAACCTTTATCATGGAATGTGATGCCTCAGGAAATGGCATTGGTGTTGTTTTAATGCAAGACGAAAGACCCATTGATTTTTAAAGTCATCCAATCAAGGAAATTATTTACACAAACCTATTTATGAGAAGAAAATGTTGGAAATACTACATTCCCTGAAAAAATGGTGCCATTACCTGATGGGAAGAGACACTTCAAGGTAAAATATATCATGATAGTCTTAAATACTTCTTGGAACAAAGATTATCTTCAAAAGAGTAACAAAAATGGGTCACGAAGATGCTGGGTTATGACTTTGAAATCATTTACAAAGGAAGAAAAGTAAAATGTTGTTGTAGATGCACTCTCAAGAAGGGATGAGGATGTGGAAGAAATACGATATGCCATTTATATTATTAAACATGATTGGATAACTACAACAAGGGATGAACGGAATAATGATGAAGAAGTGTCGACAATCATTTAAAATTTGTAGCAATATCTCAGTGCATATGATACATTTATCTAGAAAAATGATTCATTGTTGTACAAATATCACATATATATGTAAGAATTCCCAACTCAAACAAAAGGTTCTTTTGGAATTGCACACCTCTCCTATAGGAGAGCACTCAATATTTTTAAAAACTTACCACAAGGTTAAGAAGTAATTTTTCTGGGATGGCCTTAAATCTGATATTCAAAATTTTATGGTAGGATGTTTGGTTTTCCAACAAAATAAAATTGAGACACTTAAGACTACTAGTATTTTGCAACTATTAGCCATTCCAATTCAACATTGGGAGGAGGTATCAATGGCTGTTATCACAAATTTATCCAATTCTAAAGGAAAGAGTGTCATTATGGTGGTAATTGATAAACTTACCAAATATGCACACTTTTTTCCAGTATCTCATCCTTTCAAAGCCATTACAGTCACTACTACATTTGTGGAAACAATTAAAAAGTTACATAGAAACCCAAAGATTATTGTAAGTGAGAGAGATTTCATTTTCACTAGAAATTTTTAGACAAAATTGTTTTCTTGTCTTGGTACTCAATTAGCTCATAGCTCATCTTATCATCCTCACTCTGATGGGAAAACTGTGATAGTGAAAAAATGTTTGGAATTATATCTTCATTTATTTGTACCTTATAAACAAACATAACGGGTTAGGTGGTTACCTCTGCCAGAATGGTGGTATAACACTTCCTTCCATATCGTAAAAGAAATAACCCCATTTATGGAACTTTATGGATATCATCCATTGTCCATCACATTGTATTTAGGAGACAATTTTAAGGTTAAAGCAGTGGAAGATCACATTGAACATGAACAAAATGTTCTCCAACTCTTAAAGGATAACTTGACTATGGCGTAGAATCAAATGAAACACTAGGCATATTAGCATTGCAGAGAACAAAGTTTTGATGTAGGTGATTGGGTATTTTTACAGCTACAACCATACAAACAAATGTCCCTCAAGCAAGCTAAGAAGGATAATAAATTATCACTCAAGTACTATGGCCCTTACAAGGTGTTACAAAATATTTGTACTATGGCATACAAGTTGTAGCTTCTTTCTTCTTTGTGAGTACACCTAGTTTTCCATATTTCATGCTTAAAGAATATTATACATGATAAGATCCTAGTTCAACTATATTACTAGAATTTAATGAGGAAGGAAAAATATCATCGAATCCTAAAGCAATCACAGAAACAAGAATATGGCAACTACATAATCAATCAATTTTAGAGTATCTCATTAAGTGGAAGAACTTACCTATTGAAGATTCCACATGGGAGGATGAATATTTCACATTGAAGCATCCAAAACTACTCAAGCGTTGAGGGAATTTTTTTTGAATGGGAGGAGCATGTTAGGTCCCTATAATACTAGTGTATTTCCCATATTGTTATTATTGTTCCCTGTAGAAGTACACTATCGTTATTGTTGATCCCTTACATTATTATTGTTATGTAGGCCCTAGTTATATTTTGACCCTTTAGACTCCTATATATACCAAGGATGTCTTTTCATTTCAATCATCAAAGAATTGTTCATTTATGTGATGTAAAAGGAGGTTGCCCGCTCAAAGTGGCTTATTATCTAGTCGCTGATCTTCCTTTTCTTATGTTTTGTCTTATTTTAATCTAGATACATAACAATGAATAACTTCTCTACAATATACCATTCCAACCCACTAGCATGTCAAATCATTAGAGGAATTTTGATGTCTAAAATGAACCTCTTAAGGAAAATACTAAAATAATAGTTAAAATAACAAAATAAGATTTTGCAAATTTTAAAAGAAAGAAAGGAAGTTACTTTTTTATTGTATTTTTGACTTATCTCCTTATATGTTTACTCAAATGCCAAGTGTAGACACACTTTGGATGCATAATTAAATTGCACATCCAATACATAATTACTCTACATATTTTTGATTAGACCCAGAAAAGAAAATTGAAAATACATCAAAAAACATGTTCAACACACTTGTTTTGATGTATTTTCAAAATTTTTCAATGTGGATTTACTCAGACATATGCAGGGTGTGTACTTGTTGGATGTAGAATTTAATTCTACATCCAACGAGTGTCTACACTTGACATTTGAGTAAACTTATAAGGAGATAAGTCAAAAATAGAAATAAAAAAGTACTTTTTTCTTTTCCCTAAAAAATTTACCCTTAAGGATGTCATCATCACTAGGGGAATTTTGATGTCTAAAATGGGCATCCTAAAAAAAATGTACAATCAAAATTCACTTTATGAGAAACAATCACATTTTAGGGGATAACATTATCCCCAATTGTTGAGGTGGCATTGCTCGAGTTAAAGGTACTTACTTGTCTCATTCTCAATGGTGAATACAAGCTCATAGTTAACCATGATAGTGCTCTAAATACTTTTAAAGTCATAAAGTAAAGTACTCATAATAAATGTCATTTCACACTTTTTGAATAAAATATTAGTATTGTCATTTCATATTTTTTGAAAGAAACTATGCATATCCTAATACAATATTCATGTCTTTACACTCTTTTCAATAAATATTATATTTATATATTTTCATATATTTATTTTATTTTATTTAATATTACAATTTCAAATTAATTATAAGTTAATATCTATACATATATACTATACATATGAAATATAAATAAATAAAAATATAATCTTGTAATTTTAGGATAAATCAAACCTATGAATAACATTATTATAATATTAATAGCAATACAAACATACTAAAATTAAAGAAAAAATGTATATTAGTTTTGTATAATTTATGGTTTTTTTTAATAAATTGATTTTATAAATTCTGCTTAATATCAAGTTATTTAATAATATGTAAAATTATGTTATTATAACATTTTTAAACAAATCAACGTGATACAGATTATAATAAAAAATATAATGTTTTTCCAAAGTAGAAAATAATAATTTTTATTATATTAATTACAATAATAATTTTATTAAAATATTTAATGATTAAAAAGTGAATATAATTATAAGTCCTACAAATTCACTTATATTTAACTTGAAATTATAAAAAAATATGCAAATTGTGTTGTGATGTTTATCTTAAAAAAATCAACAATATTGATTTTTTACATATATATTTTGCATTTATTTTTTTGTCTTTTTAATTTAAACATTTTTAAACAAATCAATGTGATACAGATTATAATAAAAATTATAATGTTTTTCCAAAGTAGAAAATAATAATTTTTATTATGTTTAAGAGAAGATCTTCGACGAAAATCACAAGATAAATCATTTGTCGACGCGTTTCGAACCAACCAGTGTGGTTCATCTTCCTGACGATGAACCACACTGGTTGGTTCGAAACGCGTCGACAAATGATTTATCTTGTGATTTTCGCCGAAGATCTTCTCTTAAACTTGATATGGATCACAGAAGCCTCAATTCAACAATTTTTATTATATTAATTACAATAATAATTTTATTAAAATATTTAATGATTAAAAAGTGAATATAATTATAAGTCCTACAAATTCACTTATATTTAACTTGAAATTATAAAAAAATATGCAAATTGTGTTGTGATGTTTATCTTAAAAAAATCAATAATATTGATTTTTTACATATATATTTTGCATTTATTTTTTTTTCATTTTAATTTAAACCAGTGAAAGAATATATTACATTTATTATATTATGTTATTTGATTTTTATATAGTAAATTTTTTTTTTTTTGTAGGCTTGGTAGGACTACATCTTCATCATGTCCAACTTTTCACCCCAATCGGGGGATAACATAAGCTTTGAACCCAAGGCTTCTGGTTTGGTGACACTTCATTTCCATGGCCATTTCCAATTGAGCTACCCCAAGTGGATGATTTTTATATAGTAAATTAATTACATGTTATTATATAATTTAACTATATAATTTAAACAAGTTCTATGTAGTAGCTAGTACTTACCGCTTAGTTTAAATATAGTTAATTGGAGTATGAAATGATAACAAGGTGTGAGATGATCAATTAAAGCCTTCATAAAAAAGAGAAACGAAAGTGAAAATGTTGTGGTAAAATGTTGTTTCTTGGTGAACATCTTAACTCATTGGTTGTAATGAAGCTTTATAACCTTATTTTTTTTGGTAGTGTTTGCTTAAAATTGATATGGAGAAACTTAGTTTCAATTCAATGAGATGTCAATTCCAAGAAACTTGTTTTGCACAACCAATTGTATCCTACAAAGTTCATGGGAATTGAACATGATTGATATAGAGTTGAATGAGATTGTGTGTGTGGCAGTGAAGGCATGGGAATATAAAACAAAATTTGTATTGTTATCACTCAAATGGCGTCACTTTCTTTTGCAGAAAAAAATTGAGTTGAGATGATCTATAATTTGTGATTTAGTAATAAATTAACTTTTAAATTAAATTGTAAAGACATGTTAATTAATATTTATGAATACTTCATAATAACAATTGTTTTACTATTACTTTAACAACTAAATTATAACTATCACAGTTATATAAATTAAATCATGAGTAACTATAGATGGATATCAAAAAACTTAGTTTCTAATTAAAATACTTAGTTGCTAAAGCATTTTGTGTTGTGAAAACAAAAGAAAAACATTTAAAAAATGTAATTATTAAAATAAATAAAATATATTATTAACCATTTTTAAAAAATTTCTAAATACTATATGTTTGTTTATGATTTGTGATTTAGTACTAAATTGATTGAATTTGTCAGTCACTTTGAATAAAACCAGGAATAAAGTTGTAGTAGATTAAACATAAACCGCTTTAACAAAACTCACACATTAACTTTTTGCATGGTAACTGAGACCAATCTTCAGTGTTTGATTCAAGGAAATAGTATAAAACATCTTTAACAAACCAATTGAAACAAAGAAGAAATTGAAGACTAACCTCCCACAACCTCCAAGGGACTTGAAACAAAATATGAAACTTCAAAGCCGGATCCTAATAATATCCCGAGTTTCAAATCCTTTGACCTACCAGAACAATAGACGTTAATCACAAACATGCAAAAGGAATTAATAAAAAAATAAAAAACATAAAACTTCTTGAATTCAAGAAGATCAATTTCTTGAATTTTTGATATACTTGCAGCCAAAAATTATAAAAACTATGCTTAAATAAAGCAAATACAACAAATTAGAAACTATACATCAATAAAACTTTCTTAATAAAATTAGGTAAAGAAATTCTAAAAACTAATAACTAGTTATCATAATAGTTATTAATGATAAAAGCTATGTGTAAACAAGAAAAGTTTTTATGATTAATGTAATTGGAATTGAAAATAGAGAAAACAAATAGAAAAAAGACAAAAAAGAATATAATTCAAATTAAAAAGTAAGAAAACTAAAAAAAATTATTGGGAAAATATTTTTTAATTATTTTTTCGTCTTTAAAATTTGTCATCTTAAAAAAAACCATAGAAAAAGACAGAAAAATATAAGTCAAATTAAAAAGTATTACAACTAAAAAAGATTTACTCGAAATGTTTTTTAAATTATTTTTTTCCTCTTTAAAATTTGTCATCTTAAATTTGTCAAAAAGTTAAATAGAAAATAAATAAAAGAAAAAACAAAAAATTAGTCACTAATAGAAATGGTAGTTACTAAAAAACCCATAATAAGACCTCAACCAATCACCTTACAAATAAATAAATTTAAATAATAATAAAAAATAAGAAAAAATGAATTTCCAATGTTAAACTATGGATAAGTGGCATAATTGTTTGGTCAAAGACAAACTAATAGACAGACAAAGGCAAAAATGAATGGTAATACCATGCCTCACATATATAATAGTACAAATTTTCATTAATAGTATATTATACAATTAAGAATTTATGAATTTATATTTATAATTTTTTTTTGTTATTTAAGTACAAAGGACAAATGCATTAGTTGTTCAATGATAATGACTTTTTCTTGAAAATCTCATTCTTATTTATAGTCACATCAATACAATTTTTTATTAATTTTATTTTGGTACAACTTTTCAATTGAATTTAACCATGGTTACATGGATTGTGGTGCAAAAAGTGAGTTACAAATTCATAAATATAATTTTATTGGTTTAGCTATTATTTTATTATTTCCTTAGGACGCCAATTTTAGACCTCAAATTTCTCCTAATGCATATTGAATATTATCGGTTATTTTAAATTTAATTTTGTTAGTAATTTTTTTTTGAAGCCATATTTTGACCTCAAAATTCCCCTAATGGTAGAGAGAAATTAAATAAGCACATCTCAGTCAAGAAGCATACTAATAATGGTTGAATCAACCACCTATTCAATTCCCATTATGTCCCAAGTCACCAATTCAAAACCCCCATAGTAACACTAGTTATTCACATGTTGGGGATGGAGAAAATGACATAAAGGTTAGAATGGATGACTTATTACAGTGTATGGCATGCCATGGAGAGAATGTTGCTATATGCATTATAGTAAAATGAACTAGGGTATGATGCTGATATTTCCAGTGCTGATTCAGATTGGATCATCAAATTATTTTTTATCTACATTGATTCTTTTAGAGTGGAAAAAGTGGAGGAATCAACTCATAAAACCTTTTTACCAATGGGACCCAATTTGGTAAATTGGGGTTGGAAACCTTTTGGGAGCATTTTGAGGCATCAAATGACATTTTTGGGAGTAAAAATTTTGTTAAGAAATTTATGGAAGAGAGATAAATTATTACTGAGATTTATCGAGATTTACATAGAGGAAAACCCCAAATCTAGGGAAAACCCCAAATCCATACATAATATTTATCTAGGAAAACCCCAAATCCAGGGAAAAACCCAACCCAATGAGATCTCATTAGCATTGGCCAAAACCGTCGCCAATCCTGCTAAGTGAGCCTTCACCACTCACCTCCAGGCCTACACTACAATGAAGTATTCCCAGCCTTTTATAGGATCCATTACATACAATACGATGGACCATAATACCATGGGTACACTATACCATGTGCCCAAAACAACTACTATTTAACCAGGTTAACCTTGACTCAAACCCTAAGTCAATTTTACCTAACAATTCCCCCCTTAAACTTGAATTGGGGTTCCTTGACTAAATCCAGCCAAAACCTACTAAGTGAGACAATCCCGCTCACTCTATCCCTTACCCACTTCAATGTTTTTACTTAGGATTTGTTAACCCGACATCCCCCTATTACCTAGGTCTAACCCAGACTTTACTGGTAATTACCTACGGGTATGCATGCCTTACTAGGTCTTACAGTAGCATGCCCATCTACATGCAAATTAAAATTTTCACTCCATTATATTAGTTTTTTTTTGTTTACCCTTGTTGATGTCTTTGTACATATCACATCAATGTCCATATAAAAAGAACCCATCTACCTGATTACATGGGTCACTAGCTGTTGTAACCGTCAGTTATCTAGGCATTCTTTTCAGGTACATGGTTCATAAATTAATTAATCCACATGCACATATCCTCCTCATCCATTGAATCTCTCATGACCCAATAGTGTGCAACTTTGCTTCACAATCTATGGCTTTTGATTCAAATCTGCAAGAAAAACTTAATTATCTCTCTATCTACTAGGCTAATACAAACCCTTAGCAACAAAAAACGTCCTTCTAAGCCAACTTACCTCTAATACCAGTTGTTAAGAAATTTATGAAAGAGAGATAAATTATTACTACGCTTTATCGAGATTTATAGAGAGGAATAATAAAATAACTAGAAACATTACAAATAAATATTATACACATAATATTTATCCAGGAAAACCCCAAATCCAGGGAAAAACCCAACCCAATGAGATCTCATTAGAATTGGCCAAAACCCTAGCCAATTCGGCCAAGTGAGCCTTCACCACTCACCTCCAGGCCTACATTACAATGAAGTATTCCCAACCTTTTATAGGCTCTGTTACATGCAATACCATGGAACATAATACCATGGGTACACTATACCATGTGTCCAAAACCACTACTATTTAACTAGGTCAACCTTGATTCAAACCCTGAGTCAATTTTACCTAACAAATTTTCCTCTTCATCAATTGTTCTTTTTCATATTCTAGGAACAAAGGTCTTTCCAACAATGTAAGAATTTCCTCAATTGGAGTTTGTATGCAAAAGTTATGCCACTTAGAAGTTGAACTTCCTGTTTTGGCCAACATAATTCGAGAGGATTCCACATCATCCCTAACTATTCATGGGAAAGAGGATAACCACATTCTTATGATAAAAAAGACTCTACAAGTGTCTATATTGTAACTTTGGTTTAGAGTTGAGGTAGTCAAACCTAACCACTAGTAGGCTATTAGGCTATGTTATTATTAGGCCACTAGGAAGAAAAGGGGTTGTATTCTTTTAGAGTGCATTTGTTCCATAGATGAGAGAAATAACTGAGAGGGATAGGGATAGATAATACGTAGAGGATTTGTGCAATGTATAAGCCCATGGTCCACAAACCATACTAGTTTGTATTCACAACCATTTTCCATTCAGAGAAAGAGATTATAGCAACCTCATCTTCCAGCTGAGTTTTTTCCCAAAAGGGTTTCTTAGGTTATATCTTGTGTCAAATCATGGTTTGTGAGTTTTTATTTTTTTTGTTCTCTATTTTTTGCATAAATTTTAATTTGCATGCTTAGACAATAAATAATAATCTACACATCCAAAAATCTAAAAGAAATAAAACCCTAATACAGTAGATTTTAGATTTTTAAATATAGTTTTATTAGATCTATTGTGATGAATTGTTAAGTGGAATATCCACACTATTTTATGGATTAAGTACCTTCTTTGAATGCTTAAAATATACTTCCACCACCCCTCTCTAGACATGGGCCAACAAGGTCTACCCAAATAGGGACAATAATATCATTATACAACTAAAAGTAATGTATGGTATGCTAGATGCACATTTCTCAAAACGTTTGAGGTAACTAACTATTCAATAATCGATTGCTTTAAGGAATATTCTCACATAAATAAAAATAAAAGTGGTTGATTTTATGCATGCTTGATGTCAATGTACATTTATTTTTCCCACTAATTATAGATTACACAAAGATAGGCTACTTATAAGTGATAACATATTTCTCCACCATTATGCATCGGCAAAGAAAATACTAAAAAGGTTGGGTGTTGATCACATGTCATACCACACATGTCCCAATGTTTATATTATATACAAACATGAATATGCAAAATTAGAGATGTGTCTAGAATGTGGACATAGTAGATACCAAAAGAGAAAGAAAAAAAGTAAGACACATGGTACTCATAAGATATTAAGGGACATGCCTATAATTCCAATAATTAAAATATTCTTTCATTGTATACAATACATCCAAGTTTTACAAGTTGCATGCCTCACGTAGAAGGGATCTAGGAGTTAGGCAAATCCTAGCAGATTTAATAGCCATGAAGCACATAAAGGATGAATTTCCTAATAAATTCAAGGATGAAGTATAGAGCCTTTAATTGATCATGTTTATGGATGGATTTAACTCATATTCCCTCCATAACACCAACTTTTCTATTTCTTTAGTGGTAATAGTCAATAACAATATCCCCACATCGTTTCCCATGAAGACTGAACATATTATGTTGGCTCTTACAATCTTGTGTAGAGGAAAAGTGAAGAATATGGATGTATACCTCCAACCATTAATCAACAAATTTAAGAAATTATGGGGAGGGGTACATGTGATGTATCAAGACCCATTCTAGTAGATATGTCTTTTACATTATATGACATATTTGCACACACAATGAAATATTATCTAGGAAAAGGAGGAGGCTATGGTAAGCATATTGATTTTTGGTTTTTTTGTTTTTTTGTTTTTTGTTTAGATGTAATGTTATTTGGCACATTTAAGTTTGTGTAACTATATTTTTTTGAGGCTAATGTTCTCTGTATATAATAACATTGCGAAATATTGTCACAAAAGGGTATCATGGACGTAAACATTGTGGATTTTCTATAGAGGCTAGGTGGTCCAACAACCTATGACACTTGGTGTACGAATACTTGAGGACATTCCTCCTAGACGACTACCTTTATAGAATAGTCACACCTACTTTCAATGGTAAAATGGAGAGAACCTAAAGACCTAAAATAATTACATCGATAGATTAGATCGAGGAATGCGATACAAAGAAGGAGAAGGAATTTGAAAAATTAATGATTTCAAATGGGGAACCTATGTTTGATGATCCTTATTTTTTCAATACATACGTTGAGGAAATTCCTATTGGAATGAAAAGGAAATCTATATTTTATGATCTTCCATATTGGGAGCATCTTAAGATTTCCCACTTATTATATCCCATGCACATATTCAGAAATGTTTCATCTTCTTTATGAAGGAACATATCGTTGACAAAAATGATATATTGGTTGTTATGAGAGATATCATTTTTTCAAATACTAAAAAGAGATATTGGCCAAGAAAAGATAGTGTACGAGAGGGTGGTCAATTTTGGTCTTTTTAAGAAGGTGATGCCCAATGTATTTTGAATAAATATTATCTTTCTATGGAAAAGAATGTTATATTGGGTATGAAGGAACCTTATTCATGTGGGTTAACTCTACGACATTGATTCACTATAGAAGTATATTTGTCAAAGTAGAAATCACATGACCATTTGAACCTTCTAAGGGTATGTACAATGAAAACATGATTCCTTTTTATAGTGTAGGTTAAAATATACTTTGCACTCACATTTTTATAGAAGTTAACTATGTGTGTGTGTATTTTTTAGTGTCATTATCCTTTGCTTGCATGTGGTTATGTGAAACATGAATTCCCCCACGATTTGCAATGTACCATATTGTAATTACCTACATTTTTATGTTGGATCAAATTAAAGGAGATGATAACATTCCAACATTACATGGAGAGACAGTTGAGATTATTTGCATGTTTGAGAAGGAACTTCCCATGATTTTTATGAATTTGTAGGTATATATTCTAATTCCCCTATTTGGTGCTATTGAATTATTTGGGGTTCTTTATGTTGTTGGATGCTCTTTTTAGGGAGGTACATGAAACAATTAAATGGGTTTCTTAGACAGAGGGAAATAATAGAGAGCTCTATGGCAAATGGGTACATACTTTGCAAGTCATTCTATTGTGCTAGTTAGTACATTAGAAAATTTGATGACACATTAGAGGCATTTGCTTGGGATGACCACTTGCATGATGACAAAAGGGAAGGGGACATATTCCAAATAAATAGAAAAATTCACATGATAAAGAGTAAGCCACTTATCTTTTTCAAATTTTTACATAGCATTCATATACATTGAATTTGATAATATGTTAGAAAATTCATAAATTAATGAAGTCAATAAATTTGTTCTTTGCAACTCAGAGGTAATGCAACCATTAGTTGCATTTTATATAGAGAAAAGAAGGAAATGGGACAATGATAGGAAATCATTTAGATTGCTTAATGGTAGAAAAATGCCTATTCTAGGTCATTTAAAATTAAATATTCTGCACATGTGTCCCAATAGTCGGGTAGCTAAATAAATCATAGAGAAATATGAAACATCTAGTCATTACCTCGCTCAAGAAGAGGATGCACTAAACATAGGATTTTGGCACAATAAATTTGTAACAGTCACTATCAGTACCCCATTTAATTTATAATTCATATTTGAATTGTAACATGTATTATGTTTTTATTAATGCTTTTACTATTAGACATATGAAATCATATTTTGTTCTCATCTTTTTACAGGTTCCTTTGTTCTCATCTATGTGGGAATATGAACATCATTTTCACATTGAGGATGCTGATAATGTAAACTTATTACAATATTTTGGAGTGGAGGTTAAGATCAACCAAGCTAGTTCTGCTAGCCACTATGATCAAAACCCAAAAGAGGGAAAGTTAGGTTACATTGGAAATATACAAGAGATCATGGAAGTGGACTTCTCATCTTTTCAATGTGTCATTTTTAGTTTCAAGTGGTGGGATGCCTTCGATTGGAGTAATGTAAAGGAAGATTGTGATAGTGGGATAATAGAATTAAATCCAAAAATATGTTGGTTGAAACTAACGAGTATTATGATTTTCCAAAACACTACAATCAAGTGTTTTTTTACTCAGATGTGATAGCCTAGGTTTGATGTTTCATACTTTTTTTTTCCTTTTTTTTTTCAAAGAAAAAACTATATTTTTATTAATGAAATAAAAATTACATTTGTATGTGCAGAGTTGTGGTTAGAAAGAGATTGTTTAGACATCATCCAAAATAATATACATAACTATCTAACAATTTTCTAAATAGTCCAAAGACTAGTACTAAGAACAAAACAAACTACGATCACAAATAAATACACAATATGCTTATAGGCCTCATCAACTTCATAAAAATATCATGATACCATGGAGAGAGTAACCTACAAAAATGGAAAAGTTCCAAAAAAACCGTCATTTAGACCTTGTTATGAGGAATGTCTAGCTAGAGCGCTTCAATGAAGGGTTTGCAGTATTATTTTATGGTGATCCCATTCAACTATTTGTAGATTTTCCATATCCTCAAATCCTATGCCTTACCAACCTTAGAGAGGGCATCTCTGGCGTGGTTTAATTTCCTGTAAATATGGCAACAAGAAACCTAATCAAAATATTTTTCGAGTTGTAAAACATCCTCTACTATGGAAATTAGTGTGTGCATGTGGTAGCGATGAAGCTCATTAAACCAATTAATAATTATCATAGAATCACCAAATATATGAAAAGTGTGGCATTCTTTTTCAATAGAAAAAAAGAGTTTGAGGCTGAAATTTTTTGCATAACTATTTATTTCCTTCCCCAAACCAATCTGTAGCTTGTAAAACTTATTTTCATGGATATATAGGATATCCCCCCTCCACAATATCCATTTTTACAGGACACTCCATCAAAATATGCCAATTGATGAGATTTTTCAACCTCCTTAGCAACTATATTTCGCTAAATATGAGTAGCTTCAACAACTGAGATACATTTGAAATTAGAAACAACTTTGGTTGCCACATGATCTAGAATGGAATATTTTATCTTTGAATATGGCTATATTTCTCGCATTCCAAGTACCCTAGTAGGCTAGCCGTGGAATGTTCCTGTATTACTTAGGGGAGACTTTCTCCCACCAATATTTCCGTGCTTCCATGAAAAATAAACCATGCCAGTTTGAAACACATCCAATATGGTTCTTGATGGGATTCAAAAATTCCACTATGAATGGAAAGAATATAAAGAGGTTCTCAACAGTCTCAATTTCATTTTTGCATAGAGCACACTAGCCAGTGCCTTTCATGGAATGTTTTTGAAGATTATCCCAGGGAAGTGCTTTATTTTCCAACATGAACCAAAGGAATAATCAAGTCTTTGGGGGAATATTCATCTTCTAAAGCTTCTTCCATCACCATGCTACAATTTAGTTATTTATCCTTACATATAAACACATACCCAGTTTTTGA
Source organism: Pinus tabuliformis (assembly GCA_031772625.1). NCBI lineage: Eukaryota > Viridiplantae > Streptophyta > Pinopsida > Pinales > Pinaceae > Pinus > Pinus tabuliformis. Next base: position 1,638,805,919 of record CM062819.1, on the reverse strand, counting down.
GGAATATTCCCCCAAAGGGGACTTAACCTAGCGAAGTGTGTCTTCTTCCACTCTAAGGTAGACATGAGCGACATTTAAAGCAATAGTTTAGTTGTTCCATAACTCATGAATTTATTTAGGTAAATTTAGTTAGAGTGTGCTGGCCCAACCCTATGCCCAAATAGATGTGTGGAGGGGATCAACAACTTGAATTAGTGTATGTATGCTTTAATCATTTATAAATTGAATCCCGTCACAGGAAAGGTCCACATCCTACCATAGATTCAAACCAATTTTCAACTTTTCACCATTTCAACTTTCCACATCATACCATATTCAATAATAATTAGAGAGGATAAAAACATTTTCCAGATGATGGATATCTTGGGTCTTTTCTTGTCTGAAGACCAAAGGAAATATTCCATAGAACTGGGATAGATGTAATTTTTGTGTGCTACTGTTGTCCAGAGACTATACGAAGAGAAAAACCTCCAACCAACTCTAGCAGCCAGAGACTTTGCAAATGAGGGTAGGATTTTCAAAGTCTAAACTCCCCACACATTAGGAAATGAAATTCTATCCCACCTGACCAATGGAAATACATTTCTGTATTTACTCCCCATCCAATAAAACTTGCAACATAATTTTCAAATGGATTTTAGAACACCAGATGGAATCCAGGATAGGGACATCCAGAACACCGATATAGCTTCCAATACTAATTTAATAATAAAAAGTCTTCTTGATCTATATACAAATCTGGAACACCAGGTCTTCATCCTTTTTTGGATCTTTGCAATTAAACATAACCAATCATTTTTCCAGTAATCATTTGGTTTCAGATGAAACCTAATTATTTTTTAATCAAATTTGAAATCAAATGATTGGAAAGGAAACATGATTTGTGCATACGAGGCTTCATCCCTTGAAAATCCATTAGGGGAGACAAAAAATTTATGAACATTCACAAGGATTCCAGTAGACTTCTAGAATAGACTCAACACTTCCTTGATGGTAGCCAAATCTCTTTTGGACCCATCACAAAATAGTAGGACATGTCAATGAACAATAAGTGGGTGTGATAGTCAGATCTTTAGCCACCCACACACCCCAAAGATCACATATTCTTTTAGTTTCCCTTAATTTTCTACTTAGGTCCTCTAGCACCAATAAGAAAAGAAGGGGGGGGGGAGAGGACATACTTTCCTGAGGCTCCTCTGCACTTGGAAGAAATTTGAGGTAGATACATTTATAAGTACAAAAAAAGATACTAAAGTTAAATAGCTCATCAACCAGTTTATGAAAGGCACTTTGAATCTCAAGTGCATAAGCATAAGGTTAATGTATCACCAACTCACAAAATCATATGCCTTTGATAAATATATATTGATAACCATCCCACTTCTATTCCATATTTTAAAACCATGGATAACTTCCAAAGAAACCCTAATCACTTTGTGAATCTTCCTATCCTCTAGGAATGAAAATTGTTCATTGGATATATTTTTGGATAGAATCGGTTTCATCCTATTGGCAATAATATTTGCAATGATCTTGTAGACGTAGTTTCAAAGGGAGATAGGCCTGAAGTTTTTGATATGGTGAGGATCATCATAATTTGGGATTAATGAAATGAAGGTGGAATTGAAAGTAGGAAGGATTTTCCCTGATATGTGAGAATCTTCAATCACTCATAGGAGTTTACCATCTAGGATGTTAGAGAATCTAGATAAAAACTCGACTGACCAACCATCTGGGCTTGGGATTTTGTGTTTTTGGAAACTATGGAGCACTTTGTACAAATTAAACTCTGACATAGGCTCCATCAAGTCTCTATTACCCTCTTGATCACCAAAATGGAGGAAAAATTAGGCCCCTTGATTTTTTTTTTTGCAATGGAGACATCTTGAGTGTCCTTAAAGAGATTAATAAAATAGTTCATTCAAATCTTGGATAAATCCTCAAATTAAGAAACCATTCCCCCTTCCATATTTTCATGTTCCCACATTGTATTAAGAACCTTTCGCACCTTATCATAATTCTGAAATAATTTTGTATTGTCGTCACCACTTTAGATCCAGATTGCATGGGTTTTTTGTCTCCATATCTCTTCTCTTTCATACATGATTCTCATTTTTATTCTTCAAGGTTGAAGATCCTTGTTTAGATTCCTCTGATAACTATCCCCTTCCTTCAGTATCTTCCAATCTATCCAATTCCTCCTCCACAAATTGAAGAGTTTCTTCATCCCTTTGCTTCTTTTGGGAAGCCCATAAAATAGTGGCCCATTTTTCCCTTTTCAAGTTAGCTGTAAACTGTTCCACACTTGAATCCACCTAATTTAGATTACAGGGGATCTAATTCTTGACAAAAAACTATCGTGAAAGTTCATTTTTCACCCAGGAAAAATTACATTTGAAGGGACTACCAATTTTATTTTGATTCCCTCTAAGTTCTAAAAAGATAGGGGGAAGGGAAGATTCACCTCCAACACCTATCCATTGACATAATAAAGGAGTCCATTCCATGAGAGATTCAACCATAATAAATTGATTGATCCTTCTTTCCACCCTTTCTTTACTCATACATCAGTTTCTCCATGTTGGCCTATTTTTTATCAAGTCCACATCACATATCTTGTGGTCCTCTAGAAGATGCTTGAAATACTCAGTCTGAGAATCCAAATGTGCATGCGTGCCTCAAATTTCCAAGGCTCTAAAAACAAAATTCAAATTACCCCCATAAAAATATTCTCATCTCTCATGTAAGATCCATTCATCAAACCATCCCCGAACTAAGATCTATCTTAAAAATGTCCATCAATATTTAGTACGTTGATTTCCTTTCCTAGATCAATAGAGTATATCAACTTCCAAGATCATATCCACCACCTAAGAGCCAATTAATTGAATATATATTTGGTTTATGCCAATGAACAAGCCCTTTTATTTTCCTTTAGCATCGGAAGCAACAAATCACCATCCAGGAAATAAATATTCCAAAACGCCCTTAACTAGATACCCTTCCACTAATGTTTCTTAAAGAAAAAGGAAATCCAACTTTGTCGAATTCACCAATATTCTCAAATCTAGTTTTTTAGATGGGCTTGACAACCCCTTGTAGTTGAATGAGAGAAATATCATGATATCATATGGTTGTGGGCTTGCAATTATCCGAGAGCCCCAAAAATTGATTTCTATTTCCCAGCTGCCATGTCCTGGTTGGCTTTGTGTTTCACCCTGGTCATAAAGGATCTCCTACCTTGCACTTGCACTCCAAAATTTACAAGGGAAAATCTACCCAGACCACCAACACATCCAAAAGTGTCCCCCTTTCCATTACTAGGATGAAGAATATAAGGTGAAGAATAAGCCAAAGGGTTTGTTTTAGCTAACAAAGCTGCATGCTTAAGGGAAGGGAAATAAGCCGAGGTTGGGGGAAAAAGGAAAGAGACCATTAGTATAGAGGGAGAGGAAGAAATATCCATAAGAAAATTTGTAATATGTTCCTAAAGCCAAAACCCACATCTAGAGATCCTAGATAATCTATCAAATTATTAACCAAATGTTAGGGAGAGAAATTACCTAAAAGAGAGGTTCCTAGAAGGGGTGAAGCACCATATTGATCATTCTGGGACCCCACAACAACCTAATTTCCTTTTTCCACATCACCATCATATTTCTCATTTCCAGTGGCTAATGAATAATAAGGTTATGAATTGATGAAGTTTCCCTAGCTTGGCACCCATTTTCAGATAATGAAGCTCTAATATTTGTCCATTTTCTCACCCCATGACAACCTAAATTACCTGAGTAAGGAATTGGGAAATCCCTTAAGGTGTGCCCAATTTGATGGAAATAACAAAAATGAAAGGGGAAACCCTCATAATCTAGGAGCTAAAAATGATAATAGCCTCTATAGCTAATATTCAATTCTTCCAAAAAACCCTCTCTTAGATTCATGTTCAATAGAACCCGCACCATCATCTTTCTCCCATAAACCAAAAAAGGACATATTTGTCTCTAGGAAGGTGCCCAATTTATTACTAATTCTTTTTAAGACATCCATCATCCACAAATGAGGAAGTAGATCGAGCATCCTCACCCATACGGGAACCATGTCAAGCTTTCCTCGATTGGCATCAAACATAGGGTTCCATTTCTTCAGAACTATTGGAGTGGAGTCAATACTACAATTTTTACCAAGTATCCAAATCACCGCTTTGGCCGATATAAAATCAAACAAAAACTAGCCATGAGATAGTATGCTCACCTTTGGGGCTCCTTCCACGACTCCTCCCCAATCTTTTTCTGCCCACTTTCCCAAGTATTCATAAGAGAAGACACTACCTCTAGCCCTTCCTACCACTACCTTCTTAGTCATGTCCATTAATTCATCCAACAGCACATCCTCCCCTACAGCCATATTTTTGTTTTCCACTTTTATTTGTGAAGCCTTTCCTTTCTTTCTTTTTCTACTTGAGTTGGATGGATCCCGTGATACAACTAGCTCACCTAGTTTTTTTTTTGAGTTGTCTGTGACATATTTTGAGGTCTAAAATGGGCCTCCCAAGGAATATTATAAACTAAGAGTGGAAATAATAAAATAAGATTAGATTACATCATCAAATTTTAGAGAGAAAAAAAGAAAAAAACACTGTTTCAACCTGTATTTTCAACTTATCTCCCTATAATTTTACTCAATTTTTGAGTGGGAGTACTCGTGGGATGAAAAATTTAATTTCACATCCAAGGATTACCCATGTCACATACTTTAAATGAATCTTCTACACGAAAATTGATAAATACATGAAAAATGTGATTAAAAAACGTGATTGCAATCACATTTTTAATGTATTTCTCATTTTTCGTGTAGCGGGGTTGATCAAAAGTATTCAACATGGGCACTCATTCGATGAGGAATTAAATTCCACATCCAACGAGTGCTGCTGCTCAAAATTTGAGAAAAACCATAGGGAGATAAGTTGAAAAGACGATTTGAAAAAGTAGTTTTTTTATTATTTAATCTTTTTACTTGTTTATTCCAAAAATGGTGAATCATCCCCCATTGTTTACATCATCATCTTGAATCCTATTGGTTATTATAAAGTTTATTTTTGTTTTATATTTTTGTTTTTAGACTCATTTTAGGCCTCAAAATTTCTCTAATGTCAAACACCCTATTTAATTGCTCTATTGCTTCTAGCTAGCTAAATTTCACTTCGACCTCAACCATTCCTAATTCATGGGGAGAACAAAGCCCTGTCATATATGGAGGAACTTTCGCCTCGCTAAAAGCCATACCATCTTCTCCCCTACATTCATCTTCAATGAGCACCTCAAACAAGAAAAGGGAAGGGTTTTCCAACTGTGACTATGATGCAAGCATAAATGAATTCAAAATACTATTAAGGGGAAGATCCAAATGTTTAAAATAAGACATGACAACATGATTTTGGAAACCCTCACAGGCTAGACCATCTCCCCTTGGTAGATTTTGAAAAGGAACTGTCTATGAAACAACTGGGGTCCCCCCTTGTGCAAACCCTAGGTGAGCCTCATTCTCAACCACCAATAACACGACATCCCGAAGTTGTTGCATTGTTTGGTTTCCTTCTCTCACCATGCCATTTGTATTCGAAAATTCCACATCATTTTTCTGAGGTGGCCGCTCTATGAAGATATGAACCATATCACAAGGGTTGTCTGAATAACCCATCACATCTTCCATCTTGCTGCTAGATCCATTCATCTAAGCTCCCATAACTAGCTATCAAACTAAAACCCGCTACCTTCACCTCAACCCATAGATTGCAAAACCCTCTGAAAATCCATAGAGTGACTCCAACTCCTTATTCTTATTATTATTGTTCATGGTTGATACTAAGACATGATCCAATATCAAAACATTTTTTTGAAAACAATAGTTTTACAATTACAAATGAGGAAGATAATCAGGGTGATGATAACAAAGAGTGATGCTTTTTCTTCATCATCTATATTATAGATGTATCATTTTAGTATATGTATCTATAATTGACCAATTATATATATATTTTTTTCATTTTATACTGTTAGTATGAATAGTAAACAACATGTATTCACAACTAACATATTGATAGTATATTAAATAATATAAACATAAAATATGCTTGACCTCAATTATATTACCATTTTTTTACTGTTAATATTAATCTATCTTAGTTATATATTAACTTTTAAAATCTCAATATTAATTTATTTTAGTTTATCTTAAGATTTGTTATAAAAATTAGGTCAACTAATTTTTTTTATATAAAAAATATTTTTTCCAATTAAATAAGTGAGACATATTCAATAAAATACTTATAAATACTTGATATAATAAAATATCTAAAGAATATATAGTTATTTTATTTTATAATGTATCTCAATTATATGTAATGTGCTAATTTTTAACTCAGATTTATCTCAATTAACTGATTTTTTAAAATTTACTACTATTATATTTAGTTATGCACCAAATTTTAAATATTAACATTTGTTATAAAAATTGATTCTTAAAATAAAAGTAAAAAAAGTTTATAAATAAAACCTACACAACTAAATAAATGATATAAATACACAACAACCAATTAAACATTTATAAATAAGTTAACTTAAAAAACCATTTTAGGTAAGTGATGCATAATTGTACACATTCTTCATAACCAATGAGGAATGTCCAACAAAGCTTTCTACTACAACTATTTTTTATATTCATATATTCCTCATTGATTACTTCAAGAGTAATAATTTAAGAGGCTATACCACATTGAGAATCTATCAATCTCATGTTTATTCTCAATGACTCAAGTTCATCTTGTTTAGTATTTTAATAAGAAATATGTTATCACTATTTGTAATATGATTTATGATGGTTTCCATAATTTAATAGGCAAGATGTTGTATTATATTATCTTATGTTTAATATGTTAATTTTTAATTTTCTAAGCATTAATTGAGATATCACAAAGTTGATGATATATTTGTATAATTCAATCATAAAGAATTTATTTGGAAGTAAATTATAAATGGATGATATTAGAAAATCAAGCTTTACTTTTTTTTATTACTTGAGAAATTAAAATAAGCATATACCTGTATTAATGGAAATTTTATTAATCCCATGGATCTCCAATCATACCAAACAAAAAAAAGTAGAGTTAATGTTTAATTTTGATCCATACCATTCTATAGTTGATCAATATTAATAGTCTGAATATATTTTTCTTAGATTTAACTATTATACAATTTAATTTTATGAGTATTAATAATTTTTTTGGTAAATAAACTAAGAATAAATGTATAAAATAGTATTTAACATAAGGATTTGATTAATCAATCACGCCATTGTTGATTGAGTCATGTAATCATGTTTGCAAAAATGTTTATTAAATATATTCTATCTTACTCGACAAAAACAATTCACATTAAAGAAAAGATAAACATTATATGGCATTAATGGTTATAAATTTTTGCAATTACAGTCTAAATTATTTAACAATGTCATCAAAGTAAAGTTAAATATTATATAGAAAATCTATATTTAAATGAGTGATACATCTCAGCTTTAATTAAAAAATAGATAAAAAATTATTAATATCAATCATTAATGTACTTAAAATACACTATAAATAAGACAACAACAACAACATAATATGAAAAACATAATATAAATGAATGATATACATGTAAAATACACAATATCTTATAAATATTAATAAACATATCATCATAATCAATAAACATTCCATATATATATATATATATATATATATATATATATATATATATATATATAGGCTGAAATATACATCAGCTAACATATATGTTGAGTACCATTGTTAACTAGGTCCACCACTAGAGCTAGAGGCATCAATGGAATTATCATTGGATGGTGTAGATGGTGATACATGTGGAGGATAAGGAGGAGAAGGAGGAAGTGGATCAATGGATGATGATACTAGTGTCGCATGTGAAAGAGGAGGAAGTGGACTAGTGGATGGTGCCCCTAGTAACAAATGTGGAGGAGGATCAATGGATGTTGTAGCTAGTGATGCATGTGGGGGAGAATGAGGATATTTCGGTAGGTCTACCTAAGGTCAAAGTGGTGAAGAATTGCAATGTGAAGGATTCAAAAAATCATCGTCAAAAAATGATGTGGATTGAACATGACCTTAAACCTTTGGATGAGGTTGAGGGTACTCGACAACATGATGCATCGGTAACATCATGTCATAAGGAAGATGTACCATATATATCTACTACGGGACCTATAAAATATCTCTAACATGTGTAGGTTCCATTCCCTACCTAAAAAACATATTGCATATGTTATTTTTCACCTTATTGTGGAATCTACAGTTTGGCTTGTGTGGCATGATAGGTTTGTGTGTTGGAGGATGCTAGAAGACCTCATAGATCTCTTCATCTTATTGGGAGGGATGGTCCCCAATATATATGCTAGTATCTACAAAAATAAACAAATAGTTGAAACAAAATGTTACAATAAATTACATGCATTTTAAATAAGGAAAAAAATATGCAACTACTTTTATGAAAACACAAGGACAATATTACCTATATAATTTAGTGGCGCATTCTAAGTAAATAGGATGTTATGACATCCTCCCCAATCCATCCCCATGCATGGATAATATACAATTTCAACAACATGATCATCCTCTCCAACTAAGAAATAACAAGCCTTTATTTTTTACCAAAATACATGACCACTCTAATTGTCACATCTTAGGAAACAACTACCCAAAAATGCACATACATGCATCAAGAATAAGCATATGAGGGAGATAGAAAATCATTAATCAAGCCACATGAAACCTATTGTAATGTCCCTTTGAGAGAACATAAAATTAATTTAATTATTTAATGTCATATTAAAGGTGATAGTGAGTAATTAAATTAAAAAGGGGATCATAACTGACTTTTGATTTAATTAAGAAATAAAACTTATAAAGTCACTCTATTATTAAAAAGGTGACCCATTGTATTTGAGCAACCCCACTGATGATATTTGGAGGAGAAAATTATAAAAAGGAGGATGAGATTTCAACTGGGATATGATTGAGTATTTGATATTTTTTTAATTGTCCCGAGAGCTCTAGTAGCTTATGGTAGGAGGGAGAAACCCTCATTATTTTTTTGGTTTTGGCGTTGAAATACACACCCTAGATGGTGGCAATTAGTTTTTGTGGTGAAAGAGTCCACCCTAGCTATTCAAGAGGGAGAACTACTTTAGGTTCTTTAGTAGTGCTCATCAAGAGAAAAGAGGAGGTCGTGTTTTGTCATAGCACATCACTAGAGAAGGCTGAATTTATGAAGGTTGAATTTGATTGAGGTAGTCACTGGAGTTTGAAGATCGCGTGGAATCCAAAATAAACCAACAAAGTTTTCAGTACTAGGTTTTATTGAGAACTATTGATGTAATCTCCTCTATAGATTATTTAATAAATAAATTGGGCTTTTTCCCATATTTTCTCTCCACTTTTATGAATTGGTAATTTAAATGATGGCCAATTTTATTTATTTTTGGGAAATGTTTATGGTGTATTTTCATTGAAGAAGTTGTCTAGAAATTATCATAATTTGAAAAGGGATATTTCTAGCAAATTCTCTATTTTATTTGCAATTTAATTTGCTAAGGCTTTAAGAGAAAAAATCTTGAAAGAATTTGTGAGAACTAGTATTGAATATTTAAAGTAGGATATTATAGTGGTATCAAATCTATTTTTATTTCCATCTAGAAGGGTTACTAAAAACAAAGTTTTTGAATAAAAAATAGAAATTATTTACTAAAGTTGTTAGAAGATTTGAATATCTTAGTAAAAAATAGAAAATTGTAATAGAAAATTTCTTGAAGATTATAACATAAGATCTCTTGAATAGTATAAACGAAAAATTGATGATTCTAATAATAAATTCACATTATTGTTAGATTAGATCGAAGAAATGGCATCACTACTTGTGGAAAAGGATAAAAGAAGTTTCAGATATACAGATGAAAAAGTAGCAGCTCAGGAACAAAAAGAAAAAATTGAAGTGAGCCCCAAGGTAAATAATGATTCAAAAAAGAAATATGGAAGAAAAAACTGACAAGAATTGGAGGTTTTTGGCTACATGAGGAAAGATAATAGAAATAGAAATAATGTTTTAGAATTTTCAGAAGCACTTGTTTAGGAGAAATATGGGGTAATAAATAAGAAAGGTTGACCAAAATTTTTAGCCAAAAATAATTTAACATTGTTGTTGATTGTTGGTTGAAGTCAAAGGTCCTATGATGACTTATATAGAGACGATTGTATCGATCAATATGTTTCCCAAGGAGTATTTTTTTATAGAGAAATTTCATCATCATAATAGAGATCAATTTATTGGTACTTGCACAAGGCAACTGAATTAGTGAAAGGTAATGAGGTTCAAGTTTCCTGATGGTGATGTGAGGTGAAATAATGTTGGGATGACATTGCATATGTATGTTAGAGAATTCTACAAGTGTATATGGGATATTGATATTACTATGCACATTTTAACTGCTTGAGAGCAAACAATCTCAAGAAGGGAGGATCGCAAGGTCCCTTTTCGAGAACATAAAATTAATTTAATTATTTAATACCATCTTAAAGGTGATAGTGATTGATTAAATTATAAAGGGGATTATAAGTAACTTTTTATTTAATTAAGAAATAAAACTTATAAAGTCACTTTATTATTAAAAATGTGACCCATGGTATTTCAATAACCTATGTTATTTCACCCATGGTATTTGGAGGAGAAAAATTATAAGATGGATGATGAGAGTTCATTTCAGATATGATTAAGTATTTTGTATTTTTTTAATCATCCCCAGAGCTCTAGTAGTGTACGATGGGCGAGAGAAACACTCATTATATTTCCCAGTCTTAGCAGTGAAACATACCCTAGCTAGCGACGATTAGTTTTGGTGGTGAAATATTCCACCTTATCTAGTCAAGAGGGAGAACTACTTCAGGTTCTTCAATAGTGCCCACCAGGAGAAAAGAGGAGGCCATGTTTTGTTATAGCACATCATTGGAGGAGGCAAAACTTATGAAGGCTAAATTAGATTGAGGCAATTGCTGGGGTTTGAAGATCACATGGAATCCATAAGAAAATAACATAGTTTTTGGTACTAGGTTTTCCTGAGAATTATTGATGTAATTAAATCTCTATATTATTTAATAATTAAATTGGGGGTTTTGCCTTATTTTCTCTCCAATTTTATGAAATGGTAATTTAAAGAAATTTTTATGGTGTATTTTCATTTAAGAATTTATCCAGAAATTATCATAATTTAAAAAGGGATATTTCTGGCAAATTCTCTATTTAATTTGCAATTTAATTTGCTAAGGGTTTATGAGAAAAATTCTTTAATGAATTTGTTAGAAATAATATTGAATATTTAAATGGGGATATTGCACTTATAAGAAAATGATGTCAACTACTCTAACACAAATGGGAAGAATAATATCCTCCCATCAAATATTCAGTGATAATGATATAGAGAAAAACAAAACTATCATAAAAATATTTCCAACCATATAATCATCGAGGTCCTTTATGTAAATAATACATCAAAATGAAACTAATTCACCACCAATGAGAGGTGAAGTGTTGCAATTCCATCAAAAGAATGGATAGGCATCTAACCTTTTGTGCACCAAATGAATATATACACACCTAACCATCAACAACATGGAACTAAGTTGCAGTGAAATGAATGCCATGCTTGACATATCTATAAGCATATGCCAACTAGCTCTTTATATCAACACTAGGTGGAAACTCAAGGGAATGGAACAAATCCTCCCCCTCCTAAAAAATTCAATGATGAAGTAAATAAATGATTTGATACCAAAAATTTAGATTGAATCTCAATGTCTGCTACCATGATCCCAATGATGGACCAATTGTTGTAAAAATGAGGAGACCACCCTAAGAAATGTAAACTTTTTGAGGAGGCCAACATTCCTCAAAAGGGACCAATTTTGAGGTGTAATAGGGTGAGGGAACTTCTGTTTGCTTGAGGGGGATTGGATCCAGGTTCAAAGTTAGCTATGATAACAAACAAAACCCTACACTACCAGCTCTTTCGGCAGCAACCCGCTTACTACAGGCTGCAGTCTCACCCAAAGCAGTATTGGGGGATGCTAGAACCATGCTTATGCATCCAAAAGGCTATGTGATGGGGGTTAAGGCATTTCTCTAGTTTCAGGCCTGAGCTGACCTTCACGAACCCTTATTCATGAAATCCCCAAACTTAAATGATTTTTAGTTAAAAAAGGTTATTAACTTCGCGCAAACATCTAATCATGCATAAAATCACATGTAATAGTAGATCCAGATCTTCGCAGAGCAATACATATGAAAATATAGATAAATAGCATTCAAGTGCATGTGAATACAGAAAACACTTAAGTATACAAATTGGACACAAAATTGCTTCAAGTATTCTTTATTACTTCAGGTCTTCCATATACAAATTTTCTAGATCCTACGCATATAGTGGCAAGGGCCTGCACACTCAGCTGCAGACTTACCAAGATCTCCATGCACTCAACTGCAGGAGCCTTCCCCTTCACCAAAAATATAGAAAGATCATACCTTTACAAACTCAAAACATATAAGATCTTACTTATCTATTTATTGCCTGATTCCCTTAGACTCGCGAAGACACCCTTTTATATAATTTTTCCCATTACAATACCATCATCCACAAACCATGGGAGGATCTCAAGACAATACAAAAATAAGGGGCTTTGACCTTCCTAAAGCCCTTGACTCCTAATAACCTACGCTACTCACGCTTCTCTCCTTAAAATGCGGAGACTTTACAATATCTTATCAAAACTTGATCCAGGGGACCCCATCCCAATAGGCCCCCAATACAAAGATGTGACTCGTCCCTGATTCACTCTTCTGGTATATCCTCAACGCGTGATTTGAGGCCATTGAATTTAGACTTCAAAGCTTGAATTTCCAATGTACTCTGTGTGGTGGCTTGCCGGACCTTGTTAAACAACTTTTCTTTAGTTGGCCATGTGACTACTAAACTCATCATCCTTTACATCTACTGAAGGGATTTTAGTTTTCTCTGGATTTTATGTGACAATTGAATTACTTCATTGGCTTATGGCTACATCCTTGCTGAAATGACAGAGGCCTTCTGATGCAACTCATCAATTTGGGTTTGTATTAACTTCCATTCTTAGAGTCTGGTGAACCTTTGCATAGGTGTTAAGGTCCGCGTTGTCACCCTGATCTCATCAAACTGTAGTTGATTTTCACAAATGTTAGTTTCAAGTTTTTGCAGATGTGGGTCCTCCTACAGTGAGGCCCACATTTCCATTGTACTTTAAAAATTTTGGCTACAGTTGTTAACTGCAACGACAAGAATTTCCATATCAGCTTTAATAACATCTTCCCACTGCTCTCAAACTTATGGAGGGGTGGTAAGCTGTAGCTTAATTTGAATCTTGGAGATCTGTAGTTGCAGCTCAAACCATACCTTTCCTACCTCAGCCTAAGATTCCTTGACTATGGGTGCCAAATTCGGTAATTTTTTGGCTGAGGCTGCCACTACTGGAATCTAGAGCTATGGAATCTCATTGCATACCTGCACTATTGCTGCCTCCAACTGCTGACTATGCTCAATGACCTCTTATCATTCCTTGAGCGACTTTAGATTTTCCTTAAATATTTGCTGGTTTTTAGTCTTGACTTCACTAATAATGAGTAATTCCCACTGTTCCAGACCCTGAGCTCATTCGAGACTCATTGATGTAGCTCATGCAATGCCTGAATGGGGAGTGTTGCAAGGTAAAGGCTCAAGTTCTTCATATGTAGGAGGCACACCCTGCCTTATAAAGTGTCAACATGTAATGATCCTTTTGGAAACTATACTGTGTAAAGGTCTATGATAAGTTCTAATTATAAGGCTATCACGCTCGCTTGCTTTAGAGTCACTTGACCCGCGCTCACTTGACCCACACTCGCTTGTAGAAAACTAATTTGTACCTACAATTCCTGAAGGCCTTGTTGGAACTTCATCAAGATGGATTGGTATTTCTCTTCTATGTGCCCCCAGATATCTTATGTCACGGATTAGATAGTATTCCCAATTTCATCAAGATCCCCCTCCATAAGGGCTAGTGGCTCTACGTTGGTGTAATTGTCCATTTTTTGTTTATTATGCACACCACTTGCACTCCGCTTCTACCACTTCTTGATAATGAATGGAGACTCGAAGTCCTCTGTTCCCACAAAAGGGAATTTGCCACCCTCTTCCTCCTCAATAGTTTCTGTGTCGACTGTGCACTCTATCTTTGGCATAGTGGTTTCCTCCAGGTCAATCATGACCTTCTTTGACTTCTTCTAGGAATCCTTCTTGGAATCCTTCTTGGGAGCCTTTTGGGAATCCTTCTTGGGATCCATTTTCTTAGCTTGTGTTTTTGCAACAGTCTTGCTTGTACTTGCTACTGTCGTTGGCTCTGCCGGGGTGAGCCAATTACTCGACCACTTAATGATGATATCCAAGATATGTTAGTCAAATACCAGATAGGGTAGTGCATGCCACTCTTTCGTCAAATCGTTCTTGGTGTAGATATAAACATTGTGAAAATCGGCCTTAAACTTTGCAACATCACGATACTGATCAAATAGGGCCAGTGATAACCGTTGCCATTGATTAATCACCATGCACAACTCTGTTTTGAACCATTGGTATGCACACATCCCAATCATTCCTATTAACATTGCGGACCTTTGTGAGGGCATTCTCCAAGATCTTGCTGAAAGCTTCGACAATGCCATTCCCATGGGGATGATATGGCATACTCTTTTGATGGTACATCTGGAACTCTTTGATTAAAGCTGCAATTGTCTCATTTAGGAAATGTGAGCCTTTATCACTCATAAGAATATTTGGGCATCCAAACCTTGACAGAATAAACTTGAATATGAACTTCGCAGTGTTGGGTTGTGTTATATTCTTTCCACGACTAACCTACGTAGTGAACCAGGGGGTTAGATGGGGGGCGGAGCCACCCCTTTGTTGCGCTGATTGCGTAGTGGGGGGGTCACAGGGGGGCAGTAGCCCCCCTTTTCCGGGGGGTTTGAGGGGGGAGGTAGCCCCCATCTACGGTGTCTGGGGCAACGCCCCGAGAATTTTTTTTTTTGGACCCTATATTAGGTTGGGCAAACCTACCTATGGTTTTCGGTCCATGGTTTTGGACGTGATGGTTTTCGGTCCATGGCATTGGATGCTTTGGCATGTATAAATATGTATTGTAACATTGAAAGGAACATAATGAAAAATCAAACTGGTAGTCCCAGTTTTGGGATCCAGGGGAAAATCTCAGTGTATATGTGTTTTATGTGTTATGCTCTCACATTGTTTATTTTCTGTGTTTTAGAATTCGTATGCAGGTAATTTCTGTACGGGGTTATAACCTACATTTGGTATCGAAGCTGTTTTTGCTTTAAGGGGATGCCTTTTTTGCTGAGGGGTTTCGCTTGGGCTTGTGGTAGACCCTGTTCAATGGGAGATCTACGAGATCGATTCTGGTGGTAAAAGAAGATGGCAAACAGTGGAAAGATAAAGATCAAGAAATTTAATGGTCAGAGTTTTGAGTTGTGGAAACTCAAGATGGAGGATTTTTTGGTGGATAAAGATCAGTGGATCACGGTAGATCCAGGTACTAAACCAACGGGAGTGTTCGATGAAGAATGGAAGAAGTTGGTTCGGAAGGCAAAGAGCACAATACGATTGTGTGTCTCAGATTCAATATTGCTGAATGTATCACGGGAAGCTACGGTGAAGGCTTTGTGGGACAAGTTATGGACTTCGTACCAATCTAAGTCTCTGGTGAATAAATTGTTCTTGCAGAAAAAGTTGTATAACCTTAGGATGAAAGATGGAGACTCGGTGACAGAGCATCTGAACGCATTTAATACTATTGTAAGTCAGTTAGAATCTATTGATATTAAATTTTAGATGAAGATAAGTGCATTAGTTTGTTGTGTTCTCTACCAGATTCGTGGGATAGTTTGGTTATTGCAATAGGTAGAAATGCAACTGCCTTGCATTTTGATGAAATAGTCTCATCCTTGCTGACGGAGGAGATGAGACGAAAAAATATGGAGAGCCAGAATGGTGATGCCTTGTCTGTACAATGACGGTCACAGAACAGAAACAAAAATAAGTCATCGAGTGGGAGATCTAAATCTAGAGGGACATCTAAATCTCTAGGAAAACCTGTAAAGGTGGTGTGCTGGAAATGCGGAAAGGAAGGGCACTTCAAAAGGGACTGTAAATCTAAAGCTCCTGATAAAGGAAAGGGATCTGATGATGTTCCTTCTGTAGAGGTGAAAACCACCTCAGATGAAGTTGGGGATGTGTACTTGGCTTCTTCAATTACACATGTAGATCATGAGGCATGGTTGATTGACTTAGGTACATCCTTTCACTTCACTCCCGATAGAGAGTGGTTTTGCAAGTATGAGAAATACGATGGTGGTGATGTCTTCTTAGGGGATGACAGGAAGGCTAGAATTGTTGGTCGCGGAAAAGTAAAGTTGAAGTTGCAAGGTGGAAGGGTTAGAAAACTTCCAGGTGTTCTGCATATTCCTGCCTTGGCCAGAAATCTAATTTATGTAAGCAAGTTGGATGATGCAGGTGTAAAAACAGTGTTTGAGAAGGATACCTGCAATATGGTTCGAGGAGCACTAGTATTGATGCGGGGAGTTCGGACTGGAACTCTGTACAAGCTGCAAGGTAGCACTGTTGTTGATGGGTGCAACTTTTCTGTGGTTCCTAAAAGTGGAGCAGAAAATCTAGTGGTCTCTGGAGAGAAGAGCATGCTGTGGCATCAAAGGCTTGGACATAATGGAGAGAAGGGCCTTCGAATACTTCATGATAAAGGTATGGTAAAAGGTATGAGTAATAGCTCTTTGGAATTTGATTTCTGTGAAAATTGTGTATATGGGAAGCAGAATCGGGTGAGTTTCCCCTCTGGTGGTAAGAGGGCGAAACAGATATTAGAGCTTGTGCACAGTGATGTGTTTGGACCTGTGAAGGTTCAATCACTGGGTAAGTCTGTGTACTATGTATCATTTATAGATGACTTCTCAAGGAATACATGGATATATTTCCTTAAGAAGAAATCTAAAGTCTTTGATAGGTTTAAAGAATTTAAGGCTTTGGTGGAAAACCAGACAGAGAAGAAGATAAAGGTGTTGAGGATAGATAACGGTGGAGAGTTTTGTAGTAAGGAATTTGAAGAATTATGTAAGAAGTGTGGTATAGCATGGCAAAAGACTACTCCATATACACCTCAGCAAAATGGAGTTGCAGAAAGAATGAACAAGACGTTGATGGAAAGGGCAAGAAGCAGTGGAGACAACATGTTACCTGGTCAACAGATCACCTTTAGGACAGGAATTATGGGTAGAGGCAGTGGAGACAACATGTTACCTGGTCAACAGATCACGTTCATTAGCATTGGAGGATAAGACTCCACAAGAGGTATGGACTGGTAAGAAACCCTCTCTTTCACATCTAAGGGTATTTAGATGTGATGCATATGTACATGTTCCAAAGGAGAAAATAACAAAGTTGGATAGTAAATCTGAAAAGTGCTTTTTTATTGGGTATAAGTATGGTTTAAAGGGTTATAAGCTTTGGAACCCAGTAACAAGGAAGGTTGTGTACAGCTAAGATGTGGTGTTCAGAGAGGTGAAAGATGTTATTAAACATGAAATCCCACCAAAGGAACCTGAGAATATAGAGTTTGAGCTAAAGGAGGAAGAATCATACTCTACAGCAGAGGAGGAATCAGAAGATGAAGAGCCACAAAATCCGGGTGTAAGAAGATCAGTGCGAGAAAGAAGGCAGCCAGAAAGGTATATTCCATCGACTTTCTGTTCAAATTTTGCTTTATCTATTACTGATGATGATCCTAGAACTATGAAGGAAGCAGTAGATTCAGAGGATGGAAAACTATGGAAAGAGGCCATGGTTGATGAAATGGCATGTTTGCACAAAAATGAGGCTTGGGATTTGGTGGAGTTGCCGGATGGAAGGAAAACCATTGGTAGCAAATGAGTGTTCAAGAAGAAGACAAATACAGAAGGAAAGGTGGAGAAATACAAAGCTCGGTTGGTAGCAAAAGGTTATTCCTAGGAGCCGGGAATTGATTTTGGTGATATTTTTTCTCCTGTTGCGAAGGTAACTTCTATTAGGTTACATTTATTTGTTGTTGCTGCTTTTGATTTTGAGGTAGAATAGATGGATGTGAAGACAACATTTATTCATGGGGACCTGGAAGAGGAGATCTACATGAAGCAACCTGAAGGCTTTGCGGTGAAGGGTAAGAAAGAACTGGTATGCAAGTTAAAGAAGTCTCTGTATGGGTTAAAATAGTCACCAAGGATGTGGTATTAGAAATTTGATACATTTTTATGGGGACTTGGCTTCACCAGAAGCAAAGTAGATCACTGTGTGTATTTTAAATTAATTGGTGACCATGTTATTTATCTGGTCTTGTATGTGGATGATATGTTGCTGGTTGGAAATGACAAAGATATTATCTAGGATTTGAAGACACAATTGTCCTCCAAATTCGACATGAAATATCTTGGTGCCACAAACTATATTTTGGGCATGGTAATTAAAAGAGATCGGGAAAAGAGGAAGCTTTGGTTAAACCAGAGGAAGTATGTCGAGACAATATTGAGAGGTTTAATATGAAGGATAGTAAACTAGTGAAGTTTCCTATTCCTGTAGGTGTAAAGTTATCTGCTGAACAGTGTCCCAAGACACAAGAAGAGGAAGAGGATATCCGTGTTCCATATGTAAGTGCAGTCGGTAGCCTGATGTATGTGATGGTTTGTACTAGACCAGACATTGCACATGCAATGGGAGTATTGAGCAGGTTTATGTCAAAACCAAGGAAGGAGAATTGGACAGTAGTGAAGCAGGTTTTCAGGTATTTACGTGGCACTAGTGATTATGGTTTTTGCTACCAAGGAAGACCAGGATTGGATAGATTTTTGGATATCCATGGCTTTGTTGATGCAGACTGGGCTGGAGATCTGGATCATAGTAGATCTACAAGTGGGTATGTGTTTAACCTATTTGGAGGTGCAATCATTTGGATGAGTAAGAAAAAATCTGTAGTGGCACTATCAACTACAGAGGCAGAATACATGGCAGTCACTCATGCAAGCAAGGAAGTAGTTTGGTTGCAGAGATTGTGTTCAAGTATGGAGTTAGTACAGGGAGCTATAAGGATAGACTGTGATAGCCAAAGTGCAATTTTCCTGGCAAATAACCCTGCTTATCATTCAAAGACAAAGCACATTGATGTTCAATATCACTTTGTGAGGGATATAATAAAAGACAAAAAGGTGTTGTTGGTAAAGGTTGACACTTTGAAGAATACTGCAGATGCATTGAAAAAATATGTGAGCTCTGAGAAGTTCTCTTGGTGTAGAGAAACAATGGGCATTTTAGGGCTGAAAAAATGACTAAGCTCTCCTGTGGCCCCTTGTGGAAAGAAAACAACAAGTGGGAGAATGTTGGGTTCTGTTATATTCTTTCCACGACTAACCTACGTAGTGAACTAGGGGGTTAGAGGGGGGGCAGAGCCCCCCCTTCATTGCACAGTGGGGGGTCACAGGGGGGGCGGCAGCCCCCCTTGTCTGGGGGGTTTGAGGGGGATGGGTAGCCTCCCTCTACAGGATCCGGTGCAGCACCCCGGGAATTTTTTTTTTTGGACCCTATATTAGGTTGGGCAAACCTACCTATGATTTTCGGTCCATGGTATTGAATGCTTCAGCATATATAAATATGTATTGTAACATTGAAAGGAACATAATGAAAAATCAAGCTGGTAGTCCCGGTTTTGGGTTCTAGGGGAGAATCTCTATGTACATGTGTTTTATGTGTTATGCTCTCGCATTGTTTATTTTCTGTGTTTTAGAATTCGTATGCAGGTAATTTCTGTACAGGGTTATAACCTACATGCAACAATGTCTGCATTGCAATCCTTCATAGGTTGTGTCTCAACCCACCTAGTTAAGTATTCTGTTGTAGTGATAATATAGCATCCTCGTGTTTTCTTCCCTAGTGGCTGAATAGGTCCAATGAATTCAATTGCCAATTTATCAAATGCTTGTTGTGTGACTTGTGGATTTAATGTAATTTCATGCCTTCGCGATGGTATCCCAGTCCTTTGACATGCATCGCACGCACTGCAGTATTCCTTGGAATCTTTATTTACCATCAGCCACCATAATCCTGCTTGTAGGATATTCTGCGTAGTTTCCTGGCTTGCATAGTGTCCTTCAGTGACACCACCATGTGATGAAGATAAAATGTTGTGTCTTTCATATTCAGGCACATATCAACATAGAACTTCATTCGAACCCATCTTATATAATTTCCCTACAATCACAAAAAAATCTGTAGCCCTGACAACTAATTCCTTCTTCTGCTATGCCGTATAATCTTTAGGGGCTATGCTAGTAGATAAAAATTGAATAATGTCTGCAAAATTCTAATCTACAACCTTGACAGCAAAGAGCAGTCTAGTAAGCCTTCATAAATATTTTTAGACTCTTCACCATTATCGATCCTAGAAGGGTGGTCCAGTCCAACATTCAATCTCCCAGGCCTCACTATCACTTTAAAATCATATTCTTGGAAAAAGAGAAACCACCTACATGTTACCCTCCCAACAAAGGCCTATTGACCAGGTACTTCAAAGAAGAATGGTCTGTGTACATCTTAAAGTGTGAACCTAGCAGACAATGCCTAAAATTCTGTAGTGCATAAACCATGGCCAATCCTTTGCGCTCTGTGGTTGTGTAGCTCTTCTCAGCCTTAAATTGTTTTCGAATGGTGCAGGAAATTGGGTGATCGATATCTCCTACCCCTAGTTTAGTTAATACGAATCCTAATGCTATACAAGATGCATCCACATGCACATGAAATTCCTTCTTCTAATCCAAGAATACTAGGATGGGTGCCATAACCATCTTCACCTTCAGAGTATCCAAGCTCTTCTAAAAATCATTGTCCCAACAAAATGTAGCATCCTTCTTTAACAACTTCTCCATGGGTGCAGTGATCTATGCGTATGCATTAATAAACTTCCTATATTACCCAGTATGACCTAATGTCACGCATAGCTACTTTACGTTCCTAGGGGGCTCCAGATTGATGATCTTAGTAGGGTCTGCCATCAATCCCTACTTACAAACAACATGTCCTCACAATATTCCATAAGGTACACAAAAAATGCATTTATTTAAGTTCAAGGAGATCTAATACTTCCTACATGTATCCAACATTAGGTACAAACTAGAGACATGTTTCTTGACTAGCCCAAACGCTGTCCAATCATTGAAGTATACTTCCAAGAAATTATGAATGAATTCCTTGAATGTTGCGAAAATCACCCTTGATAAAATCACAGGAGAATTTTTTAGCTTGAAAGGCATGACTAAATATTGGAATGACCCCCATTATGTAGCGAAGGTAGTCTTACTTCTATCCTCCAGAGTAATATTAATTTGGTGGTATCCTGAGAATCCATCTATAAATGAATAAGTTTCATGTCCGCCAACATTCTCGAGAAGTTCATCTGTAAATGACATAGGGAATGGATCACATACACTGTTTTCGGGAAAAGTGTCTATTCAGAACGACCCTATCCCACAAGGTTGTGACAGTGACCTCAGAAACAAACAAGGAAAACTACTCTTGTATTCTTCTTTATGAACTATAAATGAAGATGATTAAGATGAACCGACCTGTGTCTTGCGCTGGTTGTTCGATCCAATCTATCCTCTCTTTGCTAGCTTTCACCGATCTGCTCTCTCACTTGCCCAGCGTCACCAAGTTCCTGCAAGTTCACAGAATAGAGAAACTACACAAAGACATAGATTTATGTTCATAAAAAGCTTAGGATCAGATTTAAGCTAAACATACAAATATAACGCACATCAGATATACAAGCATGTAGGAGAAACTCAAGTAGTTTTATTGATAAAACAAGAAGATCCAGGAGGAGTTACAACCGATGAGTCCTGATCCAGCATCAGCCTCCCAGCATAGAATCCCTTCTTCACCTCCAACAAAGCATAAATCACCCAATACTCTGATATCAATCACCAAACCAACAGCAATTCTCTGCAATGTAGAAAATTCCCGCCTCTGTATCTCTTGGTGAGGGATCCATATATAGATGTATGCAAAGAGGATGAGTCATCCCATGAGTTGATTAGTGGCTTCTCTCTGTCAGTTCTTGCTTCCATTTGGAGACTGAGAGCCTCTTACTCATCACTGGTCGAATTCAGTGAGGCAAGTGTCATTGGAGAAGATTCTGGAAGCTTCCATTGTCTCTCCACCTCGTTGAATGACTCTGCCACTTGTCATTTCCCGCTCAACACACCTGGGTAGTGCATTCAAGTGCGTTGCAACGCACCTAGCCAGTGTATTTGGGTGCTTTACAACGCAGCCAGCTAGTGGAGCATCTGAATTGATCCTGATTTGACTAGTTTTGAGCAGTTTCTGGTGGAGAACTTCTGGGAGAAGCTGTAATTTGTTGACCTTGTTTCTTTAGGAGATGGAACAACATCTTTAGGGACTTAGGATCCCTTGGTTTATGGACATTTCATGCTTATAGCTGTAAGGCACAAAAATGTCTATAACAGTTGCCCCCTAAAGTGTGAGGCCGTTTATCGGGTGAAATGCTTTATTGGGAGGATCCGAAGTTCTTCTAATGCTGGAGAGGAGACCTGTAATGAGATACAATACAATACATTATTTTCATACTATTTTCATGATCTAGCTGAGGCGGGCATTCCCATGCTCAACTTTATAAATTCATTTTCATGTACATAGGATAGACAATCGTCTGATGGTAGACTGATGATTCTGGTGAAGTCATCATCCTTTTGGTAGGATGATTATCTGTGCTGCAATGCTGTACATTTCAATGTCTTTATTTTTCCTGAATATATATCGCAGCTCGGATGGATGAAACTAGATCCAGGGTCTTCAGTCTCGTCTGATCTTCACTCGAAGTACAAGTCGATCCATGTGAGAATGTTTTAAAGTTGAACATGGAAAGACATCGCTTGATTACCAGTCAATGATGTAAACTGTTAACAAGCGCGAGAGGAATCACCGATAATGATAATGACCCTCAAGGTACTGCAGTACAATTCACGTGGTGTGAATAAAGGACTTGGCGTCGAACACCACGCAAAATCTTTCGGTCGAAGGTCATTGATGTATACCTATCGCCGGAAGTGAGAAACTTGCCATTGAGGCATGCAAGCTTCAAAGTACTGAAGGGGTGTCCCTAGATCAACTTCTTGGATAATGAGCTGATGTCGACAAGAAGCGATCCGTCAAAGGAGGGCCTTAATGAATCCCACATCAATGACATGGAATGGAGCAAATGATTTTGATGGAAGTGAAAATGATCTGGTGATATATGGTTCAGGGTGGCGGTCATGAAAGAATGAAGTATAATGTATGGTAGTGGATGGGACACGGGTGACTTCTCTGGATGACTTCTCTTGAACATGTCAGTGACACTTAGGTGATGGATTGGTAGCATTTACCCCAAATGTGGATGGTATGGCGTGACCATGGTGATGTGACCGGTGAATGAAACAACCCAACCCGACTCTGGCACGGAGTGGAAGTGTCATGTTCAAGAGCGACTTGCTACCAATAAAGATTCTTTGAGTTTCTTCCCAATTTTTCCTCAGTCATTGCTGACCAGTACCTCTTTATTTTTGTCAAGCTTGAGGAGGATAACATATTCTTGTTCTATAATTTGCCCTTCGGGCAAGCCCATCACTATGTTTTAACGAGCCTAGCGATAGTGAAACTCGTTCTCGCCTAAAGACAAGTTTGTCGCTATTAATCTTTTTAACGAGTCTAACGACAAAGATAACTAGGTCCTTTTCCTTTTTAGGGAGTCTGAAAAGGTATGTAAAGCTAACTCCGGAATTCCTTTTTCGTCATCTAATCCCTTAAGTCCGAAAAAGTATAAAATAATATAGAAGGGATGAATTTTCGATAGTTTTAACGAGCTGAACAATACAAGCGCTCGATCTTTTTGTGCAATAATCCCTCAGGTCCAAAAAGATTAAAATCTAGAGGAGGGATAGCACTTCCGGTCGCTTTAACGAGCTGGAAGGCCAAAACTCGGCAATCTTTTCATGTTTTACGAGTCAGATGAAAAGAGCTTAAAGAAGACTTGTCTTTTGAGGAACGAGTGATAAAATGGGTAGCAGCTGATTCCAGGTAAGGGTTGGAATTTTCCAAGCACGGCATTATCACAAGGATGGCTAGTGAAATCACTCTTCGCAGCTGTTCCTCAAAATGGGTAAACAATCAAATGGAGGTGAATGATCGGCCAATGGAAAAGTGGAGGTGACGGTGCAAACACGACCAAGGCTTTACTGGCTGAAAATGCTTCATTCATAATGGTTATTTATCGGCGGATAGTTCATTTTTTAACGAGCTTAAATGCGGATTGAAACACTTGCTCGATCTTATGTTTATTTTTTAATGAGCTTGAACTATGTGCTAAAACTGCTCGATTAGATGGTCTTGTTTTGATTTTTTACCATAAACAGCTTCGTCTTTTCAAAGATAGTACTGTATTTTCAACTGCTTCATCAAACTAGTTAGAAATGAACAACATTTGCTTGAAAATGAGATGAAAACGCTAATATTTTACTTTGAACTATGTAAAAAGCAATTAAAAAGTGTTTCTACCTCTCATTTTACCATTTCATTTGAACTTGGTTTGTTGGAGCTTTGGAGGTGCCTTTCCCCCCTTGATTTTCATCAGCTGATTTCGGGAGATTCTGTGGACGATTCTCGGTGCCGTTTGGACTAGGTAGGAGCTAAACCTGAGCTCTTTCATTTCATGGTTTCCTTTTTGCATTCTGTGCTTCATTCTCTGCTTTTCTGATCCCTTGGGGTTTGATGGGTTCGTTCTGCCATCAACGCACCCTATGTACATCGAAACCTGCGCTGAATGTTGGCCATCATGAAGGTAGTTTGACATTCAATGCAAGTGGAACATTGCTGCAGGTGCGTTGGGCGCAGAAAAGGAATTTGTTGCACAGTTCTTTATGGAATTTTTACCCGTTTCTCATCAAAATCAGGATCTAATCTCCTCTCTTGTTTGTTTTTGTAGAGATATTGGAGCAAAATGACCCTTACATGGCGAGAACGAGAACATGAAGAAGAGGACATGATTGCCCTACATGATCCTATTACAGTGAACACGCTGCGGAACTGTGGCTTGCTGAAGTTCTTCCGCATCTCTAGCATGAGACAGCAGATCAACCTGCTGCAGTATTTGCTCGATGCTTGGGATCCTATCAACCAAGTTTTCCAGATTAGGGGCAAATCTATCCCCTTGACTGCAGTAGACATTTACTTCTTGACTGGCTTGTCAAGGCGGGGTGCCCCCATCTCTTTGTCAGGTTCAGCCCGAGGAAGTGACTCTGTGAGAGATTATGTCCACCAGTATTGCAGGGAAGGATCTCATCCGAGCAAAGACGGCA
Source organism: Pinus tabuliformis (assembly GCA_031772625.1). Taxonomy (NCBI): domain Eukaryota; kingdom Viridiplantae; phylum Streptophyta; class Pinopsida; order Pinales; family Pinaceae; genus Pinus; species Pinus tabuliformis. The sequence goes on along the minus strand of CM062819.1, from coordinate 1,638,780,279 downwards.
AGATCATCATCCGTGATGTCACTGACAGGTCCCTTAGGTGTATCCTATTTACTTTTGGTAGGATGGCCAGTAGTGCGTCTCTTCACGTAGCCAACAGATCCTATATGCAGCATGCCTTGGAATGCCTCCAACCGAAAATATTCAACTGGTGCGATGCAATACTTCTTGTGATGAAAAGTCAGTTGACCAAGATAAAGGATGGGAGGTTGAAGAATTTTGGGTTCGGTTCTATTTTGACCGCCTTTGCCTTGGAGAAGATACCACTGATGCAGCCACAGTACATTGCACTCAGCTTGCCTTCTCCTACTAAACCACGCATGTAGAGATGGGTTGACCATATGTCTAGGCATGCTGGTCAATCTCAGATTTCGTTTTCTGATATCTTCTTCAGGTGGTTTGATCGTCAGGAGATGGTCTATTCCGAGAATCCATATGCCGGTATGGACTTCCGGGGTGATCCAGATTTAGTACTGCCGGATGGTGAGTAGTGGGGCGCTATTGGTAAAATCTTTGACCATATCACTGTTTACTGTTTTTATTTATAATGTCCTTGTGCTTTATTCTATCAAGACTTTAATCAAACTCATGTGTACATGCAGATGTTGGTCCTGTTCGTCCAGTAGTTTTCCTGAGAGTGCCAGCCGTTGCCCCAGTAGGAGAGGCTGCCGGGAGGGTTATTCTTCGTGACCTTGATGTGGCTGAGACTCTCACAGCTGTGCAGGAGCAGGTTGAGAGCCTTACTCTCGGTATCCCGGATGTGAGGATTGACGAGCTACCTTTGCAGTTACAGCGGCATACTACTGGTGTGCCCAGACGATGGACTCGTCTCTTACGCATGATCGCATAGGCTGTGACTTGCTATCACGAGCATCATTAGACTAGGGTGCCCCCTAGCATTTTGAGTTTTGGGTCGTGTGACCGATTTTGTCTTGATTTTCGGAGTTTTTATTCTGGTTGAGTTATGTGATCCACATGTAAAACATTGATGGTGTGTTTCTTTTTATAAATGTTGCAAATGTCTATCTAACACATAGTTCGCTAATGAGTCGGTTAATGTGTTTAAGTTTCTAGAAATATGCTGGTATTGAATAAGATCAAATTGTCTTTCCAAAATCTTAACCCTTAGGAACATGCGATAAATAGCTGGGTTTCGGACGGAATATATACCATTGAGTTGCAGTATTACGAGCTGTGAGTCTAGCCTGACGATTAGCCGGCGTATACCATGAGTGATGGCATCAGAGAGAAGTTCTATCAACGCACTATATTCAGCGATATTGTTTGTTGATTGACCAATACATACACCTCTGAAACTTACTAGCTCGCCGCTTGGATCAAAAATGGCCCAGGCTGCGGAGGACAGGTTCCGCGAACTACGACTTGCTCCGTCGGCATATCCAACACATGGTTCCAATGGGTTTGACATCTGCAATAAATGTAAAAAGGTGGATTACTCGACCAAAACAAACACTCTTAGCGAAAACAAAAATATAACAAAAGCACATTGGTTACTACTAGGCGTAGTAACGCTTGAGGTACAACCCATTACGGGGTTGCGCCAGTGGAATCCCGTCGTAATCCATCAACTCATAGGCTCCTTTCGCTAACACTCGTTTAACAATATAGGGGCCCATCCATAAAGAGTTAAATTTACCTACTCCCAATTTATCGGATTCTTGGTCGTAAAGCAAGACCAAGTCACCTTCCGAGAAGACACGGGGTTTGACATTTTTGTCAAACTGCGCCTTGACTCGTTTCTTATGGGCTTCGTTAGCCAACGCGGCATCACGACGGGTTTCATCCAATTGGATTAATTCCAAGAAACGAGCTTCTTCTTCTGAAGTTCCAGGGAGGAGATCGATTGCGAGTTTGAGAGATGAGATTTCACACTGGACTGGTAAGACTGCTTCCAGGCCATATACCAGTTGGAAGGGTGTGAACCCGGTTGCATTCCTTACCAACGTTTGGTAAGCCCACAAAGCTGAGTACAGGATTAGGTGCCATCTTCTTTTGTGAACTCCGATCATCCTTTGCAGCATGCGCTTCAGGACCTTGTTGATTGCTTCAACTTGTCCATTGGCCTGCGGATAATATGGAGTAGAGCTATCGTGAGATAGCCCTAGCTTGGTAGCTAATTCAACCATCATGTGATTGCAAAAATGCGATCCATGATCTGTGACTATAGCCTGTGGTACGCCGAATCTGGTGACTACATGATTGAAAAAGAAAAGGGCAGTTGTTTCACCAGTATTATCTAATGTAGGCATCGCCTCGGCCCATTTGGTAAAATAGTCTACGGCGACTATAATATACCCATGCCCCCGGTCGAGGTGGGGTTACATGTCATGAAATCGATGCCCCATTTGGCGAATGGCCCAACAGCAACTATTGGCTGTAAAGGTGCGGGTGGTCTTCTGGTTTTGCTATCAAAAATTTGACAAGCATGGCAACTTCTGACTGCAGTTATGCAATCCTTGAACATGGTTGGCCAGAAGTATCCTGCTCGTAAGATTTTTTGTGCTGTAGCATATCCAGATTGGTGTCCCCCACACGCGCCTGAATGACACTCATTCAGGGCTTTTTCGGCTTCCTCATGGGTGAGGCACCTCCTCAGAACTGTATCAATACCACGATGGTAAAGTGTATCACCGACGATCATGTAGTCTTTTGCTTGGTATCGAATACGTTTTTGTTCAGAGTGAGAGGTATTTGGCCTGAATTTTTGGGTCTGGAGATAAATGATTATATCTCCATACCACTCATTGCTTGCGGATATCAGAAACAAACTTTCATCCACGATTGATTCTTCGGATGTTTCATCGTTGGACGACGATGGGAGATCGCATAATAATTCTGTGAAAACTAGAGCTTTCTTTGACTTGGATTTTACAAATTCCAGATCAAACTCTTGAAGGATTGCTATCCATTTTGAATATTTGCCCCCGAGCAACTATCGCGACAATATATAAGTCATGGGGTTGCAATCTGACATAATGGTAGTTTTCCGAAAGAGGACATAGTGTCGAAATCTTTGCATCGCTTGAGCCGCTGCAAGCACTAGTTTTTCAACATAAGAATATTTGCTTTCTGTATCATTTAAGTTCTTACTTAAATAATAAATAGGATGTTCTATTCCATCGACTTCTTGAACTAAAACCATTGGGATGGTCGTATCTGCTGCAGCCAGATACAGGTTAAAGTCTCTTTGATAATCAGGGGCATACATTAATGATGCTTTCATTAGGGAATCTTTTAAAGCATCAAAGGAAGCTTGCGCGACCTGATCCCAGTTAAAGGGTACCCCCTTTTTCAAAAGACGTGTATAACCTTTAGCAAGTTCGGTGTAATTTGGAATGAACCTCCTCAGAAAGTTTGCTTTCCCTTGGAGTTTCTGAATCTGAAGCAAATTCGAAGGTGGAGGCAAATTTATGATTGCCTGGACCTTACAAGGGTCGAGACGAATCCCATCCTTGGAGACTACAAAGCCAAGTAAACGACCAGAACTGACGCAAAATACACATTTGTGCAGATTGAGCCGTATCTTGTAGTGTCGACAACGTAGAAATATCGCTCTTAAATGCTGTGGATGATCAGTCCGCTTTCGCGAATGAGCCAGAAGGTTGTCGAGATAAGGTTGAATGATGTTTTTGATGTCATGGAAGGCATAATTCATTGCCCTCTGAAACGTCGCCCCTGCGTTCTTTAAACCAAAGGGTAATTTTCGATATGCGAATGTGCCCCACGGACAAATGAATGCAGTCTTTGACTGGTCCTGTGGGCGGATATTTATTTGATTATACCCGAAGAATCCATCCATAAATGAAAATATTTCGCATCCGGCTTATTCATCAATTATCTGGTCGATAAAGGGTGTAGGGTAGTTGTTTTTTGGACAAGCTTGATTTACATCCCTATAATCGACGCACACTCTTATTGTCCCCTGTTTTTCATAACCGGGACAATGTTCGATACCCAATCGGTTAGCTGAACCAGGTAGATGAAACCAGCATGGAGGAGTTTTTCAACTTCTGCCTTAATGGCAGCGACTTTCTTGGGGTGCACCTGCCTCAGCCGTTGCTGTACCGGTTTAACATCTGGATACATCTTGATTTCGTGTTCAACGATACTCGAGTCGATGCCTGGCATTTCACTGTATGACCAGGCAAAGACATCTCTGAATTCACGAAAAAGAGCGTTATATATTTCCAGTTCTGAAGGAGAACAACATTTGCCGACATAAATATTTTCTACAATATCTGTTTTGGTCGAGATATTTATGGCTATAGTCTCTTCAATGTTGGACAAGTTTCGCTCGGAATCCACCGTCTTTACAGTATTTGATAGAAAATCAATTACTGAAGGATGGTAAAGGTCATTTTGAGTATCTTCTTCGTAATTTGGAAGAAGAGAACGATGGTGGGAATCATTCCATGGCGCTCCTTCAACTACCATAGCTTGGAGAATTCCTTCGTCGGTGTCATGCACTTGTGACCAAGGATCTGAAGGAGTACTATATTCTCTAGACCTATCCATCCAAACGCTTGATGAGCGTTGATTCGGGTTTGCCTCCCATGCTAGAAACATTGATTACTATAATATTTCTATCGGGCTTGGGGGCAAAACCATTGCATGATCCATGTGAATATCGTTTTCTGAGATCTTTGCGGAAGATATCATATTGCAGGTTCCTATTGACGCTACTTCTGCCAGATTGATTGGAGGTGGAAGAGCGAAAGTTCCCATTAGTATAGGATCTTTTAGTAGGCCTACTCCGATATTCTGAAGCGAATGGGGGCTTCCATGGATCATGGGAATGCTTCCCATAACTTGTGAACCATTGGGGAGGAAGTTTTGTTGGTCGACGATTGTAATCCCTCCCTGAAAGGGAAATGCAATCTTTCTAAAATAGGTCGACACAACAGCTGCCATGGCATATATCCACGGTCTTCCTAGTAGGATGTTGTAATCAAGATTCCCATCGATGACTTCAACATCTATTTCTACTGTTTTCCCTCCTAGTTCAACTTTCAAGTTATTTAGGATACCGTACGGGGTATACGTTCTTTCGTCGAATGATTTTAATGTTGTCGCAAATCGCGACAAGGTTGGAGATCCTAAAGTTTTCCAGCAGCTCATCGACATGATACATGTAGATGCCCCCTCATCAATAATCGTTCGGTGAACAGTTTTGTTGAGGGCTTTCACTTGAACAAGGAAAGCTAATTGAGCTGGTAACTGAGGATCGTATCCTTTGTGGTCAAAGGATACAAGATTGGAATCCTTTGGGTCAATCTCACCAATGGCTGATAACAAAGCCTGCCTTTGGGATGGGCAGTTTTGTAGTACTTCAAGAGTCGACATAGCGGATGGCGATTGGGCCAAATCTTCCACTATGTTATAATGCTGCCCGCTCTAGCACGAGGATTAAATGTCGACTTGTGTACTACTCCCTTCGGCGGTTTTATTGTCAATTCAGGGATGGTGGGTGGTACAACTTCTGTCGAAGTTGTTGTCGAACTACTTGGTTGATCTTTATCCTTATTGTTCGACAACTGAGGATTCCCGTAATCTTTGTTCCTTGTCGAGATCAAAGCATCATTTTTCTGTTTCGAAATCGACAACATTACCACTTGAGACAGGGAAGCATTTCCACTTTCAACCAGATTTGTTCCTGGATTCGGAAACGGATCGGTTAACACTGCTGAGGTTTTCGAACTTTTAAAGAATCTCTTAAGCTCAGCTTTGTATGGACATTGTGAGGTCCAATGATCCTCATCACATATATGACACCCTGCAGGGGGTTTCCTATTTCCAGGAGGGTTTGAAGAAGATTTTTCGGGAGATTGCTCATCCTGTTTCTTCTTCTTCCCTTTTCCTTGCTTCTTGCTTCCTGGTTGTTTGTTTTCTTTGCCTTTATCTGTTGATACGGCATTTACTTCTGAAGCAAGAAGTTCTTCTTTTGCATTTTGACCTGAAACCTTACGGGCCTTTTTGGATGTGGCCCTTGTCGATTTCATGTCTGTCGTGCCAATCACGCCATCGCCGGCATGAGAGTCATTGTTTGATTTAGGAGGAGGAGGAATCGAGGATTCCGGTCTAGGGGCGTCAGGTATTTTTTCGTAGAGCGTGCCAGACTGAGTGTAAATCAAATCCAGATATTGTGCACGAGCAATCACTTGCTCTTCTGTTACGACTCCCCCCTTTGCCACATCTTCCGTGATGGAAGGCAGTAATGACTTGATAAACCATTCAGCTAATAGCTGATCGAGAACGTACGTTTTTACCATCCTACGACGACGTCGCCACTCATGTATATGATCAGATATGTGAGTGGCTGTTGTCAGTTTAAAGTTGGTAGGCAGTTCTATTCCCGTTTCATACCTTATCGATAATTGAAAATGGGTTAAAAAGGTTGTGGCTAAGGTGCTGAAGTTGTCGAACGAAGCTCTAGGCAATTCAATGTACCATTTTGCCGCTGGACCTGTTAATGTCCTCTGAAAAAGGCGAAGCCTTATCGAATCATCATTTAAAGTGTTTGATGAACACCATAGATGAAATGTCATCACGTGATTCGATGGATCTTCACCCGGATTTCCATTAAATTTAGGAATATCTGATGGAAGTTTGTGTGGAATCGCTGGCCACCAAGGGGCGTAAGCAATTGGATCGTTTGTTAGCTGGTTTAAATCAGGTAACTCTAAAGTTGCCACAAATGGTAACTGTTGATTCAGGTTGGGTGAAGCATACCCAGGATACGAGGGAATCGCCTGAGCAATTGGTCTTTGCATACCGGCATAATGCATTTGATGCTGATATGTTTGGTAAGGTTGGTGGACTTGACCATTATAAAATGGTTGATTTTGACCGTTTTGAATGTACGGCTGTCCACTGTTTGCAAAGATCTGTTGCTCAACACCTTGGTATACTTGTTGGAATTGTGGTTGTTGGTATTGCACCAGCCACAGTTGTGAAGCCATGTGCTGTTGCCCGATACTAACCGTTTGACCAAGGTGAGTGGTAATCGTCCCCGTCTGGGCCTATGTCGCCCCACTAGTTGGCGATTGTGGTTGAGTCGCAGGGTCAATGGGCTGTTGCATTACAACCTGAGAAACTTGAGGTTGACACACAACAGGCAGCGCTTGAACTTGCGACACAGTCACAATAGCTAGCGTAGTGGGTATGTTCGACACAGGTACGCATTGTTGCATTGAATATACAACTCTTGGTTGTTGAGGTAGTATAGGTACCCAACCACTTGAGGTAATTCCAGTATAACCTGAATGCTGTTGTGAACCCCCGTATGGATATCCTCCCGGAGGTGGTAATGAAAGGGCATACTGCCCCCCATACGGTGGTAATCCAGAACTCAAGGGAATTGTTTGCCCTTGGGGACCAGACTGCCAAAATTGACCTCCAAATGGATCAATTTGTTGAGACTCAACATAAGAGTTTCCAGGTATAATTCCGGATGAACAAACAGGAACGGACCAGACTGTCGAAATAACCCCTGGATGAACTCCTTCTAGCGGTTGTGAGCTAGTCGGGACAGATGGTACGCCGACAAACATTATCGGAGTGACAGCAGGGAGCTCCGCCATCGCTGTGTCAGAAGACACAGTCCTAGATGTTGACGGTTGTTCAGACATTTGTAGTCTATCCAAAAGATTACCTAGCGATTCTACAGGAACTTCCGCTGGTGGTAGACTAACTTCTGATGTCGAAGGAAATAGAGTGACCCCGAATCCAAAATGTGTTGGAGTACTCACTTGCGGATCTTCTACAATTTCCTCTATCGCAATCAAACCAGGTGGAAGGGGAAGACCGTCAGGTCCGTAAAATATTTCTGGTGCTGAAGAGGCAGCGATAGATGTTTGAAAAGTAAGACTCTCTGAACCGGTTATGGATGGAACTGGTTCAGTAACACAAGTGCTTGTTCTCAAACTAGGATCAGTATCACTGTCCTTCTGTGGCTGTCGAACTTCTTCTGTTGAGGCAGGGATTCCAGAAATGCTTGGAGTAACTGGAGTCTCTAATGTCGTTGGAACACTTGTTCTAACTTTGATTGGAGACTTGGATCCGGTTAAATGAGTCCGCTTTGTCCGTACTGGTTTCGCTTCCGGAGATAAAGACGGTTGACTCGTAAGCCTCCGCGAACGACGGGGTTTCAATTGACTTTCTTCCACGATTGTGGATTACTCGATAAACTAAAATAAAAGGGAAAATAGGTTTCCGTGCTAAATGAATTTTAGACGCTTTTGACACAGCTTTGTTTTTTCAGTTTTAAAGAGTCGAGAAAAAACAAAAGATGACTCTAGTCTCCTTCGATTTTTAATGAGCCTGAAGTGACAAGTGCTCAGATGGACCTTTTCCGTTAAGGAGTCTAAAAAGGAACGAAAGGGACTGCTCTGGAGGTCTAGGTAGAGGGAGTGCCAAACCAATCGCAAAACTGCAGAATACTTTTTAGGGTATGGGCGGTCAATCTTCCCGAATGCTGTGTTCAGTGCATTGTGATCAGTAGGGTGGCCGACACGGCTTCCTATGGATAAAGGTTTTATGCCTATAGGGGTCTCGCAATATATACTCGACGGTACGTGGGAGCACAAGTCCGTATTGGCACTTATCGTCTCAAAGTGGAGGAATCACCCAACCAACAGTGAGGACAACAGTTACCAGGCTTTACGACGCCGGAATACGTCTCTAGCCTAGACCTCTAGATGTTGTGCGTTAAGTTACAAAGCGTTGTTAAGTTCATTGAATTTATTTTAGGTTGATCTTTCTTATGAAGTTTTCCTTTTGGGTTCACCACGAGATGTAGATGTAATTCCTAAAATGCAGTCTAAAGATGATAAGCAAGCTTTTTATCTCTTTTCAGCAATGAAAATCCTAGCTACAAGGGGAAAAGAAAGACACAATCTTTTCTCAAAGAGCAAAGAGCACACTGTAAATGCACTTTTCCTAAATCAAGCCATACAAAATGTCAATATGCAAATGCACTTGTGCATGTATTTGTTTTTCACTTTCTTAATATTGATGCCTAAAAAGAAAGTTGCTGTATAAATTTGAATTCGATTTCAAGTGAAAAACACAAACAAGCTTCTTTTCGAAATCAAAAGGTAAAGATGATTACGATACTTTATGATTTTGAAGTAAACACTTGTTTCGACACTAGAAATTCACAAATTCAAACCAAAGGCAAAAGTAAAAGCGTAATCAACTGTCAACAACAAATATACTTTCTCCTAAGATCAAAACGACACTTACGACAGGTCTAGATCTAAGGGCGACAGTATGACGAGTTTAATTTTGCAATGGGAAACTGTAAATGACGTAACAAATACACAAAAACAAGTACAGTTTCTTTTATACAACTGAGGTGGAATTAAGGCAAAGAAAAGGGGCTTTTAGACAGACAAACACATTGATCACAGGCTGCAAAAATCAGAGGCAAAACTGGAAAAAATGAGCAAAGAACCTCAGCTAGGCAGGGCTAGGCTGTTCAACGCACCTGCTACACAGAGAAATTGAATTGCAATGCAGGTATCCCTCTCGGGAACTGCGCTGAAATGCAGAGTCTCTTCAAAGAACCTGCGCTGAAGCAGAAACAAGAATTGTCTCCAGGTTCTGGGTCACGGTTTGCAGTTTAATCTATGGTTTTTGGCCGGGTAAAAGCAATCAAATGTGTACAATCAGAGGGTTGATTTACAAGAGGTTTGAGAGCTATCACAAAGGGTAATCAGATCATTTGTGAGTCAACTATTCAGATCGTAAACAGGCCCAGTGAATGGACTAGAGTAGTAGATGTCTACTTTGCATTTGTAAATGGCAAATGCAGTTCGATTCGCCACTCCTAAGTTTATGAGATGAAGAACAATAGAAACACAAATAAACTAACTAGACACGATCCCCAGCGGAGTCGCCATTTGTTTTCGGGAAAAGTGTCTATTCAGAACGACCCTATCCCACAAGGTTGTGACAGTGACCTCAGAAACAAACAAAGAAAACTACTCTTGTATTCTTCTTTATGAACTATAAATGAAGATGATTAAGATGAACCGACCTGTGTCTTGCGCTGGTTGTTCGATCCAATCTATCCTCTCTTTGCCAGCTTTCACCGATCTGCTCTCTCACTTGCCTAGCGTCACCAAGTTCCTGCAAGTTCACAGAAGAGAGAAACTACACAAAGACATAGATTTATGTTCATAAAAAGCTTAGGATCAGATTTAAGCTAAACATACAAATATAACGCACATCAGATATACAAGCATGTAGGAGAAACTCAAGTAGTTTTATTGATAAAACAAGAAGATCCAGGAGGAGTTACAACCGATGAGTCCTGATCCAGCATTAGCCTCCCAGCATAGAATCCCTTCTTCACCTCCAACAAAGCATAAATCACCCAATACTCTGATATCAATCACCAAAACAACAACAATTCTCTGCAATGTACAAAATTCCCGCCTCTGGATTTCTTGGTGAGGGATCCATATATAGATGTATGCAAAGAGGATGAGTCATCCCATGAGTTGATTAGTGGCTTCTCTCTGTCAGTTCTTGCTTCCACTTGGAGATTGAGAGCCTCTTACTCATCACTGGTCGAATTCAGTGAGGCAAGTGTCATTGGAGAAGATTCTGGAAGCTTCCATTGTCTCTCCACCTCGTTGAATGACTCTGCCACTTGTCATTTCCCGCTCAACGCACCTGGGTAGTGCATTCAAGTGCGTTGCAATGCACCTAGCCAGTGTATTTGGGTGCTTTGCAACGCAGCCAGCTAGTGGAGCATCTGAATTGATCCTGATTTGACTAGTTTTGAGCAGTTTCTGGTGGAGAACTTCTGGGAGAAGCTGTAATTTGTTGACCTTGTTTCTTTAGGAGATGGAACAACATCTTTAGGGACATAGGATCCCTTGGTTTATGGACATTTCATGCTTATAGCTGTAAGGCACAAAAATGTCTATAACATACACATGCATCATTCAACTTCCATAGATCTACGCAGATCCTGATATCACCCTTCAATTTTTTTCTCTTGAACCACCATAGGACTGACAAATTCTTCTACAGGCTCAATTATTTCTTCCGCAAGCATATTATTGAGTTCCTCCCTTACCTTTTCCTTGTATTTGGGATTCAATCAATATGGGCGCTGCTTAACTGGCTTCGCATCAGGTTTCAGATTGATCTTCATCATACCCAAATCTCCTACTATCCCTTTCAAGTCAGAGAACTTAGTTGGAAATAAATCCTGATATTCATGTAATAATTCAACAACCTTATCCATTGTATATTCATCCTAATAGTCGCCAATGTTCGTAAATTTTGGTTCTGCTTCTGAACCAGTGTTTACCTACTTTGTGCGTACTGGTTGTGAAATATCTAGGATCTCCACATTATGTCCACCAACTTCGCCCTGTCCCTCTAATTCAGGTTTATTAATATTCCATAGATCCTCATCACCTTCCTCCACCATGACATTGTAACATTATAAATCATGTTGTAGTTGCTTACTCCAGTTAGGATGTACCCATATGATAGGCTCTACTGGTGCTGAAGATTGCTTGTTTAATTTCTTGAAGCGATTCATCGATGCACTCAAACCTATCTTCAAAATTGAATGTTAGCAAGAAAATTTCCTTCATTTCAACCCAATCAGCAATCCCATGTTGCAACTCCATCTCAAAATACCTGTTCTTTGGGATAACATCCAGGGTATGAATAAAGATATGCAACCACTCAGGTTGAGGTATCTCACCCCACGCCTTAGTCCATCACGTTAGATGTTCACGCGGATCATCCTTCCCTGTGTATTTTTCAGTGAGTCAGGTGTTCGTGTAGCCAAATATTAATCGCATCATTCTATGATATTCCTTCTAGTTGGAAAAATTATCCTTGTACGTACCCACCATATTGCACACGTAGCTCTCAATGCTAGATCTAAGGCCTGGAACCGATGTTCCTTTGGTACATCCCTTTCAAAATGGTCAAGAAATATATTGACATCATCCAAGCCATCATAATAGGGCAACTTATGTACCTCAGTAGATACATAATGTAGAAACTTTGTAAGCTGATTACATCATAGGGTAGAGACCTCATGTAACCGATTCTTCCAGTTTTCTAACTCTTCATCTGAGTCTGATTGGCAAGAACTTTCGTTCTCCCAGCTGATCCTTCCATCCATAGTGGGATTGATCCAATATTCATTTCATGCAATTAACTTATATATGTGCTCAATTTATTCATCTTCATAATAGTCATGGTTCAGTTCTATGTATCGCGCACCTTCAATTGGATCCAACGAGACAATTACTCAAAGCTCATTCTTTTCAAATACCATGCTTCACTTCTTTAAGTTAATGATTTCATTCATTTCAAAGGCCCAATAAGTCCGACGCAATACTAGGTATGGAGTACTATCATTGATGATATTGATATCTTTGAAATTGGCCACCACTCTTGCGCCTTCAATATCTACAGTTACTCCATGCAGGCGACCCACTAGAATTTTTTTTGCTTGTTTTCCATGTGCAACTAAATTGGCGACCACTATAACTTAGGCTTTCCCATACGTTCCCATTTTTTATTTGGCAATACGTTAGCATCAGAGCCCAAGTCTACGATTAACTGGTCCATTTTTAAAGCATCAATCTACGCAGTCAACCACATCTCCCTACCAGTTCACTTCTTGCTTTGATTCACCTTATTGACTGCATGTAATTCTGGTAACAACTTATCCTTGCTAGAACAATTATCTATCAGCTCTTGCAGTCCTTCTACATCCTTTTTATCGTGTAATAACTTCATGTAGGTAACATAGAAATGATTTTAACATTGTGGGATCTGAATCCGATGTCAAAGTAACTTCTTCAGGTTTCTCCTTTTGTGAGACTATCGACATCTGGTTCTGAGATGTAGAAGCACCTGGATCCATAAAAAATTTTCTTGCCTCCATGAACGTCTCTTGTTCTCTATGTAAATCAAAGCTAGCATTCTTCTCACCAACTTTTCGAAACCATGAATTCGATTTTGGCTGTTTTCCTTCGACCTTGTTTGGACCAGTGGCTACACAACTTGGCGTGACTATATTGATATTGGGATCGTTTTTGCGTGGCTTTGATCTCAGCATCTGAATATTTTGTGTCGACTGTCGGTTCTTTCTCTCCTGCATCTTCTCTATTAAGACCGAGAAATATTCTATAACATGATCAAATTGATGAAAATATTGACAAGAAAGGTGCATTGGATTCTGATAGTCGCGTGCAAAATGTCCTGGTTCTCCACAGTTGTAACAAATAATCTGGCCTCGACCTCTTCCAACTCCTCCTCCTCGTCTTCTTCCCCATCCTGGGAATCCTTCATGAGATGTAGGTAAGCCATGATCATTCTGTATGTAGTTTTTAGCCTGCATTCTATACAACAGAGTCCTATCAATCATTAGTTTGTAGCTTCAATAATTCCTTTCATCATGACCAATCGATTTACAAAAGTTATAAAAAAGTTGCTTTGGAGATTTTATAAATTTTTGTAATAGGGAAAAATTATCTGTCGAATGCTGTCTTGATACTTGGCAGATGCTACACTAGGTACTTGCACCGGTGCTTGATCCAGTGGAAGATTATAACATTAGTGGGTTAGGACCTCCCACAGCTATATAATCTGGGAATACAGGGCACTGATCCTTATGGTGACCTTTAGCCTTGCACTTCGTTCACCAAAATTCAGAATGTGTCTCTGACTTAACCTCCTTTCCCTTCTTCAGATCCTACAACTCCATATGCAGGCTTGCTAGCTGCGACTAGATCTGTTGAACTTCTATATTTGTATCATGGATTGGTGAAGCTTCTAGCTTCATTACAATTTTGAATGCTTCAGCCTGAGACCCAATCTTCTACTGAGATAATGGAAATCTTAAGTGAGGTAATAGTGAACCTATATACCAGTCCATGTGCTGTTCATTTGAATTCTGAAGGTTAGCTTGATTTAGTAAGCACTTTAGTCGCTGATCTATATCCCACGTAGACTGATTATCCCTCTGCTTAATCTCCTTGATTTTGGTCACACACTGAGCTTGCAACTTTGACTTCTTAAATTTTTCATTGAACACATCCTTTGTGTTAGCCAATGAAGTAACTAGATGAGTCATACTGTATCTGATGTACCAGGTAAGCGATCTATCCTACAACACTGTAACTAGTTGCGCTTACTTCATGTCATCACCATTGATCTACTACACTTTCCTCACATCCTCTGCGATGAACCAAAACTAATCAGGATCCTCTGATACCTGCCCCCTAAATATAGACATTTTCACTGTATTCGCCATATTGAATAGTGGAGGTGGAGGGACATGGAATTCTAGAAGTACCCTGATCTACTATTTGCACCACACCTCTGGGCGTACTAGGGCTACTTCTTTCTTTTTCAATTTCAGAATATTCGAATAAAGGATTGTATTCGCTTTCGACAAATTTGCCTAGATCTACTTTGAATCTACTTCCACTTTTCTTAGATCTAGGCTGACCCCTCTTAAACATTAAGGTAAAGGCATATCCCCTTTTTCACACAAAAGCATTTTAATCCAGGTTTTTAGTGATTTTAGGTACTTACCTCTTGGACCCTTGAAGAATCTTCATTCAGCTTCACTATAAGACACAAATGTATCTATTGCAAATTCAGTGATGAAACCACCTAAGACACTATCAATCCAGTAATAAAAAACCCTTGCACCTATAATCACATCCTTCAAGACATCTGATTAATTTTGGAGTCCACACAATGGGATCGTCATGCTTCCAAGTAGGTTCTATATCCACTAATTTGGATAGCCACTCATGTGATTCACAAGGGAATGTCGAAAAGAAAACTTCGTGCACTTCTATGTAGAGAGACCTTTGTAACAAAATTTCTTTTGACAAACGTAGATTCCTATTTTCCTTAGCTGCAAACTCATGCAACTTCTGATCTATCCACTTCTTGATTTCCTTCTTAGTTGGTATCCACTTATTCCACATCACACATCCCTTAGATAGATCACGATCCTGACAACAAAACCACTTGTTGGCTTGAGGGGGCTTGGACCTAGGTGTGGTGAAGTAAAATTATGTGCAGACACGAACGAATTCCTCTAGCCTGATAATGGGTCTAGCCACAACAAATACATTCTATGGAATATTTCCTTAGATTAGAATCAATCAAGAGGGCCTACCTCTTTGTCACTTATCCTACTTGATGATGTCCTCGCTTGCTCACTCCAGCAATCTCTCGCTTCTTTCTTCAAGCTCCTGAAACAAGTAAACAACAACAACACATAAACATAATAATAGATAGATTTCAATTCAACCTAATTAATAAGTCAAGAAGCATTAAGACACAAATATGTAATATTACAAAACATGTAGGAAATCAATCTATAGTTGCATATATTAATATCAAAGAGAGATTACAACCATTTGTCTCGACGTCGCAGTCTTCCTCTAACAGGACTAGGTTCCCACACACTTCTGTTAGCACTTCATGATGGCTTAAAACAACAATAGTTTAAAGGATCTTCCTTTTAGGCTTCACTCTAAACCAGCACACTTCTCCCTCACACAACTAGATGGCTACAACTAGTAATATCTTGCTTGTCTAGTATATTTACACTTAGCCAAAACTCTAACTCTAATTTTCACACTAGTCACTACGAGGGAAGAAGGGAGGTTTATATAGGAAAGATGGATGGGAGATGGATCCTATTCTCATGGGAGAAGAACTTATCCCTTGAGGTAGTTCCATCATTATAGGGGAAAGGATCCCAAACTATCATCCTTGACCCCATTCGGCCAAACCATTTACACGACTTTCGTTACAGAGATTCTAGAGATGGAAGCTTCAGATGTAATTTAAAAAACTTTCCATAACAAGACTGGTACAACTGGAACACAAATCAGACACACCGATCGGCACAAGGAATAATGCTAATCTCTGCACATCGGTTCGGGGAAGACAAAGGTCATTAGCACTGGTCTTGTAAATTGGGCAAAACAGAAGTTTCATGGGAAATGGTGCAAAAGGGAAATGATATGGTCATGAAGAGGGACATAATGGGAGTTTATTCATGAAGGAAAAGCATGCGAGGTTCACTTTATAGGTACTACAGGATCAAGGAATGGGGAGTATAGGGATAGTGAAAAAATACTGTGTAACAGATGCCCCCAAAGCGTGAAGGCCGAGCCGAAGTGAGGGATGAAATGCTTTATAAATCAGTGTGGGGAACTGGTCTGCCACCGAAAAACCTCCATGTAAGTACAGATACATATACATAAACTGACATCTCTGTCAAATGATACATGAATCGTGGCATGGATGCAGCCATCCAAAGAAGGATCATGTGAATGGATCCAGGTATGGGTGCAACCATCCTTCAAAGAGGATCATAATGAAACCAAGGTATGGTCGCAGCCATCCAATAATGAGAAGGATCAAATATGATAACTCATGGTCTTATCGAGACATGCATATCATCATAACCATGTCACACCACTTCACAACCTGGACTTTTGTGATCTGAGTCCAGGGTCTTGCGCTCCAACACGACCCAATCAAAGTACAAATCCTGGCATGCGAATAGATGTATTGATGTTGAACATGCTAGAAAGTGGCTTGATTACCAGTCAATGATGTAAACTGTTAACAAGTGTGAGAGAAACCACCAATAATGACAATGGCACTCAAGGTACTATCAACACAATTCATGGAATGTGAATATAGGAACTGAAGTAGAAAACCCATGAAATCACTCAATTGAAAGCCAATGATGTGAACTTGTAGTTGAGTGCGAAGAACTTACCATTGAGGCATGCAAGCTCTAAGGTACTGGAAGGGAATCTCTTGGTTAGCTTCCTGGATATTGAGTTGAAGTCGACAGAAAGTGATCGTGTCGAAGGAGGGAAATAATGAATCCCATATTATTGACGCAAGATGAGAGGATGCAAAAAGGTTTTTGGATGATACAGAGAAACAGAGGTAAGTGTAACTCTAGAAGGGAAACTCTTGAAAATATTGGTGACACAACTGGAAGTTTGGTAGCTTTTGGATCCATAGGATTGGTGGTCATGATGACATGGTAGAGATCAAATGGAAGGAAAAAATGAATGACCCAAACCCAAGAATGTCAATGATACTAAGGAGGATGTCCCAACCCGACACAAAGAAAAGAGTGTCATGTTCAAGAGTAAGCTGCCGACACGACTCATAGATTTCCAAATGTCCCCCCACCATTTCTGGTGAGTACCCCAATTATTTTTTAATCACAAGCTTGAACTTACTTGCACTGTAAGTTCATCCTTCAGACGAATCTGACCTAGTAAGTTTAACAAGCCCTAGGAAGGAGAAGCTCACATTCATCATGGTGAAAAATATGATGTTGTTTAATAGTATAACGAGTTTGACAAAGGTGTAACTCGATATCTTTTTCATGTTTAGAGAGTTTGAAAAAGACACGTAAAAGAAAACTCCACATGGTCCCTGTTAGGTTCCTATACCAATAGGAGTCATAATTTTGAATGGCTAAGGTTAAGCCTTGGAATATGTACATACCTTTGCTTTTTGCAAATATTTTCCATATTGAAAAATAAAAAAATGAAAAGAGGGTATGTCCTAAAAGAAAAATCAAAGGACAAAAAAAATAAGAAAAGGTCCAAAAAAGTGAAAAATATGAACCCCAAAAACAAAAGACCATGAAACTGTGCAAATCAAAATGGCACTACTATTTACTTTTATGCATAATAATGATTGTGTGCAGCATGTTATTCATGCCACAATCCATAGTAATCAAACTATTTAATCTTGATTATGCCATGCTTTAAATTTCATGTTGATAGTTAGAGAATAAAATTTGACCAAACTGTTTAATCTTGGCAGATCATTAGATAGGTAGAGTAAATAAAAGGAGCTCATCAGTTTAATCTAAGCCCTTAGATGATATAAGGTTAGAATTAGATAGTTTCCTGCTTTAAAATAAAATGGATAAGGGTTTGCTAGCCTAAATGCACCCAAATAAAATGAAGAAAAAATGGTAGGATGAGTAGATGGGTAAGTAGAAGAAAGGTTGCAGAAGTATGTTGATTGATTAGACAAAAGCACATTTATCATCTTTCAACATATATTTCAAATGTGAATGGGAAATTAAGCATGCATAAGGTTTACAAAGTCAATTAATTAACTTCCCCCATTCATTTCACCCCTTTACTTTACTAATTTCCCATAAATAAATTCAAAGTGCTTAAAAACCTTTAAGTCAAAGAGGCTCAGAGCATTTCTCTGACTTTTGGAGGGACCAGACCCTCAGCTTAATGACTTAAGGATAGCAAGTACTAGATTCCCCCTCATCAAAAATTCATCTCCCTTCATTCCCCCTCATTTCCCTAATAAAACCCCTTTTCCTAATGTTTAAACACTATTTTCCTAGGGAAAGTAATCACCCCCATGTAAAACCCCTTTTTCCCAAAAACCCACAAAAACACTTTAGCCTAAGTTATAATTCATATATGTGAAAAGCAAACAAATCACAGAAAATACATTATGTTTAGTGCAATTCATTTCCGCTGTTTTCATATTAACTTCTAACTTTTATATATTAATTCCTGAAAACCCACCATCCCGTATATATATAGCTCCTATATATAAATAACCCCACCCATTAGTTTTAAATATAAACTATATCACTACCCCTTATCCCTAAAAAATATTAAAATCCCGCCCTCAGTCATTAACCCCGATTAAATCCTTCATTAATCACCCCGACGACATAATCCCACCTTAATCCGTCATTAACCTGATACTGCTGCACTTAATCACCCGCCGGGCCCCCCACTACCCTCCGTGCAGTTTCCTCACCCGATCACTGTGCGATTACTTTCCCCCACATTTGATGTCTCTTATCCATATCGGGCCAACCCATCCGCCAAACTATACCCACTCGAAAAAGTGGTTTTGCCACCAGCCCCTGATGCTACGTGTTCGCCGATGAGTGGCATCGGGCGACCTCTCCCTAATACCACTGAGCGCTCGTAAGTGGTGCGATAGAAACCATTTACTGCCCACTCACTAAATGACAAAACAATCTACTGTTCACTTTGCACCAAAATTGAAAAAAATCAAACATTTACCCGTTTAAACAAGAAAACCACAATTTTGCTCGTCTTTGCCTGTTTGTGTAGTTAAATCCTGCGTAACCCTTCTACGCCACCTGAAGCCTCTGCTAACCAATTCAAGCATGTTTTACCTCCTGAAAGTACTTTGGACTCACTCCATAGACCTATAAAGCTCAATAAAGCCATTAATGACCCTCCCTGTCAACCTAACGTTTTCATAACAGTTTGTTTTATTTTACGGCGATCAAAAGACCGTAGCGTTCGATAAACAGTCTTAATACTAGTCATAAGACCTATTTACTCTGAGATTTTTATCAAATCTATTCAAACAGAGATGGAAAATAAAACATACAGTTAAAAGACAAGCAGAGGAAACATGGAATTAAATGATTTATTGTTGAAATAGACAGTAAAACCTAAAATATACAGTGAAGGTAAAAGGACACAATAAAGAATAGTCAAAGTGTATCAGGGTTAAAGAGTATCATATTGAAGACCAAGTCAAGTAAAGCAGCTAGCATGAAGACAAACAATAGGGAAGACAGTTACAAAGCATACATATTCATGTCAAAGTGAAGATAGATGAAAAAACAAAGCGGTAAAAGTAACAATAAAAGTAAACAAATGGCCGTAAGGGTTAAAAAAAGATGAAAACACTTTCACCAGCAACAATGAAGTTTATCCAAAGTAAAATTGAA
Source organism: Pinus tabuliformis (assembly GCA_031772625.1). NCBI lineage: Eukaryota > Viridiplantae > Streptophyta > Pinopsida > Pinales > Pinaceae > Pinus > Pinus tabuliformis. The sequence continues at coordinate 1,638,760,451 of CM062819.1, read as the reverse complement.
AAAAAGTTAAGAAAATTTAAGGTTAAAAGATGAAATCAAAGCAGAAATGGTACATTCTTCAGAAATTTCCTATTCAAGTCATAGTTTTTCAGAAACTAATTCGGCCAATCCAAGATGCATTTTGAGAAACTGGAGGAGGATTGTGTTCCTAAAAGTGTAATATACAAAAACCTATCTCACGTTTTACATAGGTATCACCAAAAGCGAGATAAGTGCATGTCTTCACAGCCTATTTTTCGGACTGTGCAAAGTCTGGTTTTTGACATCATTTTGTAGAGAATATTATGAACAACTGGATCTGAAGTTTGGGAAATGGAGAGATTTTTATCTCAAAAACATACTTATCTACAATAACCTCTTTCACGTTTTACATATCTATCTTGGATTGAGATATACAAAGGTATTAATGGACCCTAATTTTGCAGAATTGTTGGGGTAGAATGCACAAAGAAAGGATGCAGTTAGTGACTTGGATGCCTCATCATCAATTAAGAGTTGCTATAAAATTCGAATTTCTATTCTTTTATCACCATAAATCCATAAATATAGTGCCAAATAGATTCATTAGTTTTGAGTGTCCTTTATTTGAGTTATATTAATGTAAAACAGTTTGAGATATTTGTAAAACCAATCTTGATATTTTTTCAAGATATTTCAGTTTAGAATTTGTATAAATACTTCTTCATTTGAAGTATTTTGGGTGGATTCCAAGACATTTCTATAGACGTTTTCTCTCAAATCAGAGTTCTATTGTATCAATGACTGGATTGACTTTCTGGATCAAGGAATAAAGATCAAATATTTTACAAGATTCTTGTGTAAAGCGAAATACAAATAAGTATTCTCCTATGTTCAATGTTATTTTTCCTCATGTTTTTTCCATAATCTTATTTGTTTCACTAAAATCTAAATGTCTAGCTAGGAATGATATTCCAGAAATTGCTTAAATGCACTTTGTCTTGATTGTTTTACATTCTGAATGTTTTCTCCTAAACTATCTTAGCTAGGGAATTCTTAACTGCTCCTTAGCTTCCATAGTTTCTCCTCTGATCTATGCCAAAGGATTCTTAATTGCCCTTTGTTCATGATCACCCTCTGTTCTTCATTCTGATCCCAGTCCAAGGATTCTTAAGTGCCCTTTCACCCTGGTTAGAATCACTTCACCCATTAGGCCTAAAGATTTGCATTTTGCTTTGCTAGCCTACCTTGTGAACATTCCCTTTAATGATCTAGTCCAATTATGCTATCCATTTGTTGACTCCATAGCCCAATGGCTTGAAGACCTAGCTCTATCCATCTGCTCCAAGAATTCCACCACCCAATCTTCAACACAAATCAAAACCCCCATGAACTTTCATAACTAGCCTAATATCCCATCAAACAAAGCTAAATCATATAGAGAGAGCCCTCTCTGGACTTAGGTTGGCTAGAGCCTAAGCCTAAAAGTTGGTTTGTGGTTACCCCGGTGATCTCTTTCCTTAACCTTGGGAAATTACTGGGTGATAACATAGTGGCGACTCCACTAGGGAGAACTAACATTTTCTTCATAAATCTTTTACAAGTTCAGATATGATCTATGATGGTGGATAGTGATTAGACACACAAAGGTTAAAATCATCCACTTGGCGACTCCAAATCAATTTCACAATCAAGACTCCTATGGAGGAATGAACCTGAAAGAACAATATAAAAAGATCAATATTTTAACTTGGATTGTTATCCAAGACATTATGTTCTTTCTCATCAATAAAGTTTTTCAATGTATATTGTATTTTAGAGAATATTTTAGATTAATTTTTGATTATTCCCCTTTGAAAATTGTAGATATAAAGTCTCCTTACACATTTGAGTAGCATTCTTCTAACTCTTATGAAGATCATTTTCCAATTGAGGAGCATCAAACAATCAAGACTAATCATACAATCCCTGTACATATTCTAGTACCTCATAAAGTTCCTGATAGATATAAACCACTCATTTTACCTCCTACACTCCATGCTTTCCCTAACAATTATTACAAGCATCTCCCTAGGTTTGATGGAGAGAATGGTATCACTGCTCAAAAACATATTCAAGGTTTTGAGAATTATCTAGACTTATTTGAAATTGATGAAGATGATGTTATTATCAGGCTTTTTGCTCTTTCTTTGCAAAGTAGAGTAAAGAGTTGGTTCAAGAATTTACCTAATGCAAGCATCTCAAATTTCCAATAGTTTGTCAAAATTTTCCTTGATAGATGGATAATCAAAGTCAATCTTCTTGTGATCATAGAAGAATATAATCAGTTAAGAAGACAGCCAGATGAAACAATACAACAATTTTCAGACAGATTTAATCAAGCCTATTATTCAATGCCATCAAATATAAGACCTCCCCCTGATTAAGCTCTTTTGCATTACCCAAGAGCATTTGATCCAGAGATAGAATTTCAGCTAAGAGAAAGAAACCCCTCAACACTGGAATAGATGCAGAACATTGCAGTAGATGTAGAAGTTAATCTACAAATTAGAAGAGAAAAGTTGAAAGCAGAAGCAGAGGAAAACAACATTGCAGAGGTAAAATAGGAAATTTTGGTAAGAAAGATAGAGGAAATGATATAGAAGATCCCCATGAAAGATAATTTTTTTTCTCAAAATCAGCATGACACATTTATTTCACAAAAGAAAGAGGTTGATAGCCATGAACAAATTCCTGTTAATTCCAACTACCATAGATCAAAAGATAGATTTATAGAGCAATATGTGGAGAGGAAATCTACTGATATAATGTGTATGTTTGATGACATTACTTCTTTTAATGATTTGCCTAAATATGATCAGTATGATGATACTTATGTTCTTCAAATCAAAAATAACTTTACAGAGTAATCAGAAACTGGTTTGGGGAATAAGGAAATTCAGTTTCATTAGCTTGAAAGCAGTGATCATCTTATTCATATCAGCTATGAAAGTGAGGAAGAAAGTGCAGAAAATTTGGAAATAAGTGAAGCTTCTTTTCCTCTCTGTTTTGCTTCATTTCAGTTCATCATAGAAAACTTTAAAGCAATAAAAAATCAACAATCTTTATGTATTGACATTAACAACAAAGAAGACAATAAAATTCCTGATCAGGATCCTTCAGTTTCATTATTACAGTTGTGAAATTCCATTGAAACACCTAATCAAATAATACAAGAAAGTTCTATACCACTATGTTTTGAATCATTTCAATTTTTAAAGGAAATGTGGTATGAAAACTCTAAAGAAAAGGATGAGCAGCTTGTAGAAATTTGTGAAGTCCCATTCAAACCTATGAGTAATAAGTTGTAGCAATCCTTCCAAGTTTTTCATGATCCCATAACTGATGGGTTGGATAGTGAATGCAATCAGAATTTTTCTTCATTAACTAACAATCAGATTCAGGATCAAGATGATAAAGGTTTCATCAGTAAAACATTTCAATCAGAATAAATATCATCACAAATCTTGTTTGAAAATCTGCAGGGTGATAAAGGTGAAAGTGATATTTCAGTTTCATGGCCTGGAGGCCATCAACAATAGATGTAAAGTTGCTTAAATCAGTTCAAAAATAATGTGTATATTTTGGAAGATCCTTTTGTACAGTTTCTAGAGTCAATAAAGGAAATCAATTATTTCCTTATCTTTTCATTTGTTGACAAGGTTATAATTGGCTTTAGAATCTCAATTTTAATCACAAAAAAGCACAAGCAGCAAAATTCACCAATGTATATGATGCTTGAATGGTTGCATTGGCTATTTCATTTTACCTAACTAACAGTCAGAAAGCTGATTAGAGTAAGTAGGTAGGATTTCAGTTTGAATAAATTCAGTTTTCAGCAGCAAGTTTATGTTAGATCAGATTTCAGTTTGCAGAAAAGGGTGTATTTTCAGTTCAAAAGTTTTAGTCACAAAGATTATACAACAGAGCATATACATGTGTGGGATTGGCCCAATGGATCAGGCTACTAGTCGACGGTGTTCTTGACATTTCACAAGGAAATGCCATCCCCAAGTGGAGCCACTATTAGGTTCCTATACCAATAGGAGTCATAATTTTGAATGGCTAAGGTTAAGCCTTGTAATATGTACATACCTTTTCTTTTTGCAAATGTTTTCCATATTGAAAAATAAAAAAATGAAAAGAGGGTATGTCCTAAAAGAAAAATCAAAGGACAAAAAAGAATAAGAAAAGGTCCAAAAAAGTGAAAAATATGAACCCCAAAAACAAAAGACCATGAAAGTGTGCAAGTCAAAATGCCACTACTATTTACTTTTATGCATAATAATGATTGTGTGCAACATGTTATTCATGCCACAATCCATGGTAATCAAATTATTTAATCTTGATTATGCCAGGCTTTAAATTTCATGTCGATAGTTAGAGAATAAAATTTGACCAAACTGTTTAAGCTTGGAAGATCATTAGATAGGTAGAGTAAATAAAAGGAGCTCATCAGTTTAATCTAAGCCCTTGGATGATATAAGGTTAGAATTATATAGTTTCCTGCTTTAAAAGAAAATGGATAAGGGTTTTCTAGATTAAATGCAGCCAAATAAAATGAAGAAAAATTGGTAGGATGAGTAGATGGGTAAGTAGAATAAAGGTTGTAGAAATATGTTGATCAATTAGATAAAATCACATTTATCATCTTTCAACATATATTTCAAATGTGAATGGGTAATTAAGCATGCATAAGGTTTACAAAGTCAACTAATTAACTTCCCCCATTCATTTCACCCCTTTACTTTACTAATTTCCCATAAATAAATTCAAAGTGCTCAAAAACCTTTAAGTCAAAGAGGCTCAGAGCATTTCTCTGACTTTTGGAGGGATTGGACCCTCGACTTAATGACTTAAGGACAAAAAGTACTAGATTCCCCCTCATCAAAAGTTCATCTCCCTTCATTCCCCCTCACTTTCCTAATAAAACCCCTTTTCCTAAGGTTAAAACACTATTTTCCTAGGGAAAGTAATCACCCCCATGTAAAACCCCTTTTTCCCAAAAACCCACAAAAACACTTTAGCCTAAGTTATAATGCATATATGCAAAAAGAAAACAAATCACAGAAAATACATTATGCTTAACGCAATTCATTTCTGTCGTTTTCATATTAACTTCTAACTTTTATATATTAATTCCTGAAAACCCACCATCCCGTATCTATATATATATATATATATATATATATATATATATATATATAGCTCCTATATGTAAAATAACCCCACCCGTTAGTTTTAAATATAAACTATATCGCTACCCCTTGTCCCTCAAAATTATTAGAATCCCGCCCTCAATCGTTAACCTCGATTAAATCCTTTGTTAATCACCTCAACGATATAATCCCGACTTAATCGGTCATTAACCTGATACCACTGCACTTAATCGCTGGTCAAGCCCCCCACTACCCTCCATGTAGTTTCCTCACCTGATCACTATGCAATCGCTTCCCCCCACATTTGATGGCTCTTACCCATATCGGGCCAACCCATTCGCTAAACTATACCCACCTGCAAAAGTGGTTTTGCCACTAGCCTTCGATGCTACGTGTCCGCTGATGAGTGGCATTGGGCGACCTCTCCCCAATACCAATGAGTGCTCATAAGTGGTGTGATAGAAACCATTTATCATCCACCCACTAAATGACAAAATAGTCTACTGTTTACTTTGTGCCAAAATTCAAAAAAAAATCAAACCTTTACCCATTTAAACATGAAAACCCAAGTTTTGCTCGTTTTCGCCTGTCTGTGCAGTAAAACCCTGTGTAACCCTTCTGCGCCACCTGAAGCCTCTGCTAACCAAGTCAAGCATGGTTTACCTCCTGAAAGCACTTTGGACTCACTCCATAGACCTATAAAGCTTGATAAAGCCATTAATGAACCTCCCTGTCAACCCAACGTTTTCCTAATAGTTTGTTTTATTTTACAGGCAATCAAAAGACCGCAGCCTTCGATAAAAAATCTTAATACTAGTCATAAGACCTGTTTACTTCGATATTGTTATCAAATCTATTCAAACAGAGATGGAAAATAAAGCATACAGTTAAAAGACAAGCAGAGGAAACATGGGACTAAATGATTTACTGTTGAAATAGACAGTAAAAGCCTAAAATATACAGTGAAGGTAAAAGGACACAGTAAAGAATAGTCAAAGTGTATCAGGGTTAAAGAGTATCAGATTGAATAACAAGTCAATTAAAGTAGCTAGCATGAAGACAAATAGCAGGGAAGATAGTTACAAAGCATACAAATTCATGTCAAAGTGAAGATAGATGAAAGAACAAAGTGGTAAAAGTAAACAGTAAAAGTAAACATGGAGGTAGTAAAGGTTAAACAGAGATGAAAACACTTTCACCAGAAATAATGAAGTTTATCCAAACTAAAATTGAAAAACAGTTAAAAGAAATTTAAGGTTAAAAGATGAAACTAGAGTAGAAATGGTACATTCTTCAGAAATTTCCTATTCAAGTCATATTTTTTTCAGAAACTAGTTCAGCCAATCCAAGATGAATTTTGAGAAACTGGAGGAGGTTTGTGTTCATAAAAGGCTAATATACAAAAACCTATCTCATATTTTACACAGGTATAAAAAAAAGCGATATACGTGCATGTCTTCACAACCTGTTTTTCAGACTATGCAAAGTCCTGCTTTTGACATCTTTTTGGAGAGAATATTGTGAATAGTGGGAGCTTAATTTTGGGAAATTGAGAGAGTTTTATCTCAAAAAAATAATTATCTATAATAACCTCTTTCACTTTTTACATATCTATCTTGGCTTGAGATATAAAAAGGTATCAATGGACCCTAACTTTGAAGAATTGTTGGGGCAGTATGCACAAAGAAAGGATGTAGTTAGTGACTTGGATGCCTCATCATCAATTAAGAGTTTCTATCAAATTCAAATTTCTCTTCTTTTATCACCATAAATCCATAAATATAGTGCCAAATATATTCATTAGCTTTGAGTGTCCTTTATTTGAGTTCTATTAAAGTAAAACAGTTTGAGATATTTGTAAAACCAATCTTGATATTTTCAGTTTAGAATTTGTATAAATACTTCTTCATTTGAAGTATTTTGGGTGGATTCAAAGACATTTATATAGAATTTTTCTCTCAAATCAGAGTTCCATTGTATCAATGACTAGATTGGCTTGCTAGATCAAGGAATAAAGATCAGATATTTTACAAGATTCTTGTGTAAAGCGAAATACAAATAAGTATTCTCCTATGTTCAATGTTATTTTCCTTATTTCTTTTTCCATAATCTTATTTGTTTCTCTAAAATCTAAATGTATAGCTAGGAGTGATATTTTAGAAATTGCTTAAATGCACTTTGTCTTGACTATTTTACATTCTGAATGTTTTTTCCTAAACTATCTTAGCTAGGGAATTCTTAACTGCTCCTTAGCTTCCATAGTTTCTCCTCTGATCTATATCAAAGGATTATTAATTAACCTTTGTTCATGATCACCCTCTGTTCTTCATTCTGATCCCGGTCTAAGGATTCTTAAGTTCCCTTTCACCCTATTTAGAATCACTTCACCCATTAGGCCTAAAGATTTTCATTTTGCTTTGCCAGCCTGCCCTGTGAACATTCCCTTTAATGATCTGGTCTAGTTATGCTATCCATTTGTTGACTCCATAGCCCAATGGCTTGAATACATAGCTCTATCCATCTGCTCCAAGAATTCCACCACCCAATCTTCAACACAAATCAAAACTCCCCTGAACTTTCATAACTAGCCTAATATCCCACCAAACAAAGCTAAATCATATAGAGAGATCCCTTTTTGGACTTAGGTTGGCTAGAGACTAAGCTTAAAAGTTGGTTTTTGGTTACCCCGGTGATCTCTTTCCTTAAAGTTGGGAAATTATTGGGTGATAACAATCCCTTTTCATACATTTGTGTATCTAGAGCCCGAAAAGGTAGAAAACAATACTTGAGAACCGCTTGACCATTTCAGTCAAGGAGTACCTTTTTCGTAAGTAGTGCCTCCCCGCCCGATAAAGGGGTAAACTTATACTGGGTGTATGACGTTTCAAATTTGTTAACAAGTTTGAAACAATAAGGACTCGACCATCTTTTTGGTTTTAAAGGGTCAGAAAAGAGCTGAAAGCGGACCCCCCATTTTTATTCTCTTTTACGAGTCAAAAAGGAAAAATACTCGACAATATTTTCAATTGATTTTTACGAGTCAAGAAAAGAGCTTAAAGGTGACTCGTCCTGGAGGAACGAGTGGTATAAAGGGTAGCAACTAGTAATGGTGGAACTGATCAAAACATGTAATGGTCAAGAGGCTGGCTAATAAAACCACTCATCGTTGCAGTCCCTCAGGAAAGGGAAAACAACCAAGTGAAAGCATATGATTGGCCAAAGATATGGTGGTGATGGAAAGAAACAACCAGGCTCATCTAGCAGAAATTAGCTGATAAAAAGAGCAATCATGAGATGTAAATTGGGCATGGGTTCAATTTTACACAAGCTTGAACTATGGAGAACTCTGCTTGGATTTTGTTTCATGTGTACATAAGCTTGAAACGAAAAACTATGCTTGCTATAAGTTCACATGGCCCCAGCATAATTACTCAAATCGAGGTACATGCCCCCCAAGATTCATTTCGTTCAAAAAGGTGAATGGAATGAAGGTTCACTTTCGAGATCATGGAAATACTCGATTGGAATTTTACGAGATCTTTAATCAAAGACTTGATCTAGAAAAGGGAGTTGCTTCATTTTTTAATGAGGTTGACACAGTAAAAGAACTATCCTCATAACTCCTTGTTTCATTTTTTAACGAGCTTGACATAAGACAAAAACTATGCTCATGATTCCTTGTTTCATTTTTAATGAGGTTGATACAAGACCATGAACTATCCTTATGACGTCTTTTTTCATTTTTTAATGAGGTTGAAACAAGACCAGGAACTATCCTCATGCCCTTTGTTTCATTTTTTAATGAGGTTGACACAAGACTGGGAACTATCCGCATACGTCATTTCATTTTTTAATGAGGTTGACATAGAAAAAGAACTATCCTCATGCCCTTTGTTTCATTTTTTAACGAGGTTGACATAATACTGGGAACTATCCTCATACGCCGTTTCATTTTTTAACGAGGTTGACATAGAAAAAGAATTATTTTCATATCCCTTGTTTCATTTTTTAACGATGTTGACACAAGACAAGGAACTATGCTCATGACATCTGTTCATGGACAATATGAAAAAATGGCTCCCAAGAAGTCTTCACTAGATGGAAGAACCACACTCCAGGAGGAATACATGTCATTTGGTACCAAAGACAGATTGGGTTCCAATGCCCCCAGTACATAATGTATTATACCATCTGTGTGATCATCAACAGATGTGGAGATGGAACGGGTAGCCACATAATTGACCTGTGGCGGGGAAGGTACTGCTTGCAAACAAGAGCTGATAGGGGATGATGGTTGCAAAGGAGGCGCCTGGTGACTAATGAATGACAATTGATCAATGGTCACTATTCTCCCTTCATGAGAAAAACAAACCACAGGGAAAATTGAGGAAACAAAAGCTTCCATGACATAAACATAGTCGTGTCCAAGGAGAAGATTGAAATCTAAAGGACCTTGGACTACCATCATGTCTATATAGACAGTCTTCCCTTCCAAATTAATATGGAACTTCGGAAGGACCCCTAAGGGTTGACTAGTTCCTCTATTGAAAGCCAACAGATTCTGAGTGACAGGCACTATCTACGGGGAGCCCAAAGCTTGCCAAGTAGTAGAAGACATGATGCTAACAAAGGCAACTTCCTACAATATTGTGCCAGGTACTACCATATTATAGGCTTGTACTGTGATCTGGAAAGGTATAAGATGGGAGGCAGAAAGCAGTCAAGTGACTCCAATCGAAAGAAATGACATAACTACTTGGTAGGGGTATCATATGATTTCCCCCATGCTATACAGGAATGAGAGAAGGACTCCTAAACAACCGGGATGGGAGGGTCACACTTCAATTCATGAGAATCTGAGGAGATGAGAAGAACATGAGCAGTATGATCACCACTCTCTTCTAGAATAGAGTGAGCAACTGGTGGTAGAACCAAGTCGACACTCTTTTCCACCAATGTTTGGTCGAGAACAGACACAAGAGAGTCTCGCTCAGGAAGAGAAGGACAGACAAGAGATGAATCCAAGTCAATATCTTTACCAACTGGGAGAGGGTTAGAAGAAAGTCTCTGATAACTAACAGGAAGTTGGGGTTGAGGAGCTGCAAGGTTTTCCAAAACTTTGGAAGCTTTATCCATAAGAGGACAAAGGTGAAGAAGATACTCTCCTTCACATGACTTACAGGGGAATTGTTGGGTCCCTATAATACTAGTGATTACCCCATTACTATTGTAGTTATACCCCCTATTTATATTGTTGTGCCCCTATTACCCCCATATTGTTACTATTATGCCACATAGAAGCCCATCATTGTTACTGTTGTGCCCTACAATATTATTGTTATGTAGGCTTTGATTGTATTGGGACCACTTAGACTCCTATATATAGAAAGGAGGTATTTTCATTTGTATCATCCAAGAATTGTTCATTTATGTAATGTAAAGGAGGTTGCCCCCTCGAAGAGGCTGAATTCTAAGGCGTGGATTTATCTTTTCTATCTTTTCTTGAGCTGGTTTCATAACATTTGGTATCAGAGCTTTGGATTCTAGGGTTTCGCTGCTCCAAACAGGTCATCGTGGAATTTTCGCTATAACTTTTTCTCTGTGACGTTTCAGAAGTCGCAAAAAAAACCCATTTGAGAAGAATTGGCGCTGAACCTTGGGTCCGAATTTCAGAGCTTTTCGCGTGATATTTTCGGAGATATGATCTGAGGAAGTTGGCCTTTTTGCAGACTCCTGAATTACATTCAAAACAGGTGACCTGGGGAAAATCGTCATAACTCTCTCTCTGAGGATCGGATTGAAATTTCGTAAAAAGGTACAGAAAGAGGACAGACTGTAGTTTCTTTTATGTGTGTTTCAGATTCAAAGGTTGAAACAGTGACTCGTGGCACGTCATACAAGTTTGCTCTACTGAAACAGTCTAAAAGCAAGTCACTGTGGGAGATTTCACATAACTCTTCCTTGGAGAATCCAATTTGGCTCAGACTTGTGGCATTGGAAAGAGGACGCAGAAGGCTACTACAGGTAGAATTTCAGAATTGGATGATCCGAAATTACAGAGATACATCAGATTCAATATCAGGCTTCTATAAAGTGAAAAAAGGTGTGTAGTTTTTTTTTTAAATTTTTGTGTAAGCTTGGTTTAACGGAATTCAAAGGGCATAGTAAAGCATTATTATCGGTAACTGATGCCCCGAGGAAAGAAAATGCAAACACCTAGTAAGGAACCTGAAAGCTCTAGCATGACTCATGAAGAAGAGGAAGAAATGCTACATGATATATCAAAATTACAAGAACAAGTGCAACAAATGTCACGCTCACAAAAGCTAACAGAAGCTAAGGTAAATGGCGTGGAATCTAAGATAAAGGGCATGGAAGCTAAGATGGATGGCATGGAAGCTAAGGTGAATGGCATGGACGCTAAAATTGATGGCATGGATGATAAGATGGATGAATTGAAGAAGTTGCTACAAGAAAGGGTCACTAATGGTGAAAAGGTAGTAAAGGAAACTCATGATGAGAACAAAAGAAATGTTAATCATGATTCCATAGACTCTAATGTTGGATCGAAGACTCACCATGTTCCAAAAATCGATATGAGGAAGTTTGATGGCAAGGATCCCGCCACATGGATATTACAGATGGAGCAATTCTTCGATCTCAATAATGTGCAAAACACACAAAAGGTACGTATGGCAACTTTATATTTGGAACCAAATCAGTTTGTATGGTATCAATGGCTTTGTTCTCGTAAACAATTTATCACTTGGGCAATTTTTACGGAAGAATTGATAGCACATTATGAGGATACAAAAAGCAACACTTTTTTTAGCCAATTGATAAGTCTCAAACAAAAGGGTTCAATAATGGAGCACATTGAGGAGTTCCAAAAATTGAACATAAGGGTAAAAGATATTCCAGAGGAGCATAGGATTGATGTGTTCATAGGGTCTTTAAAGGATAATATCCAACATGATGTGCGCCTTTGGGAACCTGATTCATTAGAGAAGGCATTCAGGTTAGCAAGAAAAATGGAAAGCAAAATTATGGCAACTAGGAAGCATACCGTTCACAACTATAAAGACGGAAGTGTTGTTGCCCATAGTCTTCCACAACCTACAAGGTTGACACCACAACAATTGGAAGAAAAAAGAGCAAAAGGGCTTTGTTACAATTGTGATAGCAAATACACAAAAGGTCATAAGTGTGCTGAGAAGAAATTATTCTACATAGATTGTGAAGAGGAAGAAGAAAAGGAGCAAGAAAGGTCAAAAGAAGAGGATATATTCCAGGAACAAAGCCTAGATGAAGAACAAATAAATCCGACCATATCTTGTAATGCATTGGCGGGAATTACCACTCCTCAAACCATCAAGATAGAAGGACAAATCAAGAAGAAAAAGGTAATAGTGTTGATTGATTCAGGAAGCACCCACAATTTTATTCATTGTAGGGTAGCAAAAGAATTGAATTGCTTCCTATATCCAGCACCAGAGTGTCAAGTGATGATTGCAAATGGAGGAACAATAAATTGTTCTGGAAAGTGCCATAATATCAAGCTATCCATGGGAGAATATGTATTGACTAGCCCAATGCTTTCCATTCCAATGGGAGGTGCTGATGTTGTACTAGGAGTCCAATGGCTACAATCCTTGGGTACAATAGCTTTTAATTTTCAAGAACTTTTCATGAAATTTTCTGTGGAAGGAAAGGAAGTTGAATTAAGGGGTATTGCAGGGAAACCAGGAAAGATAATCAGCTCTAATGGCATGACAAAGCTTCTAAAAAAGGAGCAAAGAGGTGTAATTGCACAATTATGTTCGCTAGATGTTTCCACATTGGAATCATCTATTTCTCCAGATCTCCAAAAAGTCCTGGACAATCATTCCAAGGTATTTGAGACTCCCAAAGGTCTCCCACCTATGCGTGATCATGATCATGCTATTCATCTGATTCCAGGAAGTGTTCCTCCAAACATCAGGCCGTACAGATATCCATATGTCCAAAAAAGTGAAATTGAACGTATGGTTGCAGAAATGCTAGAGGCTGGTATAATTCAACCGAGTCAAAGTTCTTTCTCAGCTCCAGTAGTATTGGTGCACAAGAAGGATGGATCATGGCGCATGTGTCCAGATTATAGGGAGCTCAACAAGCTCACTATTAAAGATAAGTTCCCCATTCCTGTTATTGATGAATTACTGGATGAATTGCATGGATCAATTTACTTCACCAAGTTGGATCTTCGTTCGGGATATCATCAAATCAGAATGAAGATTGAAGACATTCCGAAAACAACATTTAGAACTCATGAGGGTCATTATGAATTTTTGGTCATGCCTTTTGGCCTTACCAATGCACCTTCAACATTTCAAGGTTTGATGAATTCAATTTTCAAACCATTCCTTAGAAAATTTGTGTTAGTATTTTTTGATGATATACTAATCTACAGCAAGTCTTGGAAGGATCATGTTGAACATGTTGACAGGGTGCTACAACTATTGGAGGAGAAACAATTATATGCAAAAAGATCCAAATGTTTCTTTGGAGTCCAGGAGGTGGAATATTTGGGTCATATTGTATCTCATGAAGGAGTTAAGGTAGACCCTAGCAAAATTAAAGCCATTAAGGAATGGAAAATCCCCACATCCATAAAGCATCTGCGAGGATTTCTTGGGTTGACAGGGTATTATCGCAAGTTTGTTAAGAATTATGGGAGAATAGCAGCACCTCTAACAACATTATTGAAGAAAGATTCATTTTCATGGACTTCGGAAGCAACAAAGGCCTTTGAACATCTTAAAGAGGCAATGTGCCAAGCACCGGTCTTAGCTACACCGGACTTCACAAAAACCTTTATTGTGGAATGTGATGCTTCAGGAAATGGAATTGGTGCTGTTCTAATGCAAGATGAAAGACCCATTGCTTTTGAAAGTCGTCCAATCAAGGGAAAGTTTTTAAGCAAAGCTATTTATGAGAAGGAAATGTTGGCAATACTCCATGCACTTAAGAAATGGCGACCCTACCTAATGGGAAGACACTTCAAGGTAAAAACGGATCATGATAGCCTTAAATACTTTTTAGAACAAAGATTATCCTCTGAAGAGCAACAAAAGTGGGTCACAAAGATGTTGGGTTATGACTTTGAAATCATCTACAAAAAAGGGAAGCAAAATGTGGTGGCAGATGCACTCTCAAGAAAGGATGAGGATGTGGAAGCATTGTTGTGTGCCATTTCTATTATCCAACCAGATTGGATAAACGAAGCAAGGGAGGAATGGAAGAATGACGAAGAAGTGTGGGCACTTATTCGAAAGCTACAACAAGATTCCAGTACTTCTGATACATTTAGCTGGCAAAATGATTCGTTATGGTACAAAGATCGCTTATACCTCTGTAAGAATTCCCAGCTAAAACAAAAGATTCTTATGGAATTGCACACTTCTCCCTTAGGAGGGCACTCAGGATTTTTAAAAACTTACCACAGGGTTAAGAAGGAATTTTTTTGGGATGGCCTTAAATCAGATATTCAAAAGTTTGTGGCGGAATGTTTGGTTTGCCAGCAAAATAAAGTTGAAACAATTAAGACACCAGGTCTATTACAACCTTTATCCATTCCAAGCCAACGTTGGGAGGAGGTTTCAATGGATTTTATCACAGGTTTACCCAAGTCTGAGGGAAAGAGTGTCATCATGGTGGTAGTTGACAGACTTACCAAGTATGCACACTTTTGTGCATTATCACATCCATTTAAAGCCAGTACAGTTTCTACTGCATTTATGGAAACAGTTCAAAAGCTACATGGAAACCCAAAGATTATTGTAAGTGACAGAGATCCCATTTTCACTGGAAATTTTTGGACAGAATTATTTTCTTGTCTTGGTACTCAGTTAGCTCATAGCTCATCTTATCATCCTCAATCTGATGGGCAAACTGAGATAGTAAACAAATGTTTGGAAGGATATCTTCGTTGCTTTGTATCTGATAAACAGACACAATGGGTCAAATGGTTGCCTCTGGCTGAATGGTGGTATAACACTTCCTTCCATACAGCAACAAAAATGACCCCATTTATGGCACTTTATGGGTATCAACCACCATCCATCACATCATATTTAAGAGAAAATTCTAAGGTTCAGGCAGTGGAACATCACATCGAACATCAACAACAAGTCCTCCAACTCTTAAAGGATAACCTCGTGTTGGCACAAAATAGAATGAAACAACAGGCAGATCAACATCGCAGTGAAAGAAGTTTTGATGTAGGTGATTGGGTATTCCTACGGCTACAACCATATAAGCAAATGTCCCTAAAGCAAGCTAAGAAGGATAATAAATTATCACCAAAGTATTATGGTCCGTACAAGGTGTTGGAAAAGATTGGTACTATGGCATACAAATTGGAGCTTCCTGCAGCTTCTCGATTGCACCCAGTTTTCCATGTTTCATGTTTAAAGAAGGTTATAGGTGACAAGCTCCCAATTCAAACAATATTGCCAGAACTTGACGAGGAAGGAAAAATTATATTGGAACCGGAAGCAGTCACAGAAACAAGAACTCGACAGCTACGAAATCGATCAATTTCAGAGTATCTTATCAAGTGGAAGAACTTATCCGCTGAAGATTCCACATGGGAGGATGAGAATTTTATGCAGAAGTATCCAGAACTACTCAAGCGTTGAGGACAACACTTTTTTGAAGGAGAGGGGCATGTTGGGTCCCTATAATACTAGTGATTACCCCATTACTATTGTAGTTATACCCCCTATTTATATTGTTGTGCCCCTATTACCCCCATATTGTTATATTGTGCCCCATAGAATCCCTCTATTGTTATTTTTGTGCCCTATAATATTATTGTTAGGTAGGCTTTGATTATATTGGGACCCTTAGACTCCTATATATAGAAAGGAGGTTTTTCATTTGTATCATCCAAGAATTGTTCATTTATGTAATGTAAAGGAGGTTGCCCCCTCGAAGAGGCTGAATTCTAAGGCGTGGATTTATCTTTTCTATCTTTTCTTGAGCTGGTTTCATAATAGGAATCTAATCTTCCCTTTCTTCTTACCATCGTGAGCTAAAGGCATAGCATCGACATGATCTCCAGAGGTCAACAGGGATGGTCAGTTCAGGTCTTGAGACCATACCCCTAAGACTTTGGGAATGCCAGGAAAGTCTTGAAGGAGATGGTCACCCTTACATAGTCTGCAAGGGAATTTTACCTTCCATGAAGGATCAGAAGGTTTTTTGACAGGGGGTGCATTTGGAGTAATAGCTGCACGGTTGGCCTCTTGCTTATCTGACTTCTTCTTCTTCATCATCTTCTTCTTCTTCTTAGCCTCTTGGTTACTAGATTTGAAACTTTCACTAGGCGAAGTAGGGGAAGAAGGTGAGGGGTCAACCTTAGAACATCGTGACGTGATTCAAATGAAGGACACGTTTCGATAGTAGTCGGGACACTCAGGACCACTAAGGTTGAAAATAACCAGACATGCAAACCAATGGTTAACCCAGGGAGGGACAACGTTGCCATATAAGAAGCACCAGCATTTGCAAAACAAGGAAAAGGAATATGATTCCCATCTGAGGGGAACCCTTGACTGGTAGACTCCAGGAATGTTGCCATTGGAATTGAATTTTAAAGAATTACTAAGGAAGATAACTTTTACCATTAATATTTTGTGGGAAGTTAATTTTAATACACTGAAACAAAACTTTGCCTTTTCATATTTTAAGAGTCAAGAAAAGGACAAAATGTGACTCTATCACTTTTGATTGGAAACTAGCTCGAAAGGACAAGTGCTTGAACGATATTTTAAGTTTAATGAGTCAAAAGATCAAATGACTTCTCTAGATAATCTTGGTAAACAAGATTAGCAGGCAACCGTGAACTGCAGAATACCTCTTGATGGACCAAGTAGTATGAGTAGGTAATCTCCCCGAATGTTGTGTTCGGTGTATCATGTTTGCAAGGTGGCCAACTCATCTTCCTATGGATAAAGGATTATAGCCTAGAGGGGTCTCCCGTTATATACTCGATGGTACGGGGAGCACAAATCCATACTAGTGCTGTCTAATGCTGAAGCTAACGACAGATGCTAGGTTTAAAGACACTGGAATACGTCTCTAGCCTACACTAATAAATGTGAGAGTTAATTTTCAATGCTTCTTTAGGTTAATTCAATAAATTTCAATGGTTGATCTTGAATTAGGTATCAATTACAAGGGCTTGCCGCTGCCATATGACAAAATTCCTACATGCAGCTATATGAGAAAAGAGATCTTTGTCTTCGATGAAAGTTATCACTAATTGAGAGATAGAGAACAAAAAATTAATGCAACAGTCAAAGAATGAAATCTTTCAATAATAAATCTCCTAAATGCACTTAATCTTCCTATAACAACAAAAGAAGTTTCATTTCATTTCCAATGCATATGATGATGCACTTCTAGCTTCTCAATAATGCTACTAATGCAATATTTTCACTTAAGTAAACTAGAATGATGTTCTCCTTTTCATAAAATGCAAAATGAATATTTCACATAAAGCACTTTAAATGAAAATTTTCACAATTTCGAACAGAAAAGCATCAATCAAATCCAAAGCATTATAAATGAAACTAAAAGCAACTTCTTCCCTGAATCGAACAAACCAAATAGATAAATGCTTCAATCGACAAACCAAACAATGTAATCTATGCTTGGAAAGAGAAAAGAGACGCTCAAAGTAAGAGAACAAACGAGACTCTTTCACTCATTCAATTGAAAAAAAAGCTTCCTAGTCACTTATGGGAGGAAGAAGAGAGTCTGAGGGTCAAGACACACTGGCACTTGAATGGGAGAAATTCTTATTTTTTCTTACCCCTGAGACTGGAGCGACTTTTGGGACAAAAGTAGCATCGATCGGCGCAACTGACTAGTACTACAACTAGCGTTGATGGATGATCGGCATGACTTTTTGGCCAAAAATAGTGCTGATCGAGGGATTCAAAGAAAAATAAAAAGGAACTTCACTTAGGGCCGGATTTAACACATCAGAGGGCAGGATAAACCAAGCAAGCACACAAAGAAAGCTAAATGAAGCTTTCTAGTTAGGGAGAAGACGATCCAAAAGGCTTACCAGGTCTAAATCACAAGAGCAGAACACACTGGCCAAGATTGGGGTCCATCCTTAATCTTCACTTACAGGCATCGATGCAACTACCTAACTAACAACAAGTGCCAGAGGCTGGTCGGCGTGACTGTTCCTCAGCAACTCGCACTGGTTGGCATGAATGTCAGCAAGTTAAGCACGATGATCGAGGTAGCTAAGGAAAAAAATAAAATTCAAAAATAGGGACCAGATCAGCTACTATGAATTTTAGACTCAGGCCAGTGATTAGGAGAAATTAAACAGAACCAAAGGGAAAACGTGAAGCTAGAAAAGTTCTCATGAAATCATGAAATCCAAGACAAACAAAAAGATTGGCTCCCTAGTGGAGTTGCCAATTTGTGGTGAAGTAAAATTATAAGTGTGGACACGAATAAATTCCTCTAGCCCGATAATGGGTTTAGCTACAACAGATACATTCTATGGAAGATTTCCTTAGATTAGAATCAATCAAGAAGGCCTACCTCTTGGTCGCTTATCCTGTTTGATGATGTCCTTGCTTGCTCGCTCTAGAAATCTCTCACTTTGTTCTTCAAGCTCATGAGACAAGTAAACAACAACAACACACAGACATAATAATAGAAAAATTGCAATTCAACCTACTTAATAAGTCAAGAAGAATTAAGACACGAATATGTAATATTACAAAACATGTAGGAAATCCACGGGGGCTTCACTCACTGAACCTCTGACAGAGCACATGCATTCGTGGAATACTAAACAATACCCTTAATTTGACTACATATTGGAAAATACCTCTAAAAATCACATTATTTAACCCCCTACCAATATAAATCCAATACATCTTCCCAATTTATAAAACCCCTATTTTCACTAAATATTGTATGTATCCATTTTTTTATTCACATTTTTATACTCTTTTATTTTTATATCCTTGATATAGTGACATGATGCCTCTCTTATGACACCACATGAATTCTACAATGCACATTTCTTCTTTTGATATACATTGTAAATGCATATTAGTTGCACCTTTCTTCTTTTGATAGACATTGTAAATGCATATTAGTTCTCCCACAATGCAATTACTTAACCCACACTCAAGCACATCTCACTATGATTTGTGGCATTTAATGGTCTAAGGCACACAAAATTCGTTTTGATACCAATTTGAGATGAAAAATCTTTATTGGCCCTGAAACTTTAACACCTATAGGAAAATTCCTTCACTAATCCACAATATCATAAATCAACTCAGGAAATTCTAGGATTGAGCATAGCAAGTTCTAGTCATTGGATAAGGTGGTAGTCAAGGAAAAGTCTTTAATGGCATTAGATTTCCAAGACCTGAATTAACCAATCAACACCTAAAATCTACTATAGATACAATCACCTAGAGCTACAAAGGATCATAAGTAGAACTATAGAGAGCTTACTCTCAATTGCATTCTAAACTTGTTTATTTGCTTCCCCAAGAGCTACAAAGGATCATGAGCAGGGCTAAAGAGAGCTTAATCTCAATTGCATACTAAGATTTTTTATTTGCTTCAGATCCAGGGGCATAAAAGCATTGGAAGTAGACTCCCATAATGCAAATTCATTTCCAAGTCTGGGTGATGCCACAGTGATGCCCACTTTTGACCGAAAGAAAAGCCCACGAAAAACCTCCAAAACCGTGACAAAATAGTCTTTATTAGATAGTCTGATGAGGAGAAAGAGGTCTGGCATGACTCTTATTCCTTTTTGAGTCAGAAGTTCTATGATATGATGGCCTATTTAGCTATGTAAGTACATGTGTAGCCAACCTGTAGCAAGACTACAACAAGACCAAAGAAATACTTACAAGCCCTCAAGCCTGTGTACAACTTTGTCATTTCATCCATGAAGTTCTTCGTGCTAATACCCATTACATTATCGTTGTAATGGGATGCTCTCCCTTAGCTTAAGGATACATACATAATTATGCTTGCAAGCCTTGGATGAGGATACATCCAATCTTCCATGACCAACCTGCACTCCAACTCATGGCCCATCAACTATAGTTTTCTAGGCTGCATGTGTGTGTATTTTGTAAGAGAAAAATACCTACATATACATGAGAGGCGAACATACATGTTGTTACAAAAGGGATTGGACTTGGATTTTCATCCCAATTTGAATACATCCATAAATACACATATATATATACTACCAATCTTAATTAGGCATGCTGATTTCATATTTTCAAGCTAACCCAAATATGGCCTATGGATGTCAATTTCAGATTTCGAAGGTCTATTTTATTGAAGATAATTCATAATAATAATTCCTCATCCAAGCAAGTATAAACATTGAGGAGTTAGTCCATAAGTATAAAATTCGTTTTGATACCAACCTGAGAGGAAAAATCCTTATTGGCCCTGAAAATTTAACACATGTAGGAAAATTCCTTCACTAATCCACCATATCATAAATCAACTCAGGCAATTCTAGAATTGAGCATAGCAAGTTCCAGTCATTGGATAAGGTGGTAGTCGAGGAAAAGTCTTTAATGACATTAGATTTCCATGACCTGACTTAACCTATCAACGACTAAAATCTACTAAAAATACAATCACCTAGAGCTACAAAGGATAATAAGAAGAACTATAGAGAGCTTACTCTCAGTTGCATTCTAAAATTGTTTATTTGCTTCCCCAAGAGCTACAAAGGATCATGAGCAGGGCTAAGGAGAGATTAATCTCAATTGCATACTAAGCTTGTTTATTTGCTTTAGCTCTAAGGGCATAAGAGCATTGGAATTAGACTCCCACAATGCAAATTCATTTCTAGGTCTGGGTGATTCCATGGTGATGCCAAATTTTTACCAAAAGAAAAGCCCATGAAAAGCCTCTGAAACCATCACAGAATAGTCTCTATTAGATACTCTGATGAGGAGAAAGAGGCCTGGTGTGACTCTTATTCCTTTTTGAGTGAGAAGTTCCATGATATGATGGCCTATTTAGCTATGTAAGTACATGCGTAGCCAACCTGTAGCAAGACCACAACAAGACCAAAGAAATACTTACAAGCCTTCAAGCCTGTGTATAAATTTGTCATTTCATCCATGAAGTTCTTCGTGCTAACACCCATTACATTATCATTGTAATGGGATGCTCTCCCTTAGCTTAAGGATACATACATAATTATGCTTTCAAGCCTTGGATGAGGACACATCCAATCTTCCATGACCAACTTGCACTCCAACTCATGACCCATCAACTACAGTTTTCTAGGTTGCATATGTGTGTATTTTTTCAGAGAAAAATACCTATATATACATGAGAGGTGAATATACATGTTGTCCCAAAAAGGATTGGACTTGGATTTTCATCCCAATTTGAATATATACATAAATACACACATATATACTACCAATATTTTTTTTTTTTTGGTCAAGTAAGAATGGAGCTTTCTATTAAGCGAACAAGTAAATTACATATGTTACATGGTAAACCAAAATCCTTTTGTTTACCAAAAAATGGTGTACATAACCTATTAGAAGTGTTATTGGCTTTAAACCTTTAAAACTTAGAACCATTCACTCTATCAGAAAATAAGGATTACACAGGAAATACACAAAACCCGACCCACAACCCATAAGGTTTGACTTCAAAAATAATACATCCACAACCATAAAAAACTACCATCCATCTCTTTCAATGATCCAACGGCTAATGTCGAATCGCTAAATCACATATCGGTGAATCACAATTCCAACTCCACCTCCTTCCTCCGATCGCCGATCAACCACTTGCACGACCAAACCTCCACCGTTGATCTACCCTTCATGGATCCAATGGTCCACATTGATTTCAGGTGGACAAGTAGCATGAGGATTAACCACCCAAAAAGTGGTTTCCTCTCTCCTCCTTGTTGCTACATGTCACTTGAAGAGTGGAATCAGAGGCCATTCTTGAAAAACCAGTTACCACTTAGACCCCGCCCGAAATACCACTTGTGGTTCAAGAAACCATTTCCGCGTGAATTAATTTGCATGCTCTTCTGCCAAGTGAAGACTGTTGATCTATCCCATTAGATGGCTCTCGTTCCTTCCTCCCTGTGCCGTTGATCTTCTTTTGATCATTGGATTTGTGCTTAAACCCCAGTTTCTCTACCATACTCCATTTAACACACAGACACTCATAGGTATCAATATTTCTTTAATCAATGTGTCGCCATCAATCCATACAGTGATCGATGGTCGATTAAACCTGCAACACTTCCAAAATCGGTCCTCATACCACTGCATGATTGGTATTCCTCCACTGATCTCAACCTTCCACTCAAATCCAATGGAATACTAATGCCAATACAATCTTAGGACTGTTGCCAAACAACAGGAAAATAGTTTAAGCTTCCCTATCCTCCTGCCTGTCTCCTGATCCTCTTTGATCCATCCTATCAATCCATTGCTCCCTATCTTTGGCAGCCTGATAGAGACAGTCCTCTAATAGTTTACCTGGGGGTAACAACTCCCAAACGTGTCGAGTGTCCCTTTCCTTATTAGTCACTCCTTCATTCGCCAAACGATCAGCTAACATGTTAGCTTTTCTTTTCACATGGACAAAGCTTATAGTTTTAAAGGTTTCCAGGTGGGTGTCGATACAGTGAAAGACCTGCGATAGCCTCCAGTGTTTTGACACTTTATCTAGTGATGTACCATTACATATTTTCTTGGCTGCTCTAATAATCAATTCCAAATCTGCTTCAATGATGAAATTATGTGAATTTGAACCCACCAATATTTCCAAGCATTTCTCTAAAGCCATAAGTTCCACGATGTTATTAGTGGCCTTCCCCAAGTGGCCATGAAAGATCTTCTTTATTTGACCCTGTTCATCTCTTATAACACCCCCAAAACCAGCTAACCTTGGGTTTCCCTTAGAAGCTCCATCTATATTAACCTTTAAGAAACCATGTGGAGGAGGCTTCCAAATATTTATATCTGCATTTGTTTGGCTCACACCATTGATTATGCACTGTGGGCTTATATACTGGAGACCCAAATGTAGTAGAATACTCGCATATTAGGGCAGAGGAGGGTCCTTAGGAAGTTTCCTCAACAAGCTACCGACTGTGTCATTGAGCTGTCTTAAAATTTGGTCAATTATGTGTTGGGGCTTGCTTGCTTTGTTCTTGAAGATCCGACTATTATTCTCTTTCCAAACATTCTAGATGACAAAGCCTGGAACCAGAGTCCAAGCTTTATTAATGATTTCATTCCCTGAGAATTTTTTCCTCCAATTCTTCAAAGTGTTGGAGATGTTGAGTTTGTCCCTATCAGTGTACCTAAAGATTGAGGCCACCCATTCCCACATGGTGGAGGTGAAAGGGAAGAGGTTGAGAAGGTGATCCATCATCTCCTCTTCTGAGCCCCAAAGGTAGCATTTGGATGGTCTAGTGAAGCCTTTTTTTAGGAGATTCTCCAAAGTTAATATTTTCCTTTAATGAACTAGCCAAATAAATAACTTTATTTTCATCCAGTGGGGGCTCTGCCAAAGATTCTTCCAAACTTGATCATGGTTTAGATAGTTAAATCCTGTTACTACCTGTTTAGATTCTTTGAGGTTAAAGTTTCCTTCGGTGTTCTTTCCCCATCTTAGTTGGTCAAAAAAGGAGGATACCAGAATCCTCCTATGTTCTAGATCCTGGGTAAGAGAGTCTACCTCGGCCTTCAGAGGACTCTCTTCACTGTGGCCTAGATCCTTCGAAGTTCTCCATTTTCCATTGTTCCTATCCCGATCCCAAAAATATTTTACAATAAGTAGACCTTTGTTGTCTATATCATTCTTGAAAACTATTAATTCATCCTTATACAAGTTGGGTTCTTGTTTCCAGTTGTCCTCCCAAAATCGAGCTAGGTTCCTAGCTTGAATTTCCCAGAAACTATGTTCCTGAACAATAATTTTATTTTCCTAAGCAAGGTTCCAAATGTCGGAGCACTTAATATGCCCTGACATTCTAATGTGATCCTTCTCCTACCAATGCTTGGCATATTTTTGTTTCCAAAGCTTAGCCCAGGGAGTTTCCAATTCGTTGATCCACCTCCACTAGAGTTTAGCTCCCGAAACTCTACTGATGGTTTCAAGATCATGAAGCCCCAAACCACCATGGATCTTGGGTTTGCAAATATTGTACTAGGCAACTAAAGCCCATTTCTTTTTCTCTTCTTCTCTACCACATAGAAAATCCATTTGTATGCTCTTGATTTGTTGCTTAATTCCTTTAGGAGCAGGAAGAGTTGAGAACATGAACATGGGAATGTCCTGTAGGATAGCCTGTGTGAGCACAAGACGCCCCACCAAATTTAAAGACCTGCATGTCCATTTTATGATCTTGTACTGAAGTTTATTTATAATTGGATCCTAGACTTCGTTGCTGAGAGGTTTATCTGTGAGAGCCCTGCCTAGATACTTGGAAGGTAGCTGGTCCCTTTGAAACCCAAAGAATTCTAGTGATATTTCTTTGAATAGCAATGTCAGTGTTAAAGATTTTTTTTTTTGATTTGTTGAGGCTTACCTCTGTTCCAGCAGCCATAGCAAAGTCATTCAAAATACGTTTGATCATTCTGGCTTCCCTGACTATGGGTATTCCATGCAGCATTGTGTCATCAAAAAATTGTTGATGAGTGCTATCTGCTCCATCCAAGGTGAGTTTGATGCCCTAGATTCTTCCTTTAGAATTTTCCATTTTAATCACACTGCCTAGCCCTTCCATCATGCGAACACAGAGGAAGGGTGAGAGCGGATCCCCTTATCTGAGACCTCTGGAGGGTGTGAAGAGTCTTGAAGGAGCTCCATTAAGCAAGATGGAGAAACTAGTCGTGGTAACTAGTGCCATAACCAATCTTATCCAGTTTTGGTTGAAGCCAAAGGCTCTTAGAACTGCCCTTATATAAGACCAACTTAGCTTGTCGTAAGCTTTTGTTAGGTCCAGTTGAATGATCATACCATCTTATTTGTTGCTTTTGAGAGAGTGTACCACCTCATGAGCTTGGATGATATTATTGAGGATTTGTCTTCCTTCCACATAGCCCGTTTTCTCCTCTCAGATGAGAGTTGGTAAAAGGGGATTGAGTCTATTGGCGATCACCTTGAAATAATTTTATACACCACATTACATAAAGCTATGGGCCTGAATCCATCTGGAGTCATGGCTTTTTCCTGTTTTGGGATCAAAGCTATGAAGGAAGCATTAAAAGCCTTCAGAACCTTTTTGGATCTTCTTGAGTCTTCCACCACCTCAAGGATATCCCGTTTGACTATTTTCCAACATGATTTGAAGAAGTCTACGTTGAACCCATCTGGGCCTGGAGCTTTTCCATTTTGCATTTCGTTGATCACTTCACTGACCTCCTCTTCTGACACTAGCCTATTAAGATTGTGGTTATCTTCTCTGGTAACTAGCTGAGGGATATACTAAGTGAAATGGTTGATCAACCTAGATCTATCCCCTGGAGGCTCCTCTACAATACTGAGGAAATGTTGTACAAGGAGAGATTCCATGTATTTGTGAGAGATGGGTTCTCTCCCTTGATAGTCTTTAAGCTTTGTGATTCTGTTGTGTGCCCTTTAATCCATTGTGGATTTATGAAAGAACTTCATGTTTCTTTCTCCCTCTCTAATACATTGTATCCTTGACTTCTATCTCCAAAAAATGTCCTCTTGCAAGCACCATTCTTCCCATTCTTCCTGCAAAGAATCAACTAGCTTTTTCCATTCCTCAGTAAAGCCCTCTGCGATGTTGATTTGATTGATCTCCTGGAGTTTCTGCTCAACTTCTCTTTTGTCTTTGAAGATATTGCCAAATTCATTTTTGTTCCAACCTTTAAGCTTGGATTTGATATGTTTAATTTTCTGTTGGAACAGGAACATTCTAGTGCCTCAAATGTTTAGATCCTCTCTCCACAATTTGTCAATATTACTGGTGAATTCAGGGTGAGAGAGCCAACCATTCTCAAACCTGAAAAGTATGTTTCTTTGTGTACCCATAAAAGCGGCTTCCAGCTGTACAAGCCAATGATCCAAACCTCCAAAGGGAAGTATAGAAGTTGTTATGGCAGGGCCTGAGAGAAAGAGGTCCTATGAGATAATAAATCTATCTAGTCTAGATGCGACTTGAGAAGCCCCTCCCCTTTTTTTGTTCCAAGTGAAGGTCCCATTTATTGTTCCAGTTTCCACTAACCCCATATTCATTATGAAGTTCTGAAAGGCCATGGAGTCTCTACCTAGCTGTCTGAGACCGCCTTTTTTCTCTGTAAGAGATCTTATCATATTGAAATCTCCTGCAACGATCCAGGGCATATTAGGGTGTCTTGCTCTTAGTTCTTCAAGGGAGGTGAGAAGCTTGAGTTTGTCTTCTTGCTTTTGAGGTCCATAAACATTTGTGATCATGTATATCTCCTTATCACTTAAAGGTTGACAAACCAAAGAAAGATAGTTCCTAGATGCCTCAGCATCCAGGATTCCAAATTTCTATGGATCCCACAGCGTGAGAACCCCACCCCCCCCACCCCCACCCCCGCTGAGTTTTTTGCTTTAAACTCTAGATACTCATACTTGATTAGCCATTTATTATGAATTTCTCTAATCTTATCCATCGAACATTTTGTCTCGTGAATAAAAACCATATTTGGTTTTTCTTATTTTATTCTAGTACTGAGATTTCTTTGTTTCCTTCTATTTCCTATGCCTATAATATTCCAGGTTGTGAGCTTCATTAAGAAAGGTTTGTAAAGGAGTAATTGGTAAGCTCTTTCATCTTACCTGAGTTGATCAATAGTTTCCCACATTCGTTCAGCAACTCCTTCTGTCTTTTTCTTCCTCTTTTCCTGCCTGGGTTCTTTGGAGATTGTGCCTATGTCTCCTCCATAATTTTTACCCCTCTATCTTCCTGGCTTTCATGATTTCTTTTAACTCCAGTTCCCTTCGATTATGATCTACATAGGAAGAGCTGTTGAACCCTGTCATATTCCTCTTTTGGCAGGGAGTCCACTACTTTGGTCGTTGCTTGTTCCAGAAATTTCTCTAGATCCAGATTTTCCCTATCTAGAATCTCCTGCAGTTCATGGTCCTTCGTTCCTACCTCACTTGGAGTCATCTCATGGTCCCTATTTATCTCCATCATGTTTTCTATGATATCTTCCATGCTACCATCCCTTTCCTTCTCAGTGATAATGTTCTCCATTTCCTGGTTTGTTTCTTTGTTTCCTTCTTCTTCTTCTAGGATCTTAAAGCTATTGTGGCTTGGTTGTCTTTCCTCATTTATCTTCTTTTGCAGCCTCTTTTTGCCTTTCCCTTTGCCCCCAACCTTGGTAAAACCATCAGGATTTTTATCCACAGTGGTTTTCACATTTCTCTTGATGTTGTTTGTTGCGAAGTCTCTATATAGATGCCCATGCTCATGGCATTTGCAGCACCTAAATGGGATGTGCTCATAGTCCACCACCTGTACCCATTCTTCATCATATACTTCTAAAATTATCGTGTCTGGAAGTGCTCTAGATAATTCCATTTCCACACAAATCCAGGCGAAGGAGGTGTATTTTCCTTTCAGAGTCACATCTAAGATCTTTAGAAAATGCCCCAGTTTGTTGCCTATTGTTTTTAGCGATTCTGGTAACCAATAATCCAAATGAAGGGAGTATAGTCTGATCCATACTAGTATCAATGTAAATGTCTCGCTTTCCGGAACAAATTTAATTATCCATGGCCACATGTAGAGGTCTGCAGCAGCATAGACATATGGTCCTCCTTCAAACACTCTGTCTTTATCCTCTAGGCTTGTGAATACTACTGTGAAGAAGCCCTTGGATCCCAGATGAAGGTGTATTTCCCATTTGGCTTCCAGTGGCTCCTTATCCATACATGTAGTGCCCTCTCCGTCGGCCATATTCCCATGAATTTGTATATGACCACATGTTTTGTCATATGATCCCTATGTGCTTGTAGCTCAAGGTCGCTTAAGATGACCTGAGGAATGATGCTCGACTTAGGTTTGCAGACCTCAGATGTCCTTATAGAAGTAGGTTTTTGACTACTATCCCCTTTTTCCTTTTCCTTACTAGCTTCCTATTGCTCCCCTTCCTGTTCATGAGGTCTATTTCCTCCTAATGTGTCTGTCTTACTTGCCACTATTGCCTTCTCTAGAGGTTTCTTGAAACGCTACTTTCCCGCGTCCTTGCTTTTATTCGTAACTACTTGACTATAGGAGGGAGCAGCACTCCCCCTTGCACGTCTCGCCATGGTGCCCAACATAAAAACCCTAACCCTAGATCAATTTGCAGAGCCTCCCACGTGCATTTGTCCTCCTACTTTTACTATCACCCTTATCAAATATATACTACAAATCTTAATTAGGCACGCTGATTTCATATTTTCAAGCTAACCCAAATATGGCCTATGGATGTCAATTTTATATTTCGAAGGTCTATTTTACCGAAGATAATTCATAATAATAATTCCTCATCCAAGCAAGTATAAACATTGAGGAGTTGGCCCATAAGTATAAAATTCGTTTTGATACCAATTTGAGAGGAAAAATACTTATTGGCCCTAAAACTTTAACACCTATAGGAAAATTCCTTCACTAATCCACCATATCATAAATCAACTCAAGAAATTATAGGATTAAGCATTGCAAGTTCCAGTCATTGGATAAGGTGGTAGTCAAGGAAAAGTCTTTAATGACATCATATTTCCAAGACCTGAATTAACCTATCAACGACTAAAATCTACTACGAATACAATTACCTAGAGCTAAGGATCATAAGAAGAACTATAGAGATCTTACTCTCAATTGCATTCTAAACTTGTTCATTTGCTTCCCCAAGAGCTACAAAGGATCATGAGCAGGGCTAAAGAGAGCTTAATCTCAATTGCATACTAAGCTTGTTTATTTTCTTCAGATCCAGGGGCATAAGAGCATTAGAAGTAGACTCCCATAATGAAAGTTCATTTCCAGGTCTGGGTGATGCCACGATGATGCCCAATTTTTACCAAAAGAAAAGCCCACGAAAAGCCTCTGAAACCATCACAGAATAGTCTCTATTAGATACTCTGACGAGGAGAAAGAGGTCTGGTGTGACTCTTATTCCTTTTTGAGTGAGAAGTTCCATGATATGATGGCCTATTTAGCTATGTAAGTACATGCGTAGCCAACCTGTAGCAAGACCACAACAAGACCAAAGAAATACTTACAAGCCCTCAAGCTTGCGTACAAATTTGTCATTTCATCCATGAAGTTCTTGGTGCTAACACCCATTACATTATTGTTGTAATGAATTTCTCTCCCTTGTTGTAATGGGACACTCTCCCTTAGCTTAAGGATACATACATAATTATTCTTGCAAGCCTTGGATGAGGACACATCCAATCTTCCATGACCAACCTGCACTCCAACCCATGACCCATCAACTATAGTTTTCTAGGCTGCATGTGTGTGTATTTTGTCAGACAAAAATACCTATATATACATGAGAGGTGAACATACATGTTGTCCCAAAAAGGATTGGACTTGGATTTTCATCCCAATTTGAATACATACATAAATACACACATATATATACTACCAATCTTAATTAGGCACGCTGATTTCATATTTTCAAGCTAACCCAAATATGGCCTATGGATGTCAATTTCAGATTTCGAAGGTCTATTTTACCGAATATAATTCATAATAATAATTCCTCATCCAAGCAAGTATAAACATTGAGGAGTTGGCCCATAAGTATAAAATTTGTTTTGATACCAATTTGAGAGGAAAAATCCTTATTGGCCCTGAAACTTTAAGACCTGTAGGAAAATTCCTTCACTAATCCACCATATCATAAATCAACTCAGGCAATTCTAGGATTGAGGATAGCAAGTTCCAGTCATTGGATAAGGTGGTAGTCAAGGAAATTTCTTTAATGACATTAGATTTGCAAGACCTGAATTAACTTATCAACGACTAAAATCTTCTACAGATACAATCACCTAGAGCTACAAAGGATCATAAGAAGAACTATAGAGAGCTTACTCTCAATTGCATTCTAAACTTGTTTATTTGCTTCCCCAAGAGCTACAAAGGATCATGAGTAGGGATAAAGAGAGCTTAATCTCAATTACATACTAAGCTTGTTTACTTTCTTCAGATCCAGGGGCATAAGAGCATTCGAATTAGACTCCCACAATGCAAATTCATTTCCAGGCTTGGGTGATGCGATGGTGATGCCCAATTTTTACAAAAGGAAAAGCCCACGAAAATCCTTTGAAGCCATCACATAGTTGTCTCTATTAGATACTCTGACGAGGAGAAAGAGGTCTGGTGTGACTCTTATTCCTTTTTGAGTGAGAAGTTCCATGATATGATGACCTATTTAGCTATGTAAGTACATGTGTAGCCAACTTGTAGCAAGACCACAACAAGACCAAAGAAATACTTACAAGCCCTCAAGCCTGTGTACAAATTTGTCATTTTATCCATGAAGTTCTTGGTTCTAACACCCATTACATTATCGTTGTAATGGGATGCTCTCCCTTGTTGTAATGGGATGCTCTCCCTTAGCTTAAGGATACATACATAATTATTCTTGCATGCCTTGGATGAGGACACATCCAATCTTCCATGACCAACCTGCACTCCAACTCATGGCCCATCAACTACAGTTTTCTAGGCTACAAGTGTGTGTATTTTGTCAGAGAAATATACCTATATAGACAGGAGAGGTGAACGTACATGTTGTCCCAAAAAGGATTGGACTTGGATTTTCATCCCAATTTGAATACATACATAAATACACACACATATATACTACCAATCTTAATTAGGCACACTGATTTCATATTTTCAAGCTAACCCAAATATGGTCTATGGATGTCAATTTCAGATTTCAAAGGTCTATTTACCAAACATAATTCATAGTAATAATTCCTCATCCAAGAAAGTATAAACATTGACGAGTTGGCCCATAAGTATAAAATTCGTTTTGATACCAATTTGAGAGGGAAAATCCATATTGGCCTTGAAACTTTAACACCTGTAGGAAAATTCCTTCACTAATCCACTATATCATAAATCAACTTAGGAAATTCTAGGATTGAGCATAGCAAGTTCCAGTCATTGGATAAGGTGGTAGTCAAGGAAATGTCTTTAATGACATTAGATTTCCAAGACCTGAATTAACCTATCAACGACTAAAATATACTACAGATACAATCACCTAGAGATACAAAGGATCATAAGCATAACTATAGTGAGCTTACTCTCAATTGCATTCTAAACTTGTTTATTTGCTTCCCCGAGAGCTACAAAGGATCATGAGCAGGGCTAAAGAGAGCTCAATCTCAATTGCATACTAAGCTTGTTTATTTTCTTCATATCCAAGGGCATACGAGCATTGGAAGTAGACTCCCACAATGCAAATTCATTTCCAGGTCTGGGTGATGCCACGGTGATGCCCAATTTTGACCAAAAGAAAAGCCCACAAAAGCCTCCAAAATCGTCATAGAATAGTCTCTATTAGATACTCTGACAAGGAGAAAGAGGTCTGGTGTTACTCTTATCCCTTTTTGAATGAGAAGTTCCATGATATGATGGCCTATTTAGCTCTGTAAGTACATGCGTAGCCAACCTGTAGCAAGACCACAACAAGACCAAAGAAATACTTACAAGCCCTCAAGCCTGTGTACAAATTTTTCATTTCATCCATGAAGTACTTGGTGCTAACACCCATTACATTATCGTTGTAATGGGATGCTCTCCCTTGTTGTAATGGGATGCCCTCCCTTAGTTTAAGGATACATACATAATTATGCTTGCAAGCCTTGGATGAGGACACATCCAATCTTCCATTACCAACCTGCACTCCAACTCATGGCCCATCAACTACAATTTTCTAGGTTGCATGTGTGTGTTTCTTGTCAGAGAAAAATACCTATATATACAAGAGAGGTGAACATACATGTTGTCCCAAAAAGGATTGGACTTGGATTTTCATCCCAATTTGAATACATAGATAAATACACACATATATATACTACCAATATTAATTAGGCACATTGATTTCATAAATTTCAAGCTAACCCAAATATGGCCTATGGATGTCAATTTTAGATTTCAAAGGTCTATTTTACCGAAGACAATTCATAATAATAATTCCTCATCCAAGCAAGTATGAACATTGAGGAGTTGGCCCATGAGCATAAAAATGGTCATATCTAAATTCTGCACTCCAAGACTCCAAATTAGAACAAAAACCATCAAGATTCTCTTTAGATAGGGTATGAGGACTCCATAAGGTAGAGATCAAAGATTTCACTATTCTAGCCAATCCACAATACATTGCCATAACTCTTTTGCCTAGATCTATCCTTAACTCAAGAATGAATACTGAGGAAGATTGATAGAATTCTTAAGTGAGCTTAAGGATTAATGTAACACTCCTGCAATGCTCAAGAGTTAGGGTTGACTCCTAGACCAAAATTACAGGAACATGAGTGCATTGGCGAACATTTTAGATTTCATTTTCAGATGTTCCATGAAGACTAATTATTTAGCCTTCTTACAAAACTCAGGATTCCACCTATGAAGCTTGTCATAAAGGTTGGGTCTCTAAACTCAAGGTGGCATCATCAAAAATGTCTCCCATCAACCAATACACTCAACCATGACACTAAAATCAATACTATAGAGTCATACCCAAGAGGTAACATTTATTCAGGGAACAAATATCAAGCAATTACAACTAATGTTCCACCTAGTTTCCAAGATTTAAGGGGATAGGGGATGTCAGGATATGTGTGTGTGTGTTATAAACATGATTCAAATTTAAATTCAATAACGAAATATATTGATTCACACATCATAAATGATTCAATAGTAGATACTAAAGTCTAAATATTAGACTAGTAAATTGAAATTAATCAAACTCAGAAATAGTAAAAGGTGATGAGTCAAAGACTTGGTCTAAGGTCATTAGTATCAAAAATCAAGACTCAAAAGTTAAAACTAAAAATGATCAACGGACAATGAACCAATGTTATCAGAATTGGACCAATCATCAAAACAGTTGACCCGAAAACTGATAATCAGAGAAAAACCAAACCAAAAGACCAGTGAACCAAAAATTACATAAATATTCTTTTTTTTCAAAAATTATAAATATTCATGTACATCAATATGAATCTAAATTGTTATACACAAATATGGAAAGTTTCTCATATATATAACATGTAAAGGTGCATATAACCAAAATAACATTGACTCCAATCCATCTTTGAACAAGAAATGCATCAACAAAGAGGTTGTAGATGGCCTCTATAGTCCAAAAGAAACCATGCTACAACTAACACCTACATATCATCATGCTAGAATAAATTGAATCTATGAAACAACTCCATAGACCTAGAGCCAAGTTAGCTTGTTAAGCACTGGTCAGAAAAAGCTTTGTAAAAGCATTAGAGAAAACCTATGACTATTGTGAAAAACCTAATACCACTGTTAAGACACATTACAAAGCCTGGTGTTAGAATATCCATATGTTATAGTTGAAGAGTACATATCATACAATTTAGAATCTACCATGCCCTCCTAAGTTGAATCTAGCTTTTTCTTACCAATGTGCACTCTAGTAGAAGCTAGATCCTTATTCTTGTGAAATTTTGATGCACCAACTCCAATAGCTTCTGTTGAAGTGACATTTATGCTTGGATCTTGAATATTATTCTCATATTTTTTTGGAATGGTAGAAGTGGGGTAGGAGAGGTCACGAGGGTATTTCTTTGGCCTTCATTTAAAGCAATAGACTCTGAAATTGCCACTTTACTCTTCAATCTGGGCTTCAAAGCATGAATGCTTGTATAGAGCATACAAAATAAACCCATATAAATATATTTTGTTTATAACATAAGCACACCGTATCTCTTGTAACATAATCACATCATACCCATAAATAAGATAAACTGATAAGTGGTTGAACACATACAAGAAGAATGTGTTACAGTCCAAGGGTTAGATTCCAATCCTTCTTCAGAGTATTGAAACATATCTCTCCATTGCTTACAATATTAGGGTGGAAGATTTTTGTGAAAAAATACCCTGCAGTCACACATGCAATACAAGTTAAAAAAAAGTACTATTTAGTATTCTTTACATCATAAACAATGTTTTGACATCAAGGAAAGTCAAAGAAACTAATAATTCACTCATGATATGACGACAAGAATGAATTGCCTTGTGGAATCGAATATGGACAACCACGACTGGTCATTGAGATTTGCCTGACTCAACTATACTTAATAGGAAGCCTAAACATAGTAACTCGGCTATTGCTAATAGAAAAATTTTCATCTTATACCAAACAGTATATTGCGTGACTCCATGAGGTATTCTTTTCTGACAATATTACAATGGATTGTAAGAAAATTTACGTGACTACTATAGGGATTAAATATCTTTGGTGGAAGACACACCAATATACTTATAGGTGGTAAGCAAGAAAATTTGTGTGATTCTGCTACACCTAGCAGGAAGCTTAAGCATAGTAACTTGGCTATACTTGAAACAAAATAAATTCTCTTTATACCAAATAGTGTGATAATATATTTCATGACTCTATACCAGACAATGTGATAATATATTTTAGGACTCCGTTGAGCAATTATTGCATGACTTAGTTGTTCACAATTCAAATAAAGTTTGGTCATAAATTGGAAAGCCCAGCACAGTTTTGCTACTTGTCTCACATTCCACATCACACATCCAATACAAGTTAAAAAATGCAGGTTTCAAGAGAAATGTGTACCTGGTTAGCAAGAATACTTATCATGGATGGATATGATTGACATATAAGAAAGGAGATAGGTAGAAGAATATATGCCACTGAGAAAAAAATTAGTTTATATGGCGGAATAAACTATTAACAATTGCATTCTATAGTTTTCTTGGGAGAAAGAGTTGTAGGTATGTGGCTCCATGCATGGAGGATAGGAGTTCTGTCTGGGCAGTGTATCACTTAATTTTGGGTATAGATTTCCTATTGAATATAGTCACTGCCAGAGTAATACATTTTGGATGTTTTTCTATGCTATTTGGTGAGGTTTATCTTTGTTACAGGATGCCGGAATAGAGTTGCTATAGTAGCTTGTTGCTAAGACTATTCGGTGGGTATGATACTATGAAGGCATGTATAAGTCCTCTCTAGGACGCATATGCCCAGGCTTAAGTGTAGACAGGTCAGAATTCTTCCATGTAGTTTGGGACTGTTTCAAGATTCATTGAGGAGGAGCTACCAAGCTCTAAATCAGTGATTGGGTGTCTTCTATGGATAATCATAGTAATTGAGGGAGAGGAGAATGATCACTGAAGCTGATAGCCCTAACCAGTGACCAGGATTACCATCAACACTTGGAGCTAACTGTGTTTGTGCCCTAACCAATATTCATATTTGCAGTATAGAAATCTCCAGCATATAGGAGGATATAATTAAATATTGAAATCTTCTATGATCCTGGGAGATGGGTCAAACCTCTGTAGATGCTTGATTGAAGTATTACAACCCTCATTTTAGAGGACTGTATCATTCTTAAAAGAATAATTTCTCTTTGAGATTCTCAGATCCCTGGAACATTTCAGATGATAGCTATGGTTTCACATCCATCTCATCCCTTTTTGCTTCATTGCATATCGCTAAGCATTTAAAGCTGAGTTGTTAAAGGGCATATTGAAGACAACCCAGTTTGAGCATGAGTACTAGATATTTGCTGAGAGTTTGTTGACAATTCTAAATATAAGGATCAACCTTGATTATCTTATGAATAGAACAAAAACAGTTTGCAAGGCTCCCATGACAAAAGGGGCATACCTCTGTATACCAATAGAAATGTTAAATGTCTTGAACATATTCATCTATAACAAGTTGATTTTCATTAGCTACTTTGTCAATGTTGGGAAAGTAAAACAAAACCAACGGAAGTAAAATAAATACATGTAAACCATCCCAACTAAACAGGCAAGCAAAGAGCCCTGTTATTGACCTCAATATATCCACATGCAGTTACCGATTTGAAATAGAGGCCAACGTATAAAGCCCAGTAGTAGTGAACTCATATCATTCACCTCATACTGCATACTAACATCTCAGGATTGGTATATGATAAATAAATTAGACAGTTGTTTAATCACACATAATTTATACAACCATGGATGATGTATATACCATGGACAATGACTTTGTTGTATCACTTGTATTCTTGAAATCGACACCAAACCTCCAAAACACCCAATTCTAATTGTTAACTCTAATTGGTAAAACCCCAAAATATCTACAAAAGACTAGAGCATCATATTGGGAAGTTGAATCTACCTTGGCATTTTCTTATCAACAAGCTGATTCTACTTCCTAGATTTCCTGTGGACATAGAATTACAAACCTAAAGCATCACATACACATTTTTCTTCATTAGCCCCCGATAAAAGAGGGTTTAAAATGCATGAATAAGCATATGGCTAGAGAAAAATGCTTGACTAGAGAGGCTAAGCTCACAATCAAAACTTCTTTAAAAAATTGAAGTTTCCACTATGTGTCGATGAAACATGAGTACTACATAAGGGTTTTGCAAATTAAAAAAAAAAAATACATATGTTCTAGGAATGAAAAAGCCTTCTTACTCTAGCTTGATCCCATCACCCCCATTAGGTTTTGAAGCATGACACCCTAGGTTCCCAATGTCTGATAAAACCCTTCTAGGCCTCGTTTTGGCCCACGTCACCACTACATCACAAAGC
The DNA here is from genome assembly GCA_031772625.1 of Pinus tabuliformis. NCBI lineage: Eukaryota > Viridiplantae > Streptophyta > Pinopsida > Pinales > Pinaceae > Pinus > Pinus tabuliformis. The sequence continues at coordinate 1,638,723,401 of CM062819.1, read as the reverse complement.
ATGCATGTAACCTCTATCAAATCGATCTCTGTTTTACACTAATCATATAAAGCCATTGGTATTCATATAAACACTAACAAAGATGTACTACATATTTGCTGATATTAGGTTTTGGTATGGGGTTTGGACAACAAAATACTGTAAAATACCTTTGCTAGCCATGGGCCTGTTAGGCATCACCACCCTATTTTCGATTCCAATTTGGGTTGTTGAAAATACAAACACAAAGCATTCAATAACTTTTGAACAACCAAACCCCTCCAAAACCGATAAGGAAGCCATAACTGAGCGTGATCCTGACCTTAAACATAAATTCAAGAATTCTAAAATCTTACCAGTTATCTTGGAGATTCTGGGATAATGGAGAGACCAATAAGCAACAGAAAACTGAGAACTAGCTCTACATCACCTCCCATTGACAACCTGCCTCACTCAGCAACACATATTTTTTTCTTCTAGTTATGTTCCCGGGAGAGATCATAGGTATATTCTGTATGAAATTTTGTGAGAAGTGGCCACTAAGTGGCCTTATTTTCCTTTTTGGAGGTGATATGTCATGCTATAAGCACTTTGCTATGTATTTTATTTTTACAAACAATGAAATAGAAACATATGCATTCTTTCTTTGCAAAAATAAAATCAATTAATATTTGCATATCATTCACCATATCAAATTCTTGTCAATCCAAAAGCTGCAAAAAATCAGATACCATTCACCTTAAAATATCCCTTGGATCATACACACACATTGCAAGGCCCATCAAACACATGTATATCAATGTAGGCAAAAATAAGAAAGCAAAGTGCCATCACCCAAACAATCTACCAGAAGCACATATCTCAACAAAGTTGCAAATAATTTAAAAACAAACTACCATCACATGTACAAAACCTTTTACAGATAGTAATTAATGTTAATGTCATTTAGTGAAAGCACTGAAAGGAAATGCCCAAAATATGATTGAGGACTCAATTGACAATAATAACCAAATGCAATTTAACTATTGTAGACCCCATGCGTATGGACAAAACATAAATACTTCCAAAAAGACTCTGATGGCACATTTGAACTACAGACTCTAATTTATATGTCCAATTTAAAAAATAGGAAAGCCAACTACCACATAAACATTCAAAATAAAATGCACTTCATGTGCTAGACGTTGTTATGGTGTAAATTGGTTGACTTGAATGAGAAAAAATCATCATTACTGAAGCTTGTGCCATCAGATCCTTGATATCCTTTCTAGAAAGCGAACCATTAATCTAAAAATTCAAGGAAGATGTTAACATTAGTGAGAAGAACCACATACTTATCCTCAAAACATATTCATGAAAAGGGAACCACCTCTTCTTGTTTTTCATGATTAAATGGACCAACTTCAGAGGGACCAAATTAGCATTTGAATGAAACACAACTACAAAAGGATGAATGACTAGCGAAAGAAACTTACACCAAAAGGTAGGTAGCAAAAAAAGTTTGAGTTATCCCGAACCACGTCCCAAACATTCACCATTTGAACTATTCACTAGACCTAAAACCAAAAAGTATAAAATTAACATCAGATTCATACGAACAAATCAACAAAAATACAACCAATAATTAGTTATAAATGATCCAACATATGGAAATACATAAGGAAAGAGAAAGTAGAATGTTTTGAAAATCTACCTTGTTCAAATTTTTCACAAAATCTGAAAAAACTTTGTAATCACATTCTTGTAATTGGTATGTATCATTCCTAGCATTGTATGATAAATTTTTGATTGCTATAATAGATTCAAGTTGTACAAATGCATGACCTGTCAAATCATACTTATACATGCGTTTCCCCTTTATTCTACTATACCAACATAATTGAAGCTTGATGCCTTCTAATCTATCCAAAAGGTCAATGTCATTATGGTAATCAAACACCCTATTACCATATTTCTTCATTATTCTTTGAACCCTCCAATGTACCACATTCCACAAGAAACACCTTGTTTTGTACTTTGAAGAACACCTTTTCTTGCAGTACATTCAGTGGGGGGGAATTGAGTTGCTTTCAAACAACACCCCTCAATCTGATCCAATTCCAAAGCCAATTGAAACACCCTTTTGTGGAGCCTTCCCATCTCGCCTAAAGTAGACCCCATTTCTCACTTTTGTCAAACTATCTTTCGATAATGTCGGATTTCCATTGAACTGACTAACCAAACATGCTTTAAACATATCCTTACCATCAAGATCCACCACTGGCTTTATCGTTTTTCTTCCATTTTCATCAATGGAATCTAAAATTTCATCCAACTCGTGTCTCCACTCACTTTCCATAATTTACATTTCACTTTCATTCTGTACCAATGATGATGAAGATTGGAATATAGAGTTGGAACAACTCGATGGAGAAGCATCAACTACTTCATCCACAATTTGGAATGTTGGATAATTTTGATCCTTTGTCCATGGTTTAACCCACCAAGAAGATTGAGTGTAATTTTCTGGTTGCATTCCAAGAGTTGATAAAATGTCTTGTGCATCCTTCAATCCAATCTTAAGGGCTTCTACAATTTTAGCGTCTGTGGATATTGAATCATATTGTGACAATATATCAATGTTTTGTATTGTTTCTTGGTGCAATCTATTCCAAATTCTTTCTTGCTTCTTATGAGATTTATTAAAATGAAGCCCTTGGGGATTTGATTCTTCTTCAACAACTCTATTAAGGGTTCCAACAACATGAAGCAAGTCAGTGAAATCATAGGTTCTCTCCACTCCAACCATCCCACCAACTTTACTAAAGAAGTTCTCACATACATCTGACCCAGTCAAGTGCAAAACACATGGAAAGTTAGAGTAATGATCTCGAAACAATCTCATCAACAAAACTGCAAAATGGCAAGAAATTTTCACATCTTGATATGCTTCTCTGCTGATGAAATTTATGTTGACATTAGTATGAGATTGTTTCTATACCCAACATAACCATAATGTGAAGAAATGATGAGCTCGTGAAGCATTTCGCACCCTTTCCCAAAGGTTCAAACTATGAGACATAAAGATGTCAATGTAGTCAACAACAATCCTTAGATAAGTCTTTGTAGCTAGTGTCCTCTCTAACTTTCCACTTGGTGTACTTCTCAACTCTTTAAAACACCTCTGAACATGCCTTGAAGCAATGCGTTGTGTAGATCCCCAATTTTGTCGATCCATCCTCTCTATATCTTCACCCTTAAGCTTGTGATCATCCACTTTAAAAGTGTGATAAACCATTCTGACATGACCAAAGCTTATGTAATCATTTCCTAAAACCAATTCTCGTCGACTGCTAAACAAAGGATTCACAAGCTTTTTACCGTTGTGGATGTAGTCTTGGTCATGCAATCCTGTTACATTGCAACCATTCTACAACCTGGTTAGCCTCCACCATTCCCAAGGAATTTGATATCAAAGCGCTGATGTCGAAGAATAATCCTTCAACATAAGTTGTCTTCTTCTGCCATCCCCATCCGAGGAATGACCAACAGTAGGTCCCAAATGTTTTCCACATGTTTCTTCCACATAGATTCTACCTTTTCCCATTGTTGATAAACAAAATTTGCATTGAACCTATTGCATGTTGGATGAACAACCACAACCAAACAAGGAATCTTTTCATGTAAAGGGTTTGCAAAAATAACACATGCGTAATTTCCAATACATTGTTCTTAAAAGAATATGTTATAATCTCATAGCCTATAGCTCCGTCACCAACTCTCACCAAGAAATGTGATTGGAATTGATGTTCTTATTTCGTACCACAAAACCCCACCAATGTATCACTTTTTGCTACCCACGTAACATATCTTTTCACAACTGTTTCATCTTCAGCAAGAAATACAAGAATTGGGCCATCTATACCATGCTTGGCTTTATAAGAAGCATAAACTTTTCCGACCGCCTCAAAAATATGCTCATGCTCCCTTGGGATATATGCTAATGACTTTCTAACTTGCCTTAAAGTTGTAGATATTGAAGGACTGTCTAGATTCAAGCTAATAAAGCTATGTAATCTAGGACCTCCCCATAACTTGATCATCTCATAAAGGGATTTTGTGGATGTACTATACCTTCTCCCTGCTTTTGCATGCATCAAGTTATGAAAAATATCCTTGAAAAATTCCCAAACTACATCTTTAAGTTGAAATTTCCTTGCATATGTGGCTCCCACACATCCTTGCAAAACCTAAATACAACCTTCCTTTCTGTCGACTCAAACAACTTTTCTTTTAGGGATCTCATTCTAATAGAGAGCGTAGCAACCTTTGTCCTCTCCCACCAAAGAGATCGCATTGTTGATATATGGTTAGCATTTGTAACCCTTGCATCATTCTTCAATTCATTGTGAGTCAAATAGTCGAGTCTTCTACCTTTTCCTGTATCTCGTTCACTTCTTTTATTGGTGCACATTGATTCACGATATAATCGCATCTTGAAGTCATCACATTCTGGAACCAACTTACAAAAGTTGCATGTTAATGAATCAAATGGGATTCCTATTTTAGAAGCCCTTTGGCAATGAATATGCCTATATGCACAATCAATACGACATTCAATACCCTCATAACATAACATGATTTTGGTATGATTCTCTATGGCCCATAATTTTCCACCCCTTTGATCATCCATTAGGATTTTTGTTTCCAATCTCTCCCTATTTCTATCAATATAAGGATACCAATATCCCCAACATTGTAGTAACAAGGAAGATAATTGAGCTCTAATAAGATGACAACAAACAAATAAATTTTAAGTAAGATAAATAAAATAATATACAAATTCATATTCAAGTTTAGTCTAAGATGTTAATCAACATACTTGAAGTAGAAGGATTTGCACTTGTAGAACCCCTATGTAATACTGATGGTGATAATGGGACCAAGAACCTAGTCAAACTTTGTTGGGACTTATCATTGGTAGGCTTTTTGGGTCTCCCAACTGTGCCACTCCTCAACCCAATATCCTCATGTGAACCCTCATTTGTAGTAGTAGCAGTGTGCTTCTTTGATTTCATGTGTTCATTTAGAGAACTGACAATATTACCACTTGTCGGCACTAAACAAAACCATTTATTGCATCGTGTACATTCCACTCTCACTTTTTTCATGTCCTTATAGTCTGCAAGTGTTGCTTCCACCACCTTGAACAAATTAGGCTCTTGTGTCTTGTTGAAATCATCTAGAAGTTTGATTTCTTGATCAATATGAAATTGATCTCCAACCATCATTGTCTATTGTACTTCGTTACATGAAGGAATTTCACTACCACTTGGAATTGATAGGCATTGTTGATGGGCCCCTGTTTTCATATGATGGTTTTTGAAGTTGCGTGTTATTCATGCTGCCAAGGATACATTGCTTGTTCCATAATCAATGCCACAAATTTCACAATGGATCTTTATTTTAGATTCTTCCTTTTCTGAATATACTTTGAGAATAATTTTCTCATTGACAAACTCTTCCATTAAACTTTTAACTTTTTTTTCCCAAGATGCCAATACACTAGGATCAACAACTATGGCTTGTTCCACTGACAAAGACATATTTTCAACTCTTGGTTGTTTATGCATAGGTCCCTCCACATTCACTTCAATGTTTTCAAATATTGGTATTGTTTTCACTACATTTGAACACTGTTCTTCCACATCAAATGTGCCTAGTTTCCTCTTGATGCCTACAAGTGTTGTACAAACTTTCCATTTTTTCTCTTGCTTTGGATTTAAACCTGTTCCATCCTGGATAAAATCAAAAGGGTATCCAATGATTTCATCATCCACAATTTCATCACGAATTTCAGAAAATGTACAACCTTCTCGACACTTGACCACACCAATGATAGAATTTTCTTCACCGGTAGAAATTTTATAAAACAACTCCATCTGTTTTTGCACATAAATAAATGAAAAGTAAGTAAAATTCCACAAGCATATTGGTTATTATAAAAAAAATAGCAAGGAAGAAAAGTATGAAATTTCAATTCAAAGCTCCAAAAAACATGAAGAAATATTACTATTTGGATGAAACACTTTGATTCAAAATGTACTATTGGTGGATTCCTCAAATGGAATTGAAACCAGAAATAAAACATATTACTAAAACAAATTTGAGAGTTGATTTATTGTTGCACCAGAACTTGGAAAAACATTGTACAAATATTTTTAATTCATAATCTTAACATGATTTGTAACCAGAATTTCAAATGCTTTTCTAAAAATTTCCATTATTAACTTAGATAGGCCAAACATCTGTGCATCTTGAAATTGTTTCAACCATGTAAATACCTGTTAAAATTGACAACTAGGGCCAAATTCCACTCTGGACAGCTCCTATGGGAAAATTATTGTAGCATTATTGCAGCTCCTATGGAAACCAAGTCTTAGCCATCCATGATGCTTAGAGAACTATTTGGAGGAAGTTTAACTCCTATGGTGTACTGAACATTTTTGAAATATTTCAGAATTTGTATCAAGAAAAAAGAATTTTTGAAAATTTGATGATATACTTTGGATTTCCAAATTATTTCAAAATCCAAATTTGAAAAAGAGAATTTTTGAAAATTTGATGGTGTAATTGAAAGTTATCAAATATTTCAGAATATGCACTTGCTAAGATAAATTCCTTCTCCAAAATTTAAAATTGTATTTGAAGCGGCTGACATTTCTTTTGTTGGCATTATGATTCAGGTGTTGTCCTTGATGGCAAACCCATTCAGGTGATAAATCAAGAAGGACGCAGGAAATATGTTCAGCAAGTGCGTCCCCGCAGGTATACCATACAGAACCCGCGTCCAGGGACGCAGGCCAGCCGTTCAGGAGGTGCGTCTGCCCAGTGCACACATTTCAAGGCAGAGAAAAGCACGTGGGGGTTTCTTGTGTGGTATCTAGCCGACGGTTTTGTGTTTCTATGGTGTCGGCTCGTGGTTTTGTTCCATGTTTTGGGGAGAAGCTTGCCTATATAAAGCAAAGGAGTTCATTTGGATTAAGCATCATCTTGGTTGAATATCTTTTGGTGAGATCTAGTCCAGATCTATGAAGGCGAATCTTCTAATGGACTGTGATCTCTATGGCGCATGATCAGATCTGTGGATCTGAGTGTTTGGGTTGGTTCTGAAGTCCTCATATCTTTTATATCTGAAGGGATGCAGGTTCAGTGAAGGGAAAGTGCGCCGGGACGCAGTACAATAAAGGCTCAGGTGCGTCTCGGAGGCAAAGGACGCGGCGCGACTGTGTTATTGGGTGCGTCTCTGAAGCAAAAGACGCGGCGCGATAGTGTTTCTGGGTGCGCCGGTTGCAGAAAAGCATAGAGGAACGGTGCGTCGGCACGCAGAACAGTGGAAGGTAGACTGCGTCCAGTCGCAGGTCACAGAAAGAAAATATGCGTCCCTGTCTTAAGATGATCTGTTGACTGTATATTTCTGTTCATAAGGTGTTCTGGGTTATTTCTGTAATTACTGATCTGATATCTGTAGTGGACTGTATCTGTTGTATACTTGTTGATCATTTGATTCTTCATGAAAAGAAGTAGGGGGTTGTAGCTCCCTTCCAGGAGAGACTGGAAAACGAGAGAGAGTTGTAGCTCTCTGCAGGTTGCAGCCTGCGTGCTGGTAAAGGTCTGCACCAGTACAAAATCATTGTAAAAAGAATTTCTTGAAAGAAGATAGAGACATATTGCAGCAGGTGGTTTTCTCCCGCATTGGGTTTCCACCTTACATCTTGTGTTCTTTGGTGTGACTGTCTATTTTCTTTATTCATGCTCATTATTTTATGGTACTGATATGCAAGAATAATTCAAAAGATCAAATAAGGAAGATTTGGTAAATTGCTTGATAATACTGATTCACCCCCCCTCTCAGTATTATTTCCAACAATTGGTATCAGAGCAGGTCCTTCAGAAAAGCTTGATCGCTTGAAGGTAGATCGTTCATCATGAGCAACTACGAGAGAGAAGCATCAATCAGGCCACCAGTTTTTGATGGGACAAACTTCAATTATTGGAAGGTAAGAGTTACTGCATATCTTCAATCTCTTGGTACTGAAGTTTGGGACATTGTAGAAACAGGCTATGCTTTTCCTTCAGCTACTCCTACAGATCCAGCTGAGAAAAAGAAGTATGAAACAAATGCAAAAGCAGTCAGTACTCTATTAGGAAGTATATCCCAAACAGAATTCATGAAGGTAATGCACTTCAAATCAGCAAAAGAAATATGGGACAAAATGATCACAAGCTATGAAGGAGATGAACAGGTAAAACAAGCCAAACTTCAAACTCTCAGAATTCAATATGAGACTCTCAAGATGTATAATGATGAAAGTGTGGCTAATTATTTTCTTCGGGTAGATGAGATTGTAAATTGTATGAAAAATTTGGGTGAAGAAGTAAAGGAGTCTCTAGTAGTTCAAAAGATTCTAAGATCATTATCCCCCAAGTTTGAATCCAAAGTATCTGCAATAGAAGAAAAAGAAAATCTCCGTGTTCTTACTATGTCTCAGCTACATGGAATTCTAACTGCTTATGAAATGAGAAAGGGAGGACCATCAGACAGAAGGGAGGCTGCTTTTAAAGCATCAGGCAAAGAAGATTACTATGAAGCAAGCCATGATCCAGAAGAAGAGGAAGAAGAATCAAATTTTGTCAGAAATCTTCAAAGAGGTTCTGGAAGGTTCAGAGGTAAGCTACCTTTCAAATGCTTTGCTTGTGGAAGAGTAGGTCATTATGCTGTAAAATGCTCTTATAAGGATAAAGGAAAGGAACCAGTTAGATGGAACAAGAAACAAATCGCAAATAAGAAAAGCTACTACACCCATGAAGATAGTGATGGCTTATCAAACAGTGATGAAGATGAACAAGGTAATAAATATAGGTTGTTAATGGCATTTGAAGATGATGATTATGAGGATGCTGTAGATGTGGATAACCTTTATGATGAAATTACTAGACTCAAGAGATGCATAGAAGAAAAGAACATGATTATTGATAATCTACAATTCCAAATTGATGAAAAGGAAAAACATCTTGAAAAATTAGAAGGTGAAATTGTTTGTCTTAGAAAAGAAATTGAGAAAACAAAAATTATTAATCTCAAGTTTGTCAAAGGATCTGAAACTTTGGATGAGATTATCAGTGTGCAGCGGTCTCCACTAAATAAGACAGGTTTGGGCTATAATGGAGAAACTTCTCAAGCATCCACTTCAAAAAGTTATCTTGATGCAGCAAGAAGAAATGAGCAAGAGCACAAGGAAGATCATCAGGTAAAGCAGGGACAAATGTCAAGCAGAAACTATCAGGGGCAATCCAGCTTAAGGGTGAACAAAAGCCACAACCAGCCACAGGTAAAATCTTCTCAATTTGGTTCAAGAATAGATGAAAATAGAAATTACAATCAGTTGGCTGGTAGATCCAATAATCGCAGAAGCTTCTTCAATGGACAATGCTTTTCTTGCCATAACTTTGGTCACAAAGCAGCTCAATGTGTTGCGTATAAAACAATCATGACTAGGGAAGCTCAAAAACAAAGAAGTATGACAGGGATTACAAAAAGGACCTATAACAACTTTTCAGCTCTTGAAAATGAAGTTGAATGTTCTATTTGCAATAATTTTGGACATAAAGACTTTGAATGCAGAAGCAGGTTTCCGGAAAGAAAGGTACAAGAGCAGAAAAAGGAACAAGCCTCAGGCGCCAAAACATGGAGAATAAAGGAACCTCAAACAGAAAGATGTGGGATAGCATTTTATGCAGAAGGACAAGAAAATCTATGGTACATTGACAGTGGATGTTCGAAGCATATGACAGGTGATAAAGAAAAACTTGAGTCTTATTCTAATTTAGAAAAGGGAAAGAAAGTCTCTTTTGGAAATGATACTCCTGCAACTATAAAAGGAAAAGGTATTGCTCCTTTAAAAGAAGATGTTAAGGCTGGAAATGTTTTGTTTGTTGATGGATTGAAGCATAATCTACTAAGTGTCAGCCAGATGTGTGATCAAAGAACCGAGGTTATATTCAGATCAAATGGATGCCTTGTTCGTGATCTTGATACAGGTAAAACAGTTCTCAAAGGAAAGAGAACTCCAAATAATCTATACATATTTGATGAAGGACAACAACAATGCTATCTAAGCAAGAATGAAGAGCACTGGTTATGGCATCGAAGGTTGGGACATCTAAGCTTCTCACAAATAAGGAAAGCTTGCAAATATCAGGCAGTTCGCGATCTTCCAGATATCAAAATTCCTGACAACACCATATGCAGATCATGTCAGTTTGGAAAACAAACCAGAACTAACTTTCCAGAGAAAGAAGGATCAGCCAGCATGCCTCTTGAGCTAGTACATACAGATGTATGTGGACCATTCAGAAAAAAGAACACCTAGAGGAGAGGAATACTTGATATTATTTATTGACGATTTCTCCAGGTTTGTTTGGTTAGGCCTTATGAAGCACAAAGATGAAGCATTCGAAAAATTCAAAACCTTCAAAGCCTTGGCTGAAAATGAATCAGGTCACAAAATTAAGTGCCTCAGATCTGACAGAGGTGGGGAATTTACTTCAAATGAATTTTTCGATTTCTGTGATGAACATGGGATAAGGAGAGAATTCTCTACAGCTAGAACGCCTCAGCAAAATGGAGTTGTTGAAAGAATGAACAGAACAATCCAACAAATGGCTCGTGCTATGCTTGATGAATCAGGAACCCCCGCAACCTTCTGGGGTGAGGCTGCACATACTGCGGTTATTATTCTCAACAAGACAAATGTCCGGGTGAACAGCACTCAAACCCCTCATGAGCTCTGGAGTGGTAAAACTCCTTCGGTAAAGCACTTCAAAATATTTGGGAGCAAATGCTATATCAAGAATACTGAGGAGCAGCTTGGCAAACTTGATCCTAGAGCAGATGAAGGCATTCTTCTTGGCTATTCTCCACATAGCAAAGCATACAAATGCTACAATAAAAGACTTGGCAGAATTGTTGACAGCATTGATGTAGTGGTTGATGAAAAGGGATATATTCCTAGGCAAATACATCGTGAAGACATCGAAGAAGATGAGAGCTACCCTCAAAGACAGAATAATGAAGAAGAAGAACCTCAAGAAGAATCTCAAGAAGAACCTCACGAAGAAGCAGAAGAACGGACAAGAATAGAAGAAAAGACTCCATCCAGATATGTTCAGAAGAACCATCCAGAATCTCAGATCATGGGACAAAAAGAAGCAGGTATACAAACTAGAAGAACAGTTGCAGAAGCTTCAAGCTATTTGGCATTACTTTCCTCCACCGAACCACAAAATGTGAAAGAGGCATGCAAAGATGAATGTTGGGTGAAAGCAATGGATGAAGAACTTGAGCAAATCGAAAAGAACAACACTTGGGAGCTGGTTCCTAGACCAAAAGATAAGAATGTTATTGGAACAAAATGGGTCTTCAAAAATAAATTGAATGAAAATGGAGAAGTAATTAGAAACAAAGCCAGACTCGTCTGTAAAGGGTATGCGCAGCAAGAAGGAATAGACTTTGAAGAAACTTTTGCTCCTGTTGCAAGACTTGAGGCCATCCGAATGTTCCTTGCTCTCTCAAGTTTTCAGAACTTCAAAGTATTTCAAATGGATGTGAAATCAGCCTTTTTGAATGGAGACTTGGAAGAAGAAGTGTACATTGAACAGCCAGATGGGTTCATTCTTGGAAATGATCCAAATCTTGTATGCCGATTGAAAAAGGCTCTCTATGGTCTCAAACAAGCTCCAAGGGCTTGGTACTACCGGTTGGACAAATATCTTCATCAACAAGGTTTCTTAAAAGGTTCAGCAGATAGCAATCTGTATATAAAAGTTGAAAATGACAAATTGCTAATACTTGTTGTGTATGTAGATGACATTATTTTTGGCAGCAATGAAGAAGCTATGAGTCAAAGCTTTGCCTCAGTCATGCAGAAAGAATTTGAAATGTCCTTGCTAGGAGAACTGACATATTTCCTTGGTTTGCAAATCCAACAGAAGGAAGGAGGAATCTTTTTATCTCAAACCAAGTATCTCAAGCAGATTTTGAAGAAATATGGCATGGAAGATGCAAAACCAGTATGTACACCCATGGTCACAGGATGTAGTCTCAGTGCAAATGATGAATCTGCAGCAATACATCAACCAACCTACAGATCTATGATTGGAAGTTTACTATATTTGACAGGTACCCGACCAGACATCATGCATGCAGTTGGAATAGTTGGAAGATTTCAGGCAAATCCGAAGGAGACTCATCTTCAAGCAGTGAAGAGAATTTTCAAATATCTTCAAGGGACTCAAAATTATGGCTTATGGTATCCTAGAGATACAGATCTTACTCTTCATGCCTACACAGATGCAGATTGGGCCGGAAGCGTGGATGACAGGAAAAGCACAAGTGGTGGTGCGTTCTTTATGGGTCCCAGACTGGTCTCTTGGTTCAGCAAGAAACAGAGTTCAATTGCCTTGTCTACAGCTGAAGCAGAATATGTTGCTGCTGCATCTTGTTGCACCCAACTCCTTTGGATGATGCAGAATTTGCAGGATTATCAAATCACTTGTACTCCTCCAATCCCTATCTTATGTGACAACACAAGTGCAATCAGCATCTCAAAGAATCCGGTTATGCATTCAAAAACCAAGCACATACCAATCAAGTACCATTTTCTCCGGGAACAAGTACTTGAACAAAAGGTCAAGTTGGAGTATGTTCCTTCTAAGGAACAAGTTGCTGATATTTTCACCAAACCGTTGCCCAGGGACACTTTTGAATACCTCAGGCAAAAGCTAGGGGTTGTTGATGCATCATCTTACTGTTGATCATCTTCCTATTGGTGGTATAGGCTCAGGGGGAGCACATAATGCATTGTTGGCATTATGGAGAAGGAGATCTTGGAAATAGCTGCAATATGTCTCTATCTCCTTCATGATGGATTTCTGGTTACAGATCTGGAGATGCATGAGCATAGGGGGAGCATACCCTTTGCCCTTGATGTCAAAGGGGGAGAATGAAGCTGAAGATTATGTGGTTGCCATCAAGTCCAAAGGGGGAGATTGTTGGCATTATGATTCAGGTGTTGTCCTTGATGGCAAACCCATTCAGGTGATAAATCAAGAAGGACGCAGGAAATATGTTCAGCAAGTGCGTCCCCGCAGGTATACCATACAGAACCCGCGTCCAGGGACGCAGGCCAGCCGTTCAGGAGGTGCGTCCGCCCAGTGCACACATTTCAAGGCAGAGAAAAGCACGTGGGGGTTTCTTGTGTGGTATCTAGCCGACGGTTTTGTGTTTCTATGGTGTCGGCTCGTGGTTTTGTTCCATGTTTTGGGGAGAAGCTTGCCTATATAAAGCAAAGGAGTTCATTTGGATTAAGCATCATCTTGGTTGAATATCTTTTGGTGAGATCTAGTCCAGATCTATGAAGGCGAATCTTCTAATGGACTGTGATCTCTATGGCGCATGATCAGATCTGTGGATCTGAGTGTTTGGGTTGGTTCTGAAGTCCTCATATCTTTTATATCTGAAGGGACGCAGGTTCAGTGAAGGGAAAGTGCGCCGGGACGCAGTACAATAAAGGCTCAGGTGCGTCTCGGAGGCAAAGGACGCGGCGCGACTGTGTTATTGGGTGCGTCTCTGAAGCAAAAGACGCGGCGCAATAGTGTTTCTGGGTGCGCCGGTCGCAGAAAAGCATAGAGGAACGGTGCGTCGGCACGCAGAACAGTGGAAGGTAGACTGCGTCCAGTCGCAGGTCACAGAAAGAAAATATGCGTCCCTGTCTTAAGATGATCTGTTGACTGTATATTTCTGTTCATAAGGTGTTCTGGGTTATTTCTGTAATTACTGATCTGATATCTGTAGTGGACTGTATCTGTTGTATACTTGTTGATCATTTGATTCTTCATGAAAAGAAGTAGGGGGTTGTAGCTCCCTTCCAGGAGAGACTGGAAAACGAGAGAGAGTTGTAGCTCTCTGCAGGTTGCAGCCTGCGTGCTGGTAAAGGTCTGCACCAGTACAAAATCATTGTAAAAAAAATTTCTTGAAAGAAGATAGAGACATATTGCAGCAGGTGGTTTTCTCCCGCATTGGGTTTCCACCTTACATCTTGTGTTCTTTGGTGTGACTGTCTATTTTCTTTATTCATGCTCATTATTTTATGGTACTGATATGCAAGAATAATTCAAAAGATCAAATAAGGAAGATTTGGTAAATTGCTTGATAATACTGATTCACCCCCCCTCTCAGTATTATTTCCAACATCTTTGAAACAAGAACAAGCCTGTGGTTGTTGCCAGGTAACTAAAGGGAGCAGGAATTTGCTTTGCATCTTCTTGATAAAATTTCATGAAGGGAAGGGATAGAGGGGTGTTCTCTGCCATTTTCCTGAGTGGGTGGAGTATGCCTAACAATCCTGATTGTTGTCCACATCACCTGCAATCAACCATGGAATTTTGTTCCATTCCTCGTGGAGGGTGCCCAGTTTCTAGATATATTATGCTAGCACACATATCAACATCTCTTCAATCAAATATTCTAGAAACTCAAAACCTTGTGAGAGAGCCTCCATCATTTTCAAAGTTCAAAAGTGAAGGTGTATGAGATAAATGTGCCTAAAATTTTATATTAAAGACATTCAGTTGCTGCTCTATTCTTGGACTCTACAAAATGTTTAATTTTTACAGAGTCCTTGAGATTATGCTAGATAAGAAAAATGTTGGGCAGGCATAAATGGAAGGATAAGTCTTAACCAGATATAGAGATTCAAATATAATATAATATTATGTGACTTTTAGTTTTTGAGTTTTATTTTTTTAAGAGGCCTTTGGGATTCACAAAGACTATTCAAGTTCATTTATCACTTTTCATATTCCTTGCAGATGAATAATGTAAATTTTCCATAATGTTTAAATATAAGGTTTCAAACCTTTTTCTTTTAAGGTGTGTGAGAGTGAAAAAACAGAGCTGAAACATGTAAGTAGATAGTATCCAATAGTTAAATATACTGTAGGAATAAGTATATTATAGGAATATGATGTTTTAAGGAAGATCACAAATAAATGGTAGGAGAAGCGAAATTATTTTGATGAATGGTTGTTTAAGCTTAACCAACAAATTTAGAACTTAACTTGAAATAGTTCTTAGAATAATTACAAATATAGTTATAAATTGATGTCTTATGTGAAAAAGAAAGTGCTATCTAATATTGTTTCAAAGATGACCACAAATTGTTGCCTAGCATAAGTTTATTTGTTGAGTGTGTTTGTGTTGTTGATAGTAGAGAGTATTAGATTATTTAGTAACTCTAATAACTCATCAATTTGAGTCATTTTCTCAATAATTCAAGATCAACAAATGAATGGTTTTGGCTTCTACCAAAAATAACCTACTTGCTGCAATTCAAATAGCAAGACAATTTGCAAATTACAACCCAGGTTTGGCAGAATTACCTCTAACAGGTCACAAAATCTTCTCAAAGCCAACAATTTTCAACTTTGGGGTTGTTGTTGCATCACCTTTCCTTGTCTCTACTCACAACTTTGTTGATCCACAACTCAAGCATGTCTAGAAACAAATTATGGGAATCTTAGAACTGTGATGGAAATAATAAAAGTCACTAAAGAATTTATGTGGAATTTAGGAGTGAAGATAATGAATCAATGCATTGAGGACCATTGTTCATTCAAATTTGATTAATTCTTGAACACAATTAGATACCAATATAGATGTGATTGCAAGCTAGGGCTTTCTTGGAACTTAAACAGTGGACATATTTAAGCTTTTAGTTGATATTTTTACCTCTACAGAAGAAGAAATTGACCATGTGGAATTTTCATTCGTAGAAGCTAAGAAAACTAGATCAACCACAAATCATTTGTACCTTGAATCTGCACCTAAATTTGGATGAGTTATTATTGGTTCATTGGCACTCGATCTAGAAATGAAATAGGTTCCACCTTATGAATGAGGGGATTCAATATTTTCTTCAAACAAATAATTCTCCCTTTATGATTTAGATCACCAAATACGAATCTCAAGATTTTATTGTTTTAAGGTGTATCCTAAGCATAAGATTACATAACCTTCATGCATAAGATGAATTTTGCTGTTATAAAGACTAAATCCAATGCTGGTTTGATGCTCTTCAAAATTTGATGCCATACCCATTTGTTCATACTAGAGGTACTTTCCTCCTTGCGCCTGAACTAATGGAAAATAAAATCATGTGACCAGCACCTCAATCAGCACAAACCATGTTTATTTTGAGCCCAACACTAGCTCCAAGTGTCTTCTCTATTTGATCATTGAAGATCTAGAATGTTACAACCACTTCTTATTGATAGCAACATATTTTTGATGCAAGCATGTGTGATGTTGCCTTACAAACCCTGACTCTACATCTGGAGATTCCAAACTAGAACACTTACTCTGAAACATGACCAGCAAATCCTCTGGAAAGGCTCTCTCAACATAATACTCTTGCTGGAATAGGAAAATATCTCCAAACTCAACATACAATTTGCATAGTACCCCAGACTGAAGATCAAAGTTTCCCGCAAACTTTCCAACAGTAGCGACAATCATGCTAAAATCACGTCTTGAAAGTATTCCAACTATGCTTTTCTGGGTACAGGGATATTGTGTGGAGACTAGTGAGTCCAAGTGTTTGTGATAGTAGACACAATATTAACCTTAGTGAAATACTGGAAGCTCATGCCACTTCTCTCGAAATTCATGCTTCTCATGTCATGACCATATCTCCCAATTGCCAAATACAATAATCCTAATGAACAACACATTGCCGGGGTCCGATCTATGGATATAAATAGAAATTTGATTCATCTTTGTATATTCTTTGCACTTTTGTTCCATATTAACAAATGAATATTTCCGAAATGAATTATTCCTAGTCTTCATGCTTGAAAGAATTTGTGTTTGTTTATTTTGTGCTAGTAAACAAGAGACCAGAAAATTATCCGTGAACCTCCAAATCCATCTAAAATCCATATGTATCATGTCATAGATCATATCTTATCTTAAAAATCACAAGAATTACCCTCATGACATATCAGAGTATTTAAAGTTGATGTCACAATAATATTTTAAACATAATTCAAGTCTAAATCTTGAACTAAATATAATAATTGTGCTACGAATTTCACCCTACAGCTAGAAACAGAGCACGAGGAATTAGAGGTTAACTCTGACCTATTGAAGGAATCTGAGTGGAACAACGAAAGTGAGGATTAAATACCTATAATTTGATTAGACTACCTATAAATCTAAGGTATCAGAGAAATATTTAAATATCCATGAGAGAGGATTTATTAAAATTCCAACAAATTATTTCTAGCAGTCATTACAGGTATCAGAATTCTTGCAAGGATAGAGACTTATATCAACAATTTATGGTTGAAGTTTCTATCCACAATTTATTAAAGGAATATATTATACATCGCTCAAGGTATTGTAGGTTACACTATAAATATTTCACCTTTGTAATGAAATTTTCATGGAAGTATGAGAGATTATAGAATAGGAGTTTCATGTGATGAGTTTATACACATCTTAAGTTTCTGGGCATATTTTATTTTCGTGTATCATAGAAGAATAGGTTGTCACACAAAAAACTTGTCCTCCTAGCTATAGCAATGACCTTCCACAGTTTTAGGGGAACTCTTTTTCTGTTTCCCCACATGTCCTAGCATTTATGAAGCATATATGCGAACTGATGGAAAGACATGAAGATTTCATGATAAGGTTATTTATGCTTTCTTTAGGACAAGGGCATGCTGGCTAGCTGAAGCATTCTTGTAGCCCAAAGAGCATACATTCTCTCAAATCTCTAGTTGAAATCTTCCTCAAGCATTGCCACCCAAGGTTCAGAAATTTGATGGTACATATCAAGAGTTGTTGACAACCCTACAAGAGGAAGGCCTCCTTGGTCTTTTTGAAGGAAATGATAAAATTATTGGGGATGAAAGTGGAGCATCTATGGAAGAGGGATCATGCTCAAAATTTGAATATGAAAACACTATATATTTGTAATGTGAACAACCTTATGGCAGCAATGACAGGAAGGAGGGCCATTTTAGCATCTAAAGTAATTGCTTAACACATAAATGAGTACTGACATGAAAAATGTGATGGCATTATTACACCACCTTCAAATGATACATGTGTCACTCTTTCTAGTGAGGATTGGCATCAGGTTGGTGATGTTTTTATTGGCTGCCCCATATGAAACACTGTTGCAGATACATAAGAAGAAAGTAGTAGCAGTTTTGAGATGAATTTGGTGTGGGATTTATGCTCAAAAAATAAAAACAAGAACAATCCCTTCTCTTATGGCTTATGTACATGATAATCATAATAATTAAAACATAAGTCTGGACACTCATAATGATCCTCTCAACAATATGCATCAATCATTAGACCATATATTTTGGGTTGGGTAGAGGCAAGTCCTATACACTACTTGCATGGACCATCGATGTCTGGTGATCACAAAGAAGAGGGGAAGTTTGATTCTGAGCCCTTCAAAAGCATCCGTCATGAGGGTTTTGAGACTGTGTCATGTTATAAAAGTGTTGGAATAACCTCCCTAGACTTGTCACAAGAATTGAGGATAGAATATCCCTTCGAGGACGAGAGACTTTGCTCCAAATATGACAGCAATAAGGATTTTGCACCAAACATTGGCATTTCTGATAATGATTATCAACATTACACAAGTTATGAAATACTCAATGATGAATTTGTTGCTCTAGAGGAACACAAGTATTTTTGTTTTGTACACCAATTTCCCCAAGTCTTGAACAATGAAAAGCAAAAATCAATAGAGTCCTCTTATCTCTACAATCAAGACTGCAAACCTTCTTTATTAGAGCAAAGGCATAAGGACCATATTTGAATATGAAAACACTAGATATTTGTAACACGAACAACCTTGCGGCAACAATGACAGGAAGGAGGGTCATTTTAGCATCTAAAGTGATTGCTTAACACATAAATGAGTACCAACATGAAAAATGTGATGGAATTATTACACCACCTTCAAATGATACATGTATCACTCTTTCTAGTGAGGATTGGCATCAGGTTGGTGATGTTTTTATTAGCTTCCCCATAGGAAACAATGTTGTAGATACAGAAGAAGAAAGTAGTAGCAGTTTTGAGATGAATTTGGCGTGGGATTTATGCTCAAAAATGAAAACAAGAACACTCCCTTCTCTTATGGCTTATGTACATGGTAATCATAATAACGAAAACGTAAGCCTGGACACTCATAATGATCCTCTCATTCATATGGATCAATCATCAGACCATATATTTTGGGTTGGGTAGAGGCAAGTCCTATACACTACTTGCATGGACCATCAATGTATGGTGATCACGAAGAAGAGGGGAATTTTGGTTATAAGCTCTTCACAAGCATTCGTCATGAGGGTTTTGAGACTATGTCATGTTATAAAAGTGTTGGAACAACCTCCATAGACTTGTCACAAGAATTGAGGATAGAATATCCCTTTGAGGACGAGAGACTTTGCTCTAAATATGATAGCAATAAGGATTTTGCACCAAACATTGGCATTTCTGATAATGAGTATCAACATTACACAAGCTATGAAATCCTCAATGATGAATTTGTTGCTCTAGAGGAACACAAGTATTTCTATTTTGTACACCAATTTCCCTAAGTCTTGAACAATGAAAAGCAGAAATCAACAAAGTCCTCTTATCTCTACAATCAAGATTGCAAACCTTCTTTATTAGAACAAATTTGTAAGGACGATATTTGAATATGAAAACACTGGATATTTGTAACATGAAAAACCTTGTGGCAACAATGATAGGAAGGAGGGCCATTTTAGCATCTAAAGTGCTTGCTTAACACATAAATGAGTACCAACATGAAAAATGTCATGGAATTATTACACCACCTTCAAATGATACATGTGTCACTCTTTCTAGTGAGGATTGGCATTAGGTTGGTGATGTTTTTATTGGCTGCCCCATAGGAAACAATGTTGCAGATACAAAAGAAGAAATTAGTTGTAGTTTTGAGATGAATTTGGAGTGGGATTTATGTTCAAAAATAAAAAAAAGAACACTCCCTTCTTATGGCTTATGTACATGATAATCATAATAATGAAAACATAAACCTGGACACTCATAATGATCCTCTCATCAATACGGATCAATCATCAGACCATATATTTTTGGTTGGGTAGAGGCAAGTCCTATACACTACTTGCATGGACCATCGATGTCTGGTGATCACGAAGAAGAGGGGAAGTTTGATTTTGAGCCCTTCACAAGCATCTGTCATGAGGGTTTTGAGACTGTGTCATGTTATAAAAGTGTTGGAATAACCTCCCTAGACTTGTCACAAGAATTGAAGATAGAATATCCCTCCGAGGACGAGAGACTTTGCTCCAAATATGATATCAATAAGGATTTTTCACCAAACATTGGAATTTATGATAATGAGTATCAACATTACACAAGTTATGAAATCCTCAATGATGAATTTGTTGCTCTAGAGGAACACAAGTATTTCTGTTTTGTACACCAATTTCCCCAAGTCTTGAACAATGAAAAGCAGAAATCAACAGAGTCCTCTTATCTCTATAATCAAGACTGCAAAACTTCTTTATCAGAGCAAAGGCATAAGGACCATATTTGAATATGAAAACACTAGATATTTGTAACATGAACAACCTTGCAGAAGCAATGACAGGAAGGAGGGCTATTTTAGCATCTAAAGTGATTTCTTAAGACATAAATGAGTACCAACATGAAAAATGTGATGGCATTATTACACCACCTTAAAATGATACATGTGTCACTCTTTCTAGTGAGGATTGGCATCAGGTTGGTGATGTTTTTATTGGCTGACCCATAGGAAACAATGTTGCAGATACAGAAGAAGAAAGTATTAGCAGCTTTGAGATGAATTTGGCGTGGGATTTATGCTCAAAAATAAAAACAAGAACACTCCCTTCTCTTATTGCTTATGTACATGATAATCATAATAATGAAAACATAAGCCTGGACACTCATAATGATCCTCTCATCAACATGGATCAATCATCAAACCATATATTTTGGGTTGGGTAGAGGCAAGTCCTATACACTACTTGCATGGATCATCAATGTCTGGTGATCACAAAGAAGAGGATAAGTTTGATTCTGAGCCCTTCACAAGCATCCATCATGAGGGTTTTATACTATGTCATGTTATAAAAGTGTTGGAATAACCTCCCTAGACTTGTCACAAGAATTGAGGATAGAATATCCCTCTGAGGACGATAGAATTTGTCCCAAATATGACAGCAATAAGGATTTTGTACCAAACATTGGCATTTCTGATAATAAGTCTCAACATTACACAAGTTATGAAATCCTCAATGATGAATTTATTGCTCTAGACGAACACAAGTATTTCTATTTTGTACATCAATTTCCCCATGTATTGAATAATGAAAAGCAGAAATCAACAGAGTCCTCTTAACTCTACAATCGAGACTGCAAACCTTATTTATTAGAGCAAAGGCGTCAAGACCATATTTGTGAAGAGTCAAAGGATTATCTAGCAGCATAATAGAAGCCACACCTCTTCACATTGGAGCAAAAATCAATAAGGTGTGCCCTAGGTCTAAATATTCCAAACCCCCAAATTTATGAACATCTACACAGACTTTTGTATGTACATTACTGATCAATGAAATTATTAAGAATGGATTATTCTAGTTTTGCAAGGCACTTAAGGCCCTCCTATTGGCAACTATATCAATCGTATAAAGGAGTAGAACCGTTTGTCTGTAGTTCAAAATTTGTTTATGGTTCTGTGCATAATCCCTACAAGGATAATCTCCAGTAAATCTAGTCCTATGCATTAGTTGAAGGTCTATGTTGGGCATTAGTCCTATTTTGAGACCACTGTCAAAGGTTACCAAATTTTTGAAGTTCAAGCTACATGAAAAAAGTTCTGAGAATGTTTTGTAAAGTCAAAATACAAATTGAAGAAGCTAAAATTCTGAAGTCTCAAGTTATCAATTTTTCTTAAAAGAAGTTGAAATTGAAGGATCCAAGAGAATTATTTAAGGATGTACTTGTATATTATAGAGATTCGCTGGGTAAAATCTAATACAACACTATGATCACCAACACTTTGAATCAACTGCTAATACCACTTGTTGCACTCCACAAGCCGACTCCTCTGAATCAACTGCTAATACCGCTTGTTGCACTCCACAAGCCAACTCCTCTAAATCAACTGCTAATACTGCTTGTTTCACTCCACAAGCTGACTCCTCACCTCTTCTTCTGTTTGTGTTGGGTGTTCATAGAACCCGTCATTTTTTAAATCCTTGATCATGAAGGTTACCGTAGCTGGATAGAACACATTAATTTTAGGTTATGGAATCCCTCTGGAATGAGAATGAGAGAGTAGCTAGGTGGGTGAAAATAAGGTAGCTTGGTTGTATAAGCAAGAAAACATGCTCAGAGATTCGAATGAAAGCAGTAGGTCTCACTCAAGCTGGAAAGGCAGAAAGGTGGTTAGACAAAACTAAACTCGATGAATCTCACTACCCACCCGGTATGGCAACACATCTCCTTATGTAACTAAGTATCCATTTCATTCATCATCCCCACCTCATCTTGATTTTCTGGATCGATCGATAGTGACCAAAGCCTGCCTTGCCATCCTTTCTTAGTAGTATCCTTCCATCCAAGCACTCCTTCATGGCTCTTGCCTGCTTATCGGGTATCTGCGGTTTCCGTAACTTAAGTTGTTGGTAGGTCCGCTCATGTGCTCATTGCAGTTGGAGAAGCTCGCTATAATGATGCAGTTGATTCATTTGTCAAAGAGAAGTAGTCTAAGTGGGTAGTTGGACACAGGTTTGAACAAGCAAGAGGGAGGGCAAGGATTTGAGGAGTGGACCTGTCTGGTTCAAACTCAGAAACACAACTCCTCTTAGGGTTCAAAGGAAGAAAGGCTTAGGGTTGTAGGTGGGTTTCAAAGTGGTTGCAGAGAGGCTCGACTCTAAAATGAAACGTGAATGAAACCTTTCCAACTCTTTCCCTCCACCAGTGACATGTAGCTCAATATTTTTAACTCCGCTTGGCCAAAAAATTGTATAAAAAATACCTTATGTTATATATATTGTTATATGGTATATTAAAACCCTTAGCCCCTCATTATAACCCCAATATATTATTTTGTTATTTTTCCATTTTTAATGTCCCAATATGAATGCATGTGATATAATATTGGTTTGTCAGTGATGCCCCCGTGAGGAAATCAATCAATAGTTGCATATATTAATATCAAAGATAGGTTCCAACCATTCCTCTTGACATCACAATCTTCCTCTGACAGGACCAGGTTCCCACACACTTCTGCTAGCACTTCATGATGGTTTCAAACAACAATAGTTTAAAGACTCTTCCCTTTAGGCTTAACTCCAAACCAACACACTTCTCCCTCACACAACTAGATGGCTACAACTAGTAATAGCTTTCTTGTCTAGTATATTTACACTTAGCCAAAACTCTAACTCTGATTTTCACACTAGTCACTGATTTGGAAGAAGGGAGGTTTATATAGGAAAGATGGATGGGAGATGGATTGTCTTCTCATGGGAGAAGGACTTATCCCTTGAGGTAGTTCCATCATTATAAGGGAAAGGATCCCAAATTGTCATCCTCTACCCTATCCGACCAAACCATTTACCATAATTCTGTTACGGAGCTTCTAGAGATGGAAGCTTCAGCTCTAATTTAAAAAAATTTCCATAACAGGACCGGCGTGACTAGAACACAGCTCAGTCACACCAATTCGCACAGGGAATAGTGCTAATCTATGCACATCGGTGTGGGGAAGACAAAGGTCATTAACGATGGTCTTATAAATTGGGCAAAATAGAAGTTTTAAGGGAAATGGTGCAAAAGGGAAATGATTTTCTCATCAAGAGGGACATAATGAGAATTTCTTCATGAAGGAAAAGCATTCGGGGTTCACAGTAGAGGTCCTCTAGGATCAAGGAATGAGGAGTACAGGGATAATGACAAAATGTTGTGTAACACCAGGTTTAGATTTAGCTGTGCTAACCAAAAAACCCTACACTATCGATCCTTTTGGCAACATTCCGCTTAGTGCAGGCTTTAGTCTCACCCGCGGCAGTATTTGGGGATGCTAGAACCAGGATTCTACATCTAGAAGACTATGTGATGTGGGGTTAAGACATTTATCTAGTTTCAAGCCCGATCTGACCTTTGCGAACCCTTATTCATGAAATCCCAAAACCTAAACGATTTTAAGTTAAACAAAGTTATTAAATTCACATAAACATCTAATGATGCATAAAATCACACGTAATAGTAGATTTAGATCTTCATGAAGCAATAAATACAAAAAAATAGATAGCTAGCATTCAAGTGCACGTAAATATAGAAAACACTTAAGTATACAAACTGGATAGAGAATTGTTTCAAGTATTCTTTGTTACTTTAGATCTTCCATATACAGGCTTTCCAGATCATGCGCAAATAGCTGCAGGGGCCCGCACACTCAACTACGGACTTACTAAGGTCTTTGCACTCTCAACTGTAGGAGCATTCCCCTTGACCAAAAATACAGAAAGATAGTACCTTTACAATCTTAAAACATATCATATCTTACTTATCTATTTATTGATTGATTCCCTTAGACTCGTTAAGAAATTCTTTTATATACTTTTTCCCATTACATTACCATGGTCTGTAAACCATGTGAAGATCTAAAAAAAATACAAAGACTAAGGGGCTTTGACCTTCCTAAAGCCCTTTGACTCCCAGTGACCTGCGCTACTCGAGCTCTGCTCCTTAAAAAGCAGAGGCTTTATAATATCTTATCAAAACTTGACCCAAGGGACCCCATCCCAACAACTTCTCTCTCTCCCTCTTCCTTGCCTCCCACTCATGTAAAACGCTTTAAATTTCAATCCATAAATATTGTTCTTGCTCCTACTCATGTCATCACTATCTCTAATTCACATACATTTTTTTAGGCACATATATAAATATAAAAAAATATAAATTATAAACAATTCAAACTTTGAAACGAGAATTGTAAACTCAAAACGAGAACTCTAGCAAAAAAAAACCCCAAAAACATGAAAAACAACCCAAAAATAAAAAGTGTGTATTCTGGAATGATGTTTTATTTTTTTTAGGGTTAATTTTCAACATTTTTTAAAAATGGTAGTAAAACCAATTTTTTTGTGCAAAATAAATGAAAAAAACACACTAATGTTGTTGGTAGAATAACATTTTTCTTTTCCGGGTACAATTTCAACATTTTTTAGTAATGACGTTAAAGATAAAATAATGGGATCCAAAACACATTAAAATTCCAACAATTTTCATCCATGTCGTTAACATATAATAACATGACACTAAAGATCACTCAAATTCTAATTGTTTTCAGCCATTACATTAAAGATAAACAAATTTTGAGAAATTTTCAACCATAGATTTAAAAAAATTTATGTTTTCAACCATGACATTATGAACAAATTATATGACTAAATTAATCAAAATATCAATTATACTTGTAGATTGAATGAAACATAAATTATTTCTCTAAGTTATTGTTGCATTGTGGATATTCTAAACAAACAAATTCTTCATAATATCAATCAAAATATCAATTATACTTGTAGATTGAATGAAACATAAATTATTTTTCTAAGTTGTTGTTGCATTGTGGATATTCTAAACAAACAAATTCATCATAATTAAAACATATAATCCAACATGCTTAAAAATGAATTATAACTTCATGTAACATCATATGGAAGTTAAAATTTTTATTTCAAGGTACCATGCAAACATCAATTATATAAAATATCTTAGACAATTATTCAAAATCACTGGTATGTTCTTGCACACCATTAGAATTCACATCTTCAGATGAATGACTAGATGGAGATGAAGATGTTCCATATTCTTCTCTTTCATCAACTAGTGCCTCATCTGAGTCAACACGAATTCCCACCATCTAAGGTATCAAAAGCCTTCTACACCTACGACTGGGTTCAACAGACTCCCATCTCAACACTGTTTCTTTTGGTAGAAACCTCTTTAGAATCTCTATCATCCTGAAGTGAATATTTCCTCTCTTTGTTAAATTGAATTCATAAACAAGTATGTCAACATCCTCCAATTTTAAGAGGTCTATGCGACGACAATTTATATTTGTAGCCTTTATTTTTCTCTTTCCACGATTTTTTTATCAACTACCATCTCTGGCTTGTACACAACATTGAATGGGTGTGTATTTGTGGCACACAAATGTAATTCAACACCTGCAACATCTTCATTTTATGTAATCACCTTTATAACCTTGGAAAGCCAAAATGGATAACCATGTGCATCTCCATTTATTAACACTATGATCATGCAACCCTCCTTAATATTATGTATTGAACCCCTGTAAAGGTCTTCCATGGTTTCCATGGTAATTTTTAGGGGCGAATTTTAGCCCAAGGGAAAAATTTAAGGGGTTTTTCATTTTACAGGGGAAAAATCTTCATAAAACACTCATTTCATATATTTAGCCCAACCTCTATTTAATTCTTTTTTTTTTCATTTTAGCCAAAAAAAAGGGGTGGATAAACTATGAGAAGACTCATTTGACCTGATTCGTCTGGTTTGGGAGGTTATATTCCATTACAATCCCCTTATTTTCTGCTTTGC
Organism: Pinus tabuliformis; assembly: GCA_031772625.1. Taxonomy (NCBI): domain Eukaryota; kingdom Viridiplantae; phylum Streptophyta; class Pinopsida; order Pinales; family Pinaceae; genus Pinus; species Pinus tabuliformis. The sequence goes on along the minus strand of CM062819.1, from coordinate 1,638,696,643 downwards.
AATGTTAAATTTTTTTGCAATCGCCCATTTTCTGGTTTGGGAGGTGGTTTGGGAGGTTGTATTTGGTCCCAATTGCCTTGATTTCTTCTGTGAATGGATCCCTATTTTCAAATCTAGTTTTCATCGATGGCAAGGGTGTAAATAAATAAAAATATAAATAAAGTGGAGGTATGGTAAATAAATAAAACCTATTTTTATACTTACTCCAAAGGTATGGTAAATAAATAAAAATATAAATAAACTAGAGGTATGGTAAATAAATAAAACCTCTTTTTATATTTAGTCCATAACCCTCTTTCTATTTAAGAAGGCTCAAAAAAGAGGTTTTATTGAAGTGAATCCTATGGGCCAAATACCATATTTATAAAATAGGTATGGTAAATTAATAAAAATATAAATAAACAAGAGGTATGGTAAATAAATAAAACATTTTTTTATATTTACTCCATAAGTCACCTTATATTTACGAACACTAAAAAAATGCGTTATATTTAGGTGAAGCCTATGGGCCAAATACTATGGGCCAAATACCATGGGCCAAATTATTATTAATACCATGCAAAAAATGTTATTAACCCTAATATTAGTATTAATAAAAATAAAGATGGCACATGGTATTGACCAATGGTATTCATGTGGAATGTAGCCTGTTTAAAGGGGGTAATGAAACCAACATAGATCCATCTTTACTTTGGATCTACTAAGCTCTAAGAGGGATCAAATATCGTGATATGAAAACTAACATAGAGTGAAAAATATTTGATCCCTCTCGGGGCTTGATAAATCAAGAGTAAAATGGATCTTGTAATTTAATGTCATAAACATTTTAACTCTGTTAAAATAAAAAATAAAATAAAAATCAATTATTAATTTTTATAAATTACTAATAGTAGTTTTTAAGCTCCAGGTTTATGATAACCCATGGTATTGATCCATGGTAATATCATGGTATTCATGTGAGCATAGACTATTTAAAGGGGAAATTCTATCAGCTTAGATCCATCTTAATTCTGGGTCTACCAAGTGCTGAGAGGGATAAATAAAATTCATCCCTCTAAGAGTGGTAGATGTGGAGTTAAGATGAATATAGGTTGGTTTTTATGATAATGAAGATATTAAATAGAATTAGGAAATTATATTGTAAAAGACATCTTAAGGTGAATGGTTAAAGCTACATTTAGTCACTTCACAAAATTTAGTAAAAAATACCAATATCTCCATTAATATTGGTTTTTCTAATTTAACAAAAAAAAATTCAAACACTGAAATCTTATCACTCTTTCCACATCACCCTCTCAAAAGAGAGATAGTCGTTGCCCAAATTTCCCACCATTTTTCAAACATTCTTAATATGATATCTTCATGAAAAAGTTAAGGTACTGATGTTGGATTAGTTGTTTGAAAAATATGTTGGTTTGTACAACCTTTTATCTTCTCTTTTATTCTTAGTTTGTCATAATGATCTATAGGGGTTGGGCCACTGCACCATATTGTCCTAAAAGGCGGAGATTGTGCACCAAAAATGAAATTAATCCATATGTTCCAACGCTCTTAAAAAATTCAAGACGTATGAAGGTAGTGAATTATGTTAATAAGAAATTTAGATTCAGAGAGATGTAATTAAATTTTATTATTTAATTGAAGATTTCCAATTAAAATAATAATAAATCTACATTTATATATTTATATATTGATTGGAAGGCTTCTGACAACGGTCACTTCTTTCCATTAGATCCCCTTCAGGCCTTTGGGATACCTACTACTTTCTTATATTATATAGTTGGGGCTTGCTACTTGTTGGTGTGTTGGGGTAAACAAACTTGATGTGTTTTTCTTTATCTCACAGTTGGAATCTATGGAATAAGAAAGAAATTTGATTTTCATTTTCTCATCCTGATAGGTAAATGTTTGTAGATGAGGATTCCATCTTAGAAACTCTGTCACAAGGAAATTTTGTATATTTTGTTACTGCTCAGTACAAAATCAAGCAAATTTTTTTTTTTAACTCAACATTGGTTGCATTTAGGAGCAAAGACTTGTCTCCATGTCTTCTTCATGCAAGAAAGTTGTATGGTCCAATGATCCTACCATATGACTGTAGACAACCAGCTTTCGTTACAAGGCTTTCTTTGATGATGAAGCAGTAGTAGTAGCTTGGTGGTGGGGAAGATTTGGAAAGTTAAATCTTCAATGAAATCCATGATTTTTATGTGGTTGGCCCTAACAAATAATGTTTTGACATGAGAGGTTCTACAAAATAGGGCAAGGTAGGGTCCTGTAATTTTTACTCTATGAAAATGCGAAGGGGAAATAATAGACCACATGTTGGTGCGCATTTGTATTTTTTCTCAAGAGGTATGGGGTGTTTTTCTCCCGTTATTTGAGGATAGGGTACTTGGTAGGAGGATTCCTTGTTGGACTGTTTGATAATAGAGCACTCAAATAACATAGATCATTGCCCTTGATTGCCTCTAGAGCCATTTGGACATGAAAGAAGGAATAAAATTTTGTAGACAAGGAGATCCCTCCTTTTCAGGTACATCATCAAATAAAGTACCTATATGAAGCCATAAAAATGACTCCAATGGTTAAAGTTCCAAGGTGGGTTGCAATATGGAGGTTGATAAAACTTATCAATGGCCTTTCTTTGTGGGTGCTTGCCAAGGTGATATTAATGTTATATATATTATCTGCAAATATGTGTGATATTCTTGTTCTATATATTATTTGTGATTCTCACCGAAGTCAGCTTCTCTTACATGTGTGCTATTCTTGTTCCTGTATATTATCTACGATTTGAACCCAAGTCAGTGATGTGCAGGAGGAAAATTCAAATTGGTGCTGCTTTTGGTGTCTTTCATGTCTACCTCTGCCAGAGAATTATCCACAATACATCAAGTTCTTGATTCACATGTCTCCTGATATTTGATTATTTTTCACATTTTGAAGTGGGCACAGAGGATAGCTCTTGTTTCAGGTGCAAACATATTCATTGCACCTATGTGTTAGGCCCCTATACTACTAGTGTAACCCCCTATTGTTGTTAGTATAACCCACTTATTATATTGATGTACCCATGTAGTGCCCATATTGTTACTATTGTGCCACATAGAAGCCCACTATTGTTATTATTGTGCCCTTACATTATTATTGTTATGTCGGCTCTGATTATGTTATAACCCCTTAGACTCCTATATATAGAAAGGAGGTCTTTTCATTTGTATCATCCAAGAATTATTCATTTATGTAATGTAAAGGAGGTTGCCCCCTCGAAGAGGCTGAATTCTAAGGCGTTGATCTATCTTTTCTTGAGCTGGTTTCATAACATTTGGTATCAGAGCTTTGGATTCTAGGGTTTCGCTGCTCCAAACAGGTCATCGTGGAATTTTCGCTATAACTTTTTTTCTGTGACGTTTCAGAAGTCGCAAAAAAAACCCATTTGATAAGAAATCACGCTGCACCTTGGGTCCAAATTTCAGAGCATTTCGCGTGAAATTTGCGGAGCTATGATCTAAGGAATTTGGTCTTTTTGCAGACTCCTGAATTACATTCAAAACAGGTGACCTGGGGAAAATCGTCATAACTTTCTCTCTGGGGATCGGATTGAAGTTTCGTAAGAAGGTACAGAAAGAGGACGGACTGTAGTTTCTTGTGGGTGTTTTTCAGATACAAAGGCCGAAACAGTGACTCGTGGAACGCCGTACAAGTTCACTCTACTGAACTAGTCTATAATCAAGTCACTGTGGGAGATTTCGCATAACTCTTCCTTGGAGAATCCAATTTGGGTCAGACTTGTGGAATTGGAAAGAGGACACAGAGGGCTACTGTAGGTCACAAATTCAGAACTAGGGGATTGAAAAGTACAGATTTACAGTCGTTTCAAGGTCGAGCTCCTAAAATCAAGAAAAAGCAAGATGAGGAAGTTTGATGGCAAGGATCCGGTAAATTGGATACTTCAAATGGAGCAATATTTTGATCTACATGGTGTACAAATGTTACAAAAGGTATGTATTGCATCTTCATATTTAGAACCAGATCAATTTTTATGGTATGAAGGGCTTTGTTCTCGTAAAAAACTTGTTACGTGGTAAATTTTCATGGAGGAAATGATAGCACATTATGAGGATACAAAGAGCAACACCTTCTTTAGAGCAACACCACAACAATTGGAAAGAGTAAAAGGGCTTTGTGACATAATGGAAAGAAAAATTATGGAAACCAGGAAGCATACCCCTCACAACTATAAAGATGGAAGTGTTGTTTCTCCCAGCCTTCCACAACCTACAAGGGTTACACCACAACAATTGGAAGAAAAAAGAGAAAAAGGGCTTTGTTACAAATGTGATAGCAAATGCACTAAAGGTCATAGGTGTGCTGAGAAGAAATTATTTTACATAGAATATGAAGAGGAGGAAGAAAAGGATCAAGAAACATCAAAAGAAGAGGATATACGCCAGGACACCACCCCAGAGAAAGAAGAAATGAATCAGACCATATCTTGTAAAGCATTGGAAAGAATTACCACTCAAACTCTCAAGATAGAAGGACATATCAAGAAGAAAAATGTGCAAGTAGTGAAAGATCACATCGAGAAAGAAGAAATGAATCCAACCATATCTTGTAATTCAATGGACGAAATTACCACTCCTCAAACTATCAAGATAGAAGGACACATCAAGAAGAAAAAAGTTCAAGAAGTGAAAGATCACATTGAGCATCAAGAAATGAATCCGACCATATCTTGTAAAGGATGGGAAGAAATTACCACTCCTCAAAAGATAGAAGGACATATCAAGAAGAAAAAGGTTCAAGCAGAGAAAGATCACATCGAGCATCAACAACAAGTTCTCCAACTTTTAAAGGATAACGCCACTTCGGTGCAAAATCAAACGAAACAACAGGTAGATCAACATCGTAGTGAAAAATGTTTTGATGTAGGTGATTGGGTATTTTTACTGCTACATCTCAAGCAAGCTATTTATGAGAAGGAAATGTTGGCAATACTACATGCACTTAAAAAATGGCGACCTTACCGAATGAGAATACTCTTCAAGGATGAGGATGTGGAAGCATTGTTTTTTGCTATTTATATTATCCAACCAAATTGGATAAACGAAGCAAGGGATGAATGGAAGAAGGACGAAGAAGTATGGCCACTTATTCAAAAGTTGTAAAAGATCCCAATTCAAGCAATATTGTCAGAAATTGAAGAGGAAGGAAAAATCATATTGGAACCTGGAGCAGTCACAGAAACAAGAACCCGTCAGCTACGAAATCGATCAATTTCAGAGTATTTCATCAAGTGGAAGAACTTACCCACTGAATATTCCACATGGGAGGATAAGAATTTTATACAGAAGCATCAAGAACTACTCAAGCGTTGAGGACAACGCTTTTTGAAGGAGAGGGTCATGTTAGGCCCCTATACTACTAGTGTAACCCCCTATTGTTGTTAGTATAACCCACTTATTATATTGATGTACCCATGTAGTGCCCATATTGTTACTATTGTGCCACATAGAAGCCCACTATTGTTATTATTGTGCCCTTACATTATTATTGTTATGTCGGCTCTGATTATGTTATAACCCCTTAGACTCCTATATATAGAAAGGAGGTCTTTTCATTTGTATCATCCAAGAATTGTTCATTTATGTAATGTAAAGGAGGTTGCCCCCTCGAAGAGGCTGAATTCTAAGGCGTTGATCTATCTTTTCTATCTTTTCTGGAGCTGGTTTCATAACACTATGTTTACCTTAAAGTTTTTTGTTTTCTTGTTGCTATGCACTGCATCAACCTCTATTAATCTACAATATTTGTTTGTTTAATGTTTTTCTATCATGCACAAGGAAATAGTGTTTCTCTTGTGAGGGTAAGAATGCAAGTGAAAAGGGTTGATCATATACAAAACTCTTCCTCAAAAGAGGAGTTAAATCTGGTAGGCTTTGAAGAGCATAATGATATAAAATCTGAAGAGCATATGTTGTAGATGTTGAAGGTGGTGCTTCTGCATTAATTATAGTGCAAGGTGAAAGTTTAACCAAGAATATTAGTGTTAATAGAGGCCGGACTAAAGATGATATGTTGAAGGAAATTGATGATTTTGACTTCAATGGATGCTTAATAAGAGTTGTAGTGAGAAAATATGGAACTCACCAACATAAATACATTATTGGCTAAATACCTCATCCAAGGAAGAAGAAGAAAGGGGTTATTACAGTGTTAATTGAACAAAATGAGGAAATAGTTGATTGGTGTAAGGAGATACTTGAAATTGGCCATGACCTAGAGTTGATACAACTTAAGGCTAACATTGCTCCACTTTGAGTCCATTCAAAGATGGATTTTGGGGAAATCAGGGTGTGCAAGAGTTAAGAAAATATATCAAGAGCTGGCATTATGAATAATTGAAATCCTAAATAGAGTCAAAGCTATGGATTTACACCCTACAATTCTGACAAAGTTATATTACACTCTGTCCAAGGCATACAAAGATCATTCATATAGTTTACAAAATATATATGCAATTGTGATGAGTTTCCTTTCCAAGCTGGAAAGAACTGTGGCATGTGGATAAATGCCAAGAGAATGAGTGAAAATGTTCCAAAGTGTTTCCTAACAATAATGTGGATAACTATATTTTGTTGTTCAATTACAATTGGTTTATCAATGTCTAGGCGATATTTGTTTTAGGGAAATAAAAATATGAAGAACCATGTCAAGAATTGTGAGCAAGGAATATCTGTGTTGCACGTCCTAATGCATGGATGACTAAATAATTGTTTATGATTTGGCTATACCATTTTGTCACTTTTTACCTGGAGGCGTCTATCTTACAAACATATACTTGTTAATTTCTTATGGCCATCCCAACAACATAGTTTTACAAACCACAGAGGCAAACATGATAGGCATACATACTGTTGGCACTGCTTAGACATTACTCATCAGTTGCAACCCCTAGAAGTATGTTTGGGCCTTTTAATAATTATTTAAAGTTTTAGAGAATAAATTGGATGGAAAAGAACCCATGGAGAGAGGTAAAAAAGTTTTAAACGATTGAAATTGCTAGCATATCTATTGAAAGGACCTTGACACCCTCTAATATTAATGTGGAATGTAGGTGCAATGGAATTTGGTTAGTCAATTATGATGTTCTTACCAATGATGAGGCTTGTAGCCAAGTTTTTGAAATACCTGGTGATAAAGATGCAAAAGTTGTTATAAACATGTTGAGTCTACCTCAAGGATGTTATCATCTATTAGGTGATGCTGATGAACATGGCAATGCTACTTAAGAATATGATGGAGCAATTCAAGAAAAAAGAGTAGTTGTTGATGACAAAAACCACATACAAATTTTACAAATGCTAATCAAAATGAAATTGTTGAAATGAATATGATTGGAGGTGGTCAAGTGATGGGAAGCATCAATGAGCAATTTGCATTTCCAAGCCAAGTGACCCTACATGAGTGGTTAGTGGAAGCCATGATGAATATCAATTGAAATAATCTTTACGAAGACTAAAGAATAAATTGTTAACATGCCTTCATTCTTGCTGGGCCATAAGGTGTTCAGGTGGTGGGGAACAGAGTTACATAAATCTTTTATTGTTGGTCTATTAAACTCCATAATTCAAGGTAGGAACCATTTGTTGGTTGGGTAAGATACAATTATTCAGGTAAGAGAAATGAAGGTCAGTAAGTAAGGGAGCCCTGTTTCATTTTCCAAATTTCACAAAGCCTACTTGAAGGGGAGGGACTTTAACACAATGACTCAAAACAAAAGATTGCATCGTAAGACCATAGGTAAGGTTCATGTGTATGGGATTCCCTCGATTCAACACTTCATAACATGGTAGAATGAATTTCATAACTTATATATTTCTTGAAGAACAAAGTGTAATAACCAAATATCATATGGAAGGATGAACTACCTAAAGGTTCATGGCTTAAAAACTACCCGGAGAGCAAATTAAAGTGTTTATAAATTTCCCCTGCAAATATAACAACTTCTCCTTACAATGAGGCTGCAAATTTGTAGAAGCAAGAAAGTCCTTTGTCACAGTTAGGTTGGCATTTGAGAAATTGGTTTGATATGGAATCAACAAGGTAGTGATGGAAACATTCAAGGAAACAAATGTTGGGAGAAAAGTAAAACAAAGTTTGTACAAACATTAATCTCTCATAGCTTGACAAAAGTGGTAGAGAAAGGATTAATCTCTCCTACATTGACAGAACTGGTGGTCAAGATCAACACCTACAGGAACTTCTTTATGGAATATTATCAAAACTAATAGAAGGATATGAAAGAGTGTACAATAAGAACCTTGACAAACACAGCCACTGAAACTTGCAACATTGTCTGTAGGAAGATAAAATTATGTTTCTTTTTTCCAAACATGTATGTTAGTATATTACAGTTTAATGAATATGTTCTCCTATTATCATATATGGTTTCATACTTTAACAAAACATTCACCAAGACTTCACAATGTTTTATTATTCAGTGAAAGATTTGCCAAGATCTTACAAGGTTTTATAATTCCGTTAAAGATTCGCCATGACTTTACAAGATAATATGATCTAGTGAGAGATTCGCCAAAAAAATTATATAATACATATTATATTATTGATAAAATCACCTCCCATTTTTCCTATGTATCATGGGGATTCACCCATTTATTATACATATAAATTTAGGGCAGTTCTTAAAATTTTCCCTGATGGTTTCATGTTGTGCATGGGATATTTTGGAATCAATATAGATTTCTCTTTCCTATACCTATGAAGAATTAATAATACCTTGAGATTGTTGCTGTTCAAAAATGTTTCTTTCCTAATGTTCATTTGACACATTTTGTGGCCAAATAAGTGGAGTCTTCAAAACTATATCTTCATTTGTTGATATTCATATGATATCACTCTGATTATTGAGAAAAGACTCCGACCGAACCGAGTCAACAAAATCAAATTACTCATATGTATATCTAGTACAATTTTTAATTTATTCCAGGAAATCATAATAATTTATATCTCTCTTCTGCCTTCGTGCGTTATGAACTTCAAACACTGATTGTAATAACAATATATTTGACACAAATATAGGATGATCTAGAATGAACTTCAAAAATGCCAAACCTGATGATGACGCCCATTTTGCAGTAGTTGAATACTTTTTGCCCCATATTAGTGTTTTCCCATCAATTTTTTTGATATGAATTTGATGTTGGAAGCTAATGTCATTAAGTTGTTCAATGCATTTCTCCTCACCATGTGATCCTAGAATAAACCTTCGCATGTCAACAATTTCTTCCAACACATGAAAAATAGGATTTGGCATGTATGGTTTCTTAATACATTCAATTAATGATGGAAAGCTCCCAACATCCTTCCTCAATGTGACTGAAAAATGACTAAACATATGACCATATGGTCATGAGTGTGCCCAACAAGAAGGAAACCAACGTTTACCTTCTGAAAAATTCTCAATTCAATAAGCATGTTTAGTTATCCAAAAACAAAATGATTTTTGTTTTAATGATAAGTGTTATCCAATTGTAGATACAAAACTTTAGGAAGATTACCAGACCAATGAGAAAGCACATAATGAATTATGGTTATTGTCAGATTTGCACCATTATGAATATTTGGATATGTGAAGTAAACCCTTGGAAACATTTTCAGATTGAAGACCATATAACTAATCAAGTGAAACTAAATAAAATTTTCCTCTTGTAAATTTTTAGGTGTGCGAACAAAATGTGGTAGAAGTGTTTTCTTCTGGTCCATAACATCAATTATCAAACCCAAATATTTATTTGGATTATCATAGAGCTTACTTTTATGTTTGTACAAATTTTTCTTTTCACTTGTTTGCTATTCACAATGCTCTTGAAGTGCTTTGACAATGGAATCTACAAATAGCATAAAAGAAATTTATTAATAAATACATTTTCATAGTTGATGACTATACAATTTAAAAAAATAATGTTATTGTTGTGAAGGAAAATCCCCTCTATGGGCAGAGACAATCCCTCTAGCCCAATGAAAGGATCTAGCAACAAACCAAATGATCTAATACTCACTTTCCTAGCTTATGCTTGACAAATGCAATGAGAAAGAGGAACCTACCTCATTTTGATGCTAATCGCTCGTGCTTCAGAGATGGATTTGAATCTTTCTCTCCAGGCCTTGCTCCTAAGTTGTTCTTCACATTCAAAAACTTGCAAGGAAGATCAAATTACTATACAAGACACGAGAGCATATATAACATGTATCAAGTATTAACTACTTAACAAATCAAGGAACATTAAGCTAATCACATAAATATTTATACAATTATGGAAAGTGAACATCAGATGTATATATTAAGAAACTCAAAAGGGAAGCATACAACCTATGCCTTAATGTTGAGGCCTACCTTTGGGTGGATTTCCAAGTCCAAGCAAAGAATATTCAAGCATTCCTTCTCCAAGCTAGAATGGGAAGCATGTAAGCATAATATCAGCATAGGGATGCAAAATCAATGACAAACCATTTGGGAATGGAAGGGGGTGAAATTATAGGAAGGGAGAGGGAGTTAGGGATCCATAAAATAGGGAGGAATGTCCACTTCTCAAGGGGAAAGCCCATGATGATAAGATCAAGAGGCCCAAATGAGAGAGCTCAATCATATCAACAACAACCAATATCCAACTCGATGTTCCTGAAGGCTCTAGTAAGCGAAGCTTCTCCTCCAGTTTGGGAAAGTCCGCCAGAAGGACCTTAGTGCAATTTTTCCTATGAAACCCCATGCTAGTAGTGCAAGTGTCTAACTGAGCAACCTTCCATCAGCACGGGTAGGCAGTGGAGCAAAACACGCTGATGCAAAAAATCAGGTTTTAAGGAAACTTTCTCGAGAATGATTTCAGAGAAGCTTTCCATTGATTCTTAAGGGAGGTTTTGGTCTGTATATCATAATGGATATTATGCACAGCAGTCAATTTTTTGGAACTCCAGGATATGGCACAGGAAGTGAACATGAGACATGAAAAAATACTGTGTAATAGATTCCCCCTAAAGCATGAAGTAATAACAGGGAGTGATGGTTGAGATGCTTTACAAGTCGGTGCAAGGACGAGAACAACACTATCAGGAGACCTGCAAATCAAGCATATACATATACATATCTAAAATATCTAATGGTCATGCCTAATAATATAGGAATAAACATCTAATGATACATGAATTTGCAGTATGGATGCAGCCATCCAAATAGGAGGGATCATGTGCAAAGGTCCCCGATATGATCACAACCATCTGAATAGAAAGGATCATAAATATGGATCCATGGTATGGTCGTAGCCATCCGAAAAAAGGATCATGAATATGGGCCTATGACATGGTCGCAACCATCCGTCCAATAGAAAGATGTATACAATCATGAATGACTCATAACTCCATGCAACCTGGATTCTATCAGAAAAAATCTAAGGTCTTGTGCTCTGTCTCGACCTGATCGATGTACAAATTCTAATATATGAATAGATGTGTTGAAGTTGAACATGATAGAAAACCATCTGATTACCGGTCAATGATGTAAACTATTAACAGGCACGAGAGAAACCACCATTAATGACAATGGCTCTCAAGGTACAATGAGTACAATCCACGAATGTGTATAATGGAACTAAATACAAACATTCGTGAAGTCATATGATCGAAGGTCAATTATGTAAACATATCTTTGAATGCGAAGAACTTTCCACTGAGGCATGTAAGCTCTAAGGTACTGGAAGGTGGTTTGTAGACCATCTTTTCGGATAATGAGCCGAAGTCGATGGGAAGCGATCCATTGAAGGAGGGCCATAATGAATCCCACATTGTTGACATGAAACAAATGATATAGTAGAGTAAATAAGTATGACTCAAGACCGTGGCAGAAAGTTAGACAATGTACAGGAGGTAAAGAACTGCAGATAGGGCTTCTCTTGAACATATCAGCAACATGACTCCAGAGTTTTGTAGCATTGGGCTCAACATAGGATCATAAGTCATGATGAGGGAATGGTATGATTAGATGAGAGGAAAAATGGATTTCCCAATCCTAGGAAGGAAAGTGACAAATAGAAGATATCCCAAACTCGACACAAATAATAGATGAGTGTCATGTTCAAGAGCGACATGCTGCCTTTACCAGATACAAAATATGGAAACTTTCACTTTTTCCCCCACTGTTTCTTGCGAGTACCCCATATATTTTTTATCGAAATCTTGAAGGGGATAGAATATGATTTCCATATAAGCTCACCCTTCAGATGAATCAATCTTAGTAAGTTTTACGAGCCCTAGGAAGGAGGAAATCGGTCTCATCATGATGAAAAGTCCTACGTCGTTTAAGTTTTATGAGTTCGACGAAGGTGAAACTCGACATCATTTTCAGTTTTAGAGAGTTTGAAAAAGAAGTAGAAAAAAAAAATCGAAAGGTCCCTTTTCGTAAATTGTCTCTTAAACCCGAAAAGGTAGAAAACAATATCCAAGAGAACCTCCTAGCCATGTTCTACTAAGGTGTTCCTTTTTCATACAATAATCTATCTCAGTCCGGAAAAGGGTTAAATTTATATTGAGTAGACATCATTTCATTTACTTTTACAAGTTCAAAAAGACAAGTGCTCAGAAATATTTTCATATTCTTAGAGTTTGAAAAGACCTGAAAGAGGACTCCTCTTGGAGGAACGAGCGGTATAAGAGGATAGAAACTAGTTTTGGTCATGATGGAGCTCCTCAAAACATGTAAGGGTCAAGAGGCTAGCTAATAAGACCACCCATCACAGATGTTCCTTAGGCAAGGGTAAAACAACCAAGTGAAAGTGTATGATCGGCCAAAGAGATGGTGATGATGGAATGAAAAAACCAAGGCTCATCTAGCAAAAACATGTTGATAAAATGGAAATCACGAGATGTAAAAAAGAAATGGTTTAATTTTTACACAAGCTTGAAACATGGGAACTATGTTTGAGTATACTTAAGGATGGTTTCATTTTTTCACAAGCTTGAAACATGAGAAAAAAACTATGCTTGGATTTGGTTTCATTTTTACACAAGCTTGAAACAAAGATAAAACTATGCTTGAGATGAGTTTGCATGCTCCTAGCATAATGACTCAATTTAAGGTACATGCCCCCCAAGCCTCATTTCATATACCTAAGTAGATTATTGGTTAGTAATAGGTGTATGGAACGAAGGTTTACTTATGAGATCAAGTGAAAGACTCGACTTGGATTTCATGAAATATAATCAAAGACTTGAATTGGAAGGGGATTTGTTTAATTTTTTAATGAGATTGACACATGAAAAGAACCATGCTCATGATATCTTGTTTCACTTTATACTGAGCTTGACACATGAAAATAACCATGCTCATGGATACCTATTTCATTTTTTAACGAAGTTGACATAGTAAAAGAACTATCCTCATGGGACCTATTTCATTTTTTAACGAGGTTGACACAAGACAAGGAATTTTGCTTCAAACCCTTGATCACAAACCAAAAGAGGTCATGGCTTCCAAGAGGTTCTCATCAGATGGGAGAACAACACTCTGGAAGGGGTACATGTCCAAGGATCCAAATAACAAATCAGGCTCCAATGGCTCGAGTAGATGATGTACTACATCACCTACTAGATCATGAGTAGATGTGGGCATGGAACAGGTGGCCACATAAGTAGCTTGTGGAAGGGGTCCTACCACTTACACATAAGAACCATTTAGGGATGATGGTTTATTGGGGGTTTATTTAGGACCAATGAATGTAGGCCGATTAATTATCACAATGCTTCTTTCATGTGGGAAACACATAACTTGAAAGAGGGAAGAAACAATTGCTCCCATGACATAAACATAGTCACAACCAAGGAGTAGGTTAAAATATAAAGGGCATTGGACAACAGTCACATCTATATAGATAATATTTCCTCCCAAAGTAATAGGTAACATAGGAGGGATCCATAATGGTTGACAGATTCCTCTACTAAAAGCTAACAAATTCTGGGTGATGGGGACAATCTGAGGGGAACCTAAATTTTTCCAAGCAGTTGAGGACAGGATGCTAACATATGTGCTCTCATCTACGACTATGCTAGGTATGGCCATATGGTAAGCCTGTATTGTAATCTAGGAAGGCACATAAGAGGGAAGACGATATCTTCCCAGTTGACTCCAGTCAAAATAAGTGACTAAACTACTTGGAGGGGGTGTCATAGGAACAGGAGAGCTTCCACCTTACTCTATGGGAACAGGAGAACTTCTTTCATGCACCTCAAGAACGAGAGGATTTCCTTCCAGTTCATTTGAAACTGAAGACACCATAAGAGCCTGAGCAGTATGAGGTTCACTCTCTTCCTGAAAGGTATGGTTAACCGAAGTTGAAGGCAAGTCTACCATTTTCTCAACCAATGGTTGGTCGAGAATGGAGTCACGAGACTCACTTTTAGAGAGAGTGGCATTGACCAAAGATGGCTTTTGATCAGTCACTTGGTCAACTAGTAAAGGATAAGGGGAAAGCTTCCAATAATCAACTGGAAGATGAAGCTAGGACACTGTAAGGTTTTCCAACTATTTGGAAGCTTCATCCATAAGAGGACAAAGGTGAATGAGATGATAACCTTCACACAAATTACACGGAAATTTGACTTTCCCTTTTTCCCCATGGGCTTTACTATCACTAGTTAAAGGTTTATCACCAGCATGATCTCCAAAGTTTGACGAAAAAGGTTGATGTGAACCCGTGGAGCACAATTCCAAGAATTTGGGAATACTAGGACAATTCCTAAGAAGGTGGTCACCTCTACATAACATGCAAGGGAATTTTAGTTTCCAGGGCTGGTTGGAAGATTTTTCTACATCAGTTGCATTCGTAGCAATGGTTTCTTGGTTGCCCCCTTGCTTATTTTGCTTCTTTGTTTGCATCCTCTTCTTCTTCTTCTTCTTAGATTCATGGTTACTAGAATCCATACTTTCACCAGGCGAAGATGAAGAACGAGGTCAAGAAATAGGTGAAGAATGTGAGGGGTCAACTTAAGGATCAACATGATGTTGATGTTGTCCATGTGGAGGAGAATAAGGTTGAAAAGTAGTTTGGACACTTGGAGTCACCGAGGCTGAAAATAACCAAACTGGAAGAACAATGGTCAATCCAGTTAGGGACAACTTTTCCATATAGGGAGCACCAACATTTCCAAAAGAAGGAAAAATACAAGGATTCCCATCAGGGGGGTTTCCTTGGTTGGTAGACTCGGGAAATGTTGCCATTGGCATCAACCTAAGATCTACTAAGGAGTATTTCCATAGGAAGGATGTTTTTTCGTGGTCAATTAATTGATTTTAGAAATTAACAAAACAAAATGAAAGAGACTTAAGCTAAGAAAGAGGATTTACCAAGTATCCATGAACCGAAATATAAACCTTAGCTGAAACCAAGGACTTAATATATGACGACCAATTTCCTTTAATGTTGTGTTCGATGTATCACGTATACAATGTAACTAGCTCGATTACCTGAGGTTAAAAGATAGCAACCTAGTGGGGTCTCCCAATATATACTCGATGGTACGGGGAGCACGAGTCTGTATTAGTGATGTCTAATGCATAACCATTTAGTGAGAGCATTCTGATACATTTGTCATACTAGAGTGCCTCTGATATACCCTAGAGTATTGGAGAACCTCTGATATACTTTTGTATTGGAACAAGGTTTCACCCTCGGGATACAATGCAGACAGTTAATGACAAATTCTAGGTTTATAGACGTCGGAACACATCTCTAGCCTAGACCTCTAAATGTTTGCATTAAGTTCCAAATGCTCCTTAGGTTAATTCCATAAATTTTGAAGTTTTTCTTGAATTAGGTTTCAATTTTGGGCTCAAACAATGTCACCTGAATCCTAGTATGCAACTATATGAGAAAAAGGAAACCTTTCATTACAATTAATTCTATGGTAACGAGGGAAGATAGTACAAGAAATTAATGCATTAAACAATATGCCTCCAATAACTTTTCCAAATGCAAAATGAAAGAGAAAAACTAAACTTTACTTTCACTAATGAGAATGCAATTTATTGAAAACAAAAAATGATATTCATTTCACTAAAGTGCAATTTTACTTATATTATGTTCTTTGATTTTCAGATGTCTATATGCAACTAAGCTTCAACTAAAGCACTTCAACAAAATGTATTTCACTTTATCTTTCAAACAAATAATCAAATATGTTTATTTCAGTTTTCAAACCAAACAATGTAATCTATGCTAGATAAGCAACAAAGATGGATTTCAAATGCAAGATGACCTAATACACATGAAAAACAACTTTGCATAAAATAAACCGAAATGAATGCAATTCAATGTTTCAATCGATTTTACCAAATGAACAAACCTAATCATTAGCAAACCAGAGACTCAAAGACACCTATAAGTGACAAGAGACAACCAATCGACCTACAAACCTTAAAATCAATCAAATTGCACTCACATACTTGAAAGTCCAAAGGAGTAAATATTCGCTAATAAAACAAGGTGATCAATCAAAACATCAACCAAAAGTAGTCATACAGGACATAACAAAATCTCAGGGGCTCAAACACACTGGGGTTTGAAAGATAAACCCTAAATTTTGCCAATCTTAGGGATCAATGCGGCTGTCAACGCCAAACAGGCGCCAAACAGGGGATAAGCATGACTGTTTTGAGAAAAGGTGCATTGGCAGCACAACTGTCAGATCCAAAAATGCATCGGTTGAGGAAAGAAGCAAAAAATAAAAATAATTTAACAAATTTTTCTAGATTGAGCACTCCAAGACAATAACCAATGATTTTTCAGAATTATATCAACCCAAACTAATTGAGAACACAATGGTCAGTTAAACTGATCAAGAGATGAGTTGAGAAAAGAAGATGAATAGGTTATAACTTCCCTAGAAGAGTCGTCATTTTATTATGAAAGCAAATCCCCTCTGTAGACAAAGGTGATCCCTCTATCCCAATGAGTGGGTCTAGCAACAAACCAAACAATCTAATACTCACTTTCCTAGCTTATGCTTGACAAATACAATGAGAAAGAGGAAGCTACTTCAATATGATGCTAATAGCTCGTTCTTTAGAGATGGCTTTGAATATGTTGCCCCAGGCCTCGCTCCTAAGTCATTATTCACATCCGAAAACCTGCAAGAAAGATTAAAGTACTATACAAGGCACGAGAGCATATATAACATGTATCAAGCATTAACTACTTAACAGATCAAGGAACATTAAGCTAATCACATAAATATCTATAAAATTATGGAAAGTGAACATCATATGTATATGTTAAGAAACTAAAAAGGGAAGCATACAATCTATGCCTTGATGTTGAGGCCTTCCTTTGGGTGGATGTCGAAGTCCAAGCAAAGACTCTTCAACAACTCCTTATCCAAGCTAGAATGGGAATAATTTAAGCATAATTGTAGCATAGGGATGCAACAATCAATGACCAACCATTTGGGAATGGAAGGGGGTGAATTTATAGGAAGGGAGAAGTTAGGGATCCACAAAAGAGGGATGAAGGTCCACTTCTCAAGGGGAAAGCCCATGATGATAAGATCAAGATGCCCAAATGAGAGAGCATGACCATATCAACAAAAACCAATATTCAACTCGCTTTTCCCGAAGGTTCTAGTGATCGAAGATTCTCCTCCAGTTCGGGAAATCCTGTCAAAAGGAGTTCAACACGAGTTTTCCTATGAAACCCACGCTGGCAGCGTGAGTGACTAACTGAGAAACCTGCCATCAACATGGGTAGACAGTGGAACAAAATGCGTTGATGTTAGAAATTAGGTTTTAAGGCAACTTTCTCCATGATGATTTCAGGGCAGCTTTCTTTCTATTCTTCAGGGAGGTTTTGGTTTGAATATCATGATGGATATTTTGCATAGTAGCCAATGTTTTGGCACTCCGAGATATGGCATGGGAAGTGATCCAGAGATATGAAAAAATACTGTGTAAAATTATGAATGCTTACCTCTTTTTGCCCCTTGGCATTTATCACTTTTTTATTTAAGAGAAGCACATGTACTGCAAAACCCATCCTTGTCTTCTTAGGAATACAAACATTATTGAATTCTTTCTTCGATATCTTCACAAAATATTGATATGTAATAAAATGACCATTTCCTTCAACACCTTCTACATATTCTTTATATAAGTTGTAGATTTCTCGTCTTGAGAAATTATGTGGAATATGTGTTGTGTCTCTATTTGACATACACTCCCCATGATTTGAAAATAAGTCTTTCATTCATGAAATTTCAGTATTTTCTAATGGCCCAAACTCTTGTTTATGATGTATTTCTGAATAAAATGTGGGATCTTTTTCCAATTTTTCTTGCATTCTTGACAGACGAAAATTACCAATTGAATGAAACATTTTGAAAGTCTTTCTACAGATAAATAAAGATCCAATATGATAATCATAACCTGACAACATAGATTGCATGCACCCCACTAAATATGAATTTTGCATGCTTTTATTCATTGACAAATAGCTCTTAATTTTCTTTAATGCAAACTTGAAATCCATATGTTTCAAGCAATTCTTTTGACAACATTGACTTGAAACGAGATCACTGATAGAACTTTTCTTCGTGAGATATTATGCTCTACCCCTGTATAACTAAAACATATTGGATTTGTAATGTCCCATAATAATAATAATAAAAAATAAAAATAAAAATCATATAATATAATATAATATTAAAATATAAGCAAATAAATGACAAACAATAAATAAAAGTAATAATGATAAATAAATAATAAAAATGAAAAGAATATAATAATAATAAATACATAAAATAATAAATAACAATATACAGTTTTAAATAAATATATATATATATAAAAGACTAAAAAAATAATAAATATTAACAAAAAGTAAAATAAGAAAGAATTAAACTAAGAGAATTATAAAAATAGCACTGTTACCTTCCTTCATACTTATTAGTTACCTTCATACTTATTAGTTACCTTGAGATCCCTCAGCAGGCTGTCCTCATACAAAATTGACATGAACGAGGACTCGCCCTTCTTCTTAACAATATCCAGCAGCAACCCACTATCATCCGGATTGCCTTTGCTCCAATACAACCCTACGACCTGCGGATTGTGTGCTTGTCCACCACAGGACTCAAGTTGAAAACTCGAAGAACTCCTAGAATTCCTGCCATGCTGGTTGTAGAGAGAATGTACCCCTTCTTCCTTAGGATCATCAGACGGGCTGCATACTTAATACCGTGCATCACTCCTTTCATATCATATTCTGCTAGGCTCTTCACAATTTTCTTTTATTATTCACCCTACTATAGTCCTCCGCTCTACCAACTGAGCTAAGGACGGATCAGATCTTATTTTTCATGCTACCTAGTTCACCAAGGTCGAAGTATCAACCTCTGTTGTCCACATGCCAATCTACTAAGTCAAAGTCCGATCACATAGTATCGATTAAGGCAGGCCCAACTCCATAGTTTAAATTCGAAACCTCAACTGGAAAAATTTCCAAAAGCATTTACTTGGGAAATGTTACTTGGGAAATGTTTGAGGAAGCCTTCAAAACTAGGTACCTATTAGAGGAGTACAAACACCAATAAGTAGGGGATTTCCATGCAGTGTGACAGAATGGTATATCTATTGAAGACTATGAAGCTGAATTCTATGCATTGGTCCATCATGTGGACTATATGGTAGATAATAAATGTCAAGCAGAAAGATTCTTGCATGGGATTGAACCTTTGGTTCGAGCGGAAGTCGTCATGTGGAAACCCACCACTATGGAAACAACCACTAGTTTAGCTAAACAAGTCATGAGGACAATAAATGTGAAAAGGTAAATGATGGCTGATGGAAATATAGAGAAGGAACACCCCACAACGAGGGTAAATAGATCAGGGGGCACCCATATGGATTCCAAGGAAGACAAAACAATGTTTACTAGATTGCTAGTGCAACTTTTGGGCTACCTCAAGGAGGACGTAGAGGTCAGCCCTACTTGAGAAGAACTAATGGTGGGGTTGGAGGATTTGGTGGCCAAAGACAGGGACAAAGTGAGAATCTAGGTTATTTAGAATGTTGGGAATGTGGGGGTCCACATTATAGAAGGGATTGTTCGAAGTATCAATTTGGTAGGAGACAACAAAGACGCCAAGAAAAAGGAGAAAAACCACAAACCCAACATCAAATTCATGCCATTATAAACCATCGTCATAAGCCACCGTTTTGGAGTCCACAAATTTCCAAGGAGGGAGTCTTTCCAGTCGACCCACTTTTATACTGGGCCGTTGGGTTCATTAACTTAGGAATTATTAGTCTAAGCAATTCAAGGCCCAGTGGGACCAATATAGTGCATGGTCAACTACCTGGGAAGATGTAGAAGTTAATTTTGATGACTTTCCTTATATATTTGATTAAATTGTGTCGTGAAGTAGATAGGATTGCATAACTTAGCTTAGATAAGATACCTTTGTGGAGTGTCTAAATCATGTCTTATTGTTTAAATTTTTGATACATCTAAATCATACACTATGATGGAGGTTTAATGATATGAAGGTATGAGGATAATGATGCACATGTGGTTCTTGTTTATTTAGTTGTTATGATAATGATGATGTATGCTCATGATGAATATGATATGCATAGGGATTATGATGTTATGATTTGAGGTTATATTGACATGTGGTTAGTTTATTAGGTGATGTCACAATATGTCTTTGATGCTAATATGTGGATGTTATAACATATGAGGGTATTTTATGTGGTAATCACATGCAAATTTTGTGGCATGCATGAGGATGTTGTTCTTTACTATTCAAAATGTGGTGATTAACAATGATGTTATGTTATCATGATGAAAAGAAAATGTTGGCATGCAGATTATTTTCTATGATACTATGATTATAACTAATGCAATTATTACATGTTAAGATATGGTGATTGACAGGAAATTCCCAAATGTGTCGAGAGGGCTGGTTTATTTGATGATCTCGTGGGTGCCCATACTTGCGAGGGAGAATATGTAACGCCATATGGGCTAGGGACATAATCAATCAACACTACATATACTAGTGGTACCTTTGTCTTGTATAAATCTTGATGGATAGATCTTGAGGGGTTGTGGGACCATCTTGAGGAGGCCAAGTTCCTGATATTGTAGGATAAGTGCCTGATATTGGAAGGGGAGGTTGAAGTCTAGTGGGGGTGTAAGGAATTCGATGCATGGGGTTGTGCACCTTAGTGAGTGTGGAGGGATTGTGTCAGCCTTTCGAGATGCTTGGAGTACTACTACATGGAGTACTGAGCCTGGTGTTTGCCTTAGGGAATATGAGGTCTGAGCCGAGCATGAGCCTTGGGGACAACCATGGGCTACGGTACAAACCAATGAGGCTTATGCCTAGTTCCAAAAGTTGGAAAAATGATAAAGATTCCTTGAGATTTCCCGGGTGTTGCGGAAACTTTCGATGCCTACTGGTTATACTAGTTCAACAGAGGGTGTAGGGAAAACGTGAAGTAATAAATAACTAAATAAATAAAATTTTAAATGATTCACTTAACTTTGGGATGAAGTTCCTTAAAGATGGGGAGTATGTAATGTCCCGTAATAATAATAATAATAATAATAATAATAATAATAATAATAATAATAATAATAATAATAATAAATAATATAATATAATATTAAAATACAAGCAAATAAATGGCAAACAATAAAGAAATTATAATAATGGTAAATAAATAATAAAAATGAAGAGAATATAATAACAATAAATAAATAAAATAATAAATAACAATACTGGAGTTCTAAATAAATATATATCAAAGTAAACTATAAAAATAGTAAAAATAATTAAAGTTAACAAAAAGTAAAATAAGAAAGAGTTAAACTAAGAGAACTATAAAAATAGTAAAAATAAGTAAAGTTATCAAAAAGTAAAAAGGAATAATATAAGAGAGAATTAAATATCAAATTAAGTAAAACCTAAAGTAAAAAAATAAAAGTTGCATGGACAAATGGAATGTGGGCATGCAAACCCCTTTCTATTGTTTGGTCTATTTAATAGACGATGAGGAAGATGAGATTCATCATTCCTTCATCCATTCTCTTGGGAGAAAAAGTGTTATGAGACAAAGGGTTCACTAGAAATAGTATGTTGATTGAGGGTTCAGGAGTGGCTAGTTGCATAAATATTATGTGCAATTGAGCCTACAGTTGGGTGGAGAGTCATCCCCAAAACCTTGTTGCAGATAACAAAATTCAAAGAGAATTCAATTCTAAAGGAATGAGTAAGGAATATCGTTGATACATGTAAGTCATCTCTACTCGTATTTTAGAAATTCTATGTTAAATAGTTGAATAATTGTGCATTGATTAATAATCACATAAATTGATGTAATTACTTGTATATTTTAAATCGAAGTTGTTATAGGATTGATACGAAAAGGTCTACTCCTACTCCTAGATACAATATTTGCTGGCAACGTCTCTGTCATTTCATCATCATCTGTATAAGAATTTTCATCATCATTAAGAGGAATATTATACTCACTATGATCATTTTGAACATAGTTAGGAAATTCATCACCATCATTGTTTGAAAAATATTCATTACCATCCTCAGTTGCAAGATTGTTTTCACTACCATCATCTGTGCTTTTGAAATACTGACTTGGAGGATATTATTCATCATCTTCATCTTTCCTTTCGTTAGTGCGACCTCCTAGTCCTTATAATTAGGACTAAGTGGAAAATTTGACTCTCTATTTACTATATATTCTTCATCTTGTGCTTTGTCAATGTTGCTTTCATATTCCTCAGGATTAGGACTACTTGGAAAATGTGACTCTTTATTTACTAGAAATTATTTATCCCACACTTTGTTACTACTTCTCTTATAGTCCTTAGGATTATGACTAAGTGGAAAATATGACTCTCTATTTACTGAACATTCTTGATCCTGCCCTTCTCACTGTCGCTCTCACAGTCCTTAAGATTAGGACTAAGTGGAAAATGTGACTCTCTATTTATTGGAAACTCTTCATCCCGTCCTTCATCACAACTTCTTTCATAGTCCTTAGGATTAGGACTAAGTGGAAGGTGTGACTCTTGATTTATTGGAAATTCTTCATCATGACCTTCACACTGCTGCTCTCGTAGTCCACATGATTAGGACTAAGTGGAAAATGTGACTCTCTATTTATTTGAAATTATTCATCTTGCCCTTCATCAGTGTTGCTCTCATAGCCCTTAGGATTAGGACTAAGTGGAAGATTTGACTCTCTATTCATAGTGAAATTTTTTTGTTATATTCATCAATATGAATAGAGTTGTTACACAACAAAGATGTTGATGCTTCGCAAAAATAAACTTCACTATGAAAAGAATCCATGACTTTCAAATAGAAGAGATTGAATGATACACATGCACTCTCTCTTAATGATAATATATAGCTTAAAGAATGAAAATTTCCCTCCAAAAATTTTGTTTGAAGTATTTCCCTCCAAAAATTTCTTCTACAATTTATTGAAAAATTTCTACAAAAAATTTCTCTTGAAAGTTTTGACTCTAATTTCCACTCAAACTTTCCATTTTTTTTTTGTTCAATACATTCCTTCAAAATTAAACTAAATCTTTTACTTACATTATATAGCATTTACTAGAACATTGTTTTTTTTTTTTAATTTTTATTATATCTTTTCCACGTGTAACATAAATTAGTGTATCATCAAAATATTAACTATATATTAATTTTTTATAATTTTATTTTTAATACCACATTCAAGAAGTGATAAAATAATTTCATAATTTTAGTTATATAATAAATTTCGTTATCACTATTTTCACATCACATCAAGAATTCTCGAGGTTTTGTTAAAAATCTTAGAGTGATTTTGTGGAGCAACTACAATGTCATCGACAACACATTCAATAAGAGATTATCATATTTCAAAGATTATTTTTGCTTTTATTTCGACCATTCAACGAGGAATTTTGGGAAAATAGTTTGTTATATGCTGAAAATTTATTTTTTTAAAATTTGTTTTCTCTGTCTTGGGGAACAACTCAATTTATTAATTCAAAATTTAGGAAAATTTTGTAACTAGGTAGATTTAAGTTCAAATCCCATTGAGTGTATGTCTTAAACCCCAATAGGTTTATTAGTAGTTACGTGTCAGGTGGGTTTTAATATTCATGTAGGATACTAGACAAAAAACCTATTCCATTTTTTTTTAACATTTAGTTAACAAAATATAGATTCGTCTTCAAACAAACAAAAAAAATTCACATGGGCCATGCTTGCTCGATGGCCCCTTGATAGGCAAGGGGCCACTATGTCACCAGTGGACGTGATGGTCCCAGCTATGGGCATGCCTGCTCGTGGAATGAACGGTGTGCTAGGCGCGACCACTGTGCCTAAGGTAGGCATGCCCATAGCCAAGAATGACCACCAAGGCACAAAGACCACCTAGAAGCCAGCGGGACAATTCCCTAGGATCGAGTCCCTACCTGCGAGGGGACTGGGGGACAAATGCAGCTTTTTTTTTAAGGAATGGTTCTCTTTTTGGTACCTTGGATGAACCTAACAACCCACTTGTCATGGGGGTCGCTGTGCGTGTTTCTGGTGTTTTTCCATTTTTAAATTTTGTTTTGTTTTGTTTGTTTACTTAAGGTATTGGTTTTTTTTGTAATTTACTAATATATATCTATATATATATATATTTGCATGAAAATTGCATCAAGGAATGTTTCTATGAATCTCTCTAGACTAAAGACAATAGTTACATCATCTAGAGTTGGAGGTGGACCCTAAAAAAATATTGCTAAATGAACCCGACCTCAGCTAATGACTAAAAACCTAGCAAATGGCTCTTCAAAGAGAAAAAAGCTGGTTTCTTATTAGAAGAAATCACAAGAAGTGAAGCGTACATAATTTGCATGGTTTGTGAAAGATTGAGAAGGCGAAGAAGATCTATAGATATATGTATATGCTAGTATGATTTACGATGGTGGAAGTTATGAGGTGTTGGTAAAAGTAATAGACATATATTTGATGCCAGATACTGAAGTTGTTTGTGCACTTACAAAACCGACCAAGTCACATGATAAGATTAGATATCAGTTTCCCTTGTCGATGTATGACACAGTGGATGATTCTACAAGGATATGTAAACAAATCATAAACAACATCGCACAAAATATCGTAAGTATTTTTATTTTTATTTATGTGTTTTACGTTATTTTAATTGTATTATTATGTTTTCTATAACTTAGTTATTATCGACATATTATATTTTGTTTGACAAAATTTTACTGAGGGCCTTTCAAGTACTTTGGGGGGAATTTATTCTATAGAGCGAGATATTATGAATGTTGTCGGCAGTTTCTACTTAGGTTCATAAGAATATACGACAAAAAGGAAAAAAAAAGTACTTCATGATGCTACAAGACTATAAATAAGGAATAAAAAAAGGATGCCTATAGTGGATAAATCTAGCAAAGCTAGACATGTTACTTTTGAAAATGAGGAAGCTAAAGAATATGTTGCCATTACTAAGGATGAGATTAGAACTGATGTTAGAAAGGATAAGAGCCATAAAAGACCAAAAGCAAAAATGTGCAAGAATGTATCCCTTCTAGTTGATGATGAGAGGATTGCTTATGTAGAAGAAAATATGATAACCGATAGGAGGAAGAAATTAAAACTTGATTATTTTGAAATAATCATGGCCAACAGTGAATATCCTAGTGAAAACTCAAAAGGAAGTAGGGAAATCATTACACTAGGAGCTGATTTAGAGGATGGAATTATTAAAACAAAACAAAATTCCATTTGACATCAGTTGACGAAGAAAAACTTAATTGAGGGTGGTCGTACATTTCAAATTAATGTCAGCCAAATCTATAAGCCAAATGAAGGACAATTTAAATATCAAATTAGAAAGCCACACCACCTGCATGTTCACAACTTGAAAATATTGATGATGTACAATCCATATGCTTATGTGGTTGATTATGTACTTCTTGTTGATCCAATTCAAGTTCCCAACAGAGCATTTGATAAGTCAATTTTTTTTGAATACAAATGTTATGTACTTGGGGGGAACCATTCTGTGGAAGCTCCAAGGAAATTAATGGAAGAATATTTGAATACCCCACGTTTTGAAACAATGAAATATATCATTTATGTTGGTTTAACAGATATAGAAGAAAAATTATTGGCATGGGATCATAATACATAGAATGAGTATAGGATTTCTATGACTTTCATCCAAAGGGTTAGATTTATTCGTAATGAATTTGAAGAAAAATGTGGTGGGGATAAGAGAAAGGTTAGTCTAGCCTTTCAGAAGGAATGTTGTATGGAAATAGGTTATCAAATTGAGGAAAAAATAATTTCAAAAGGTGGTGAAGTAAATTATGAAATATTCAGAGGTATGTATAACATTTTCTAGCTGAAATTTAGAACTGGTGAGAAATTGACATTGATTAATGATATTTTCGACATGTGGGAGAAAATTGGCATAAAAAAATAGAAGGTCAAAAATTCTTAACCATTGATATGTAGCAGCAGTAAATCAGGTCCTGAAATGAAGCTCCTTCTAGAAGATATGACTATCACACCTTAGAGAATTGCAAGGAATGAAGGATGAAAAGCTTTTCAAAACAATATTATCTCGTGTGAAGTCAGGGAAATTATCATTGGACAAAATGTGCGAGGAATTTAAAAAGTAATTTTGTTGAATTATTTTTAATTATTTCTAGATTATAATTTTCTTTTAAATATAACATATTGTTGTTGGTAGTATTTGTTATACATATCATTATATTAACTTTTTTTACTTTAATTATTCAGTCACAAGGTTTACAAGAGAATACAAGAACAGATGATCAAATTGTTGAATGAATATAGTTGGGATAATGTTGTACCCAACTACCCAGATTCAAGTTCTACATCAACACTAAAAGATTTTTATCTTGCATTTAAAAAGGTATGTTGATTTATACATTCATTTTTATTCATGTGTATACTATTTTTATTTTATATATATATATATATATATATATATATATAAAGATGAAGAGGAATGCAAATGGAACCTCAGATAGTTTCAAAAGCTTTATTGAAAAAATTAAGATGGAAAGACTAAGAAATAAAAGTCTTAGTAATGTTTAAATTGATCCTAGTATTACTCATTTCATTTGGAATGGGCTCGATAATATCCAATATCAAATAATACAAAGTGATCATGAAGACATTGCAAAACCCATACCTAAAAGGGATTATTCCCTAGTTATTGTAGATATTCCTCATGGTTTCAATATCCCAAACAATGAATATGGTAGTGACCCTTCTACTTATCAATCTCTTAGTAAAGTGGTTGTGGGATTTGTAGAAGTCACAACATCACCATTATGGAGATTTGTGACATTTCATTCAGATACATAATTTGCAATGTTATTGACAAGCTTTATGGGAAAATAAAACTCAAGGATGCATCTTACATGGTAATACGTTGAAATTCTATGTTTGATTAATGTTAAAAAAATCCTTTATGTACAAGTTAATTGAAATTTTACTATTTATGTGACAAGAAAAAATAAATTCTTATTAACCATGAAGATAAACCAATTATAAGTGACTATGAGTTCATCCATGTTGAATGTTGGACAAATGATTATAGCTATAAGCCTATGCTTCTGAATCAGGTAGATGGAAAGAATCATAGCCAAGTACTAGTTCATGATGTTGTTGTAAAAAAACTAACATTTGAAGATAAAGAAGCAAAAGGAGAGCCAGTTTAACATTTATAAAAAACCACAGTCATTGATTAAGTATCTTATAGATTTATGTTCAAATGGAGGATATTGGGTTTTGGATTTATTCCGAGGCTCACATAAGTTTTATTATATAAAATAGAATTTTAATATCTTATTTTTTTATTTCTATGTGTTTATAATAATTTACTTCATTATTTCTTTTGTACTTGATGATTAGGTACAACTATAGCATGTTGCCTACAAAAAGGAATAAATTGCATCGTCATTGAAAAAGACCCAATACAGTGCAAATTTATTTAGCAAAGAATTAATGCTCTTCAATTTCTTTTAGATGCAATGCAAGAAGTTGGTTTGAGGAAAGGGGATTTTAATGAGTCACGTGTGGCAAAAAAGACAAAGGAACCTCAACCACTATTAGATGGAATGATTGGAAAGGAATACATTGGGAGATTCAAAGACATCAACGATCCATCAGAGGAGGAAAATGACCAAACTAAAGAAAAAAATATTATAGAAGAAGACAATGATGAAACTCCAGAAGATGAAGAGTATGGATTACATGATGTTATTGATTAAATTTAAGTTATGCTTGGAAATCAAGCTCATTTTTTGTGACTATTAATTAGTTATACTTATAATATTTTGACTTTGAGATTTTATTAGAAGAATAAGTATTCAGTTATTGTTGTTATATTTTTAATATTTGTATTACGTGATTTTCACTTTAATTTTTATGTGAATCATTGTTTTTTTGAAAGAAACGATGATTATTATTATTTTTTGACATGAAATTCATAAAAATACTATTTTTTAACGATTTTTTGTTAGATTTTTTCTCTAATTTTTTTTATTTGACATGTCATTTTTAGCAAAAAAGTCTCAAAATG
Organism: Pinus tabuliformis; assembly: GCA_031772625.1. Lineage (NCBI taxonomy): Eukaryota > Viridiplantae > Streptophyta > Pinopsida > Pinales > Pinaceae > Pinus > Pinus tabuliformis. Next base: position 1,638,667,920 of record CM062819.1, on the reverse strand, counting down.
TGTAATTTTTTGTTTTATATATATTGAGAATATGTATTTTCATTTTAAGTGTTAAAAATTATTGTTTTTTTAGAGACAATAATTTGATGTGCATTGAAATATTAATTAATGATATATAAATATATAGAAGATCGAAACTTAGAAATATTGACCCTTTCTTTTAACTATGCAAAAAAATAAAGATCTCACTACAAAAAAAATGAAAAAAAAACAAAAAAATATGAAGAAGATGACTACTTAAAAAAAGGTTAAATTTAGAAAATAATTATCCACCTTTAATACATTAGAAAATTTAAAGTTCAAAAAAAAAAAAAAAAAAAATTCTAAAAAAAGGGCTTGATGCTACATCAACACTTTTCAAAATAAACATGAAAATCACCAACATTTTAAAAATAATCTACATAAGAAAATTTAAAGTGTCAAAAAATATGTTAAAAAAAATTATATATGTATTATGAATCAACACTTTTCAAAATCGGTTGATTTTTTTGCTACCTCAAAAAAAGGCTAATCGGTACAGTTCCCATTTCAAAGTTTAAATTGCTAATAAAAGAAACACATATATAACAAAATTGAAATTACTTTTTTTTTGTAAAAATATTGTTGAAATGTCACCAATGCACCTATAATAAATAAGTTACATCACATATAGGGCACTAAACTAGTAAATAAGCACTACCATGGTAGTAATGTTTTTTTTTTTTTTTAATCCACCAATGTACACATAGTCATGAATGACACTATTACATTAATTTTTCTAAACATAAATAAAAATTCCTAGTGCATAGTGAATACATATGACACACTAGTAACAAAATGCAATACTAATGAATTTGCATTGAGATGGTAGTACATTAGTGCACTGGGAATATCAAGGAGCACTAGGTAGGTTATTTTATATTTTGAAAATAGAATTTGGGAATAAATGCAATACTAATGAATTTGCATTGAGATGGTAGTACATTAGTGCACTGGGAATATCAAGGAGCACTAGGTAGGTTATTTTATATTTTGAAAATAGAATTTGGGATTGTTTAACTATTGGGGCATCCTACATAAGTGCATGAATACATTTATATTATTAAGTATCCTATTATAAGTTATCTTTTTAATCAATATTGTTATTGGTGCATCAAATAATCACACATATATGCAATGTTTTTAGTGAACATTGGATTATTATATATTTTTAAAATGAATCTTGAAATTGTCATTATGGATCATGGATATCAGTGTGTTAGGTTTGTTAAACACTAGTTTGGAGAAATTCAAATAATTTAAGTGCATTGGATAGGGTATTTTATTTGTTGAAAATGAAATTTAGGATTCTTTTATTGACTGATATGTTCTCCATAAGCACTTTAATATGCTTATATTATTGATTCTTAGATAGCTAATTTGAGTGGAAAGTGGCATCCACCAATGGTATCCAACCATGGTATTCACCCGTAGTGTTGAATGGTGTAACTCAAGGAGGCATAAAAAATACTATAATGATGGGCATCACATTTGAAAAAGGACATTCAATGTTCCATTATGTAGATCCAACAATGTTTTTCTTCTCGTTTAATAAAGAACTGGGTTTTATCGTATATCTTGTTCTCTCTCTTCATCTTAGCCCTCAAGATCTTGATCTTGGATGCTAAGATGAAGAGAGTGAAAAATATATATGATAAAACCCAAATTTTTATTAAATGAGAAGGAAAACATTGTTGCATCTACATCATGGAATAGTGAATGCCCTTTTTGAAATGTGAGGCCTAGTATTCATGGTATTTTTGGTGCCTCCTTGAGTTACACCATTCAATACCATCGACAAATTTTAAAAAATTATCTAATTTTTTGTTTTTTGTGTTTTTTTTTTTTTTTCTCTAAATAAAAACTATGTCTCCTTGACTAGCAAAATATTTGATAAATTCTTTATTACCTTTTGATTTAATTTTCACTTGATTGAATTCTCAGTTGGGCTTGAATTTGGTCCATTTTTAGAATTTTTACGAACAATCCAAATGGTGTACTTATGCCTTTCGGCTCAACCTAAATTCATGCGTAACAAACATGGAGTGTTGGGAGTGGTGTGCTTAAACCATCTGTCTTGTCCTATCCTAATGCTTAGCAGACATGATGCATTAGTAGCCATGATCCTTAAAAAATAAAACAACATATCTGATACTCCTTACTAAACCCAATGTGCCAATGCATGACTATCTAAAACATTCATAATTATAGATTCATACAAACTAAAATAAGTTATTGATCCAAGTGAAAAGTGGTATCCACCCATGGTTTTTACCTATGGTATCCAAACATAGGCAACCCAAATCTTACAAACACTATGGAACTCTGATACCGAGGAAATTACATATGAAGGGTGAGTGTATTTGCTTGTGTGAGGAAGATTAGGAGTATTGGATGAAATGAAATAATGAAATTTAGTCTACATTTTTTGTTTTTTTAAATTTACCATTGTGTGGTGTACTTGAGAAACATATGCATCGGTCTGTGGAACATGAACAAACTAATGAATTTAAAATTAAAATGAAATGGAAATGGTTGGTGTGTGTAAAAGGACATTACACACTGGCATGCTTATATTGCTAAGGAAATTGGGATATCTTATTTCATTTTCTTATGAATCTTCATTATTGGTGTGTGAGATAGTTACACATAAGTGTGGTAGTTTAGTGAGGAGTATTGGATATGTTATTTTATTTTAAATAAAAAAATTCTTTTTTTATTTTAGGCCACAACTATCAGTGTTCCATGTCTATTATTCAATCCATAAGCTCACTAGAATAATTATATTAATAAGGATCCTCAATGCATTGTAAAATGTTATAATAATTCTCTAGTGTGCTAAATTGTGTATGTGTCAATGCTTCTATTTATTTATTTATAAGGCTAGGTAGGTGACAACCCATGGGGGATAACCAATGACCTATCTCAAGGCGTGCCTTAACAATGAACCCCTTCACCATCAATGCAAAGCCTTATGTGTGTGTATGCATTAATTCTTTTGTGTTTACATGGTGCACTGATTTTTTTCTATTATAAAATTAATTGCTTTTGTTGAATAATGATTTTTCCTAAACTCAAATGGTGCATCCTACATGCCTACACCAAAGCATATATGTAAGCATGGAACAAGGATACATGTTTTTATTTTTACAATAATAATGATTGCTTAGTGTGTTCTTGATAGTTTTATTGAGTGCATTCTCTTTATGAACTTATGCGGTTATGGTAATGAGGAGCATCAAATGACTTATTTTATTCTATGTTTTTAAACAAAAATTGGCATTTTTATAACAAATCATGGATATCTATGTGTTTTTGTGTTCAACATAGGTGTGGTTTTCTAACAAATTTGGGAATTTGTAGGATTTAGGCACACCATTGTAAAATCCTCCACAAAAACCTTCAACATCCTACCTATGCTAGAAACATTCACTATAAATAGAAAAAATGAATAACTTTTTTGAAGAGGTTCTGTAGAAACCCTTGTTACAAGGTGTTTCCCTTAAGATGAATAAAAACATAGAGGATATTGATACTTCTATGGTACATTTAGGAGGATGTAAGTTCACACATTCAAAAAGTTTAGAATCTTTTTCTATCTATATTCTCCAAGCATAAGTGAGAGGGAGTTATTTACATATTTGTGTCCTTGTTTTTTTTTACACCATCTCTTGAAAGATGCTGCAATGGTGTCTCCTTCTTGAGCATTATGAAGAATTATTAATCATTTTATCTCTTTCCACACTTGTTTAAACTATGTGAAATAGATGATGAGATTGAAATTGGCTTTTAAATAACCTTCAAAAAGAAAAAATCTGCCAGGTCCTTGAAAACTTTGTTGTTTGTAGAATGTCACAAGTTAGAGCATTGTGGTTGAAAAGGAGCCACATAAATATATTAGATTTAATAGGGAATATAAACGTATAGATTGGATTCCACCACTATATAGTAGATTCTAATTTCCTTTTGATGCAAGGGCCTTATAACCAACCTTTGGTTTTTAATCCCTAAATGAGTTTAGGGAATAAATAACCTCATCTTCCTCTTCACTCAAGTTGATAAACCATTTTATAAATCTGATAGTAAAGGGATTCCAACTATATACATATTATTCCTTAAGATCTAATTCCATCCAAGTGAGCCACTTTTTTTTGTTGGCTATTTTCAAAGTATCCCCTTGCTATATCCTTTGAGCATGGAAACCCATGAAACTAAGATTTTGTATCAGAGGAGATGGAATTTTTTAGGAGTCTTTGATTCTAATCTGTGGATCTAATCCTACTTGAACCTTTCCTCCCTTTTTAATGAGCCAAAAAAACAATTTTCCAATCAAACGGAAGGTAAAGGTAGTTGCTTTCTAAATTATTGAGTCATTTAGTGATTATTTGATGTGGGTACTCACCTAGTCTTCTGTGGAAATTAGGGATATGTATTTATTTTTTATGACCTACACCCATAAACTAGCAGTACCTTGTAGAAACCTCCAAATGTTTTTTGCAATAAGTTTTTTTGAGAACATGAAAATATTTTTGAGTCCTCATCCTTGTTTACATTCAATTGAAATTTCCTCTAGGAGACTAGGATCATCCACTCTTCTCTCTCACCCTAGACCAAATAAAATAATAGTATAATTTTTTTATCCATGTTAAGACACCTTTCAATATCTAGGAAAGGGAGATCTTGTATATTGAAGTAGTCTCAAGGATAGACTTAAAAAGAACTATCCTTCCACCATGGGAGAGCCATCTTTTTCATTGGCTATTGATCTTTTTTTCAACCTTGGAAATAAGCCACAACTATTCACTTCTAATATGGAGATTAAATTTTAAATGGAAACTAAATATTTGAATCCAACATCAAAGTTGATTATTGGATAGGAAAATATTTGGGAGACACATAGTTTTTCTACATCTAAGAAACCCTAAAAAGAGATCATCAATTTGGTTGGATTTATGTTCATGCAAGTGGCTTCACAAAAGAGATCCATGATATATTTTATTTTCTTAATAATTCTTTTGGTTCCATTACAAAAAACTAAGGATATAACCGCCAAAGAGTAAATGAGAAGAATTACAAGAGTTTCCTACAAAAATAACTTTAAAACTACCATTTTCTAATTTTCCTGGATGGATATATTGATTCTTTGTACTACTAGAGGAAAGAGGAGAGAATATAGTGGACATCCCTACCTCACTTATCTTTTAGTTTTGAAGAAGGAATAGGCAATAGTATTGATAAGAAAAGTGAAGGAGCCAAACTAATGAAACTCGTGACGCACATAAAAAATTGATAGTTCAATATTGTATGCATGAATATTAGCCTTAAGAATAGCCAATTCAATATATTGAAAACTATGGAGAAGTTTAGTTTAATAGTCATTGTTCTTAAATTCTTAGTTTTTATCAAGTGGTGACCTTCATAGACCCACACTACCTCGTGGATTTCTTATCCTTCTAGGAAGCCAAACTACTTAGGGATATTTGTCAAGAAAGAACATCTTTCAATCTCCTTGAGATGATATTTGAGATTAATTTTTTGATGTAGTTTCATATTGAGATATGGAAGAATTTTTCAAAGAAAGAGGGCTTATCGACACTAGCAATAAGTGTTATAAAGGTGGATTTGAAGGATTCCAAAGTTCATCCAATGGGTCTTGAGGTATCTATTACTCTTCTAAGAACTTATACAATAAAATTATAGTAACCGGTAAAATATTCAATAGGGAGGCCATCCAGACCAATAATTTTGTCCTCCTAGAATCTATGGAGAGTTTTAAGGAGCTCTTCTTTTCCCACCTCCACCATAAGTTCCTGATTATCCTTTGGATTAAAAAATTTGGGGAAGAATCTAGATAACAAGATAAATAGTAGCTTTGAGATTCACCTTTAAATAAGGTTTTGGAGTAATTAATTATTTCATAAGTGATTTTAGGGAAGGTTTTTGCTATGAATCCTTCCTCTTTTGCAATCTTCCAAACAATATTTATGTTTTTATACCCTTGGAAGATCTATGCATATAATTTTCATTATCGTAATATTCTCAAATATAAATTACCTTGCTTTTCAATCACCATTTTTTATCTTTATTTTTATTCATTTCTTTTCAAGTTGACTTATCTTAGATTTCTATTTTTCTAACAAAAATCCAAATCCATCCTTGGTGAGTTTCAAGACTAGAATTTCTTCAACTTTCATTAATATTCTATGATCTTTTTATTTATTTCCCTAGACAATTGGATTGTTATCCACTTAACCTTTTTCATGTTTTGGTGGAATTAGACGGGCATTTATTTGTTAATAGAGTAATTAAAGGGTTTCCAGGAGTCTTAAAGTTTTTGGACGAAGTCCTCTTCCTTGAGCCATTTAAGGTTCATCTTGAAGGTGCTAGTTGTACATCCATGGGTAGGGTCCACCCTAAGGATCATTGGATTGTGAATAGAGTCCCATCTTGATGAAACACATTAATTGATTCTAAGTCACTCTTCAAAAAAATTATCTAAAACTAGAAAGTGATCCAACCTATTTCATATTCTTGCCTCACCTATCCTCTTATTCATTCAAGTTAGGGTGAATTTTTCCAAGTAAGTATCCAAAAACATTATCCTTTCCAAATTACTTATGATGAAATCTAATTGAATATCCACTAGGTCATTGGGCTACAAACCTTTGGTGAGCCGAAGGAGAAGTTCAAATCTCCTATGATCACTACTAGTGTTTTACGGAGTCAAGGACAGTTGAAGAATTTTTCCAGTGCTCCTTATTAGATTAAGAGCCATAAATATTCAAAAAAGTAATTTATTTCCCTCGATTCATATAAAGGATATAAGTCCCAAACCATGATGAAAAATCCCAAGAGTTACAATATGAGAATAATCTTGTCTTCCACCCCATTAAATTCCCCATAGTTCTTATTAAAGAATTAACAATATTGAAATCACAACTTCTTAAGAGCTTGGATAAATATTGGAATACCTTATACTTGTCTCTCATAGTTTCTTTTAAAAAAATTGAGGGATTATTAGTCTTAAATTACCTTTTTATAACCAAGTTCTTAGAGGAATTGACTAGTTCTCTATAGTTCAAGGTTAATAAGATCATTTGGAACTATCCCTAGGGGTGTTTTCTCTAAAGATATCAATAATAGATTGTTATCATCTACTTCTGAATTTATAATTTTCTTATTTATTACCTAAAGAAGGTAATTATTTTATATTTCTTTGAACTAGTTTAGAATATTTCTCTTCCAAGTGTCCCAATCCTTCCTCAATTCCTTTGTAAAAAATGTCTAATATCTTGTTTCTAGTTTGGAGGTTGGTTATGATAGCCTTAGGATATTGGGAATCACCAATTTATTATGACCCTAATATCTTCTTAGGGAAGGGTACAAGGAAATGCAAAAATATTTGGCTCATCATACAGGGCCACCACCAATCTATACAAAGCAATTAGAAGAACAAGATGGGGGATGTAGATAATAGAGAGGCTAGGTAAGAAATCACCAACTTAATCCAAGGATTTTGTATTTAATCTTACCTCCCAAGACCAGGAAATAATGTGGCCAGAATAATTTTCAAATTTAAGAGGAATAGAAGAATATGACTTACTCTAGATAGAAAAGTGGCCAAAGTTTTGAATATTACCTAGGGATTTCTTATACTATGAGACTTGTGTCTCCTTTTATAGTGAAAATAACACCAAAGTTCCTTCAAGGGAATTTTTTTTGGATCCTTAGAGTGATCATTTTTCAAAAGATATTGAGTTGAGTCTTTTGTGCCTCAGGGAGCTTTCTAAACCCAAAATTTCCTTTTAGACTGAAAAGAGTGATCCTTTGCCAAATGTTCATATTCATGGCTCTAGCCGCATTTAAGGAGGATCCTTTCATATTCAAGGGCTTGGTAGAATATTGTAGGACCATACCAAATTATAACAAAATCAACTAAACCTTTGGACATGTCAAGTCCCATAAGAATCCTAGCCATTCCCATATAATTAGAGTCATTGAATGAGGTACCTACTTCACATAAGAGACCTAATGAATTTCTGATTTCTTTAAAAACTTCTTCATATCGTAGAATAAAAATAATCCCTTACGTTCTTACCCAAAATTGAGAAAAGTTAGCTTGATTGAATGGGCATCAATGTCTAGATTTCACTTCTTAATATATCATGCTTGCAAACCCCACTTTCAACTATTATAGAGAGTTCTATTTGCATCCTTTATAGTCGTTAATATCCAAATTAACCAACCATTCACAAAATCCATGATTCACAAAATGTACCTAAGTAGGGCATGGGGACTTTCCACTAACCAATTTTTAGGGATCCCCCTCCCAATGTTTTCCTAGGAAACAACCAATCAGTGTAGAGTCCTCTAGCTTCATAACCTCACGTAGCATAATATTATCATTGAGTTGCAAATTGAAAGTTTTGATTTATGTTTGATACATTTCCTTTGATTTTGTGGGTTCCTTATTCACAACAGTCCCAATTCATTCTACTTTGAACCCCTAGGATTAGTGGAGGAAATGTGGCTCATGAGGTCACTAGTTAGCATCACATTGATGAAGCCTTAATCTTGATTATATTGATCATAATTTTTCCTTCCATCATACTTAGGCATAAGTGGACTAGACAAAAAATACAAATGTATTAGAATAATCATAGTAAATGCATAGGGTAAAAGAACTTATTTCAGAGTTAAGGATCTTATTAGTTCTATACACAAGGAATAATTCTCCTAACCTAAAAAATATTTCAATATGTATGTACATGAGCTCATTCCATGTTGAGCTTGAGTGCAAGGTAGGGATGTTGCAACTATAGTTGGGATTTTGTTGCTCAAATGTGTAAGTTAGCTACTCCACTACTAATTTGAACCCTTGTTAACTCACTTAGGATTATGACAATGTGTTCCTAGAAAGGCCTAGTCGCTATTCTTATGGGTTTGATTAAGGAGGTTTAAGATGCTCAAGATTATCCACTAGATTAATCCATATTCTAGCCCTCCAATGGATTATTCAAAAAGTTGACCAAGTGGCATTAGAACATAATTGCAAAACCATAACTTAAAAGCTGTAAAACATAAACACTAAACCACAAGAGAGGAGTTAAATCATTTTAACCTCATGATCAATTTAGTGTCCAAAAGAACTAGCATTCCTTTCCATATTTCACACTCCAAATCTTTAAGTAATTTTTTCTAAAAACAAATTATGTAGTTAATTTTTTTGACAAAATGTAGCATTCAACCTTCTTTAATTTAGATATTTGAATAACATTTTACTCATCTAGTCTTTTTCTTCTTTAAAAAAACAGTGCCTCTATATATTAGCCCCCATTGCAATTATAGAAATGTAATCTTGAAAGTATCCAATATAAATATCACCATTTGATTGACTTTGTATGTCTTTCTTGATAGCTTAACACCACAATTTACTTTAATTCTCGACTTTTCTCATAATTTCGATATATTCATATGTTTAACAGAGTTTTCTTTAATAATTCACTGTCGAAGATTTTTTTTTAATAATTCAGTATCTTTTAATATTTATGTGAGACAACCCCGGAAGCGGGTGCCATTAAAGAGGCTAATGGCGAGCCACATGACCAGCACGGGCTGCCACGTGAAGAGCTGGCGCCTTCAATGCCCCTCGCCGCCGAGACTGCAAGTCGGGGGAGGCATAAGGGACGCCTTAATGAGGAAGCTGGTGGCGATGGTAATTCAGCCGAGCGCATTCAATGCGGGCAAGTTACGAGGGAATGGCAGTGAGGTTAAGTATGTTGGAATGTCGGGGAGCGGAGTTCAGTATGTCGAGGAAGAAGCTCAGAACGCTGAGTGTAGATGCTGTGACTTGGTGGATGAGAGCTCGGACGCGGTCCGCTCCTTGCTTGATTTTTCTGGTTTTTGTCTTGGCTCAATTGAGCTCAGGTTCGATTCAATTGGGGGTCGGCAAGCTCCAGGGAGGGAGTGCAACATCATCACGCCCACCTTTGCTTTGGAACAGAGTAAGAAATTTGAGGATGCCATGGTGCGGCTGCGAGAACGACAGCCTTGCAGAAGAGGTTCGGGGCGTGGAGATTCCTCTCGGCCCCCTGCAGCGGATGTCCACCATCACTGCTGCTGCTGCTACTGTTACAGGAGGGCAGGAGCCACCCCAATTCCTTCTAGTCAGTTTCTGGAAGCTGGTGGCTCTAATGATGGAGCACCCATGCTCCCAGCGTTTGGTTCAGTTATTTTCACACTGGGTAGCTCCAGGGACAATGCAGGAATCAATGCACATATTTCTGTGCTTTTCACCAAAATTCCTGAGGAGAATGAGGACGGACCGCCACAGGCACCTGCTGAGATTCGCTCCGAGAACGACAAGGGGAAGCGCCCAATGGGGGAGCCATCGAATTCAGAGAACATTTCAGAAAGGGCGCCTCAGCCAGCCCCCTCCCGCGCTTGTGAAGATGAGAAGCCAGCCCCCTCACAGGACCCCATGGCGATGTGGGAGGGAATCCTAGAGGGACAAGGATGGTGTAGAGTTTTGGAAGAAGAACCAGAGGATTAGCGCACAGTGGCTCTCTTCCGCATTGGACTCCTTCGCGCAGGCTGGGTACGAGGCCTTGATGGACTTCCGGTTTTCGTCTTATATTTTGGTTTGTTCTCTACATGTTCTGGGTCGTGGTATCGGCCACTACAGTCTTGCTGGGTTGGCGTCATATGTCTGGTATCCGTCTGAAGATTATGCATGTTTTTTGTCTGTTCTGTGTAATGCTCTTGGAGTCTAAAGTCTTTCTGGGTAGTATGTCTTTTGTGGCACACCCCTGCGTGGGCAATTTTGTTGCATCTTTGAATCATCACCGAGTTTTGAAAGCTGATCTAGTCTGGATATGTCGCCCTGCGAGGCAAACGTTTGAAAAGGATAGAGTCACCCATGGAGCCACTGTTGGCCCTGGGCAGATAGTCTTTTTGACCTGTACATATTAATATAAATTAGTTAGTATTGCTGAGAAAAAAAAAAAATATTTATGTGAGACATATTGGTTTAATATGTTTAAGAATTACACAAAAAAATATAAATTAATTTGTTTTATGTTATTTTTAATGAAAATAATTTCTTTTAATTAGAATAAAAAATTTCAAACTAGGCCTACATAAATGGAAATAGGAAGTTGTAATAGAGAGAGGATTAATTGAACATAGAAAGTTTATTTTCAGTTCTATTTTAATGTATTAAAAAACTCAATAATTCTACAAATAGAAAGTTTATCACTTTGCTGGATTGTAGTTGTTACATTGGAAATTTGAGATAAAATCTGCGGAGAGACGCGTTGAGAATCCATCACAGGCTAATTAAACTCCTACAGAATATATTTTATAGGCTTACTCCTCCTGATCACCCTTAGGAAAAAAATGTAAAAATCCCATTTCGTAAGACAACGCGTTGGATAGCTTCTTTCACGCGAGCAATGGTTTCTCTCTGGCCATGTTGTGTTTGCCCGACCTGTGCAGAGATGGAAAGCAATTACAGAAATTTTCTACAAAAACTTTGTGAATTTCTAAGTTGAGAGACAAATTTGCACTTCAGAGTTCATGATTACTGTACTGACCTGTTGAATTACCACTGCTTTAATGGTTGCCACAAAATCGTTATTCTGTACCCTAGAAGATTGAGATTCATAAATCTCCAGATGAAGACTACTCAGAGTTTGCATTATTTGGAACAACAGACCATTTTTCCAACAACATTTCAACTCAAGGAAAGCCTTCTCATCATTTATGGTAACTTCAATTTCTGCTATGGATCCATCACTGGTCTTCATGGGAGATGTGGGTGATCCTTCTGCAACACGAATCTTCCTCTCAACCATTCCTGGATTTTTAAGGTGCTCATCTGCATCCCTCAGTTCCTCGTCCTGATTATCAATTATTGCTCGGCCGATTGGATTTCTGCTCCTCGATATGGTCGTGATCAACTTCTGTTTGCCTGTTGTAGGATTCTAATTCCAGCACTCTCCATTGTAGATGCTTCAAATGCTCGATAACTTCTCCTAAAATAGATTCCTTATCAGTCTGTATCACAACCAAAACAGTTTAAATTCGAATTCCATACGGTACCATAATTTTTTTTCAATTCAATCAAAATTCAATAATATATATATATATATATATATATATTTTCATAAACATGAATATAAACCTCCAAATGTTTTTTGCAATAAGTTCTTTTGAGAACAAGAAAATATTTTTGAGTCCTCATCCTTGTTTACATTCAATTGCAATTTCCTCTAGGAGACTAGGATCATCCACTCTTCTCTCTCACCCTAGACCAAATAAAATAATAGTATAATTTTTTTATCCATGTTAAGACACCTTTCAATATCTAGGAAAGGAACATCTTGTATATTGAGGTAGTCTCAAGGATAGACTTAAAAAGAACTATCCTTCCACCATGGGAGAGCCATCTTTTTCATTGGCTATTGATCTTTTTTTCAACCTTGGAAATAAGCCACTACTATTCACTTTTAATATGGAGATTAAATTTTAAATGGAAACTAAATATTTGAATCCAACATCAAAGTTGATTATTGGACAGGAAAATATTTGGGAGACACATAGTTTTCCTACATCTAAGAAACCCTAAAAAGAGATCATCAATTTAGTTGGATTTATGTTCATGCAAGTGGCTTCACAAAAGAGATCCATGATATATTTTATTTTTTTAATCATTCTTTTGGTTCCATCACAAAAAACTGAGGATATAACCACCAAAGAGTAAATGAGAAGAATTACAAGAATTTACTACAAAAATAACTTTAAAACTATCATTTTCTAATTTTCCTGGATGGATGGATGGATATATTGATTCTTTGTACTACTAGAGGAAAGAGGAGAGAATATAGTGGACATCCCTACCTCACTTATCTTTTAGTTTTGAAGAAGGAATAGGCAATATTATTGATAAGAAAAGTGAAGGAGCCAAACTAATGAAACTCGTGACTCATATAAAAAATTAATAGTTCAAGATTGGATGCATGAATATTAGCCTTAAGAAGAGCCAATTCACTATATTGAAAACTATGGAGAAGTTTAGTTTAATAGTCATTGTTCTTAAATTCTTAGTTTTTATCAAGTGGTGACCTTCATAGACCCACACTACCTCGTGGATTTCTTATCCTTCTAGGAAGCCAAACTACTTAGGGGTATTTGTCAAGAAAGAACATCTTTCAATCTCCTTGAGATGATATTTGAGAATAATTTGTTGATGTAGTTTCATATTGAGATATGGAAGAAATTTTCAAAGAAAGAGGGGTTATCGACATTAGCAATAAGTGTTATAAAGGTGGATTTGAAGGATTCCAATGTTCACCAAATGGGTCTTGAGGTCTATATTACTCTTCTAAGAACTTATACAATAAAATTATAGTAACCGGTAAAATATTCAATAGGGAGGCCATCTAGACCAATAATTTTGTCCTCCTAGAATCTATGGAGAGTTTTAAGGAGCTCTTCTTTTCCCACCTCCACCATAAGTTCCTGATTATCCTTTGGATTAAAAAATTTGGGGAAGAATCTAGATAACAAGATAAATGATAGCTTTGAGATTCACCTTTAAATAAGGTTTTGGAGTAATTAATTCTTTCATAAGTGATTTTAGGGAAGGTTTTTGCTATGAATCCTTCCTCTTTTGCAATCTTCCAAACAATATTTATGTTTTTATACACTTGGAAGATCTATGCATATAATTTTCATTATCATAATATTCTTAAATATAAATTACCTTGCTTTTCAATCACCATTTTTTATCTTTATTTTTATTCATTTCTTTTCAAGTTGACTTATCTTAGATTTCTATTTTTCTAACAAAAATCCAAATCCATCCTTGGTGATTTTCAAGACTAGAATTTCTTCAACTTTCATTAATATTCTATGATCTTTTTATTTTTTTCTCTAGACAATTGGATCGTTATCCACTTAACCTTTTTCATGTTTTGGTGGAATTAGATGGGAATTTATTTGTTAATAGAGTAATTAAAGGGTTTCCCGGAGTCTTAAATTTTTTGGACGAAGTCCTCTTCCTTGAGCCATTTAAGGTTAATCTAGAAGGTGCTAGTTGTACATCCATGGGTTGGGTCCACCCTAAGGATCATTGGATTGTGATCAGAGTCCCATATTGATGAAACACATTAATGGATTCTGAGTCACTCTTCAAAAAAATTATCTAAAACTAGAAAGTGATCCAACCTATTTCATATTCTTGCCTCACCTATCCTCTTATTCATTCAAGTTAGGGTGAATTTTTCCAAGTAAATATCCAAAAACATTATCCTTTCCAAATTACTTATGATGAAATCTAATTGACTATCCACTAGGTCATTGGGCTACAAACCTTTGGTGAGCCGAAGGAGAAGTTCAAATCTCCTATGATCACTACTAGTGTTTTACGGAGTCAAGAACAGTTGAAGAATTTTTCCAGTGCTCCTTATTAGATTAAGAGCCATAAATATTCAAAAAAGTAATTTATTTCCCTCGATTCATATAAAGGATATAAGTCCCAAACCATGATGAAAAATCCCAAGAGTTACAATATGAGAATAATCTTGTCTTCCACCCCATTAAATTTCCCCTAGTTCTTATTAAAGAATTAACAATATTGAAATCACAACTTCTTAAGAGCTTGGATAAATATTGGAATACCTTATACTTGTCTCTCATAGTTTCTTTTAAAAAAATTGAGGGATTATTAGTCTTAAATTATCTTTTTATAACCAATTTCTTAGAGGAATCGACTAGTTCTCTATAGTTGAAGGTTAATAAGATCATTTGGAACTATCCCTAGGGGTGTTTTCTCTAAAGATATCAATAATAGATTGTTATCATCTACTTCTGAATTTATAATTTTCTTATTTATTACCTAAAGAAGGTAATTATTTTATACTTCTTTGAACTAGTTTAGAATATTTCTCTTCCAAGTGTCCCAATCCTTCCTCAATTCCTTTGTAAAAAATGTCTAGTATCTTGTTTCTAGTTTGGAGGTTGGTTATGATAGCCTTAGGATATTGGGAATCACCAATTTATTATGACCCTAATATCTTCTTAGGGAAGGGTACAAGGAAATGAAAAAATATTTGGTTCATCATACAGGGCCACCACCAATCTATACAAAGCAATTAGAAGAACAAGATGGGGATGTAGATAATAGAGAGGCTAGGTAAGAAATCACCAACTTAATCCAAGGATTTTGTATTTAATCTTACCTCCCAAGACCTGGAAATAATGTGGCCAGAATAATTTTCAAATTTAAGAGGAATAGAAGAATATGACTTACTCTAGATAGAAAAGTGGCCAAAGTTTTGAATATTACATAGGGATTTCTTATACTATGAGACTTGTGTCTCCTTTTATAGTGAAAATAACACCAAAGTTCCTTCAAGGGAATTTTTTTTGGATCCTTAAAGTGATCATTTTTCAAAAGATATTGAGTTGAGTCTTTTGTGCCTCAGGGAGCTTTCCAAACCGAAAATTTCCTTTTAGATTGAAAAGAGTGATCCTTTGCCAAATGTTCATATTCATGGCTCTAGCCGCATTTAAGGAGGATCCTTTCATATTCAAGGGCTTGGTAGAATATTGTAGGACCCTACCAAATTATAACAAAATCAACTAAACCTTTGGACAGGTCAAGTCCCATAAGAATCCTAGCCATTCCCATATAATTAGAGTCATTGAATGAGGTACCTGCTTCACATAAGAGACCTAATGAATTTCTAATTTCTTTAAAAACTTCTTCATATCGTAGAATAAAAGTAATCCCTTATGTTCTTACTCAAAATTGAGAAAAGTTAGCTTGATTGAATGGGCATCAATGTCTAGATTTCACTTCTTAATATATCATGCTTGCAAACCCCACTTTCAACTATTATAGAGAGTTCTATTTGCATCCTTTATAGTCGTTAATATCCAAATTAACCAACCATTCACAAAATGTACCTAAGTAGGGCATGGGGACTTTCCACTAACCAATTTTTAGGGATCCCCCTCCCATTGTTTTCCTAGGAAACAACCAATCAGTGTAGAGTCCTCTAGCTTCATAACCTCACGTAGCATAATATTATCATTGAGTTGCAAATTGAAAGTTTTGATTTATGTTTGATACATTTCCTTTGATTTTGTGGGTTCCTTATTCACAACAGTCCCAATTCATTCTACTTTGAACCCTTGGGATTAGTGGAGGAAATGTGGCTCATGAGGTCACTAGTTAGCATCACATTGATGAAGCCTTAATCTTGATTATATTGATCATAATTTTTCCTTCCATCATACTTAGGCCTAAGTGGACTAGACAACAAATACAAATGTATTAGAATAATCATAGTAAATGCATAGGGTAAAATACCTTATTTCAGAGTTAAGGATCTTATTAGCTCTATACACAAGGAATAATTCTCCTAACCTAGAAAATATTTCAATATGTATGTACATGAGCTCATTCCATGTTGAGCTTGAGTGCAAGGTAGGGATGTTGCAACTATAGTTGGGATTTTGTTGCTCAAATGTGTAAGTTAGCTACTCCACTACTAATTTGAGCCCTTGTTAACTCATTTAGGATTATGACAATGTGTTCCTAGAAAGGCCTAGTCGCTATTCTTATGGGTTTGATTAAGGAGGTTTAAGACGCTCAAGATTATCCACTAGATTAAGCCATATTCTAGCCCTCCAATGGATTATTCAAAAAGTTGACCAAGTGGCATTAGAACATAATTGCAAAACCCTAACTTAAAAGCTCTAAAACATAAACACTAAACCACAAGAGAGGAGTTAAATCATTTTAACCTCATGATCAATTTAGTGTCTAGAAGAACTAGCATTCCTTTCCATATTTCACACACCGAGTCTTTAACTAATTTTTTCTAAAAACAAATTATGTATTTAATTTTTTTGACAAAATGTAGCATTCAACCTTCTTTAATTTAGATATTTGAATAACATTTTACTCATCTGGTCTTTTTCTTCTTTAAAAAAACAGTGACTATATATATTAACCCCCATTGCAATTATAGAAATGTAATCTTGAAAGTATCCAATATAAATATCACCATTTGATTGACTTTGTATGTCTTTCTGGATAGCTTAACACCATAATTTACTTTAATTCTCGACTTTCTCATAATTTCGATATATTCATATGTTTAACAGATTTTTCTTTAATAATTCACTGTCGAAGAATTTTTTTAATAATTCAGTATCTTTTAATATTTATGTGAGACATATTGGTTTAATAGGTTTAATAATTACCCAAAAAAAAAATATATATAAATTAATTTGTTTTATGTTATTTTTAATGAAAATAATTTCTTTTAATTAGAATAAGTAAATTTAAAACTAGGCCTACATAAATGGAAATAGGAAGCTGTAATAGAGAGAGGATTAATTGAACATAGAAAGTTTATTTTCAGTTCTATTTTAATGTATTAAAAAACTCAATAATTCTACAAATAGAAAGTTTATCACTTTGCTGGATTGTAGTTGTTACATTGGAAATTTGAGATAAAATCTGCGGAGAGACGCGTTGAGAATCCATCACAGGCTAATTAAACTCCTACAGAATATATTTTATAGGCTTACTCCTCCTGATCACCCTTAGGAAAAAAATGTAAAAATCCCATTTCGTAAGACAACGCGTTTGATAGCTTCTTTCACGCGAGCAATGGTTTCTCTCTGGCCATGTTGTGTTTGCCCGACCTGTGCAGAGATGGAAAGCAATTACAGAAATTTTCTACAAAAACTTTGTGAATTTCTAAGTTGGGAGACAAATTTACACTTCAGAGTTCATGATTACTGTACTGACCTGTTGAATTACCACTGCTTTAATGGTTGCCACAAAATAGTTATTCGGTACCCTAGAAGATTGAGATTCATAAATCTCCAGATGAAGACTACTCAGAGTTTGCATTATTTGGAACAACAGACCATTTTTCCAACAACATTTCAACTGAAGGAGAGCCTTCTCATCATTTATGGTAACTTCAATTTCTGCTATGGATCCATCACTGGTCTTCATGGGAGATGTGGGCGATCCTTCTGCAACACGAACCTTCCTCTCAACCATTCCTGGATTTTTAAGGTGCTCATCTGCATTCCTCAGTTCCTCGTCCTGTTTATCAATTATTGCTCGGCCGATTGGATTCTGCTCCTCGATATGGTTGTGATCAACTTCTGTTTGCCTGTTGTAGGATTCTAATTCCAGCACTCTCCATTGCAGATGCTTCAAATACTCGATCACTTCTCCTAAAATAGATGACGATCTTCCCATTCCTTTCATTCGTCCTGCATGCCATCCCACTATGTATTTTGTGTTTAGGCAGGTACCACCGTCAACATTCTATTCAAAATCCCTGTGGGTAAACTAAGAAGGATGAATTTTCAATGCTCTGATCCACTTTAAACATTTTAGAATTGAATTGTCCTATTTTAGTATTTTGTAAATTTGGTAACTATGATTTTATGACTCTAGTATAATGCAATATTGATTTTTGTTTTCTATTCTTATACTCCATAAATATATATCAATTGTCATATGTGAAGCATATGAAATTTAATTTTTTATTTATTTTTGGTTTTTTTAAGTAGGTTTGTTATTTGCTAGATTAATTTGTAGTTTATAATTAGTGGATGATTTTATGATATTTTAATTTTTAAAATAATATTAGTTTTCAAAATCCCTAAAAAATTGCACAAGTCAATTTTTTTGAGTTGTGCCTTTTATTAGTATAAAGTTAATTTGTGATGAAATATTTAGATGTCTACATAATTTAATATAATTTCATATCAATTTTAAAAAGAAATGAGCTAACCAATTTATATAGATATTAATATAATAAATATTCAATGTTAGCCCAAGAGTTAGCTCAATCGGTCAAATCAAGTGCCTCACCAATGGGAGGTCACAGGGTCGAATCCCGAAAGCTCTTGGGGTTAGGTCAGTAAATAGGCCGAGGGGTGTTGATGCCTTCGGGTGCCAGAAGAAAAAATAAATAAATATTCAATGTTAAAACAAAAAATAATTGAAAGAAGTAAAATAAAAAATATTAAATAAGAGGGAGATGTGTAATTAATTCAATTTTTAATATAAAATTAATATGCAATATTTACAAATATTTATAATAATAAAAAAATTTAGTGCCAATCAATAATAAGATATTTTAATATACAAGAAGCAATATTGATGTATATTTAAATATACATTAATATAAAAAATCCATTTTAATGTGGAGAATGTAGTGCATATTTCATATTCATAATATGTAAAATATTTTAACGTCAACTATCTATATATTATATATTGTTTAAAAATAATTATGTATATATTATATAAAGCATTTGGAAAAAAGTATGTGTTTATGGTTAAAACATTTCAAGTAGTCTCACTAGTTCACATTTTGGTTTTTTATTAGGTATATTTTTTTGTCAATTTTCCATGAAATCCAATAAATTAGCTATATACTTTATATAACATTTAAAAATACAATTTAAACAATGAAAAATGACACATTATAAACAAATTTATTTTAAAAAGTCAACAAATACTAGTACAATTTTCCTTATCAATTTTTACAATCTAAAAATTTATACTTAAACCTATACTGATTTAATCTTTAAAATAAAAAATTCATTTGTGAATACAGTAATAACACAATTCATAACTCTTTATCACTAAGAAATGATTCACCTAACTAAGTTTTTCCTTATTTACCAAAAATAACGTGAAATATAATGCATAAAATATATAGGGATTTAAAAGTTTCCGCTAGGGTTTTGACACTAAAAGCTATCCCAATCATAACAGAGTAGAAAGCCTGTGTGAGGACAGTAAAAGGCATGTGTTAAGAAGAAATATTTACAGATATGAGTTATGTTCTGAACCGGAGTACCTTTGTGACAATCGGAATGATCGACCGAAGAATTTTAAACTTGTGACTGACTTTCTTCCTCCTCCTGCGCTCTGCTTTAGCATCAGTTAATTCACTGTCCTCTTCGCCTTCTGTGAATTTGTTTCTCAACTTGGCTAAAACTGGTTCCTTTCTCATGACAATATCACCTTTTTCTACCCATTTTGTGAACGCACCGCCCTTGCAATGTTCAGGCCACCCGCCATTTCTCCCTTTCTGAACATGAGGCGATCTGGGTGCGCTATCTTCAGACGTGTTCGACTCTATTGAATCACTCACCTCAATGAAATCTTCGGCTGCATTGGAATCTGATGAAATCCGCGAACTTGAAGTCTCGGATGTTACTGCATCATCTAGGAAAAAGCTCTTCACGTGTCCTATAAGACCGGGATCTTCAGGTACCTGTGAAAATAGTACAGAGAAAATAAAATAAATGGAAATAATTCACGAAATCATGAGTCTGTTACACTAATTTAAGAAGCTAAGAAGTGTAGGTCAATCTTTTTCGAGTAGGGTAATCCTTAAAATTTGAAATTTAAGTGTTTAATAGTTTCTGAAAGTGCTAATTTATTTAGGTATTTAAAAAGGTATTTTAGATACCATTATTCAAAATTCTATCATAAATTTCTTACCAAAAACGTTAAAAAGTGCTAATTTATTTAGGTATTTAAAAAGTATTTTAGATACAATTATTTAAAATTCTATCTTAAATTTCTTACCAAAAACATAAAAAAGTGCTAATTTATTTAGGTATTTAAAAAGTATTTTAGATATAATTATTCAAAATTATACCCTAAATTTCTTACCAAAAACATAAAAATGTTGATTAATTAGATTACACCATTTTAAAACAAGGTAGTAGGTGTAGTCAAATAGTTGAAAGTTTAAAATTTTCATTTTCATTTATTATTAATATTTTTAAATTACAAATTTGAAATATACCATTTACATAATTCGAATTATTAGTATTTTTAAATTGTAAATTTGAAATATATAATTTACCTAATACAAATATTTTAAAAAAATTTCATACTAAATTTATCTATACATTCTAAAAAATATAATCTAAATAATGAAAATTACAATTTCATTAAAAAAATCTATATTAGTTTTAGCTAATTTTATATTAAAAGGTGTATAATATGATAATTTGTTTTTTTTTTTTTTAAATATTCATAATTTTATTTATATATTTATTAAATATGTAGGTTAATCAATAATTTTTTATTTTAATAATGTTTTTATTTTAATTCATTTTTATAAAAAAATTTGTTTAAACTTATAGAATTGGATGGGAATTTTGATTTTTCCAAAAAAATTATTTCGAAACTATCAAAATAAAAAAAAAAATGTATATTTTTTTTAATAACTCTATAATCTAATATGAGAGATGTTTCCATATAACATTATATTTAAGAATAATAAAATAATAGTAAAAAAAATCAATATATACTAACTTAATGTTATATCATCAAAAATATATAAAAATAAAAGTAATTGAAATATAATTTCTTGAGTTGACAAATGGCATGTGAAAATAATATTACGGAGAACTCTTTATAAGAGATGTGTAAGACTTAAAGGAGATGTGTAAACCTTAGATATTTATACTTTTAGATGTAAACATTTAAGTTATATTAATTAATTGAAAATGTGTTTGTGTTTGAGAAGTTTCTAGCCAAGTAAATTTGGACTCTTTTTGGTAAGTTTTGGGAATATTTTGTACATTCTATGTTTAGATTTCAATTAATAGGGAGCATCCTATATATGTTGGTATCATGTCTTTTTTTCTTCAATGAAATAAAAAAACTATTTTACAATATACCTCTCATTAAATATTAAAATTCAATGGAGAGCACATACATAAGCTAATTTAGTTAATATTAACTAGTAAGTCATGTTATTACTGCTATTTGTGTTGGAAAAGAGATAAGCAACAAAATATTTTACCACTTTGTCTCTCTACAAAATCATTCCTACAATAGTGGACTTAATCAGATATTTGCCTTTGGGTTCTTTTTCTTCTTTTTTTTGTAAGTTTAGGTAGTTCCTTTTCTATTTATAATCCGCAAACTGAGAACACATACATGACATAGGTGGCCACAGCGTTCCCAATGGGAAACCAAGCTATGAACCACCTAAAAATAACATAGGCCATCCAAAATTGGTATGTCTGTAGTCTTTCTAGCCATGCTATGTAAACCATACAATTAGAAATAGAGTTTTTATCTATTGTTCCTATAGACATTCAGAAATATAAAAGATACTATCCGCTAAAAAAGAGCACACTGCTAATCTGAAAACAGAATGAGGCTAAGTTTACTCATCCTGATCTTCGTGGTCAGTTTCCACCGTTGCTGGGTTCGCTGCTGAACCCCCATGCACAGGTCCCCTGTTAGCTACTCCTGGGGTGTTGCGCTTGATACGGTCCAATCTCATGTCTTGCCTGCAGAGCTGAAATTGTATGGTCTCCAGGTCTTTCTTATAATCAGGCATGTCTCTTGTAATTAAGGCCATGCCCATTGAGACCTGCTCTACTGCCTTGCATAGCAGCTTCTTCATAAGCCAGTACAGGTGCAGTGTTTGCTTATACTGAGCCATTCGACCCCTTGTGTTACCCGAGTCAGAAACCATACCCCTCCACTCTTCCATTTCCTCCTCAGACTCCTCCTCCTTCACTTCTGCTTCCATGTCTTCAATTATTTCTCTTATGCCTTCATCTGTATTTCTCATGTAATCTGTGGCTGCTTCCTGAATGGTTTCGTTCATCGGTCAACAGCCTTGCCAATTACCCGTGGTGTTACTATTCTATGGTCCCAGGCGGTTGCTTGTCTATCCTTGGCGACCACGACTACGTCCTCGACCCCTTCTACGACTTGCTCGAGCCATCTCCCTACTGCCTTCTATCTGTTCACAAGACGAGCAGTAATGTGTTAAAATAAAATCCTCACCAGTCCAAGTGCCCATCCACTCCGGGTTAGGCTGTTCGTGGGTACACTTGCCTATACCCAGTTCACCCGGAGGACTATCCCTGCCCCTCCCTCTGTTTCTCATTGCTTTTCCTTCACGCAGATTTTTTTGATCTGCATCTCTAATATCTGCCCACTCCCCTACTGGAATTCGCCCTTCCCCATCCCGGTTATTCCGTATCATGGTAAAGCCTTTAGCCATGATCCCAACTGCCCTTTCAGCATTGTCAGAGGGCTCCTCCTGGGAAGGCAGTAATGGCTTACAAGGGTTCCCTATCAGATTTCCTTCACAGTCCCTTTTCCTTATGCTCTTCTCGTTGGCTTCCTTTAAGCGACTGCTATGTCTGATGCCTTTACCCCAACTTTCCATCCTCATTTCCTCTCTGTTATTTTCACATGGTATATACTCCTGCTTCCCCCTTTTGTCATTGCTTATTTCTTTACCCTTCTCCTGGTTCCAGTCCCGGTGCTCAGGCTCTGTCATGTTCTGAGGTCTAGACTGATCACTCTTCCTATTCCCCTTGACAGGACCCTGTTCGTCCTCCCTTCCTCTGTTTTTAACCCCCCCAGCATACTACCAACGGTGGAAATAATAACAGGAGGGTAGCAATTTACATACCCGGTAGCATGATCCTTGTTTGCTGGTGTAGGATGTGGCTCCCTCGTCCCACTCCTTCCATGCTTCCCTCACCTTCTATTCTTCCTCTTTGCTCTACTCCTTTTATACTTTGACATACCACCACCCTGTTGTCTCGTCATGCCGTCATCACCGTCCTTCCCCCCACTCTCTGACCTAACATTCCTTCTGCCATCTTTCATTACAAAACGACAGTGCCTTTCTGCATACCTCTGAGCTATCATGCGAGCTACACTCACCTGTCCTTGTTCCATCATTCCTCTGACACCGTCATTATGGTGCATTACCTTATCCGTCACCCTGATCGGGGGTGCCTTTGGGTTCTTTTTAAAATAGATGTTTTTTTTAATGAGGGGGAATCCTTTAAGTTTTTTTAAAAGAGATGTTTTTCTAATGAGGGGGGATTTAAACTCTCACCTGATTAGTGTTATTTATTTCCTTTTGTCATTATTATAAAATTGAATTGAAGGACTCCTAGTCTTACATGGGGTCTCTTATATGACCATTCGAAAATAGGTGTCAACAACCCGACTTATCACGCTAGTGTATAGTTTAATATTGGCAATGACATGGTTATAAAGTGCATGTATTCGCATACACTGTAGTCCTTATTAATCGATCGTGGATACCACCTTCCTATAGTCTAAATATAATATAGTTTTGTCGATTAGTTTTATAAAAAAATATTTACGACGTT
Source organism: Pinus tabuliformis (assembly GCA_031772625.1). Lineage (NCBI taxonomy): Eukaryota > Viridiplantae > Streptophyta > Pinopsida > Pinales > Pinaceae > Pinus > Pinus tabuliformis. The sequence continues at coordinate 1,638,643,668 of CM062819.1, read as the reverse complement.
AATAGGTATGTTCACAAATATTGCACCATCATTCTATCTATGTTCTATGATATATATGCCTAATCCCTACTTCATGATGAGAGAATTATCACATCTTCAACCGATGGAAAGCCTTGGGTATTCCAGATAATAGACCCACTTGCACCAACACTGAGGGAGTTAGCTAACACATTGATTCTCGCACTACCCGTCTTCTCAATCCAGCCTTACACTTGTCCCTGCTTAGATCTGACAACTAAGAGATGTTGGTACCATTCCAAGGTAACAACCTCCTCTCGGCCAACTCTATGATGATCATTCATTCGACAATTAATGACAGTGAGGATATTTGCTCTAACGCATCCTAGGGTTTTCCTGTAAAGTTTGACAAAGTTACTGTTGTTGGTGTTAAGATATGAGTTATAGATCCAATCGTTACCACATTAATTGTCAATCCGGGGTCATTAATTATTTCAAGGTATCATGCAAAGTCTATACAGGCCACAGGTTCCCTACCTAGTATTAAGCATTAATAAGATACAAAACCCAACAAATACTTAAATTGAATAACAACAAAATAAATAACAGTAATGAAAATCTAGAGTAACAACAAAGCAAAGAATAGTAATGAAAACTTAGAGTAATAACAATTTGAAATTATAAAAAAACGATAAAACATTAAAGAAGAAATAACAAAATAATAATAGTATAATCAACACATAGTAATTCATGCGACTAACTCTAACAACGCTTGATCAGGAGAGTGGGCCCAACTCTCCAATCAATGCTATGGCGAAGAGTAAAGACGACACAAGATTACAAAATAATGGAATTTGCATTAACAAAAAATAATTACATTTGAATTTTGCTGTTACACATCTCCCGTAAAAGTCCATCATTCTGCTACGCTGAGCCTTATATAATTCATCATTTCATGAATAGGATTTAACAAACTCAGAAATGGTGGCAATCATGCTTTCCCATAAATATACAATAATTGTTCAGGTAGAAACAAAATGTAAAGATAGTAGTCAAGGTCGATCATTAGCTTCTCGGCAGTTGAACAGTTCTAACAATCCCGTCCTTGAATAGCACTGCCAACTCATTAACAAAATTGCACTAATCGTATCTCACTGAGCATACTTCATTCTGATTTTGCAAGAAAACTCAGTCAGCAAGCCATCTAAGTAATATTCCCCTAGGACTACGCTTCATTAATCAATATTTCAAGAAGACATGCCAATGTAATATACCTTTGTTGTTTTGAGATATAAATCGACCTCATAAAAGCTATGAAATGGGTAAAAAGGGATAGGTAAAGGTGAGTGAAAATGGGTAATTTTATTGACCAACATCTCCCCCCAACTGACTTGTTTGCATGTCCTCATGCAAACCATTTCCTGCGTAGATTAGGGTTAGATTATACTATGAAATTATTGTTGTATTGTTTTTCCATATCAATCCCAAGGAGCTTAAACCCGTTTGAGTGAACAATATCCTTCGACTAGTCTTCATCCACAACATAAACCAGTCTATACTGATCAGAAGGTAGCCAGATAATAGGAAATTGGAACCTTAACCCCAACCAATGAACTCCACAATGTTGTATACAAGAAATGTAGCGTGGAATTATCCCTAATGCTCTGACAAATTTGGTGTCCCCAAAGGGTTCTTTTACCCATACTATTGATGATGAAAGCATCCAATGATTCTGCAAGCATCCTTAGCTTCTTCTTGAAAAGTGCAGATCTGTCTTGTGCACATGTCGACACACCATCGTTGTGTCCTGAGCATCCGATATTTTCATCCCTCTAGTTTAAGAAACCGATGATGTTTAGTAAAAATATCCCCAGATTAGAAATGCTCCATTATGACAATAAATGGATGATTTTCCTGGTTTTCATCAAACTTATGGAGGGCCTTTTTCCATTTGAATTGATTAATCACAAAAGATGTAAAAGCTCTCAACTGAATATCTCCTACAAATGGTACTAGATTGAATGAGTGATCAATTCCCAAGATATAATCATGTAGGTATAATTCACATAGAAAAAGTTGGTTAATATGATTGTGAATTCTCAAAATCCTCAGCAACTACATGGGATCGTCTAGGTAGTGACTTATCTTCTGATGAGTACTTTCCAGACAGAAAAACAGATACTGTTCATGAAGGAAAAGGGCATAATAGTTAGTAGGGGACCTGCATGCCATTATGTGTTGTGTTAAGGTGAACATATCATCCTTATCAGTTTTCAGTAACTAGACCTCTCCCTACAACTCTTTGATCTCCATCTAAATATTTTTCTATTTTCGTTTAGCCTTTTCAAACTTATTAGTGTAATTGGCAGCCACCCTTACTGCATTCTCTTGAATCTCCTTTATTTCCTTCTGATGAGCCTCCATGGGAATTGATCCATGTTGGAAACTAAAAGTAGTGGCCTTCCATTTCTAGATCTCTATCGCCAAAAGAAACTCCCTAGCTTCTTCAATATGGAGGAGTGTCTCGATTTGTGTAGATGCTGAGGTCATCTCCTTATCCTCTATCTGATCTGTTGGGTTGTGTTATATTCTTTCCACGACTAGCCCACGTAGTTAACTGGGGGGTTAGAGGGGGGGCGGAGCCCCCCTTTGTTGTGCCGATTGTGTAGCGGGGGGGAGGGGGGGTCATAGGAGGTTTGAGGTGTACCTGTAACCTCACTTTATGGGGTCCGGGGTAGTGCCCCAAAAAAAATTTGGTTTTGGACCTTATGTTAGGTTGGGTGGACCCACCTATGGTTTTATGCATGATTTTAGCACATGTTTTTTGGACGCGATGGTTTTCGGTCCATGGTATTGGACGCGATGGTTTTCAGTCCATGGTATTTGATGTTTTGGCATGTATAAATATGTATTATAACATTGAAAGGAAAATAATGAAAAATCAAGCTGGTAGTCTCGGTTTTGGGATCCAGGGGAAAATATCTGTGTATATGTGTTGTGTGTGTTATGCTCTCGCATTGTTTATTTTCTATGTTTTAGAATTTGTATGCAGGTAATTTCTGTACGAGGTTAAAACCTACATTTGGTATCAAAGCAGTTTTGGCTTCAAGCGGACGCCTTTATTGCTGAGGGGTTTCACTCGGGCATGTGGTAGACTCTGTTCAGTGGGAGATCTGCGAGATCGATTCTGGTGGTGAAAGAAGATGGCGAGCAGTGGAAAGATAGAGATCGATAGATTTAATGGTCAGAGTTTTGAGTTGTGGAAACTCAAGATGGAGGATCTGTTGGTGGATAAAGATCAGTGGATCGTGGTAGATCCAGGTACTAAACCAATAGGAGTGTCCGATGAAGAATGGAAGAAGTTGGATCGGAAGGCAAAGAGCACAATATGATTGTGTGTCTTAGATTCAGTATTGCTGAATGTATCAGGGGAAACTACGGCGAAGGCTTTGTGGGACAAGTTAGGGACTTTGTACCAATCTAAGTCTCTGGTGAATAAACTATACCTACGGAAAAAGCTATATAACCCAAGGATGAAATATGGAGGCTTGGTGACAGAGCATCTGAATGAATTTAATACTGTGGTAAGTCAGTTAGCATCTGTTAATATTAGAATTTCAGATGAAGATAAGTGCATCAGTTTGTTGTGTTCTCTACCAGATTTGTGGGATAGTCTAGTTATTGCAATAGGTAGCAATGCAACTGCCTTGCAGTTTGATGAAATAGTCTCATCCTTGCTGATGGAGGAGATGAGATGGAAAAATATGGAGAGCTAGAATGGTGATGCCTTGTCTATATGAGGACGGTCCTAGAACAGAAACAAAAATAAGTCATCGAGTGGGAGATCTAAATCTAGAGGTAGATCTAAATCTCCAGGAAATCTTGTAAAGGTGGTGTGCTAGAAATGCACAAAGGAAGGGCACTACAAAAGGGACTGTAAATCTAAAGCTCCTGATAAAGGAAAGGGATCTAATGATGCTCCTTCTGCAGAGGTGAAAACCACCTCAGATGAAGGTGGGGATGTGTACTTGGCTTGTTGAAGTACACATGTAGATCATGGGGCATGGTTGATTGACTCGGTGCATCCTTTCACTTCACTCCCCATAGAGAGTGGTTCTGCGAGTATGAGAAATACGATGGTGGTGATGTCTTCTTAGGGGATGATAGGAAGGCTAGAATCATTGGTCGTGGAAAAGTAAAGTTGAAGTTGCAAGGTGGAAGGGTTAGAACAATTCGGGTGTTCTGTATATTCTTGCATTGGCTAGAAATCAGATTTTTGTAAGCAAGCTGGATGATGCAGGTGTAAAAACAGTGTTCGAGAATGATACCTACAAAATAGTTTGGGGAGCACTAGTATTGATGCGGGGAGTTTGAATTGGAACTCTGTACAAGCTGCAAGGTAGCACTGTTATTAATGGGTGCAACAGTTCTATGGTTCTTGAAAGTGGAGCAGAAAATATAGTGGTCTCTGGAGAGAAGACCATGTTGTGGAATCAAAGGCTTGGACATATTGGAGAGAAGGGCCTTCGAATAATTCATCATAAAGGTATGGTAGAAGGTTTGAGTAATAGCTCTCTGGATTTTGATTTCTGTGAAAATTGCGTATATGGGAAGCAAAATCGGGTGAGTTTCTCCTCTGGTAGTAAGAGGGCGAAACAGATATTAGAACTTGTGCACAATGATGTGTTTGGACCTGTGAAGGTCCCATCACTAAGTAAGTCTGTGTCTATGTATCATTTATAGATGAATTCTCAAGGAATACATGGATATATTTCCTTAAGAAGAAATCTGAAGCCTTTGATAGGATTAAAGAATTTAAGGCTCTCGTGGAAAATCAGACAGAGAAGAACATAAAGGTGTTGAGGACAGATAATGGTGGAGAGTTTTGCAGCAAGGAATTTTAAGAATTCTATAAGAAGTGTGGTATAGCACGACAGAAGACTACTCCATGTACACCTCAACAAAATGGAGTTGTAGAAAGAATGAATAAGACATTGATGAAAAGGGCAAGAAGCATGCTTAGTGGTGCCAGGTTAGGACAGGAATTCTGGGTAGAGGTGGTGGATATTGCATGTTACTTGGTCAATAGGTCACCTTCATCACCGTTGGAGGATAAGTCTCCACAAGAGGTATGGACTGGTAAGAAACCCTCTCTTTCACATCTGAGGGTATTTGGATGTGATGCATATGTACATGTTCCAAAGGAGAAATGAACCAAGTTGGATAGTAAATCTGAAAAGTGCATCTTTATTGGGTATAAGGATGGTTTAAAGGGTTATAAACTTTGGAACCCAGTCACATGGAAGGCTGTGTACAACCGAGATGTGGTGTTCAGAGAGGTAAAAAATGTTATTAAACATGAAGTCCAACCAAAGGAACTTGAGAAGATAGATTTTGAGCTTAAGGAGGAAGAATCAGACTCTACAATAGAGGACGAATCAGAAGATGAAGAGCCACAAACTTCGGGTGTGAGAAGATTAGTTCAAGAAAGAAGTCATCCAGAAAGGTATAGTCCATCTGCTTTCTGTTCAAATTTTGCTTTATCTATTACAGACAATGATCCCAGAACTGTGAAGGAAGCAGTAGACTCAGAGGATGGCAAACTCTGGAAAGAGGCCATGGTTGATGAAATAGCATCTTTGCACAAAAAAGAGGCTTGGGATCTGGTGGAGTTGCCAACTGGAAGGAAACCCATTGGCAACAAATGGGTGTTTAAGAAGAAGACAAATGCAGAAGGAAAGGTGGAGAAATACAATGCTCGGTTGGTAGCAAAGGGTTATTCCTAGTGCCAAGAATTGATTTTAGTGATATTTTTTCTCTTTTTGCTAAGGTAACTTCTATTAGATTACTTTTATCTGTTGTTGCTGCTTTTTATTTTGAGGTAGAACAGATGGATGTGAAGACAACATTTCTTCATGGGGATCTGGAAGAGGAAATATACATGAAGCAACCTGAAGGCTTTGCAGTGAAGGGTAAGAAAGAACCAGTATGCAAGTTAAAGAAGTCTCTGTATGGGTTAAAACAGTCACTAGGGATGTGGTATTAGAAATTTGATACATTTATACAGGGACTTGGCTTCACTAGAAGCAAAGTAGATCACTGTGTGTATTTTAAATTAATTGGTGACCGTGTTATTTATCTGGTCTTGTATGTGGATGATATGTTGCTGGTTGGAAATGACAAAGAAATTATCCAAGATTTAAAGACCCAATTGTCCTCCAAATTTGACATGAAAGATCTTGGTGCTGCAAACTATATTTTGGGCATGGAAATTAAAAGAGATCGGCAAAGAGGAAGCTCTGGTTAAACCAGAGGAAGTATGTCGAGACAATACTACAGAGGTTTAATATGCAGGATAGTAAACCGATGAAGATTCCTATTCATGTAGGTGTGAGGTTATCTGATGAACAGTGTCCCAAGACACAAGAAGAGGAAGAGGACATGTCCTATGTTCCATATGCAAGTGCAGTCAATAGCCTGATGTATGCAATGGTCTGTACTAGACTAGACATTGCACATGCAGTGGGAGTATTGATCAGGTTTATGTCAAAACCAGGGAAGGAGCACTGGATAGCAGTGAAGCAGGTTTTTAGGTATTTGCGTGGCACTAGTGATTATGGTTTGTGCTACCAAGGAAGATCAAGATTGGAAAGAATGTTGGATATTTGTGGCTTTGTTGATGCAGATTGGGCTGGAGATCTGGATCAAAGAAGATCTACAAGTGCGTATGTGTTTAACCTATTTGGAGGTGCAGTCAATTGGATGAGAAAGAAACAATCTAGAGTGGCACTATCAACTACAGAGGCAGAATACATGGCAGCCACTCATGCAAGCAAGGAAGCAGTTTAGTTGCAGAGATTGTGTTCAAGTATGGGGTTAGTACATGGAGCTATAAGGATAGACTGTGATAGCCAATGTGCAATTTTCTTGGCAAAGAACCCCGCATATCATTCAAATACAAAGCACATTGATGTTCAGTATCACTTTGTGAGGGATATGATAGAAGACAAAAAGGTGTTGTTGGTAAAGGCGGACACTTTGAAGAATACTGCAGATGCATTGACAAAATCTGTGAGCTTTGAGAAGTTCTCTTTGTGTAGAGAGACAATGGGCATTTTAGGGCTGGAAAAATGACTAAGCTCTCTTATGGCCCCCTATGGAATGAAAACAACAAGTGGGAGAATGTTGGGTTGTGTTATACTCTTTCCACGACTAGTCCACATAGTTAAGCAGGGGGTTAGAGGGGGGGCGGAGCCCCCCTTCGTTGCACTGATTATGTAGTCGGGGGGGGTCATAGGGGGTTTGAGGTGTACCAGTAACCACACTTTATGGGGTCTGGTGTAGCGCCCCAGAAAATTTTGGTTTTGGACCCTATGTTAGGTTGGGTGGACCCACCTATGGTTTTGTGCATGTTTTTAGCACATGTTTTTTGGACGCGATGGTTTTCGGTCCATGGTATTGGATGCAATGGTTTTCGGTCCATGGTATTGGATGCTTTGGCATGTATAAATATGTATTATAACATTGAAAGGAAAATAATGAAAAATCAAGCTAGTAGTCCCGATTTTGGGATCTAGGGGAAAATCTCTGTGTATATGTGTTTTATGTGTTATGCTCTCGCATAGTTTATTTTTGATGTTTTAGAATTTGTATGCAGGTAATTTCTATATGGGGTTAAAACCTACATGAACTACCATCGAAATTGTCCCATCAGGTCCAGGGGTTGCAGTTGCTCGGCTAGGATTAATTTTTCGCCTTTAATTTTTTTGTTTTCGCAACTGCATCACGAGTTTCCTTAGTTTAGTAATTTCCATATTTAACTAAATTTTTTCTTTGTACAACAGCTGATACCAGCTCTGAATGGGGACTTTCCTTTCTACAAGTTCCTTGACAAATTCCTATTTCACCATGACTTCCTCCATCTGTCTCAAGGCTGGTACTGGTCCTTGTGGAGCAACAAACTCATCAAGTGATTCCTGTTTTACCACAAATTCCTCCATTTGTTCAAATGCTGGTACTCATGGAGCACCATTGGTACATCTGTCCACAAACTCTGGTGCTACCAAATTTCTTTCTATTTACTTAGAAGATGGTACTGGTTCTTGTGGAGAAGTACTGACAACACTTTTTATCTCAAATCATTCTAAGGCTGATACTGGTTCTTTTGGAGTAGTATCGACAACAATTTCATCCTCCACTTGTTCTGAAATTGACACTGGTTTATGTGGAGTGATGTTGGCCACAACCCCTCCTCCTATTTGCTCAGGAATTGGTACTGTTCCTTGTGGAGCAATATTAATGGCCACCTCTCCTTCCATTTGTTCTGAGGCTGATACTAGTTCTTGTGGATTAGTATCAATAGTGACCTCCTCTTCCATCTGATATGAGGCTAATACTAGTTCTTGTGGAGCAGTATCAATAATGACCTCCTCTTCCATCTGATCAAGAGTTAATATTGGTTCTTATGGAGAAGTATCAATGACGATCTCCTCTTTCGTCTGATTCAGAGTTGATACTAGTTCTTATGGATTAGTATCAATGACGACTTCTTCTATTTGTTCTAAAACTGATACTAGTTATTGTGGAGTAGTATCAGAAACAACCCTTTCTTCCATTTGTTTATAGGCTGACACTGGTTCTTGTGGGAGAGTATCAGCCACAAATCCTTCCTCCATTTGCTCCTGTGTCGATACTGGTTCTTGTGGAACAACATCAACAATAATATCTTCTTCCAATTGTTTAAGAGCTGACACTGGTTCTTGTGGAACAACATCGACAACAATCTCTTCTTCCAATTGTTGACTGGCTGACACTCGTTCTTGTGGGACAGTACCAGCCACAACTCTTTTCTTCAATTGCTCTGGCGTTGAAAATGGTTCTTGTGGAACAACATCGATATTAACCCCTTCTACCACTTGTTCTGGTGTTGATACAGGTTTCTATGATACAGTGTCAATAACATCTACCTCTCCTTCAATCACTCCTACAAACTTCAATTTCAAAGAAAAGATTATTTCTCTCACCGTGTGGGTAGGAGAATGAAATTTCCTTGCTCTTCTCAACAGGGAGGCCATAAGTGGAGGATGAGGAGTAAAAACTTCAATTTCCATCCTACTAAGATCCCATGTTTCAGTTTACTAAGTTCCTCCACTATTCCTTAAATCATCCTATTGGTCAATCATTTCTTCATCTTATTTTTCCTCTACCTCCTCCAAAATTTGCTCCATTACTCCCTCTTCAGGCAATTCTTCTTCCAGCCTTACAAACATTATGGCTGCAACTTATTCTTCTGATAACTTGACCAATTGCTACCAATTGACAAGAGTTAGTAACAAGGCGTGAATTACCAATAGCCTTCATAGCCCATGATTTGTAAGGATGACCAATGCTTGGTGCGAGCGATGTGTAGACTAGGCCATCAATTACAGGTTATTTAGAAGGAAGAATGAAACATTTATGGAATGCACCTGGAAAAATCAAAGATAGGGTAAGAGTTTAAAATGATAGTTAAAGAGGGTAGAGAACTGACCTTCATAGGTGATATACAACATTAAGAAGTATGCAACCTCTGCGTAAGGCCGTGGAAGCGATTTCTAGTCATAACCCTTCCCTTTATGCATCATGTTCTCCCCTGCCTGTAGGAATAGCTTTGGAAATTCTAGCATGGGTGCTCTTTTGGTAAACCATTTCTGTCCATCCTGTGGCAACCCATTAATAGTTGAAATAACCTCCTTAGTTACCTGAATTTCTAGTCCACAAACCCTGGAGCGATTCCCTTCTAGATTCAACACAAACTCAATTGTCACCCCTTCATCAAACCCCTGTAACCTTTCAAAATAAGTTTTCCACCTCGCATTCTGGAAGATCTGCCATACTTCTGGTTGACGCCTAACTTGCTTTTTTCTTTTCGGTTAATGTATAATGGCTTGGCTACCCATTTCCTATCAGTTTCTCAGTAGCAACACCCAGAGTAGCAGCAAGCCATTAAGGGGACAATTAGTCGATAAAATTTGTGGTAACAGGAGTGTTGGTGAATTGAATTGGGTGAAAATTATGGTAAGATCGACAATAAATATGGTGATGATTATAGTAATTATTCCAATACATTGAAAATGAAAACATTTTAATGTTGGCATTTGTATTCATACATAATGAAATTTCCAATGAACATGGATATATGTGAAGCTTATGGGTGAAGATAAGGTCTAAGTGGGTAATGATGCCATATTAATGGTATGATTGGGTAGTTTATATGCAGTACGATAATAACGGTAAATGGTATCATTTTTATTTAATATGATAATCTCCTCCCAACTAAGGTATGGTCATTTTCAGGCATAATTGGTCATGTGATAATGAAACATTAATTAAATTCATGGAGTCATTCGGGAACGTACTTGATGACTTACCTGAGTGGAGTGTCAGCATCGGAGTAACAACACCAAAGGAGTATCAACATCGGTGGAGTAACATCACCAGTGGAGTATCAACATCGATAGAGTAACAACACCAGTGGAGTATCATCATCGATGAAGTATCAATGCTAATGGAGTATCAACATCGGTGAAGTATCAATGCTAATGGAGTATCAACATCATGGAGTAACAACACCAATGGAGTATCAACATTGGTGAAGTATCAACATCTATGGAGTATCAACATCGATGGAGTAACAACGCCAATAAAGTATCAACAAGGGAAAAGGAAAAAGGTGCTATATAGTTAAATGAAAGTGGCAAATGAAGTAGCAGCAAGAGAAAGGGAAGAATACTTTATAGGGAAAAAGAGAAGAGAGAGAGAGAGAGCTACCAAATGGAGTAGCAACAAAACTTCAATTTTATTTATTGTTATATATATGTGTATATATATATATATATATATATATATATATATATTATTCAATATGAGGTGTAGAGGAAGAATTTTTTGCCCAAATGATTTTAAAACCAGAATCATCAGAAATTTGTCTAACAAAAGAGTCCCTAGAAGTCGGATGGTGATACAACCTGAGGTGATATCCGTTTGCAAGTAAAGGAGTATGTGCATCATCTATTGTTATGAGTTTAATAGTTCCATTGTCAAACACTATGTCAACCTCATATGGACCCATCCATCTTGAGCAGAGCTTTCCTTTAAAGTCCTTGAATTGGGAATCATAGAGCAATGCCCAATCACCTTTTTGAAACACCTTTTTCTTAATAAATTTATCATGCCACTTAGTTTGTTGTTGCTGGATTGTGGCAATGTTTTGTACAACTACCAAATGAATTTTATCTAACTCATTAAGGTGATTTAGTCGGTGTTCCTGGGCTGAAGTAAGATCCAAACCTAATTCTAGATTCTAAGTGTTTTGACCTCGAATTCCATTGAAAATAAAGGGGATTTTCCATATACAAGCTCATATGGTGAAAACCCTATTTTATTCTGCCATGTAGTTTTGTACGCCCAAAGTTCTTCAGGAAGTTTTTCAGCCCAATTTTGGTGATGGTTAGCCATAGTCTTTGTAAGAATATTTTCCAATACTTTATTTGTGCTCTTGACTAACCATTTTGCTGAAGGTGATATGGAGATGTTATCTGATGTTTGATTCCATACTTCTTCATAATCACTGCTATTGGATGTGATGTAAGCTGTGCCCCTCCATCTGAAACTATTTCCCTGGGGGCCCCATGCCGAACAAAAATTTCTTCAAATAAAAAGTTTGAGACAACTTATTTTGTGGCTCTTGCAATGGCTCGAGCTTCCACCCATTTCATCACATAGTCTATACATACAAGAATATGACTTTTCTCATGAGAAGGAAGATTAAATGGCCCAACAAAATCAATAGCCCATTTCTCAAAGGGTTCAAGGACTAGTTGAGGTTGCATTGGTGTTTCATCTAATCGAATAGGCTAACCCATTCCTTGGATGTTGTCACACCCTTGAACATATTTTCTAGCATCTCAAAATATAGAGGGCCATTAGTATCCTAGCTACAACACTTTATGATTGGTCTATTTATCAACAAATTTCCCTTCAAAAGGTTCATCATGGGAATCTTTGAGAACATCATAGATGTCGTCCTCGCATACATAATGTCGCTGTAGAATAGGCATCCTTCTATCCATGTATAGTGGGCACTTTGCTGGATAATCCTCCATCGTTCCCTGTGTGACAAATGATGAGGTACCTTTCCTACAGCAAGATAGTTAGCAACATTTTCATACCAAGGAGTGTAAGTAGAAATTTCAAAAAGATGTTCATCAGGAAAACTATCTTCTATAGGTGTATCTTCATCATTAATATTTAGCCTAGACAGGAAATTTGCTACCACATTATCCTTTCCTAGTTTGTCTACAATAGTGATATCAAATTCTTGTAACAATAATAACCATATTGTGATTCATCTAAGAGTTATAGGTTTGTTCATCAGATACCTGATGGTTGAATGATATGTGTGCACAAAGGTGGGGTACCCTGTAATATAATGCCAAAATTTGTTAACAACATAAATGACAGCCAAAAATTCCTTCTCAATTACCATATAATTAAGTTCAATAAGAGTTAAATTCTTGCTGACATAGTAGATTGCATACTGTTTCTTGCTTTCCTATTGTTCCAGAACTGCTCCAACTTCTATGTGGGATGCATCCATAGAAATATGGAATGGGAGTTTCCAATCAGGACCACGCAATATTGGAGCCTCACAGAGTAATTTCTTGATCCCTGAAAAAGTTGCTTCACAAGCATCAGTCCATACAAATTCTGCATCCTTAGACAGTAGTTGGAAGAGTGGAAATGCTACTTTAGAAAAAATTTCTATGAAGCATCGATAATACCCAGCATAACCAATAAAGCTACATACCACTATCTATGTCTTTGGAGTGGGAAAATTTAAGATTACCTCGATCTTAGTGGGATCAACCTGTATTCCTACAGCTAAAAGTAAATGCCCCAGTACAATCCCTTCTTCCATCATCATATGACATTTTTTTGTGCTAAGAGAAACATGAGTTTGTTTACAACGTTTAAGTACTTTTTCTAAATTTTCCAAACCATTTTCAAAATAATCACCATATGGAGTAAAATCATCCATATATATTTCAACACTATCATTAATCAAATTAGAAAAGATTCCCAATATCACCCTTTGGAAAGTAGTAGGTGCATTACAGAGTCCAAATGGGAGGACCTGATATGTAAAAGTTCCCCAAAGGCTACTAAAAGTGGTCTTATCCTAATCCTCGAGAGTTATTTGGATTTGGTTATACCCACTAAATCCATCCAGAAAAGAAAAAAATTTCTTCCCAACTAGTGTATCAAGAATTTGGTCGACGAAAGGTAAGGGAAAGTGATCTTTTTGGTTTTCTTTATTTAGTTCCCTATAATCGACACAGATACCCATTCACTGTCAGAGATTGGATAAATAAATCCAACATCCAATAGCTTCTGGAGTTCTTCCTTCACAATGTTTTCAAAGCAGGGTTCATTCTTCTTTGTGGTTGGTGAACAGGTTGACATTCCTCTCTTATATATATATGATGGGTGCATAAATCGGGGTGAATTCCTTTCATATCCATGTATTCCCAAGCAAAGGCCTCCTTCTCATTCCAAAGAATTTTTAGCAATTGTTCAGTTTGGGAGGGCGATAAATTGGGATTTATGTTCAATGTTTTCCCTGGATCGATCTCTACTGGAATACTATTATGGACTTCTGTAACAAGAACATTTTCAATCATTGTTTTTGGTTCAATGGTTTCTTGGTAGTACAACTCATAATAGACTCTAATAATTGTTGGGTTGGGCAAGAAAAAAAATCGAAGTTACTAATAAATGTACTAATAACATCATCTTCCATTTCCTCTTTGAAACAAAGAGCTTCCCTAATAGTGAGAATTGGTCTAATGTTTTCATTGTTAGGTTTAGACTCATCCCTGAGGGAAGGTTTTTGTGTTATGGAAAATCCTAGTTTAACTGACGAACTTGGTTCTGTAGGAGGGTACAACACAAGGTTCTTTGTAATTTCTCCATTTGATATTACCATGTTTCCTATCTAGCACCCAATGTAGGCATTGACCGTGGCAAGCCATGGTCTACCTAAGATCAGGGGATGCCCCCCAACTGGAGATTGAGTGTGTAGTACTAAGAGATCAACATGGTATTCCCAAGAGTCCACGAAGATAGTTACATCTTCCAATTTTCCTACAGGCCTCACAGTAGATCGATCTGCAAGTTCTAAAACCATCGGGGTTGGTTTAAGGTTAAGTAAGCCCAGGGTAAGTACAATGGATGATGTTATAATGTTAATTTCAAACGCAAGATCTACCAGAACATTTGAAATATCAACCCCATTGATTTGGACTGTGAGGATCGGGTTTCCTGGGTCACCATATTTGATGGGTATAGTTTTTCCCAACATTATGTCTGACAAATTTCCCATGACATGGATAGTGGGTCTTTCGACTTCCTCCCAGGCTTCTTGGAACACAATTCCTTAATGGTCTTAGCATAGATTGGCACATCCTTCATAGCCTAGAGTAATGGAATATTAACAAATAGATTCTGTAATTCTCCCAAAAGATCAAATTCAGGTTGGGGAATCTATTTTCTTAAGGACAACCTCTCAGGATAAGGTGGGCCTGTGTGACTCCCTCGAGTGAAAATTGTTTTGGTGGGGGGCTGTTGTTCCTCAGCAATTTGTGTTGGATTACCCCCAGTCTCCCCAAAGGGGTGTTGAAGTTTTGGTTCTAAGACTTCATCATCAGTTTGTTCAACAATTATTGGTGAAGTCTTCGTATTCACCACTCGTCCAGATCGAAGATTCAATTCATTGCATTCCGAAGTGGCAATACTATATGCAAGAAGGTTGAGTGTCTCAACCTGTTGGGCTCCCCTATTATTTAGGTTTGGGTTGGGTTGAACAAGAAGTTGAGGATGAAGAGGAGGATTACTGGTGGAGGCATTTGGTGGAAGCTATAATTATTGTTGTTTCATAGGACGGGGAAGTTGATTTGTAGGAAGAGAGGGTCCACACCAGTTCTGAGATCTAGAAAGGACTGTACTAGGTTGAGGTGACTAGGATTACCAGGGTGTAGGATACTTGTAATATTGTGGCCATGAAGGTGGAAATGGTGCAAGTTCAGACCCAAAATCCCAATTATTAAAATGCTGAGATGAGTATTGATTCATACCTTAATTCATATCTGTGGTCATGGTTGCATGGATTCTTTGGTCTCATGAAATAAAGCTGGTCTACTTCTTCATTTTCTCCTTGAAAGACTACCTTCACCCTAGGAAGTGATGGACACGTGCTAGTGGAATGGCTTTGCTCACATATTTCACAAGTTTCAATGGTATTAAGTGAACATTGCTTGAGCGTGTGTTTCTTCCTGCATTGAGGGTAGAAGATGGACATTGCCTTCTCAACTTCCATCTATTTCTATTTCTCTTGTAGAACGTCTAGTTGTGAGGATAATGTGCTTAGGATGTCAGTCCTCAAATTCTCTAGTAAGTTCCCAATTTTTGCTTTTTTGACCCCACTACTGGATGTTTTGAGAGCTCGTGTCCCTTGCCTATGCCTCACAGCTCCACGCAAAAATTTAACACACAGTTCACAGATAGTATCGAACTCTTCCTTTGAGATATCCCCATTTCCTACCACATTCAGAAGTTCCAAAGATTCTTCCCTTAGTGCTCGAAGTAAGATTATTTTCAAAATACCTTTGTCCAAATCACTATGGCCTAATCTCTACAAACTGTATTTAAAGCATTCCACAAAGTCCTCCATATTCTCATCTTCATTTTGTATAATCTTAAAGATCTCTTCTTTAATGTCTCAAGACTTGCAGTAGTCCTAATATTTTTCGAGGAAAATTTGCTTCATATTGTCCCATGTTGTAATAGATTTTCCTCCTAAACCCATAAACCATCGTAGTGCTATCCCCTTTAAGGTAGCAGGGAATATCTTCAATTTTTGAGCATCTGAAACATAATCATATCCTCGATAGACAACATCAAATTCAAAGAGGAATGTATCTGGATCCTTGGAAGAGAGACCATGGAAATTAGGTAATGTTGTTAAAGGAATAGGTTTCATAGGTGCATCACCCCTAATTTATCCAATTTGAAATTCAATCATAGAATTTGTGTTGTTGTCCATGAATATCCTCCAATATTTAATTCGAATTTCAGCAAGTTCTGGCTGCTCAATGATACACAACTAAAATTGTTTGACAACAATTCCCTGAGTAGGTGGGGGATTTACTTCCCCAACCTCTTCTCCTTCGGAACCTTCAACACTCAATTCCTCAGATCCTCTATTCTCTTATTCCTCTTCTCTGGACTCTATTTCTGCTATTGAGGAGGGCCCTAGTTGCAGAGCTATCTGGGGCCTAGATCTTGTCTGAGATCTTACCCTGACAACACCCCTTGATGAATTCCCTGATTCATCTTTTGTGATGATTTATTGGATATAGGTAATTCTTCCTAGATATTTCCTCCTATGACCTCCTTTTGGGTGTCTTACCCCTTTTGTTTGTTTCTCTATTGATACAATCTAGAGCGGAGAATTAAATTTAAAAACATTCAAAACAAATCTAAAGATTGGGTCCTGGAAAAGATTTGGTGCAACGGATTGCTTGAATATGAAGAGAGAGTGTTCCGATGATCAATACTGGTTATACTTTTGTGCCTTTGATAACCTCCCCATCAATGATGTCAAAATGTTGGTGTTAAGAAATGAGTTATAGATCCAATCCTTACCACATTAATTGTTAATCCGGGGTCATTAATTATTTCAAGGTGTCATGCAAAGTCTATGCAAGCCACATGTTCTGTACCTAGTATTGAGCATTCAATAGATACAAGGCTCAACAAATACTTAAATAAAATAACAACAAAGCAAAGAACAATAACGACAATGTAGAGTAACAACAAAGCAAAGAACAGTAATGACAACCTAGAGTAACAACAATTCGAAATTATAACAAGATTATAAAATAGTAAAGCAGAAACAACAAAACATTAATAGCATAATCAACACATACCAATTCACATGACTAACTCTAACAGTGCTTGATCAGGAGAGTGGGCCCAACTCTTCGATCAGGGCTGTGGTGAAGAGTAGAGATCACACAAGACTACAAAATACTGGAATTTGCATTAATAAAAAAGGAATTACAATTGAATTATGTTGTTACACATCTCCCGTAAAAATCCATCATTCTGCTGCGCTGAGCCTTACTTATACAATTCATCATTTCATGAATAGGATCTAACAAACTTATAAATGGTGGCAATTATAGTTCAGGAAGAAAAAGAATGTAAAGATAACCATCAAGGTCAATTATCAACTTCTCGGTAGTTGAACATGTTAGGGTCCTATAATAATAGGATTCATAATTTTGAATTGACTATGGTTAGTCTTGTAGTATTGTACATACTTTTTCTTTCTGCAAAATGTTTTCCATATAAAAAATTAAAAAATGTAAATAGGGTATGTCCTTAAAAAATATTCAAAGAACAAAAAGAAACAAAAAAGATAAAAAAGTGAAAAATTTGAACCCCAAAAAGAGATAAAATAGATCATGAAAGTGTGCAAATTCAAATGCCACTACTTTTTACTTTACTTTGAAAAATAAGATTATGTGCAGCTTGTCAAAAATGCCATAGTCCATGATGGTCAAATACTTTAATCTTGACCCATTCATGCTTTAAATTTCATGTCGATAGATAGAGAATAAAGATCTAGCCAAACTGTTTAAACTTGGCAGATCAGTAGTTAGGTAGAGAATAATAATGAGCTCATAAGTTTAATCTAAGCCATTCGAAGTTATAAGGTTATAATTAGATACTTTGCTTATCAAAAGAAAAGGAAATAAAGGGTCAACAAGCTCAAATGCACCCATTGAAATGAAGAGAAAATGTTAGGGTAAATAAAGGTTAGGTAGAAGAAGTTTTACAAAGTACACAAAGTTGCTAAGTCAAAAGCACATTTATCATGCTTAATCCTATGTTTCAGGTGCAGGAGGAATTGTGAAAATGAAAGGGTTTCACCAAAGCTTAATTTACTAATTTCCCCTCATTTCACTAGACCCCCACATACTTATTTGCTAATTTCCCCTCATTATCCCTTCATTACCTATAAATACCCTTTCCCCTCATTTTGGCCTTTTACCCCTTGGTTTCACACAATTCCCTAGATATTACCCTTCAAAAAATCATCCCCCCTTCCCAAAACCTCTTTCCTTAGTGTGAAACCCATTCCCATTATAGATACTACATCCCGCCCTTATTAATTTCCCTTTTTCCCCTTAAAAACCCACAAAAACTCTTTATCTTAAGTTTTTCCTAAAGTCTCGCTTTATAAATCCCCCACATTATAAATTCCCCGACACCCTTTTTAACCCACCAACCTTTGGTGCAGTTAAAAAGACCCTGCCATATAACCCATGGTCCCACCTTATTAACGCTTTTCTTATATTAACTCCCAAAATTATTCGTTAATTAATTACAATTCTTTGTAATTAAACCTCGGGCCCCGCCATCCACTCTCCCGACTCCGTCCGTGCAACTTCAATGCGCGATATCCCTCCGATCTCCCACCCCCAGATCCAGCGTCGCACAACCATATGTTATAGACATTTTTGGGCACTGAAACCCCAAGCATAAATGTCCATAAACTAAGGGCTCCTAAGTCCCTAAAGGTGTTTTTCCAACCCCTAAAAGAACAAGGTCAATTGATTACAGCTTCTCCCAGAAGTTCTCCATGAAAAACTACTCAGAACTGGTCAAAACTGGACCATTTCACCTGCTCCATAGGCAAAGTGCATTGCATCTCACCTAAATACACACAGTAGGTGCATTTCATTTCAAAAATCCCTTCTATGGGGTGCGATGGGCGAGAAGGGACAAATGGCAGTGTCAATCCGTGAGGTGGAATAGCATGGAATCTTCCAGAAACTTCTCCTGTGACACTTGCCTCTCTGAATTCGACCAGGGATAGTAAGAGATCATCAATCTCCAAGTGGAATCAAGAACTATCAGAGAGAGGACACTAATCAACTCTCAAAAGTTGACTCACCTCCCTTGCAGATATCTATATATGGATCCCTCATCCCAGAGATCCAAGGGGGCTGGAATTTTGTATCTTGTGAGGAAGTGCTGCTGGTTTATTGGTGTGGGATCATAGTGTTGGGTGATCTAAGCTTGACATGAGGTCAAGAAGGGCTTCTTCTTGCTGAGAGGATGATGCTAGGTCAGAACATTTGGTTGTAACTCTCTTGGCTCTTTCTTGATTATCAATAAAGCTATTCAAGTTTTCCTCCATACTCTTGTGTGATTTATGTTTTATGCATTTGTATGGTAAATTTACATCTGATCCTAGATTGTTTATGATAATAGATCCATGTCCTCGTATAGTATTGTGCTGCTTTGATTCTACAGGTACTCTGTGAAGCTAGGTATACAAGGAAGCAAGCAGCAAAGGACTATCAGAAGAGAGAGGAATCGAGCAAGGAGACAAGCGCAAGACAAAGGTTGGTCTCCTTTATTCTTCTCTCATCTATCTCTCATAAAGGAAAACTTAAGTAGTCTTTACTTTTTTTGTTTCTAAGGTAGCCACTAGCCTTAGTGGGATTAGCAGTTCTGCATAGACACTATTCCCGGTAACAAAATGGCGACTCCGCTGGGGAACGACTAGGTTGTTTGTTTATCTACATTTGTTTACTTTATAAACTTACAGATGAAGCCTGAAGTTGAGCCAGGTAGCCTTCGAACTGCATTTGCTATGCAAATGCAAAGTAGATAAATGCCGCTTCAGTCAATCTCCGGGTTTTGTTTATGAATTAAAAAATTGATTTACAAACTCTCTAATTGCCCTTGTGGTGGCTCTAGTAACCTCCTTAGATCTATCCCTGTGATTGATTTACTGATTACCACTTGCTCGGCCAAAATCCCTGAACTGAATTGCAAACTGTGACCTGGAACCCAATCCAAGTCTCATCCCTGGTCCAGCGCACTGTCTGTTCTGTGAACGTCAAATGTAGCGCACTTCCCGAGTGTAGTAGGTGCGCTACATTTCAGTTTCATTGTGTTACAGGTGCGCTGATCAGACAGGGCCTTGTTCCTAAATTTTGGTTTCTGTGCTCATTCTTTTCAGATCTATTCAAGACTTTTACTGCCTGTAGTTAGTACACCTCTGTTTAAACCCCCTTTCCTTGCTGATATTCTGCCTCCATTGTGCAAAGAACTGTAAACGTTTTTATGTATTTTTTGAGTCATTTTCAGTTCTC
Source organism: Pinus tabuliformis (assembly GCA_031772625.1). Taxonomy (NCBI): domain Eukaryota; kingdom Viridiplantae; phylum Streptophyta; class Pinopsida; order Pinales; family Pinaceae; genus Pinus; species Pinus tabuliformis. The sequence goes on along the minus strand of CM062819.1, from coordinate 1,638,623,437 downwards.
CTTTACAAAGAAGTAGCATAATTGCACTGTCGTTTCTTGATTTGAAAGTGTCGCAAGTGTCGTTTTCAGTCATAGAAGAGAATCTGATTGTTCTTGATAGTCGATTATCCTGTTACTGTTGTATTTGGTATGAATTAATAGTTTTTCTAAGTGTCGAAAGCAAGTTTTCAATTCCAAATCGCAAAGTGTTGTCATTGTCTTTATTTTGTTTTGAAAAGAAACTTGTTAGTAATAGTCTCTTTGAAAGATAATTCAGATTTGTGCTTTAGCTTTCTTTTTATCATTCACATATTAAGAAGGCTGAAAACAAATACATGCACGTGCATTTTCATTTAGACTGTTTGTTGGTTTGATTTAGGATAGTGCATATAGTGTGTGCTCTTTTCTCTTTCCTGAAAGAACGCCATCTCTCTTTCCTTAGTAGCTAGGATTTTCATTTGCCAAAAAGAAGATTAAACAACTGTTTATCATCTTAGATTGCATTTTAGGAATTGTACATTTACATCACGCGGTGAACCTGAAAGGCAAATTTCTTAAGCAAGATCAACTATAAAATAAATTTAATGAATCTAAAAATGCTTTGGAACCTAACGCACAACATCTAGAAGTCTAGGCTAGAGACGTATTCCAGCGTCGTAAAGCCTGGTAACTGTTGCTTTCACTGTTGGTTGGGTGATTCCTCCACTTTGAGACGATAAGTGCCAGTACAGACTTGTGCTCCCATGTACCATCGAGTATATTTTGGGAGACCACAATAGGCTTAATCCTTTATCCATAGGAAGCCGTGTCTGTCACCCTATCGATCGCAATGCACTGAGCACAGCATTCGGGAAGATTGACTGCCATACCATAAAAAGTATTCTGCAGTTTTGCGATTGGTTTGGTAATCCCTCTATCTAAATTTCCAGAGCAGTACCTTTCGTTCCTTTTCAGACTCCTTAACGGAAAAGGTCCATCTGAGCACTTGTCACTTCAGGCTCATTAAAAATCGAAGGCGACTAGAGTCATCTTTTGTTTTTTCTTGACTCTTAAAAATTGAAAAATAAAGTTGTGTCAAAGCATCTAAAATTCATCTAATTCGGAAACATAGTTCCCCTTGATTTTTAGTTGATCAAGTAATCCGCAATCGTGGAAGAAAGTCAATTAAAACCCCGTCGTTCGCAGAGGCTTACGAGTCAACCATCTTTGTCTCCAGAATCGAAACTGTTACGGACAAAGCGAACTCGTTTAACCGGTTCCAAATCCCCTGGTAAAGTTAGAACAAGTGTTCCAACACCATCGGAGACTCCGGTTACTCCAAACATTTCTGGTATCCCTGCCTTTACAGAAGAAGTTCAGTAGCCACCGAAGGACAGTAGCACTGATCCTAGTCTGAGGGTAAACACTTGTATTACTGAACCAGTTCCATCTATAACTGATTCGGGGGGTGTTCTTCCCCAAACATCTGCCGCTGCAAATTCCATACCTTCTTCGGCACCAAAAATATTTTACAAACCAGACGGTCTACCTCTTCCACCTAGTCTGATTGCCATAGAAGAGATTGTGGAGGATCCTCCATCCAGTACTCCATCACAATTTGGAGTCGGGATCACTCTGTATCCTTCTTCATCAGAAATTAGTCTACCACCATCGGAAGCTCCTGTAGAATCGCTAGGCAATCTTTTGGATAGACTAGAAATGTCTGAACAACCGTCGACATCTAGGACTGTGTCGTCTGACACAGCGATGATAGAACTTCCTGCTGTCACTCCAACAATGTTCACCGGTATACCATCTGTCCCAGCTAGCTCTCAATCGCTAGAAGGGGCCCACTCAGGGGCTATTTCGACAGTGTGGTCCGTTCCTGTTTGTTCATCCGGAATAGTATCTGGAAACTCTTATGCTAAGTCTCAGCAAATTGATCCTTCAGGGTGTCAATTTGGGCAATCCGGTCTTCATGGACAAGCAATACCTTTAAGTACTGGATCACCGCCGTATGGGGGGCAATATACCCTTTCATTGTCTCCTCCGGGAGGACAACCATACGGGAGTTCACAACAAAATTCAGGTTATGCTGGAATTACATCTAGTGGTTGGGTACCGATACTACCTCAACAACCAAGAGTTGTGTATTCGATGCAACGGTGTTTACCTATGTCAAATATACCAACTACGTCGGCTATTGTAACAGTGTCACAAGTACAAGCGCTGCCTGTTGTATGCCAACATCAGGTTTCTCAGATTGTAATACAACAGCCTCTTGACCTTGCGACTCAACCACAATCGCCGACTGGTGGAATGACACAGGCCCAAACGGGTACAATTACCCCTCATCTTGGTCAAACAGTTAGTATCGGACAACAGCACATGGCTTCGCAACCATGGTTGGTCCAATACCAACAACCGCAATTCCAACAAGTATACCAAGGATTTGAGCAACAAATCTTTGCAAATAGTGGGCAACCGTATATTCAAAACGGTCAAAATCAACCATTCTATAATGGTTATGCCCATCAACCTTACCAAAGTTACCAGCATCAAATGCATTATGCTAGTATGCAGAGACCGACTGCTCAGGCGATTCCATCTTATCCTGGGTATGCTTCGCCTAACCTGAATCAACAGTTACCCTTCGTGGTGACTTTAGAGTTACTGGATCTAAATTGGTTAACAAACGATCTAATCGCTTATGCCCCTTGGTGGCCAGCGATTCCGCATAAACTTCCGTCAGATATTCCTAAATTTAATGGAAATCCGGGTGAAGATCCGTCAAATCACGTGATGACCTTTCATCTGTGGTGCTCATCAAACACCCTAAATGATGATTCGATTAGGCTTCACCTTTTTTAGAGGACGTTAACTGGTCCAGCAGCAAAATGGTATATCAAATTACCAAGAGCTTCGTTTGACAACTTCAATATCCTAGCCACAACCTTTTTAACCCATTTTCAATTACCGATAAGGTACAAAACGAGAACAGAACTTCTTACCAATTTCAAACAAACGACAGCCACTCACATATCCGATCATATACATGAGTGGTGACGTCGTCGTAGAATGGTAAAAACGTATGTTCCTGATCAGCTTTTAGCTGAATGGTTTATTAAGTCTTTGTTGCCTTCCATCACGGAAGATGTGGCAAAAGGGGAGTCGTCACCAAAGAGCAAGTTATCGCTCGTGCGCAATATTTAGACTTGATTTACACTCAGTCCGGCATGCTCTACGATAAAATACCTGACGCTCCCAGACCAGAATTTTTGGTCCCCCCTCCTCCTAAATCAAACAATGACTCTCATGCCGGCGATGGCGTGATTGGTGCGACAGACATGAAATCGACAAAGGCTACATCTAAAAAGGCCTGTAAGATTTCCAGTCAAAATGCAAAAGAAGAACTTCTTGCTTCGGAAGTAAATGCCGTCTTGACAGATAAAGGCAAAGAAACCAAGCAACCAGGAGGCAAGAAGAAAAAAAAAGGGAAGAAGAAGAAACAAGAGGAATCATCACCTGAAAAATCTTCTGCAAACCCTCCTAGAAATAGGAAACCAAAAAATCCATGCTTTATATGCGATGAGGATCACTGGACATCAGATTGTCCACATAGGGCTGAGCTTAAAAAATTCTTCAAGAATTCAAAAACCTCGGTAGTATTAACTGATCCGTTTCCGAATCCAGGAACAAATCTGGTTGCTAGTGAAAATGCTTCCCCGTCCCAAGTACTGATGTTGTCGGTTTCGAAACAACAAAATGATGCTTTGATATCGACAAGGAACAAAGATTACGGGAATCCACAACTGTCGAACAACAAGGATAAAGATCAGCCTAGAAGTTGCACCACCAATCGTTCCTGAGCTGACAATAAAACCACCAAAGGGAGTAGTACACAAGTCGACATTTAATCCTCATGCCAGAGCGGCACAACATTATAATATAGTGGAAGATCTAGCCCAATCGCCCTTCGCTATGTCGACACTTGAGGTACTGCAAAATTGCCCATCCCAAAAGCAGGCTTTGTTATCAGCTATTGGTGGGATAGACCCAAAGGATTCTGATCTTGTATCCTTTAACCATAAAGGATACGATCCTCAGTTACCAGCTCAACTAGCTTTCCTCATTCAAGTGAAAGCCCTCAACAAAACTGTTCATCGAACAATTATTGATGAGGGGGCATCTACATGTATTATGTCGATGAGTTGCTGGAAAACTTTAGGATCTCCAACCTTGTCACGATCTTCGACAACATTAAAAGCATTCGACGGACGAACGTATACCCTGTATGGTATTCTAAGTAACTTGCAAGTTGAACTGGGGGGAAAACAGTAGAAATAGATGTCGAAGTAATCGATGGAAACCTCGATTACAACATCCTACTAGGAAGACCATGGATATATGCTATGGCTGCTGTTGTGTTGACCTATTTTAGGAAGATTTCATTTCCCTTTCAAGGGGGAATTACAATCGTCGATCAACAAACTTTCCTCCCCAATGGTTCCCAAGTTACGGGAAGCATTCCGATGATCCATGGAAGCCCCCATTCGCTTCAAAATATCGGAGTAGGCCTACTAAAAGGCCCTGTATTAATGGGAACTTTTGCCCTTCCACCTCCAATCAACCTGGCGGAAGTGGCAGTGATAGGGACCTGCAATATGATATCTTCTATTCACAAGATCTCAGAAAACGATATTAACATGGATCATCTATCGGTGTTGCCTCCAAGCCAAATGGAAATATTGTAGCAATCAATGTTTCTAGCATGGAAGGCAAACCCAAATCAACGCTCATCAAGCGTTTGGATAGATAGGTCTAAGGAATATGGCACCCCTTCAGATCCTTGGTCGCAAGTGCATTACACCGACGAAGGAATTATTCAATCAATGATAATTGAAGGGGCACCATGGGAAGACTACCACCATCGTTCCCATCTTCCGGATTGTAAAGAAGATACTCCTGATGACCTTCACCATCCTTCAGTTTTTGATTTCCTATCAAATACTGTAAACACGGTGGATTCTGAGCGAAACTTGTCCAATATTGAAGAGACTATCGCCCTAAATATCTCGACCAAAACAGATGTTGTAGAGAATATTTATGTTGGCAAATGTTGTTCTCCTTCAGAACTGGAAATATATAACGCTCTTTTTCGCGAATTCAGAGATGTCTTTGCTTGGTCATGATGAAATGCCAGGCATTCACTCGAGTATAGTTGAACATGAAATTAAGATGTATCTAGATGTCAAACCAGTACGACAATGGCTACGGTAGGTGCACCCCAAGAAAGCCGCTGCCATCAAGGCAAAGTTGAAAAGCTTCTCCATGCTAGTTTCATTTACCCGGTTCCTCTAACTGATTGGGTATCAAACATTGTTCCTCTTATGAAAAAACAAGGAACGATTAGAGTGTGCGTCGATTATAGGGATGTAAATCAAGCTTGTACAAAAGATAACTACCCTACACCCTTTATTGACCAGATAATTGATGAATGTGCCGGATGTGAAATCTTTTCATTTATGGATGGATTCTCCGGGTATAATCAAATAAATATCCGCCCACAGGACCAGTCAAAGACTGCATTTATTTGTCCGTGGGGCACATTCGCGTATCGAAAATTACCCTTTGGTTTAAAGAACGCAGGGGCAACGTTTCAGAGGGCAATGAATTATGCCTTCCATGACATCAAAAACATCGTTCAACCATATCTCGACGACCTTCCGGCTCATTCGCGAAAGCGGACTGATCATCCGCAACATTTAAGAGTAATATTTATACGTTGCCGACACTACAAGATACAACTCAATCCACACAAATGTGTGTTCTGTGTCAGTTCTGGTCGTTTACTTGGCTTTGTAGTCTCAAAGGACGGGATTCGTCTCGACCCATGTAAGGTTCAGGCAATCATTAATTTGCCTCCACCTTCAAATTTGCTTCAGATTCAGAAACTCCAAGGGAAAGCAAATTTTCTGAGGAGGTTCATTCCAAATTATGCCGAAATTGCTAAAGGTTACACACGTCTATTGAAAAAGGAAGTGCCCTTTGTCTGGGATCAGGTTGCGCAAGCTTCCTTTGATGCTTTAAAAGAATCCCTAATGAAAGCATCATTAATGTATGCTCCTGATTATCAAAAAGACTTTCACCTGTATCTGACTGCAGCAGATACAACCATCGCAATGGTTTTAGTTCAAGAAGACAACGGAATAGAACATCCTATATATTATTTAAGTAAGAACTTAAATGATATAGAAAGTAAATATTCTTATGTTGAAAAGCTAGCGCTCGTAGCCGTTCAAGCGATACAGAGATTTTGACACTATGTCCTCTTTAGAAAAACTACCATTCTGTCAGATTGCAACCCCATGACTTATATATTGTCGTGACAGTTGTTGGGGGGAAAATATTCCAAATGGATAGCTATTCTACAAGAGTTTGATCTGGAATTTGTAAAATCCAAATCAAAGAAAGCACTGGTTTTCGCAGAATTATTTTGTGATCTCCCATCATCGTCCAACGATGAAAAAACCGAAGAAACAATCGTGGATGAATCTTTGTTTCTGATATCTTCAAGCAATGCATGGTATGGAGATATAATCATCTATCTCCAAACCCAAAAATATAGGCTTAATACCTCCCGCTTCGAACAAAAACGTATTCGATACCAATCAAAAGACCACATGATCATCGGTGATACGATTTACCGTCGTGGTGTCAATACAGTTCTAAGGAGGTGCCTCACCCATGAGGAAGCCAAAAAAGTCCTGAATGATTGCCATTCAGACGCGTGTGGGGGCCATCAATCTGGTTACGCTACAATGCAAAAAATTTTATGAGCAGGATACTTCTGGCCAACAATGTGCAAAGATTGCATAATTGCAGTCAGAAGTTGCCATGCCTGTCAAATTTTCGATAGCAAAACCAGAAGACCACCCGCACCTCTGCAGCCAATAGTTGTTGTTGGTCCATTCGCCAAATGGGGCATTGATTTCATGACATGTAACCCCACCTCGACCGGGGGGCATGGGTACATCATAGTCGCAATGGACTATTTTACCAAATGGGCCGAGGCGATGCGTACATTAGATAACACTGGTGAAACAGCTGCCCTTTTCTTTTTTAATCATGTAGTCACCAGATTCGGCATTCCACAAGCTATAGTCACAGATCATGGATTGCATTTTCGCAATCACATGATGGCCGAATTAGCTGCCAAATTAGGACTGTCTCACGACAGCTCTACTCCATATTACCTGCAGGCCAATGGACAAGTTGAAGCAATCAACAAAGTCCTGAAGCGCATGCTACAAAGGATGATTGGAGTCCACAAAAGGAGTTGGCACCTGATCCTGTACTCAGCCTTGTGGGCATACCGAACATCGGTAAGAAATGCAACCGGGTTCACACCTTTCCAACTGGTGTATGGCCTAGAAGCAATCTTACCAGTTCAGTGTGAAATCTCGTCCCTCAAACTCGCAATCGACCTTCTCCCTGGAACTTCAGAAGAGGAGGCTCGTTTCTTGGAACTAATCCAATTGGATGAAACCCATCGTGATGCCGCTATGGCTAATGAATCCCATAAGAAACGAGTCAAGGCACAATTCGACAAGAATGTCAAACCCCGTGTCTTCTCAGAAGGTGACTTGGTCTTACTTTACGACCAAGAATTCGATAAATTGGGAGCAGGAAACTTCAAGTCTTTATGGATGGGCCCCTATATTGTTAAAAGAGTGTTAGCAAAAGGAGGCTACGAGTTGATGGATTATGACGGGATTCCACTGGCACAACCTCGTAACGGGTTGTACCTTAAGCGTTACTATGCCTGATTTAGCGTGGTAACTTGCATGCTTTTGTTACATTTTTGTTTTCGCTAAGGGTAATCATTTTGGTCAAGTAAATCCATTTTTACATTTGTCGCAGATGTCAAACCTATTGGAATCTTTTGTTGGATATGCCGAAGGAGCGAGTCGTAGTTCGCGGAACCTATCTTCTGCGGCCTGGGCCATTTTTGATCCAAGCGGCGAGTTAGTAAGTTTCAGAGGGGTATGTCTTGATCGATCAACGAATAACATCGCTGAATATAGCGCGTTGATAGAACTTCTCTCTAATGCCATCACACATGGCATACGTCGACTGGTCGTCAGGTTGGACTCATAGCTCGTCATACTACAACTCACTGGTATCTACTCCGTCCGAAATCCAGCTATCTATCGCATGTTCCTAAGGGTCAAGATTTTGGAAAGGCAATTTGACTTTATTCAATATCAGCATATTTCCAGAAGCTTAAACACATTAACTGACTCATTGGCAAATTATGTGTTAGACAGACATTTGCAACATTTATAAAAAGAAGCATTTCATTAATATTTGCATCAGGATCATGTAACTTAACCAAAATAAAACTCCGAAAATCAAAAATATATATATAACTGTTTATGGTTTACACATAATGTTCTGTAACCAAGAAAAAATTGGTCAAATGACCTAAAACTCAAAACGCTAGGGGGCACCCTAGTCTAATGATGCTGGTGATAACAAGTCACCGCCTGTGCAATCATGCGTAAAAGCCTAGTCCATCGACTTGGCACGCCAGTAGTATGTCGTTGCAACCTCAAAGGCAGCTCGTCAGTCCTCACATCTGGAATACCGAGAGTGAGGCCCTCGACCTGATCTTGTAATGCTGAAAGAGTCTCGGCCACATCAAGGTCACGAAGGATAGCCCTTCCCACAGCCTCTCCTGCTGGAGTGGCAACTGACACTCTCAGGCGTACTACTGGCCGAACGGGACCAACATCTGCATGAGCACATGAGTTCTGATTAGTCTTGACAAAGTAAAGGACAAGGACATTATAAAAGAAAAACGATAAACAAAAATATGGTAAAGAATTTACCAATGGCACCCCACTGTTCGCCAACTGACAGTACCAAATCCGAGTCACCCCGGAAGTCCATACCAGCATATGGGTACTCGGAATAAACCATCTCCTGATGATTGAACCACCCGAAGAAGGTATCAGAAAAGTAAATCTGAGACTGACCAGCATGCCTAGACATATGGTCAACCCATCTCTGCATCCGTGGTTCAGTTGGTGGAGGTAAACCAAGTGCAATATACTGCGGCTGCATCAGTGGTATCTTTTCCAAGGCGAAGGTGGTCAAAATAGAACCATATCCAAAGTTCTTCAATCTTCCATTCTTCACCTTGTTCAACTATTCTTTCATCACAAGGAGTACTGCATCACACCAGTTGAACACCTTCGGTTCGAGACATTCCAAGGCGTACTGCATATAAGACCGATTGGCCACATGAAGAGCCGCACCACTAGCCATCCTACCAAAGGTAAATAGAATGGTCCTCAGGGACCTGTCAGTGACATCTCAGATGATGATCTTGCCATCTTTACTCGGCTGAGATCCCTCTCTGCAATACCTGTGAATATAATCTCTCGGAGATTCACCCCCACGGGCCGAACCTGATAAGGAGGTAGGGGCACCCTGCCTCGATAAGCCGGTCAAAAAATAGATGTCCACGACAGTCAAGGGGATAGATTTGCCCCTAATCTGGAACACATGGCTGGTAGGGTCCCAAGCATCGAGCAAATACTGCAGCAAGTTGATTTGTTGCCTCATGCTAGAGATGCGGAAAAACTTCAGCAGGCCACAGTTCCACAGTGCATTTACTGTAACCAGATCATCTAAAGCAAGCATGTCCTCTTCTTCATGCTCACGTTCTCACCATGTAATGGTCATTTTGCTCCAATGAATCTCTGAAAACAAACAAAGAGAAGAGTTAGATCCTAATTTGGTGAGAAACAGGCAAAAATTTCCATTGAAAACTGTGCATAAATTTCCTTCCTTGCGCTCATCACACCTACAGTAGTGTTCTGGGTGCATTGCATGTCAATTGGCTAGTGGATAGGCCAACATGCAACGCACTTTTCGACATAGAAAGGGTGCGAAGGAGCCAGGGCGAGTTTTTCAAACCCTAGAGGCTCAGAAAAACCAGAAATTAGGCTCAGAATGCAAAATGGAAAGGATGAAACGAAAGAGCTCAGGTTTAGCTCCTACCTGGTCCAGACGGCGCCAAAAAACCATCCACAGAATCTCCCGAAATCAGCTGGTGAAAATCAAGTGGGAAAACACCTCCAAAGCTCCAACAAGTCAAAGTTCAAATGAAATGGTAAAATGAGAGGTAAAAGCACTTTTAAATTACTTTTTACGTAATTCAAGTAAAATATTAGTGTCTTAACTCATTTTTCAAACATATATTGTTCATTTCTAACTAGTTTGATGAAGCAATTGAGCATGCAGTACAACCTTTGAAGGAACAAAGCTATTAATGGTAAAGTCAAGAAATGACCATTATATCGAGCAGTTTTAGCACATAGTTCAAGCTCGTTAAAAAATAAACATAAGTCATGAGCAAATGTTTCCCCCAGCATTTAAGCTCATTAAAAAATGAACCAATTTCTAGTAAATAACCGTCGTGAATGTAGTACTTCAGCCTTTAAAGCCTTGGTCGTGTTCTCATCATCACCTCCACTCTGTATCGGCCAATCATTCACCTCCACTTGATTGTTTACCCCTTTTGAGGAATAGCTGCGAAGAGTGATCCTGTTAGCCATCCTTGTAACACTGCCATGATTGGGAAATTCCAAGCCTTACCTGGAATCAACTGCTACCCGAGTTTATCACTCGTTCCTCAAATACGAGTCTCCTTTAAGCTCTTTTCAACTGACTCGTAAAATATGAAAAGATTGCCGAGCCATTGGTCTCTCCAGCTCATTAAAGTGACAGGAAGTGCTATCCCTCCTTTAGATTTTAATCTTTTTGGACCTGAGGGATCATTACATAAAAAGATCGAGCGCTTGTTTTGTTCGGCTCGTTAAAAGTATCGAAAATTCATCCCTTCTGTATTATTTTATACTTTTTCGGACTTAAGGGATTAGATGACGAAAAAGGATCTTTGGAGTTTTCTTTACGCCCCTTTTCAGACTCTTTAAAATTGAAAAGGACTGAGTTATCTATGTCATTAAACTCGTTAAAACCTAATAGCGACAAACTTGTCCATAGAAGAGAAAAGCGAGTTTCACTATCGCTAGGCTCGTTAAAACATAGCGATGGGTTTGCCCGAAGGGAAAATTATAGAACAAGCATATGTTATCCTCCTCAAGCTTGACAAAAATAAAGAGGTACTAGTCAGCAATGAATAGGGAAAAATTAGGAAGAAAACTTGAAGAAACTTTGTTGGTAGCAAGTCGCTCTTGAACATGACACTTTCACTCCGCATCCAAGTCGGGTTGGGTTGTTCCATTCACCGGTCACATCACCATGGTCCCATCACACCATCCATCTTTGGGGTTAATGCTACCAATCCATCATGTCAGTGTCACCAATATGTTCAAGAGAAGTCACTCAGAGAATTCACCTGTGTCTCACCCACTGCAATACATTTACGCTCCATTCTTTCATGACCGCCACCCTGAACCATATATCACCATATCGTTTTCACCTCCATTAAAATCATTTGCTCCGTTCTGTGTCATTGATGTGGGATTCACTAAGGCCCTCCTATGACGGATCGCTTCTTGTCGACATCAGCTCATTATCAAGGAAGTTGATCTAGGAACACCCCTTTCAGTACTTTGAAGCTTGCATCCCTCAATGGCAAGTTTCTCACTTCCGGCGACAGTTTTACATCAATGGCCTTCAACCGAAAGATTTTGCGTGGTGTTCGACGCCAAGTCCTCTATTCACACCATGTGAATTGTACTGTAGTACCTTGAGGGTTATCATCATTATCGGTGATTCCTCTCGCGCCTGTTAACAGCTTACATCATTGGCTGGTAATCAGGCGATGTCTTTCCATGTTCGACTCCAGAACATCTCTCACATGGATCGACTTGTACTTTGAGTGAAGATCGAACGAGATTGAAGACACCGAATCTAGTTTCATCCATCTGGGCTGTGATATATATTCAGGAAAATAAAGACATCAAATGTACATCATTGCTGCACAGATAATCATCCAATCTAAGGGATGATGGCTCTATCAGAATCATCAGTCTACACTCAGACGATTGTCTATCTCATGTACATGAAAATGAATTTATAAAGCTGAGCATGGGAATGCCCGCCTCAGCTAGATCATGAAAATATTATGAAGATGATGTATTGTATTGTATCTTATTACAGTTCTCCTTCCAGCTTGAAAGAACTTCGGATCCTCATGATAAAGCATTTCACCCGACATCAAAAAGACTAACGACCTCATGCTTTAGGGGGCCACTATTATAGACATTTTTGGGCACTACAACCCCAAGCATACATGTCCATAAACTAAGGGCTCCTAAGTCCCTAAAGGTGTTGTTCCAACCCCTAAAAGAACAAGGTCAACTGATTACAGCTTCTCCCAGAAGTTCTCCATGAAAAACTACTCAGAACTGGTCAAAACTGGACCATTGCACCTGCTCCATAGGCAAAGTGCGTTGCATCTCACCTAAATACACACAGTAGGTGCGTTGCATTTTAAAAAGCCCTTCTATGGGGTGTGATGGGCGAGAAGGGACAAATGGCAGTGTTAATCCGCGAGGTGGAATAGCATGGAATCTTCCAGAAACTTCTCCTGTGACACTTGCCTCTCTGAATTCGACTAGGGATGAGTAAGAGATCATCAATCTCCAAGTGGAATCAAGAACTATCAGAGAGAGGACACTAATCAACTCTCAAAAGCTGACTCACCTCCCTTGCAGATATCTATAGATGGATCCCTCATCCCAGAGATCCGGGGGCTGGAATTTTGTATCTTGTGAGGAAGTGCTGCTGGTTTATTGGTGTGGGATCATAGTGTTGGGTGATCTAAGCTTGTCATGAGGTGAAGAAGGGCTTCTTCTTGCTGAGAGGATGATGCTGGGTCAAAACATTTGGTTGTAACTCTCTTGGCTCTTTCTTGATTATCAATAAAGCTATTCAAGTTTTCCTCCATACTCTTGTGTGATTTATGTTTTATGCATTTGTATGTTCAATTTACATCTAATCCTAGATTGTTTATGATAATAGATCCATGTCCTCATATAGTATTGTGCTACTTTGATTCTACAGGTACTCTGTGAAGCTGGGTATACAAGGAAGCAAGCAGCAAAGGACTATCAGAAGAGAGAGGAATCGAGCAAGGAGACAAGCGCAAGACAAAGGTTGGTCTCCTTTATTCTTCTCTCATCTATCTCTCATAAAGGAAAACGAAAGTAGTCTTTACTTTGTTTGTTTCTAAGGTAGCCACTAGCCTTAGTGGGATTAGCAGTTCTGCATAGAAAATATTCCCGGTAACACCATATCGTGTGGATTCATCATCCGTCTGTTAATGGCCCGAGAGCACTCGAGATTCACAGTTTTGGCCGAGCGCTCTTTGGCTACATGGTGACACCAGGGTATATCGCGTGGCCCCGAAAAATACCGCCCACCATCCAAAAGTGGTGCGATATCACACAAAAACACCTCCCCACCTAAAGGAAAAAATTCCCACTATTCATTGGCCAAATTCCATGCCAAAATGTAACCGTTATTGGTTAAAAGGCCGAAAAAGCCCCAATTCACTCTTTTCGCTCGTTTTTGCTGTAAAACTTTTCTAAGACAATTGTGACACCCAGAACCTCTGAGTGACCAATTTAGCCACCTATTGCCACCTGAAGATGCTGTGGACACCAAATTGAAGCAGCAAATACCCATTTCAAGCCTCAGTACCCTCTGCAGCTACCACAGAAACCCGTCTGTGCACCAAATCACCAATTTCCAGGTATTCTTGGAAAAACCAGAACGACCTTGTGAATTTGAAAAATGCACAGTAATTATTGAATGGTTAATTAATTAAATTAATTAAGAAACCTTCATAAATTGAAGAAAGACTTGCTGTCCATCCAAACCCTTTTTTACAGATTGAAATTACCCTCCCACTGTCAAGAGCTTCTAAATCTTACTCCTAAAGCCACAGAAAGAGTAATTCAATTCAACACACCAAATTATGGCTTCCCAAACCTCTCTAGATGTAAGACCCCTGCAAACCCCTCACATAGATATTGACCACCTTGCATTAGCCGATAGAGACTTTCAAATCAAGGACATTGCTTCCCCTGCCTACTTGCTAAGACTCTACTGCTGGAGTAAAAACAAGTTTTTCAACCAAAATGATGACATTCACCTATGGGAGTCCAATTTTCCCAAGTACTTGTTCCCAGAAGTACACCCATTCCCAGAAATCATCCACTTCTGCCAAGCTTGCTACATTCCCAGTCAAAGAGCCATAGTCACCCCTGACCAGCAAGTTTTATTCACCATCACTGTAGAATCCATTAATCAAATGCTGCAAATCCAGCCAAGCCCAAATGAGACCCCACTTTCAATTGAAGGCTTACTTGACCTCTATACCAAGTTAGACCTTCCCAAGATGGCCCAGATTTTTCAAAATTTCATCATAGAGGAGTTTCATACTCCTACAGAAAGTCCTCCATATGCTGCCACCATTTTTCTGAGAGAGGCAAACAAATCATTACCATGCTCTCTTGCATTCTAGGGTATACCTCTGATGAACATGTGGATGAGGTTGTCCTTGCTTTCCTTTCTATATTTTGCCTAGGCAAGCCTCCTGCTACAATTTACAACTATGCTCAGTTCATAGCAGACAGAATCCATGAGTAGTTTATCAGGTTACCAACTAAGAGAGTCTTTAAATATTCATCAGTATTATTTCATATGTTCTTGTACTTCCAGTCGGACAAATTTCCTATCAGTATCCAAAAGTTGGACTCCAAAGGCAACCCAAGATCTATCATCTATTGGACACCATTGATCCAAAAATTCTCCACTATTTTTTCCTATAAAGACTTTATTGATTCATTTGTCCATCTAGTTATAAATATGCTAACAAGTAGCTATCATCCCAGGATTAGTCAAGAGATTAAGAGAGTTTTATAGTTGGTAAAGAACAATAGAGTGGGAGACTGATCCAGGTGGATGTTGGTGGCCACCCACCAACCCATTTGGACCCCCACAATTGTCTCTTTCAGTCTTTTCAGTTTCCTAAATTGCAGCACAGTTTACTATTTTTAGCAGTTTTTCGGGTCCTGAACTTCCGGAGCCGTTTTGAGGCCCTAAACGACGTTTTTTTGGGAATCTGGGGCAACATGGGTCCATGGACCGATGTTGCCTCCCAAAGTGGTAGTACTCGGATAGATCTTTCTAACGAGCTATCGTGCGCGTCAAACGGAGATCGTATGCCAAAGTTACGACCCCGGGAAATTGATGTACCAATTTACCCAAACGGGGCCCACAATTTGGCGTTTCATCTTCTAGGGTTAGGTTTTGGAATGTGAAGGGTTTTCCATTGTTTCTCAACAATAAATAGGCCTTCGAGCCTCATTGTAACTCAGTTCGGAACAGTTCAGAGGCATGTAGCCGCCACATCTCTTCTCAGAGATAAGCTACCATCGCCCTAGCTGGTTTCTTTCCATTTCTGTTTGTAAGCACATTTCAGTATTTTACAGTAATGAAATGAAGTATTATTTCCACTGCATCTCAGTATTTATGATTATCTCATCTCTGTAATTATGGTTATCTCTGTAATTTGTTGCCTTCCTGTCTAAATCCGGATCAGTGGTATCAGAGCAATCCGGAGAGACCCCCAAGATCTGAAAACTTGCAATGGATCTTGGGGGAAAGGACCCGAAGATCTGAAAACTTGAATTTCCAGAAGAAAAATAAGGAGAATGCCCAATAAACAAAACCACAAAGAAACTTTTATTTAAAATAGTAATGGAAATAAACCAGCTAGGGCGATGGTAGCTTATCTCTGAGAAGAGATGTGGCGGCTACATGCCTCTGAACTGTTCCGAACTGAGTTACAATGAGGCTCGAAGGCCTATTTATTGTTGAGAAACAATGGAAAACCCTTAACATTCCAAAACCTAACCCTAGAAGATGAAACGCCAAATTGTGGGCCCCGTTTGGGTAAATTGGTACATCAATTTCCCGGGGTCGTAACTTTGACATACGATCTCCGTTTGACGCGCACGATAGCTCGTTAGAAAGATCTATCCGAGTACTACCACTTTGGGAGGCAACATCGGTCCATGGACCCATGTTGCCCCAGATTCCCAAAAAAACATCGTTTAGGGCCTCAAAACGGCTCCGGAAGTTCAGGACCCGAAAAACTGCTAAAAATAGTAAACTGTGCTGCAATTTAGGAAACTGAAAAGACTGAAAGAGACAATTGTGGGGGTCCAAATGGGTTGGTGGGTGGCCACCAACATCCAACTGGATCATTACTCCCCCCTTAGGAAGCAATGGTCCCCATTGCGTTGAGTTCCTCCATCTGCTGAACTTGTCCTGCAATCTCTGATGTGTCCAGTGATGGTGGGAAGCATGGTCGACGATGGTCCACATTGAACATTTGGTGCAGGCGAAGGAATGGAGGACTGTTGTGCTCCAAAGCATTGTTTTCCATAGCCTTGGTACTGCTGTAAGGACCATGTCGGTGTGGTCTGAGCTTCTGATGGGTTCTGGTAAGGCGTTCTTTCTGTCGATGCAACCAGACTTTGTTGCCCACCTGAAACTTGTGTGGTATCTCTGTGGGTGAGGAGAAGTTGTTCCTGTGTTCTGTCATGTCCGTATCCCTTTGCTGCTGCTGCTGCATGGAGGAATCCTTCGCGGGGGCCATGGATGTAGCAACGATCTTCCCCATACAGATGAATTTCCTGGTCTGTGATATGAGCTTGCTGCCTTTCTTGGTAGTGATCAAGGATGTGGCAGTAGGTGGGGCTACCTCTGGTATCCTGTATAATGAACTATTCAAAGAAATAATGACAGCACGAGGCCTTGACTCATACACAGCATGTCGCCTCCACAAGTATGGCTGGCCTAATAGTACATCACAAACATCCAGAGGTGTAACATCACACAATACCTCGTCTGTGAAGGGTTTGATGCTGTAGGGAAGGCGGCACTGCTGGTGAACTTTCAGATCTCGTCCTTCATGAAGCCACCCGATACTGTACGGTTGTGGGTGTGGTGTAGTCGGTAGGCCCAACCGCTTCACGACCTCTGTTGAAACCAGGTTCTTTTGGCTGCCACTGTCGACAATGAATTGTAGCGACGAACCCTTCACCCACATTTGTGAGTGGAAAAGACGCTCCACTTCCTCTGGATTTTCGGGCTCATCTTTCTGGATCTTGGCGGGGGCAACAGTGGCGCTGGGATCCGCATCAATGATCTGCTTCCCTTTCCCATTCCCCTTGTCAGGTTCTGGCTCAGGGTCCGAACATGCATCTGATTCGGAAGCCTTCAACTCGGCCACCAGCGACTGCTTGGTCCGACACTCACTTGTGTTATGAGTGGGACTCTTGTGGAACTCACACCACTTTCCTGTGTCCTTCTTCGACTTCGTGGTGTTGTTCTTTTCTTGCGGCTTCGACGGGTTGTCTTGGGCCACCCCGCCTTGGCTTTGTCCTTTGGGCTTCGGATTTGCAGATCCAAAGTCTCGCTTCTTCTGTTTGAACTTTTGCTCGATTTTGACAGTGTATCGGTATGCTGTGCTGAGTGAGGGGATGTTCAAAAACACCATCTCTTCCTGGATGTATCTATGCAGGCAGCCGCGGTATTTGAGTACCAGATGCAGCTCAGAATCTTTGATACCCAACTGTGTGCGAAGGGTATGAAAAATGTTTGTGAACTCCGGCACATCTTGGTCTCGTCCCTGCCGCAGTGTGGTCCATTTGATGTATTTGTCCTCATAGCTTCCGACAGGGTAGTACTGCTCCTTGATGGCATCCCAGAAGTCATTCCAAGTGGGTGCGGCTGAAAATAGTGAGCCTGTACTTTCATCCTTCTGCTCGTAGTAGGTTTCCCACCAGTCCTTGACGTGGGGGGCTGCTTTGAGAAGAGCGAAAACAATCTTTTCCCGACTTGAAAATTCATGAACAGAAAAATACCCATCTAGCAGATTTAACCATTTATCTACGGCATCTGCGTCTATTTGACCCTCAAAGATGGGGATTTCAAAATTAACTTGTACCTTAAACGGTGTGGCGTTTCTAGAGTCGCTGTTGGAAGCCGATGCGTCGCCTCTGGGTAGCCGCTGAAGAATCTGCGCAAAGCTATCCATCATCGCGTTCCTTTGCCGCTCGAGTGCTTCTTCGAGCAAGATTTTGATAGGATCTCCTGCTCCCTCATCTTTCTTCTCATCCGCCATGGGAGGCCGTCGGGATTTGCGAGGCTGGTCTTGCAAAGGTTCGACCAGTTCAAGCCCTAACTCCTTATATCCCGACCTCGTTGGGGACATGCAAAGAAAAACAGAGAAAAAGCAGACCGCTCTGATACCACTGATCCGGATTTAGACAGGAACGCAACAAATTACAGAGATAACCATAATTACAGAGATGAGATAATCATAAATACTGAGATGCAGTGGAAATAATACTTCATTTCATTACTGTAAAATACTGAAATGTGCTTACAAACAGAAATGGAAAGAAACCAGCTAGGGCGATGGTAGCTCATCTCTGAGAAGAGATGTGGTGGCTACATGCCTCTGAACTGTTCCGAACTGAGTTACAATGAGGCTCGAAGGCCTATTTATTGTTGAGAAACAATGGAAAACCCTTCACATTCCAAAACCTAACCCTAGAAGATGAAACGCCAAATTGTGGGCCCCGTTTGGATAAATTGGTACATCAATTTCCCGGGGTCGTAACTTTGACATACGATCTCTGTTTGACGCGCACGATAGCTCGTTAGAAAGATCTATCCGAGTACTACCACTTTGGGAGGCAACATCGATCCATGGACCCATGTTGCCCCAGATTCCCAAAAAAAACGTCGTTTAGGGCCTTAAAACGGCTCCGGAAGTTCAGGACCCGAAAAACTGCTAAAAATAGTAAACTGTGCTGCAATTTAGGAAACTGAAAAGACTGAAAGAGACAATTGTGGGGGTCCAAATGGGTTGGTGGGTGGCCACCAACATCCACCTGGATCATTCCTCCCCACTTAGGAAGCAATGGTCCCCATTGCGTTGAGTTCCTCCATCTGCTGAACTTGTCCTGCAATCTCTGATGTGTCCAGTGATGGTGGGAAGCATGTTCGACGATGGTCCACATTGAACATTTGGTGCAGGCGAAGGAATGGAGGAATGTTGTACTCCAAAGCATTGTTTCCCATAGCCTTGGTACTGCTGTAAGGACCATGTCGGTGTGGTCTGAGCTTCTGATGGGTTCTGGTAAGGCGTTCTTTCTGTCGATGCAACCAGACTTTGTTGCCCACCTGAAACTTGTATGGTATCTCTGTGGGTGAGGAGAAGTTGTTCCTGTGTTCTGTCATGACCGTATCCCTTTGCTGCTGCTGCTGCATGGAGGAATCCTTCGCGGGGGCCATGGATGTAGCAACGATCTTCCCCATACAGATGAATTTCCTGGTCTGTGATATGAGCTTGCTGCCTTTCTTGGTAGTGATCAAGGATGTGGCAGTAGGTGGGGCTACCTCTGGTATCCTGTATAATGAACTATTCAAAGAAATAATGACAACACGAGGCCTTGACTCATACACAGCATGTTGCCTCCACAAGTATGGCTGGCCTAATAGTACATCACAAACATCCAGAGGTGTAACATCACACAATACCTCGTCTGTGAAGGGTTTAATGCTGTAGGGAAGGCGACACTACTGGCGAACTTTCAGATCTCGTCCTTCATGAAGCCACCCGATACTGTACGGCTGTGGGTGTGGTGTAGTCGGTAGGCCCAACCGCTTCACGACCTCTGCTGAAACCAGGTTCTTTTGGCTGCCACTGTCGACAATGAATTGTAGCGACGAACCCTTCACCCACATTTGTGAGTGGAAAAGACGCTCCCCTTCCTCTGGATTTTCGGGCTCATCTTTCTGGATCTTGGCGGTGGCAACAGTGGCGCTGGGATCCGAATCAATGATCTGCTTCCCTTTGCCATTCCCCTTGTCAGGTTTTGGCTTAGGGTCCGAACATGCATCTGATTCGGAAGCCTTCAACTCGGCCACTAGCGACTGCTTGGTCCGACACTCACTTGTGTTATGAGTGGGACTCTTGTGGAACTCACACCACTTTCCTGTGTCCTTCTTCGACTTCGTGGTGTTGTTCATTTCTTGCGGCTTCGATGGGTTGTCTTGGGTCACCCCACCTTGGCTTTGTCCTTTGGGCTTCGGATTTGCAGATCCAAAGTCTCGCTTCTTCTGTTTGAACTTTTGCTCGATTTTGACAGCGTATCGGTATGCTGTGCTGAGTGAGGGGATGTTCAAAAACACCATCTCTTCCTGGATGTATCTATGCAGGCAGCCGCGGTATTTGAGTACCAGATGCAGCTCAGAATCTTTGATACCCAACTATGTGCGAAGGGTATGAAAAATGTTTGTGAACTCCGGCACATCCTGGTCTCGTCCCTGCCGTAGTGTGGTCCATTTGATGTATTTGTCCTCATAGCTTCCGACAGGGTAGTACTACTCCTTGATGGCATCCCGGAAGTCATTCCAAGTGGGTGCAGCTGAAAATAGTGAGCTTGTACTTTCATCCTTCTGCTCGCAGTAGGTTTCCCACCAGTCCTTGACGTGGGGGGCTGCTTTGAGAAGAGCGAAAACAATCTTTTCCCGACTTGAAAATTCATGAACAGAAAAATACCCATCTAGCATATTTAACCATTTATCTACGGCATCTGCGTCTATTTGACCCTCAAAGATGGGGATTTCAAAATTAACTTGTACCTTAAACGGTGTGGCGTTTCTAGAGTCGCTGTTGGAAGCCGATGCGTCGCCTCTGGGTAGCCGCTGAAGAATCTGCGCAAAGCTATCCATCATCACGTTCCTTTGCCGCTCGAGTGCTTCTTCGAGCAAGATTTTGATAGGATCTCCTGCTCCCTCATCTTTCTTCTCATCCGCCATGGGAGGCCGTCGGGATTTGCGAGGCTGGTCTTGCAAAGGTTCGACCAGTTCAAGCCCTAACTCCTTATATCCCGACCTCGTTGGGGACATGCAAAGAAAAACAGAGAAAAAGCAGACCGCTCTGATACCACTGATCCGGATTTAGACAGGAAGGCAACAAATTACAGAGATAACCATAATTACAGAGATGAGATAATCATAAATACTGAGATGCAGTGGAAATAATACTTCATTTCATTACTGTAAAATACTGAAATGTGCTTACAAACAGAAATGGAAAGAAACCAGCTAGGGCGATGGTAGCTTATCTCTGAGAAGAGATGTGGCGGCTACATGCCTCTGAACTGTTCCGAACTGAGTTACAATGAGGCTCGAAGGCCTATTTATTGTTGAGAAACAATGGAAAAACCTTCACATTCCAAAACCTAACCCTAGAAGATGAAATGCCAAATTGTGGGCCTCGTTTGGGTAAATTGGTACATCAATTTCCCGGGGTCGTAACTTTGACATACGATCTCTGTTTGACGCGCACGATAGCTCGTTAGAAAGATCTATCCGAGTACTACCACTTTGGGAGGCAACATCGGTCCATGGACCCATGTTGCCCCAGATTCCCAAAAAAACGTCGTTTAGGGCCTCAAAACGGCTCCAGAAGTTCAGGACCCGAGAAACTGCTAAAAATAGTAAACTGTGCTGCAATTTAGGAAATTGAAAAGACTGAAAGAGACAATTGTGGGGATCCAAATGGGTTGGTGGGTGGCCACCAACATCCACCTCGATCATTCCTCCCCCCTTAGGAAGCAATGGTCCCCATTGCGTTGAGTTCCTCCATCTGCTGAACTTGTCCTGCAATCTTTGATGTGTCCAGTGATGGTGGGAAGCATGGTCGACGATGGTCCACATTGAACATTTGGTGCAGGCGAAGGAATGGAGGAATGTTGTGCTCCAAAGCATTGTTTCCCATAGCCTTGGTACTGCTGTAAGGACCATGTCGGTGTGGTCTGAGCTTCTGATGGGTTCTGGTAAGGCGTTCTTTCTGTCGATGCAACCAGACTTTGTTGCCCACCTGAAACTTGTGTGGTATCTCTGTGGGTGAGGAGAAGTTGTTCCTGTGTTCTGTCATGACCGTATCCCTTTGCTGCTGCTACTGCATGGAGGAATCCTTCGCGGGGGCCATGGATGTAGCAACGATCTTCCCCATACAGATGAATTTCCTGGTCTGTGATATGAGCTTGCTGCCTTTCTTGGTAGTGATCAAGGATGTGGCAGTAGGTGGGGCTACCTCTGGTATCCTGTATAATGAACTATTCAAAGAAATAATGACAGCACGATGCCTTGACTCATACACAGCATGTCGCCTCCACAAGTATGGCTGGCCTAATAGTACATCACAAACATCCAGAGGTGTAACATCACACAATACCTCGTCTGTGAAGGGTTTGATGCTGTAGGGAAGGCGGCACTGCTGGCGAACTTTCAGATCTCGTCCTTCATGAAGCCACCCGATACTGTACGGTTGTGGGTGTGGTGTAGTCGGTAGGCCCAACCGCTTCACGACCTCTACTGAAACCAGGTTCTTTTGGCTGCCACTGTCGACAATGAATTGTAGCGACGAACCCTTCACCCACATTTGTGAGTGGAAAAGACGCTCCCCTTCCTCTGGATTTTCGGGCTCATCTTTCTGGATCTTGACGGTGGCAACAGTGGCGCTGGGATCCGCATCAATGATCTGCTTCCCTTTGCCATTCCCCTTGTCAGGTTCTGGCTCAGGGTCAGAACATGCATCTGATTCGGAAGCCTTCAACTCGGCCACCAGCGACTGCTTGGTCCGACACTCACTTGTGTTATGAGTGGGACTCTTGTGGAACTCACACCACTTTCCTGTGTCCTTCTTCGACTTCGTGGTGTTGTTCTTTTCTTGCGGCTTCGACGGGTTGTCTTGGGTCACCCTGCCTTGGCTTTGTCCTTTGGGCTTCGGATTTGCAGATCCAAAGTCTCGCTTCTTCTGTTTGAACTTTTGCTCGATTTTGACAGCGTATTGGTATGCTGTGCTGAGTGAGGGGATGTTCAAAAACACCATCTCTTCCTGGATGTATCTATGCAGGCAGCCGCGGTATTTGAGTACCAGATGCAGCTCAGAATCTTTGATACCCAACTGTGTGCGAAGGGTATGAAAAATGTTTGTGAACTCCGGCACATCTTGGTCTCGTCCCTGCCGCAGTGTGGTCCATTTGATGTATTTGTCCTCATAGCTTCCGACAGGGTAGTACTGCTCCTTGATGGCATCCCGGAAGTCATTCCAAGTGGGTGCGGCTGAAAATAGTGAGCCTGTACTTTCATCCTTCTGCTCGCAGTAGGTTTCCCACCAGTCCTTGACGTGGGGGGCTGCTTTGAGAAGAGCGGAAACAATCTTTTCCCGACTTGAAAATTCATGAACAGAAAAATACCCATCTAGCAGATTTAACCATTTATCTACGGCATCTGCGTCTATTTGACCCTCAAAGATGGGGATTTCAAAATTAACTTGTACCTTAAACGGTGTGGCGTTTCTAGAGTCGCTGTTGGAAGCCGATGCATCGCCTCTGGGTAGCCGCTGAAGAATCTGCGCAAAGCTATCCATCATCGCGTTCCTTTGCCGCTCGAGTGCTTCTTCGAGCAAGATTTTGATAGGATCTCCTGCTCCCTCATCTTTCTTCTCATCCGCCATGGGAGGCCGTCGGGATTTGCGAGGCTGGTCTTGCAAAGGTTCGACCAGTTCAAGCCCTAACTCCTTATATCCCGACCTCGTTGGGGACATGCAAAGAAAAACAGAGAAAAAGCAGACCGCTCTGATACCACTGATCCGGATTTAGACAGGAACGCAACAAATTACAGAGATAACCATAATTACAGAGATGAGATAATCATAAATACTGAGATGCAGTGGAAATAATACTTCATTTCATTACTGTAAAATACTAAAATG
This sequence comes from Pinus tabuliformis, assembly GCA_031772625.1. Classification (NCBI taxonomy): domain Eukaryota; kingdom Viridiplantae; phylum Streptophyta; class Pinopsida; order Pinales; family Pinaceae; genus Pinus; species Pinus tabuliformis. The sequence goes on along the minus strand of CM062819.1, from coordinate 1,638,599,565 downwards.
TGCTTACAAACAGAAATGGAAAGAAACCAGCTAGGGCGATGGTAGCTTATCTCTGAGAAGAGATGTGGCGGCTACATGCCTCTGAACTGTTCCGAACTGAGTTACAATGAGGCTCGAAGGCCTATTTATTGTTGAGAAACAATGGAAAACCCTTCACATTCCAAAACCTAACCCTAGAAGATGAAACGCCAAATTGTGGGCCCCATTTGGGTAAATTGGTACATCAATTTCCCGGGGTCGTAACTTTGACATACGATCTTCGTTTGACGCGCACGATAGCTCGTTAGAAAGATCTATCCGAGTACTACCACTTTGGGAGGCAACATCAGTCCATGGACCCATGTTGCCCCAGATTCCCAAAAAAACGTCGTTTAGGGCCTCAAAACGGCTCCGGAAGTTCAGGACCCGAAAAACTGCTAAAAATAGTAAACTGTGCTGCAATTTAGGAAACTGAAAAGACTGAAAGAGACAATTGTGGGGGTCCAAATGGGTTGGTGGGTGGCCACCAACATCCACCTGGATCAGAGACTGGTATCTATACCAACACCACACAAAGATAAGGGTATATGGATGCCAACCAGCTCCCTACAAACTACCAAAATACCTCCCCATGAGGATATTTTCATTAGAATACTTTAGGTAGATTATAAACTCTGATGAATTCAATTTCCTATCATCTAGGAAGAAGACCAAATTCAAAATGAAAAATCAATTGGGCCCCTTTATTTGTAATACTAGGGAAGCTAGACCAGAGGAAGATAAGATTTTACAGTAGATGAATTTCAAGAATAGTTTTATGTGGCAATATGACCCTGATGGAGTCATAAATAAACTAAGGCTCAAAGTCAAATTGGGTCCTTTCATACATCATCCCAGGCTAGACATTGAGAGACTTTCCAACCAGTCAGAATGGTTGGAAAACACTTCGATAGATATGGACCAAACTATAGTAGATGTGGAGAATGCATTCTTAGATGTGGAAAAGAAGATTGATACTAGTTCCTTTCTGCAGGTTCCAGAACTGCAGGAACAAATGACTATTACTCACCTCCTACAGACTCCAGCAAATGAAGATAGAAATGTCAAGAGAACTAGGGAAGAAGGTTCTAGTTCAACCATGGACACTACAGATGACCAATTTGAGATCAGTTATAGGAAGAGGCCCAAGCTTAATCCTGTAACTGAACAAGAAGACACCATTGACATAGTGGAAATCATTGACAATGAAACAATGGTTGGATGGAATAAAGGCCCGGCAGGTTCAGAAGAAACACAACAGCCTTATACCTCAAACACCCAACTTATTAAGAAACAACTCAACATTGAATTCTCTTCATCCAGCAAGCCTGTGGATAAAGAGAAAGATATTAAGGAAAAATACAAGGAAATTAAGTTGAGGAATGAGGCATTGAGGGCTGAGACTTATTCCTAGTACTTCAAGCAAACAACTGCCAATCAAAATAGGTTAATGTCATCCTTTGACATTAAGATTGGGAAGATGCAAATGACATTCATGCAACCTATAGTCCAGTAGCCAAGATCATCAACAGACTATAAGAAAAAATATTTTGAAGTTTTGGCTAGGGATGTTCACCCCATTGACCAAATTGAGTTTCATAAACAGGCAAGTGAGATGATCTATTCCACCATGAAAAATAAAGCTATGACTATGCACAAACTTCAAAGTTCATTGGATAATATCACTGCACAATACAAGATGGGAAAGACCTCCTCACAGGCCAAGGACAATAGAATCAAGTCACTAGAAGACTTGGTGATTGATCTTGGGTATAATCCCAATGATGTCAAAGCTGTAGAGAAATTAATAAAGAAAAATAATGAGGATATTGTTGCTTTAAAGAAACAATTGAAGCTGCCTCATTTAGAGCATCCACAAACCAAGGAGGTCCTTGAAAGTCAAACTTAGCAGGAAGAGATGGTGGACCTCATTTTTCAATTGAATGATCAATTGAAAGAAATGGAGAATGAGTTGGACAACTTAATACAACTGAAACAGGCTAGCCTTGAGACATCAAATGCCACTGCCATTCCAACAGTCACTACAGCAATACCATCAACCTTGGTAGCTTCATTGGCTCCCATAGCTCCACTAACTACAACACTTCTAGCTGCAACAATGTCTACATCAGCAACAGGTTCAACAATAGCAGCAGCTCAACCAAGTGATGAGGCAAGCGAATTGGTCAAAACAATGGAGGATATGTCGATTCAGACCTCTGAGATAAATAGACTCAAAGAACAATTAAGGAGTCTAGAGGATGAGAAGAAATTGGCTCAGATTATGCACAAAGATGAAATTCAAAAGTCAACTAGGATGAATGAGAGGATAAAGAACTTAGAGAAAGAGCTAACATTGAAGGAGCCACTTGGCCAAGCTAAAGAATAGCTATGGGCCAATATCATTGACTCTGTCAATGATATTTGGCCATCTATACAAGTCATCTTTGAACAAAATGACTTAGTCAAAGAGGCTATAGAAGAAATTCAAAGAGTTAAGGTTGAACTTGGAGACATTCCAGAAGAAGCCACCAGATTAATCCACTTCCTTAACTCTAAAAATAAATATGAATTGCATGAGCTGGCCATAGCTGACAGGACTGGCACCATACTAGAAGTGAAAAATTTGCTCACCAAGAGGAATTTAATGATGAACCTTGAGGACAAATTCCAAACTATGTAGCTGGTTATAGGCAAGTTCAAGGTAAAGTCTGATGTTTTAAGGTAGAAAGGTCTACCAAATCCCTTGGTGATAAATGATAAATTGATGCCACAAGAAGACTACAATAGGAAAATCAGAGAGGCGGCAAGAGATCAAGCCAATAATTCCTCTATGAAGGGGATGCCTACAAGAAACCAAAAATTTGAGAACCTATTTTACCTCCAGCATGAGCTAAAACACCTTTTTGTGAACAGGCCCAACTTTGCTAAGTACACAGAAGCAGATGAAATTTACAGAAAAACGGTAAATATCAAATTACTAGATGCAGACAAATGGGAAAAGTTAAATGACTAACTGTAAAAATTCACAGTAAAAGTGAAAGCAGCACAGTGAAAGAAAAGTGATAGATCAGCCAGGTGAAAGTATATCAGTTAAAAGGGCAAAGTAAAAAGAACAGTCAGCGTGAAGACCAACAACAAGGAAGAGAATAAACAACAAAAGGTCAAAGCATAAAGACATCACAGCCCAATAAATAGGGACAACTTACATAAGTTGAATATCTGTCTCTATCTTCTTGCATGAAGATATTTCTTTTTCCTAGATTAATTCCCAAGACAATTTGGGATATTTTGTAAACTATTTTTGTATAAATAATTCATAATTTGAAGTATAGAGGGTGGATTGCTATACATTTTCTATAGTTGTATTGATCTATAACCTAAGGGTTCATTGTACCAAACTTTTCAAGTCAGCAGACTGGACTGAGTAATAAAGAGATTGCATTACAGGATTCATGTGTTGAGCTACTTCAGTGAAGTATTTTCTTTTGTCAAATTGTTATTTTCTTATGTATTTCACAAACTTGCATGTTATCTAAATTGAATGAATTAACTGGAAATTTATTTCAGAATTTGTTTAAGTACACTTTTTCTTGAACAGTTAATCATTTTAATGTTTTCTTTTGATATCCGAATCTGAGAATCCTTAATTGCTCTCCCATCCCAGTTGACCTCTTTCACTTCCTTCATTATCTGGTTTAAGGAACCCTTAATTGCTCCTTGGATCCGATTGAAAACCACTTCACCATCTAGTCTTGAGATCTGAATTTACTCAGCTACCTTGCCTTGTAAACATTATCTTTAGAACTTAATCTAGTCATGTTTGCTTGACATTTGACCCCATAGCCCAATGGTAAAAGACACCCCTCTATCTATCTAAGTAAGTGATCCCACCACCAAATCAAAATAAAAACCCAAGTACAATCATAACTAGCCTAAAATCAATTAACTAAACAAAGTTAAATCATAAAGAGAGAGCCCTCCCTGAGCATTAGGAAGGCTAGATCCTAATATCCAAAGTAGGTTTGTGGTTACCTCTATCATTTCTTTCACAACAACTCTAAAGAAATTTTGGAGCGATAACAGAACATTTCTAACAATCCCGTCCTTGAATATCATTGCCAGCTCATTAACAACATCATGCTGACTTGTATCTCACTAAGCATCATTCATTGTGATTCTGCAATAAAAATCAATCAGCAAGCCACCTAAGTAACGTTCCCCTAGGACTACACTTCATTAATCAATATTTCAAGAAGACATGCCAATGTAATATACCTTTTTTGTTTTGAGATATAAATCGAGCTCATAAAATCTATGAAATGGGTAAAAAGGGATATGTAAAGGTGAGTGGAAATGGGTGATTTTATCAACCAACAACAACTAGCTCGACATTTCCCATCCAAAATTAGTTCTGAAACTACAAGGTTGATGACAAGTAAGAGAGTTTAATATTTTCTTGCAAATTTTATTAGGTTTTCTCTAAATTTCACTTCACATTCTATACTTAGCTTAGGAATGTCAAAATTTTTTTTGCTAACATGTTTTACTTGTTTTCTTTCTGCTCAACAAACCCTCTACATTAGTTTTTGCAATACTCAGCTTAGTCGAATTTACTGATGAGGATTTTCTCCTAGGTTATTTCTTCCCATTAGAGTGTGATTATTTTTATCTATGGACACAATTCCATCTGGTAAATTATTTTCCCTTGTCCCTAGGATTACTTTACCTGCAACGAAAAATAAGAATGAAATAAAACTCTATCTTGACAGTAAGACCCGCCTCTCCAAAGGTTTGTCATTCTTCTCTTTTTATTTATTTTCTTCTATGTATTCTTCAAGTTTTGCGACTAGGGGTTTCTCCGCTGTCATTTATTTTAACATGACCACTGATAATCTCCCTTCTGGTTGTGTAGAATGCAGGAAGACATGGTGTGGTAAAGGTCCTAACATTGTTGATCCTCCCTGTTTCCTTGAAAATTTATGCAAGGCAATCAGGTTCTCTCTCTCACATCCATCTTACAGTTTTTTTGCATTCTTCTTGCTCCAGGTTTCTTCTTGTTCGACCAGGACCAGTCATTTGACATTAATATTTTTTAATTATGGGTCTTTCTACATGGTTTCAGTTGTTAGGCAACAAATAATCAATAGAGGGTTCTTCCCTTGGGACAATTTTGTTTCAGCTTTTATCGCTCAGATTTCTCAGAAGAGGAAGTACCATTTTCACATAATATTTATCTAAGTTATTGTAGCTCATCAAAGAAATCAGAGATTTATATTATTTTCTCCATATATATTATTTCTTGCCTTCCCCTTGGGGGGACTTAACATGATTTTACTATTTTGTAGTGGGTTATTTTTTTTAATGGCATAAAACATTGTATTATTTACATCTTGAGTTATATATATATATATATATATATATATATATATATATATATATATATATATATATATATATATATATATATATATATATATATATATATATATATATATATATATATATATATATATATATATTCGAAATGTAAAACCAAAGTTTCTTGGTAACATGCTTCTCTGTTATAGTGGTATGCTTTGTGTGGCATTTTGTTTACTTTCAAGCATAAATTTACTTTAAGAAAATAACTATGTTTCCACCGAATTCTTCCTACTATTTTCAGAAATAGAATCTTTCTTCTATTACCAATGTACAAAACTTGTTCCTAAATTTGAAGGGTTTTTTTTTTGAGATACATATATATTTTTTTTTAACCAGGCATTTGGGACTGAGCTAGGTGGACAAGTTTAGCTACCTGTCCACTGATCCTAACCATTTTTAAGGAAACTACGTACCCTCTTCCATCTAACATTGCTTATAGTACTTGTATCCCATTTAATTTGTCCATAGTTAGTTACTAGTTTAAATAGCAACCATGTAATATTTTCTTTCTACCTAGCTATTAATTTTTGTTCATAATTAAGAACTAAAATCAAGAACTATGTCCTTCTAGTTGTTGACTTAGGGGGTCCCGACCCACGTTCAGAGTTAGTTGTGCCAACCAACAAAACCCTACACTACGAGCCCTTTTGCCAACAACCCGCGTAGCACAAGCTGCAGTCTCACCCGAAGTAGTATGGGGGGATGCAAGAACCAAGTTTCTGCATCCAGAGACTATTGTGATGTCTTCCAGCACCTTAGATATGACTCCGCATAGATCGATAGACTTCTAGGGCCTGTTACTATAACTATGTTAAAATGGCCTTCAGACCTTCATGAAGGTCTGCGATCAATCCTTGTAGACCTTTAATAGTTGATTTACCGACATACGAGCATCAGAAAGAAATCCTAAATTGGCATTCACGCAGATCTACTTAATTCATTAGAAAACATAACAGAAATCACCAGAAGCTTCACAAAAGTTTTTAAACATTCATTGCATACATTATGAAGACTGATTCAAGATAATCACATAACATTGAATAAATATTTCATAAAACAAGTAATCTATCAACAACATATAACGTAAACATATATAAACAAAAATACTCAATAGTTCTTGAAAAACTGTCTCTATTGATCTTCAATTCATGGATTACAGAGTCAAAGTACCCTGTGCACAGAGCTACAAGGGTCCACGCACTTAGCTGTGGACTCTACCTAGGCCTCTGCACACTCAGCTACGAAGCCTTCCTTTCCCTACCTAAGCGCAGGAAGCAGAGCCTTCCTACCTTAGCTTCTTCCCAAGACTCTTCAATCAACCCAATCTTCTATCTAAGTTCTTCTAGTTACCTCTTCCTTTCGCTAAGACTCAACTATTTATAGACTTTTTCATACAATGCCATGGTCCGCGGACCATGGGTGAATCTCAAAACTGACTCAAAACTTTACTTAAAACAAGGGCTAAGCCCCTTTGACACTTATTCATCTACGCGCTCTGCATCCACAAATCGCATGGAATTTAGATATGTTACAAAATTGTATACAAAATTTGAGTTTTTTAACCCAAAACTAACCTAGGGGATCCCACCCCAACAAACCCCCAACACAAAGATCGTGACTCGCCCTCAAGTCACTCAACTGGTTGTTCCACTTTTTGGCAGAGTTTGCTGAATGCTTTAGGCAATGCTTGTAGCTCCATTGTACTTTGTTCTACTACTTGTTGCACCTCCTGGACCATTTTCTCCGTGGTTGGCCCTTCTACGACCAGCTACGTAGTCGTATGTGTTTGCTGCATATCCTTCAGCTTCTCAATAATGGACTGTGAGAAATGGCTGGCCTCCTCTATCCAAGGCTCAAGTCGTGCGCTGAGCACAGACTTCTTCTTCTGTAAATCCTGTATCTGCAACAATTTTTCTTTACCTTCCTATAGATGTGCATGACGCTGGAGTGGTGCTAACGTCCACACTGTTGTGCTGATTTCATCGAACTCTTGCTGTGCTTCCCTAAGTTCTATGATCAATTGTTGCAGCATAGGGTCCTCCTACAATCTCTCCCAGAGGTCCAATGCATGAGTGAGGAGCTTGTCGCATCCTTAAATGACAAAATCTAGCTAAGCCATGGATTATTTAATCGTCACGTTCCTCTGCTCCCACACCTCTAGCAGTGTGGTCGGATGCAACTTCATTTGCAGCTCAATTATCTACATCCTGAGGTCGAAAGTCACCTTGTCGACATTCTCTTTCGAAGCGTGCACTATAGCAACCAATTTCCTTACCTTGGCTGAGGCCTCTACATCATCAGGTATATCTAACTTAGGTACAGATTTGCAGACCTGCTCGATTGTGGTGATCAAGTTCTGATGTTGTGTGCATAGCTCCTCCTGCTCTTTTAGGGCCTGAGTCTTTCGATGAAAAGCTGCTAATTGTTGACTTTGAACTCACTGATGGTAGTGAGTGCGTGCTGTTATATGATCTTGAGTTCTTCCACGACCGCTGATGTAGCGTATGCAGAGACTTAAGCGGTAGCGCAACAAGGTTTAGCCCCATGTCTTTGACTTTGTGAAGCATCGCGCGCTGCTCCTCCATCTCCATGCGGACTGACCCTTCAGGAAAACTAAAGACTCTAACGTCCTAAGGCCAGTCAATCACTGATAGTGCACTCCTTCCCTGTGTCAGGCTTTCTTATGCACCACTCGCCTTCCTGACACCTGCTTGAATTATATTCACTTGGAGCTGCAGCTCATGCAAATCCTTCTAGATGCCCTGAAACATCTACATGCATTGCTACTTGAATTTCTGCAACAACTATGTCATGGTGTCCTCAATTTTGTCACCGATATCATCGAGATCACCCTTTGTTAGCACCATGGGATCAAGATGTGTCTGCTTATCAGACTTCTGCTTCTTTGAGCTGCCCACTTTGCTACTCCTGTGTGTTCGTCTTCAGTATGAAAGGGGTGGTTTTCTCCTCACTGCCACCCACTCCTTGCTCTGACAACTCTTGCTCATCAGTGTGGTGGGAAGTAGACTGTTCACTTTCCTCTGCATCCTTTTGCTTGCGCTCTACATGTGCCTTGGTAGCATGCTCCTTTTCCAGACGTGCCCTCTCTGCAGCTGTCGTAGCAGCCTGATGCAGCAGCGTTCAACCCAAGGAAAATCATTATATTTTAGTAGACATAGGGGGGTCATGTGTTTTAAGGAATTTGGTTTCCTAAGTCTCAAATTAATGTAATATTTAGGCTTTTAAGTGATTAGAATATGAATTAATTAGATGTGTGAGGATGTTTGTAAATGCTCTCAAATAAGGAACATGAGTGGTTAATAATGACAAGAGAGTTATAAGTCAATTATAACTCTAAAGGTAGTTTCATGATTTGAGGAACTAGAGAGAGTTCTTAGGAATTAATTGAAGTTAGAAGTGGACATAGAGGACATTTAAGAGTCAGTTCAGTAGATATAGGATTTGAACCAGAATTAGTTCAACAGAACCTTTCTGGTATAAATGTAAGACTATGGGCAGAGTAAAAAAAAGAGGCCACTGGTACTGAAGATCAGGCCTGAGAGACAGAGAGTCTCAGATATGTAATCAATTGTTCATAATACAGAGGTTTATTCCATAACTATGTAAGTGTGTGCAACTTATGTTGAATGATTGATTTATATGTGAATTCATAGGTTCTGTAACAGGGGTTGCAGAGAGAATTCTGTAGAACACGTAGAGGAGAGAATGATTTAGAGGAATCATCACGGGTCTTTGAATCCAATTGGAAGATCAGAGTGAATCTCTGGAGAGGTAGCAAAGTGAAAATTCGTGGAATTAAGCTCAGAAAAGGTTGAGCAGCAGAAGAGCAGAGGTCGAATCCCTGGAGAAATAGCCCAACTCCACAGAGTAGACACTGGAAAAATGAAGTAAAGTCAAAGAAAAAGGGACAAATGAAGAAGAAAGTTGCCGATGGACAGGAGCCGTTGGATCTTGAAGATCGATGGATGAGATTAACTGGAAGCACTGGCAGAAGAGGAATCCAAAGGAGTGCCGCAACTGTCGATGGTAGAAGATCTATGGTCCTTGGCGCAAACAAGATCGGACATTAGTTAACGGAGGAAGCTAGATTTAAAGTTATAAGCATATTATTGGGCGAGGTCTAAATGGTAGGTGGTATGGAAGGGTGAGCACCCGATTCCATTCACCATTTGATATGTAGCACAAAGGTGGTGAGGGGAAACCACTTTATCGGGCGATTAAACCCCGTGCTCATTGTCTACCCGAAACCAATGTAAGTCGTCGTATATGATGGAGGAAGATCGACGGTGGAAGATTGTGTGCGAGTTGTTGATTGGAGATCGGAGGTAAGGACGACGGAGTATAAAGGTAATGGACCGAGAGTGCGGCCCTGACAATTTATGGAAGCGGATGTATAAATTTTGAGATCTGACTTAAGTGTTTCGTAGTGGGTTATTTCCATTGTATTCCGATAAAGTTAAAGTCCCAAGTTAAAGGTAAGTTTGTGTGTATTTATTTCTATTAAAAGGGAATAATAGAAATAATGTGTGGATAAAGGTTTATGGGTAAAATTTACACATAACCAAAGTAAAGAGAGGGTTTTGTGGTTAGGCCGATATAATGAAGTAAAATGTGGGGTTTAGTATATATGCGGCTTATGGGATAATAATGGTTAACGAAGGTTTAAGTGGGGGATTGAATTCCGATAAAAGGAAAAAAGTGGGTCAATGATTAGACTTTGTTAGTCTATAAATCATTCTACATGAGACTATTAAAGGGGGCCTTAACCATTGATGTTGAAGATTTTGACTCCTTAGAGAGTTTAAATTCCTAGTACAATGTGCTTATGCATTTTACATGCATACTATGGGTGTAAGCGGGGGTAACCCTGGCATCATTTGGTATCAGAGCAAACTGTAATTGAAACAATTGGTGTTAAAACAGAACAAAGAAATTCTATGTGAAAGAATTGAGAACAAGTTATGTGTCAAAGATGTTTATGCAAGCAAGGAAGGATCAGATTCTAATTTGACAAAAAGTAGGCACACAGAGGTGATGTGTAGCAGAACTTGCAGATGCAAGAAACAGAGGACAATCCATTCAAGGTACAGGTGGAATGGTGAAACAAGATCATGCTGAGATCTTGAAGGTGAGGTGATATGTTCTGTTTTGATTTGAGAATGTGTGTTTATACATTGATATGCAGGTGACAGCATAAGAAGGTGTGAAGGTTGTAGCAATCTAGAGAAAGGAGTGCTCAATTGGTTCCAAAGGAAAGAACCAGAGAGATGCTAAAAGACTGAGCTCAAAGGAGAGAAGATTAGTGAGGCATATGTAGCAAGAAGGAGACTTGTTACTGTAGAGGGATTGTTGCAGATCACAAAGGTAATTCCACAAAGGATGTGGGTAGAATTTCTAAGGGATGAAGGAAGCTAGTAAGGCTTTCCAAGTGAAAGAAGAGGTGGTTAGAATCAAGTATTTCATTTTGATTGAAATACAAGAGGAAAGTTGTGTTCTTGAGAAGTGCAGATGAGTTGAAGCCTAGAACAAGTAGAGAGAAGTGCTCAAAGGAGGTTCCAGAGATAGAGAACCAAGGGCTTGCCAAAATACCAAGTACAAAGGAAATCTTGGTGAGGTAAGTTGCAACAAGGAGGACTTGTTGTTGCAGAGGCTTTAATGCAGCTCATAGTGAGTGAGTGAGGAGCTCATGAAGATAGAGAAGAAGAAGATGGCTACTGATAGTCATAGTAAAGGTTCTGAGGAAGACCACAACAAAAGAAAGATGAAGAAAGAGGATGCCAAGGCAAATGACAAGAGGATGAGTCAAGAGGAAATTGACAAAGAGATTGCAGAGTTAAAAGAACAACTCGATGCATTAAGGAGAATACTTGAGGAAACCCAGAGACTAGGTTGGGTCTTGAGGAAGAAGCCAGTGAAGTGGCATAAGTTGCAGAGAAGGCTACAACAGAGGCAAGTAAGGTGGCTAATGGAAGAACTCAAAGAAGTTGAGTTGGAAATGAAAATGGAAGTGTCCATTTGTGAAGCAGAACAAGGTGATTTTTGAGAGAAGATGAAGACTTGAATACTGAAACTTCAAGTGAGGCCAAGGGTCACATGGTTTTAAATCTAACAATTTGTGTATGTTTGTAGGTGAAACATGTAAACAACGACAATTTGTTGATATTGTCATAAAGGAGGAATAAGACAAGAAGAATCTAAATTATGTTCTGGAAGAAGATGAGATAGATAGGTCTCATATACAGTTGGGGAAAGATATCAAGCAACCAAGTGAAGGGCTTTAGAAATTTGAAAAGGAGACCATTGAAGAATTTCTGAATCATATGAAGGATTTAGAACAACAAGGAGATATGATCATTGAAACATCAAGTGGGACCACAGGCTGTTATATTTTCAAGACTGATAGTTTGTCTGTGGATGCAGAAGAAATGGAGGAGAATATTAATGCAGATTGTGAGACAACGATAGTTGTTGGAGAAGGTAAACAACAAGAGATTAAAGGCAAACTTGAAGAAGAGACTATGTTAGCTGAAAACATAGTAAAGGATCATCAGTTCACTATGATTATAGGCACAATGGAAATAGCCATGGAAATTATTGAGACGGTCAATAAGAAAGAAGGACATCTACTGAAAGATGTTAAGAAGGAAGAACCCTATGCAAAGGATTTAACCTTGGGATAAGGAACACTAACAAAGGAGTGTTTTGCAGAGGATGAGAAATCTTTTGAAACTGTCAAAAGTATGGAAGAGTATCTTTCAGAAGATAAAAAATCTGAAGTAAAGGAGGATGGAGAATGTCTCTTAAATGAGAGAAGCAATGATTTATTGCAGCAAAACAAACTTAATAATGCATTGATATTTGAAACTATGACAACATAGGAAGAATTTCTTGTGAAAGAAGGAGATGAAATTCAATCTAAAGAGATGATATGTGAAGCAACAGTTGAGATTGTTGAACCTTGTGATTTTCAAATTGATAATTTGTTTATAAGTGCAGCAATTATAAGTGATGATGAAGTACTTATGAAGTATCACAGAGAAATTGCATTGTTGGAATATTTGTTGGAAAATTCAGAGTATGACAGTGTGATTGCAGAAGAAGGAGTTCACTACAATGGACAAGAGCAGGAAGACATCATTAGAGCATATGATGTGGGGGAGAGACTAGTTGATAGTCTCATGAATTCTTTTGAGAATTCAAAACAACATATTGATGTGCTGACAGAGGAGAAAGAAATAGAGCAACAAACTAAATTGTTGCCAAAGGAAGATAAGGCACAAAAGCCTTATATTTTTTACTTTAACAAGTGTTTTGTGAGCGCAATTTTTGTTGTAGATGCTGAAGGAAATTTGGCATAGATGAGCAACCAAATAAAGATGAAAGAAGAAGATTCTATGGAAGATTTCAATCCATGGAACAAAGATGCTCAATTGCTGGAGAGAATGATGGAAAGTCATGATTCAGTGCAGACATAAACAATCATGAAAGAGGGTAAGGATGAAAGGGAGGTATCAAGAATAATAGAACAAGTAAGAATGAGAGGAAGAGTAAGAGTAAGTGATAGAATTCAACAACTCCAAGAAGAAGAACAATAGATTGAAGAGTTGGTGGACAACAACAACAACCTGAAAAAAAGAGAAAGAGGCAAAAGTAAGTGGCAAAGTATAGACCAGTCCAAGGATGTACTTGAGATGGAGATTGAAGAATTATGGCCGCTAATGATGAAACATGCCATAGCGAGGAAAATGATAGCAGCAGGAAATATGATTGATCAGAATTTGAACCTAATTGACAAGGATAGGAAGATGAAATAGAAAATAGCAGACATACAATAGCAACAAAGGCGCAGAGCTTTTAGACAGTTACAAACTAAAGTTTGGGACCCTAGAGGTTTTTTATCAACACATGAAGACACATGATTAGGAGATCATGAATATTTTCTACTTTGGGAGTCTGATGTAGGAGCATTCAACCCAAAAAAAATCATTGTATTTTAGTAGACATAGGGGGGTCATGTGTTTTAAGGAAGTTGGTTTCCTAAGTCTCAAATTAATGTAATATTTAGGCTTTTAAGTGATTAGAATAGGAATTAATTAGATGTGTGAGGATGTTTGTAAATGCTCTTGAATAAAGGAGAACATGAGTGGTTAATAATGACAAGAGAGTTAGAAGTCAATTATAACTCTAAAGGTAGTTTCATGATTCGAGGAGCTAGAGAGAGTTCTTAGGAATTAATTGAAGTTAGAAGTGGACATATAGGACATTTAGGAGTCAGTTCAGTAGATCTAGGATTTGAACCAGAATTAGTTCAACAAAACCTTTCTGGTATAAATGTAAGCCTACGGGTAGAGTAAAAAAAAGAGGCCACTGTTACTGAAGATCAGGGCTGAGAGACAGAGAGTCTCAGATATGTAATCAATTATTCATATTTATATATACAGAGGTTTATTCCATAACAGTGTAAGTGTGTGGAACGTATGTTGAATGATTGATTTATATGTGAATTTGTAGGTTCTGTAACAGGGGTTGCAGACAAAATTCTGTAGAACACGCAGAGGAGAGAATGATTCAGAGGAATCATCATGGATCTTTGAATCCAATTGGAAGATCTGAGTGAAGATATGGATAGGTAGCGAAGTGAGAATTCATGGAATTAAGCTCAGAAAAGGTTGAGCAGCGAAAGAGCAGAAGTTGAACCCCTGGAGAAATAACCTAACCCCACAGAGTAAACATTGGAAAAACGAAGTAAATTCAAAGAAAAAGGGACGAATGAAGAAGCAAGTCGTTGATGTACAGGAATCGTTGGATCTTGACGATCAACAGATGAGATTAACTGGAAGCGTTGGCAGAAGAGGAATCCAGACGAGCGCCACAACTGTCGATGGTAGAAGATCTACAGTCCTCAGCACAAGCAAGATAGGACATTAGTTAACAAAGGAAGGCGGATTTAAGTTATAAGTGGATTATCGATCGAGGTCTAAATGGTAAGTGGTATGGAAGGGTGAGTGCCCAATTCCATTCACCATTCAACACGTAGCACAAAGGTGGTGAGGGGAAACAGCTTTATCGGGCAGTTAAACCCCGTGCTCGTTGTCTACCTGAAACCAATGTAAATCATCAGATATGATGGAGGAAGATCGATGGTGGAAGGTTGCATGCGAGTTGTTGATCGCATATCAGAGGAAAAGATGGTGGAGTATAAAGGTAGTGGACCAGGAGTGCGGACCCGACGATTTATGGAAGTGGATGTATCAATTTTGAGATCCAGCTTAAGTGTTTCGTAGAGGGTTATTTTCTTTGTATTCCGATAAAGTTAAAGTCCCGAGTTAAAGGTAAGTTTGTGTGTATTTATTTCTATTAAAAGGGTATAAAAGAAATAATGTGTGGATAAAGGTTTATGGGTAAAATTTACACATAACCAAAGTAAAGAGAGGGTTTTGTCGTTAGGTCGATATAATGAAGTAAAATGTGGGGTTTAGTATATATGTGGCTTATGGGTTAATAATGGTTAATGAAGGTTTAAGCAGGGGATTGAATTCTGATATAAAGGAAAAGGTGGGTTAATGATTAGACTTTGTTAGTCTATACATCATTCCACATGAAATTATTAAAGGGGGCCTTAACCATTGATGTTGAAGATTTTGACTCCTTAGAGAGTTTAAATTCCTAGGACAATGTGCTTATGCATTTTACATGTATACTATGGGTGTAAGCGGGGGTAACCCTGACATCATTTGGTATCAGACAAAAATTGTAATTGAAACAATTGTTGTTAAAACAGAACAAAGAAATTCTATGTGAAAGAATTGAAAACAAGTTATGTGTCAAAGATGTTTATGCAGGCAAGCAAGGATCAGATTCTAATCTGACGGAATGTAGGCACACAGAGGTGATGTGTAGCAAAATTTGTAGATGCAAGAAACAAAGGAAAATCCTTTCAAGGTACAGGTGGAATGGTGAAACAAGATCATGCTGAGATCTTGAAGGTGAGGTGATATGTTTTGTTTTGATTTGAGATTGTGTGTTTATACATTGATATGTAGGTGATAGAATAAGAAGGTGTGAAGGTTGCAACAATCTAGAGCAAGGAGTGCTCAATTGGTTCCAAAGGAAAGAACCAGAGAGATGCTAAAAGACTGAGCTCAAAGGAGAGAAGCTTAGTGAGGCATATGTAGCAAGAAGGAGACTTGTTACTGCAGAGGGATTGTTACAGATCACAAAGGAAATTCCACAGAGGATGTGGGTAGAATTGCTAAGGGATGAAGGAAGCTGGTAAGACTTTCTAAGTGAAAGAAGAGGTGGTCAGAACCAAGTATTTCATTTTGATTGAAATACAAGAGGACAGTTGTGTTCTTGAGAAGTGCAGATGAGTTGAAGCCTAGAAGGAGCAGAGAGAAGTGCTCAAAGGAGGTTCCAGAGATAGAGAACCAAGGGCTTGCCAAAAGACCAAGTACAGAGGAAAGCTTGGTGAGGTAAGTTGCAACAAGGAGGACTTGTTGTTGTAGAGGCTTTAATGCAACTCATAGTGAGTGAGTGAGGAGCTCATGAAGATAGAGAAGAAGAAGATGGCTACTGATAGTCATAGTAGAGGTTCTAAGGAAGACCACAACAGAAGAAAGATGAAGAAAGAGGATGCCAAGGCAAATGGCAAGAGGATGAGTCAAGAGGAAATTGACAAAGATATTGTAGAGTTAAAAGAACAACTCGATGCATTAAGGAGAATACTTGAGGAAAGCCAGAGACTAGGTTGGGTCTTGAGGAAGAAGCCAATGAAGTGGCATAAGTTGCAGAGAAGGCTACAACAGAGGCAAGTAAGGTGGCTGATGGAAGAACTCAAAGAAGCTGAGTTGGAAATGAAAATGGAAGTGTCCATTTGTGAAGCAGAACAGGGTGAAGTTCTAAGAGAAGATGAAGACTTGAAGACTGAAACTTCAAGTGAGGCCAAAGGGTCACATGGTTTTAAATCTAACAATTTGTGTATGTTTGTAGGTGAAACCTGTAAAGAAGGACAATTTGCTGAATTCTGTTCTGGAAGAAGATGAGATAGATAGGTCTCATACACAATTCAGGAAAGATATCAAGAAACCAAGTGAAGCGCTTGAGGGGATTGAAGAGGAGACCATCGAAGAATTTCTGAATCATATGAAGGATTTAGAACAACAAGGAGATATGATGGTGGAAACATCAAGTGGTACCATAGGGTCTTATGTTTTTAAGACTGATAGTTTGTCTATGGATGTAGAACAAATGAAGGAGAATATTAATGCAGATGGTGAGACAAGGATAGCTCTTGTAGAAGGTAAACTACAAGAGATTAAAGGAAAACTTGAAGAAGAGAATATATTAGCTGAAAGCATAGTAAAGGATCATCAATTCACTATGATGATAGGCACAGTGGAAATAGCCATGGAAACTCTTGAGATAGTCAGTAAGAAATAAGGACATTTATTGAAAGATGTTAAGAAGGAAGAAACTTATGCAAAGGATTTAACCTTGGGAGAAGGAACACAAACAAAGGAGTGTTTTGCAGAGGATGAGAAATCTTTTGAAACTGTCAGAAGTATGGAAGAGTATCTTTCAGAAGATAAAAACTCTGAAGTAATGGAGGATGGATAATTTATCTTAAATGAGAGAAGCAATGATTTATTGCGGCAGAAAGAACTTAATAATGCATTGATATTTGAAACTGTGACAACAGAGGAAGAATTTCTTATGAAAGAATGGAGATGAAATTCAGTCTAAAGAGCTAATATATAAAGCAACAGTTGAGAATGTTAAACCTTGTGATTTTCAAATTGATAATTTGTTTATAAATGCAGGAATTATAAGTGATGATGAAGTACTTACGAAGTATCATAGAGAAATTGCATTGCTGGAATATTTGCTGGAAAATTCAGAGTATGACAGTGTGATTGCAGAAGGAGTTCACTACAGTGGACAAGAGCAGGAAGACATCATTAGAGCAGATGATGTGGGGGAGAGACTAGTTGATAGTCTCATGAATTCTTTTGAGAATTCAAAATAGCATACTGATGTGCTGACAGAGGAGAAAGAAATAGAGCAACAAACTGAATCTTTGCTAAATGAAGATAAGGCACAAAAGCCTTATGTTTTTTATTTTAACAAGTGTTTTATGAGTCCAGGTTTTGTTGTAGATGCTGAAGGAAATTTGGGACAGATGAGCAGCCAAATAAAGATGAAAGAACAAGATTATGTGGAAGAATTCAATCCATGGAATGGAGATGCTCAATTGCTGGAGAGAATGCTGGAAAGTCATGATTCAGTGCAGACAAAAAAATCATGAAAGAGGGTAAGGATGAATGGGAGGTAGTAAGAATAACAGAACAAGTAAGAATGAAAGGAAGAGTAAGAGTAAGTGATAGCATTCGACAACTCCAAGAAGAAGAACAACAGATTGAAGAGTTGGTGGACATCAACAAAACCTGAAACAAAGAGAAAGAGGCAGAAGTAAGTGGCAAAGTATAGAACAGTCCAAGGATGTACTGGAGATGGAGATTGAAGAATTATGGTAGCTAATGATGAAACAGGCCAGAAGGAGGAAATTGATAGCAGCAGGAAACATGATCAATTAGAATTTGAACCTTATTGACAAGGAGAGGAAGATGAAACAGAAAATAGCAGACATACAACAACAACAAAGGTGCAGAGCTTTCAGACAGTTATAAACTAAAGTTTGGGACCCTGGAGGTTTTCTATCAACACATGAAGAAACATGATCAGGAGATCACAAATATTTTCTACTTTGGGAGTCTGATGTAGGAGCATTGAACCCAAGGAAATCATTGTATTTTAGTAGACATAGGGGGTCATGTGTTTTAAGGAAGTTGGTTTCCTAAGTCTCAAATTAATGTAATATTTAGGCTTTAAGTGATTAGAATAGGAATTAATTAGATGTGTGAGGATTTTTGTAAATGCTCTCAAATAAAGGAGAAGATGAGTGGTTAATAATGACAAGAGAGTTAGAAGTCAATTATAACTCTAAAGGTAGTTTCATGATTCGAGGAACTAGAGAGAGTTCTTAGGAATTAATTGAAGTTAGAAGTGGACATAGAGGAAATTTAGGGGTTAGTTCAGTGGATCTAGGATTTGAACCAGAATTAGTTCAACAGAACCTTTCTGGTGTAAATGTAAGCCTACGGGCAGAGTAAAAAAAAAGAGGCCAATGATACTGAAGATCAGGCCTGAGAGACAGAGAGTCTCAGATATGTAATCAATTTTTCATATTTATATATACAGAGGTTTATTCCATAACTATGTAAGTGTGTGGAACTTATGTTGAATGATTGATTTATATGTGAATTCGTAGGTTTTGTAACAGGGGTTGTAGACATAATTCTGTAGAACAAGTAGAGGAGAGAATGATTCAGAGGAATCATCACGGGTCTTTGAATCCAATTGGAAGATTAGAGTGAAGCTCTGGAGAGGTAGCGAAGTGAGAATTCACAAAATTAAGCTCAGAAAAGGTTGAGCAGCAAAAGAGCAGAAGTTGAACCCTTGGAGAAATAACCCAACTCCACAGAGTAAACACTAGAAAAATGAAGTAAAGTCAAAGAAAAAGGGATGAATAAAGAAGTAAGTCGTCAATGGATGGGAACCGTTGGATCTTGAAGATTGACAGATGAGATTAACTGGAAGTGCTGGCAGAAGAGGAATCCAGAGGAGCACCACAACCATCGATGGTAGAAAATCTACGGTCCTCAGCGCAAACAAGATCATACATTAGTTAACGGAGGAAGGCGGATTTAAAGTTATAAGTGGATTATTGGGTGAGGTCTAAATGGTAAGTGGTATGGAAGGGTGAGCAACTGATTCCATTCACCATTCAACATGTAGCACAAAGGTGGTGAGGGGAAACCACTTTATCGAGCGGTTAAACCCCATGCTCGTTGTCTACCCGAAACCAATGTAAATCGTCGGATATGATGGAGGAAAATCGACAGTGGAAGATTACGTGCGACTTGTTGATCGGAGATCGAAGGAAAGGATAGTGGAGTATAAAGGTAATGGATCGAGAATGCGGACCCGACAATTTATGGAAGCAGATGTATAAATTTTGAGATCTATCTTAAGTGTTTCATAGCGGGTTATTTCCTTTGTATTCCGATAAAGTTAAAGTCCCGAGTTAAAGGTAAGTTTGTGTGTATTTATTTCTATTAAAAGGGCATAATAGAAATAATGTGTGGATAAAGGTTTATGGGTAAAATTTACACATAACCAAAGTAAAGAGAGGGTTTTGTGGTTAGGCCGATATAACGAAGTAAAATGTGGGGTTTAGTATATATGCGTATTATGGGTTGATAATGGTTAATGAAGGTTTAAGCGGGGGATTGAATTCCGATATAAATGAAAAGGTGGGTTAATGATTAGACTTTGTTAGTCTATAAAACATTCCGCATGAGACTATTAAAGGGGACCTTAACCATTGATGTTGAAGATTTTGACTCCTTAGACAGTTTAAATTCCTGGGACAATGTGCTTATGAATTTTACATTCATACTGTGGGTGTAAGCAAGGGTAACCCTGGCATCACAGCCTCCTTCTTATTTTGCACAACCTGTTGAGCAGCATCCCTCCGCTTCTGTGCGGTAGAGATTTTTGTGCTGGTGCTTGTTCCTGCATCCAACTCCGTAGTTGTGCACCATTCCCATGGCCAAAGCCCCACAACTTCCTGAATATCTGTATCTGTCACCATATAAGGAAACACACACCATTTATTCTCAAGGTCTTTGCGCGCTTTGATCAAGACCCTATGAAAATAATCTTTGAATTTTGCATAAGCCGATACTTGTGTGTACAAGGTGGGAGAAAGCCTTGGCCGCTGGTTAACCACCCTGTGCATGCCCATCTCCATCAAAATTCAAAAGATCTTTGTCTCCTTAACACACTCTAGATCGTTTAAGGCCCATAATGAGGCAAACCGCGTTGCCTCAGGAAATTCTTCTTTGTGCAAAGGAAACTGGCTATCCTCCAGTAACCTCCAAGCAACCAAAATAATTGACAATAGCAGCCAAGAATAGTGAAATGGCTTGCTCTCCTCCTGTGCCTCTCGGTAGTTTGTGAGGAAATCCTAACAGAGATACTTGGCCCAGTTGTACTGAACCCCCTTTGTGCACTGCGATGCAAGTGAAATGACCAGTGTTAGAACTTCATCTGCGCGACATTTTCTCATTACTTTTCTTGATAGGATATGGGAAACTAACTGAACTGTCGTGTCTGATATGGACATGATAGAATACCCTCACGATGTTTTAATGATACCAAACTCCTTCATCTTATTTTCCAATTCTTTCTCTCCAGCTTTTCCTCCAAACTCCTTCACAGGGTTCACACCCTTGTAAGGTAACTTATTGATCCCATGGATCAACATGTTAGTGATGGGGATAGGATCACCTAGCCATAGGCACACATTATGCACCAACACGAGGTGTTGTTGCACACAAACTATATTAATTGGGGAATGATGATAATGTGGCACCAATAGCAGATTGAGAAATCCTGACTTCTCAACACCATGCACCCACTTCATGGGCTCCAAAATTGTAACCCTCGTGTCATCATAGTAGGTCTTTTACATGTACTTGTGAGTTTCCAAGTGTAGAAACTTTGTGTGGTCTGCGAGGTCCCAATCTTCCATTTTAAGCATTGGAATGCGCACCAGCCTAGGACCCTTGAACACCACTTGCTTAGGCAACAAAGGTGTTGACACTGTAAATTTCCCTATATCAGGGTCCTTCATGACCTTAGCTTTTCCCTTTCATGGAGGGATATACTCAGGAAGCCTCGTCATAGGCTCCACCCCTTCGGCATCAATATCCTCAATTCCCCGAAGTTCTTCTTCCTCTAGGTCCACTACATTTTCTGGCTGCTTATCCTTTTTCCGTTTTCCTTGTGTCTCGGTATGCTTCCTCTATGACACATGCACCGACATCGAATTCTTTTGTTTTTCCTTTGTGACTGGTTTCTTTGCTTTCGCAGCAGGCTATTTTTCTTTCACCACAATTTGTTTCAGCCTGGGCGACCTAGGTGCTGTGGGCATAGCAGGGGTAGCCTCCATACTGGACACTTCCGGTCCTAGCATGTCAGATACAAATTATTTCGAACTCATGGCTTCGATGGGCTTAGTGGAAGTCATATTTTCAATGAATAACTCTTGGTCTTTTGTGGAATAGTTCACAAATGGAGGGTGTGACAAAAATTCCTCCCATAATGCTCAGCTTATATGCAACAAACAACGAAATTCACCAACAATTCCTAGAGGGAAAGGTGTTCTATGTTGGGTTGACACATGTAATTTATAGGGGTTTTTGAATTCAAATCCTACTATTCCCCCCAAATTCTGATAATAAATGTTGTTTTGGCTGTTGATCTTCAAATATTTTTCCTTAATTGCCGCTAGCCCGCTCCACTTAACCGTCTTCTGGCCGTCAAGTCACGAATAGTAACTCTAACAGTCATTTTCCTATTGGGTTGCGTGGTACCTTCCCTCATGGCATAGCTTCTTGAGCACATCTTCCTTTGCTGCATCTTCATCTCTCTTCATGTAGCCTGGTCACTATAAACTATGCGAGTAGTGTAGTTTATAGTCCCACGCTCCCTTGCAACTGCCTAGAGCACTAAGACTATGCTACTACCATATAGTCATTGTGCAGGATCCCTTGTATACAATTTCAACCTGCTTCCATTCGCTCTTCCTAGGAAGGGCTCCCTATTCAGCTTCATGAGTTGAACTATGCCACCATCTATAATTTCCTTGATAATATATGGCCCTAACTAATGCATGTGGAATTTACAGAGAAATTTAGTCAACTTACTATCTTATAATAGGACAAGATCATTTACCTTGAATGTGCGAAGCTTGATATGGTGATCATGCCATGATTTTTTTCATACCTTCTGCACTTGTTGATGGAATCCTACCGAAACTCGGTCTTCTTCGAGCTCCATGAGCTGCATGAGCCATTCTTTCAAGGCCTCGCGATCCACCATATCCGTCAAGGCTGCTATGCGCAAGCTAGGCACAATATATTTCATCGGCATCATAGCTTCAACCCCATATACTAATTTGAATGGTGTTTTACCTCTTATATTCTTACAAGTAGTCCTATAAGCCCATAGTAATCCATGTACATGCACATCCCAATGATTACGCTGCATGTTACAGATCTTTGTTAGCGTGTTCTCCAATATCTTATTAAAGGCTTGAACAATTCTGTTTTCCCACGGGTGATATGGTGTACTCTTTTGATGGTAGACTTGGAATTCCTCAGTCAATGTGCTGATTGTTTCATTCCGAAAGTGCATACCATGGTCACTCATCAACAATTTCGGGCATCCAAATCTTGTTAAGACATACTCAAACAAGAATTTTGCAGCCATAGCCCTGTACAATCCTTGACGGGCTATGCTTTTGCCCATCTAGTTAGATATTCGAGGGGGTTGAATTGGAATAACAAAATTAATCACCCACTTCTCAAATGCATGCAAAGACACCTAAGGATGTAGTGGTAACTCATCCCTTCACGATGGTCTGCCAGTTCTTTGACATGCATCGCACACCTTACAGTATGCCTTAGAATCCTTGTGCAAAGTTGGCCACCATAGTCCTTTGCGCAAAATCTTCTGTGTAGTTTCTTTGCCTGCATAATGGCCGCCCTTAGCTCCCCCATGAGTTTCGGCAAGAATGCTATCATGCTCAAAGTCTGGCACATATCTTCACAATATTTCAGCTGCACCGATTTCATATAAATGTCTTGAAATGACTGAAAAGTCGGTTGCGTACACTACCAATTCCTTCTTCTGTTGGTGTGTGTGACCTTCTAATGCCATTCCCGTATTTAAGAAGTGAATAATGTTTGCAAAATGGTCATCCGTTATGCACACTTCAAAGAGCTGCACATCTGGCAACCGTTCCTTCAAACTACTAGTTCCTTTGCCTGTTTCAATTCACAATAGATGGTTAGGTCCCACATTCAACCTCCCCAACTTCACAATGAATTCAAAGTCATATTCCTGAAATAGTAACAACCATCTTCAAATTCCATCTCCCAACATAGGCTTGTTTACTAGGTATTTTAAGGCAAAATGATCTGTATACATCTTGAAATGCCCTCCTAACAGATAATGCCTAAATTTTTTCAGTGTGTACACCATGGCCAACCATTCACGCTCAGTCATTGAATAATTTTTCTCGGCCTTTGATAACTTCCTACTTGCAAAGGCGATAGGATGGTCCATTTCGCCTTCACCAACCTAAGTTAACACTGCACCGAGTGCAATGCAAGAAGCATCCACGTGTACATGAAACTCCTTTTTCCAATAAGGGAATACTAAGATTGGCGCGATCACCATCTTTTCCTACAACACATCTAAGTTGTGCTAACATTCCTCATCCCAACAGAATGTCACATCCTTATTTAGTAGTTTCTCCATAGGCGCAGTAATTTGAGCATAAGCTTTGATAAATTTTCTATAGTAACTCGTATCTCCCAATGTCGCGTGCAACTGCTTGACGTTCCTAGGGGCCTCCAAGTTCACAATTACTACAATCTTTGTAGTGTCCACCATCAATCCTTGCTTGCACACTACATGGCCCAGCAAGATCCCAAAAGGAACATAGAATATGCATCTTTTCAAATTCAATGCAATCTGGTATCTTTGACATGCATCCAGCATCAGGCGAAGACTCACTACATGGAGCTTCACTAATCCAAACAATGTCTAGTCATCAAAGTACACTTGCAAAATATTATGAATAAATTACTTAAATGCTGCTATGACTACTTGAGAAAATATCGCAAGCACATTTTTTAATCCAAATGGGATAACAATGTACTAAAAACAACCCCACTTTGTCGTGAATGTTGTTTTTCTCTGATCCTCTGGTGTGATTTTGATTTGATGATACGCCGAAAATCAATCAGTAAAGGAATAGGCCTCCTTCCCCCCAATATTGTCTAACACTTCTTCTGTAAATGGCATTGGAAATGGATCGTGAACACATGCATCGTTAAGCTTCCGCAAATCTACACAAATCCTTATTTCAAATTTTTGTTTCTTCTCTTAGACCACCATTGGGCTCACCTAATCGGATTCTTCAACAGGTTCAATAATGCCTGCCTCCAGCATATTATCCATCTCTTGGTGAACCTTTTCCTTATACTTAGGATTAAGGTGATAAGGCCTTTGCTTAACAGGCTTCGTGTCCGGCTTCAATGTGATCTTCATAACACCCAAATCGCTGATTATTACCTTTAAATCAAAAAAATTAGTGGGGAAAAGATCTTGGTATTCACGAAGTAATTCAACAACTTTATCTATCGTAGTGCCATCCCAATAATCTCCAATTTTTGGGAACTTCGGTTCTTCTTTAGTGCCAATGTTTACTTGCTTCATCTTCAATGGTGTGGATATGCCTGGGTTTTCTATTTGTGGGTCTTCGACTTCGCAATTCGCTTATACCTCTTGAATATTTATGTTCCTTGGGTCTTCTTCCTCTTTTTCAATAGTCATATTATAGCATTCTAGTGTGTGGTGTAGCTAGGTTCTTCAGTCTGGTTGGGTCCATTCCATAGGTTCCTTTAGTGTACTGAAGATAATCACCTTAATCTCTTGCAGTGCTTCATCGATGCTTGCAAAGTCGTCTTCAAAGTTGAATGTAAATAAGAAACCTTCCTTCAATACATCCCACACCACAATGCCAAGTCGGAGCTCCGTTTCTGGATACCAGTTCATGGGAATTGTATCCAAGGTATGACAAAATATGTCCACCCATTTTGGCAGCGGTTCTGTACCCCATGCCTTAGTCCATTTTTCCAGGTGATCACACGGATAATCCTTCCCATTATACTTCTCAGTCATTCTAGTATTAGCATGCCCAAAATTCAACTTCATCATTCTTCTGTCATCTCGCCATCTAGTAAAAGTATCCTTATGCGTACCCCACCATCATGTGGGTGTAGTGGATAGTGCCAATTCTAATGCTTGAAAGCGGTGGTCTTTAGGGACTTTGTGCTCAAACCCATCAAAAAACACATCTACGTCAGTCAAACCATCATAGTAAAGTAACTTTCTTATCTCCAAGGAAACGCAAAGTAGTGCCTTTGTCATCATATTGCATCGCAATGTAGAGACTTCATGTAAGCGATTATACCAATGCTCTAACTTCTCGTCTGAATCAGAGGTGCAAGAACTCTCCTGGTATCATGTAATTCATCCATTTTCCATTGGATTGATCCAGTCATGATCTCTCACTGTTATCTTGTAAATTTGATCTAGTTCATTGTCACTTTCTTTGTAATCGTGGACTGGTTCAGTATACTATGCCCCTTCTACAGGGTCGAGTGGCACTATAACCCTAAGTGACTTACATTCAAACAACATCATTCTTTTCTTCAAATCGATGACCCCATTCCTATCAATATCCCAGTCAATTCCCAGGAGCACAGGGTAAGGATTACTATCGTCAACAATTTCTATAACTTCAAAGTCTGCCACTACACTCGTAACTTCAATATCCACTGTTACTCCATATAATTTTTATGCTGGTTTTTCATCCTGAGCTGAATCGGAGACCACTGCAATGCAAGTCTCCCCATCCTTTCCCATGTCTATTTTGATAAAACATTCACATCGGACCCTAGATCCAAGATGACCTGGTCCATCTCATGATCACCTATCTGTGCTGTTAGCCACATTTCTCACCATGTTCATGCCTTATGCTTGCCAATCTTTCTGACCATGCGGTGTCCATCAGGGGCCTTTTCATTACTGGCACATTTATTTACTAATTCCTGCAGGCTTCCACAACCTTGCTATCACGCAACAACTTCATGTATGTCTCCAAGAACATAGTGAGTAAAGAAGGATCAACCTCTGCAGGTGTGCCAATTTTTTGCATCTTGTCCTAGCTTCCCAAGGTGGAGGCCTTAGTGAAGCTCTTCTTGGCTTCCATAAACTTTTCCTTAGCACGATTTAGATCAAAGCTAACTTATTTATCTAGAGTTTTGCCGACCCATCCATCTTCTTGAGGCTGTTTACCTTTATCAATGCCATTTGTCATTCCACTTCTCAGTAAAATATTAATGCTTTGATCTTCCTCACAGGGCTCAACCCTCATCATCTGTAAATTCTGCATAGGTTTCTAAGGATGCATTTTCTTCTATTGCATCTTGGCTATTAACACTGGGCATTCTTCTATAGTATGATCGAACTGTCTGCAGTATTGACATGAGGGGTGTGTAGGATGCTGACATTCTCGCGCATAGTGCCCCGACTGTACACAATTGTAGCAGATAATCTATCCGTGACCTCTACCAGGTCCTCCTCCTCGGCCTCGTCCTTGACCTTCAGAACCTCCACCCACCCCTCCTACGCCTTGATCCAAAGGCTGAGTTTCTTCTTGCATGTAGTAATTAGGGGTTATTTCCATCATCAGCTCATAGCTTCGACAGTGGCACTCATCGTGGCCCACAGATTTGTAGAAATTATAGAACAATTGCTGGGGTGTATGAATGAACTTTTGAAGTAAATGAAAATTATCCATCACATGTTGCCCAGTAACCTGACAAATGGCGCACCACAGTGCAGCCCCCATGCTCAGCCCCGCTGGGGCTTCTAGCTTCAAGGGAATTGGTCCCCCTCCCGTAATATAATTCATGTACACAAGACAATGATCTTTATCATGCCCTTGGCCCTTTCACTTCAAGCACCAAACTTCTGTGTGCATTTCTAGTTTAGCCTCCTTGTATTTCTTCAAACTCTGTAATTATAGGTGTAAGCTTGCTAGCCGTGAGTGGATCTGTTGCACCCCTAGGTTCGTATCCTGAATGGGTGATGCATACAGCCTCATC
The DNA here is from genome assembly GCA_031772625.1 of Pinus tabuliformis. Taxonomy (NCBI): domain Eukaryota; kingdom Viridiplantae; phylum Streptophyta; class Pinopsida; order Pinales; family Pinaceae; genus Pinus; species Pinus tabuliformis. Next base: position 1,638,572,233 of record CM062819.1, on the reverse strand, counting down.
GCAATTTCTGAGGCTTCTACCTATGTTGTTATCTTTTGTTATGACAGAGAAATTCTCAAATGGGGCAAAAGAAACGTAATAAACTAGTCGTAGTGTTGGCTATCTATGATCTACGTGTTAGCCTATTTGATCTAGCACTTCAACCTCTGATCAAAGTCCCAAGGTGTCTCCTCAACCTTCATCATGGTCTCTTTAAATTCAATCACTGAATGTGAATCAGATTTAGGCTTACATAACTCTTTGTTTAAAGTTATCTTAGTCTCCACTAGTGTCAAAAGAGGATTATTAGCACAATAATTAATGTACCAAGTTAGTGTGTGATCCTGCAAAGTGGTAACCAACTACACCTTCTTTATATTATCATCGGTGATCTGTTGTGCTATCCATACAACATTCACAACAAACCAAAACTACTCTGGATCTTCACTTCCTATACCCTTGAAGATTGACATCTTCATTGCGTTCGCCATGTTGAATGGTGGTGGTGGAGGCGGAGGTGTGGGTGAAGGTGTATGTGGTGGAGGTGGGGGTGGAGGTAGAGTGGATGGGTGATTTGTTCTAGGAATCCCCTGAGTGATTAGTTGAACAATACTTTGCGGCATAGTTTGCCCCGCCCTTTTGTCATTGCTTGAAGGAGGTCCAATCAATGGACTATACTCTTTTCCTGATCCTTCGCGATTTCTAAAGAATCTTCCACTTCATGTAGCTCTGAACATTAAGGTAATGGCATCACTCGTTTTTCACATAATAGCATTTTAATCCAAGTATTCAACGATCTTAAATAATTACCTCGCGGTTCTTTGAAAAAGCTTTGCTCCGCTTCCCTATAGCTGACTGAGGTATCAAATGCTAATTCTGTAACAAATCCTCCCAGAATTCGATCGATCCAATGATCGACAACCCACACAATCTTTTTTTCAGAAGCTTCTAGGCATCACACTAATTCTGGAGTCCACGCTATAGGAATATTGAGCTTCCACCTTCCTTGACTATCTGTCAATTTAGATAACCACTTGTATAGTTCAATTGGGAAGGTGGAGAAGAAGACCTTGTGTATCTTTGTGTACAAATATCTATTCAACTAATCCTCCTTCGATAGGCACAGATTCCTGTTCTATTGTGTCGCAAACTCATGAATCTTTCGAGCCAATCACTTTTCAATTTCTTTCTTAGTCAGATTCCAATGATGCGACATCATACATCTCTTTAAGCAGATCCTGGTCTTGACAATAGAACCATTTGTTGGCTTAGGGGGCCCTGACCCAGGTTCGGAGTTAGTTGTGCCAACCAAAAAAACCCTACTCTATTGGCCCTTTTGGCAACAACCCGCTTAGCGTAGGCTACAGTCTCACCCGAAGTAGTATGGGGGGATGCAAGAACCAGGTTTCTGCATCCAAAGACTAGTGTGATGTCTTCCAGCACCTTATATCTGCCTCCATGCATATTGACAAACTTCTAGGGTTTGTTACTATAACTATGTTAAAATGGCCTTCAGACCTTCGCAAAGGTCTACAATCAGTCCTTGTCGACCTTTAACAGTTGATTTACCTACTTACGTACATAAAAAAGAAATCCTAAATTGGTGTTCATGCAAATCTACTTAATTCGTCAGAAAACATAAGAGAAATCACCAGAAGTGTCGTGAAAGTGTTTAAACATTCATTCCATACATTATTAAGATTGATTTAAGATAATCGCGTAGCATCCAATCAATATTTCATAAAACAAGTCATCTATCAGTAGCATATAAAATAAATATATATGAACAAAAATACTCAATCGTTCTCAAAAACTTGTCTTTATTGATCTTCAATTCACGGATTATAGAATCAAACTACCCTATGCACATAGTTGTAGGGGTATGCGCACTCAGCTGCGGACTCTACCTAGGCCTCCGCGCACTCAATTGTGGAGGCTTCCTTTCCCTACCTAAGTGCAAGAAGCAGAGCCTTCCTACCTTAGCTTCTACCCAAGACTCTTTAATCAACCCAATCTTCTATCTAAGTTATTCTAGTTACCTCTTCCTTTCGCTAAGACTCAACTATTTATAGACTTTTTCATACAATGCCACGGTTCGCGAACCATGCATGAATCTCAAAACTGACTCAAAACTTTACTTAAAATAAGGGGCTAAGCCCCTTTGACTCTTATTCATCTACACGCTCTGCATCCACAAATCGTAGAGACTTTACATCTCTTACAAAATTGTATACAACATTTGGGTTTATTAACCCTAAACTAACCTAGGGGACCCCATCCCAACAATAGTGCATGGTGTTTTCGTATTTCCTTTTTCTAGCAAAGGTATTTAGATAAATTATCATATTTGTCAAGAAAGAAATAATATTTTTCCTCTTTTATCTTTTACCATATTAAGCACAAAAATACATTTCTTCCAAATCCGAATCCTTGTACCTGAAAACTTGCATTCATTATAGTGCACACATACCATGCATGTTTTACTCTATAGGAAACTATAACCTTCATTTACTAGTCAATATGCTAGATAAGGACTTTGAGTTTTTAGACACTTATCTTAGGATATATTCAAAGAAATACCAAGGCATTCTTAGGCCTCTCGACCATTATATAGTTGGGAAAACTAGCTACCCATGAGCCATCATCTCTTTAGCCATTTTTTCACAATTTTTTTGTGGACAACAGATTTCCAGTTCTCCTCCACAGATATTCTACCTTGCTCAAGGGATTTACTAGTATTGTCTCCTCTAGTCCTCGATCGTTACTGCAAATCTCTCCCACAGTAACCTTTATTCCAAGCCCCTTGGTTTACAATATTTTTCTCCCAACTTTAACCCTCATCCTCACATTTTTCTCTAGCTAGTTTTTTTTCCAAGTTACATTTCCCTTTTTCTTGGGATAACTGATCTTGTCCATAACTATTTTCCTTTTCTTGGCTCCAAGAGACTCCAACTCTTCTTGACTGGCCTTGGGCTATTTCCGGTAGTTATATTACATATAACATAAAATAGCATTCATTCATCATCATCATTTTCTTTTGTTTTAAATCTAATGAAACATACCATACACATAATTTTATAAATATTCCCTGACTGTTTTCACATATAATGTCTCTAAATATAATTTACATCTATCCAAGTCATCAATGGTCTTAACCTTTTAACTACTTTAAAAAAAGAAAAAAAATAGAAAGTAAACAAAAACAAGGTAGAGTCATCCATGTCATTACATTTCTCCCCCCCAAGAGGGACACCTTCCTCAATGTGATTGTGTTCCATTCTTCTTTGGAACAATAATGGAAACACTTCCTTCATTTTTTCTTCTAACTCCAAAGTGGCTTCCTCTAGCCCAAAATGGTCCCAATAGACATTTACTTGGGGGTAGTCTTTTTTTGAAGAGCTATCTCTCTTCTATCCACAATTCACACAGGCTCAACTAGGAACTCTCCTTCAGGTTTGACCTGTATCACATCCCAATGTACCACATGATTATGATTAGGTACATATTTTTTTAATAATGAAACATGAAACACATTATGTGCTCTAATGTGAGTAGGTAAAGCTAACTGATATGCAACTGGGCCAACTCTGGCCAAGATCTCAAAGGGTCCACAATATCATGGAGCTAATTTAGGGCAAGTTACCAGTTTTAGGGAACTTCTTTTTGGTTGTACTTTTAAGTACACTCGCTCTCCTACTTCAAATTCCCTTGGAGTTCTTTTCTTGTCAGAATAGTGTTTTTGTATGTCCAATGCCTTCTTCAAATTCTATCTAATTTGTTTAACTCTCTGTTCCATTTCTTTGAGCATATCAGGTCCTCCAATAATGAGTTTTCCATACGATTCCAGCTCAAAGGGATTTGACAATCTATATTCCTTTTGGGTGGTAACCTTGGAATTTCTTGCAGAAATACATCATAATTTTATTTTAACCACTTCTATCTATTCCAATTTCGTGGCTTTTCTCTCTATATGGGTTTTTATCTTAATGGAAAAATGTTGACAACCTTTTATAGCTGCTTCCTTTAACTGCAACATTGATATTTGTTGCAATGACATAGGATTAGGAATGCCTTTTATAACATGAATATTGTCCTCATATGTTACATAGGTAACCGTCTTCTCCATGCAATTTACAATAGCTTTATGCCTCTCTAACCAATCCATACCAATCAATGCATCATAGGAACCCAGGGGTAATATATTCAAATTAACAAAGTTTGGTTTCCCATCTAATTCAATAGGACAATTTTGGATTTGATGAGTAACATTTCTTTTTTGTCCCGTAGCTAGCTGCACCAGCTAGAGGTTTTTATACCTTTTGGTTGCCAGAATACAAATTTCCACAATTTTTGGACCAACATAGCTCAGGCTAGCACCTATGGTCAATTAAGATAGAAATAGAGTGATCTCAAATTTCACTATCAACTTCTGCCATTGTGGACTAATGTTCCTCTTAGCGTTCCTCCAGTGCCGTGCTGATGCAAGGAATATTCTGAGCCACGCCATTCACCATGGAAGCTTCTTGGATGGATTGAGGGCGGTAGGGACAATTCCATAAAAGATGGGGCTCCCCACAGCCCCAACACTTAAGTGGTTATGCCTTTCTCATTGGATTCCTTGTTAGGTTCTATTTGTTTAGTTTCGATATGGGTCTAAGTTTGCAACTTTGAAAACTGTCCATTATTTTTACTGAAACTCCACTTCTTCCCTCCTTTACCATTATATTTCCCCTATCCATTGCTTACTTTTTTATTGTTTTGTGAGACACGCTCCTTCTTCTTACTGTTCCATAACTTGGGATTATCATTTTTCTGCTTTGCCTACTAGTAGTGAATTCTAGCCTTCCAGATTACTTCATCCATCATCTTTGGGTTATTGTATTTTATTTGCTCATTAAAAGAGGTTGGAAGACAACTTATAAACCACTATACCTTGGATTTTTACTCCCTAATGTATGGTACATATCATAACATGTGAGTAATTTTGTTATTAGCTCATCCATATACATCTACCCTAATTTCAGGTCATTGAACTCTTTAGCTCGGTCATAAAAGTAGAATTCAGTTAAATATTTTCCTTTAAATAATCATTGAAACTCTTCCTAGCTAACCTCTTTCCCTTCTAGATTATGAACCTTCTGAACCTCCTCCCATGTTATGCACTTGACCTGTGAGAAGACCACAATACCAGAAATATGAAACAATATAGCCCGAAACATAAAAATCTCACATGAAATGAGACAAGCTACAAAGATATTTTTATTATTCAAAAGAATAATACAATTTTCACTTGCCTCTTCGACGGGGAAACCTCCAATAGATTGGAGCTCAATTATTATAATACTCGATGATTCTTCCCTACTATCTAAGACTATTTATATCTTAATGACATCCAAAACCCTAACTACTATTGGTCCCTTGTATAACACTGGTTAACCATTATATTTATTAACTATGTCCCATTTATAAGTAATTTTGGCCCCTTTTCTATAATGAGGGTCAACCATTTACAATTATTGTTAGTGTGGATAACGACTTATGAGCTTTATTAACTCAACTAACTAACTATGACTCTGACTAGGCCTCTTGGGCCTATTACATAAATAAGCGGTTAGGGTTGGACCCTAACATGCCCTCCCCCATCAAAAGAAGCCATGTCCTCAAGGCTGAAGCCACGAAAACTCCTGAATAATAATTTTTGGTTCCCATATCAGATCTTCTAGAGAGTTGTCTTTCCATTTGATGAGGAATTCCTTGATCTTGGGGCTGCGAAGATGTCTTTCGTGATTATCAAGGACATGTTCTGGTCGAAGCCACAGTCATCCTTCCTCATCCAATTATGGTAAACTTGTTTGAACCCTGCAATTTTTCCCCACAACTTTCTCGAGGCACGATACATGGAAGACCGGGTGAATTTTGAAGTAGTTGGCAAGGCCAGTTTGTAAGCAACTACTCCTATAGCATGAAGTACTTGATAATGCCCATAGAATTTTGGTGCTAGCTTTTTGAAACCCTTTTCTTTGAGAGAGGTATTGTTATATATTTGGAGTCACATGAACACCTGGTCACCTACTTAAAATGGCTTCTCAAAACAATGTTGGTCAGCCTGTTGTTTCATTCTATTTTGAGCTTGATGTATATTATCTTTGAGATGAGCAATCATGGTGGCATAGTTCTGTAGGAGCTGATAAACTACCTACACTTTAGAACATCCGAGTATACAAGAATATGTTGAAGTTGGGAGTTGGACATACACCACTTCATATGGAATCATCTTGGTGGATTCATGATAGCTAATATTATACCACCATTCAGCTAAAGGAAACCACTATACCCATTGATGTTTCTTGTCTGAAGTGAAGCACCATAGATAGGTCTCCAAACATTTGTTGACTACTTCTATTTGACCATTTGTTTGGGGATGATAAGTTGTACTTAGTTGGAGTTCCGTGCCATGGGGCTTGAAAATTTCCTTCCAAAATTTGTTGGTGAAAGTGGGGTCTCGATCAGACATAATGGAAGTCGACTTGCCATGTAGTTTGAATATTAGGCCCATGAAAACTTGAGCCACCAATGTTGGGGTAAATGGGTGCGGTAGAGCGTAAAAATGAGGATATTTGGAAAGTATTTCAACAACCACGATGATGATTGATTTGTTTCTGGACTTTGGGAGACCCGTAATGAAATCCATGGAAACATCCATCCAGATGGAAGCAAGGATGGGAAATGGTTTTAAGGTTCATGACAACTTGATTGTTTCCCCTTGTTGCACTGCCGTACATTTCATTCAGCTACAAAAGTAAGAATTCTGTTCTTCATGATTGTCCAAAAGAAGGAGCAGCATGCTCATGCATAAGTCTTCTAAAAGCCTGAATGTCCTACAATCGGAGAGGACTGCAATTATTCCAAGATGTGGTTTTTGAGGTTGGAGGTCAGGGATAGCACTACCCGATTCTTGTAGCGAAGAACCTCATCCTTCCAAGAATTGTCTTCTGAGGCATTAGGACCTGGTCTTAAGTTATTAATGAGCCAAGATAAATAGGGGTGGGAAAATATTCATAGAGGGCCTCTTCAATCCAATCTGGTATGGGTAGAGAGAGTGATAAAAGGGTGCACTCATCCTCAAATTGGCGTGATAATGCATCAACCACTACATTGTCATGCCCCTTCTTGTAAATTATCTCATAATCATATCCCAACATTTTTGCAAGCCATTTATTTTACTGTGGCAATGATAGACACTGCTCTAGAAAATATTTTAGGCTATGATGGTCAATGCAGATTTGGAAATGTCACCCCAATAAGTATGGTCACCAAGTGTCTACTACATGTAAGATGGACATCATTTCTTTCTCATATGTAGATTGACCTGAATGTTTACCACAGAGTTGTTGATTGGTGAAAAACAATGGTCTACCTTCCTGCATTAATACTGCGCCAATTCCTATACCTGAAGCATCCCATTCAATCACAAAAGATTTGGTGAAATCTAGTAAGGAAAATACTGGAGTGGAGCACATGGTCTGTTTGAGAACCAAGAAGGCCCACTGAGCTGTGTCAATCCATAGAAATGGAATTTTCTTGAGAATATTAGTGAGGTGTTTTCTAAGGTGTCCATAATTCTAGACAAATTTGTGATAGTAGCCCATGAGACCCAAGAATCCTTGCAAAATCTTCAAGATTTTTGGTTGGGGCCAATATTGCATTTCCTAAATCGTTTTCAGATCAACCCTCACTCCGTCATGACCCACAATGTGTTTTAAATATTCTACTTCTTCCATTGTAAACGAGCACTTGGATAATTTGACAAATAATTTGTGATCTTGGAGCAATTGCAATATCTAGTCAACATGCTGAAGGTGTTTGTCCCATGTTATGCTGTAGATGAGAATGTCATAAAAAATGACCAGGACAAGTTTTTTGAATTAGATACCTCCCATACAAAACAATGCACAACTTCTGCTACTCTGTTATGGACAAAGTTATGAGTGCTGCCACTATCAATCAACATCACTACTGGTCGATGCTTAATAAAACCTTGGATTTTGAGAATATAGGGTGAAGAAATTCCAGCCAAGGCATGTAGTGATATAAAAGGACCATTTGGAGTCACTGTGAGATCATTGTCAAGGTTGGTTTGTGATACAGGAGCATTCGAGCACCCTTCATTAAAATTGGAATTCAAAGCTGTGAAAGAGGAAACGTGGACAATCATTGTAAATCATGGCAAATTCTAATTAAACAACTAAATTGATGGAATTGATAAGTCTTTAGAAGACTTGATTAAATGTAATTATCTGCCACGTATGCATATACAGAGATTTAGGGGATTTGAATGAGTGATTATGGGAGAAACTCATGGATCATAAACGATCCCTCCTTTTGTAATTTCCTATATAAAAGAGTCTGTGTTGTGTGAGAGAGGGGTAGAGTATGCAATCTAGTCGTAGGGAAATTTGTGAGTTAAGGCCATGAGGCCTTAACCTGTAACTGAGTTCTGTATATAATTGAAATATGTGTGTTATTTGTATTTTGAGTGTCCGTCTCTGTACATATATACATTCTTTACCGTAAGTTAATAGATATGCGTGTGTGAGTGTAAAGGACGAAGTTCCTATGAACTTTGCCTTAAACGAGTATGGCAGAGTGTTGTAATGTAATTCCACCAATAAGCAAATGAGAGATCGGTTAAAACGACAAAGAACAAAAACCATCAGATTGGCCAGATCGACAGATAAAAACGATGGAAGAGGAATGACAAAGGAAACATCATAGTCATCCGATGGAAGAAGATCCACGGTGATCGCGCAAAAACTTGCGAGCAAGTTATCTTGGCTAGCAGACTCGAGAAAATCATCCAAAAGAGTTTAAACTTCAGGGTGATTGAACCATCCGTTTGATGGGTAATTGGATGCATATCGCGTGCCAACAAGCACAAACCTTAATTCCAAAAACGGACGTGATAAGGTTTTATAAAATGAGATTAAAACTTCATTGAGTTCCAGCCATCCAGCTTGTTTGTTTGTGGATTGATCGGATGGTAATCACGCTCGAATGTGCGCACAGGTTAACATTTCTGGTGGACCTGATATGACATGAACTGGGGTTTATTTCCTTTTGGGTTCCGGTCATAAACGTTCAAAGGACAGTTGGGTGATTGGTTGGGTTTTCTTTGTGATTCCGCCAATTAGGATGCTTTCGATATATACGTGGGCCCATAACCCATAAGTCCACACACGCAAATTATGTAAAGATACATCTTTGCTGCATAAAAGAAGTTAAGTTGTCATCATTTTGGTATCAGAGCAGAAGAATATTATGCGTGCAAAAGGAGGTACAATCATGTTGAAGATTGGAAAGTTTATGGTCTTATATTGTCGTACAGATAGCGGTAGATAAAGGTGAGAAAATTGCAACAACCTAGAGCCAGGAGTGCTCAATTCCAAATAAGAGAGAACTAGAGAGATGCCGCAAGACTAAGCTCAGAGGAGATAAGCTGGTGAGATATCATGTAGCAAGGAGGACTTGTTACTGTAGAGGTTTTGTTGCAACTCACAGAAAGATCATAAAGGCAATTCCACTTAGAATGTGGGTAGAATTTCTAAGGGATGGAGAAAGCATATGACCAGGAGGTCATAAATTTTTGTACCTCAGGAGTCTAATGTAGGAGCATCCCAGCACCCTTCATTAAAATCAGAATTCAAAGCTATGAAAGAGGAAACAAGGAAAATCATTGTAAACCAGGGCAAATTCTGTTTAAAACATAGCTAAATTGATGGAATTGATAAGTCTCTATAAGACTTGATTAAATGTAATTATTTTCCATGTATGCATATAGAGAGATTTAGGGGATTTGATTGAGCGATTGTGGGAGAAACTCATGGATCGTAAATGATCCCTCCTTTTGTAATTTGCTATGTAAAAGAGTCTGTGTTGTGTGAGAGAGGGGTAGAGTACGCAATGTAGCCGTAAGGAAATTTATGAGTTAAGGCCATGAGGCCTTAGCCTATAACTGATTTCTGTATATAATTGAAATATGTGTGTTATATGTATTTTGTGTGTCTATGTCTATACATATATACGTTCTTTACTATAAGTTAATAGATATGCATGTGCAAGTATAAAGGACGAAGTTCCTATGAACTTTGCCTTAAACAAGTATGGCAGAGATAAATGTGTTGTAACGTTATTCCACCAATAAGCAAATGAGAGATCCATTAAATGGCAAAGAACGAAAACCGTCGGATCGGCCAGATTGATGGATAATAACGATGGAAGAGGAATGGCAAAGGAAACATCATAGCCGTCTGATGGAAGAAGATCCACGGTGATCGCGCGAAAACTTGCGAGCAAGTTATCTCGGCTAGCGGACCTGAGAAAATCATCCAAAAGAGTTTAAACTTGAGGGTGATTGGTCCGTCCGTTTGATGGGTAATCGGACGCATATCGCGTGCCAACAAGCACGGAACTTAATTCCAAAAATGGACACGATAAGGTTTTATACAACAAGATTGAAACCTCGTTAAGTTCCATCCATCCAGAGTGTTCATTGGTGGATTGATCAGATGGCAATTGCGGCCGAATGTGCACACAGATTAACATTTCTGGTAGACCCGATATGGTATGAACTGGGGTTTATTTCCTTTTGGGTTTTGGTCATAAACGTTCAAAGGACTGTTGGGTGATTGGTCAAGTTTTCTTTGTGATTCTTCCAATTAGAATTCTTCCGATATATATGTGGGCCCATAACCCACAGGTCCACACACACAAATTATATAAAGATACAACTTTGCTGTGTAAAAGCAGTTAATTTGTCATCAGTTTGGGGTTCACCTGCTTCTTCCTCAAGTACATTTCAGTAGCATCAATTTGAAATAATTTTGATTCCTTACATTTATGCCCTGGGGAGTACTTTTCATCACAGTAGTAAAAAAGTCCTTGTTTCCTTCTTTCAACCATTTTTGTTGGTGACACCTTTTGCACCTTAAGTGTTTGAGTAAGGCTCGTAGTGATCTGGATTTAAACAGGAACAGAAAAAATTACAGAGATAACCATAAACATAGAGATGCAGCGGAAATAATACCTCATTTCATTAATGTAAAATACTAAAATATGCTTACAAACAATGATGGAAATAAACCAGCTAAGGCAATGGTAGCTTATCTCTGAGAAGAGATGTGGTGGCTACATGCCTCTGAACTCTGTTACAATGAGGCTCGAAGGCCTATTTATTGTTGAGAAACAATGGAAAACCCTAAACATCCAAAAGCCTAATCCTAGAAGATGAAACACCAAACTGTGGGCCCCGTTTGGGTAAATTGGTACACCAACTTCCCAGGGTCGTAACTTTGGCATACTATCTTTGTTTGACATGAAAAATATCTCTTTAGAAAGATCTATCCTAGAACTACAACTTTCGAAAGAGAAAAATTGGTCCATGGACCCATGTTGCTCCTAGTTTTCCCAAAAAACGTCGTTTAGTGCCTCAAAATGGCTCTGGAAGTTCAGGATCTGAAAAACTGTTAAAAATAGTAAACTGTGCTACAATTAAGGAAACTGAAAAGATGAAAGAAACAATGGTGGGGGTTCAAGTGGAATTGGCAGGTGGCCACCAATATCCACCTGGATCATTCCTCCCCCCTTAGGAAGCAATGGTCCCCATTGCGTTGAGTTCCTCCATGAGATGAGGAAACTTCTGCTGAACTTGGTCCCTGGTGAGCCACTTGCCCTGGTGAAGGAGTTGGCATGCTTTGACAACTCGATACAGTTGGATATTCTGTTGGCGAGTGTGCTTGATCTGTGTGTCCATGATCCGATCAGTTGCAGCTTGTTCCATGCAATCTGGATTTAACTATGTGGGTGTGAGTTGTTCTGCAATGTCAGATGTGTCTAGTAATGGTGGAAAGTATGGTCGAAGGCGGTCCACATTAAACACTGGGTGTAGGCCAAGGAATGGGGGAATGCTGAGCTCAAATGCATTGTCTCCCACAACCTTGGTAATGGTGTAAGGACCATATTGGAGTGGTCTGAGTTTCCAATAGGCTCCAGTAAGGCATTCCTTTTGAAAATGCAACCAGACTTTGTCGCCAACTTGAAACTTGTGTGGCACCCGATGTTGATCATGTCATTGCTTGTACTTGGAATTTGATTTCTCCAGAATGTCATGGACCTACTGGCGATTATGTTGGATGTTCTCAATGAAGTTGGTTGCCTTATCTGTTTCGAACTGGACATGAGCCGAATCTGCGTGAGTAGCTACAAATGGCATGACCTCATCAATGGGACATAGTGGTTGGAATCCCAAGCCCACCCGAAAAGGGCTGTGGCCAGTCGAGCTATGAAGAGCCCAGTTGTAGCTGTGCTGAACATAGGGGAGGCTCTCATCCCATGTGCATGGATGCTTTGAGTTTTACATGCACAGAATGTGTACGATCACCCTGTTGACAACCTCTGGCTGGCCATCAGTTTGAGGATGGAAGGCTACGGACTTAGTGAATTTGGTGTCCAGCATCGACCAGAGACTAGACCAAAATGTACTGAGGAATCTACTATCCCGATCTGAGATGATAAACTGTGGGATCCCAAAGTGTACCCACACTCGTTCAAAGAAGAGTTTAGCAGTGGCTTCTGCGATGATATTCTTCTTGCAGGCCGCCATAATGGCCATCTTCGAGAACCTGTCAACGACCACAAAAACACAGTAATTTCCATGCTTAGTGGAAGGAAAGCCTGACATGTAATCCATGGAGATGGATTCCCAAGGTCAACTAGGGGTAGGCAACGAGGTATAGAGGCCTTGTTTCTTGATGGTCGGTTTCGTAATGGCGCAGGCAGTGCATGATTTGATGTACTTCCTGACATCATGTCGAAGATTTGGCCAATAGAAATACTTTTGCAGTACTACCACCATTTTCTCGACCCCAAAATGCCTAACAGCCCGACTGTAGTGTGCTTCCCAAATCATCTTGGCATGCTCACTTGATGGAACACAAAGGTGACCCAGGTGGCATAACAGGGCATCCTGGAGGTGAAAATCTAGAACATGCTGACCCTCCAAGAGTGTCTGGTATGTGTGGCCAAATTCTGGGTTGCTTTTGTAGAGAAGTGGCCAATCAAAAGTCTTGTGCCCACAAGAGTTGAGCACGGTGGTTAACGCCATGATCGGTGGTCAACTGAGGAAATGTACAACATTATTGGTGCTACCCTTCTTATACTTGATATTCAAATGGAACTGTTGCAGGTATGTGTACTTCTAATGACGATCATTCTGCAATTTCCCTTGGGTTTGTATGAACTACAGGGGTTGGTGGTCTGTGTGGATGACCGTTTCCTTCCCCAAAATGTAATGCTTCCATTGTCGGCAGGCCTGCACCATGGAATACATCTCTTTTTCATAAGTGGGATACTTCCAGACTGTGTCTGAAAGTGTCTCATTGTGATATGCCACTGGATGCCCGTGTTGAGTAAGGACTGCCCTAATAACATAGTCAGAAGCATCTGTCTCTACCTCAAATGGTTGTTGCAAGTCTAGTAATACGAGAACTGTTGCAATGCAAAGGTGATCTTTCAACTCTATGAATTCCTTCTGTTGAGATTCAGACCAAAAGAATCTTGCTTTCGCTCCTCCCTTGGTGACTTGACTCAAGGGCCAAGTGATATGATAAAATCCCAACACAAACCTGTGGTAGAAGTTGGCAAGACCTAGAAAGCTGTAGAGCTCTATTAGAGTGGTTGGAGATGGCCAATCCCGAATGACTTGGATCTTGGCTAGATCCACATGCACCCCCTGTTTATAAATAATGTATCCCAGATACTGAACCTGGGTCATGCCAAAAGTGCATTTATCCAAATTGGCACATAAGTTGTGTTGGTGCAGCATTTGGAGAACCTGTCAGATGTGGTGGAGGTGCTCTTCCCAACTCTGGATGAATATCAGGATGTCATCCAAGTATAACACTACAACTGAGTTGGTGAATGGCCACAAGATGTCATCCATTAGCCTCATGAAGGTTGCAGGAGCATTCGTCAATCTGAAAGGCATAACCAACCATTCGAAAAGGTCCTCCTTGGCTTTGAAGGCAGTCTTCCACACATCGAAGGGTTCGATTGGTACCTGGTGATATCCTGACCTCAAATTGATCTTGCTGAAATATTTTTCCCCCTTCAGTTGGTCCAGGAGGTCATGAATCCATGGGATCGGGTACTTATTATGGACAGTGGTCTTGTTCAACGCCCAATAGTCAATACAAAGTCTCCAAGTCCCATCCTTCTTTTGCACCAACACGATCAGGCTACCATAGGGCAATGAACTTGGAGGGATGTGACCTTTCTACAACAATTCCTGAATCTGCCCCTTGATTTCCTCGTTCTCCAAAACGGAGCACCTATAGATTGGTCCATTTGGCAGTGGTACACCTGGGGTCAAATCGATGGAGTGCTTGACTTCATAGTGCAGAGGAACCCCTGCGGGGGAGGTGAAGATGTCCTCGTACTCCTCCACGACCTTGTCCATCTGTAGTTGTTGTGCAGAGGGGCCCTGTCTGGAGGTCGTGGCCACCGTCTTCTTCTTTCCTTGAGAGCGTATCATAAGGGAAAAAAAATTCTCGGTTTTGGAAATGAGCTTACTACAATGTTTTGTAGTAACCAAAGAGATGGCGGTAGGCTGTGCTACCTCCAATATCCTATACAACTTATTTCCCAAAGTAACAATAACAACACGGGGCCTTGATTCATACATAACATGTCGCTTCCACAAGTATGGTTGTCCTAATAATACATCACAAACTTCAAGGGGAGTAATGTCACACAATACCTCATCCGTGAAGGGCTTGATGTTGTATGGAAGGCGACAATGTTGGCTCACGCAAAGATCTCGTCGTTGGTGAAGCCACCCGATGGTGTATGGTTGTGGATGCGCTATGGTCAGTAAGCCCAACCGCTTCACGACCTCTGCGGAAATGAGGTTCTTTTGGCTCCCGCTATCGACAATGAACTGTAGCGGGGAGCCCTTTACCCACATCTGGGAGTGAAAGAGACACTCCTCCTCCTCTGGATCTTTGGGTTCCTCCTATGTCTTCATGGTGGCAATGGTGGCATTGGGCTCCGCATCGATAATCTACTTCCCTTTGTCATTCCCCTTCTCGATTTCTGACTCAGAATCAGAACATGCATCTAATTTTGAAACCTTTAGCTCGGCCACCAGTGACTACTTGGCTCGACACTCACTTGTGTTGTGAGTGGAGCTCTTATGGAACTCACACCACTTTCTCGTGTCCTTTTTCAACTTCACGACGCTGTTCTTTGCTTGCAACTTTGGCGGGTTGTCTTGGGCCGCGCCACCCTGGATTTGTCCTTTGTTATGTGGTTTGGGGGCCCCTTTCCCTTGCTTCAGATGTTCAGATCCAAAGTCTCGTTTCTTTTTTTTTAACTTTTTCTTGACCTTGAAGGTATATCGGTATACTGTGTCGAGCAAGGGGATGTTCAGGAATTCTATTTCTACCTGGATGTCCTTGTGCAGATAGCCGTGATATTTGAGTACCAAATGATGCTCTGAATCCTTGATACCCAACTTTGTGTGAAGGGTATGGAAAATATTGGTAAACTCCGGTACATCTTGGTCCCTCCCCTACCGCAACGTGGTCCACTTTATGTATTGATCCTCATAGCTTCCGATAGGGTTGTACTGCTCCTTGATGGCATCCCAAAAGGAATCCCAAGTGGGTGCGGTTAAAAATAGTGAGCCTGTACTTTCATCCTTCTGCTCGCAGTAGGTTTCCCACCAATCCTTGACATGGGGGCCTGCTTTGAGAAGAGAGAAAATAATCTTTTCTCGACTGGAAAAATCATGAACAGAAAAATAACACTCTAGTAGATTTAACCATTTATCGATGACATCTGCATCTATCTGACCCTCAAATATGGGGATTTCAAAATTAACTTGTACCTTAAACAGTGTGGCATTTACAGAGTAGCTGTTGGAAGTCGATGAGTCGCCCCTGGGTAGCCGCTGAAGGATCTGGGCAAAGTTGTCCATCATTGCGTTCCTTTATTGCTCGAGTGCTTCTTCGAGCAAGATTTTGATAGGATCTCCTGCCCCCTCATCTTTCTTTTCATCCACCATGGGAGGCCATTAGGATTTGTGAGGCTAGTCTTGCAAAGGTTTGACCATTTCAAGCCCTGACTCCTTATATCCCGACCTCATTGGGGAATTGCAAAGAAAAATCAAACCACTCTGATACCATTGATCCGGATTTAAACAAGAATGTAACAAATTACAAAGATAACCATAAACACAGAGATGCCGAGGAAATAATACCTCATTTCATTAATGTAAAATACTGAAATATTCTTACAAACAACAATGTAAATAAACCATCTAGGGCAATGGTAGCTTATCTCTGAGAAGAGATGTGGTGGCTACATGCCTTTGAACTCTATTACAATGAGGCTCGAAGGACTATTTATTGTTGAGAAACAATGAAAAACCCTAAACATCCAAAAACCTAACCCTAGAAGATGAAACACCAAATTGTGGGCCCCATTTGGGTAAATTGGTACATTAACTTCCTGGGGTAGTAACTTTGGCATATGATCTTTGTTTGATGCACACAATATCTCGTTAGAAAGATCTATCCAAGAATTACAACTTTGGGAAGAGTAACATCGGTCCATGGATCGATGTTGCTCCCAGTTTTCCCAAAAAACGTCATTTAGGGCCTCAAAACCGCTCCGGAAGTTCAGGACCTAAAAAATTGTTAAAAATAGTAAACTATGCTACAATTAAGGAAACTGAAAAGCTGAAAGAAACAATGGTGGAGGTCCAAGTTGAATTGGTAGGTGGCCACCAATATCCACCTGGATGACGTAGCCTAGGTGGGACATGCCTTTGAAACGAAATTTGGACAATTTGAATGGGAATTTAAGGCAACTTCTACATCTAAGGCCTTGTTGCATATGTGCAACCAAGTAGCTGGGTGATGCATTTAGACATGGGTTTGGATGGTTTACTTTAGGCCACTGATGAAACATTCTAAGTAAAATTCATCTCCTAGTCCATAATTTCTGATGGTAAATTATTCAAAAGCTACAATGTAGTCCCTTACTATACCTGTTTTCCTTAGCTTAGTGAGACAACCCGAAAAGTGAGATTTCCGATCAAAGTGATCATAAATGGCTTTTGAGAACATGTTCCAAGTTGACCTCCCTGGATAACATTTACGATGCCATTGTCATCTCTCCTGGTCCAAGTAAAGGGATCCCACATGTATTTTAGTTCCATCTTCCCATATATTATTAAGGACAAAATACTATTCCATCTATGCCACTCATAGTGCCGGGTTAGAGCCATCAATCTTGTACATGTCCAACTTGGGTGTCTAGTGGATCGAAGATTGGTGATCTCCATGGAAATGAATGTGATGGATGGATTCTCCTTTTATGTGTGCATCAACACTACGTTCTTCCCTCATGGGTTCGTGAGGTGTTGTAAGAAAATTCAATACTTATGCAAGTTGGGAGGTAATGGTCTCCTGGAAGTCATTGAATTTTTTCTCGAGGTTGTCGACCTTCTTGGTGGCCCTTTCCACAACCATAACTTGAGACCTGGTATCAAGCATACACTATTCTCAGTCAAATTTTGATCTTACTTAAGAGTAGTATGCTTGGAAAGAGGGAAATCTTAGGAG
Source organism: Pinus tabuliformis (assembly GCA_031772625.1). Classification (NCBI taxonomy): domain Eukaryota; kingdom Viridiplantae; phylum Streptophyta; class Pinopsida; order Pinales; family Pinaceae; genus Pinus; species Pinus tabuliformis. Next base: position 1,638,554,570 of record CM062819.1, on the reverse strand, counting down.
TCTAGTGACGTGGGCCACTTGAAACCGCATCGGGAAACATTTGGGACCACTTGAAAATTGGGGGCTTACAATTCAAGGGTACCACTACGACCAACTCGTCATCCTAAATATTATGGGCTAGGTCTCTTGCAAGTGTCCCGATATGGCCCCCGACTTTTTTTTACTCGCAATTGATCAACAATGTAGTGGCCGAATTCATAAAAGCTTGATACTGCAAAATATCCTGCAAAAATCGGGCCTGGACTATCGTAACAAAATTCCCAAGGTCTTGGTACTGTAGAATATTTTGCGAAAATATGATATGGACTATGGAGGCCAAAACCATCACTAGAAAATGAGTCTGATTTTCACTGTGAAAACACCCACTGCTGAATATAACCTATATAGTGGCAACAAAACCCCAACTACTTGATATGATTTAGATAAGGGAAGTCGAACCCCAACAACTAGATCTGATCTTGAAGAAAAGGTGGGGGGAAATATTCAGATAGCTGAGGGAAGTATGGTCTCAAAGGAGTGTCAGGTGTTACAGATCGCAATATATATAGGGGTCCAACAATAGTACTCAACCCAATATTTTAGGGCGCTAAATAAGGAGGATCGACTGTAGCCTTAGCTGTACTACTTCAATACCCTATTGTACATGCGAGTAATTTCCCTGAGTGCTGTTCTCAGTATACTGTAGCAACATGATGGCCGATGAATCATATAAGGTTAGGTTTTAGGTTACCCTAGGGGGCTTCCGATATACCCAAGGGTACATGGAAGTCCAGTTCGTGTGTGGTTCTATCTAATGCACTACTACTCGAAGGGGTATCCACAAGGGTTACAAGGGAGTCCAACAAGTTTGACCACCTCTTGTAGTTCTTGCCTACATTCCTCCCTAAATACGTAGGTTTATGCGCTCAAATATAGATACATTGGTTTAAAGATGCCAAAACACATCTCTAGACTCAAAAAAATTCTATGAAAATTGGATGTACGATTGGCCTTGGAATGTGCTATGATACCACTTGTTATGCACTTGTCTTGCGAGAAAACTAGAATACGCGAAATACAAAAAAATATAACCCGAAAGGCAGAAATATCACATAAAATGAGACAAGATGCAAAGATATTTTTATTATTCAGAAGCATAATACAATGTTCACTTTCCTCTTCGAGGGGGAAACCTCCAACATAGCAGAGCTCAATTACAATAAGACTCGATGATTCTTCCCTTACTATCTAAGACTATTTATAGCTTAATGACATCCAAAACCATAACTACTAGTGGTCCCTTGCATAACACAAGTTAACCACTTTATTTATTAACTATGGCCCATTTATAACTAATTGTGGTCCCTTTTCTATAATGCGGGTCAACCACTTATAATTATTATTAACGCGGATAACTGCTTATAGGATTTATTGATTCAACTAACTAACTATGACTCTAACTAGGCCCCTTATGCTTATTACATAAATAAGGGGTTAGAGTTGGACCCTACCATCCCACCATAATGACGTTTTTCCTTGTAACTGATATTTGGCCAATTTAGATTTTAATTTTTGAGTATAATAAAAAACTTGGAAATATTGGTTAATATTTAATAACCATGCCTCTGCTGCTTCTTCTATCTCCCCATCATAAGTTGCGGGTCTTGTTTTCCAGAACTCTCCATGTAATTCCACTTTTGGTTTCTTCTCTATCTTATTATCTGTCTCGGAGGGGATATATTCCCCGCTCTCTATCTGTCTTTTCCTACTAACAACTTCTTCCTCCATGTTCTCTCATCTAGTAGTATCTTCCTTACTTCCTCTTTCTTCTGTGCCTTCTACTGTATTGGCATTAAGCCTATTTGACAAATTTCATATCACTTATTCATGCTCGGCATTCGCCTTCCATAGTTTCTCTTGTTTTGTGTGCATATTGGTTATCTCATTGTGAATCTCCCTCACCATATTCATCAATTCCCTAGTCAAAACTTGGGCATGTTTCCCCAAGTGAACTTGTAGTTGTTCACCTCCAATGAGATTTCCTTCTGGAAGTCCTGCCATTATTACCTTGGCCTTTCTCCAATGCAACACAACTATGTGACTCCCTTCTTTCTCTGTGCAACATCCAAAACATTTTTTAGTTTCCACATAACTCATGGTTGGCCAAGGCCTCCAATTTGTGTACCAATGCTCTGACACCACTTATCATGTCTCTCTTTCTTCAATAAAATTCAAAATATATATATATATATATATATATTTTTTTTTAAATATACCTCTCATTAATTCAGTTAATATTAACTAGTAGGTCATGTTATTGTTACAATTTGTGTTAGAAAATAGATAAGCAACAAAATATTTTACCGCTCTATCTCTCTACAAAATCATTCATACAATAGTGCACTTAATCGAGTTATTTGCCTTTGGGTTTTTTTTAAAAGAGATGTTTTTTTTAATGCAGGAACCTCATTAGTGTTATTTATTTCCTTTTGTCATTATTATAAACTCGAATTACAAGACTCCTAGTTCTACACGGAGTCTCTTATATGACCATTTGAAAACATGTGTCAACAAACCGACTTATCATTCTAGTGTGTAGTTTAACATTGGCAATGGCATGGTTATAAAGTGGATGTATTCGCATAGACTATAGTCCTTATTAATCGACCGTGGATACCATATTATTATAGTATAACTATAATATAGTTATGTTGTTTAGTTTTATAAAACAATATTTGTGGCGCTAAAGGGTATGTTCACACATATTGAACTGTCATTCTACCTATGTTATAAGGTATATATGCCTAATCCCTACATGCTAGAGAATTATCACACATTCAACCGATGGAAAGCCCTGGAGTATTCCAGATAATGGACCCACCTGCACCAACGCCGAGGGAATTAGCTGGCACACTGATTTTCGTGCTACCCTACTTCTCAATCTAGCCTTACACCTCTCCCTGCCTGGATCTGACGGCTGAGAGATGTTGGTACCGTTCCAAGGTAACCACCTTGTCTTGGCTAGCTCCACGACAGTGATTCATTTGACAGTTAATGGTGGTGAGGAGCTCTACTCTGACACCTCTTAGGATTTTCCTACAAAGTTCAATACAGTTACGACTAGCTCGACATTCCCCGTGAAAAACCAGTTCTGAAATTACTGGGTTGATGACGAGTGAGGGAGCTCAATATTTTCTTGCAAATTTTATTAGGTTTCCTCTAAATTTTACTTCACATTCCATACCTAGCTTAGGAATGTCAAATTTTGTTTTGCTAATAGGTTTTACTTGTTTCCTTTCCGCTGGACAAACCCTCTACCTTAGTTTTTGTAGAACTCAACTCATTCGAATTTACCAATGAGGGTTTTCTCTTGGGTTATTGCTTCCCGTTAGAGTCCAGTTTCCAGTATCTACAAGCACAAATCCATCTGCTAATTTTCTTTTCCCCAGCCCCCCAGATTCGTATACCAGCACCAATAGAGAAGAAGGAAACAAAAATCCATCCTACAATATGGCCCACCTCTCCAAAGGCTTTTCATTCTTCTATTTTTGTTTATTTTCTGGTATGTATTCCTTAAGTTTTGCGACTGGGGGTTTCTCCCCTGCCATTTTTTTATAACATGACTACTAGTAATCTCTCTTCCAGCAGTTATGTAGAATGCATGAAGACTTGGTGCAGTAAAGGTCCTAACATTGTTTAGCCTCCATCCAATTTTCTTGAAAAGTTATGCAGGGCAGTCAGGTTCTCTCTGTGGCATCCCTCTTACAGTTTTTTTTTTGCGTTCTTTTTGTTCTAGGTTCCTTCCCGTTCGATCAAGACCAGTCATTTGACATTGATATTTTTAAATTATGGGTCTTTTTGTATGGTTTCAGTTGTTAGGAAACAAATAGTCAATAGAGGGTTCTTCCCTCTAGACAATTTAGCTTTTATTGCTCATAGTCATCAGAAGAGGAAGTCCCACTTTCACGAAATATTTATCTAAGTTATTGTAGGCCATCAATGAACTTAGAGATTTATATTATTTTCTCTGTATATACTATTTTGGTCGCAGGTTATTTTTTTTAATGGCATCACAAGCAATGATTTTACTATATCTTTTTTTCACAAAATATTTATCTAAGTTATTGTCGCTCATCAATGAATTTAGAGATTTATATTATTTTATTTGTATATATACTATTTCATGTCTTTCCCTTCAGAGGACTTAACATGATTTTACTATTTTGGTAGAAAGTTATTTTTTTTAATGGCATCACGAGCAATGATTTTACTATATCTTTTTTCCAAGTGTGTGGTTCCCGCTCATTAAGTGGCCACTACTACATCCACTTTCATGTTTTTTTAATGGCATCACAAGCAATGATTTTACTATATTTTTTTTCAAGTGTGGTTCACGGTCATTAAGTGGCGCCACTACTACATTCACTTCCATGTCTTCCCCTTTGGGGGACTTAACATGATTTTACTACTATTAAAGTAGCAGGTTATTTAATGGCATCACGATCAATGATTTTACTATATCTTTTTTTCAAGTGTGGTTCACAATCATTAAGTGGCCACTACTACTACTACATCCATGAGCAATAATATGGGTGGATCTAATGTCGGGCCTATCCCCAAGGGGAAGTAAATTTCTGATCTAAAGTAAACAAAATGCCACACAAAGCATACCATTGTAATAGAGAAGTATGTTACCAAGAAAATTTAGATAGATTTGACAAGTGGAACAAAATTTTCTTGATAACATACTTCTATGGGTGGATTTAACCTAACCTGGGTGGATTTAATGTTGGGCCTAACTCCAAGGGCATCAAAAAGATTTGACCCCGTGACCTCCTAATTGACAAGATACTTATATATATATCCTTTGGGTCTATATATCCTTTGGGTGTATCTCAAGTTATATATATATATATATATATATATTAAAGTAAATTTCTGATTTAAAGTAAATAAAATGCCACACAAAGCATACCACAGAAAAGTATGTTATCAAGAAAATTTAGATAGATAGATTTGACAAGTGGAACAAAATTTTCTTAGTAACATACTTCTTTGTTAGAGTGGTATGTTTTGTGTGGCATTTTTTTACTTTCAAGCATAAATTTACTTTAAGAAAATAAGTATATTTCTACCAAATTCTTCATGGAAATAAAATCTTTCTTCTAATACCCTTTAGGTTGTTTTAAGATAAATATTCGTTTTTCTATTACCAAGGTACAAAGCGTGTTCCTAAATCTCAAGGTTTTTTTATGATAAATATTCGTTTTTTGTTTTACCAGGGTGTTTCTCTTTCGACATTTACTTGCATTCCTAACATTCCTAACATTTGGAACTGAGCTAGGCTGACCAGTATAGTTACGTGTCTATCGGCCCTAACCCTTTTTAAGGAAACGACATACCCTCTGCCATATAACATTGCTTACAACACTTGCATTGTATTTAACTTGTCCATAGTTAGTTACCCGTTTAAATAACAATAGTGTAATATTTTCTTTCTGCACAACTATTAATTTTTATTATAATTAAGAACTAAAATTAATAACTCCGTCTTTCTAGTGCATGGTGCTTTCTTCTTTTCGTCTTCCTACAAAGATATTTAGATAAATTATCATATTTATCAAGAAAGAAAGAATACTTTTCGTCTTTTATCTTTTACCATATTAAACACAACAACACCTTTCTTCCATCTTAGAATCCTTGCACCTACAATCTGCATTCTTGATAGTGCACACATACCATGCATGTTTTACTCTACAGGAAACTATAACCTTCATTTACCAGTCAATATGATAGATAAGAGACACTTATCTTTGGATATATTCAAAACAATACCAAAGCCTTCTCAGCCTTCGCGACCATTAGCTAGTTGGGAAAACTAGCTACCTCCGAGCCATCGTCTCTTCGGCCATTTTTTCATAGTTTTCTTGTGGACAAGAGATTTCCAGTTCTCCTTTGCATATATTCTGCCTTGCTCAAGGGCTTTACCAGTCTTGTCTCCCGTGGTCTTAGGTCGTTACTGCACTTGCCTCTTGTAGTAAACTTTTTTCCAAGCCTATGGGTTAACAATATTTTTCTCCGATCGATCTCCAGCCCCCTTTTTTTTAAGTTACATTTCAACTTTTTTTTAGATAACTCATTTTTTAGTTACATTTCATTTTTTTTTTTTTTATATAAGATAACTCATATTGTTTCCTTTTCTTGGCTCCAAGAGACTTCAACTCTTCCCCAATGGCCTTGGTCCATTTCCTGGCCTTCAGTATTCATTATTATCATTTTCTTTTATTTTAAGTATAATGAAACATACCATATACATAATTTTATAAATATTTCCGAACTATTTTCACATATAACTTTTCTAAACAAAATTTACATTTACTAAGTCATGGATAGTATTAACCTTTTAACTATTTAAAAAAAAACAAATAATAAACAAAATCAGTGTCATTACAGTTGGCCTTTTGTGTGAAGTATTTCTTTTCTTTTTTTCTTTTTTATGGGAAACTGTGTGATATCTTGAGTCGATATAGTAAATTTTATATTTTTTAGGGTATATGTTTAGTGTATTCATGAAGTTATGATTATTATCCATGTCTATGTAAAACATTCCTCGATTAATGAAGGTATGTTCAATTTAGGTCCAGTCTATTGAGACTTGAAGGTATGAAAAATTTGGAAGAATTTATCATGTCCTCTGGTCATAGTTCTCATCTCATTGTAGAATGTGAAATGGATTCTTCAAGCTAGTTGATAAGCCAAGATAATTATGAAGAAAAAAACATATAAAAAAAACAATGAACAAATAAAACACATTCACTGCCTTACCTCAAACCTCCTGTAAATCTCATATTAAATCAAACCATTAACTACATTGTTATATAATAAACTTATTACTAATAGTATTATCAATCAACTAACTAACAAATCTACTCACACTACCAATGACTGCCCTAATAATCTATTGCCCTAATTTTGCAGAGAGAACACAAAATGTATTGAGTTATTTGTGAGCAATTACATGACGTGATTAAGCATTATCCCCAACACTCCCCATTAATGCTTAATGAGGGTTTACTATCTTATCTCGTAGTGCCAAAAAATGAGTTTTTTTCTACTGCTTTGGTGAAAATATCCAATAGTTGATCTAGAGTATTTATGTGCTTTAATTCAATATCCTTCTTTTGCACCAAATCACGAACGAAGTGACATTTCTTGTCAAAATTCTTTTTCTTGCTGTGATGAACCAAATTCTTTGCTAACTTGACGACACTTAAATTATCATAATAAATCACTGTCGGTTTAATTTTCTTTTCTCCAATTTCTTCCAAAATGTTTCCCAACCAAAGAGCTTATGTACTTGCTAAGGTAATTGCAACACAGTCCACTTCTGTGGATGAGAGGGAAATAATGCTTTATTTTTTTGAGCTCCAGGTAATCAAACAAGAACCAAAAGAGAAATAATTTCCAGATGTGGACTTACAGTCATTAATACTACCTCCCCAATCTGAATCACTAAATCCAATAAGATTGAGCTTTTTAGAAGAGTAGTAATGAATATCAAAATTTAGAGTGCCTTTCACATACCTTAAAATCCTCTTGGCTGCCTTCATATGTATTTCAGATGGATTTGTCATATACCTTGAAACAAGTGAAACTGAATATGTAATGTCGGATCTTGTGTGGGTTAGAAATGTCAAGCTCCCCACAATACTTCTGTAAGTTGTCTCATCAACTAAATCAACACCATCATCTCTACATAACATAATTTCAGGAGCACTTGGAGTAGAGGATGGATTACAATCAAGCATATCAAATTTCTTTAGCATATCCTATTCATACTTTGTCTGACAAATGAAAATCTCATCCTTACTTTTATAAACCTCCATTCCTAGAAAATATTTCATGAGGCCTAGATCTTTTATCTCAAATTCATTCATCATAGCAACTTTGAATTTATCATTCATCTTAGAATTACTACCCATATACAATATATCATCAACATACAAACTTATGATTAGAATATCAATACCTTGTTGTTTGTACTAAAGGGTAGGATCACTATTACTTCTCTGGAAGCCATTTTCCTGAAAGTATCCATCAATCCTACCATACCACACTCTTGGTGCTTGCTTAAGACCATATAAATCCTTCTTCAACTTGTAGACATTATTCTCTTTTCCTTCCACTTCAAAACCTTGTGGCTACTCCACATATACTTCCTCTTCTAAGTACCCATTCAAGAAGGCACTTTTCACATCCATATGATGTATGCTCCACCTTTTCTTGAGGTGCTAACAAAATCAAAATTCTAATGGTATCCTATCTTTCTATTGGTGAAAATGTCTATTCATAATCACATCCATACTTCTATGTGAATCATTTAGCAACTAATATTTCCTTGTATCTTTCAACACTCCCATCACTTTTAAATTTAGTCTTGTAGACCCATTTAGTGCCAATATATTTCTTGTCATATGGAAGCTTTGTCAACTCCCAAGTGTTATTTTTGTGAATGGAATCCATATCTTCTTGCATGGATTGCACCCAAACCTCATTAGTACATGCATCTTCAAAACATGATGGTTCAAAATCAGGCTTGGCTAATAAAGTGAAATTGACTATATCACCTATTGGGTTTTCTTCATGTGCTTGATTTGCACTCTTCTGATAGATATCACTAAATATTATTACATTCCTTGTAAAACTTGGAGAAGAAGATGGACTTGAACTTGATACTGAAGAAATTGATGAAGGGATCCTTGGTGGAGTTAAACCACCAGATGCAGAAGCATTAGTTGGCTACTCATGATCAATATCAACAATCATATCATCATTCAAAATAGATTTTGTCTTCTAAACTTGGCCTTTTTGATGACCATAAAATCCTCCTTCATAAAAAATTACATCTCTTGGGACAATAAGCTTGTTAGTGAGAGGATTATACAATCTATAAGTCTTTCTTGTCTCACTACGCCCAATAAAAATACATAACTCACTCTTTGCATCTAACTTTTTTCTATTATGATCAAGTACATGCACATAAGCCAAACAACCGAAAAATTTGAAATGATTAACATTAGGCCTTTCTCCATACCAAGCTTCATAAGGAGTCATATTTTTGAGTGCACTAGTGGGGCTATGGTTGAGCATGTACATTGTTGTAGCAACTGCGTCTCCTCAATAAGAATTTCTTAATCCCTTAGTTTGTAACATGCACCTTGCCATTTAAACAACAATATGATTCTTCCTTTTAGCTTTGCCATTCTGTTGGGGTGTGTATGTGGTAGTATGTTGCTTCTTGATGCCATTCATATCACAATAACTCTAGAAATCTTTTAAGCAAAATTCTCCTCTTAGTTTGCAAACATTTGATCTTGCACCCTTTCTCATTTTATACGAGGGCTTTGAACTTCTTGAATGTATCAAGGACTTCACTTTTGGCCTTTAGAAAATATACCCAATAATTTCGTGAGTAATCATCAATAAAAGTGATGAAATATGATAATTGATGGGGTTAGAAATAGGACTCAGAGGGCTCCCACGGGACAAAATTTCAGAACTTGAAGATTCGAAAGTACAAAGTTACTGTCATTTAAATATCAAGCTCCTAAAAGAAAGAAAAACAATGACTCGAATCAAGAAAATAGAAACACCTAGTAAGCAAAATTGGATGGATGATTTTAAGAATGCAATCGAAGCCAAGATAAATAGTTTTATATGTGCCATGGAAGAAAATATTGATACGAGGAAGTTTGATGGCAGGGTTCCCATAACATGGATACTATAGATGGAGAAATATTTTGATCTATATGATGTGCAACTATTACAAAAGGTACATATTACATATTTATATTTAGAACCAAATCAATTTTTATGGTATAAAGGGCTTTGTTCTCACATACCACTTGTCACCTGGTCAATTTTCACAAAGGAAATGATAGCACATTATGAGGATACAAACAGAAACACCTTCTTTATCCAATTGATAAATTTAAAACAAAAGGGTTCAATGGCAGAGCACATTGAGGACTTTCAAAAGTTGAATATAAGGGTAAATGATATTCGAGAGAAGCATAGGATTGATGTATTCATAGGTACTTTAAAGGATAACATTCAACATGAGGTTCATCTATGGGACCCTGATCCATTGGAGAAAGCATTCAGGTTGGCAAGAAAAATTGAAAGCAAAATTATGGCAATAAGAAATCCTACCACTCACAATTATAAAGATGGAAGTGTTGTTGCTCCTAGCCTTCCACAACCTACAAGGTTGACACCACAACAATTGGAAGTAAAAGGAGAAAACGACCTTTGTTACAGTTGTGATAGAAAATACACTAAAGGTCATAAGTGTGCTGAGAAGAAATTATTTTACATTGATTGTGAAGAGGAGGAATACAATGATCAAGAAACATTAAAAGAAGAGGATATACACCAGGAACCAACCCCAGAGAAAGAAGAAATAAATCTGACCATATCTTGTAATGCATTGGCATGAATTACCACTCCTCAAACCTTCAAGATAGAAGGACATATCAAAAAGAAAAAGGATAACCTCACTTTCTCGCATAATCAAATGAAGCCACAGGCAGATCAACATCGCAATGAAAGAAGTTTTGATATAGGCGACTGGGTATTTTTACGACTACAACCATACAAACAAATATCCCTCAAGAAAGATAAGAAGGACAATAAATTATCATCAAAGTACTATGGTCCTTACAAAGTGTTGCAAAAGATTGGTACTATGACATACAAATTTGAGCTTCGTGCATCTTCCCGAGTTCCCCAAGTTTTCCATGTTTCATGTTTAAAGAAGGTTATAGGTGACAAGCTCCTAGTTCAAACAATATTATCGGAACTTGACGAGGAAAGAGAAGTCATATTGGAACCTAAAACAGTAACAGAAACAAGAACTTGACAACTATGAAATCGATCAATTTCAGAGTATCTCATCAAGTGGAAGAACTTACCCGCTGAAGATTCCACATGGGAGGTCGAGAATTTTTTATAGAAGCATCTAGAACTACTAAAGCATTGATGAAAACATGTTTTGAAGGAGAGGGGAATGTTATGTCCCTATACTACTAGTGTAGCCCCTTATTGTTATTAGTACAACCCCCTTATTATATTGTTGTGCCCATGTAGTTCCCATGTTATTATTGTGCCCCATAGAAACCCACTATTGTTATTGTTCTGCCCCTACATATTATTGTTATGTAGGCTTTGATTATATTGGGACCACTTAGACTCCTATATATAGAAATGAGGTATTGTCATTTGTATCATCCAAGAATTGTTCATTTGTGTAATGTAAAGGAGGTTTCCCCCTTGAAGAGGCTGATTTTTAAGCTGTTGATATATCTTTTCTATCTTTTTGTGAGTTGGTTTCATAACATACCTAAAATCATAATCTGCATAGGACCACATATGTCTGAATGAACATGTTGAAGTGGGTGATGAGCCCTCCATGCACTGCCTTTTGGAAACTTTTCCCTTGCATGCTTGCCTTTAGCACATTCTTCACAAACCTCCTTATGCTCCTCTACCTTGGGCAAACAAAAAACTAATGCATGCGAGGTTAGAAACTTCAAACTGTGAAAATTTAAATGCCCATACCTAAGATGCCATAACCAACTTGAATCCTCATAAGCTATATTTCCAAGGTTGCTGTTATGTTCATCAAACCTCAAGGGAAACATCATATTTCTTGTCATATGTACAATAATGATCACCATATTTCCCTTATTCTTATCATAGATAGTACATGTCTTATTTTCAAATACTACTTTATATTTTTTCTCGCATAGCTGGCAACACTCAACAAATTATGCTTCAATTGTGGAGTATAATAAATGTCATGAATACTCTTTATACCTTTTTTTGTTTGGAACTCCATAGCTCCTTTGGCAACAACCTCCAATGGTTTATCATCACCAAGTTGGATCTTGGATTTGAAACTTCCATCCTTTTCTGAAAACAACTTCTCATTCCGTGTCATATGGTTAGAGCATCTAGAATCTAGGTACCAAACATCTTTACTAGTATTTTCACCTTTGGCATAATATAAAAATAAGTGATCTAGAGGATACTCATTACTTTCTTGAGCATAGTTAGCATTTTTACCTTCTTTCAATCTGCATTCTCATTCAAAGTGGCCATACCTGTTACAATAGTGAAATTGAACATTTCTCTTATCAAATCCACCTCTACCTCTTTCTCTTGAGCCACCTCTTCCTCTACCTCTTGAATATTTTTGGCTTTTCCATTTACCTTGGCCTTGATTTCTTTTGGCACTGCTACTTGCATCTTCATTCTTTGTAATTTGTAATTTAGAGGAAAAAGATTTCTCTACTCCTTCAAAAGTTTCCTTCAATCTTTCTTCATCAGACATCAAGGATCCAACCAATTGATCAAGTTTTGTCAAATCCTTGCTTTCTTCTATGATTATGGCAACATGATTCCATCTAGGTGCTAAAGATCTCAATACATTTTTAATTAAAACTTCATTACTTACAGTTTCTCCAAGTGTAGCCATTTTATTGACCACATCTTACTCTCACACAAGTCACTAATACCATCAGCTTCTTGCATCCTCAAATTCTTGAACTCTCACTTCAATGTGTGAAGCTTGACCACCTTAACTGAATCACTACCTTGGTAAGCTTCTTGTAGAGTCTGTGATGCATATTTCGTAGTTGTTTCTCTTGAGATTCTTGGAAATAAGGTCTCATCAAGAGCTATTTGAATGTGAAACAAAGCTTGAGCATTCTTCTTCTTTGCTTCTTTTCTTGCTGGTTTTTCATTGGGTGTAAGGGCATTCCAATCAGCTCACTCTTCATAACCTGATTCAACAATTTCCCACAAATCTTTTCCAATAAAAAGGGTCAGCATATTAATGCACCAATAATCACCAATAATCATAATCATTCCCATCAAATTCTGGAATGACATCTCATTAGAATTCAATATGATTAACTTTGGCAAAATTCCAACAATCAAACTTTAACCCAAAACAATTTTACCTGCTTTATACCCCTTGCCTAATATGAAATGGCTTATTTAAGCCACGGATAAACCAAGATAATTATGAAGAAAAAAACGTATAACAAAAACAATGAACAAATAAAACACACTCAATAGTAACTCAAACTTCATATAACTCTCATATTAAATCCAACCATTAACTATATTGTTATAAACTTATTACTAATAGTATTGTCAATCAACTCACTAACCAATATGGTGACACTACCAACGATCCCTTAATAATCTGCTACCAAGTCTGCTGACTTATTTGTCAACAATTACATAACATAATTAAACATTATCCCAACACACATCAGATCGGCAACCAGTGACAGTGGCCCATATGCCAAACCCTACTACCGTGGTTAAAATAAGCGGATCAGAATTTCGCGTTGTTGTGCAGTTATTGCAGCAGAACATGGGCATCATAATTTCGTGCTGTTGTGAATTGATCCCATGGAGCACGGGCCTGCAATTCTAAAAATCTACAGCTAGAGAGGTGAGAGTGATTCATATAAAAAAACCCTACTACCGTGATCAAAACAAGCACATCATAATTTCGTGCTGTTGTTCGTCAGTATGCCCCTCCAGGAAAGGCACCGAAGCTGCTTGAAGATGAATTTCAATGATTGATTGAGGTCAACTCTATGCACTTATTGATTATAAGAACACCGTCAGAATCTGCTGTAATGACAAAGAACTTGACAATACTAGCATATTGAAGGGATTAGGGGTTCAGCCCGTTATAAACCCTAGTTGTACAGTGTCGTATCGGGTTTTTGGGACGACAAAGAGCGGAGAGGACATACGGCATATTTTGTTTGATAAGTTTTCTCAATCGATTCAATTCTCCTAGTTTGAGCATATGTTGAAGGCATGAATTCTCTACGGCTTGGTTTTCAGGATTGGAAACCAACGACCTCTGTACACAAATACATTTTATAGGCATTCTGAAGGAAGAGTGGGAAATACTGATGTCCTCATGTTTTCTGAACTTTCACCTAAATTCTTTTGCTCCAGAAATAATTAACCAAGAAAACGATCACACAAGATTATAAAGCCAAAGATTATAAAGTATTCTCAAGTAGTTTTAATAGTCTTTACTTGCCACCGTGGGAAAGAAACATCGTAAAATATTGTAATTTAATGTGTTATGATTATTCCTATTATCATTTAGCTCAAACGTGCTTTGTGATCAAAATAATAGGAAAGGTTTAGAATACCTTAATAATGACCAAAATATTCCTCTGGATAGAGTTGAGTGTTACAATATTGAATTTTGCAATGTCTGCCAAACTATAAACTAAAAATATAATTTTATTATAATTATAATTAATAATTAAAATAATTTCTGATTTATCAAGTTTCATGTGGGATTAAATTTTTTAGGATGCAAATTTTTTTTTTTTTAAAGTTAAAATAGATTTGATTTCTCTAGACTTGATAAATCCATAGTTAAGATGGATCTAAATTGGTTTTATGTTCAATTGAGATGTAATAATTAAAAACAAAAATATATTAATAATAACAAATGAGTGTCATTCATAAATAAAATATTTAAATATCTATATTAAATAACATCATTTTATATCAATTGATTTGTTATTAATATTTTTAAAAATGTTGCATGTCAACTCCATATTAAACATTAAAGGAATTACAAACCTCTCTCATATTTTGAATTACAAAAAACTTGCTCATGGAATAAAATATCTCTCTATATATGGCCTCCTTCATACTTTGAATTAGAAAAAACTTGTTAACAAGACTATATATATATTTCAGATTTCAAAGTTTTATATATATACATATATATTTGAAAATAAAAAAAAATCTTATTGTTAAAATATTTTATTAGTGGTTTGCTCAAAATTAACATATATCTATTTTAATTTTAGATTTAATAAGAGTTAAGAGAAATCAAATATAGAGGTGCAAATTTTTCTTCAAGTTTTTCACTAGAAATGAGATCTATAATTTTAGAGATTTAATGTCTAAAAAAAGGTTGTAGTTTTAGAGATTTGATGCTTCTGACACTTAGTATATTTAAAATTAAAATAAATCTATGCTATTACTAAATCTAAATATGAATTATAAAACAAAATAACTTAAATATTAATTATAAAACAAAATAACTATAAAAATGACTTAAAAAGGCAACAATTACCAGCTTTGTCACACCCAGCTCCAACACTGCATCCATGAGGGGAATGCATGCTACAGTCTGTAATAATAAGAAACAAAGTGGATAAACCATTAAGACTGCATTTGATCACTCAAGTTTTTTTTTATATTGAAATCTAAGACTTTGGTCCGTTCTTTTCTAGAAGAAAGTTTACCTGAATGCTAGCGCTCTGATGAATACTAATAGTATTGATCCCAATGCCAACGACCAGTTAAATCAGTATTGTTGAAAACACACAGAAAATCCAGTGAATTGTATGAATCCTGTCAAATCTCTAATGTTACTGGTAAACTAGAGAACCTTAACTAGGCCATGCGATTTGAAAGGACCAACCTTAGCAAGAAGGGCTCGAGAGAAAACTCTCGCTTCAACCTCGTTGGCTCTGCAAAGCCATATCGGACACCCGTTTGCCAGTGCCTGACCTGGTAAACTGCAGATACATCGAATGTTTAAGAAATATAAGCTTTCTAAAGATACTGACATTCGTTTGTTTCACAGATCAAACAAGGGTTGTACGGAGGATAACAAGTTACATTGCAGGAAACATTAGTTTTTCCATAACAAACTCACTCATGTTGATGTTTTGTCATTGTTTACAACTTTACATTTAGCTTCATCAAAGTTCGTTGAAATCCTGAAAGTATTATCCGTCATTTTTCCATGACGAAATCATCCATGTTGTGTAATTTTTTCCTAACGAAATCATCCATGTTGATGTTCCATCATTGTTTACAACTTTACAATTAGCTTCATCAAAGTAGATTGAAATCCAGAAAGTGTTATAGTGTAGGTTTTCTTCCGTAAAAAAATCACTCAGGTCACAATTAGCTTCATCAAAGTTCATTAAAATCCAGAATTATAGTGTGGAATATAACATATTTTATTTATATTTATCAGAGTTGTTTGTAAAATTACAAGATCACATATCACAAAATTCTATAATGGTATTGGTTAAAAAATTTTAATCTTCATTGAATTTTAAAGGGTTTTATGTAGTAAGGGATTTAAGGTGTATTACACAAAAACACATCCTATCATATAAAAAGAAAAAGTTGTGTAGCTTAAACAGAGGTAATTCTTGATAATTTGAAAATTTAGATATTTTAAATTACAATTAAAGGTTTAAATATTGAGTAATTATAGGTTTTTTTTTTAATTTCAAACTTATCAAGTATTTAAAAAAAAAAAAAAAAACAATTTTTTTTAAAATTTTTTTTTTGTGAGAAATTTGATTTCTTTGATACCTAATATATTTTGGTATCTAATATATTTTATATATATGGAATTACACATTTCATCTGGCCATATTTTAATCATAAAATTTCTATTTTATTTTCAATTGTTTTATATAATATATACATAATTAGTATTGAAATGTTTTATCCAATATAATGATTAAAATTGTTTATATTATTTTTTTGTTATTAATAAATTAAGGGAGATAAAAAAACATATATTCATGGAATAGTTCCATATTAAAAATTGAATAAATTACAACTTTCTTATAAAATAATTATATTTAAAATAAATATTAAAATATTTTATTTAAATCAACATTAACATATTTTTTTTTTACATTTCTATTTCTTTAAATAAATTAATAAAATAGATATTCAAATATTTTATTTAAAATTGGTATCTAAATATTTTAAAATGATAAATAAATATATATATATATATATATATATATTTCTAAAATAGAGCTCTTATCCCCACAATAATCAATACAAATAATTCACTCACTTTTACCATTAAAAGCAGATGTTATAACATTCCCTTAAAACTAGTGAAAAAAATAAATTTAAAACAAATATTTACATTTTTAAAAGCAAAACAACAATTTTAAAAACAAACAATAATTTCATTTTAAATATCTAGTTTTACCTTAAATCCAGTGAAAAAACATAAATTTAAAATAAATATTTACATTTTTAAAAACAAAACAATAATTTTAAAAATAAACAATAATTTCGTTTTAAATATCTAGTTTTACCTTAAATCCAGTAAAAAAAATAAATTTAAAATAAATATTTACATTTTTAAAAACAAAACAACAATTTTAAAAATAAACAATAATTTCATTTTAAATATTTAGTTTAAAATAAATTTAAAATAAATATTTACATTTTTAAAAACAAAACAACAATTTTAAAAATAAACAATAATTTCATTTTAAATATTTAGTTTTACAAAAATTTTAGACAGATCAAATTTAAAATTAATTACTCTGATCATCATTATTGACTGGATTTGGCTTTGAAATAAATCTATAACTCATAGTGAACACTGAACCACCATCTATCCCTTTTCCCCACAAAGAATTTCAATTAGAAAACCACTATCTATCCCTTATTTTCACCAAGAATTTCAACCAAGAAAATGCTTTTAGATTTGAGTACCGATTGGCCGGTGCAAACTCAAATAACAATGGAGACAAGATAGAACCAGTCAGTGTCTGTAAGATATTCCGGAGATAATGGAGCGGACTGCTTGCAGGAGGGCTGGTTGATTTCTTCTTCGGACTTTAAGCAATGAAACAGTTCTCTTTTCTCTACGTCACCATTGTAAAATCCTTCTTTCCACACCAGCGAACTGGATACCAAATAACAAAGATAATATTTCACTGGCAAGCAGTAACATGTTTAATGAAAATATTTAATGAAGTACTGAACAAGAAAGAATGAACGGTAAACAAACCCTTTGCTGGGAGAAAACTGCCAGAAAATTGAGTATGTCCACTGCGTGGTTCGAACAACTTCTTGAAGCAGCAGCCTTATGTTCCTTCGATTTGAGGTCATGTATTTAGATTTCAATTAAATCCTTCTCTGACATATCTTTTCCCCTTTAGCTGAGGAATTGTTTGAAGATCTGACCGCTCGAAACCGTTTTGGAACCCAATTGAACAGAAATATGATATGCTACACAGATATTTTGCTTGATCTTAACAGCGACGTGTGCAGGCTGGGTAAACCACTTCCCTCGCGCCAGCTCTCTGTCTTATTCAATGTCATATTACTTGAATTCAAGCTCCATGTATTACAAGAGTTTGTCAGACACTTTCTCCTCGTCTTATTTAATATCCTATTGGTGAAAGCAAGCTCCATGGAATACCGAGGAAACCTATGATGTGTGTAGTGTCTGCCAATATCACCTCAAGAATCAATTTTCCGTATCACACTGCAGGATCACATGGCGTCTGTACATCCTCCACTGTTTTCAGGCATGGAATTTGACGGGCTGTTGCAGGCTTTATTCGTCCAAATGCGTATTTGACAGGTGGACATGAATTCACTCAACGGCAACCAATATTTCAGGGACCATAGATCCATTAATGCCGTTTGGTTGTATATGCCCACTTTTGGCTTCATATGTCCATCCTAGATTATAGGAGGCCGAGGAATTGTCAGGAAAGTTATGGAAATGCAGGTCATATTTAGAGAAAATTCAGAAAGGGTTTTTGTAAATCCAAGTTATTGTTGTTAAACTTAAAAATTTTAGGTGTTCTAGATGTCTTTGATGGTGCTGAATCCATGTCCACCATCAAAAACACGATTCAAACATTCCCTCTACAAGTTTTTTGAAATTTTTTTCCCCGGATTCCAGCTACTTTTGGCCGTCCAGGCAATTCCTCTGCCTTGTTAGACAACTCCTAGATTATATACTTGTTTAAATCTAACGACAGCGGGACCTATTAACAGACATGTACAACTAGACCTCATTAATGGGCAGAAAGACTAGGAAATATGTACCCCATTAATGGACATATACAACAAGATCTCATTAATATACAACTCCCCCTTATTGATTTTCCCCTTTACTTACCAATTTCCTATCCACAAGTATGTTCTAGTACTTTAAATCCTTCAAGTCAAAGAGGCTCAGAGCATTTCTCTGACTTTTGCTGGGACCGGACCCTCGGCTTAATGACTTATGGACACAAGTGCTAGAATCCGCTTCATTAAATCTACTCCCCCCTCATTACCCCAATAAAACCCCTTTTCCCAAGGATAAACTCCATTCTCTTACGAAAATTGAAACCCCCCGCGTTAAATCCCTTTTCGCTCAAAAACCCACAAAAAACCTTTTATCTTAAGTATAAAGTGAAGTGCACAGAATGCATACATTTTACTTTTTTACTTAAGGATATACCCACTACACCACATTTCATATTAATTATTAACTTTATTTTGTAAATCTTTGATAAAACCTTTTTCCTCCATATTAGTTAAATCCTTATGTAAATACTGCCAACCCTTATTTTTAATAAAAACTATGCATTTTCCCCTTATCCCGACAAATGAATAAATCCCCTCCTTAACCATAAATAATCACAAATAACTTGTGATTAAAGCATCGGGTCCCCCCTAAGCCTCCGTACATTTCCACGATGCTATTTCATCACCCGACCACCGTCCGATCATCTGCGCTCAAATCCGATAATGCACAGTTATATCGGGCTCACCCGATACCCAACCTTTACCCAAAGCTCAATTAAACCTTCATTAAGCCTCGCTCGATTGTTTTAAACCTATCATTAAACCTTAAATAAGCCCATACCACTAAAGTTTAAGCCTGCGCCCCCCTTAAGCCTAAGCTTTTATCACCTGAGCGTTTCCCTTGCCTGATTTTCGTCCCATCAACATCCGCCTAATCCAATGGTCCATGGCCATATCGGTCACGCCCGATGGCCGAACATTACCCACCCGATAAAGTGGTTTTCCCCAACCCCTTCAGGACTACGTGTCAAGCTTTGGAATAGGTTGGGTGACCCGTCCTAAAAACTACCTTCGCCTCATAAATTGTGCGACGACCTCTAATATCGACTGTTTCTGGGAAAACTAGTGTCTTTTCGATCGACTAGCCCTTTAGGATTGGTAGCTACCCTAGAAACAAATAGTTTAAAGCAATTTGCGATTCCTTTATATATGATAGATAAGAGAGAGGCAAAGGAACCGACCTGGATCTTCCGCTTAACTCCTTGCTTGATCTCTCTCCCCCTTGACAGAGCTTGCAACTCCTCTCCATACTTATCCCGCTTGGAGAGTACCTATAGAAACACAGTAATAAAGCACCATCAAAGCATCTTGATCTATTATATCATAAGCATTGTAGAATCAGGAATGCAATGAAGATACAATGGCATTCACAAATAACAATATTCAAAGAACTTTATTAAAATAGAAGGGAGAATTACAACCTAGTTGTCTGATCCAGCATCATCCTCCCAGCATCAAAGCCCTCTTCACCTCATGAAAAGCAAGATCACCTAACAATACAATGCTCTTTCTCAGATACAAACTATCAACACTTCCTTACAAATTACAAAATTTCAGCCTCTAAATCTCTCAGATGAGGGATCCATTTATAGATGTATGCAAGGGTGTGAATCTTCTCTGAGTTTTTGATTAGTGTCATTCCACTTGTTGCTTTTGGTTCCACTTGGAGATTTCTTGGATCTCTTACTCATCCCTGGGTGAATTCAGAGAGGCAAGTGTCATAAGAGAAGTTTCTAGAAGATTCCATGAGCATCCACTTAGCAAACTGTCTCGGACATTTGTCCATTCTCACTCATCACACCCCACAGAAGGCCTCTTTAGTATGCATCGCACCTGGCTAGTGTAGAAGTCAGTATGCATCGCACCCTGACAGTGGAGCTTTCAGTATGGTTCAGTTTAGGCTAGTTCTGGATGGTTTTTTAGGTGGAAATTTTGGGGAATGATGTAATCAGTTGACCATGATCCTTTAGGGTATGAAACAACACTTTTAGGGGTTAAAGAGCCCTAGTTTATCGACATATAATATTGGGGTTGAAGTGCCCAAATATGTCTATAATAGTTGCCCCCCTAAAGCATGAAGTCATAAATCTTGATGTCGAGTGAAATGCTTTAACATGAGAATCCGAGGTTTAAAAACTAGAAGGTGACCTATATAAGATACAATACAATACATCATCATCATATAATTATCATGATCTAGCTGAGGCAGGCATTCCCATGCTCAACTTTTATAAATTCATTTCATGTACATAGAACAAATAATCATATGCAGTTGCAAACTGGTGATTCTTCATATGTAGAGTTATCCTCCCTAGCTTGGATGACCATTTGTGTAGCTTCTGTGTAGATTTGATGTCTTTATATTCCTGAATATATCGCAGTCCGGATGGATGAAACTAGATCTGGGGTCTTCAAACTGGTTCAATCTTCGCCTGATGTACACGTTGATCCATGTGAAAAGATGTTCTAAAGTCGAACATGGAAAGACATCGCCTGATTACCAGCCAATAATGTGAGCTGTTAACAGACACAAAAGGAATCACCGATAATGATAATGATCCTCAAGGTAATACAATACAATTCACGTGGTGTGAATATATGATCCAATGTCGAACACCATGTAAAATCTTTCGGTCGAAGGCCATTGATGTCAACCTATTGCCGGAAGTGAGAAACTTGCCATTAAGGCATGCAAGCTTCAAAGCACTGAAAGGGTTGTTTTTAAGTCGAATTCTTGGATAATGAGCTGATGTTGACGAGAAGTGACTCGTCGTAGGAGGGCCTTGATGTATCCCACATCTACGACACAAAACGAAGCAAATGATTTTCTGGAGGTGAAAACGATTTGACGACACAAGGTTTAGGAATGACAGTCATGAAAAATGGAGGTTGAAGGTATTGCAGTGGATGAGATATTAACTGGATGGTGAATTCTCGACTGAATGACTTCTCTTGATCATATCGGTGATACTGAGATGGATTGCTAATGTTAACCCCAAAAATGGATGGTGTGAAAGACCAATGGTGAAATGACCGGTGAACGGAATAACCCAACCCAAATCAATCATGGTGATGGAGTGAAAGTGCCATGTTCAAGAGCAACCTGCTACCATAAAGTTTTCAAGTTTTCTTCCCTTTTTCCCCAGTCATTGTTCACCAATACCTCTTTATTTTTGTCAATCTTGAGGAGGATAACATATGCTTGTTCTATAATTTTCCCTTCGGGAAAACCTGTCACTATGTTCTTAGCGAGTCTAGCGACAGTGAAACTCGTTCTTGTCTTGGTGGACAAGTTTGATGCTATTGTTTTAATGAGTTTAATGACAAGGATAACTCGGACCTTTTCATGTTTAGAGAGTTTTAAAATGGACGAAAAGGAAACTCTAGAAGTTCTTTTTTGTAGCATAATCCCTTGGTTCTGAAAATGATTAAAATAATACAAAAGGGATGACTTTTCGATCACTTTAGCAAGTCGAGAAAGACAAGCACTTGAAATTTTTCATGAGATAATCCTTCAGGTCTGAAAAGGATTAAAATATACAGGAGGGATGACATTTCCGACCACTTTAATGAGATGAAAGGCCAATTGCTCGACAATATTTTCATATTTAACGAGTCTAAAAGGGGTTTAAAGAGGACTCGTTTCTAAGGAACAAGTGGTGTTTAGGGTAGCCACTGGTTCCAGGTAGGTTTGTAACTTCTCAAAACATGGTGATGTGAAGAGGTTGACTAATAAAACCACTCATCGCAAATGTTCCTCAAAAGGGTAAACAACCAAGTGGAAGCGTATGATCGGCCAAAAGGATGGAGGTGATGGCAGGAACACAACCAAGGCTCAAAAGGTTGATGGCATGGAAATCGCAAAGGTTATTTACTGGAGGCGGGTTCACTTTTTAATGAGCTTGAACCTTGCAGAAACTATGTTTAGTGTGGGTGCGGGTTCATTTTTTAATGATCTTGAACCTTGCGAAAACTATGCTTAGTGGTAGGTTAATTTTTTAACGAGCTTGAACCATGCGATAACATATGCTCAGGGGTAGGTTTATTTTTTAACGAGCTTGAACCATGCAACAACATATGCTCAGTTTTTAGTTTTTCTTTTTATGCGAACTAGAAATGACAAAACTAAAAAGGCAAAACTAAAAAGCTAGAAAAACTAAAAAGCTAAGGAACTACTGAGGTTAGGTAGGATAATTTTTGTCAGCAGTTAGACAAAACACTTCCTTTGCCTCATCCGCAGTGCAGACAAAGGTGAATGGTGTGTTGGACCAATCACCTAACCTAAGGAGTTAAAAAAAATAAAAAACTAAAAAGCTAAAAAGCTAAAAAGTTAGAAAATGAAATTGAAAAAAAAAAGTTTGCATGCCCCCAGCATGATGAAAAGGAGAGTCTCTAGTAACCATATGGAAATCACTATGGTTAAGCAGGATGGAAAACACTTCCTGGGCTTCATACGCCAAATAGATGAAGGTGAATGGTGTCTCGACCACTCACATAACCTACAAGAAAACTTATATTTTCAGTCGGGTTCATCCACTAAATAGAGAAGGGTGCATGCCCCCAAGCTTCATTGCATTCACTAGACTACTCGTGGTAATTAGGTGGATGGAATGAAGGTTGAAGAGACACTGCTTATGTACAAGGACCACTTAGGGATGATGATCGACTTGGAGATATGTTTGAACTGGGAAATGAAAACTGGTCAATGATGACAATTTTGCCTTCATGCAAGAAACACATCACTCGAAAGAGTGTTGAAACAATAGCCTCCATGTTGTAAACATAGTTATGTCTAAGGAGTAGATTGTAATCTAATGGTCCTTGGACTACCATCACATTCTAGTGAACAATTTTCCTTCCCAAAGTTATCGGTAACTTAGGAAGGATCCCTAACAGTCAATTGGTTCCTTTGTTAAAGCCTGACAAATACTGTATAACAGGCATAAGCGATGGCAAACCAAGCGCTTTCCAAACAGTTAAGGAAAGGATACTCACTGACGCACCCTCATCTATGATAGTTCCTGACACGATCATTTTGTAAACTCGTACTATGATCCGGAAAGCTACATAAGAAGGAAGGTGAGATCTTGCTAGTCGATTCCAATCAAAGGAAGTGACTACACTGCATGGAGGGGGTACCAAATAAATGGCTGAATTAACCCCTTGAGTAGCGGGAACTGGGGTATTTTCCTCCTATTGTGAAGGAACGGGTGGATTGCCCCCAAGTTCATTGGACTCTGAAGTAACAAAAAGAATTTGAACGGTATCATTCTCACTCTCTTCAGGAAGGATATGATATTTTGAAGGTAAAACTGGGTCGACTACCATCTCGACTTGTTGACTTTGGTCCGATATGGACTCAGAAGATTCACTTTCAGTGAAAGGTGTTTTGACCGACGGTTGAGTTATGTCAGTCGAATTTTCAACTAGTAAAGGACTTGGGGAGAGTTTCCTGTATCTAGGTGGAAGGCACTGCGATGAAGCAGGATAGTTGTGTAAGACTCTTTTGGCTTCATCCAAAAAAGGACAACGGGGAAGGGTATGGTCCCCTTGACATAACCTACATGGAACTTTGACCTTTCCTTTCTGTCCATGAACTTCATTATCACTAGTTGATGGTGTGCTATCAACCTGATCACTAGAGGTTGATTACACTGGGTTGTGCAAACGGGAGGACCATTCTCTCAAGATCTGAGGAATGCATGGACATTCTTGATGAAAATGGTCTCCTCTACAAAACATGCATGGAGATCTAGGTTTAGGAGCTTTAATGTGTGGATTTTCACCAGCTGACACATCCAAATCTATGGTTGTTTGTTTGCTCCCTTGCTAAATTGGCTTCTCCTTCTTCTCCTTACCTTTCTTCTTCTTCTTAGCCACCTGGTTATTAGCATCACTACTTTCACCAAGCGAAGAGGAAGAAGGGGAGGGAGAAACAAACAAAGAAGAAGGCGAGGGGTCAACTTTAGTATCAACTGGATGCTGATTCGATTACTGAGGAATCACATTATTTTGAACCACAGAGGTTGAGAATAGCCATACTGGTAGGCCAATAGTAAGTCCCAGAAGGGACAAAGTGGCCATATGAGGAGCACCAATATTTCCCCAAGAAG
The DNA here is from genome assembly GCA_031772625.1 of Pinus tabuliformis. Lineage (NCBI taxonomy): Eukaryota > Viridiplantae > Streptophyta > Pinopsida > Pinales > Pinaceae > Pinus > Pinus tabuliformis. The sequence continues at coordinate 1,638,529,488 of CM062819.1, read as the reverse complement.
TAAAAGGACTAGGATTCCCCTCGAGAGGGATTCCTTGATTGGTGGACTCCATTATCTCAACCTAAGACCAACGAAAGAATAGGGATGTTATTTCGAATTTGATAGATTTTAATGATGCTTTGACACAACTTTGCTTTTTCAATTTTTAAGAGTCGAAAAAAAGCTAAAGATGACTCTAGTCCCCTTCGATTTTTAATGACCCTGAAGTGACAAGTGCTCAGATGGACCTTTTCTTTTAAAGAGTCGAAAAAGAACAAATGTGACCACTCTAGAAATCTAGACAGAGGGATTACCAAACCATTCTCAAAACTGCAATATACACCTTGGTGATAAATTAAAGAGAAATTACCAAGGACTTATGTATGGCAGTCAATCTTCCCGAATGATGTGTTCAGTGCATTGTGATCGATAGGGTGGCAGACACGGCTTCTTATGGATAAAGGATATAAGCCTAGTGTGGTCTCTAAATATTTACGCGACGGTATGGGGAGCACAAGTCTGTGCTAGCACTTGTCATATCAAGGAGGAGGAATCACCCAACCTTCAATGAAAACGATAGTTACTAGATTTTACGAAGTGAGAACACGTCTCTAGCCTAGACCTCTAGATGTGTTGTGTTAAGTTCCAAAGCGTTGTTAAGTTCATTGAAATTTATTTTAGAGTTGATCTTGTTTAAAAGTTTGCCTTTCAATGGTTCACCGCGTGATGTAGATTTAAAATTCCTAAATATGCATTCTACAATGATAAATAATCATTGTTTATTTTGAGCAATGAAAATCCTAGCTACTAAGGAAAGAAGATTATGATTCTTTCAAAAAAAGAGCAAAGAGCACACACTAAATGCACTTTTCCTAAATAATTTTTCGCACACAGTGTAAATGCAAATGCAAATGCATGTATTTGTTTTTCATTCCCATTAATGTGAAAAACGCCAAAAAGGAAAACTAAGTAGAGCAAAGATCTAAAATATTTTTACTCAAAGCGACATTTCGACAATTTCTTTTTCAAAATAGAAAGGAAGACTAAACGACACTTTTCAATTTCGAATAGAAAATGCTTTCGACACTTCAAATATCAACAAATCAAATCAAGTACATGAAAAAAATTTCAATCGACTATCTAGGAAAGAATACTCAACAACACTTCTCTTTTTGACACAAAACGACAGTTACGACACTTTTTGTACCAAAACAACAGATCGATTTAAGAAACTTTTCGACAAAGGATCGTAAATGATGGAAAAATACATAAAAACATTTACTAATCCTAATCAATGGAGGCTAATCTATCTGATGCAAGGAGGCTTCAGTAATGAGGTACTGTTCATAAGTAGCAAAACAACTAAATAGAGCTAAAAACAAGGACAAAAACCCCAAATTTCAAGAAGGGAAATAGGCTCAGTTAGTCATCGCACCTGGGCTTTACAGAAACAAGTATGCATCGCACTTTTCAAACTTAGAAAGTGCAATGCATATTGGTTGATAGTGACAGATTTTGCGATGGGACAGGGAGCACAACTGAGATGGGTTTTGGCTCAAATTTGTAGCTGATTTCAGTGAGTTAAGCTGAGCTATGATAGAAAGTAAAGGGCAAAGTACAGAGGTATGATCTTGAAAGGTTACTGAGCTACCAAAAGGGCATCGAGAATGCTTATAAGTCAAATGTTCAATTCATAAACTAAACCGGAGATTGATTGAAGCAACATTCATCTACTATGCAATTGCAGAGCAAGAACAGTTCAAAGGCTATTTGGCTAACTTCAAGCTCCATCTATAGTTTATAAAACAAACAACAACAACAAACAAACATCTATTCATCTCCCCAAAGGAGTCGTCATTTTGTTTCTGGGAAAACTAGTGTCTTTTCAATCGACTAGCCCTTTAGGATTGGCAGCTACCCTAGAAACAAACAGTTTAAAGCAATTTGTGATTTCCTCTATGTATGATAGAAAAGAGAGAGGCAAAGGAACCAACCTGGATCTTCCGCTTAACTCCTTTCATGATCTCTCTCCCCCTTGATAGAGCTTGCAACTTCTCTTCATACTTATCCCGCTTGGAGAGTACTTGTAGAAACACAGTAACAAAACACCATCAAAGCATCTTGATCTATTATATCATAAGCATTGTAGAATCAGAAATACGGTGAACATACAATGGCATTCACAAATAACAACATTCAAAAATACACAATTGTATGGAGGAAAACTCAAAGCCCTCTTCACCTCATGAAAAGCAAGATCACCCAACAATACAATGCTCTTTCTCAGATACAAACTATCAACATTTCCTTACAAATTACAAAATTCCAGCGTCTAGATCTCTCAGATGAGGGATCCATTTATAAATGTATGCAAGGGTGTGAATCATCTCTGGGTTTCTGATTAGTGTCATTCCACTTGTTGTTTTTGGTTCCACTTGGAGATTTCTTGGATCTCTTACTCATCCCTAGGCGAATTCAGAGAGGCAAGTGTCATAGGATAAGTTTCTAGAAGATTCCATGAGCATCCACTTAGCAAACTATCTTGGACATTTGTCTATTCTCGCTCATCGCACCCCACAAAAGGCCTCTTCAGTATGCATCACACCTGGCTAGTGTAGAAGTCAGTATGCATCGCACCCTGACAGTGGAGCTTTCAGTATGGTCCAGTTTAGGCCAGTTCTAGATGGTTTTTCAGGTGGAACTTTTGGGGAATGATGTAATCAGTTGACCATGATCCTTTAGGGTATGAAACAACACTTTTAGGAGTTAAAGAGCCCTAGTTTATGGAAATATAAGATTGGGGTTGAAGTGCCCAAATATGTCTATAACACTGCCTCCCCGCCACCCGATAAACCGCCTATTATCCATAAATATAAATTTCTGTGCCACATCAAAAAGTTGCCCATTAAGACTTAAAATCATAAAAAACTTTCGTTTTCATGCCTTTCGCTCGTTTCAAAATATAAACCCATTAAACCCTTTGATGCCACCCTGAACCTCTGCAATGCAATTCGACCTCCATTTACGTTCAGAACACTACCATGAATCCTTCCCCAAGCATTCATGTGCAAATAAAGCCATCAAGTGTCTTTCTAGCCGACCTGTGTTTTCTTAATGATCATTGCATTTTGCAGGTAATTTGCTGAAGACCAGAGCGTGGATAAACAATTCTGATACTAGTCGTAGAACTTGTTTACTCCAAGATTTGACAAGAAACCTATTAAAAGTCCTATATTCAGAAGAAGAATACAATTATCCAAGGAATAGAGAAAAATATAATTACACACAGAGTCGAGAAGAAAACATTCACTCAGAGCCTTGACTGTTAAAAAAGAGGAACTAGACAAAATATATAGTTTGAAGACAAACAGATCAAACACATAGAAACTTGAGCAATATCCAATTACCCAATGCTGAAACACATAAAAACAAAAGAATTTATTGTTGAAACACATAGTAAAAGGTTAAAATGTACAGTAAAAGGAAAAAACAAAATAAAGGATAAAGACAAGTCATCAAGGTGAAAGAGTATCAGAGTCAAAGAGTATCAAATGAAAGCCTAAAGTAAATGAAAGCCTCCAGCGTAATAATTCAAACAATGAAGAGCATAAAGGGCTAAAACAAACCATAAAAGCCAACAGTACCACAATAAAAGGGACAACATGAAAGCAATTCACTAGCTATCTCTATCTTTCTGCAAGAAGATATTTGTATTTCCTAGATTAAATCTCAAGTTAGTTTGAGATATTTGTAATAAAACCTTAGTATAAATACTTCACAATTCAAAGTATGTAGGGTGGATTCTAAGACATTTCTATAGACTTCTTAATCAAAAGACTGTAAAGCCATTGGAGCATTGACTGAACCAACAAATTGGATTGATGAATAAAGACTATATATTTCAAAGGATTCATGTGTTGAGTGAACTGCAGACAAGTATTTTCTCATGTTGTTATCTTTCTTAAATTTTTTCCCACAATGTTTATCTGAATCTGAATGCTATAACTGGAGTATTATTTCAGAATTTGTTTAATTACACTCTGTTATAACAGTTAGGCAAATACATGTTTTCTATTGATATCTAAGTTAAGGAATTCTTAATTTCTCCTTAGTTTAGGTTGTCTATTTATAATCTATAGTAAAGGATTCTTAATTTCCCTTTGTACCTCGTTTCAATCTTGGTCTGAGAATTATTAATTTCTCTTTCACCCTGGTTAAGACCCTTTCATCCCCCTGGCCCAAAGACCTGCACTTTACTCTGATATCTTTCCCTTTGAACATTCCCTTCAGTGAGTTCATCCAGTTCTGCTACCCCTTTTTGACTCCATAGCGCAAGGGTCTAGAGACATCATTCTATCCAGCTATTTAAAGAATCCCACCACCCAATCTTCAATACAAATAAAAACCCCCTAAACCTTTAGAACTAGCCAAAATCCTAGCAAACAACGCTAAATCATATAGAGAGAGCCGTCTCTGAGATTAGGTTGTCTAGAGCCTATGCCCAAAAGTTGGTTTGTGGTAACCTTGGTTATTTTCTTTCTTTTAATAACTTTTTGAGAAAATTTTGAGTTATAGTATAGTGGTGACTCCACTGGGGAACCAACAACTCCTCATTCCTAATAAAGCTTTAACAAAATTCTAATTCTATATTTTGAGCCTCTTAAAGTCATTTGTTAGAAGTTATATTGAAAAAATGTCACAAAAACAATTAAAATTTTGAAATTCTGGCTTCTAGGAAGACTCATTTTACTAGGGCTAATCCAGATCCCAACCCTCCCCTAGTAGTTGATAATCCTAACCTAATTCCAAGAAAATCTAAAAAAGAAGAAAGTTCAGTTAGTCAAATACCATTAGTTAAAGCTAATTCATGTCCTAACGAGTGGCTATTTTTAGAATAACTTCCCTTTGATGTGCTATTTGATCTTTCATTATTTAGAAAAGAAATCTAAAAGTGCAATTGATGAAACTGTTCTAGATCCTGATTTTATTGCGGACCTTGAAGTTCAACAGGCTAACAAATCAATTGATGAGTACATTCTGAAATCTCCACAATCATCCATTAATACTACCACTACCCCTGAGTTTTCTGAACAATTTTCCACTACTTTGAGTTCACCATTATTCCCTTCAACTTCAATACCTTCTAAGTTCCATTCTTCACCACCATTTATACCTTCATTCCCTCACCAACCTATCATTACTCATTCACTACCTATTAGTTCTGGTTCTTCATACACTACTGCATTAATTCCAAGTATCTCAGCCCCACATCTTAGCCCCTCCCAACCTACTACAATGGAAAATAGATATTCTCCTCTTGTTTTACGTGCCCAACTTCATGCTATGCCTACAGATTATCAGAGTAAGATTGCCATGTTTGATGCTACTAGTCAGTACATTGCCCAACAACATGTAAACAAGATGTCTGACTTTTTTGAACTACATTAAATAGATGAAGCCGATGTCTAGATGAGACCTAAACTTTGACTGGTGATGTCAAGAAGTGGTTTAAACCCTTTCCTGCCAACCACATAATAGACCTAAAAAATTTCCAAAGGTTGTTTATTGATAGGTGGGAAAAGAAGAAGAATCCCTTACAAATTCTTTCAGAATATGATAATATTAGGAGAGGACCTAACGAAACTGTTCAAGGTTATTGCACTAGAATCAATAATATATATCATGCAATCCCAGTTAAACTTAGACCCCCACCTGACTTGGCCTTAATAAAATTCCCTGGTGGTTTTGACAAAGATATGAAATACCAACTTAGGGAAAGAAACCCCCCAACATTAGAAGAAATGAAAAGTGTAGCTATTAGTGTAGAAGCTAAATTGTTGGCTAAAATGGCTAGAGTTATAAATTAAAGGAGAACTACAAAGGATGAAGCTTCACCATCTGATATTAAAATAGATAAATTAGCCAAAAACATGGAAATACTAATGGAGAGAATAGGTAACATGGAAAGGAAACCCCAATGGGATAACCAACAAGCACCTCCAATTAGAAACCCAAATTTCAGAAACAACCAAAACATTGGAAAAAATGGACTAGATCAGAACATTAGGCCTCATTTTCAAAAAAATTATGCAGAGACATCTCATCCAGAAGATCCAGAGAAAGATACACAAATTAACCTAATGGGAATAAATGATGAGGACATTGTTTTTCTAACCCAAGATGAGCAGGAACTGTATATGTCGCAGCAATTACAAGTACAGTTTGGGGAATTATTTGATTACAAACAAGGATATGACTTTGCCATATTTGAAGTCCATAATCAATATAATCTAAGAATAAAAAAGAATGTTGATGTCCTTGACCAAACTAAGAAAATAACACAAAATCAACCCAAGAAAATAAAAGAAGCCCCTGTTTCCAAGATCCTCCAAATTCTCCCTAGGCAGAACCCAAATCCTTCTGGCCCCACAATTGTAGATATAACCTATGATCAACCTTCTGCTGAACAACCATCCACTTCAATTCCATCTAAGGAACCAGCGGAAAAAGCTCAAAACATCAGATTTGAAAATCCGCATAAGGATATCCCCAATAAAGAAAAAGAAGACAAAACTCAAATCCCTGCTGTGAAAACTCAAAACCTTCAAATAGAAAAAGTCTCTTTGTCTTTCAATTTGGGAGCAGAGATAGCAAAGCTAAAGATTTCAGTCCCTTTAACAGAACTAATCAAGAATGAACCTTATAAATCATAAATAAACCAAACCTTAAACATTGTTGAAAATGAGGATTCAGTTAACTTGTTTGATGACCAACTAAACTCATATTTGGTCCACATGTTAATGGAAAACCATTAGAAGGAGAAGTTACACCTTTTTACATTAGCCTTAGCATCCATGACAAAATTCTACACAACGCAATGTTGGATTCTGGGGCCTCTCACAATTTAATGCTCAAACCAGTAATGGAGAAATTGAACCTAGACATTACAATGCCTTACAAAGATTTATTCTCATTTGACTCCACTCAGGTAAAGTGTCTAGGATTGATTAAAGACTTGTGTGTCACTTTAGTCCAATATCTTGTCAAAAGAATCCTTATGGATATTGTAGTTGCTAACATCCCACCAAAATATGGCTTGCTGTTATCCAGATCACGGGGAGTCAAACTTCAGGGATCTCTAAAACTAGATATGTCATATGCAACAATCTCTGTCTTTGGACAACCTCAGAAACTATACCGAGAAACCTTAATGAAATATATGGTAAGTAGCCAGTATCGGCCTCAAAACTTTCCCATCTACTCCATACACTCAAATATTGATTCTTTTATCTTGTATAATGTTGATCAAACACAAGAAAAACTTTTAGACAATATTGATACAAAACTTAAAGAAATTGCAGTTTCTACACAAAATGAAGCTAACCAGACTACAAAACTATTCAATTAACAAGAAGGTCAAATTGCTGTGAACGATGCAAAGTTTGTTGCACGAGGTAGTGAAAATTATGATCATGAGATATTATGGCATTTAGAATTTGATGGATCAGTCAATAGGTTAGGAGCAGGAGCAAGAGTGTTGATATATAATTTGGAAAATAATTACTCAGAAGGCCATCCATATAGATTTAATTTTAAATGTACTAATAACATAGCTAAGTATGAAGCATTAATTTTAGGTCTTAAGTTAGTTAGGAATCTAGGAGATAAAAGAGTTTCTGTCACGGGAGAACTTTGAACTAATTATAAAATAGATCGATGCTGTATATATGACCAAGGACCCTAGATTAAGTTGTTATAGAGACACTATTGTAGAAATACTTAACACATTCCTAGAAACAAAGCTTGCAGTAATTCCTAGAAACAATAACATGCAAGCCCATAGTTTAGCAATGTTTTCTAGCACCTGCAAATTACCCTTTAAACCTAACTATCAGTACACTACTAAAGTTAGGAACATACCTTCAATTCCAGATAATTTGAAGAATTGGCAAATATTTTCTAATGATAAACAGATAAATAACTTTTTACTTTCAGAGTAAGAGTTTGTAAATAACAATATAGATATTGATACATCCATAGTTCTTGACACTAAGGATGAGATAGAAATAAATGAGATAGAAGATGATGAAATAGATAGATTTAACCGAACTAAATTTACCAAATCAGATGTAGATAATTTAGAGCTAATGGAGATTGATGAAATAATCACTAAAGAAACTGAAGTAATGATGGTGAGGGTGCAGGTGCGAGGGACAATCTCCCTAATCTGCCAGCAAGCTCTTCAATATCTCGATCAACTTCCCTTTCATAGACAAAGGCTCGTATATAATGGGCCGATGGTTATATATATCTCCCGTATGGACAAAGGCTCGTATATATCTCCGCCCTCTCTATACAGTTTCGGTCGATGCACATACACTTCGGCAGAGGCTCAAACAATGGTCTTCTTAACGGACTCGATACAATTATATGTAGCCTTCTAATATGTCGCCAATTCCGCTGTTCGGCAATCGCTCAAACAATGGTCTTTCGTTACTCAGGAACCGATACTCTTATATGCAACGTTTAATACTTCGGTGGCTCCGCTATTCGGTGGTTGACTTAATTAACAATTGCTCCACCTCCGAATTGCCGGACCTGGCGATACATTTATGTAGCAATTTATATTAATTCGCTCCCAATGTAGCAATTTATGATGCAAGCCAAGCCTCACATTAATGGGATTTGTTTGATTGAATACCAGCGTACAATCCCCCCAATTTAAACTGAGTTCAAAACACTGATGATCTAATTCAATATCGTGTTCCCACGGTTCTTTCCAACAGGTATCTCTCGACTGTACGCTACCTTGTTTACCATACAATGAACTACGCTACACCTTAACTGCGCTTCTGTCTATTATGCACTATCTTCAAGCGTGACCACTTTGCCGGTTGCTCAAGAGGTTGTTCGCCTCTCAGGTGGTCAAAGAACCAGGGAACGCCACGCATGTAACATATATACTGGCTGATTATCAACTGAAACACAATGGAACTCCACGCATATGAATGTTCACGGCTTCAACAGCTGAAAAGACGCCAAGCGGAGATAATAAAGCCATTCATCCCTCTCTATATACAGCGCAGTCCTGTTCAACGCTTCAACACACAATTTGAATAACTTTTGCTCAGACATACAAGTTAACAGGATCCCTCAATATCCACCATTCAGTCAAAACAAAGAATTAAACATGCATATACAGCGTTTAGGATTCGCTGTCCGCCCACTAAGTTTAATACAGAATTAAATATATATCAAAGGAAAATCACTGGTGCCATGTGGAGACTGCGGAAGTTCTAAAGTCATTACATAGACTTTCCTTTAATTAACATTGCCATTATTCTGCGCAAAACAGAGGATTTTCATCTGATTGTAATGAAATGAAATTAGAATGCCGGTTCTAATACACACAGTCAAATAGTAAGCGGAGAAATAAAAAGGCCATTCACGCCTTCCAATACACAGTTAAAATCAACTATTGGATACATGCATAGTATCATAAAAACCCATTGCACTAAAATGCCAGAGAGTTTTTAAAATTATACTTTGGCACTCGCCCTCTACTCTCTCCCCTGTCTGAGAGCTTAGTTGCCTCTTTATTTATAATAATAATGGATATGCTTTACATAATGATTGAAACATAAAAGCTTCCACATGCAATGCATTCACCTGACAAAAGCATCTTGAGGCTTTATTCCATCTTTTCTCTGTCTTAAAATAGAAAAGCCTCCTTATGATCCACATCCATTCCTTTATGCCTAAAAGCTCTCCTTAATTCCTATTTTCTCATTTATTTATTTTGAGAATATCTAATTAAATCACACTTAAAAGCCTAAATATTAGACTGACTTGGAACTTAGGAAACTAATGCATGACCCCCTATGTCTATTATTTACAATAATTTCTCTTGGGCTGAATGCTCCTGCATCAAGTAATTAATTTCAAGGATAACTTCTTACCAAAGGGATTAACCCCTTTGGAAGATTTAATTGATTTTTAATGATGTTCCTAGGAAACCTAAAATGGAACCATTAAAGTCTGATATAGAGGAATGTAATATAGGCATTGATGAAAATCCTAAACTGATCAAACTTTCAAAATCATTACCTCCAACTGAAAAAGTGCAATACTTTGAGTTGTTGAAAGAATTTCGGGATGTCTTTGCTTGGAGTTATGAGGACCTTAAATCCTATGACACCAACATCATCCAACACACAATTCTAATTAAAGAAAAGCAAGAGTCTTTCAAACAAAACTTAGAAGGATTAATCCTATCTTATTACCTACAATTGAAAAAGAAATTCAGAGGATGTATGATGCCAAAATAATTGCACCAATCAGTTGATTGGGTCTCAAACTTGGTGCTAACTAGAAAGAAAACTAGTGAGATCAGACTCTATGTGGATCTCAAAAACCTCAACAAAGTGTCACTAAAAGACAATTATCCTCTCTCTAAAATGGATCACATTTTATAGAGAGTAGTTGAATCAACCAAAATCTCATTGTTGGATGGATTTTCTGGTTACAATCAGATCTTAGTTCATCCAGATGACCAACCCAATACTGCTTTTACTACTCCTTGGGGCACATTTATGTATGTGAAAATGACTTTTGGGCTAATGAATGCAGGAGCTACTTTCCAGAGGGCTATGGATATAGCCTTTGCAAAAGAAATTCATGATTTCCTTATGATATATCTAGATGATATTAATGTATTTTCAAAATCTGACAATCAACATTTGGATCATCTAAGGCAAGTTTTTATTAAATGCAGGAAATTAGGAATCTCCTTGAATCCCAAAGATTCCTTGTTTGGGTTAGAAGAAGGAAAGTTGTTAGGTCACATAATTTCAAAAGGTGGTATAAGAATAGACCCTATAAGAATATAAGCCATCTTGCAAATAAGACACCCCAGGAACATTAGAGAATTACGAGCTTTCTTAAGAAAAAATAATTTTCTTAGAAGATTTATATATAATCTAGCAGAGTTAATTAGATCACTAAACAACATGCTGAAAAAGGACTCCACCATAAAATGGACTATTGAGGCTAAAAGTCCTTTGAAGACATCAAACTAGCCTTAACTAAAACCTCTGTATTAATTAGTCATAAATTTGATAGAGATTTCATCTTATTTTCCTTTGCTTTTGAGCACACAATTGCTGTTGTTCTATTACAGAAAAATGACGAGGGTTATGAACAACCCATTACTTTCTTCAGCAAAGCCTTGAGAGATGCCCCCTTGAAATATAACATAATGGAAAACAGGCTTCGGCTTTAGTTAAAGCCATTAAGGATTTTAGGGTATACATCTTATATTCTCATATAGTAGCCTACATTCCCAATGCAGTAGTTAAAAACATCCTAACTCAGGATGGTCCTGATGGAAAGAGGGGAAAGTGGATTGCTACTATTTTAGAGTATGATATAGAAATCAAACCTACTAAGTTAATCAAGGGCCAAGGTTTAGCCAAGCTCATGGTTGAATCAAACTATCAGGCCTTAGATATAAACTTTATTGCAACAATAGATAATGAAGAGGAGATGGCGACTCCACTAATCAGCCAGGCCTTTCTTGAATCACCTTGGTATGTTGATATTATTTATGTTTTATTGAATTTACAAGCTCCTCCTAAACTATCTTGGACTAAAAGCAGGTTTTTGAAGATGAAATCCTTAAGATTTTGTATATTAGGCAATGTTTTGTTTTGGAGAGATCATGAAGGTATTCTTTTCAATTTTTTAGTAAAACATGAATCTGACAAATTTTTGCAAGAGTTTCATGTAGGTGACTGTGGAGGACACCTTTACTAAAAGACCACTACAGATAAAATACTTAGAGCTGGTTTCTACTGGCTTATCTTGTTTGCTGATGTAAAAAAATATGTGACCTCCTGTCACAAATGCCAAATCTTTGAGGGGAAGAAAAATCTCTTACTTTTACCCCTCAAGCCAATCTTTGCTGAAATACCTTTTCAACAATGGGGTTTAGACTTCATTGGTGAAATTCATCCACCCTCCTCTTCCCAACACAAATGGATCCTCACAGCCACAGACTACTTGAAAAAATGGATAGAGGCCATACCTTCTAGGCAAGCCACAAACATTGTTATCATAACCTTACTTGAAACCAATATTCTATCAAGATTTTGATGTCCAACTAAGCTCATTATTGATAATGTAGCAGCCTTTAAATCCAAAAGAATGATATATTTCTGCAATAAATACCATATCACCCTTGGCCATTCCAAAACATATTACCCTCAAGGTAATGGACTGGCAGAATCTTCAAACAAAAGCCCAGTAAACATCATCAAAAAGTTACTAGAGGACAATAAGAAAACTTGGAATAAAAAGCTAGTCAATGCCTTATGGGCAGACGGATTGACTACTAAGAAATCAATTGGTACTTCTCCCTATCAACTAGTTTATGGAATGGAAGTTGTCTTTCCATCCCCTTTGGGAGTACCAGTAATGAGGATACTTCAAGAAATGCAGGTTGAACGAAATAATATCCAAAGAAGAATTAACCAAACTATTCATCTACAACAAACAAAAGAAGAGGTCTATGTTAGTTCTCAAGTTGTGCAAGAAAAGATTAAAAAGGTTTTTGATAAGAGAACCAAGGGTGAAGATTTCTACATTGGTGACAAAGTGCTCAAGTGGGATTCAAGGAGGGAAGATAAAGGCAAACATGGGAAATTTGATTTCTTATGGAAAGGTCCCTATGTCATTTATGCTTATAAAGGGAATAATTCTTTCTTCTTAAGAGAAATTGATGGTACAGATGAAGAATGTGGGCCAATGAATGGTCGAATGCTAAAACATTAATCTGAACCAAGTTACTAATTTTTATTTCACATTTGTACATATTCTATTTTTGAAAAGTCTAGTTTGGATTGGATAGTGATTTTTGAAGTTGAAGCCTGAAGAGAAGGCCCTAATCTTTAAAAGATTTACTATCATAAGTATCAATAATGTAGATTCATAGAAGAACACTTTTCAAGGCAACATCAACAACAATTCAAAGGCTACTGATCTCTAAAGTTCTTGACATTTCACAAGGAAATTTCATCTCCAAGTGGAGCCACTGTTAGGTTCCTATAACAATAGGAGTCATAATTTTGAATGACTGAGGTTAAGCCTTGTAATATTGTACATACCTTTGCTTTCTGAAAATGTTTTCCATATTATAAAATTAAAAAATGTAAAGAGATTATGTACTAAAAGAAAAATCAAAGGACAAAAAGAATAAGAGAAGGTCAAAAAAATGAAAATATATGAACCCCAGAAACAAAAATAAACTATGAAAGTGTGCAAGTCTAAATGCCACTACTATTTACTTTTTTTCATAGTAATGACTGTGTGCAACTTTTTATTCATGCCACAATGTTATCAGGAAATCTAGTGTCCACTTGGAGCTGCTAGTCCCACTAAGACTGATAGCTATCTTAGAAACAAACAAACTAAAACCACTTTCGTTTTCCTTTATGAAAAGTAGATAAGAGTGGAATGAAGGACACCAACCTCAGTCTTGCGCTTGGTTCCTTACTTGATTCCTCTCCTTTCTGACAGATCCTTGCCACTTCTCCTTCGTCTACCCAGCTTCAAAGAGCACCTGTGGAATCAAAGCAGCATAATACTATTTAAGAACAGAGATCTACAATCATAAACAATATAGGACCAGATATATATTGACCACACAAATGCATATATCATTAAACATACAAGAATGTGGAGGAAAACTTGAATAGATTTATTAATAATCAAGAATAGAAAAGAGGATTACAACCAATTGTTCTGACCCAGCGTCATCCTCCAGGATGAAAGCCCTTCTTTCACCTCATGAAAAGCTTAAATCACCCAACACTATGATATTCCAACAAGAAACCAACAACACTTCCTTACAAGATACAAAATTCCAGCCTCCGGATCTCTGGGATGAGGGATCCATAAATAGATGATTGCAGGGGGGTGAGTTAGCTTCTGGGATTCTGATTAGTGTCCTCTCTCTGATAGTTCTTGACTCCACTTGGAGATTCATGATCTCTTACTCATCCCTGGGCGAATTCAGAGAGGTAAGTGTCACAGGAGAAGTTTCTGGAAGATTCCATGATCATCCACCTCGCATACTGCCTCTGCCATTTGTCCACTCTCACCCATCACACCCCATAGAAGGGATTTTCAGTATGCATTGCACCTCCCATGTGCATTAGGTGGGATGCATCGCACTTTGACCATGGAGCAGGTGAGATGGTCCAGTTTTGACCAGTTCTGAGCAGTTTTTCATGGAGAACTTCTGGGAGATGATGTAATCAGCTGACCTTGTTCTTTTAGGGTGGGAACAACACTTTTAGGGACTTAGGAGCCTTAGGTTTATGGACATGTCTGATTGGGGTTGCAGTGCCTAAAAATGTCTATAACAGTTGCCCCCTAAAGCATGAGGTCGTTAATCTTTTTGATGTCGGGTGAAATGCTTTATCATGAGGATCTGAAGCTTTTTCGAGCTGGAAGGCGACCTATAATAAGATACAATACAATACATTATCTTCATAATATTTTTCATGATCTGGTTGAGGTGGGCATTCCCATGCTCAGCTTTATAAATTCATTTTCATGTACATAAGACAGACAACCGTCTGTGCGGGAGACTGATGATTCTAATAGAGTCATCATTCTTTGATTTGGATGATCATCTGTGCAGTAGCAATGTACATTTGATGTCTTTATTTTCCTGAATATATCGTAGCCCGGATGGATGAAACTATATCCGGGGTCTTCAAACTCGTTCAATCTTCACTCGGAGTACAAGTCGATCCATGTGAAAGATGTTCTGGAGTTGAACATGGAAAGACATCGCCTAATTACCAACCAATGATGTAAGTTGTTAACAGGCACGAGAGGAATCACCGATAATGATGATGACCCTCAAGGTAATAAAATTCGCATGGTGTGAATAAGGGACTCGGCGTCGAACACCACGCAAAATCTTTCGATCGCAGGCCATTGATGTAAACCTGTCACCGGAAGTGAGAAATTTGACATTGAGGCATGCAAGCTTCAAAGTACTGAAGGGGTTGTTCCTAAGTCGACTTCTTGGGTAATGAGCTGATGTCGACAAGAAGTGACTTGCCATAGGAGGGCCTTAATGAATCCCACATTTATGACACGGAACGGAGTAAATGATTTTAGAGGTGAAAACGGTCTAATGATACAGGGTTTAGGGTGGCAGTCATGAAAGAATGGAGCGTGAATGTATTGCAGCGGATGAGACACAGGTGAATTCTCTGAGCGACTTCTCTTGAACATACTGGCGACACTGACATGATGGATTGGTAGCGTTAACCCCAAATGTGGATGGTGTGATGGACCAATGGTGATATGACCAGTGAACAGAACAACCCAACCTGACTCGGATGCGGAGTGAAAGTGTCATGTTCAAGAGCGACTTGCTACCAATAAAGTTTCTTCAAGTTTTCTTCCCAATTTTTCCCCAGTCATTGCTGACCAGTACCTCTTTATTTTTGTCATGCTTGAGGAGGATAACATATGCTTGTTCTATAATTTTCCCTTCGGGCAAACCTGTCGCTATATTTTAAGGAGCTTGGCGACAATGAAACTCGTTCTTATCTGTATGGACAAGTTTGTTGCTATTCGGTTTTAACGAGTTTAACAACAAAGATAACTCGGTCCTTTTCAATTTTAGAGAGTCTGAAAAGGGATGTAAAGGAAACTCCAATAATCCTTTTTCGTCATGTAATCCCTTAAGTCCGAAAAAGTATAAAATAATACGAAAGGGATGAATTTTCGGTAATTTTAACGAGCCGAACAAGACAAGCACTCGATATTTTTGTGTAACAATCCCTCAAGTCCAAAAATATTAAAATCTAGAAGAGGGATAGCACTTCCGGTCACTTTAACGAGCTGGAGAGGCCAATCGCTCGGCAATCTTTTCATATTTTATGAGTCGGGTGAAAAGAGCTTAAAGGAGACTCATTTTTTGAGGAACACGTGATAATTTCAGGTAGCAACTAATTCCAGGTAAGGTTTGGAATTTTCCAACCATGGCAGTGTCACAAGGATGGCTAACAAGATCACTCTTCACAGCTGTTCCTCAAAAGGGTTAAACAATCGAATGGAGGTGAAAGATTGGCTAAAACAGAGTGGAGGTGATGATGAGAACACGACCAAGGCTCAAAAGCTGATGATAATGCATTCACAATGGTTATTTACCGGAAATTTGTTCATTTTTTAATGAGTTTAAACTTTGGGGGAACGTTTGCTCATTGCTTATGTTTAATTTTTGACGAGCTTGAACTCCACATAAAAACTGCTCGTGATAATGGTCATTGATTTAATTTCACCGTTAATCACTTTGTTCTTCCAAAGGTTGTACTGCCTATTCAATTGCTTCATCAAACCAATTAGAAATGGACAATATATGTTTCAAAAATGAGTTAAAACACTAATATTTTACTCGAATTACGTGAAAAGTAATTTAAAAGTGGTTTTTTACCCCTCATTTTACCATTTCATTTGAACTTCAGTTTGTTCGAGCTCTGGAGGTGCTTTTCCCCCTTGATTTTCACCAGCTTATTTCGGGAGATTCTATGGACGATTCTTGGCACTGTCTGGACCAGGTAGGAGCTAAACCTAAGCTCTTCAGTTGCATTCCTTCCTTTTTGAATTCTGTGCATGTTTCCCTATTTTTCTAAGCCTCTGGGGTTTGAAAATTTTGCCCTGGCTCCATCACACCCTTTCTACATCGAAGGTTGCGATGCATCCTGGCTTGGCCATTGGCCAGTCAGGATGCTTCTCACCCAGTACACTGCTGGGGGTGCGATGGGCACAAGAGGGGAAGTTTTTGCACTGTTTTCTCATGGAATTTTTTGCCTGTTTTTTGCCAAATCAGGATCCTGACTCTTCTCTTGCTTGTTTTGTAGAGATTTATCGGAGAAAAATGGTTGTTACATGGTGAGAACGTGAACATGAAGATGAGGACATGCTTGCTCTACATGATCCTGTTACGGTAACTGCACTGTGGAACTGTGGCCTGTTCAAGTTTTTCTGCATTTCTGGCATGAGGCAACAAATCAACTTGTTGCAATATTTCCTCGATGCATGGGATCCTACCAACCAAGTGTTTCAGATCAGAGGCAAATCTATCCCTTTGACTGTCGTGGACATCTATTTTTTGACCAGTTTATCGAGGCGTGGTGCCCCTCTTTCACTATCAGGTTCCGCCCATGGGGGCGAATCCATGAGAGATTATATTCGCCAGTTTTGCAAAGAGGGATCTCAGCTGAGTAGGGATGGCAAGATCAACATCCGAGATGTCAATCACCAGTCCTTGAAGACCATTCTGTCCACTTTTACTAGAATAGCTGGTAGTGCGGCTCCTCACGTGGCTAACAAGTCCTATATGTAGTACGCCTTGGAATGCCTTGAACCAAAGGTGTTCAACTGGTGTGATGCGGTACTCCCTGTGATGAAAGAGCAACTGACCAAGGTAAAAAATGGAAAATTGAAGAACTTTGGCTATGGTTTTATTTTGACCGCTTTCGCCTTGGAAAAGATCCCACTGATGCAGCGGCAGTACATCTCACTTGGCTTACCTCTACTGACTGAGCCACAGATGTAGAGATGGGTCAACCTTATGGCCGGACATGCTGGTCAGTCCTAGGTTTCCTTTTCTGATACCTTTTTCGAGTGGTTCAACCATCAGGAGATGATTTTTTCCTAGTATCCATATGCTGGTATGGATTTTCGGGGTGACCCGGATTTTGTGCTGTCGGCTGGTGAGCCGTGGGGCGCTATTGGTAAATTTTCTGACCATATCTCTATTCATTGTTTCTTTTTATAATGTTTTTGTGCTTTCTTCTATCAAGACTAATCAAAACTGATGTGCTCATGTAGATGTTGGACCAGTTCGGCTGGTAGTACGTCTAAGAGTACCAGCTACCGCTCCAGCAGGAGAGGCTGTGGGGAGAGCTATCCTCTGTGACCTTGATGTGGCCGAGACTCTTTCAGCATTACAAGATCAGGTCGAGGGCCTCACTCTTGGTATTCCGGACGTGAGTACTGACGAGCTGCCCTTGAGGTTGCAACAACATACTACTGGCGTGCCGAGTCGATGGACTAGGCTTCTACGCATGATTGCACAGGCGGTGATTTGTTATCACCAGCATCATTAGACTAGGGTGCCCCCTAGCATTTTGAGTTTTGGGTCATTTGACCGATTTTTTCCTGGTTACAGAACATTATGTATGAACCATAAACAGTTATATATATATATTTTTGATTTTCGAAGTTTTATTTTGGTTGAGTTACGTGATCTTGATGCAAATACTTGATGAAATGCTTCTTTTATAAATGTTGCAAATGTCTATCTAACACATAATCTACCAGTGAGTCTGTTAATGTGTTTAAGTTTCTGGAAATATGCTGATATTGAATAGAATCAAACTGCCTTTCCAAAATCTTGACCCTTAGGAACATGCGATAGATAGCTGGATTTTGTACGGAGTAGATACCAGTGAGCGGTAGGATGACGAGTTGTGAGTCTAGCCTGATGACTAGTCAGCGTATGCCACAAGTAACAGCATCAGAGAGGAGTTCTATCAACGCGCTGTATTCAGCAATATTTTTCTTTGACCGACCAATACATACCCCTCTGAAACTCACTAACTTGCCACTTGGATCGAAAATGGCCCAGGCCACAGAAGATAAGGTTCCACGAACTACGACTCGCTCCGTCGGAATATCCAACAAATGATTCCAATAGGTCCAAGATGTGCAACAAATGTAAAAGTGGATCACTTAACCAAAACAATTACCCTTAGAGAAAACAAAAATGTAACAAAAGCATAGGGGTTACTATCTTGAGTCAAGCATAGTAACGCTTAAGGTACAACCCATTGCGAGGTTGCGCCAGTGGAATCCCATCATAATCTACTAACTCATGGGCTCCTTTTGCTAATACATGTTTAAGAATATAGGGGCCCATCCATAAGGATTTGAACTTACCTGCTCCCAATTTGTCGGATTCTTGATCGTAAAGTAAGACCAGGTCACCTTCTTAGAAGACACGGGGTTTGACATTCTTGTCGAACTACACCTTGACTTGTTTCTTATGGGCTTCGTTAGCCAGAGCGGCATCACGATGGGTTTCATCCAATTGGATTAGTTCTAAGAAACGAGCCTCTTCTTCAGAAGTTCCGGGGAGAAGGTCGACTGCGAGTTTGAGGGACGCGATTTCACATTGAATTGGTAAGATTGCTTCCCGGCCATACACTAATTGAAAGGGTGTAAACCCAATTGCATTACTCACCGATGTCCGGTATGCCCACAAGGCCGAGTACAGGATCAGGTTCCAACTTCTTTTGTGGACTCCAATCATCCTTTGTAGCATCCGCTTCAGGACCTTGTTGATTGCCTCAACTTGTCCGTTAGCCTGCGGATAATATGAAGTAGAGCTGTCGTGAGACAGCCCTAACTTGGCAGCCAACTCAACCATCATGTGATTGCAAAAATGTGATCCATGATCTATGACTATGGCCTGTGGAACGCTGAATCTGGAGACTACATGATTGAGAAAGAAGAGGGCAACCATTTCGCCGTTGCTGTTTAATGTAGGCATCGCCTCGACCCATTTGGTAAAATAGTCTACTGCGACTATGATATACCCATGCCCCCCGGCCGAGGTGGGGTTACATGTCATGAAATCTATGCCCCATTTGGCAAATGGCCCAAGAGCAATTACTGGTTGCAGAGGTACGGGTGGTATTCTGGTTTTTTGATCAAAGATTTGACATGCATGGCAACTTCTGACTATGGTTATGCAATCTTTAAACATCGTTGGCCAGAAGTATCCTGCTCGTAAAATCTTTTGCGCCGTAGCGTAACCAGATTGATGCCCCCCACACACACCTGAATGGCAATCATTTAGGACTTTTTCGGCCTCCTCGTGTGTGAGGTACCTCCTCAAAACTGTATCGACACCACGACGGTAAAGTGTATCACCGACGATCATGTAGTCTTTTGCTTGGTATCGAATGCATCGTTGTTCTGAGCGGGAGGTATTAGACCTATACATTTGGGTTTGGAGATAGATTATTATGTCTCCATACCACGGATTGCTTGAAGATATCAGAAACAAAGATTCGTCCACGATTGCTTCTTCTGATGTTACATCGTTGGACGACAATGGGAGATCGCATAGTAACTCCATGAAAACCAGGGAATTCTTTGATTTGGATTTCATAAATTCCAGATCAAACTCTTGTAGAATTGCTATCCATTTTGAATATTTTCCCCCAAGCAACTGTCGCGACAATATATAAGTCATGGGGTTGCAATCTGACAGAATGGTAGTTTTTCGAAAGAGGATATAGTGTCAAAATCTCTGTATCGATTGAACAGCTGCGAGGGCTAGCTTTTCAATGTAGGAGTACTTGCTTTCTGTATCATTTAAGTTTCTACTTAAATAATATATAGGATGTTCAATTCCATTGTCTTCTTTAACTAAAACCATTGCGATGGTCGTATCCGCTGCAGCCAGATACAGGCTAAAGTCTTTTTGATAATCAGGAACGTACATTAATGATGCTTTTATTAGGGATTCTTTTAAAGCATCAAAGGAAGATTGCATGACCTGATCCCACACGAAGGGTACTTCTTTTTTCAATAGACGAGCATAACCTTTAGCAAGTTCAGCATAATTTGGAATGAACCTCCTCAAAAAGTTTGCTTTCCCTTGGAGTTTTTGAATCTGAAGCAAATTTGAAGGTGGAGGCAAATTAATGATTGCCTCAACCTTACATGGGTCGAGACGAATCCTGTCCTTTGAGACCAAAAGGCCAAGTAAATGACCAGAACTGACACAGAATACACATTTGTGTGGATTGAGTCGTATCTTGTAGTGTCAGCAATGTAGAAATATCGCTCTCAAATGCTGTGGATGATCGGTCTGCTTTCGCGAATGAGCCAGAAGATCATCAAGATATGGTTGAACGATGTTTTTGATGTCATGGAAGGCATAATTCATTGCCCTTTGAAATGTTGCCCCTGCATTCTTTAAACCAAAGGGTGTCTTGCGATATGCAAATGTGCCCCACGGACAAATAAATGTAGTCTTTGACTGGTCCTATGGGTGGATATTTATTTGATTATACCCGGAAAATCCATCCATAAATGAGAAGATTTCACATCCGGTGCATTCATCAATTATCTGGTCAATGAAGGGTGTAGGGTAGTTGTCTTTCGGACAAGCTTGATTTACATCCCTATAATTGACGCACACTCTAATCGTTCCTTGTTTTTTCATTACAGGAACAATATTCGATACCCAATCGGTTAGAGGAACTGGGTAAATAAAACCAGCATGGAGAAGTTTTTCAACTTCTGCCTTGATGGCAGTGGCTTTCTTGGGGTGCACCTACCGTAGCCGTTTTCGTACCGGTTTGACATCTGGATACATCTTAATTTTGTGTTCAACTATGCTCGAGTCAATGCCTGGCATTTCATCATACGACCAAGCAAAGACATCTCTGAATTCGTGAAAAAGAGCGTTATATATTTCCAGTTCTGAAGGAGAACAAGATTTGCCGACATGAATATTCTCTACAACATCTGCTTTTGTTGAGATATTTATGGCGATAGTCTCTTCAATATTGGACAAGTTTCACTCAGAATCCACCGTGTTTATAGTATTTGATAGAAAATAAAATACTGATGGATGATGAAGGTCACTAGGAGTATCTTCTTTGTAATCCAGAATATGGGAACGATGGTGGTAATCTTCCCATGGTGCCCCGTCAATCATCATTGACTAAACAATTCCTTCGTCTGTATAATGTACTTGCAACCAAGGATCTGAAGGGGTAACATATTCCTTAGACCTATCTATCCAAACACTTGATGAGCGTTGATTTGGGTTTGCCTCCCATGCCAGAAATATTGATTGCTATAAGATTTCTATTGGGCTTGGAGGCAATACCTATAGATGATCCATGATAATATCATTTTCAGAGCCCTTTTGAATAGAAAATATCATATTGCAGGTTCCCACTGTTGCCACTTCCGCCAAATTTATTGGAGGCAGTAGGGCAAAAGTCCCCATTAATATAGGGTCTTTTAGTAGGCCTACTCCGATATTTTGAAGCGAATGAGGGCTTCTGTGGATCATCGAAATGCTTCTCATAACTTGTGAACTATTGGGGAGAAATGTTTGTTGGTCGACGATTGTAATTCCTCCTTGAAAGGGAAATGCAATCTTTCTGAATTAGGTTGACACAATGACTGCCATAGCATATATCCAGGGCCTTCCCAGTAGGATGTTGTAATCGAGGTTTCTGTCAATTACTTCAACATCTATTTCTACTATTTTTCCCCCTAGTTCGACTTGCAAGTTACTTAAAATCCCATATGGGGTATATGTTCATCCATCAAATGCTTTTAATGTTGTCGAAGATCGCGACAAGGATGGAGATCCTAAAGTTTTCCAACAACTCATCGACATAATACATGTAGATGCCCCCTCATCAATAATTGTTCGATGAACAGTTTTGTTGAGGCCTTTCACTTGAATGAGGAAAGCTAGTTGAGATGGTAACTGAGGGTCATATCCTTTGTGATTAAAGGACACAAGATTGGAATCCGTTGGGTCAATCCCACCTATCGTTGATAATAAAGCCTGCTTTTGGGAGGGGCAATTTTGCAGTACCTCAAGTGTCGACATAGCGGATGGCGATTGGGCCAAATCTTCCACTATATTGTAATGTTGTGCTACTCTGGCATGAGGATTAAATGTCGATTTGTGTACTACTCCCTTTGGTGGCTTTATCGTTAGTTCAGGAATTATGGGTGGCACAACTTTGGTCGAAGTTGTTGTCGAACTACTAGGTTGATCATTGGCCTTGTTGTCCAACAACTGTGGATTCCCGTAATCTTTATTCCTTGTCAATATCAAAGCATCATTTTGTTGCTTTGAAACTGACAACATTAGCACTTGGGACGGGGAAGCATTGTCACTAGCAACCAAATTTGTTCCTGGATTTGGAAACTGATTAGTCAATACTGCCGAGGTTTTTGAATTCTTCAAGAATTTTCTAAGCTCAGCTTTATACGGACACTCTCTTGTCCAATGATCCTCATCACATATTAGGCATGGACTTTTTGGTTTCCTATCTCCAGAAGGGTTTGTAGAAGATTTTTCAGGGGAGGACTCCTCCTGTTTCTTCTTCTTCCCTTTCTTTTTCTTCTTGCCTCTTGGTTGCTTGGTTTCTTTGCCTTTGTCAGTCGACATGGCATTTACTTCTGAGGCGAGAAGTTCTTCATTTGCATTTTGACCTAAAACCGTACAAGTTTTCTTTGACTTAGCCTTTGCGGTTTTCGCGCTGGTCATTCCTATCATGCCGTCCCCAGCATGAGAGTCTTTGTTTGATTTAGGAGATGGAGGAATGGAAAATTCAGGTCTAGGAGCATCAGGGATTTTGTCGTAGAGCATGCCAGACTGAGTATAGATCAAGTCTAGATATTGCGCACGAGCAATTACTTGCTCTTCAGTGACAACTCCTCCCTTTGCCACATCTTTCGTAATAGAAGGTAACAACGACTTAATAAACCATTTAGCCAATAGTTAATCAAGAACATATGTTTTTACCATTCTACGATGACGTAACCACTCATGAATATGATCGGATATGTGAGTGGCCATCATTTGTTTGAAATTGGTAAGAAGCTCTGTTCCCGTTTCGTACCTTATGGGTAACTGAAAATGGGTTAAAAAGGTTGTGGCTAGGGCACTAAAGTTATCAAAAGAAGCTCTATGCAATTCAATATACCATTTTGCTGCCGGACCAGTTAACGTTCTCTGAAAAAGGCGAAGCCTGATTGAATAATCATTTAGAGTGTTAGATGAACAACACAGGTGAAAGGTCATCACATGATTCGACGAGTCTTCACTCAGATTTCCATTAAATTTAGGAATATCTGACGGAAGTTTATGAGGAATCGCTGGCCAGCAAGGGGCGTAAGCTATTGGATCGTTTGTTAGCCGATTTAAATCTGGTAACTCTAAAGTTGCCATGAAGGGCAACTCTTGGTTCAGGTTTGGTGAAGCATACCCAAGATAAGATGGGATTACCTGAGAAGTGGGTCTTTGCATACCAGCATAGTGCATTTGATGTTGATAACTTTGGTAAGGTTGTTGGGCATAACCATCGTGAAATGGTTGATGTTGACCATTTTGAATATACGGCTGCCCATTACTCGCAAAGACTTGGTGCTCAGATCCTTGGTAAACTTGTTGGAATTGTGGTTGTTGATATTGCACTAGCCATAGTTGTGAGACCATGTGCTGTTGTCCAATACTGGCTGTTTGACCAATATGAGGGGTAATGGTACCCATTTGAGCTTGGGTCACTCCAGTTAAAGAGCCACTAACTGATGATTGTGGTGGTGTCGCAGAGACAAGGGGCTGTTGGATTGCGACCTGAGAGACCTGAGGTTGGCATACAACATGTAACACTTGTACTTGCGACATCGTCACAATAGCTGTTGTAGTGGGGATATTTGACATAGGAAAACTTTGTTGCATTGAGTATACAACTCTTGGTTGTTGATGCAGTATTGGTATCCAACCACTGGATGTAATTCCAGCATAACCTGAATTTTGTTGCGAACTCTCGTATGTTTGACCTCACAGAGGGGATAATGAAAGGGCATATTGCCCTCCATATGGTGGTAATATAGTGCTTAAGGGAATTATTTGCCTTTGAGGACCAGATTGCCCAAATTGACATTGCGAAGGATCAATTTGCTAAGACTCAACATAAGAGATTACATATATTATTCTAGATGAACAAACGGGAACAGAACATACTGTCGAAATAGCCCCTGGATGGATTCCATCCAGTGATTGAGAGCTAGTTGCGACAGATGGCACTCCGGCGAACATTGTTGGAGTGGCAGCAGGAAGCTCTGCCGCTGCTGTGTCAGATGACACAATCCTAGATGTCAATGGTTGTTTAGACATATCTAGTCTATCCAAAAGATTTCCTAGCGATTCTACAGGAACTTCCGATAGCGGTAGACTAATTTCTAATGAAGAAGGATATAGAGTGATCCCAACTCCAAATTGCGATGGAGTACTAGATGGTGGATCGTCCACAATCTCTTTTATAGCAATCAAACCAGGTGGAAGAGGTAGACCGTTAGGTTCGTAAAATACTTCTGGTGCCGAAGAAGGTATAGTTTTTGCAGTGACTGATGTTTGGGGAACAACACCTCCCTGAGCCGGTTCAGGTATACTAGGATCAGTTCTACTGTCCTCTACTGGCTGCGGAACTTCTTCTGTACAGGCAGGGGTATCAGAAATGTTTGGAGTAACCGGAGTCTCCGAGGGTGTCGGAACACTGGTTCCAACCTAACCAGGGGACTTTGATCCAGTTAAACGAGTTCGCTTTGTCCAGAATAGTTTTGATTCTGGAGACAAAGACAGTCGACTCGTAAGCCTCCGCGAATGACGAGGTTTCAATTGACTTTCTTCCACGATTTCAGATTACTCGATCAACTAAAAATAAAGGGGAAAATGTTTCCGAATTAAATGAATTTTAGACGCTTTGAAACAACTTGTTTTTTCAATTTTTAAGAGTCGAGAAAAAACAAAAGATGACTCTAGTCGCCTTTGATTTTTAATGAGCCTGAAGTGACAAGTGCTTAGATGGACCTTTTCCTTTAAGGAGTCTGAAAAGGAGCGAAAGAGACTACTCTAGAAATCTAGATAGAGGGATTACCAAACCAATCGCAAAACTGCATAATACTTTTTACGGTACGAGAGTCAATCTTCCCGAATGCTGTGTTCAGTGCATTGCGATTGATAGGGTGGTAGACATGGCTTCCTATGGATAAAGGATATAGCCTATTGTGGTCTCCCAATATATACTCGATGGTACGTGGGAGCACAAGTCCATACTGGCACTTGTCGTCTCAAAGAGGAGGAATCACCCAACCAACAGTGAAAGTGACAGTTACCAGGCTTTACGACGCCGGAATACATCTCTAGCCTAGACTTCTAGATGTTGTGCGTTAGGTTCCAAAGCATTTTTAGGTTCATTAAATTTATTTTACAGTTGATCTTTCTTAAGAAATTTTCCTTTCAGGTTCACCACATGATGTAGATGTACAATTCCTAAAATTCAATCTAAGATGATAAATAATCTTTTAATCTTCTTTTTGCAATGAAAATCCTAGCTACTAAAGAAAGAGAGATGATATTCTTTCAACATAGAGCAGAGAGCACACACTAGATGCACTGTGCTAAATCAAACCAACAAGTAGTCTAAATGCAAATGCACATGCATGTATTTGTTTTCAGCTTTCTTAATGTGTGAATGACAAGAAGAATGCTAAGTACAAATCTGAATTATCTTTCAAAGCGACAGTACTAACAAATTTCTCTTCAAAATGAAAGGAAGATAATGACGACACTTTACTATTTTGAATTGAAAACTGCTTTCAACACTTGAAAAACTACTAATTCAAATCAAATGCAAGAGTAACTGTATAATCGACCATCAAGAACAATAGAATTCTTTTCTTTGACTAAAGAGGACACTTGTGACACTTTCAAATCAAAAGATGACAGTTCGACTATGCTACTACTTTGTAAAAGAGAACTGAAAATGGCTGAAAACACATAAAAACATTCACAGTTCTTTGCACAATAGAGGCAGAATGATGGAAAGGAAGGGGGTTTCCATAGTGGTATACTGATCACAGACAGCAAAAATCCAGAATAGAGCTGAAAAGAGTGAAGAAAGACCAAGACCTGGAGGCAAAATTAGCCTTTTCTGATCATCACACCTGTAACACAGGGAAACAGGGATTCATCCCACCTACTGCACATGGGAAGTGCGATGCATCTAGATTTCCTTGAAGAGAGGGTGCGATGGTAATAGGACGAGACTTTACTTGGCTCTTGGTCACAGTTTGCAGCTCAGTTTAGGGATTTAGGCCGAGCAAATGATGTAAAGTAAATGGAAATCACAGGGGCTGATCTAATGAGGTTACTAGAGCCACCACTAGGGAAATTAGAAAGTTTGCAAATCGATTGTTCAGTTTATAAACAAAACCCGGAGATAGACTGAAGCAGCATTGATCTACTTTGCACTTGCGTAGCAAATGCAGTTCGAGGGCTAGCTGGCTTGACTTCAAGATCCATCTGTAAGTTTATAAAACAAACAAATATAGACAAACAAACAATCTATTCGCTCCCCAGCGGAGTCGCCATTTTGTTATCGGGAAATATAGTGTCCACTCGGAGCTGCTAGTCCCACTAAGACTGGTAGCTATCTTAGAAACAAACAAACTAAAACCACTTTCGTTTTCCTTTATGAAAAGTAGATAAGAGTGGAATGAAGGACACCAACCTCAGTCTTGTGCTTGGTTCCTTACTTGATTCCTCTCCTTTCTGACAGATCCTTGCCGCTTCTCCTTCGTCTACCCAGCTTCAAAGAGCACCTGTGGAATCAAAGTAGCATAATACTATCGAAGAACAGAGATCTACAATCATAAAAAATATAGGACCAGATATATATTGACCACACAAATGCATATATCATTAAACATACAAGAATGTGGAGGAAAACTTGAATAGCTTTATTAATAATCAAGAATAGCAAATAGGATTACAACCAATTGTTCTGACCCAGCATCATCCTCTAGCATGAAAGCCCTTCTTTCACCTCATGAAAAGCTTATATCACCCAACACTATGTTATTCCAACAAGAAACCAACAACACTTCCTTACAAGATACAAAATTCCAGCCTCCGGATCTCTGGGATGAGGGATCCATATATAGATGATTGCAGGGGGGTGAGTCAGCTTCTGGGATTCTGATTAGTGTCCTCTCTCTGATAGTTCTTGATTCCACTCAGAGATTGATGATCTCTTACTCATCCCTGGGCGAATTCAAAGAGGCAAGTGTCACAGGAGAAGTTTCTGGAAGATTCCATGATCATCCACCTCGCAAACTGCCTCTGCCATTTGTCCACTCTCGCCCATCGCACCCCATAGAAGGGCTTTTCAGTATGCATCGCACCTCCCGTGTGCATTAGGTGGGATGCATCGCACTTTGACCATGGAGCAGGTGAGATGGTCCAGTTTTGACCAGTTCTGAGTAGTTTTTCATGGAGAACTTCTGGGAGATGATGTAATCAGCTGACCTTGTTCTTTTAGGGTATGGAACAACACTTTTAGGGATGTAGGAGACCTTAGTTTATGGACATGTCTAATTGGGGTTGCAGTGCCCAAAAATGTCTATAACACACAATCCATGGTAATCAAACTGTTTAATCTTGGTTATTTCATGCTTTGAATTTTATGTTTATAGTTAGAGAATAAAATATGACCAAATAGTTTAATCTTGGCAGATCATAGATAGGTAGAGAAATAAAAGGAGCTGATAAGCTTAATCTGAGCCCTTGGATGATATGAGGTTAGAAATAGATAGTTTGTTTTATAAAATAAAAATAGATGATAAGGGTTTGCTAGCTTAAGTACACCCAAAGAAATGAAGAAAACATGTTAGGGTAAGAATTTGGCAAGTAGAAGAAAGGTTGCTTAACTACAAAGTTAATTGGATCAAAACAGATGCATCATGCTTAGACACATATTTAAACATGTATGATTAGTTATGAAGGAAAAAGCAAAGGTTTACAAGTTAATGTGATTAACACTCCCTCATTCATTTTTCCCTTTACTTACTAATTTCCTATCCACAAGTATGTTCTAGTACTTTAAATCCTTCAAGTCAAAGAGGTTTTGAGCATTTCTTTGACTTTTGGTGGGACCAAACCCTTGGTTTAATGACTTATGGACACAAGTGCTAGAATCCCCTTCATTAAATCCACTCCCCCCTCATTACCCCAATAAAACCCCTTTTCCTAAGGGTAAACTCCATTTCCCTAGGAAAAGTGAAAACCCCCATGTTAAATCCCTTTTTGCTCAAAAACCCATAAAAAACCTTTTATCCTAAGTATAAAGTGAAGTGCACGAAATGCATACACTTTACCTTTTTACTTAAGGATATACCAACTCCACCACATTTCATATTAATTATTAACTTTATTATGTAAATCCCTGATAAAACCCTTTTCCCATATATTAGTTAAATCCCTATGTAAATACCCCCAACCCTTAGTTTTGATAAAAACTATACGTTTTCCCCTTATCCCGACAAACGAATAAATCCCCTCCTTAACCTTAAATAATTGCAAATCAATTGTGATTAAGGAATTGGGCCCTCCCTAAGCCTCTGTATATTTCCTCGGTGTTATTTCATCACCCGAGCACCGTTCGATTATCTGCACTCAAATCTGACAATGCACAGCTATATCGGGCTCACCCAATGCTTGACCTTTACCCAAAGCTCAACTAAACCTTCATTGATCCAGGTAGATATTGGTGGCCACCTGCCAAGTCCACCTGGACCCCCACCATTGTGTCTCTCAGCATTTTCAGTTTCCTTAATTGTAGCGCAACTTACTATTTTTAGCAGTTTTTCGGGTCCTGAACTTCCGGAGCCGTTTTGAGGCCCTAAATGACGTTTTTTTGGGAAATCTGGGGCAGTGCTCGGATAGATCTTTCTAACGACCTATTGTACGCGTCAAACGGAGATCGTATGCCAAAGTTACGACCCTGGGAAGTTGGTGTACCAATTTACCCAAACGGGGTCCACAGTTTGGCGTTTCATCTTCTAGGGTTAGGTTTTGGAATGTTAAGGGTTTTCCATTGTTTCTCAACAATAAATAGGCCTTTGAGCCTCATTGTAACACAGTTCAGAGGCATGTAGCCACCACATCTCTTCTCAGAGATAAGCTACCATCGCCCTAGCTGGTTTATTTCCATTTCTGGTTGTAAGCATATTTCAGTATCTTCCATTAATGAAATGAAGTATTATTTCCACTGCATCTTTGTGTATATGGTTATCTCTGTAATTTGTTGCGTTCCTGTTTAAATCCGGATCAGTGGTATCAGAGCGGTCTGCTTTGTCTCTGTTTTTCTTTGCATGTCCCCAACAAGGTCGGGATATAAGGAGTTAGGGCTTGAACTGGTCGAACCTTTGCAAGACCAGCCTCAGAAATCCCGACGGCCTCCCATGGCGGATGAGAAGAAAGATGAGGGGGCAGGAGATCCCATCAAAATCTTGCTCGAAGAAGCCCTCGAGCGACAACAGAACGCGATGATGGACAACTTTGCCCAGATCCTTCAGCGGCTACCCAGAAGCGACGCATCGGCTTCCAGCAGCTACTCTGGAAACACCACGCCCTTTAAGGTACAAGTTAATTTTGAAATCCCCATATTCGAGGGTCAGATAGACGCAGATGTCGTAGATAAATGGTTAAATCTGCTAGAGGGTTATTTTTCTATTCATGAATTTTCGAATCGGGAAAAGATTGTTTTCGCTCTTCTCAAAGCAGCCCCCCACGTCAAGGACTGGTGGGAAACCTACTGCGAGCAAAAGGATGAAAGCACTGGCTCATTATTTTCAGCCGCACCCACCTGGAATTCATTCCAAGAGGCCATCAAGGAGCAGTACTACCCTGTCGGAAGCTATGAGGATGAATACATAAAGTGGACCACGCTGCGCCAGGGAAGGGACCAGGACGTGCCGGAGTTCACCAATATTTTCCATACCCTTTGCACAAAGTTGGGTATCAAGGATTCGGAGCAACATTTGATACTCAAATACCGTGGCTGCCTGCACAAGTACATCCAGGAAGAAATACAATTCCTGAACATCTCCTTGCTCGGCGCAGCATACCGATATGCCGTCAAGGTCGAGCAGAAGCTTAAGCAAAAGAAGCGAGACTTTGGATCTGCGAATCCAAAGCAGGGGAAAGGTGCCCCTAAACCACAGAACAAAGGACAAAGCCAAGGCGGGACAGCCCAAGACAACCCGCCGAAGCTACAAACAAAGAACAGCGCCGCGAAGCCGAAAAAGGACACGGGAAAATGGTGTGAGTTCCATAAGAGCTCCACCCACAACACAAGTGAGTGTCGGGCCAAGCAGTCACTGGTGGCTGAGCTAAAGGTTTCAGAATCAGATGCATGTTCCGACTCTGAGTCAGAACCCGATAAGGGGAATGACAAAGGGAAGCATATCATTGATGCGGATCCCAACGCCACTGTTGCTACCGCCAAGATCCAGAAAAGTGAACCCGAAGATCCAGAGGAGGAGGAGCGTCTCTTCCACTCCTAGATGTGGGTAAAGGGCTCCCCGATACAGTTCATTGTTGATAGCGGGAGTCAAAAGAACCTCATTTCGGCAGAGGTCGTGAAGAGGTTGGGCTTACCGATCACAGCACATCCACAACCATACACCATTGGGTGGCTTCACCAAGGACGAGATCTTCTCGTGAGCCAGCAGTGTCGCCTTCCATACAACATCAAGCCCTTCACGGATGAGGTATTGTGTGACATTGCTCCCCTTGAAGTTTGTGATGTATTATTAGGACAACCATACTTGTGGAAGCGACATGCTGTGTATGAATCAAGGCCCCGTGCTGTTATTATTACATTGGGAAATAAGTTGTACAGGATACCAGAGGTAGCACCACTTACAGCCATCTCTTTGATTACTGCAAAACAATGCAGTAAGATCATTTCCAAAACCAGGAAATTTGTTTTCCTGATGATATGCCCTCAAGGAAAGAAGAAGACGGTGGCCGCGGCCTCCAGACGGGGTCCCTCTGCACGACAACTACAGATGGACAAGGTTGTGGAGGAGTACGAGGACATCTTCACCTCCCCTGCAGGGGTTCCTCTGCACTGTCAGGTCAAGCACTCCATCGATCTGACCCCAGGTGCGCCGCTACCCAATGGACCAATTTATCGGCGCTCCGTTCTGGAGAACAATGAAATCAAGAGGCAGATTCAGGAGCTCTTGCAGAAAGGTCACATCCGTCCGAGTTCATCGCCTTGTGGGAGCCCGATCGTGTTGGTACAGAAGAAGGATGGGATGTGGAGACTCTGTATTGACTATCGGGCGCTGAACAAGATCACTGTCCGTAATAGGTACCCGATCCCGCGGATTGATGACCTCCTGGACCAACTAAAGGGGGCGAAATATTTCAGCAAGATCGATATGAAGTCAGGATATCACCAGGTACCAATCGAACCCTCTGATGTGTGGAAGATTGCCTTCAAATCCAAGGAGGGCCTTTTCGAATGGTTGGTTATGCCTTTCGGATTGACGAATGCTCCTGCAACCTTCATGAGGCTTATGGATGACATCTTGCGGCCATTCACCAACTCCTTTGTAGTAGTATACTTGGATGACATTCTGATCTTCAGCCAGAGTTGGGAAGAACACCTCCACCACATCCGACAGGTTCTCCAAACACTGCAGCAACACAAGATATGTGCCAATTTGGAGAAATGCACTTTTGGCATGACCCAGGTTCAGTATCTGGGATACATCATTGATGAACAGGGGGTGCATGTCGATCCAGCCAAGATCCAAGTCATTCGGGATTGGCCATCTCCAACCACTCTAACAGAGCTCCGCAGCTTTCTAGGTCTTGCCAACTTCTACTGCAGGTTCGTGTTGGGGTTTTCTCATATTACTTGGCCCTTGAGTCAAGTCACCAAGGGAGGGGCGAGAGCAAAATTCTTTTGGTCTGAATCTCAACAGAAGGCATTCATGGAGTTGAAGGATCACCTCTGCACGGCACCAGTGCTCGCGTTACCAGATTTACAACAACCATTTGAGGTCGAGACAGATGCCTCTGACTATGCTATTGGGGCAGTCCTTACTCAACAGGGACATCCAGTGGCATATCACAGTGAAACACTTTCAGACACAGTCCGGAAGTACCCCACTTATGATAAAGAGATGTATTCCATTGTACAGGCCTGCCGACAATGGAAGCATTACATTTTGGGGAAGGAAACAATCATCCACACAGACCACCGACCCTTGCAGTTCATACAGACCCAAGGGAAATTGCAAAATGATCGCCATCAGAAGTGGTCTACATACCTGCAACAGTTCCACTTGAATATCAAGTATAAGAAGGGTAGCACCAATAATATTACAGATTGCCTCAGTCGACCGCCGATCATGGCGTTAACCACCGTGCTCAACTCTTGTGGGCACGAGACTTCTGATTGGCCACTTCTCTACAAAAGCGACCCAGAATTCAGCCACACATACCAGACACTCTTGGAGGGTCGGCATGTTACATATTTTCACCTCCAGGATGCCCTGTTATGCCACCTGGGTCACCTTTGTGTTCCTTCAAGCGAGCGTGCCAAGATGATTTGGGAAGCACACTACAGTCGGGCTGCTGGGCATTTCGGGGTCGAGAAAACAGTGGTAGTACTGCAAAATTATTTCTATTGGCCGAATCTTCGACAGGATGTTGGGAAGTACATCAAATCATGTACTGCCTGTGCCATTACCAAACCAACCGTCAAGAAGCACGGCCTCTATACCCCGTTTCCTACCCCTAGTTGACCTTGGGAATCCATCTCCATGGATTACATGTCAGGCCTTCCTTCCACTAAGCATGGAAATGACTGTGTTTTTGTGGTCGTCGACAGGTTCTCAAAGATGGCCATTATGGCGGCCTGCAAGAAGAATATCACAGCAGAAGCCACTGCTAAACTCTTCTTTGAACGAGTGTGGGTGCACTTTGGGATCCCACAGTCTATCATCTCAGATCGGGACAGTCGGTTTCTCAGCACATTTTGGTCCAGTCTCTGGTCAATGCTGGACACCAAACTCACGAAGTCCACAACCTTCCATCCTCAAACTGATGGCCAGACAGAGGTTGTCAATAGGATGATTGTGCACATTCTGCGCATGTATAACTCAAAGCATCCACGCACATGGGACGAGAGCCTCCCCTATGTTCAGCACAGCTACAATCGAGCTCTTCACAGCTCCACTGGCCATAGCCCTTTTCAGGTGGGTTTGGGATTCCAGCCACTATGCCCCATTGATGTGGCCATACCACTTGCAGCTACTCACATAAATTCAGCTCATGTCCAGTCCGAAACAGATAAGGCCACCAGCTTCATTGAGTGCATCCAACATATTCGCCAGCAGGTCCATGACATTTTGGAGAAATCAAATGCCAAGTACAAGCAGCGACATGATCAACATCGGGTGCCACACAAGTTCCAAGTGGGCAACAAAGTCTGGTTGCATTTGCAAAAGGAACGCCTTACTGGAGCCTATCGGAAACTAAGACCACTCCGATATGGTCCTTACACCATTACTAAGGCTATGGGAGACAATGCATTTGAGCTCAGCATTCCCCCATTCCTTGGCCTGCACCCTGTGTTCAATGTGGACCGCCTTCGGCCATACTTTCCACCATTGCTAGACACATCCGACATTGCAGAACAGCTCACAACCACAGAATTAAATCCAGATTGCATGGAACAAGCTGCAACTGATCGGATCATGGACACACAGATCAAGAACACTCGCCAACAGAATATCCAACTGTATCGAGTTGTCAAAGCAGGCCAACTCCTTCAGTAGGGCAAGTGGCTCACCAGGGAACAAGTTCAGCAAAAGTTTCCTCATCTCATGGAGGAACTCAATGCAATGGGGACCATTGCTTCCTAAGGGGGGAGGAATGATCCAGGTGGATATTGGTGGCCACCTGCCAAGTCCACCTGGACCCCCACCATTGTGTCTCTCAGCATTTTCAGTTTCCTTAATTGTAGCACAACTTACTATTTTTAGCAGTTTTTCGGGTCCTGAACTTCCGGAGCCGTTTTGAGGCCCTAAACGACGTTTTTTGGGAAATCTGGGGCAACATGTTGCCTCCCAAAGTGGCAGTGCTCGGATAGATCTTTCTAACGAGCTATTGTACGCGTCAAACGGAGATCGTATGCCAAAGTTACGACCCTGGGAAGTTGGTGTACCAATTTACCCAAACGGGGCCCACAGTTTGGTGTTTCATCTTCTAGGGTTAGGTTTTGGAATGTTAAGGGTTTTCCATTGTTTCTCAACAATAAATAGGCCTTTGAGCCTCATTGTAACATAGTTCAGAGGCATGTAGCCACCACATCTCTTCTCAGAGATAAGCTACCATCGCCCTAGCTGGTTTATTTCCATTTCTGGTTGTAAGCATATTTCAGTATTTTCCATTAATGAAATGAAGTATTATTTCCGCTGCATCTTTGTGTATATGGTTATCTCTGTAATTTGTTGCGTTCCTGTTTAAATCCGGATCATTCATTAAGCCTCACTCGATTGCTTTAAAATTATGATTAAACCTTAAATAAACCCATACTAATGAAGTTTAAAGCCTGGGCCACCCCTTAAGCCCAAGCTTTTATCACTTGAGCGTTTCCCTTGCCCAATTTCCGTCCGATCAACATCCACCTAATCCAACGGTCCACAACCATATCAGCCACGCTCGATGGCCGAATGTTACCCACCCAATAAAGTGGTTTTCCTCGACCCCCATAAGGCTACGTGTCAAGCTCTGGAGTAGATCGGGCGACCCCACGTAAAAACTACCTTCGCTGCATAAGCGGTGTGACTACCTCTAATACTGCCTCCCTGCCAACCTGATAAACCACCTATTATCCATAAATATGAATTTCTGCGCCAATTCAAAAGGTTGTCCGTTAAGACTTAAAACCATAAAAAACATTTGTTTTCGTGCCTTTCACCCATTTCACAGTATAAACCCATTAAACCCTTCAGCACCACCCTGAACCTCTGCAATGCAATTCGACCTCCATTTACATTAAGAACACTACCATGACTCCTTCTCTAGGCATCCCTATGCAAATAAAGCCATCAAGTGCCTTTCCAGCCGACCTATGTTTTCTTAATGATCGTTGCATTTTGCAGGTAATTGGATGAAGACTAGAGCTTGGATAAATAATTCTGATACTAGTTGTAGAACTTGTTTACTCTAAGATTCGACAAGAAACCTATTAAAATGCCTGTATTCAGAAGAAGAACACAATTATACAAGGAACAGAGAAGAATACAATTACACACAGAGCTGAGAAGAAAACATTCACTCAAAGCCTTGATTGTTAAAACAGAGGAAGCAGATAGAATATACAGTTTGAAGACAAACAAATCAAACATACAGAAACTTGACTAATATCCAATTACCTGATTTTGATACACATAAAAACAAAAGAATTTACTATTGAAACACACAGTAAAAGTTTAAAATGTATAGTAAAAGGAAGAACACAGTAAAGGATAAAGATGGGTCATCAAGGTGAAAGAGTATCAGAGTCAAAGAGTATCAAAGGAAAGCCTAAAGTAAATGAAAGCCTCCAACATAATAATTCAAATAGAGAAGAGCATAAAGGGTTAAAAAAAACCATAAAATCCAGCAGTACCACAATAAAAGGGACAGCATGAAAGCAGTTCACTAGCTGTCTCTATCTTCCTGCAAGAAGATATTTGTATTTCCTAGATTAAATCTCAAGTTAGTTTGAGATATTTGTAATAAAACCTTAGTATAAATACTTCACAATTCAAAGTATGTAGGGTGGATTGTAAGACATTTATATAGACTTCTTGATCAAAAGACTGTAAAGCCATTGGAGCATTGACTGTGCCAACAAGCTAGATTGATGAATAAAGACCGGATATTTCAAAGGATTCATGTGTTGAGCGAAGTGCAGACAAGTATTTTTTCACGTTTTTGTTATCTTTCTTAAAGTTTTTTCCCATAATGTTTATCTGAATCTGAATGCTATAACTGGAGTATTATCTCAGAATTTGTTTAGTTACATTATGTTATAACAGTTAGGAAAATACATGTTTTCTACTGATATCTAAGTTAAGGAATTCTTAATTGCTCCTTAGTTTAGGTTGTCTCTTTATAATCTATAGCAAAGGATTCTTAATTGCCCTTTGTTTCTGATTACCCTTTGTTCCTCGTTTCAATCCCAGTCTGAGAATTCTTAATTGCTCTCTCACCCTGGTTAAGGCCTTTTCATCCTCCTAGCCCAAAGACTTGCACTTTACTCTGTTATCTTGCCCTTTGAACATTCCCTTTAGTGAGTTGATCCAGTTCTGTTGCCCCTTTTTGACTCCATAGCCCAATGGTCTAGAGACATCATTCTATCCATCTGTTTAAAGAATCCCACCACCCAATCTTCAATACAAATCAAAAACCCCTTGAACCTTCAAAACTAGCCTAAAATCCCCACAAACAAAGCTAAATCATATAGAGAGAGCCCTCTCTGAGCTTAGGTTAGCAAGAGCCTATGCCCAAAAGTTGGTTTGTGGTTACCTCAGTCATTTTATTTCTTCTAATAACTTCTAGAGAAAATTCTGAGTGATAACTGTAATACTGGAAAAGGAGGATGAGCTAAGGAGAACATAGGTTGAGTGAAGCATTTTATCTTCTGCTTCATTACAACACCCATTTCTATAACCATTCCTTGGTGGACCAGAGACAAAAAACATTATTGTATTTGTATGAGGATACTCCGTAGGAGGGATTCTAAATAATTTAAGGCATGAACATCATGAAAGGACATTTCGAGAGTTGCATGGACACAAAATATTATTGCATTTATATGACAATACTCCCTCAAAGGTTTTCTAAATAATTTAAGGCATGAACATCGAAAAGACTTTTTTCTAGAGTTTGTTATAAGTATGAAATTTGTATTATATTTTATTTGGTTGATTATATGAATGAGTGATTTTCAACATGAATTTTGATAGTTTCATTTCTCTTTTTATGAAAAGGATACTTACATTTGGAGAAATAATACATTCTTTAAGGTTTAGAAAGGGTTTTTTCGCCTTTTACACCTAGATATATATATATGTGTGTGTGTGTGTTAAATAAATTATTATAAATAACCAATAATAATAAATATAATTGGGAATAGGTAGGGGTTAACATATATGCCATATCATTTTACATTCTTAAATGCAAATGAAGCCTTGAAATAGAATGGAATCTCACTCTTGATACCTCTAGGTAATATATTATCCCCAATTTAAATAATTTATTAGTTTGCATCCAATTCCCAATGTCTTGTTGCTTCCTAGAATCACTTAATGCCATGAAGCTACACCATTGAATTATTTGTTAAAATCAATGGAAACCAGGACACTACTGAGAGTGGAGGGTGAATCAGTAGTGTGGCCAAACTATAAAATTCTTCACAAATTACACTTTTCAATCAATTTACCAATTGTTCATGGATCAACAACAAAACTCAATCATGTAGAACATAACATCATAAACATCAATAACATGAGAAACATATACACAATACACCAATGTTCCATTTTATTACAAGTCTCAAGTTAATTACATCATTGACCCACAAGCTACTACTTGTAGGTTTATTAGCTGCTACTGAAAGGAACTTCTATACCTGCTCGTTTATTAGCTACCACTGAAAGGGAATGCTGCCCTTGCCTGTTTACTAGTCTCTGCTGAAATGAACTCTTGCCCCTACTCATTTATTAGTCTCTATTGAAAGGGTCTGTTTCCCCCAAACATTTACTAGCACCCAATGGAAGGAGCCACTACCCCTGATCTGCAAGTTACCAATTGTTGGTCCTGCTGATCCATCTTTCATCCATTTTCAAACTGAAATAAATAGACTTCTTCCCTCATAAACAAATAGTTTTTTGCCACCCTAACTTCTCACCAAAGCCACCATACCAACAACTACAACAATATTTGATTACTGATAAAACCACCATCACCTTCAACAATTTCACATTACTGAACAAATAATGGACCAACAACATCAACATCGATCACCAATGCAATTTATGCATCACCAAAACACCTTTCAATTACCAATATTGATCTCTGTTTAACCTCTAATACATAACCATATTATTATGCATTATGATACACCAACAACTCACATCTACACACTTCTCATTCACCACACAATTCTGCTACTCAAATTCTACCTTTAAAAAATTCTTGACTGGTATTTTTGTATTGGTCTTTAGTTAACTTGTTTTTTGATTTTTTGCATGGATTTCTTTATTTTTTTCCTTTTTCCTGTTAAATTTAGTCTTTTATTTTTTCTCTTAACTTCTCAATCTTTGATTTGCAGTTATGGGCTCAATTTCTGAGTTAAACTGCTGATTTTAGCAATTATGGATTTGTTACAGAATTTAACTAGGACATTCTAATTTTGGCGAATCTCTAGTTTTATCCAAACTACTAAATATGTCTCTTAATTGTATGTTATGCTATCCATGCATTTGACACTCTGCTTTGTTGTGATGTTTGGCATAACTTCCAACTTTGCTGTCAACTCATCCGTGCACTTTAGTGCTCTACTGTGTTTGATGCTAATCGTTAAATGTGCCACTTAACTATCACTTTACCATTGGCCCAGTGTGGTGCCAACACTAGCTACCAACTCATTCATTCATGCACATGATACATTTCTCTAAAAACATCTTCTCAATGCTTTTATTTCACAAAAGAGATTAATGCTGCCAATTTTTCCTTTAAGTCCCTTTCTTTTGGCATGTTTTTTACTTTTTGCCACGAGACCAGGTCTTCACGACCACTGGCTCAAGGCTATAGGTGCTTAGCATGTTTAAGCCTTTCGCGGGTCAAACTTATTTGTTAAGGACTCCATGCTGTCGGTCTCGTTTCTACGCAAGATGACCAAAGGTCGGTGTTAAGGCTAGAGCTCCAAAGCCTGATGCTTTTTATTTATGCCTCATATTATTTCACCACGCCCCTAGTCGATTTCTATGCGAAGTGACCAAGGGTAGGGGCTTAGCTCGTAGCCCATTTTATCCTGACACATTGAGTTTGCACATCTATATAAACCATCAGGGTCACACTGCCGGGGTGACGTGTCTCATGGGGGCTATCTGATACCTTTTTAATTGGTTTCCGCTATCGTGTTGTCTATGCTTCATGTCCCAGTACCCATTACCTTACGCATTCCTATTATAGCACCATTTACCACCCTTGGTAGATTTGATTCTTTGGTTATGGCTTGGGGCAACCCTTCCTTTCCAGACTTGGTCCAAATTCTAAAAACAATGTTTTACTTCCCATATGCTACTTTGCCCTGTGTTAAAAGCATGTACACATGGGTCAGTATATACCCAACCCGCGTATATGTGTTAAAACACTAAAAAATAAATAATCTCCTTAAATTTGGGTGGAGTTTACGGGTTTTACCTGTTACTCACCTACTATAGCCCGTGGCCCAACTGTTTCCCAATTGAAAAAACTAGTTTGGAGAAGTATAAATAAACCTCCATGGGAAGGCCTAAGGGGAGAAGAGATGAGATATTGATATTATAGTTGATTGATCCCTGATCGAGTCTGAAGAAATCCCTATGCCTCCTACACTCCCAAGTTATAGGAAACCTTTGTTTTCTCTTTTGAGATGTCCTTCATCCCTCTTATGACATCCTTGTGTGTATCGATGGAGGAAGATTGCTTAGGTTGGGACAGGACAAATCTAGAGGACGGTTCTGCTTGGAGCTAAAGGAAGACTGAGGTTGTAGTTTTCCACCTTTCAGTTAGCTTACATCAATAAAGAAATGATGTTCTCTTCCTGATATTTATCATGTTTATACATTGATCCATGTTGTGATTTGCTTATAAATATTATATTAATGCTCAATTTCTCATTTTCTTATATGATCTAACACACATATCATGATCATGCTTTCTGTTACTGTTATTGTATATGCTTTCCTTTAATAAGTTGCAAGTTCTAAAGGCATCGGAAGAACCAGAGGGTTTGGACCCTGCGGGATCGACCCTGAACGTAGGACCTCCGGGTAATACCACCTCTTCCCACTTTAGTAGTTTTAACATTTAGACTATTTGTATGCACATTTCTTTTCATTGTTTTCCCTCCGCTCTGTTGGGGTTTTCAACCCAAGACCCTAGGGTGTTTCCACTTGCAACAGAATTGGCGACTTTGCTGGGGAAAACATTCTTGTTTTTCCTAGTTTGGGTTGTTTGTTCTTGAATACGGTTTATTTTATTGATTTCTTGTTTTTATAGTGTCATTGACTTATTAGCTTCCCATACATCAAGTCTGATCTTTTGGATCAGACCTTAATTTCTTGTTTTTCTTGGGATATAGTCGCGTATACACGCTTGTTTCCTCAAATAGACTTGCTTATACGTGAGTTTCCTTTGTTTGAAACAAGTGTGCACACCTTTGTGTCTTTACATAGTCACGTATACATAATTTTTAATTGTTTTTCCAAAATCTTTTGCGCAGTTAGGTCTATTGCCCGATGAATTTTTCTATTTTCTAGTCATCCACTCTCTATAGAACTTTGTTCTCTTGCAAGATTTCAATTTTAAATCTCCTTCTTAGTGAAAAACCTACTTGGCCTAGAATTTCTTTTTGAGTAAGGTTTTGGTTTGTGTCTTGGGTTCAAAGCTTCTGTATGAAGTTCTTGGACGTTATGGTTTTCCAGAACAAGAAATTGGTTTCAATTTCATTTATAACACAAATTTCAAAGCGCTTTTCCTTGATTTCCCTTTTGGTTGACCATTCTTATTTTTCGTGATTTTTTAGTGTCTCTTTGGCAATCTTGAGAGTCTTTCTTGATAGTTTATCGGTTTTCTGAAGTCTTTTACTACTATTCAGACTAGTTTGTAAATGTTTGTAGTCCTTCTTGCTTCAAATTTCATTTATTTACGAGTTTTATAACTTGCAAAGTTTAATGACTCTTTGTGCTTCTTTCTTGATCTTTGAAATTTAGTAGTTCCTTTTGTGACCTTGAAAATTTATTTGGGTTTTTAAAAGAAAAAAAAAACATAGCTTTTGCCTTTCTTTTTCTTTCCAAGCTTTCAGTTTTTTGGTTTGTTTTGTTTTGTTTTTGAGCAATTGTGAATTTTTTCAATTTGTTTTGCTTGGTTTTGAGGGAAATTTGTTTTTAAATTTTTGCCCTCTTTATTGTCAAGTTGGCTTATTGATCTTATAAAGAATCACATTTGCTTATCGTATGAGTATTCATAGGATCTTGCATCATCATTTAAATTTGCATTAGGTTAGTTTGCATCATAAGAATTCTTAGTCTTTTTAGATTTTGAGTGTGTGTGGAGTGTTTCTGAAAAAGAAAAGAAAAATACTTTTTTTTTTTCTTTTTCAGAAACACTCCACACGCTCAAAATCTAAAAAGAGTATTTTTCTTATATTAGTTTTTTGTAGAACCAAGTAGAAATCCCTTTTCATTGAAAGAAAATAATTGCATGCATATAGTTAAGTTTCTAGTGGTTTCTATTGTGTTGAAAACATCATAAGTTTCACCCTCGTTATACCTTTGACTTAAAGAATGACCCTCTAAAATCAAGCGATTTAATAAAAAAAAACTAGAACTTTTTTATTTTTCATTAAAAGCACCAACAAGTTTAAGTTCTTTAGGGCCTTGGAATAGGTGAATGGAGAGTTAACTCTCCAAGACCACTCAAACTATCAAACATAGAAGTTGAATAATGAGTGAAATCTAGTGTCGTTAGAAAGACAAGGAAAACTCTGTGACTGGGAGTCAAGCATGAGGGAGAGTGAAGACGAGGAAGAGAGATACCCTCTCTCCTACTTGTTGGATCCCACTCCAAGACTGTTTCGCTCAGCATTTGATATGAAATAGAGAGTTGGAGAGGAACACTCTGGTCCCTTCTAGAGTCCTCTTCAAGTCAGAAGATGTTAGTGAGGTTGAAGAGCTTCATGAGTCTTCTTTTACTCCTAATTCTCCTCCTCCTCTTGATCTTCCTGATGTTTTATTATACGTTGAGACTTTAACCAATAGGCCTTCGAGCCTAGGTCTATTTCGATCTTTTCCTTTGATGACCACCGTGGGGAGCATGGCTTCCACCATGAGTGCCACTAGTATGCAAAATCCTATATCAGTACAAGGAGGAGGAATGATTTCCATACCTTCTGTTACTCCTAACACTTAAATATTTGGCTCTACCTCAATTCCATCTTTGAGTGGGGGCACCGAAGATTTTTCCTCTGGCACTGATTTTATTCCCTTTGGAATTTCGACTAGTGCAATTCCTTTGGTTCCATTAAGTTTTTCACTAGCTGCCTCCACATCTATGACTTCCATGGCAAGTGGGTTAGCTTCTTTTTAGGGTTTCCCTTTTGGGAGTGGTAATATACCACATTCTAACCCATCTTTAGGATCGATACCTTTTCCCTCCACGAGTCAAAGTTATAATCTTTTTCAAGGATGGACAAACCCTATAGTTAGTGGACATGAAGCTAGGAATAAATTCTCTTTTGGCCAATAGGGGAATATGTTGTATTCTTCCATAAGTTCTTTCCAGAGTTTTTCTCCCTATGCTCATGCATGCAACCGTTATCAAGGGATCTCTACTCCATTCAACACCTATCTAGGGGGGGTTTCATTGGATATGGAAATTTTTCAGTAGGAGTTGGTCAAAGTATGATTTTTTCTGAGCCATAAGGATCTCCTTATGCTTTAGGTAACCTAGTGCCTTCACAAATCCAAGGTATTCTTTTTAGAACATTGGGAATTCTACCTAGACAGGGTGGAATCCTCAGGGTCCTCCATGATTACCTTTTCTGGAAATATTAAACTTGCAAGATCTATCTAAATTGATTAATGATCTGATCAGATATAACCTAGCCTGGCCTCCGATCCCAACCAAACTTCCGTCAGATATACCCAAATTCAAACGAAAGACTAGCGAAGATTTGGGTGACCATATAACCACTTTCCACTTATGGTGTTAATCACACTCCCTGATAGATGATTCAATCAGGTTGAGATTATTCCGACGTACTCTAACTAGAAATTTGACTAAGTGGTACATTGAACTCCTTGGGAGCACCTTCACTTCTTTCGGTGATTTGGCTACAATATTTTTGAACCATTTTCAGTTGGCTGTCTGTTATGATACTGGAACTGAGCTATTAACTAATTTTCACCAAGACTAGGCAACCCACATTTCGGATCATATCTAGGAATGGAGGAGAAGGAAGAGGCTCATTAAAGTCAATATTCCACAAGAATTCCTTCTTGAATGGTTTCTTAAATCTTTACAACCCAAGATTTCTAAGGACATATCGCTCTCCGGTGTGTTCACTGAAGAACAAGCTATTTTTAGAGCCTAGTAGTTAGAACTTATATATTCTCAATCTGGGGTTCTTCAAAAAATTATGCCTGATGCTCCTAGGTCCAAGGTTGATTTAGCCAAGCCGAAGCTAGGACCCCATGCTGATAGGATAGTTGGATCAATTGATGCTAACACAACCAACCTTCTAAATCAATTATAATAGTTGTCTTTACAAACTGCTTCTTCTATGCAGGCATCTCCATCAGTGCCTATGCCTTCTCAACCTTCATCTATAAATGTCATCCAAACTTCTAACCCCAAAGGAAACCGATAATCTGATGGGAAAACGAAAGAAAGAGGTAGGAAAAAGAATAAAGATGGGAAGGGTAATGCAAACAAACCCGACAATGATGCCGGAGGGGGTAAAAAAGAGTTGAAGAAGAAATTAAAGTTTCCATGCAAGTTGTGCAATGGAGATCATTTGACTCATCTTTTC
This sequence comes from Pinus tabuliformis, assembly GCA_031772625.1. NCBI lineage: Eukaryota > Viridiplantae > Streptophyta > Pinopsida > Pinales > Pinaceae > Pinus > Pinus tabuliformis. Next base: position 1,638,484,936 of record CM062819.1, on the reverse strand, counting down.
CCTAAGATCCAAGATGCTTAGCAATTATTAGTTCAACATGGGTCTTCTAGCTCCCAGGCTATGATAACTAACCCTTTCCGCAAGGGCAACAACTACATGCTCGTGCGAACTCTAGTATTGGTACCCTCGTTGGGGGCAACCAAGAAGGGGAAAACACATAAAATGTTTACATTATGATTTCACATATTAACATTGCTACATGCTCACGTGATTATGGTGAACCATAATCGTCTAAGGATAAGTCTGCTTCCAATGTTTCAGAGCCACTCCATATCGAGAGGCCCATAGTTTAGTCTATGCCTCGGATGTTGAAAGGCTCCGCAAAACACTCGACCATTAAACCTAATGCTAAGGCAACCCAAAACTACTTGATTGTAGAAGATCTGGCTCAGAGTCCTTGTGCTATGTCAGTGTTAGAGGGACTCCAGCCGTGCCTAGCACAAAAGAGTGCATTTCTCACTGTGATCAGAGTAACTAATCCAAAAAATTCTCTCATGCTTACATTCAATATGTCAAACATCAAGAAGAGACTCCCACATCATATGGCTTTTCAGATTAAGTCTACATATCGAAAGACCAATATCTTTCGAACTGTAGTCGATGAGGGAGCTTCCACATGTGTAATGTCCATATCATGTTGGAAGGTTATTGGATCACCTGAGGTTGTTCCTTCACCTACTCTATTGACAACATTTAATGGTCATTCTCATAGACCACATGGGATAATTTCAACGTTTCCCATCTATGTTGGGGGTAAGGTGGTAAATATTAAAGTTGAGATAGTTGATGCGAATCTAGATTACAATCTCCTCTTAGATAGGAATTGGATTTATGAGATGGATGCTATTGTGTCATCGTTATTTTGCATCCTTTGTTTTCCTCATAAAGGGAGAATTGTAAAGGTTGATCAAATGGATTATTCTCCGGGTGATTCCCATGCATCTTCTAATTCTACTGTTCCATTAGTGAACAATCCTAAGAAGCCTATAGAGAATTTAGGAGTTGGAATGTACTCTTCCTTAATGGGTACCTTTGATTTTCCTTCTCCTATAGCTAGAATTAATGCTATTTCATCCTCCAAGGAACCTTCTCGAAGAGAGCTCTTTAGAACTCATTATTTTTTGGATCCTTGGCCCTTGCCCTCATCTACCACCACATTAGATGAGGGGCAGGTAGGTGGAATGGCATGTCCTATGTCTGCAACAGAAATTTCTTATCAGTCTATTGTTAACACTACAGACTCTGATCCTACTCCTTTTTCACCAGAGAAAATGGATGGGGTTGTGGCTCCGGCCTAGACTTTAGATTCCACTTTTGCTCAATATTTCTTAGATACTGCCTTGCCATCTGAAGAAGAAATTCTAGAAGCAATGACAGGTGTTGAAAGACCATGGAATGTTTTGCAACATCATTCATATTTCCTCCCTCATTTGAGGGAAGTAGAATTAAGTTTGTCTGGTTCTTCATCTACTAGTAATGTTCATACAATTTTAAACCCTTTGGCTCTAGCATAGTTTTCTACCAGAGGTAATATGTCTATTATCTCACAAACTATTCCAGTGAACATTTTTAGGAATCCCAACATTATTGAAAATGTCTTCATTGGAGCTGATTGTTCCCCTGAAGAAATTCAAACTTATACCGATCTCTTTAAAGAGTTTCGAGATGTGTTCGCTTGGTCTTATGAGGAAATGCCTGGGATAGATCCATCTATAGTCCAACATGAGATCAAGGCATATGAAAATGAAAAACCTATTCATCAGAAACTTTGACTGGTAAACCCTAGAAAAGTAGCAGTTATTAAAGATGAAGTTGAGAAGTTGCTTAAGGCGGGTTTCATATACCCCATTCCCTTAACTAAGGGGGTCTCTAATCCAGTCCCCGTAGACAAAATGCAAGGAATAATACATGTATGCATTGACTTTAGGGACCTAAATAAGGCTTGTCCTAAGGATAATTACCCCAATGCCCTTTATTGATCAGATTATTGATGAATGTGCGGGTAATGAAATTTTCTCGTTTATGGATGGATTTTCTGGTTATAATCAAATTACTATCCATCCAAAAGATCAACATAAGACAAATTTTATTTGTCCCTGGGGTACATTTGCATATAAAAAGATGCCTTTTGGCCTCAAAAATGTTGGAGCTACTTTTCAGTGGGCCATGTCATATGATTTTCACGATATCAAGCACATTATCAAAGCTTATTTAGATGATTTAGCTGCTCGTTCTTGAAAGAGAATAGATCATCCTAAACATCTTCAATTGATTTTTGAATGATGACATTTTTAGAAAACTTGGTTGAATCCGAATAAGTGTGTTTTTGCAGTCACATTCAGTCGATTTTTGGGATTCATTGTGTCGACTGAGGGGATTCGTGTAGATCCCTTCATTGAGGCAATACTGTAATTGCCTCCCTCGTCCTCTATACACAAACTTCAAAGTCTCCAAGGAAAATAAAATTTCTTGAGGAAATTTATAGCTAATTATACCAAGATCACGAAAGGACTTATGAGATTTCTTAAGAAAGGAGTCCCATTTCTATGGGACGAATTTCATGCAATGCTCTTTCAATGCCTTGAGAAAAGCATTGACCTCTGCTCCTTTGTTGAGTCCACCTGATTATAACAGAGATTTCTTGTTGTATCTCGCAGTAGCAGAATCAACTATTGGTATGGTTCTGGTTCAGGAAGATGATGCCTTATGTGAGCACGTAATATATTATCTGAGCCGAGGCTTAGTAGGTCCTAAACTACACTATTCTCCCATTGATAAAATAGCTTTGGTATCTGTTCATGCTATCCATTGTCCTAGACATTATATTCTGCTTTGAAAAAATTTCATCTTAGCAACCGTCAATCCATTTCAGTTTGTTCTCAGTAGGCGAGTGATTGGGGGAAAATATAATAGATGGACTGCCATTTTACAAGAATTCGACCTCAAATTCACGTCAGCTAGGTCTAATAAATCTTTAACAAACTTGTCAGGGTCATTCCTTATGAGATGATCTTTCACATGGGGTTAGCCATTGTAACCAAGAGCCAATGAAAAATATTTCCAGGCTAAGTCAGCTCTTCGTCATCCTGACACCTAATCATTCTACTAATTGTCTATTGTGATGTGCCAAAAACTTATAGGATCCTACTAGTGGGATGACATCATGTTGATGTCACACCTAACATGTTTCAACTAATGATTGGTGACACGTGCCACCCAAAAATGAACCTTTTGGGTGCCTGAAAATGCCATAAATGATTTCCATGGGTCCATTGCCAATTGGACCACATCATGTTGACATCGTCATCCATGTCATCTCCAAGAGCCAATAAGATTTTGCCACCTATCCTACCTGAGGGGAGAGAAAGGGTCCCTGAAACCTTTGTTTTTTTCCAATTTCCTCTCTTAATTAAAAACCCATCGTGTTCAACACCACTTCACTATGGTTTGTGTTTTTAGGAGGATTTATCATAGGGTGGTTCTTTTTTGTTGATATACACAATCAATAGTATGGGAAACCACATCCCATGGCTTCCAAGACTTCTATCTCAAGTTCTATCGAAATGTTGCTGCATGGCCTGATGCTTACCTCTCGACGCTTAGCCCTTGTATTCTTCTACTAGGCCGACTCTCTATTATGTGTTGCTTTGTAATTCCTCCAAGCTAACCTTCAGTGGGATGTGTTGTTGGATTAGTGACCTCCACATTATTCCCATTGGATGATGCTCTACTGTCATTTCTTAGTGCCTATTTCCCAATGCATTCACTATGTGCACACCAAACGAGATCCGAGCTCATACCACTAGGATTTCTCTGTCAGGCCAAGCTATCAAGTAGGATTTTCCTTGACCAATAGGAGCCTCTATGTTGTTTTGTGTGTTGAATGTCTGACCGCTCTATAACATCCTATTGCTTAACTTTATGTGCCCTTTGCAAACCTCCACGGTGAATACGTTGCGGTAAATCTGTTGGGATGGCGTCACCTACTAGCATTATCCAGCTCATCCTATTTGAGCGTTATATTAAATTCATCGAGGTTTTATCACCGAGTGGGCTCCACCCGAGATGTTGAAAACTATTCCTAATTCCACATATGCCAGTCCTTTCGATGGTGGAACCACTAGCCATTCTTCTATTATTGCCACTAGGTTTGATTGTTCCTCCAACCTTGTCTATGTCCCAAAAGAGTATCTGTTAGTGTCAGTATCTTCATCCCTCCATCAGTGATCAAATTCTCTTATTGCATTGCATGTTAGGTGTCTCACTCGATCAAATGCATTCCATTAGGGTCATGGATCATCTGGTGGTAGTGGCGTATTATATATTTTCCCTCATGTCCTTTACCTGTTGGCCAATTTTCATACATCCAGATCATCTGAAGTCATTTTTTGTCTTTAAACTGCAAAAGTCATTTTTAGGGTTTTAGGTCTCATTAGGTCTAGAGTTTCGTCAATAAAGTCTTGTCAATGTTCAATAACAGTCAGCAGACACATGAGGAGGTCAAATAAAGTCTCAGCAACAATAATTTCCATTATCACATGTTTAGTGGTTGATTTTTCCTCAAAACCCTGTTTTGAGGAAAAACAAAGTTTTTATGTTTTCATGTACAAATTTGATGTAATTTCATTTTTTCCCATATGTAATAATTTCAGAGGCAGCCCTGGTCACCTTGCCAAGCCTCTGCAACTCCACCACCTGCAAAACAAACAAAAAGTCAAAGCATTCAGTCCATCAAAGGCAAAAATAAAGCAAACTACCAAAAAACAGAGTTTTAAAAGCAAGTGAAAATCAAACATTAGAAGAGTGGGTTTTCTTAAGTGCAAAATTAAAAGTCATTGCTATATAAAGTCTATTCATATCAAAGAAGACTCATTTGCATGCCAAAAGTGAAGGAGAGCAAGTCATTTGTGTTTTCAAGAGCCAAAGGAGCGATTTTGTGTTTAGAGGGTGAAAAACGCAGGCACGGTGCACTTGGGTTAGAGCGCGGCACACTCATCTACCGCGACACACTGGGCGATAGTTGGCAGTGTAATTTTATAATAGGCGCGATGCATTGAAGCAGCATGGTGCACCTGTGAGGTGGCGTGGCACACAGGGCTACAAGGCCCGAATTCACTCACAGCCTCTTCCAAACTCACAAAATTGCTAAATTCCTCATTATCCAAGTAAGTTAATACTCCCTCATGGCCAATGAATGAGTTTATCTTGATGTTTGTGGTGAATTAATGGGAAATGTTTGAAACCCTACCTCCTTGTATTGCTTGTTAAAAAAACATTTGCATAGGGTTTACATATTGCATATTTTGCTGCTAAATTCCACTCCTAAGCATTTTCATTCCCTTACTCCCTCACTCCCTCACTTCATTTTCTCACTCCCTTTCATTCATATTTCCCATTCCATATTCCCCATATCCCTAAACTACTAACCCTAATCCCTAATTCCACTATCCCCAAACCCTAATTGCTACCCCTAAAGCCTAGCATTAGTTGTTTGTTGCCTATATCAAGTAGTTTTTCAGTCATTTGTAAAGGTTGGACTCTTGTGAATGCTTTGAACATTATTGTACATTCATTTTCAGTAGTTTGGCAAAGGAATTGACTAGGGTTTGCAGCACTTTATGGGATTCTTGTGGCATATTGATTTGGTATTGTGTTTCCTTCTGTAATTTTTAGTTTGCATGTGTTTTATGTATGCCATCATCTCTCTTTGCTTATTTTAACTAAATCAAACAAGGATAAAGGTAGAATACATTGAAATTGCAGTGCTCTACCTAGGGTTTGTTTAGTTATCTATGTTTTCAGCTGTTTGAAGAGGATCCCTGAGACTTTCATGCCCTCTCCAACTCCTCACCAATCTAAAAGTTTTCCATCTCACTCAATTTGAAGTGATGAACCATTTGCCTACCTTGCCCCATAGAGATCTCTGCAAGACTGTGTCCATTCCCCGCACCCAAATTGGCCTTTCACATTTGAGCCAGCAAACCCATATTAAATTCAATCAAACACCTATGTACACATACATAGCCTAAAATCAGTCTTAACATCAGTCATCTCAAGCTTTTTAAACCATATTTTCTAAGATTGACAAGGAGAGAGCCCTCTGCCGACCTGGTAGGGCTAGCTACTAGGTTAAGCATGGTTTGATGTTACCCTAGATCCTGCCTTTCTCAGCCTGAGGTAGATTTAGGCCCTAACATAGTGGCAATCGTATTGGGGAAGAAATTTTATTATCATTGTTTTGCTTTGTAGACTACATATGGAGCCTGAAGTTAGCTAGGTAGCCTTCGAAACACTCTTGCTTTGCATTAGCGAAAGTAGATGAATGCTGCTTCAGTCAATCTCTGGTCTAGTTTATAAACTGAACATCTGATCTAAACAATTACCCCAGTATCATTAAGCAATTCTAGACTTTGGATGATGAGTTTAGAATTTGATAGGCTGAACAAGTTGATTTTGTCCATTTGATTTTTGGGATTAATTCAACACACTGGCTTCTAGATGATACACTAGAGCCAATCCCGATCATGATCCTTCTTTTGTGTATGGAAACCCAAATCTCATCCAAGAATTCTCTGACAAGAAAGTTTTGTGATTCCCGTGTTCAAATCTCGTTCATGTCCCGTTGTTTTTGAATATCTTGATGTTATAGACATTTTTGTGCCTTACAGCTATAAGCATGAAATTTCCATAATTCAAGGGATCCAAAGTCCCTAAAGATGTTGTTACAGCTCCTAAAGGAACAAGGTCAACCAATGACAGCTTCTCCCAGAAGTTCTACACCAAAAACCACTCAGAAACAGTCAATTCAGGATCAATTCAGAGGCTCCACTAGCTGTCTGCGCTGAAATGCAGAGATTACACTGGCTAGGTGCACTGCAATGCAGGTAGAAGCACTACCAGGGTGCGCTGAGCGGGAAATGACAAATGGCAAGTTCATTCAACGAGGTGGAAAGACCCTGGAAGCTTCAAGAATCTTCCTCAATGACACTTGCCTCAATGAATTCGACTAGTGATGAGTAAGAGGTTCTCAACCTCCAAGTGGAAGCAAGAACTGACAGAGAGAAGCCACAAGTCAAAACATAAGCTGACTCATCCTCTCTGCTTACATCTATATATGGATCTCTCACCCAGAGGTTCAGGAGGCTGGAATTTTGTACTTTGCAGAGAATTGCTGTTGGTTTGAGATTGAGATTAGCACATTGGGTGATTTATGCTTTGTTGGAGGAGAGGAAGGGATTCCTTTGCTGGGAGGTAGATGCTGGATCGGAACTCACTTGGTTGTATCTCCTCTTGGACTTTATTATCATATCAATAAACTATTTGAGTTTCTCCTACATGTTGTGTACCAATGATGTTTTGTTATGCTTACATGTTTAGCTTAATCTGATCTTGAGCTTTTTATGAATGTATATCTGTATCTTTGTGTAGTTTCTCTCTCTTGTGATCTTGCAGAAATTCGGTGAAGCTGGGCCGGTGAAGGAGCAAGAAGCTGGGAGCTACTGAAGAGAGGAGTGATTTGGATCGACAAACTAGCGGAAGATACAAGTTAGTTAGATCCTTCTTCCTCACTTACATCTCATAAAGAAGAATACTCAAATAAGTTTACCTGTTTGGTTCTAAGGCACTATCACCTCTTAGAGTGGGATAGGGGCATTCCGAATTGGATACTTTTCCCAACAACAAATTGGCGACTCCACTGGGGAGAGTATCTTGTTAGTTTATTTGTGTTTCTATTGGTGTTCTTCTCATAAACTCAGGAGTGCTGAATCGAAATGCATTTGCCATTTTCAAATGCAAAGTAGAGATCTGCCACTCTAGTCCACTCACTGGGCCTGTTTTTATGATCTGAACAAACTAATCCACAAGTGGTCTAACAGCCCTTTGTGATAGATCTTAGTCCTCCTATAAATCATCCTCCTAATTGTACCCAATTGATAGCTTTGATCCGGCCAAAAACTGTTGATTTGACTGCAAACCGTAACCCAGAACCCAGAAACAACTCTCATTTCTGCTTCAGCGCAGACTCTGTGAAGAGGTTCTGCATTTCAACGCAGGTCCCGTGAAGGCTACCTACGCTGAATGTCAAAACCTCTGTGTTGGGAGTGCGCTGATCAGTCTTTGCCTTGTGCAGCTGTGGTTCCCTGATTCCTTTTGCTCAGTTTCATCTCTGTTTTTTGCAGCCTGTTATCAGTCAGTGTACCTATCTGAAACCCCTTTTCTTTGCCTCAATTCCACCTCGGTTGTATAAAGAAAGTGTATTTGTTCTTTATGTATTTGTTACATCATTTGCAGTTTCCCATTACAAAAGTAAACTAGTCATACTGTCGCCCTTAGATCTAGACCTGTCGTAAGTGTCGTTTTGATCTTAGGAGTGAGTTTGTTTGCTATTCACAGTTGATTTAGCTTTTACTTTTTTCGTTTGGTTTGAATTTATGCATTTCTAGTGTCAAAACAAGTAAATCATAAAGTGTCGTAATCGTCTTTTTGATTTTGAAAAAGGAACTTGTTTATGTTTTCACTTGAAATCGAATTCAAATTTGTACAACAGCTTTCTTTTTAGGCATCAATATTAAGAAAGCGAAAACAAATACATGCATTTGTGCATTTGCATTTTGATAGTTTGCATGCTTTGATTTAGGGAAAAGTGCATTACAGTGTGCTCTATGCTCTTTGAGAAAAGTTTGTATCTTCCTTTTTCCCTTGTAGCTACGATTTTTCATTGTTGAAAAGATATAAAAGCTTGCTTATCATCTTTAGACTGCATTTAGGAATTGTATCATACATCTCGTGGTGATCCAAAAAGGCAAACTTCTAAGAAAGATCAACCTAAAATAAATTGAATGAACTTAACAACGCTTTGTAACTTAACGCACAACATAGAGGTCTAGGCTAGAGACGTGTTCCGGCGTCGTAACACCTGGTGACTGTCGATCTCGCTGATGGTTGGGTGATTCCTCCTAAGGGACGATAGCGCCAGTACGGATTGTGCTCCCATGTACCGTCGAGTATATATTGGGAGACCCATATAGGCATAAAACCTTTATCCTTAGGAAGCCGTGTCGGCCGCCCTACTGATCTCAATGCACTGAACACAGCATTCAGGAAGATTGACCTCCCGTACCTTAAAAAGTATTCTGCAGTTTTGCGAAAAGTTTGGCACACCCTCTACCTAGAACTCCAGAGCAGTTCCTTTTGGCCTTTTTCAGACTCTATAACGGAAAAAGTCCATCCGAGCATTTGTCACTTCGGGCTCGTTAAAACATCGAAGGAGACTAGAGTCATCTTTAGCTTTTTCTCGACTCTTTAAAATTGAAAAAGCAAGTTGTGTCTAAAGCGTCGTTAAAATTTATTTTAAATGGAACAATCACCCCTTTTTTCCTGCGTTGATCTTTAGGTTGAGAAAATGGAACCCACCAACCAAGGAATTCCCCTTGGTGGAAATCCTAGTCCCTTCTCCTCTTGGGGAGATGTTGGTGCGCCCCATATGGCCACATTGTCGCTTCCAGGACTGACAATTGGCTTGCCGGTCTGGCTCTTCTCAACCAATGTCGTTCAGAACACCACTATTCCTGAACAGTCCAATCAACAGTTAGACCAGTCCAGAGTTGCCCACCAGCCTTCTACTTCCTCCAATTCTTCCTCCCCTCCTTCCTCTTCGCTTGACGAAACTGGTAAAACAAAAAACCAAGTTCCTAAGGAGAAGAAGGAAAAGAAGAAGAAAGAGAAGAAGAAGAAGGAGCCAAAAGCGACTGGGGGCAAACAAGTGTCGTCTGACAAAAATCCACACACAGCACTGACTGGGCCTAAATCGCCATGTGTCATATGCAAGGGAGACCACTTCCACAGAGATTGTCCCTGCATCCCTCGGATACTAAGGGACTGGTCTCCCCGTTTGCACAATCCGGTGGCATCAACCTCTGATAGCCATGTTGAATGCATACCGTCAACTAGCGAAAGTGAAGTCCTTGGACAAAAAGGGAGAGCTAGATCCCCCTGTAGACTGTGTGAAGGCAACCACGCCATCCACCGTTGTCCCTTCTTAGACGAAGCGAAAAGAGTTTTGGATGATCGTCCAGTTTCACCGTTACGACTTCCTCCTGGATATAAAAAACTCTTGCCGAGTCCTTCGTTAGTTGAAAATCCAGCTGGCCTGCTCAAGTGGTCAGCTGAAGTGCCGGTCATTGAAGATGAACCAGCTGAATCCATACCCGACGAAAGTCAAAAGGTCGAGGCGGCAGTTGACCCGGTCTTACCTTCAGAGGATTTATCTTCGAATGATATAGTCACTGAAGAGGATAAAGATGACACCATCCAAATTCTCTTCATCAACACAGACTCCGACGAGCATGGGGGCACTCCCCCCATTCCTTTATCGCAGGAAGAAAGTTCGTCAGAACGATACCCGGCCGTTTACTCGGTCCCACCACCAAGCAACCTAGTTGTCTCCTTCGACTGGAACCAACTAGGCAGACCCCGTTTGCCAGCAAGCATACCATTCAGAATTATCGTCCAAATATACAGAATGGTCATGGCTGGCACCATCATTGATGAAGGGGCATCTGTGAGTATCCTTTCCTCTATTGCTTGGAAAGCGCGTGGTTCGCCAGCGCTTTTGCCTGAAATGAGAAATCTGACAGGCTTTGATAAAGGAACCAGTCGACCTTTAGGGATCCTCCCCAATGTGCCCATAACATTGAAAGGGAAGACCGTTCAAATGAACGTGATGGTCGTTCAAGGACCCTTGGATTATAACATACTCCTTGGATGAGACTATATATATTGCATGGGAGCCATCGTCTCCTCACTCTTTAGAGTAATGTGTTTTCCGCATGAAGGAAGAGTGGTAAAGCTCGTGGACTAGCTTTCATTTCCCGGATCACGCATCGCAAATAGTCATATACCGTCCCTAAATGGTCTCTTCACGCAAGAAATGTCTCAACCCATGGTCCGTCCTCCCGATGAGCGTGAGTAATTCGGAGGGATATGACTGGAACCCAGGGGGCATGCGTCCTGGTCTGCTTCGGCAGGAAAACTTTGGGTATAGGGTAGGTTTCCGCGGGAGAATATGACTAGTCTGTACCCCGCCCATGCTGGAAGAGGGTTATTCTAGAATAAGATTCTTTTGTCAAAGTTATGTGAGTTGACAGACGAAGTCTCTCACCTTTGTCTATTTCGGTAGACATCACCGAAGAAGTGTTTCGTTCGCTGCATTGATGAAACAATCTTTGGGTAACCTGAAAGAGGTAGGCCTTTCCTGGAAAAACAAATGTTTTATCTGCAAATTGAGGGGTAACCTTGAAATCGTACTTTATGCCTGGGGGCATGCAAACCTTTTTGAGTGCAAGCAAGGGGCGGCTATTTATTTTTTAAATTTTTAGGTCCCCCCTTTAAACCTGTAGGTCTAACCCTTTAAACTCGTAGGATTAGTCGTTTCCGAACTTGCATAAAGAAAGGATTCCAGAGCAAAGCTTTGTAAGGCGCAAGCTCCATAAAAAAAAAGGCATCTTACATGAGACATTCTTATCATATGACTAGATTATCGAGCAGTTTTAGCACATAGTTCATGCTCGTTAAAAAATAAACATAAGATCGAGCAGTTTTAGCACATAGTTCATGCTCGTTAAAAAATAAACATAAGACTGAGCAGTGTTTTTCCGCGTTTAGGCTCGTTAAAAAATGAACTACCCTCCGGTAAATAACCACCGTGAATGTAACATTATCAGCCATTAAAGCCTTGGTCGTGTTTGCACCGCCACCTCCACTTTTCCATTGGCCGATCGTTCACCTCCATATGATTGTTTACCCATTTTGAGGAACAGCTGCGAAGAGTGATTTCACTAGCCATCCTTGTGACACTGCCGTGATTGGAAAATTCCAACCCTTACCTGGAATCAGCTGCTAACCCGTTTTATCACTCGTTCCTCAAAAGACGAGTCTTCTTTAAGCTCTTTTCATCTGACTCGTAAAATATGAAAAGATTGCCGAGTTTTGGCCTTCCAGCTCGTTAAAGTGACCGGAAGTGCTATCCCTCCTCTAGATTTTAATCTTTTTGGACCTGAGGGATTATTGCACAAAAAGATCGAGCGTTTGTTTTGTTCGGCTCGTAAAAACTATCGAAAATTCATCCCTCCTGTATTGTTTTATACTTTTTCGGACTTAAGGGATTAGATGACGAAAAAGGACTTTCGGAGTTGACTTTACGTACCTTTTCAGACTCTCTAAAAATGAAAAGGACAGAGTTATCTTTGTCGTTAGACTCGTTAAAAACATTAAATAGCAACAAACTTGTCTTTAGACGAGAACGAGTTTCACTATCGCTAGGCTCGTTAAAACATAGCGATGGGTTTGCCCGAAGGGAAAATTATATAACAAGCATATGTTATCCTCCTCAAGCTTGACAAAAATAAAGAGGTACTGGTCAGCAATGACTGGGGAAAAATTGGGAAGAAACTCAAAGAACTTTATTGGTAGCAAATCGCTCTTGAACATGACACTTCCACTCCGTGCCTGAGTCGGGTTGGGTTGTTTCATTCACCGGTCACATCACCATGGTCTCGCCATACCATCCACCTTTGGGGTAAATGATACCAATCCATCACACAAGTGTCACCGATATGTTCAAGAAAAGTCATCCAGAGAAGTCAACCGTGTCCCATCCACTACCATACATTATCCTTCATTCTTTCATGACCGCCACCCTGAACTATATATCATCAGATCGTTTTCACCTCCATCAAAATCATTTTCTCTGTTCCATGTCACTGATGTGGGATTCATTAAGGCCCTCCTTTGACGGATCGCTTCTTGTCGACATCAGCTCATTATCCAAGAAGTTGATCTAGGAACAACCCCTTCAGTACTTTGAAGCTTGCATGCCTCAATGGCAAGTTTCTCACTTCCGGCGACAGGTATACATCAATGACCTTCGACCGAAATATTTTGCGTGGTGTTTGACGCCAAGTCCTTTATTCACACCACGTGAATTGTACTGCAGTACCTTGAGGGTCATTATCATTATCGGTGATTCCTCTCGCGCTTGTTAACGATTTACATCATTGACCGGTAATCAAGCGTTGTCTTTCCATGTTCAACTTCAGAACATTTCTCACATGGATCGACTTGTACTTAGAGTGAAGATCGAACGAGTTTGAAGACCCCGGATCTAGTTTCATCCATCTGGGCTGCGATATATATTCAGGAAAAATAAAGACATTGACATGTACAGCATTTCAGCACAGACAATCATCCTTCCAAAGGATGATGATTTCAGCAGGATCATCAGTCTATCATCAGACAATTGTCTGTCCTATGTACATAAAAATGAATTTATAAAGCTGAGCATGGGAATGCCCGCCTCAGCTAGATCATGAAAACAGTATGAAAAATAATGTATTGTATTGTATCTTATTACAGGTCTTCTCCCAGCATTGAATGAACTTCGGATCCTCCTAATAAAGCATTTCACCCGATAAACGGCCTCATACTTTAGGGGGCAACTGTTATAGACATTTTTGTGCCTTACAACTATAAGCATGAAATGTCCATAATTCAAGGGATCCAAAGTCCCTAAAGATGTTGTTACAGCTCCTAAAGGAACAAGGTCAACCAATGACAGCTTCTCCCAGAAGTTCTCCACCAAAAACCACTCAGAAACAGTCAATTCAGGATCAATTCAGAGGCTCCACTAGCTGTCTGCGCTGAAATGCAGAGATTACACTGGCTAGGTGCACTACAACGCAGGTAGAAGCACTACCAGGGTGCGCTGAGCGGGAAATGACAAATGGCAAGTTCATTCAACGAGGTGGAAAGACCCTGGAAGCTTCCAGAATCTTCCTCAATGACACTTGCCTCAATGAATTCGACTAGTGATGAGTAAGAGGTTCTAAACCTCCAAGTGGAAGGAAGAACTGACAGAGAGAAGCCACAAGTCAAAACATAAGCTGACTCATCCTCTCTGCTTACATCTATATATGGATCTCTCACCCAGAGGTTCAGGAGGCTGGAATTTTGTACTTTGCAGAGAATTGCTGTTGGTTTGAGATTGAGATTAGCACATTGGGTGATTTATGCTTTGTTGGAGGAGAGGAAGGGATTCCTTTGCTAGGAGGTAGATGCTGGATCGGAACTCACTTGGTTGTATCTCCTCTTGGACTTTATTATCATATCAATAAACTATTTGAGTTTCTCCTACATTTTGTGTACCAATGATGTTTTGTTATGCTTACATGTTTAGCTTAATCCGATCTTGAGCTTTTTATGAATGTATATCTGTATCTTTGTGTAGTTTCTCTCTCTTGTGATCTTGCAGAAATTCGGTGAAGCTGGACCGGTGAAGGAGCAAGAAGCTGGGAGCTATTGAAGAGAGGAGTGATTTGGATCGACAAACTAGCGGAGGATACAGGTTAGTTAGATCCTTCTTCCTCACTTACATCTCATAAAGAAGAATACTCAAATAAGTTTACCTGTTTGTTGCTAAGGCACTATCACCTCTTAGAGTGGGATAGGGGCATTCCGAATTGGATACTTTTCCCAACAACACTTGAAGATCTTGAATTTGATGAATGTTTTGATCTGTCGTTGTTTGAGACTAAATCTGAAAGTGTTGTTGGTTCTACTGTCTTAAATCTTGAGTTTGTCAAAGATCTTGAAACTGAAAGGGCAAATAGATCAATTGACAGTTACATCTTCAATCTTCAGACTTCCATTGTGGCTTCAAATATTCTCAAGTTATTAGAATCTGCATCAGCAACTCTTGGTTCATCCGCAATTGCATCTGGATCAGGAAATCCTACCAAACCTCCTTTCATTCCCACCATTCCCGTGCAACCCACTATTTCAGATCAGAGACCTCCTGTCTCTTCTCCCCCATCAACTCCATAAACACCTCAAACATCTCATATTTCATCTCCTCCTTCGACACCTCATACACCAATTACATCATCAGTTGCTATCATTGTTCTGACTCCTCCTACATCCCCAAGGCTAGTTGTAAATCCACCTAGAGCAATGGGTGCGCGATATGCACCCCTTTTGTTGCCTCAAAATTTGGATGCCATGCCCGTTGACTACCAAAGCAAGATCCGATTGTTTGATGGCACTCCTCAAAGCATCACCGCTCAGCAGCATGTGGATAGGATGATAGATTTCTTTGACCTTCATGAGATTGATGTCAAAAATGTGACTATGAGATTATTTGTGCAAACTTTTGGAGGTGAAGTGCAGAATTGGTTTATAGCTTTGCAAGCTGCAAGTATCACTACATTGGCAAATCTTTAGAGACAATTCTTGGATCATTGGGAGGTAAAGAAAAACCCTCTTCAAATTTTTTCTGAATATGAGAACATCAAGAGGAATGTTGGTGAGAGTGTCCAAGATTATTGTGTCAGATTAAATACTATTTACAATGCAATTCCTGCTGATATAAAGCCACCTATGGGCTTGTCTTTGATTAGATTTCCCGATTGTTATAGACATTTTTGTGCCTTACAGCTATAAGCATGAAATGTCCATAATCCAAGGGATCCAAAGTCCCTAATCATGTTGTTCCTACCCCTAGAGGAACAAGGCTAACAAACCGCAGCAATTCACAGAAGTTCTCCACCAAAAACCACTCAGAAACAGTCAATTCAGGATCAATTCAGAGGCTCCACTAGCTGTCTGCGCTGAAATGCAGAGATTACACTGGCTAGGTGCACTGCAATGCAGGTAGAAGCACTACCAGGGTGCGCTGAGCGGGAAATGACAAATGGCAAGTTCATTCAACGAGGTGGAAAGACCCTGGAAGCTTCCAGAATCTTCTCCAATGACACTTGCCTCAATGAATTTGACTAGTGATGAGTAAGAGGCTCTTAGTCTCCAAGTGGAAGCAAGAACTGACAGAGGGAAAGGACACTAGTCAGATCTCAAGCTGACTCATCCTCTCTCCAAACATCTATATATGGATCTCTCCTCCATGAGATCCAGGGAGGCTGGAATTTTGTTATTGCAAAGAATTACTGTTGGTTTGAGATTGGAATCATTGGGTGCTTAATGCTTTGAAGGAAGGTGAAGAAAGGATTTCATTCGCTGGGAGGTAGATGCTGGATTGGAACTCTCTTGGTTGTATCTCCTCCTAAACCTTGTTATTCATCAATAAAGCTATCTTGGTTTCTCCTATATACTGATGTATCTTTGATGTATGATTGCATTAGTATGTTTAGTTTATTTCTAATCCTGAACTAGTTATGAATATGAATCTATGTCTTTGTGTAGTGTTCTCTTCTTGTGATCTTGCAGAAACCTGTTGAAGCTGGGCGAGCGAGAAGGCAAGTAGCTGGGAACTCTCAAAGAGAAGAGAAACCGGATCGAGGGACAAACGGAAGACACCGGTTAGTCCATCCATCTCTCTTCATTCTTAATTCATAAAGGAAGAATACTAGAATAGTTGTTTCTGTTTGTTGCTAAGGCACTGTCACACCTTAGGTGGATAGGATCGTCCTGCATAGGCATTTTTCCCCTCAACAAATTGGTGACTCCGCTGGGGAGATCTGTTTAGTCATTTTATTTGTGTCTCTATCATTGTTTGTTTCATAGACTCAACAGCAACAATCGAACTGCATCTGCTATTTTCAGATGCAAAGTAGGCAGCTGCTGCTTTGATCCAATCACTGGATTTGTCTATGACCTGAAAAATGGACTCACAAATGATTTGATGATCCTTTGTGATAGATCTTAGCCCTCCCTCAAACCATCCCTTTGATTGTATCTTGCTTGTTGCTTTTATTTGGCCTGAAACCGTAGATTAATCAGCAAACTGTGACCCAGAACCCAAAGAAGAACTCTCGTTTCTGCTTCAGCGCAGACTCTGTGAAGAGGTTCTTCATTTCAACGCAGGTCCCGTGAAGGCTACCTACGCTGAATGTCAAAACCTCTATGTTGGGGGTGCGCTGATCCAGCTTAGGCCTTGTGCAGCTAGGGTTCTCTGCTCTGTTTTGCCTTGTTTTGATCTCTGATTTCTACAGCCTGTAACCAGCATAGGTACCTGTCTGATAACTCCTTTTCTCTGCTTTAATTCCGCCTCCTTTTGTACAAAAAGACTGTGAGTGTTTTTATGTGTTTGTGGCGTCATTTACAGTTTTCCTTTGCAAGAGTGAAATAGTCAACCTGTAGCCCTTGATTCAGATCTGTTGATTTTGATCTTAGAAGAGAGTTCATTGGCTGATTGACAGTTGATTATACGCTCACTTTTGCTTTTGGTTTGAGTTTGTCTCTTTTAAGTGTCGAAACAAGTGTTCATTTCGAAAGTCGTAAGCTGTTGTATTCTCTTCTACCCTTTCTGATTTCGAAAAAGTAAACTTGTTTGTATTTGTCATTTAAAAGCAAATTCAAAGTTGTACAAAAAGCTTTCTTTTTAGGCATCAATATTAAGAGAGTGGAAAACAAACACCTACATTATGCATTTGCATCCTGATAGTTTGCATGCTTGATTTAGGAAAAGTGCATTTAGAGTGTGCTGATTGCTCTTTGAGAAAAGATGGTGTCTTTCTTTTCCCTTTGTAGCTAGGATTTTCATTGTTGAAAAAGAGATAAAATTTGCTTATCATCTTTTAGATTGCATTTAGGAGTTGTATCATACATCTCGTGGTGATCCAAAAAGGCAAACTTCTAAGAAAGATCAACCTAAAATAAATTGAATGAACTTAACAACGCTTTGTAACTTAACGCACAACATAGAGGTCTAGGCTAGAGACGTGTTCCGGCGTCGTAAAGCCTGGTGACTGTCGATCTCGCTGATGGTGGGTGATTCCTCCTGAGGGACGATAGCGCCAGTACGGATTGTGCTCCCACGTACTGTCGAGTATATATTGGGAGACCCATATAGGCATAAAACCTTTATCCTTAGGAAGCTGTGTCGGCCGCCCTACTGATCGCAATGCACTGAACACAGCATTCAGGAAGATTGACCGCCCATACCTTAAAAAGTATTCTGCGGTTTTGCGAAAAGTTTGGCACACCCTCTACCTAGAACTCCAGAGCAGTTCCTTTTGGCCTTTTTCAGACTCTATAACGGAAAAAGTCCATCCGAGCATTTGTCACTTCGGGCTCGTTAAAACATCGAAGGAGACTAGAGTCATCTTTTGCTTTTTCTCGACTCTTTAAAATTGAAAAAGCAGGTTGTGTCTAAGCGTCGTTAAAATTTATTTTAAACGGAATAATCAGCACCATTCCCTCGTTGATCTTCGAAGTTAGTCTCTTTTCATCGTAAGTTCTTGTAGAATCGCTAGAAAATCTTTTGGATAGACTAGATATGTCTGAACAACCATCGACATCCAGGACTGTGTCATCTGACACAGCAGCGGTAGAGCCTCCTGCTGCTACCCCAACGATGTTCGATGGTATACCATCTGTCCCGGCAAGTTATCAACAACAAGCCGGAGTCCCATCAGGCACTGCTTCGACGACATGGTTAGTTCCTATTGCTTCATCCGGATTATCATCTGGTATTTCTTATGTTGAAACTCAACAAATTGATCCAATGTGTCTTCAAAGGCCAATCTACCCTTTAAGTACTGGATTGCCACCATATGGAGGGCACTATGCTTTTTCATTGTTCCCTCCTGGAGAACAACCATATGGGAGTTTACAACAAAGTTCAGGTCAAACTGGAATTACATCCAGCGGTTGGGTACCAATACTGCCTCAGCAACCAAGGGTTTCATATTCAATGCAACCAGTCCACCCTGTGTCGAATATTCCCACTATACCTGGTATGGTGATTGCGTCGCAAGTACAAGCGCTACCTGTTGTATGTCAACCCCAAGTTTCTCAGGTTGCAATACAACAGCCTCTTGTCTCAACGACTTAATCACAACCTCAGGTTAGTGCCTCCTTAACTGGAGTGACTCAGGATCAAACAAGTACTGTGACTCCTCATCTTGGTCAATCATCCAGTATTGGTCAACAGCAAATGGTCCAACAACCAGAGCTGGTTAAAACTCAACAACCGCCATTCCAGCAATCATATCAAGGATCTGAGCAACAAGTCTTTGTAAGTAATGGGCAACCACATTATTATAGTGGTTATGCCCATCAACCTTGTCAAAGTTGCCAACATCAAATACATTATGCTGGTATGCAAAGACCCATTGCTCAGGCGATTCCATCTTATCCTTGGTATGCTTCGCCTAACCTGAATCAACAGTTGCCCTTTGTAGCAACTCTAGAATTACCAGATCTAAACTGGCTGACGAATGATCCAATTGCTTATGCCCCTTGGTGGCCAGCGATTCCGCATAAACTTCCGTCAGATATTCCTAAATTTAATGGAAATCCGGGTGAAGATCCATCGAATCATGTGATGACATTTCATCTGTGGTGTTCATCAAACACCCTAAACGATGATTCGATTAGGCTTCGCCTTTTTCAGAGGACGTTAACTGGTCCGACAGCAAAATGGTATATCGAATTGCCTAGAGCTTCGTTCGACAACTTCAGTACCTTAGCCACAACCTTTTTAACCCATTTTCAATTACCGATAAGGTATGAAACGGGAACAGAACTCCTTACCAACTTCAAACAGACAACGGCCACTCACATATCTGATCATATACATGAGTGGCGACGTCGTCGCAGGATGGTAAAAACGTACATTCCTGATCAGCTATTAGCTGAATGGTTTATCAAGTCCTTACTTCCTACAATCACGGAAGATGTGGCAAAAGGGGGGGTCATAACAGAAGAGCAAGTCATCGCTCGTGCGCAATACCTGGACTTCGTCTATACTCAGTCTGGCACGCTCTACGACAAAATACCTGACGCCCCTAGACCGGAATTCTCAATTCCTCCTCCTCCTAAATCAAACAATGAATCTCACGCCGGCGATGGCGTGATTGGCACGACAAACGCGAAATCGACAAAGGCTACGTCCAAGAAGGCCCGTAAGATTTCCAGTCAAAATGCAAATGAGGAACTTCTTGCCTCGGAAGTAAATGTCGTGTCGACCGACAAGGGTAAACAACTGAAGCAACCAGGGGGCAAGAAGAAAAAGAAAGGGAGAAAAACGAAACCCCCTGCGGGGTGTCATATATGCGATGAGGATCATTGGACGAGAGATTGTCCACATATAGCTGAAGTAAAGAAACTCTTTAAGAGTTCAAAAACCCCAGCAGTATTGACTGATCCGTTTCCAAGCCCGGGAACCAAGCTAGTTGCTAATCAAAATGCTTCCCCGTCTCAAGTGCTAATGTTGTCAATTTCAAAACAGCAGAATGATGTTTTGATTTCGACAAGGAACAAAGATTACGGGAATCCACAGCTGTCGAACAACAAGGATAAAGATCAACCAAGTAGTTCGACAACAACTTCGACAGAAGTTGTAACACCCACCATTCCTGAATTAACAATAAAACCGCCAAAGGGAGTAGTACACAAGTCGACATTTAATCCCCGTGCTAGAGTGGCGCCGCATTATAATATAGTGGAAGATTTGGCCCAATCGCCATCCGCAATGTCGACTCTTGAAGTACTACAAAATTTCCCATCCCAAAGGCAGGCTTTATTATCAGCCGTTGGTGGGATTGACCCAAAGGATTCCAATCTTGTATCCTTCGATCATAAAGGATACGATCCTCAGTTACCAGCTCAACTAGCTTTCCTTGTTCAAGTGAAAGCCCTCAACAAAACTGTTCATCGAACAATTATTGATGAGGGGGCATCTACATGTATTATGTCGATGAGTTGCTGGAAAACTTTAGGATCTCCAACCTTGTCGCAATCTTCAACGACATTAAAAGCATTTGATGGATGGATGTATACCCCGTATGGTATCCTAAATAACTTGAAAGTTGAGCTAGGAGGGAAAACAGTAGAAATAGATGTTGAAGTCATCAATGGGAATCTTGATTACAACATCCTACTAGGAAGACCATGGATTTATGCCATGGCAGCTGTTGTGTCGACCTATTTTAGAAATATTGCATTTCCCTTTCAAGGAGGGATTACAATCGTCGATCAACAAAACTTCCTCCCCAATGGTTCTCAAGTTACTGGAAGCATTCCCATGATCCATGGAAGTGATCATTCGCTCCAAAATATCGGAGTAGGTCTCCTAAAAGACCCTGCCTTAATGGGTACTTTTGCCCTACCGCCTCTGAAAAATCTGGCGGAAGTGGCCTCAGTGGAATATGAAACCTTCTATATCTAATGGACTTGGGTTCCGAGGACGGTTCTTATCTCATGTCAACCTCGTTAAAAAATGAAACAAGGAGTCATGAGGATAGTTCTTTTACTGTGTCAACCTCATTAAAAAATGAAACAATCCCATTTCCAAATCTCAAAGGTAAACCTTCATTCCAACCACCGAGTTGAATGCAATGAAGCTTGGGGGGCATGCACCTCGATTTGCGTTATTATGCTGGGGGCATGCAAACTTATCATCGAGCAGTTTTAGCACATAGTTCATGCTCGTTAAAAAATAAACATAAGATTGAGCAGTGTTTTTCCGCGTTTAAGCTCGTTAAAAAATGAACTATCTTCCGGTAAATAACCACCGTGAATGTAACATTATCAGCCATTAAAGCCTTGGTCGTGTTTGCACTGTCACCTCCACTTTTCCATTGGCCGATCATTCACCTCCATATGATTGTTTACCCATTTTGAGGAACAGCTGCGAAAAGTGATTTCACTAGCCATCCTTGTGACACTGCCGTGATTTGGAAATTCCAATCCTTCCCTGGAATTAGCTGCTACCCTTTTTATCACTCGTTCCTCAAAAGACGAGTCTTCTTTAAGCTCTTTTCATCTGACTCGTGAAATATGAAAAGATTGCCGAGTTTTGGCCTTCCAGCTCGATAAAGTGACCGGAAGAGCTATCCCTCCTCTAGATTTTAATCTTTTTGGACCTGAGGGATTATTGCACAAAAAGATCGAGCGCTTGTTTTATTCGGCTCGTTAAAGATATCGAAAATCCATCCCTTCTGTATGGTTTTATACTTTTTCGGACTTAAGGGATTAGATGACGAAAAAGGACTTTTGGAGTTAACTTTACGTACCTTTTCAGACTCTCTAAAAATGAAAAGGACCGAGTTATCCTTGTCGTTAGACTCGTTAAATGCATGAAATAGCGACAAACTTGTCTTTAGACGAGAACGAGTTTCACTATCACTAGGCTCGTTAAAACATAGCGATGGGCTTGCCCGAAGGGCAAGTTATAGAACAAGCATATGTTATTCTCCTCAAGCTTGACAAAAATAAAGAGGTACTGGTCAGCAATGACTGGGGAAAAATTGGGAGAAACTCAAGAAAACTTTGATGGTAGCAAGTCGCTCTTGAACATGACACTTCCACTCCGTGCCTGAGTCGGGTTGGGTTGTTTCATTCACCGGTCACATCACCATGGTCTCGCCATACCATCCACCTTTGGGGTAATGCTACCAATCCATCGCATAAGTGTCGCCATATGTTTAAGAGAAGTCGTTCAGAGAAGTCACCTGTGTCCCATCCACTACCATACATTATACTCTTTCATGACCGCCACCCTGAATCATATGTCATCAGATCGTTTTCACCTCCATCAAAATCATTAGCTCTGTTCCGTGTCATTGATGTGGGATTCATTAAGGCCCTCCTTTGACGGATCGCTTCTTGTCGACATCAGCTCATTATCCAAGAAGTTGATCTAGGAACAACCCCTTCAGTACTTTGAAGCTTCCATGCCTCAATGGCAAGTTTCTCACTTCCGGCGACAGGTATACATCAATGACCTTCGACCGAAAGATTTTGTGTGGTGTTCGACGCAAAGTCCTTTATTCACACCACGTGAATTGTACTGCAGTACCTTGAGGATCATTATCATTATCGGTGATTCCTCTCGCGCTTGTTAACGGTTTACCTCATTGACCGGTAATCAAGCGATGTCTTTCCGTGTTCGACTTCAGGACATTTCTCACATGGATCGACTTGTACTTAGAGTGAAGATCGGACGAGATTGAAGACCCCAGATCTAGTTTCATCCATCCGGGCTGCGATATATATTCAGGAAAAAATAAAGACATAGAAATGTACAACTTTACAGCACAGATAATCATCCTAGCAAAAGGATGATGGCTCTATCAGAATCATCAGTCTATCATCAGACGATTGTCTGTTATATTTACAGAAAAATGAATTTATAAAGCTGAGCATGGGAATGCCCGCCTCAGCTAGATCATGAAAGCAGTATGAAAAATAATGTATTGTATTGTATCTTATTACAGGTCTCCTCCCAGCATTGAAAGAACTTCGGATCCTCCTAATAAAGCATTTCACCCGATAAACGGCCTACTACTTTAGGGGGCAACTGTTATAGACATTTTTGTGCCTTACAGCTATAAGCATGAAATGTCCATAATCCAAGGGATCCAAAGTCCCTAATCATGTTGTTCCTACCCCTAGAGGAACAAGGCTAACAAACCACAGCAATTCACAGAAGTTCTCCACCAAAAACCACTCAGATCAGTCAATTCAGGATCAATTCAGAGGCTCCACTAGCTGTCTGCGCTGAAATGCAGAGATTACACTGGCTAGGTGCACTGCAACGCAGGTAGAAGCACTACCAGGATGCGCTGAGCAAGAAATGACAAATGGCAAGTTCATTCAACGAGGTGGAAAGACCCTGGAAGCTTCCAGAATCTTCTCCAATGACACTTGCCTCAATGAATTCGACTAGTGATGAGTAAGAGGCTCTTAGTCTCCAAGTGGAAGCAAGAACTGACAGAGGGAGAGGACACTAGTCAGATCTCAAGCTGACTCATCCTCTCTCCAAACATCTATATATGGATCTCTCCTCCATGAGATCCAGAGAGGCTGGAATTTTGTTATTGCAAAGAATTGCTGTTGGTTTGAGATTGGAATCATTGGGTGCTTAATGCTTTGAAGGAAGGTGAAGAAAGGATTTCATTCGCTGGGAGGTAGATGCTGGATTGGAACTCTCTTGGTTGTATCTCCTCCTGAACCTTGTTATTCATCAATAAAGCTATCTTGGTTTCTCCTATATACTGATGTATCTTTGATGTATGATTGCATTAGTATGTTTAGTTTATTTCTAATCCTGAACTAGTTATGAATATGAATCTATGTCTTTGTGTAGTGTTCCCTTCTTGTGATCTTACAGGAACTTGTTGAAGCTGGGCGAGCGAAAAGGCAAGTAGCTGGGAACTCTCAAAGAGAAGAGAAACTGGATCGAGGGACAAACGGAAGACACTGGTTAGTCCAAACCCATTACGGGGTTGCGCCAGTGGAATTCCGTCATAATCCATTAACTCGTAGGCTCCTTTTGCTAACACTCGTTTAACAATGTAGGGGCCCATCCATAAAGAATTAAATTTACCTGCTCCCAATTTATCGGATTCTTGGTCGTAAAGCAAGACCAAGTCACCTTCTGAGAAGACACGGGGTTTGACATTTTTGTCAAACTGCGCCTTGACTCGTTTCTTATGGGCTTCGTTAGCCAAAGCGGCATCACGACGGGTTTCATCCAATTGGATTAATTCCAAGAAACGGGCCTCTTCTTCTGAAGTTCTGGGGAGGAGATCAATTACGAGTTTAAGAGACGAGATTTCACACTGGACTGGCAAGACTGCTTCCAGGCCATACACCAGTTGGAAAGGTGTGAACCCGGTCGCATTCCTTACCGATGTTCGGTAAGCCCACAAGGCTGAGTACAGGATTAGGTGCCACCTTCTTTTGTGAACTCCGATCATCCTTTGCAACATACGCTTCAGGACTTTGTTGATCGCTTCAACCTGTCCGTTGGCTTGCGGATAGTACGGGGTAGAGCTGTCGTGAGATAGCCCTAGCTTGGCAGCTAATTCAACCATCATGTGATTGCGAAAATGCGATCCATGATCCGTAACTATAGCCTGTGGTACGCCGAATCTGGCGACTACATGATTGAAAAAGAAAAGGGCAGCTGTTTCACCAGTGTTATCTAATGTAGGCATCGCCTCGGCCCATTTGGTAAAATAGTCAACGGCGACTATAATATACCCATGCCCCCCGGTCGAGGTGGGGTTACATGTCATGAAATCGGTGCCCCATTTGGTGAATCTATGTCTTTGTGTAGTGTTCTCTTCTTGTGATCTTGCAGAAACCTGTTGAAGCTGGGCGAGCGAGAAGGCAAGTAGCTGGGAACTCTCAAAGAGAAGAGAAACCAGATCGAGGGACAAACGGAAGACACCGGTTAGTCCATCCATCTCTCTTCATTCTTAATTCATAAAGGAAGAATACTAGAATAGCTGTTTCTGTTTGTTGCTAAGGCACTGTCACACCTTAGGTGGATAGGATCGTCCTGGATAGGGATTTTTCCCCACAACAAATTGGCGACTCCGCTGGGGAGATTTGTTTAGTCATTTTATTTGTTTGGGGTTACATGTCATACTGCTTTCATGATCTAGCTGAGGCGGGCATTCCCATGCTCAGCTTTATAAATTCATTTTTCTGTACATATAACAGACAATCGTCTGATGATAGACTGATGATTCTGATAGAGCCATCATCCTTTTGGTAGGATGATTATCTGTGTTGGGGGCATGCAAACTTATCATCGAGCAGTTTTAGCACATAGTTCATGCTCGTTAAAAAATAAACATAAGATTGGGCAGTGTTTTTCCGCGTTTAAGCTCGTTAAAAAATGAACTATCTTCTGGTAAATAACCACCGTGAATGTAACATTATCAGCCATTAAAGCCTTGGTCGTGTTTGCACCGTCACCTCCACTTTTCCATTGGCCAATCATTCACCTCCATATGATTGTTTACCCATTTTGAGGAACAGCTGCGAAAAGTGATTTCACTAGCCATCCTTGTGACACTGCCGTGATTTGGAAATTCCAATCCTTCCCTGGAATTAGCTGCTACCCTTTTTATCACTCGTTCCTCAAAAGACGAGTCTTCTTTAAGCTCTTTTCATCTGACTCGTGAAATATGAAAAGATTGCCGAGTTTTGGCCTTCCAGCTCGATAAAGTGACCGAAAGAGCTATCCCTCCTCTAGATTTTAATATTTTTGGACCTAAGGGATTATTGCACAAAAAGATCGAGCGCTTGTTTTATTCGGCTCGTTAAAGATATCGAAAATCCATCGCTTCTGTATGGTTTTATACTTTTTCGGACTTAAAGGATTAGATGACGAAAAAGGACTTTTGGAGTTAACTTTACGTACCTTTTCAGACTCTCTAAAAATGAAAAGGACCGAGTTATCCTTGTCGTTAGACTCGTTAAATGCATGAAATAGCGACAAACTTGTCTTTAGACGAGAACGAGTTTCACTATCGCTAGGCTCGTTAAAACATAGCGATGGGCTTGCCCGAAGGGCAAGTTGTAGAACAAGCATATGTTATCCTCCTCAAGCTTGACAAAAATAAAGAGGTACTGGTCAGCAATGACTGGGGAAAAATTGGGAGAAGCTCAAGAAAACTTTGATGGTAGCAAGTCGCTCTTGAACATGACACTTCCACTCCGTGCCTGAGTCGGGTTGGGTTGTTTCATTCACCGGTCACATCACCATGGTCTCGCCATACCATCCACCTTTGGGGTAATGCTACCAATCCATCGCATAAGTGTCGCCATATGTTCAAGAGAAGTCGTTCAGAGAAGTCACCTGTGTCCCATCCACTACCATACATTATACTCTTTCATGACCGCCACCCTGAATCATATGTCATCAGATCGTTTTCACCTCCATCAAAATCATTAGCTCTGTTCCGTGTCATTGATGTGGGATTCATTAAGGCCCTCCTTTGACGGATCGCTTCTTGTCGACATCAGCTCATTATCCAAGAAGTTGATCTAGGAACAACCCCTTCAGTACTTTGAAGCTTGCATGCCTCAATGGCAAGTTTCTCACTTCCGGCAACAGGTATACATCAATGACCTTCGACCGAAAGATTTTGCGTGGTGTTCGACGCCAAGTCCTTTATTCACACCACGTGAATTGTACTGCAGTACCTTGAGGATCATTATCATTATCGGTGATTCCTCTCGCGCTTGTTAACGGTTTACCTCATTGACCGGTAATCAAGCGATGTCTTTCCGTGTTCGACTTCACGACATTTCTCACATGGATCGACTTGTACTTAGAGTGAAGATCGGACGAGATTGAAGACCCCGGATCTAGTTTCATCCATCCGAGCTGCGATATATATTCAGGAAAAAATAAAGACATAGAAATGTACAACTTTACAGCACAGATAATCATCCTACCAAAAGGATGACGGCTCTATCAGAATCATCAGTCTATCATCAGACGATTGTCTGTTATATGTACAGAAAAATAAATTTATAAAGCTGAGCATGGGAATGCCCGCCTCAGCTAGATCATGAAAGCAGTATGAAAAATAATGTATTGTATTGTATCTCATTAAAGGTCTCCTCCCAGCATTGAAAGAACTTCGGATCCTCCTAATAAAGCATTTCACCCGATAAACAGCCTCATACTTTAGGGGGCAACTGTTATAGACATTTTTGTGCCTTACAGCTATAAGCATGAAATGTCCATAATCCAAGGGATCCAAAGTCCCTAATCATGTTGTTCCTACCCCTAGAGGAACAAGGCTAACAAACCAC
Organism: Pinus tabuliformis; assembly: GCA_031772625.1. Lineage (NCBI taxonomy): Eukaryota > Viridiplantae > Streptophyta > Pinopsida > Pinales > Pinaceae > Pinus > Pinus tabuliformis. The sequence goes on along the minus strand of CM062819.1, from coordinate 1,638,457,360 downwards.
AACAATTCACAGAAGTTCTCCACCAAAAACCACTCAGAAACAGTCAATTCAGGATCAATTCAGAGGCTCCACTAGCTGTCTGCGCTGAAATGCAGAGATTACACTGGCTAGGTGCACTGCAATGCAGGTAGAAGCACTACCAGGGTGCGCTGAGCGGGAAATGACAAATGGCAAGTTCATTCAACGAGGTGGAAAGACCCTGGAAGCTTCCAGAATCTTCTCCAAGTACACTTGCCTCAATGAATTCGACTAGTGATGAGTAAGAGGCTCTTAGTCTCCAAGTGGAAGCAAGAACTGACAGAGGGAGAGGACACTAGTCAGATCTCAAGCTGACTCATCCTCTCTCCAAACATCTATATATGGATCTCTCCTCCATGAGATCCAGAGAGGCTGGAATTTTGTTATTGCAAAGAATTGCTGTTGGTTTGAGATTGGAATCATTGGGTGCTTAATGCTTTGAAGGAAGGTGAAGAAAGGATTTCATTCGCTGGGAGGTAGATGCTGGATTGGAACTCTCTTGGTTGTATCTCCTCCTGAACCTTGTTATTCATCAATAAAGCTATCTTGGTTTCTCCTATATACTGATGTATGTTTGATGTATGATTGCATTAGTATGTTTAGTTTATTTCTAATCCTGAACTAGTTATGAATATGAATCTATGTCTTTGTGTAGTGTTCCCTTCTTGTGATCTTGCAGGAACTTGTTGAAGCTGGGCGAGCGAAAAGGCAAGTAGCTGGGAACTCTCAAAGAGAAGAGAAACCGGATCGAGGGACAAACGGAAGACACCGGTTAGTCCAAACCCATTACGGGGTTGCGCCAGTGGAATTCCGTCATAATCCATTAACTCGTAGGCTCCTTTTGCTAACACTCGTTTAACAATGTAGGGGCCCATCCATAAAGAATTAAATTTACCTGCTCCCAATTTATCGGATTCTTGGTCGTAAAGCAAGACCAAGTCACCTTCTGAAAAGACACGGGGTTTGACATTTTTGTCGAACTGCGCCTTGACTCGTTTCTTATGGGCTTCGTTAGCCAAAGCGGCATCACGACAGGTTTCATCCAATTGGATTAATTCCAAGAAACGGGCCTCTTCTTCTGAAGTTCCGGGGAGGAGATCAATTGTGAGTTTAAGAGACGAGATTTCACACTGGACTGGCAAGACTGCTTCCAGGCCATACACCAGTTGGAAAGGTGTGAACCCGGTCGCATTCCTTACCGATGTTCGGTAAGCCCACAAGGCTGAGTACAGGATTAGGTGCCACCTTCTTTTGTGAACTCCGATCATCCTTTGCAACATACGCTTCAGGACTTTGTTGATCGCTTCAACCTGTCTGTTGGCTTGCGGATAATACGGGGTAGAGCTGTCGTGAGATAGCCCTAGCTTGGCAGCTAATTCAACCATCATGTGATTGCGAAAATGCGATCCATGATCCGTAACTATAGCCTGTGGTACGCCGAATCTGGCGACTACATGATTGAAAAAGAAAAGGGCAGCTGTTTCACCAGTGTTATCTAATGTAGGCATCGCCTCGGCCCATTTGGTAAAATAGTCAATGGCGACTATAATATACCCATGCCCCCCGGTCGAGGTGGGGTTACATGTCATGAAATCAGTGCCCCATTTGGTGAATCTATGTCTTTGTGTAGTGTTCTCTTCTTGTGATCTTGCAGAAACCTATTGAAGCTGGGTGACCGAGAAGGCAAGTAGCTGGGAACTCTCAAAGAGAAGAGAAATCGGATCGAGGGACAAACAGAAGACACCGGTTAGTCCATCCATCTCTCTTCATTGTTAATTCATAAAGGAAGAATACTAGAATAGCTGTTTCTGTTTGTTGCTAAGGCACTGTCACACCTTAGGTGGATAGGATCGTCCTGGATAGGGATTTTTCCCCACAACAAATTGGCGACTCCGCTGGGGAGATTTGTTTAGTCATTTTATTTGTTTGGGGTTACATGTCATACTGCTTTCATGATCTAGCTGAGGCGGGCATTCCCATGCTCAGCTTTATAAATTCATTTTTCTGTACATATAACAGACAATCGTCTGATGATAGATTGATGATTCTGATAGAGCCATCATCCTTTTGGTAGGATGATTATCTGTGCTGGGGGCATGCAAACTTATCATCGAGCAGTTTTAGCACATAGTACATGCTCGTTAAAAAATAAACATAAGATTGAGCAGTGTTTTTCTGCGTTTAAGCTCGTTAAAAAATGAACTATCTTCCGGTAAATAACCACCGTGAATGTAACATTATCAGCCATTAAAGCCTTGGTCATGTTTGCACCGTCACCTCCACTTTTCCATTGGCCAATCATTCACCTCCATATGATTGTTTACCCATTTTGAGGAACAGCTGCGAAAAGTGATTTCACTAGCCATCCTTGTGACACTGCCGTGATTTGGAAATTCCAATCCTTCCCTGGAATTAGCTGCTACCCTTTTTATCACTCGTTCCTCAAAAGACGAGTCTTCTTTAAGCTCTTTTCATCTGACTCGTGAAATATGAAAAGATTGCCGAGTTTTGGCCTTCCAGCTCGATAAAGTGACCGAAAGAGCTATCCCTCCTCTAGATTTTAATCTTTTTGGACCTGAGGGATTATTGCACAAAAAGATCGAGCGCTTGTTTTATTCGGCTCGTTAAAGATATCGAAAATCCATCCCTTCTGTATGGTTTTATACTTTTTCGGACTTAAGGGATTAGATGACGAAAAAGGACTTTTGGAGTTAACTTTACGTACCTTTTCAGACTCTCTAAAAATGAAAAGGACCGAGTTATCCTTGTTGTTAGACTCGTTAAATGCATGAAATAGCGACAAACTTGTCTTTAGACGAGAACGAGTTTCACTATCGCTAGGCTCGTTAAAACATAGCGATGGGCTTGCTCGAAGGGCAAGTTATAGAACAAGCATATGTTATCCTCCTCAAGCTTGACAAAAATAAAGAGGTACTGGTCAGCAATGACTGGGGAAAAATTGGGAGAAGCTCAAGAAAACTTTGATGGTAGCAAGTCACTCTTGAACATGACACTTCCACTCCGTGCCTGAGTCAGGTTGGGTTGTTTCATTCACCAGACACATCACCATGGTCTCGCCACACCATCCACCTTTGGGGTAATGCTACCAATCCATCGCATAAGTGTCGCCATATGTTCAAGAGAAGTCGTTCAGAGAAGTCACCTGTGTCCCATCCACTACCATACATTATACTCTTTCATGACCGCCACCCTGAATCATATGTCATCAGATCGTTTTCACCTCCATCAAAATCATTAGCTCTGTTCTGTGTCATTGATGTGGGATTCATTAAGGCCCTCCTTTGACGGATCGCTTCTTGTCGACATCAGCTCATTATCCAAGAAGTTGATCTAGGAACAACCCCTTCAGTACTTTGAAGCTTGCATGCCTCAATGGCAAGTTTCTCACTTCCGGCGACAGGTATACATCACTGACCTTCGACCGAAAGATTTTGCGTGGTGTTCGATGCCAAGTCCTTTATTCACACCACGTGAATTGTACTGCAGTACCTTTAGGATCATTATCATTATCGGTGATTCCTCTCGCGCTTGTTAACGGTTTACCTCATTGACCGGTAATCAAGCGATGTCTTTCCGTGTTCGACTTCAGGACATTTCTCACATGGATCGACTTGTACTTAGAGTGAAGATCGGACGAGATTGAAGACCCTGGATCTAGTTTCATCCATCCGGGCTGCGATATATATTCAGGAAAAAATAAAGACATAGAAATGTACAGCGTTACAGCACAGATAATCATCCTACCAAAAGGATGATGGCTCTATCAGAATCATCAGTCTATCATTAGACGATTGTCTGTTATATGTACAGAAAAATGAATTTATAAAGCTGAGCATGGGAATGCCCGCCTCAGCTAGATCATGAAAGCAGTATGAGAAATAATGTATTGTATTGTATCTTATTACAGGTCTCCTCCCAGCATTGAAAGAACTTCGGATCCTCCTAATAAAGCATTTCACCTGATAAACGGCCTCAAACTTTAGGGGGAAACTGTTATAGACATTTTTGTGCCTTACAGCTATAAGCATGAAATGTCCATAATCCAAGGGATCCAAAGTCCCTAATCATGTTGTTCCTACCCCTAGAGGAACAAGGCTAACAAACCACAGCAATTCACAGAAGTTCTCCACCAAAAACCACTCAGAAACAGTCAATTCAGGATCAATTCAGAGGCTCCACTAGCTGTCTGCGCTGAAATGCAGAGATTACACTGGCTAGGTGCACTGCAACGCAGGTAGAAGCACTGCCAGGGTGCGCTGAGCGGGAAATGACAAATGGAAAGTTCATTCAACGAGGTGGAAAGACCCTGGAAGCTTCCAGAATCTTCTCCAATGACACTTGCCTCAATGAATTCGACTAGTGATGAGTAAGAGGCTCTTAGTCTCCAAGTGGAAGCAAGAACTGACAGAGGGAGAGGACACTAGTCAGATCTCAAGCTGACTCATCCTCTCTCCAAATATCTATATATGGATCTCTCCTCCATGAGATCCAGGGAGGCTGGAATTTTGTTATTGCAAAGAATTGCTGTTCGTTTGAGATTGGAATCATTGGGTGCTTAATGCTTTGAAGGAAGGTGAAGAAAGGATTTCATTCGCTAGGAGGTAGATGCTGGATTGGAACTCTCTTGGTTGTATCTCCTCCTGAACCTTTTTATTCATCAATAAAGCTATCTTGGTTTCTCCTATATACTGATGTATCTTTGATGTATGATTGCATTAGTATGTTTCATTTATTTCTAATCCTGAACTAGTTATGAATATGAATCTATGTCTTTGTGTAGTGTTCTCTTCTTGTGATCTTGCAGAAACCTGTTGAAGTCGGGCGAGCGAGAAGGCAAGTAGCTGGGAACTCTCAAAGAGAAGAGAAACCGGATCGATGGACAAACGGAAGACACCGATTAGTCCATCCATCTCTCTTCATTCTTAATTCATAAAGGAAGAATACTAGAATAGCTGTTTCTGTTTGTTGCTAAGGCACTATCACACCTTAGGTGGATAGGATCATCCTGCATAGGCATTTTTCCCCTCAATACCGATGGCTTCAATCCTAACATGGTGTATCAATTGAGAGAAAGAGATCCGGCTACATTGGATGACATGCAGAAAATTGTAGTCAGCGTTGAGGCAAATCTGCTTGCCAAGAGAGCTAGAGAAAAGGCCGAAAAGAAGGTGACCATAAGAGAGGAAGCTTCTTCCTCTGATCATTTACTTCCCAAGATTGAGAAGATGTTTGATAGGCTCACAATTGCTGATAAGCCTGAAGCACAAGTCAGAAATCCAAACTTTCGTGGTCAGCAACAACCATAATTCAGAATCAAGCAACGAGAACAAAGAGCAGAAGACCAAGCGACACAACAGCAAGCGAAGACACCCCTAGAGCAGAATTTTGTACATGGTCCGGAATCAGATGATGATGAGAACATAATTGGTGAGGAGAATCATTTCTTTACACCTAATGATATGCCCATTTATATCATCGAAGATGAAGAGTATTCAGAAAGCCCAGTTGTACAAAAAGACAAAGATTTCATCTTGGCAAATGAGACAGTTCTTGAAGAAGAGTTTGATGAGTATCAGAGGGGATACATGAATGCTTTGATAGCCCAACAGTGATAGTATTCACTCAGGAGTAGATAAGTTCCCATCAATCCAATTCAGAAGAGGAAGGAAGTGTCACTACCAAAGAATGATTCTCCAATAGGGCAGAGAAAGGGAAAGGAGACAACTGATTCTAACACCAGCAAAACATAATCAACAATTGAAAGATCAAATCAGCCAATTGTATCAAAGGAGAAGAAGGATGATCCAGTCAAAGATGTAGATAAAACATCAGCCCTTAGCTTAGAAAATGAAATTGCTAAGTTAAAAGTGTCAATTCCTTTGACTGAATTAATGAAGAACAATAGCTATAAAGGTCAAGTGTCTAAGATTTTGAATTTGGATCCGTTATCTGATATGGTACATGTGGATGATGATCAGCCCGAACTTATCTTTGGGCCAACACTAGAAGGTCAGTTTGAGGACAGTGATGTAGCTCATTTTTACATCAGCCATAGATTACATGATTTTGTATTGCACAATGCCATGTTTGATTCCAGAGCCTCTCATAATCTCATGCCTAAAGCAATCATGGAAAAATTGGGTCTACATATCACTCGCAAGTACCATGATCTACATTCCTTTGATTCTGGTAGGGTTAGATGCATTGGGCTTATTAAATATTTGGTTGTCACTTTGGATCAGATCCCGACGAAGAATGTTTTGATGGATGTGGTTGTGGCAGATATTCCTCCTAGATTTGGCATGCTTCTTTCCAGATATTTGGGAGAAAAACTCAAAGGGACATTGCAGCTTGATTTCTCCTGTTATCACTAGGAACTATAGTTCATGTATATAAGAGTGTCCATAAGTTTTTATAAAGTATTGAGGTTTTGTAAATAGGTTTGTTAGTTGATGTCAATTTCAAATTTGAAATTCAAGAGTTGTGGATGAGAATTCGTGTAAAGGCAAGATCATTAGACACCCTCCATCATTGTTAGTTATGTCATGTCATGTCATTGGTACTTTGCGCAGTTTCGCAGCGTGGGTATGATGTCTTTGGTACTTGCGCAGTTTCGCAGCGCGGGTGTGATTGGTCAGTTTTGCTGCGAAATAATGTTTGCGTGTTTTCGTAGCGCTCTGTTTGTCAGCGATTTCGTAGCGCATCCTCTTAAATTTGAACTGCCCGCGCTACGAAATCGGAGTTTCAGGGTTTTTTGCAGCGTTTTTCTCTGAATGTCTAATCCGAGAGTAGTGAGTCACAAATCCGGTTATGATTGTCTTTTCACACCCTTTCTATGTCATGATTAGCCATTATTTTGCCATAAGGTCCGAAGTCATATAGTTGTGTGTCAGTTTGTAGGACGTTATAGGGGGTGGTCATTCCATAATGAGTTCTTCATATCATATGAATGTTTTTGCTCTATGAAAAGCCTGAGCTTTGTTTTAAACGGACTACTGCAAGCGAGCCTGCTCTCTACAGCTAAAGATTGTTTTCGTGCTGCAAAACACCGTCATTCCCTTGTGTAAAAATACTTAAAGAAGCATGGAAAGAAAGGAACACCGTTCGGGTAAATGTGTGAGAACAGAGCCGGAGGGGTTAGATGTAACTCTCGGAAATGAGGAGGTAGCAAAGGCATTTCGAAGTGCTGGTTGTTGGCGATTCTGTGAAAAATTAAAGGGTGGACATGCAGAAGTGACCAAGGCATTTGCATTGAACTTCACTGGACTGAATTCGAAGGTGGCCATGTTGGAGTTTCCGGTGTCCCCTGAAGTCATTTCTACTGTCACAGAAATCCCGAGGGGTGGCCAAGAGTGGTTCAAGAATTTAAAGTTTGACATGGGTCCGTGTAAAGAGTTCTTGAAGGCACCTTATGTAGATGAAGATCTCACTAAAGCTGTCCCAAGGAGCTATCTAAAGGAGAATTATGCTATGCTATTGACATGTATCCAGAAGTACCTGACATGTGAGGGTAGGTACAACAAAGTCTACTCATACCACTTCAAGCTGCTGTTACACTTCACTGGTAAGAGTTCAATAGACATACCTTTTTACTTGTTCAGGAGTATTAGCAAGATGTGTGATAAGATTCAGTTAAAGAAAGATGCTTATGAAACATCTCTTTTTCATCATGGTCTGGTTAAATTGCTGGTGTTGGATAGCCTACATAAAATTGGTAAAGACTGGGATTCATTTGTGTTTATGGCCGGTTTCCCAAGTAAAACGGGCCTCACTCCATTACCTGTAAGAGAAAGAGAAGAAAGGAGTGAGGAAACTACTTTGGCTGAAATTAGGAGAGAAATAACAGACCATAAGAAGCCCAAAGCTAAAACAAAGAAATCAGAGAGGTCTGTAACAGTTAAAGAAACACCTGAAGCATCAATGAAGAAAACTCCTAAGCTAGCAGTTAAAGAAACACCTGAAGCATCAGTAGATAAAACTTCAAAATCATCTAAAGTATCTGAAAAGGAAACCTCTAAGTCATCTCCCAAGGAAACACCTCAGTCATCAAAACAGAAGACTCACAAAAGAAAAGATGAAACTAAATCCAGTGAAGTTGAAAGGGTTTCAAGGGTGAGAACTAGAGGCCAGCTAAGCAAAGAAAAAGGAAAGTCAGCCCCTGTAGAAGAAAGTCCTATTTCAAAGGGTGGTTTAAATGACTTACTTGAAGCCATTGAATTAGAGCAAGATCATCCAATCCAAATTGAACCACTTGAACTTGAGCAAGATCAATTGGTATCACCAATGCATATTGATCTAACACAGTCCTCACCTGAAAGTTCTAAGAAGTCAAAGGCTTCTAAAAGATTAAAGTTTGAAGAACCAAGTGAAGAGTATGCCTTTAAACCACGCAGACCAATGACTAGAAGGCAAATGAAAGAAGTGGAAAAAGCTCAGAAAGAGAAAGCACCTTCAGAGATGCCTAGGACAGAGGCACTTGAAATCTTCTCTGAAATAGTCCAAGCAGCTAAAAACAAGAACAAGGATGATAAAGTTGTTATCAGTCAAAGTGGAAATGTGATTGCCATTAAGAAACAAGCTGAAGCAAGTAAGGAAATACCTCAGGTTCAAAATGTTTTTAAAGAAAAGGCAGTAAGATATACAAGCTATAAGAAAGTTGTAATGAAAGGTAAAACAAGTTTGATCAGTCAAGCTAGCTCAGTATCTGATGCCTATGTATGGACAGTGCCAGCTCTGAAGCAGGCGAAGACTATGAAACAAATAAATGCAGGTCTAAGAGCAGAGAACAAGAAGTTGAAGGAAGAAGTCATCAGCCTGAAAGAGAAGCTAGACAAACTAGCTAAATGATTCAAGAAGGGATGTGTTTTCCAAATTTTGATATATTTTGGCCATCGTCTTTTTAAAGCTTTTTGAGACTTTTTGATGTCTTTACACCTATATAGAATGACTGAAGAAATCACAGACTTGAGTTATTGTTGCTTTAAGGTTCATGTATTTAATTTTGATGACCTACAGCAGTTTCGTAGCGCGCTACGAAACTGCTGTAGATGACTGGTTATGTTGAAAACTTGAGTTTGAATGCTGAGGTCAGCAAATATTTAAAGAGATGACTTAATGCCAGCATGGAGGTTATAGAAGGTCAGTCAGATATTTAAAAAAGGATGCCAGGTGTAAATATTCGAAGAAAAGGTGAAGTTTTGTCTCTTATTGAAAGTTTCACTTTATGTCCGAGTTTTTAGGGTTATGATAGAGCTGCTGAGGTGTTAAGTGATACACTTGTCTAGTTATGGGATGGCCAGATCATGAGCTTTCTTCAGTCACACGGGACTATCCAAGGATTAAATGGCTTGAAACTGGATCATTAATACATGAACATCGATGGGAGGCAGCAACCGAGAATATAGGCTTCATTTTCTTATTGGTTGATGAATCATCTATGCATCAGGTATCCGGAGCTGTCCATACATTGAATCTGCTTTCAGTTTGGGTTTGGTTATTATTGTAATGCTACAGGTGGCAAGCTCCAAGAACGCAGCAAAGTATACGAGGAGAAAGACTTAAAGTGCCAATGTGATGGAGTCCTCTGTTTTCGTAGCACCATATCTCTTGTAATCAATTAGTTTGTTTATGATATAGTTAAGGTCATTAATGTCTAAATTCCGAGCTCCCTTCATGCTTGTTGAGGAGTCTCATGCAGTAGTGTTTTGATTGGCTATATATAGGAATAACTTTTATGTAAAAAAGGTTGGATACTTTATAGAAAAACAGTGTTGTTTTGGGCCATTGTAAGACCTTTTTTGACAGTAATAGTAAAACAGAGTTATTCTCTTCTCAAGATTCTCGAAGGATTGTCATGTTCAAATGTAGTGATGGTGTTTTATACTTTATGTTCTTTTATAGTCTTGTTGTAATGCAATCACTCAGAATTCATAATTATATGCTCTGACTTCCTGTGTATTCAGCAAGCTATGTTTTGGTGGAGTATGTTTGACATGTAATGCTAAGAGCCTTGATTTCCATGAGATCACTGTGTTTTCCTTGTTTACTTAATATTATAGACTCCATAGCCCAATGAGAGCCAGTTTGATGTGTTTCCAACCAGTTATGCTTTCATAAGTAAATAAAGAGTTAGCCATCTAGTGTTTGAAGGATTTTATCAAGAGTTGTGAGAGAGCCCTCTCTGATCAAAGAGGCTAATCTTTGGTCTAAAGATAGGTTGAAATAGTTACATGAAATCTTACTTGGTTGCAGCCCTCAGTAGTGATTTTGTGATAACATTTTGGTGCGTCTGCCGGGAGCTTAAGATTGAATTTCTGAAGGTAGCAGGAGTTCAAATGATTTTCGAGGCTGCATTCTACCTTGGTGACTCCATTTGTTATTTAAAAGTTTAAAGGTGGCTTCGAAAGGAAGGTACACAAGGAGTAACCCTGATCCAAATCCACCTAGTCCTGTGGAAAATCCTAATATCATCTCAAGGAGTAAACAAAGATTCTCTGATATACCAGGTACTTCAAGTATTTCAAAGTCCTTATTTACTGAGTTGTCTAGAAGTCCTGAGAATAAACTTGTTGATGATAAAGTTCAAGAGGTCATATTAAGGTCTGAAAATGAAGAAGAATTAATTGGTATCATTTTGGATCTACAAAAGAGAGGTATTGATACTTCTTCTCTAATTTCACATAAAGATAAAGAGGAGTTTTGGGAAATTGTTTCTTCTGAGCTATTATTAGAGAAAGAAGATTTAAAACAGCTCAAGGAGCTTGACCCTTTTGAAATTTTGCTCAACTCAAAGATTGGTTTACCTCTCCCAAATTGGAGTTCTTTTGTTAGTGGTCTACAAAGTCCTAATAGTCCTTTTCGTACTCATATTTTGTCCTCTGCTTCTGCAAGTCCAAATAGCCCTCAAGCCACATTTCATACTAGTTCTGGTCATAACATACCTATTGTCACTCTTCCTCCTTTCATTATGGCCGTACCTGCTAGGTATGCTCCTTTGGCTCTTCCTGCTGTTCTACATGATTTACCAAATAAATATGCTGCTAGGATCCCAACATGGGGAGGAGATGAGGACATTACAGCTGAAGAGCATGTGGATAGATTCAATGACTTTATTGATAGGTATGAAGTGGATGATGAAGATGTCAAATTGAGATTGTTTGCTCAGTCTTTCATTGGAGAGGTTAGGAAATGGTTCAAGGCCTTGGGAGCTGGTAGCATTCACAGTTGGGCTGAGTTTGAAGATAGCTTTCTGAGGAAGTGGGGAAATAGAACTAATCCAGTTCAGGCCCTCACTGAATACAATAATTTAAGAAGAACTCCAGATGAGACTATTCAAAATTTTTCTAAGAGGTTTAACAAGATTTATAATTCTATTCCAGCTCACTTGAAACCTCCTGGAGCTTTAGCACAATTAAGATATGCTGAGTCCTTTGATTCTGACTTCTCTCTTTTACTCAGAGAAAGAGAGTCTGCTACATTGGCTGACATGCAAAATGATGCTATCAAAGTGGAGGTGAATATACTTGCTGCTAAAAAGTCCAAGATGGCTAAGACCAAGATAAAGGAAGAGGAAAGGCCTTCTACTTCTGCTCAAGAGGATAAAGTTGAAACCATGATAAAGACTATGGAAAAATTGATGGACCAATTAGCACTTGGGAATACTGCTGCTCCTCAAGTACAACAAGAACCTCGGTTTAGAAATCCTCAGTTTAGAAGGCCACAAAATCAACAAAGGCCAAGGGAGAATAGAAATCAACAAGCTGATCCTCCTGTAAGACCTCCGTTTCAGCAAAATATGGTAGATGGAGAAGAAGAATCTGAGGAACCTGAAGAAACTATTCATTGTCTTGGTGAAGAAGATTCAGAGATCTTTCTAACAAAAGAGGAACATGATGAGTCTAGCCAACAAAAAGCTGAAGAAGAACCTTCAGATTTCCTAAAGGGTTATCAGCATGCCATATTTGAAATTCAAAAGCAATATAACCTCAGAAATAGAGATGTCCCCATTACAGCAAACAAGGGTCAGCCTAAGAAGAATATTTCAAAAGCAGTGGAAGATAAAAAAGAAAAACCAAAACAAGCTGAAGAAAAAGGTGATGCTCCTATTGAAAAGAAAGATAATCAAACTCTTGTTCTTCCTAAGGAAATTGAGAGGTCTACTCCAGTGTTCAATATAGAAAATGAGATTTCTAAAATCAAAATATCAGTCCCATTTAATGAAATTTTGAAAGTAAACAAGTATAGAAGCAAGATTGTGGAAATGCTTAATTCTCCCCCAGGAGGAGCTGATATTTTAAATTTGCAAGAAGACAATCCTATCATTTGTTTGGGCCCAAGGCTTGAAGATGAGCAGAATGATGAATTTCCTCCTTTTTATATAAGCATCAATATACATGAAATGACTCTTCATAATGCCATGTTGGACTCAGGAGCATCTCATAATCTTATGCCCAAAGTCATTATGGAAAGGTTAGGATTGGAAGTGACTAGACCTTATAAAGACTTATTTTCTTTTGATTCTAAGAGGGTTCATTGTATTGGGTTAATTAAGGATGTTGTTGTGGCACTTACACAAATCCCAGCTAAAACCACTGTCATGGATATTGTTGTGGCTGATGTTCCACCTAAATTTGGAATATTACTTTCAAGGTCATGGGCAGCTAAAATTAAAGGTACCATGCAAATGGATTTGACTTATGCTACTATTCCAGTATTTGGAGAGCAGAGAAGGTTATACCGGGAAACAAGGATGGCATATATGGTGAGTAGCAAGGATAAACCACAGAATTTTCCTATCTATTCTTGTGATACAGGCTTGGGATCAGCCATTCTATTTAATGAATCAGTGGGAGAAGAATCACAGAAAGAAAAAGCAGAAAATCAGTGTGAAGAGTTGCAGCAAAGTAATGAAGAAGATATTTCTGGTTGCTGGTCTTTGTATTTTGATGGAGCAGCAGGGAAGGAAGGAGCTGGCGCTGGAATTTGGATCATGAGTCCAGATGATGAAAGTAAGTTTCTGTCTTATAAGCTCAATTTTGATTGCACAAATAACATGGCCGAGTATGAGTCCTTGGTTTTAGGCTTAGAAAATTTGATTGAGTTCAAGGCAAAAAACATTGCTGTTTATGGGGACTATGAGCTGGTTATAAAACAAGTTCAAGGTGTTTACCAAACAAAAGATGCAAGAATGAGAGCTTATAGGAACTTGGTGTTAGAATTGTTGGAAAAGTTTCAATCATACACTTTCAATATCAAAACCAGAGAGCAGAATTCCATGGCAGATTCTCTTGCTGTAGCAGCTAGTCTTTTTGTCATTCCTAAACATGCTTCTGACAGTTATGAAGTCAAAGTCCGCCATAGGCCAGTAATCCCTGATAATATATTAAATTGGCAAGTCTTTGAAGATGACCAGCAGGTGAGAAGTTTCATAGAATTGAAAGGAGAATTTGAGCATTGTCAAATTGATCAGCAAAACATGTTAGTAGAAACAAAAGAAAAGTCTGAGGTGTTACAGCTCCAAAATAATCTCATTCCTAAAGGTTTGATTCCTCTTGAAAAGCTTTTTGATCAGAATGATGTCTTTAAGGCGCCAAGGTTGCAAGAAAATGAAGAGGAGATAGAAAACTGCAATCTAGGTGATTTAGTAGCGCCTAAATTGATCAAAATTTCAAAATTTTTATCAGCTGATCTAAAAGTTAAGTACATTGATCTATTGAAGAAGTTTATTGATGTGTTTGCTTGGAATTATACTGATCTCAAACAATATGATTCCTCAGTTATACAACATACAATCCCCATCAAGCCAAATGAGAAACCTTTTAAGCAAAAATTGAGAAGAATAAATCCTCTGCTAATGCCATTAATTGAGAAAGAAGTCAAGAAGCTGTTTGATGCAAAGATTATTGTTCCTATCAGATTTTCAAATTGGTTGGCCAACTTGGTTCCAGTTAGGAAAAAGAACGGAGAAATAAGGATTTGCATAGACTTTAGGAATTTGAACAAGGCTTCACTGAAGGACAATTATCCTCTTCCTAAAATGGATCTTATGCTGCAGAATATTGTAGGCTCTCAAAGAATGTCAATGTTAGATGGCTTTTCAGGATACAATCAAATCCTTGTTCATCCAGAGGATCAGGAGAAGACAGCTTTTACCACACCATGGGGCACCTTTATGTATGCCAAGATGCCTTTTGGCCTCATGAATGCAGGGGCGACTTTCCAAAGAGCTATGGACATTGCTTTTACAGAGGAGAAAGATAAATCATTTGTGGTATACCTTGATGATATCACAGTCTTTTCAAAGAGAGAGGAAGATCATTTAAAGCATCTGGAGAAGATATTATTGAAGTGTAGAAGGTTCGGCATTTCTTTGAATCCAACTAAAAGTATCTTTGCTTTGACTTCTGGTAAGTTGCTTGGGCATATCATTTCTCAAGAAGGCATCAAAATAGATCCAAATAGAGTTAGTGCTATTTCAAGGCTGGATTTGCCAAGGAGTAAGAAAGAAGTTCAGTCTTTTCTTGGTAAAGTTAATTTTGTTAGGAGGTTCATTCCTAACTTTGCAGAGGTGGTTAAGCACATCACAAAAATGCTAAAGAAGGGAGCAGTCTTTAAGTGGACAGCTGAGGCAAGAAAGTCATTTGAAGAAATTAAAAAAGCACTCACTCAAGCGCCGGTTCTTATTAGCCCTGATTTCTCCAAGGAATTTTTAATATTCACCTATGCCTCTGAAGATACAATCGCTGGAGTTCTTTTACAGAAAGGGAATCAAGGTACTGAGCAGCCTATCTCATTCTTTAGTAAAACATTGGCAAATGCTGAATTAAAGTATAATATTTTAGAAAAGCAAGCATATGCTTTGGTAAAGGCAATCAAAGATTTTAGAATCTATGTGCTTCATTCTCATATTATTGCATTTGTGCCAAGTGCTGTTATTAAAGAAATTCTCACACAAGCAGACCCAGATGGTAAAAGAGGGAAATGGATAGCCAAATTGCTGGAATATGATATTGAAATTAGGCCAACTAAATTGGTGAAGGGTCAAGGGTTAGCAGAGTTGCTAACTCACTCAAATCTAGACTGCAGCGACATTAATTTTAATACAGAAATATCAGAAATTTTTGAAGAAGAGGAAGAGTTGGTTCAAATTAATGAAAAATTTCTGATATCTGAATGGTATAAGGATGTCTCATTTGTTTTACAACACAACAGAACCCCTGACAATCTTTCCAAGTCTAGAGCTCGTTTCATCAAGCTGAAATCCCTTAGATATTTTGTTTATGAGCAGAATTTATTTTGGAAGGATGCTGGAGGAATTCTATTAAGTTGTTTGATTGAAGAGGAGGCTAATAGGGTGATTGAAGAGTTTCATAAGGGAGATTGTGGAGGTCACCATTATTGGAAGGCTACTGCTAATAAAATATTGAGAGCCGGGTATTTTTGGCCCACCATGTTCAAAGATATTTATAAAAAAGTTGCAGCCTGTCATGAATGTCAGTTGTTTGAAGGTAAAAGGAAGCTCATGCCTATGCCTCTAGTTCCTATTTATGTAGAAGCGCCCTTTCAGCAGTGGGGGCTAGATTTTATAGGTGAGATACATCCCTCTTCATCAGGCCAACATTGGTGGATACTTACAGCCACTGATTATTTCACAAAGTGGATAGAGGCAGTACCAACTAGACAAGCTAATGATGCAGTCATTATTTCCTTCTTAGAGAACAATATTTTATCAAGGTTTGGATGTCCACTCAAGCTTATCACAGATAATGCTCAAGCCTTTAAGTCTAAGAGAATGATAAACTTTTGCCACCAATATCATATTTCTCTTGGTCACTCAACAGCCTATTATCCACAAGGCAATGGTCTAGCTGAAAGTTCAAATAAGAGTCTTGTGAGGATTATCAAAAAATTGCTGGAAGAAAACAAGAAAACTTGGCATTTGAAACTGAAGTATGCATTGTGGGCTGATCGCATATGCACTAAAAGATCTATTGGAACCTCTCCTTATGAACTTGTGTACGGAGCAGAAGCAATTTTTCCAACGTCTCTTGGTGTCCCAGTTATGAAATTAATTCAAGGACTTGAAGAAGAGCCAAATGCCATACAGCGGAGGATTAATCAATTGATTGCATTACAAGAAAAAAGGAATGAAGTGGTTGAAGATTATCAACAAAATCAGAATAGAGTCAAGAGGGCTTTTGATAAGAAGATTAAAGATGTGACCTTTCAAATTGATGACAAGGTTTTGAAATGGGAAGCCAAGATTGAAGAAAAGGGCAAACATGGCAAATTTGAGAATTTATGGAAGGGGCCATATTTGATCTCTGCTTTCCATGGAAACAATACTTATATTTTGCAAGAAGTTGATGGATCACAGTATGCTGGTGGGCCTTTCAATGGCAGGTTCTTAAAGCATTATTATCAGTAAAGAATCTGCCAAGTAATCCATGATCATTGTAAATAATCATTGTCTTTTGAAGTGTTTTGTGTTAGCAATAAGTGACAAGCTGAACTAGAAGACTTTAGCCCGAGGAGAAGGCCCACAAAGTTTGAGAGGAATGCTTGTCAGCCAGATGTGAGTGTAATAAATGGATAAAGCACTGGTACTGCGTGTTCTTAGTGTACCACAGGGGCACACTATCCCTAGTGGAGCCACTGTTATCACTAGGAACTATAGTTCATGTATATAAGAGTGTCCATAAGTTTTTATAAAGTATTGAGGTTTTGTAAATAGGTTTGTTAGTTGATGTCAATTTCAAATTTGAAATTCAAGAGTTGTGGATGAGAATTCGTGTAAAGGCAAGATCATTAGACACCCTCCATCATTGTTAGTTATGTCATGTCATGTCATTGGTACTTTGCGCAGTTTCGCAGCGCGGGTATGATGTCTTTGGTACTTGCGCAGTTTCGCAACGCGGGTGTGATTGGTCAGTTTTGCTGCGAAATAATGTTTGCGTGTTTTCGTAGCGCTCTGTTTTTCAGCGATTTCGTAGCGCATCCTCTTAAATTTGAACTGCCCGCGCTACGAAATCGGAGTTTCAGGGTTTTTTGCAGCGTTTTTCTCTGAATGTCTAATCCGAGAGTAGTGAGTCACAAATCCGGTTATGATTGTCTTTTCACACCCTTTCTATGTCATGATTAGCCATTATTTTGCCATAAGGTCCGAAGTCATATAGTTGTGTGTCAGTTTGTAGGACGTTATAGGGGGTGGTCATTCCATAATGAGTTCTTCATATCATATGAATGTTTTTGCTCTATGAAAAGCCTGAGCTTTGTTTTAAACGGACTACTGCAAGCGAGCCTGCTCTCTACAGCTAAAGATTGTTTTCGTGCTGCAAAACACCGTCATTCCCTTGTGTAAAAATACTTAAAGAAGCATGGAAAGAAAGGAACACCGTTCGGGTAAATGTGTGAGAACAGAGCCGGAGGGGTTAGATGTAACTCTCGGAAATGAGGAGGTAGCAAAGGCATTTCGAAGTGCTGGTTGTTGGCGATTCTGTGAAAAATTAAAGGGTGGACATGCAGAAGTGACCAAGGCATTTGCATTGAACTTCACTGGAATGAATTCGAAGGTGGCCATGTTGGAGTTTCCGGTGTCCCCTGAAGTCATTTCTACTGTCACAGAAATCCCGAGGGGTGGCCAAGAGTGGTTCAAGAATTTCAAGTTTGACATGGGTCCGTGTAAAGAGTTCTTGAAGGCACCTTATGTAGATGAAGATCTCACTAAAGCTGTCCCAAGGAGCTATCTAAAGGAGAATTATGCTATGCTATTGACATGTATCCAGAAGTACCTGACATGTGAGGGTAGGTACAACAAAGTCTACTCATACCACTTCAAGCTGCTGTTACACTTCACTGGTAAGAGTTCAATAGACATACCTTTTTACTTGTTCAGGAGTATTAGCAAGATGTGTGATAAGATTCAGTTAAAGAAAGATGCTTATGAAACATCTCTTTTTCATCATGGTCTGGTTAAATTGCTGGTGTTGGATAGCCTACATAAAATTGGTAAAGACTAGGATTCATTTGTGTTTATGGCCGGTTTCCCAAGTAAAACGGGCCTCACTCCATTACCTGTAAGAGAAAGAGAAGAAAGGAGTGAGGAAACTACTTTGGCTGAAATTAGGAGAGAAATAACAGACCATAAGAAGCCCAAAGCTAAAACAAAGAAATCAGAGAGGTCTGTAACAGTTAAAGAAACACCTGAAGCATCAATGAAGAAAACTCCTAAGCCAGCAGTTAAAGAAACACCTGAAGCATCAGTAGATAAAACTTCAAAATCATCTAGAGTATCTGAAAAGGAAACCTCTAAGTCATCTCCCAAGGAAACACCTCAGTCATCAAAACAGAAGACTCACAAAAGAAAAGATGAAACTAAATCCAGTGAAGTTGAAAGGGTTTCAAGGGTGAGAACTAGAGGCCAGCTAAGCAAAGAAAAAGGAAAGTCAGCCCCTGTAGAAGAAAGTCCTATTTCAAAGGGTGGTTTAAATGACTTACTTGAAGCCATTGAATTAGAGCAAGATCATCCAATCCAAATTGAACCACTTGAACTTGAGCAAGATCAATTGGTATCACCAATGCATATTGATCTAACACAGTCCTCACCTGAAAGTTCTAAGAAGTCAAAGGCTTCTAAAAGATTAAAGTTTGAAGAACCAAGTGAAGAGTATGCCTTTAAACCACGCAGACCAATGACTAGAAGGCAAATGAAAGAAGTGGAAAAAGCTCAGAAAGAGAAAGCACCTTCAGAGATGCCTAGGACAGAGGCACTTGAAATCTTCTCTGAAATAGTCCAAGCAGCTAAAAACAAGAACAAGGATGATAAAGTTGTTATCAGTCAAAGTGGAAATGTGATTGCCATTAAGAAACAAGCTGAAGCAAGTAAGGAAATACCTCAGGTTCAAAATGTTTTTAAAGAAAAGGCAGTAAGATATACAAGCTATAAGAAAGCTGTAATGAAAGGTAAAACAAGTTTGATCAGTCAAGCTAGCTCAGTATCTGATGCCTATGTATGGACAGTGCCAGCTCTGAAGCAGGCGAAGACTATGAAACAAATAAATGCAGGTCTAAGAGCAGAGAACAAGAATTTGAAGGAAGAAGTCATCAGCCTGAAAGAGAAGCTAGACAAACTAGCTAAATGATTCAAGAAGGGATGTGTTTTCCAAATTTTGATATATTTTGGCCATCGTCTTTTTAAAGCTTTTTGAGACTTTTTGATGTCTTTACACCTATATAGAATGACTGAAGAAATCACAGACTTGAGTTATTGTTGCTTTAAGGTTCATGTATTTAATTTTGATGACCTACAGCAGTTTCGTAGCGCGCTACGAAACTGCTGTAGATGACTGGTTATGTTGAAAACTTGAGTTTGAATGCTGAGGTCAGCAAATATTTAAAGAGATGACTTAATGCCAGCATGGAGGTTATAGAAGGTCAGTCAGATATTTAAAAAAGGATGCCAGGTGTAAATATTCGAAGAAAAGGTGAAGTTTTGTCTCTTATTGAAAGTTTCACTTTATGTCCGAGTTTTTAGGGTTATGATAGAGCTGCTGAGGTGTTAAGTGATACACTTGTCTAGTTATGGGATGGCCAGATCATGAGTTTTCTTCAGTCACACGGGACTATCCAAGGATTAAATGGCTTGAAACTGGATCATTAATACATGAACATCGATGGGAGGCAGCAACCGAGAATATAGGCTTCATTTTCTTATTGGTTGATGAATCATCTATGCATCAGGTATCCGGAGCTGTCCATACATTGAATCTGCTTTCAGTTTGGGTTTGGTTATTATTGTAATGCTACAGGTGGCAAGCTCCAAGAACGCAGCAAAGTATACGAGGAGAAAGACTTAAAGTGCCAATGTGATGGAGTCCTCTGTTTTCGTAGCACCATATCTCTTGTAATCAATTAGTTTGTTTATGATATAGTTAAGGTCATTAATGTCTAAATTCCGAGCTCCCTTCATTCTTGTTGAGGAGTCTCATGCAGTAGTGTTTTGATTGGCTATATATAGGAATAACTTTTATGTAAAAAAGGTTGGATACTTTATAGAAAAACAGTGTTGTTTTGGGCCATTGTAAGACCTTTTTTGACAGTAATAGTAAAACAGAGTTATTCTCTTCTCAAGATTCTCGAAGGATTGTCATGTTCAAATGTAGTGATGGTGTTTTATACTTTATGTTCTTTTATAGTCTTGTTGTAATGCAATCACTCAGAATTCATAATTATATGCTCTGACTTCCTGTGTATTCAGCAAGCTATGTTTTGGTGGAGTATGTTTGACATGTAATGCTAAGAGCCTTGATTTCCATGAGATCACTGTGTTTTCCTTGTTTACTTAATATTATAGACTCCATAGCCCAATGAGAGCCAGTTTGATGTGTTTCCAACCAGTTATGCTTTCATAAGTAAATAAAGAGTTAGCCATCTAGTGTTTGAAGGATTTTATCAAGAGTTGTGAGAGAGCCCTCTCTGATCAAAGAGGCTAATCTTTGGTCTAAAGATAGGTTGAAATAGTTACATGAAATCTTACTTGGTTGCAGCCCTCAGTAGTGATTTTGTGATAACATCTCCTATGCTACTATTCTGGTGTTTGGTTAGTTGAGGAAATTATACCGAGAGAAAAAGATGAAGTAAATGATCACTAGCAAGGAGAAACCTCTAAATCATCCAATCAACTATGTACATACTGATTTGGAATCTTTTGTTTTATATTCTGATAGTTTTAATGATGTAAATGGTCAACTAGTTGAAGTATAAAATATTCTAGAAATCACTGAAAATTTAGAGATGTACTAAATCAAGAAAGACGAAAGCTTGATAGTACCGCTGAGCAATCAACCTTCCGACAGCAACAAAAAGTTGATGGACAACAAGAAAAAGAAGAATAGCAAAAAGAATTTCAGCATTTGGAGGATGAAGCCGGGTTGTGGAGCATGGACTTTGATGGCTCGGTAGGCAGAAAAGGTGCTGGAATTGGCATTTGGATATGCAGCCCTGCATTTGTTCCAAACAAAGTGCCGAGTAATGTAAGGGTATGTTCATATAAATTAGCTTTTGATTGTTCAAATAATGAGGTTGAATATGAAGCCTTAATTGCTGGTCTAAAAATACTTAAGAAGTTAAATGCTAAAAGAATTTTAGTATATGGCGACTCCGAGTTAGTTATCAAGTAAGTGAAACATGAATACCATGCTAAGCATCCTTGTATGCAAGCTTACTGGAATGCGGTGTTAGATATTTTGAGAATGTTTCCAGATTACACTTTGACATGTGTCCCTTGTGTTCAGAATGTTATTGTAGATTCACTTGCAACAACTGCAAGTAATTTGAAAATTCCAATGAATTCAAACAATAAGTTTGAAATTCATGTGAAACATCGCCCCGTTGTGCCATATAATCAAAGATATTGGTAGGTGTTTCAAGATGATAAAGAGATCAAAGAGTTTCTGCAAAGTGAAGGCAACTACAAAGATACTTCTATAGATGGAGAACATGATGATGGTGAAGCAAATATGGAAGTAAATCAGATGGAAGTTTTGTAGCTCAAGGACAATGTCATTCCTAAAGGTCTAATCCCTTTAAAGGATTTGTTTGATCAAGATGATGTATCTCGAAAACCGAGCTTGACAACCACCGAGAAAGGAGTTGAAGATGTAAACATTGGATCAACAGAACATCCTAAAATGGTCAAGTTATCAAAGGCCTTGCCTCCACAGGTAAAGGAAAAATACATTAGTTTATTATCTTCATTTACTGATGTATTTGCTTGGGACTATTTAGATTTGAAGGCATATGATAAGAGTATAATTCAGCACATCATCCCAATCAAGCCAAATCAAAATCATTTCCAACAGAAGCTGAGAAGGATAGATCCAAAGCTATTGACCTCAATAGAGGAGGAAGTGAATTGATTACACAAAGCTGGTATAATCATTCCCATAAGATTTTTATATTGGATTTCTAATTTGGTACCCATGCTCAAGAAAACAGGTGAAATTCAATTATGTATTGATTTGAGAAATCTGAATAAAGTTTCTTTGAAAGATAAATATCCATTGCCCAAGATGGATCACATACTTCAACGAGTAGTTGGAGCATCCTGCGTGTCGCTACTCGATGGGTATTCCAGTTATAACCAAATTCTGGTCCATGAAGATGATAGAGACAAAACAGAGTTCACCACTCTGTGGGGAACTTTCCATTATGCCAAGATGCCATTCAGATTGAAGAATGTTGGTGCAACCTTTCGCGAGCTATGGATATTGCATTTGCAAATGAGAAAGATGTATTTTTAGTTGTTTATCTTGATGAATTGATAGTTTTTTCTAATTCAGATGAAGAGCACCTTTATCATTTGAAGCTTGTATTTCAGCGGTGTAGAAAGTATGGCATATCCCTCAATCCAAAAAAGAGCTTGTTTGCCAGGGATGAAGGCAAGATTCTCAGTCATATCATATCTAAGGAGGGCATCTGCATTGATCGAGCTCGAGTGGAAGCCATTCAGAAAATTTATTTTCCACGAAGTAAAAAGGAGATCCAATCTTTCAACAGTAAGATGAATTTCTTACGTTGCTTTGTGCCAAATCTTGTAGAACATTTAAGGAAAATCACAAACATGTTAAATAAAGATAGTGTAGTGAAGTGGACCGAAGAAGACATCAAGTCTTTCAATTTGGTAAAGCTAGCCCTTTCTTTAGCTCCAATTTTGATAAGCCTAGATTATTCCCAAGATTTTATTTTGTTTTCATTTGCTTCGGATCATACTATGCAGCGGTCTTAATGTAGAAAAGAGACTAGCTTGAGAAACCAATTGCTTTTTTCAGCAGAATGATAAGGGATGTAGCTTTAAAGTACAATATTATTGAAAAACAAGCTCTTGCTTTGGTAAAGGCTTTGAAAGATTTTCAAGTTTATATTCTGCATTCTCATATCCTTGCCTATGTTCCTAATGCTGTCGTTAAATATGTCTTAGTGCAAACAGATCCGGAAGGGAGACGAGGCAAATGGATCACAGCTTTGTTAGAATATGATGTGGAGATCAAATTGATAAAGCTCATCAAAGGATAGGGGCTGGCTAAACTGATGGCAGAATCTAATTTGCATGCCTTGGACATAAATCTCATTGCTGCTATGTCCTAAGAAGATGAAGAAAGTTCACCTATTCAGGTAGTTGAAATGTTTCTTCTTTCTCCTTGGTACTCGGATATTGTTTATGTGCTCTAACATCTCTCATCACTACCCAAATTGTCTAAGAACAAAAGAAGGACCCTGAAATTAAAGGCTGTAATGTTTTGTATAATGAATAATGCACTCTATTGGAAAGATCCCGGTGATGTCTTGTTGAATTGTTTGGTTGAAGAAGAAGCAAAATAGGTCATGGATGATTTTCACAAAGGAGATTGTGGAGGTCATCTATTTGGGAAGACAATAGCCAATAAAATTTTGAGAGCGGGATATTATTGGCCAACCCTCTTTTCTGATTTGTACAAAATAGTTACAAGCTACCACGAATGTCAGATTTTTCAAGGTAAGAGAAAATTACAGCCTTTGCCACTCAAACCAGTTGAACTAAGTGCTCCTTTTCAGTAGTTGGGTTTAGATTTCATTCGTGAGATCCATCCTACTTCTTCATCACAGCATAAGTGGATCCTTACTGCAATAGACTACTTCACTAAATGGATAGAGGCGAGTCCTACTCGACAGGCCACTGATGCGGTAATAATTCAGTTTCTTGAGAACAATATTTTGTCTCATTTTGGTTGTCCTAATAAGCTGACTACAGATAATGCAGCTGCTTTTAAATCTAAAAATATGATTGTTTTTTGTAATAAATATCAAACTACCTTGGGGCACTCAACTGCATACTATCCACAAGGTAATGGTTTGGTGGAATCCTCGAATAAATCTTTAGTCAACATCATCAAAAAGCTGCTGGAAACAAACAAATAGAGATGGCACAAGAAATTGGTCAATGCACTATGGGCGGATAGAGTAAGTAAAAAAAAGTCAATAGGTATGTCCCCTTTCGAGATCGTGTATGGTGTGGACACGGATTTTCCTACATCTCTCGCAGTTCCTGTTGTTAAACTTCTGCAAGAAGCAAGTAGTGAGGAAGCTCATTTGCAGTGGAGAATCAATCAAATGATCCATTTACAACAGACTAGAGAGGAGGTTTTTCAGAATACCTTCAAGCTGCAAGAGAGAATAAAAAAGATATACAATCGAAAGGCAAAGGTGGACAAGTTTCAAATTGAAGACATAGTGCTGAAATGGGATGCCCGAAACAAAGACAAAGGGAAACACGACAAGTTCAAGAACCTGTGGAAAGAACGTTTCAGGATTGCTGCATACTGAGGTCAGAATGCTTTCTTGCTGAAAGAAATGGATGGAAAAGATTGTCCAGGTGGGCCCGTTAATGGTCGGTTGCTAAAACGGTACCATCTTTGAAATATCTTTCACTGTCATATGTATCACTGTATATACCATTTTATTTCCTTCATCGCAAGTGTGTACTGTATTCACTCACTTAGTTTGGGGCCCGAAGTGAGGGCTATAAAGCTGAAGGTTTGATTTCAGTTTTCATTTGGATTGTTTGAGTCAAGTTTTCAGTCGATTTTAGTCTTGAAATTGAGTCAGTTTTGAGTTGGATTTCAATCCTGAAATTGAGTCAAATATTGGTTTTGGTTTGTCAAAGTTATTAACTCCATGGCCCAATGGAAGAAGGCACTGTCTACTTTCTAGAGATCTGTAGTTCTTGGCACCTCCAAGGAGCTACCATCCCCATTGGAGCCAATGTTAGTGTCAATATCTTCATCCCTCCATCAGTGATCAAATTCTCTTGTTGCATTGCATGTTAGGTGTCTCACTCGATCAGCTACATTCCATTAGGGTCATGGACATCTGATGGTAGTGGTGTGTTATATATTTTTCCTCATGTCCTTTACCTGCTGGCCAATTTTCATACATCCAGATCATCTGCAGTCATTTTCTGTCTTTAAACTACAAAAGTCATTTTTAGGGTTTTAGGTCTCATTAGGTCTAGGGTTTTGTCAATAAAGTCTTGTCAATGCTCAATAATAGTTAGCAGGTGCATGAGGAGGTCAAATAAAGTCTCAGCAACAATAATTTCCATTATCACATGTTCAGTGGTTGATTTTTCCTCAAAACCTTGTTTTGAGGAAAAACAAAGTTTTTATGCTTTCATGTACAAATTTGATGTAATTTCATTTTTTGCCATATGTAATAATTTCAGAGGTAGCCCTAGTCACCTTGCCAAGCCTCTGCAACTCCACCACCTGCAAAACAAACAAAAAGTCAAAGCATTCAGTCCATCAAAGGCAAAAATAAAGCAAACTGCCAAAAAACAAAGTTTTAAAAGCAAGTGAAAATCAATCATTAGAAAAGTGGGTTTTCTTAAGTGCAAAATTAAAATTCATTGCTATATAAAGTCTATTCATATCAAAGAAGACTCATTTGCATGCCAAAAGTGAAGGAGAGCAAGTAATTTGTGTTTTCAAGAGCCAAAGGAGTGATTTTGTGTTTAGAGGGCGAAAAACACAGGCACGGTGCACCTGGGTTAGAGCACGATGAACTCATCTAGTGCGGCCCACTGGGCGACAGTTGGTAGTGTAATTTTATAATAGGTGCGACGCATTGAGGTAGCGCGGTGCACCTATGAGGTGGCACGGCACACAGGTCTACAAGGCCTGAATTCACTCACATCCTCTTCCAAACTCACAAAATTGCTAAATTCCTGATTATCCAAGTAAGTTAATACTCCCTCATGGCGAATGAATGAGCTTATCTTGGTGTTTATGGTGATTTAATCAGAAAAATTTGAAACCCTACCTCCTTGTATTGCTTATTAAAAAAACAATTGCATAGGGTTTACATATTGCATGTTTTGCTACTAAATTCCACTCCTAAGAATTTTCACTCCTTTACTCCCTCACTCCCTCACTTCATTTTCTCCCTCCCTTTCATTCATATTTCCCATTCCATATTCCCCATATCCCTAAACTACTAACCCTAAATCCCTAATTCCACTATCCTCAAACCCTAATTGCTACCCCTAAAGCCTAGCATGATTTGTTTGTTGCCTATATCTAGTAGTTTTTCATTCATTTGTAAAGGTTTGACTCTTGTGAATGCTTTGAGCATTATTGTACATTAATTTTCAGCAGTTTGGCAAAGGAATTGACCAGGGTTTGCAGCACTTTATGGGATTCTTGTGGCATCTTGATTTGGTATTGTGTTTCCTTCTATAATTTTTAGTTTGCATGTGTTTTATGTATGCCATCATCTCTCTTTGCTTATCTTAACTAAATCAAACAAGGATAAAGGTAGAATACATTGAAATTGCAGTGCTATACCTAGGATTTATTTAGTTATCTATGTTTTCAGCTGTTTGGAGAGGATCACTGAGACTTTCATGCCCTCTCCAACTCCTCACCAGTTTAAAAGCTTTCCATCTCACTCAATTTGAAGTGCTAAGCCATTTTCCTACCTTGCCCCATAGAGATCTCTGCAAGACTATGCCCATTCCCCGGACCCAAATTTTCCTTTCGCATTTGAGCCAACAAACCCATATTAAATTCAATCAAACACCTACGTACACATACCTAGACTAAAATTTGTCTTAATATTATTGATCTCAAGCTTTTTTGACCATCTTTTCTGAGATTGACAAGGAGAGAGCCCTCTCCTGACCTGGTAGGGATAGCTACCAGGTTAAGCATGGTTTGATGTTACCCTAGATCCTGCCTTTCTAAGCCTAAGGTAGATTTAGGCCCTAACATTATCCATCCTCTTTAACTTTGCTAGTTTGACTTGGGGGTCCTACAACTTTGATTGGATCTAAAATTTGATCTAGGAGGCCATTTTCATACTTCAACATATGTTTGGAAATATATTTCAGAGATCTTCCCATATTAGGGGGTTTCACCTACATTTGAGATTATCTGCTGCTCCAAAATTGGCTCCAAAGTCTCTGCAACTTCTTATTTCCTTTTCCACTCTCTGCTATTTCCTTTACTAGTTGTAATTCTTTTTCCTTTTCCTTTGTTTTTCCTATGCCAACTTTACCATTGCCTTTTCTTTTTCCTGTGCCACCTTTTCTATTGCCTTTTCCATCAATATTTTCCTTGGCCATCAATGATAATATAGCTACCAATGCATTTACTTTGCCATTATCACCTTTTCCATTGACTTTTCCAGCAATGAAAACACATTTCCAACAATATCCCCCTTTGGCATTGATGACAACACCAAGATCAAACAAAAACATCATTACCAATGAACATTAATTTTTTTGATACTTTTCCCTGGGATTTTCTAATGATCCTTTACCATCTTATGTTTGATCAACAATACTTCTCCCCATTTGACATAAATGGCAAAGATACTAACATGCTCCTGTTTTCAACAATCTCCTTCTGTCTTATGATATTGTGGACCTGTGAACTACTTCTTCTTATGATGAAAACCTCAGGTACCTCTAATTTGATCCAAGAAACTTGCTAAGGAATATTGAGTTGAAGGGAAAGGAATATTTACTCCCAGTCTCTGCCTCAAGCAGGCAAGAGGGATATCTTGCTGAAACAACACATGCTTGTGTAACTGAGTCAGGAGAAAATGATTCCTCCTGGTCTAAGTCTTAACTAGGATTACATTCATAACAATTCCTACCTAGACACATACACCTGACCTCTCATAAAAACAACCTTTACTATGCATGATACCAGCAAAGTACAACACTTTTGAAAAACATAGAGGGAGTCTCACCAATGCATGCCTAAAAAAATTACATGTATTTCACTTGGAAGACTTCTAATGACAATAGAATCACCATGATACATTTGAATCATCAAGAACCATTCATATAAATCATGACTCACTTACCAACACGTGGACTTATAGTCTCATATTGACAACATGAATGCTGTACTCTCACAAAGAATCTAATGATTGTAAATACCAATTGATAGTACCTTTGGTAGCAATTTAAAATGATTCCAAATGATGAATTGATGCTACTTTTAGCATTTTTTGAGGACTTGATAAATAAGTGTCCTCATCCTCTAATCGTGATCCTTTCACCACTATGTCTGATGCCAATTACCAATTGGAACAACATCATAACAAAATCCATTTATCATATCAACAACTCACATGCAACAAAACCATTCGCCTCTGTCATGCAATACACCACTAATACTAGTTAATGATACCAATTGTCAATGAATAATATGATACTCAATTCTTGGCTTGAGTATTACTCCCCTTGTGGCCATGCTTCGTATTTGTATTAGGAGTCTGCAAACAATAAGGGAAAATTTTAGGGGCTAATATTCGCAGGTGGGCTAATTTTCCATGTTTTTTCTAGAAAAAAGATTCATTAATTTCCATCTTTTTTTTTTTTTTTTTTTGAAAAAGATTCACACAAATTTTATAGCATAAAATTATTTTACCTTAAAAGTTGCCAAAATTTTACAAACACTATATAAAATCATTATAAATTTGAATTTTTTTACAAAATTATCCTCAAATATTTTATACTTTGCATGGTGTGACTAGTAAGATTCACTAAGGTTTCTAAACTTTAAAATAAATTTCTATCCTTAAAATTTTCCTTGAAAACAATACTTGCATTAGTAGTAAATAGATAATCACCATCTATCTATATGATTTGACAACAACATTCAATACTTCTCTTATCCTTCAGATGCATTCCTTGGCATGTTCCTTTTTTCTCCTTGCATCGGACCTTTCCAACTTCCATTGAATCCAACCTATTCTCTTCAATGAAGAGGAACAAGTGATATACTCCCCCTGTGTAGTTAATCTTCCTTTTTCTTCCAAGCTTGAATATGAGTTTATTTCTTGTGTTGGTTTTCTTGACTGGGTGGCTTTCTACCATTGCCATTGCCCGAGCATAAAAACCACTAGTAATTCTTCTTGTTAGCAATAATTAAATCCAATTTACAATTTACTTGATTATATTCTTTCTTAATATGTTGTTTTGGAGGCTGTCACGATTGATGTTGTTTATTTTGTTCGATTAGAGTCTCTTCTTATTGAAGGTTATATGGGAGAGATCAACTATGGGAATTTCAAAGTCTAATATATTAAACCTCTACTGAAAATATTCAAAACCAAACATTGTTTTGTGTTTCCTCCATGCACCATTTGATCTCCCTTGCTTCTGAGTGTTGAAATAGCTCCTGCACAACTCTCTTTGCTTGCTCTCCTTATGATCTATACCTCTATTTGTAGCATTCCGAAATGAGGATTTCTTGCTCAATATGCATGTGGCTACTTTATGCCCAAAATTATTACACCTGTAGCATTCAAAGTTATTTAAGAAAGGGGAAAATTAATTATCTATCTTTCCAAGACTTTTGATTTTCTAATTTCTTAGATTGATACTCATTCTCTAGCTATTATTATGTCACTAAAAATATTGCCTTTGAGGGGAAAAGGCTCTTTGTGCTTGGTTGTTCAAATTTCTCTTAGCAACTCATTTCTATGGCTGAAACAACAAGTTCCACCTCTGTTGTTGCACCTTCTTTTTCTTTTCTAGAAACTTGGAGGAAAAGTTCCCTATGTTATTACAACAAAAACACATAAGGGGATACATACTTTTTATTTTATTTCTAGAAGGATTTTGGTATTCTTGTGGTTGCATTGAGTTTTTTGCTAAAATAATATAGTTAGGTATATCTTTAACAAGGCTGGTGGGTCCCTTCAATGATACTTCCAAGTAACTTTCACCTATATCCATTGTCTTGTCCTGTGGGGAACAATGAATGGTGTTCAATGCATCAGAATTGTCTGTATGCTTCTGAAGGTTCAACAAATGCTCATTTAATGTCTTATTCTCTTCTTCTAGCTTCGTATTTATGGCTCGAAATTTCTTAATATCCTCAAGAGATGATATGAGCTCACCTTCAAATAGATATTTTCTTCAAGATATTTCAAATCAATAGAGGAGAAACTAGATTCAAAACAAGTGTCTATTTCACTCTCAAAATTTTGTTCCCTTGATGACTCTAGAGATTATTTTGCTAACACATGAGATTTCCTTTCTTCCTCTTCACCAGAGGTGGACCCATTGTATTCTTGACCATTTTCAAGGTCTTATATTACTATCAAGGTGGCCCTTTCTCCACAAAAAATAGATGAAAAACTCTCACTTACACCAGTACTTGTTGCTGAGAAATTTGAAAATAAATGGCTTATTGTTCTACAATAACAACAAAATAACAAATTACTTGCAGATTTCATCTCCTTTGGGTGTTGATCAATGATTTGGCCTATGATATAGAAGAATCATCGATTCATGATCTTCAATACTCTTTTAATATTTGACTGCTTCATCCTCCATGGAAAGCCTCTTGATATCACATGAAACTTTCATGTATACTTCAAAGATGTAAAGCAATTTTCCCCATATCTCCTTAGTAGTTTTAAAACATATTACTTTTCAATATATAACTTAGAAATCCCTCCCATTATTTCCTTCCTAGATTGTTTATCAAACTTATCATTTATTACTCCATACTCCACAAATAGCCATACATCCAAATCAAGAGCTTACAAGTAGATTCTCATCCTTACCTTCCAAGTTATATAATTTGAGCCATTCAAAAATGGAACTCCATCTGAGGTAATCCAATCTTGGTTCTCCATGATCCCTGGTCTTCCTTCCAGCTGTTAAATTGATCCTAAAGGACACTGGCTCTAATACCAATTGTTAGAAACAATGGAAACCATGACACTATTGAGAGGGGGGGGGGGGGGGGGGAGGGGTGAATCAGTAGTTTGGTCAAATTATACAATTCTTCACAAATTACACTTTTCAATCACTTTACCAATTGTTTATGGAAAAAAAACACAACTTAATCATGTATAACATAACGTCATAAACATTAAGAATATGAGAAACATATACAAAAGACAATAATCTTCCTTTTTATTACAAGTATCAACTTGATTACATCAATGCCACAGAAGCTATTACTTGTAGGTTTATCAACTGATACTGAAAGGAACTTCTATCCCTACTTATTTATCAACTACCACTGAAAGGGATTGCTACCCCTACTCATTTATTAGTCTCTGCTGAAAGGGACTCCTGCCCTTGCTTGTTATTTAGTCTCTACTGAACTCAGACTATTGCTTCGAAACATTTACTAGCACCCACTAGAAGGATCGACTACCCCTCATATGCAAGCTATCATTTGCTGGCCCCACTGATCCATCTTTCATCCATTTTCAAAGTGAAACCAATAGACCTCTTACCTCATAAAAATATATATTTTTCTCATTGCAACTGATCACCAAAGCGACCATAAAAATACCTAAAACAATCTCTGATTACTGATAAAACCATCATAACCTTCAGCAATTTCACATTACTGAATAAATGATGCACCAATAGGATCAACACCAATCACTAATGTATTCTATGCATCTCTAAAACGCCTATCAATTACCAAGATTGATATTTTTTTAACCTCTAATGCATAACCATATTATTATGCATCATGCTACACCAATAGCTCTCATCTACACACATCTCATTCACCATGCAATTCTACTACTTGAATTATTCCTTTAAATAATTCTTGACTCATATTTTTGGATTGATCTTTAGTTAATTTATTTTCTGATATGTTGCATGGATTTCTTTACTTTTCTCCTTTGTCCTATTCAATTTAGTCTTTTAACTCTACCCTTAACTTCTCAATCTCTAATCTACAGTTCTCAGCTCAATATCTGAGTTAAACTATTGATTTTAGCAATTTTAGCTTTGTTCCAAGATTTAAGTGGGACTTTCTAATTTTGGCGAATCTCTATTTTTATCCAAATTGTCAAATATTCCTATTAACTGTTTGTTCTACTATCCATGCATTTGACACTTTGATCTGCTACTGTGTTTGGCTCTAAATGTTGAATGTGTCACTTAACTATCGCTTTACCGTTGGAAGAACATAGTGCTAACACTTGCTGCTGACTTGTTGATTCATGCACATGCTACACTACTATAAAATAAACTTCTCGGCCCTTTTATTTCACAAAAGAGATTAATGCTGATAACTTTTCCTTTAAGCCCCTTCGCTTTTGCACCTTTTATCTTTCCACCATGGGACCAGGTCTCTATGACCATTAGCTCAAGGCTATAGGTGATTATCCTATTTAAGCCCTTCACAGGACAAACTTATTTTTTAACAGTTCGATGCCATTGGTCTCGTTTATATGCAAAACAACCAAAAGGTGGTACTAAGCCTGAAGCTACCAAGCCTAGTGCCTTTTATTTATGCGTCATATTATTTCACCATGCCCCTCATTGATTTCTATGTGAAGTGACCAAGGGTCGGGGCTTAGCCCGTAGCCCCATTTATCTTGGTATATTGAGTTTGCAATTCTATTAAACCATTGGGGTAACACCTTTGGGGTTGACGTGTCCCGTGGGGATGGTCCAACACCTTTTTAGTTGACTATTGCTATCGTGCTATCTATCCTTTGTGTCCCAGTACCCATTTCCAAATGCATTCCTTTGTGCTCTGTTAACAAACCCACGAGGGTCATTCCTTACAGAGTTATCCAATGGGGTCAACCATCGCAACCAAGATCTAATGAAAAATATTTTCGAGATAAGTTAGCTCCTTGTCTTGATGCCCAACCGTCCTGCTAATTCTTTATTATGATGCACCAAAACTTGTTGGGCTCCTGCTAGTGGCATGATGTCATGCTAATGTCACACCTACTGCATGTCGACTAATGATTGGTGACTTGTGTGACCTAAAAATGGGTCTTTTGGGTGCCTGAAAATGCCAAAAATGACTACCACGTGTCCATTGCTAATTGGACCACATCACACTGACATAAACATCCATGTCATCTCCAAGAGTCAATAAGATTTTGCCACCTGTCTTGCTTGAGGAGAGAGAAAGGGTCCCTGAGACATTTGTTTTTCGCCAATTTTCTTTGTTAATTAAAAAACCCACCGAGTTCAGCACCACTTAACTATGGTTTGTGGTTTTAGGAGTGATCCTGGGGTGGTTCTCCTCCATTGATCTACACGATCAATGGTATGGGAAACCACCTCCCATGGCTTGCAAGGGTTCCATCTCAGGTGTTGTCAGAATGCTGCTGTGTGGTTCGATGCTTAACTCTTGGTTCTTAGCCCTTGTATTCTTCTACCAGGTCGGCTCTTTTTTGTGTTCCACTTTGTAATTCCTCCAGGCTACACCTTAGCAGGCTAAGCTGTCAAAGTGGGGACCTCTGCATGCTTCTAATTGAGAAACGACACCTACTGCTCAACCCATTTGTTGTGTGCACACCAAACAAACTCCATGCTCATACCATCGAGCTTTCTCCACTGAGCCAAGATGTCAAGTGGGCTCCACCTTGACCAATAGGGAGCCTCTCCAATGCGCTATGTGGTCCATGTCTGCCTACTCTATAACATGCCAACACTTAACTTCATGTGCCCTTTGCGAACCTCCGCTATGCACCCACTAGGGTAACTCCGTCGAGATGGCGTCACCTTTTAGGATCATTCTGATCATTCTATTTGAGCTTTATACTAAATCCATCGAAGTTTTATCACTAGGTGGGCTTTTCCTGAGCCAAATGAAATTTTTTTCTGCTACCACGTATTCCTAGTCCTTTCAATGGTGGAGTCAATAGCTGTTCGGCTACTGTCTCCACTAGGTTTGCTTATTCTTCCAACCTTGTCTTTGTGCAAAAAGAGTCTCCATCCTATTTAACTCTACTAGTTTTACTTGGGGGTCCTACAACTTTGATTGGCTCTAAGTTTCGATCTAGGAGGCCATTTTTAGACTTCCACATACCACTAGAAATCTCCTTCGGAGCTCTTCCCATCTGAGTGGATTTCATCGACATTTGAGATTAGATGCTACTCCAAAAATGGCTCTGAAGTATCTACAACTTCTAATTGCATTTTCCTTTTCTTTTCTTATGCCACCTTTGTCGCTGCCTTTGATTTTGCCTATACCACCTTTGTTATTTCCTTTGCCATCAATTTGTGCCTTGGCCACCAATGAAAACATATTTACCAATGCAGTTACTTCTATTATCACCTTTTTCTTTGCCTTTCCCATCAATGAAAATACATTTCCAACATTATTATGCTTTATTGTAAGGATGGCTAAAATATTACACATAAAAAAACAAAAGAAAATAACACTCATAATTTTACATCGAAACAAGTGTAAAAAAAGACTGACCATCCTCAAATTTTCACTGATAGATAAAGTAAATTTAAAATTTCAAACTTGATTTTCCTCAATAAATAATAAATAGATAGAGTTAAATTTTGTTAAAACCAATCATTATGTTGAACTTATTGATTCAAGAGTACATCAAATTCTTAACGGATCAATATCTCCTGTAACTAATCTTAAATTGGCACATCTAATTAATAATATTTTTTGCATCTAAATTTATTGAGTTGAGAGGCTCATTCTATAGCCTAGTATGATGGAGATGTGTAATTTCATCCATGCTCAACTTAGAGTTGACATGTGTCCCATTTAAAATAAAAATAAAATATTCTTTACATTAAAAAATATCGGATATAATAAAAAAACAAAAATAAATGAAAAACATTAAAAATATTTCACCTATGGAATAACCTAACCTACATCAACTTTATATAGATATAAAGTAGTTAAAATAAACCTATATACACATTATATAAAGCAATTGAAAAAAAATAAAATTTAATGGTTAAAACATTTTAAGTTACCCAAGTAAATTTGTTAAATCCATTTTATACATTAAAAAATGAAAATGAAACGATGAAAAATTACATGTGGCTTATATATATATATATATATATATATATATATATATATATATATATATATATATATATATATATATATATATATATATATATATATATATAGATAGATAGATAGATAGATAGATAGATAGATATATTACAGATCTATCAAATTTCCATAGGGATCAAATATGTGGAGGTGAAAAACTTTTATTCAAGTTTTGCACTCTAAATGGTTTTCACCTCAAGGGATTTGATTCCTATCGGCTCTTTCTAGATGTGTGGTTAAATGAATCTATATTATTTTAACAAATGGATCTATACTGGTTTAACACATTTTAACATTATTAGCCATTTAATATATCCATAAAAACCAATATGAAATAAATCCATCACACCTTAAAATTTCCCCTTATGTGAGAGAGATAGGTACTAAAGAACCATAAACATTAATTTTAAGAGAAATTTGATATTGGAAAATTTATTTTAATTATGGTTAATTATGTTAATGATAACTTCTCTTTATATATATTGATGTTATTAGTGATTATTCTGATTTCTTAAAGATATATATTCTGTTATGCTCCTATACCAATAGGTGTCATATTTCATGATTGATTGTTGAAGTGCCAAATATGTTCATCCTTTCCATGCTGCAAAGGTTCCATATTTTGAAAGAATCAAAAAATTAAAAAATGAAAAGAGGGTGTGCCCTAAAAGAAAAATCAAAAGGCAAAAAGAATAAATTGGTCAAAAATAAAGAAAATGAACCCCAAAGAAAAGACCAGGAAAGTGTGCTAGTCCAAAATGCCACTACTATTCTATTTTTTGCAAAGAAGTTCAATATGTGGAATCAGTGACTTTTGTCACACTTGATGGATGGCCAAACAACTTAATCTTGGCCAGTCCATGTTTAAATTTCTTGTTTTAGAGGTAGGGAATGAAATCTGTCCAAACAGTTCGAGCTTGGCAGGTAAGTAGTCAGGTAGAGAAGCAAGGGAGCTCAACAGCTAAATCTGAGCCCCTGGAAGAAATAAGGGCAGACTTAGATAGGATTGCAGTTGAAAGAAAAGAAGAGAGTAAGGGTTTGCTAGTTCAAATGCACCCAATCAAAAAGGAAGAAAAAATGTTAGGTGTATTAGGCTGGGTAGGCAGTTTTGATGTTGCAGAAGCAGGTTTGTGAGCAATTTTGTCTTTTGAAGATGATTCATCTCATGGATATCATAAAGCATCATGTCAACTATGTGGCTACAAAACAGATGAAGCATGACTAACTTCCCTCCTCATTTCTCCAAAAACACTTACTAACCTCCTCACAAGGACATTGAGATCTGCTCAATGTTCCTAGTTCACTTCATTTCATGAAAAAGACTAAGTGAAACTCTTTTTAACTCAGATAATTAAGCCACATTTCTTGTGTAAAAATGTTTTTCTTCCACTATGCTAAGTTCTCCAAGTTCATAGCTTGGATCCCTTTCATTTCCCCAAAGCCTAAGTTGATCTGACCATGTAAACCTAGTGCCTACCTCTCATAAACCCATTTTAACATATTAACTATATTATTTAAACCCTTATGTTTTCCCCATGCCCGTATTATATAACCATATAAAAACCCCAAGAAAACTAAATATCCCACCCCCGAATACACTATAAGCCATATGTTATTATACAATCGAAGTTAAAACGTTTATTTGAAAACTTTTAATAATCCATGGCCGCGCCGTTTAAAAGGAATTAATCAACATTTGGTTGATTAATTAACTTAACCCCTGAACACTCTGATAACCACGGGTTATACCCACCCAAGTTGAAAAACATTAAAAAAATCGCAGACCCCGCGCTGTAGCCCTCCGCCGTTTCCCGTTGACCGCCCACCGTCGGATCATAGTCCATAGATCCGACGGCTCCGATGCATATCGCAAGCCCTTTTGTGCTGATCGATAGCGCCTGGGGAATGGTGGTTTTTCTGCTGTACCTTAGGATAGGTGGCAGGCTCCTGGTATGATCGCTGCCCCCCCTTCCAATACCACCATGGCCCAAAGGCAATGCGGGGTCCAAACTACTTATCGCCCATGCTCCCCCCTCGTTGACAACATCCGACACGTTGTCCACCACCTCACCTTCGCATCATCCACTGAGTCATCTGCCACGTCACTGCCAAGTTAGCCTCCATACCCTTGTTACACAACAAATGTTGCGTCATACTGACGTCACCCGACTGAAGTGCGCCAAAACACGCCAAAATCAATTTTTTTGTTAAAAAGGCGTAAAAAACGACGTTTTTGTTCATTTCTGCTTATTGTCTCTACGCGACCTCTGCATGCCGTTTTCACGTTCAAACTAGTGTTTAAACACACCGTTTACCACCAGGCCAAATCAAGCCCGCAAACTGGTCTTCTAGCTCGGTCCGCCACTTGCATTTCGCACAGGGCACTCATTAAAACAGGTATTTACCCGAATTTCGCTCCCAAACCCCGTTTTTTTAGTTTTCTCTGCAAAATTGCCCAGATAACCCAAATTTGAATTAAAAACACTGTGTTGTCTTTAAACCTGTGCACCAGAACCAATGTTTGTGCTCATTTTTTCCAAGAAATCCCTCAAAATCCATCTCCCATTTCAAATTGCACCCACTAAGATAAATTCAAGCTCATTTTGGCCTGCAAATTCTCTGAGAAAATCCCTAGAAACTGTCATTTTACCTACTGTTGCTGCACAAAACCCAAATTTCAAATTGAAAAATCACAAAAGATTGAATAATGGAGGCTCTAGTGGCTCTCAATGTTGCCCCCATCAATGCACCTCACAAAGAATTAGAGTGGTTTCCCTTAGCTGATACGGACTTCCAAATACAAGATTTAATTGGTGACAAAGACCATCTGCAAGCATTTTGTGAAATTAGTAACAGTTACCTGAACAAAATTGATCTCTATGGGATATGGGAATCCAATCTACCCATATACTATCTCCCCTCAGTAAATGTATTCCCAGATTTAATCCACTTGTGTTGTGCCAACTATGAGCCTTCTCAAAGAGAAGTCATGACCCCATCTGGAACTGTCCTATTTCATATAACTCCTGACTCAATCAATGAGATGTTGCACTTCAAACCTAGTCAGCCTCTAACTCCTCTTTCCATGAAATATTTGTTGGACCAAGGCTCTAAACTATCCACTGCAGAAATAGGCCGAATTGCCAAGTTATTTATGAGCCCAGATTGCCAGCCCAGAGATTCACCTCCTTTTCACCATGTCTGGTTCAATGAAGCTGGAAGATTTGTTATTGATATGATATCCTATGTCCTGGGATTTAAAGCAAGTGAGTATGTTGATGAAACCATTTTAGCTCTGATGTCAATATTTATTCTAGGACATCCTCCTGCTGTCAAATTTGACTTTGCCACCTTCATTAGCAACAAAATCCATGAGCAATTCATGAGTCTAAATAGAGAAGGAGTCTTCAAGTACACATCATATATATATCATCTGTTCTTGTACTATCAAATAGATAGTTTTCAGGTCCCTATCAGGAAATTGGATGCTAAAGGAGAAAGGAGGTCTATGATATTTTGGAACTCAGTCTTCCATCAAGTCCATAATTCTCCTTACACTTACTATGAATTCATTGATTTTTTCATACACCCTGTCTCCTCTCTGCTGATGAGAACTCCTCCTCCTAGACTGTCTGGTGACATGCAGAAAATTTTACAGCTTTCCAAAAGCTACAAAATAGGTGACTGGTACTTTTACCAGAATCACATTGAGATCAGGATATATGGTTGTGAGCTGTGCCCCTATAAACTGCCAAAATATGTGCCTATGAGAGTTTTTGCTCTTGAATACTTCAGACAATTTATTAGCTTAGATTTGACTCATTTTTATGCTGCCAAGAAAAAATCGAAGCTGAAATTAAGAAACCAATTAGACCCCTTCATCATTAACAAAAAGGAAGGATGAAAGGATGCTAAAAAGATATTGAGTGAACAACTCAAATTAAAAAGGAGCTTTTGGTGGGTACCCTATGACCCAAATGGATTCATCTATGATAGAAAGGTAAAAAATTGGCTATCAAGCTATGATCATTGTAGAATCCCTGAATTAGAGCAGTATGCTAATCAAGATGAGTGGGTAGAGGGCACATTGGTTGAACATATTACTGAGGAAGAAAAGATGGAACAAGCAATGAATAATCTTGAAAAGACTCTTGACCTGGACTGTTTTGGACAGGTCTCTTTCAAATTACCTCAGCAAACCGGAGTGGGCACATCATCTGCTACAACTTCACAGCAACCAGCCCAAGAAAGCACTACACCAGCTGCAGGGACATCAAAGCGCAAAGAAGTGTTGGATTCAGAGCAGCATATAATGACAGATCAACCATCATCAAAAAAAGTAGCAAGCCTAAGGGGAAATTCCTCCTGCCCAGACCAAAGTACCAGAGATACCGCATTGCAGACTCCTCTCAACGAGGAAAAGGGCATAAAAAGGGACCGAGAAGAGGCCACACCTATAAGTGGACCAGCAGAGAAACCAGAAGCAAAGAGGCAGAGAGTGGATCCTCTACCTGAAGAGGAAGTTATAGAGGAGATCATAGAAAGCCCAATAA
Organism: Pinus tabuliformis; assembly: GCA_031772625.1. NCBI lineage: Eukaryota > Viridiplantae > Streptophyta > Pinopsida > Pinales > Pinaceae > Pinus > Pinus tabuliformis. Next base: position 1,638,417,900 of record CM062819.1, on the reverse strand, counting down.
GTGAGAGGGAAACCAGCCGACAGACATCCCCAGCGGTAGAAACATCCACCAGTTCTCATGGGCAGCAATTGGGGAAACAACATAGTGTGGAAATTTCCTCAGCAAGGCCACAAAGCAAGCAAGGTTCTGATATTGAAAGAACATTCACAGACATGAAGGCACAGAATGAGCCAATAAGACTACAACTTTATGATTAATTTCTCAAAATAACCCCCGCCAAACAGCAAAGGTTGATGTCTGCATATGATATTAAAGAAGGGAAAATGATCTTAAGCCACTTCAAGCCTAAAGTGCAACAACCACAGTCAGCAGTTGGTTATATTAGAACAAATCTAGAGGCTCTGGCAAAAGACATTGACCCTATGGACCAAATTGAATTGCACAAGAAAACTGGTGAAATGGTCTACTCCACATTGGCAGATAAAGCCATACTAGCTCAACAATTGAAAAATTCATTAAACAACACATCTGCCCAACTAGAGTTGGAAAAGGAATCTTCTTTGGCCAAGGACAACAGAATAAAGTCCTTGGAAGAAATTATCATTGAGATAGGACATGATCCCAAGGATGCCAAGGGAATAAAAGCATCAATGAAGAAAAAAGAGGATGACATCGCTGCCCTCAGGAAACAATTGAAATTACCAATTACTATGCATCCACAAACCACAGAGGTTGTGCAAGAAAAAGTAGAAGAAGACATGATGGACCTGCTAATAAAAATGAATCAAAGACTAAGTGAAACAGAGTAGGAATTAGAAAAAGCATTGCAGTAAAAGTAGGGAGTGTCAACCTCCCAGCCATCTCAAACAGCTCCAACAGTTACAACTGCTCCTACCACAGTTACAACAACAGTCCCTCCCACTATCCCGGCATCAACAGCACCAGGTACTTCAACAACAACAACAGTAGGCAACAGCACTATCATGACCACTGAGGAATTGATAAAGGCTATGGAGGACTTAAAACTCCAAGTATCATAGTCGAAAGAGGCTAAAGAAAAATTGGTCAAGTTGGAAATAAATTATGACAAATCTAAAATGATTGTGGCAGAAAAATCAAGGGAGGTAAAAGCATTGGAAAATAAAGTAAGAGCCTTAGAAAAGGATCTCTCCCTGCATAAACCCTTGGCAGAAATCAAAACAATTTTATGGACCAACATTGGCCAATCCCTCACTGATATATGGAAATCCATACAGATAATTCATGAGCAGATTGATTTGGTGACAGCAGCTCAAGCAGAAATTCAAAAGGCCAGGAATTTATTGGGACACATGCCCGAATAGGCCAATAGGTTAATACAGTTTTTGAACACCCACACCAAGGAAGAGCTGGTAGCACTGGCTATAAGGGACAAGACAGGTGCCATTCTAACTGTCAAAAGAGTTCTGACCATGAGGAACTTCATACAAAATCTGGAGAGGAAGTGCTAGGACATGCAAGTGGAGATAAATGCTTTCACACAGAAGTTTACAGCTTTGGAGGAAAAGGGTCTGCCCAGTTTATTAACCAATGACTATAAACTAATGACACATGTAGACTATGCTCGCAAGTTGAATACATATATGGATAACCAAGTCACAACATGATCAAGTTCTGCAGGAGAGAAGGCACTCCCATCTGGACAGAGCTTGTATGACAATTTAGAAAATCTGTTTTTTATTGAGCATGAAGTGAGACATCTTTTCACAGCCCAGCCTACTTTCCTCAGGTACACTGATGCTGATGAAACTCTAATAAAAATGTGTAGACACCAATTACCAGATGACCAGTGGTGGCAAAGCATGTTGGAGATCCTGTAGGCATATCTCTGATTTCTTTATATCTTTGGGAAATGAATAGTTTGTGTCATGCACCATAAAGTGAAAAACAGGAAGGGATGAGAATCAAGCTAGAGCAACAGCGTATTAAAGACGGTCCAGATGTAGCCGAGAGAGCTAGGACAGCAACGCGCAATATCAGCGGAAATATCCACCGGCCGACTCATCGAGCGAACAGTTAATGAATCTCACCAACTAAGCGGCCAGCACAATAGCACTCACTTTTGCATTTATTTCTTCTTGTTCCCAAAATCATTTACTTCTCCTGTAGAGTAGGTAGAAGAAGTTATTGCTAGATATTATCTCATTGAGATATTTTGTAAACATTTTTGTACAAATACCTCCCCAAGCTAAGTATTAGGGGTTGGTGATACGTTTTTGAGACTGCGCTGTAACTTTGAGAACTCTTCTAAATAAAAGGTTGCTGGAATGCTTTATTGCTAAACTCTCTGGTTATGGAATTGATGGCAGAGGACTATGTTGCAGAATTCTCGAATTATTTCATGGATCAATAAGTCTTTTTAACTCATGTTTTATAGTTTATGTGCTTTATTATATCATCTATGTTCATGATCTTAATAACAGGGAAAAAGAATAACTCAGAACTTGCTTAACTGTACTCTGTGTTCAATCTCTGTTATTGTTTATGTTTTCTTCAGAATTAGCATAAGCAAGAATTCTTAATTGCTCCTGTTTCCCTGGTTCTTACATCTTGAATATAGCCAAGGAATTCTTAACTGCTCCTTAGAAATATTCATCCACTTTCCCTCTGTCAACATGATGAAGGATTCTTAATTTCCCTTCACCCCCTGACTCCATTTCACCTGATTCCAGCTTGCAATTTGTTCCATGGTTAATTACCTTGCTCTGTAGTACCCCCCTCTGTCAAAGAAATCATACCCAACAGTTCATCCTCACAGACTCCATTAGCCCAATGGACTGAACTTCTCAGATTACACCCCTGTTTTATTGAAAAATCACCATCCAAAAATCAAACAAACCTTTGTACTTCATAACTAGCCTAATATACCTCAAAACAAAGCTAAATCATAAAGAGAGAGCCCTCTCTGGATGCAAATTGGCTAGAGCCTGCATCTAGAAGATTGGTTAGTGGTTACCTCGGTCGTATTCCATTTGCTTACAACTTTTGGGTAACAACTTGAGTGATAACATCATTGGCGACCATACTAGGGAACTGAATGACTGTTTGTTACTGCTGTCTATTTTCCAAAGCTACAAATGGAGCCTAAAGTTAGCCAGACAGCCTTTGAAATTGTTTTTGCTATGCAATTACAAGAGTAAATAAATGATACTTCAGTCTATCTCTAGTCTAGTTTTAGGCTTTGAACAACTGTCTCAAAAATTTGATCATCATCCTTTTTTGTTTTCAAAAGATCTTTAGGAAAATTCAAGACTCTCACAATTCATAATTTCCTAGAAAGACATTGTCAAAAGCTGTGTTCTTCAAGTACTTCCAGAAAATACCAAAAATAGATTTAGAAGCTGGCTCCAAAGAAGAGAACCCGTTACACTAGATCAAATCTAGATCCGGATCCTCCAGCTATCTTTGAAAATCCTAATTTGATCCCTAAGAGCCTTAGAAGTTGGGATAATCAAGAAATATCTGCTGATTTAAACCTTGACACACCTCAGCAAAACTCTATCCAAACTGAGCTTACTACTGGAAAAGCAGCAGTCATTTATTCCATTGCTGCAGCTTCTTCTAGTTCACCATTATCACTTTAGAACATTTTTTCCACTCCCCCATCCATAGCACATATTTTCACTGTTATCCCCGTTCTCCCAGCTGTTCCATTTATCCCCATAAATATGGTAAACCGATATGCTCCCCTGCAATTACCTGTAAATCCAGGGGCTATGCCTCAAGATTATCAAAGCAAAATTACTTATTTTGATGGTACTGGCACCTATACAGCTCAACAACACACTAAGAAAATGACTGATTATTTTGAGAACTATGAGATTGATGATAATGATGTCAGAATGAAAATTTTTGTTCAGAGCCTAACTGGTGATGTAAGGACCTGGTTTAGGGCACTCCCTGTAAACACAATTGCTGATCCAGATGCCCTTTATCAAACTTTTTTGAATAGATGGGAAAAGAGGAAGGACCCATTACACATCCTATCGGAATATGAAAGCTTGAAAAGAGGCTGACAAGAAACTATTCAAGATTACTGTGCCAGATTTAATAATGTGTACAATGCTATTCCTCAGAATCTTAGACCTCCACCAGACTTGGCCTTGATCAAATTCCCTGATGGATTTGATTCTGATATGGCATATCAGCTGAGGGAAAGAGCTCCTCCAAGATTAGAAGACATGCAGAGCATAGTTGTTAGTGTAGAGGCCAATCTGATCTCTAAACGAGCTCGAGCTAGAGCTGAAAGAAGGACTCCCTTCAAAGAAGAACCTTCTACATTTGAGCAAAAACTGGATGCAATTATCAAAGGAATGGATAGATTGGGTGGTAGAGTAGAAACAATTGAAAGGAAATCTTCTTGGGAGGGCCAACCAAGTAACACCGGAAGAAATCCAAACTTTAGGAAAAATCAGAATCCTAGTACCGGGAAGGCTGGTCCCGACCAGAACATTAGACCTCCATTCCAAGAAAACTATGCTAAAGCTTCAAACTATAGTGAGCCAACAGAGGATACTCAAATTAATTTGATGGGTCTAAACAATGAACAACAAATCTTTTTAACCTAGGATGACCAAGAAGCTCATACTTTCAATCAATTTCAAACCAAATCAGGAGAATCATTTGATTTCAGAGAGGGATATGATGAAACTGTCTATGAGGTTCATAAATAATATAAACTGAGAAGCAGAACGATAGATGTTCCTGAACCCAACAAGCAGAAAGAGACCAAGCAGCCTAAAAAAGTAAAGGATAAAACTTCCCCTATACAACTCCCTGCTAGAAAAGACCTCAACCCAAAAGAACCAATGGTTGAGGACATATCAAACTTACCGCCATCCAACAGTCAGCCATCCACCTCCTTTCCTCCCAAAGAAAATGCAAAGGAATCTCCTGAAATTAATTTTAAAGTAAATTCAGTTCATAACAACACTTTTGATAGAGAAAAAAACATTGACAACACAACAGAAAAAGAAAATCTTGCTGCCCAGAATGTAAAAATTCAAGTGGAAAAATCTTTCAACCTAGAAACTGAAATAGGCAAGTTAAAAATATCCATTCCACTGCCCGAATTGGCTAAACATGAGGTCTATAGAGAACAAATCAGTAGATCACTGCAAATTTCAGAACATAGAGATGCAGTAAATGTCCTAGATGACCAGCCAAAATTAATTTTTGGCCCTGAAGCAAATGGCAAAACAGTAGATGGAGGAATTCCTCCATTCTATGTAAGTCTAAACATTCATGACAAAGTACTTCACAATGCAATGTTTGATTCGGGAGCTTCCCATAATCTAATGCCTAAGTCTGTGATGGAAAGGTTGGACCTAGATATCACCAGGCCATACAAGGACTTGTTCTCATTTGATTCTAGCCAGGTCAGGTGTCTAGGCTTAATCAAAGATTTATGTGTATCTCTAGTGCAATACCCTGCCAAGACAATTTTAATGGATGTGGTGGTAGCTGATATCCCACCAAAGTATGGAATGCTTTTGTCTAGATCTTGGGGTGCAAAGCTCCAGGGATCTCTACAATTGGACATGTCTTATGCTACCATCTCAGTCTTTGGCCAGCCAAAGAGATTGTACCAGGAAAATTTGATGAAATATGTGGTCAGCAGTCAAGAGAAACCCCAAAATTTCCCCATTTATTCCATGCATTCTAATATGGAATCTTTCATCCTATACAATGCTGAAATTTGTCCCAAAACTGATGACAAGGCTCTAGAATCAGCACAAGGAAGAAGCATAAATGAAGAATCTATTGCTCAAGATCTAGAAATTGTTGAAGTAATTGATGCAACAGACACACAAGGCAAACCATATGAGTTTCAAAACCCAAATCTGCCCACTACGCCAGTTTCTAAAACTCCTGATGATAGCGATGATCAAGAAATCCTATGGTATCTAGAATTTGATGGGTCAGTAAATAAACTATGAGATGGTGTAGGGATTTGGATGCATAATATGCAAAATGATCATGCTGAAGGACATGCATACAGATTGAATTTTAGATGTACAAATAACACAGCTGAATATGAAGCCCTTCTGCTAGGACTCAAACTGATCAAAAGGCTAGGGGCAGCTAGGATATCAATTTTAGGAGACTCTGATCTGATCATTCAACAAATGAAAGGAAACTTTGTCACAAATGATCTCAGGTTGAGAGCTTATAGAGGGGCAGCAATTGAAATACTTAATACCTTTCTAGAATCACAGCTTACCAAGATTTCAAGGAACCACAATTTGCATGCTCACAGTTTGGCAACATTTGCCAGCACTTGTAAACTGTCGTTTGAGCCTAATCATCTTTTTACTGCTGAAATTAACCACAGGCCAATTGTACCAGACAATTTTAAAAATTGGCAAGTGTTTGAAAACGACACTCAAATGAATAATTTCTTGACTTTAAAAGAAGAATTTGCAAGCAAAAATATAGACACAAGCACCATTTGTGAATATCATCAAATAGACAAGATTGAAAAACATATTTTAGCTTAAACAACAAATCAGATTTTGCATCCAACAATCTTTACTAGCAAAGAATTACAAGAGATGAAACAAATAGACTTTGATGAAACCGCTGAAGGAGAGCCTGAAGTGATTGACTTAAAGGATATTTTTTTACCCACAGGCTTGACTCCATTAGAGGATATTTTTTACTCTAATGATATTCCAAAAAAGCCAAAAATGCAGCCATTAAATGCAGAAATTGAGGACTGTAATATAGGAACTGCAGAAAATCCTAAGATGATAAAATTGTCCAAAGCCTTGCCTCCTAACCAAAAGCTGAAATACATTGAACTGTTTAAAGAATTTCAAGATGTTTTTGCATGGAGCTATGAAGACCTCAAGTCCTATGATACTTCTGTAATCCAGCATACAATACCCCTAAAAGAAAATCAAAAACGTTTCAAGCAAAAACTTAGAAGGTTCAATCCTGTACTCCTTCCTCTCATTGAAAAAGAGGTCAAATGAATGTATGAGGCTGGGATAATTGCATCCATTAGATTCTCAGAATGGATCTCAAATTTAGTGCCCACTAGGAAGAAAAAATGAGAAATAAGGCTGTGTGTTGATTTGAGAAATTTGAATAAAGTCTCTTTTAAAGATCATTACCCCTTACCCAAGATGGATCACATTTTACAAAGGGTAGTGGGAGCCTCTAGAATTTCGCTGCTAGATGGATTTTCAGGCTTTAACCAGATCTTAGTTCACCCCGATGATCAGGATAAAACTGCCTTTACAACGCCTTGGGGAACCTTCAAATATGTAAAAATGCCTTTTGGAGTTAAGAACGCAGGGGCAACTTTTCAACGAGCAATGGACATAGCTTTTGCTAAAGAGATTCATGACTTCCTGGTCATATACCTAGATCATCTTACTACATTTTCCAAGTCAGATCAGGAGCACCTAGATCATCTTAGACAAGTGTTTTTAATCTGCATAAAATATGGTATATCACTAAACCCAAAGAAATCATTATTTGGCCTAGAATAGGGCAAACTGCTAGGTCACATAATCTCAAAAGATGGTATTAGAATTGACCCAGATAGAATACAAGCCATTCTGCAAGTTCCTCACCCTAGAAATATCAAAGAACTGCAAGCTTTCCTAGGGAAAATCAATTTTCTTAGAAGATTCATACCCAACTTAGCTAAATTGATAAGATTCCTGAACAACATGCTGAAATAGGATTCCAAAGTCAAATGGACAATAGAAGCTAAGCAAGCTTTTGAAGAAATTAAAATAGCTTTAACTAAAACACCAGTCCTCACAAGCCCGAAATTTGATAGAGACTTTATAATCTTTTCCTTTGCATATGAACATACTATTGTTGCTGTCCTATTACAGAAAGATGACCAAGGATGTGAAAAACCCATTGCCTTTTTCAGCAAAGCACTTAGAGATGCACCTTTAAAATATCAAATCATGGAAAAATAGGCCTATGCTCTTGTAAAAGCTATCAAGGATTTCATAGTTTATATCTTATACTCTCATGTAATAGCTTATGTACCAAATACTGTGGTCAAGGATATCCTAACTCAAGAAGGAATTGAAGGTAAAAGAGGCAAATGGATAGCTAACATCTTGGAATATGACATTGAAATTAAACCAACAAAGTTGATAAAAGGACAAGGATTAGCTAAACTGGTGACTGAAAACAACTTTCAAGCCCTTGACATCAATGAACTGGATAACGAATAGGAGATGGCGACTCCGCAGATCAATCAAGTCTTTTTACAATCACCTTGGTATGCTGATATAATTTATGTATTGTTAAACCTGTAGGCTCCTCTAGGGTTATCCAGAACTAAAAAGAGATTTCTGAAAATGAAAGCTTCAAAATTTTGTATTATAGATAATGTTTTATTTTGGAAAAATCATGAAGGAATTTTGCTGAATTGCTTAATAAAAGATGAAACTAACAAAGTACTGAAGGAATTTCATGTAGGGGACTGTGGTGGACATTTGTATTGGAAGTCAACCGCTGATAAAATCTTAAGAGCTGGATTTTATTGGCCCTCCCTGTTTGCTAATGTAAAGAAATTTGTAGTTTCTTGCCATAAATGTCAAATCTTTGAAGGCAAGAGAAAGATTTTACCTCTACCCCTTAAACCAGTTTCCACTGAAAGACCATTTCAACAATGGGGTTTAGATTTCATTGGGGAAATTCACCCTCCCTCTTCTGGCCAGCATAAGTGGATTTTAACTGCCACAGATTACTTCACCAAGTGGATAGAATCCATCCCTTGTAGACAAGCCAATGATTCAGTAGTCATGCAATTCCTAGAAACCAATATCCAATCTAGATTTGGTTGTCCAGAAAAGATTATAACTGACAATGTTGCTGCATTTAAATACAAAAGAATGATCAATTTTTGTCACAAATACCATATTACCTTAGGCCATTCCACAACCTATTACCCTCAAGATAATGGTCTAGCTGAATCATCCAATAAAAGCTTGATCAACATCATTAAGAAATTATTGGAGGAAAACAAGAAAAACTGGCATAAGAAGCTTATCACTGCACTTTGGGCAAACAGGTTGACTACAAAGAAGTCCATTGGAACCAGCCCCTATGAATTGGTTTATGGCATGGAAACTGTATTCCCTTCTTCTTCGGGAATCCCTGTGATAAAATTGCTGCAAGAAATACAAGCAGAACCCAATGACATTCAGAGAAGAATCAATCAAACAATTCATTTACAGCAGACTAGAGAAGAAGTGTATCAAAGGTCTCAACTTCTACAAGAAAAACTTAAGAAGATATTTGACAAGAGGAAAATGGCAGAAGATTTTTTCATAGGAGACAAAGTACTGAAATGGTATTCTAGAAGAGAAGATAAAGGAAAACATGGCAAATTTGACTTCCTATGGAAGGGACCTTTTGCTATTCAGGGTGTACAAGAAAACAACACCTACTTTTTGAGAAGCCTGGATTGTACAGAAGCAGAAGATGGGCCAGTCAATGGTCAGATTCTCCAGCATTATTTTGATCCCCTTTGTTGAGATCTCAGGACTATAATTTGTACATAATAGTGTCTATTTTCTGCAGTTTATTACAGCAATAAGATAGGGAATAAGATGTAGAAAATCTTGAGAAAAAAATCAAGGAATAGTGCCACCTTTTTTGTATTACCTTGTTAGTTCATCAGAAGGGCTGAAGAAGAAGACTTGGGAGCTATAAGTATGGTGGCAAACATTCAGATAAACTATCAAAAACAGGGCTGCAATTGTTTGAATGAATTTATGAAAAATGTATATATGTTGCAGAGATACAATTTTGGTTATTTATAGCAAAGGAAAATTTCAGGTTGCAGCAAGAGTTGAATATAAGGCCATCTCACCTGTTGTTTTTGGCTTTTCACCGGAAAAAGCCATCCCTAAGTGGAGCTAGTGTTATGCTCCTATACCAATAGGTGTCATATTTCATGATTGACTGTTGAAGTGCCAAATATGTTCATCCTTTCCATGCTGAAAAGGTTCCATATTTTGAAAGAATCAAAAAATTAAAAAATGAAAAGAGGGTGTGCATTAAAAGAAAAATCAAAGGGCAAAAAGAATAAATTGGTCAAAAACAAAGAAAATGAATCCCAAAGAAAAGACCAGGAAAGTGTGCTAGTCAAAAATGCCACTACTATTCTATTTTTTGCAAAGAAGTTCAATATGTGAAATCAGTGACTTCTGTCACACTTGATGGATGGCCAAACAACTTAATCTTGGCCAGTCCATGTTTAAATTTCTTGTTTTAGAGGTAGAGAATGAAATCTATCCAAACAGTTCAAGCTTGGCAGATAAATAGTCAGGTAGAGAAGCAAGGGAGCTCAACAGCTAAATCTAAGCCCCTGGAAGAAATAAGGGCAGTCTTAGATAGGATTGCAACTGAAAGAAAAGAGGAGAGTAAGGGTTTGCTAGTTCAAATGCACCCAATCAAAAAGGAAGAAAAACTGTTAGGTGTATTAGGCTGGGTAGGCAGTTTTGATGTTGCAAAAGCAGGTTTGTGAGCAATTTTGTCTTTTGAAGATGATTCATCTCATGGATATCATAAAGCATCATGTCAACTATGTGGCTACAAAACAGATGGAGCATGACTAACTTCCCTCCTCATTTCTCTAAAAACACTTACTAACCTCCTCGCAAGGACATTGAGATCTGCTCAGTGTTCCTAGTTCACTTCATTTCATGAAAAATACTAAGTGAAACTCTGTTTTTACTCAGGATAATTAAGCCAGATTTCTTGTGTAAAATTGTTTTTCTTCCACTATGCTAAGTTCTCCAAGTTCATAGCTTGGATCCCTTTCATTTCCCCCAAGCCTAAGTTGATCTGACCATGTAAACCTGGTGCCTACCTCTCATAAACCCATTTTAACATATTAACTATATTATTTAAACCCTTATGTTTTCCCCATGCCCGTATTATATAACCATATAAAAACCCCAAGAAAACTAAATATCCCACCCCCGGTTACACTATAAGCTATATGTTATTATACAATCAGAGTTAAAAGGTTTATTTGAAACCTTTTAATAATCCATGGCCGCGTCGTTTAAAAGGAATTAATCAACATTTGGTTGATTAATTAACTTAACCCCTGTAGACCCTGATAACCACAGGATATACCCGCCCACGTTGAAAAACATTCAAAAAATGGCGGACCCCGCGCTGTAGCCCTCCACCATTTCCCGTTGACCGCCCACTGTCGGATCATGGTCCACAGATCCGACGGCTCCGATGCATATCGCAAGCCCTTTTGTGCCGATCGATAGTGCCCGGGGAACAGTGGTTTTTCTGCCATACCCTGGGATAGGTGGCAGGCTCCCGGTATGATCGCTACCCCCCCTTCCAATACCACCATGGCCCAAAGGCGGTGAGGGGTCCAAACCGCTTATCGCCCATGCTCCCCCCTCACTGATGACATCCGACACGTCGTCTGCCACCTCACCTCTGCATCATCCGCCACGTCACCACCAAGTCAGCCTCTGTACCCCCACTACATGACAAATGTTGCGTCATGCTGACGTCACCCGACCGAAGCATGCCAAAACCCGCCAAAATAAAAAATTTTGTCAAAAAGGCTTAAAAACGATGTTTTTGTTCATTTCTGCTTATTGTCTCTACGTGACCTCTGCATGCTGTTTTCACGTTCAAACCAGTGTTTAAACACACCGTCCGCCACCAGGCTAAATCAAGCCTGCAAACTGGTCTTCTAGCTTGGTCCGCCACCTACATTTCTCACAGGGCACTCATTAAAACAGGTGTTTACCCGAATTTCGCTCCCAAACCCCATTTTTTTTAGTTTTCTCTGCAAAATTGCCCAGATAACCCAAATTTGAATTTAAAACACCGTGCTGCCTTTAAACTTGTGCACCAGAACCACTGTTTGTGCTCATTTTTTCCAAGAAATCCCTCAAACTCTGTCTCCCACAGCAAATTTCACGCACTAAGCTAAATTCAAGCTCGTTTCGGCTTGCAAATTCTCTGAGCAAATCCACAGAAACTGTCATTTTACCTACTGTTGCTGCATAAAACCCAAATTTCAAATTGAAAAATCACAGAAGATTGATTAATGGAGGCTCCATTGGCCCTCAATGTTTCCCCCCTCAATGCACCTCATAAAGAATTAGAGTGGTTGTCCTTAGCTGATAGGGACTTCCAAATACAAGATTTAATTGGTGACAAAGACCATCTGCAAGCATTTTATGAAATTAGGAACAGTTACCTGAACAAAACTGATCTCTATGGGATATGGTAATCCAATCTATCCATATACTATCTCCCCTCAGTAAATGTATTCCCAGATATAATCCGCCTGTGCTGCGCCAACTATGAGCCTTCTTAAAGAGCAGTCATGACCCCATCTAGAACTGTCCTATTTCATATAACTCCTGACTCATTCAATGAGATGTTGCACTTCAAACCTAGTCAACCTCTGACTCCTCTTTCCATGAAATATTTTCTAGACCATGGCTCTAAACTATCCACTGCAGAAATAGGCCGAATTTCCAAGTTATTCATGAGCCCAGATTTCCAGCCCAGAGATTCACCTCCTTTTCACCATGTCTAGTTCAATGAAGCTGGAAGATTTGTTATTGATATGATATCCTATGTCCTGGGATTTAAAACAAGTGAGTATGTTGATGAAACCATTTTAGCTCTGATGTCCATATTTATTCCAAGACATCCTCCTGCTGTCAAATTTGACTTTGCCACCTTCATTAGCAACAAAATCCATGAGCAATTCATGAGTCTAAACAGAGAAGGAGTCTTCAAGTACACATCATATATATATCATCTGTTCTTGTACTATCAAACAGATAGATTTCAAGTCCCTATCAGGAAATTGGATGCTAAATGAGAAAGGAGGTCTGTGATATTTTGGACCTCAGTCTTCCATCAAGTCCATAATTATCCTTAGACTTACTGTGAATTCATTGATTTGTTCATACACCCTATCTCCTCTCTGCTGATGAGAACTCCTCCTCCCAGACTCTCTGGTGACATGCAGAAAATTTTACAGCTTTGCAAAAGCTACAAAATAGGTGACTGGTACTTTTACCAGAATCACATTGAGATCAAGATATATGGCTATGAGCTGTGCCCCTATAAACTGCCAAAATATGTGCCTATGAGACTGTTTTCTCTTGAATACTTCAGGCAATTTATTAGCTCAGATTTGACTCATTTTTATGCTGCCAAGAAAAAAGCTCAGCTGAAATTAAGAAACCAATTAGGCCCCTTCATCATTAACAAAAAGGAAGGATGGAAGGATGCTGAAAAGATATTGAGTGAACAACTCAAATTAAAAAGGAGCTTTTGGTGGGTACCCTATGACCCAAATGGATTCATCTATGATAGAAAGGTAAAAAATAGGCTATCAGGCTATGATCATTGTAGAATCCCTGAATTAGAGCAGTATGCTAATCAAGATGAGTGGGTAGAGGGCACATTGGTAGAATAGATTACTGAGGAAGAAAATATGGAACAAGCAATGAAAAATATTGAAAAGACTCTTGACCTGGACTCTTTTGGATAGGTCTCTTTCAAATTGCCTCAGCAAACCGGAGTGGGCACATCATCTGCTACAACTTCATAGCAACCAGCCCAAGAAAGCACTACACTAGCTGTAGGGACATCAAAGGGCAAAGAAGTGCTGGATTCAGAGTAGCACATAATGACAGATCAACCGGCATCATCAAAGCAGCAAGCCCAAGGGGAAATTCCTCCTGCCCAGACCAAAGTACCAGAGATACCAGCATTGCAGACTCCTCTCAATGAGGAAAAGGGCAGAAAAAGGGACCGAGAAGAGGCCACACCTATAAGTGGGCCAGCAGAGCAACCAGAGGCAAAGAGGTAGAGAGTGGATCCTCTACCTGAAGAGGAAGTTATAGAGGAGATCATAGAAATCCCAATAAGTGAGAGGGAAACCAGCCCATAGACATCCCCAGTGGTAGAAACATCCCCTAGTTCTCATGGGAAGCATTTTGGGAAACAACATAGTGTGGAAATTTCCTCAGCAAGGCCACAGAGCAAGCAAGGTTCTGATATTAAAAGAACATTCACAGACATCAAGGCACAGAATGAGCCAATAAGACTACAACTTTATGATCAATTTCTCAAAATGACCCCCGCCAAACAGCAAAGGTTGATGTCTGCATATGATATTAAAGAAGGGAAAATGATCTTTAGCCACTTCAAGCCTAAAGTGCAATAGCCACAGTCAGCAGCTAATTATATTAGAACAAATCTAGAGGCTCTGGCCAAAGACATTCACCCTATGGACAAGATTGAGTTGCACAAGAAAACTGGTGAAATGGTCTACTCCACATTGGCAGACGAAGCCATACTAGCTCAACAATTTCAAAATTCATTAAACAACACATCTGCCCAACTGGAGTTAGAAAAGGCATCTTCTCTGGCCATGGACAACAGAATAAAGTCCTTGGAAGAATTTATCATTGAGATAGGACATGATCCCAAGGATGCCAACGGAATAAAAGCATTAATGAAGAAAAAAGAGGATGACATAGCTGCCCTCAGGAAACAATTGAAATTACCAATTACTATGCATCCACAAACCACAGAGGTTGTGCAAGAAAAAGTAGAAGAAGACATGATGGACTTGCTAATAAAAATGAATCAAAGACTAAGTTAAATAGAGCAGGAATTGGAAAAGGCATTGCAGGAAAAGTAGGGAGTGTCGACCTCCCAGCCATCTCAAACAGCTCCAACAGTTACAATTGCTCCTACCACAGTTACTACAGCAGTCCCTCAAACTGTCCTGGCATCAACGGCACCAGGTACTTCAACAACAACAGCAGTAGGCAGCAGCACTACCATGACCACTGAGGAATTGATAAAGGCTATGGAGGACTTAAAACTCCAAGTATCAGAATTGAAAGAGGCTAAAGAAAAATTGGCCAAGTTGGAAATAAATTATGACAAATCTAAAATGACTGTGGCAGAAAAATCAAGGGAGGTAAAAGCATTGGAAAATAAAGTAAGAGCCTTAGAAAAGGATCTCTCCCTACATAAACCCTTGGCAGAAATCAAAACAATTTTATGGACCAACATTGGCCAATCCCTCACTAATATATGGAAATCCATACAGATAATTCATGAGCAGATTGATTTGGTGACAGTAGCTCAAGCATAAATTCAAAAGGCTGGGAATTTATTGGGACACATGCCCGAACAGGCCAATAGGCTAATACAGTTTTTGAACACCCACACCAACAAAGAGCTGGCAACACTGGATATAAGGGACAGGACAGGCACCATTCTAACTGTCAAAAGAGTTCTGACCATGAGGAACTTCATAGAAAATCTGGAGAGGAAGTGCCAGGACATGCAAGTGGAGATAAATGCTTTCACACAGAAGTTTATAGCTTTGGAGGAGAAGGGTCTGCCCAGTTTATTAACCAATGACTATAAACTGATGACACATGCAGACTATGCTCGTAGGTTGAATACATATGTGGATAACCAAGTCACGGCATCATCAAGTTCTGCAGGAGAGAAGGCACTCCCATCTGGACAGAGCCTGTATGACAATTTAGAAAATATGTTTTTTATTGAGCATGAAGTGAGACATCTTTTCACAGTCCAGCCTACTTTCTTCAGGTACACTAATGTTGATGAAACTCTAATAGAAATGCGTAGACACCAATTACCAGATGACCAGTGGTGGCAAAGCATGTTAGAGATCCTATAGGCATATCTTTGATTTCTTTATATCTTTGGGAAATCAAAAGTTCGTGTCACGCACCATAAAGTGAGAAACAGGGAGGGACGAGAATCAAGCTGGAGCAACAGCATATTAAAGACGGTCTAGATGTAGTCGAGAGAGCCGGGACAACAACGCGCAATATCAACAGAAATATCCACCGGCTGACTCATCGAGCGAATAGTTAATGAATCTCACCAACTGAGCGGTTAGCATAGCAGCACTCACTTCTGCATTTATTTCTTCCTCTTCCCAAAATCATTTACTTCTCCTGCAGAGTAGGTAGAAGAAGTCATTGCTAGATATTATCTCATTGAGATATTTTTTAAACATTTTTGTACAAATACCTCCCCAAGCTAAGTATTAGGGGTTGCTGATACGTCTTTGAGATTGCGCTGTAACTTTGAGAACTCTTCTGAATAAAAGGTTGTTGGAATGATTTATTGCTAAACTCTCTGGTTATGGAATTGATGGCAGAGGACTATGTTGCAGAATTCTCGAATTATTTCATGGATCAATAAGTCTTTTTAACTCATGTTTTACAGTTTCTGTGCTTTATTATATCATCTATGTTCATGATCTTAATAACAGGGAAAAAGAATAACTCAGAACTTGCTTAACTGTACTCTGTGTTCAATCTCTGTTGTTTATGTTTTCTTCAGAATTAACATAAGCATGAATTCTTAATTGCTCCTGTTTCTCTAGTTCTTACATCTTGAATATAGCCAAGGAATTCTTAACTGCTCCTTGGTGATATTCATCCACTTTCCCTCTATCAACATGATGAAGGATTCTTAATTGCCCTTCACCCCCTAACTCCATTTCACCTGATTCCGGCTTGCAGTTTGTTCCATGGTTAATTATCTTGCTCTGTAGTACCCCCCTCTATCAAAGAAATCATACCCAGTAGTTCATCCTCAGAGACTCCATTAGCCCAATGGATTGAACTTCTCAGATTACACCCCTGTTTTATTGAAAAATCACCATCCAAAAATCAAACAAACCTTTGTACTTCATAACTAGCCTAATATACCTCAAAACAAAGCTAAATCATAAAAATAGAGCCCTCTCTGGATGTAGATTGGCTAGAGCCTGCATCTAAAAGATTGGTTAGTGGTTACCTCGGCTGTATTCCCTTTTCTTACAACTTTTGGGGAACAACCTGAGTGATAACATATTCAAAGAAAATTTTGTGTGAAATCTAAAGGGATGTTTCCTCACATATGTTTATAGTGAATTTAGCGAACCCATTGGGAATCTATAGTGAATTTGTTGATACAGGTTAGTGTAAGTAATACATGAGGATTCAAATTGTGCACCTACTATCTAAATGTCTAACAACACCAACAATACACAGTTGAACCAATCTCTTAGGCTTAACTTTGTGATCATTGATACCTTGCTAGCACCATAGAAATGGAACAATATACCCCTTACATGCCCTTGCATGTGCTCTCAAGAATAGGCTTAAAGACCATCAGTCTCCTATTGGAGCAAACTATAGTGATAATTGAATTTGGATGGGCAAGGGAAAAGTCTTTCTTTCTCAATGCAAGACACACACAAAGTGCAAAGTGTTAGATGGATCAATCATCGACAATATTTTTTGGAATTTGGTTAATATTTTGCTAGTAGATTACCATTTTTATCTCACTTTGATGAGGCCCACTAATTTATTATTATAGGTTACTTGGGTTCCTTCCTTAGGCTCCCCCATGAGGTTATTCTTAAAAAAATACACATACATAGATATCTAAATATAGATACAAACACATACACATCCATATTCTAGTGAAAATAGCTCCCTAAGAAAATCCTAGGAACTTTGCCCCATTCCAAGGGTGGTACCCAATTTAAAGCATGTGAATTAGGTTTAATGTGCCTAACATCATCGAAATAAAATCAGAGACTTGCATTATGTGCTATATTACTAGCAATTTGTTGAAAATAGTGGCACTGCCTAATAGAGTTAACCCTTAGGGACATATATGTATTTATGTATGTCCAACCCAAGCAATTATTTCAACTAGTTGTTACCATTGTTGTCTAACAATTAGCTAGTTTGTGTTGGAAAGTGTGTTGTTTGAATCCCCCTAAGTGAGGTGTATTAGTGTACATCGATGATTGTATTGGGAATGCCATCCAAAGATGTCTCCAAGAACTTGGTTAACATCATGTTGGTATGTGCATTATCTCTATGAGAGGCATACTAGTTGATATTGATTGGTTTACTAAGGATGCCATCCACAAATTTTGAAAAGCATATCTCAATGAAGAAAACTTATATACATGTGTGTAAGACCCAAAGGGTTATTTGGATTGGTAAGATTATCTTGTGTGAATTCCAGAAGACGTATTTGGATCCTACTTAGGGTTTGAGTTAAAAGCCAAGGAGTATGAGTTCGAAGATTGCATGTAGCTCTACAACAAGATAGTGAAGAAAGTTTCCTCTTGGTAAAAGATGCCTATCAATTGGAGTGAGATTGAGTATGGCTAAAGTAGTATTGGAATCCATTATAGTTTTTTGGCACTCTGTTGCTTAGATTCCAAAGAAAATATTGAATGAAATATAGAAAAATGTATTCGTATCTATTTGGTACAATAAAAATGAAAAGGAAAGGGTGAATCTTGTTAGATGGGATAGGTTTTACAAGCCCTAGAATATGGGGGGAAGGGGGGTAATGAATATATATTACTTTGGAAAGGCCTTTCCAACATAAAATGTCTCTAGGATCATTTCAATTGATGGAGTATGACAAGAGATAATGGTGTATAATTACAAAATACTCCTCACTTCATGGGAAACAATCAGGACTCCAACCAATTTTTTTGTTAATTATTCTATTGTTTCAAAGACATTAGTATTATGATTTTCCCTCTTTAGAAACTAGTTTGTGTCAAAGAATGGAATTAAGGAAGAGTATGTCTTGAGGTTTATATGTGGATAGGTAGTAAAGGAATGAATTTTCCACTAATAGGGTTATTAAATTCCCATTCACAGGACAACATATTCTATTCATCAAATGCTCTTAACTCCACTAGTGTATCCGTATGGAAAGGAGGATGGAAATGTTCAATAAATAGAGGTGTTGAAGGTCATCTGGTTAGGTAGTTGTATAATTTTACACAAAAATTAGCCTCTTATATCATTAAGATTTAGAATGAAAATATACGTTAGTGTGGTTGAAAAAAAATGTGGGATGGAGATATCCTTCTTTTCCAAGAATGTCAAGGAGAAGAGGCAAAGTGGCAGTGGCCCAAGATTTGGTAGATAAATTCCTCTCTCAAGATTATATTATTTAGGTGGTTATTATCATATAAAAAGGTTCTAACTTATGAGGTGTTACTAAAAGGAGGATAGAAAAACCCAAGCCTTTGTACCCTATGTAATACTTGTTGTGAGCCTATCTACCATCCATGGATAGAACCCAATATTGTGTAAGAGATTTAGTTGGCATTAAATGTGATTTAAAATGTAAATATAATTTGAGAATAGGATTCAATAGACTTGATATTTTTAGAATGGGGTGTATGTTAGCTATATTGTCAAGAATCATGATTTTCCATTAGAAACTTTCTAGGAAATATGGTTGACAAGGAATGATGCAATTTTTCATTAGGAAATCATATTTCCCTTGTAGGTTTTCTATAAAATCTATTATGATTATGAAGGGATTATGTTCATAGATAAAAACAATGTTCCCAAGTGTATTGTACAATCAAAATATAATCAACAAAGGAAAACATAGGGGCTTATTCAATTGTGCATCAAGGAAAACCATTTTTTGGGAAAATAGGGTATTCCATAAAGGATGAACAAATTTAGTAACCACTAAAACAACTAGATAAAATATAATAACACCAATACTTTTACATGGTAAAAATCCTCTAAGAGGGACAAGTCCATGACCCATACCACTTGAGGAAATTTTGTTTTGCAAAATAAAATATGTACATAGGAGTGTTTCTCACAATCAATCATCAATAATCACCCACCATGCTATTTAAGTAGAGGTCATGGACAAATCAGGTGTTAATCCATTGTTAAAGCCTTAATAGACTTAAGAAAACTATGTGGAATTTGCATTTTCTTAGGTACCACCTTTCATTTTTTTGTTTTTGTCCTATTTTTTTGTGAACCAGCAAATTCCTAGTGTTTCAATTCTTAATATGTTTATGAGTTCACTTCACAAACTTGTCCCATATTTTTATCTTTTCCTAACTCTACAAGCTTTAATGAAATAGTAATATATCCCATCAATTCACTTTACCTTCAGAGTCAATGCTTCATCAGTCATCCATTTATTAGCCTAGAGGCCATTTTTTTTCCATAGACCTTTTACTTAGTATCATTTGATATTTCCCTCAGTTATTTGATTCACCATTGATAATCCACTTGTAATGTTAACTAATTTTCCTTTATTAAATCTCTCCTCAATCATGCTCAATCCTCCAATGAATATTTTTCCTAATTCCCCACTATCCATCCATGTGTATGTCTACTAGATTCTTTTATCTAGGAATTAATCCTTGAATGCATTAATTATCCTCTAATAATTCATTTTTTATTTTGTACTAGTTGTCCATGTGTATTGATGGTATGCTCTCACTTTTAGACGATCCTTTACTATTTTAAGCAATAATTACTTGATGCTTTAACTCTTATATTTTTCAAACCATCCATGTGTAAGTCCCATAAAGTTCATATGATTCGGTGATACACTGCCACTTAGAATAGATTGTATAAATTCCATCCATCCACATGTATGGCTAGTAGTGCTTTAGATACAAGATTTCTCAAGATGCCCTGACCCTTGATTCATCATCATTTCAATGTGTTTCATTTCTAAGTTTCCTAACACTATCCATCCAAATCATACCCCTTCTATATCTTCTTGATGTATAAAATATTTCCATTTCATTAGCCATGTGTACAATAACTTTCCTAGGTGTTCCAAGATTTTTAATGTGTAAATGGATTTTTTCTCCTTCCTGGTTCTCGTGCATTGATTCCTAGATGCATGCCATACAACATGTTAGTGTGATTCCATCTTTGTGTCCCCATGCTTCCAATTATATGTCACTAGCCACATTTTTGTCAATGTCACATGGTGTGTCCTAATCACATATCCGTCATGGTCGATCCCCTCACATTCCTCACCATATGGATTAGTATTGTAATCCTTGAATCAATCAAATAATCTATAGGCCCAAAACATCACTACCAGTAGAACATGGATTGGAATGAATTTAGTGAGGATATCTTGCACAAATTAGGTATTTCCTTAGGGAAAAATGAACTTTTCTAGAAATTGATGGGAAAAAATGAAAATGCTAAGAACATTTATGGAAGTGAACAATCACATGAACATATCCTTCTACTAAACTTTAGGTGAGATTCAATAAATTAGGAAGTGTTCAAGAGACAATATTCATTGAGTGTACGATTAGATACATCAAGATAGGAATTATAGATCATGATGTACTCCAAAATCCATATCTCCATCTAATAAAATACCCATTGACTCTTGCAATATCCTATTTGTTTCCCTCTAAAGTATTTTATTAGCTGTAGTGATACTCATAGTATGTACACCTTTACTAATTACACACAGTGTTCCTCTAATATGTCAATCCACTAGAGGAGGGCTATATATATCTCAAAGCTCCTCTTGGGAAAGCCCAAAAATAGGTTCACGTAACGATGATGGTTCTTCAACAAAATTAGAATAAATTAAGAAGAAGTGGACATTTAAGCATTCCAACTTGGATTTGTAATTGTGTTAAGGGATATTATCACCTCACCTCAAACCAAAATCTCCACCTTCCTTCCCACAAAGGAATGAGACAAGGGAATTCCACCCTAGTACTTTAATTTGATGCCAATGTTTTGAAAGAAAGTTAGTTGATTGTGTGCTTGTTTCATTTTTCATAGGGAAAAATACCCACACTTGGGTACAAGGCATCCTACCTATGGTTTCACTTTACCTAAATAATTCCTAGAGCCAGCTATAGAGGATAGATAAATCATGTCAACAACAAATTTATGAGAAATAATTGGTATAAGAAATTTATCTTAGGGTGGGAACTTGAGTCAATTGAAAAAATTTCTTTTGCATGCTCCTAATTATAATTTTGATTATTTTTTTCTTCAGAAAGTTTGGATGCAAATACACTTAGACAATGCACCAAATAAGCAAGAGAAACTAGGTACTAGGAAGTTGAAAGTGGTCGTACAAACAAAGGAGAGAAAGAGTAGGAGTGGGAAAAGATGATTTTACCAAGAACTGAAAAACAATTAGCTAAAGACTAACAATGAAAAATCTTGTTGATTGATTCTTTTCAATAAGGCTATGGACCAAGAGTTGTATCTCACCAGTCAAGGTGTGGTGAAATTTAAATCAATGATGTGTTATATGTGCTTTCATCGTGACTAAGAAATGCATCTGATCCAAAGAATCTATGGGTACCATATGGCTAGCACATGCACCATGACTACTTAAAATCCTTTGTCTTAATGAGGCTATTTAAATTAGTTATATTTTAGAGTTGGGAACGAAATTAAGTTTCATGATGAGAACCCCTTGGGATTCTTGAAAGGGGGGTTAGCCATGATTTTGCTGGAATATGATGTCCATATCTTGGAATAATTTGGGAATATAATGGTTTTGTTTTGTAACTTGGATTAGTTTAATTTTTCTTTCTTAGATTAATTTCCTCGGTTAATAGGTTTCCATGTTCTCTAGATTATTCTATGAGCACTAATTTCTTCTGCAGGGAACATAATAGTTTTGTCTCTGTTTTTAATTAATTAGCACTGATCATTGGGTTCTAGATAAGGACTATTATCAACTTTGAATTCAATGGTGTCTTGTGATAAGAATCTGCGTGATGATGAACTATTCTATATAGGCACACATTCCTTCACACATTAGATTAGATACACTACAATTTAATAGATTAGTATAGATTATTTTTTAGAGAAGAATAACCCTTTTCCTTTCTACACTTAATATAGGCTTCTACTCTATCATTACATAAATCTAGATTAATCCTATTTGTTGAATTGAAAATTTATTTTACTTTATTTATTTATAATTTAGTGCTTGAATTTCACTTTACTGAATCTAGATTAATCCCATTTGTTGAAACGTAGTTGCATAGTTCATAGGAGTGTTTTTTTATTTTTTCAGTTAACACACATTCTTTCCCTACCATTAAATCCCATTGAAATTCACTGTTGGGCCAAATAATCCATAGGATTCAACTATCCCAATAATGGGAGAATCTAATTGGGCATCTCTTCTAGGTTGAATCCCTTGAATTTCTTAGTGGTTCATTCCCACATGTTAACAATTCTTCTAGTGCTAGAAGGAGGGCCAAACATATTGAACCTTTTATGGAATATTTTGAAAATAATAGTGTTCAACTAGACCAACATGGAAACTAATTTGAGTTAAAATTCTCACTTCACAAAGAAAATATTTTCCAGTTAGTTATGAACCAATATGCTAAGACACTTAGCATTCTACCCATCACTCCTATGCGACCTCATCAAGGTAGAATACAAGTACCTAAGAGATATTAAAGAGAATAGACCTCGGTTCAAAAAATTAAATATGTATTATACATATCTTTCTTTAGTATTCACTACCTTCGAAATTAGATCCCTCCATCCCCTATAGGCCCATCTAAAGAAGAATGATACTAGGAGGAGGAGAACTCGAAGTATCTCCAAACATATCACAAGAATGTACAATTGATCCAAGGACCTTGGAAGGGAGTTTTAATTTCAAACATGACATGGGATATCTAAATTAGCCTTTGTTGGCTAGGGATGCAGTTGTGATTCCTAGTACAATCCACACTTTTCCTAAACATACCAATAGGTTGTTTCCCAAATTTGACATACATATCTCTAGAATACATGAAGATCGCATTAAGAAATTCATCCTAGAAATTTTGTTGATGAATGTACAACATGAACAGATCATATGCTTATTTCTCCCATACGCATTTGATAATAAAGAATCCACATGGTACTTTAGCTTACCTGTTAGGAGTATCACTATCTAGAATACTTTATAATCTCTCTTTTGGGAAATTTTTGCTAAGCCAATTATGACTACTACCATCATCGTGTATTTTTTTTCCTTTACAATGGAGCCTTCTAAAAGGGTTATAAAAATTGTATAGAGGTTCATGTCCACATTGAATATGTTTAGAGAAGGTACACAACCCTTAGATAACCTATTGGGACTATCAATTTCTTGAATAAACAATTAAATTACCAAACACTAATATATCAACTAGGGATTCGTATTTTTATTCCAAGAGAGTCTGAAAAGTATATGCAAGAGAAATACCACTGATCAAGACTAATGATGGTACTAAAATGACCTATTTTCTCAGGAATTATAGTCTAATGCAGAGTTAAATTATGATTCAAAAACTATAATCAAGAAATAACATAAAAACCATTAAAAACTTATTTTAAATCATCTAGATAATTATAACATAAACCAATACTTTTTTTAAAGAAAGGTTGTTTCCTAAGAAAAAACAATTGTTGTTGAAAATGTAGCAAGGAATGGCTTCTTTGACTTGTGCCTTAGTTAAAGATGCTAATTTGAATTCATTCTCAAAGTTTCTTGAGTCAGATTTCAATTAACACGTGTGATGTGGCCTATCACTAAGTTATTATCATTTAATTCGAGTTAGATGGATCTGAGTCACCTGTGGACTAGTTGATGGCTAAAATGAGCTAGCTAGTGGAGTTAACTCTAGTGTTTGTCAGTTAACTAATCTCTAGTTCTATAATAGAGATAGTTTTGAGTTTAGTTGATTAGTTTGACATTCTGTTAAGTCAACTTACTCTCATTTAACTGCATCATCTCCTAAAATTAGCCCTAGTAGGTCATAAAATATAAATTTCATATTGAGATTGAATGAAGGCACAAATTGTATTTATTATGGTACACAATCGTTTGTAAAGCTTGAGAAGAAATAAAAGTGATTCTCTTGGGAATGGCACAAAGAAATAGGATAAATTCCTATTTTTTCAGGGGAGAAATTGCACTAGGAAATAGGAGCTCCTAGCATGCCTTATTTTCCTAAGTGTTGGGAAGGTATTGTAGAGAGTTTATCAATATTACAAGGAGCTTCAGGCTTGAAGAAAATTCTATGTAATAGATCATATTTTTCAATTTATATAATACAAGCAATAAGGGTTTTTCCTAGTTACGTTCCTCGAGAAAATTGTTGTTATCTATGTGTGATTGTGTTTCTATTCATTGTTTTATTTCCACAAAATTTCGGTAGGGAAACCTTGTGCCTTTTGGAGATAAGTTTGCTCTCATTAGCAGTTGCAAGATCTCAAGGATTTTCTACATGGTATCAGAGCTGAATAAAAGATAGATATCTAGTTCCTTGATCAAATTCAAGGTGCATTAAAGAGAATATTAGTTAGTGCTAGAATTCTACAAGTGCAAAAATCATGTCATCCTAGTGTTTGAGTCCATATTTATGATATTTTTGGTGGGAATCTTATGTATTGGCTTTAGGGAAGTTATAAGGTGTCTTTGGTGCTCTAAGTCCAACATTTGAGAAGGACATGAAATTTGGGCTGAGTGGTAGAATATTTGAAGCTTAGGGTTGATCCTTGAAAGGAGAAAGGAAGCAACCAAGAGGAATTAGTACTTAATCCTTGTTCACTATGTACAGATGGAATTCTACAATGGGAGTGGGCAACCTCAATTCCTTAGGATTTGTCTTTTGCGGAGTAGCACTGAGGCAAGTACTGGGCGTTCACTAATAGTGGAAGATTGAAAAGCTAGATATGCATGCCTTTAAAGGGAATAGTCTTGAGTAGCAAGGCAAGAAGTGCTCAAAATAGAGAAGTGATGTAATCACATAATATGGAGGGAAAGAATATGTCTCCAAAGAAAGTTCCATAGAAAGAATAAGAGAAGTATTCTAGTTCATAGGGAGTATCTACAATAGCAGAGAACTTCGTAGAGTTGAAGGCAGATCTAGGTGGACAAGGTTCTTACAAGGATCTGTTCCTTGCTAAGAGGGGGTGGTGAAAATGTAGGAAGGAATGGCTTCTTTGACTTGTGCCTTAGTCAAGGATGCTAATTTGAATGTAATATCATAGTTTCTTGAGTTATCTTTTAGTTAACAGGTGTTATGTGGCGTATCACTAAGTTATTGTTAGTTAATTCGAGTTAGATGCCTTTTAGTGACTTCTGGACTCATTGATGGCTAAAATGATCTATCTAGTGGAGTTAACTCTAGTGTGTATCAGTTAAATGATCTCTAGTTGTAGAATAGATATAGTTTTAATTTTATTTTAGTAGTTTTACTTTCCGTTAACTCAAGTCACTCTAAGTTAACTACAACAATTGCTAAAATGATCCCTAGTAGGTCATGCATTTTGAATTTCTAATTAAGATTTAATGAAGGCATAAATTGTATTTATTATGGTACAAATGTTTTTTTATGTAGAGCTTGAGAAGCAAGAAAATAAATTATCTTGGGAATTGCAGAAGGGAATAGGAGAAATTCCTATATTTTAGGGGCAAAAATGTGCTAGAAAATAGGAGTTCCTAGCACGCCTTATTTTCCTAAGTGTTGGGAAAGTCTTGTAGAGAGTTGATCAATATTGCAGGGAACTTCATGCTTTAAAAAAATTCTATGTAATGGATCATATTTTTCAGTTGATTTAATATAATAAATTGGGGTTTTTCCTAGTTGGGTTACCTAGGAAAATTATTGTCTTCTATGTGTGATTGTGCTTCTATTCATTATTTTCTTTTCGCAAAATTTTGGTCGAGAAATCTTGTGTCTTTTGTAAATCACATTTCTCTCATTAGCAGTTGCAAGGTTTCAAGTATTTTCTACAATTGTAACTAAAGAAACAAAAATAATGAAATTATAATCAATGATAGGAAACAACAATAAATATTAACACAAACAACCTGATTATACTTTTGGAAAAGAAAATATTTACTAATACACTCGTGGAAATACCAATTATGCTGTAAAAAGAAAGAAAACATGGTGCCCTCGGTGCAGGTGTAATGGACAATCATTCAAATCCAGAAATGATCTTTGCAAGTTCAGGGGGAATTTCTTCTTGGATTTCCTTTGGAGTATCAGTCATCTACCTCCAAACTTGGTTATTCTACTAAATTAGTAGAACTGCTTAATTTTAGCCACAACCTTTACCTGACAACCTTTCAATTTCATGAAATCAAAAGGAATACAAAATTTTGGTTAATTCCTTATCGTTTCTGCCTTTTCACTTATACTATCACTTTAACTCTTTTCCATTGATCTTACCCTTCAATCTGACGGTTGAAGGTTCACCCAATCAACAAAACTACTCGCCGATCCTCCATCGTTGATCAAAGCACTTTTGATCCAATGGTTTACATCGATATCGGGTTAGCCACTTGCATGAGGATTACCCACCCGATAAAGTGGTTTTATCTCTCCACCCAAGTGCTACGTGTTGGTTGATAAATGGAATTGGGTGACCACCCCGAATTACCACTTACCACTTTTTCCTCACCTGATAACTAGCTTCACTGAATAAACCCCCTTTATCCCTTGACTATTGCATGAGCGGATTGGTGTACGATAACCATTAGATCTATTGGATCTGTAGATCAGACAACTCTCACTCTTCTTCTGGGTTTACCACTATTTGTTAGGCCTCCCTCTATTCCACTATGATTTTAGCGCTTCCGCCAGATTAAGTTCTACTATTTGTGATTCGAAGCTTAGTTAATTAAGGCTCTGTGGATCGAAACACATTCAATCTAACTTAATATACGACAGAAGAGGAATTAAACGTGACCACATGAAATCATATAGAACTCTAAATTTTCAGGCCAAATTGAAATTTAATAATACATGGAGATACTTCGAAGAGATGCAACGCCTCTGAGATTGACGAATTATACACAAAATTACACAGAGATATAATTTCTACAACTTAATATTATATGGCAAATCAAGCCAAATCAAGCCAAATCAGTCAAAATCCCCTTACAATCATTCAAAACTTGCATAAATACCATTTCATTCTAACAATCAGATCCTTAATCACTGGATCGAATCTGCCTAATCTTAAACAATATCTAATCTGGTTGATATTCTCCACGAGAATCTCAACTGAATCTAATCTACATGAATTAATTACAAAATCACTCAATCCCTAAATCCTAGCTCAAATTGATGCGGGAGCATATGACTCAGAGGGGAAAAATCTTCCAAATTATTCCAAAAAATCCAAAAAAATCTACAGGCAAGGGAGTGGGGTCCTTTAGCCTGCAATTTCTATGTTTTCTTAGTTAAAAAATAGGATAAAGTAGAAATAAAATATGCTATTTATGCTCAGATGGATAAGCTGTAGTAAAGCTTTTCACGCTTTAAATCATTCTGTAAAGCATGCTTTTGTATCGGATAAGGACCGAGAAGGCCTATCCATGATTATAAATAAAGAGGCAAGCGGAGCTCTCAAGAGACAAAGGAGAGGGGCGAGTGCCATAGTATTATTTTGGAAAAATTTTCTCTCAGTGTCTCTTGTTAAACGACTCAGTATATAGATTTTCGGATAGTGTCGATGGTGTTGAATGGTTCTAATTCCTCACGCTATAATACTGTATATTAATCATTGAAGGCACCTTTCCTTTCATTCATGGTTATATTGCTTTGACTTTTTACTGTGGCGCATATATATATTCTTGGTATAGCAAGAACTCTTGTAATTTTCATTAAGTGGCGGTGGCACCGTTGAGAATTCATAACTGAAAGTGCTGACTCATATTAGCCCAAGACCATATCGGTGTCGAGAGGTTTTATTTTGGAACTGTTCGTTGGGTTTGTATGCCGGTTTACAAAGCCTTCCATCCGAACGGAGACATAGTGTGACAAAGGGCGAATCTGAATTTGGGAGCGAACTATTATAAACTGTGACATATATATATCGCTAGGTCCGAGTTATTGTTTGAGTTGAATAACACATTTGGGAGCGAATTAATATAAACTGCAATATATTCATATCGCTGAGTCCATCGTTTCGGAGGCGGGGAAGTGTTGATTGAATCGATCGCCGAAAAGTGGAACTGGCGAAGTATTAAACGCTGCCTATAGTTGTATCGGGTCCGGAGGAAAGACGACCATTGAAGCAATCGCCGAAAAGCGGAACTGGCGAAGTATTAACGCTGCTTATAGGTGTATCGGGTCCGGAGGAAAGAAGATCATTGAAGCGATCGCCGAAAAGCGGAACTGGCGAAGTATTACACGCTGCTTATAGGTGTATCAGGTCCGGAGGGAAGAAAACCATTGTTTGAGCGATCACCAAATTATATATATATTGAACCAAACAGCATAGGGAGCGGAGATATAAAGCCGTCCGTCCATAGTATTCGAACCTTTGTCTATGATAAAGTCTCGCATATAATCATAGCCAGTGCGATATACATATATGAGCTTTGTCCACGGTAAGGTTCCACTTATACCATCGCCGATATCAAAAAGGAAAGGGAGAATATAACATGGTATATATATGTTGTGTTGTGTAAGTCCTCCATTTGTAAAGCCGCCGCCGATAGTGTTGGGGTATAACCCTTCTTATAAGGCCTCCGATAGTGTGTTGGTGTAATTCTTTTAGAATTACTGCCGATACAATTACAGCCACTGTTTTAAGCCAATAGCACTTGGGTAATTCTTTTAAGAATTCCCGAATAAAGCCACTGTTTGTCAATAAAGCATAAAAGTGGGTTTTTAGAGGAAGAAATGAAATATCAGTTTAATGACTGATACGCCTGAGGAAAGGGAAGTTGATCAAGACATTGAGGAACTTGCTGGCAGATTAGGGAGATTGTCCCTAACGCCTGCACCCCCGCCATCATTAGTGGTATCAGAGCCATCAACTGACATTGAATTGATTCTCAGGAGTGGGAGAAGGATGGCTTTCAGAGTTGGAAGAGGACGAGGACGTGGTGGAAGAGGACGGCCTGTTGCAAATGCTGAACTAATGGAAACAGTAGAAGAGCTGCGAGCTAGAGTGGATGCGTTAACTTCAGACAGAAACATAGATGATGGAGATGTCAGTGAGCCCGAAATTGAAGTTGCAGAAGAGGAGGAAGCTGTACAGGTTACTCCTGAGATGAGGTTCTTTCAGTCAGTGTTGAAATCCACAGCCAGGCCATGGAACCAATTAGTACCGGTATATCAAGGAGGACTGAATCCAGAAGAATTGATTGACTGGATTAATAGCATGGAGAAATTCTTCGATTACGAAGAAATAGAAGATGAGAAGAAAGTAAAGTTTGCTGTCACCAAGTTAATAGGCCATGCAGCGCTCTGGTGGGATGGTGTGCAGGCAGAAAGGAAGAGACTTGGTAAGCAGCCAATCAAGAATTGGAGCAGGATGGTAGCAAAGTTAAGAGGTAAGTTCTTGCCGAGTAATTATCAGCAAACATTGTTTAGACAGATGCAAAATCTTAGACAGAGAGCTTTAACAGTAAAAGAATATACAGAAGAGTTTTATAAAGTGAGCATAAGAGCTGGAGAAGCCCAAGATACAGATGAGAAGGTGGCTAGATATCTGAATGGCCTTAGGATGGACATTCAGGATGAGATAAGTTTGCTGTCTCCTAAAACAGTAGAGGAAGCTTATTAGACAGCACTGAAAGCTGAGGAAAAACTCATGAGGAAGCAGTCTGCTAGAGGGAGAGAGACTTTCAAAGGAAAAGGAAGTGAAGGTGGTAGAGGAGGATCTACAGCACCTAAAGAAGGAGCTAGCAGTAGCTCAACCCAGCATGCACCCAGAGAAGGTGATGCAAGAGGCAGAGGGAGCTTTTCCAGAGGAAGAGGAGGCAGAGGAAGAGACAGAGAATTAAGATGTTACAGATGTAACAAGCTGGGACACAGAGTTTTTGAGTGCCCAGAGAATGCAGACATAAAGCAGAGAAATGCAATTGTTGCTCCAGCTGAGGGAGAGATGTCAGTGGCAGCAGTAGTAGAGGAAGAAAATGCACCAGAAAGAGGAGAATCTCTGGTAGTTAATAAAGTCTTTCTTAAGCCAGCAAAGGAGATGACTGAACCGCCACAAAGGAAGACTTTATTCAGGACAGTGTGCAAAGTCCAAGGGAAATGTTGCCAGATGATCATTGATAGTGGCAGCACTGATAATTTGGTCTCTATAGAAGTAGTGGAGAAATTGAAGCTGAAGACAATGAAGCATCCAACACCTTATAAGGTGTCATGGTTACAAAAAGGACATCAACTGTTGGTCAGTGAACAGTGTGAATTGGAGTTTCAAGTGGGTAAGTACAAAGATAAAATTGTTTGTGATGTGATGCCAATGGACGTGTGTCACATATTGCTTGGAAGACCTTGGCAATATGGCAAAGGAGCCATACATGATGGAAAGAGAAATACGTACAAGTTTGGAAAAGATGGTGTTAGTCATACATTGTTGCCTTTGCAAGAAGAAGATGAGCCAAAACAGAAGACTAATAAAAAAACCCTGTTACTTGGAAGAAAGGAATACTTGGATAATGTAGCTAATACTTTTGATATGGTTACAGGGGTTGAGAAGGATGTGCAATCTTGTGAAGCTGCTACAACACAAGAGGAAATTCTTATGGATGCAGAAGAAGTAGATCAGTCTGTAGCACAGATAAATGAAGCAACAGTTGAGACTGTTGAACTCTGTGATTTTCAAACTGACAGTTTGTGTGTGAATGCAGGGACTATAAGTGATGACGAAATGCTGCAACAATGCCATAGAGAAATTGCATTGTTGGAATACTTGTTGGAGAATCCAAGGTATGACAGGGAGATTGCAAATGAAAGAGTTCAGTACAGTGGACAAGAGCAAGAAAGCATCATTAGAACAGATGGTGTAGAAGAAAGACTAATGGACAGTCTTATGAATTTTGCTAAGAATTTGAATCAGCATGCTGATATGCTGACGGAGGAGAAGGAGAAAACAGAGCAGCAAATTGAATTATTGCCAAGAGAAGATAAGGTACAGCAGCCTTATATTTTTAATTCTAACAAGTGTTTTGTAAGTGCAGGTGATGTAGAAGACAGTCCATCACTTGGAATTGTCTCGAGGGAAGAAGAATTGTTGCAGAAAGAAGATGAGACAGTCATGTCTCATATGCAGAAACTTGTTTCCATGAGCGACAATAAAGAGTTGGCTTGCTTAAATAGCCAAGAGAGAACTGTGGGACAGAATTTTGAAGCTGCTACAATGTTTGAAGAACTTGATTTGATTGAGAAAATCAATCAAGATGATGGTGGACAATTCCTGAAGATTGTCAAAGGGGAAGACGAGAATGGTGAGCCAAAGAACGTTGCAGAGGGACAGGAAGCAACATCTATGGCAGCAACGACAGCAACATTTATGGTGACAGTTGAGACAACATTGACAGTAGCAGAAGAGGCACTGAAGCCTTATGGTTTTTATTCTAAAAATTGTTCTATGAATGCAGGTATTGTCTCCGGTGTTGAGGAACATTTGACTGAGTTGAGCAGTCAAATGAAGGTAAAAGAAGTTCTCTGTTCCAGAAGACAAGAGGGTATGGATGATCAGGTGGCAGTCAGAACAGAGACCAACATAGAGGCAAGAAGTCCGCAGACAGCAAGAAATCAACAACTGGGAGATTTATTAGACCAAGAAATTGAAAGCATTAGAAAACTGATGATGATAGTATCCCAGAAGAGGCCAACAGTAGTAAAACAAAGGAGAAGCAGCAAAAGAAAGATAGCAGAAGATTATGAAAGCCTAGTCAGTGCGGCAATGCAGCATAAAGTGTGGAGACCTGGAGAAGAACAACAAACAGAAGCAGTGACAAGTGGAAAATGGCAGCACAAGATATGGGATCCAGGCAAATATAGATCTGAACACATGATCAGGAGATCATGAAATTTTTCTACCTTGGGAGTCTGATGCGGGAGCATATGACTCAGAGGGGAAAAATCTTCCAAATTATTCCAAAAAATCCAAAAAAATCTACAGGCAAGGGAGTGGGGTCCTTTAGCCTGCAATTTCTATGTTTTCTTAGTTAAAAAATAGGATAAAGTAGAAATAAAACATGCTATTTATGCTCAGATGGATAAGTTGTAGTAAATCTTTTCACGCTTTAAATCATTCTGTAAAGCATGCTTTTGTATCGGATAAGGAACGAGAAGGCCTATCCATGATTATAAATAAAGAGGCAAGCGGAGCTTTCAAGAGACAGAGGAGAGGGGCGAGTGCCATAGTATTATTTTGGAAAAAATTTCTCTCAGTGTCTCTTGTTAAACGACTCAGTATATAGATTTTTAGATAGTGTCGACGATGTTGAATGGTTCTAATTCCTCACGCTATAATACTATATATTAATCATTGAAGGCACCTTTCCTTTCATTCACGGTTATATTGCTTTGACTCTTATTTTACTGTGGGGCATATATTCTTGGTATAGCAAGAAATCTTGTAATTTTTCATTAAGTGGTTGTGGCACCGTTGAGAATTCATAACTGAAAGTGCTGACCCATATCAGCCCAAGACCATATTGGCGTCGAGAGGTTTTATTTTGGAACTGTTCATTGGGTTTGTATGCCGATTTACAAAGCCTTCCGTCCGAACGGAGACATAGTGTGACAAAGGGCGAATCTGAATTTGGGAGCGAACTATTATAAACTGTGACATATATATATCGCTAGGTCCGAGTTATTGTTTGAGTCGAATAACACATTTGGGAGCGAATTAATATAAACTGCAATATATTCATATCGCTGAGTCCATCGTTTCGGAGGCGGGGAAGTGTTGATTGAATCGATCGCCGCAAAGCGGAACTGGTGAAGTATTAAACGCTGCCTATAGTTGTATCGGGTCCGGAGGAAAGACGACCATTGAAGCGATCGCCGAAAAGCGGAACTGGCGAAGTATTAAATGCTGCTTATAGGTGTATCGGGTCCGGAGGAAAGAAGACCATTGAAGCGATCGCCGAAAAGCGGAACTAGCGAAGTATTAAACGCTGCTTATAGGTGTATCAGGTCCGGAGGAAAGAAAACCATTGTTTGAGCGATCACCGAATTATATATATATCGAACCGAACAGCATAGGGAGCGGAGATATATAGCCGTCCGTCCATAGTATTCGAACCTTTGTCCATGATAAAGTCTCGCATATAATCATAGCCAGTGCGATATACATATATGAGCTTTGTCCACGGTAAGGTTCCACTTATACCATCGCCGATATCAAAAAGGAAAGGGAGAATATAACATGGTATATATATGTTGTGTTGTGTAAGTCCTCCATTTGTAAAGCCGCCGCCGATAGTGTTGGGGTATAACCCTTCTTATAAGGCCTCCGATAGTGTGTTGGCGTAATTCTTTTAGAATTACTGCCGATACAATTACAGCCATTGTTTTAAGCCAATAGCACTTGGGTAATTCTTTTAAGAATTCCCGAATAAAGCCACTGTTTGTGAATAAAGCATAAAAGTGGGTTTTTAGAGGAAGAAATGAAATATTAGTTTAATGACTGATATGCCTGAGGAAAGGGAAGTTGATCAAGACATTGAGGAACTTGCTGGCAGATTAGGGAGATTGTCCCTAACGCCTGCACCCCCGCCATCACAAATCCTATCTAAAAAACTTGTAAATTGACAGCTAAAGGATCCCACTCTTTTGCTTGTAACATTTTTTGTGTTTTTGGAATAAATTCGAAGCCTTTTGCCTTCAAGCCTCATGCTCCTGCATCAGACTCCTGAGGACAAAATCCTTCATGGCTCCTTTCCATGAGCTCTTCTACAAAACTACCCAACTTTTGTAGCATGGCATCTGTCATCCAAGTAGCTTCAGCAATTGGTTGATCCTTCCATTTGACCAAATATTGAAAATACTCCTATCCTCTCGTCTTCTTCAACAATTTCTTGTCAAAATCCTCTTTGGTTTCAATTCCTTTGCTATAGGTAACTGTTTTACCCAATCAATCTCTTGTTCTTCTTGATCCTCTGTTGTGTCATCTGCATTTCCACTTTCATACCTATACAAATTAGCAATATTGAGAATTGGAGATATTGCAATATCAGGGGGTAATTCAATTTCATATGCATTTGCAAAAAATTTCCTCAAGACTCTGTATGGTACAATTTTCTTAAAATTTAGCTTATAATACTCCCTTTTTGGAAATATTTCCTTCCTCAGGTGTGCTAAAACCAAATCTCCAACCTCAAAATTAAGTTCTCTTTTCTTCAAATCTGCTATGCTCTTGTATTTTATGTTGCTGTCCTGTAGCTACTATTTTACTTGTTCATGTATTGCTTGAACTTCTGCAGCAAAATCTTCTGCTTTAGCACTTCTCCTTTCAACTTTTCCCAAGTCTCTCAATTTAGACACTCCTCTTGGGTTCATTCCATAGATTATATGGAATGGACTCTCCCCTGTATTCCTGTTAGGAGAATCATTATATGCATAGTCTGCCTATGCCAATACTTGATCCCACTATTTTGGATGTTCACCTACAAGACTTCTCAGAAGGTTACCTAAGCTTCTATTTACAACTTCAGTCTGTCCATCAGCCTGAGGATGATAAGCATAACTGAAATTCTATTTAGTTCCAAGCTTCTTCCACAATGTCCTCCAGAAATGTCCAACAAATCTAGTGTCTCTGTCTGAAACAATTGTCTTAGGTAAACCATGTAATCTTACAATCTCCTTAAAACACAGATTAGCAATATGAGTAGCATCATTGGTTTTATAACATGGAATAAAATTTGCCATTTTTTAAAATCTATCAACTACAACATAAATTGAATCATTTCCCCTTTGATTTTTTGGTAAACCCAAAACAAAATCCATACTTACCATATCCCAAGGCCTATCTGGAATAGGTAATGGAACATACGAACCTGTGTTTTGGCTCCTTCCCTTTTCATACTGACAGAATTTACAATTTCTCACATACTTTTCCACTTTAGATGTCATTTTCGGCCAGAAATAAAACCTGTTCAAATGTTCATAAGTCTTGTCTGCACCAAAATGTCCTCCCAGTCCACCACTATGTTTCTCCTTAATCAAATTTTGTCTCATAGAACAACTTGGTATGCACAGCTAATTTCATTTAAACAACAATCCTTCTTGCAGGAAATAATCTATCCACTTGCTTCTATCTAACAAAACAAGATTTCTACAAGCTTCAAATGCCTCTTTAAAATATAGATCTTTCTCATATAACTCTTTAAGAAAATCAAAACTCAACACCTGAATTTGACTTTCTTGAACAAAAATGCTTTTTCTACTTAGGGCATTTGTTACTTTGTTTGATTGACCAGTTATATGTTTTAACACAAAATTAAAACTTTGAAGGTATTCTACCCATTTTGCATGCTTCTGGTTAAGCTTTGGCTATTGCATAATGTATTGTAATGCATGGTTATCTGAATACAGTATGAACTTCTTGGACATCAAGTAATGTCTTCACTTCTTCAAAAATTGCACCACTACATAAAACCCCTTGTCATAAGAAGAATATTTCTTCTTTGTCTCCTTCAACTTTTCACTAAAATAAGCTACATGCCTATCCTCCTGACTCAAAACAGCTCCAATGGCTTCTCCACTGGCATCACACTTCACTTGAAAAGGTTTATTGAAATCAGGAAAAATCAAAATAGGCTTCTCAGTAATCTTTCTCTTCAACAATTGGAAGTTCTTTTATGCTTCAGGAGTCCATGTAAATGGTTGTCTGTCCTTCTTTATGGTGTCAATAATTGAAGCATTTATCTTACTAAAATTCCTTATGAATTTCCTGTAAAAACTATTAAGACCATGAAAAATTCTTACCTCAAAGACACTTCTTGGTGAAGTCCACTCCATGATAGCCTTGATCTTCTCTAGATCCATCTTTAACTGATCAACAGAAACAACAAAGCCCAAGTACACCAACTCCTCCTTCATGAATGAACATTTCTTTAAATTTATTAGTAACTTTTCTTGTTGTAGCCTCTATAAGACATAATTCAGATGTCTCACATGTTCCTCTTTTGACTTGCTGTAAACTAATATATCATCCATATATACTATTACAAATTTGCCAATAAATTCCTTCAGAACTTCATTCATAAATCTCATAAATGTACTAGGGGCATTCGACAATCCAAAAGGCATTACCATCCATTCATACAATCCTTCATTGGTCTTAAAAGCAGTTTTTCGCTCATCTTCCTCTCTAATTCTGATTTCATGATAACCACTTTTTAAATCTAACCTCTTAAAATATCTAGCTCCACTCAAACAATCCATCAAATCTTTGATTCTAGGAAAAGTAAATCTGTACTTGGTTGTTATCCTATTGATTGCTCTTGAATCAGTGCACATTCTCCAACCTCCATCTTTCTTTGGGCTCAACACTGTTGGCACTGCACAAGGACTCAAGCTCTCTCTAACCAGTCCCTTGTCTAACAATTCCTGAACCTATTTCCTGATCTCTTCATTCTCTGTGGGAGTCATCCTGTAAGCTACTTTATTAGGTAGATTTGCTCCTGGAATCAAATCTATGTGATGATTGATTCTTCTAATTGGTGGTAACTCATCAGGCAAATCATCTACAATGATATCACAGTAACTGTCCAGCATCTCTTGAATTTCAATTGGTAAATCATAAAATTTTGTGAAAGTAATTATTACCTTGGGTTTGCAAACCAATGAAAAACTTACCTCATCTTCTTCCATTTGCTACAAGTATTCCTTTCCACTCAGCAAAAGGGTCTTCAGATCAGGTTTCTTTGATGTATCCTCTTCTTCCATTGGTAGCAATGTATGATTGACACCATCTTTGCTAAATTTGTATGTGTTCTGTTGGAAATAATACTGAGAGGGGGGGGTGAATCAGTATTATCAGATCAATCAAACTTTTCAATTTCATACTCAGAAACATATACGCTACTTCAATTAAGTGAACCCGCGTGTACACGCTACTGTGTCTAATGAAACTCGCGTATATCCAGAGATCTTATAATTCAGTTAGCTTAATCTTCAGTAAATGCATCAGATCATTATTAAGCATATTAACAGTAAACAGGTGCAGAATAACAGAACAGAACATCACACAAGAGCCACACACATGAACACAAAGATATAAGGTGGAAACCCAATGTGGGTGAAAACCAACTGCTGCAAGTCATCTCAATCTTCTTCTTAATAAGAAAATCCTTTTACAATATTTGTACTGGTGCAGTCTTATACCAGTACGGGAGCTACAACCCCCTTTGCTCTTGTACTAGCTGATCCATTTACTAGTACGCAGGCTGCTACCTGCTACAATGCTCCAAAGATCTCCTTTAGCTTTTGTACTAGCTTAGATACTAGTACGTAGGCGCTTGCCTACAATCTTCTCACCTCCAGGTACCACGTTTCATCAATTTTCAGACTGGATACACTGAAGCACAACACATAATCTGTAAGGCCACTTTTCATCCAATTTTCATACTGGACCCATAACTATCATTGAAGCTCAAAACAATCATCAAACTCTGAATCACTGAAACCCTGTTAACAACAGTCATCAGAACACAGAGCAGACACAGAACTCTGTAATAACCATCAGATCCATCTGCAACTTCAAATATCAAGCTTTACAATGTATACGCTACTTCGATGAATCAAACCCGCGTGTATACGCGCTTTTACCGAAGCCAACCTGCGTACAGATCTAAAAATAAACTTTCTCAATTTGCAGCTATACCAGACATTAGTTAGACCCAGAACATAACATTGCGACAATATGCAGATCTACGCATAATCAACCATATCATGATAGTGCATTTCAAACCATTAGATCCCGATCTATCCTTAGATCTAGTCTTCCATCAACTGGTGAGATCTCTCCTTAGCTCAGATTAAGTAATGCATCATCAACCCATAACCCTGCATACTGGATCTAATGCTTCATCAGATATTCAAGACATTTCAGATGCACTTGCCAAATGATTTCCTTCTCCTTATATAGCCTTAGGCCTTGTTCAATACCAAGAGCCAAAACCATAGAAATCCAATACCATCAACTTCAAAACTAGGGATCGACACGCCCGTCGAGACACAATGGTCCGAAATCATAGGCACAACTTCCAAGGACTAACCACCATGGACCAAAAGGTACTTTTCCACATACACGCGCTGTTGCTGAAGACAACCTGCGTGTACACGCGACTTGGGCTTAACGAACCTGCGTGTATGAACTTTCTCTTCTTCTTATAGTCTGATCATCAATTCCTTGCTGCTGACCTTCTGTACTATGATTTGTCATCAGTGAGGTTTGCCATCAAGGACAACACTTATCTCATAATGCCAACAATCTCCCCCTTTGGACTTGATGGCAAAGCTAGCTTGTCACACTTAGAACTATCATCTGATTCCTTTGAGCTGTCCTCCATCAGTCACATCTGATATCTCTTCTGAAGATTCATCATCTGATTCCTTTGAGCTGTTCTCCATCGGTCACATCTGATATCTCG
Source organism: Pinus tabuliformis (assembly GCA_031772625.1). Taxonomy (NCBI): domain Eukaryota; kingdom Viridiplantae; phylum Streptophyta; class Pinopsida; order Pinales; family Pinaceae; genus Pinus; species Pinus tabuliformis. The sequence goes on along the minus strand of CM062819.1, from coordinate 1,638,378,663 downwards.
TCTGAAGATTCATCCAGTTATACATAAGTGAGATATTCTTCCATCAGTCATATCTGATATCTCTTCTGAAGATTCATCATCTGATTCCTTTGAGCTATCCTCCATTAGTTACATCTGATATCTCGTCTGAAGATTCATCCAGTTATACATAAGTGAGATATGAGAGGGTTGCCATCAAGTACAACACATGCATCATAATGCCAACAATCTCCCCCTTTGGACTTGATGGCAACAACACCAAATCACTCTCCCCTTTGACATCAAGGGCAAAGGGTGGACCAAGATATTCTCTTCCTTTGCTGAATCATTCCACTGTCCATACTCCCCCTGAGTACCTACTGAAATCTCTGAATAATCTCCCCCTTTGTATATGCCAAGGTGTACCAATCTGTCAATGCTCCCCCTGAGTACATGCCAAGTCTCTGTACTGCTGAAGTGTGCTGTTCATGCTCTTCCTGACTGTAGGCAAGATCTGCAAAAGATGTTCTTCAAGAAGAACATGACTCTATACATCATAAAAGACCTTCCTATCACCAAAGACTCATACATACATCCATCTCTCAACTAAGTGAGGATATACAAAAATTGACTCATCCACCCAACCAAGTGGGAATACATCAAAAGTTTACATATGACAACCAATCACATTGCATCAATCATCCCAGGCATAGTGGGGAAACCAAAATAGGTCGTTACATGACCTTGACACCATGAAAGAGATACCACAAAAGAGATATATGACATAGAGACGAAAGAACTAGATCAAGACTTATGAAAGTCACCAGCAGCATCTGATAATCACCATTCAGATCAGTAACCAAGAGATCCTTCTGTTTTCCTTTCGCCTTTGTTCCTCCTGAAATCAACACCAAATGTGAACTAGAACCAAAAGCTTTAAGATAATGCCAACAATGCATCATTGGAAGATTATCTGCTCCCCCTGAACCTGTGCCAGATGATCTCTGTCAGACCCATATCAGACTTTCTGCAACCAACATCTGTCCCTGCTGATTTCCTTCAAAACTCCATATACGCGTCTGTATACACATAAACAAGCGTATATACGCGGATATCCCTTACGCAAAACGCGTATACCATATACGCGACTGTCCTCTTGTAAAACGGCGTATGCACGCGAATATCCTTTAAACAGCACGCGTACACAAGTTTCCATATCAACAACCTGTAAATGTCCTGCAGCAAGGTATGTCTGAACATAGATGTCAACTCCTCCTTTTAAACATCATCATGAAATCATTCACATTACATGTGAAACCACCATAGCCATTACATCAACGTCAAGATCTACAAGATCCAAGTATCATTTCTTGGGAACATCTGCATCAATCATCATATGTAAGTATCAACCTATCATCATATAGATAAGAACTCATCACCATGTCTCCAATAAAGCAACTTTGAGTAGTCATCCATGTGTCAGCACTATGTATCTTGAGCTCAAGCTCATTTGACAAAACTTCTTGATATCATTAACAGCAACAATCCTTATCCACATGAGTGCCTGCATCATAACTGTATGATCTTTATGCATATGACAACAACATTATATAAGTGACTCATCATCAAGTGAGGAAGATGTGTATTCAAGCTTTGTACTTCTCCTTGTTCTTATGAAGATCACCATGTAAGCACCATACATGCATCATCAAAGAATCAACCATAAATCTGATCTGAACATCTTCTATGTAACTTCAAGAATCATAGACAACTCACAACATCATATCATAGCAAGATATATCATTTATCCATATAAGAATCATCACCAAGGTTTATTAACCATAATGCCAACAATGAATTACTAAAGGCATATGCTCCCCCTCAACCAGTGCCATTTGTTAGATCTGATCATGCATATATCAGCAGAAAGCATCAAAACATCTTCATCCTCAAGTTAGGATCAAAATACTTCCAGACATCATACAAGTAACAAAACATTTCCACACATCCTCAGCAGACTGTAGCTATTAACCAATAGAGCAAATAATGGACTGAATCATATCAGATCCCTTTTCTGAGCCTGTCCCCACTGCTTTTCTTCAGACTGACATATACGCGACTTTGCAGTGTCGAACTCACGTATATACGCGACTTCCCTTTAAGGAACTTGCGTATGAGATTCAGGACACTGAAGGTTTACACTTTCAGCTCCCCCTGAGTCTGATATGTCTGTGCTGTGCTGTGTCTCAGTACATTGTGCTGACTGTACTTCCTTCTTCCTCCATATCTTCAAGTGTGATGAGGTTTTCTCCTTTTGGTGTGGTGTCCATCCTTTGTTCCTGCATTCCTTTGCTATATGTCCAAGCTTGTTACATGCATAACATCTTACATGTTTCATATTCCTCCTGTAGCAATCAGCAGCTTTGTGACCATACATATTACAAGCAAAGCAATATCCATTAAAGTACCTTGGTTGAGATGACTTGTCTGCATAATGGTCTTGAACTCTTCTTCTTTTACATCTATGTCCAAGATTATGACATACATAACATTCAACATTATTCATAGGAGGAGTAAAAGATTTTCTTTGAAGACTTTCTTTCCTTGGTTGACCTTTCATCTCCTTGTTGATCATTTTGGATTTCTCTTTAGAGTTCCTTGCCTCACCTTGTGAACTAGATTCACCTTCAACAGATTCATGAAAACCAAGACCAGTCTTGATAGCAGGAGACCTTTGACTACTAAGAATATCATCCAAGGCTTTAGTACTATCTTGAAATCTCAAAAGTTTATCCTTTTCTTCTAATTTACCTTTCAAGATATTTACCTCAACTTGAAGTTGTTCCTCCTTTTCTAGACATTGCTTCTTCATGTCTTCTCCATCTTTTCTTCCTTCTTCCATTTGTTGCCTTAGATTGAGTATCTCCTTTTCTTGCTTTTCATACAGATCCTGCTGAATTTGACGAACTCTGAAGGCACATTCCAACTGAGATTTTAAGCTGATGACTTCATTTTCTTGTTTTTCAATTGCTTGATGTAGATCTTCATTTTGCTTCCTTGATTCTTCAAGATCTCCCTTTAGTGAGAGGATTGTAGCTTCAAGATTTTCATAGTAGCTGGATCTATCTTTGAGTTTCTTGATGGTTGTGCTTCTTTCGTTGACTTCTTTTCTTAATGATGTCACTTCATGCTGCAATTTTTGACATTGGTCTTCCTTGTCCTTGAGTAGCTTTCTTACCTTGTTTCCTTCTTCTAGTTGGGCCTTTAGTTTGGTAACTTCTTCTTTGAAAGCACATTCCCTTTTGTTCAATAGATCTTGTTGATCTTTAACTTTGTTTGTAAGCCTTCTAAATACTGCCTCTATTTGATACTTTTCTTGCTCACCCATAAAAGCATGTTCAGTAGTTTCACTATCACTTCCATCACTTTCACAAGGAAATATAGCAGGAACATCAGAGGATAACATATTCATACCTGATAAAGATTCTGAATCTAATTCTGAATCTGATTCTGAATCTGAAGAACTTCTTATACCTAATCCCCAATCGACTCTCCCACTGTCATAGATCTTCTGAGATGTCTTCTTCTTCCTATGAGCTTTCTTCTTAAGCTTCTTTCCCATTGTTCCACGGATCTCCTTCAAGCGATCAAGCTTCTACCAAAGGACCGGCTCTGATACCAATTGTTGGAAATAATACTGAGAGGGGGGGGTGAATCAGTATTATCAGATCAATCAAACTTTTCAATTTCATACTCAGAAACATATACGCTACTTCAATTAAGTGAACCCGTGTGTACACGCTACTGTGTCTAATGAAACTCGCGTATATCCAGAGATCTTATAATTCAGTTAGCTTAATCTTCAGTAAATGCATCAGATCATTATTAAGCATATTAACAGTAAACAGGTGCAGAATAACAGAACAGAACATCACACAAGAGCCACACACATGAACACAAAGATATAAGGTGGAAACCCAATGTGGGTGAAAACCACCTGCTGCAAGTCATCTCAATCTTCTTCTTAATAAGAAAATCCTTTTACAATATTTGTACTGGTGCAGTCTTATACCAGTACGGGAGCTACAACCCCCTTTGCTCTTGTACTAGCTGATCCATTTACTAGTACGCAGGCTGCTACCTGCTACAATGCTCCAAAGATCTCCTTTAGCTTTTGTACTAGCTTAGATACTAGTACGTAGGTGCTTGCCTACAATCTTCTCACCTCCAGGTACCACGTTTCATCAATTTTCAGACTGGATACACTGAAGCACAACACATAATCTGTAAGGCCACTTTTCATCCAATTTTCATACTGGACCCATAACTATCATTGAAGCTCAAAACAATCATCAAACTCTGAATCACTGAAACCCTGTTAACAACAGTCATCAGAACACAGAGCAGACACAGAACTCTGTAATAACCATCAGATCCATCTGCAACTTCAAATATCAAGCTTTACAATGTATACGCTACTTCGATGAATCAAACCCGCGTGTATACGCGCTTTTACCGAAGCCAACCTGCGTACAGATCTAAAAATAAACTTTCTCAATTTGCAGCTGTACCAGACATTAGTTAGACCCAGAACATAACATTGCGACAATATGCAGATCTACGCATAATCAACCATATCATGATAGTGCATTTCAAACCATTAGATCCCGATCTATCCTTAGATCTAGTCTTCCATCAACTGGTGAGATCTCTCCTTAGCTCAGATTAAGTAATGCATCATCAACCCATAACCCTGAATACTGGATCTAATGCTTCATCAGATATTCAAGACATTTCAGATGCACTTGCCTAATGATTTCCTTCTCCTTATATAGCCTTAGGCCTTGTTCAATACCAAGAGCCAAAACCATAGAAATCCAATACCATCAACTTCAAAACTAGGGATCGACACGCCCGTCGAGACACAATGGTCCGAAATCATAGGCACAACTTCCAAGGACTAACCACCATGGACCAAAAGGTACTTTTCCACATACACGCGCTTTTGCTGAAGACAACCTGCGTGTACACGCGACTTGGGCTTAACGAACCTGCGTGTATGAACTTTCTCTTCTTCTTATAGTCTGATCATCAATTCCTTGCTGCTGACCTTCTGTACTATGATTTGTCATCAGTGAGGTTTGCCATCAAGGACAACACTTATCTCATAATGCCAACATGTTCTTTCCATCATGCATAGCTCCTCTATCATACTACCAAGGTCTACCCAACAATATGTGACACACATCCATAGGCATCACATAACATAGAATTTTGTCTTTGTGTTTACCCAACTGCAAATCCACTTCACATTGCTCATTCACTACCAACGGATATCCCTTTTGAAGCCATGACACCTTATAAGGTGTTGGATGTTTCTTTGTTTTCAACTTTAACTTCTCCACCACTTCTGTGGAGACCAAATTATCTATACTACCACTGTCTATTATCATCTGAAAACACTTCCCTTGAACCTTACACACAGTCTTGAATAAAGTTTTCCTATGTGCTGGTTCAACAATTTCCTTAGACGGTTTTAACAAAATTTTGTTGACTACCAAAGATTCCCCTTTCTCTGGTACATTCTCTTCTTCTATTCCCTTTGTTGTTTCCTCTTTAGTTTTTGTAGCAATTGCATTCCTTTGATTCATTCCTATATTTTTTGGGCACTCATAAGCTCTGTGTCCCAGCTTGTTACATCTATAACAACTAACTTCTCTTCCTCTACCTCTGTCTCCTCTTCCTCTGGAAAAACTCCCTCTGCCACTTGCATCACCTCCTATGGGTGCATGTTGACTTTAGCTACCACTAGCTCCATCTCTAGGTGTTGTAGATCCTCCTCTACCACCTTGACTTCCCCTTCCTCAGAAAGTACCCCTATTTCTAGCAGACTACTTCCTCATGAGTTTTTCTTTAGCCTTCAGTACCATCTGATAAGCCTTTTCTACTATTTTAGGAGATAGTACACTTATCTCATCTTGAATGTCCATTTTAAGACCATTCACATATCTTGCAACCTTCTCATATGTATCTTGGATTTGTCCTGCTCTTATACTCACTTTGTAGAATTCCTCTTTGTATTCCTTTACTGTCATAGACCTCTGTCTAACATTCTGCATTTATCTAGATAATGTTTGATGATAATCACTTGGCAGAAACTTACTTTTCAGTTTTGCCACCATCTTGTTCCAATTCTTAATTGGTTCTTTTCCAAGTTTTCTTCTTTCTTCCTGCACTCCATCCCACCAAAGTTTTGCATTTCCTTTCAATTTTGTGACAACAAACTTCACCTTCTTTCCTTCTTTTGTTTCTTCATAATCGAAGAATTTCTCCATGTCATTTATCTAGTCTATTAATTCCTTAGGGCTTAAGCTTCCTGTGTAGATTGAAACTTCAAGTCTAGGCTTGGATGTGGATCTAAATACTAACTTAAAGAATCTCATTTTTGGAGTTACAGCTGCAGGTTCTTCTTCTGCAGCTTCAGCTTCAGGTTCACTAACATCTCCAACATCTACATCTCTTCCCATTTCCATTGCTTCCAATCTAGCTTGCATTTGTTGTAGAGCTTCCAACACTTCAACATTTGCAATTGGTCATCCTCTTCTTCAACCACCACCTCTGCCTCCAACTCTAAAAGCCATATTGGATTCTTTTTCTGATCCTTGATATCCTGTTTAGTGTTAGTAGGCTGCTCTGATACCACAAATGGTGGCCTCGGTGCAGGTGTAATGGACAATCATTCAAATCTAGAAATGATCTATGCAAGTTTAGGGGGAATTTCTTCTTATATTTCCTTTGGAGTATCAGTCATCTACCTCAAAACTTGGCTAATCTCCTAAATTAGAAAAATTGCTTAATTTCAGCCACAACCTGACAACCTTTCAATTTCACGGAATCAAAAGGAATACAAACTTTTGGTTAATTACTTATCAGGTCTGCCTTTTAACTTATACTATCGCGTTAATTCTCCACCATTGATCTTACCCTTCAATCTGACGATTGAAGGTTCACCTGATCAACAAAACTAATTGCCGATCCTCCACCATTGATCAAGGCACTTTTGATCCAACAGTTTATAGTGATATCGGGTGAGCCACTTACACGAGGATTACCCGCCCGATAAAGTGGTTTTCACTCTCCACCTGAGTGCTACGTGTCGCTTAATAAATGGAATCAGGTGACCACCCCGAATTACCACTTACCACTTTTTCCTCACCTGATAACCAACTTCATTGAATAAACTGCCTTTACTCCTTGACTATTGCACAAGTTGATTGGCGCGCGATGACCATTAGATCTACAGATCAGACGACTCTCGCTATTCTTTCAGGTTTACCACGATTTGTTAGGCTTGCCTTTGTTCCACTATGATTTTAGAACTTCTGCCAGATTTAGTTCTACTCTTTGTGATTCAAAGCTTAGTTAATTAAGGCTTTGTGGATCGAAACACATTCAATCTAACTTAATATATAGTGAAAGAGGAATTAAACGAAACCACACCAGATCATATAGAACTCTATATTTTCAGGCCAAACTGAAATTTAATAATACACAGAGATACTTCAAAGGGATGCAACCCCTCTGGGATTGACCAATTATACAAAAAAATACACAGAGATACAATTTCTGCAACTTAATCTTATACGGCCAAATCAAGCCAAATCAGTCAAAATCCCCTTATAATCATTCAGAACTTACATAAATACCATTTCATTCCAATAATCAAATCCTTAATCACTGGATTGAATTTTCCTAATATTAAACAATATCTAATCTGGTTGATATTGTCCTCAAGAATATCAACTAAATCTAAACTACATGAATTAATTACAAAATCACTCAATCCCTAAATCCTAGCTCAAATCCTATCTAGAAAACTTGTAAATTGACAGCTAAAGGATCCCACTCCTTTGCTTGTAACTTTTTTTGTGTTTTGGAATAAATTCGAAGCCTTTTGTCTTCAAGCGTCATGCTCCTGCATCAAAACACACAATTAAACTAGTTATATAGATAAAATACAGAGCCTCTTTTATGAATCAGGCCCAACCACTTGAGCATACTATCTTTAAAACAATTTAGATCAAAGCACAAATAGGTGAAATTTGAAACTAACTGAAGAACTTTATCATTCCGATATTTGAAAATATAATTACAACCAATAATTCAAGGTTACTATCTCACTCAAATTAATTTTCTTCATCATCTTGCTTGTGCCAACAAGTCATTTGTTTTTATATTGCAAAAATGAGATTACAACAAAAAATATTATTTATAAGGGACAACTTGAGAATCAAATATTCTGAGGATGTCCTTTCTAATTACGATAGATTTAATATCTTTAAGCAAAGAAATTGAGAATCTTGTCTCTCAACAAACTCCTTGGTTTATAATGACCTCACTTGAGATCTTGCTAAATCTCCTTCAAGCATCCTTCACCCATATGTCACACGGAATGAGTCGATCTTGCGGACATGATAGACCTTCCTAGAAATCTAAGGATGTCTAATGACAAGCAAGCCAATCAAAAACTATCTTTCTCTAAATATGCTTTTATAAACAAAGGCAATCAAGTGTTTAGGCCTACCTTGGGTCCAACACTAGTTTGTGGAAGCCTTACTCCTTTGATCCAAATGATGAGCTCCCTTGTTGCACACCTGCAAACAAAAACAAGCAAACAAATTAAATAGCACCTGAAAAACCAATATCACAAAACATATTTAACATGAAGATGAAGGAATTCATGAAACAATGACATAGGACACATTGTTGAGAAAAATGAATCTGATTGCATTAATTAAAATCAAAGAAGAACTTTACAACCTGTGCCTTGATGCTGTACAAGCTCCTCCCAGGGTCCAGCAAGAGGTCTCCTCTACTTTGACAAGCTTCACTCACTTCCCAATGGAACCAAGAGGTGTGTGATATCTCCTCTCAAGCTCAACTAAGAAGTCCTAATTCCACCAGCATTTACCGTCAAAATGTTCAGCTTCTAACCTCTCTAGTCCTCACCCCAATGCCTTAATTTATAGTGCATTGGAGGGAAGTTACTAGGTCCTCCTTCAAAGGGATAAAGCCCTCCTTCAAAGGGATAGGTCCTCTCATCAAGGGATTAGCTCCTTCTCTTTTGGGATGCATGAACCACCTCAGAGCGAACAATCCACGTCAAAATTCCTTCTAGAATCATCTAGAATTAACCCAAAGTGAATTTTTTATAATAAACTTGCACCTTTTTGACTTTCATAGGGGTCCGCACCCACTCCTTTAGGGACAGAGCGGGCAGGTCTGCAGTTTTTGTGAACAGGGGGTGCGGGACCGCAGGTAACAATGAGAGAAAGTGCGGAACCAGAGCTTTTATTGATTTTCAATGTCTTTCTCTCATTCTCAAAGCTTGACTTGAAGAGCTGAGGTCTGATACTTGCTTAGGAGGACAGTACAAGTGATGATAGACACATACTGACTGAAAATAATCATGGTGACGATATTTTTGTGTAACAGATTGCCCCCTAAAGTGAAAAGTTTGTAGTAGATGAGGATTTTCATTTATCATTTAGGAAGAGTGAAGTACTTTATCATTTCGAGGATCATCTTGTGGAGAGCCCAGTCGGAACCTGTAAAAACATTCAATGCAAGATATATATATGAGATCATCTCATCACTGAGGTAGGCATTCCCATACTCAGATCAAAACTGACTAGAAAACTAACTACTGCTCTGATACAGGAATGATCTTGTAATACATCACAAGTATAGACACATGTAGACACAGTATGGACGTAGCCATCTGTTTATGAATAGTCCACAATATAATGAATACAAAATTCCTCGCAGCCTGGATGGCGGAAACTAGATCCAGGGTCTTCATTTCTACTTCCCGAAACAGTACGATTCTATCCATGCGAATGAATGTGTTGAAGTCGAACATGGTAGAAACCATTTGATTACCAGTTAATGATGTAAACCGTTAACAAGTGTGAGAGAAACCACCAGTGATGTCAATGGCTCTCAAAGTACTTAGTACAATCCATGAGATGTGAATAGATGTGTTGATGTCGAACATGTCACGGAATCCTTTGATCGAAGGTCAATGATGCAACCTATCGTCAAAGGCGAGAAACCTGCCATTGAGGCATGCAGATCCAAAGGTACTGACGATTTCTAGATCATCTTTCTAGATAATGAGCTGAAGTAGATAGAAAGTGATCCTTCGCAGGCAAGCCCACAACACGAAATCATAGATCAAGTTAAAGAAATTTTGTTGCAAGGACTGACTCAGGGATGGTCAAGATGGATGACAGATATTTTGCAGATGAATGGCTTATTGGCAGTGACCTCTTGAACACATAACGACACAATAGATGGTTTGGTGACAATTGACCCAAAGTTAATACCCAGAAACCGGCTGAAGACTTTCAATGTGGTTTGATCAACTGTTAGGCAAAGGATTTCCCAACCCAGGTGGATAAAAGTGTCGTGTCCAAGAGTGGTTACAAAGTATGACAAATAGGCTCATTTTTCTCTCTTTTCCCCCACCATTTCTGGCAAGTACCTCTTTATTTTTAACAAGCTTAAGGAGGATAACATTTGCTTGATTATAAGCTCATCCTTCGGATGAGTCCAACTTAGTTTAAATTTGAACCCTAAGAAGGAGTGGTTCGTTCCTGTTTGTAATTGAATAGGTCCTTTACTGTGAAATTTTAACGAGTCTAGTATAGGAGAAACTCAGAGTTTTTCATTTTTAGAGAGTCTGAAAAAACTTAAGAAGACTCCAGGGTTGACCTTTTTCGTAAATTTGTGTCTCTCAAGCCCGAAAAAGTATAAAATAATACTTGAAAGAACCTCTTGATCTTTACGACCAAGGAGTACTTTTCATAATTAGTGTCCTTGATCCGAAAAAGTAAAAAAGCGATCAATGACACATCGTTTTATAACCAATATCGAATTTGAAACGACAAAAATCCGGCAATCTTTTCATGTTTTTTACGGTCAGAAAAGAGCTGTAAGTGGACCGTCTTTTTAGTTACGTTTTAACGAGCTTAAAAAGAAAAACTCGGCGATCTTTTCATGTTTTAGGAGTTAGAAAAGAGCTTAAAGGTGACTCTAAATGTTTTTTGTTGGAAATAATAGATTTCGCCTGAATAATCCGTTATCCTGAACAAAAATGCAAACATTACTCATACCTGTTTGAAATGGATAAAAATGCTGCAAAAATTACCTTTCTAAGGTGAAACATAAACAAATTTGTAATTTATTTATTCAAAAACCTTATAAAAAGGGGTTTTGTCAATTCATTTTTACCGTTTGAGATTTGGGTGAGAAAATAGTGCTTTTGTTCAGAAACTTCCCATGAATATTACGGAAAATCCAACCGTCGGAATCGAACGCCGTCTTCTCCAGGTAATCCAAATCGACCTACTCTTCAATTTCAACTGTTTCATTTTTTGTTTTAGGCTTTTATTTCATTTTTTGGAGGGTTTTTAGGCTAAAAACCCGCGCGCGGGGGCCCGCAGGCGTAACACTAGCAACCCGCGTACCCCGACTTTTTCTCAATGGGAAAAAAGCCAGGGGCCCACACCTTCCACGAAGGCAAGGCGCGGGTCCACGCACTGTCTCTAATACAGAGAGTGCGGACCCCGCGGCAAGGGTTTTTAACCCAAGAATTCTCCAAATTGACCTAAACAATTTAATTTCTAGCATTCTAATTTGTCTTTTTGTTGAATGTAGAGGGTACATCAAGCTAGATTGGCGTGAACGAGAGCATGAGGACGTGTATGATTCTGCATGGAATCACCAACCTTCAATTGATGCTTTGAAGGCGTGCGGCTTGTACAAATTCTGGGCCATACCTGGCATGAGGGCCCAGGTGGATTTCTTAGAATGGCTGGTAGACAGGTGGAGCATACAGGACCAGTGCTTCTTCATTGGTTGCCACCAGCTCGAAATCGAGCCGGTAGACATATACTTTTTGACTGGTTTGCCTAAGAGAGGTGAAGACTTGACTCTATTCGGGACTAGGCCAGGTGGCCAGTCTGTTGATAGCCTCCGGCTAGAGTTCTGCAACAACCAGACTAGAGACAAAGGGATAGACATTAAAACCATATCCCGTCCTGAACTCATGGTGATCGCGTTTATTGTTACCAGACTTTGCGGGAGTGCCGCATTACATGTTGCCACCAGAACCCAAATGCGGATGGCAGTTGACTGCTTTCGAGGCACCATCTTCAACTGGTGCGATGCTGTGTTGGCCAATGTAAAAGGCCAACTGACCAGAGCCAAAAACGGACAACTGAAGACCTTTGGTTATGGGGCTTTAGTTGTGAGCTTCGGTCTAGAGAGGGTTCCAATGTTGATCCCGCAGCACCTTACTGTTGGAGCTGGACTTCCTTGAGAGCCCAAACTGATGCGATGGGTTGCAGTTATGGCCCGTCATCCGGACGAGGGGACAGAGGTTGTTCCATTCAAACTGAGTATTTCCAATGGTTGGAAAACCAGGTTTTTGCTATTCAGGACTTCCCTTACGCTGGGGTAGATTTTCGCGGTGACCCAGACATGGCTCTTCCACCAGGAAAGCAATGGGATGACTCAAGTAAAATTATTTTCAACATTTCCGTAATTTAATTTTTTTTGTTTTTATATCGTCCCAAAACTGATAGTAAAAATTTCGAATGCAAATGTAGGTCCACAGCGACCAGCCGCTCTCCGGCCTTACAAGAGGAAACAACCAGCTGCAGCCGTGCCAGCCCCGCAGGACGAATCAGCAGAGACCTTGGCCGAGTTGGAGAGCCATCTAGAGCGCTTGACAGGAGACATTCCAGAGACCAGCATAGATGACATTCCTCGTCGGCTTCAGCGCTATGTGATTGGGGTCCCAGGACCTTTTAGGAGGTTCCTTTGCAAAGTGGCCTGTGCAATGGTTTCTTATAGAGATCATCACCAGTGATAGGATGATCGCCTATGTAGACACATATGACATTTCTGTTTTTTGTACTTATCATTTTTGCCGATCATAAGGTGTCTTTCAACCTATAATCGAGGACGATGTATTTTTGACACACTCATATATATATATCACTATTACCGACTTATCTTGTAAATCATGTTATGGAATGGTTTTAAATTTACATGTATGATTATTGCAAATGTCTACTTAACATTCGAGAAGCAATTGCATCTGCTAATGTATTTAAAGATCTTGGAATATGCTGATATTCAATATAATCAAATTCACGTTCCAAGAGACACACTCTCAAAAATAATCTCAATAACACTGGATTTCTAGTGGCATATACTCTATTAAGCTGTAATACAACGAGTTCAGAATCTAACCTCACTATCAAACTCTGAATCCCAAATGAAATAGATTCAGATAATAACTCAATCACTGCACTATACTCGGCAATGTTGTTCGTTGTTTGACCGAGGCTTACCCCATGCATAGATACCAACTCGTCAGAGGGCGAATAGATAACCCAAGCTGCGGAAGAAATATTTCGTGTATTACGACAAGCACCATCAGCAAAACCAATGTATGTTTGGAGAGGCATCGACATCTGCAATATCAAGAGTAAAACAAAGATAAGCAGGAATAATGACGAAAAACACTCTCTAAGCTAAGCACACTTTTTAAACGAAAACACACCAGCTAGAAAGAAAACTATCCTAACTAAAAATCTCCATACCCATTCTTTAAGCATAATACCTCTTCAGGTAAAGACCATTTCTGGGTTTACCTAAAGAGTCCCCGTCAAAGTCTACCAATTCATAAGCCCCTTTTGCTAGCTTTCGCTTGACAATGTAGGGACCACGCCACATAGGAACGAATTTTCCAGCGCCTAATTTATCATTCACTTGATCGTACAATAAGACTAGGTCTCCTTCCGAAAAATTTCGAGGGGTCACATTTCGATCATATTGAGCTTTCATACGTTTTGCGTGAGTTTTGATCACCAATGCAGCATCACGTCGATTCTCATCTAATTGAGCCAAGTATAATAAACGTTTTTCCTCTTCGGAAGTGGCTGGAAGTAACTCGATGGCCATTTGCAATGACAGGATTTCGCATTCAATGGGTAACACAGCTTCCAGACCATAAACTAGTTGGAAAGGAGTGAACCCTGTTGATGTTTTTACTGAGGTTCGGTACGCCCAAAGCGCTGAAAATAGCATGTTATGCCAATTCGACCGATGAATCCCAATGATTCGTTGGATCATGATGACTAAAACTTTGTTGATGGATTCAACCAGACCATTAGCTTGTGGATAATAAGGAGTTGAACTATCGTGACGCAAGCCAAGCTGGCCTGTAAGTTCGGTCATCATAACGTCTCGAAAATGACACCCATGATTAGTGATGATCGCTTGTGGAACACCAAACCTAGCAATTTTATGATTGAACACGAAAATTGCAGCTGTTTTTCCATCTTCCTCAAATGTAGGCATCGCCTCGGCCCACTTGGTAAAATAATCTACCGCAAGGATAATATACGCATGCCCCCCGGCCGAGTGAGGGTTACATGTAATAAAATCGATACCCCATTTGGCAAAAGGACCAACGACAATTATAGGGTGGAGAGCAGCAAGTGGAGCACGCATCTTTCGATAAAAAAATTGGCAGTTGTGGCATTTTCGGACCGCGTTAATACAATCTTTAAACAAAGACGGCCAGAAGTAGCCAGCATGCAATATCTTTGGGCTGTGGCATACCCAGACATATGACCGCCACAGGCTCCAGAGTGACAGTCATTTAGAACCCTTTCAGCTTCTTCGTGAGTTAAACAACGTCGAAAAACAGAGTCCGCCCCATGGCGATAAAGAGTATCTCCAATAATTTTGAATTGTTGGGACTGGAATCATATTTTCCGACGTTCTGACCTTGAAATTTCTGGCCGAAAGGATTGGGTCTGGAGATAAACGATGATATCCCCATACCATGGATCTAAAGTGCTGATTAGAAACAAGGATTCGTCCGCAATGGGGTCCTCCGCCATAGTTTCCGTATCAGCATGCGGGAAGTCACACATTAATTCCGCAAAAACTAAGGATTTCTTAGACTTAGATTTTTCAAATTCCAAGTCGAACTCCTGCAGGATGACAATCCATTTAGAGTACTTTCCCCCAAGCAATTGCTTAGTCAAAATGTAGATCATAGGGTTGCAATCGGAAATTACTATAGTTTTACGTAGTAAAATGTAGTGACGAAAACGTTGGACAGCTTGAACAGCTGCCAGTGCCAATTTCTCCACATGTGAGTATTTTAGCTCAGTCGGATTTAAAGTTCGACTAAGGTAATATATCACATGTTCAGCACCGAATTCATCTTCTTGAACTAAGACCATTCCAATAGTGGAATGAGAAGCGGCGAGATACAAGGAGTAGTCCTGGTTGTAGTTGGGAGGATGCAATAACGGTGCATGGGTCAACGCGTGTTTCAGTGCATCAAAAGATTTCTAAGCTATCTCATCCCAATAGAATGGAGTGTTCTGTTTCAACAACCGGGTAAAACCCTTTGTAACCTCGGCGTAGTAGGAATGAATCGTCGTAAAAAGTTTGCTTTCCCCTGCAAACTTTGGAGTTGGCGAAGACTCGAAGGAGGAGGCAATTTGACAATAGCTTCAACTTTCGAGGGATCGACGCGAATGCCGGCTTTCGAAACAAAAAACCCCAGCAATCAACCCATTTCTATACAGAAAACACACTTGTGTGGATTCAACCTAATCCGATAATGCCTACACCTCATAAAGATTGCTCGTAAATGGATGAGATGATCAGCTCGATGTAATGAATGAGCAGGCAGATCATTGAGATAGGGTTGCACAATGTGCTTGATGTCATGAAACGCATAAGACATGGCCCTTTGAAAAGTTTCCCTGGCATTCTTGAGCCCAAAAGGTAATTTGCAATAAGCAAATGTCCCCCATGGACAAATGAAAGCCGTTTTTGGTTGATCGGTAGGTAGAATATTGATTTGATTGTATCCAGCAAAACCATCCATGAAGGAGAATATTTCGCTGCCGGCACAATCATCAATGATTTGATCGATATAGGGAGTTGGGTAATTTTCCTTTGGACAGGCTCGATTAATGTCCCTATAATCAATACATATTCTTATTGTTCCTTGCTTTTTTTTAACCGAAACAATATTCGATACCCAATCCGTTAATGGGATCGGATAAATGAAACCTGCTTTGAGTAATTTTTCAACTTCTGCTTTAATAGCAGCAGCTTTTCTTGGGTGAATCTGACACAAACGTTGCCGGACGGGTTTAGCATCCGGGTAAGTTTTGATTTCATGGACAACAATTGCGGGATCAATTCCTGGCATTTCCTCATATGACCAGGCAAACACGTCGCAGAATTCTTGAAATAGGGCCTTATATATTTGAATTTCATTTTCTGTACATGAGGCACCTATATGAATGTTTTCAATAATTCCAGGTTTAACCAAAATGTCAATAGGAAAAGTTCGAGAGATGTTTCCCAAATTTAACTCTGAATCAGGATTTTTCATTGGATTCTGAGGTTCCTTGACATATTCAGTTGTAAAAATTGATGAAAAATCATTTTCAAAATGATCATTCTCAAGTAAGAACGAAGATCTGTGATGGAGATCTTCCCATGGTAAATCATCTACACATAGGATTTCACGAATTTGCTCATCAGAGTGAACAAGTTCGGAAAACGTTGTTGAATCCGAGTTTGATGTGAAAAGTGATTCCTCATGGACCACATTCATTAAGTCGATTTTGGTTGAAGATGGGTCGGTAAACGATTGCACAGCCTGATACGCAATTTCATATGGACTCAAAGGCATAACATCACCAAATGAGTCTATCTCAGATTCGGAAGGTACGATCCAAGGATCATCATAAACAATGGTGTCTAATGAAATCATATGAATGGTTGCAAAAGAAGACGATGCGTTGATTGGAGGAAAAGGAAAAGTTCCCAGTAAACCGGAATCTTTAACTAGTCCTACTCCAACATCCTTATACAGGATAGTCGTTTTACAGGCATGCTGAATGCTTTCAGCAGAGGCTGGGTTGGATGAAAAGTAAGCCAGCTGGTCTATTGTTACGATCTTTCCGTTATGAGGAAACTTTATAACCTGGAAGACCGATGAAACGACAGCTGTCATAGCGTAAGACCAACTACGACCCAAGAGAAGGTTGTAATCTAGAGGGGCATCAACCACCTCCACATCTAGATTAACAGTTTTTCCTTCAACCCCTATAGGTAGATCCTGTAGAATGCCAAAAGGATAAAACCCACGGCCATCGAAGGCCTTTAGAATCGGCGGGGATTGATTTAATGAAGGAGAACCAAGCGATCTCCAACATTGTATCGACATAATACATGTCGAGGCTCCCTCATCAATCACAGTCCTATGAATAGGCCTGTTTTTTACTATCACTGGGATCTGGAAATCCATTTGATGAGGTACGCATGGTGTACTATTTTCTAGATCGAAAATTATTAGGTTCGAGTCCTGAACGTCAACAGCTCCTATAGCCGACAAAAGTAATTTATGATGTGCTGGACATGATTGCAGCACTTCCAAAGCCGACATTACTGAAGGTGAAACAGCTAAATCCTCAACAATGTTATAGTTATGAGCCGCTCTCACATGTGGATTGAAAGCTGACTTTCGAAGTATACCCTTGGCGGGTGGTTTGATTACTAAGTCTGGATTAGGTTTCTCGATCTGTAGTGGATCAAAATCGGGAGCTGAGGTTGATGGGTTAGAGTGAGAATATTCTGCTTCTTTACCATCAACAAGACTTTTACTACCATAATCTTGCGATCGAGTCGCAATCCTAACATGGGACATCATCAATATGGGTTCTTCATTGGCATTCGAGGAAGAACCTATCATTTTACTGTCTTGACTTGGAAAAGGATCCTTCAAAACAGCAGGCGTTTGGGAACCTTTGACAATCTTCGCACCCTCTGCACGATGAGGGCAGTCTCTTGTAAAATTTTCTTCGTCACAAATGAGACAAGGATAACGAGGTTTGCATTTTTCAACATTGGATTCTGATTTTTCAGGTTTCTCTTTTAAATTTTTGTCTGTTTTATTCTTCTTCTTCCCTTTCTTGTTGCCACCGGATTTTGATTTGGCTATAGATGACTCTACAACGTGAATATCGGCGGAAATTTCCGCGGAAGAATCTCCTGTCGGGGAATCAGGCAAGGTTATGATAGGAGAAGAATTCTTGGAAGACTTCTTCTTACTTTTAGTGTTAACCGTACCAATCATACCATCAGCGGCATCAGACCCTGAAGGAGCTGCAGCGATTTGATTTTTCTTAGGAAGATCGGGGATTTTCTCATGTAATGTACCCGACTGAGTATAAACCAAGTCCAGGTACTGTGCTTGAGCAATTACTTGCTCCTCAGTAATGACTCCGGCCTTAGCTACATCCTCAGTGATCTTTGGCAACAAAGATTTTACGAACCATTCAGCCAATATCTGATCCAGAATAAAAACCTTCACTAAACGCCGTTGACATCTCCATTCATGAATGTGATCTGAAATGTAAGTGGACGTCGATTGCTTTAATGAAGTTAGTAATTCCGTGCCATTGTCATATCTGACTGGCAACTGAAAATGAGTTAAAAACGAGGTAGCTAACTGACTAAAATTATAAAAAGTGCCTCGCGGTAACTCAATGTACCACTTGGCCACAAGACCAATTAGAGTGCGCTGGAAAAGCCTTAAACGGATTGAATCATCTGAAATGGAGTTAGACGCACACCAGAGGTGATAAGTCATCACATGGTTCGATGGGTCCTCTCCTGATTTACCTTCAAACATAGGAATATCACTAGGCAACTTATTCGGCATTGGCGGCCAAAACAGAAGATAATTAATGGGATTGTTCGTTAGGCGCGACAAGTCAGGCATGTCCAAAGTTGCGATAAACGGTAACTGATGATTAGGGTCCCTAAAACTCTAGGTCATGAGACCAGCCCTGGGAGGAGGATATCTAGGATAACTTGGAATAGGAATTGCATTCGGGATATTGTATCCTCCCGGAAACCCAGGATTAACCGGACCGTACTGGGGTTGTTGAGGTTGTTGATATGTGTACCCAGGGTACGGTTGATACTGATAGACTGGCTGCTGCACAGCAGGACCGAATTGGTACTGTCCCTGGTACGGTTGATAAGTAAATTGAGGTTGAGTTGTGCAACCATACTTGAACCAGGTTGTCCTACAGGCATCTGAACCGAAGTTTGAATTGTGGATCCAGACTGAGGTAAAGATGTCTGAGGAGTTGATATAGGAACAGTAGAAACCGGAGCTGTCGATACTCCAGAAGTAGGTGGGGTAGATTGAACAGCTGTTGGAGCAGTTACAGCAACTGTTTGAGGCGGAGTACGAGGCATACTAGGCCCAGGCTGAGAAACTATCGAAGGTACAAAAGTTTGAATAGTAGACTGGACAGGTTGTTGGGGTGAACCAGAAACGAAGGGTTGTCCAGTTTGAGATGACAACTGTACATTTGGTTGCAAGACCTGTTGAGTTTGCGATGGATCCCACACTAAGTTCATTCTGGGGTACGGACCCATAACAGGTTGAGAATATGGAGGACCATAACCGGGTTGAGGGTAGGGTTGATAATTCAACAGTACATTTCCAGATCCTTGAACATATGATTGACCGGGAGGTGGCTGGTAACCTTGAGTTGGGTACTGACCTTGGGGTTGATAACCCTGAGGCACGTACTGATACTGGGGTTGACCTTGAGGTACATATTGATACTGGGGTTGACCTTGAGGTACATATTGAGTCTGGGGTTGACCTTGAGGAACGTACTGTCCCGTAGGTATGTACTGTCCTTGAGGTTGCCCCCCAGGCGCAAATTGGGTACCTTGAGGTTGCCCCGCAGGCGGTAACTGACCACCTTGAGGTTGAGGATTAGGAATAGTACCAGACATCATGAGAATATCTTCTACACTCAACAGTTTAGTACCATTGTTTCCAGTTAATAACCCTTGTTCAATGGGCTGAGGAGATGCTCCCGCAAAAGTACCAGAAAGTGACTAATACCCAGAGGGAACAGAAGGACCGCCGTACAAAAAATATTCTGGCGATTGAGTAAACATGGACGACTGTCTTGACATATTTAATGGAGGATAGCAGGGAAAATTTTAAGAACCCCCCCTAAATTTATATATTTAATAAATGGGCGAATCTCCGTGGTATATAGGAAAATGGAAGGCGATTTTATCAATAATATAATATGTATATATAATTTTTTGGCGAATCTCTCACCAGGCATGGCGAATATTTTACTCAATTATAAAATCTTTTGTTTATTGAATACACAAATGAAATCATTGCATTTCTTTAAAATATATTTTGAAATCAAAATTACCGAAATTACATATGGATAACCTAGTGGGTGTAGGATAAAATTCACCCGTGTCATTCACAGAAAGCATGAGAAAAAACCTAATACTATATATAAAACCAAGACCACCGTGCCAATACACAAGTATGTTCCTATTTGCAGTTAGAAAAATTACCCAAATTACAATCTGTTTACTCCAGCATATGTTGGAAAGTTATAGAAGGATGACTAGTGCAATCAATCCATTCCTTTTAACCCTGGATTTGTTTCAGTTTAAAATATAAGTATACAAATATACTTGTCCAATGTCTATGCTTTAACCATTCACCTTAAGATGTTTTCACAATATAATTTCCTAAGTCTATTTAATATCTTCATTATCATAAAAACCAACCTATATCCATCTTAACTCCACATCTACCACTCTTAGGGGGATGAAATCTATTTATCCCTCTGAGCACATGGTAGACCCAGAATTAAGATGGATCTAAGATGATAGAATTTCCCCTTTAAATAGTCTATGCTCACATGAATACCATGGTATTACCATGGGTCAATACCATAGGTTATCATAAACCTGGAGCTTAAAAATTACTATTAGTAATTTATAAAAATTAATAAAATTAATAGTTGATTTTTATTTTATTTTTTATTTTAACCAAGCTCCGAGAGGGATCAAATATTTTTTCACTCTATGCTAGTTTGCATATCACGATATTTGATACCTCTCGGGGGTTAGTAGATCCAAAGTAAAGATGGATCTATGCTGGTTTAATTCCCCCATTTAAATAGGTTGCATTCCAGGTGAATACCATGGGTCAATACCATGTGCCATTTTGGTGAATACCATGGGTCAATACAATGTGCCATTTTTATTTTTATTAATAATAATGTTTTTTTGCATGGTATTAATAACAATCTAGTCCATGGTATTTGTCCCATAGTATTTTTCCCATAGGTTTCACCTAAATATAACACAATTTTTTGAATGTTCGTAAATATAAGGTGATTTATGGAGTAAATATAAAAAAATGTTTTATTTGTTTACCATACCTCTCGTTTATTTATATTTTTATTAATTTACCATACCTCTTTTACAAATATGGTATTTGGCCCATAGGATTCACTTAAATAAAATTTCTTTCTTGAGCCCTCATAAATAGAACGAGGGTTATGGACTAAATATAAAAAGAGGTTTTATTTATTTACCATATGTCTAGTTTATTTATATTTTTATTTATTTACCATACCTTTTGAGTAAGTATAAAAAGACGTTTTATTTATTTACCCTACCTCCACTTTACTTATATTTTTATTTGTTTACACCTTTGCATGTATATAAGGTGACTTATGGAGTAAATATAAAAAATGTTTTATTTATTTACCATACCTCTCATTTATTTATATTTTTATTAATTTACCATACCTCTTTTATAAATATGGTATTTGGGCCTTTGGCCCATAGGATTCACTTAAATAAAACCTATTCTTGAAAATGGGTGAATGGAAGGTTGTAACTCCTAATTTCAAGGGCTAAATTTACCTTTTTTACCCTCTCCCTTAAAATAAGGTGGGCTATTTTAGGTGATTTATAAAAATGTACTATGATACAAAATATTCGCCCACTAAAAATTTAAAACCCCTTAATTTCACCAAAGGGCGAACATTCGCCCTTAAAATTATCCTTGGAGGATAGTAACCCCTAGGTGTTGGGTGATAAGGAATATGAGGTGGTGAAAAACTTAACCCTGGGTTTTCCAAAAAATTAGTCAATGAAAGATACCAAGTACTGCTCCTAGGTGGACTGTAAAAAATTGATTCACGCTTCCTATGTTCAATAAAAGGTTGATTTTCTGGGATAGGGATGCCTACTTCCTCTTCCGGAGTAGCAAGTTCTTCAATAGCTATAAGTCCAGGAGGAAGATTTTGGGTAATTACTCTTTCTACCCTGGGTGAACCAGGACCGCTAGAAGTTGGAGAGGTAAACCCCGATGTTGGGGTAGCAGCAAATTCACTTTCAGGTTCGGATATTTCAGGTTCCTCACCTATATCACTAGTAGATGAAAAGCTACCAGTAACTTCGGAAACAGACACTGATTGTGGATTATACTCTGCTACTAAAGCTTGAAAATCAGGATGTACCACCAAAGAAGACTCTCCTTCTTCAGGTGATCCAACTCTACTGTCTCTAGGAGTGACGAGGGCTCTTAACCCTTCAGGCCGACTTGGTGAAAACTCAGAAGGTTGGCCCCGAAGTCTACGGAATGAGTCGATCTTGCAGACAAGATAGACCTTCCTAGAAATCTAAGGATGTCTAATGACAAGCAAGCCAATCAAAAACTATCTTTCTCTAAATATGCTTTTATAAACAAAGGAAATCAAGTGTTTAGGCCTACCTTGGGTCCAACGCTAGTTTGTGGAAGCCTTGCTCCTTTGATCCAAATGATGAGCTCCCTTGTTGCACACCTGCAAACACAAACAAGCAAACAAATTAAATAGCACCTGAAAAACCAATATCACAAAACATATTTAACATGAAGATCAAGGAATTCATGAAACAATGACATAGGACACATTGTTGAGAAAAATGAATCTGATTGCATTAATTAAAATCAAAGAAGAACTTTACAACCTGTGCCTTGATGTTGTACAAGCTCCTCCCAGGGCCTAGCAAGAGGTCTGCTCTACTTTGACAAGCTTCACTCACTTCCCAATGGAACCAAGAGGTGTGTGATCTCTCCTCTCAAGCTCAACTAAGAAGTCCTAATTCCACCAGCATTTACCCTCAAAATGTTCAGCTTCCAACCTCTCTAGTCCTCACCCCAATGCCTTAATTTATAGTGCAATGGAGGGAAGTTACTAGGTCCTCCTTCAAAGGGATAAAGCCCTCCTTCAAAGGGATAGCTCCTCTCATCAAGGGATTAGCTCCTTCTCTTTTGGGATGCATGAACCACCTCAGAGCGAACAATCCACGTCAAAATTCCTTCTAGAATCATCTAGAATTAACCCAAAGTGAGTTTTTTATAATAAACTTGCGCCTTTTTGACTTTCACAGGGGTCCGCACCCACTCCTTTAGGGACAAAGCGGGCAGGTCTGCAGTTTTTGTGAACAGGGGGTGCGGGAGCGCAGGTAAAAATGAGAGAAAGTGCGGAACTAGAGCTTTTATTGATTTTCAATGTCTCTCTCTCATTCTCAAAGCTTGACTTGAAGAGCTGAGGTCTGAGACTTGCTTAGGAGGACAGTACAAGTGATGATAGACCCATACTGACTGCAAATAATCATGGTGACAATATTTTTGTGTAACACCATCCTCAAAATCTGTTCATAATAATAATTCTCCCAACAAATTATTAGCTCTTTTTAGATATAAAATATCCTTCATTAAAGCACAATCAAATGAGTGAACTAAAACGATGAAAATGAAATCTTTATCAAACAATAGGTTATGAATATACAAAAAAATGATAAGAAACCATCACTTAAATTAAGAATTAAATGAAATAAGTATAACAGTTATGAGACCCAACATAACCTACAGAAATAAATATTTGCAAATGCATTATCAGCTGCCATGTCCATGTGGATAACGAGGTAAAGAAACCAAGTAATAAATGATTACATAAATGAGTAGTATTGATTTGGAGATGATGGGTTGCAAGGAAAACCATTTAAAGAGATCCACCTGGGAAGGGAGTCAACGTGAATAGATTCCTACCTAAATTTGAAGACTGAAATAGGGAATTAACTAAACTAGGAGATCTCTAATGAATGATCAAGAAGTTAACTAATGAAGTCATTGATATCATGAGGAGCATAAGGGAGTAAATAAAAAAACATCCATTATAGAACCTTCATTAGGATATTGAATCCATTTACTTAAGTTATTGAACCACCTCCTACAAATCTCAATATAGATTTAGAAAATGTTGTTGTGAACAATTTCTATAATTACCATTGGGAAAATAATTTTGATCAAAATTTTCTACAATGGAAAGAATACATGAACCTGATGATCAATACATTCATGGATGAATATTTCCCTGAAGAAATAGACATGCCGCCTCAGGAAGAAAATCCTCTCAAAATTTATGATGATGACTAGATTTAATAATATAAGGTAATGGTTACGGCCATTTTTTCAAGAATCAATATTGGAGAGAAGGAGCCTAAAGTACCCACTATAGGGAGATATTATTTATAAAGTAAGGGTCCCACTCCACTCCTTCCAAACCTAAAAATTAACATACTTGTAGTATTAAGAAAGGATTTGCTGCATGCCACACAAAATGAACCTGCGAGGACATTGTGTCCTTCACCTGATGAAAGTGCTTCTTCCCCCAATAAGCATATTACTTATCACATTGACTATAGCATTGTATATGATTTTAAAATATGAAATACAATATTTCTATGATGAATTTCTACAATATTAATCTGCAATAATGAAAATCTATGATTAAAGGAATACCCAATGACTATTCTAATACTATTAGTAAGGTCCCACTGAAAAACCACTAGTGGTATGATAGGAGGAATAAAAACTAGAGGTACCTACTCCAATTCCTACTTACCTTTGAAATCATTAACTAGAATGTCCATAACTACTTGGTCTCCTTTTCTATTAATTAAGATTACTTCTTTGGTTCTGTATAAGGAATATTTTGAACTATGAATTCAATAGATTCATGTGATATGAATATATATGTTGACAAACTATTTTATACATACACATATTCCTTTGCATGTTAGATTAGTTACACTTTTCTTTATTAGCTTAACATTGATTTATTTTTAAAGTAAAATAGTCCTTTTCTTTCTACATTTTATATATAGGATTTTAAGTTGTTGTTTTGTAGATATGGATTGATCCTATTTGTTGAATTAGAACTTTCTTTTACTCTATTTTTTTATAGAAGTAATTGAATTGAAATTTAATGAATTTGGGCTAATATTTCTTGTTAAGTTTAGTTTCTCCATTTCATAGTTCATAGAATAGTGTTTTAGGGATCCTGTGGTTAACACACATTCTTTCTATACCATTAAATCCCATCAAAATTGGTTGTTGCGCCAAATAATCCATAGGATCTAGCTATTCCAAATAGTGGAGAGTCTAATTGGGCCTCTCTTATTATTTTAGTCCATTGAACTAATTGGTGTTGTATTTTCTCTTGTCAACAATCACGAATCAATAGAAATTAGTATGAAGGAGAATATGATCTGTCAAATTCCTCTGTCTAGAAGATATTGTGACCATCATATTACAATGCTACTAACGCTTAATAAAGAAACACAATTTAACCTAAAGAAACATTAGACTAAGTTGATAGTAAATAACTCCTAAGTTTCTAAAGATATAAAATTCCCCCTGTTGTAGCGGCTACAACCACCTTCCAAAATTTTTCCTACGCCTCGTTTTGGAGACTCCCTACTAAAATCCCAGCATCTTATCTCGCACTACCCAAGTACTTGTGCTTTTACTGATTTTTACATTTTTCTTTGTAGCTTGTGTTTTCTTACTTACTTTTATGTCCAACAACAAGCTAAACTTTTGAATTGGTTACAATCTAGTTCCAACACTGCCTTGGTGATCTGCACAATCCTATAGGGCAACCAACCTTGCTCTTAGGAAATGCACAGTTCAACCTAACAGTGTGGTTCAAATCTGTAATTACACAGAGCCAGTTGGAAGCTTGTCTTCAACTGGGAAAATACTTTGAGCATGAGAGGCAACCAAAGTCCCTCAGCCTAGGAATTGCGTAGAAGAATTCCCTTAGAAGGTGCCCGATGCATATGTCAGTGAGTTGTTTAGTTCTCCCTAGAACTGTGTAATATCCCCTTGCATGCATGGAAGTATTTCCCGAAAAAAGAGACAAGAAAAAAAGCTAAAATGAATACCTAAAAATAGGGATCTACTTTTAGAAGTTGGGGTTACAATTGAGTTATTTTTAGAAACTATTGCCATGTGTTGATTTTTCCTAGATTTTTGGTCTTCGCTTCATAAACCCTAAATCGATCAAACCTATTTAATGGGCACCGCCAGATCTCATTTTCATATTTGACCTTGGAGCTCTGGCATTCTCGAGGCATCTAGGAACCTTCAACACAACCATTGTAGCTTTTTTGGGTAAGTCTTTCTTTTCTAGTCTTTTGCTGCTTTTTTCATCGCCTTTGTTTTCTTGGCTTGTGAGAGTGCTATTTTACCCATTTTATTGAATGGACGCTGGCATTTTGATTTTTTTTATCTTGTAGAATTGTTTTTTAAGTTTTTCATTTCCTTTCCTAAGTGTCACATGCATAACCCAATTTTTGTAGTAACAGTCGTCGTTGCAGCGACTCTCTCCATAAGCTTCGTTGTTCTTTTGTTTGAATGATTCCTACACTTGTTCTAATTGCATGCATCACCATTCCCTCAGATCTACACTAACCATTGCTCACACTTTTAGATCTACTCATTTCCATGTTTCCCTTGGGAAAATTTGGGCTTCCTTGGCCTCGATGTAGCTCTTTTAGGGATGCACTGTGCATTTCTGGTTGTCAAGGTCGTGCCTTGGCTCTAGGAATTGCGCAGAGGCTTCCACTGACTAACTCCAACTGCACACTATGTAGTTCCTAGAGCCAGTCTCGGAGTCTTGCCCACTAGGATTGTGTAATGCGCAGTCCTAGCTAGCCTCAAAGCTAGACTGAACTGCGCATTGTGCAGTTCCAGTCATCAGTAAGCCACACAAGACTTCACATTGCATAGTTCTAGTCATCATCACCTCAATGGAAGTTGGGATTGTGAAATGCACAGATCCAGCTAACAATCCCTCATTTCTAAAACCTAGAATTGCACAATCTTACCCAGTAGTTGTGAAGTTTGTTTCATGATCTGCCCTTGAAGTGATTTTTATTTTGAGCTAACATTTACATGCCATGATTGTCCTCTCTATCTCTAGTTATAACAATTTTTTATCGTATTTTCAGTAGTAAAGGTAACATGGCTTCCAAGAGAGCTGGATCGAAGGATATTGTCAAGAGAAGTACTCGAGATGTAGTTGAACATGTGTCATTGAACTTAACAGTCTATGCAAACAGACAACTATTCATAAAGAAGGACATGAAGATAACATGACCAGAAATTAAGGATATATTCGTAGGCACCTTCAAGGAATATCTAGAAGATCAACATGTCTATGTCAACATCCATAAGTTAGGCTTGTACAAGGTTGCATGTAGGTACCCCGCCTTCCCGTCTGCAGACATCATTCACTGGATTATCTCACATACCAATCCTGAGATGATGACTTTGAGCAGTGCAACTGGAACACAAATTACTACCTTCAAGACATAAAACTATCATCAGATGTATCACTTACCATAGCCAATGAACCACATGGATGTACTTTTCTATACCCCCAAGAACAATGTGAACACTAGAGACATCATGAAGCATTCGGTGAAAGAGCTGTCGAAGTTCAGGTTGACACCCAATCAGATCTACAAGACTAAGTCACATAGAAAGGCCTACCAACTCTTGATCATCTTTGCATGCGTCTTGTATGGTCAAGAGAGCATGGAGACCATTCCACAGAATTGGGTGGTTGTTTTGGATTAGTTGTAAAATGAAGGAAGGCCATTCAATTGGTCGAATATGTTGGCTCTTTAGTTCAAAGTGCATGCGACTAATGCCTGGAATCTACCCAAGTATGAGAAAGCAAGATTCTATATGTCTGCGTACCTACTTGATGCAATTTGTGCCCAACATCAATTTCTTGGCATGGGTTGGACATGGAAACCATTAGAGAATGTTGTGAACATTTATTGCAAATTTGTTGCTGAGTGCAGCTACCGAGGAGTCATGGTGACACTATCTAACCATTTCATCATCCCAGTTTACAAGATGATCTTCGAGCATTATCCACCTTGCACGTACCAAGAAGTGATGCAGCCATTACTTAACATTGTAGATTGGAATGCCTCACCTAGTGTCACCTTCATCATGATGTTTGGCAAAGAGAAGCCTCCACATGTGCTACCAAGGTTTTCCATAGTTAAGTTTGTTATGAAATGGGTCGCATATCACATCTCCATAGGGTTATCAGCAAGACTGCATAGGAGGAAGAAGGCACCATGACTTGCTCTTCCTTTGTGGATTGGATTGTACAGGATCCGGAGCATGAGGAATGTGGATGTCGAGGCCAAGGAATTAGAAAATTTCTAGTTTGGCACCAAGGATTTCAATCCGTATTATTCCCTCTGCATATGCAAGAACCACTGTGCAAAGGTGTATTATCCATGGATCCACAGGACATTTCATTGGGTAGAGGAAGATCCTTGGAGGTATTGTTACAACTCTTATAAGCTCAATGAACTCATCAACATGACTATAGAATGGAAATTTTCTTTGGAGGCAACAAAACCACAGGAAGTTGTAACAACAACAACAATGAGTAGCAAACCGACACAGGACAAAGGGAAGAGGAAGATTTCTGAAAACTCAAAGGCTGAGAAAATATAAAAGTTCAGATAAGATCCTCTCCTTAAGAATGTAACATTGGAAATAGGGGCAAAGAGGTAAAAATGCATAAAGAGAGTAGAATGGAGGAAGAGAGAGAAGCAAAGGTTGGAGGATGCAGAGAGGAAGTTGTAGGAAAGACAGAAGAAGCTGAAAGAGGAACGGGAGGTAAGGAGGAGAGAAAGGGAAGAGAAGGAGAAATAGGAATAGGAAGAAAGGAAAGGCACGATGACAAAACAATGTGTGCCTATACAGGTTGAGGAGTTAGAGAAGCCAATAGATGAAGAAGAGGGTGAGCAGGTGCAGGTTCGGGAACTTGCTCAGTAGATTGAGTAAATGGTTGAAGCAATGGACATGGAGTTGGAACATGAACCACGGGACCAAGATACAGACCTCATGCCAAGAGCATATGAGGTTGTCCCATAGTCTCCACCACCTCTAGAATCATAACTAGTCCTAGGTGAGCAAGGAGAAGTTTTTCTCCTTGATGATGATTCGGTGATGGATGTGTACAATCTCTCATTTGATGAGTCACAACAGAGGATTGTATAGGCGCAAAAAAATCAACTCCCAGATGACCACTTGTCACCTACACATATGGAGGAAAGGGTGATTATGTCAGATGTTAGAAGACATCCAACTGCCATGGCCAATGCCTTTAAGGCTTATGTAGAAGCCACAAGTTCACCTGTCAATTTCTTGTTAGCAAAGAATGATCAGATGACAAAGGACTTGCAAGAGGCCAAGCAGAGGATATAATAGTCCGTTGGATTTGCTATGGCAGAGATGAGAAAAGTCATACGTGTTGAATTATCGACTCTTGAGACCACCATGAAAAAACTATATGACATATTTGTCGCCGTGCACAAGGTAGTTGTCCATATGTATGTTTTTCAGCATTTGTGCATGAAGATTTCCCAAATTCTCAAATACATACACGCTACTATTACACATGTATAAGAATGGATAATGAGGTATAAGGTAGATCCACTTTACTTGTAGAAGGTAATGAAGTCACAAGCAGAGCTAGACAAAGCATAGATTCAGATGTTGATCTAAAACTATGAGCATCTCCATCCACTCATCACTAGCATTGAGGCTTCCTATGCACAGTTGTTCAAGAGTCTGGATGTCATAGTGGGGATGCACAGGATCAAGTCAATCAAATCCTTCACTCAAGCCATTAAGAAGATCCAAGTCCTGCTGGAGGTTGATAGGTACATGGAGCACTTGATGTGAGAGGCCACCAACGATGGCTTGCAATTGAGCATAGAAAACATGTAGAAGTACATTGGTGGTCTAGCCACACTGAAGAAAATGTTGTGCATGCTCCAAGATGAGTTGGAAAAAGGTTCCAGAACCACATACTTGGAAGCCATGGAGGCAAGAGTCTGTTTCCATAAAGATGTCACCAAACAGTATGAGGACACCATAGTGCAGTACCAAGCTTGGTATCAGTTCGTCACTGAAGACCATCAAGAAGATGTTTCTAGTTTGGTATTTTCCTAAGCTTTTGAGTGATGGTGTTTGTCTTGTTAGGCTGACTCAATCCTATTTTATCCCACATGGGTATATGTGGAAATTGCATGATTATTTGTAAATATATTCTAAGTGAAATTCCAAGTGTCATTAGTGAAATATGAAGAGTTATTTTAAAGGAGTTGAAGAGTCATGACGGTAGTCAAAGAGTCAAAGGGGAATGTCAAGGGTCACCCCACACTTTTTTATATATAGAACCTCATAACTCATAGTACATGGTTTTGGGAGGCAAGATTTTGGTTAGGAATTGCTTAGAGAAGGTTTGGAGAGTATTGTGATGAGCCTTGGCTTCTCCACTGCATAGATCAAGTACACTTCTTTGGAGGAGCAGGTAGTGTTGACTGTAATGTTCGACTATTGGGGATAGTAGCTATCAATGATGTATATATGGATGGAACCTTCACTTAATAATAATATAACTGAGCCAACACGTTTTCATGCATATGTTGTTATTGTAGTTTGACTATTCTGATTCCTTTACCAATGTATGTTGTTTAACTTATGTATTTGTGTATGAGCTATTTTTTATGCAATTATATGAATCTTATTAAAGACATGTTGTTGGATTAACCCGTCACTTTGGTTTGTGGACTATTCTACTTTCCAACCTGTGATGTCGTTCTACTTATGTGTTCCTTTCAGGTTGCATACTATTATAGGCTTCTAAGGGGTACACTTCCTTTTTCTTTCCATGTGTAAGAACCCCACATGCATATTTCTTGAATCACTGGAAGGTCACACACTTTCTTCCAAACAAAGCTATCATACGTACCTCTGCGCGATAACGTGGTTAAGTCACTACATTACCACCCACTACTGAGATTCCTACTCCAAATGGTATGAGGTCTAGTTGGGACTTCTTACCAGGGAGATCCCCTTAACATGTTGGCAGGTCTAGCACCATCAACACCCCCTTAAGAAAAACTTGGAATATGATTGAAATATTTACAAAGGTGACCCAATAGGAGAAGGAAGGAGGAAATATAACCTATCCCCCTTTAATAAAAAATTCTTTAACTCCTAACATAATCAAAGTTTATAAAAAATTTCTTCTATAAGAGAATTTGTTAAGGTTTAACTTGATCATTTATTGGGAAAAAAGCACATCAAGAGCATGATCATGGATTATCTTGAAGTGCATTAGTAGTGAAATGTTTTTCTATGTTAATGTTGAATTATATCTTTGGAAAAATACAACACTTTTATTATTGCACCAAAAGGTGGTCAGATGGTGTTGCTAGATTACAAATTTTGAAAGGATCTATTGAAACCAAAATGATTTTTAACTCGTATTAACTTCTACTTAGTAATTTACTTCTACTAAATAAAGAGAAATAGCCTATTGTGTCTTACAAGCTCACGTGATAAGTCCTGAACCAAAACTAACATAACATACATTAGAATTTTGATCATTAGGATCACCAACTCAATCTAAATCAATGAGACCAACAAAAGAATGTGTCATGAAGTTTTAATCAAAATCACAAGACACAGATCTACACTATTGGTTTGAGGACATTATTTCACAATTTAGAACAAAAAATTTAGACATGAAAGAAGGAATATCACACATGCAACAAGTATTTTTATCCGGGGAAAGAAATTTGCTAAAAACCCCAATGCCTCTTGCATTAATCAAATGAAATAGAGATGTATTAAAAAAAAAATTCTCAACTGAGCTCACCCTATAAGTGCACAATCTATCTCTTTGCTCACTGAAGGCCTATAACCCAGACTTAGTCAAATTTTCCTCCGGCTTGAGATCCTATTTCCTTGCATTGTTCCTTGATGAATTAGCCCCTATTATTTAGGAAATTCCCTCAATTGAATCACACAATTCCTTTAGGTTGATCATCTAATGGCATGCAACACATGTACACTCAAAACTACTCTAAAATTAATGTTAGACTGCCTTGGAATATCCACCTCAAATGGGTAACTCAAATTCTCTGCATGCACTAGCTATTTTGGGTTGATTGATCAATTAACTACATCATCACTAAGTTTGACTGAAGTGCCACTACTTAACTGACCTTCCTCTAGTTCCTCCAATAGTTGGAACTAGTGTAACTGAAAACAACTTGAGATAACTGATCTTAATTGATACAAATTAACAATCACACATGAAGAGATGAACTCTAACTCCAACAACTCAAATTTACTAAGTAAATTTGGTGACACAAGCCATGTCACACAAGTTAACATCATCCAAGTTGTCTCACGATGTGGAAATTTGATTTTGTCAATTTAATCAAGGCAAAATCAAATTGACAATATCTTTATGCATTTTTCAACACTCCCTCTTAGAAATAAATGGATTATCAACCACCCCTACCCTACACCTGTGGAACTCAAACTTCCCTCTTGACAAGGCCTTTGTTAAAATATCGAAATCTTGTTCCTCTGTCAGAATGTACAACAACAACATTATCTACCTCTGCACATAGTCCCTTATACAAAATATCTATATGCTTGTATCAATCATGAAAAATAAGACTTTTAGAGATCTTGATGCAACTTTGATGATCACAGTATATCATAGTTAGATCCATCATCTCACAAAACAATCCAACAAGTAGATTTATAATCTAGATCACCTCAAATGTTGCTTTATTGGAAACCATGTATTCTACTTTTGTCGAGCTAAGTGGCACAAATCTTTGCTTCTTGCTATACTAAGAAACTACTATGGACCCAACATTGAAAATTCCACTCAATGTACTCTTTCATTATGATGGAATCCCCACTTAATTTTCATCTGTGAAGCCACATAACTTCACTCCCTTTGTCTAAAATGGGTAGTGACTCTCAGGTACCGTAGAACATGCTTAGATGTACTCCAATATAATTTGGTTGGCCTAACCATAGATTGGATCAGTTGGTTGACTTCATAGCACATATCTAGTCATGTGTTGACAAGATACATTAGTGAACCCACCAACTTCCAGCAAATAGTAGAATCCACTTCCTCACCTTAAGTGGCATCCTATAAATTCCTCCATTTGGTCGCTAGAGGTGTCTCCATGGGAACCTCTAAGGTATTTCATTGGAATACTTTCCTCGAGAGATAAACATTTCCCCATCACCTTGCCATACTTCCAATATGAGGAAGTAGTGCATGAGACCCATGTCCTTCATTTCAAACTGTATTGCAAGGTCCTCCTTGCAAGGTCTAATCAGTTGCTCATCACTAGTTAAAATCAAATCATCAACATATAATAAAATAATCAACAATTTACCTTCTATTACGATGTAATAGAAGTTTGCATTCATGTCACTTTTGCTGAAGCCAAAACCCGTGAGATATATATTAATCCTGGTGTACCAAGCACATGGTGTTTGCTTGAAACCGTAAAATGCTTGCTTGAGCCTACACACATGAGACTCCCGATTAAAAGTCTCAAAGCCTTATGGTTTATTGATATACACCTCCTCCTAAATAAATCGATTGAGGAATTTTTTTTTTCACATCCATCAGGTGGATCTTCCACCCCATCTATACAACCAGAGAAAGAATTGATCTGATGGATGAGTACCTTGTTACAGGAGAAAAGGTCTCCTCATAGTCAATCCTCTCAACTTGAGAATACCCCTTGGCCATAAGTCTCACCTTTTACTTTTCTATGTTTCCATCTGCTACATGCTTTACCTTGAAGATCCATCTTGAACCCACAACTAATTTCTCTGCTGGTCTTGGGACCACTTCCCAAACATTGTTATTTGCAATGGATTCGTATTCCTCCACTTACGTAAACCCATACAGGTTTCTCTATTGCTTCCTTAAAATAGGATGTCTCAATCCCTACAAGCTCAGTCATTAGAGCCATGCAGCCAGTTTATTGATTTGGTGACCATCTCTGCCTATGCTGATTTGAAGGAGCGCCCACATTCTTCTTTGCATCCTGGACAAGTATCTCAACTTCCCTAGTCCTTTTCCTACCTTCTCTAGATGGTTTTGCTTGAGTGGTTGTCTCCACCCTCTGCTCTTTAATTTGAGGCTACTCCACAACTTCTTAAGGTTCCTCATTTGGAGCTAAAAGATCCTCTTATGGTGGGATGAGAAGCTCCCTCTCAAGAGAGCATCACATGACTTTATCTTTGTCAAATTTTACATCCCTTCACGCAAATGTCATTATGAGGGATGGAAAGTACATACAATAGTTGTGGAGAGATTTTATGTAGCCCACAAATACCCCCAATTCTTTTGTTAGCTCTAGCTTCTTCCTTGATTCTTTGGATACATGGTAGTAAAAAAAGGCTCGAAAAATCCTAAAGTGTGAGACATTTGTATTTCTCCTCGAGAAACCATCCTCTAGTGTAATCATGCCCAAAATTTGATGAGGACTCTGATTTTGCAAATGGACTGCTATGTTGCATTCCTTAACCTAAAAATGTAGAGGTAGTCCTTGATCATGAAACATCACCATCTCTACTCCCACAATGCTACAGTTCTTCCTCTCAGCCACCCCATTCTACTATGGGTTGTGGGCTGCTTTCAACTCTCGTTGAATGCCTTCTTTTGCATATAAATTTTTAAATTCATTTGACATGTACTCACCTCCATTATCACTCCTTAGAGCCTTCACCTTCTTTCATGTTTCTTTCTCAACCAATACCTTGAATTCTATGAACTTGGAGAATGTCTCATCCTTATTCCTTGTGAAGAAGATCCAAAACTTCTGTGAGAAGTCATCAATAAAAATGAAAAAATATTTATGCCTTGCAGTGGAGGCTATTGAGAAATTTCCATAGACATCAAAGTGGATCCTTTCTAGGACTGCATGTGTTTTCCTGTCCCAATCATGGAATGTAGCTTTTGGTCACTTCCCCAAGGTACATCCTTTTCATAAATATTTCTTCTCAAGTGCTCCTTTGGGGAGGCTTGTGGTTATCTACTACATGATTTTCAAAGTGCCATGATGCAAATGGCAATGTCTTCTATGCTAAATTTCACTAACATCATGACTCTGCACCTTCTCTACCTTTCTAATCAATGCAACACAATCCTCCACATATAGCTTGTACATGTTCTTCATATGAACCATGATTTACTTCACCTGTCCCATCACTCTGTGTCTTAGGAATGCCTTTACTTTGCTAAAGATCGCATCACAACCACAGTATTCCAAAACTACAATAGAGATGAGATTTTTCTTTAGGCCTAGAATGAACATGACATCATTGAGCCTAAGGAGGGAGACTGACTACCTCTGAAAGGTGACTGTACCAATATTGTTCATGCTATACCTTCCATTGTCCCCCATCTTGATGTGCATCTGCAAATATTTCTTCTCCAGGTCACTAAAAAAAATCTCTATTGCCCATCATATGAAATGATGCACTTGGGTCCAAGTACCACATGCTCCCAATCATTTTGTTGGCCATGCATGTAATGAGGGTAAATTCAAGCACGATCTGTGAAGCCAAAGCTTCACTACTACTCTTCTTGAGGTCTTCTTACTTGTCTTCTTGTGTGGAAATTTCATGGCATAGTGCCCAAATTCATGACCATGGAAGCATTTAATCTTTGACAAATATTTATTCTTGCCCCCTTGATTGGATTCTGGTTTGGATTTGGATTTATTCCATTTTCCCTTCCTTTCCTTTCCAACCAAAGTGGATTTTTCTTCATTCTCACCCTTTGATGAAGGTCCATCTCTAGTATTTCGCCTTATTTCCCCATGTACCAAGTCGTACCATAAGAGCTCCCAATTGAGTAGTTTCTCCCTCCCATTCACCAAACCTTGATAGCTATGCTAGCTCTTGGGAATGCCCAAAAGGGATAAGGTTACCAAGTCTTCTTAAGGGAAATTAATGCTGAATCTGCCAAGTTCATCATGAAACTACGTAAACTTGCTCAGATACTGCATAATTATGTCATTCTTCTGCATCTTGATACTTCAAAGTTTATCCTTTAGCATTAACTTCCTGTAGTCACTACTATTCTCAAACAATTCTGTCAATGCTTTCCACATCGTGAAAAAAGTTTCTTTTCTGTCGATATTCGAGACAATATGAACTCATACTCCCTCCAAGAGGATTCTCCTTGCCCTGGCTACATCTTTCTTCCACTGAGCAAGGTTATGGGCATTAGATGCTTGAGTTTTTGTAAAATTTGTCTTGATGTATTATAGCAACCCATTTTCATCCAATACTACCTCCATGTGGACCTTCCATGCAACAAAATTAGAGGTGTCTTCCAAGGCATACTCTAGCCTTAGTCCATTGAAGGCCATCTTCTTAGCTTTGAAGAAATCCTGCTACATTGATCTTCAAATTTGAACCTCTGAGAAATAACTTTGAATTTCTTGCTCTAATTTGAATCTAAATCCGATACCATGTAGAAATTAGGCTATATATTTTCAGTTAATCATGAATTTTTAATCAAAATCACGAGACACAAATCTACGTCACTGATCTTTAGACATTATATCACAATTTAGAACAAAAAATTTTGGCATGCAAGAAGGAATAACACACATGCAACAAGTATTTTTATCTCAGTAAAGAAATCTGCTAAAAAACCCAATTCCTATAGCATTAATAAAATGAAATAGAGATGCATTACAGTTTATTTTCTCAACTCAACTCACCCTACAAGTGCATAGCCTATCTCTCTGCTCACTGAAGGCCTCTGACCTAGACTTAGTCAAATTTTCCTCTAGATTGAGCTCCTATTTCCTTGCACTATTCCTTGAGGAATTGTCCCCTATTATTTAGGAAATTCCCTAAATTTAATCACACAGCTCCTTTAGGTTGATCATCTAACTGCATGCAACATCTGTACACTCAAAACTAGTCTACAACTGATGTTACACTGCCTTGCAATCTCCACCTCAAATGAGTAACTCAAATTTTCTTCATGCACTAGCTATTTTTGGTTGACTAATTGGTTAACTAGATGATCATTGAGTTTGACTGAAGTCCCACTACTTAATTGACCTTCCGCTAGTACCTCTAATAGTTTGAACTAGTTTAACTCAAAACAACCTGAGATAAATGACCTTGATTGCTACAAATTATCAATCACACATGGATAACTAAACTATAACTCCTCCAACTCGAATTTACTAAGTACACTTGGTGACACAAGCCATCTCACAGAAGTTAACATCATCAAAGTTGTCTGCTAATGTGGAATTCGATTTTTCTTAATTTAATATAGGAAAAATGAAATTGATAATTTCTTGCTGCATTTTTCAACATAATGTATCTCTTTGAAAGTGCTAGAAGTCGCCAGCAGGTGCAGGGGGTCTCCCCGATGTGAAGTCCCAATTAGACCCCAACTCTTTGGAGTAGGATCCCCAACTAAAATACGATCGGTTTCTGAAGTGATGGGTTTTAAGGGTGTTCCTTGGCTGTAATAACCATATAGAATGATGTATACATAATGTTGGAAGAAACAAGTGTATGGTATCTATGAAGTGTCAAGTGCAATGCATGAGAATTTATATCACACTTAGGGAAAAGGGAGTGGGCCCCTTGAAAGCCTACAATAGTACTTAGATTAAAAGGGAAGCATGAGAGGTGAAAGAATCATAAGTTAACTTGCACAATAGTTCACAAGATAACCATGATCGAAATAACATAACAACACACATTCAAAATATTCTTACTAAGCCAAATGAAATAGTTCATAAGCATTAGTGTCGCGCGGAATGAGTCGATCTTGCGGACAAGATAGACCTTCCTAGAATCTAAAGAAGACCTAACGACAAGCAAACCAACCAGACACTATCTTTCTCTAAATATGCTTCAATTAACAATAGCAAACAAAGTTTTTTAGGGCCTACCTTTGGTCCAACGCAAGCTTGTGGATGCCCTCGTTCCTTTGATCCAAATGAGCTCCTTTTCACGAATCTGCAAACACAAACAAGGCAAACACATTAAATAGCACCTGAAAAACCAATTGCATAAAACATATTTAACATGAAAGTCAAGGAGTCCATGAAACAAATAACATAAGATACTTGTTGAGAAAAATGAGTTTGATTGTATTAATTCAAAAGAAGAAGAACCTTACAACCTTCGCCTTGACACTGTACAAGTTCCTCCCAGGGTCCAACAAGATGTCTCCTCTACTTTGACAAGTTTCACTCACTCTCCAATGGAACCAAGAGGTATGTGATCTCTCCTCTCAAGCTCAACCAAAGAGTCTCAATTTAACCAGCATTTACCCTCAAAATGTTCAGCTTCTAACCTCCCTAGTCCTCACCCCAATGGTTGTATTTATAGTGCAATGGAGGGAAGTTACTAGGTCCTCCTTCAAAGGGATAAAGCCCTCCTTCAAAGGGATAGCTCCTTTAGTCAAGGGATTAGCTCCTTCTCTTTTGGGATGCATGAACCACCTCAGAGCGAACAATCCACATCAAAATTCCTTCTAGAAAACTCTAGAATTAACCCAAAGTGAGTTTTTTAAGATAAAAATTGCGCCTTTTGACTTTCACAGGGGTCCGCACCTACACCGTTAGGAACAGAGCGGGTAGGTACGTAGCTTTTGTACACAGAAGGTGCGGGACCGCAGGTGACCATGAGAGAAAGTGCGGAACCAGAGTTACATTGATTTTTAATGTCTTACTCCCACTTCCAAAGCTTGATTTGAAGAGCTGAGGTCTTAGTCATGCTTAGGAGGATAGTACAAGTGATGATAGACCCATACTGACTGCAAATAATCATGGTGACGATATTTTTGTGTAACAGATTGCCCCCTAAAGTGTGAAGTCTATAGTAGATGAGGATTTCATTTATCATATAGGAAGAGTGAAGTACTTTATCATTTCGAGGATTATCTTGTGGAGAGCCCGGTCGGAACCTGTAAAAACATTCAATGCAAGATATATATATGAGATCATATCATCGCTGAGGTAGGCATTCCCATACTCAGATCAAAACTAACTAGAAACCTATCTACTATTCTGATATAGGAATGATCTTGTAAAACATCATAAGTATAGACTCGTGTGAACACAGTATGGACGCAGCCATCTGTTTATGAATAGTCCACAACATAATGAATACAAAATTCCTCGCAGCCTGGATGGTGGAAACTAGATCCAGGGTCTTCATTTCTATATCCCGAAATAGTACGATTCTATCCATGCGAATAAATGTGTTGATGTCGAACATGGTAGAAACCACTTGATTACCAGTCAATGATGTAAACTGTTAACAAGTGTGAGAGAAACCACCAATGATGTCAATGGCTCTCAAAGTACCCAGTACAATCCACGAGATGTGAGTAAATGTGTTGATGTCGAACATGTCACGGAATCCTTCGATCGAAAGTCAATGATGTAAACTGTCGTCAAAGGCGAGAAACCTGCCATTGAGGCATGCAGATTTCAAGGTACTGACGATTTCTAGATCATCTTTCTAGATAATGAGCTGATGTCGATAGAAAGCGATCCGTCGTAGGCAAGCCCACAACACGAAATCATAGATCAAGTTGAAGAAATTTAGTTGCAAGGACTGACTCAGGGATGGTCAAGATGGATGACAGATATTTTGCAGATGAATGGCTTATTGGCAGTGACCTCTTGAACACATAACGACACAACAGATGGCTTGGTGACAATTGACCCAAAGTTAATACCCAGAAACCGGCTGAAGACTTTCAATGTGGTTTGATCAACTGTTAGGCAAAGGATTTCCCAACCCAGGTGAATAAAAGTGTCGTGTTCAAGAGTGGTTACAAAGTATGACAAACAGACTCATTTTCCTCTCTTTTCCCCCACCATTTCTGGAAAATACCTCTTTATTTTTAACAAGCTTGAGGAGGATAACATTTGATTGATTATAAGCTCATCCTTCGGATGAGTCCAACTTAGTTTAAATTCGAACCCTAAGAAGGAGTGGTTCGTTCCTGTTTGTAATTGAACAGGTCCTTTACTGTGAAATTTTAACGAGTCCAGTATAGGAGAAACTCGGCGTTTTTCAATTTTAGAGAGTCTGAAAAAACTTAAGAAGACTCCAGGGTTGACCTTTTTCGTAAATTTGTGTCTCCCAAGTCCGAAAAAGTATAAAATAATACTTGAGAGAACCGGTTGATCTTTTACGACCAAGGAGTACTTTTCGTCATTAGTGTCACTGACCCGAAAAAAGTAAAAAAGCGATCAACGACACGTCGTTTTATAACCAATATCGAATTTGAAACGACAAAAATCCGGCAATCTTTTCATGTTTTTTACGGTCAGAAAAGAGTTGTAAGTGGACCGTCTTTTAATTCCATTTTAACGAGTGTAAAAGAAACACTCAGCAATCTTTTCATGTTTTAGGAGTCAGAAAAGGGCTTAAAGATGACTCTATTTGTTTTTTCGTTGAAAATGATAGATTTCGCCTGAATAATCTTGTATTCTGCACAAAGACACAAACATTACTCATACCTGTTTAAAATGGATAAAAGCGTTGCAAAATACCTTTTCAAAGTGAAACATAAACAAATTTGCGATTTATTTACTCAAAAAACTTATAAAAAGGGCCTTTGTCAATTCATTTTTACCGTTCGAGTTTGGGTGAGAAAATAGTGCTTTTGCTTAGAAAACTTCCCGTGAAGATTGTGGAAAATCCAACCGTCGGAATTGAGCGCCATCTTCTCTAGGTAATCCACATCATCTTGCTCTTCATTTTCAACCGTTTAGTT
Organism: Pinus tabuliformis; assembly: GCA_031772625.1. Lineage (NCBI taxonomy): Eukaryota > Viridiplantae > Streptophyta > Pinopsida > Pinales > Pinaceae > Pinus > Pinus tabuliformis. The sequence goes on along the minus strand of CM062819.1, from coordinate 1,638,337,678 downwards.
TTTTGATTTAGTCCCTCATTTCATTTTTTGGGAGGGTTTTTAGGTGCAAAACCCGCGCGCGGGGGTCCGCAGGTTTACCATTGCGGACCCCAGCTTTTTCTCCATTCGGAAAAAGATCGGGGTCCGCACCTTCCGTGTAGACAAAGTACGGACCCACACACTGTGTCTAACGTGGAGGGTGCGTACCCCGCCGCAAGGGTTTTGAACCCAAAATTTTTCAAAAATGGACCAATCAAAAACTTTTCTAGCAATCTAATTAATCTTTATTCTTGATGCAGAGAATATATCATGCTAGATTGGCGCGAACGGGAGCATGAGGGCGTGGATACCGCCGCATGGAATCATCAACCTTCACTTGATGCTTTGAGGGCATGCGGACTGTACAAGTTCTGGACCATTCCTGGCATGAGGGCTCAGGTAGATTTCTTACAGTGGCTGGTTGACCGATGGAGCGTACAGGACCAGTGTTTCTTCATTGGTGGACACCGGCTCGAAATCGAGCCGGAGGACATTTATTTCTTGATTGGTTTGCCTAAGAGAGGCGAGGACTTGACTCTATACGGGACTAGGCCAGGTGGCCAGTCTGTCGATAGCCTCCGGCTAGAGTACTGCAACAGCCAGGCTAAAGACAAAGGGATAGACATAAAAACCATATCCCGTCCTAAGCTCATGGTGATTGCGTTTACTGTCACCAGACTTTGCGGAGCAGCCGCATTACATGTTGCCACCGGATCCCAGATGCGTATGGCATTTGATTGCTTTCAAGGCACCATCTTCAACTGGTGCAATGCTGTGCTGGCCAATGTGAAAGGCCAACTGACCAGGGCCAAGAGCGGACGACTAAAGACCTTTGGTTATGGGGCTTTGGTCGTGAGTTTTGGCCTGGAGAGGGTTCCTATGGTGATCCCACAGCATCTTACTGTTGGAGCTGGGCTTCCTCGAGAGCCCAAACTGATGCGATGGGTTGCAGTCATGGCCCGTCACCCGGACGAGAGGACAGAGGTTGCTCGGTTCAAACCTGAGTATTTCCAATGGTTGGAAAACCAGGTTTTTGGCATTCAGGACTTCCCTTACGCTGGGATAGATTTCCGTGGTGACCCAGACATGGCTCTTCCACCAGGAGAGCAGTGGGACGAGTCAGGTAAAATCCTTTTCAACTTTTCTATTTAATTTTTTTTTTTTTTTTTGCATCGTCTCAAAACTGATAGTAAAAATTTCAAATGCAAATGTGGGTCCACAGCAACCAGCCGCTCTCCGGCCTTTCGAGAGAAGGCAACCAGTTGCACCCGCGCTAGCCCCACAGGACGAATCAGCAGAGGTTTTGGCCGAGTTGGAGGGCCATCTTGAGCGCTTGACAGGGGATATTCCTGAGACCACTATAGACGACATTCCTCGTCGACTTCAGCTCTATGTGATTGGAGTCCTGGGACCTTTTAGGAGGTTCCTTTGCAAGGTGGCCCAGGCAGTGTTTTCTTATAGAGATCATCACCAGTGATAGGATGATCGCCTATTGTGGGTACATGTGACATTTTTGTTTTTTGTACTTATCATTTTTGTCGATCATAAGGTGTTTTTCAACCTATGATCGAGGACGATGTATTTTTTGACACACTCCTATATATATATATATATATATATATATCACTCTTACCGGCTTATCTTGTAAATCATGTTATGGAATGGTTTTAAATTTATATATATGATTATTGCAAATGTCTATTTAACATTCGAGAAGAAATTGCATCTACTAATGTATTTAAAGACCTTGGAATATCCTGATATTCAATGTAATCAAACTCACGTTCCAAGAGACGCACTCTCAAAAATAATCTTAATAACACTGGATCTCTAATGGCATACACTCTATTAAGCTTTAATACAATGAGTTCAGAATCTAACCTCACTATCAAACTCTGAATCCCAAATGAAATAGATTCAGATAATAACTCAATCACTGCACTATACTCGGCAATGTTGTTTGTTGTTTGACCGAGGCTTACCCCATGCATAGAAACTAACTCGTCAGAGGGCGAATAGATAACCCAAGCTGCGGAAGAAATGTTCCGTGTACTACGACAAGCACCATCAGCAAATCCAATGTATGTTTGGAGAGGCATCGACATCTGCAATATCAAGAGTAAAACCAAGATAAGCAGGAATAATGACGAAAAACACTCTCTAAGCTAAGCACACTTTTTCAACTAAAACACACTTGCTAGAAAGAAAAACTAACCTAACTAAAAATCTCCATACCCATTCTTTTAAGCATAATACCTCTTCAAGTAAAGACCATTTCTGGGTTTACCTAAAGAGTCCCCGTCAAAGTCTACCAACTCATAGGCCCCTTTTGCTAGCTTTTGCTTGACAATATAGGGCCCATGCCACATAGGAACGAATTTTCCAGCACCTAATTTATCATTAGCTTGATCATACAATAACACTAGGTCTCCTTCTGAAAAATTTCGAGGGGTCACATTCCGATCATACTGAGCTTTCATACGTTTTGCATGAGTCTCGATCGCCAATGCAGCATCACGTCGATTCTCATCTAATTGAGCTAAGTATAACAAACGCTTTTCCTCTTCGGAAGTAGCTGGAAGTAACTCGATGGCCATTTGCAGTGACGAGATTTCGCACTCAATGGGTAACACGGCTTCCAAACCATAAACTAGTTGGAAAGGAGTGAACCCTATTGATGTTTTTACTGAAATTCGGTACGCCCAAAGCGCTGAAAATAGCATGTTGTGCCAATTCGACCGATGAATCCCAATGATTCGTTGGATCATGATAACTAAAACTTTGTTGATGGACTCAACCAGACCATTCGCTTGTGGATAATAAGGAGTTGAACTATCGTGACGTAAACCAAGCTGGCCTGTAAGTTTGGTCATCATAACGTTTCGAAAATGACGTCCATGATCAGTGATTATTGCTTTTGGGACACCAAACCTAGCAATTATATGATTGAACACGAAAATTGCAGTTGTCTTGCCGTCTGCCTCGAATGTAGGCATCGCCTCGGCCCACTTAGTAAAATAATCTACCGCAAGGATGATATATGCATGCCCCCCGGCTGAGTAAGGGTTACAAGTAATAAAATCGATACCCCATTTGGCAAAAGGACCAACGACAATTATGGGGTGGAGAGGAGCGGGTGGAGCGCGCATCTTACGATAAAAAATCTAGCAGTTGTGGCATTTTCGGACCGCCGTAATACAATCTTTAAATAAAGACGGCCAGAAGTAGCCAGCGCGAAATATCTTTTGGGCTGTGGCATACCCAGACATATGACCGCCACATGCTCCAGAGTGACAGTCATTTAGAACCCTTTCAGCCTCTTCGTGAGTTAAGCAACGTCGAAAAATAGAATCCGCCCCACGGCAATAAAGAGTATCTCCAATAATTTTCAATTGTTGGGACTGGAAGCGAATTTTTCGACGTTCCGACTTTGAAATTTCTGACCGAAAGGATTGGGTCTGGAGATAGATGATGATATCCCCATACCACGAATCTAAAGTGTTGATTAGAAACAAAGATTCGTCCGCAATGGGCTCCTCTGCCACAGTTTCCGTGTCAGCACGAGGGAAGTCACACATTAACTCTGCAAAAACTAAAGATTTCTTAGACTTAGATTTCTCAAACTCCAAGTCGAACTCCTGCAGGATAAGGATCCATTTAGAGTACTTGTCCCCTAGCAATTGTTTGGTCAAAATGTAGATCATAGGGTTGCAATCCGAAATGACTGTAGTTTTACGTAGTAAAATGTAGTGACGAAAACGTTGGACAGCTTGAACGGCTGCCAATGCCAATTTCTCCACATGTGAGTATTTTAGCTCAGTTGGATTTAATGTTCGACTAAGGTAATATATCACATGTTCCGTTCCAAATTCATCTTCCTGAACTAAGACCATTCCAATGGTGGAATGGGAGGCGGCGAGATACAAAAAGTAATCCTGGTTGTAGTTGGGAGGCTGCAACAATGGTGCATGGGTCAACGCGTGTTTGAGTGCATCAAAAGATTTCTGAGCTATCTCATCCCAAGAAAATTGAGCATTTTGTTTCAACAACCGTGTAAAACCCTTTGTAACCTCGGCGTAGTTAGGAATGAATCATTGTAAAAAGTTTGCTTTCCCCTGCAAACTTTGGAGTTGGCGAAGACTCGAAGGAGGAGGCAAATTGATAATAGCTTCGACCTTTGAGGGATCAACGCGAATGCCGGCTTTCGAAACTACAAATCCCAGCAATCGACCCGTTTCTATACAGAAGACACATTTGTGTGGGTTCAACCGAATACGATAATGCCTACACCTCATAAAGATTGCTCGTAAGTGGACGAGGTGATCAGCTCGATGTAGTGAATGAGCAGGCAAGTCATCGAGATAGGGTTGCACAATGTGCTTGATGTCATGAAACGCATAAGACATTGCCCTCTGAAAAGTTGCTCCGGCATTCTTAAGCCCAAAAGGTAATTTGCAATAAGCAAATGTCCCCCATGGACAAATGAAAGCCGTTTTTGGTTGATCGACAGGTAGAATGTTGATTTGATTGTATCCGGAAAAACCGTCCATAAAGGAAAATATTTCGCTGCCGGCACAATCATCAATGATTTGATTGATATAAGGAGTTGGGTAGTTGTCCTTTGGACAAGCTCGATTAATGTCCCTATAGTCGATGCATATTCTTATTGTTCCCTATTTTTTGTTAATCGGAACAATATTCGATACCCAATCCGTTAACGGGATCGAATAAATGAAACCTACTTTCAACAGTTTTTCAACTTCTGCTTTAATTGCAGCAGCTTTTCGTGGGTGAATCTGACGCAAACGTTGCCGGACGGGTTTAGCATCCGGGTAAGTCTTGATCTCATGAACAACAATCGCGGGATCAATTCCTGGCATTTCCTCATAGGACCAGGCAAACACGTCGCGAAATTCTTGAAATAGGGCCTTATATAATTGGATTTCGTCATCTGTACACGAGGCACCTATATGAATGTTTTCAACAATTCCGGGCTTAACCGAAATGTCAATGGGAATAGTTCGAGAGATGTTCCCCAAATTTAAATCTGAATCGGGATGTTTCATTGGATTCTAAGGTTCCTTGACATATTCAATCGTAAAGATTGATGAGAAATCATTTTCAAAACGATCATCCTCAGGTAAAAACGAAGATCTGTGATGGAGATCTTCCCATGGTAAATCATCTACACATAGGATTTCACGAATTTGCTCATCAGAGTGAACAAGTTCAGAAAACGTAGTTAAATCCAAGGTTGATGTGAAAAGTGATTCCTCACGGACCACATTCATTAAGTCATTTTCGGTTGAACACGGGTCGGCAAAAGACTACACGGCTTCATAGGCAATTTCATATGGACTCAAAGGCATAGAATTACCAAATGAGTCTATTTCAGATTCAGAAGGAACGATCCAAGGATCGTCATAAAAAATAGTGTCTGATGTAATCATATGAATGGTTGCAAATGAAGATGATGCGTTGATTGGAGGAAAAGGAAAAGTTCCCAGTAAACCGGCATCTTTAACTAATCCTACTCCAACATCCTTATATGGGATAGTCGTTTTACCGACATGCTGAATACTCTCCGAAGAGGCTAGGTCCGATGAAAAGTAAGCCAGCTGGTCTATTGTTACGATCTTTCCATTATGTGGAAACTTTATGACTCTAAAGACCAATGAAACGACCGCTGTCATAGCGTAAGACCAACTTCGACCCAAGAGAAGGTTGTAGTCTAGAGGGGCATCAACCACCTCCACATCTAGACTAACGGTTTTTCCTTCAACCCCTATAGGAAAATCCTGTAGAATTCCAAAAGGATGAAACCCACGGCCATCAAAGGCCTTAAGAATTGTCGGGGATTGATTTAGTGAAGGAGAACCAAGCGATCTCCAACACTGTATCGACATAATACACGTTGAGGCTCCCTCATCAATTACAGTCCGATGAATAGGCCTGTTTTTGACTATCACTGGGATCTGGAAAGCCATTTGATGAGGCAAACGCGGTGTACTATTTTCTAGATCAAAGATTATTAGGTTCGGGTCCTGAACATCAACAGCTCCTATAGCCGACAAAAGTAATTTACGCTGTGCTGGGCATGATTGCAGCACTTCCAAAGCCGACATTGCTGAGGGTGAAACAGCTAAATCCTCAACAATGTTATAATTCTGAGCCGCTCTCGCATGTGGATTGAAAGCTGACTTTCGAAGTATACCCTTGGCGGGCGGTTTGATTACTAAGTCTAGATTAGGTTTCTCGATCTGTAGTGGATCGGAACCGGGCGCTGAGGTTGATGGATTAGAATGAGAAGATTCTGCTTCTTTGCCATCAACAGGACTTTTACTACCATAATCTTGCGATCGAGTCACAATCCTTACATGGGACATCATCAATATGGGTTCTTCATTGGCACTCGAGGAAGAACCTATCATCTTGCTATCTTGATTTGGAAATGGATCTTTCAAAACAGCAGGAGTTTGGGAACCTTTGACGATCTTCGCAACCTCTGCTCGATGAGGGCAGTCTCTTGTAAAATGTTCTTCGTCACAAATGAGACATGGATAACGAGGTTTGCGCTTTTCATCATTGGATTCCACCTTTTCAGATTTCTCTTTTGAACTTTTGTCCGTTTTATTCTTCTTCTTTCCTTTCTTCTTCCCAGCGGATTTTGATTTAGTCATAGATGATTCTACAACGTGAATATCGGCGGAAACCTCTGCAGAAGAATCTCCTGTCGGGGAATCAGGCAAGGTTATGATAGGAGAAGAATTCTTGGAAGACTTCTTCTTACTTTTAGTGTTAACCGTACCAATCATACCGTCAGCGGCATGAGATCCCGAAGGAGCTGCAGTGATTTGATTTGACTTGGGAAGATCAGGGATCTTTTCGTGTAACGTACCTGACTGAGTATAGACCAAGTCAAGGTACTGTGCTTGAGCAATCACTTGCTCCTCAGTAACAACTCCGGCTTTAGCAGCATCTTCAGTGATCCTTGGCAACAAAGATTTTACAAACCACTCAGCCAAGATTTGATCCGGAATAAATACCTTCACTAAACGTCGTCGACGTCTCCACTCATGAATATGATCTGAAATGTACGTGGATGTCAATTGTTTTAGCGAAGTTAACAATTCCGTGCCATTGTCATATCGGACTGGCAACTGGAAATGAGTTAAAAACGAGGTAGCTAACTGACTAAAATTATAAAAAGTGCCTCGCGGTAACTTAATGTACCACTTGGCCGCGAGACCAATTAGAGTGCGCTGGCAAAGTCTAAGACGGATCGAATCATCTATGATGGAGTTAGACGCACACCAGAGGTGGTAAGTCATCACATGGTTCGACGGGTCCTCTCCAGATTTACCTTCGAACTTGGGAATGTCACTGGGCAACTTATTCGGCTGTAAAAACATTCAATGCAAGATATATATATGAGATCATATCATCGCTGAGGTAGGCATTCCCATACTCAGATCAAAACTAACTAGAAAACTATCTACTGCTCTGATATAGGAATGATCTTGTAAAACATCATAAGTATAGACTCGTGTGAACACAGTATGGACGCAGCCATCTGTTTATGAATAGTCCACAACATAATGAATACAAAATTCCTCGCAGCCTGGATGGTGGAAACTAGATCCAGGGTCTTCATTTCTACTTCCCGAAATAGTACGATTCTATCCATGCGAATAAATGTGTTGATGTCGAACATGGTAGAAACCACTTGATTACCAGTCAATGATGTAAACTGTTAACAAGTGTGAGAGAAACCACCAATGATGTCAATGGCTCTCAAAGTACCGAGTACAATCCATGAGATGTGAGTAAATGTGTTGATGTCGAATATGCCACGGAATCCTTCGATCGAAAGTCAATGATGTTAACTGTCATCAAAGGCGAGGAACCTGCCATTGAGGCATGCAGATCTCAAGGTACTGACGATTCCTAGATCATCTTTCTAGATAATGTGCTGATGTCGATAGAAAGCGATCTGTCGTAGGTAAGCCCACAACATGAAATCATAGATCAAGTTGAAGAAATTTAGTTGCAAGGACTGATTCAGGGATGGTCAAGATGGATGACAGATATTTTGCAGATGAATGGCTTATTGGCAGTGACCTCTTGAACACATAACGACATGACAGATGGCTTGGTAACAATTGACCCAAAGTTAAAACCCGGAAACCGGCTGAAGACTTTCAATGTGGTTTGACCAACTGTTAGGTAAAGGATTTCCCAACCCAGGTGAATAAAAGTGTCGTGTTCAAGAGTGGTTGCAAAGTATGACAAACAAACTCATTTTTCTCTCTTTTCCCCCACCATTTCTGGCAAGTACCTCTTTATTTTTGACAAGCTTGAGGAGGATAACCTTTGCTTGATTATAAGCTCATCCTTCGGATGAGTCCAACTTAGTTTAGATTCGAACCCTAAGAAGGAGTGGTTCGTTCCTGTTTGTAATTGAACAGGTCCTTTACTGTGAAATTTTAACAAGTCCAGTATAGGAGAAACTCGGCGTTTTTCAATTTTAGAGAGTCTAAAAAACTTAAGAAGACTCCAGGGTTGACCTTTTTCGTAAATTTGTGTCTCCCAAGCCCGAAAAAGTATAAAATAATACTTGAGAGAACCGATTGATCTTTTACGACCAAGGAGTACTTTTCGTTATTAGTGTCACTGATCCGAAAAAGTAAAAAAGTGATCAACGACACGTCGTTTTATAACCAATATCGAATTCGAAACGACAAAAATCCGGCAATCTTTTCATGTTTTTATGGTCGGAAAAGAGCTGTAAGTGGACCGTCTTTTAATTCCGTTTTAACGAGTGTAAAAGAAACGCTCGGAAATCTTTTCATATTTTAGGAGTCAGAAAAGGGCTTAAAGATGACTCTAAGGTTTCACTTTTTCGTAAGTTTTAACGAGTTCGAAAAAATGATAAAAATGTACTCATGGTTTTCATTTTTTCGTAAGTTTTAATGAGTTCGAAAAAATGATAAAAATGTACTCATATGGCCGAATTTCAATTTAATTTACGAGCAGGAAAAGACGGAAAGAACTCGACATTTTCATTTGTTTTACGAGAATGAAAGATAGCAAAATAATCTCGGGATTTTCATGAGTTTAACGAGTCTTGAAAATAACTGAAATTGACTCGAGATAGGTTTCATTTTTACAAAAGCTTGAAACAGAGAAAAACTATGCTTCAAAGTAGTTTCATTTTTACACAAGCTTGAAACAGAGAGAAAATTGTGCTTGATGCCCCCTAAGCGTAACTGCTAGAGCGCATGCCCCCCAGCTTCATTTCATTCAACTAAGTACAAGCTGGATGGAATGAAGGTTCATGTACGAGATCATTTGAAAGACTCGACCTAAAACTGTAAGAAAATTATGCAAAACACTGAAATAACTAACCTAAATATACAACTTAACATTTATGAGATCTAGTCAAACTCTCGACTCAAGTAGAGGAGGATTTGTTTCATTTTTTAACGAGCTTGACACAGGAAAAGAACTATGCTCGGATTCAGTTTCATGTTTACGCAAGCTTGAAACAAAAACTATGCTTGTTATAAGTTCGCATGCCCCCAGCACAATGACGCCAATCAAGGTACATGCCCCCCAAGCTTCATTTCATTCAACCAGGTGGATGAAATGAAGGTTTACTTTCGAAATCTTGGAAAGACTCGTGGGAGTTGTTTCATTTTTTAGTGAGGTTGACACAGGAAAAGAACTATCCTCAAAACCCTTGTTTCATTTTTTAAACGAGCTTGACACAAGATAAGGAACTATTCTCATATCTACTCTCTACAATCTACCTAACAAGGAACTATACTCTAAAAAACCTTGATTCATTTTTTAACGAGCTTGACACAAGACAAGGAACTATGCTCTAAAAAACCTTGATTCATTTTTTAACGAGCTTGACACAAGACAAGGAACTATGCTCTAAAAAACCTTGATTCATTTTTTAACGAGCTTGACACAAGACAAGGAACTATGCTCTAAAAAACCTTGATTCATTTTTTAATGAGCTTGACACAAGACAAGGAACTATGCTCTAAAATCCTTGATTTATTTTTTAACGAGCTTGACACAAGACAAGGAACTATGCTCTAAAATCCTTGATTCATTTTTTAACAAGCTTGACACAAGACAAGGAACTATGCTCATAAATCCTTGTTTCATTTTTTAACGAGCTTGACACAAGACAAGGAACTATGCTCTAAAATCCTTGATTCATTTTTTAACGAGCTTGACACAAGACAAGGAACTATGCTCTAAAAAACCTTGATTCATTTTTTAACGAGCTTGACACAAGACAAGGCACTATGCTCTAAAATCCTTGATTCATTTTTTAACGAGGTTGAGATAGGAACAAACTATCCTCGTATCTACTTATATAACCTATCCTTGTTTCATTTTTTAACGAGGTTGACAGAAGACAAGGAACTATCCTCGAACCTGATTCATTTTTTAACGAGGTTGACTCAGTAACAAGAACTTTCCTCGAACCATCCAAATTCATTTTTTAACGAGGTTGAGAGAGGAACAAACTATCCTCATGCTCACTGATCATGGCTTCCAACTGGAAGAAAGACATGTCAATGGACACACCTTGATCATGGCTTCCAAGAGGTCTTCATCAGAAGGAAGAATAGTTCTCTGGAAGGAATACATGTCAAGGGACTCAAAAGGGATAAGAACATCGTGTTCAAGTAATCCCATTGAGTTTTCCATTTCAATTACCGGATCTAAGTCAAAGGAAGATGAGCAAACAGTGAGAGGTTCATTTACATCGGTAACTGAAAACATGGGACCAGTTGCCACATAATTAACCCGTGGCGGGGTAGATACCACTTGAGAATCAGGAACATTTAGAGCTGTCATATTATTGGTAGTTGAAACAAGACTAGGGAACGAAAGCTGGTCTACAGTCACAATATTTCCATTGTGAGGGAAAGACATCACGCGAAAGAGTGTCGATACGACAGCTTTCATTGCATAAACATAGTCTCGCCCAAGGAGTAAATTGAAATCCAAGGGACCTCGAACTACCATAAGATCAATATAGACAGTTTTACCTTCCAAGGTAATAGAAAACTTAGGAAGGATCCCTAAAGGTTCACTAATGGTTCTGTTAAAAGCTTTTAGATTCTGCGTAATAGGCGCAAGCTGAGGGGAACCCAAAGCTTTCCAAGCAGTTGAGGATAAAATACTAACAGAAGCACCTTCATCTACCTGTGTGCGATGCATGTCCCTACCACCAGCCTTGACAATGATTTGGAAAGGGATGGAGGAAGGAAGACGAGGTTCTGTCAGTCTATTCCAATCAAAGGAAAAGACCTCAGTACTTGGAGGGGGTTCCATAGAAACAGGTGAAATGCCCCCCGGCGTAGAAGAATCTGATGTAACAAAAAGAACCTGAGCGGTATGAAGTTCACTTTCTAAAGGGAAAGTGGGATTGACCGAATGTGAAATTGAATCAACCACTTGATCAACTAATGGATCATCAACCTGAGTGACATGAGTTTCACTCTCCAATGGAAGAGTGTGATCGAATGTACTTGAAATTAGATCAATCACTTCGTCAGTTGACGGTAGGTTGGGAGAAAGTTTACGGTAACCAGTTGGAAATTCTTGCTGTGGAACAGTAAGGTTTTCCAACAATTTTTAGGCTTCATCCATGTGAGGGCAAATGTGAGTTTGATGACTCCCTTTGCATAACTTACAAGGAAACCTAACTTTACCCTTTTTCCCAGGAACCTGACTATCACTGGTTGATGGATCGATGGAAAGGTGATGAGATTTTTCTGACCATACTTCCAAGACCTTTGGAATACCAGGACAATTGATAAGGAAGTGGTCACCCTTACAAAGCCTGCAAGAGTATTTGGGTTTACGATGCATGTCAGAGTTTTCCTCAACACAACTAACACTTACAGCCATGGTTGGTTGGTTGACTTCTTTCTTATCTTGCTTCTTCTTCTTCTTCTTCTTCTTCCCTTTCTTCTTCTTCTTAGACACCTGGTTACTAGCATCAAGGCTTTTACCAAGCGAAGAGGAAGAAATGGAGGAAGAAAAATTTGGTGAAGAAGGTAAAAGGTCAACAGAAGGTTGGTGATGTTGAGATGGTGAACTCTGTTGAGGTGAAGCATTCGGTTGAGGTGGAACAATTGGAGTGTTTGGGGCCAACGAAGTTGAAAATAACCATATCGGTAAACCTATTGTAAATCCAGGTAATGACAAAGTAGCCATAGAAGGAGGACCAACATTTCCCAAGAAAGGAAAAGTACTAGGATCCTCGTTAAGAGGGGTTCCTTGGTTGGTAAATTCCGGAACATTTGCCATTATATTCAACTTCAGTGAATTTTATTAACAGTTTATAACTAAAATTACCAATTCACAATTCACAATTAACAATTAAAATTCACAATTCACACCTATGGTCTCTAAAAGTAAAAACAAACAAATTAACACGCGCTATCAAATCTAGGAGTCAAACCACACACAAACAGTAACTTTCTGTACTGAAAACACTAGTTGGTGATGAAATCCAACGTCGCAGAATTCAATATAGAAATGGCGGTTGGAACAGTTACCCCGGCAACCTGCTTAATGAATAGACTGGCACAAGTTCCTCCACTAAACCGTCTCGAGTGAAGAGAACCCCCCAGAAAATCCAAGTGAGTCTAGCCGATGTCTGTTCCAGGTACAGTGGGATCTTCCCTCCACCGTCACCGTAGGAAGAATCCTAAAGAATATGGCCACTAAGGTTACCAACTGAAACAAATATACCTGGGGGAACAGTCTACGATCCGATACGCACGCAAGGGCAGAGTAGCAAGCTCAATCCCCTTGAAGGCTCCTTGACATAATCCAAGGTTTACCAACAAGTGACCCCAGGCTCCTCGACAATGGCTAATCCGAGGTTTACCATTTTTAATACGTGAATATCTGGCGTCATTCCCAATGAGGAAGGATTGATTCCCACACTGGTTCGGACAAAATCTCGTGCTTCTCCTTTAAGAGGAGCTTTCCCAGAGCATAAATGCAACAATTGGATTTCTTCCCTACCACAAGATACAGCTACTTGTTTGTTTTACTGTCTTGGAGAGTTAACTAAAACCTATTCCAAGACACTAGCCTAAACTAGATTGGTGGAAAGAGCCCTAAAAATGTAAAAATTACTAGATGAATTTTAATTAAGCGCTGTGTTATTTAGGCTGTTATTACTCAAAAGGGTAAATGGATACGAAACCAATGGTGTTATGACCCGACTCAAAACTGAATGCAATCGAATATGATAATGTAATCCTTTCAATTCGATGAATCCTAACTAAAGTAAGGAGAGAGTTTCCATTGACTTCCAACAATGCAAAAAATTGATCACTAAGAGAAAATATAACAAATTCTCTAATGCACTAATTTCATCAAGAAAAACTAATGCAAATCAATTCCAAAACAATTTTATTTTTATTTTTATTTTTGTATGTTAAAAACAAGAATAAAAATATGTAAATTCAAATCAAAGAAAGCTGATCTAAATCTACGATTGTTTTTTCAGAATGTAAACTATGCAATTGTAATCTATGCACAATTCACTTGAAAAGTATGCAAATGTAATCTATGCACATTTTTCATTCATATTCTGAACGTGAGAATTCTAATTATGCAAATGTGATCTATGCAAGAGAATTCTCAAACACAAGATGATTCTAATGTAATCTAAGAACCAATCAAGTGCAAGTCGAGAAAATTGGGTGAGAGTTCCAAAGATCAAAAAATAAAAACACTCAAAGGCGATTAACACTCATACACAATTTAGCCCCCCCCCCCGGCGAATGAGGGGGAAATTTTTTTGCAAAAACAAAAGCAAAAAGATGCAAAATTGTGAAAAGACTGAGACAAACCTCCAAGTAATGACCAAAGGAAATCAAATTTAGAATTTCTCAAAAAGAGACTCAAAACACCCAATTGATAAAAGCTTAAAGCAGGAATGCCAATGGAATTAACCAAGGAAAGTTTCTGACAAGTCACATGCAGGTCTGGGCAGTGGCTAAAACCTATAAACAAATTCTAAACTGATAAAAAAGAGAAAAATTTAAAATTTTTCAAATTTTTGACAGGGTACGCAGGCAACCTGTTTACACAGGTGCGTCCATGCTCTCTGCACAAAGGAAAAGTGCGTACAGGTATGCACTGTGCTTAACTCAGAGGGTGCGTACCTCTCCCAAAACTATGAAAAATACAAACTGACTCCAAATTAACTAAATTCACCCAATCCCACAATCATCAAGTCAAAAACAGAAACAGAAAATACAGTTTCTCAGGTCAAAGTATAGACAAGGAAAACAATCAAGTCCCCAGTGGAGTCGCCAATTTGTCGTGCGGAATGAGTCGATCTTGCGGACAAGATAGACCTTCCTAAAATCTAAAGAAGACCTAACGACAAGCAAACCAACCAGACACTATCTTTCTCTAAATATGCTTCAATTAACAATAGCAAACAAAGGTTTTTAGGGCCTACCTTTGGTCCAACGCAAGCTTGTGGATGCCCTCGCTCCTTTGATCCAAATGAGCTCCTTTTCGCAAGTCTGCAAACACAAGCAAGGCAAACACATTAAATAGCACCTGAAAAACCAATTGCATAAAACATATTTAACATGAAAGTCAAGGAGTCCATGAAACAAATAAGATAAGATACTTGTTGAGAAAAATGAGTTTGATTGTATTAATTCAAAAGAAGAAGAACCTTACAACCTTCGCCTTGACGCTGTACAAGTTCTTCCCAGGGTCCAACAAGATGTCTCCTCTACTTTGACAAGTTTCACGCACTCTCCAATGGAACCAAGAGGTATGTGATCTCTCCTCTCAAGCTCAACCAAAGAGTCTCAATTTCACCAGCATTTACCCTCAAAATGTTCAGCTTCTAACCTCCCTAGTCCTCACCCCAATGGCTGTATTTATAGTGCAATGGAGGGAAGTTACTAGGTCCTCCTTCAAAGGGATAAAGCCCTCCTTCAAAGGGATAGCTCCTTTAGTCAAGGGATTAGCTCCTTCTCTTTTGGGATGCATGAACCACCTCAGAGCGAACAATCCACGTCAAAATTCCTTCTAGAAAACTCTAGAATTAACCCAAAGTGAGTTTTTTAAGATAAAAATTGCGCCTTTTGACTTTCACAGGGGTCCGCACCTACACCGTTAGGAACAGAGCGGGTAGGTACGCAGCTTTTGTACACAGAAGGTGCGGGACCGCAGGTGACCATGAGAGAAAGTGCGGAACTAGAGTTACATTGATATTTAATGTCTTTCTCCCACTTCTAAAGCTTGATTCGAAGAGCTGAGGTCTTAGACTTTCTTAGGAGGATAGTACAAGTGATGATAGACCCATACTGACTGCAAATAATCATGGTGACAATATTTTTGTGTAACAGATTAAGTCTACGGGACTTCCTCAGTAAATCAGCCACGGTTACAAACTCAGGAGACTGGCCCCGAAGTCTACGAGACTATCTTGGTAATTCAGCCACAGTTAAAAACTTTTAACTACTTCACACGCAAACAAAGTAAAATCTCAATGAAAAACACCTAAAGCCTCTAAAGAACCAAACAAATTTGAATCACACGCCTAAAGAATCTAGAGATCAAACACACACAAACAATAACTTTCCGGACCGAAAACACTAGTTGGTGATGAAATCCAACGTCGCAGAATTCTATACAGAAATGGCGGTTGGAACAGTTACCCCGGCAACCTGCTTAATGAATAGACTGGACCAAGTTCCTCCACTTAACCGTCTCGAGTGAAGTGAACCCCCCAGAAAATCCAAGTGAGTCTAGCCGACGTTTGCTCCAGGTACAGTGGGATCTTCCCACCACTGTCACCTTAGGAAGAATCCTAAAGAATATGGTCACTAAGGCTACCAACTGAGACAAATACACCTGGGGGAACAGTCTACGATCCGATATGCATGCAAGGGCAGAGTAGCAAGCTCAATCCCCTTGAAGGCTCCTTGACATAATCCAAGGTTTACCAACAAGTGACCCTAGGCTCCTCGACAATGGTTAATCTGAGGTTTACCGTTTTTAATACGTGAATATCTGGCATCGTTCCCAATGAGGAAGGATTGATTCCCACACTGGTTCGGACACAATCTCGTGCTTCTCCTTTAAGAGGAGCTTTCCCAGAGCATAAATGCAACAATTGGATTTCTTCCTACCACAAGATACAACTACTTGTTTGTTTTTACTGTCTTGGAGAGTTAATTACTCTCCTACTCCAAGACACTAGCCTAAGCTAAGTTGGTGTATCAGAGCCCTAGAAATAAAATGTTACTAAGTGAATTTTACTTTAAGCGTTAATTTTAGTGGTTGTTGTTTAAGTCAAGAGGTGGCGGAGATGAAACTCGTGGTGTAAAGACTCGACTCGAAATCACTAAAAAGATGCACCTAAGATGATTTAAACAATCTTTTCTCTTCGATGAACTTCTAAACTTAAGAAAGAATTTGAGAAATGCAACTACTTTGTAAACACAAATCTTTCTCAATTAAACAAATTAAAAGAAGAGCTTTTTCCTTTCCAAAGCACTTGAAACGAGACAACTAGTTATTTCACAAAAATTTCCTTTTTCTTTTCAAAGCACTCAATCACTACAAAAACAAACTTTTCCAAAAGAGATTTTTTTTTATATTTTGTAAATAAAACACTCAAAACTAATGAAAATGACTAACTTTGAGAGCTACAAACTATAAAAAGCTACTTGAAGTCAAAGCCTACTAAAAGTCTTTTTGAGGATGTTTTACTTAGCTAAATGTGAGCTAAGGACTAATTTATGCAGAATCACAATTAGTCAAAAAACAACCAATCTTTCGTTTTCTTTTTGTAAAAATGAAAATTCCAAACTTTCAACTACAAGCTTTTCGAAATTTTGAAATGAGAAAACTCAAAGCGAATTCCTCAACAAGGGGAGATTTCATAAATGGTCAGACTCACAAGAAGACCAGTAGACACCAAGGTAATCTGAGGTCTCTAGGGCTTCTAAGCTCAGAGCCACTACACAACCAAAACGAAAAACAAACCCAACAAGCAAAATTCCTAGGAATTCCACCTAAAACCCTAATGCTAATGAAATCAAACCAAGGAAAGTTTTTGACAGGGAACAAGCAGGTCTGGGCAATGGCTAAAACCTATAAACAAATTCTAAACTAATAAAAAAGAGAAAAATTTAAAATTTTTCAAATTTTTGACAGGGTACGCAGGCAACCTGTTTACACAGGTGCGTCTACGCTCTGTGCACAAAGGAAAAGTGCGTACAGGTACGCACTGTGCCTAAGTCAGAGGGTGCGTACCTCTCCCGAAACTATGAAAAATACAAACTGACTCAAAATTAACTAAATTCACCCAATCCCACAATCATCAAGTCAAGAACAGAAACAAAAAATACAGTTTCTCAGGTCAAAGTATAGACAAAGAAAACAATCAAGTTCCCCAGTATGGTCGCCATTTTGTCGCGCGGAATGAGTCGATCTTGCGGACAAGATGGACCTTCCTAGAATCTAAAGAAGACCTAACGACAAGCAAACCAACCACACACTATCTTTCTCTAAATATGCTTCAATTAACAATAGCAAACAAAGGTTTTTAGGGCCTACCTTTGGTCCAACGCAAGCTTGTGGATGCCCTCGCTCCTTTGATCCAAATGAGCTCCTTTTCGCGAATCTGCAAACACAAACAAGGCAAACACATTAAATAGCACCTGAAAAACCAATTGCGTAAAACATATTTAACATGAAAGTCAAGGAGTCCATGAAACAAATAACATACGATACTTGTTGAGAAAAATGAGTTTGATTGTATTAATTCAAAAGAAGAAGAACCTTACAACCTTCGCCTTGACGCTGTACAAGTTCCTCCCAGGGTCCAACAAGATGTCTCCTCTACTTTGACAAGTTTCACTCACTCTCCAATGGAACCAAGAGGTATGTGATCTCTCCTCTCAAGCTCAACCAAAGAGTCTCAATTTCACCAGCATTTACCCTCAAAATGTTCAGCTTCTAACCTCCCTAGCCCTCACCCCAATGCCTGTATTTATAGTGCAATGGAGGGAAGTTACTAGGTCCTCCTTCAAAGGGATAAAGCCCTCCTTCAAAGGGATAGCTCCTTTAGTCAAGGGATTAGCTCCTTCTCTTTTGGGATGCATGAACCACCTCAGAGCGAACAATCCACGTCAAAATTCCTTCTAGAAAACTCTAGAATTAACCCAAAGTGAGTTTTTTAAGATAAAAATTGTGCCTTTTGAATTTCACAGGGGTCTGCACCTACACCGTTAGGAACAGAGCGGGTAGGTACGCAGCTTTTGTACACAGAAGGTGCGGGACTGCAGGTGACCATGAGAGAAAGTGCGGAACCAGAGTTACATTGATTTTTAATGTCTTTCTCCCACTTCCAAAGCTTGATTTGAAGAGCTGAGGTCTTAGAATTGCTTAGGAGGACAGTACAAGTGATGATAGACCCATACTGACTGCAAATAATCATGGTGACGATATTTTTGTGTAACAATTAGCGTAAATGAAATAACACATATCGTAAACATGAAAAGACTAGTCTTGCTACATCCAATACATATGAACGAAGATGTGCCAACTATGAGATTTTATTAAAGTGAAAGCTCCAAACATACATATACGATAGAAAACCACTAGACCTAATAGTGAAAGATGAAGCCAACACCTTCTCCTCCAAAGAAAGATAATCCTTGTATGATAACAAAGAAGCCAATGCTCTCAACAAAACTCCCTAGCTTTTGATCCTAATCCAAAAGACTGACTAAAATCTTATTACATGAGTTATTATGGTATATTTTTAACACATGAGATGAATATCCATCTTCCTTTGTGATTCTTTGACTTGCCTCATGACTCTTTGACTTCTTTTACATAATGACTCTTCATATTCCAAAATTTACACTTGTACTTCCACTCACAAAAATGTTTCAAATACAATATTATAAATACCTATATAAGACAAAATTGGGTAGAGACAACTAAACAAGCCTAACAAGATAAACAATCATGTCAAGCTTGGGTTTGGGGAAACTATGGCTTAGGTTCTTCTTCTTGTAGGTCTTTGTTCATGTAGTGATGCCAAGCTTTATATTGTGCAATGATGTCCCCAAACTTTGTGATGGTATTACGTTGGAAGGGAATTTTAGCATCCATTTCATTTGGATACACTATCTTGGAGCTATTTTGCGTTTCTTTCTTGAACAGGAACATGATGGTGTTAATCTTTGCAGGGCCACCAATTTATTTCTGCATATCATGTCTGTTGACCTGTAGGTCTTGTCTAGTGACAATCTACCTGAACTGGTCCAATTACTCTTCCACTTCATGTCTAGCCTTATTTCAGCCTTTAGCTTCTCTAAGTGTATTGACTGAAGGGATATTGTGTGAATTCACTATAAAATCCACACTACTATACAATAAGGCATAAGAGGACTGAATGTTGGTGATGAAAGTGTCGAGTTGCTTGTTGATTTAGATGAGCATCCAAACATTTTCCTTCTCCAACTTGGCTTTTTCCTTGTCTTCTTCACCAATTCAGGAGGTACACCTATATACTGCATTCCCCACTCATGCCCAATAGTAATAGTTGTGTGAACAACCATGATAGCTTTTTTGTTCTCTCGAGATTTATGTTGCAATTTGTGCATGAGGAAAACTTATTTGTGCATGGTGACTAACTCCTAATAGAGGTTTCTACTAGTATCTCCCAGTGCCGATACTTTACCAAGTATGGATACCTTGAGTTATTTTAAGTATACTTGTGAGGGAGCCAATTTCTAAACCTCAGTGTAAAGCTGTTCAATTTTTGCCTTACTGCTTCCAAGTTCTTTTCCATCTGTCTATTTTTGGCCAAAAAATACTCTGTGTTTGACTTGGAGGCTCTTGTAAAGGAAAAATTGGTTATAACAATGACTTCTAAATTCTTCCTGGTGTCCATAATGATTATATTTTATTTGATAAAAGAGGGATGTGTGAGGTCATCCAGGAAATTCTTCTTTCTTGCCTATACAATATTCTTCTATATCTCATCATAAGTTAAGCTATATATATCCATCACCGAACCTTCATCAAGGGGAGAAGTTTTGTCTTCCTCACCCAGAGCTTTCCCTTTTGTAGGAGGAGATGGAGACTGAGTGGTGATATACTGTGTGGAATGCATGATATCGACATCTTAATTTTTCTACCCTCGCTCTACCTCCATGTATTATATCACTATCAAGTCTTCAATTTCCTCGGCAAGTTCCTTGTCCTACAACTGCTTAATTTCTTCTTCAAGTAGCCAATTATGTTCTTCTTCTTTAACTTATTTATGTGATGATTATTCCTCTTCTTTTATCCTTATTTTCTTCTTACATTCTCCTTTCTTCTCTTTCTTTCTACTCTTTTTCTTCTGCCTAGTTTCTTCCTCTTTCTTCTTTCGCTTCATTCTCCTTTTTGCTACTATAGCTGCTTCCAAGATGATTAGATCCACTTTATAATTGCAGTGGTGCTCTTTTTTTGGACTATGCACTACCTTCCTCTTTGACTTTGCGCACACAAGGTTTCACTTTGATGGTTCTTCTTCTGGAGTGAATTCTTGCTGAGGAGTAACCTGTGATGTACTTGCAAAGCTGACTAGGGTGCGCAGCTTGGAGGCATTATAAAAATTCTTGTTATTTTCCTCTTCTATGCCGGAGAAAGTCACGCTTGGACAGTTTAAATGTATCTTTGCATAGTGTTTCTTGCAAACAATCCTAGGACCGTACGAGTGGTATTACATGAGACCAAACTTGAAATATTCCTATCTCTTTACCCTCGGTCTCTGTAACCTTTATATTCTTGATCTTGTACAATCTAATGCATGAAGGAAGGGTGGGCCAAGGTGATTTATTAATCCTTTGCAGGACTCCTGATAGGCATGTGGAAAGATGATAACATACCTCTCGCATGACCAATTTGTAAATGGCATACCTTAGAAATAAATGTGAAGACTTCTGACCATAAAACACTCTAAGGTAAGTTCCATTTGGTGAGGCAAACCAATCAACATGTTCCACTACCACTTCCATCACTTCTTGGGACATGCAAGGTGGATCTTCCTCAAAGATAATCTTGTACAACAATATGAGGAAGTCACCAGTTAGCTTGTCCATAAATCCCTGTAATTGCACTCTAAAATCACTCTGTAGTAAATGTGGACAACAAATTCCTTCGGTGACCAAGTCCAATTCATGTCAGGAAAAGAGTTCTAAGCACATATCACATCCAACAAGTATGGAAATATGTAAAACCTAGCTTGATTACCCTTACGAGGGTTCTTCACATTAGGCACATAGGTCTTTAAATTTTGGGCAAACAAATTTGACTAGTTGAAAAGTCTTAGTACTCTTTTGACCATAGATCCAGTAACATAGAAATATCCAGTAATCGTATACTTTTCTGGGAGATTTGGTCTTAAAAGTGTTTCTGGGTGTATGGAAAAGGTTGGTTGACTCTTTCACCCAACCTTTGATAACATGTTCAGTTCTTAAGTAACTTTTGACTGTGTAGAAGTGAGAATCCATGTAGAATTTTGGCAAAGGTAAGTGATACATAAGTTAAAAATCACGTTCTATGAATGAGGCAAGACTTTTTCCACTGGCACTACTAAGGATCATGCTCTTTGCATCAATATGTGATAGGATCTACTTCATAATGTTTGTGCAAGGGAAAACTAGATACCTACATGTAATCTTATATAATCTTGACTTCTTAACAGATATAAATATGTTGGTCTTCAATATCTGCATTGTAATTAGTTACCATGAATGCACATTTTACTATGTGCCATGTGATGTACAAATATTTCTCAATGAACACTTGAGTGTCTGAGAAACCTAACAAGGTGACAGGGGTAATATTAGCTATTTCACCAATGTTTCTTTTTTTGGTGTCTTTGGAGGTTGATCTCTTCAGTGCCATGATGAAAACAACTTATAGGAAAGAGTTGAGCTCAAAAATATGTAGTACATGTATCACAAGATGCACTCATGGAAAATATATATTAGATCAAGCCAATCCAATCAGCAACATCAACATAGTAATTGGGGGTGAAGATTGTGTAGTTTCTAGGTTGGAGGAGAAAGAATGGGCTCATGAAATATGCATTGTGCAGTCTCAACATATAAGGAGTGAGCTAGAGGCTTGAGATTGCATAATAAAAAGTCTTAGCGAGGTAGGCTGAGGGAGGAGACTGTGCATTTCACATTCTCAGTGGCGATAACTAAGGCTTGAGGCATGGAACTGCACAATGCATAGCTGGGAAAGCCAATGATTTCACATTGTACAATCTCAGAGGCCAAGTGTGAAGCTTGAGCCTAGAGAATGTGAATTGTGGAGTTAGGAATGACAGATTGTTGGCCATGGTTGCACATATTTGCATGGGAGGGAGAGAGAAAGAAATTATATCTGAGTGTTCGGGTAGGAAGGAACATAGATTAGGCCAAGGGAAAGATAGATCAGTGAAAATAAAGTGCCAGAAACAAACATTTAAAAGGAGGAATGAAAATGCACTAAAGGACCTAGCAACAACAACTACTGGTGGGAAAAAGAAAGAAGTTGATGCAACCCTTAGAAAATGTGAACAAAAAACTAAACCAACACTTATACAAGCTAATTCTAGTTAATATGCCAACTACTATGAAAATAAATAAGAAAAATAAAACTCATAGAAGGAAAAGAAACAAAAGTGACAAAAAGAAACACATGCAAAACTAACCCAAAAAAGCACCGCAAACTTATTCGAAGGCTCCTTGATCTTGTTAGGAATGATAGATCTCCAAGATCAAATATGAAAATGAGCTCTAGGTGCATCTATTATATATATCTAGTTAGGTTAGGGTTTATATTGTGCATGCCTAAAATCAAGGAAAATGTGCCACTTGTCTTAAGATAAAAATTAGCAACTTAGTTCCATTTACCAAACATTAATTATGGAATCCCTATTTTCTAGGGATGATAACTTAACCTATTTCTAGGAAACTCCCACTACCTTAACCTTTTCTAGGAAACCCCCACTTCACATTGTTAGACAGGGTTGTGCAATGTTGGGATTGAGCAATTCCTTACCTCATTGCATTGCGCAATTTTTCACTGAAAGAGGAGGCTTAGCACATTTTTTGAGCTCTGTGACTGCATGTATTCCAAGATTGGGCAATTGGGATCCTATGGCCTAGCACACCTTCATAGAAAAGGGATTACATAGTTCTAAGAGGGAAGACTGGTAGGGAGTGCAGGATGAGGGCAAGAAAGAGATTGTGCTAAAAATGGTTAGTTAAGGTCAAACCAAGTTATCACAAGCTCTTGATGAAAATATAAGTCTTTGAAAATAAGATGAAATACTTGATGACCATGAAATATGGGTCCCTGTGGATAGAGGTAGGCTCCAAAATTAAGGCATGGGGAAAATTTTGGAGGGGGGTTGTAGTAGCGAAAACACTTGGCGACACATTGGTAGAAGTCTAACTCTCTGAATGGGTCTTAACTTCATAAACTAGGTCTAGCTCTTCAGGAAGTTTTTTTCATTTCATTGATTCCCATCGCTTCTATACTTTTCTTGAGTTAGAGATATAGTTCATATCATTCTTATTCATCGACGAAACACTAAACAAGGAAATTAAAACTTAGTTGTTTCAATTGGGGATGAGAAATATATAGATACATAAGTGGAAAAGGATTATCAAAGTCTTTGTTTTCATCTCTAGTATTGCTACGCTACTAAAAGGCCTGAACAATAACTTGAAAAAGAGACTTTAGGGAAAGAAAACATTTCTCTACTACCACCGAGGCTGGACAATAGCTTGGTGAAGTTTCTTGCTTCACCTCCCTGTGTAGGAAGCCTTTCTCTTCTTTAACCTTTTATTTATTTCTTATATTTTATTCATATAAATGTGCATTGACACATTGATTTCATGGGCGGAAGAGGGATCCCAACTTATTGAGAGTAGAAGATGTTGTCCCTTTAGAGAAGGATATTTATACACCTCTGAAATATAGTCCACTTATTTAATTTTCCTCCCCTCCTCACTCTACTCAACTTAGTTGACAAGAAATAACCGATCAATCAGAAAACCGTTGCGAGAAGAAAGTACTAGTTATAGATTCAAGCATCGTAGTTCCACTAAGGCTCTCTCCATAAAGAATGTATTTTTTGTCCAGGCATCATTGACTAAAATATACAAGGCCCAATGCAAAGAGAAGGTATAGAAAAAAAATCCAAGTGTTGACAGTCATACAATATCGTCTTCAACTTTTCCATGCTCTCTTTGGAAACATAACACCGTCTCATGCAAAGTTTATTACAATAGAAAGAAAAGGAAAGGAAAATAAAAACAAACTAAACTCACTATCCTACTACTAAGCTAAAATGGATAGGTCAGGCTTACATAAAATGAAACTTCCAATGTAACCACCAAAGCATTACCTAACCTGTTTAGGCAAAGGAATCAACAACAAGAAATATCATCAAGAATAACAAATGACAAGAAAGATAAAATGAAAAATATTCCATCACCCGAATATTGAAAACAAAA
Organism: Pinus tabuliformis; assembly: GCA_031772625.1. Taxonomy (NCBI): domain Eukaryota; kingdom Viridiplantae; phylum Streptophyta; class Pinopsida; order Pinales; family Pinaceae; genus Pinus; species Pinus tabuliformis. The sequence goes on along the minus strand of CM062819.1, from coordinate 1,638,313,049 downwards.
GCAGAAAAATATTACAAGAAATCATATGCGGAACATTCTGTTGATGCATTATCGTGTTTGTACACTTCACAAAAGGTTGTCACGCTAAAGAATTCTTCCAAAATTTTAAAATTGGAAAACATAAAGAAAGTCAAAAAACATATGTTTCACAAACATGCTTGTGAGGTATAATTCTTCCAATGTTTGAGCAATAGGATCATGAAAAACAAGTGAGGGAAGTGCAACTTGTGAGATATATTGATTTTCAACTTTCGCAATCATTTGATGGGGATCCTTCCAAGAACGAGTCTAAACCTGATCATGATTGGGACTAATATCAAAATAGTGAGGGCCTGACATAACCATAAGCATGAGTTGAAGTGCCTCAACAACTTGTAGTAGTTCCAATATATCAGAAGATAAATTATCGAAGACCACTTTCCTAGAATAAGATGAATCAACAAATGCATTGAGAAAACCACGATCATAAATTTCTTTGTATGAAAGAAAGGAATCCTCATGATCTGATGAATCATAGAGAGTAGGTAATTGAAAGCAAGAAATTTCACTCTTTGTTTCTTAAAACTGCTTAAATGATGGATGAGAGAGATCGAAAAGAGAAGATTTTTCCTCACCATGTTATGATGTGGAATTGACATTCCACCATTCCAAATTACGATCATAATCAACATTCTCAAACATGAGGGAGAGGTGAAATAGAATAAAAATCATATTTTCTCGCAAATACTTGTTCAGAATTAGACTCTCACACAGAGTTATTATGAACAATGTCACAAGTTTGAATTGTTGGTTAACATTATCTCCATCCTAAACTTGATCATCATGGGAACCAAAAGAAGCGGCTATCAAAGGAACCAATAGATGGAGGATCAAAGGAACCAACAGATGGAGGAGGATAAGAAAGAACATCACTAATAAAATCATATTTGGAATCAAAACTTGTAGTTGAGTCTTGAAAATGTGGGGTGGGAGAAGATGGTGCTAGATTAATAGATGAAATTTCAAGTTCTTCAACCTCAACCTACATACATCGAACTATTGATGAGAAGGAAATGAATAGTCAATTGGAATTAGAACTTCTTCCATCATAGATTTAATAGCTCTGTAATCGGCATATTTTAAGAGACTTTTGAAAGATTCATATTCCATTGGATACATTGAAATGTAAACAAGATATTCAAACTTATCTTTCATAAAATTCCAATCAACATAATCCTCAGATAATTTGTAACAGAAATGAATAAAATAATCGTGAAAATATTCAAGAGATTCATTAGGTGGATTTCTAATATGAATGATTTTCTTGTAAATAGATGCATAATCATACTTGTCAAAGGCTTGATGAAGCTCCTGGACAAGATGTTTGAAGGAGTGAATGGAAGCAATTGGAAATGTGTAACACCATTCTTTAACGTGTGCTTTGAATGTAAGGATGGAAAACCTACAAGCAATATCCTCACAATCAATTTAATAATAACGATAAAATTCAAGAAAGCGAGTGGTGTGCTCAAGAATGGTTGTTCCACCCTCTCCATTAAATTTCAAATTCGAAAAGTCTTGGACTATCCCCGAGGGAACTTTCAAACTCACAGTTCTTGAAAAACACTTTAGGGTCAAGATTTGGGAAGAAGCCATGATGAATAAGAAATGTTCAAACATACCTCATGGGCTCAACTTGTCATTAGGCCCTCCTTCTAGTGTTGAGACCTCTTGATGGTGCTAGAATCCACAAACAGGTGCAGGGGGTCTCCCTCATGTGAAGTCCCAATTAGACCCCACATCGTTTGGAGTAGGAGCCCCAACTAGAATATGACCATTTACCAAAGTGATGGGTTTTAAGGGTGCGCCTTAGCTATAATAACCATGTAGAATGATGTATACATAACTTTGGCTGAAACATGTGTATGGTGTTTGTGAAGTGTCAAATACAATGCATGATAAGTTATACCAAAGCATGGGAAAAGGGAGTGGGCCCCTTGAAAGCTTATAATAGTGCTTAGCTTAAAAGGGACACACGGGCGATAAAAGAATCATAAGTTAATCTACAAAATAGTTCACAAGACAAACATGATCGAAATAACATAACAACACGCATTCAACAATATTATTACTGAGGAAAATGAAATAGTTCATAAGCATTAGCGTAAATTAAATAACACATATCGGAAACATAACAAGAATAGTATTACTACATCCATGACATATTCATGAAGATGTCCCAACTCTGGTATTTTATTAAAGTGAAAGTTACAAACATACATATATCATATTGACAACCACTAGCCTCAATTGTGGAACACGAAGCCAATACCTGCTCCTCCAAAAAAATATAATCCTTCTATGTTATAGGAGAAGCTAATGCTCTCAGCAAAGCTTCCTATCTTTTGATCCTAATCTAAAAGATCGAACAAAAGTCTATTACATGAATTATGAGGGTATACTTATAACATATCAGATGACTATCCATCTTCCTTTGTGAATCTTTGACTTCCCTCATGACTCTTTAACGTCTTTTACTAATGAATCTTCATATTCCGAAATCAACACTTGGACTTCCACTTACAAAAATGTTTCAAATACAATATCATAAATACCCATATAAGACAAAACTGGATATAGACAGCTAAAAAAACCTAATAGGACAAAAAAACTTTTCAATCTTGGGTTTGGGGAAACTCTATCTCAACTTCTTCCACTTGTAGGTCTTTGGTCACATAGTGATACCAAGCTCTATATTGTGCGATGATTTCCCCAAACTTTGCAATGGGATGAGGCTAAAAGCGAACTCTAGCCTCCATTGCATCCAAGTACACTTTTGGAGCCAATTTGAGTTTCTTTCTTCAATGGGAACAACATGGTGTTAATCTTGGCAGGGCCACCAATGTATTTCTACAAAGCATGTCGATTGACCTCCAAGTCCCCTCTAGTGTCAATTTGCCTGAAATGGTCCAAGTACTCTTCCACTTCCTATATGACCTTGTTTTTGCCTTTATCTTTTGTAATTGTTCTGATTGAAGGGTGTAGTATACTTAAGGGGGATATTATGGAGTACAGAGGGAGGTACCCAAGGGAATATTGTAATAATGTGATGGGCCATATTTAATAAATAAAGTTGTTAATCCACATTATGTAAGGGACCACACGTAGTTAGGGAATAATGTGATAAGCCCATTGCAATGGATGTATGGTATTGAGAGACCCATTGTAATTACCCATGCTATTGTATGTATGAAGCCTATATAGAGGCTAGAGACTTTGTAACACCATACAAATAATTCTTAATGAAGGATATCACTCTAGAAGCCATATGCTTGTCAATACAACAATACTTGACATGTCTCAATGGAGAGTCTCTAGCCTCTATATAGGCTTCATACATACAATACCATGGGTAATTACCATGGGTCTCTCAATACCATACATCCATTACAATTGGATTATCAGATTATTCCCTAACTACTTGTTGTCCTTTACATATTGTGGGTTAACCACTTTATTTATTAAATATGGCCCATCACATTATTACATTTTCCCCTTGGGTATCTCCCTCTGTACCCCATAATATCCCCCCTAGGTATTCTACATTCCAGCCCCCTTAAACATGTTTGTTCCCCAAAACATGAGATGAACACAAATAGTAAAATATACTTTAAAGAATAGTCCACTAGTACCATGCATGTGCATCTAGCCATCCCAAAGAAAGGTGAACACTCTATCTAGCTAGTGTCTCGCTCGCTTGAGATGGAAGTTGTTTCTAGTGGTTCCTCTATGTCAATGTGCTATGGGTGGCTTGTTGCACCTCTTTGTGTGTTGTCCATGGGTTGTTATCCTTGTTGTTATTTTTTTGCCCCTTTCTAGTTGTTGTGTGGCTAGGTGGTGTGGGTGGTGATATGCTGAAGTTTTAACTAATGGTATATCTTTCTTCAATTCACCACCTCATGGAGCCTGAGTGGTATTTGGTACCTGTTTTGGTGCCTATGGTTATTTCTTGTCTTCCATTATTACTTTGGATCTACCAAGCACTAAGAGGGATCAAATCTCTTTTCACTCTAAAAGAGGTTTTCATATCAAGAGATTTGATCCCTCTCAGCACTTGGTAGATCTAGAGTTAAGATGGATCTAGGATAGTTTAATTTCCCCCTTTAAATAGGCTACATTCCACATGAATACCATGGGTCAATACCATGGACCATTTTTATTTATATTATTATTTTATTTTATATAGGGGTATTTTTATTTTGTTACTTTTATTTTATTTTGAGTAGTTAAAATGTTTACATTACAATACATTAGCCTTTTTATTTAATTTTATTTTTAAATTTGTATTTTATTTTTATTTTTATGCAATTTAACTTAGTCAAAATACTAAACATTACATTACAAGTTGGAAAGCATCTCTTGGCGCAAAAGTTATAATATGTAATTTTATTTTTACTCCAAATGTGGTGCAGTCATATTCATTAAATGGAATAGTTAGGATTACTTCCAAGAGGATTTGACCTGGACTTTCTCGCCCTTGACCTCCCATCTATTCATTTCAAGTCATTTAACTAGTCCATCCAGGCTTTGTATTTTATCAATGGGGTGATGGGCACTCTCCCACAATCTTATGGAGTTGATGTTCTTCAACAATAAATTTCCATGATCACACGTTAGAGCAGTTTTCACATAGTAATCAAAGTAACACAAACTAAACAACAAATTCATCATTTGATTACCAATGAGGGATATCTATACAAAGAGAATAATCTTCTGGATTGACTAGATTGTCGATGGCGATGGCTTCTTCAAGAAGCTAGAGCAAATATCTAGAAGTTGTGAGGAGTCACATTTAATGTAGTTGGTGAAAGGTGGTTGAAATTATTACAGTGTTCCAATGGCCCCCCTTAATTCCAAATGCATGACAAGCATACAAAATACCCTAGAGGACAATACATATGACACATACATACTCTTAATTGACATGCCTGCTAGTGTAAGTCTTAGTTAGGATTACAACATAATTTGGATTTTCTACAAAATATAACTTCTACCAATATCAAATTTATCCTTCCCAAGAGGCTTAATGAATATGTCAGCGACATTCTCATTTGTATTACAATATATTAAATAAATTTCCTTTTATTGGAATTTTTCCCTTACAAAATGATGTTGTGTAGCCATATGCTTTGAACTTGCATGACATACATGATTGTTTGCCAATTTGATAGTGCTTTCATTATCACATCTGATCACTCTAGGTCCTTGTTGAGCTTCACCAACATATTCAAGTATCCTTGTAATCCATATAGCTTCACAGGTGGCACTACGCAATGCTTTATACTAGGCTTCAACTGATGATAAGGAAACAATTGCTTGTTTCCTACTACTCCATGACATAGTTCTTGATTCTATATTGAACACATATCTAGTGGTGGATTTCCTATCATCTAGACTTTCGGCCTAGTCATAATCAGAATAACCTATCAATTCAACATTACAATCATTAGCATATTCAATACCTAAATTGATAGTTCCCTTTAAATATCGAAGGATCCTTTTTGCAACTATCCAATGGATTTCACAAGGATTAACAATGAATTGACTAAGTATGCTGACTGCATAAGAAATGTTTGGTCTAGTGGCAGTGAGATAATTCAATCTTCCCACTAATTTCCAATACAATGTTCCATTCACCTCTTTTGTTCCATCATAATTTCTGAATTTGATATTTTGTTCCAATGGATTGCTCATTGCTTTACATCCTTTCATATTAAATTGCTTTAGCATATTGTTTGTATGTTTTCTTTGTGTGATTAAAGTGCTTCCATTATCTCTCCATACTTCAAGACATAGACAATAGTGCATTTGTCCAAGATCTTTCATCTCAAATTCCTATGATAACTTCCTTTTTATATCTTTAATCAATTTAACAACACTCCCTGTTATTATTAAATCATCAACATATATAGAGATTAATACTATATCTCCATTTCTATCTGACTTGATATATAAATTAGGATCACTTTTACTTTTGTTAAATCCTTACTCAGAGAAAAATTTATCTATCTTTTCATACCAAGATTTGGGTGCCTGTTTTAGTCCATACGAGGCTTTATTTAGCTTACAAACAAGATGTTATTGACACTTCTTTACAAATCCTTATGGTTTAACAAGATATATCTCCTATTTTAATTCCCCATTTAGAAAGGCTGATTTCATATCGAATTGATGTAGCTTCCAATCATATTTAGTGGCTAATGCTATCATTATTCTGATTGTATTCATTTTTGCAACAGGTGCAAAAGTATATTCATAATCTATACCTTCTTTTTGAGAATATCCTTTTGCAACCAATCTTGTCTTATAATTGTCTATGCTACCATATGCATTAAATTTTGTCTTGTACTACCATTTTGATCCTATAGGGACTTTCTTTTAGGTAATTCTATTAATTCCGAAGTTTCATTTTTCATTATAGAGTCATATTATTCTTTCATAGCTTCCATCCATTCTTTATGACTTTTAGCTTGTTCAAAATTGGAAGGTTCAACAACAAACATCACTTGAGAGACATTAAAACATAATCTTTATACCTAGTATGGGTTTGAATTTGTTGCGTCGACCTTCTTAGAGCTTCGTTGCATAGTGGAGTACCTTCTCCTCTTCTTCTTCTCTGTGGAGTGCCTTTATCACTTCTTTGTGGACTTTGACTTCTTGAAATGTCTTCTGGAATGCCCATGCTTTCTTGGTCTTGGGTTGATTCCACAACTTCTTCTTCCTCTTTAAAGTTGACATAAGGAGTATGCCACACATTATGTTCATATTCTTTTATTTTTTTATCTTCATACTCATGAAATCTAACATCTCTACTTGAAAATACCTTGTGAGTACTTGGATCATACATTTTATATGCTTTTTTATCAGTACAATATCCAATAAAAATGCGTTTGATAGCTTTAGCGTCTAATTTTCTCCTATCCTCTTTAGGAACATGAGCAAAGGCCTTATAAAATATCCTTAAATGATTAAATTTAGGTTTAAAACCATAAAGTGCTTCAAATGGTGTTTTCTGTTAAAGATATTTTGTAGGGTTTCTATTTTTGAGGTATACAGTTGTATTAATGGTTTCAGCCCAAAAACTATTAGAAATTCCTTTACTGTTTAACATACTATGAGAAAATTCAACTAATGTTCTATTCTTTCTCTCAGCTACTCCATTTGTATGAGGTGTACGTGGTACTATAAAATATTGCACAATTCCATTTTGCTTGTAGTATTTGACAAAATCTCCTCAAGTGTAATCACCACCTTTATCTGATCGAATACTTTTAATGCCCTTTCCTATTTTCTTTTCAAACATATTCTTGAATTCTTTAAATTATTCAAACACATCACTTTTATTTGTTATAAAATACACTATATCTAGTGCTATCATCACTAAATATAAGAAAGTAATATGCTCCACCAAGTGAGCTAGTCTACATAGGACCACATACATCGGTATGCACTAGTTCAAGTATTTCGAGGTTTCTTATATCTTCATGTACATGAAATTCTTCCTTATGTTGTTTTCCTAGTGCACAACCTTCACATTCAAAGCATTCACCCTTAATATTTGAAAGGCCTTCTACCATCATTTTATTTTGTAGTAACATTAGGTCATTATGATTTACGTGTCCATACCTTTGATGCCAAAGCTCTATATTTGACATGCTTGCTGATTCCAAAGCTTGATGACCATTCTTCGTTACATCCAACTTGTATAATCCTCCAACTTTCATTCCTTTTGCAACAAACTTGTAGTTGTCCCATATCCTTTACCAAACAATGTGATTTCACAAATTCAACTTTTAAATGTTGATATGTAATAGTGGAGACATAAATTAAGTTCTTCTTTATTCCTAGAACATACACCACATTTTGAATTTTTTTTCTTGTCCATTCGGAATAGTAACACTTATATCACCATATCTTTTAATTTCATGTGATCTATTATCTCCTAAATAGATATGTATCAAACCAATCTCTTTTGCATGGCATATGAATTGATGCACCATAATCTATGAACCAAGCATTATCATCATCCATTTTTTTTGATAAATCAACATTGGACACAAATAATTTAAGATTTGTAAAATCATGAATGATTGCCTCACCTCCATCAACATAATTTTCTATATGCCTTCTTTGTTTAAATTGATTAGGCCTTCTTTTCATGCAATTCTTAGCAAAATGACCATGTTTTCCATAATAATAACACACATCATCTCTACTTGATTTGGAATTTTACCTTCGAGAAGGTGTACCTTCAAATGATTTTACCTATGGATTTTTGCCTTTATTTTTCTCCCATTGTTTTCCTTTGAAATACTACTTCCCTTTAGTCATCAATGCTAAATCTGAATTAGAATATTTCTAATTAAGACTTCTTCTCCACTCTTCTTCTTGCATAAGTATACTTTCCAACTCATCAAATGTAGGAGCCTTCTCTTTAGCTACAAGACCAATGATAAACATCTAATATTCATCAATCATTCCATTTAATGTCACAGTAACCAAATATGTACTAGATAAAGTTTCATCAATGTCACCCAATTTATCTTTCAGATCCTTAATTTTGAAAATAAAATTACTAATAGTTTCATTTTCTTCCATATTAATCGAAAGAAGCGTACTTTTTAAATACAACATTCGGTTTGTAGTCTTCGTTTCATACAAACATTTTAGAGTGTCCCATGTCTCCTTTGATGTTTTTCACTCTCTAATGTGTGGAATAATGTTATCCTTAACGGACATCCACAAAAGCACCTTCACTTTGTTTTCCCGTCACTCCCAATCTTGGACTGAAGAAACTGTGGATTGAGGAGGCTTTGATATGATCATACATATATTTTAGCCTTCCATCAAAGTCTGCAACTTAAACTTCCAATTCAAATAATTTTCTCCATCTAATTTGTTAGACTAGATAAGAATCTGCTAATACATTTGCCATGGTACTAAAACTATGAACCTTTAAGTACCAATCTAAATACCAATAACTTTAATGGCTCCCTAATCACAAATAATAACACCTCAAGTGCAAGTCATAAAATTATATTGAGCTTCACAACTCAAAAAACATTGGACAATATGACGACTCCTCTACTTTTTTATTTTTATTTTTCATATAAAAACCATTGATTTCACCACTCCCCAACCATTATGGCTTACACGACTTCATTAAAAAAAGAAACTTAAAAAAAAACATGTCGATTACCAAAAACAATCACATACAACGACCACAACTCTAAATTTCAAACTCAGAGCTTTTAACAATTTTTTAATTCAAACTTGGAGCTTTGAAATATTTTTCACTTAATTCAGACATAGATCTTTGAGGTAACAAGAGTGCTGAAACACCATTTAAGTCAATCTTTACAATATATATATCTATATCTATATATATATATATATATATATATATATATATATATATATATATATATATATATATATATATATATATTAAATCGGATAGTCACAACAATATTCGGCTATGTTCGAAGGAAATATACAACTATCTTCAGCTCTAATGCCTGATGCTCTAGGCCCTGCACGTTAAGCTTCGACATAATGGCCTCACCCTCCGATCAACGCATCCTCTATTACCAACACTCCAACTTCACGTAGACTACACTTTCTTAATCGTTCAACTCCCTCGAATGAGACTCAAGAATGAGTGGTAAAATTATGTATATTGACTACTCATTCATGGTGGTTCGGCTCTCTTGCTTGCCTTCTCGACTTGGTCTCACATGCAAGTTCTCAACAAAACACCCTTTTTGTAACATGGATATTTATCAAGCTCACACACAACAAGCTCTCAAGCAAGTTCTATGCAACATACCCTCTTCTCAAACTCACACACACTAGGCTCTGACACGAGTTTATGCAACAAACCCTATTTACTTGACTTGGCTCTAATATTAAATCAGATTAACAAAAACTGAACAACAAATTTATCATTTGATTACCATTACAAATATTTATACAAAGAGAAAAATATTTTGGATTGCTTTGATTACCATTTATGAATATTTATACAAAGAGAAAAAGCTTTTGATTTGATTACTATTGACAGATATTTATACAAAGAGGTAAAGCTTCTTGATTTCTATTATTACCATTGATCGATATTTATACAAAGAGAAAAAGCTTATGGATTGCCTAGATTTTCAATGACGATGTTTTCTTCAAGAAACTAGAGGAAATATCTAGAAGTTGTGGGACCCACATTTAATTAGTTGGTGAAAAATTGTTGGAATTATTACAGTGTTCCAATAGTAGTATCACTCTTCCCTATCGGGTGGCCGATCCCATCTAATCAAGTAACACAATTTCTCCATTTGTTCTAGAATCCAAACTGAGCTCTTTCGTCAAATTGGACATAGATGTCTACAGGTCATATGAGAATGGTGTCATTTATTTTGGCTAAGGTGATGCTCCCAATGTAGTGTCCCTCCTTTATGCTACCATAAAATATGAAGTGGAAGTTGTTTCTTGGAGAGTATCATGAGGTTTGGTGGTTCAAAGACCTGAGGATCAATGCTACCTTTGCCTTTTCTACACAGACCACACAAAATACACATACGATAATATTGAACTTTTGTTGATTCCGGAAATATTAAAGACAATAGAGAGGTTAATGGTTTCTTAGAAGCTTATAACAAAAGGTGTTAATGGGTTTCTAAAATATTTTGCAACAAAGGGTTTTACGAGGTTGATCTTGTATTATCGGAATTGATCTTATATTCCTGTTTTTTAATGAGTTTAAAAACTCATTAAAACTCTCTAGTATAGACGTTTAAGAAACCCATTGACCTCATTATTGTCGGTAGGGTAGGATTCCTAGATATTTTCCATTGGGACAAGTGATGGAGAATCTATTTCCAACCACATGTTAGGTGTTAAAATCATCTATCTAAGTTTCCTAGTTCAGTTTCACTTAGTCAAGTTTTACTACAGTCATTTATTAGTGATGTTTCCAATCTAATCTTAGTTAACTAACTCGTAATATTGACAAGAGTAGTCTGAGAAAAGAAGAGGATTTCTCTTTTCAGTATTATGAATTAGTTAAATAATATTACATTGGAAACATCACTAATAAATTACTGGAGTGAAACTCAACTTAAACTTGACTAAGTGAAACTGAACTAGGACACTTGGAGGGGCGGTTTTAACACCTAAGACTTGGTGGTTGGAATTAGATTCTCTAACAACCCCCCTTAATTTCAACCACATAAAATTTAATTAAGATACCTGATGGTCTATGTCTTAACTAGGCTTGCAATTAAAAAAATTGACTTCAACTACATTTACTTTTCTTCTTTTCTTTTTCGATATCCTATAGCCTCTAAATTGTTTCAGCTTTTTCTCTTTGTTGTATTCTTCAAACCTCATTTTCTTCATTTGCTAGTCTAGGTCTTCCATTCTTCCAAGTTGTCTAAGAATATCCTGAAATTCTTCAAGAAATGAGTTGTGTGTGGGTTGCTGTCACATATTGTCTTCTATAGTGCGCTTTTCATCATCAATTTGCTGCAACATAATGCCATAATACAATTTCATCTCTTTAGGACTCCAATACATGAAAATTTCATTGATGTTCTCATCATCCAAGATGTATTCAACATGCAAATCTGCATCTTCTATGTAGAATTTATGAAGGCATGGTATTGAAAGCCATGCTTCAAGGAAATTTAATTCTTCTTCATAATCATTATGTTTACTTGCAGACTGAAAATCAACATTAGAATTAAAATTATTTGCATAAGCACATTGGTTCTATTCATTCTCCTCTACAATGAGAGCTTTGTCTTGTTGAATTTCTTTCTTTGCAGTTTTTCTATTTATGTTTTCTCTTTGTGGGCTTCCTTGTTGGCCTCTACCTTTATCTATGTCTCTGTCTTTGTCTCTTCCACTTCTATAGTAACCTGTGCTGCTGTAGATAGGTTGTCTTATACTGACTCAAGTGGGATTTTCTCACTAAATAACATCATGTCTATATGATGTTTTTGTTGCATCAACTACAACCATTCATCATTAGCCAATAATTCTTCATCAAATTTTACATCAACAATATTAATTACTTGATTCACCATAGAATTGACTGCTCTAATGGAAAATTTATTGTCATCAGCAAGATCTGTTGCTAGATTCACCAAATTTTCATCAACAAGACCTATTGTTGGAATCACCAAATATTCATTAGCAAGATCCATTGCCGAAATCGTCATATTTTCATCTGCAAGCTTTGTTGTTGGAATCACCAAGTTTTCATCCACTAGTGGCTATGCACAATGGGGTTCATGAGCAACTACGTGCTCCTTCTCTACTACTTCTACAACTTCTTCACAAACATCATCCACTTTTGGTTGAGCACAGTGGGATTCAATGATCCTTTCATCTGGATGTAGATCTACGACTATAGATCCACCTTCATCTTCAACTTCAATGCTCCCCCTTACACAAAAATTTCTCTCAAGAATATCCTAGGCCTCCTTGGTTGTCTTGGCTTCTGAAATTAGGGGAATAATGTTGCCATCCACATATTATTTTATGCATGTCAATGCAAAGGCATCCTTTTGCCTCTTCACTTCCACATCTAAAAATATTTCAAACCTCTCCTACTATCGTTTTGACCATTTTAGCCTCTTAGCTTTCCCATTTGTTGAGCGGTTACATAATGCGGCTCAATAAACAAATGGACCTACAGACATAGTGATTAATCACAATAAAAGTGCCTCTATGGTGGCTTCTCTATTGCTCAACTTCAAAAACGGGTCTACAAATTCTCTACAAAGGCAATTCTTTCACACGAAAAAGCCTTTCACAAATCCACCTTCTATTGGGATAGGGCCCCTAAGGGTAGTTTTGGGGTTAGGTTAACCCAATTTTGTAAAAGTTTTGTAAAAATAATGTAAAGTCTCCACGGTATGTGGATGCCGAGCACGCAGATAGATAGGAGTCAAAAGGGTTTTAGCCCTTATTTTTTAGTCGGTTCTAAGATTCTCCCATGGTCTAGAGACCATGGTATTGTATAAAGAAAAGCTATAAATAATTGAGACATAGTGAGTCTTAGAGAGAACTTTTTGATAGAGAATTGGGTACATTGAAGAGTTTTTGTTGTCTTGGGCAAGTGCTAAGACATGAAGGCTTTGCTTCTTGCATTTAGGTAAAGAGTGGAAGTATCCTACAACTGAGTGCATAGGAGGCCTGGGTAGAGTCCTTAGCTGAGTGCATGGACCCCTGGAGTTGTGTGCGCAGGGTAGAAGAGTTTGTAATTAGTGAACTGAAGATCAATAATGATGACTTTTTGAAGAATTACTGAGTATTTCCATTGAGTCTGTTTATGTTATATGTTGTCGATTAATGATATGTTTTATGAAATGTTGAATGAATACTATGTGAATTCACTAAATCTGTCTTAATAATATATGAAATGAATGGTTATCCACTTCCATGAAGTTAGAAGTTATTTCTCTTATGTTTTTTGACAAATTAAGTAGATCTACATGAACTCCAATCTAGGGTTGCTTGCTGATGTGTGAAAGTAGGTAAATCGATTGTTTAAGGTCCGCAAGGACTGATTGTAGACCTTCATGAAGGTCTAGAGGCAGCTTTAACTTAGTTATAGTAAAGAGCCCTAGAAGTCTATTGATCTGCGTGGAAGTAGATCTAAGGTGTTGAAAGACATCACACTAGTCTTTGGATGTAGAAACTTGGTTCTTGCATCCTCCAATACTGCTTCGGGTGAGACTGCAGCCTGTCCTACACGAGTTGTTTCCAAAAGGGCTAATAGTGTAGGTTTTTTTTGGTTGGCACACTAACTCTGAACTTGGGTCAGGACCCCCTAAGCCAACAAATAGTTCCGTTGCTGGGATATGGATCTGCTTAAAGAGGTGTGATGTCGCATCAATGGAATCCGACTAAGAAAAAGATTGAAAAGTGGTTAGATAAGAAGAATTACAAGTTTGCACCTCAAGAAAACATGAATCTGTGCCTGTCGAAGGAAGATTGGTTGAATAGGTATTTGTATACACAAGTTCACTAAATCTTCCTTTTCACCTTCCCAATTGAATTATATGAGTGGTTAGCTAAATTGATAGACATTCAAGGAAATTGGAAAATCGATAGTCCTATAGTGTGGACTCCAGTTTAGTACGACGACTAGAGTCATCTAAAAACAAGATCCCGTGAGTTGTAGATCATTGGTTTGATCAAATTTTGCGAGGGTTTGTTACTGAATTTGGAGTTGATGCCTCAGTTAGATATAGCGAAGCGGAATGAACATTCTTCAAGGGACCACGAGGTAAGTACTTGAGGTCATTGAATACGTGGATTAAAATGATATTATGTGAAAAGTGGGTAATTCCATTACCTTAATGTTCAGAGCTATGAGAAGTGGTAGACTCTTTAAAAGTCACTAATCAGGTCCGGAGTATAGTCCATTGATTGAACCTCCTTCAAGTGACAACGAAGGGGAGATACTGATTACACCACGAAGCACTATTTAGTTAATAACTCAGGGTATTCCGAGGGTATCTCATCCATCCACTCCACCTTCACCCTCCACCTCCACCACCTACACCTTCACCTACACCTCCGCCTCCACCTCCATGATTCATCATGGCAAACACAATGAAGATGTTGATCTTCAAAGTCATAGGAAGTGAAGATCTAGTGCAATTCTGGTTTGTTGCAAACGTTGTATGGACAATACAACAAATCACTGATGATAATATAAAGAAGGCGCAGTTGGTTACCACCTTACAGGATCGCGCGCTAACCTAGTACATTAAGTATTGCGTTGATAATCCTCATGCATCATTAGCAGAGACTCAGACAACTCTTAATAAAGAATTTAGGAAGCCTAAATTAGAGGTACAATCGGTAATGAAATTTAAAGAGATTCAAATGAGAGTCGATGAGACACCTTAGGAATTTGATCAGAGGTTGAAGTGTCAGATCACATAGGCTAACATGCAAATTTTAGATACCCATCATCGCTACTGGTTTATAGCATCGCCCTTGCCACACTTGAGAATACCTGTATCATAGCAGAAGATAGCAACGCAAGTAGAAGCCTTAGAGATCGTGATGAGGCTGCATGCATCGCCTATTCTAGATACAAACTTGGGGGTGCAACAGATCCACTTGTAGTTAGATAGCCTGGACTTAAAATTACAGAGTCTAAAGAAAGAGAGGGAAACTAAGCCAGAAGCATGCATAGAGGTTTGGTCCTTGAAGTGCAAAGGCCACGGGTACGATAGACATCATTGTCTAGTCTATGCGGATTATATTACAGAGGGAACATTACCCCTAAAGCCAGAAGCCCCAGCCAGGTAAAGCACGAGAGCTGCGCTATGGTGTGCAATTTGTCAAGTCAATGGGAAACATGTGACAAATAACTGCCACTTACTTCAAGAGTTCGTTCAGACACCCCAACAGTTGTTTTGTAATTTCTGTAAATCTGTAGACCATATGAGAGCCATTATCAAAGTTATGAGCTAATGACACAAAGAACCCCTACTTACCGTATGCAAGTAGACACTCGTTTTCCAGATCTTTCTACTTCCTGCACTTAGGTAAAGAAGGGAAGACTCCTGCAGCTGAGTGCATAGGAGGCCAAGGTAGAGTCCACAACTAAGTTCACGGACCCCTGCTGCTGTGTGAACATGGTAGAAGAGTTTGTAATCGGTGAATTGAGGATTAATAAAGATGGCTTTTTTGAAGAATTACTGAACATTTCCATTGAATCTGTTTATTTTATATGTTGTTGATTAATGATATGTTTTATGAAATGTTGAATGAATACTGTGTGAATTCACTGAATCTGTCTTAATATTATATGAAATTAATGGTTATCCACTTTTGCGAAGTTAGAAGCTATTTCTCTTATGTTTTCTAACAAATTAAGTAGATCTACGCGAACTTCGATCTAGGGTTGCTTGTTGATGCACGACACTAAGTAAATCGATTGTTTAAGGTCCATAAGGATTGATCGTAGACTTTCGTGAAGGTCTGGAAGTAGTTTTAACTTGGTTACAGTAAAGAGCCCTAGAAGTCTATCGATTTACGCAGAAGCAGATCTAAGGCACTGAAAGACATCACACTAGTTTCTATATGCAGAAACTTGGTTCTTGCATCCCCCAATAGTGCTTTGGGTGAGACTGCAGCTTACACTATGCGGGTTGTTTCTAAAAAAGCCAACAATATAGAATTTTGTTGATTGGCGCACTAACTCTAAGTTAAAGATCACCTAAAACAACACATTCCTTTATTTTTTTTTAATTCTCACACCTAATCAAACAACTCCCCTCTTTAATAAGCCCTCTTCAAACATTTAAATTCCCTTTTTAGAAACACACTTGAAACGAAGCCCTTTTAAAAAAAATTACATGTCACGAATCTCATAGGAATCTCATCTCACAAAAACTTATTGCCTTGAGATATTACGTGGGGTGGGCCGTTTTTAAATCACCTATGTCGTTTTTCAAAATAATAAAATGCGTTTTTCATGAAAAATTCACATGTGAATTTCATATAAGACAACTTTAAACCTTTCATTCAAACTTTTAACCATTCGCATTGGAATATCAAACCAAACTTAGTTGAATTTCGTTGAAGCCCTCTTTCGATTTTAACCATTTACCTTCCCATGTTTCGTGATTCGAAGTAAAATTTTGTACGCCATTTTTCAATTGAATTTGACGCCGACGCTTAGCTGACTTCGCGAGTGGTGACCTTTATTCCGTGTGCTTTCGACAGAATTTGGCTAATGCTCTTGATAAAGACAAAGTAAATGAAAGTAACTCTTCCTAGGGAATCTTAAGAAAATTAGCTTATATTCTCTTCTGCTGCTTTCAAGGAGTCTCATTCAGACTAAGCTCTGACACCATCAGGAAAAATTAAAGAGAACAAAAAATAGAGCCGGGAGGATTGTTCTTCTCAGTATTAAGAATTAGTTAAATAAATTTACATTGGAAACATCATTAATAAATGATTGGATTAGAGTGAAACTCCATTTAAACTCGATTAAGTGAAACTGATCTAAGACATTTAGAGTTACAAGAGTTACAATGTTAACACTTAATAAGTGGTTGGAATTAGATTCTCCAAACACTCTTTTTAATTTCGACCCGGTAAAATTTAATTAATATATATATATATATATATATAAAATGCACATAAATCATTCTTTTCTCCATTGTTGATTAAATTTTTTTTATTGTAGACGTGTAGAACACCTTTTAAAAAACCTTTGACCTCATTGCTGTTGGTAGGGTAGGATTCATGGATATTAGCAATTGGGACAAGTTCATCATTTTGATTAAAACCTTTTACCATAGATGTGCAAATACTAAAATGCCATTCTGGGCGCTTTTTGTAGAATTCTGAAACATTTATAAAATATGAAATTTGAATAAATTCAGTAATAGCCATCTTGATTTGAATTCTTGATTCTGGAAATATAAAATTAATAAAGTTGAGAATAATAATTAATTCAGGAAAATCTATTTCAAAAATCCCAATTTAGATGTCTTAAAAACCATTCACCTAGTTTTTCTTCCAGAATTCCTAAATATTTCCAGAATCTGCAATCTGAATCATTTTGTTCTCGGAGGGTTGATTCTGGAAAGATAAAATGAATAAGAGTTAAAACAATAATAATTAATTGAGAAAGCTCTATTTCAAAAAATCACAAGTTACATCTTAATTCAAGAAAATTTTGGTCATTAACTTGACATTTGCTTTTGGCTGCGTGAATGGACCTTTCATGGCCGAACATGAGGGAAAGACTGATCCATTGAGGTATATTTGTTTTTGATAGAATTTTTTTTAATTTCTTTTCTTTTCCCAATTTGGATGAATATTCAGTGAAATAAAATGGAAAACTAGGACACATGTCTATGCCCCGGAAAAAAAGCTACCCAGTTTTAGAAATCCAATGCAGTGATATATGGCCATGTATGAGAAATAAGGCGTAGGGGTATTTTTCATCAATGGTCTATGATTAATGGATGGCCCTTAAGGGTTTGCCTTTTTAGCTTCAGTTGTTCAAGGTTTTAGTTTTGCTTCTATTTGTCAATTTGTAGTTTTAGGATATGAATATGAACCAATAGGTAAAGCAAAATTTGTGTGAATCATTTTCTTGTGTCCAAATTTGGACGCTTTGTTCCACCATTTTTTTGGCACGATGATAGCCATTATGTTTGTAATGGATGACATTGATGATCAAGATAAACTTAAATTATAGTTATTTGATGAAGATATTATGTGTATTAGTATAGTTCCATCTTAAGTATAGATTTAATATGAGTCTAGAGGTATTAATTTTTTTAATAGGGGTAAACTTTGTTTAGAGTGCAAAATTTAATGTGTAATTTTTCATTGTTTAAAGTGTATTTTTGAATGTTATATAAAGTACATAATTTAAACTTGTAAGTCCAAAAAATCATTGTTGGATTTAGATAAAAAATCATATACCTAAAAAATGGCCAAGTGTCATATACTGAAATCACTTCAAACGTTTTAACCATAAACTTGTAAGTCCAAAAAATCATTGTTGGATTTAGACAAAAAACACACCTAAAAAATGGCCAAAGTGTCATATAATGAAACCACTTCAAAAGTTTTAACCATAAAAACTTATTTTTTTCAATAATTTTATATGTTATATACTTAATTTTAAAATATTTTATATAACATATGCATCCAAACATTTTATCAACACACAATAAAATGTTTTTTTTCTTGTTATTAATATATTTTTATGTATATGTCAATATTAATTCGTAATAAAATATTTTATTGATAACCCACATTAAATTTTTTATTATATACAATATTAATATAGTTTCCTTTAACACACACACACATATATATGAAGTTGATATAGACATAAATTAATTAACATAAATCTTCAAATAATTTCTTTAAATAATACATTTTTTTACTTCTAATTACTTTACATGAAATTATATTATGTTTAACTAAACATGCATAACATATTCATTTTTTATTTTATTAAAGTCAACATTACTTTTCCATTTAGAAAATATTTTATTTTTATTTTAAGAGAGACACATGTTATCTCCACATTAAGCACGAACTGAATTACACATCCCATCATATTAGGATGTAGAATGAGTCTCTAGGCTCAAATACTGGATTGACTTAGGGATCTCCAAAATCAATAAATGTTTTTACACTCTGGAAGCGGTTCCAAAGCGTAATCTCTACTTAATTTAATTATGATGTTCGATCCTGATGTTTTTACTGAGAATACTCACAAAGATATTGTATCTTATGTTTCATTTATAATCCCATTAAAGTAGTGCTAAAGATTGAACTGAATTCTATCATAGGAAATTTAAGATATTGAAGTATGTTACAT
Source organism: Pinus tabuliformis (assembly GCA_031772625.1). NCBI lineage: Eukaryota > Viridiplantae > Streptophyta > Pinopsida > Pinales > Pinaceae > Pinus > Pinus tabuliformis. The sequence goes on along the minus strand of CM062819.1, from coordinate 1,638,293,632 downwards.
TATAAAGGTTCAAGGAGAAATCATAAAACATTGATGCACACCCACCAAATATTTTTCTTCTGATATAAATAATTGCTTATAACATCCTATCAATCAAGCATTCTCACACATGATATTAATATACGACAAACCATAATCTGAAAGATTACAATGGGATGCCCCTGATCGGGGTGAAAGCAGGAATAAGGGAATGGTGGGACTCAATCCACCACCATGAAGTCAATCATAATTAAGAGAGACGGGTGGCATGGCCACCTCCACAAAACATTGCTCATACGTGGGACATCATAGAAACATTATAATAAAGGACAAAGGCAAGTGGAATTTAATGAAAAGGTGTCTACCATAACTTCCGCAAGTACTGAAGTATTGAGATCCATAAAGAAATTATAGTCTGCAAGTATTTGGTCACTAAAGAAATTCTCCAGCACGGTCTCAAGAGGGAAAGGCAGAACCTGGGTCCAGGCCTTCATGAGCGAGACTTTGATCCTTCATATCTACCTCTATGGGTATGTTCAGGTTGCTTATCTTATGTTCAATATGATTTATGCGCAATGTATTCAGTGCATGTGGATGTTCATGGCTGGTCTCCATATGTTTCTTTGGAATAAAGTGTTAGCTAGTCTTGTGGAGGTCTGGGGGGATTTAGATTCTTGTTTTATACTCCCATATGGGGTTTGGAGGCTAGGTGTCATGAGGCTATCCCGTACAGTTAGGGCCCCTCCTCTCCCAAGATTCACGAATCTTGGAGTTTCTAGGAGCTTGGATGAGCTCGAGTTTGTAATTCTCAAACCTTTTTCATCATGCATGTAGTTGTTGTTTTGTTTATGCCTAGAAGAGTCTATGGGTTATAGTTCTTACATCAATTTGAGACCCTCCCACTAGGAAGAAAATGTTTTAAAGTGTATTTTGGGAGGTTGTCTAAAACAAACCCACGCTCCTAGCATGGTGAATCTCCTTTAGCGTTGGTTTAATGTTTTTTTTTCAATGGACATGGTTCTTTAGACCTTGCAGGATTTAAAATTCACCTATATTTTGGGTTCCTTCCTCTTAGCCGCCACATAAAGATCACTCAAGAAAATGCTATCGTGAGAAGAAAAGTTGGGAATATTGTCCCACTGGATACCATCAGGCTTATCCCTATCATCAGTTTATCGACAAGTATGGCCAAACCCATTTCGCAGCATGGCCGTAATTCAAATTTAGTTCATGGACGAGGTCATGGCCAAGAAAGTGGGAACGCTCACTCCAACAGAGGCCAAGGCCAAAGAAGCAACCAACATTTAGTTTCTGAGGCTATTAGAGTGAATAGAAATGACACCCACCCTCGTGCTTGTCAAACCATTAGTGAATGGGAAGTTGAGATTGAAAGCCAGTTGGATATCAATGATCAAGAAATATTGGAGGAAGTCCAAAATCTTATTCTAGACTTAGGCTATATGAGAGGGTGTAGGACTTAGTTCAAGTAGACCCTCTAGTTATTCTAGATAATGAATACTCTCCTAGAAAAATATTTGATGACGATTATCACTGGAAACTCAGGTCCCCTTGAATAGATTCAGGAAATTCATAAAAAAATTCAGTTAATTTAGTGCTAAATTCAACAATAGATTTTTTTCCTTCCTCACATTGAGAGGCATTTTTCTTGCTTGCCTCAAAAGAATATGTTGGGTTCTAGTGCCAAAGACCTTGTACCATGTTGGATGTCGAACTTGATTATCTTCCCGATTGTTTAGAGGCTTTTGTTTCAGCCGCGTTGGATCCCTATTCGTAATCGCCATCAAGGGGGTCCATGGGCGGGTGATGATGACTTTTATGAGCCCCCCGTAGCGGAGGTTTAGGGGGAAATGCCCCCGAAGCTAAAAATAGATGAGAATTTGTCTTTTAAAATATTGTAATTTCATAGTCAATATGGGTCATTCATTAGGTGGATGATCTGACGTTAGAAGTTATGTTAATTTAGGGTTTTTTTCCCTAGAAGGAAACCCTTAGCTTATATGAGGAAATTGTATTGCGACTATGCATGATGATTATTATGAGCGAGAAAGAAATATGGGATTATGTGAGAGAAAAGAGGAAATTACAACGAATTTGTTGTAGGTTGTATCTCTTCATTTTTCTAGAAAATATAAAAGGAAGGACTGGTTGTTTCTCCATGGACATAGCCCAAATTGGGTGAACCACGTATATCTGTGCCTCTCTTGTTTTATGAATTTTTGTATTTGTGTTTCCACAATATTTTTTGTTTTTCATTTCTCTATTAATTAATTTCTAACAACTTGTATTAGAGCTAAAGGTATATTTAGCTGATAAACATGCAAGAAAAAAGGGTTCCTCGTTCAAGTGGGAGCAATGGCAGAAGATGGTAGGTTTAGAGTTGAGAAATTTAATGGCCAAAACTACCAGCTATGGAAAATGAAGATGGAAGATTATTTGTATCAAAAAGATCTATACCCACCATTGAGTGGAAAAACAAAGAAGTTTACGAGTATAACGAACATAGAATGGGAGATTCTCAACAGAAAGGCACTAGGAACAATATGGTTGTGTCTAGAAATGTTGTTGGAATTCTACATTTTAAAGGAAACAACAATAAAATCTTTAATGACGACATTAGCAAAACTATATGAAAAAATATCAACCTCAAGTAATGTATTTATTATGAAGCATCTATTTAATATGAAGATGTTAGTAGGTGGATCTGTCGCTGATCATTTAAATGAATTTAACATGGTTACAGTTAGTTAAGTTCTATAGGGGTAAATTTTGATCATGAAGTTAGGGATTTATTGTTTTTGTGGTCATTTCCAGAAAGTTGGAATAACTTAGTTATGGCTATTAGTAACTTTGTCTCTGGATTTAGTACCTTAAAGTTTGATGATGTTGTTGATGTTATCCTTACCGTGGAAATGCAACAAAAAAGCTCCAGTGAGACATTAGGTAATTCTTTGAGTGAAGAGACTAGGGGAAGAAACATGGAAATGGGAAGGAGTCTAGGAAATCACAGTAAGTCAAGAAAATGTAGATCTAAATCCATATCAGGGATAGTATGTTGGAAATGCAGGAAGAAAGGACACTTAAAGAAAGACTACAAATATTGGAAGGGAAAAGAAGGAGATGGACAACAAGAGAACACTCATGAAATGAATGTGACAGGTGATGTGTTGCAAGATGATTTGATTCTTTCATTAGAAAATATTAGTGTTGCCTAGAAGGTAGATTCAGGGGCCTCATTCCATGCCACACCTGATAGGAAACATTTGCATGACTATGTTCAAGGATATTTTGGACAGGTTCATCTAGGTGATGATAAACCCTGTAAAATCCTTGGAATGGGTAAGGTTTTTATGAAATAGAAGAATGGAAAGCAATGGCTATTAAAGGAGGTACACCATGTTCCAAATATGAATAAAAGTCTAATTTTTACAAGGTAGTTGGGAGGTGAAGGCCATGTAACTACATTTACACACAAAACCTGGAAGGTCACTAAAGGAGCCCTAGTAATAGAAAAACAAGAAAAGGTTGGTACAACAATGTAAACTTTGAAATGAGAATTGTATTGAGTACCTTTTTTTTGAGGTAGCAAGAAATTATCCGAATTTGAAAAGTGTTGATTGAGAATACACCCTTTTTTGTCGGATCATATTTTTTATACTTCAAATTTTCTTATGTATCAAGTATGAACATTTTTTTTTAAATGTTAATGATTTTCATGTTGATTTTGAAAAGTGTTGATGTAGCATCAACCACTTCTTTTACAGGGCTTGTTTTTTACACTTTAAATTTTCTAATGTATTAAGTGTGGACAATTTTCTTTCAAATGTTGGTGATTTTCATGCGGATTTTAAAAAGCATCAACAATATTTTATAAGGCATATTTTTGACACTTTAAATTTTTTTATGTCGTGAGTATGCACATTTTTTTTTAAATGTTGATTAATTAACCATTTTTTTAAGCTATCTTATTCATCTTCTTGTTTTTTGTTCTAACATGTTTGTTTTTTAATGATTTTCCAAACATGTGATTTTTGTTTTTCTTTGCAATGTTTTTTTATAATGATTTTTTTTTTCTTTTTGCAAAATAAAAAGAGTGATAACATTAATATTTCAAGGTTAGGATTTTTTATATACTTATATATCTTTAATTAAGACTTCAATACACAAAATAATTGTCACTAAAAAGTAATAATTTTAAGCACTTACAAAAAAATACATTTTGTATATATATATATATATATAATTAAAAAAATGTGTATTTTAGGGCCTTTTCACTAATAATGACATATTAAATAAATAAAAAAATATGAAAAAAATGAAAAAAAAAAATGAAAAAAAAAAATGAAAAAAAGAAAAGAAATATAGGAAATTTTATGAAATTCTTATGAATTTTATATCAAAAAATGATAACAACAGAAGTTTTTTTTTTCCAATAAAAAATTGTTTCAGATAAAATTTTATGTAAAAATAAGAAAAAAATGTAAAAAAAAAATAAAACATACAATTTAAAAAAATTGAAATATCCTTAAAAATAAAAACAGAAAAAAATTAAATTTATAAAAAATTAAAAGTAAAAAGACAAAATTTGAAAATAATAAAAGCATTAAAAAAACATTAAAAAAAACAATCAAACAATTTTCTTTTAAATTAAAGAAAAAGAAACATTAATAAAATTAAATTGAAAAAATAAACATTAAAAAAATTGAAAAGAACACATAAAAGTCAATAAAAAAAATTAATTGAAAAGAAAAACATTAAAATAAAAACAAAAATTAAACAAACAAACATTAAGATAAATATAAAACATTAGAAAAAAATTAAAAAAATAAATTAAAAAAAGTAAAAGAAAACATAAAAAAAAACAAAAACTATGGCCCCACGAGCCTAGGCGGGGGAGTTCCGATTCTAGAAATCAAGCGACTCCTGCCTGGGGCACATTAGGCTGCAGGGGGGAATGAGCTACAAGTAAAACTTTGTCCCCTAGCCCACCCCCGTGGCGCAACGGGCCCAAGGTGGGGGAAGCCCGATTCCTAAAATCGAGCCTCGCCCGCCTACCCCCTCCGCTCGTTGGATGTGGGCGGGGGAGACTTGATTCTGCGAATCGACCCTCCCCGACCCTCGGCTCATTGGGCCGCGGGGGTGGATGAGGGGGTGAGCTACAGATGCAGTTCCACTCCCTCACCCACTCCCACTGCCCAATAGGCCTAGGGTAGGGGAGTCCTGATTCCGGGAATTGGGCCTCTGCGACCCTGCTCCTGTTGCACAATGTCCCTAATCACCCACGCAAGCCAACAGGCCCTAAGTGGAGGAGATTTGATTCCAGGAATCAGATCTCTCCCGCTTAGGGCCCGTGGGACCATAATTTTTTTTTTTTAATTTTAATGTTTTTTACATGTTTTATTTATTTTATTGTTTTATTTTCTTAATATTTTTTAATTATTTTTAATTTGTTTTTGTTTTTTAATGTTTTTATTGTTCTTAATTTTAGTTTAGTGTATTATTTGTTTATTTTAATGATTTTTTTTTAATCGTGAGTGTGTTTTTTAAAAATTATCATATATTTTTCTTTATTTTCTTTTTTTGGGTTAATCTTTTTTTTTTTTTTAATTATATATATATATATATATATATATATATATATATATATATATATGTTTATTTTATTTTATTTTTTTAACATTTTTGTATTTTTGGTTTTTTTTTTGCCATTTTTTCTTTCTTTTATGTTTTAATATATATATTTATTTACTTATTATTATTATTATTATTATTATTATTTCTTTTTGTTTTTGTTTTTTTTTGTATTTTTCATTTTCATTTATTATTTTCTTTTTTATATATATATATATATATATATATATTTTGGCAGGGACCGTGTCGACTAGCAACCCAATCCTATTATGTGTTAATTTGATAGTTGATTTTAATGTTTTCGTTATAATGGATTGAGTATGCCTCCAAAATATGTTAATTTCATGGTTGGTATTTAAGTTTTCATTACAATGGGTCAATTTTGCCTACATTGTGTGTAAATTTGATGGTTGATTTTTAATTTTTTTTACAATGTGTCAAGTTGTCTTAGGCTAACATTTTGAAGTCGTTATACTTTTATCATTTAAAAAAGAAATTACTCTTGGTATAATGACTCTTTGATTCAGGTGTTCATTTTTAAAGGTTTTTTAGTCATAAAAAATTTCCATAATGCTATGGTTGAAATATATTGAAAACATGAGGTTTTTTGTAGCCATGATCTTTGATTTTAATTCCATACTTGAAAAATTGTCAAAATTTTAAGGTTTTTCTGAGTCATGATATTTTATCTTTAATGCTATGGTTGGAAAAAGTTATAACTATTTTTATTTTTAACACCATGGATGAAAATTGTTGGAATTTTAAGGCTTTTCAGAGACATGATTTTTTATCTTTAATGTCATGTCTGAAATTCGTTGAAATTTTAAGGTTTTTCATAGTCATGATATTTTATCCATCACGTCATTGCTAAAAAATGTTGAAAATTTATCTCGAAAAAAAAACAACATTGTTCTAGCATCAACACTTGTTGTTTTCAGGGCATATTTTGCAGAAAAACAATCAACTTTTATTTTCTCTTACTGCCATTTTTAAAAAATGTTGAAAATTTATCCAAAAGAAACATTATTCATCATTTTCAGGTAGTTTTTCATGAATCCTAGACCCAAAGAGGGCTCTCTCTGTATATTTAGGATTTAGCTTTATTTCCAATGCTTTAATGTCTTAGGCTAGATAAAACAATGAAAGAAATTTATCACTTGATCGTTTGGTTGTTTGTTTGTTTGGTTGGGGTATATCATATTTGAATCCTTTCCATTGGGCTATGGAGTCAAAGGCTAGGTGGTAACATCAATTTTCCAGAGCATTTACAAGGCAAGCTAACGGTCTTTACTGGATCTAAAAGCAGAGTGAGAAATGAGATGTGAGAAAAGTAATATCGGTAATGATTAAAAAGTAGTTAAGTATTTTTTAATCATACATTACAGGAAAACATTTAGATTGCAAACACAGATAGAAATAAAGTGCTCCAACAACATATCTTAAACTATAATTTCTGCTTTACAATAAGGCTTAATGATGCATAAATGAATAAAACATAGATATGTTCAACAAAAAAAGTAAGACATCACCAGGTCAAAACAGATCAAGTATCTTGCAAACAGTCCTTTTTATTGATGCTCTAGCTCAAAATTACAGTGCTCCAAAGAGAAAAGATCATTCAAATGACTTGGGTCCAACCCTCTAATACTTCCAATGCATGAAGTATTTAACAAAAACCTACAATCATTTCCTTATACACTTGGCAATTTGTTATTAATTACACTAAAAGAAAATCGACTAGTGTAACCATGAAGTGGCCATGTTGAGAAAAATGGGACATTTGGTCCTCTTTTTTAGGGATGATATTGCTTGAGAAATTAATTTAACTATAGTGGCCCTGCTGACGTGGTTGGTGCTGAAGTCACATCTATGTTTTCACTTCAATAATCCTTGTCTCATTCTTCTTGATAATCACACAAGTCACTCCACTCTTCTTCATCTGGAATCTTGATCTTCATTAGCCTCCTGTATATTTCATCAGCTTCAGTGTATTTTACAAAAGTTGGTTTGACTACAAAAATATGCTCCAATTCATGTTCAATGTAGATTTGATTGTTGATAGCTTCTAGCAATGCCTTTCCTATTATGCTTCCTTTGATATTGGAAAGATTTGCATCATCCATGGGTATGCCCTGGAGTCTCTTGACATAGTCCTCTCTGGCCATGAGTTTTTCATTTGTGAGAAATAGATAGGGGAGACATTTTTTATTTAAAGGGTGAATTCTGTTGAAGAACTTGTTCACTGTCAGCTCAAAATTTTGACATTTTTCTTCTAGCTGTACATTCAAGCTCTTCTTAGTTAGCACCTTCTTCACTTGAAGTATAGTCTCTGTCCTGTCTGCTACTCCTAGTTCTTCCATCTCATACCTGTTTCTTGAATTTATAAATTTGATTATCCTATTGGCTGTTGTTGGCATGTCTCCCAGCTCTTCATTTGTAGCTGAAATAGCTTCTTTAGCTTTCTCAACTAATTCTTTCTATTCAAAGATAATTTGGATGTTGGGCCAAATTTCATTCATACCATTGATTATGTTATTCCAAATAATCTCCTTAACTCTTCCTAGAGTGTTCCCAATAGATGATTCTTTCTCTGATTTTTGCAACCTTTCAATTAAGGTCCTTGCCCTCTGCATCTCTACTGAGTGTTCACTTTCAGCTCTTTTGATTTGGTCCTGCAGAACATTAACTTGGGTTTCTAATATTTTAATCTCCTCAGTCTGAAGATTCATGCCCTCCATGGATCTAGCTAGCTGTTCTGTACTGCTTCTTGTCCCTGTAGCAACAGTTGCTGGTGTGGCTGTAGGAAGAGCTAAGAGAGGAAGAGATTCCATAGTAGTGCTAGCCATCTGTGCTACCTTATCTTTCTCTTGTATCATTTTCTCCATCTCTGCTTCCATTTTTTTAATTTGGGTGGGTTGTTATATTATTAACTTCATCATTTCGGCCTCCTGACTCTCTGTTTCCTCTATCTCTTTGGTAAAGGGATAATGTGTTGTAGGAATTCTAGGTTGTTCCTTCAAAGCTGCTATATCCAACTCCTTTTTCTTGATTACTTATTTTGCTTCTTTTACATCTGAAGGATCATACCCAACTCTCACTACTAAGTCTTCCAAAGACTTAGTTATGTTATCCTTTGACTGAGATGAAATATTTTCCATCTTTAGCTGAGATTGAGCATTTGACAAGGCCACCTGCATTTTAAAAAAACTCATGGATGTACTGGTTAGAGTAGAGGAAATCATTTCACCTGTTTGTTTGTGCATTTCCATCTGATCAATAGGATGAACGTTCTTGACATCAAATTCAAAAGAAGTCTATTTGTAATCGGATGGAGTTTTAGGTTTTGCTCTCTGTGCCTCCAAGAATGCCATATGCATTTTTCCTTTTTCTGAATTGAAGGCTGAGAGAAGTCTACCTTGATAAGTTGCACTTTCTTTCGAAAAATGAGCATAAGTGCTCTTTTTCAACATCTCATACCTGATCTTTATTTCTCTGAAGGTGTCCAAGATGTTCTCCTTCTTTTCTCTAGTTACATTTGTAGTTGAGGAAACTTGAAGAAACTACTGCCTTTTTGAAACTAAAGTGTTAGGAAAATATTGGCCTCCAACGGGGGATGAGTCCAGGATGTCAATGAGAATGATGACTGTTTGTTGTAGTGATTCTTTGCCTATTTCCATGTGTCTCCTGGCCCTTTTTCTAAATTTTAGTTTGAATTCAGTCTCTGATGACTGGTCCTCTCTTGGTATTTTCCTTGTTGTTCCCTCTTCTTGTTCCTTGCCTTTGTCTGACCTATCTTCTATTCTCTTCCTTTCCTTCTGTCTTGGGGTTTATACACTTGAGGAAGATATTACTTGTTCCTCAGCCTCTTGTAGTGTATCAGACATCCACTCAATCTGGTTCATGTATTTTTCAATTTTAGGCCTTTGAGTGTGAATATAGGTTGTTGACTTGTTCTCCACCCTTTTCTTGGAGATGATGCCCCATGGATCATAGGACCATGTAAAACTGTGGGTGAATTTCATCTCCTTCAATCTCTTATCAGCCTCTACCCCTGCTGTTCTACTATTACAAATGAAAGTAACAATCTGGGATTTGATCCTAAATTGTGACTTTTTCTTGGCTTATACAAAATGCACTTCATCTGCATTGATCATTTGTTTGATGTATTCAAGTTCAAAGATCCTCATGGGTAGGAAATTTGGCACATTATAAAGAGCCAAATCACAACCATATACTCTTCATTCAGTGTAATTTTGGTACGAGTACTAATCACCTGTTCTTTCTTGGTCTGTCAATTGCATAATCCTTCTAATTTCTTCATTAATTCTGGGTTCTGCAGTCCCACTGAGGAGGCTCATTGCTAGGTGAAGAAACATTTCTACACATGTCTTGTAGCTGAAGACCTTTTGGTCCTTCATCACTAATGTTGTCTAGAAAATAATAGATTGGGGTTCACATTCCTCATTCAACTTGCTCATTGAAAATTGGAACTTGTCTACCTGAAAATAAACAAACATATATACCAAAACTGAGGAGTATTGAAACACTTCCTCTGTGAAGAAATTGACAAACTTCTTATCGATAGCATCTACTAGAAATTGATTGAATTGAAAAGGAAAGAGGGATTGGATTCTGTTGATAAAATAGAAAAAAAAACCTATGATAGCTTCATCAAGCTACTAATCTGAATAATAGCCAAGTAAATAAGAAAGAACAATGACAATGTGTTTGGTTCTGTCAAGGAAAATAGAGGAGGAATAAGGAGGATTCTTGTTTGGCAGAGGTGTTTGCTTAGTCATGAAGAGTTCTAAGGTTTTAGCTCTCTTAGAAAAATCTAGTTTTTGATGCATTTCAGTGAGAATCTCATGGGAAAAGGGAGTATTTCCTTCAATAACAGGAGCCTGCATCATCTACATAATAGAATTGGCATCTATAGTAAACAATATATGTCTTGTTGGGGCCAGCACTATCCTTTGTTATGGATTGTAGCATGAGTGGAATTTTCTAATTAATTTTGGGAAAATATGGGTTTTAGGGAAGATATAGAAAGGTAAATTAGTTTCCCATAGGCCTATGTCATCCACTTCATCGACAAATTTATCCTCCCACCAGTAGTAGATGTCAAATAAATCAAACTCTAAGAGTGTTTCATGTATCTTAAAATCCCTGTCTGCAAGTGGTATGTGATCCAAATCCAATGGTGGGTGCACCATTGGATTAAACACCTCATGTTCCTTTTTCTTTGGTGCCATGGTTGTCTTCTGTAAAACCTTTGAAAACTAAACTGTGTTGAATTTGTAACAGAAGGGGATAAGAAGAAATGGGAATTCAGAGAAGGAGAAAGAAAAGGAATAAACCAAAAGCGGGGTTCAAGAAAGGGAATGTATGATCACTGTAGAAAAATAGATCCTTCTGCAACTGTACTGCTGTATGAGCGTGCTCACTACTTTCACTGTGTATGCCTGGATGAATTTGAATTGCACCTGTGAATGAAGAGAGCATGTTAAAATTTGTAAATGGTATGAAATGGTGCTTTTGTAGCTTTGGGGTGTTCCCATTGGATTGACCTAACTTGATGAGGGTCTGCTGGCTAACGGTCCAACAAATTCAATGTGCAACGATGGGAATGGAGGTGATAGGTGGATGGGACGGGATGGCATTGTGAGGTGGTGGGAGTGATAAACAGTCACAATGGGAGAGTGGTTTAGTTAAAGGCATAAACCACTTTTCTGGGGTCCCTGGGAGTGGTAAGCAGAATGATGGGGGGGTGTGAAATCTTCAGAGTGTGACATGTCAGTGGTTTGAAACTACTGATTTCGGACGCCACCCCCTGGGATTAACTGTCGAAGGGTGAGGGGGGGCGGCGGAAAATCATGGGGGGGTCTCAGATGATATGGAGTAAGTGGAGATTAGGTGAGAGATGGGGGCAGGTAAGGTTGGATGTGACGGGTAAGTGATTGGTGGGGTAGGGAAATACATAGGGGGGCAGACTATAGGATATAGGGGTATAGAATAATATTAGGAAGCATAACAAAAACCCCTTCCCCTTTTTATTTATTTTCCCGACCTTAGGAAAAACATTGAGATATGTCACCACAAAAGAATTTTTCGGGTTTTTTTCCCTTTGCATTTTTCTCAATTCTACCTACCCTTATTTTTCTAACCTAACATATTTCTTTTTGGTTTTGCAGGGTGCATTTGGACTTGTGGAACCTTTCACATTTTCTTTCATTTCTAACCTACTCTATCACTTATTTCTCCCATTGGTCCAGATTAGACAGTTGAACCAATTTTATTTCTACGTAGCTACTGGTTTGCCAAGATTAAACTGTTTGGCAGATTTTTATTTTCTACCCTATCAACAGAAATTGAAATTTGTTCAATCATGCTTAGACTATATGATTTGAACAACATTTGGGGTTTTATTTTTCTTCTTATTTTTTCTCTTTTGTTCTTTTTCTTCCTTTTTATATACCCTATTTTCATTTCTTTTCTTCTCTTTTTTTTGTGAAATGAATTGAATATTGAAATCTGTGACAATTTGAAACATGCAAACTGAGAAATACTCAATCACCTTGAGATCTTATAATTATAGGACCCTAATAGTGGCTCCAGCTGGGGATGGCACTTCTCAACTTGAAGTGTCAAGAACACATGACCAATAGCCTTGGATCCTTCAAATGTGCATTATCTTTAATTTGATTTTTTTTGTTTTTAATGAATAATCCAACTAAAAATATGACATACTGTGATATTTGCAATGAAGTGAGGAAATCTGTGTACTCAAGAAAAGTAATGTTTCATCATCCTGCCATTGACAGGACCTCCTCGTAATTCTGTTCCATCTAAAAAATGCATTATTCCCTCTGAAATCTGAAATAATATATGGACCCTTCCAAATATTTTCAAATTTACCATGTTTCCCTTTGTATTCTCTTATTGAGTCCCATTTTTGCACATTATCTCCCAGGTTGAAATCATCACCTTTGGTTCTTTTATAAAAAATCTTCTTTATGTTTTCCTGGACAACCGAAGTTCTATTATATACCTCTTCTCTGGACTGCTGCAATTGAATTGTCTGATATATCCTTCTTTGTATATCATTTGGTTCACTTCGTACCTCCTGAATGATCTTCGTGACTGGAACTCCTATGGAAGAAGGGAAAACTACATGTATTCCATAAACCAGTTGAAATGGGGACATGCCAATGCATTGCTTTGTAGTCAATCTTTCATCCCATAATGCATAGATCAATTTGTTGTGCCATGACTTTTTATTGTCTTCCTGAATCTTCTTAATGATGTTTACCAAACTATATTTGGAAGATTCAGCCAACCCATTACCTTGACGGTAATAAGCTGTTGAATAACCCAAATAAATATGGTACTTACGATAGAAATCCACCATCTTGTTTTATTTGAAAGTTGCAACCTGTAAAAACATTTTTGAAGAAAATGTCAGTTCTCCCCAGCAGAGTCGCCACTATGTTATCACCCAGCAATTTCCGAAGGTTAAAGAAGGAGATCACCGGGGTAATCACTAACCACTTTTAGGCTTAGGGTCTAACCAACCTAAGTCCAAAGAGGACTCTCTCATTATGATTTAGCTTTGTTTGCTGGGATTTTCGGCTAGTACTTATGATAGAAATCCACCATTTTGTTTTATTTGAATGACGGAGACGATAATTTTGAATGAAAGAAATGTCCCTAGGGAGAACACACCTGTCCAACAGAACCGAAATCCAAACCCTAGGAGAAACACTCCACAAATCAAACAAAGATGTCAAAGAGGCCCAGACAAACAAATTAGGCTGCCATTCCAAGAAAATTATGTTGATGAAGATATAAGTGTTGTTGAAGAAGTTGAGGAAAATCGGATTAATTTACTGGGAACAAATGAAGATAGTTCTGTTTTTCTTACACAAGAAGAACATGAATTGTTTTTATTAACTCAAACAGAACTGGAATCTGAAGAATCTTATGACTATAAACATGGATTTGAGAATGCTATCTTACAAGTCCACAAATAATATAATCCCAGGAGCAAGAAAAGCAATGATAACTCAAATAAAAAGGATTCTGATAGCTCTGCAAAGAAAAATTTAGAGCCTGATCCCAAGAAGATAGCTGAAAGCTATAAGAAAAATGAAAACAATCCAGAAAGGAGAAACATAGAAAATATTGCTAAGAAAACAATTGATGTCTCAACAAAAGCTGTCCAATCTAGAATGCCTACTACAAGTCAGCAAACAGAACTCATAACAAAGTTTGTGGCTGAAAGGACCGATTTCTCAAATTTTCTTAAAAATCAAGCACCCTTTAGTATTGAGAATGAAATTGCTAAACTCAAGATCTCTATTCCTATTACTGAACTGGTAAACAAAAATATGTATAGCTCGCAGGTTCTAAAGGTACTGAACATACGAGAAAACACTAATACGGTGAACTTGAATGATGACTAGCCTAAACTTTTGTTTGGACCAGAAGTTGATGGCAAGCCTCAAGAAGGGGGTGTTCCTCCATTTTATGTCAGCCTTAATATTCATGACAAGATCCTTCATAATGCCATGTTGGATTCAGGTGCATCACATAATCTCATGCCAAAGATTGTTATGGAAAAACTTGGACTTGAAATCACTAGACCATACAAAGATCTATATTCATTTGATTCCAACAAGGTTAGATGTCTAGGTCTCATTAAAGACCTTTGTGTCACGCTAGCCTAGATACCAACAAAAAGTTTAGTGATGGATATAGTAGTAGCAAACATTCCTCCTAAGTATGGTATGCTATTATCAAGATCTTGGGGAGCTAAGTTACAAGGGACACTTCAAATGGATATGGCATATGCCACAATACAGGTATTTGGCCAACCAAGGAGACTGTATAGAGAAACCTTAATGAAATATATGGTGAGTAGCTAAGAAAGGCTAGACAACTCTCTCCTCTACTCTTTCCATACTGATCTTGATTCTTTCATACTGTACACTGACCGAGGCATAGAAGCACATGTCAATCAGGAAGAAAATGATCTTAGTGAAGGACTTGACACTCAAACACCCATTATCTGATAGGACCCTGAAACAGAACCTCTCTGGAATATGACTTTTGATGGCTCATGTGGTAAAACAGGGGCAGGAGCAAGAGTCTGGTTGTATAATTCAAAAACTAATCAGGTTGAAGGTCACTCTTATAAACTAAATTTTTTGTGCACAAACAACATAGCAGAATATGAGGCATTACTATTAGGCTTGAAATTTCGTAAAAAGTTAGGTGCCAAAATAATTTATTCCCAGGGAGATTCTAAACTCATCACCAAACAAATTAAAGGACAATACTCTACAAAACATCCTAGATTGAGAGAATACTGAAATGTTGTGATTGATTTTCTCAAAAAAATTGCAGGGTATGACCTTGTTGTGATCCCTAGGCTCCAGAATTCCTTGGCCAATGGATTATTTTTTTCAGCCAGCTCTTGCAAATTACCTCATCCAAACAAGCAATACACAGTTGAAGTAAAACATCATCCTGCAGTGCCTGATAACATGAGATATTGGCAAGTTTTTGGAAGTGATAAGCAGATTGAGAGTTTTCTACAATCAAAGGATGAATTTGAGGATAGTAATATAGATTTGGAAGATGAAATAGACAGTCAAACTAAGGTACATGTCGATATAAAGAAACCTGTTGTTTCTGATGGGAAAATTTATGTAAATAAGACTATACATAAAACTGAAATACATAAAGATCCAGAAAAAGAAGAATTCAAAGTACTACAACTCAAAGATAATGTTTTACCTAGAGGGCTTGCCCCTTTGGAAGAGTTTTTTGACTTTAATGATTTTGCTAGAAAGCCAAAAATGGAACCAACAGGAACAAACATTGAGGAATGCAACATAGGAAGTGAGCTGAACCCGAAAATCATAAAATTGTCAAAATCACTACCTCTCATGGCTAAACAAAAGTATATAGCTTTGTTCAAAGAATTTGTAGATGTGTTTTCTTGGAGCTATGAGGATTTAAAAGCTTATGATACTAGCATTATACAACATAAAATTCCAATCAGAGAAGACCAAAAACCATTCAAACAGAAATTGTGTAGGATAAACCCTGTCCTAATGCCTTTGGTGGAAAAGGAAATCAAGAAAATGTATGAGGCTAAGATCATAGTCCCAATTAGATATTCTAAATGGGTATCCAATATTGTGCCCACAAGGAAGAAAACTGGTGAAATAAGATTGTGCATTGACTTTAGGAATTTAAACAAGGTTTCCCTTAAAGACAACTATCCCTTACCAAAGATGGATCACATACTGCAAAGGGTAGTGGGTTCTAGTAGGATTTCCTTGTTAGATGGTTTTTCAGGGTATAATCAAGTTTTGGTACATCTTGATGATCAAGATAAAACTTCTTTTACTACTCTTTGGGGAACTTTCATGTATGTAAAAATGCATTTTGGATTAATGAATGCATGTGCTACTTTCCAAAGAGCAATGGACATTGCTTTTTCAGATGAAATTGGACATTTCATTGTGATTTATCTTGATGACATCACTGTATTTTCAAAGACTGATGAAGAACACCTAGCACATCTAAGAAAAGTATTTGAAAAATGCAGAAATTTTGGTATCTCCCTTAATCCCAAGAAAACATTGTTTGGTCTTGAAGAAGGAAAACTTTTAGGCCATATCATCTCCAAAGATGGAATCAGAATTGACCCCAGTAGGATTGAAGGTATCCTTAAAATCAGTCATCCAAGAAACATGAAAGAACTTCAATCTTTTATTGGAAAAATATTTTTTTTGAGAAGATTTATACCAAATCTTGTTGAACTACTCAAAAATATAACAAACATGCTCAAGAAAGATACATAAATTAAATGGAATGTTGAATCCAAACAATCTTTTGATCTAGTCAAGCATGCATTAACAAAAGCTCTAGTTTTAATCAGCTCAGATTTCACTAAACATTTTATTATCTTTTCTTTTGGATCTGAACATACTATTGTCATTGTGTTATTACAAAAAGACAATGAAGGACATCAACAACCAATAGCATTCTTTAGCAAAGAAATGAGAGATGCTTATTTAAAATACAATATCATGGAAAAACATGCATTTTCTCTAGTCAAAGCAATAAAAGATTTCAGGGTTTACATTTTACATTCTCGTATCATTGCTTATGTGCCTAATGTAGTTGTCAAAGATATTCTCACACAAAATGGACCTGATGGGAAGAGAGGCAAATGGATAGCTGTGATTCTGGAATATGATATAGAAATTAAGCCCACCAAGTTGGTTAAAGGACAGGGTTTAGCCAAATTGATGGTTGAATCAAATTGCAATGCATTAGATATCAACATGGTATTTTCTCTAGACGATCTTGAGGAACTGGTGACTCCAACAATAGACGAGGCATATCTAAATTCCCCCTAGTATGCAGACCTTTTATATGTTCTGTTCAATTTAAATGCTCCTCCTGGATTATCCAAAACAAAGGCTAGATTTCTTAAATTAAAAGCAGTCAAATTTTGCATTGTTGATAATACATTGTATTGGAAAGATGCTGGAGGTGTCTTACTTAGATGTTTGTTAAAAGATGATGCTGACAAAGTTATGCAGGAATTTCATGAAGGTGACTGTGGAGGCCATCTTTATTGGAAGACAACTGCTAATAAAATCCTTAGAGCAGGTTACTATTGGCCTACACTTTTCCCAAACATCCATAAGATGGTGACTACTTGCCATAAATGCCAAATCTTTGAAGGGAAGAGAAAATTACTACCTTTGCCCCTAAAACCCATCTCTGTTGAAAGCCCTTTCCAACAATGGGGATTGGATTTCATTGGTGAAATTCATCCTCCATCCTCTGCCCAACACAAATGGATCCTAACAGCCACAGACTACTTCACCAAATGGATAGAAGCCATCCCTTCCAGAGTTGCTATTGATTCTGTTATTATAAAATTCCTTGAAACCAATATCCTTTCTAGATTTGGCTATCCTAGGAAACTAATCACTAATAATGTTGCAGCTTTCAAATAAAACAAGATGGTGGATTTTTATCATAAGTACAAGATTTATTTGGGTCATTCAATAGCTTATTGCCCTCAAGGTAATGGGTTGGCTAAATCTTCTAAAAATAGTTTGGTAAACATCATTAAGAAGATTCTAGAAGACGATAAAAAGTCATGGCACAACAAATTGATCTATGCATTATGGGATGATAGATTGACTACAAAGCAATCCATTGGCATGTCCCCATTTCAACTGGTTTATGGAATACATGTAGTTTTCCTTCTTCCATAGGAGTTCTAGTCACAAATATCATTCAGGAGGTACAAAGTGAACCAAATGATATACAAAGAAGTATATATCAGACAATTCAATTGCAGCAGTCCAGAGAAGAGGTATATAATAGAACTTTGGCTGTCTAGGAAAACATAAAGAATATTTTTTATAAAAGAACCAAAGGTGATGATTTCAACCTGGGAGATGAAGTGCTAAAATGGGACTCAATAAGAGAATACAAAGGGAAACATGGTAAATTTGAAAATATTTGGAAGAGTCCATATATTATTTCAGCTTTCAAAGGGAATAATGCATTTTTTTAGATGGAACAGAATTACCAGGAGGTCCTATCAATGGCAGGATGATGAAACATTACTTTTCTTGAGTACACAGATTTCCTCACTTCATTGCAAATATCACAGTATGTCAGATTTTTAGTTGGATTATTCATTAAAAAAAAAAGACAAATTAAAGATAATGCACATTTGAAGGATCCAAGGCTATTGGTCATGTGTTCTTGACACTTCAAGTTGAGAAGTGCCATCCCCAGCGGGAGCCACTATTAGGGTCCTATAATTTATAAGATCTCAAGGTGATTGAGTATTTCATAGTTTACATATTTCAAATTGTCACAGATTTCAATATTCAATTCATTTCACAAAAAAAAGAGAAGAAATGAAATGGAAAGAGGGTATATAAAAAGGAAGAAAAAGAACAAAAGAGAAAAAATAAGAAGAAAAAGAAAACCCCAAATGTTGTTCAAATCATATAGTCTAAGCATGATTGAACAAATTTCAATTTCTGTTGATAGGGTAGAAAATAAAGATCTGCCAAACAGTTTAATCTTGGCAAATCAGTAGCTAGGTAGAAATAAAATTGGTTCAACTGTTTAATCTGGACCAATGGGAGAAATAAGTGATAGAGTAGGTTAGAAATGAAAGAAAAAGTGAAAGGGTCTACAAGTCCAAATGCACCCTGCAAAAGCAAAAAGAAATATGTTAGATTAGAAAAATAAGGGTAGGTAGAATTGAGAAAAATTCAAAGGGAAAAAAACCTGAAAAATTCTTTTTGTGGTGACATATCTCAATGTTTTTCCTAAGCTTGGGAAAAGAAATAAAAAGGGGAAGGGGTTTTTGTTATGTTTCCTAATCTTATTCTATACCCATATATCCTATAGTCTACCCCCCTATGTATTTCCCTACCCCACCAATCACTTACCCATCACATCCAACCTTACCTGCCCCCATCTCTCACCTAATCTCTGCTTACTCCATATCATCTAACAACCCACATGATTTTCCGCGCCCCCCCCCCCCCCCCCGCCCCCCTCACCCTCAAAAAGTTAAGCCCAGGGCGGTGGCATCCGAAATCAGTGGTTTCAAACCACTGATGTGTCACACTCTCAAGATTTCGCACCCCCCCATCATTTTGCTTACCACTCCCAGGGCCCCCTGAAAAGTGGTTTATGCCTTTAACTAAACCACTCTCCCATTGTGACCGTTTATCACTCCCACCACCTCACGATGCCATCCTGTCCCATCTGCCTATCACCTCCATTCCCGTCGTTGCACATTGAATTTTCTGGACTGTTAGCCAACGGACCTTCGTTAAGTCAGGCCAATCCAATGGGAACACCCCGAAGCTACGAAAGCACCATTTCACACCATTTACAAATTTTAACATGCTCTCTTCATTCACAGGTGCAATTCAAATTCATCCATGCGTACACAATGAAAGCAGTGAACACGCTCATACATCAGTATAGTTGCAGAAGGATCTATTTTTCTACAGTGATCATACATTCCCTTTCTTGAACCCCGCTTTTGGTTTATTCATTTTCTTTCTCCTTCTCTGAATTCCCATTTCTTCTTTTTCAATTCTGTTATAGATTCAACACAGTTTAGTTTTCAAAGTTTTTACAGAAAACAATCATGGCACCAAAGAAAAAGGAACAAGAGGTGTTTAATCCAATGGTGCACCCACCATTGGATTTGGATCACATACCACTTGCAGACATGGATTTTAGGATACATGAAACACTCTCAAAGTTTGATTTATTTGGCATCTACTACTGATGGGGGGATAAATTTGTCGATGAGGTGGATGACATAGGCCTATGGGACACTAATTTACCTTTCTATATCTTCCCTAAAACCCATAGTTTCCCAGAATTAATTAGAAAATTCCACTCATGCTACAATCCATAACAAAGGATAGTGTTGGCCCCAACAAGACATATTGTTTACTATAGATGCCAATTCTATTATGCAGATGATGCAGGCTCCTGTTATTGAAGGAAATACTCCCTTTTCCCATGACATTCTCACTTAAATGTATCAGAAACTAGATTTTTCTAAGAGAGATAAAACCTTAGAACTCTTCATGACTGAGCAAACACTTCTTCGAAATAAGAATTCTCCTTATTCATCCTCTATTTTCCCTAACAAAACCAAACACATTGTCATTGTTCTTTCTTATTTACTTGGCTATTATTCAGATTAGTAGCTTGATGAAGCTATCATAGGTTTTTTGTCTATTTTATCAACAGAATCCAAGCCCTCTTTCCTTTTCAATTTCAATCAATTTCTAGCAGATGCTATCCATAAGAAGTTTGTCAATTTCTTCACAGAGGAAGTGTTTCAATACTCCTCAGTTTTGGTATATATGTTTGTTTTTTTTCAGGCATACAAGTTCCAATTTTCAATGAGAAAGTTGAATGAGGAAGGTGAACCCCAATCTGTTATTTTCTAGACAACATTAGTGATGAAGGACCAAAAGGTATTCAACTACAAGACATGTGTAGAAATGTTTCTTCACCTAGCAATGAGCCTCCTCAATTGGACTACAGAACCCAGAATTAATGAAGAAATTAGAAGGATTATCCAATTGACAGACCAAGCAAGAATAGGTGATTGGTACTCGTACCAAAATTACATTGAATGAAGAGTATATGGTTGTGATTTGGCTCCTTATAATATGCCAAATTTCCTCCCCATGAGGATCTTTGCACTTGAATACATCAAACAAACGATCAATGCATATGAAGTGCATTTTGTATAAGCTAAGAAAAAGTCACAATTTATGATCAAATCCCAGATTGTTCCTTTCATTTGTAATAGTAGAGCAGCAGGGGAAGAGGCAGATAAGAGATTGAAGGAAATGAAATTCACCCACAGTTTTACATGGTCCTATGATCCATGGGGCATCATCTCCAAGAAAAGGGTGGAGAACAAGTCAACAACCTATATTCACACTCAAAGGCCTAAAATTGAAAAATACATTAACTAGATTGAGTGGATGTCTGATAGACTACAAGAGGCTAAGGAACAATTAATATATTCCTCAGGTGTACAAACCCCAAGACAACAGGAAAGGAAGAGAACAGAAGATAGGTCAGACAAAGGCAAGGAACAAGAAGGGGGAACATTAAGGAAAAGACCAAGAGAGGACCAGTGATTAGAGACTGAATTCAAACCAAAACTTACAAAAAGGGCCATGAGACACATGGACATAGGCAAAGAATCACCGCAACAAACAGTCATCAATCTCAATGACATTCTGGACCCATCCCCAGTTGGAGGCCAATCTTTTCCTAACACTCTAATTTCAGAAAGGAGGCAGTCTTTTCAAGTTTCCTCATCTACAAATGTAACTGGAGAAAAGAAGGAGAACATCTTGGACACCTTTAGAGAAATGAAGATCAGGTATGAGATGTTGAAAAAGAGCACTTATGCTCAATTTTCAAAAGAAAGTGCAACTTATCAAGGTATACTTCTCTCATCCTTTGATTCAGAAAAAGGAAAAATGCATATGGAATTCTTGGAGGCACAGAGAGAAAAACCTAAAACTCCATCCAATTACAAATAGACTTCTTTTGAATTTGATGTCAAGAACGTTCATCCTATTGATTAGCTAGAAATGCACAAAAAAACAAGTGAAATGATTTCCTCTACTCTAACCAGTACATCCATGAGTTTTTTTAAAATGCAGGTGGCCTTGTCAAATGCTCAATCTCAGCTAAAGATGGAAAATATTTCATCTCAGTCAAAGGACAACATAATTAAGTCTTTGGAAGACTTAGCAGTGAGAGTTGGGTATGATCCTTCAGATGTAAAAGAAGAAAAATAAGTAATCAAGAAAAAGGAGTTGGATATAGCAGCTTTGAAGTAATGGCCCAAAATTCCTACAACACATTATCCCTTTACCAAAGAGAGAGAGGAAATAGAGAGTCAGAAGGCTGAAATGATGAAGTTAATAATATAACAATCCCTCCAAATTAAAAAAATGGAAGCAGAGATGGAGAAAATGATACAAGAGAAAGATAAGGTAGCACAGATGGCCGTCACTACTATGGAATCTCTTCCTCTCTTAGCTCTTCCTACAGCCACACAGCAACTTCTACTATAGGGACAAGAAGCAGTATAGAACAACTAACCAGATCCATGGAGGGCATGAATCTTTAGACTGAGGAGATTAAAATATTAGAAACCCAAGTTAATGTTCTACAGGACCAAATCAAAAGAGCTGAAAGTGAACACTCAGTAGAGATGCAGAGGGCAAAGACCTTAATTGAAAGGTTGCAAAAATCAGAGAAAGAATCATCTATTGGGAACACTCTAGGAAGAGTTGAGGTGGTTATTTGGAATAACATAATAAATGGTATGAATGAAATTTGGACCAACATCCAAATTATCTTTGAACAAAGAATTAGTTGAGAAAGCTAAAGAAGCTATTTCAGCTACAAATGAAGACATCGGAGACATGCCAACAACAACCAATGGGATAATCAAATTTATAAATTCAAGAAACATGTATGAGATGGAAGAACTAGGAGTAGCAAACAGGACAAGGACTATACTTCAAGTGAAGAAGGTGCTGACTAAGAAGAGCTTGAATGTACAGCTAGAAGAAAAATGCCAAAATTTTGAGCTGACAGTGAACAGGCTCTTCAACAGAATTCAACCTTTAAATCAGAAAGGTCTCCCCTCTCTATTTATCATAAATGAAAAACTCATGGCCAGAGAGGACTATGTCAAGAGACTCTAGGGCATAGCCATGAATGCTGCAAATCTTTCCAATATCAAAGGCAACATAATAGGAAAGGAATTTGCTAGAAGCTATCAACAATCAGATCTACATTGAACATGAATTGGAGCATATTTTTGTAGTCAAACCAACTTTTGAAAAATACACTGAAGCTAATGAAATATACAGGAGGCGAATGAAGATCAAGATTCCAGATGAAGAAGCATGGAGTGATCTGTGTGATTATCAAGAAGAATGGGACAAGGATTATTGAAGTGAAAACATAGATCTGACTTCAGCACCAACCACATCAATAGGGCCACTATAGTTAAATTAATTTCTCAAGCAATATCATGCCTAAAAAGGAGGACCAGATGTCCCAGTTTTCTCAGCGTGGCCTCTTCGTGGTTACACTAGTCGATTTTCTTTTAGTGTAATTAATAATAGATTGCCAAGTGTATAAGGAAATTATTGTAGGTTTCTGTTAAATACTTCATGCATTGGAAGTATTAGAGGGTTGGACCCAAGTCATTTGAATGATCTTTCCTCTTTGGAGCACTGTAATTTTGAGTTAGAGCATCAATAAAAAGGACTGTTTGCAAGATACTTGATCTGTTTTGACCTGGTGATGTCTTCCTTTTTGTGTTGAACGTATCTATGTTTTATTCATTTATGCATCATTAAGCCTTATTGTAAAGCAAAAATTATAGTTTAAGATATGTTGTTGGAGCACTTTACTTCTATCTGTGTTTGCAATCTAAATTTTGTTTCTAATGTATGATTGAAAAATACTTCACTACTTTTTAATCATTACTGATATTACTTTTCTGTCATCTCATTTCTCACTCTACATTTAGATCCAGTAAAGACAGTTAGCTTGCCTTGTAAATGCTCTGGAAAATTGATGTTACCACCCAGCCTTTGACCCCATAGCCCAACAGAAAGGATTCAAATATGATATACCCCAACCAAACAAACAAACAACCAAACAATCAAGTGATAAATTTCTTTCATTATTTTATATAGCCTAAGACATTAAAGCATTGGAAATAAAGCTAAATCCTAAATATACAGAGAGAGCCCTCTCTAGGTCTAGGAGGGTTAGATCCTACACTCCAAAGTGGTTTGATGTATCTTTTGTGACTTTGTCCTTCCAATATTCAAAATCACGGAATGATAACACAACCCATTGAAACCATGCTAACTCGTATTCCTATATGCAGTTCATGTTTTCAAACCATCATGTCTTATCAACCTTTGTATGAATTTTTTTGTAGCCAAGCATGTTGCAAAAATTTCCATAGGCTTTTCCTTCCCATAGTGCTATCCTAGCCATATCACAAACACTAATACATATGCTACCTACATGGTCCAACCACCTCGACACCCAATTCCACGTTATTATAATACTCACCAAACACATTACTCTATCCTAAATGCCACTGTGCCATCCACGTTGGAATTCATCTCATGCACCCACAAGACCAACACGCACCCTAGCACAAAATCATAAAATAATATATCGTTATGGGAATATGTAAGGGATCCTCCACACATTCACAATGTAGACATATATATATATATATATATATATATATATATATATATATATATATATATATATATATATATATATATATATATATATATATATAATAGTTGGGGTCCATGCTTCCCATTAGATGGTTAGGTTGTGTTAACAGAGGCACTACTTGTGGCTTGATATGGCCTCCTTTCCATCGATCTTATTGGAAAACTCCCCTTCATTGATTGCAAAGTGAATTGTGTGTGGGCGAGGGTGATGTGGGACCCTGCTGATTTTTGTGAGTTGTTGGATTTCTCCACCATTTAATGGTTGTGGATTTATTGGGCCACTGATATATCTATATCTATATATATATATATATATATATATATATATATATATATATAGATATAGATATAGATATATAGATATAGATATAGATATATCAGTGGCCCAATAAAGCCACAACCATTAAATGGTGGAGAAATCCAACAACTCACAAAAATCACCAGGGTCCCACATCACCCTTGCCCACACACAATTAACTTTGCAATCAATGAAGGCGAGCTTTCCAATAAGATCGATGGAAAGGAGGCCATATCAAGCCACAAGTAGTGTCTCTATTAACACAACGTAACCATCTAATGGGAAGCATGGACCCCAACTATTTTCTTATGTGGTGACCTATGATTGGATATTGGACTTTATATATCATCGCCCAAACCCACCTTTTGGACATCTGATAATGCATTAACAATAGTTTTTGGTATTTAAAAATACTATTGTTGCAGATCATGATGTCATTCTCTAGTCTTTGCTCCATGCCAACATAAATATTGTCGCCTTATCCCTTAATTTCCTTTTATAAATAAAATGTTATTTGAAGCCATCGTTTGCAATTGTTTTTTGTAGTAATCATTTACATGTATCTCCTTTAATTTTCTATTTGGTTGGAATAAAAAGTGTGTGGAATTTTATTGTGTTGGGGTGCCAAGACATATCTTTGGTCAAGAAAACAAGAGTGTAATGTACCTAGATATGGGACTAGCCATTGTATAATAATATAAAAAAATAGTTGTGACCATGAATAGAGAGATATATAAACACAAGGAACTGAGAAAATCACTTAAATCATGTGAATTTAAAATTAGTAGTGATGATGACATTATTTTTTCCTTCTTACATAAAATGATAATGTCCCACTCCCAAGGATAATTCCTTGGTGGTGCGCAGGGAGCTAAGTGGACTTAGCAAAAGTGTTTTTAGAGTTATTAGAAAGAATTGGTGTGTGTTCTAGAAAAAAGAGATCCCTCCATGGAGCCGTTAATAGTTGAAGCTAGTGCTAAAGTTAGACGAAAACTATTGGTTTTAACTGGATGCTTCATGATGTTTTCGCCATGAATGTAAGATCGTCTGTGTTCTGGATGCGGTGTCTTCTTTGTGAGGTAGTGAGTGGTCCACATCGTGTTGAGAATACTTAATGGATGTGTTACTGGAGTTCTTAGTAAGAATGGGTGTGTGTCCTGGTACAATGAGATCCCTCCTTGGAGTCCGCTATAGTTGAAAATAGTGCCAAAGATAGACAACAATTGTTGGTTTTAGCCAGATGCTCTATGGTAAGCAGCATGACCCTTAAGCTGATGAGATATGGATTGGAACAATATATTTGTAACTTCCGTATAGGGTACTAATGAGAGTTTTTAGATTTCTATGGTGAGCATTTTAAGAGTGAGTATTCAGATTATCCACAGTATCCATTTTTAAGTCTATCTTTTGAGTCTATAATAGGACTCATCTTCAGGACCAATATACAAAGAAGAGAAGGCTGAAAGCAAAATAAATATGGGATGGACCCAAGAAAAGGAGGAGAGCCAACCACAAAACCCTAAAATGAAAGAAGAAAATTTCCAAGAAACAATATAAATCAGAAATAAGCATAAAAGTAATAAAAAACAAATATTTTAATGTTTAATTTTTATTTAATTTTTTATAAGTTTTAATGTTAGAATAATTAATGATCAATATTATTATAGTGATATTTTATGAAGAATAATTGTTAAATGATAAATTTAATAATAATGTTATTTTATTATTAAATGAAGATGGGTCTTGTTATAGACTTGAAACATAGACTTAAAAATGGATAATGTGGATGATATGAATACTCACTCTCAATATATTTGTAATTCTACAACTAGTGTTACTGGTCATTGGAGCAATTTGTATACTACATGTTATAATCATAGACATTGGGACTTATAGTAAGAAAATGTTTATGGGTAATGAAGTCATAATCCCAAAAAACTAAGAGACCATGAATCCTACAAAAACTTTAAAACAACTCTTGGAAGAACCTATTGAGAGCGAGGAGAATAAGGAATTCAAGGATGGCTTCTTTAAGTGTAGTTGTACGGGAAGGTGGATCAAATGTAGTATCGGGTGGTGTAATAGTTGGTTTTGTTGGTTGCATGAAATTTCCTCATAGAGTCAAGAGTGATATCTTTGTAGTGGCATTAGGGACTAAAATTAATCAGTAATATTCCAAAATTGTTTCCAAAGAGGCATAAATAAAAAAATTTCTTATGGTTTTCATCTAGCCCTCTGGGATCACTTCTATGGTGCTCTAATAAGAACTCCTAAGGTTTTCATGGCTTCTTAGTGAAATTAAGAAGGTGGTTGATAGGTAAATAAATATGAATCTGGAAAATTATGTCCCTCAAAGAATGGACTGAAGCTAGGCATCGTCACTGGTACTCCTTTAGGGGGTGATAAGACTAGAAGGCGACCTCAAATCATGTGCACAAGAGAAGAGTTTAAGTTTGGAACTAATAGACAACCTTAGAATAGTGCCTAGAGAAAACAAAAACAAAATGATAATATGTCCATATCTCCGGAGCACAGTCTTCAATGTACTTTCTGAATTAATCCAACTAATTCGTGGGAGTCGATGTGAGAAATATAGCCACTATTAAGTGACTCTAATTTTTGGAAGTGAACCTACAAAGAACAATCATAAAATTCTAATTGGGTGTAGCTGGTGGGGTCCATTGTAAAGATAATTATTCCCATTAGTGGAGCAACAATTCATAATTATAATTGGCCATTTTTCAACATTTGAATTGGGGTAGGCGAGCGCGTCGAATCAATCATCTACATGGATAATCAATAGAGTTATTTTGAGCAAACATGGAGGAACTCATAGACATTACAATTTCCATAGAAAATGATTTCTCCGATAGGAACAAAGGTCCAAAACCAACACTTGAGCTAGTCCATGGAAAAATTGTTCGATAGGATTTATATCTAGAGGCTAATGTATCCCATATATCAGCCCAAGTTACCTAGAATCAAAAGGAAAATAATAGAAACATGAACCCCACAAAGGCTCAAGAAGAAATCAAGAATTAATCCTCATGGTAGACATATTCTCGGATAAATTTGTTAGACTGAAAAAGTAGGTCCTGGTGGGGCATTAGGAGTATGCATCATATAATGGAGTGCAGATGAAGAAATGGACACACATAAATTGGTTCTCTCTCTTAGGATATAGACCTAAAGTCAGTGTCCTAGTCAACGGGTAGTTTGGTTTCCATGTTTTAACAGAACATGATGCAAACATCATCCTAGTTATGCCATGGGTTAAGGGATGTGGTTCCCTAATATTATAGAAATGGAAGGTTGTGTTTGACCCAATTATGGAATGCCTTAAAATAAAATTTGTGTGGTCTAAACTCCCTGGACTCATGTTGGAGCTATGATCTAAGAAGACTACCTCGGTGATTTCTAGCAGGATTGGAAAAATCTATTATGTGGATGAGGGTTGCATTAGATTTCTAGGTAAAATTGTGGCTTGGTTCTTAGTTAAGGTTGATCTTTCATGTGGTTTTCCTTGGGCAATTGATATATTTTGGGGCACTTATTCAATAAGACTACAGGCAGACTTCTTGGGTGTCACATTTAGATGTAATGGGTGAAAAGCATTGCGCACATATTTCCAGTTTCCCTCTCCAATTGAATGGAGGTCACTATGATAGAGGTAACTAGGTCAACAGGATTTGTGTCCTAAGCCGGTTTTTCACAACCAAAAAGATAGTATTCCTTTCTCAACAGCTGCAACTCAAATCCATAACTAGGTTGGGAATTCCCCTTCGCCTTTATCCTCACATATTGATTATTTAGATCATTCCCATAGGAAATTATCTCTCCTTTACCCTATTAGACTCAAACATGAACTAAATTTGGAACAATCTCCCCTATCTCTAGATGTCAAACTTGAATGTATTGCTAGTGCCTCTTCTATGAGTCTTGAACCCCTATCACTTATGTTGAAAATGCACCAAGAAATTCTTAATTTTGATTTTGACTTAATCAAATTGAGTAAATTTGAAATTCCACATCAGCAGACAACTTGGAGGAGTTAACTGAGGTGACATAGCACTTGTCACTAACTTAAGAACAATCAATTCGAGTTAATGAGTTGAAGTTCAGTTTACTTGAGTTGATTCCAAAGAAATAGGAGTCAAGCTTAGTTAATTCGAGTTAAGGACATGAAGTTTAGTTGTGTGTAGTGAGTTCCTAAATTTTAGGAGCCTATGTTGAGTTAATTTCAATGTTAGCAACTTAATTCAGTTGAATTGAATTATGGTTAGTCAAAGTAGTTCTAACTACTGGATGAAGTAGTGGAAAGTCAAGTTGTGGAAGTGGAACTTCAACTACACTCAGTAATCACCTAGATAACTAATCAATCAACCTAAATTAGCTCATGCATTTAGATAATTTTATTTACCCAATTGGGATGGAGATTTCAAGGTAGTGTACTATTATTCATAAACAATTTCAAAGTGTACAGATCATGCATGTAGTAAGAGGAAGGACCTAGAAGAATTGCACAATATAGATGAGGTAATATCCTAATTAATAGGGGCCTAATTCCTAGAGGAACAATGTAAGGAATTAGGAGCTTGGAGGGATTGAAAATTGGCTAAGTGTTGGCTAGAGTGAGTTAGTCACGTAGAGGATAGAAGATACAGGTGTTGGTTGTGCTCAAGATTGAGCAAGCATATTATATTCATCTAGACTCTTTCAATAATGCAATACAGATAGTAAGGGGTTTTGGGTAGTTTCTTTCCCCTAGATAAATCATTGTGTGTGTGTGATGTTTCCTTTTGCATGTCAATGTTTTTTGTTTTAGATGGTGAATTAACTTCCACAGATCATTAGAGTAGCTTCAAGTCTTGCGATTTAGCAAAGTTTATGAGATGTTTTGAATCTACACTTTACTTTCTACATGGTATCAGAGCTAGAACCATTGTAGAGCATAGATTTCAAAGATTTCATTGGAGGATATTCGAATTTGAAGATCATTATTGCAGTTTTTCTTCAGGACTAAGAAGATGGCTTTCAATGGACTCAGGTTTGAGTATGTCTTAGAAGGCACCTCAAATTTTTTTGCATGGAAGATCTGCATAGAGGTAGTATTGGATGGTAATGGGATGCTAGAATACATCAAGACAGATTTATAAAAACCCCAAGCATATAAGCTCATAATATTTCTCAGTGGAAGAAGGAGGTTTCCAAAGCAAGGAGAATCATGTTGGAGGGATTTCCAGATCATATTGTCTCGAATCTCCATGAAAAAGAGACTTCGTTCGCGATGTGGAAAGCACTGATAGAATTGTTCAAGAACAATAGTGACCATAGGAAGATAGCACTCAAGTACAAGCTTCGAAGTACCAATATGCAAAAGAATGACATAATTTTGTAGTACCTAGAAGGTTTACACAATGTCATGATGAACTTGGCAGGGTTGGTGTTAATGTCCCTAAAGAAGACTTGGTAGCTCTATCCCCTTTGTGCCTTCCCAAGAGCTGGAATAATTATCAATATTCTATAAATGGTATAGAGAAACTATCAATTTGGGATTCGTTATGGTTCGATCTAGTGAAGGAAGAAATAAGGTGGAATACTAGAGATGGGACCTCTTCCAAAGAAGAGGAATAGGACTTTTCATTAGTCAGCAAGGGAAAGAAGGCCAATGGGAAGAAGTCCCAAGGTGAGGCCCATTCCAGCTAAGTGGGAAAGTAGAATGACTTGTCCAAAATAAATTTCTTTCATTGTCATGAATTCAGGCACTATGCCACAAAGTGTCTACAGAGGAAGGCAAGCAAGAAGGAGTCTACAGTAGTAGCAGCAGGTGCAGCTTTAGTTTCACAATTTGAGCTTGATTTTACTCTCATTACATGCATGTCCAACATAGTGATGGGAAGTGTGTGGTATCTTGACAGTGGTGCTTCGTTCCATATGACAGGGAATAGAGATCTTTTTAGTGACTTGGAGGAGAAATGTCTCCATATGAAAATTGATTTTGGAGATGACAGAAGGTAGAATGGGATCGGGATTTGTACAGTCACCTTTCAGAGGGATTCTGGATCCCCTCTCAGACTCAAGGATGTGATGCTTGTTATGGGTCTAAAGAATAATCTTGTATCCATTACAGATTTTGATCTGATTTAGAATATTGGATTGTTGTGCTAATATCCTCCTCAGATTAGAAACAAAATGCTTTCATTGTGCTTAAGGATTCATGAATTTTTGCAAGTGAAAAATGAGTTTTTATGTTAATTTTATGAGCAATTTAGCATAAATAAGAGACTGAACAATAGCATAAACATGTACAAAACATCATAAAAAACACATCACAATAGGAACATGATAAAGGAGTTCACCCCTCCTGGGCTATGTCTCCTTGGTCCAACTTCCAATGGCTTGGGCCTCTCTATTATGATCATAAGTGTGAAAATATGTGTTTACAATGCTCAAATGTTTATGAAATCTACTCCAGTCAGTCCAAAATGTCGAAAATTGGTCGTTTAACCTCTTTTGTTTTTCCAATTTGGTGGAAAACTAAAGAAGTTGTGAACTCTCCTAGTTTTCCCACTATTCGTTCCACAAATTGCTCCAAATCCGACATGATCCCACAATTTCGCTTCAAAAATCCAATAAATTAGTGAGAATTTTTCTGCATGGCAGGCCATAATCCATTGGCATCGATTGTCCATTGGAAATTGCAATCGGTGAATTTTGGCGGGTCTTATGGTCTATGAACGTGGCAAGAGATGTGCAATTGTGATACGGCAGACCCGACGGGACATTAAACTGCAGACTATAACCCTATCAGATCTGGGATATCGCAATCGGTAGAAAACCAGTAGTCCTATACATATGCAGGACATGTCCTATTGAGATATTTGATTGCAATATCGTATTGCAACCGGAACTTGCTGGGGTCGATTCTCTAGCACCTCGTTGTCGCGATGTGTGATATGTGATTATCGCATCGCAACCATCATCTTGTCAGGGGTCGATTCTATAACACCTCCCTTTGTCGATGAATAATTTGATAAATGTAGGGACCAATGGAAGCTTGCCACTTAGCACTTCCCCATTCGCTAATGAAACCTGCCACATCATGCAATCCTGCCTTGTGAGTAAGTCAAACTTGAACTTTGACTTGCTCTAAATTCTTCATATGAGCTCGGATTTGATTTTTGTTCACACCGTTGAAACTAGAATGACAAACACTTTGATCTGAAGCTAATTTTACCAAGATTCTAACACGTTGATTTTTTATCCTAATTTTGAGCACCTAATCACTACTCCCCACTGGAAGCCTTTTGGACCCCAAAAGGATCACTTTGAATTGTCCAGCAGGTGAGGGTATAGTTCCATCACCTTTCCAACCTCTATCCATTTGTATTTTGAAGGAATTTTACCCTTGATCCCCACTTGAAGATAATCGATACTTCCCCTTTTTGATGTCCTTATTCTTCTATCAAGTATAGTGTCTTGCTGAAGCACATCAAGGAATTCTAGAGAAAAGTCTTCAATAGATGGAATTTGAATATTATCTCCTTGATATTCAATCAAAGGAGGCTCATACAACCTTAAGGTCTCAGCATTAACAACAACATAAATTTTCATATATGAAGGCAAATCCAACCTGAAGGCATCGTTACCAATCTTTTCCAAAATTTTGAATGGACCATATATAATTGGTTTTAGCTTTTTACCTTCTCCTTAGAGCCTCTCTTTGTTAATGTGAAGCCAAACTTCATCATCAACTTGGAACTTACGATCTTGACGATGCTTGTTGTGCCTTTCTTTATACTTGCCTTGGCTTTTCTCAAGCTGTTCTTGAACCTTTTGGTGTACTAATTGTATTTGTTCAATGAATTTTCTTTCTTTGTCTATGTGGCTATGACCTTCAATAGAAACATCTTTATGAAAAATAAAATCCAAAGGAGATTTAGGCAAGTATCCAAAACATGCCTCAAATGGTGAAGTTTGAGTGGAAGAGTTCTTGGTTTAGTTGTAAGCATGTTCAATATAGTGCAAATGTTCATCCCACAACTTAGGATGCTTACTACCATACCCATGAAGAAGATGTATCATTTTTTTCTTCACTACCTCTGTTTGACCATCTGTTTGTGGATGAAAGGTTGTAATCTTTTTCAATTTGGTTTTCATGAATCCCCACAATTTTGACCAAAAATTCCCCACAAAGCAAGAATCTCAATCACTAACAATGGATGTGGGCAATCCAACATGCACCCAAAAATTCTGAAAGAATAACTGAGCAATTTTTTCAACTGTAACTTGCTTTTTACATGGCATCAAAATACACATTTTGCTTAATGTATCCACAACTA
This sequence comes from Pinus tabuliformis, assembly GCA_031772625.1. Lineage (NCBI taxonomy): Eukaryota > Viridiplantae > Streptophyta > Pinopsida > Pinales > Pinaceae > Pinus > Pinus tabuliformis. The sequence goes on along the minus strand of CM062819.1, from coordinate 1,638,260,456 downwards.
CATACAAATAATCATGACCTATTTTTGACAATGGAAGAGCTTCTACAAACTCCATAGAAATACTCTCCCACGGTTTTTAAGGAACTAGAAGTGGTGTGTATAATCCTAACTTCCTATTGCTAGGCTTGATGATTGCACATAATGAACATCCTTTAATAAAATGAGACAGCCTTTCAAGCATATGAGGCCAATAAAAATACCTTTGTAGATGTGCCATCGTCTTACTTACACCGAAATGACTAGCAATAAGAGAAGCATGTGCCTCTCTTATGATGTTAACTCTTTCTCCCTGTGGAACACAAAGCTTGCCAAGATGGTACAGTAAGTTATCATGAAAATGATAATCCAATTCCTCTACTTGGTTACCTTGACTCAAACTTGCATAAACATCTTGAAATTCATTATCTAATGCATATTGCTCAATATAACTTTCATGTAAAACAGAATTATGCTTGAGTAAAGTAGTTGCACTAACAATACACCTAGAAAGCATATCAGCGACTTTATTGTAGATATCTTTCTTTTACTTGATTACAAAGTGGAATTGTTGAAGAAAACCCATCCATCGGAAGTGCCTTGATTGCTTCAACTTTGATTGCGATTGCAGGTATTGCAATGGTTGATGATTAGTGTGAATGATTGTTTCTTTACCCATCAAGTAGTGTTTCCATTTTTTCACACATTGCACCAATGAATACAATTCCTTTTCATATGTATGATAGTTAATCACTGCACCATTAAAATTTTCTGAAAGAAAACAGATAGGATTACCATGCTGCATGAGAACTGCACCCATAACGTAGTCACTAGCATTTGTCTGAATCTCAAATGACCGTCTCATGTCTGGAAGTGTGAGTACGGGATATGCAATGATATTTTTCTTCAACGCATCAAAGTCCTTTTGCTATTTATGTCCCCACTGAAAAACGCTTTTCACGCTTGTCAACGCATGCAAAAGAGCTGCTATAAGAGAAAAAATAGTAATGAATTTCCTCCAATATTGGGCTGCTCCTAGAAAACTTCTTACCTATGTAACTGTCTTGGGCCTTGGCCAATTCACAATATGTCAACCTTGGAGGGATCTATTTTCAACTCACCTCCTACAACAATATGACACAAGTAAACTAAAGAAGTCTTTCCAAACTCGCACTTTGACATATTCATATACAACTATTCTTTTTTCAAGACATCAAGTACTTTTCTTACATGCATGACATGTTCAACACGGGATTTACTAAAAATTAAGATGTCATCTAAGTATACTATGACAAATTCATCAAGAAATGGCCTCAACGCATCATTCATCACATGCATGAATGTAGCAGGAGCATTAAATAGGCCAAATGGCATAACTAGCCATTCAAAAAAACCCTATTTTGTTTTGAACACTGTCTTCCAAATGTCTCCTTCAACTATTCTAATTTGATGGTAGCCACTTCTTAGGTCTAGCTTACTAAAATACTTTGCATCTTTCAATTGATACAGTAAATCATCTATTTGAAGTTGTGGTTAATGGTTCTTTACCATAATTTGGTTCAATTCATGAAAGTCCACGCACATGCACCATGTCCCATCCTTCTTTGGCACCAAGAAAATAGGTGAACCACACGGCAAGGAAGATGGTCTGATGATCCCTTTATTCAACAACTCTTGAATTTGCTTCTTAATTTCTACGCTTTCCCTCACTGACATATTGTACATGCCAATGTTAGGAAGAGGAAAATCTTGTTGCAACTGTACTCATGTTGGATTCCACTCTTGGGAGGCAATCCCTTTGGTTCCTGAAACATTTCATCATATTGGTTAACTACATCAACAAATTCAGATTTCAATTTCAAATCACAAACTTTAAAATATTCATTATCGACATCATTCCTGGGTTTGATCATGACAAGCATAAAATTCTTGCTCGAATTCACCAGTATTTTCATCTACCTTGCATTAACAAGTGAAAGATTTGTTTTCTTGTTGTGATCTCTCATAATATATTCTACTCCATTTTCGAATAAATGATATTTTTTTCATGTTGATGGAAGATATCATTCCTATCATAAAGGTACGGGCTGCCCAAAATGATGCCACAGATACCTAATGGTACAACGTCAATCTCCCCTTCATCTATGAATTTTGCAATGATATTGAATTTCAGTTTACACCTTCTCGTAACCTGCAATTGCGCATTGTCACGTTCCCATCCAAGTGGATACAGTTTATGATGTGGAACAATTTCTAGATTTAAACTCTTGACAATGTTTTTAGAGATAAGACTAGATTGAGAGCCACTATCAAACAACGTATCAATATTGTTATGTTTTTAGATCACCCTTATGTGAAATAGTTATAGTCTCCTCTTTTCATTTGGAGTTTCATTTTGTGAGTCTGAAGAACTAGTGTTGGCAATGGATTCCTTTTCTTTTAACCCCATGGATGTGATTTTAGTTTCATCACCCGAATAGGATCCCAAATCCTAATGAGTGGTTGCAGTTGTCTTCTATTTTCCCTTATTTTTGTTTCTTTTTGGTCTCATTTTGGGATGAAGCTTCCAATAGTGAGCTTCATCGTGACTCTTTTTGGAATAGTGTTTGCATGTAACTTTCTCTTCTTATTTTTTGATAGACACATTTTTCTTTTCCTTTCCTTTGAAAGCCTTTTCCTTTCCTTTATTCTTAAATGGCTTTTTACTACCTTCTTATGGGGTGTTTTTCCCTCTTGCCTCAAGATGAGTGGCTTGCACACACACATCATCTAGATTATTGGGATTAAACATTAAGATAGTATGCCTAAGGCAACCATGTAAACCTCCTATGTACTTCAACAATGTATCCTGTGATTGCAAATCCACACCTAACATCAAAGACCTTTTTATGAATTCTTGGGCGTAATCTTGCACATTTTGACCTTTTAGCTGTCTAAAGTTCTGCCAATTCATGATGCTTTTCTACATATAAGCTAGAGGGAAGAATTTTATTTTAATTGCAACAATTAAATCATTCCAATAAATTGAGATCTTACCGTGTTTTTTAATCTCCTCTTGGGTTCTTGATTCCCACCATACTAGTGTTGTACCCTCCATTCTCAAGGAAGTTAACTGAATCTATATGTTATCCTCTTAAAGGTTTTGAATCCTACAATAGACCTCCAACTGACGAATCCAATTATTAAGCTTCTATTCATTCACTTCACCATTATACATGGGTAGCTCAAATTTAACATCAATTTTAAAAAAAGGTGATTTACCAGTTCCTTTTGAAGTATTTTGATGAGTATGAGTAAGGGTTGTGTTAGTGGAAGAGGGTGAAGATGCTTGTGAAGAAGAAGATGAAGAAGATGGTGGAGAGGGTGGAGGTTTGTCTCCATTTCCATTACCTCCTTTTTCGTTACCTCCTCCTAAAGAGCCTTCTCCTTTGAGAGGTTTGGAACTTTCTCCTTGCAACCTGGTATTCATGTCTTCATAAAGGACCTTCACCATCTTTGTCATATCAAAGAAAGCCTTTCTGAATGTCTTCTCATCTTCTGTCATGTTTGTAGGTTCTTCTTTATGAGACATGATCTCTCGAGTCTCAACTACAACTTGAGGCTGAACTGGTGTTGGAGATTGTGGCAACCTTGCTCTCCTTTCCCTTGACCTAATTTTAGGGCTTCCAACCAGCGTTCCTTCTCATGTTTTGAGTTTTAACCTTGTAAGCATGACTTAAACTGGCATATAGTTAAATATTTCTTTCAAAAAGAAAACCTAGTGCTCTAATACCATAATGATATGATTAAGAATATTATATTTTTGTTCTAAGATCCTCCTTAGATTAGAAACAAAATTCTTTCATTGTGCTTAAGGATTCATGAATTTGTACAAGTAAAAAATGAGTTTTTATGTTAATTTTATGAGAAATTTAACATAAATAATAGATTGAACAACAACATAAACATGTACAAAACATCATAAAAACACATCACAATAGGAACATGATAAAGTAGTTCACCCCTCCTAGGCTATGTCTCCTTGGTCTAGCTTCCAATGGCTTAGGCCTCTCAATTATGCTCAAAAGTGTAAAAGGATGTGTTTATAATGCTCAAATGCTTCTGAAACCTACTACAATTAGTCCATAATGGCCATAAATGGCCATTTAACCTCTCTTTTTTTCCCAATTTGGTGAAAAACTGAAGAAGTTAAGACCTCTCTTAGTTTTCCTACTATTTGTTCCACAAATTACTCCAAATCCGACATGATCCCACAATTTCACTCCAAAAATCTGCTAACTGAGCGATACTTTTGCTGCCAAGTGGACCATAATCCATCGGTACTAACTCTCCATCAAAAATCATAATCGGAGAAGTTTGGCAGGTCTTATGGTATGTAAACATGACAAGCAATGTGTAATTGTGATACGACGGACCTGACAAGACATTAAACTGCAGCCTATAACCTTATCGCATCCTAGATATTGCAAAAGTGGAAAACCAGTGGTATTATACATATGTAGCTCCTGTCCTATTGCGATATGCAACTGTGATATCGTATCGCAACCCGAACCTGTCGGCGTCAATTTTGTAACACCTCCTTATTGCGATGTGCGATATGTGATTATCGCATCGCAACCCTCACCTTGTCGAGGGCCGATTATGTAACACCTCCCTTTGCCGATGTGTGATTTGTGAAATGTAGGGGCCAATGGCAGCCTGCCACTTGGCGCTTCCCGATTCGCTAATGAAACCTGCCACGTCATCCAATCCTACCATGTGAGCAAGTCAAACCTAAACTTTGACTTGCTCTAACTTCTTCATATGAGCTCGGATTTGTGTGTCGTTCACACCATTAGAATTAGAATGAGGAGCACTTCGATTTGAACCTAAGTTTATCAAGATTCTGACACTTTTATTTTTGAGCCTAATTTTGAGCACCTGATCAGTTTTGGAAGACCGTCATTATGATGTGATCTTCAGCAAAGGAAAGGTATTCCTGAGACACATAACCATAAGACAGGTGAATAAAATTAGGATTTGAGTCAAGAACCTATATGCACTTGAGGTAGAAGCTGCATGAAAATCCTTGAGGAGTGAGGTAGAGCCTAAAGATATGGTTTTTGAAAGGGAGCATGTTAGACCTATCAACATGCAACCTCAGAAGAAGCCTCAGGAATTTGTGGAGCAGCCACAAATGGAGAGGCAGATAGGATGAAGAGTGGAGACATCCGCTCAAGAGGAGACCTCCAGTAGGGGGAGAGTTGCACCAAGTAGGAAGAGGGAGAACATTCTACCATACCTCCAAGAGTGAGGTGGGGCGTTGTAGATCGTTAGTCCAAGAGTTGTATAAATTTGGGTAGGGTCCATTGAGGCATTCTCCTCATGGATCATTACCTTGACATGGTGACCCAAAATATTCAGTAGCAGGAGGAACAATGTCAGTATGATACTAAGTAGTGCACATGAGTGTTGACAACAGAGCAGGAGGCTCAGTAGCAGAGTCAATAACAACACAATTTTCCTAGTAGATAGTTGCAAACATAGTTGATTAAGTTTGTGTTTTTATGCTTCTCAGTTGGAGATGTTGCAGCAGTAGCAACAATAGTGAGAGGTGTTGCATGCAGTAGATTCCACAAGTGCAAGATAAGGCATGGTTGATAATCCCTTATTTTGTAGGTAGCATTAAAAATGCAGCAAGAAGGTATAAATTTTTATTTTACCTTAATCAAATTAAGGAAATTAGAAATTTCACTTTAGTAGACAACTTGGAGGAGTTAACTAAGGTGACATAGCACTTGTCACTCAGTTAAGAATAGTCAATTTGGATTAATGAGTTGAATTTCAGTTTACTTGAGTTGATTCCAAAAAAATAGGATTCGAGCTCAATTAATTTAAGTTAGGGACATGAAGCTCAGTTGTGTGCAGTGGGTTCCTAAATTTTAGGAGCCTAGGTTAATTTAATTTCAGTTGTAGAAATTGAATTATGTTAAATTGAGTTATGATCAGTTAAACTAGTTCTAACTACTAGAGGAACTAGTCGAAGGTCAAGTTGTTGAAGTGGAACTTTAACCACACTCAGTGATCATCTAGATAACTAATCAATTAGCCTAAATTAACTCATGCATGTAGAGAATTCGAGCTACCCAGTTGAGATGAAGATTTCAAGGTAGTGTACTATCAATTGTAGAATATTCTGAAGTGTACAGATGGTGCATGCAGTCAGAGGAAGGACCTAGAAGAATTGTGAAATCTAGATGAGGGAATTTCCTAATCAATAGGGGCCTAATTCCCAGATGAAAAGCGCAAGGAATTAGGAGCTTGGAGGGCTTGAAAATTGGCTAAGTTTTGGGAGTCAGTCAGTCGAGCAGAGGATAGAAGATATAGATGCAAGTTGTTCTCAAGCTTGAGAAAGCATATTGTATTCATCCAGATTCTTTGATTAATGAAATACACATAGTAATGGGTTTTGAGTAGTTTCTTTCCCCTAGACAAATATTTGTACATGTGTGATGTTTCCTTTTACATGCCAATGATTCATGTTTTAGATGGGAATTAACTTTCGTAGATTAGTAGAGTAGCTTCAAGTCTTGTGATTTAGTAAATGTCATGAGCAGTTTTGAATCTTCACATTAATTTCTACAACTTAAGAGGAAATTCTTTTAAGAAAAGGAAAAAAATAAATCTCAAGACCTGGGGAAAAAATACCCTTCGAAAATAAGGAAAAAGGAGACCAAATACAAAAATATCTCACTTTGTGGAGAAGTTGGGGCGAAGTTGAATGGATGCTTTTCTAAGATAATAAAAGAGACATTATTCCCTCCATTTGATCCATGGCCATCATTAGATGAAAAACCAAATGAGGGATTTATAGAACTTTGGGACCTTATAGTGGAGCTTCCCATTTCATCATTTCTTGATGAAAATAATGTCCTTCAGCATTAGGGTATTGGGATTTCCCTAAACTTCTAGATACCTATTCTATAGCATTCAATTAAAGGCACCTGATTTAATTCTCTTGCAAGAGACTATGCTCTCTAAGGAAAATACATGTGAAGTTTTGTTGAAGTTGTGCCCTCTTTGGATCTTGTGTGCAACCAACACTATTGGTATTTCTGGAGGGTTAACTACCTTCTAGAATCTGAAAATATGTTTCTTCAAAGCATACAATTCTGACGTTGGAATCATATTATCTGGATATTGTCACAAGATGATTCAAAGGGTTTGAATCTTGAACATTTATGTACCTACATCAACATAAAAGTGTTATGGGTCAAAATTCATAGAAGTGTTATCTTAGATATGTAACATGTTATTGTAGCAAATGACCTGAATTTAACTTTGGATCCCCAAGAATGTTTGGGGAAGAAATATAGGATGGATCCCCTAGCTGAGTATTTTAAGGATTTATTTTATCGAAAACTACTCAAGGACATTGTCCCTAATCCTTTCTTCTTGTCTTGGAGATATGGGCAGTCTAGATAAGATGGAATTTCCAAGAGGATTTATCAATTATTAGATCACTCTTCCTTGACTATGAGTATGGATGCTCCTGAAGCTTCATCCTTCCTTTCTGAAGTCTCTGAGCATCATGCAATGAAGATTCAATGGAGGGGTATTCAAAAACAAAACTCCTTACCCTTCAAATTTAATCATCAATGGATAGAAGAAAAGGATTTTAAGGAATTAGTTAATCAATCCTAGAATCTACTAATAAGCCTTGTCATCACTTCAAAAAATGGATACTTTTAGTGTCAATATCAAGAGAATCAAGGGTATGGTTCAAGTCTAGACCAAAAAGTGTAAGGAGGATCAAACAAAGGAACTTTTGGAGATCGAGCACGATATTGCCTCTTATATCGATCCCACAATATTTGGCTTCTTTTATGCCCAGCTTATGAAATCAATACTAAATCTAGTACAAATGAAGAATAAGATTCTTAAATCACAAGAGGAGGAGTGGTGCCTTAAGAGAACGTTTTCTTAGATTAAAATTGGGGACGAAAATACTATATTTTTCCACAGAGTAGCATCTAAGAAAAAGGAAACAAACTCTATCTAGCATATCAAGAACCACAGGGTAGGTTACTAACCTCTCTAAAGGACATAACCAAATAGGCCTTTAATTTCTTCAATATGCAATTCAAAGAATAGGGACTATATCTTAGACAAAGTTGAACTGGAAAACCTTTATCCCAATTTTGTTAACAAGGAAGATATCAGGTTGATGGACTTCCATGTTTCTAAAGAGGAGCTCCTTCAAACGTTAAAATAAATATCCAAATAAAGAATTTCAGGCCCTGATGGTTGGCCCAATGAACTTTACATCTCCTTCTTTGATATCATGGGTTCTAAGCTATTGCAATTGGTTGAAGAATCATGAATTTCATGTCATAACACAAGTTCCATCAAAGCAACCTTCCTCGCTTTAATTCCAAAGAAATATAATTCTATCTATTTTTCTAACTTTATACCTATTTCTCTTTGCAACTCTGTATATAAATTGATTTCAAAAATAATAGCTAACAGAGTTAAAAATATCCTTTATCCACATATACATGTGGAAAAATTTTCCTTTCTTCTTGATATGATAATTCAAGATGAAGTAACTATTTCACAAAAGTGCATTCACTCGATCAAATCAAGCAATCAGAAATCCTACCTCATAAAAATTGATCTCTTGCAGGCATACAATTGAGTTGATTTGGATTTTCATCGCCTGATCATACATAAAACTGGATTTCCACACCACCATGTTAGATGGATAATGGTCTGTGTGAAACAACATCTATGGTGGTATTAGTCAACGGGTACCCCACTGATTTCTTCAAAATATCCAAGGGATTGAGACAAGTATGTACTGTCTCCCCGCTACTTTTTATCTTGGTAATGGATTCTCTCAGCAGATGTTTCAGCACAACAAAAATAAATGGTGTTATCATAGGATGCATGTTCTCTTCTACAACCTCCACTACCTAACTATTATTTGTGGACAATGTCCTATGTTTTGGAGTTGTCAAGCTTTCTGAATGGGAATCCTTTTATCAAATTTTCACTAACTTTGGAAGAGACACATGTCCTATTCTTAACAAAGATAAAACTAAGCTAATTTCTAATGAAAAGAATGTTTCTATTAACCACCCAATAGCCACCCACTTTGGGAATAAATTTATCCCTCTCTACATTATCTGTGGGATCATAGATGCTTTACCCTTAGAGGAAGGTTGATCATGATTAAATATGTCTTTCAAGATATTTTAAGTGTTTTAAATGCACTGATTTCTTTTTCCTTCAACAATCATCCATAAAACAAATGTTATCATTTCCAAGTTCTTGTGATCGGGATTTGATCCCTCTATAAAATTCCACTTGATCAAGCTCGATTCTCTAACTCATCCTATAGATTCGGGTGGTTGGGTTTATGGATATGAAGCACTTTAATCTAGCTCTCCTCTCTTGGAATATTTGGAGGGTTTTTAATGAATATGGTATATGGAGTAAAGTTATTCAGGGGAAATATTTTCAGCAAAAATGTTTGGAGGAATGGGTTGTTGTTGGAGCCCTTTCCAAGTGTAGGAAGTCCTATATTTGGAGCAACTTGATGTCAGCCAAAACTTGTCTTTGTGGAAATATCAAATGGCAAGTTGGAAATGGTGCGAATATCCTTATTGGTTTGGATGTGACTGAGGGTATGCAAGGAGACTATAAAATTTCCCCCCAAATCATCTTTTCATTGCATCAGTAGGGAATTCGCCATTTAGATGACCTAAAGAATTGGTTCCCTCTTGCTCACCCCTCTTATTCTCGACCTGTTTCTTGGGAGTTGGGGCTAAATGTTGAGTTTGATTTTGAATTGGAAACTTATAGGCACAAATTCATTGAGGTTGAGATTTTATGAAATGAAAGACCCAATTATCTACCTTGGGAGGTCGTGTTGCAAGTGGAAACATTGCTTCTTGTGAAATCTATTCTTATATCTTTGGTTCCCCACACCCCAACCCTTGTGATGAATCAAATGTGACTATGTCGAAATGGGAAGCCCCCTTGAATATTAAATTCTTTGCATGGTTGACCCTATTTAACTACGTCCTGACTTGGGAAAATTTAATGAAAATGAGTTTACTACTTTTAATATATTATCTATTTGTTCTTGGAATTCCCTTTTGCTAAGGCCAATTAGGACCATGTAACAATTTTTCTAAACATCAGAATATACAAGGTCTAGTCTTTCATCTTTCAATGCTTATTGTATTGGTTTGTGAATCAAATACCCTATTGTTCTCTCCCTCTTCATGTTATTTGGGTGATATGGAACTCCACAAACGCATTTGTGTTTGGTAACTTCTCCTGAGACTACCATTCAAGCAACGTAAAAAAAATTGGCCACTTCCTTGAAATTGGTCCCTGGACCCCTAGGTCCCTTCGGTGTATTACTCATTGTATGGAACTGGAAGATCATTTTCCTTTTGGTTTTTTTATGGAGCCCTAGCTGATGGGTTGAGTGGATGTGGAGCTCTTATCCAACTCTTCCCAGATAAGGAATTTTTCTTCTACTGGAATGGGGTGGTGGCACAAATAGTCAGGTTGATATTATGGCACTATAGGGATTACTTCAAAATGTTGCTTGGCTCGCCATTGATTCCATCAAGATTGCAGGAGACTCTAATATATTTATTAATTGGTTACAGGGGTAGAACACCCTTGAGGTTCCTTTGCTCCACCATTGGATGGAAAACATAGCTTCCCTCCCCTCCTCCTTCAATGAAATTTCCTTCTTCCATGTGTACAAAGAGAAAAACATGGACGTAGATGCTTTGTCCATGTGCAGGATCCCTATTTGCCATGAAATAATGTTTTTTGAATTTTCGATTAATGGTTCTATATATTATTTGGGATCTTTTGAGCTGTAAAATCCCTTTTGGATACTCTCTAGTCAATTTTGTGTTCAAGGGAAAAGTTTTTTTTTGAACCAATGATTACGTTAGGCCTTGTTTTCTTTACTCTTAGCTCCTATGATGCTCTATCTTCATAATTTGTTTCTCTATTCTTCCTCATATAGGCATAGTTTTTTCACCCTCCCTCAAAGGAAACTGCAGATTGTAGCTAAATTATGTAACTTTTCATTTCATTAATGAAAAATGTCTGTTTTTTAAGGATGTTCATGAATGATATTAAAAAATCCTCGGATATGCATAATTTTTTCGCCCTTCCTCAAAGGAAACTGTACACTATCTTGAATTATGTAACTTTTCATTTCATTAATGAAGAATTTTGTTTTTTAAGTATATTCATGAATGGTATTAAAAAATCCTCGGATAGGCATAGTTTTTTCGTCCTTCCTCAAAGGCACCTGCAGACTGTACTTGAATTATGTAAATTTTCATTTCATTAATAAAGAATGTCTATTTTTTAAGGATATGCATGAATGATATTCAAAAATCCTGAGATAGGCATAGTTTTCTCACCCTTCCTCAAAGGCAACTGCATGTTATACTTGAATTATGTAAATTTTCATTTCATTAATGAAGAATGTATGTTTTTTAAGGATATGCATGAATGATATTAAAAACTCCTACCCCTATTCCATGTTAAAATATGTCAACCATGTAAGTTCCATATATACATTCAGTATATGCATGTGAAACTCAACCTCTTCGATATCATTCAAGGAGACCATTTATATCTTGGTTAATTCAAGCTCCCACGGTAGTTATTTTGTCGAAAGCATGCGATAATTTTCAAAACTCCTCATCTATTACCACTTTTTCAGATTTTCTTAAGATATTGGGTTGTATTACTCTTCCTTCAATTATTATGCATTTTGGTCTCCTCAATGCACATCATAGAACTAGTTAAAGAGAAGAAGCCGTGCAAGAAAATATTCACGCCACATTAGCATTCGACACAACCCCTAGTATTGGTCATTCATTTATTCCAAAGGTCAGTAGATTTTAGCCATAATGGTAATGGAATTATCTCAATTGGCTTATCCTCATCATCAAGCGATGGATCCCCTAACATAGTCACACCCTAATTTTCAGAGAGATTTTGAGACGATTTGGGGATTTTGTTGTTTTGTCTACCGAAATTGTGTTCAAATCCTTCAATCTACAATTAATTGATGATATGAAATTTTGGTATGTGGAAATAATCTAGTTTTTCCATAGGTGTTACCATTGGATTGGTGCTAGTGGCTTATGCCCTCCTTTACATGAGATGTAATATCAAACGTTCTAAAGTTTAATGTTGCAATGATATTATTGGTATCGATAATGTACTTTTAGATTCCATAACTAATTAGGAAGCAACTCATGCATCTAGGGAAAATGTCTATACATCGTGGTGGAGAACACACAACAAGAATTTTCTTCCTTCTTCCTCTGGCATTCTAGAATATCCATACATGGATCTCCAAAAAACTATGCTTCTTATTATAGTTACTAAAAATTGTATCATAGTGGAAAATTATGATCATGTAATATAAATATCCCATGTCATTATATAATGTTGGGAACTTATCATGTGATTTACAATACCTCCCTTCATACACGAAATTTAATAAACTAGAGAAAATCTCATTAACTTATACACGGGTTAAGATCATAGTTGTAAATCTTGGATGCTATCATATCCAATCCACCAGACAAGAGCTCACCTCAATATTCATCTTTATGAATTAAAGATATAATTAACCTATCATTCCATGTTTTCCTCTTTCAAACATTTTCTCAAATAATTAGTAAGCATTCTCATAATCTTGCTCCTATGCATAATTTTAGCACTATAAGGCAAGTATTAACCATCTTTTCAAATTATGCCCTGTAATTGTCCCACTTTAGTTCTCTGCGAACCTTTTCTTCACACTTATAACTTGTTTTATATATGAATTTTAATATTCCTCACCATTATGAATTTTGTCAGATAGTTGGTGGAAAACCTCTAACCTTTAAAATTTTCCTTCAAACATAGCCCAGTCAGGTCTAGTGCTACAAAATGGGCTCTGACACCACTTTGTAATGTCCTAGGCCCTTGGTCAGGAAATGTCACATAACGTGAATCAAAATTCATCAACAATTTTCATCAATATTTTTGTGAAAACATATAATCTCTAGGTTTTATATCTTAAACCCTAGCTCAAAACTTGAGCCTCTATAATTCTTCCTATACCATGTTGTAATTTTAGTTATTGTTCTGAACTCAAATTCATTAACCCATGTATAATTAATGGGCAATTAGTTCTACGTGATACCCATAATCATCTATGTAGGGTATGTGTAGTTACAACATATTAAATGGGCGAGGGTATAACATTATGCTCTACCACATATGACCATGGTTGACCATGTTTGACCTTGGTTAACTAAGGGAATATTATGGTTGACATAGTTAAACTTGATTAACCATGGTTATGAATGGTTTTTCTTGTCACATTGTGACATCATGGTTAAAATTCCTTGACCATGTTTGCACATGGTTAACTATGGTTAAATATGGTCAATTATGGTTAACTATGATCATCATAGTCCATATTATCCATGTTGACCATGGTTGATTATGGTTGACTATGGTTGGGCATGTATTGACCATGGTTGAGCTTACTTGAACATGGTTGACTATTCTTGAACTAGGTGACGATTATGGGATCTCCACCTAGTCAGCCTATATCATAGTGTTTGTGTTCATTGGATATTAAAGAATACCCTAATGTCACTAGATATTGATAAAAACCTACCAAATTATTTTGTTCAACCTCTTCCCAATACAATAAAAGTAACCCCTATTTTTAACAAATGTCCCCTATTTTTTGTAAATACCCCTTTTTATATGCCCCCAATACTCATAATTTTCTCCTGTCACACTTGCTCTTTTCCCATTACCTACAACATATTGATGTTATTTTTAATAATTTAAAAACCCGTTTTATGAATGAACCTAGTAAGATATTGGTCAACAAAGTGAAACTTATGTGTTTTGACCATGGTTGAAATTTCTTGTCCATGTTTGACAATAGTTGAGCTTATTTGACGATGGCTGACTATGATCAATATATGACTGGTTGTGGCTAAAGATGGTAAACCATGCTTTGTCAGCATTTACCAATAGATGACTATGGTGAATCATGGCTAACCATGACGCACATGTTGACCATGGTTGGACATCTTGAGAATGTCAACCATGGTTGACCATGTTTAACCATTGTCAACCATGTTGACCATGTACAACATTATTGATCATGGTTTGGCCACATATGACTTTGGCTGAACATGGTTGGCCATGTTGACCATGATTGACCTTGCTAACTATAATTCATTATGCTTGACCGCATATGACCATGGTTGATTGTGTTTAACCTTAGTCAACAAAGTGAATCTCATGGTTGAGATAGTTAAACATGATTGGAGATGGTTGTTAATGGTTTTGTTTGTCACATTGTGGCATCATTGTTTTGTCCAATTGAAATTATGTTTGATGTTCACCACATTGTGACATCATTTGTTGTGCATCATGTTGTGATGACATTTATTGTTCCTCACATTGAGATTTTGTTTATTGTTCATCACACGCTAATGACATTTATTGTTCATTAAATCGTGACGTCATTTTTTGTATGGCACATTGCAATGTCATTTTTTGTTCATCATATTGTGACAACATATATTATTCGTGACGTTGTAATAACATTTGTTAATAAAATTTATTGTTCATGACGTTGTGATGATGTTTATTGTTTGTCACATGCGAGGTTATTTGTTGTTCATCATATAGTGATGTCATTTATTATTTGTTACATTATGATGACATTTTTCATTCATCACAATAAAATAATCATTTATGTTCATCACATTTCAATGTTCTTTATTGTTCATCACATTGCGATAACATTTTTTTTCATCACATTGTGATGATATTTATTGTTTGTTACATCTTGATATTTCTTTTGTTCATCACATTATCACATCCATGTTGACAATGGTTGGTCATCTTAACCATGTTAACCATGGTTAACCATATTCAACTATGCGGACCATTATTCACCATGGTTGGGCCATGTTTAACCTTAGTTGAACATGGTTGGCCATCTTGACTATATTGACAACATATCACCAACTTGTTGCCTATGATTTACTATGATCAACCACATATGACCTTGGTTGACCATGTTTGGCCTTGATCAACCAAGGGAAATTCTGACGTAGGGTAATACCCGCTATACCCACAGTATGCATATAGAATGCATAGCCTTATCTATCCCAGGAATTACGATGACCTTCTTGTTCAAACCTTAATAAGCTAAGGTTAACGCCCCTTCATTTAACCTTCATGCAGAAACATTTCATTAGACTATCCATAATATAACCCTTCATCAACCTTTCTATTGGAATTCTATAACTCAACCTTTCATCCTTTATGGAAACCTTGGTTAATCCTTTAACAACACATATTAACCACACCCATTCTATAAGCCAAATCCTCCTTTATCACAATCACAGAGCTTCAAAGAACTCTATAGAACATACATTCATAACTCTTGACTTGCGATATATGACTACCCTTTCCCACCGTTGATTTCATTCACCAGATCAATGGCTGTTGCAATATCACATCAAACCATTGTGTGCCTTCATCCCTCTCACATGCGACATGCAATAACACAACCAGACTCTAATTAATTTAAAGTCACGCTTATAACCTCCTTGGGTCCACTCTCCACAAACGTTTATCGCGATCTTTCTCCACCATCGATCTTACCTTCAATTCGATGGTTGTACTTCTTTCCGATCAAAAAACTAACCCGAAGCTTTATGACCGCTGATCAAGAACTACTAGATCTGACGGTCCATAATGATATCGGGTGGACTACTTACGTGACATTTAGTCGCTTTACGGACTTGATAAGAATTATAAACCCTCAATCTATAGAATTTCATGTCCACCCTTACACTTAACATTTGATCTCTTTACGGCTCAATATCCATTAGATGACGAGGCCTTTAAATCCTACGGTCCATATCATTTCTCATATTTCTCCTTCCTCTAGTACTTAGATTGAATCTTTGTTATTCATTTCTTAGCTCTATCTTATGCGACTTAATCCTATCCGCCCATCACAAACAAATCTCGTCTGTTGGTCTTCGAGATCCAATGGCTACCGTGCATCAACACTTCACTTGGGTTTTTATGCCAATTCTTTAATGTTCTTCTGTGGTTTTAGGTTTCTTCAGAGTTTTTTTCCTTCTGCTATTCTACCACGCGACTCCCTCCTGAGCTTAACTCTGTGAGTTTTAACACAACCATTCCAGAATCTTGATTGTGATCCTTCGAACGGATTCAAACGATCCATTAGGATTCTTCATATCATTCTCCTTTCTCTGTATTTTGCCTTTGATTCTTCCCAAACTACACTTGCATATATATATATGATACAGAATCTCTAATTCACACACAGATTACAATTAACCCATTCCAACACACACATGACTCAAAATTGAGTTGTTTGTATTAATAAACATGTATTTACACAGAGAATTCCTTCTTTGCCTGATCTTCTATATCAATGGCCTTTCTTCTCCTCTTTCCCGTAGGCTTACAGTCTAACTGACTCACTCACTAGCTACTCTCTAGCTACTTCTCTATCTACTTCCTCTTTATGCCTTTTAGGCTTACATTTATACAAAAGGTTCTATTGAACTAATTCTTGTTCAGATCCTTAATCTACTTAACTAAATCCTAAATATCCTCTAAGTCCACTTTTGACTCCTACTTATCCCTCAGAATCCTCTCTAGCTCCTCAAATCATGAAACCACTTTCTAGTCCAAGACTTTCAATTGATTTCTAACTCTTTCATCATCATTAATCTCTCATGTTCTCCTACATTTGAGAGAATTTACAAATATCCTCACAATATCTAATTAATACCCAATCTAATCACTTGAAACATTAATAATTACATACATAGGAATCCAACTTCCTTGAAAATACAAGACCCCCTATGTCTACTAAAATACAATGATTTTGTTGAGATAAATGCTCCTACATCAAATTCATGGTTGAGTTAGTTTAACATGGTTGACCATGGCTCTCAATGGTTTTGTTTGTTGCATTACAAAATCATTTTATTTCCTAATTGCAATTAAATTTGATGTTCATCACATTATGGTATCATTGATTGTGTGTCATATTGCGATGAAGTTTATTTCTCATCATATTCTAATGTTGTTTATTATTCATCACATTATGCCAATGTTTATTTTTCATCATATTGTCGCCATCTATTGTTTTGCACATTGGAACGTCATTTGTTGTTTATCATATTGTGATTATGTTTATTTTTCATCACATTGTGTTGATGTTTAATGTTCGTTACACTACGATAATGTTTATTGTTGACGACATTGTGATGTTATTTGTTTTTTGTCACATTGCGACGTTTTTGTTGTTCATCACATTGGGAAACCATTTGTTACTCATCACTTTGCAACAATATTTGTTGTTCATTGCATTGTGACATCATTTTTTCTCAACATGATATGATGACATGCACATTGCAAACAATGTTAAATTTATTAAAGTTATATTGCGAACAATATAAAGTATACTACTAAAGTTATATTAGTAAGTTATAATTCAATTATAAAAGTTATGTTAAAAATGAAATATAGAAAAAAGTAAAATAGCTTTAACATTAAAATTAAATTAAGTATTAAATATTAAATTTATTATATAAATTTATTTAACTTAAAGTCATTAACTTTAGTTGAACATAATGCCCATGCTTATTATAAATATGTGACTATGGTTTAATTTTGTTGACTATAGTTGACTAATATACATACCATTTCCAAAACATGATGCCCATGTTAAGTATAGTTGAATATGGTTGAATTTGGTTACCTATGGTTGACTACAACTTACTTTTGTTAACTATAATTGACATTGTTGACTATCAATGATGTCCATATTGTGAACAATATTAAAGTTATATTGCGCACAATATACAATATAATAATAAAGTTATAATACAATTATAAAATTTATATTAAAAAAATAATATTGAAATAATTAAAACTATATTTATTATATAAAGTTATTTAAGTTAAAGTTATTAATTGTAATGTATATATTAATGTCTATCCTTGTTATCAGTATGTGCATTATGCCTATAGTCGACTATGGTTGGCTTTTGTTGAATGTCATTTACTAATGTATATAATTTCCAAAATATGATGTCCATGGTGACTATAGTTGGCTATTGTTGATATTTTTTAACTAATGATGATATACAAATTGTGAACAATATTGAAGTTATTGTAGCTATATTACAAACAATATGAAGTGTGATATTAAATTTATATTACTAAGTCATAATAAAATTAAAAAATAAAGTTTGAATATTCAAATTATTATATAAAGTTTTTTTCTTGGTGTCAATTTAAGTTTTCCATTCTTGTAAATGAAAATTACATCAAAATCACAAATTGATGTGTTGGTCAACCACTAGGGAAACTAAACCAGATACATAATTTTTATTTATGTGGTAGCCATATGAAGAGTTTGTTGAGTTTGTACCAAATAATAACAAAAACATATATAGAGATTGTTCCACCATGGCCATTCTTCATCATTAAACTAAAAAAAATAAGACTAGGAAAAAAAAACTAGCTAAAAAAAAGAGGGAATTTAGGGTTTGTTAGAGTCAAAGGCTTCAATTGGGATGGGGTCCTTCATGTTTCCTGGTGAATAGACAGATGTAGAAGACAGTCCTAGTTTAACCTCAATTTTCCTAATTCTACAATCCATAGAGCATGAGAGCACCTAAATTTCATCCAGCTAGAGGAGGATTTCTTCTCAAGCCTCATTTATGTCGATCAACACCCTTCCCAATAATGATTTTAGGTACTAATAGAGGTCAACAGTGTGCATGTAGTAGTTGGAGTGGCCTCATGACTGTCCTATATTCTAAAACCAATCGACCGCCTCTACTTGCACTTCAAAATCCCTTAGGAAGTAGTGTTGATCATCAATTTATTTCTTTGCATTAACAATTATTTCTTAGATCTTAGCTAGAGTATGGGCATGAAAGTAAGAAGATGAGATTTCTACCATTTGTTGGGCACAAAATCCACCTATTTCTTGATAATAAGTAGGACCCTACCTCAAGTGGGCACATTTATGGGTCATTGTGATGGACATCTAAAGGGAGGAAACAAGGGGAGGGACAAATTATGGAACTAGAGAACGAAGGAGAGCCAAAGTCGAGGAGGGGGTGATATAAGTGAGAGAGGGGGGTAACGAGAGATGATTTGAGGAGGATATGTGAAGGGAGCTGAAGAAGGAAAGAGAAACCAATTGATTTTGAGGAAAGACGCAAGGGAAGGGTTAGGAGAATCCTAAACCAAACAGGCAGATGGTCCCAATGGGGAGGGGAGAACCAACATCTACAAAACGAAATAACTCTAGAAACTCAGAAAGTCTTCAAGACAGGAAAGAAAGGTAAATAACCATAATGAGAAATCAGTAGCAAAACCTGAACCAAATAAATACCTAAAACTCAAGCTTCCAAATGAAGCCCAAATCTACCATAATTAATGAAACCAATTGAAATGATCTCACACACCAACAACAATTAGTGTAATTTGTGAGCCTAGAGATTCCTTTGTGTATTGATGTATTGCTCTGCCTCCATGAATGACTAGTATGTATCATGATTTCTATCTCAATCATGATAGGAGACTAGTGAGGATAAGACAAGTTAAATCACCTTGGTCCCTTGAGTGCGCCAAGAGATTTTTAGCACTAAATTTCTTCATGTACACATATTTTTTCTTATGTGCATCAAGTTTAAGAGTGATGCTTCCAAGATTGACAAGATGTGTTGTGATATGATCAGTGGGGGAGGTGTTGCTATGTCCACTCTTTGTATCAGTTGGTGGGACAGTGGTAATACCTCCCCCCATGTATCCCATGTATGTCATCCCATCTAGGGAATTTATTATATAATGTTATTTAAGTCAAAATTATTAAATTTAATGACTATATTAATGTATATGCCCATGTTGACTATGGGCATTGAAGCCTATAGTAGATTATGGTGAACATGATGTCTATGTTGACTATAGTTGAGTATGATTGACTTTTTTTTAGCTATGGTTGATTAATGTATATATAATTTGTAAACATGATGCCCATGTTGATTATAATTTACTATGGTTGACTTTTGTGGACTATGATTGACT
Source organism: Pinus tabuliformis (assembly GCA_031772625.1). Taxonomy (NCBI): domain Eukaryota; kingdom Viridiplantae; phylum Streptophyta; class Pinopsida; order Pinales; family Pinaceae; genus Pinus; species Pinus tabuliformis. Next base: position 1,638,240,266 of record CM062819.1, on the reverse strand, counting down.
TTTGTTACATTTGTTACTTTTTTTGACTATGGTTAACTAGGGTTGAATTTTGTTGAGTATAATTGATTATGGTTCACTTTTGTTGACTTTTCATTTACCTTGAATTGTGTTGTTGATTATTGATAATATATACATTACAAACAATATTAAAAAGATTATATTGTAAACAATATAAAGTGTAAAATTAAATTTACATTACTAAGTTATAATACAATCATAAAAGTTATATTAAAAATTAAATATTGAAACACTTAAAATAACATTAACATTTAAATTATAACATGTATTAAATATTAAATTTATTACATAAATTTATTTAAGTTAAAGTTATTAACTTTAACAACCATATTAATCTAAATAACATTTACATTTAAATTACATCAAGTATTAAATATTAAATTTATTATATAAATTTATTGAAGTTATTAACTTTAATTACTATATTAATGTTGATTCACATGTTGACTATAACTCGCTATGGTTTATTTTTGTTAACTATGATTTAATATTCTTGACTATGGTTGTCTATGCTTTACTAATGTACCTACAATTTCAAAAATATGATGCCCATATTGAATATAATTAAATTTTGTTATAACAATAGCAATAATTAATATATAAATGTAAAACTATAATAATAAAATATATAAATTTATTATAATTATATAATAGTATTATGTATAGTATTTATAACCATATAGTATTATAACTAATTGATATTATTATATATAATCTAATAATTAATTTTCTACACAACACGACGAACAACACAAAAACAAAAAAGTACATAACTACCAAGAATATGGTTTGAGATAAATCTTAATCTTCTATCTAACTACTAAGAATGATACAAGTATATTTCATTGAAATTAAATCTCTACCATCTTTCTAATAATTATTAGGTAAATCGGTGTGTCTATTTTATAATATGGTTTCTAGACTTTTAATTTAATTATATATAATTACTAGGTGGATGGTAGGATCTAACCTCCATAGAATATTCTAGAATATTCTTACTAGTAGTCATAATCAAAGGTTGAGATTTATCACAAAAGTAGATTTGTCGTTTTTTCCCTTTTAATTAAGTTGATTAATTAAAAAAGCAATGTCATATGACCATGCGTCATATGAATATGCCCATTTAGAGATTAAGAATCTCCATAAAAGAGAAGGGTTCAAGAATCTTGTTACATATTTTTTAAACTATATATATGTTTAACTCATATATTAATCACTTTTATAATTAGTAAAATAATGATATAAAAAAAGTTGTAATTTAGTTAACTTTGGTGATATTTTTAAAGTTGGTAATGTGAGATGTATTATGAAGTAAATTTTTTGATGTCTATCTATATCTACCAACCATTTAACCTATATGACTGCACTTGTTGTTAATTAAATTAAAATTATAAAAACATCATTATTAAATTTAAGATAAAAATTTCTAATATTTTTAATAACATAAAATGCACTTTTCACAATCTAATTAAAAGTCAATTAAATATTTAAAAATTAGTAAAAGTAACTAAAAATAAAATAATTAATTAAAAGTATTATCCTAATTATTCAAATTTGAACAAGTTAAAAAATTCAAATTTTTAAATTAAATAGGGTTATTCCTTTTTAGTTTAATCTTTTTCTCGAGGATGAAGTTCCCCATGTGTCTATATTTCTCAACATCTTACAAAAAAAATTGTGTAGCAACACCATTATATTTAAAGTGCTACTAACAACCCACCATGCTTAGAGTCCTAAATGATAACAAAAATTATGAAAGAAAAAAAAACTTTTACTGAACTAAATTCACATCATCCCATTGTAATCTTTTTTTATAAGATTTGACGGTGTGTTTGTATTATTTTTTCAAAATAAAATGTGAGTTACAAATCAATATCCATGTCCAAATGGCCTCTGCCTGCTGAGAGGGAAACCAGGTCTATTGAGCATCTGGTTGTACTATAAGTCATCCAAAATATGAATAGTCTGGGATTGTCTAACATAGCTATATAAACTTGACCAACATTATGACTCCTAATTACCATAATCCTAAACCAAAAAACAAAACAAAAAATCCATATTGGACATCTAAACAATACTAAACTGTAAAATAACCATACTATGTTGATCAACCAAGTTAATTATCAAAGGACTCAATTTGTGTATTAGAAAATAATTAATGGAGCAATGAAATACAAAAAATATTGCGGAAACGGAAATACAAAAGCACATAAAACAAGAGAGACACAAATATGTGTGGTTCACCCAATTTGGGCTATGTCCAGGGAGAAATAGTTAGTCCTTCATTTTATATTATCCAGCAAAATGAAGAGACACAACCTACAACAAATCCATTGTAATTTCCTCTTTGCTCTCACACAGTACCCTCTTTATTTCTCGCTCAGAATAATCATCATGCACATCCACAATACAATACCTTCATATAAACCAAGTTTTTCCTTCTGTGGAAAAAAACCCTAAATTAACATAACTTCTACAGTTAGATCATTTTCCTAATGAACGACCCACATTGAATACAAAATTACAATATTTTACAACGAAATTTTTCATCTATTTTTAGCTTCAGGGGCATTTCCCTTGAACCCCTGCCGTGGGGCTCATAAAATTTGTCATCCCCCCCCCAGACCCCTTTGATGGTGACTCATAAAATTCCTCATCGCCCCCTTGGACACCCTTGATGATGATTAAATGGGCATTGTTACTGCCCCACTAGGAACATGGATCCAACATGATTGAAAAAAAAAACCTTTGAACAATCAGGAAGATAATCACGCTCTGCACCCAAAAATCTTCCACTTGAAGATTGATTATAGAAACTCCACCGCTACTTCACTTGTTGGACAATGCTTCCACTTTATACCTAGTTCTTTCTCATCTTCATCATCATACTTGAAGACCAATTGAAATTGAGAACAATCTCAGTTTCTCCTTAGTTACAACTTTTGCTAAGATATTTCTAGGATTCTGGCTAGTGTGTATATTTTTCTGCTTCAACTGTCCATATTCCAACACTGACCGTATGAAACGGTACTTGAGCTATATACGTTTAGTATTTGAATGAAATTTTGAGTTCTTTACAAGAGGAATGACACTCTGGCTATCACTTTATAACATGCCCATCTCCTTCTTCTTACCCAACTCATCCATAAACCTTTGTAACGAAACCATCTCTTTACTAGCTACTGTAGTAGCAACAAACTTTGTTTCCATTATTGAAAGTGCAACATTTTTTGCAATTTTGAAACCCAAATGGTAGTTGCTCCACCTACAGTATACCCTATGGTGCTCCTCCTGTTATCTCTATCATCTATCATATTTGCATCACCATATCCTTGTAGAGCAATGTTTGAACCACCTACGCATAATTCTTGATTTTTTATACCTCTCAAATACCTTAGAATCCACTTCACTACCATTCAAAGCTCTTCTCCTAGATTTTTAATATACCTTCTTACAACTCCCACTGCATGTGCAACACCAAGCCTTGTGTAGACCATTACATACATTAAGCTTCCAACTACTGATGCATATGGAACCTTACACATATAAATGATCTCTTCCTTAGTCTTGGGACACATATCTTTACTTATTTTAAAATGGATAGCTAAAGGTGTACTAACTGGTTTTGCATTCTGCATATTAAATCTTTCCAGCACCTTTTCTATGTACTCACTCTAAGACAATGTTAATTTGTAATTTTTCCCGTCTCTAGTTATTCTCATACCAAGGATTTTTTTTGAAACACCCAAATCCTTCATTGCAAATGAATTTTCCAACCTTCCTTTGAGAAAATTTTTTCCTGCATTTTAAACCCTGCAGCAAGCATGTCATCTACATACAATAACAATATAATATAGTTTCCATCATTTTAAGTTTTAAGGCAAACACAATTGTCAGAGTGGCATCTAGTATAACCTTGTTCAAACATAAACCTATCAAAATTTAGATACCACCGCCTTGGAGCCTGTTTTATGTCATACAAGTTCTTCTTCAATTTGAACACCAATTATCCTCCCCTATAACCTCATACCCTTCTCGTAGTTGCATATATATTTCTTCATCCAAATACCCACGAAGAAAGAATGTCTTTACATCTAACTTCTCAAGATGCAAATATTCTCTACCACTAAACTTAAAATAGTTTTGATTGAATTCATTTTAACAAAAAGAGAAAATATTTCATCAAAATTTATATCTTTATTTTATGCAAACCCCTTCACCAAAAGTCTCGCCTTATACCTATGTTTTCCTCCATCTTCTTCCTTCACATTGTAAACCCATTTATTCTGCAATGTTGTTTTAGCTATTGTTGAGCGCAACCCAACTTGGCCTAGATTTTGGAAAAGACTCTACATTTTGTGGAGTGGAGCATGCAACGGAGTGCACAGTGGAGCGGGGGAGCACATTTTGAGGAATTAAATATACCGCGTGATGTCGTAAGGGCTTCGAGATGGGTCGAAGCCCCTCCTTTTTGTAAAAACCTGTGATTTTGTAAATGATCAATAGTTTTGGGGCCATACTTTCTTGTGTTAAGGAGTCCATGGTATTTGGATGATGTAACCGTACAATGTAATAGTATATATAGGGTAAAATAATAATAAGATAAATTGATCAAAATCAATCAGTTTTGATCCAAATCATTGTTATGGGTGAATTATTGTGATCTGTAATTTGGTAGCAAAGGAGAGGCTTTGCAGTTGAGTGTGCAGAGGCCTGGAGAAGAGTTTGCAGGTGAGTGCATAGACAACACGCAACTTAGTGTTCAGGCAAAGAACTGGTTGTTGTTCAAAGATTCATTATATTAAGCAACAATTATTGTGGATGTAGACCTACACTGGGGTGAACCACGTTAATTTGGTGTTTTTATGTGTATATTTTTTTATTATCTGTTGTATAGTAACAGTTATTATAGTTGCATTTTTCTTCAGCACAGTGATGGCTTATGGTATTTTATGGCATGTTTAAGTGGTTAATCTAATGCGGCGAGGTGATTTATAAATACTAAGATTAAGATAACATAATAATACCACATCTCCGAGTCCCTCAAGGCTGCAGAAACCTAGTTTTGCATCCTCCCATAGTCACTTAGGGTGAGACTGAGATCTACTTGCAGGTCATTTCCGAAAGGGCCAATGATCAATGGTTTTGTTGGTGCGTAGTATAGATTGATTCTAGATCAGCCCAAATTGAGCCAAAAAATGGTGTCGTTGTTGGGACCAGGATATTTTTGAAGGATATGTGGATGTGATACCAGTCAAAGAAAGAGATTCAAGACTGGATAGTCCTGAAAGAGTGAGAATTTACAGATCAAGAAAGCAGAACCCTCATCTAACATCTGAAGCTTGGTTACAAAAGTATATTTTTACATATCAATACAATTTTTTCTTATGTTCTTTTCCTATTGAGTTGTACCAGTGGATATTGAGGTTGACCAAAAGGAATAAATTTTTAAAGGGTGAAGAACCTACAGTGTGGAATCCTTAACTGATACAGTGACTCAAGAGCACTGACAATAGGATCTCAAGGGCTATCGATTTCTGGATTGATAGCATCTTGGGAGGATTCATTACTGAGTTCGTCATGTACTCGGTCGTGTCCTACATCGAAGCATAATGATGACTCTTCAAAGGACCACGAGGTAAGTATTTAAAATCTCTAAAACTTTCAATTAAGATGCTTCTGTATGAAAAGGGAGTTTTATGGATGTAATCAGATTGCTAGTTTACTTGTGTTTGAAAGAAGAGAGAATAAATCTGAGCAAGAGATTGGAGTAACACGAAGTGGAAAGAGATATAGAATAGATAATATATAGAGGTCTCATGGAAAAGGCCCAAAGACCTTCATAGAGACTGATTATAGTCTTTTTCTGAGTGGATCTGAAAGTGAAAGAGAAGAAAGTCACCCTGATAACCCCTAGGTAACTTCGCAATATTCACCCTCCCAAACTGAGAGTTCATAGAAGCCAGAATACAATAATAGCTAGGGTGTTTCTTGCTTTTGTCCCCCCCTCCCCCCTCCTAACTCTTCTATCCCCCATCCCCCCACCCTTACTCACCCCCTCCCCCCCCAAGAAGAAGTAAGGATGACGATATTAAGCTACCTGTTTTCAAAGGAACTGGATTGGAGGATCCATAATAGTTTCAGTTTTTATGTGAAGTTGTATGGATAGCGAAGCAGATCAATGATGAAAATATAAAGAAAGCGCGGATCATTACAATGCTTCAACATAGAGCATTGACATGTTATATGAAGTATTCAAATAATTAGAATATAATGTTTGAAGATATTAAAAGAACACTGATAAGAGAGTTTAAGAAGTTGAAGTCAGAGTTGTAATGCATCACTGAGTTGAAAGAGATCAAAAAGAAACCTATTGGGTCTATTTGGGAGTTTGATCATAGATTTAAAGTGTTATTGTATCGAGTAAGCTTTGACATAGCTTCACAACAACATCAAGAATGGTTTATAGTTGTGCTACTACCACATATCATATTTCCATTGATGCAACAAAAGATAGAAATTCAAGCCGAAGCTCTAAAGATTGCGATGCAATTGGAATCTTCGCCTATAGGAGATACTAATGCATGCATGAAATAGATTCAGAATCAGTTGGTGAACCTAACCCTACAGATATAAGACACCAAGAAAAGAAAAGAAGTTAGAGTATAAGTATGGTGTACGAAGTGCAGATTGAAGGGCCATTCTAAAGAACGGTGCCCTATCGTCATGGATTACATGGTTGGTGGGGCACCAAATCCCTTGAATGAAGGATCTAGCCTGTGGTGTGAAATATGTAAGACTAGAGGAAAACATCATTTAGAAGACTGTTACTTGTTATAGAAATATGTACAGACTCCGAGGAATCTATATTGCAAATTTTGTAAATCAGTAGGACATGATGAAAATAATTGTCGGGCTTACAAACTAATGATGGAGCGTAGTGTTAGCGCTTATAGAATGCAAGAAGAAGAGGACGGGCATGAGGACAATAGACAGCATGGTTGTTGAGGAGGTTACTAGGAATAGTTCGAGTTGGTGGAGTTGGTAAAGGACATGGATATATCATTTGCTATAACTGCAGCCAACTAGGTCATTTTGCGAGAGACTACCAGAACCCCACAATGATGTGTAAGTATTGTAAATCCTTTGACCATGTAATTGAAGAATGTCCTAATGGCGAAGATAGAAGAAGAAAGAAACTAGCAACTGACACATAATATTTAAATGATGACTATTGAAAGGAGAACCAACGAACCTCGAATTAGTATTGTCACTAGAAGTGTAGCTGAGACCAGTAGTGATAAAGCGGATGAAAATAAAGAATCTGAAAATGCATGGGTCAGAAAGGATGCTAAGAAAGTTCCTGGTTTTGATATTCAGAAAGAAAAAGAAGTATTTATGAAAGAAAAGTGATTTTTTATGGATGTTGGAGCTTTGACCTCTAATGCACAACCAAAGCCCAATCAGAAAAGTAACTAAGACATGTCATCATCTTTGATATAGAACTGAGCTTCGACACAAGATCGACCTCTGACACAAGACCATGATTTAGCAATTCAAGTAGGTGTTTTAAAATCTTTTCTGTAGACTTGTATGAAATTGTTAAGAGATCAAAAGGCTCTAGAAGCGCTTTAGGAGTTGGTAGATTCATGTGCATCCAAAGAAACACCACGAAGTGAGATGCTCGTAGTCAATAATTTGCATTGACATAAGATAATCGAAAGAGAGATGAGGCTTAGTGCGTAGATAGGAGAGAATGAGATGGATCAAATTATTCTAGATCTAACATCTAATGCTAATTTCTTGACAAAAAATACATGGGAATTAATGGTTATGTTGAAGTTATAGTGGTCACCTATTCAGTTAAGGATGGAAAATCAGAAGAAAAAAAAAACTTCCCTCTAGGAAGACTACCAGGTGTCACAGTGGATATTGAAGGAGTTCACACTACTGCTGATTTTGAAGTAATAGAGATCGTCGATGACAATAACCCTTATCCTACATTGCTTGGAATTGACTGGGAATTTGACAATATGGCCATAATTAATTTGAAGAAGAGATAGATGATATTTGAAGGAAACAATATGAGAGTAATTGTTCCCTTGGATCCATCAGAAGGAGTAAGATATACAGAACTAGTCAAAGAAGAATATTGCGCAACTGACATAGACAATATCTATCAAATGAAAGTGAAGGAACAAGATTGTGTTAACCCTACTGCAGAAGGAAATTTGATTTGGGAGTGTGATATTTATTTTACCTCAGACTCAAAAGAAGGGTTGGAGAACTGGCGGAATAGGCTGCATGAAGTATCCACAAGGTGTTGTGCAATAATTACCAAATTAGTTTGTTGTATGATATCTGAGGTGTGTAACATGCCTTCTTATCATGGCTTAGGTGATGTAAATAATTTTCTTAATTATTATGAATAACAAGTTCCAGAAAATCAAAGGTTGTCAGCCTTGGATATAGCCTTGAAATCTACCACTGCTAGATGGTGGAATGCACACAAGAAGAATATAGGAGGTTGGCAGGAATGTCGAAGACTAATGGGGATAATGTTTGGGCACATAGATACAGAGATGGAGATAAAATATGATGGTGAAACTAATCCTAAGAAGCATATCCAGCTATGTACTACAACATGGAATGAGATTCCACAGCAAGAATGGCTACATAGATTCATTCATACATTAGAGACAATCCCTAAGAATTTGTACCTAGAAACAAAGCTTTAACATGGTACCGTGAACTTGTCACATGTGGTTGGTGGCTTCATATTAACATTCAGCTTTGAGGACGATTTCCCATACATATTTTGGGCCCTTTAAAGAGTCAAGGAGAATATCTTTGAGAATGTAACCCCACTAACATGGCAACAACCTGATTGGGTTGTGTTTATAGAAAATTCACTGGAGTGCTATAACCCTACTGCAGATGAAGTAGAAGATCCTCGCAACATCGACATCACAGAGTCAGAAGGATACCGCGAAGAAACTAAACCTGAGCTAGAAATACTAGACATAATGAAGCCACTGAAGACCAAGAAGGTGAACATAGGATCAGAGAAGGAACCCAAGTTTTCAACAATAAGAGACTACTGGGATGAGGAGACAGTCAATAAAGTTACAAAGTTACTTCATGAATGTGAAGAACTGTTTCCCACCAAGTTTTCAGAGATGAATGGCATAATATGAGATCTAGGAGTCATGAAGATTCCCCTTAAGTCTGATTCAAATCCAGTAAAACAAATACCTTAGAGACTAAACCCGAAGTATAAGGAGAAAGTGAATGTAGAGCTTAATAAGATGATAGCGGCAAGTCTGAGTTATTGAACCTACAAAAGAATCAAAATGGGTGAGTCCTATGGTGGTGCAAGAGAAGAAGACTCAAGGAGAAATTCGAAAGCTGAATGATTCATGTTTACATGATCCCTTCCCTACCCGTCCCACAGATGAAGTGATATACAATGTAGGAGGTCATGAATCTTACTCATTTATAGATGGATTCTTAGGTTATCATCAGATTAGGTGATCCGAATTGGATCCATGAAAAATTATCAGAGTTTGATGACTGTATCAAATCATGACAGACTTCAAAAACTTGTGAACAATGAGCTATCAGGAAGACCTCTGGATAGTGGCAGTTTGTAGCCAGCACAGAACGACAAGGACCTCGGTCAAAGCACGCTGACCGAGGCCCATGGAGACCGCGCAGTGGCGAAAAACTAGCAGTTAGGAAGATCAGATTAGAAAATAGAGGCCATTTCTGATGTGCGATTAGCGATCGCTAGGCAAAAGCCCTCGAAATGGAATAGCCCCGAGCGCTCGGTCACAAGGGAAACCTGAAATCCATGGGAAAAGCGCTAAACTGAAAGGCAGGTCTCGCGCTCCAAAAACTGGCGGAATATCGGAGGCGTTTTGGGCGGTAAGCGGATTTGGCAAGGGAATGAGCGATTCCATACATTGTTGATGCATGTTCGGTGGATGAGAGAGAAAACCGCTCTCATCGCGAGCTAACGTTCGAGCAAGTCAACCGCGCGATAAAAGTGATAACCGTAGGATTGGGAGGCCCCAGATCTAACGACGGAGATTGCACCCGATGGGGAGACCAGATTTGGTAGAGAAATAAGCTACGACGTATAAAAGTTTGAAGTCTGATTTGACCGCTGAGTTGGTGGATGAATCATTTCACAAAGTAACTGAAATAATGAACCGTCGAGGAAGAGTTGGTGCTCATTTCATGAGAGGACAAGTGGCCACCTCCCTGTGAGACATTACATAGTGGCGCTGATGCAGAGGCAGGGAATTCCAACCTGACAGAGGTAGGCGAATTGAAGGGATGGAAGAGGAAGCGAACAGTCAAGGGACGGATTGGTTTTAAGCCATGAACAGATAGAGAACAAAAATAGAGAAGACAATGCAGAAGAAGATAGTGAGACAAAGACATAGAATAGAGTGTAAAGCAAGAAGCAGAGAACAGAGAGTCGAGCTGACCTATAGAGTTAAGGCAACATCGAGTAGACAGAACCAGGCTTGAGAGTTTCAAGCAATCCCTGTGACGATATCTGTCGGGAATTGAGTACCACATTGGACTCATCCCATTAAGACCAGTTGAGGTCGAGACTTAGTAAGGGGGAGTCTGTGCACTCTAGTGGCTTGGGGAATCCAAGAACCACCCTACTAAGCATCATTTGTTCCAGGAGACTCAATTTGAGCTCCTCATTGTAAAAACTCTGTTTAAAGACACAATAAGAAAAGGCCACCACTGAAAGCTGGACCGGAGACGTAGCCCTGGAGGATAGGGTGAACTCCATATTAAATTGTTGTGTTTTTGCATCTTGCTTGTTGTGTTTCTCTTACTATTTTCCAGTGTTTGTGTATTTTGCAATCTTATCGATCTGTTGCCTAAGATAACATAGACACACACTAGCACATGAGTCTGTAATACCTTCATTAATTAATTAACTGAGATCACTCACAAGTGATTTTTAGATCAAGTGGTATCAAAGCTCTAGGATTTTAAGGTTAGACAACCTTGTGCTGGATTTAGCTGTTGAATGCTAACTAGATCAAAGCTCAAATTAAGAGAAGGAGATTTGGTCGAAACTAATCCTGAAATTGGGAGAGTCTATCCCCAGAAGACAATGTCAGAAGAAGGTTTTGTGGGGCCATACCCTCAATTCATAGATAGTTTCCTAGCCATAAGGTCCATGGTAGAGGAAATGTATAAGGATTTTAGAAAACACAAGGATGAAGATGCATCGGGCTCCAAATAAGATAAAGGAGAGGAAGAGCCTTTCCTCCATGACCACTCAAAAGGCAAAGGGAAAGAAGAAAGCTTTCTCACACCTCCTAATAGCCCTGAACATAAAAAGAAGGCATCTTTGATTAAGCTAGATGTTAAATTTGATTTACCTATATATGATGGAGAGTTGAATGCAGAAAAGCTGGACAATTGGATCAGACAAATTGATGTTTATTGCAGAGTGCAGAGTATAGATTCAGACAAGAGCAAGATTCAGCTGGCAAGCGTATGCCTTGGAGGCACTGCCTTGGTTTGGTGGGAAGACAGGACCCAAGCTAACATGAAGAGACATGGTAAGACTATTTCTGTCTGGAGTGAATTTGTTTCTGTAATCAAAAAGTAGTTCTATCCATTGGCCTACATGCAGCAAGCCATGATGAGCTAGCAAACTCTTCGACAGTTGAAAGGGCAAAGTGTACACGGATACACCCAAGAATTTAGGAAGAGAGAATAGATTCTAGGAATCTCATTAGACTCACCTGAGACTCTGTTGAAGTACATCAGTGGTCTACACAGCTACATGAGGCAAACTATCTTCATGTTTAATCCCACTAGTATAGATGAGGTATCTGTTCAAGCTACTCATCTAGAAGCTAGAGGAAAAAATGGAAATCCAGAAGTTGGGGGATCATCCCAACCCATTGCAAGCAAGAATAAGGAGAAAAGAAAACAGAAATGGAAAGCAAGGAAGGCTAACACTGCACAGAAAAGCAAGTCTTCATGCACTTACTATAAGAAGGATGGGCATGATGATGAGCACTGTTGGATTCTACATTCGGAGCTGAGACGTAAGAAGTTCGAGGGCAGGAAGAAGAAGACTGCTGCAGCTATTCAGAAAGATTTGGGGTCAAACTCAGGAGATGAAACAACTATTGCAGCCACAGGTATAAAAGGTAAGAATTCTAAAGCATCTACTAGTAATTCTGCACAATCTACTATTGATGAAGAAAATGAGAGAAAAAGACATGAGCTTTTCCATATTCGAGTTATTTCCAAACATCAAAAGATTGATACTTTGTTTGATAGTGGCTCACAAGTAAATTTAATTTCTGAAGCAATTGTAAAGAAGTTGGGATTACTAACTACACCTCACAAGAAACCATACCCATTAGGATGGTTAAATGATAAAGCACAACTACAAGTGACTAGACAATGCAAACTCAAGTTTTCTTTTGGGTCAGCATTTGTAGATGAGGTTGAGTTAGACATAATTCCTTTGGATATATGTGGAACTTTTTTAGGAAGTCCTTACTTGTATGATAGAAAAGCTATCCTATAGAGCTGAGAACAAGTATCTACTCGTTAAAGATGGAATCGAATACTTTGTAAGAGCTCATAAGCTCAAGAATACTTATACTCTCATAAACTCAGGGCAGATGAAACGAATGATAAATTCATGCAAACAATTCTTACTGATGGTTGTAAAGGAAAATAAACCTGATAAAACCAATGTATTTGAGGGCTATAACACTAAAAAGCAAGCTGATTTAGAAAAAGTTGTTTCAGAGTATGATATCTTGTTTCAAGAACCTAAAGGTCTGCCACCCAAAAAGGAAATAATGCATGAAATTAATTTTGCAGCAAGATGCTCCATTGCCTAAGATTCGAATGTACAGGTTGTCCACTTTAGAGAGTGCTGAAATCAAGAAGCAGGTGCAGGAGTTGCTCGAGAAATGGTTCATCAGACCTAGCACATCACCATGTGGGTCACCAATCGTTTTGGTGAGAAAGAAAGATGGCTCATGGAGAATGTACATTGATTACCGAGCACTGAATAAGATAACAATCAAAAATCGTTATCCCCTTCCTCACATAGATGATCTGTTGGATCAATTGAAAGAGGTTGTTTATTTTTCCAAGTTAGACTTGCATAATGGATATCATCAGGTCAAAGTTGCAGAACAAGATGCATGGAAGACTGCTTTCAAAACAAAGTAGGGATTGTATGAGTGGCTGGTTATGGCTTTTGGCTTAACTAATGCTCCTGCTACTTCCATGAGAATAATGAATGATGTACTCAGACCTTTTCTTGACGATTTTGTTATTGTGTACCTAGATGACATTTTGATATTCAGCAGAACATGGGAAGAACATTTAAAGCATGTTAAGCAGACACCAAATGTTTTGAAAAGGGAAAACCTTTATGTTAAACTCTCAAAATGTGAATTTGGCAAAACATCTTTGAATTATTTGTGACATATAATAGGGGGTGGTGAATTGAAGATAGATCCCTCTAAGGTGGCAGTCATTGTAAATTGGCCTAAACCCAAATCTGCTATAGAAGTAAGGAGCTTCTTAGGAGCAGCACAATATTGGAGAAAGTTCATTTCTAACTTTTCCTTAATTGCAGCTCCCTTACATGCTTTGACAGGATTGAACAAGGTGTTTCAGTGGGGAGGCAAAGAGTAGAAAGCCTTTGACACCTTGAAAAAAAAGATTAGTACAACACCAGTACTAGCACTGCCTGATCTTCAAAGACCATTTTAGATCCAAACGGATGCCAGTGACTATACCATGGGAGCAGTGTTGACACAGCACGGTAAACCCATATGTTATCATTTTGAGACTTTTAATTCTGCAGTAGTTAACTATCCTACATATGATAAAGAATTGTATGCATTAGTACAGAGTGTGAAAAAGTGGAAACATTACTTAATGGGCAAAGAGACAATAATACATACTGATCATCAACCACTTCAATATCTACACTCCCAAACTAAGTTGCAGCAATCAAGACACTATAGATGGATGAGTTTTCTACAATAGTTTCATTTAGTCATCAGATATAAAAAGGGCATACACAATGAAGTTGCAGACATGTTATCTAGACCCATTATAAATGCATCTACTATACTTAAGCATAATTTTGTGTTACATGAGAGCTACATTGAACAATATGCTCAAGATATAGACTTTAAAGATGTATATGCAACTTTGAGTCAAGACAAACGAATAGAAGAATTGGATTATCATGTAAAGGACTGAATCTTGTATCATTGTGGGAAGTTATGCATTCCACAAACTAAAAGAGTAAAGATAATTTGAGAAGCACACACTTCTCTAATATCAGGTCACTTTGGGGTAAGTAAAAAAGTTGTACAGCTGCAAAGATTTTGTTATTGGCCAAAAATGAATGAGACAGTTTCTAGATATGTAAGAGGGTGTACTATGTGTGCTAAAATCAAGCCCAGCAATAGAAAACTAGGCTTGTACACTCCATTACCAGTTCCTTCTCATCCTTGGGAAAGTGTTTCCATGGACTTTGTTGGGGGACTGCCTAAATCTAGGAAAGGTCATGATTATCTATGTTGTTGTGGATAGGTTCAGCAAAATGTGTATTTTGATACCTTGTAGTAAACAGATTACAGCTGAATAAACTACAAAACTATTCTTTCAACATGTATGGGTTCATTTTGGATTACCCACTTCCATTGTAGCTAATCGAGACACCCGATTTGCGGGGAAGTTTTGGTCAAGTCTGTGGGAACTAATGGACACCAAATTGAAGAAAAGCACAGCTTTCCATCCACAAACTGATGGCGAGATAGAAGTAGTCAACAGGACAGTGATCTAGTTGCTCAGAGGATATTTCAGTAAGCATCCTAAGCTTTAGGATGAACATTTGTGTTATGTGCAACATGATTATAACCGAGCAAAACATTCTTCTACACAGAGATCTCCTTTTGAGACCTGTTTTGGTTTCACACCAAGGTCTCCTTTGGATTTTGTCTTTGGTAAAGACACAACAGTTGATGGACACAGTGATGTGGACAAGGCAACTAGGTTCATTGAACAAATCCAAGAGATTCACCAGGTAGTACAGGAACAACTGGAAAAGAGCCAAGCCAAATACAAGGCAAGGCATGACAAGCATCGGATGGAGCATAGTTTCCAAGTTGGTGACCAAGTCTGGCTGTATATCAACAAGGACAGAATGCAAGGTGAAGGTAAAAAGCTAAAACCTATCAGGTATGGACCTTTCAAGATACTTGAGAAAATTGGTGAGAATGCTTTTCGCCTTGATTTACCAGCTTACATGCACATCTACTCAATTGTAAATGCAAACAACTTGAGACTATTTTTGAACCTTCGTTAATTGAGGATCCTGAAGAGTAGAGTTAATTGCCTTCTATTGATGACCTGCTACCTGAATATCTTAATGAATTGCAGGAAGACATAGTTCTGGACAGGAAGTTGAGAACGACGTGCAGGGGAGATGTTGAGTACCTCAGAGTTGGGCTCAATGGTTCAAAGCCAAGCAGTGCAAAATGGATAGAGATTGGACAAGTGAGACAATTGTACCCTCACTTAGTCGATGCTTGAAAACCAACTTTTGGTGGTCCAAAAGCTTTTTCAATGGGAAGGTCGTGATCCGAATTGGATCCATGAAAAATTATCAGAGTTCGATGACTGTATCAAATCATGACAGACTTCAAAAACTTGTGAACAATGAGCTATCAGGAAGACCTCTGGATAGTGGCAGTTTGTAGCCAGCATGGAACGACGAGGACCTTGGTCAAAGTGCGTTGACCGAGGCCCATGGAGACCACGCAGTGGCGCAAAACTAGCAGTTAGGAAGCTCATATCAGAAAATAGAGGCCATTTCTGATGCGCGATTAGTGCATTGCTGGGAAAAACCCCTCGAAATGGAATAGCCCCGAGCACTCGGTCACAAGGGAAACCCGAAAACCGTGGGAAAAGCGCTAAACTGAAAGGTGGGTCCTGTGCTCCAACAACTGGCGGAATATTGGAGGCGTTTTGGGCGGTAAGCGGATTTGGCAAGGGAATGAGCGATTCCATATGTTGATTGATGCGTGTCTGGCGGATGAGAGAGAAAACCGCTCTCATCATGGGCTAACATTCGAGCAAGTCAACCGCGTGATAAGATCGATAACCGTAGGATTGGGAGGCCCCAGAACTAACGGCGGAGATTGCACCCAATGGGGAGACCGCATTTGGTGGAGAAATAAGCTACGGCGCATAAAAGTTTGAAGTCTAATTTGACCGCTGAGTTGGCGGATGAATCATTTCACAACGTAACCAAAATAACGAACCATCAAGGAAGAGCTGGCACTTAGTTCGTGAGAGGACAAGTGGCCACCTCCCTATGAGATGTTACACAGTGGCGCTGACGCAGAGGCAGGGAATTCCAAGCGGACAGAGGCAGGCAAACCGAAGGGATGGAAGAGGAAGCGAATAGTCAAGGGACAGATTGGCTTTAAGCCATGAATAGACAGAGAACAAAAATAGAGAAGACAGTGCAGAAGGAGAAAGTGAGACAAAGACACAGAATAGAGAGTAAAGCAAGAAGCAGAGAACAGAGAGTCGAGCTGACCTGCAGAGTTAAGGCAGCATCGAGCAGACAGAACCAGGCTTGAGAGGTTCAAGCAATCCCTGTGAGGATATCTGTCGGGAACTGAGTACCAAATTGGACTCATCCCATTAAGACTAGTTGAGGTCGAGACTTAGTAAGGGGGAGTCTGTGCACTCTAGTGGCTTGGGGAATCCAAGAACCACCCTACTAAGCATCATATGTTCCAGGAGACTCAGTTTGAGCTCCTCACTGTAAAAACTCTGTTTAAAGACACAATAAGAAAAGGCCACCACTGAAAGCTGGATTGGAGATGTATCCTTGGAGGATAGAGTGAACTCCATATTAAATTGTTGTGTTTTTGCATCTTGCTTGCTATGTTTCTCTTACTGTTTTCCAGTGTCTGTGTATTTTGCAATCTTATCGATCCATTGCCTAAGATAACATAGACATACACCAACACATGAGTCTATAATACCTTCATTAATTAATTAACTGAGATCACTCACAAGTGATTTTCAGATCATTAGGATTGCACCTGAAGATCGGCATAAGACCACATTTTCTGCAGAATGGGGCTCATATCAATACATAGTAATTTGTTTTGGATTAAAAAATGCCCCTACTATATTTTCTAGGTTGGTGGTCGTAGCTTTTAAGGAATACATCCACAAGTTTTTAGAGGTATAGTTTGATGATTGGATAGTATTTGGATTGTTGAGCAAACATGTTGGAAGTTTAAGACTTATGCTTGACACATGTAAACAATATCAAATCTCTTTGAACCTAAAGAAGTGCATATTTTGTGTACCTTTTGACATATTGTTGGGACATATTGTCTGTAAGCAAGGACTAATGGTGGACCTTGCTAAGATTGCTATCATTGTGAACTTGCCTCCACCTAATATAGTAAGACAAATTCATACTACGTTGGGACATAGTAGATATTATAGGAAGTTCATCAAGGGGTATGCTCATATCACTACACCTATGGAGAAATTGTTGAAGAAGGATGTAAATTTTCAGTGGAATGAAGAATGTCAGAAGAGCCTTGACATATTGAAAGAAAAGATGGTAGTTGCACCTATACTAGTGTTCCCTTATTAGAATAAGCAATTCCATGTCCATGTGGATGCCTCTTGTATAGATTTGGGAGTGGTACTCGCACAACCCAATGTAGGAGAGATTGATCATCCTATAGCTTTTGCAAGTAGAAATTTATCTAAATCGGAAAATAATTACACCACTACACAAAGGGAAGGACTAGCCATGGTGTATGCTTTGCATAAGTTTAGACACTATTTTCTCGGATCACACATTAAAATGTTTACATATCATTCTGCACTGAATTATTTGGCTAATAAGCATGTCTTAGGAGGAAATATTTACATATGCTTAATGTTATTCTAGGAATATGACTTTACGATCATTGTTAAACTAGGGAGAGTGAATGAAGGACCTAACCATCTGTTAAGACTAGAAATAGGGGAAGAACCAACTAGCATAGAGGATAATCTCCCTGATGCGCATTTATTTTCAATCTGAGTGGCAGATGACCATTTCATAGATATCATTCAGTTTTTTACCACGGGAATGGCTCCTTTGGAGTATAATGTGCAGCAAAAGAAATAATTAGTGGTTAAGGGAGTTGAATTTTAATTAATAGCAAGACAGTTATATAAGATGGGACCAAATGTGGTACTGCGCGGATATGTTCTCAAACATGAAATATAGATGATTCTACTAGAGGCTCATGTGGGTAGCTGGTGGACACTACGCAAGAAAAGCTAATACATAGAATATTTTGAGAGCAGGATTGTGGTGGCCTACACTGCATAAATATGAAAAGGAGTGCTATCAAGCATGTGATGTGTGCCAAAGAACAGGGAAGCCTTCTAAAAGAGATGAGATGTTGTTGGTACCACAAGTTACATTTCAGGCCTTTGATAAGTGGGCCATTGATTTTGTGGGACCCATCAACCCACCTAGAAAGAGGATTGGTGCAAGGTACATAATTACAGCAACTAATTACTTGACAAGATGGGTTGAAGCACAACTAGTAAGGGACTAAAGTGAAGAGATTGCTGAAAAGTTTATTTTTGATTACATATTTTCTAGATTTGGATGTTCAAAGATTTTGATGAGTGACCAAGGTTCACACTTCCTAAATAAGACTATTGAAGCATTGATTGAGGAATTTCAATTTTGTCATTAGAAGAGTACCCCTATTAACCCTTAGACCAATGGAACTGTAAAAGAATTTAATAATATTTTGGAGAATGCACTTACTAAGGTATGCAATGTGAATAGAGAATATCGGGACCTTAGAATTCCAGCATTTTTATGGGCTTATAGGACCACATGTTAAAAGTTGGCAGGTCAAACACCCTTCAAGTTAGTTTATGGGAAAGAAGTTGTGAGGATTGCATATTTTATAGATATGGCAGATCTTGTTATAATCGAGGAAATAATGTCGCAGTTGCTTGCTTTAGAGGAAGATATATTTATAGCACGATTCCATCAGCGGGTACAGAAAGTAAGAGAAAAGACTTGGCATGACAGACACATTAAGCAGAAGAAGTTACAGCTAGGGGACCTTGTTTTCCTTTATGACAGTAAGTTTGTAAAATTTCGAGGAAAATTCAAGATGCATTGAGTGGGCACATACAATCAAGCATATTATTGATGGAGGCACAATTCAATTAGCAAAGTTAAATGGAGAATTGGTTCAAGGAAGAGTAAATGGTAGCAAGTTGAAGTTGTACAGGGACAACCCTACCCCTACAGCTTCGCTCTAAAGAAAGGAGAAAAGTCTTAGTGCCACCTGTAGTTGAAAGTGGGCACTGGACTATAAACTATGTTGTAAAGAGAGCTTCGACTTGTGCAGTTACTTCACTACCTCGACGTAAGAGGGGTTGCTTCATTACAATATGGGATGCGTCGAAGTTCGTCAGGAAAAATATGATCGTTAAAAAGGAAAGTTGCGGATGAAACACACAGAAATATGTATTTATGAGGACAGATTTACCAGATCTAGCAACAGATATGCAATTAATGAACACAATATGAGCTAATGATGGTTTTAGAAATTCATATTTGTTATAAAAAGCCACGTCCCACCCATATTTTTCACTTTTTTGTCCTAAGAGTTCAAGTATTTCTCTTGCAGAGAAGTTGTACAAATTTTCGCTGCCATACGACACCTGGAGAATTTATTTGTATATTTAGCGAGAAGGGCTTAGCTAGAGTCATGGAAGCAACATCTGATATGCTCGTAGCATCCTTTGATATACCTACATCAGCAACATCACCATGAACGCATCACATATATCCGCGAAAGAAAATGACCAAGGAGCAAATAATGAAGACGAAACAAGAAAAGATACTTGTTGAGCCTGAGAAAGAGCCCAAACATGTGAGAGATAGCGAGGAAGAAGCAGGGCAAGTGCAAATGGAAATGGATGGCACAACATTTTCGTTGCCTCTCCCACCATATATTCCACCAAGAAAACCATATGCAAAACCACTGATAGAGTCGAAGGACGCAAAGTATGGCACCTTCACACCTTTATTTATCGAGTGAGTGTGATTTACTGGAGAAAACCTTGGAAATATTTAGCAGCTGAAGTTCGTAGACAATGATTTCACTGACAGACATTAGGGGATTTTTGAGGTCTAAAATCGGCCTCGTAAGAAAAATGTACAACCAAAATAAAATTTATAACAACCAATAGGATTCAAGACGATGTCAACAATGGGGGATGATTCACCATTTTTGGAGTAAAAAAATAAAAAGTTTAAAAATAATAAAATAATAAATCTGCTTTTTCAACTCGTATTTTCAACATATCTCCCTAACGCTTTACTCAACTTTTGAGCGGGAGTACTCGTTAGATGCAAAATTTGATTCCTCATCCAAGGATTACCCATGTTGCATACTTTCGGTGGACCCTTCTACACGAAAATGAAAAATACATGAAAACACGTGATTGCAATCATGTTTTCCATGTATTTCTTGTTTTTGATGTAGCACAGTTCAACGAAAGTATGCAATATGGGTACTCCTTGCGTGAGAAATGAACTTTTGCATCCAATGAGTGTTGTTTCTCGAAATTTGAGTAAACCCATACGGAGATAAGTTGAAAAATATGAGTTGAAAAAATAGTTTTTTCTTTTTTTCCTCTAAAATTTGATGATGTAATCTAATCTTATTTGATTATTTCCACTAATATTTTATAATTTCATTAGGAGGCCCATTTTAAACCTCAAAATTCCCCTAATGAAGAAATATCCATAGTTCACACCAAACAAATACTTAAAACAAGTGCACTACCTTGAGAGTGGTGTGACAATGTTAGAACTATAGCAATGGGTGGTTGGATTGGCACAGTCAGGCTTGTTGAATATGTTGAATGTACCGCACTTCGGCGAAAGTCCAAGAAGCACAGCTTCTGTGAGACAACTACTCATGGTGCACGATTGATGCCTATGGATGGGGAAGAGGATCCCTATTGACCCAATGTTAATATGGAGAATCATAAGACTACCTTATCAATGGTTTAATCCCATAGAGGAGTTTGTTGGGAAAGATTAGGATAGAGCCATAGCAGACAACATGAAGAAGAAGTTTGGACTGATGAAAGGAAAGTGAGCTTATGATATCGACTTGATCAATGATTAGGGAGTTCACTTCATAGCACATATATTGGCTAGAAAAATCATGAGGAAGTGTCAGGCTGATGAAGTTCCTACACCGATGGTTTCATTATTTGCGTAGTGCGCTAATGGGGTTCGGTACAACTGGGCCACATATCTATGCCAAGATTTTCTAGATGACTGCAACGAGGCTCAGTATAAGGTTACTTTGTTTCACTATGCATGGTTAATTATGATAATTGTGATGCTTACATGGAGAGAGTCAGAGGATTTATATCTCCCTCCACTACCCTTGGATGTTTCTGAAGTCACGCGATATGCCTCGCTATGGTATACTAATGAACTAGCATGAGCACGGGATAACATAATGTTTTTCATTTAATACCATATGGAATTACACATGTTGGTGAACCAACACTCTCACCTTTCACCAACACTATACGAGCAGTATAGCTCTGTCACGAAGTTTAAGGCTGACTTCCATATAGTTTACATAGAGGCTTGCAGGGACACTAACATCCCCTACCATATTTAATGACAGAAGATGATCTCCTAGCACAGATACAGCAGTGGCCCACAGAATGGATCACTATGTTGGAGACATAGACGGAGAGTACTCTGACAGAGGAGGAAACGATGCAGTTTGGAGAAGCGATTTGGAAGGATAATGATGACCAAGAGTCAGAATAAGAGGAGCAATACGACAAGGGTCTCCAAGATCCTCTTGGAGGTGAAGAGAAGAATAGAGAGTCTGGAAAGATAGAGACTGACCCAACTCTCACAAAGAAGAGGAAGGCACAAACCAAAGCTTCCATAAGAAGAAAAAATAAGCAGAAGGTAGAAAAGACAAAGGACATAATGCCATTGGTCCTCACTTATGGGGACTTGGACTAGATAGGAGATAAAATTTAGGAAGCAATGGCAAAATGATGGAAAAACCTAGAGGATCACAAGGTCACACTTCTAACAAGTGTCATGGAGTGGATTGCAGAACTGAAGGCATTGGCACACATAGTCAAACAACTATTGTAGGTAGAGGAGAATCTTGGAGAGGAAAGACTAGTATAGCATACACTTGTTGCATAGATAGAATCGATACCTACTAGAGCCCTATAGTTTGGCTCCGCTAAGGTACAATAGCAAGCCAAAGAGTGGAGGTACATGAACAAGAACATCGCATCATTTCCACTTCAGAGATTACACAAGATGCATCAATAGATCATAGATGAGCTGAAGTATCACAAAGAACTCACTTCGAAACTAAACATTCAAGTAGAGAGAGAGAGAGAGAGAGAGAGAGAGATTTGCTGAAGCAGAAGCTCAACCAAGTGATCTAGGAGAGGCATCAGGCAGTACAATAGTAGTAGAAGATGAAGGAGGTGATCGAAGCATCATGCTGCAAGGTTCCAGACATTGATGTCCGAGAAGAGGAACTAGTGGAGGACAAGGTCGCAAAGCTCGACCTTGCAGTAAAAGGATACAAGTATGAGATCACGAAGGTGCAATTTACATATTAGATGAAGATTAGCAAGCTATAGATGAAGCTACAACCAACCACACCAAAGGAAGTATGAGAGTAGAGGGAGGCTGACCTGAAGGTTGCAATGGTCGACATCTCCACAACAGTGGAAGATGATGGGAAGCTATTGGATGAGAGCTTACAGATTTGACTTTGTTACAGGAAGATCAAAATTCACAAAAACTACATGAGGATATTTAGAAGAAGCAAGAGTAGCTGGAGGAGATTCGGACAACTGTGAGAACCATACCATTCTCATAGAAGGTCGCAAAGGTCAATGAGGGAAATTCCCTTCAGAGGAAGATAGAGGAGCTCAGGAAGGAAGAGTAGACTCTGATAGAGAGAACTCGGCCATGGCAGGATGAGGCTCTCCAACTGTCCCAAGCAGTGGATGAGAAGCTTCAAGAGCTTTGACAGAGAGAGAAAGTAGTGATGCAAAAGGCTACTGGACCAACAACAGAAGCACTACTGGAGGAAGTGCGCAGTGAAGAGAAGCATATCACAAACGTTCTGCAGTAATTCAATAGTGCCTACAACAAAATTGCAGCTAAGATCAGAGGAAAATCAGCTATGTGACTTGGGATGAGTCACATGTGAGCAATGGGGGATTGTTGGTGCAACCAAACTTGGTCTATATTTTGGCAAAGTCTACGCATTTTTTGGAGTGGAGTGTGCAACGGAGCACATAATGGAGTAGTAGAGTGCACTTTCAGGAATTAAATATACTGCGCGGTGTTGTAAGGGCTTCGGGGTGGATCAAAGCCCCTCCTTTTTGTAAAAATGTGTGATTTTGTAAAGGATCAATGGTTTTAGGGCCATAATTCCTTGTGTTAAAGAGACCACAGTATTTGGATCATGGTATTTTGATGATGTAACCCTACAATGTAATAGTATTCATAGGGTAAAATAAGAAGAAGAAAAATTGATCCGATTCAATAAGTTTTGATCTAGATCAGTGTTATGGGTGAATTATTGTGATCTGCAATTTGGTACCAAAGGAGAGGCTCTGCAGGTGAGTGCACAGAGGCCTGGAGAAGAGTCTGCAGTTGAGTGTGAAGACAACTTGCAACTTAGTGCACAGGATAAAAATTGGTTGTTTTTCAAAGATTCATTATATTAAGCAACAGTTCTTATGGATGTAGCCCTACACTAGGGTGAACCACATTAATTTGGTGTTTTTATGTGTATATTTTCTTATTATCTGTTGTAGAGTAGCAGTTATTACAGTTGCATTTTATGTCAACATAGTGATGGTTTATGGTTTTATATGGCATTTTTAAGTGATTAATCTAATTTGGCGAGGTGATTTATAAATACTAAGAATAAGATAACATAATAATACCACATCTCCCAGGCCCTCAAGGCTGCAGAAACCTAGTTTTGCCTCCTCCCATAGTCACTTTGGGTGAGACTGCAATATGCTTGCAGGTTGTTTCCAAAAGGGCCAATGATCAAGGGCTTTGTTGGTTCATAGCATAGATTGAACCTAGGTCATCCCAAATCAAGCCAACACCTACATGTAACTTGACTAAGTCCCAAGTTTCGTTATGCATCAAGGATTCCATCTCTTCTTCCGTGGCTTGCTCCCACATCTTCCTAGTTTCTATCTACATTGCTTCTTCATATCTTTCTAGTTCACAAAAATCAGTCAACAATACATAATATAATGAAGGAGAGTATTGTTTAGGGGGTCTACTTGTGTTTGTAGATATTCTAACACCACTTTTAGGTGTTTGAGGTCTCGTTGTTGTTTTGGTTGTTATTGTTGTTGTGGTTGTTGATCATTATGATTTTCAGGTGCCTTTACCTTTTTTGTGATCTCATCAAATGTTGCATATTTTTTGTTTTGCTTTTCCTGATTCTTTTCCTACATTTGATCCTTATAAAAAACATTTTCATTGAATATGACATCTCTACTCCTAATGATTTTGTGTTTTTCATAATCATAGAAGTGATAACCAAAATTATTAACACTATATCCAATAAAGGTACATTCTTTTTATTTCTCCTCAAGCTCTGTCCTATTTTCTTTATTAATGTGGACACAGGTTCAAAACCGAAAGTATTTAAAAATGAGTAGTTTAACCTTTTAACTGTCCATGTCTCCTCTAGAATACAACCATCCAAGGAACTTAAAGGCCCTTTGTTTATTAGATAAACAATAGTATCTATAGCATCTGCCCAAAATTTTAAGGTTAATCCTGAATGCAATCTCATGCACCTTACACGCTCCATGATTGTCTTGTTCATCCTTTCTGACACACCATTTTCCTATGGGATTCATGTAACTGTATTCTCTCTGTGAATTCCATGTTTTGAACAGTAGTTATCAAAATATTTGTTGCGGTATCCACCTCCATTGTATGATATGCGACACTTCAACTAATTTCCTATCTCGTTCTCAACCAAATCTATCCATTTATTAAAAGTATCAAATACATTAGATATATTCTGAATACAGTAAATCCAAGTTTTTCTAGTTGCATCATCAATAATAGTAACATAATAGCAAGAGCCACCAAGAGATGATACCTGAGCTAGTCCCCATAGATTTGTATACACAAGTTCTAACTTTTCTCTCTTCCTTTCCTTCCCAACTGTTATAAATCCGATTCTCATCTGTTTTCTATAAACACAATTCTCACATAAATCCAAATAAACATGCTTCAAACTTGGAAACAAATTTCTTGATTGAAGAATTTGCATCCCTTTTTCACTCATGTGCCTGATCCTATGTTGCCACAATGTCGTATCTTCTCCCGTGGAGGTTAAACCATTAACAAAGTTAGAAATACCATTGCATAAATACAACGTACAATAATGTAAATTTTGAACTCAGGAACTATAAACTCAAAAAAACAACTCTAGCCAAAAATCCCATAAAAACATGAAAAACTGCCTGAAAATGATGAATAACGTTTTTTGAGATAAATTTTCAACATTTTCTAAAAATGGCAGTAAGATCAAATAAACGCTGATTGTTTTTGTGCAAAAGATACCCTGAAAACAGCAAGTGTTGATGCTAAAATAATGTTGTTTTGTTTTCGAGATAAATTTTCAACATTTTTTAGCAATGACGTGATGGATAAAATATCATGACTATGAAAAACCTTAAAATTTCAATGAATTTCAAACATGAAATTAAAGATTAAAAATCATGTCCCTGAAAAGCCTTAAATTTTCAACAATTTTTATCCATGGTGTTAAAAATAAAAATAGTTATAACTTTTTTCAACCACAGCATTAAAGATAAAATATCATGACTCAGAGAAACCTTAAAATTTTGACAATTTTTCAAGTATGGAATTAAAATCAAAGATCATGACTACAAAAAACCTCATGTTTTCAATATATTTCAACCATAGCATTATGGAATTTTTTTATGACTAAAAAAGCTTTAAAAATGAACACCTGAATCAAAGAGTCATTATACCAAGAGTAATTTCTTTTTTAAATGACAAAAGTATAACGACTTCAAGATGTTATCCTAAGACAACTTGACACATTGTAACAAAATTTAAAAATCAACCATCAAATTTACACGTAGTGTAGGCGAACTTGACCCCTCGTAATGAAAACTTAAAGACCAACCATGAAATTAACATATTTTGGAGGCGTACTCAATCCATTATAACGAAAACATTAAAATCAACTATCAAATTAACACATAATAGGATTGGGTTGCTAGTCGACACGATCCTTGCCAATATATATATATATATATATATATATATATATATATATATATATATATATATATATATATAGATGAAAATGAAAAAAAAAATCAAAATATTGAAAAAAAACAAAAAGAAACAAAAACACAAAAAAATAAATAATAATAATAAGTAAATAAAAATATATATTAAAACATAAAAGAAAGAAAAAATGGCAAAAAAAAAAATCAAAAATACAAAAATGTTAAAAAAATAAAATAAAGTAAACAAATATATATATATATATATATATATATATATATATATATATATATATATATATATTAAAAAAAAGATTAACCCAAAAAAAGAAAATAAAGAAAATTATATGATCATTTTTAAAAAACACACTCAGGATTAAAAAAAAATCATTAAAATAAACAAATAATACACTAAACTAAAATTAAGAACAATAGTCCACATGGGGTAGCTCAAGTGGTAGTGGCCGTGGAAATGAAGTCTCACCGAACCGGAAGTCTTGGGTTCAAATCTTGGGCTACCCTTCCCCCATAGCGGGGTGTGTAATGGACATGAAAATCAGAGAGTCCTACCAAGCTTACAAAAAAAAATAAAAAATTAAGAACAATAAAAACGTAAAAAAAAAACTATTAAAAAACAAAAACAAATTAAAAATAATTAAAAATATTAAGAAAATAAAATAATAAAATAAATTAAACATATAAAAAAACATTAAAATTTAAAAAATAAATAAAAAAATTATGGCCCCATGGGCCCTAAGTGGGAGAGATCTGATTCTTGGAATCATATCTCCTCCACTCAGGGCCTGTTGGGTTGCGTGGGTGAGCGGGGACACGGTGCAACGAGAGCACGGTCGGGGAGGCCCAATTCCCGGAATCAAGACTCCCCTGCCCTAGGCCTATTCGGCAGTGGGAGTGGGCGAAGGAGTGGAACTACATCTGTAGCTCACACCCTCATCCACCCTCGTGGCCCAATGAGCCGAGGGTTGGGGAGGGCCGATTCCTAGAATCAACTCTCCCCGGCCCACATCCAACGGCCTGAGGGGGTAGGGAGGCTCGATTTTAGGAATCGGGCTTCCCCCACCCTGGGCCCGTTGGGCCACGGGGGTGGGCTAGGGGACAAAGTTTTACTTGTAGCTCATATCGCCCCGCAGCCTAATGTGCCCTAGGCAGGAGTCGCTTGATTTCTAGAATCGGACCTCCCCCGCCCAGGCTCGTGGGAACATAGTTTTTGTTTTTTTTTTATGTTTTCTTTTAATTGTTTTTAATTTATTTTTATTTTTATTTTTTAATTTTTTTCTAATGTTTTATATTTATTTTAATGTCTGTTTGTTTAATTTTATATTTTTATTTCAATGTTTTTAGTTTTAATTAATTTTTTTTATTGATTTCTATGTGTTCTTTTCAAATTTTTTTGTTGTTTATTTTTTCAATTTAATTTTATTAATGTTTCTTTTTCTTTAATTTAAAAGAAAATTGTTTGATTGTTTTTTTTTATGTTTTTTTAATGCTTTTATTATTTTCAAATTTTGTCTTTTTATTTTTAATTTTTTATAAATTTAATTCTTTTATGTTTTTATTTTTAAGGATTTTTTAATTTTTTTAAATTGTATGTTTTATTTTTTTTAACATTTTTTTGTTATTTTTACATAAAATTTTATCTGAAACAATTTTTTATTGGAAAAAGAAACTTCAATTGTTATCATTTTTTGATATAAAATTCATAAAAATTTCATAAAATTTCCTATATTTCCTTTCTTTTTTTCATTTTTTCATATTTTTTATTTATTTAGTATGTCATTATTAGTGAAAAGGTCCTAAAATACACATTTTGTTAATTAAAGATATATAAATATATAAAAAATCCTAACCTTAAAATATTAATGTTATCAGTTTTTTATTTTGCAAAAAAAAACAAAAATTTCATTATAAAAAAACATTGCAAAGAAAAACAAAAATCACATGTTTGGAAAATTGTTAAAAAACAAACATGTTAGGACGAAAAACAAGAAGATGAATAAGATAACTTAAGAAAATGGGTAATTAATCAAGATTTTAAAAAAAATGTGCATACTTGGGACATAAGAAAATTTAATCTGTCAAAAATATGCCTTAAAAAATATTGTGGATGCTTTTTAAAATCGCATGAAAATCACCAACATTTAAAAGAAAATTGTCCACACTTAATACATTAGAAAATTTAAAGTGTAAAAAACAAGCCCTGTAAAAGAAATGGTTGATGCTACATCAACACTTTTCAGAATCAACATGAAAATCACTAACATTTAAAAAAAAAATGTTCATACTTGATACATAAGAAAATTTGAAGTATAAAAAATATGATCCAACAAAAAAGGGTGTATTCTCAATCAACACTTTTCAAAATCGGATAATTTCTTGCTACCTCAAAAAAACAGGTACTCAATACAAGTCTCATTTCAAAGTTTACATTGTTGTACCAACCTTTTCTTCTTTTTCTATTACTAAGGCTCCTTTAGTGACCTTCGAGGTTTTATGTGTAAATGTAGTTACATGGCCTTCATCTCCCAATTGCCTTGTAAAAATTAGATTTTTATTCATATTTGGAACATGGCGTACCTCCTTTAATAGCCATTGCTTTCCATTCTTCTATTTCATAAAAACCTTACCCATTCCATGGATTTTATAGGGTTTATCATCACCTAGATGAACTTGTCCAAAATCTCCTTGAACATAGTCATGAAAATGTTTCCTATCAGATGTGGCATGGAATGAGGCCCCTGAATCTACCTTCTAGGAAACACTAATATTTTCTAATGAAAGAATCAAATCATCTTGCAACACATCACTTGTCACATTCATTTCATGAGTGTTCTCTTGTTGTCCATCTCCTTCTTTTCCCTTCCAATGTTTGTAGTCTTTCTTTAGGTGTCCTTTCTTCTCGCATTTCCAACATACTATCCCTAATCTGGATTTGGATCTGCATTTTCTTGACTTACTGTGATTTCCTAGACTCCTTCCCATTTCCATGTTTCTTCCCCTAGTCTCTTCATTCAAAGAATTACCTAATGTCTCACTGAAGCTTTTTTGTTGCATTTCCACGCTAAGGATAATACCAACAACATCATCAAACTTTAAAGTACTAGATCCAGAGACAAAGTTACTAATAGCCACAACTAAGTTATTCCAACTTTCTGGAAACAACCACAGAAACAATAAATCCCTAACTTCATGATCAAAATTTACCCCTATAGAACTTAACTAACGGTAACCATGTTAAATTCATTTAAATGATCAGCAACATATCCACCTACTAACATCTTCATATTAAATAGATGCTTCATAATGAATACCTTACTTGAGGTTGATATTTTTTCATATAGTTTTGCTAATGTCGTCATTAAAGATTTTATTGTTATTTCCTTTAAAATGTTGAATTCCACCAACATTTCTAGACACAACCATATTGTTCCTAGTGCCTTTCTGTTGAGAATCTCCCATTCTATGTTCATTATACTCGTAAACTTCTTTGTTTTTCCATTGAATGGTGGGCATAGATCTTTCTAATACAGATAATCTTCCATCTTCATTTTCCATAGCTGGTAGTTTTGGCCATTAAATTTCTTAACTCTAAACCTACCATCTCCTGCCATTGCTCCCACTTGAACGAGGAACCCTTTTTTCCTGCATGTTTATCAGCTAAATAGACCTTTAGCTCTAATAAAAGTTGTTAGAAATTAATTAACAAAAAATATTGCGGAAACACAAATACAAAAATTCACAAAACAAGAGAGACACAGATATACGTGGTTCACCTGATTTGGGCTATGTCCATGGAGAAACAACGAGTCCTTCCTTTTATATTTTCTAGAAAAATGAAGAGATACAACCTACAACAAATTCATTGTAATTTCCTCTTTTCTCTCACATAATCCCATATTTCTTTCTCGCTCATAATAATTATCATGCATAGTCATAATACAATTTCCTCATATAAACTGAGTGTCTCCTTCTAAGGAAAAAAAACCTAAATTAACATAACGTCTAATGTCAAATCATCCGCCTAATGAATGACCCATATTGACTATGAAATTACAATATTTTACAAGACAAATTTTCATCTATTTTTAGCTTCAGGGGCATTTCCCCCTAAACCTCCGCTACCTGGGGCTCATAAAAGTCGTCATCACCCTCCCATGGACCGCCTTGATGGTGATTAGAAATAGGGATCCAACGTGACTGAAACAAAGGCCTCTAAACAATCGAGAAGATAATCAAGTTCGACATCCAACATGGTACAAGGTCTTTGGCACTAGAACCCAACATATTCTTTTGAGGCAAGTAAGGAAAATGCCTCTCAATGCGAGCAAGGAAAAAAATCTGTTGTTGAATTTAGCATTGAATTAACTAAATTTTTTTATGAATTTCCAGTGATAATTGTCATCAAATATTTTTCTAGGAGAGTATTCATTATCTAGAATAAGTAGAGGGTCTACTTGAACTGAGTGCTACACCGTCTCATATAGCCTAAGTCTAAAATAAGATTTTGGACTTCCTCCAATATTTCGTGATATCCATCTGGCTTTCAATCTCAACTTTCCATTCACTAATGGTTTGGCAAGCACGAGGGTGAGTGTCATTTCTATTCACTCTAATAGCCTCAGAAACTGAATGTTGGTTGCTTCTTTAGCCTTAGCCTCTGTTGGAGTGAGTGTTCCCACTTTCTTGGCCATGACCTCATACATGACCTAAATTTGAATTACGACCATGCTGCAAAATGGGTCTGGCCATACTTGTTGATAAACTGATGCTAGGGATAAGCCTGAGGGTATCCAGTGGGACAATATTCCTAACTTTTCTTCTCACGATAGCATTTTCTTGAGTGATCTTTATGTGGCTGCTAAGAGGAAGGAACCTAAAATATAGGTGAATTTTAAATCCTACAAGGTCTAAAGAACCATGTCCATTGAAGAAAAAACATTAAACCAACGCTAAAGGAGATTCACCATGCTAGGAGCATGGGTTTGTTTTAGACAGCCTCGCAAAATACACTTTAAAACATTGTCTTCCTAGTGGTAGGGTCTCAAATTGATGTAAGAACTATAACCCATAGACTCTTCCAGGCATAAACAAAACAACAACTACATGCATGATGAAAAAGGTTTGAGAATTACAGACTCGAGCTCATCCAAGCTCCCAGAAACTCCTAGATTCGTGAATATTACGAGAGGAGGGGCCCTAACTGTATGGGATAGCTTCATGACACCTAGCCTCCAAACCCCAGATGGGAGTATAAAACAAGAATCTAAATCCCCCCAGACCTCCAAAAGACTAGCTAGGACTTTATTCCAAAGAAACATATGGAGACCAGCCATGAACATCCACATGCACTGAATACATTGCGCATAAATCATATTGAACATAAGATAAACAACCTGAACATACCCATAGAGGTAGATATGAAGGATCAAAGTCTCGCTCATGAAGACCTAGACCCAAATTCTTAGCGTGATATTCAGTAATAGCAGGAGGAGTTGGGTGTGTAAAGTAGCCGTAAAACGCATGCAAATGGCCTATCAAACAGATATAGAGACAAAGATGTGCTTCGGCTATGCTACGAAGCTTTCTCTTTCCTTTCATTGTCAGAAATTACATATATAATGAATGATGGTCAGAAATGACGAATATAATTATGCTTGGAATCTCATTCATCAGAGTGGGACGGGCAAGATATTTAAGTGGAGATTGACGGATTCCCCCACCTCCAGACTATGGGTGGGGTGTAGAAATGCGAGCGCGCTACTGGGAGGTTCAACACTAAGCTTACTTCTCTTACAAAGCCCATGAAAGGGCATTTCCCTGCGGTCTATCTACAGGCACACGTGGTAAGAGAATTTCATTCAGTTAATTTGCTATATAGTATATATCTTATTCGCATATGGTAGCAACTAACCGCACGACCATTTGGCGCACCTACTTGCAGACTATAATTTGTTTATGGATCTCAATACTTCGGTACTTGCATAAGTTATGGTGGACACCTTTTCATTAACTTCCACTTGCCTTTGTCCTTTATTATAATGTTTCTATGATGTCCCACGTATGAGAAATGTTTTGTGGAGGTGGCCATGCCACCCCTCTCTCTTAATTATGATTGACTTCATGGTGGTGGATTCAGTCCCACCATTCCCTTATTCCTGCTCTCACCCCGATCAGGGGCATCCCATTGTAATCTTTCAGATTATGGTTTGTCATATATTAATATCATGTGTGAGAATGCTTGATTGATAGGATGTTATAAGCAATTATTTATATCAGAAGAAAAATATTTGGTGGGTGTGCATCAATGTTTTATGATTTCTCCTTGAATCTTTATAATGTAACATACTTCAATATCTTAAATTTCCTATGATAGAATTCAGTTCAATCTTTAGCACTACTTTAATGGGATTATAAATGAAACATAAGATACAATATCTTTGTGAGTATTCTCAGTAAAAACATCAGGATCAAACATCATAATTAAATTAAGTAGAGATTACGCTTTGGAACTGCTTCTAGAGTGTAAAAAGATTTATTGATTTTGGAGATCCCTAAGTCAATCCAGTAATTGAGCCTAGAGACTCATTCTACATCCCAGTATGATGGGATGTGTAATTCAGTTCGTGCTTAATGTGGAGATAACATGTGTCTCTCTTAAAATAAAAATAAAATATTCTCTAAATGGAAAAGTAATGTTGACTTTAATAAAATAAAAAATGAATATGTTATGCATGTTTAGTTAGACATAATATAATTTCATGTAAAGTAATTAGAAGTAAAAAATTGTATTCGATTTAAATAAATTATTTGAATATCTATGTTAATATAACAACCCCTCCAAATTAAAAAAATGGAAGCAGAGATGGAGAAAATGATACAAGAGAAAGATAAGGTAGCACATATGGCTAGCACTACTATGGAATCTCTTCCTCTCTTAGCTCTTCCTAGAGCCACACAAGCAAATGTTGCTACAGGGACAAGAAGCAGTACAGAACAGCTATCTAGATCCATGGAGGGCATGAATCGTCAGATTGAGGAGATTAAAATATTAGAAATCCATGTTAATGTTCTGCAGGGCCAAATCAAAAGAGCTGAAAGTGAACAATCGGTAGAGATGCAGAGGGCAAGGACCTTAATTGAAAGGTTGCAAAAATCAGAGAAAGAATCATCTATTGGGAACACTCTAGGAAGAGTTAAGGAGATTATTTGGAATAACATAATCAATGGTATGAATGAAATTTGGCCCAACATCCAAATTATCTTTGAACAGAAAGAATTAGTTGAGAAAGCTAAAGAAGCTATTTCAGCTACAAATGAAGAGCTGGGAGACATGCCAACAACAGCCAATAGGATAATCAAATTTCTAAATTCAAGAAACAGGTATGAGCTGGAAGAACTAGGAGTAGCAGACAGGACAAAGACTATACTTCAGGTGAAGAAGGTGCTGACTAAGAAGAGCTTGAATGTACAACTAGAAGAAAAATGTCAAAATTTGGAGCTAACAGTGAACAGGTTCTTCAACAGAATTCAGCCTTTAAATAAAAAATGTCTCCCCTATCTATTTCTCACAAATGAAAAACTCATGGCCAAAGAGGACTATGTCAAGTGACTCCAGGGCATAGCCACGGATGCTACAAATCTTTCCAATATCAAAGGAAGCATAACAAGAAAGGCATTTCTAGAAGCTATCAACAATCAAATCTACATTGAACATGAATTGGAGCATAATTTTGTAGTCAAACCAACTTTTGCAAAATACACTGAAGCTGATGAAATATACAAGAGGCTAATGAAGATCAAGATTCCAAATGAAAAAGCGTGGAGTGACTTGTGTGATTATCAAGAAAAATGAGACAAGGATTATTGAAGTGAAAACATAGATCTGACTTCAGCACCAACCACGTCAGTAGGGCCACTATAGTTAAATTGATTTCTCAAGCAATATCATCCCTAAAAAAGAGGACCAAATGTCCTAGTTTTCTCAGCATGGCCACTTCTTGGTTACACTAGTCGATTTTCTTTTAGTGTAATTAATAACAGATTGCCAAGTGTATAAGGAAATGATTGTAGGTTTTTGTTAAATACTTCATGCATTGGAGGTATTAGAGGGTTGGACCCAAGTCATTTGAATGGTCTTTTCTCTTTGGAGCACTGTAATTTTGAGCTAGAGCATCAATAAAAAGGACTGTTTGCAAGATACTTGATCTGTTTTGACCTGGTGATGTCTTACTTTTTTTGTTGAACATATCTATGGTTTGCTCATTTATGCATCATTAAGCCTTATTGTAAAGTAGAAATTATAGTTTAAGATATGTTGTTGGAGCACTTTATTTCTATCTGTGTTTGCAATCTAAATGTTTTCCTCTAATATATGATTAAAAAATACTTAACTACTTTTTAATCATTACTGATATTACTTTTCTGACATCTCATTTCTCACTCTGCTTTTAGATCCAGTAAAGACAGTTAGCTTGCCTGGTAAATGCTCTGGAAAATTGATGTTACCACCGAGCCTTTGACTCCATAGCCCAATGGAATGGATTCAAATATGATATACCCCAACCAAACAAACAAACAACCAAACAATCAAGTGATAAATTTCTTTCATTATTTTATCTAGCCTAAGAAATTAAAGCATTGGAAATAAAGCTAAATCCTAAATATACAAAGAGAGCCCTCTTTGGGTCTAGGATTCATGAAAAACTACCTGAAAATGATGAATAATGTTTTTTTTGGATAAATTTTCAACATTTTTTAAAAATGGCAGTAAGAGCAAATAAAAGTTGATTGTTTTTCTGCAAAATATGCCCTGAAAACAACAAGTGTTGATGCTAGAACAATGTTGTTTTTTTTTCAAGATAAATTTTCAACATTTTTTAGCAATGACGTGATGGATAAAATATCATGACTATGAAAAACCTTAAAATTTCAACGAATTTCAGACATGACATTAAAGATAAAAAATCATGTCTCTGAAAAGCCTTAAAATTCCAACAATTTTCATCCATGGTGTTAAAAATAAAAATAGTTATAACTTTTTTCAACCATAGCATTAAAGATAAAATATCATGACTTAGAAAAACCTTAAAATTTTGACAATTTTCCAAGTATGGAATTAAAATCAAAGATCATGGCTACAAAAAACCTCATGTTTTCAATATATTTCAACCATAGCATTATGGAAATTTTTTATGACTAAAAAACCTTTAAAAATGAACACCTGAATCAAAGAGTCATTATACCAAGAGTAATTTCTTTTTTAAATGATAAAAGTATAACGACTTCAAAATGTTAGCCTAAGACAACTTGACACATTGTAAAAAAAATTTAAAAATCAACCATCAAATTTACACGCAATGTAAGCAAACTTGACCCATTGT
Source organism: Pinus tabuliformis (assembly GCA_031772625.1). Lineage (NCBI taxonomy): Eukaryota > Viridiplantae > Streptophyta > Pinopsida > Pinales > Pinaceae > Pinus > Pinus tabuliformis. The sequence continues at coordinate 1,638,204,360 of CM062819.1, read as the reverse complement.
AATGAAAACTTAAAGACCACCCATGAAATTAACATATTTTGGAGGCGTACTCAATCAATTATAACGAAAACATTAAAATAAACTATCAAATTAACACATAATAGGATTGGGTTGCTAGTCGACACGGTCGCTGCCAATGTATATATATATATATAAAGAAATAATAAGTGAAAATGAAAAATACAAAAAAAAAACAAAAAAATCAAAATATTAAAAAAAAAGAAAAAGAAATAATAATAATAATAATAAGTAAATAAATATATATATTAAAACATAAAAGAAAGAAAAGATGGCAAAAAAAACCAAAAATACAAAAATGTTAAAAAAATAAAATAAAATAAACATATATATATATATATATATATAGAATTAAAAAAAAAAAAAGATTAACCCAAAAAAAGAAAATAAAGAAAAATATATGATAATTTTTAAAAAACACACTCACGATTAAAAAAAAAATCATTAAAATAAACAAATAATACACTAAACTAAAATTAAGAACAATAAAAACATTAAAAAACAAAAACAAATTAAAAATAATTAAAAAATATTAAGAAAATAAAACAATAAAATAAATAAAACATGTAAAAAACATTAAAATTAAAAAAAAAATTATGGTCCCATGGGCCCTAAGCGGGAAAGATCTGATTCCTGGAATCAGATCTCCTCCACTCAGGGCCTGTTGGCTTGCGTGGGCGAGTAGGGACATGGTGCAATTGGAGCAGGGTCGGGGAGGCCCAATTCCTGGAATCAGGACTCCCCTACCCTAGGCCTATTGGGCAGTGGGAGTGGGCGAGGGAGTGGAACTGCATCTGTAGCTCACCCCCTCATCCACCCTCGCGGCCCAATGAGCCGAGGGTTGGGGAGGGTCGATTCCCAGAATCAAGTCTCCCCCGCCCACATCCAACGGGCCGAGGGGGTAGGCGGGGGAGGCTCGATTTTAGGAATCGGGCTTCCCCCACCCTGGGCCCGTTGGGCCACGGGGGTGACCTAGGGGACAAAGTTTTACTTGTAGCTCATCCCCGCCCGCAGCCTAATGTGCCCCAGGCAGGAGTCGCTTGATTTCTAGAATCGGACCTCCCCCGCCCAGGCTCGTGGGTCCATAGTTTTTGTTTTTTTTATGTTTTCTTTTAATTTTTTTTTATTTTAATTTTTTTTTTTTTTTCTAATGTTTTATATTTATCTGAATATTTGTTTGTTTAATTTTTATTTTTATTTTAATGTTTTTCTTTTTAATTAATTTTTTTTATTGATTTTTATGTGTTCTTTTCATTTTTTTTAATGTTTATTTTTTCAATTTAATTTTATTAATGTTTCTTTTTCTTTAATTTAAAAGAAAATTGTTTGATTGCTTTTTTTTTTATGTTTTTTTAATGCTTTTATTATTTTCAAATTTTGTTTTTTTACTTTTAATTTTTTTTAAATTTAATTTTTTTATGTTTTTATTTTTAAGGATATTTTAATTTTTTTAAATTGTATGTTTTATTTTATTTTTTAACATTTTTTTGTTATTTTTACATAAAATTTTATCTGAAACAATTTTTTTATGGAAAAAGAACTTCAATTGTTATCATTTTTTGATATAAAATTAATAAAAATTTCGTAAAATTTCCTATATTTCTTTTCTTTTTTTCATTTTTTTTCATATTTTTTTATTTATTTAATATGTCACTATTAGTGAAAAGGTCCTAAAATACACATTTTTTTAATTATATATATATATATATATATATATATATATGCAAAATGTATTTTTTTGTAAGTGCTTAAAATTATTACTTTTTAGTGACAATTATTTTGTGTATTGAAGTCTTAATTAAAGATATATAAGTATATAAAAAATCCTAACCTTGAAATATTAATGTTATCGGTTTTTTTATTTTGCGAAAAGAAAAAGAAATCATTATAAAAAAACATTGCAAAGAAAAACAAAAATCACATGTTTGGAAAATCATTAAAAAACAAACATGTTAGAATGAAAAACAAGAAGATGAATAAGATAGCTTAAAAAAATGGTTAATTAATCAACATTTAAAAAAATGTGCATACTCACGACATAAAAAAATTTAAAGTGTCAAAAATATGCCTTAAAAAATATTCTTGATGCTTTTTAAAATCCGCATGAAAATCGCCAACATTTAAAAGAAAATTGTCCACACTTAATACATTAGAAAATTTAAAATGTAAAAAACAAGCCCTGTAAAAGAAGTGGTTGATGCTACATCAACACTTTTCAGAATCAACATGAAAATCATTAACATTTAAAAAAAAATGTTCATACTTGATACATAAGAAAATTTGAAGTATCAAAAATATGATCCAACAAAAAAGGGTGTATTCTCAATCAACACTTTTCAAATTCGGATAATTTCTTGCTACCTCAAAAAAGCGGGTACTCAATACAATTCTCGTTTCAAAGTTTACATTGTTGTGCCAACCTTTTCTTGTTTTTCTATTACTAGTGCTCCTTTAGTGACCTTCCAGGTTTTGTGTGTAAATGTAGTTACATGGCCTTCACCTCCCAACTGCCTTGTAAAAATTAGATTTTTATTCATATTTGGAACATGGCGTACCTCCTTTAATAGCCATTGGTTTCCATTCTTCTATTTCATAAAAACCTTACCCATTCCAAGAATTTTACAGGGTTTATCATCACCTAGATGAACCTGTCCAAAATATCCTTGAACATAGTCATGAAAATGTTCCCTATCATGTGTGGCATGGAATGAGGCCCCTGAATCTACCTTCTAGGCAACACTAATATTTTCTAATGAAAGAATCAAATCATCTTGCAACACATCCTCTGTCACATTCATTTCATGAGTGTTCTCTTGTTGTCCATCTCCTTCTTTTCCCTTCCAATATTTGTAGTCTTTCATTAAGTGTCCTTTCTTCCTGCATTTCCAACATACTATCCCTGATCTGGATTTAGATCTACATTTTCTTGACTTACTGTGATTTCCTAGACTCCTTCCCATTTCCATGTTTCTTCCCCTAGTCTCTTCCCTCAAAGAATTACCTAATGTCTCACTGGAGCTTTTCTGTTGCATTTCCACGCTAAGGATAACATCAACAACATCATCAAACATTAATGTACTAGATCCAGAGACAAAGTTACTAATAGCCGTAACTAAGTTATTCCAACTTTCTGGAAATGACCACAAAAACAATAAAACCCTAACTTCATGATCAAAATTTACCCCTATAGAACTTAACTAACTGTAACCATGTTAAATTCATTTAAATGATCAGCAACAGATCCACCTACTAACATTTTCATATTAAATAGATGCTTCATAATAAATACCTTACTTGAGGTTGATATTTTTTCATATAGTTTTGCTAATGTCGTCATTAAAGATTTTATTGTTGTTTCCTTTAAAATGTTGAATTCCACCAACATTTCTAGACACAGCCATATTGTTCCTAGTGCCTTTCTGTTGAGAATCTCCCATTCTATGTTCGTTATACTCGTAAACTTCTTTGTTTTTCCACTCAATGGTGGGTATAGGTCTTTTTGATACAGATAATCTTCCATCTTCATTTTCCATAGCTGGTAGTTTTTGCGATTAAATTTCTCAACTCTAAACCTACCATCTTCTGCCATTGCTCCCACTTGAACGAGGAACCCTTTTTTCTTGCATGTTTATCAGCTAAATATACCTTTAGCTCTAATACAAGTTGTTAGAAATTAATTAACAGAGAAATGAAAAACAAAAAATATTGCGGAAACACAAATACAAAAATTCATAAAACAAGAGAGGCACAAATATACGTGGTTCACCCAATTTGGGCTATGTCCATGGAGAAAGAGCGAGTCCTTCCCTTTATATTTTCTAGAAAAATGAAGAGATACAACCTACAATAAATTCGTTGTAATTTCCTCTTTTCTCTCACATAATCCCATATTTCTTTCTCGCTCATAATAATCATCATGCATAGTCGCAATACAATTTTCTCATATAAGCTGAGGGTTTCCTTCTAGGGAAAAAAAACCCTAAATTAACATAACTTCTAACGTCACATCATCCACCTAATGAATGACCCATATTGACTATGAAATTACAATATTTTAAAAGACAAATTTTCATCTATTTTTAGCTTCGGGGGCATTTCCCCCTAAACCTCCGCTACGGGGGGCTCATAAAAGTCATCATCACCCGCCCATGGACCCCCTTGATGGCGATTAGGAATAGGGATCTAATGCGGCTGAAACAAAAGCCTCTAAACAATCGAGAAGATAATCAAGTCCCACATCCAACATGGTACAAGGTCTTTGGCACTAGAACCCAACATATTTTTTTGATGCAAGCAAGGAAAATGCCTCTCAATGCAAGGAAGGAAAAAAAATCTGTTGTTGAATTTAGCACTGAAGTAACTGAATTCTTTTATGAATTTCCTGAATCTATTCAAGGGGACCTGAGTTTCCAGTGATAATCGTCATCAAATATTTTTCTAGGAGAGTATTCATTATCTAGAATAACTAGAGGGTCTTCTTGAACTAAGTCCTACACCCTCTCATATAGCCTAAGTCTAGAATAAGATTTTGGACTTCCTCCAATATTTCCTGATCATTGATATCCAACTGGCTTTCAATCTCAACTTCCCATTCACTAATGGTTTGGCAAGCACGAGGGTGGGTTTCATTTCTATTCACTCTAATAGCCTCATAAACTAAATGTTGGTTGCTTCTTTGGCCTTGGCCTCTGTTGGAGTGAGTGTTCCCACTTTCTTGGCCATGACCTCGTCCATGAACTAAATTTGAATTACGGCCATGCTGCGAAATGGGTTTGGCCATACTTGTCGATAAGCTGATGATAGGGATAAGCCTGATGGTATCCAGTGGGACAATATTCCCAACTTTTCTTCTCACGATAGCATTTTCTTGAGTGATCTTTATGTGGCGGCTAAGAAGAAGGAACCCAAAATATAGGTGAATTTTAAATCCTACAAGGTCTAAAGAACCATGTCCATTAAAAAAAAAAACATTAAACCAACGCTAAAGGAGATTCACCATGCTAGGAGCGTGGGTTTGTTTTAGACAGCCTCCCAAAATACACTTTAAAACATTTTCTTCCCAGTGGGAGGGTCTCAAATTGATGTAAGAACTATAACCCATAGACTCTTCTAGGCATAAACAAAACAACAACTACATGCATGATGAAAAAGGTTTGAGAATTTACAAACTCGAGCTCATCCAAGCTCCTAGAAACTCCCAGATTCGTGAATCTTGGGAGAGGAGGGGCCCTAACTGTACGGGATAGCCTCATGACACCTAGCCTCCAAACCCCATATGGGAGTATAAAACAAGAATCTAAATCCCCCCAGACCTCCACAAGACTAGCTAAGACTTTATTCCAAAGAAACATATGGAGACCAGCCATGAACATCCACATGCACTGAATACATTGCGCATAATCATATTGAACATAAGATAAGCAACCTGAACATACCCATAGAGGTAGATATGAAGGATCAAAGTCTCGCTCATGAAGGCCTGGACCCAGGTTCTACCTTTCCCTCTTGAGACCGTGCTGGAGAATTTCTTTAGTGACCAAATACTTGCAGACTATAATTTCTTTATGGATCTCAATACTTCAGTACTTGCGGAAGTTATGGTAGACACCTTTTCATTAAATTCCACTTGCCTTTGTCCTTTATTATAATGTTTCTATGATGTCCCACGTATGAGCAATGTTTTGTGGAGGTGGCCATGCCACCCCTCTCTCTTAATTATGATTGACTTCATGGTGGTGGATTGAATCCCACCATTCCCTTATTCCTGCTTTCACCCCGATCAGGGGCATCCCATTGTAATCTTTCAGATTATGGTTTGTCGTATATTAATATCATGTGTGAGAATGCTTGATTGATAGGATGTTATAAGCAATTATTTATATCAGAAGAAAAATATTTGGTGGGTGTGCATCAATGTTTTATGATTTCTCCTTGAACCTTTATAATGTAACATACTTCAATATCTTAAATTTCCTATGATAGAATTCAGTTCAATCTTTAGCACTACTTTAATGGGATTATAAATGAAACATAAGATACAATATCTTGGTGAGTATTCTCAGTAAAAACATCAGGATCGAACATCATAATTAAATTAAGTAGAGATTACGCTTTGGAACCGCTTCCAGAGTGTAAAAACATTTATTGATTTTGGAGATCCCTAAGTCAATCCAGTAATTGAGCCTAGAGACTCATTCTACATCCTAGTATGATGGGATGTGTAATTCAGTTCGTGCTTAATGTGGAGATAACATGTGTCTCTCTTAAAATAAAAATAAAATATTTTCTAAATGGAAAAGTAATGTTGACTTTAATAAAATAAAAAATGAATATGTTATGCATGTTTAGTTAGACATAATATAATTTCATGTAAAGTAATTAGAAGTAAAAAAATGTATTATTTAAATAAATTATTTGAAGATTTATGTTAATTAATTTATGTCTATATCAACTTCATATATATGTGTGTGTGTGTTAAAGGAAACTATATTAATATTGTATATAATAAAAAATTTAATGTGGGTTATCGATAAAATATTTTATTACAAATTAATATTGACATATACATAAAAATATATTAATAACAAGAAAAAAACATTTTATTGTGTGTTGATAAAATGTTTGGATGCATATGTTATATAAAATATTTTAAAATTAAGTATATAACATATAAAATTATTGAAAAAAATAAGTTTTTATGGTTAAAACTTTTGAAGTGGTTTCATTATATGACACTTTGGCCATTTTTTAGGTATATGGTTTTTGTCTAAATCCAACAATGATTTTTTGGACTTACAAGTTTATGGTTAAAACGTTTGAAGTGGTTTCAGTATATGACACTTGGCCATTTTTAGGTATATGATTTTTTATCTAAATCCAACAATGAATTTTTGGACTTACAAGTTTAAATTATGTACTTTATATAACATTCAAAAATACACTTTAAACAATGAAAAATTGCACATTAAATTTTGCACTCTAAAAGAAGTTTACCCCTATTAAAAAAATTGATCCCTCTCGGCTCTTATTAAATCTATACTTTTATTAAATCTATACTTAAGATGGATATATACTAGTACACATAATATCTTCATCAAATAACTATAATTTAAGTTTATCTTGATCATCAATGTCATCTATTACAGAGATAATGGCTATCATCGTGCCAAAAAAATGGTGGAACAAAGCGTCCAAATTTGGACACAAGAAAATGATTCACACAAATTTTGCTTTACCTATTGGTTCATATTCATATCCTAAAACTACAAATTGACAAATAGAAGCAAAACTAAAACCTTGAACAACGGAAGGAAAAACGGCAAACCCTTAAAGGCCATCCATTAATCATAGACCATTGATGAAAAATACCCCTACGCCTTATTTCTCATACATGGCCATATATCACTGCATTGGATTCTAAAACTAGGTAGCTTTTTTCCCGGGGCATAGACGTGTCCTAGTTTTCCATTTTATTTCACTGAATATTCATTCAAATTAGGAAAAGAAAAGAAATTAAAAAAATGTTCTATCAGTCTTTCCCTCAAGTTCGGCCATGAAAGGTCCATTCACGCGGCCACAAGCAAATGTCAAGTTAATGACCAAAATTTTCTTGAATTAAGATGTACCTTGTGATTTTTTGAAATAGAGCTTTCTCAATTAATTATTATTGGTTTAACTCTTATTCATTTTATATTTCCAGAATCAACCATCTGAGAACAAAATGATTCAGATTGCAGATTCTGGAAATATTTAGGAATTCTAGAAAAAAAAAACAACTAGGTGAATGGTTTTTATGACATCTAATTTGGGATTTTTGAAATAGATTTTTCTGAATTAATTATTATTCTCAACTTTATTAATTTTATATGTCCAGAATCAAGAATTCAAATCAAGATGGCTATTGCTGAATTTATTCAAATTTCATATTTTAAAAATGTTTCAGAATTCTACAAAAAGCTCCCAGAATGGCATTTTAGTATTTACACATCCATGGTAAAAGGTTTTAATCAAAATGATGAACTTGTCCCAATTGCTGATATCAATGAATCCTACCCTACCAACAGCAATGAGGTCGAAGGTTTTTTAAAAGGTGTTTTACACGTCTACAATAAAAAAATTTAATCAACAATTGAGAAAAGAATGATTTATGTACATTTTACATTAAAAAAATATATATATTTTAATTAAATTTTCCCGAGTTGAAATTAAAAGCAGTGTTTGGAGAATCTAATTCCAACCACTTGTTAAGTGTTAACACTGTAGCTCCAAGTGTCCTAGTTTAGTTTCACTTAGTCGAATTTCACTGGAGTTTCACTCCAGTAATTTATTAGTGATGTTTCCAATGTAAATTTATTTAACTAATTCTTAATACTGAGAAGAGCAATCTTCCCTGCTCTACTTTTTGTTCTCTTCAGTTTTTGTAATGGTATCTGAGCTTAGGCTAAATGAGACTCCTTGAGAGCAGCAAAAGAGAATATAAGCTAATTTTCTTAAGATTCCCTAGGAAGAGTTACTTTCATTTACTTTGTCTTTATCAAGTGAGCATTAGCCAAATTCTGTCGAAAGCACACGGAATGAAAGTCACCACTCGCGAAGTCAGCTAAGCGTCGGCGTCAAATTCAATTGAAATATGGCGTACAAAATTTTACTTCGAATCACGAAACATGGAAAGGTAAATGGTTAAAATCGAAAGAGGGCTTCCACGAAATTCAACTAAGTTTGGTTCGATATTCCAATGCGAATGGTTAAAAGTTTGAATGAAAGGTTTAAAGTTGTCTTATATAAAATTCACATGTGATTTTTTTAATGAAAAGTGCATTTTATTATTTTGAAAAAGGACTTACGTGATTTAAAAACGGCCCACGTAATATTTCAAGGCAATAATTTTTTGTGAGATGAGATTCGTATGAGATTCGTGACATGTAATTTTTTTAAAAGGGCTTCGTTTGGAGTGTGTTTTTAAAAAGGGAATTTAAATGTTTGAAGAGGGCTTATTAAAAAGGGGAGTTGTTTTGATTAGTTGTGAGAATTAAAAATAAAAATAAAGGGAGGTGTTGTTTTAGGTGGTCTTTACTAAGATTCAGAGTTAGCGCGTCAATCAACAAAACCTTATATTGTTGGTCTTTTTAGAAACAACCCGCATAGCGCAAGCTGCAGTAGGTTGCAATCTCACCCAAAGCACTATTGGGGGATGCAAGAACCAAGTTTTTGCATACAGAGACTATTCTGATGTCTTTCAGCGCCTTAGATCTCCTTCTAGGACTCTAGATAGACTTCTAGGACTCTTTACTGTAACCAAGTTAAAACTACTTCCACACCTTCACGAAGGTCTACGATCAGTCCTCATGGACCTTAAACAGTCGATTTGCTTACTTTCGTGCATCAACAAGCAACCCTAGATCGGAGTTCGTGTAGATCTACTTAATTTGTTAGAAAACATAAGAGAAATAGCTTCTAAATTCGCAAAAGTGGATAACCATTAATTTCATATAATATTAGGACAGATTCAGTTAATTCACACAGTATTCATTCAACATTTCATAAAACATATCATTAATCGACAACATATAACATAACCAGACTCAATGGAAATACTCAGTAATTTTTCAAAAGGTCATCGTTATTGATCTTCAGTTCACCGATTACAGACTCTTCTACCCTGTTCACACAGCTGCACGGGTCCGTGAACTCAGTTGTGGACTCTACCCTGGCCTCCTGTGCACTCAGCTGCAGGAGTCTTCCCTTCTTTATCTAAGCGCAGGAAGTAGAAAGATCTGGAAGCCGAGTTTCTACCTGCATACGGTAAGTAGGGGTTCTTTGTGTCATTAGCTCATAACTTTGATAATGGCGCTCATCATGGCCTACAGATTTACAAAAATTACAAAACAACTGTTGGGGTGTCTGAACGAACTTCTAAAGTAAGTGGCAGTTATTTGTCACATGTTTCCCAGTGACTTGACAAATTGCGCACCATAGCGCAGCTCTCGTGCTTTACCTGGCTGGGGCTTCTAGCTTTACGGGTACTATCCCCTCTGTAATATAATTCGCGTAGACTGGACAATGATTTCTATCGTACCCGTGGCCTTTGCACTTCAAGGACCAAACCTCTACGTGCACTTCTGGCTTAGTCTCCTTCTCTTTCTTTAGACTCTGTAATTCTAAGTCCAGGCTATCTAACTACAAGTGGATCTGTTGCACCCCCAAGTTTGCATCTAAAATAGGCGATGCATGTAGCCTCATCGTGATCTCTAAGGCTTCTACTTGCGTTGCTATCTTCTGCTATGATAAAGGTATTCTCAAGTGTGGCAAGGGTGATGCTATAAACCAGTAGCGATGATGGGTATCTGAAATTTGCATGTTAGCCTGCGTGATCTGACACTTCAACCTCTGATCAAATTCCTAAGGTGTCTCATTGACTCTCATTTGAATCTCTTTAAATTTGATTACCAATTGCGCCTCTAATTTAGGCTTCCTAAATTCTTTATTCAGAGTTGTCTGAGTTTCTGCTAACAATGCATGAGGATTATCAGCACAATTTAATGTACTAGGTTAGCGCACAATCCTGTAGGGTGGTAACCAACTGCGCCTTCTTTATATTATCATCGATGATTTGTTATATTATCCATACAATGTTTGCAACAAACCAGAATTTCTCTAGATCTTCACTTCCTATGACTTTGAAGATCGACATCTTCATTGTGTTTGCCATGATGAATCATGGAGGTGGAGGCGGAGGTGTAGGTGAAGGTGTAGGTGATGGAGGTGGAGGGTGAAGGTGGAGTGGATGGATGAGATACCCTCGGAATACCCTGAGTTATTAACTAAGCAGTGCTTCGCGGTGTAATCAGTATCGCCCCTTCGTCGTCACTTGAAGGAGGTTCAATCAATGGACTGTACTTCGGACCTGATCTATGACTTTTAAAGAGTCTACCACTTCGCGTAGCTCTGAACATTAAGGTAATGGAATTACCCACTTTTCACATAATATCATTTTAATCCACGTATTCAATGACCTCAAGTACTTACCTCATGGTCCCTTGAAGAATCTTTGTTCTGCTTCGCTATATCTAACTGAGGTATCAACTGCAAATTCAGTAACAAACCCTCCCAAAATTCAATCAAGCCAATGATCTACAACCCACGGATCTTGTTTTCAGATGACTCTAGTCGTCGTACTAATTCTGGAGTCCACACTATAGGACTATCGAGTTTCCAATTTCCTTGAATGTCTGTCAATTTAGCTAACCACTCATATAATTCAATTGGGAAAGTGAAAAAGAAGATTTCGTGAACCTGTGTATACATATACCTATTCAACCAATCCTCCTTTGACAGGCACAGATTCATGTTTTCTTAAGCTTCAAACTTGTGAATCTTCTTATCTAACCACTTTTCAATCTATTCCTTAGTCAGATTCCAATGATGCGACATCACACCTCTTTAAGCAGATCCATATCCCGGCAACGTAAATATTTGTTGGCTTAGGGGGTCTTGACCCAGGTTCAGAGTTAGTGTGCCAACCAACAAAACCCTACACTGTTAGCCCTTTTGGCAACAACCCGCGTAGCATAGGCTACGGTCTCACCCGAAACAGTATTGGAAGATGCAAGAACCAAGTTTCTACATCCAAAGACTAGTGTGATGTCTTTCAGCGCCTTAGATCTGCTTCTGCATAAATCGATAGACTTCTAGGACTCTTTACTGTAACCAAGTTAAAACTACTTCCAGACCTTCACGAAGGTCTACGATCAGTCCTCATGGACCTTAAACAATCGATTTGCTTACTTTCGTGCATCAACAAGCAACCCTAGATCGGATTTCGCATAGATCTACTTAATTTGTTAGAAAACATAAGAGAAATAGCTTCTAAATTCGCAAAAGTGGATAACCATTAATTTCATCTAATATTAAGACAGATTTAGTGAATTTACATAGTGTTCATTCAACATTTCATAAAACATATCATTAATCAACAACATATAAAATAAACAGATTCAATGGAAATATTCACTAATTCTTCAAAAAGCCATTTTTATTAATCCTCAGTTCACCGATTACAGACTCTTCTACCCTGCACATACAATTGCAAGGGTCCGCACACTCAGCGGAGGACTCTACCCAGGCCTCCTGCGCACTCAACTGTAGGATACTCCCACTCTTTACCTAAGTGCAAGAAGCAAAGCCTTCATGTCTTAGCACTTGCCCAAGACAACAAAAACTCTTCAATGTACCCAATTCTCTATCAAAAAGTTCTCTCTAAGACTCACTATGTCTCAACTATTTATAGCTTTTCTTTATACAATACCATGGTCTCTGGACAATGGGAGAATCTTAGAACCAACCAAAAAATAAGGGCTAAAACTCTTTTGACTCCTATCTATCTGCGTACTCCGCATCCACATACCGTGGAGACTTTACATTATTTTTACAAAACTTTTAAAAAATTGGGTTAACTTAACCCCAAAACTACCCTTAGGGACCCTATCCCAATAGAAGGTGGGTTTGTGAAAGTTTTTTTTGTGTGAAAGAATTGCCTTTGTAGAGAATTTGTAGACCCGTTTTTGAAGTTGAGCAATAGAGAAGCCACCATAGAGGCATTTTTATTGCAGGTAATCGCTATGTCTGCGGGTCCATTTGTTTTTTGAGCCGCATTATGTAACCGCTCAACAAATGGGGAAAGCTAAGAGGCTAAAATGGTCAAAGTGACAGTAGGAGAGGTTTGAAATATTTTTAGATTTGGAAGTGAAGAGGCAAAAGGATGCCTTTGCATTGACATGCATAAAATAATATGTGGATGGCAGCATTATTCCCCTAATTTCAGAAGCCAAGACAACGAAGGAGGCCTAGGATACTCTTGAGAGAAATTTTTGTGTAAGGGGGAGCATTTAAGTTGAAGATGAAGGTGGATCTATAGTTGTAGATCTACATCTAGATGAAAGGATCATTGAATCCCACTGTGCTCAACCAAAAGTGGATGATGTTTGTGAAGACGTTGTAGAAGTAGTAGAGAAGGAGCACGTAGTTGCTCGTGAACCCCACTATGAACAGCCACAAGTGGACGAAAACTTGGTGATTCCAACAACAGAGCTTGCAGATGAAAATATGATGATTTCGGCAATGGATCTTGCTGATGAATATTTGGTGATTCCAACAATAGGGCTTGTTGATGAAAATTTGGTGAATCTAGCAACAGTTCTTGCTGATGACAATAAAGCTGCCATTGAAGCAATCCATTCTATGGTGAATCGAGTAATTAATATTGTTGATGTAAAATTTGATGAATTATTATTGGCTAATGATGAATGGTTGTAGGTGATGTAACAAAAACATCATATAGACATGATGTTATTTAGTGAGAAAATCCCACATGAGTCAATAGAAGACAACCTGTCTGCAGCAGCACAGGTTACTATAGAAGTGGAAGAGACAAAGACAGAGATAGAGATAAAGGTAGAGGCAAACAAGGAAGTCCACAAAGAGAAAACATAGATAGAAAAAGAGGCAAAGAAAGAAATTCAACAAGATAAATCTCTCATTGTAGAGGAGAATGGAAAGAACCAATGTGGTTATGCAAATAATTTTAATTCTAATGTTGATTTTCAGTCTGCAAGTAAACATAATGATTATGAAGAAGAATTAAATTTCCTTGAAGCATGGCTTGCAATACCATGCCTTCATAAAGTCTGCATAGAAGATGCAGAAATGCATGTTGAATACATCTTGGATGATGAGAACATTAATGAAATTTTCATGTATTAGAGTCCTAAAGGGATGAAATTGTATTATGGCATTATGTTGCAGCAGATTGATGATGAAAAGCACACTATAGAAGACAATATGTGACAACAACCCACACACAACTCGTTTTTTGAAGAATTTCAGGATATTATTAGATAGCTTGGAAGAATGGAAGACCTGCACTAGCAAATGAAGAAACTGAGGTTTGAAGGATACAACAAAGAGAAAAAGTTGAAACAATTTAGAGGCTATAGGATATCGAAAAAAAGAAGAAGAAAAGTAAATGTAGTTGAAGTCAATTTTTTTAATTGTAAGCCTAGCTGAGACATAGACCATCAGGTATCTTAATTAAATTTTATGCGGTTGAAATTAAGGGGGCTTGTTGGAGAATCTAATTCCAACCACCCAGTCTTAGGTGTTAAAACCATCCCTCCAAGTGTCCTAGTTCAATTTCACTTAGTCAAGTTTAAGTTGAGTTTCACTCCAGTAATTTATTAGTGATGTTTCCAATGTAATATTCTTTAACTAATTCATAATACTGAGAAGAGCAATCCTCTACTCTTCTCAGACTACTCTTGTCAGTATTACAACTTAGTTAACTAAGATTAGATTGGAAACATCACTAATAAATCACTGTAGTAAAACTTGACTAAGTGAAACTGAACTAGGAAACTTAGATAGATGATTTTAACACCTAACATGTGGTTGGAAATAGATTCTCCATCACTTGTCCCAATGGAAAATATCTAGGAATCCTACCCTACCGACAATAATGAGGTCAATGGGCATATTTTTTAGAAAAACAATCAACTTTTATTTGCTCTTACTGCCATTTTTAAAAAATGTTGAAAATTTATCCAAAAAAAACATTATTCATCATTTTCAGGTAGTTTTCCATGTTTTTTTTGGATTTGTGGCTAGAGTTGTCGTTTTGAGTTTATAGTTCCTGATTCAAAATTTACATTATTGTATGTTGTATTTATGCAATGGTATTTCTAACTTTGTTAATGGTTTAACCTCCATAGGAGAAGATACGACATTATGGCAACAAAGGATCAGGCACATGAGTGAGAAAGGGATACAAATTCTTCAATCAATAAATTTGTTGCCAAGTTTGAAGCATGTTGATTTGGATTTATGTGAGAATTGTGTTTATAGAAAATAGATGAGAGTGAGATTTATAATAGTTGGGAAGGAAAAGAAGAGAGAAAAGTTAGAACTTGTGTGTACAGATCTATGGGGACTAGCTCAGGTATCATCTCTTGGTGGCTCTTGCTATTATGTTACTATTATTGATGATGCAACTAGAAAAACTTGGATTTACTGTATTCAGAATATATCTAATGTATTTGATACTTTTAAGAAATGGATAGATTTGGTTGAGAACGAGATAGGAAATTAGTTTAAGTGTCGCATATCATACAATGGAGGTGAATACCACAAAAAATATTTTGATAACTACTGTTCAGAACATGGAATTCATAGAGAGAAGATAATTACACGAATCCCATAGGAAAATGGTGTGTCAGAAAGAATGAACAAGACAGTCATGGAGTGTATAAGGTGCACGAGATTGCATTCAGAATTACCCTTAAAATTTTGGGCAGATGCTATAGATACTATTGTTTATCTAATAAACAAAGGGTCTTTAAGTTCCTTGGATGGTTGTATTCTAGAGGAGACATGGACAGTTAAAAAGTTAAACTACTCATTTTTAAATACTTTCGGTTTTGAACCTATGTCCACATTAATAAAGAAAATAGGACAAAGCTTGAGGAGAAATAAAAAGAATGTACCTTTATTGGATATGGTGTTAATAATTTTGGTTATTGCTTCTATGATTATCAAAAACACAAAATCATTAGGAATGGAGATGTCATATTCAATGAAAATGTTTTGTATAAGGATAAAATGCAGGAAAAGAAACAGGAAAAGGAAAACAAAAAATATGCAGCATTTGATGAGATCACAAAAAAGTAAAGGCACCTGAAAATCAGAATGAACAACAACCACAACAACAATAACAACCAAAACAACAACGAGTACCTCAAACACCTAAAATTGGTGTTAGAAGATCTACCAAGACAAGGAGACCCCCTAAACGATACTCTCCTTCATTATATTATGTATTGTTGACTGATTTTGGTGAACTAGAAAGATATGAAGAAGCAATGTAGATAGAAACTAGGAAGATGTGGGAGCAAGCCATGGAAGAAGAGATGGAATCCTTGATGCATAACCAGACTTGGGACTTAGTCAAGTTACATGTAGGTGTTGGTTTGATTTGGGATGACCTAGGTTCGATCTATGCTATGAACCAACAAAGCCCTTGATCATTGACCCTTTTGGAAAGAACCTGCAAACATATCACAGTCTCACCCGAAGTGACTATGGGAGGATGCAAAACTAGGTTTATGTAGTCTTGAGGGTGTGGGAGATGTGGTATTATTATGTTATCTTATTCTTAATATTTATAAATCACGTCGCCAAATTAGATTAATCACTTAAACATGCCATATAAAACCATAAACCATCACTATGTTGACATAAAATGCAACTATAATAACTGCTACTTTACAACAGATCATAAGAAAATATACACATAAAATCACCAAATTAAGGGCTACATCCATAAGAACTACTACTTAATATAATGAATCTTTGAACAACAACCAATTTTTAGCCTGCGCACTAAGCTACAAGTTGTCTGTGCACTCAACTGCAGACTCTTCTCCAAGCCTCTATGCACTCACCTACAGAGCCTGTCCTTTGCTACCAAATTACAGATCACAATAATTCACCCATAACACTGATCTAGATCAAAACTTATTGACTCGGATCGATTTTTCTTCTTATTATTTTACCCTATGAATACTATTACATTGTAGGGTTACATCATCAAAATACCATGATTCAAATACCGTGGTCTCTTTAACACAAGGAATTATGGCCCTAAAACCATTAATCCTTTACAAAATCATGCATTTCTACAAAAAGGAGGCGCTTTGATCCACCCTGAAGCCCTTACGACACTGCACGGTATATTTAATTCCTGAAAATGCACTCTACTACTCCATTGTGCACTCCGTTGCACACTCCACTCCAAAAAATGCAGAGTCTTTGCCAAAATATAGACCAAGTTTGGTTGCACCAACAATCCCCTAATGCTCACATGTGACTCATCCTGAGTCACATAGCTGATTTGCCTCCGATCTTAGCTACAATGCTATTGTAGGCACTATTGATTTGCTGCAGAATGTCTGTGATATGCTTCTCTTCACTGCGCACTTCCTCCAGTAGTGCTTCTGTTGTTGGTTTGGTAGCCTTTTGCATCACCACTTTCTCTCTCTGTCAAAGCTCTTGAAGCTTCTCATCCACTACTTGGGACAGTTGGAGAGCCTCATCCTGCCATGGCCGAGTTCTCTCTATCAGAGTCTACTCTTCCTTCCTGAGCTCCTCTATCTTCCTCTGAAGGGAATTTCCCTCATTGACCTTTGCAACCTTCTATGAGAATGGTAAGGTTCTCACAGTTCCACGAATTTCCTTGAGCTATTGCTGCTTCTTCTAAGTATCCTCATGTAGTTTCTATGAATTTTGATCTTCCTGTAACAAAGTCCAAATCTGTAAGCTCTCATCCAATAGGTTCCCATCATCTTCCACTATTGTGGAGATGTCGACCATTGCAGCCTTCAGGTCAGCCTCCCTCTACTCTCATACTTCCTTTGGTGTAGTTGGTTGTAGCTTCGTCTATAGCTCACTAATCTTCATCTAATATGTAAATTGCACCTCCGTGATCTCATACTTGTATCCTTTTACTGCAAGGTCGAGCTTCGGGACCTTGTCCTCCACTGGTTCCTCTTCTTGGACATCAATGTTTAGAACCTCGCAGCATGTTGCTTCGATCACCTCCTTCAGCTTCTACTACTATTGTACTGCCTGATGCCTCTCCTAGATCACTTGGTTGAGCTTTCTGCTTCATTGAAGCTCTCTCTCTCTCTCTCTCTACTTGAATGTTTAGTTTCGAAGTGAGTTCTTTGTGATACTTCAGCTCATCTATGATCTATTGATGCATCTTGCGTAATCTCTGAAGTGGAAATGATGTGATGCTCTTGTTCATGTACCTCCACTATTTGACTTGCTATTGTACCTTAGCGGAGCCAAACAACAGGACTCTAGTAGGTATCGATTCCATCTGCACAACAAGTGTAGGCTCTACTGGTCTTTCCTCTCCAAGATTCTCCTCTACCTGCAATAGTTGTTTGACTATGTGTGCCAATGCCTTCAGTTCTGCAATCCACTCCACAACACTTGTTAGAAGTGTAAGTAGTGATCCTCTAGGTTTTCCCATCATTTTGCCATTGCTTTCTAAATTTTGTCTCCTATCTGGTCCAAGTCCCCATAAGTGAGGACCAATGGCATTATTTCCTTTGTCTTGTCTACCTTCTGCTTATTTTTTCTTCTTGTGGCAGCTTTGGTGTGTGCCTTCCTCTTCTCTGTGAGAGTTGGGTCTGTCTCTATCTTTTCAGACTCTCTATTCTTCTCATCACCTCCAGGAGGATCCTGGAGACCCTTGTCTTATTTCTCCTCCTATTCTGACTCTTGGTCATCATTATCCTTCCAAATCACTTCTCCAAACTGCATCGTTTCCTCCTCTGTTAGCGTACCCTCCTTCTATGTCTCCAACATAGTGATCCATTCTATGGGCCACTGCTGTATCTGTGCTAGGTGATCGTCTTCTATCACTAAATATGGTAGGGGATGTTAGTGTCCCTACAAGCCTGTATGTAAACTCTATGGAAGTCATCCTTAAACTTCATGACAGAGCTACACTGCTCGTATAGTGTCGGTGAAAGGCGAGAGTGTTGGTTCACCAACATGTGTAATTCCATATGGTATAAAACGAAAAAGATTATGTCATCCCATGCTCGTGCTAGTTCATTGGTATACCATAGCGAGGCATATCGCGTGACTTCAGAAACATCCGAGGGTAGCGGAGGGAGCTGCAAATCTTCTGACTCTCTCCATGTAAGCATCACAATTATCATAATTAACCATGCATAGTGAAACAAAGTACCTTTATATTGAGCCTCGTTGCAGTCATCTAGAAAATCTTGGCATAGATATGTGGCCTAGTTGTACTGAACCCCATTAGCGCACTACGCAACTAATGAAACCATCGGTGTAGGGACTTCATTAGCCTAACACTTCCTCATGATTTTTCTAGCCAATATATGTGCTATGAAGTGAACTCCCTGGTCATTGATCAAGTTGATATCATAACCTCACTTTCCTTTCGTCAGTCCAAACTTCTTCTTCATGTTGTCTGCTATGGCTCTATCCTAATCTTTCCCAACAAACTCCTCTGTGGGATTCAACCCTTGATAAGGTAGTCTTGTGATTCTCCATATTAACATTGGGTCGATAGGGATCCTCTTCCCCATCCACAGGCATCCATCGTGCACCATGAGTAGTTGTCTCACACAAGTTGTGCTTCTTGGACTTCTGCCAAAGTGTGGTACATTCAACATATTCAACAAGCCTGACTATGCCAATCCAACCACCCATTGCTGTAGTCTAACATTGTCACACCACTCTCAGGGTAGTGCACCTGTTTTAAGTATTTTTTTGGTGTGAACTGTGAATATTTCTTCATTAGGGGAATTTTAAGGTCTAAAATGGGCTTCCTAACGAAATTATAAAATAGTAGTGGAAATAATCAAATAAGATTATATTACATCATCAAATTTTAGAGGAAAAAAATAAAAAACTATTTTTTCAACTCGTATTTTCAACTTATCTCCCTATGGGTTTACTCAAATTTCGAGAAACAACACTCGTTGGATGCAAAAGTTCATTTCTCATGCAAGGAGTACCCATATTGCATACTTTCGTTGAACCGTGCTACATCAAAAATGAGAAATACATGGAAAACGTGATTGCAATCACATGTTTTCATGTATTTCTCATTTTCGTGTAGAAAGGTCCACCGAAAGTATGCAACATGGGTACTCCTTGGATGGGGAATCAAATTTTGCATCCAACGAGTACTCCCGCTCAAAAGTTGATTAAAGCGTTAGGTAGATATGTTGAAAATACGAGTTGAAAATGTAGTTTTTATTATTTTATTATTTTTTAAACTTTTTATTTTTTTACTCCAAAAATGGTGAATCATCCCCCATTGTTGACATCATCATCTTGAATTCTATTGGTTGTTATAAATTTTATTTTGGGTGTACATTTTTCTTACGAGGCCCATTTTAGACCTCAAAAATCCCCTAATGTCTGTCAGTGAAATCATTGTCTGCGAGCTTCAGCTGCAAAATATTTCCAAGGTTTTCTCCAGTAAATCACACTCACTCCAGAAATAAAGGTGTGAAGGTACCATACTTTGCGTCCTTCGACTCTATCAATGGTTTTGGATATGGTTTTGTTGGTGGAATATATGGTGGGAGAGGCAACAAAAATGTTGCGCCATCCATTTCCATTTGCACTTGCCCTGCTTCTTCCTCGCTATCTCTCACATGTTCGGGCTCTTTCTCAGGCTCAACAAGCATCTTTTCCTGTTTCATCTTCATTCATTGCTCCTTTGTCATTTTCTTTTGCGGATATATGCGATGCATTCATGGTGATGTTGCTGATGCTGGTATATCAGAGGATGCTACGGGCATATCAGATGTTGCTTCCATGACTCTAGCTAAGCCCTTCTCACCAAATATACAAATAAATTCTCCAGGTGTTGTATGCCAGCAAAAATTTGTACAACTTCTCTACAATAGAAATACTTGAACTATTAGGACAAAAAAGTGCAAAATATGGGCGGGACGTGGCTTTTTATAACAAATCTGAATTTCTAAACCAATCATTAGCTCAGATTGTGTTCATTAAATGCATATCTGTTGCTAGATCTGGTTAATCTGTCCTCATAAATACATATTTCCATGTGTTTCATCCACAACTTTCCTTTTTAACGATCATATTTTTTCGGACAAACTTAGATGCATCCCATATTGTAGTGAAGCAACCCCTCTTACGTCGAGGTAGTGAAGTAACTGTGCAAGTCGAAGCTATCTTTACAACGTAGTTTATAGTCTAGTGCCCACGTTCAACTACAGGTGGCACTACGACTTTTCTACTTTCTTTAGAGCGAAGTTGTAGGGGCAGGGTTGTCACTGTACAACTTCAACTTGCTACCATTTACTCTTCCTTGAACCAATTCTCCATTTAACTTTGCTAATTAAATTGTGCCTCCATCAACAATATGCTTGATTGTACGTACCCACTCAATGCATCTTGATTTTTCCTCGAAATTTTACAAACTTACTGTCATAAAGGAGAACAAGGTCCCCTAGCTAGAACTTCTTTTGCTTAATGTGTTTTTTATGCCAGGCCTTTTCTCTTACTTTCTGTATCCGCTGATGGAATTGTGCTATAAATATATCTTCCTCCAAAGCAAGCAACTACGACATTATTTCCTCGATTATAACAAGATCTGCCATATCTATAAAATATGTAATCCTCACAACTTCTTTCCCATAAACTAACTTGAAGGGTGTTTGACCTGCCAATTTTTAACATGTGGTCCTATAAGCCCATAAAAATGCTGGAATTCTAAGGTCCTAATATTCTCTATTCACATTGCATACCTTAGTAAGTGATTCTCCAAAATATTATTAAATGCTTTTACAGTTCCATTGGTCTGAGGGGTAACAGGGGTACTCTTTTGATGACAAAATTGAAATTCCTCAATCAATGCTTCAATAGTCTTATTTAGGAAGTGTGAACCTTGGTCACTCATCAAAATCTTTGAACATCCAAATCTAGAAAATATGTAATCAAAAATAAACTTTGCAGCAGTCTCTGCACTTTAGTCCCTTACTAGTTGTGCTTCAACCCATCTTGTCAAGTAATCAGTTGCTGTAATTATGTACCTTGCACCAGTCCTATTTCTAGGTGGGTTGATGGGTCCCACAAAATAAATGGTCCACTTATCAAAGGCTTGAAATGTAACTTGTGGTACCAACGACATCTCATCTCTTTTAGAAGGCTTCCCTGTTCTTTGGCACACATCACATGCTTGATAGTACTCCTTTGCATATTTATGTAGTATAGGCCACCACAATCCTGCTCTCAAAATATTATATGTAGTATCTTTTCTTGCATAGTGTCCACCAGCTACCTGCATGAGCCTCTACTAGAATCATCTATATTTCATGTTTGAGAACATATCCGCACAGTACCACATTTGGTCCCATCTTATATAACTGTCCTGCTATTAATTAAAAGTCAACTACCTTAACCACTAATTATTTCTTTTTCTGCGTATTATACTCCGAAGGAGCCATTCCTGTGGTAAAAAACTAAATGATATCTATGAAATGGTCATCTGCCACTTAGATTGAAAATAAATGCGCATCACGGAGATTATCCTCTATGCTAGTTGGTTCTTCCCCTATTTCTAGTCTTAACAAATGGTTAGGTCCTTCATTTAGTCTCCCTAGTTTAACAATGACAGCAAAGTCATATTCCTAGAATAACATTAAGCATATGTAAATATTTCCTCCTAAGACATGCTTATTAGCCAAATAATTCAGTGCAGAATGATATGTAAACATTTTAATGTGTGATCCAAGAAAACAGTGTCTAAACTTATGCAAAGCATACACCATGGCCAGTCCTTCCCTTTGTGTAGTGGTGTAATTATTTTCCACTTTAGATAAATTTCTACTTGCAAAATCTATAGGATGATCAATCTCTCATACATCAGGTTGTGCGAGTACCACTCCCAAATCTATACAAGAGGTATCCACATGGACATGGAATTGCTTATTCTAATCAGGGAACACTAGTATAGGTGCAGCTACCATTTTTTCTTTCAATATGTCAAGGCTCTTCTGACATTCTTCATTCCACTGAAAAGTTACATCCTTCTTCAACAATTTCTCCATAGGTGTAGTGATATGAGCATACCCCTTGATGAACTTCCTATAATACCTAGTATGTCCCAACGTAGTATGAATTTGTCTTACTATATTAGGTGGAGGCAAGTTCACAATGATAGCAATCTTAGCAGGGTCCACCATTAGTCCTTGCTTACAGACAATATGTCCCAACAATATGTCAAAAGGTACACAAAATATGCACTTCTTTAGGTTCAAAGAGATTTGATATTGTCTACATGTGTCGAGCATAAGTCTTAAACTTCCAACATGTTTGCTCAACAATCCAAATACTATCCAATCATCAAAATATACCTCTAAAAACTTGTGGATGTATTCCTTAAAATCTATGACCACCACCCTAGAAAATATAGCAGGGGCATTTTTTAATCCAAAATGAATTACTGTGTATTGATATGAGCCCCATTCTACAAAAAATGTGTTCTTATGCCGATCTTCAGCTGCAATCCTAATATGATGATAACCTAAGAATCCATCTGTAAATGAGTAAGATTCATGACCTCCTACATTGTATATCACTTCATCTGTGAGACGGGTAGGGAAGGGATCATGTAAACTTGAATCATTCAGCTTTCTAATTTCTCCTTGAGTCTTCTTCTCTTGCACCACCATAGCAATCACCCATTTTGATTCTTCTATAGGTTCAATAACTCTTGCTGCTATCATCTTATCAAGCTCTACTTTCACTTTCTCCTTATACTTCGGGTTCAGTCTCTAAGGTATTTGTTTGACTAGACTTGAATCAGACTTAAGGGGAATCTTCATGACTCCTAGATCTCCTATTATACCCTTCATCTTTGAAAACTTGGTGGGAAATAGTTCTTCAATTTCATGAAGTAACTCTGTAACTTTATTCACTATCTCCTCATCCAGTAGTCTCTTATTGTTGAAAACTTGGGTTCCTTCTCTGATCCTATGTTCACCTTCTTGGTCTTCAGTGGCTTGGTCCAGTATTTCTAGCTCAGGTTCAGTTTCTTTGCGGTATCCTTTTGAGTCTGTGATGTCGATGTTGTGAGGATCTTCTGCTTCATCTACAATAGGGTTATAACACTCCAGTGAATTTTCTATCAACACAACCCAATCAGGTTGTTGCCATGTTAGTGGGGTTACATTCTCAAAGATCCTCTCCTTGACTCTTTGAAGGGCCCAAAATATGTATGGGAAATCGTCCTCAAAGATGAATGTTAATATGAAGCCATCAACCACGTGTGACAAGTTCACGGTACCATGTCAAAGCTTTGTTTCTAGGTACAAATTCTTAGGGATTGTCTCTAATGTATGAATGAATCTATGTAGCCATTCTTGCTATGGAATCTCGTTCCATGTTGTAGTGCATAGCTGGATATGCTTCTTAGGATTAGTTTCACCATCATATTTTATATCCATCTCTGTATCTATGTGTCCAAACATTATCCCCATCAGTCTTCGACATTCCTGCCAACCTCCTATATTCTTCTTATATGCATTCCACCATCTAGCGGTGGTAGATTTCAAGGCTATATCCAAGGCTAACAACCTGTGATTTTCTGGAACTTGTCCTTCATAATAATTAAGAAAATTATTTACATCACCTAAGCCATGATAAGAAGGCATGTTACACACCTCAGATATCATACAATGAAATGATTTGGTAATTCTTGCACAACACCTTGTGGATACTTCATTCAGCCTATTCCGCTAGTTCTCCAACCCTTCTTCTGAGTTTGAGGTAAAATAAATATCACACTCCCAAATCAAATTTCCTTCTGCAGTAGGGTTAAGACAATCTTGTTCCTTCACTTTCATTTGATAGATATTGTCTATGCCAATTGCGCAATATTGTTCTTTGACTAGTTCTGTATATCTTACTACTTCTGATGGATACAAGGGAATAATTACTCTTATATTGTTTCTTTCAAATATCATCTATCTCTTCTTCAAATTAGTTATGGCCATATTGTCAAATTTCCAGTCAATTCCAAGCAATGTAGGATAAGGGTTATTGTCATCGACGATCTCTATTGCTTCAAAATTAGCAGTAGTGTGAACTCCTTGAATATCCACTGTGACACATGGTAGTCTTCTGAGAGGGAAGTTTTTTTTCTTCTGATTTTCCATCCTTAACTGAATAGGTGACCACTATAACTTCAACATACCCATTAATTCCCATGTATTTTTTGTCAAGAAATTAGCATCAGATGTTAGATCTAGAATAATTTGATCCATCTCATTCTCTCCTATCTACGCACTAAGCCTCATCTCTCTTTCGATTATCTTATGTCAATGCAAATTATTGACTACGCACATCTCACTTTGCGGTGTTTCTTTGGATGCACATGAATCTATCAACACCTAAAGCACTTCTAAAGCCTTTTGATCTCTTAGCAATTTCATACAAGTCTGTAGAAAAGATTTTAAAATACCTACTTGAATTGCTGAATCATGGTCTTGTGTCAGAGGTCGATCTTGTGTCGAAGCTCAGTTCTGTATCGAAGATGATGACACATCTTAGTTACTTTTCTAATTGGGCTTTGGTTGTGCATTAGAGGTCGAAGCTCCAACATCCATAAAACTTCACTTTTCTTTCATAAATACTTATTTTTCTTTCTGAATATCAAAACCAGGAACTTTCTCAGCATCCTTTCTGACCCATGCATTTTCAAGTTCTTTATTTTCATCCGCTTTATCACTACTGGTCTCAGCTCCACTTCTGGTGACAATACTAATTCGAGGTTTGTTGGTCCTCCTTTCAACAGTCATCATTTAAATATTCTGTGTCAGTTTCTAGTTTCTTTCTTCTTTTATCTTCACCATAAGTATAGGACATTCTTCAATTACATGGTAAAAGGATTTACAATACTTACACGTCGTTCTGGGGTTCTGGTAGTCTCTCGCAAAATGACTTGGTTGGCTACAGTTATAGCGAATGATTTATCCACGTCCTCTACCAACTCCACCAACTTGAAGTATTCCTTAGTAACCTCCTCAACCACCATGCTGTCTATTGTCCTCATGCCCATGCTCTTCTTCTTGCATTCTATAAGCATCAACACTACGCTCTATCATTAGTTTGTAAGCCCACCAATTATTCTCATCATGTCCTACTGATTTAGAAAATTTGCAATATATATTCCTCGGAGTCTGTACATATTTCTATAACAAGTAACATTCTTCTGAATGATGTTTTCCTCTAGTCTTACATATTTCACACCACAGGCTAGATCCTTCATTCAAGGGATTCGGTGCCCCACCAACCATGTAATCCCTGAAGATAGGGCACCATTCTTTAGAATGGCCCTTCAATCTACACTTCGTACACCATACTTATTCTCTAACTTCTTTTCTTTTCTTGGTGTCTTGTATTTGTAGGGTTAGGTTCACTAACTGATTCTGAATCTATTTCATGCATGCATTAGTATCTCCTATAGGCGAAGATTCCAATTGCATCGTAATCTGTAGATCTTCGGCTTGAATTTCTATCTTTTGGTGCATCAATGGAAATATGATATGTGGTAGTAGCACAACTATAAACCATTCTTGATGTTGTTGTGAAGCTATGTTGAAGCTTACTCGATACAATAACACTTTAAATCTACGATCAAACTCCCAAATAGACCCAATAGGTTTCTTTTTAATCTCTTTCAACTTGGTGATGCATTACAACTCTGACTTCAACTTCTTAAACTCTCTTATCAGTGTTGTTTTAATATCTCCAAACATTATATTCTAATTATTTGAATACTTAATATAACATGTCAGTGCTCTATCTTGAAGCGTTGTAATGATTCACGCTTTCTCTATATTTTCATCATTGATCTGCTTCATTATCCATACAACTTCACATAAAAAATGAAACTATTATGGATCCTCCAATCCAGTTCCTTTGAAAACAGGTAGCTTAATATTGTCATTGTTACTTCCTCTTAGAGGTGGAGGGGGGTGAGTAAGGCTGGGGGGATGGGGGATAGAAGAGTTAGAAGGGGGGGAGGGGGGGATGAAAGCAAGAAACACCCTAGCTATTACTGTATTCTCACTTCTACGAACTCTCACATTGGGAGGGTGAATATTGCGAAGTTACCTAGGGGTTATCAGGGTGACTTTATTCTCTTTCACTTTCAGATCCACTAAAAAAAAGACTATAATCAGTCTCTATGAAGGTCTTTGGGTCTTTTCCATGAGACCTCTGTATATTATCTATTCTATATCTATTTCCACTTCATGGACTCCAATCTCTTACTCAGATTTATTCTCTCTTCTTTTAAACACAAGTAAACTAGCAATCTGATTGCATCCATAAAACTCCCTTTTCACACAGAAGCATCTTAATCCAAAGTTTTAGAGATTTTAAATACTTACCTCGTGGTCCTTTAAGACTCATCGTTACGCTTCGACGTAGGACATGACCGAGTACATGATGAACTCAATAAAGAATCCTCCCAAGATGCTATCAATCCAGAAATCGACAGCCCTTGAGATCCTATTGTCAGTGCTCCTAAGTCACTATATCTGTTAAGGAGTCCACACCATAGGTTCTTCACCCTTAAAAAAATTATTCCTTTTGGTCAACCTCAATATCCATTGGTACAACTCAACAAGAAAAGAACATAAGAAAATTTTTAATTGATATGTAAAAATATACTTCTCTAACCAAGCTTCGGATGTTAGATGAGAGTTCTGCTTTCTTGATCTGCAAATTCTCACTCTTTCAGGACTATCCAGTCTTGAATCTCTTTCTTTGACTGGTATCACATCCACATATCCTTCAAAAATATCCTGGTCCCAACAACGACACCATTTTTTGGCTCAATTTGGGCTGATCTAGGCTCAATATATACTGCGCACCAACAAAACCATTGATCATTGGCCCTTTCGGAAATGACCTGCAAGTAGATCACAGTCTCACCCTAAGTGACTATGGGAGGATGCAAAACTAGGTTTCTGTAGCCTTGAGGGACTGGGAGATGTGGTATTATTATGTTATCTTAATCTTAGTATTTATAAATCACCTCACCGCATTAGATTAATCACTTAAACATGCTATAAAATACCATAAGCCATCACTGTGCTGAAGAAAAATGCAACTATAATAACTGTTACTATACAATCGATAATAAGAAAATATACACATAAAAACACCAAATTAACGTGGTTCACCCCAGTGTAGGTCTACATCCACAAGAATTGTTGCTTAATATAATGAATCTTTGAACAACAACCAGTTCTTAGCCTGAACACTAAGCTGCAGGTTGTCTACGCACTCAGATGCAAACTCTTCTCCAAGCCTCTGTGCACTCAACTGCAGAGCCTCTCCTTTGCTACCAAATTATAGATCACAATAATTCACCTATAACACTGATTTGGATCAAAACTGATTGATTTTGATTGATTTATGTTATTATTATTTTACCCTATATATACTATTACATTGTACGGTTACATCATCCAAATACCATGGACTCCTTAACACAAGAAAGTATGGCCCCAAAACTATTGATCATTTACAAAATCACACGTTTTTACAAAAATGAGGGGCTTCGATCCATCTTGAAGCCCTTACGACATCACACGGTATATTTAATTCCTCAAAATGTTCTCCCCCACTCCACTGTGCACTCCGTTGCATGCTCCACTCCACAAAATGTAGAGTCTTTTCCAAAATCTAGGCCAAGTTGGGTTGCGGTCAATAATAGGTAAAACAACATTGCAGAATAAATGGGTTTACAACGTGAAGGAAGAAAATGGAGGAAAACATAGGTATAAGGCGAGACTTTTGGTGAAGGGGTTTGCATAAAATAAAGATATAAACTTTGATCAAATATTTTCTCTTGTTGTTAAAATGAATTCAATCAAAACTATTTTAAGTTTAGTGGTAGAGAATATTTACATCTTGAGAAGTTAGATGTAAAGACATGCTTTCTCCGTGGGTATTTGGATGAAGAAATATATATGCAGCTACGAGAAGGGTATGAGGTTATAGGGGAGGATAAATTGGTGTTCAAATTGAAGAAGAACTTGTATGACATAAAACAGGCTCCAAGGCGGTGGTATCTAAATTTTGATAGGTTTATGTTTGAACAAGGTTATACTAGATACCACTCTGACAATTGTGTTTACCTTAAAAATTAAAATGACGGAAACTATATTATATTGTTATTGTATGTAGATGACATGCTTGTTGCAGGGTTTAAAATGCAGGAAAAATTTTTCTTTAAGGAAGGTTGGAAAATTAATTTGCAATGAAGGATTTGGGTGTTTCAAAAAAAAATCCTTGGTATGAGAATAACTAGAGATGGGAAAAATTACAAATTAACATTGTCTTAGAGTGAGTACATAGAAAAGGTGTTGGAAAGATTTAATATGCAGAATGCAAAACCAGTTAGTACACCTTTAGCTATCCATTTTAAAATAAGTAAGGATATGTGTCCCAAGACCAAGGAAGAGATCATTTATGTGTGTAAGGTTCCATATGCATCAATAGTTGGAAGCTTAATGTATGCAATGGTCTGCACAAGGCTTGATATTGCACATGTAATGGGAGTTGTAAGAAGGTATATGAAAAATCTAGGAGAAGAGATTTGAATGGCAGTGAAGTGGATTCTAAGGTATTTGAGAGGTACAAAAAATCAAGAATTATGCGTAGGTGGTTCAAACATTGCTCTACAAGGATATGGTGATGCATATATGATAGATGATAGAGATAAGAGGAGGAGCACCATAGGGTATGTGTTTACTATAGGTGGAGAAACTGCCATTTGGGTTTCAAAATTGCAAAAAAAATGTTGCACTTTCAACAATGGAAACAAAGTTTGTTGCTACTACAGTGGCTAGTAAAGAGATGGTTTCGTTACAAAGATTTATGGATGAGTTGGGTAAGAAGAAGGAGATGGGCATGTTATACAATGATAGCCAGAGTGTCATTCCTCTTGTAAAGAACTCAAATTTTCACTCAAATACTAAACGTATATAGCTCAAGTATCGTTTCATACGGTCAGTGTTGGAAGATGGACAGTTGAAGCTGAAAAATATAAACACTAGCCAGAATCCTGGAAATATCTTAATAAGAGTTGTAACTAAGGAGAAACTGAGATTGTTCTCAATTTCAATTGGTCTTCAAGTATGATGATGAAGATGAGAAATAAATAGGTGTAAAGTGGAAGCCTTGTCCAGCAAGTGAAGTAGCGGTGGAGTTTCTATAATCAATCTTCAAGTGGGAGATTTTTGGGTGTGGAGCGTGATTATCTTCCTGATTGTTCAAAGGTTTTTTTTTTCAATCCTGTTGGATCCATGTTCCTAGTGGGGTAGTGACGCTGCCCGTTTAATCATCATCAAGGGTGTCCAGGGGGGTAGCGAGGAATTTTATGAGTCACCATCAAAGGGGTCCGCGGGGGGCGACGACAACTTTTATGAGCCCCTTGGCAGGGGTTCAAGGGAAATGCCCTTGAAGCTAAAAATAGATGAAAAATTTCACTGTAAAATATTTTAATTTTGTATTCAATGTGGGTCGTTCATTACGAAAATGATCTAACTATAGAAGTTATGTTAATTTAAGGTTTTTTTCCACAAAAGGAAAAACTTGGTTTATATGAAGGTATTGTATTGTGGCTATGCATGATGATTATTCTGAGCGAGAAATAAAAAGGGTACCATGTGAGAGCAAAGAGGAAATTACAACGGATTTGTTGTAGGTTATGTCTCTTCATTTTGCTGGATAATATAAAATGAAGGAATAACTGTTTCTCCCTGGACGTAGCCCAAATTGGGTGAACCACACATATTTGTGTCTCTCTTGTTTTATGTGCTTTTGTATTTGCGTTTCCGCAATATTTTTTGTATTTCATTACTCCATTAATTATTTTCTAATACACAAATTCAGTCCTTTGATGATTAACTTGGTTGATCAACATAGTATGGTTATTTTACAGTTTAGTCTTGTTTAGATGTCCAATATGGATTTTTTGTTTTGTTTTTTGGTTTAGGATTATGGTAATTAGGAGTCATAAAGGCAGTCAAGTTTATATAGCTATGTTAGACAATCCCAGACTATTCAGATTTTGGATGACTTATAGTACAACCAGATGCTCAATAGACTTGGTTTCCCTCTCAGCAGGCTGAGACCATTTGGACATGGATATTGATTTGTAACTCACATTTTATTTTGAAAAAATAATACAAACACACCATCAAATCTTATATAAAAAAGATAACAATGGGATGATGTGAATTTAGTTTAGTGAAAGTTTTTTTTTTTTTTTCATAATTTTTGTTATCATTTAGGATTATAAGCATGGTGGGTTGTTGGTAGCACTTTAAATATAATTGTGTTGCTACACAATTTTTTTGTAAGATGTTGAGAAAGATAGACACATGGGGAACTTCATCCTCGAGAAAACGATTAAACTAAAAAGGAATAACCCTATTTAATTTAAAAATTTGAATAATTATGATAATACTTTTAATTAATTATTTTATTTTTAGTTACTTTTACTAATTTTTAAATATTTAATTGACTTTTAATTAGATTGTGAAAAGTGCATTTTATGTTATTAAAAATATTAGAAATGTTTATCTTAAATTTAATAATGATGTTTTTATAATTTTAATTTAATTAACAATAGGTGCAATCATATAGGTTAAATGGTTGGTAGATATAGATAGACGTAAAAACATTTACTTCATAATACATCTCACATTACCAACTTTAAAAATATCACCCGAGTTAACTAAATTATAACTTTTTTTATATCATTATTTTACTAATTATAAAAGTGATTAATATATGAGTTAAACATATATATAGTTTAAAAAATATGTAACAAGATTCTTGAACCCTACTCTTTTATGGAGATTCTTAATCTCTAAATAGGCATATTCATATGACGCATGGTCATATCACATTGCTTTTTTAATTAATCAACTTAATTAAAAGGGAAAAAACGACAAATCTACTTTTGTGATAAATCTCAACCTTTGATTATGACTACTAGTAAGAATATTCTAGAATATTCTATGGAGGTTAGATCCTACCATCCACCTAGTAATTATATATAATTAAATTAAAAGTCTAGAAACCATATTATAAAATAGACACACCGATTTGCCTAATAATTATTAGAAAGATGGTAGAGATTTAATTTCAATGAAATATACTTGTATCATTCTTAGTAGTCAAATAGAGGATTAAGATATATCTCAAACCATATTCTTGGTAGTTATGTCCTTTTTTGTTTTTGTGTTGTTCGTCGTGTTGTGTAGAAAATTAATTATTAGATTATATATAATAATATCAATTAATTATAATACTATATGGTTATAAAATACTATACATAGTACTATTATATAACTATAATAAATTTCTATATTTTATTATTATAGTTTTACATTTATATATAAATTATTGCTATTGTTATAACAAAATTTAATTATATTCAATATGGGCATCATATTTTTGAAATTGTAGGTACATTAGTAAAGCATAGACAACCATAGTCAAGAATATTAAATCATAGTTAACAAAAATAAACCATAGTGAGTTATAGTCAACATGTGAATCAACATTAATATAGTAATTAAAGTTAATATAATAAATTTAATATTTAATACTTGATGTAATTTAAATGTAAATGTAATTTAGATTAATATGGTTGTTAAAGTTAATAACTTTAACTGAAATAAATTTATGTAATAAATTTAATATTTCATACATGTTTTAATTTAAATGTTAATGTTATTTTAAGTGTTTCAATATTTAATTTTTAATATAACTTTAATAATTGTATTATAACTTAGTAATGTAAATTTAATTTTACACTTTATATTGTTTACAATATAATTTTTTTAATATAGTTTGTAATGTATATATCATCAATAATCAACAACACAATTCAAGGTAAATGAAAAGTCAACAAAAGTGAACCATAATCAATTATACTCAACAAAGTTCAACCCTAGTTAACCATAGTCAACAAAAGTCAACAAAAATCAATCATATTCCATTATGTGAACATGGGCATCATGTTTTGGAAAATAAATGCACATTGATCATAGTCAAAAAAAGTAAAAAATGCAACAAAAGTTGATCATAGTCCACAAAAGTCAACCATAGTAAATTATAATCAACATGGGCATCATGTTTAGAAATTATATATACATTAATCAACCATAGCTAAAAAAAGTCAATCATACTCAACTATAGTCAACATAGACATCATGTTCACCATAATCTACTATAGACTTCAGTGCCCATAGTCAACATGGGCATATACATTAATATAGTCATTAAATTTAATAATTTTAACTTAAATAACATTATATAATAAATTCCCTAGATGGGATGATATACATGGGATACATGGGGGGAGGCATTACCACTGTCCCACCAACTGATAGAAAGAGTGGACATAGCAACACCTCCCACACTGATCATATCACAACACATCTTGTCAATCTTGGAAGCATCACTCTTAAACTTGATGCACATAAGAAAAAATATGTGTACATGAAGAAATTTAGTGCTAAAAATCTCTTGGCGCACTCAAGGGACCAAGGTGATTTAACTTGTCTTATCCTCACTAATCTCCTATCATGATTGAGATAGAAATCATGATACATACTAGTCATTCATGGAGGTAGAGAAATACATCAATACACAAAGGAATCTCCAGGCTCACAAATGACACTAACTGTTGTTGGTGTGTGAGATCATTTCAATCGGTTTCATTAATTATGGTAGATTTGGGCTTCATTTGGAAGCTTGGGTTTTAGGTATTTATTTGGTTCAAGTTTTGCTACTCATTTCTCATTATGGCTATTTACCTTTCTTTCCTGCCTTGAAGACTTTCTGATTTTCTAGAGTTATTTCATTTTGTAGATATTGGTTCTCCCCTCCCCATTGGGACCATCTTCCTCTTTGGTTTAGGATTCTCCTAGCCCTTCCCTTGCGTCTTTCCTCGGAATCAATTGGTTTCTCTTTCCTTCTTCGATTCCCTTCACATATCCTCCTCAAATCATCTCTCGTTACCCCCCTTTCTAACTTATATCACCCCCTCCTCGACTTTGGCTCTCATTCCTTCTCTAGATCCATAATTTGTCCCTCCCCTTGTTTCCTCCCTTTAGATGTCCATCACAATGACTTGTAAATGTGCCCACTTGAGGTAGGGTCCTACTTATTATCAAGAAATAGGTGGATTTTGTGCCCAGCAAATGGTAGAAATCTCATCTTCTTGCTTTCATGCCCATACTCTAGCTAAGATCTAAGAAATAATTGTTAATGAAAAGAAATAAATTGATGATCAACACTACTTCCTAATGGATTTTGAAGTGCAAGTAGAGGCAGTAGATTGGTTTTAGAATATAGGACAGTCATGAGGCCACTCCAACTACTACATGCACACTGTCGACCTCTATTAGTACCTATAATCGTTATTGGGAAGGGTGTTGATCGACATAAATGAGGCTTGAGAAGAAATCCTCCTCTAGCTGGATGAAATTTAGGTGCTCTCATGCTCTATGGATTGTAGAATTAGGAAAATTGAGGTTAAACTAGGATTGTCTTCTACATCTGTCTATTCACCAGGAAACATGAAGGGCCTCATCCCAATTGAAGCCTTTGACTCTAACAAACCCTAAATTCCCTCTTTTTTAGCTAGTTTTTTTTCCTAGTCTTATTTTTTTTAGTTTAATGATGAAGAATGGCCATGGTGGAACAATCTCTATATATGTTTTTATTATTATTTGGTACAAACTCAAAAAAATCTTCATATGGCTACCACATAAATAAAAATTATGTATTTGGTTTAGTTTCCCTAGTGGTTGAACAACACATCAATCTATGATTTGGATGTAATTTTCGTTTACAAGAATGGAAAACTTAAATTGACACCAAGAGAAAAACTTATATAATAATTTGAATATTCAAACTTTATTTTTTAATTTTATTGTGACTTAGTAATATAAATTTAATATCACACTTCATATTGTTTGTAATATAGCTACAATAACTTCAATATTGTTCACAATCTGTATATCATCATTAGTAAAAAAATATCAACAATAGCCAACTATAGTCACCATGGACATCATATTTTGGAGATTATATACATTAGTAAATTATATTCAACAAAAGCCAACCATAGTCGACTATAGGCATAATGCACATAGTGATAACAAGCATAGACATTAATATATACATTACAATTAATAACTTTAACTTAAATAGCTTTATATAATAAATATAGTTTTAATTATTTCAATATTAATTTTATAATATAAATTTTATAACTGTATTATAACTTTATTATTATATTGTATATTGTGTGCAATATAGCTTTAATATTGTTCGCAATATGGACATCATTGATAGTCAACAATGTCAATTATAGTTAACAAAAGTAAGTTGTAGTCAACCATAGGTAACCAAATTCAACCATATTCAACTATACTTAACATGGGCATCATGTTTTGGAAATGGTATGTATATTAGTCAACTATAGTCAACAAAAGTAAACCATAGTCACATATTTATAATAAACATGGGCATTATGTTCAACTAAATTTAATTACTTTAAGTTAAATAAATTTATATAATAAATTTATATAATAAATTTAAAATTTAATACTTAGTTTAATTTTAATGTTAAAGCTATTTTACTTTTTTCTATATTTCATTTCTAACATAACTTTTATAATTGTATTATAACTTACTAATATAACTTTAGTACTACACTTTATATTGTTCGCAATATAACTTTAATAAATTTAACATTGTTCGCAATGTGCATGTCATCATATCATGTTGAGAGAAAATTATGTCATAATGCAATGAACAACAAACATTGTTGCAAATTGATGAGTAACAAATGATTTCCCAACGTGATGAATGGCAAAAACGTCGCAATGTGACAAAAAACAAATAACATCACAATGTCATCAACAATAAACATTATCGTAGTGTAACGAACATTAAACATCAACACAATGTGATGAAAAATAAACATAATCACAATATGATAAACAACAAATGACGTTCCAATGTGCAAAACAATAGATGGCGACAATATGATGAACAATAAACATTGGCATAATGTGATGAATAATAAACAACATTAGAATATGATGAGAAATAAACTTCATCGCAATATGACACACAATAAATGATACCATAATGTGATGGACATCAAATTTAATTGCAATTAGGAAATAAAATGATTTTGTAATGAAACAAACAAAACCATTGAGAGCCACGGTCAACCATGTTAAACTAACTCAACCATGAATTTGATGTAGGAGCATTTAGCTCAACAACATCATTGTATTTTAGTAGACATAGGGGGTCTTGTATTTTCAAGGAAGTTGGATTCCTATGTATGTAATTATTAATGTTTCAAGTGATTATAATGGGAATTAATTAGATATTGTGAGGATATTTGTAAATTCTCTCAAATGTAGGAGAACATGAGAGAATAATGATGATGAGAGAGTTAGAAATCAATTGAAAGTCTTGGACTAGAAAGTGGTTTCATGATTTGAGGAGCTAGAGAGGATTCTTAGGGATAAGTAGGAGTCAAAAGTGGACTTAGAGGATATTTAGGATTTAGTTAAGCAGATTAAGGATCTGAACGAGAATTAGTTCAACAGAACCTTTTGTATAAATGTAAGCCTATAAGGCATAAAGAGGAAGTAGATAGAGAAGTAGCTAGTGAGTGAGTCAGTCAGACTGTAAGCCTATGGGCAAGAGGAGAAGAAAGGCCACTGATATAGAAGATCAGGAAAATAAGGAATTCTCTATGTAAATACATGTTTATTAATACAAACAACTCAATTCTGAGTCATGTGTGTGTTGGAATGGGTTAATTGTAATCTATGTGTGAATTAGAGATTCTATATCATATATATATGCAGGTGGAGTTCGGGAAGAATCAAAGGAAAAATACAGAGAAAGGAGAGCGATATGAATAATCCTAATGGATCATTTGAATCTGTTCGAAAGATCATAATCAAGATTCTAGAATGGTTGTGTTAAAAACTCACAGAGTTAAGCTCAGGAGGGAGTCGCACGACAGAACAACGGAAGGAACAAAACTCTGAAGAAACCTAA
Source organism: Pinus tabuliformis (assembly GCA_031772625.1). Taxonomy (NCBI): domain Eukaryota; kingdom Viridiplantae; phylum Streptophyta; class Pinopsida; order Pinales; family Pinaceae; genus Pinus; species Pinus tabuliformis. Next base: position 1,638,167,577 of record CM062819.1, on the reverse strand, counting down.
AACCACAGAAGAACATTAAAAAATTGGAATAAAAACCCAAGTGAAGAGAAGAGTGAAGAAGTGAAGTGTTGATGCACAGTAGCCTTTAGATCTCAAAGATCAATAGATGAGATTTGTTCGTGATGGGCGGACAGGATTAAGTCGCATACGATAGAGCTAAGAAATGAATGACAAAGATTCAATCTAAGTACTAGCAGAAGGAGAAATATGAGAATCGACCTGGACCATAGGATTTAAAGGCCTTGTCATCCAACGAATATCGAGCTGTAAAGAGATCGAATGCTAAGTGCAAGGGTGGACTCGAAATTCTATAGATTGAGGGTTTATAATTCTTATCGGGTTCGTAAAGTGACTAAATTTCGCGTAAGTAGTTCACTCGATATCATTGTGGACTGTCAGATCTAGCAGTTCTTGATCAGCGGTCGTAAAGCTTCAGGTTAGTTTGTTGATGGGAAAGAAGTGCAACCATTGGATTGAAGGTAAGATTGACGGTGGAGAAAGATTGCGATAAAGGTTTGTGGAGAGTGGACCCGAGGAGGTTATAGGAACGACTTTAAATTAATTGGAGTTTGGTTGTGTTATCGCATGTTGCATGCAAGTGGGATGAAGGCACACGATGGTTTGATGCGATATTGAAACAACCATTGATCTGGTGAATGAAATCAACGGTGGGGAAGGATAGTTGTATATCGCAAGTCAAGAGTTCTGAATGTATGTTCTATAGAGTTCCTTCAAACTCCGTGATTGTGATAAAGGAGGATTTGGCTTATAGAATGGGTGTGGTTAAGATGCGTTGTTAAAGGATTAACCAAGGTTTCCATAAAGGATGAAAGGTCGAGTTATAAAATTCCGATAGAAAGATTGATGAAGGGTTAGACTATGGATAGTCTAACGAAATGTTTCTGCATGAAGGTTAAATGAAGGGGCCTTAACCTTATCTTATTAATGTTTGACCAAGAAGGTCATCTTAATTCCTGGGACAGATAAGACTATGCATACTATGGGTATAGCGGGTATTACCTGTTGGGTATACGACCAAAGTCCCACATTGACTAGAAGTGGGGAGGATCATGAGTATATAAGGATGGACAAATATCTCCATTGGTATGAGGCCTTTTGGGGTAAAGCCAAAAAACAAATCCATGAGGACTTAGGCCCAAAGTGGGCAATATCATACCATTGTGGAGATATGTGGTGTCCAGAGTCCTTACAAGTGGAGCATGATTGTTCAGAGGTCTTTGTTTCAGCCGGATGTATACCCTAGGAAGTTTGTACACCCCTCCATGCGGGGGGGACTTGTCCCCCTCGCGGGGGTCTGGGGCGGCCGATCCCCCCTGGCTAGGGGGTCCGGGGGCCAGCGGTCCCCCGGTGGGGGCTCGGGGGCAGTGCCCCCGAAGCTAAAAATAGATGTAAAATTGCCTTGTAAAAGTATAGTAATTTCTAGTCAATCTGGGCCGTTCATTAGGCGGATGATCTGATGGTAGAACTTATGTTTAGTTTAGGGTTTTTTTCCCTAGAAGGCAACCCCTCTCTTTGTATGACGGCATTGTATTTGAGGCTGAGATATAGATGTGTATTCTGTGAGCGAGAAACAGAGAGGTGAGACTGTGAGAGAAAACAGAGGATATTACAGCGGATCTGCTCTAGGTTGTGTCTCTTCATTTTGCTGGATAATAGAAAGGAAGGAGTGTCTGTTCGGGGTGGAGGTAGCCCAAACTGGGTGAACCACGTATATCTGTGTCTCTCTTGTTTTATGCATTTTCTGTGTTTATATTTCTGCAATATTTTATGTGTTCCATTGCTCCGTAATATATAATTTTATAACAACTGGTATCAAAGCCGAAGGTCTATTTGGCTGATAAACTCACAGGAAAGAAGGATTCCTCGTTCGAGTTGGAGCAATGGCGGAAGATGGTAAGTTTAGGGTCGAGAAATTTAACGGCCAAAACATTTTGCTATGGAAGATGCAGATGGAAGATTATCTGTATCAGAAAGATCTGTACCCACCATTGAGCGGAAAAACAAAGAAGCCGACGGCTATGACAAATGAAGAATGGAACCTTCTCGATAGAAAGGCACTTCGAACAATACGGTTGTGCCTCGCTACGTCAGTCGCCTTCAACATTTCGAAGGAAACAACGATGGAGGGTTTGGTTCAGGCATTGTCGAAACTATATGAAAAACCCTCAGCCTCAAACAAGGTATTTCTTATGAAACGGTTATTTAATATGAAGATGTCGAAAGGTGGATCTGTTGCAGATCATTCAAATGATTTTAATACAGTTACAAGTCAGTTAATTTCTGTAGGGGTAAAATTTGAAGATGAAGTTAGAGCTCTGTTATTCTTGTGCTCATTACCAGAAAGTTGGAATGGTTTAGTAATGGCCATTAGTAACTCTGTCTCTGGATCTAGTACTTTAAATTTTGATGATGTTGTCGGTGCTATCCTTAGCGAGGAAATGTGATGGAAACACTCTGGTGAGACATTGGGTAATGCTTTGAGTGCAGAGTCTAGGGGAAGAAAAATGGAAAGAGGAAAGAGCTCAGGATATCGCAGTAAATCAAGGAAAGGCAGATCCAAGTCCAGATCGAGGATAGTGTGCTGGAAATACTGAAACAAATGACACCTAAAGAAATACTGTAGATCTCGAAAGGGAAAAGAAGGAGATGCACAACAAGAAAACAATCATGAAGCAAATGTGACAGGTGAGGTGTTACAAGATGCTTTGATTCTTTCTTTCGAAAATATCACTGATTCCTGGGTGGTAGATTCAGGGGCCTCATTCCATGCCACACCTGATAAGAAATACTTTCATGACTATGTTCAAGGAGATTTTGGACAAGTTCGTTTGGGTGATGATAAACCCTGTAAAATTGTTGGAATGGGTAAGGTTCTTGTAAAACAGCAGAATGGAAACCAATGGCTACTAAAGGAGGTAAGGCATGTTCCAGATATAAGGAAAAATCTAATTTCAAGAGGGTAGTTAGGTGGTGAAGGTTGTGTGACAACTTTCACAGATAAAGCTTGGAAGGTCACCAAAGGAGCCCTGGTAATAGCAAAAGGCGAAAAGGTTGGTACATTGTATTTATGCAATGGTATTTCTAACTTTGTTAATGCTTTAACTTCCAAAGGAGCAGATGCAGCATTATGGCATCATAGGCTTGGACACATGAGTGAAAAGGGGATGAATATTCTTCACTGAAGGAATTTGTTGCCGGGTTTGAAGAATGTTGATTTGGACTTCTATGAGAATTGCATTTATGGAAAATAGAAGAGAGTCAAATTTCTCAGAGTTGGGAAAGAAAAGAAGAGTGAAAAATTAGAGCTTGTGCATACAGATGTATGGGGACCTGCTCAAGTATCATCTCTCGATGGCTCTCATTATTATGTTACTTTTATTGATGATGCAACTAGAGAAACTTGGATTTATTGTATTAAGAATAAATATGATGTATTTGATACTTTCAAGAAATGGAAAGCTTTGGTTGAGATTGAGATAGGCAAGAAATTGAAGTGTCTTAGATCAGACAATGGAGGTGAATATTGCAGCAAAGAGTTTGATAGGTACTATTCAGAGCATGGAATTTGTAGAGAGAAGACAGTTCCAAGAAGACCACAAGAAAATGGTGTGTCAAAAAGGATGAACAGAACAATCATGGAGCGTGCAAGGTGCATGAGATTGCATGCAGGATTGCCTTTATAGTTTTGGGCAGATGCTGTAGATACTGTTGTTTATCTAATAAACAAAGGGCCTTCAAGTTCCTTGGATGGTGGTGTTCCAGAGGAAGCATGGACAGGAAAAAAGGTAAACTACTCTTTTTTAAAGCCTTTTGGTTGTGAGGCCTTTGTCCATATTGATAAAGAAAATAGAACAAAGCTTGAGGCAAAGTCAAAGAAATGTACCTTTATTGGATATGGTGTTAATGATTTTGGTTATCGCTTATATGATTATGAAAATCACAAAATCATTAGGAGAAGAGATGTAATATTCAATGAAAAGGTCTTGTATAAAAATCAGTTGCAGGAAAAGAAACAGGAAAAAGAAAACAAGGAATACGCAGTTCTTGATGAAATCACTGAAAAAGTAAAGGTGCCTGAAAATAATAATAATCAACAATAGCAACCACCACAACAGCAACAGGTACCCCAAACACCTGAAAGTGGTGTTAGAAGATCTACCAAGATAAGTAGACCCCCTGAACAATACTCTCCTTCATTATATTATTTATTGTTGACTGATTCTAGTGAACCCGAATGTTATGAAGAAGAAATGCAGGTTGAAAGTAGGAAGAAGTGGGAGGTAGCCATGGAAGAAGAGATGGACTCCTTAATGCATAACCAGACTTGGGACTGAGTCAGGTTGCCTGCAGGAAAAACTACATTGAAGAAAAAATGGGTTTACAGGCTGAAGGAAGAAGATGGAGGAAAACAGAGGTACAAATCTAGACTTGTGGTGAAGGGGTTTTCACAGAAGAAAGGTATTGATTTTGATGAAATATTTTCTCCTGTTGTTAACATGAATTCAATCAGAACTATTTTAAGTCTAGTAGCAGCTGAAGATTTGCATCTTGAGCAGTTAGATGTAAAGACAACCTTTCTCCATGGGGATTTGGAGGAAGAGATATATATGAAGCAGCCACAAGGATATGAGGTGAAAGGGAAGGAGAAACTAGTGTGCAGGTTAAAGAAGAGCTTGTATGGCTTAAAACAGGCTCCAAGATAGTGGTATCTAAAATTTTACAAGTTTATGTCTGAACAAGGTTATACTAGATGTCACTCTGATCATTGTGTTTATCTGAAAAAGTAAAATGATGGTAGCTATATTATATTGTTATTGTATGTAGATGACATGCTTGTTGCAGGGTCTAACATGCACGAAATAAAAGTTCTCAAAAGAAAACTGGCAAATTCATTTGCAATGAAGGATTTGGGAGCTGAAAAACAAATCCTTGGTATGAGAATCACTAGAGACAGGAAAAATCGCAAATTAACATTGTCTCAAAATGAGTACATACAAAAGGTGTTGAAAAGATTTAATATGCACAATGCAAAACCAGTTAGTACACCTTTTGCTAGCCATTTCAAACTTAGTAAGGAAATGTGCCCAAAGACCCACGAAGACATGGATTATATGTCTAAAGTTCCATATGCATCAGTAGTTGGAAGCTTAATGTATGCAATGGTCTGCACAAGGTCTGATATTGCACATGCAGTGGGAGTTGTAAGCAGGTACATGAACAATCCAGGAAAGGAACATTGGATGGCAGTGAAAGGGATTCTCAGATATTTGAAAGGTACCACAAATCAAGCATTATGCTTTGGTGGTGCAAACATGTCTCTATAGGGATATGTTGATGCAGATATGGCAGGTGACAGAGATAACAGGAGGAGCACTACAGGATATGTATTTACTGTTGGTGGAACAGCTGTCAGTTGGGTTTCAAAAATCCAAAGTGTTGTTGCACTTTCAACAACAAAAGCAAAGTATGTTGCTACTATAGAGGCTAGTAAAGAAATGATTTGGTTACAAAGGTTTATGGGTGAATTGGGTAAGGAGCATGATATAGGCACATTATACAGTGATAGCCAAAGTGCCATTCATCTTGCAAAGAAGTCAACATTTCATTCTAGGACTAAACACATACAACTCAAGTACCATTTCATACGATCAGTGTTGGAAGATGGAGAGTTGAAGTTGGAAAAGATACACACTAGCCAGAATCCTGTAGATATGCTAACAAAAGTTGTAACCAAGGAGAAACTGAGAATATGCTCAGTTTCAATTGGTCTTCAAGGATGACGATGAAGATGAGAAATAGCCAGGTCCAAAGAGAAGTCATTGTCCAACAAATGAAGCAGCGGTGGAGTTGCTACAATCATTCTCCAAGTGGGAGATTGTTGTGTATGGAGCATGATTGTTCAGAGGTCTTTGTTTCAACTGGATGTATACCCCAGGAAGTTTGTACACCCCTCCATGCGAGGAGGACTTTTCCCCTCCGCGGGGGTCCGGGGGGGCCGATCCCCACTGGCTGGGGGGTTCGGGGGCTAGTGGTCCCCCACTGGGGGTCGGGGGCAGCGCCCCCGAAGCTAAAAACAGATGTAAAATTGCCTTGTAAAAGTATAGTAATTTCTAGTCAATCTGGGCTGTTCATTAGGCAGATGATCTAACGATAGAACTTATGTTTAGTTTAGGGTTTTTTGACCTAGAAAGCAACCCCTCTCTTTGTATGAGGGCATTGTATTTGAGGTTGAGATATAGATGTGTATTCTGTGAGCGAGAAACAGAGAGGTGAGACTGTGAGAGAAAACAGAGGATATTACAGTGGATCTGTTGTAGGTTGTGTCTCTTCATTTTGCTGGATAATAGAAAGGAAGGACTGGTTGTTCGGGGTGGACGTAGCCCAAACTCAGTGAACCACGTATATCTGTGTCTCTCTTGTTTTATGCGTTTTTTGTGTTTATATTTCTGCAATATTTTATGTGTTCCATTGCTCCGTAATATATAATTTTATAACATTACCCTGCGTTAGAATTTCCCTTGGTTGATCAAGGCCAACAATGGTCAACCAGGGTCATATGTGGTTGATCATAGTAAATCATAGGCAACAGGTTGGTGATATGTTGTCAATATAGTCAAGATGGCCAACCATGTTCAACTAAGGTTAAACATGGCCCAACCATGGTGTATATTCGTCCGCATAGTTGAATATGGTTAACCATGATCAACATGGTTAAGATGAACAACCATTGTCAACATGGATGTGATAATGTGATGAAAAAAAGAAATATCAAGATGTAACAAACAATAAATATCATCACAATGTGATGAAAAAGAATGTTATCGCAATGTGATGAACAATAAAGAACATCGAAATGTGATGAACATAAATGACTATTGTATTGTGATGAATGAAAAATTTCATCATAATGTAACAACAAATGACATTGCAATGTGCCATACAAAAAATGACGTCACTATTTAATGAACAATAAATGTCATTAGCGTGCGATGAACAATAAACAAAATCTCAATGTGAGGAACAATAAATGTCATCACAACATGATGCACAACAAATGATGTCACAATGTGGTGAACATCAAACATAATTGCAATTGGACAAAACAATGATGCCACAATGTGACAAACAAAACCATTAACAACCATCTCCAATCATGCTTAACTATCTCAACCATGAGATTCACTTTGTTGACTAAGGTTAAACACAATCAACCATGGTCATATGTGGTCAAGTATAATGAATTATAGTTAGCAAGGTCAATCATGATCAACATGGCCAACCATGTCCAACCAAAGTCATATGTTGCCAAACCATGATCAATAATGTTGTACATGGTCAACATGGTTGACAGTGGTTAAACATGGTCAACCATGGTTGACATTCTCAAGATGTCCAACCATGGTCAACATGTGCATCATGGTTAGCCATGATTCACCATAGTCAGCTATTGGTAAATTCTAACAAGCATGGTTTACCATCTTTAGCCATAGCCAGTCATATATTGATCATAGTCAACCATCGTCAAATAAGCTCAACTATGGTCAAACATGGTAAAGAAATTTCAACCATGGTCAAAACATATAAGTTTCACTTTGTTGACCAATATCTTACTAGGTTCATTCATAAAACGGGTTTTTAAATTATTAAAAATAACATCAATATGTTGTAGGTAATGGGAAAAGAGCAACTGTGGTAGGAAAAAATTATGAGTATTGGGGGCATATAAAAAGGGGTATTTACAAAAAATAGGGGACATTTGTTAAAAATAGGGGTTACTTTTATTGTATTGGGAGGAGGTTGAACAAAATAATTTGGTAGGTTCTTATCAATATCTAGTGACATTAGGGTATTCTTTAATATCCAATGAACACAAACACTATGATATATGTTGACTAGGTGGAGACCCCACGGGTCAAATATCATCACCTAGTTCAAGAATATTCAACCATGTTCAAGTAAGCTCAACCATGGTCAACCATGTTCATACATTCCCAACCATAGTCAACCATAATCAACCATGGTCAACGTGGATAATATGGACTATGAATATCATAGTCAACCATAATTGACCATATTTAACCATAGTTAACCATGTGCAAACATGGTCAAGGAATTTTAACCATGATGTCACAATGCGACAAGAAAAACCATTCATAACCATGGTTAATCAAGTTTAACTATGTCAACCATAATATTCCCTTAGTTAACCAAGGTCAAACATGATCAACCATGGTCATATGTGGTAGAGCATAATGTTATACCCTCGCCCAATTAATATGTTGTAACTACATGTACCCTACATATATGATTATGGCTATCATGTAGAACTAATTGCCCATTAATTATACATGGGTTAATGAATTTGAGTTTAGGATAATAACTAAAATTAGAACATGGTATAGGAAGAATTATAGAGGCTCATGTTTTGAGCTAGGGTTTAAGATATAAAACCTAGAGATTATATGTTTTCACAAAAATATTGATGAAAATTGTTGATGAATTTTGATTCACGTTATGTGACATTTCCTGACCAAGGGCCTAGGACATTACAAAGTGGTATCAGAGCCCAGTTTGTAACACTAGACCTGATTGGGCTAAGTTTGAAGGAAAATTTTAAAGGTTATAGGTTGTCCACCAACTATCTGACGAAATTCATAATGGTGAGAAATATTAAAATTCATATATAAAACAAGTTATAAGTGTGAAGAAAAGGTTTGCAAAGAACTAAAGTGGGACAATTACAGGGCATAATTTGAAAAGATGGTTAATACTTGCCTTATAGTGCTAAAATTATGCATAGGAGCAAGATTATGAGAATGATTACTAATTATTTGAGAAAATGTTTGAAAGAGGAAAACATGGAATGATAGGTTAATTATATCTTTAATTCATAAATATGAGTATTGAGGTGAGCTCTTGTCTGGTGGACTAGATATGATAGCATTCAAGATTTACAACTATGATCTTAACGTGTGTATAAGTTAATGAGATTTTCTATAGTTTATTAAATTTCGTGTATGAAGGGAGGTATTGTAAATCACATGATAAGTTCCCAATATTATATGATGACATGGGATATTTATATTACATGATCATAAGTTTCCACTATGATACAATTTTTAGTAACTATAATAAGAAGCATAGTTTTTTGGAGATCGATGTATGGATATTCTAGAATGCTAGAGGAAGAAGGTATAAAATTCTTGTTGTGTGTTCTCCACCATGATGAATAGACATTTTCCCTAGATGCATGAGTTGCTTCCTAATTAGTTATGGAATCTAAAAGTACATTATCGATACCAATAATATCATTGCTACATTAAACATTAAACTTTAGAACGTTTGATATTACATCTCATGTAAAGGAGGGCATAAGCCACTAGCACCAATCTAATGGTAACACCTCTGGAAAAACTGGATTATTTCCAGATACCGAAATTTCATATCATCAGTTAATTGTAGATTGAAGGATGTGAACACAATTTCGGCAGACAAAACAACAAAATCCCCAAATCGTCTCAAAATCTATCTGAAAATTAGGGTGTGACTATGTCAGGGGATCCATCGTTTGACGAGAGGATGAGCCAATTGAGATAAATCCATTACCATTATGGCTAAAATCTACTGACCTTTGGAATAATTGAATGACCAATACTAGGGGTTGTGTCGAATGCTAATGTGGCGTGAATATTTTCTTGCGCGGTTTCTTCTCTTTAACTAGTTCTATGATGTACATTGAGGAGACCAAAATGCATAATAATTGAAGGAAGAGTAATACAACCCAATATCTTAAGAAAATCTGAAAAAAGTGGTAATAGATGAGGAGTTTTGAAAATTATCACATGCTTTCGACAAAATAACTGCCTTGGGAGCTTGAATTAATGATGATATAAATGGTCTCCTTGAATGATATTGAAGAGGTTGAGTTTCACGTGCATATACTGAATGTATGTATGGACCTTACGTGGTTGACATATTTTAACATGGAATAGGGGTAGGAGTTTTTAATATCATTCATGCATATCCTTAAAAAACATACATTCTTCATTAATGAAATGAAAATTTACATAATTCAAGTATAGCATGCAGTTGCCTTTGAGGAAGGGTGAGAAAACTATGCCTATCTCAGGATTTTTGAATATCATTCATGCATATCCTTAAAAAATAGACATTCTTTATTAATGAAATGAAAATTTACAGAATTCAAGTACAAATTTGCAGGTGCATTTGAGGAAGGACGAAAAAACTATGCATATCCGAGGATTTTTGAATATCATTCATGAATATACTTAAAAAACAAAATTCTTCATTAATGAAATGAAAAGTTACATAATTCAAGATAGTGTGCAGTTTCCTTTGAGGAAGGGTGAAAAAATTATGCATATCCGAGGAGTTTTTAATATCATTCATGAACATACTTAAAAAACAAACATTTTTCATTAATGAAATGAAAAGTTACATAATTTAGCTACAATCTGCAGTTTCCTTTGAGGAAGGGCAAAAAAACTATGCCTATATGAGGAAGAATAGAGAAACAAAGTATAAAAATTAGAGCATCATAGGAGCTAAGAGTCAAGAAAACAAGGCCTAGCGTAAGCATTGGTTCAAAAAAAAAACTTTTCCCTTGAACACAAAATTGACCAGAGAGTATCCAAAAGGGATTTTACAGCTCAAAAGATACCAAATAATATATAGAACCATTAATCGAAAATTCAAAAAACATTCTTTCATGGCAGAGAGGGATCCTGCACATGGACAAAGCATTTACGTCCATGTTTTTCTCTTTGTACACATGGAAGAAGGCAATTCCATTGAAGAAGGAGCCAAGGGAAGCTATGTTTTCCATCTAATGGTGGAGAAAAGAAACCTCAAGTGTGTTCTACCCCTGTAACCAATTAATAAATATATTAGAGTCTCCTGAAGTCTTGATGGAATCAATGTCGAGCCAAGCAACATTTTGAAGTAATCGCTGTAGTGCCACAATATCAACCTTACTATTTGTGGTACCAGCCCATTCCAGTAGAAGCGAAATTCCTTATTTCGGAAGAGTTGGATAAGAGCTCCAGATCCACTTAGCCCATCAGCTGGGGCTCCATAAAAAAACCAAAAGGAAAATGATCTTCCAGTTCCATACAATGAGTAATACACCGAAGGGACCTAGGGGTCCAGGGACCAATTTCAAAGACATGGCCAAAAATTTTGACATTGGTTGAATGGTAGTCTCAGGAGAAGTTACCAAACACAAATGCATTTGTGGAGTTCCATATCGTGCAAAGAACATGAAGGGGGAGAGAACAATAGGGTATTTGATTCACAAACCAATACAATAAGCATTGAAAGATGAAAGACTAAACCTTGTATATCCTGATGTTTAGAAAAATCGTTACATGGTCCTAATTGGCCTTAGCAAAAGGGCATTCCAAGAACAAATGGATAATATATTAAAAATAGTAAACTCCTTTTCATTAAATTTTCCCAAGTCAGGACATAGTTAAAAAGGGTCAACCATGCAAAGAATTTAATATTCAAGGGGGCTTCCCATTTTGACATAGTCACATTGGATTCATCACAAGGGTTGGGGAGTGGGGAACCAAAGATATAAGAATAGATTTCACAGGAAGCAACGTTTCCACTTGCAACACAACCTCCCAAGGTAGATAATTGGGTCTTTCATTTCATAAAATCTCAACCTCAATGAATTTGTGCCTATAAGTTTCCAATTCAAAATCAAACTCAACATTTATCCCCAACTCCCAAAAAAGAGGCTGAGAAGAAGAGGGGTGAGCAAGAGGGAACCAATTCGTTAGGTAATCTAAATGGCGAATTCCCTATTGATGCAATGAAAATATGATTTGGGGGGAAGTTTACAGTCTCCTTGCATACCCTCGGCCACATCCAAACCAATAAGGACATTCATACCATTTCCAACTTGCCATTTGATATTTCCAAAAAGACAAGTTTTGGCTGACATCAAGTTGCTCCAAATATAGGACTTCCTACAGTTGGAAAGGGCTCCAACAACAACCCATTCCTCCAAACATTGTTGCTAAAGATATTTCCCCTGAATAACTTTACTCCATATACCATATTCATTAAAAACCCTCCAAATATTCTGAGAGAGGAGAGCTATATTAAAGTGCTTCATATCCATAAAACCCAACCACCCGAATCTATAGGATGAGTTAGAGAATCGAGCTTGATCAAGTGGACTTTTATAGAGGGGCCAAATATCGATCACAAGAACTTGGAAATGATAACATTTATTTTATGGATGATTGTTGAAGGAAAAAGAAATCAGTGCATTTAAAACACTTAAATACCTTGAAAGACATATTTAATCATGATCAACCTTCCTCTAAGGGTAAACCATCTATGATCCCACAGATAATGTAGAGAGGGATAAATTTATTCCCAAAGTGGGTGGCTATTGCGTGGTTAATAGAAACATTCTTTTTATTAGAAATTAGATTATTTTATCTTTGTTAAGACTAGGACATGTGGCTCTTCCAAAGTTAGTGAAAATTTGATAAAAGGATTCCCATTCAGAAAGTTTGAGAACTCCAAAACATAGGACATTGTCCACAAATAATAGTTGGGTAGTGGAGGTTGTAGAAGAGACCATCCATCCTATGATAACACCATTTATTTTTACTGTGCTGAAACATCTGCTGAGAGAATCCATTACCAAGATAAAAAGTAACGGGGAGAGAGGACATCCTTGTCTTAATCCCTTGGATATTTTGAAGAAATCATTGGGGTACACGTTGACTAATACCACCATAGATGTTGTTTCACACAGACCATTATCCATCTGACATGGTGGTGTGGAAATCCAGTTTTATGTATGATCTAGTGATGAAAATCCCAATCCACTCAATTGTATGCCTGTAAGAGATCAATTTTTATGAGGTAGGATTTCTGATTTCTCGATTTGATCGAGTGAATGCACTTTTGTGAAATAGTTACTTCATCTTGAATTATCCTATCAAGAAGAAAGGAAAATTGTTCCACATGTATATGTGGATAAAGGATATTTCTAACTTTGTTAGCTATTATTTTTGAAATCAATTTATATACAGAGTTGCAAAGAGAAATAGGTATAAAGTTAGAAAAATAGATAGAATTATATTTCTTTGGAATTAAAGTGAGGAATGTTGCATTGATGGAACCTGTGTTATGTCTTGAAATTCATGATTCTTCAACCAATTGTAATAGCTTAGAACCCATGATATCAAAGAAAGAGATGTAAAGTTCAATGGGCCAGCCATTAGGGCCTAAAATTCTTTATTTGGACATTTATTTTAACGTGTGAAGGAGCTCCTCTTTAGAAACATGGAAGTTCATGAGCCTGATATCTTCCTTGTTAACAAAATTGGGATAAAGGTTTTCCAGTTCAACTTTATCTAAGATATAGTCCCTATTCTTTGAATTGCATATTGAAGAAATTAAAGGCATATTTGGTTATGTCCTTTAGAGAGGTTAGTAACCTACCCTGTGGTTCCTGATATGCTAGATAGAGTTTGTTTCCTTTTGCTTAAATGCTACTCTATTGAAAAATATAGTATTTTCGTCCCCAATTTTAATCTAAGAAAACCTTCTCTTAAGACACCACTCCTCCTCTTGTTATTTAAGAATCTTATTCTTCATTTGTACTAGATTTAGTATTGATTTCATAAGGTGGGCATAAAAGAAGCCAAATATTGTGGGATCCATATAAGAGGCAATATCATGCTCGATCTCCAAAAGTTCCTTTGTTTGATCATCCTTACACTTTTTGGTCTAGACTTGAACCATACCCTTGAGTCTCTTGATATTGACACTAAAAGTTTCCATTTTTTGAAGTGATGACAAGGCTTATTAGTAGATTCTAGGATTGATTAACTAACTCCTTAAAATCCTTTTCTTCTATCCATTGATGATTAAATTTGAAGGGTAGGGAGTTTTGTTTCTCAATACCCCTCCATTGAATCCTGATTGCATGATGCTCAGAGACTTCAGAAAGGAAGGATGAAGCTTGAAGAGCGTCCATACTCATAGTCAAGGAAGAGTGAACTAATAATTGATCAATCCTCTTGGAAATTCCATCTTCTCTAGACTGCCTGTATCTCCAAGATGAGAAGAAAGGGTTAGGGACAATGTCCTTGAGTAGTTTTCGATAAAACAAATCCTTAAAATACTCAGCCAGGGGATCCATCCTATATTTCTTCCCCAAATATTCTTGGGGATCCAAAGTTAAATTCAGGTCATTTGCTACAATAACATGTTACATATCTAAGATACCACTTCTATGAATTTTGTCCCATAACACTTTTATGTTGATGTAGGTACATTCAAGATTCAAACCCTTTGAATCATCTTGCAACAATATCCAGATAATATGATTCCAACGTCAGAATTGTATGCGTTGAAGAAACATATTTTTATATTCTAGAAGGTAGTTAACCCTCCAGAAATACCAATAGTGTTGGTTGCACACAAGATCCAAAGAGGGAACAGTTTCAACAAAACTTCACATGTATTTTCCTTAGAGAGCATAGTCTCCTGCAAGAGAATTAAATCAGGTGCCTTTAATTGAATTCTATAGAATAGGTATCTAGAAGTTTAGGGAAATCCCAATCCCCTAATGCTGAAGGACATTATTTTCATCAAGAAAATGATGAAATGGGAAACTCCACTATAAGGTCCCAAAGTTCTATAAATCCCTCATTTGATTTTCATCCAACGATGGCCATGGATCAAATGGAGGGAATAATGTCTCTTTTATTATCTTAGAAAAGCGTCCATTCAACTTCGCCCCAACTTCTCCACAAAGGGAGATATTTTTGTATTTGGTATCCTTTTTCCTTCTTTTCGGAGGGTATTTTTTCCCCAGGTCTTGAGATTTATTTTTTTCCTTTGCTTAAAAGAATGTCCTCTTAAGCTGTAGAAATTAATGTGAATATTCAAAACTGCTCATGACATTTACTAAATCACAAGACTTGAAGCTACTCTACTAATTTACGAAATTTAATTCCCATCTAAAACATGAATCATTGGCATGTAAAAGGAAACATCACACATGTACAAATATTTATCTAGGGGAAAGAAACTACTCAAAACCCATTACTATGTGTATTGCATTAATCAAAGAATCTGGATGAATACAATATGCTTTCTCAAGCTTGAGAACAACTTGCATTTATATCTTCTATCCTCTGCACGATTGACTGACTCCCAAAACTTAGCCAATTTTCAAGCCCTGCAAGCTCCTAATTCTTTGCGCTTTTCATCTGGGAATTAGGCCCCTTTGATTAGGAAATTCCCTCATCTAGATTGCGCAATTCTTCTAGGTCCTTTCTCTGACTGCATGCACCATCTGTACACTTCAGAATATTCTACAATTGATAGTACACTGCCTTGAAATCTTCATCTCAATTGGGTAGCTTGAATTCTCTACATGCATGAGTTAATTTAGGCTAATTGATTAGTTAGCTAGATGATCACTGAGTGTGGTTAAAGTTCCACTTCAACAACTTGACCTTCCACTACTTCCTCTAGTAGTTAGAATTAGTTTAACTGAACATAACTCAATTTAACATAATTCAATTTCTACAACTGAAATTAAATCAACCTAGGCTCCTAAAATTTAGGAACCCACTGCACACAACTGAACTTCATGTCCCTAACTCAAATTAATTGAGCTCGAATCCTATTTTTTGGAATCAACTCAAGTAAACTGAAATTCAGCTCATTAATCTGAATTGACTGTTCTTAACTGAGTGACAAGTGCTATGTCACCTAATTTAACTCCTCCAAGTTGTCTACTGAAGTGAAATTTCTAATTTCCTTAATTTGATTAAGGTAAAATAAAAATTGATACCTTTCTGCTCCATTTTTAATGCTACCTATAAAATAAGGGATTATCAACCATGCCTTATCTTGCACTTGTGGAATGTACTGCATGCAACACCTCTCACTATTATTGCTACTACTGCAACATCTGCAACTAAGAAGCATAAAAAAAAAAAACTTAATCAACTATGTTTGCAATTATCTACTGGGAAAATTGTGCTGTTGTTGACTCTGCTACTGAGCCTCTTGCTCTGCTGTCAACACTCATGTGCACTACTTAGTATCATACTGACATTGTTCCTCCTGGTACTAAATATTTTGGGCCACCATATCAAGGTAATGATCCATGAGGAGAATGCCTCAATGGACCCTACCCAAATTTATGCAACTCTTTGAGTAACGATCTACAACGCTCCACCTCACTCTTGGAGGTATGGTTGCATGTTCTCCCTCTTCCTACTTGGTGCAACTCTCCCCCTACTGGAGGTCTCCTTTTGTGTGTATGTCTCCACTCTTCATCCTATCTACCTCTCCATTTGTGGCTGCTCCACAAATTCTTGAGGCTTCTTCTGAGGTTGCGTGTTCATAGGTCTAGCATGCTTCCTTTCAAAAACCATATCTTTAGGCTCTGCCTCACTCCTCAAGGATTTTCATGCAACTTCTACCTCGATTGCATATAGGTTCTTGACTCAAACCCGAATTTTATCCACCTGTCTTATGGTTATGTGTCTCAGGAATACCTTTCCTTTGCTGAAGATCACATCATAACGACGGTCTTCCAAAACTAATCAGGTGCTCAAAATTAGGCTCAAAAATAAAAGTGTCAGAATCTTGATAAACTTAGGTTCAAATAGAAGTGCTCCTCATTCTGATTCTAATGGTGTGAATGACACTCAAATCCGAGCTCATATGAAGAAGTTAGAGCAAGTCAAAGTTCAGGTTTGACTTGCTCACATGGTAGGATTGGATGACATGGCAGGTTTCATCAGCGAATCGGGAAGCACCAAGTGGCAGGCTGCCATTGGTCCCTACATTTCACAAATCGCACATCAAATAAGGGAAGTGTTACATAATCGGCCCCCGACAAGATCAGGGTTGTGATGCGATAATCGCATATCGCGCATCGCAATAAGGAGGTGTTACAGAATTGACCCCGACAGGTTTGGGTTGCGATATGATATCACAATTGCATATCGCAATAGGACAGGAGCTACATATGTATAATACCACTGGATTTCCATTGATTGCAATATATAGGATGCGATAAGGTTACAGGCTGCAGTTTAATGTCTTTTCGGGTCCATCGTATCACAATCGGACATCGCTTGTCGCGTTTACATACCATAAGACCCGCCAAACTTCTCCGATTGTGATTTACGATGGAGAGTCAGTGCCGATGGATTATGGTCCACTTGGTGGCAAAAGTATTTCTCAATTAGCAGAATTTTGGAGCAAAATTGTGGGATCATGTCGGATTTGGAGCAATTTGTGGAACGAATAGTGGGAAAACTAGGAGAGGTCTTAACTTCTTCAGTTTTTCACCAAATTGGGAAAAAAAGAGAGGGTAAATGGCCATTTATGGCCATTATGGATTGATTGGAGCAGGTTTTAGAAGCATTTAAGCATTATAAACACCTCCTTTTACACTTTTGAGCATAATTGAGAGGCCTAAGCCATTGGAAGCTGGACCAAGGAGACATAGCCTAGGAGGGGTGAACTACTTTATCATGTTCCTATTGTGATGTGCTTTTTATGATGTTATGTACATGTTTATGTTGTTGTTCATTCTATTATTTATGTTAAATTTCTCATAAAATTAACATAAAAACTCATTTTTCACTTGCAAAAATTCATGAATCCTTAAGCACAATGAAAGAATTTTGTTTCTAATCTGAGGAGGATCTTAGAACAACAATTTAATATTCTTAACTAGATCATTTTGGTATTAGAGCAGTAGGTTTTCTTTGTGAAAGAAAGATTTAACTGTATGCAAGTTTAAGTCATGCTTACAAGGTTAAAACTCAAAACATGAGAAGGAACGCTGGTTGGAAGCCCTGAAATTGGGTCAAGGCGAAGGAGAGCAAGGTTGCTACAATCTCCAACACCAGTTCAGCCTCGAGTTGCAGTTGAGACTCGAGAGATCATGTCTCATAAAGGAGAACCTACAAACATGACAGAAGATGAGAAGACATTCAGAAAGGCTTCCTTTGATATGACAAAGATGGTGAAGGTCCTTTATGAAGACATGAATACCAGGTTGCAAGGAGAAAGTTCCAAACCTCCCAAAGGAGAAGGTTCTTTAGGAGGAAGTAATGGAAATGGAGACAAACCTCCAGCCTCTCCACCATCTTCTTCATCTTCTTCTTCACAAGCATCTTCACCCTCTTCCACTAACACAACCCTCACTCATACTCATCATCATACTTCAAAAGGAACAGGTAAATCACCTTTTTTAAAAATTGATGTTAAATTTGAGCTACCCATGTATAATGGTGAAGTGAATGAATAGAAGCTTGATAATTGGATTCGTCAGTTGGAGGTCTATTGTAGGATTCAAAACCTTCAAGAGGATAATATATAGATTCAGTTAACTTCCTTGAGAATGGAGGGTGCAACACTAGTATGGTGGGAATCAAGAACCTAAGAGGAGATTAAAAAACATGGTAAGATCTCAATTTATTGGAATGATTTAATTGTTGCAATTAAAATAAAATTCTTCCCTATAGCTTATATGTAGAAAAGCATCATGAATTGGTAGAACTTTAGACAACTAAAAGGTCAAAATGTGCAAGATTACACCCAAGAATTCATAAAAAGGTCTTTGATGTTAGGTGTGGATTTGCAATCACAGGATACATTGTTGAAGTACATAGGAGGCTTACATAGTTGCCTTAGGCATACTATCTTAATGTTTAATCCCAATAATCTAGATGATGTGTGTGTGAAAGCCACTCATCTTGAGGTAAGAGGGAAAAACACCCCAGAAGAAGGTAGTAAAAAGCCATTTAAGAATAAAGGAAAGGAAAAGGCTTTCAAAAGAAAGGAAAAGAAAAATGTGTCTATCAAAAAATAAGAAGAGAAAGTTACATGCAAACACTGTTCCAAAAAGAGTCACGATGAAGCTCACTGTTGGAAGCTTCATCCCAAAATGAGACCAAAAAGAAACAACAATAAGGGAAACTAGAAGATAACTACAACGACTCATTAGGATTTGGGATCTGATTCGGGTGATGAAACTAAAATCACATCCATGAGGTTAAATGGAAAGGAATCCATTGCCAACACTAGTTCTTCAGACTCACAAAATGAAACTCCAAATGAAAAGAGGAGAATATAACTATTTCACATAAGGGTGATCTAAAAACATAACTATTTTGATACGTTGTTCGATAGCGGCTCTCAATCCAGTCTTATCTCTAAAAACATTGTCAAGAGTTTAAATCTAGAAATTGTTCCACATCATAAACTGTATCCACTTGGAGGGGAACGTGATAATGCACAATTGCAGGTTACGAGAAGGTGTAAACTGAAATTCACTATCATTGCAAAATTCATAGATGAAGGGGAGATTGACATTGTGCCATTAGATATCTGTGGCCTCATTTTGGGCAGCCTGTACCTTTATGATAGGAATGATATCTTCCATCAACATGAAAACAAATATCATTTATTCAAAAATGGAGTAGAATATATTCTAAGAGATCACAACAAGAAAACAAATCTTTTGCTTGTTAATGCAGGGTAGATGAAAAGACTGGTGAATTCAAGCAAGAATTTTATGCTTGTCATGATCAAACCCAGGAATGATGTTGATAATGAATATTTTAAAGGTTGTGATTCAAAATTGAAATCTGAATTTGTTGATGTAGTTAACCAATATGATGAAATGTTTCAGGAACCAAAGGGATTGCCTCCCAAGAGTGGAATCCAACATGAGTACAGTTGCAACAAGATTTTCCTCTTCCTAACACCGGCATGTACAATATGTCAGTGATGGAAAGCGTAGAAATTAAGAAGCAAATTCAAGAGTTGTTGAATAAAGGGATCATCAGACCATCTTCCTCTCCATATGGTTCACCTATTGTCTTGGTTCCAAAGAAGGATGGGACATGGTGCATGTGTGTGGACTTTCATGAATTGAACAAAATTATGGTAAAGAACCATTAACCACAACCTCAAATAGATGATTTACTATATCAATTGAAAGGTGAAAATTATTTTTGTAAGCTGGACCTAAGAAGTGGCTACCATCAAATTAGAATAGTTGAAGGAGACATTTGGAAGACAGTGTTCAAAACAAAACAGGGTTTTTTTGAATGGCTAGTTATGACATTTGGTCTATTTAATGCTCCTGCTACATTCATGCATGTGATGAATGATGTGTTGAGGCCATTTCTTGATGAATTTTTCATAGTATACTTAGATGACATCTTGATTTTCAGTAAATCCTATGTTGAACATGTCATGCATGTAAGAAAAGTACTTGATGTCTTGAAAAAAGAATAGTTGTATATGAATATGTCAAAGTGCGAGTTTGGAAAGAATTCTTTAGTTTACTTGGGTCATATTGTTGTAGGAGGTGAGTTGAAAATAGATCCCTCCAAGGTTGACATCACTGTGAATTGGCCAAGGCCCAAGATAGTTATAGAGGTAAGAAGTTTTCTAGGAGCAGCCCAATATTGGAGGAAATTCATTGCTATTTTTTCTCTTATAGCAGCTCCTTTGCATGCGTTGACAGGCGTGAAAAACGTTTTTCAGTGGGAATGCAAACAACAAAAGGACTTTGATGCGCTGAAGAAAAATATCATTGCATATCCCGTACTCACACTTCCAGACATGAGACAGTCATTTGAGATTCAGACAGATGCTAGTGACTATGCTATGGGTACAATTCTCATGCAACATGGTAATCATATCTGTTTTCATTCAGAAAATTTTAATGTTGCAGTGATTAACTATCCTACATATGAAAAGGAATTGTATGCATTGGTGTAATGTGTGAAAAAATGGAAACACTACTTGATGGGTAAATAAACAATCATTCACACTAATCATCAACCATTGCAATACCTACAATTGCAATCAAAGTTGAAGCAATCAAGGCACTTCCGATGGATGGGTTTTCTTCAACAATTCCACTTGGTAATTAGGTATAAGAAAGATATCTACAATAAAGTTGCTGATATGCTTTCTAGGCCTATTGTTAGTGCAACTACTTTACTCAAGCATAATTCTATTTTACATGAAAGTTATATTGAGCAATATGCATTAGATAATGAATTTCAAGATGTTTATGCAAGCTTGAGTCAAGGTAACCAAGTAGAGGAATTGGATTATCATTTTCATTATAACTTACTGTACCATCTTGGTAAGCTTTGTATTCCACAGGGAGAAAGAGCTAACATCATAAGAGAGGCACATACTTCTCTTATTGTTGGTCATTTCTGTGTAAGTAAGATGATGGCACATCTATAGAGGTATTTTTATTGCCCTCATATGCTTGAAAGGGTGTCTCATTTTATTAAAGGATGTTCATTATGTGCAATCATCAAGCCTAGCAATAGGAAGTTAGGATTATACACACCACTTCTGGTTCCTTAATAATCGTGGGAGAGTATTTCTATGGAGTTTGTAGGAGCTCTTCCATTGTAAAAAGTAGGTCATGATTATTTGTATGTAGTTGTGGATACGTTCAGCAAAATGTGTATTTTGATGCCATGTAAAAAGCAAGTTACAGTTGAAAAAATTGCTCAGTTATTCTTTCAGAATTTTTGGGTGCATGTTGGATTGCCCACATCCATTGTTAGTGATTGAGATTCTCGCTTTGTGGGGATGTTTTGGTCAAAATTGTGGGGATTCATGAAAACCAAATTGAAAAAGAGTAAAACCTTTCATCCACAAACAGATGGTTAAACAGAGGTAGTGACAAAAGAATGATACATCTTCTTCGTGGGTATTGTATTAAGCATCCTAAGTTGTGGGGTGAACATTTGAACTATATTGAACATGCTTACAACTGAGCCAAGAACTCTTCCACTCAAACTTCACCATTTGAGGCATGTTTTGGATAATTTCCTAAATCTCCTTTGGATTTTATTTTTCATAAAGATGTTGCTAGTGAAGGTCATAGCCACATAGACAAAGAAAGAAAATTCATTGAACAAATACAATTAGTGCACCAAAAGGTTCAAGAACAGCTTGAGAAAAGCCAAGGCAAGTATAAAGAAAGGCACAACAAGCATCATCAAGATCATAAGTTCCAAGTTGATGATGAAGTTTGGCTTCACATTAACAAAGAGAGGCTCTAAGGAGAAGGTAAAAAGCTAAAAACAATTAGATATGATCCATTCAAAATTTTGGAAAAGATTGGTAACGATGCCTTCAGGTTGGATTTGCCTTCATATATGCAAATTTATGTTGTTGTTAATGTTGAAACCTTAAGGTTGTATGAGCCTCCTTTGATTGAATATCAAGGACATAATATTCAAATTCCATCTATTGAAGACTTTTCTCTAGAATTCCTTGATGTGCTTTAGCAAGACACTATACTTGATAGAAGAATAAGGACATCAAAAAGGGGAAGTATCGATTATCTTTGAGTGGGGATCAAGGGTAAAATTCCTTCAAAATACAAATGGATAGAGGTTGGAAAGGTGAGGGAACTATACTCTCACCTGCTGGACAATTCAAAGTGATCCTTTTGGGGTCCAAAAGTCTTCCAGTGGGGAGTAGTGATTAGGTGCTCAAAATTAGGATAAAAATCAAAGTGTCAGAATCTTGATAAAATTAGCTTCAGATCAAAGTGTTTGTCATTCTAATTCCAACGATGTGAACAAAACTCAAATCTGAGCTCATATGAAGAATTTAGAGCAAGTCAAAGTTCAGGTTTGACTTACTCACATGCTAGGATTGGATGATGTGGCAGGTTTCATCAGCGAATGGGGAAGTGCTAAGTGGCAGGCTACCATTGGTCCCTGCATTTAGCAAATTATTCATCGACAAAGGGAGGTGTTATAGAATTAGCCCCTGACAAGATCATGGTTGCGATGCGATAATCACATATCACACATCGCGACAGGGAGGTGTTAGAGAATCGGCCTCAGCAAGTTCGGGTTGCAATACGATATCACAATCACATATCGCAATAGGACATGTCCCACATATGTATAAGACCACTGGTTTTCTACCGATTGTGATATCCCGGATGCGATAAGGTTATAGTCTGCAGTTTAATGTCACGTCGGGTTCGCCGTATCACAATTACACATCGCTTGCCACGTTCGCAGACCATAAGGCCTGCCAAAATTCACTGATTGCAATTTCCAATGGAAAATCGATGCCAACGGATTATGGCCTGCGCGGAAAAATTCGCACTCAGTTATTGGATTTTTGAAGCGAAATTGTGGGATCATGTCGGATTTGGAGCAATTTGTGGAACGAATAGTGGGAAAACTAGGCGAGTTCACAACTTCTTCAATTTTCCACCAAATTAGAAAAACAAAAGAGGCTAAACGACCATTTTTGGACATTCTGGACTGATTGGAGTAGGTTTCATAAGCATATGAGCATTGTGAACACATATTTTTACACTTATGATCATAATAGAGAGGCCCAAGCCAATGAAAGCTGGACCAAGGAGACATAGCCTAGGAGGGGTGAAATCCTTTATCATGTTCCTGTTGTGATGTGTTTTTTATGATGTTTTGTATATGTTTATGCTACTATTCAGTCTCTTATTTATGTTAAATTGCTCATAAAATTAACATAAAAACTCATTTTTCACTTGCAAAAATTCATGAATCCTTAAGCACAATGAAAGCATTTTGTTTCTAATCTGAGGAGGATCTTAGCACAAAAATCCAATATTCTAAATCAGATCAAAAACTACAATGGAGACAAGATTCTTCTTTAGACCCATAACAAGCATCACATCCTTGAGTCTGAGAGGGGATCCAGAATCCCTCTGAACGGTGATTGTAAAAGTCCCAATCCCATTGTACCTTCTGTCATCTCCAAAATCAATTTTCATATGGAGACATTTCTCCTCCAAGTCACTGAAAAGATCTCTATTCCCTGTCATATGGAACAAAGCACCACTATCAAGATACCACACACTTCCCATCACTATGCTAGACATGCATGCAATGAGAGTAAAATCAAGCTCAAATTGTGAAACTAAAGCTTCACCTACTACTGCTACTATAGACTCCTTCTTGCTTGCCTTCCTCTGTAGACACTTTGTGGCATAGTGCCTAAATTCATGACACATAAAGAACTTTATTTTGGACAAGTCATTCTACATTCCCTCTTAGCTGGAATGGGCCTCACATTGGGACTTCTTCCCATTGGCCTTCTTTCACTTGTTGACTAATGAAAAGTCTTATTCCTCTTCTTTGGAAGAGGTCCCATCTTTGGTATTCCACCTTATTTCTTCCTGCACTAGATCAGACCATAACGAATCCCAAATCGATAGTTTCTCTTTACCATTTACTGAATATTGATAATTATTCCAGATTTTGGGAAGGCATAAAGGGGATAGAGCTACCAAGTCTTCTTTAGGGACATTATCATCAACCCTGCCAAGTTCATCACGACATTATGTTAACCTTCCAGGTACTACAAAATTATGTCATTCTTTTGCATATTATGTTAGGTCCCTATAATAATAGTGACCACCCCATTACTATTATAGTTGTATCCCTTATTAATATTGTTGTGCTCCTATTGGCCCGATATTGTTATTACTGTGCCCCATAGAATCACTCTATTGTTATTTTTGTGCCTTTATATTATTATTGTTAGGTCTACTGGGTTATATTGTGACTCCTTAGACTCCTATATATAGAAAGAAGGTTTTGTCATTTGAATCATCAAAGAATCATTCATTTGTGTAATGTAAAGGAGGTTTCCCCCTCGAAGAGGCTGAATTCTAAGGCGTTGATCTATCTTTTCTATCTTTTTGTGAGTTGGTTTCATAACATTTGGTATCGGAGCTTTGGATTCTAGGGTTTCGCTGCTCCAAATAGGTCATCGTGGAATTTTCACTATAACTTTTCTTCGGCGATGTTTCAGAAGCGAAAAAAAAAACCCATTTGATATGAAATTGCATTAAACCTCAGGTCCGAATTTCAGATATTTTCGTGCTATATTTGCGGAGATATGATCTGAGGAAGTTGGTCTTTTTGCAGACTCTTGAATTACATTCCAAACAGGTGACCTGGGGAAAATCGTCATAACTTTCTCTCTGAGCATCAAATTGAAATTTCATAAGAAGGTAAAAAAGAGGATAGACTGTAGTTTCTTGTATATATTTTTCAGAGCCAAAGGTCGAAACAGGGACACGTGGCATGTCGTACAAGTTCGCTCTACTGAACTAGTCTATAATCAGGTCACTGTGGGAGATTTGGCATAACTCTTCCTTGGAGAATCCAATTTGGATCAGACTGGTGGCATTGAAAAGAGGACACAGAGGGCTACTGCAAATCACAATTTTAGAACTGGATGATCCAAAATTACAGAGATACATCAGAGGAAATATCGAGCTCCTACAAAGTGAAAAAAGGTGTGTAGATTTTTTTAAATTTTTGCTTAAGCTTGGTTTGAAAAATTATTTTGAAGGAATTCAAAGGGAATAGTAGAGCATTATTATCAGTAACTGATGCCCCGAGGAAAGAAAATGCAAACACCTAGTAAGCAACCTGAAATCTCTAGCATGACTCATGAAGAAGAGGAAGAAATGCTACATGATATATCAAAATTACAAGACCAAGTGCAACAAATGTCACTCTCACAAAAGCTAACAGAAGCTAAGATAAATGGCGTGGAATCTAAGATAAAGGGTGTGGAAACTAAGATGAATGGCGTGGAAGCTAAGATGGATGATTTGAAGATAGATTTGAAGACAGATTTGAAGACAGGCATGACAGATTTGAAGACAGATTTGACAAATTTTCTACAAGAAATACTTACTAATGGTGAAAGGGTAGTAAAGGAAACTCATGATGCGAACAAAAGAAATGTTAATCATGATTTCATAGACTCTAATGTTGGATCAAAGACCCACCATATTCCAAAAATCGATATGAGGAAGTTTGATGGCAAGGATCCCGCAACATGGATATTACAGATGGAGCAATTTTTCGATCTCAATAATGTGCAAAACACACAAAAGGTACGTATTGCAACTTTATATTTGGAACCAAATCAGTTTGTATGGTATCAATGGCTTCTCATAAAAAAATTATCACTTGGGCAATTTTTAATGGAAGAATTAACAACACATTATGAGGATACAAAAAGCAACACTTTTTTTAGCCAATTGATAAGTCTCAAACAAAAGGGTTCAATAATGGAGCACATTGAGGAGTTCCAAAAATTGAACATAAGGGTAAAAAATATTCTAGAGGAGCATAGGATTGATGTGTTCATAGGTACTTTAAAGGATAATATCCAACATGATGTTTGCCTTTGGGAACCTGATTCATTAGAGAAGGCATTCAGGTTAGCAAGAAAAATGGAAAGCAAAATTATGGCAACGAGGAAGCATACCACTCAACTATAAATATGGAAGTGTTGTTGCCCCTAGTCTTCCACAACCTATAAGGTTGACACCAAAAAAATTGGAAGAAAAAAGAGCAAAAGGGCTTTGTTACAGTTGTGATAGCAAATACACTAAAGGTCATAAGTGTGCTGAGAAG
Organism: Pinus tabuliformis; assembly: GCA_031772625.1. NCBI lineage: Eukaryota > Viridiplantae > Streptophyta > Pinopsida > Pinales > Pinaceae > Pinus > Pinus tabuliformis. Next base: position 1,638,141,028 of record CM062819.1, on the reverse strand, counting down.
AAATTATTCTACATAGATTGTGAAGAGGAAGAAGAAAAGGAGAAAGAAAGGTCAAAAGAAGAGGATATACTCCAGGAAAAAAGCCTAGATAAAGAAGAAATGAATCCGACCATATCTTGTAATGCATTGGCTAGAATTACCACTCCTCAAACCATCAAGATAGAAGGACAAATCAAGAAGAAAAAATTAATAGTGTTGATTGATTCAGGAAGTACCCACAATTTTATTCATTGTAAGGTAGCAAAAGAATTGAATTGCTTCCTATATCCAGCACCAGAGTGTCAAGTGATGGTTGCAAATGGAGGAACAATAAATTGCTCTGGAAAGTGCCATAATATCAAGCTATCCATGGGAGAATATGTATTGACTAGCCCAATGCTTTCCATTCCAATGGGAGGTGTTGATGTTGTACTAGGAGTCCAATGGCTACAATCCTTGGGTACAATAGCTTTTAATTTTCAAGAACTTTTCATGAAATTTTCTGTGGAAGGAAAGGAAGTTGAATTAAGGGGTATTGCAGGGAAACTGGGAAAGATAATAAGCTCTAATAGTATGACAAAGCTTCTAAATAAAGAACAAAGAGGTGTAATTGCACAATTATGTTCGCTAGATGTTTCCACATCGAAATCATCTATTTTTCCAGATCTCCAAAAATTCTTGGACAATCATTCCAAGGTATTTGAGACTCCCAAAGGTCTCCCACCTATTTATGATCATGATCATGCTATTCATCTGATTCCAGGAAGTGTTCCTCCAAACATCAGGCCGTACAGATATCCCTATGCCCAAAAGAGTGAAATTGAACGTATGGTTGCAGAAATGCTAGAGGCTGGTATAATTCAACCTAGTCAAAGTTCTTTCTCTGCTCCAGTAGTATTGGTGCACAAGAAGGATGGATCATGGCGCATGTGTCCATATTATAGGGAGCTCAACAAGCTCACTATTAAAGATAAGTTTCCCATTCCTGTCATTGATGAATTACTGGATGAATTGCATGGATCAATTTACTTCACCAAGTTGGATCTTCGTTCAGGATATCATCAAATCAGAATGAAGACTGAAGACATTCCGAAAATAGCATTTAGAACTCATGAGGGTCATTATGAATTTTTGGTCATGCCTTTTGGCCTTACCAATGCACCTTCTACATTTCAAGGTTTGATGAATTCCATTTTCAAACCCTTCCTTAGAAAATTTGTGTTAGTATTTTTTGATGATATACTAATCTACAACAAGTCTTGGAAGGATCATGTTGAACATGTTGACAGGGTGCTACAACTATTGGAGGAGAAACAATTATATGCAAAAAGATCCAAATGTTTCTTTGGAGTACAAGAGGTGGAATATCTGGGTCATATTGTATCTCATGAAGGAGTTAAGGTAGACCCTAGCAAAATTAAAGCCATTAAGGAATGGAAAATCCCCACATCCATAAAGCATCTGCGAGGATTTCTCGGGTTGACAGGGTATTATCGCAAGTTTGTTAAGAATTATGGGAGAATAGCAGCACCTCTAACAACATTATTGAAGAAAGATGCATTTTCATGGACTCCAGAAGCAACAAAGGCCTTCGAACATCTTAAAGAGGCAATGTGCCAAGCACTAGTCTTAGCTACACTGGACTTCACAAAAACCTTTATTGTGGAATGTGATGCTTCAGGAAATGGAATTGGTGTTGTTTTAATGCAAGATGAAAGACCCATTGCTTTTGAAAGTCGTCCAATCAAGGGAAAGTTTTTACACAAAGCTATTTATGAGAAGGAAATGTTGGCAATACTACATGCACTTAAGAAATGGCGACCCTACCTAATGGGAAGACACTTCAAGGTAAAAATGGATCATGATAGCCTTAAATACTTTTTAGAACAAAGATTATCCTCTGAAGAGCAACAAAAGTGGGTCACAAAGATGTTGGGTTATGACTTTGAAATCATCTACAAAAAAGGGAAGCAAAATGTGGTGGCAGATGCACTCTCAAGAAAGGATGAGGATGTGGAAGCATTGTTGTGCACCATTTCTATTATCCAACCAGATTGGATAAATGAAGCAAGGGAGGAATGGAAGAATGATGAAGAAGTGTGGGCACTTATTCGAAAGTTACAACAAGATTCCAGTACATCTGATACATTTAGCTGGCGAATGATTCGTTATGGTACAAAGATCGCTTATACCTCTGTAAGAATTCCCAACTCAAACAAAAGATTCTTATGGAATTGCACACTTCTCCCTTAGGAGGGCACTCAGGATTTTTAAAAACTTACCACAGGGTTAAGAAGGAATTTTTTTGGGATGGCCTTAAATTGGATATTCAAAAGTTTGTGGCGGAATGTTTGGTTTTCTAACAAAATAAAGTTGAAACAATTAAGACCTAGGTCTATTACAACCTTTATCCATTCCAAGCCAACGTTGGGAGGAGGTTTCAATGGATTTTATCACAAGTTTACCCAAGTCTGAGGGAAAGAGTGTCATCATGGTGGTAGTTGACAGACTTACCAAGTATGCACACTTTTGTGCATTATCACATCCATTTAAAGCCAGTACAGTTTCTACTGCATTTATGGAAACAATTCAAAAGCTACATGGAAACCCAAAGATTATTGTAAGTGACAGAGATCCAATTTTCACTGGAAATTTTTGGACAGAATTATTTTCTTGTCTTGGTACTCAGTTAGCTCATAGCTCATCTTATCATCCTCAATCTGATGGGCAAACTAAGATAGTAAACAAATGTTTGGAAGGATATCTTCGTTGCTTTGTATCTGATAAATAGACACAATGGGTCAAATGGTTGCCTCTGGTTGAATGGTGGTATAACACTTCCTTCCATACAACAACAAAAATGACCCCATTTATGGCACTTTATGAATATCAGCCACCATCCATCACATCATATTTAAGAGAAAATTCTAAGGTTCAAGCAGTGGAACATCACATCGAGCATCAATAACAAGTCCTCCAACTCTTAAAGGATAACCTTGTGTTGGTGCAGAATAGAATGAAACAACAGGCAAATCAACATCGCAGCAAAAGAAGTTTTGATGTAGGTGATTGGGTATTCCTACAGCTACAACCATATAAACAAATGTCCCTCAAGCAAGCTAAGAAGGATAATAAATTATCACCAAAGTATTATGGTCCGTACAAGGTGTTGCAAAAGATTGGTACTATGGCATACAAATTGGAGCTTCCTACAGCTTCTCGAGTGCACCCAGTTTTCCATGTTTCATGTTTAAAGAAGTTATAGGTGACAATCTCCCAGTTCAAACAATATTGCCAGAACTTGACGAGGAAGGAAAAAATATATTGGAACTAGAAGCATTCACAGAAACAAGAACTCGACAGCTACAAAATCGATCAATTTCAGAGTATCTCATCAAGTGGAAGAATTTATCTGCTGAAGATTCCACATGGGAGGATGAGAATTTTACACAGAAGCATCCAGAACTACTTAAGCATTGAGGAGAACACTTTTTTGAAGGAGAGGGGCATGTTATGTCCCTATAATAATAGTGATTACCCCATTACTATTGTAGTTGTATCCCTTTTTAATATTGTTGTTCCCCTATTGGCCCCATATTGTTATTACTGTGCCCCATAGAATCCCTCTATTGTTATTTTTGTTCCTTTATATTATTATTGTTAGGTCAGCTGGGTTATATTGTGACTCCTTAGACTCCTATATATAGAAAGGAGGTTTTGTCATTTGAGTCATCAAAGAATCATTTATTTGTGTAATGTAAAGGAGGTTGCCCCCTCGAAGAGGCTGAATTCTAAGGCATTGATCTATCTTTTCTATCTTTTTGTGAGCTAGATTCATAACATATTGATACTTCAAAGCTTGTACTTGAGTGCCATCTTCGTATGGTCACTATTGTTCTTGAACAATTCTATCAGTGCTTTCCACATCGTGAACGAAGTCTCTTTTTCATGGATATTTGAGACAATATGATTTGGAAATCCCTCCAACATGATTCTCCTCGCTTTAGCAATCTCCTTCTTCCACTGCGAAATATTATGAGCTCATATGCTTGGGGTTTTTATAAATCTGTCTTGATGTATTCTGGCATCCCATTACCATCCAATACTACTTCTATGTAGATCTTCCATGCAAAAAAATTTGAGGTGCCTTCTAAGACATACTCGAACCTGAGTCCATTGAAAGCCATCTTCTTAGTCCTGAAGAAAAACTACAATAATGATCTTCAAATTCGAATATCCTCCATTGAAATCTTTGAAATCTATGCTCTACAGTGATTCTAGCTCTGATACCATGTAGAAAGTAATGTGTAGATTCAAAACTTCTCATAAACTTTGCTAAATCGCAAGATTTGAAGCTACTCTAATGAACTGTGGAAGTTAATTCACCATCTAAAACAAGAAACATTGACATGCAAAAGGAAACATCACACACGCACAATGATTTATCTAGGGGAAAGAAACTACCCAAAACCCCTTACTATATGTATTGCATTATTGAAAGAGTCTAGATGAATATAATATGCTTGCTCAATCTTGAGCACAACCAACACCTGTATCTTCTATCCTCTGCGTGACTAACTCACTCTAGCCAACACTTAGCCAATTTTCAATCCGTCCAAGCTCCTAATTCCTTACATTGTTCCTCTGGGAATTAGGCCCCTATTAATTAGGATATTACCTCATCTAGATTATGCAATTCTTCTAGGTCCTTCCTCTTACTACATGCATGATCTGTACACTTTGAAATTGTCTATGAATAATAGTACACTACCTTGAAATCTCCATCCCAATTGGGTAAATCAAATTATCTAAATGCATTAGCTAATTTAGGTTGATTGCTTAGTTATCTAGGTGATAACTGCGTGTAGTTGAAGTTCCACTTCCACAACTTGACTTTCCACTACTTCATCGAGTAGTTAGAACTAGTTTTACTAACCATAACTCAATTCAACTGAATTAAATTGCTAAAATTGAAATTAACTCAACCTAGGCTCCTAAAATTTAGGAAGTCACTACACAGAACTGAACTTCAAGTCCTTAACTCAAATTAACTGAGCTTGACTCCTATTTCTTTGGAATCAACTCAAGTAAACTGAACTTCAACTCATTAACTCGAATTGATTGTTCTTAAGTTAGTGACAAGTGCTATGTCACCGCTATGTCACCTCAGTTAACTCCTCCAAGTTGTCTGCTGATGTGGAATTTCAAATTTACTCAATTTGGTTAAGTCAAAATCAAAATTAAGATTTTCTTGGTGCATTTTCAACATAAGTGATAGGGGTTCAAGACTCATAGAAGAGGCACTAGCAATACATTCAAGTTCGACATCTAGAGATAGGGGAGATTGTTCCAAATTTAGTTCATATTTGAGTCTAATAGGGTAAAGGAGAGATAATTTCCTATGGGAATGATCTGAATAATCAATATGTGAGGATAAAGGCAAAGGACAATTCCCAACCTAGTTAGGGATTTGAGTTGCAGCTATCGAGAAAGGAATACTATTTTTCTGGTTGTGAAAAACCAGCTTAGGACACAAATCTTGTTGACCTAGTGACCTCTATCATAGTGACCTCCATTTAATTGGAGAGGGAAACTGGAAATAATTGTGCAATGTTTTTCACCCATTACATCTAAATGTGACACCCGAGAAGTCCGCTTATTGTCTTATTGAATAAGTGCCCCAAAATATATCAATTGCCTAAGGAAAACCACATGAAAGATCAACCTTAACTAAGAACCAAGCCACAATTTTACCTAGAAATCTAATGCAACCCTCATCCACATAATAGATTTTTCCAATCCTACTAGAAATCATCGAGGTATTCTTCTTAGATCATAGCTCCAACATGAGTCCAGGGAGTTTAGACCACACAAATTTTATTTTAAGGCATTCCATAATTGGGTCAAATACAACCTTTCATTTCTCTAATATTAGGGAACCACATCCCTTAACCCATGGCATATCTAGGATGTTGTTTGCATAATGTTCCGTTAAAAAGTGGAAACCAAACTACCCGTTGACTAGGACATTGACTTTAGGTCTATATCCTAAGAGAGAGAAGCAATATCTATGTGTCCATTTATTCATCTGCACTCCATTATATGATGCATACTCTTAATGCCCCACCAGGACCTACTTTTTCAGTCTAACAAATTTATCCGAGAATATGTCTACCACGAGGATTAATTCTTGATTTCTTCTTGAGCCTTTATGGGCTTCATGTTTCTATTATCTTCCTTTCGATTCTAGGTAACTTGCACTGATATATGGGATACATTAGCCTCTAGATATAAATCCTATCGAACAATTTTTCGATGGACTAGCTCAAGTGTTGGTTTTGGACCTTTGTTCCTATCGGAGAAATCATTTTCTATGGAAATTGTAATGTCTATGAGTTCCTCCATGTTTTCTCAAATAACTCTATTGATTATCCATGTAGATGATTGATTCGACGCCCTTGCCTACCCCAATTCAAATGTTGAAAAATGGCCAATTATAATTATGAATTGTTGCTCCACTAATGGGAATAATTATCTTTACAATGGACCCCACTAGCTACACCCAATTAGAATTTTCTGATTGTTCTTTGTAGGTTCGCTTCCAAAAATTAGAGTCGCTTAATAGTGGCTATATTTCTCACACCGACTCCCACGAATTAGTTGGATTAATTCAGAAAGTACATTGAAGACTATGCTCCGGAGAATGGACATATTATCCTTTTGTTTTTGTTTTCTCTAGGCACTATTCTAAGGTTGTCTATTAGTTCCAAACTTAAACTCTTCTCTTGTGCACATGATTTGAGGTTTCCTTCTAGTCTTATCAGTCCCTAAAGTAGTACTAGTGATGACGCCTAACTTCAGTCCATTCTTTGAGGGACATAATTTTCCAGATTCATATTTATTTACCTATCAACCACCTTCTTAATTTCACTAAGAAGCCATGAAACCCTTACAAGTTCTGATCAGAGCACCATAGAAGTGATCCCAGAGGGCTAGATGAAAACCATAAGAAATTTTGTTATTTATGCCTCTTTGGAAACAATTTTGGAATATTACTGATTAATTTTAGTTCCTAATGCCACTACAAAAATATCACTCCTGACTCTCTGAGGAAATGTCACGCAACTAACAAAACCAACTATTAAACCACCCTATACTACATTTGATCCACCTTCCCACACAACTACACTTAGAGAAGCCATCCTTGAATTCCTTATTCTCCTCACTCTCAATAGGTTCTTCCAAGAGTTGTTTTAAAGTTTTTGTAGGATTCATGGTCTCTTAGTTTTTTGGGATTTTGAATTCATTACCCATAAACATTTTCTCACTATACATACTAATGTCTATGATTATAACATGTAGTATACAAATTGCTCCAATGACCAGTAACACTAGTTGTAGAATTACAAATATATTGAGAGTGAGTATTCATATCATCCACATTATCCATTTTTAAGTCTATGTTTCAAGTCTATAACAAGACCCATCTTCATTTAATAATAAAATAACATTATTATTAAATTTATCATTTAATAATTATTCTTAATAAAATATCACTACAATAATATTGATCATTAACTATTCTAACATTAAAACTTATAAAAAATTTAGTAAAAATTAAACATTAAAATATTTGTTTTTTTAATACTTTTATGCTTATTTCTGATTTATATTATTTATTGGAAATTTTCTTCTTTCATTTTAGGGTTTTCTGGTTGGCTCTCCTCTTTTTCTTGGGTCCATCCCATATTTATTTTGCTTTCACCCTTCTCTTCTTTGTATATTGGTCCTGAAGATGAGTCTTATTATAGACTCAAAAGATAGACTTAAAAATGGATACTGTGGATAATCTGAATACTCACTCTTAAAATGCTCACCATAGAAATCTACAAACTCTCATTAGTACCCTATACGGAAGGTACAAATATATTGCTCCAATCCATATCTCATCAGCTTAAGGGTCATGTCGCTTACCATAGAGCATCCGGTTAAAACCAACAATTGTTGTCTATCTTTGGCACTATTTTCAACTATAGCTGACTCCAAGGAGGGATCTCATTGTACGAGGAAACACACCCATTCTTACTAAGAACTCTAGTAACACATCCATTAAGTATTCTCAACATGATGTGGACCACCCACTACCTCACAAAGAAGACACCGCATCCAGAACACAGAGCGATCTTACATTCATGGCGAAAACTTCATGAAGCATCCAGTTAAAACCAATAGTTGTCGTCTAACTTTAGCACTAGCTTCAACTATTAACAGCACAATGGAGGGATCTCTTTATTCTAGACCACACACCAATTCTTTCTAATAACTCTAAAAACACTTTTGCTAAGTCCGCTTAGCTCCTTGTGCACCATCAAGGAATTATCCTTGGGAGTGGGACATTATCATTTTATGTAAGAAGGAAAAAATAATGTTATCATCTTTACTAATTTTAAATTCACATGATTTAAGTGATTTTCTTAGTTCCTTGTGTTTATATATCTCTCTATTCATGGTCACAACTATTTTTTTATATTATTATACAATGGCTAGTCCCATATCTAGGTACATTACACTCTTGTTTGCTTGACCAAAGATATTTCTTGGCACCCCAACACAACAAAATTCCACGCACTTTTTATTCCAACCAAATAGAAAATTAAAGGAGATACATGTAAATGATTACTACAAAAAACAATTGCAAATGATGGCTTCAAATAACATTTTATTTATAAAAGGAAATTAAGGGATAAGGCGACAATATTTATGTTTGCATGGAGCGAAGACTAGAGAATGACATCATCATCTGCATCAATAGTATTTTTAAATACCAAAACTATTGTTAATGCATTATCAGATGTCCAAAAGGTGGGTTTCGGCGATGATATATAAAGTCCAATATCCAATCATAGGTCACCACATAAGAAAATATTTGGGGTCCATGCTTCCCATTAGATGCTTAGGTTGTGTTAACAGAGACACTACTTGTGGCTTGATATGGCCTCCTTTAAATCGATCTTATTGGAAAACTCCCCTTCATTGATTGCAAAGTTAATTGTGTGTGGGCAAGGGTGATGTGGACCCTGCTGATTTTTTTGAGTTGTTGGATTTCTCCACCATTTAATGGTTGTCGATTTATTGGTCTACTGATATATATATATATATATATATATATATATATATATATATATATATATATATAGATATATATATATATATATATATATATATATATATATATATATATATATATATATATATATATATATATATATATATATATATATATATATATATATAGATATATATATATATATATATATATATATATATATATATATATATATATATATCTGTCTACATTGTGAATGTGTGGATGATCCCTTACATATTCCCATAACGATATATTATTTTATGATTTTGTGCTAGGGTGCGTGTTGGTCTTGTGGGTGCATGAGATGAATTCCAACGTGGATGGCATAGTGGCATTTAGGATAGAGTAACGTGTTTGGTGAGTATTATAATAACGTGGAATTGGGTGTCAAGGTGGTTGGACAATGTAGGTAGCATATGTGTTAGTGTTTGTGATATGGCTAGGACAACACTATGGGAAGGAAAAGCCTATGGAAATTTTTGCAACATGCTTGGCTACAAAAAAAATTCATACAAAGGTTACGATAAGAAATGATGGTTTGAAAACATGAACTGCATATAGGAATACGAGTTAGCATGGTTTCCATGGCTTGTGTTATCATTCCGTGATTTTGAATATTGGAAGGACAAAGTCACAAAAGATACATCAAACCACTTAGGAGTCTAGGATCTAGCCCTCCTAGACCCAGAGAGGGCTCTCTCTGTATATTTAGGATTTAGCTTTATTTCCAATGCTTTAATGTGTTAGGCTAGATAAAATAATGAAAGAAATTTATCACTTGATTGCTTGGTTGTTTGTTTGTTTGGTTGGGGTAGATCATATTTGAATCCTTTCCATTGGGCTATGGAGTCAAAGGCTGGGTGGTAACATCAATTTTCTAAAGCATTTACAAGGAAAGCTAACTGTCTTTACTGGATCTAAAAGCAGAGTGAGAAATGAGATGACAGAAAAGTGATATCAGTAATGATTAAAAAGTAGTTAAGTATTTTTTAATCATACATTAGAGGAAAACATTTAGATTGCAAACACAGATAGAAATAAGGTGCTCCAACAACATATCTTAAACTATAATTTCTGCTTTACAATAAGACTTAATGATGCATAAATGAATAAAACATAGATACACTCAACAGAAAAAGGAATACATCACCAGGTCAAAATAGATCAAGTATCTTGCAAACAGTCCTTTTTATTGATGCTCTAACTCAAAATTATAGTGCTCCAACGAGAAAAGATCATTCAAATGACTTGGGTCCAACCCTCTAATACTTCCAATGCATGAAGTATTTAACAAAAACCTACAATCATTTCCTTATACAATTGGCAATCTGTTATTAATTACACTAAAATAAAATCGACTAGTGTAACCATGAAGTGGCCATGCTGAGAAAACTGGGACATCTGGTCCTCTTTTTTAGGGATGATTGGTGAGCTCCAGTATTGTAGCAATAATGCTACAACTCCTGGGGCTTCCTGTCTCTCATTTTATCAACCCGGTAGTTCGTACAAACTTGGAAGCGACGGTGCTATATGCACAAGTACTAGCTCTTGTCGCAGCTGTCACTTGGTCAGCTGGCACAAGTCCGCTAGGGCTCAAGCCAACTTCTATAGGCTCTCAGAAGAAGCTTGCTAATTGATGGACGAAAGCTATTCTCAAAGGAAAACTACTCTACTTGACAAAATGGACTGAAAGCAAATCAAAGCATGTAAACCTAGGAAACCCTAATTTAACTAGTCTAACCTCTACAATGCAAAAAATGTGAATGAAACTTCTACCAATGCTGCTGTTACCTCTAATAAGTGCAAATGCATGGATCTAAAATACTTGCATCATGAAAGATATGTTTTTGTATTTTTCCCTTAAGTGTGTGGAATGATTGTGATTTTGTGCTAACGAGGGTTTGATTGTGCAGATGGGATGGAGAAGGAAGGAAAGCATGGGACAGGTTGGGGAGGCTAGGAGAGGTCCCTAGGGATCCTTAGCATCCATCCACAGAGGTTCCTCACATTCAGAAGCTCGGCAACCGAGTGAGTGGCCTCCTACAGGAAGTCTACAGGGGATCCTACAGGATACTCTGGTTTCTACAGGATGTCTAAAAACGGCTACAGGATGACCTACCAGGAGTGTTTGGCGTGATGGAGGAGTGATGAAATGGTAGGGGGAGATGTGTAAGGTAGGAATGAGGCTGGTGATGGCTGTAGAAGTGGAGGAATAGGATAGGGAGTGAATGTAGGGAGTGGGTTGGAAGATAGAGGGCTATGTCAACGAAAAGGGCTAGAGAATGGAAGTACGAGAGGAGTGAAAGACTTTGGGAGATAACAGAGCGGAGCAGAGATCAAAGATGTGTTTGTATGCGTGATCAAGATGGAGGACGAAGTAATGGAACGAGAGAAAGCAATGTAAATGGAACAAATGCTTGTGACTATCACCAAACCGAAAATGCATTAACTTAGACTACCTGTGCTTATAAATTCAATGAACAACAATCTAAACGCGAAGGAGAATGTGCATGAAGCTGTGGTAAAGGAGTGTGGTGCAGGTGTGAATCATGTGGAAGCATCTAACATAACGTGACTGTGTCTGTAACAATCATGGAATAAAGAAATGCGTATTTTTGGTGGTTAGTCATGGACTGCACTCCAATCCCAGATGAGATGGCAATGAGCCTTAACAACCTTTTTGTTGGAGCTCCAATCGATTATACCTATCCTCTGCTACACTACGCAAGTGGAAACAAATTCACCATAAGCAACTCCTATCTAACTCATGAAAAAGACCAACTTAACAACCTGTAATTCGAATTGCATGTGCAAATGAAAAGCTCAAAGTGCTGAAATGAAATGGAAACAACACTACAGCAGAGGGGATCTATGGCTCTTAGGTTGGGCCCTAACCTGAGAGCTATAGTCTCCTTAAGAAAACTCAGAACTAGATCAGAATCTGCCTTCTTTATTCATAATCTGATATCATGCCAAATTGGCTTACAAAAAGGAACAAAAACTGAGCTGTGCTCCAAAATTACAATAGCAATACGAGAGTTTCAACAACCTATCCAAGGCTAAGGCCTCTATACTTATACAAAAACGATGATCCAACAAGTGTCCTTGATTTTAGGAGCTCGGCTGTCCAACTAGAGTTTAACTGCTGATCCTGTAGGACGGTCATAACTGCTGTTCCTGTAGAGCATTTTATAACTGCTGTTCCTGTAGAACAGCTGGCTGCTTCTAAGCTCGGAGGGGAGATGGATTGGAGCTCGGAGTTCTTGGTGGGAATCACGAGGAATGTCCCCAAGACCGTGGACATCCTCTCCTAAAAGCCAGCAGTGCCACCACATTGTCTCCTTGTCTCCTTTTTCGTTGTCTTTTGCTCCCTTTTAATGCCAAAACCTGGAATCATAATGCATTAGTCACGTAGATAGAGTGCCTACCCTTCTTCCTACAAACAACATGAATAAACTAAGAAATGCATGCATAAGCAATAAAAAATGAATGGTTTGAGCAAGTAGAATAGGCCAAAATGAGCCCAAATTGTACCAAAATTGGGGCTCATCATCACCCCCCAGCTGAACCATTTGCTCATCCTTGAGCAACCTTGCTCCTGCTCCTTGTCCTTGGCTGAGGACTCGGGATCGGAACAGGCTCTTTCTTTTCTGCTTTTGATGGCCCTGCCTTCTCTGCCCCTGGTGGTGACGAGGGTGATGCTTCCTTCCCCTTTTCTATTTCCTTGAGTCGGGCTTCGGAAGGCGACTGGCCTATCTTTCGTGTCCAGGAAGTTATTTTTGGGCTCCCCTTTTCGGGGGTAGCTGATGTTTTAGAGGGGGTCCTTGCACTGGGTGAAGTAGGGACATCCCCTGAAGTGGTTTGGCTGCTGGGTGGAGGCTGTGGCTTGCCCGCGGTCATCCTCTTGCTTCTCCTGGCTTCAGGTGGTAGAGGGGTCTCCCTCTCCCTCTTCTCTTTTGGTTTTGGAGGTGTGCTGAGGGCATCCAGTGCCGCTGCTGCCTCCTTTTCGAGAATGCCAGCCTTCTCTTTCTTGCGTTTTGCTCTCTCGGAGCTCCTTGTAGAGGGCCCCTCCTTTTTAGATTTCGGGCTTCCTATGGAAGACCCTGCTTTGCCCGCTTCCGGGCCTCCTGTAGAAGATTTTTTCTTTGTCTTCGGACTCTCTATAGGAGGCTGTTTCTCAATGACCTTCGGGCCTCTTGTAGAAGCCCCTCTTTCCAATCTCGGGCTTCTTGTAGAAGCCCCTGTCTCTGTCTTCGGGCTTCCTGTAGAAGCCTGTGGTTGCACTTTCGGGCTTCCTGTAGAAGCCTTTGTCTACGTTTTTGGGCCTCCTGTAGAAGCCTGTTCTCCAACGATTTTCGGGCTTCCTGTAGAAGCCTTGGTCGTTGCTCTTGGGCTTCCTGTAGAAGCCTGCTCCTTACTGATCTTCGGGCTTCCTGTAGAAGCCTTTGTCTTTGTTTTCGGGCTTCCTGTAGAAGCCTGTGTTTGTGTGTTCGGGCTTCCTGTAGAAGCCAGTTTTTGCGTTCCTACAGATGCAACCCTCACCACCTTTTCTTGCTTGGCTGCATGGATTTTGCTTTTGGCTTTGACTGCAGGAGTTGACGAGGTGCTTGGGCTGGCAGGGACCACCTCAGTTTTGACTGCCCTGCTTTTCAACCTCTTTTCCGTTGCTGACAGGATGGGGGTGTCCTCTTTTGCTCTGTCATCCTTTCCCTCCTCCTTCTCCTTTCGTTCTTTCTTCTGTGTTGGAGTCGGGACCTTTTGGCTTTTCCCTTTCTTACTCTCGGCTACTGACTCTTCTTCTTCACCGCTAGAGGATTCCATTTCTTCAAGCAACATTTTTATGTTCCCTTCTCTTGTTAAATTCCTAAATGATTCCCATGCGAGGGGGACTTTATATGAGTGGAGAGCATCCTCCACAAGAAGCTTGACTAACCCATGGTGGGCTACCTGATCCAGAATTCCGTCCTTGAGCTTTGTGGAGCACTCCATCAAGGACTGCAGTAAAAAGTAAGGAATGCTCAGCCTCTGTGCTGCAGGGAGGTCAATCTGGTGTCTTAGTTCATTGAGCAGCCTGAAGTGATACGCATATACGATGCTGTAACGACCCTCACAGGTGATATATTTCATAATTTGCAAACTGACTTCGTTCCATGGTGGCAACAGGCTTGTCCTTTTCACCCCATTTTTGTCCTCTGTGAATGATTCTTCAGGTGGGAAGAACTCCTTCTTTGCTTGCTGGCTCTGCTTCCGCTCTTCTTTATCCCACGGCAGACCCATGGGCAGTTCTGTGATTCAACTTATATGCTCTGGGGTGAGTTGGAGGCTGAGACCTCTAAAGCTTACTGTGGCCAGTGTCTGGGATTTAGGCTTCAATGCCTGCAAGAATTCCTCGGCTACTTCATCATCGTAGCCCTGTAGCTTATCACAAAAAGGCATCCATTGTGCTCTAGTGAAGAGCTCAACCACTGCCGGGTTTCTCCTTAATGTAATTGAATCAGTGGGCTCTCGCCTGATAAACCCACCAGGCATGATGAACACAGTGGTTTTGACCAAAGGCGGTAGATACAAAGGAAATTCGGTCTTATAGACAGAGCATGCAATGAATTCATAGACCACAGTCTAATTATACTGCTATCCTGTAGAAGTGATAGTATAGGCACGGCAATCCAATATTTTTTTATGACCAGACTGTGAATAATGACCTTGCCACCTTTGAAAGCCAATTGCGGAAGGAGTTTCAGGGTTACCTCTTTTCTGCCACCTTTTCTTACGTGAAGACTTCACCTTCCTGTAGAGCTGTGTTCCTGTAGAAACTGCTTCCTATAGGACTGCGTTCCTGTAGAAACTGTTCCTGTAGGAGCAGTGCGCAGGCTTCGGGGAGAACGGTAGTTGGCCAACGGTCGAGAGGTGCTTCACCGGCGTTCAGTCGGCCGAAAGCTTGGCGTATCAACATGCAGAGGTATTCAGAAGAGTTACTCAAGTTTTGAAGTGGAGGTGGATGGATATACGCGCACAATCTAGCCGATTAGATTTTGAATCGGCGGAGCTCGTGGCGCGGAGGGTGTGTTGTCCCCTTCGGACCGTTGGGTGACGTCACCCATCATCCACCTGCACATTCACTTGTTGCCGCATTCATTCCCACAGATCTGCCGCCGCCCTTTTCGGTTAAACTCGTTTCTCGGTTGACGGGACTGATCTTCACGTGCGTGCTGCGTGTTCCCTTTGTCGTGGCTGCCACCCCATCATCTAACTATCCCTTCACTAGCCAACGTGGCCAGTCAACTGGCCTTACGGCTGCTCAACCATTCATTTCTACGCCATGCAAACAAATCAAAGTAATACTCATGCGATTTGATGGAAGGAAGGATTAGAACACTTACCTGCGCGCGTCTGCGCATGATTTCCAGTTTTTGGACGATGGATCTACCTGCTGCATGTGGCTTACACAGTCCCGGAGTCTCGTGGTTACAGGATGCTGGCGCTGTAGTGGACGCTCTAGTTGCATGCGCCCGTGTGTTGTTTGCAGATGGCTGGGCGATGAATGGTATCCACTCCTGCAGGTTTGACGGCTACAGGATTCCCGCGGGGTGCCTTGTAACAGTCTCACCTCCTTGGGTGCATGCTACTTGACAATGGAGATGACCTGCTAATCGCGCTCCCGAAGCTTCTGATGCTCGACATGGACGTGGTATGAGCTCTCGGTGTTCATTTTTCTCTGACAACTGATTTTTCCACGAGAACTCATTGATCTGGTTTGCTGGTGCAGGTATCTTGGTTGCATGGCGACGAGGATGGTGGAGCAAGGTATCAGCGTCGTGCATGGGCCCAAAAGAGGCTTGCATGCGTCCACACCAACCCTTAGTCATCAGATCTGCTCATGAAATGCATTCTGGCTCATTCTGAGCTTCTACAGGAAGTTTCCTGTAGAAGTACAGAGCTTCCTGTAGACAGGCAGCTCTTCCTGTAGAAATTTGCACCTTCCTGTAGAAAATCGCACCTTCCTGTAGAAAATCTGTGTCTTCCTGTAGGAGACTCAGTTTATAATAAAAGTGCACATACCTTGAAGAACATAGGCATTCCTGGAGGAGGTGCTGGTGAGGTGTCCTGGCTGCATCATAAGGACTTCTGGCTTTGAGTTGAGAGGCTTCCTCTCCTCCATAGAACACCTGCAATCTGCATGCAAATTTCACATAATGACTTATTGATCTTGTTTTTTTCTTTTTGTTTTTTTTTTCTTTTTTTTTTGAAAGATAGCAGGGGCGCCTCAATGAGGTTTTCACCCCTACCACCTGCCTTAAGTGCCTCAGAGAGGTTTTCACTCAAGGATCTTTATCTTTTTTTTTTTTTTTTTTTTTTGAAAGATAGCAGGGGCGCCTCAATGAGGTTTTCACCCCTACCACCTGCCTTGGGCGCCTCAGAGAGGTTTTCACCCAAGGATCTTTATTATTTATTTATTTATTTATTTATTTATTTTAGATGCTTCAGGGTGTGCCCAAAGCAGGGGCAGGACCCTTCTCTATGACCAATACTGCCTTCTCCATTGTTTTGATGAACTCTTGTCTTGAGGGAGGCTTCCTGTAGATCTTCAATCGATGCCCATTGACAAGCATGGGAATGGCTTCCTCATCAATGGTTCGAATGAGGACAGATCCATTGTCATGGCACTTTTCCACTGAATATGGTCCTAGCCATCTGGTTCTCAACTTCCCCTTGAAATCTTTGTATCTGGAATCATACAACAAAGCCCAATCTCCCGGCTGAAATTGCTTGTCATGGAGATGTTGGTCATGCCACACCTTCCTCTGTAGTTGAACCACTTCTGCGTGAAGGAGGGCCTGCATGCGGTGCTCATCCAGTCCATTCAGCTGCAATAACCTTTCTTGCTGTGCATGGCTGAGATCTAGGTCCAGCTGAGCTGCCATCCTCAAAGTGTTATACTCAAACTCAATGGACAGCAAAGCTTTCTTCCCATAGACCAGCTCATAAGGTGTGAAGCCGGTGGTGGTCTTCCAAGTGGTGTTGTAAGCCCATGTGGCTTCAACCAGGCGATCTGCCCAGTCCTTTCTGCTGCTGCTCACCACTTTAGTCAAGATCCCTTCTAATGCTCTATTGGTGACTTCCACCTGCCCATTTGCTTGAGGATGATAGGGGGTGGAAGTCCTATGCTTGATCTTGTGATGAGCTAGTAGATCTTCAACCAAGTTGGATGTGAACTGGCTCCCTTGATCGGTCACCAGCTCTCTTGGGTAGCCAAACTTGTAGAAGATGTTCTCTCTTAAGAACTCGACCACCTTCTCTTCTGTTGCTGCTTTGATTGCTTTAGTCTCTGCCCACTTTGTCAAGTAGTCAGTACACACAATGATGTAGGATCTCTGCCTCGAAGAGGGATTGATTGGACCCACAAAGTCCATGCCCCACTTCTCAAATGGCTCAAGAGTCACTTGAGGTTGGAGAGGCATCTCATCCCTTTGGGTCGGTTTCCCCATTCTTTGGCATTGGTCACACTGGCTGACATATCTTCTGACATCTTGATGAAGTGTGGGCCAATAGTAGCCTGCCTGCAGGATCTTGAAGGCAGTTCTCTTTGCTGCAAAATGTCCTCCACAAGGCCCATCATGACAGGTGAGGAGGATGTGAAAGACTTCCTCCTCCCTTACACAACGCCTTAAGATCTGATCGGGGCCAAGCTTGAACAGATTGCCCCCAATCCATGTAAATGAGGCACTCTTTCTGATGATTTTGCTCTTCTCTTTTGAAGAGAGGTGCGGAGGGAACTGAGCTGAAACAAGGTAGTTTGCTATATTAGCAAACCATGGAGAGAGTACTGAGATAGCAAACAGATGCTCATCAGGCATCTGGTCATCCACCGTCCCATCTTCATCTGCAGACAAATCCAATCTAGACAAGAAGTCAGCAACAACATTTTCTCTCCCTGGTTTATCAACAATGGTTAGATCAAACTGCTGCAATAAAAGTAACCATCTAATAATACGAGCATTCACATCTGGTTTATTCATCAAATATCTAATAGCAGCATGGTCAGTATGTACAAAAGTCTGGTAACCAGTAATATAATGTCGGAACTTGTTCAGTGCATGAACCACAGCTAAGAATTCCTTCTCGGTTACAGTGTAATTCAGCTCTGCTTTGGACAAGTTTTTGCTAACGAAGTAAATGGCATATGGAAGTTTTTGCTCAACTTGTCCTAAGGCTGCACCTATGGCTTTGTTTGAGGCATCAGTGTGGATGTGGAAAGGTAGGGCCCAGTTTGGACCTCTCAGGATTGGAGCTGACACTAACTTGTCTTTTAATTCATTCAAACTCTTCTGACAATTGTCAGTCCAATTAAACTCCACATCTTTTGCCAACAGACCAAACAATGGTGAGGCTAACTTGCTGAAGTCCTTAATGAATCTCCGGTAGTATCCTGCTAATCCCAAGAAACTCCGGACATCCCTTACTTTTTGAGGAGGTGGAACCCTCTTGATGAGAGCAATTTTGTTAGGATCCACCTGCAATCCTTGGGAAGAAATGGTATGGCCTAGCACGGTCCCTTCAGTCATTAGGAATTCACATTTCTCAAGGCTAAGGGACAAGTTCATCTCGATGCACTTGGTTAGGACCTTTCCCAAGTTGGACAATGTTTCCTGGAAGTTGGCCCCATAAGGAGTAAAGTCATCCATGTATATTTCCACTGCATCATGGACCAACTCCGAGAAGATGCTCAAGACAGCTCTCTGAAAAGTAGCAGGAGCATTGCATAGCCCAAAGGGAAGGACTCGGTAGGCAAAGGTACCCCAAGGACAAGTGAAGGTGGTCTTATCTTGGTCTTCCGGGCTGATTTGGATTTGATTGTACCCGCTAAACCCATCCAGGAAAGAGAAGAACTTCTTTCTTGCCAGTCCATCCAACACTTGATCTATGAAAGGTAGAGGGAAATGGTCTTTCTTGGTAGCTTTGTTCAGCTCACGGTAATCTACACAGATTCTCCACTTCCCATTCTTCTTGGGAACCAACACTAGAGGGGACACCCATTCACTATCTGAGATGGGGTAGATCAATCCGGCATCCAACAGTTTTTGCAACTCTTCCTTGACAATGTCCTTAAGGGCTGGATTCATTCTCCTCTGGGGTTGCCTAACTGGTTTACAATCCTCTTTGATGTATATATGATGGGTACAGACCGAGGGATGGACTCCTTTCATCTCCTTATAGCTCCAAGCAAAAGCATCTAAGTGGCTGGCCAATAGGCTACACAACTCCTTCTCCTGGGAAGGAGATAGGGAGGAGCTGATCTTTAATGCTCTCTCAGGGCCGAACTCCACACTTTTGACTCTGGGAGTGACAGGGCTGGTTGTACAAAGGTCCACGAAGGTGCTAGCTTGGGCATCCTCCACCAACTTCTCTAAAGATAGTGCACTGGAAGGTGGATTCTGGATCAGGGTCTCAATCAAATCATCCTCGGTAGGAGGGTCTCTTCTAGTGGTATCTAGGGTGCACAGAGGTGTAGAGTACACCTCATCTTCCTCTCCTTCCTCCAACCAGAGTGGTAAATCATGCTCTAAAGAAGGTTGGGCAGGAGGGTATAGGACTAGCTGCTTGGACATGGGACCATTTTTGATGGTCATGTTTCCTGCCCGACAACTTATGTAAGCATCTGCAGTAGCTAACCAAGGCCTTCCCAAGATGAGAGGATATCCAGTAAGCTTGGCCTTTGGTTGCAGAACCAGGAAGTCTGCAGGGTATTCCCAAGAATCAATAGAGACCAAGACATCCTCCACAATCCCTTCGGGAGTCACGGTGGAGCGATCTGCTAATTGCAGTACTGTCGAGGTTTTCCTCAAGGAACCCTGAAGATTGAGTTTAAGCATGGTATCCCTGGTCATCACATTGATGGCTGCCCCCAGATCAATCAAGGTGTGGGGGATAATGGTGCCATTGATGTGAACATCTACTACAGGACTTCCAGGATCTAGGTACTTTGGGCAGATGACTTGTCCTACTATAAGGTCAGACAGCTGTCCTATGACATTGATAGTTGAGGCATCTTTCTTCCGTCTGCCTGGGTGTTTGAAACACTTCTCCTTAACCAGCTTGTTATATATTGGCACATCCTTGATGGCTTGGAGAAGTGGGATTTTTACACAAAACTGCTTGAGCTCACCCAAAAGCTCATCTTCTTCTGGGTTAGGTTGTGTGGTGGCTGTTAGTCTCTCTAGAAAGGGTGGAATAGGCTTTGGTTCACTCTCCTGATGGTTTTCCTCATCCTCTGGGGGAGGAGGTTGGCGATCTGGAAGAGTCTTTCCAGATCTAAGATTGATCTCCTGGATCTCCACAGCATAGGTAGGGCATGAGGTCTCCCCAGTATATACCTGCTGAGCCTGTCTATTGTTGGGGTTCGGGTTCGGTTGAGCAGGCATCTGAGGTTGCCTTGGAGGAGCAGGAGGTAAAGGCTGAGGTTGAACTGGTGGTGGAGGCAAAATGGCAGGAGGAGTGTTGTATTGGGGCCTCCACCCCGACTGAGGAGCACTCCATTGAGGCTGCGACTGGGTATGTGAGTGATATGGATGAGAAGTAGGTTGAGTAGGGTACTGAGGTGGATAAGACCATGGAGGAGGCATGGACCAAGAAGGATGAGCAGGGGGACCCCAGGAAGGCATGGGAGTCGAGTGGTTGGGGTTGTAATAAGCTTGAGATGCCCCTTGCATCCCCTGCTGATAAGGCCTATATCCTTGAGGCCTCCTTTGGTTGATGAAGTAGAGAGGTTCAGTGGGGGCTTTGGTTCCTTGGTACATGGCTTTAAACCCAGGTAAGGTTGGACACTAATTTGTTGGGTGGTCCTCCTCACAAACAAAACACACTTCAACCGAATGCAATGGACATTCGTCCTTAGGGTGTCTTCTGGTGCACCTAGGACAGAAGACAGCCAAGGCTCTCTCAGCTTCTTCTTTCTTCTGCTGGACCCTGAATGTGTCCAGCTGCATGGCAATGGTCTGTCTCACGTCACTCTTAAGATCTTCTAATTGGTTTGTAAACTCATGTTTGGAGAAAGGGACACCAGTGGAGAGGAGATTTCCTCTACCTCGTTTTCTAGCTGCCCTGGAATGATTTCGAAACACAGTCTTGATGTCCTCATAAGCCAGTTGGTAAATGTCCCCCCCAGCTAACATGTGAAGGGTGTCTAAGAGATCTTCAGGGACTCCTCGGAGTAGAACCAACTTGAGGGATTCAGGGTCAAGTGTGCACCTGGCCCGTTTATAGCTAAGTTGGAACCTCTCCTCATAATCCTCTAAAGACTCATCATTCCCCATGGTCATTCGAAAGATCTCTCCCTTGGTTTCCTTGGACCTACAATAATCCCTATACTTGGTATTGAAGGCTTGCTGCATCTGAGCCCAAGTAGCGATGCTATTCCCAGGTAATCCCATGAACCAGCGTAGTGCTGCATCCTTAAGAGTGGAAGGGAAAAGCTTCAGCTTTTGCTCATCTTCAGTATAGTCATAGGTTCTACAAAGGACAGCAAACTCAAACAAGAAGGTATCAGGATCCTCAGTAGTCAGTCCATGGAAGTGAGGCAAGGCGGAGGGGCTAATGTTTTTCATTTTCATATCTCCATTGGTCTCTCGGATGGGGAAAGCTCCTTCTATTCTCTCATCTTCTCTCCTATTATCAGCCATGGCTTCAGATGGAGTGGTCTCTAACTCTTCTTCTTCTATAGGGTCTTGGTATATCTCAGGATGTTCACCTATAGGTTCCTCTGGGTCACTGTCACCAAAGAAGAGAGAAGGGTGACTCAGTGATGTGGTGGGGGTGTTTGGTAGGAATTTGCCTGATCTATCTCGGTTCCTACGAGGCATGAAATGGAAAGGACTTTTCTTTCTTGAGTGCTTTTGCTTTTTCTTTGGTACCTGCAAAACTGAAACAAAGTGATCTACAACTAACTATATTGCTCAAATGAAATTGCAGAATTGGAAATCTAATCTAGGAAAGGAAGAAAAATTACTCTAGGAAAGCAAGAAATATTAGTCTAGGAAAGCAGGAAATGCTAATCTATGAAAGCAGGAAATGCTAATCTAGGAAAGCAGGAAATGCTAATCTATGAAAGCAGGAAATGCTAATCTAGGAAAGCAGGAAATGCTAAGCTACTTTTGCAGAATGGAAATGAAATAAACTACTGAGCAGAAGTAAGAGTACGAAAGTAGAAGAAAAGCAACAATTACTAATACTCTGACGCTTCCCCGGCAAAGGCGCCAAAAATATGGTGAGCTCCAGTATTGTAGCAATAATGCTACAACTCCTGGGGCTTCCTGTCTCTCATTTTATCAACCCGGTAGTTCGTACAAACTTGGAAGCGACGGTGCTATATGCACAAGTACTAGCTCTTGTCGCAGCTGTCACTTGGTCAGCTGGCACAAGTCCGCTAGGGCTCAAGCCAACTTCTATAGGCTCTCAGAAGAAGCTTGCTAATTGATGGACGAAAGCTATTCTCAAAGGAAAACTACTCTACTTGACAAAATGGACTGAAAGCAAATCAAAGCATGTAAACCTAGGAAACCCTAATTTAACTAGTCTAACCTCTACAATGCAAAAAATGTGAATGAAACCTCTACCAATGCTGCTGTTACCTCTAATAAGTGCAAATGCATGGATCTAAACTACTTGCATAATGAAAGATATGTTTTTGTATTTTTCCCTTAAGTGTGTGGAATGATTGTGATTTTGTGCTAACTAGGGTTTGATTGTGCAGATGGGATGGAGAAGGAAGGAAAGCGTGGGACAGGTTGGGGAGGCTAGGAGAGGTCCCTAGGGATCCTTAGCATCCATCCACAGAGGTTCCTCACATTCAGAAGCTCGGCAACCGAGTGAGTGGCCTCCTACAGGAAGTCTGCAGGGGATCCTACAGGATACTCTGGTTTCTACAGGATGTCTACAAACGGCTACAAGATGACCTACCGGGAGTGTTTGGCGTGATGGAGGAGTGATGAAATGGTAGGGGGAGATGTGTAAGGTAGGAATGAGGCTGGTGATGGCTGTAGAAGTGGAGGAATAGGATAGGGAGTGAATGTAGGGAGTGGGTTGGAAGATAGAGGGCTATGTCAACGAAAAGGGCTAGAGAATGGAAGTACGAGAGGAGTGAAAGACTTTGGGAGATAACAGAGCGGAGCAGAGGTCAAAGATGTGTTTGCATGCATGATCAAGATGGAGGACGAAGTAATGGAACGAGAGAAAGCAGTGTAAATGGAACAAATGCTTGTGACTATCACCAAACTGAAAATGCATTAACTTAGACTACCTGTGCTTATAAATTCAATGAACAACAATCGAAACGCGAAGAAGAATGTGCATGAAGCTGTGGTAAAGGAGTGTGGTGCAGGTGTGAATCATGTGGAAGCATCTAACATAACGTGACTGTGTCTGCAGCAATCATGGAATAAAGAAATGCGTATTTTTGGTGGTTAGTCATGGATTGCACTCCAATCCCAAATGAGATGGCAGTGAGCCTTAACAACCTTTTTGTTGGAGCTCCAATCGATTATACCTATCCTCTGCTACACTACGCAAGTGGAAACAAATTCACCATAAGCAACTCCTATCTAACTCATGAAAAAGACCAACTTAACAACCTGTAATTCGAATTGCATGTGCAAATGAAAAGCTCAAAGTGCTGAAATGAAATGGAAACAACACTACAGCAGAGGGGATCTATGGCTCTTAGGTTGGGCCCTAACCTGAGAGCTATAGTCTCCTTAAGAAAACTCAGAACTAGATCAGAATCTGCCTTCTTTATTCATAATCTGATATCATGCCAAATTGGCTTACAAAAAGGAACAAAAACTGAGTTGTGCTCCAAAATTACAATAGCAATACGAGAGTTTCAACAACCTATCCAAGGCTAAGGCCTCTATACTTATACAAAAACGATGATCCAACAAGTGTCCTTGATTTTAGGAGCTCGGCTGTCCAACTAGAGTTTAACTGCTGATCCTATAGGACGGTCGTAACTACTGTTCCTGTAGAGCAGTTTATAACTGCTGTTCCTGTAGAACAGCTGGCTGCTTCTAAGCTCGGAGGGGAGATGGATTGGAGCTTGGAGTTCTTGGTGGGAATCACGAGGAATGTCCCCAAGACCGTGGACATCCTCTCCTAAAAGCCAGCAGTGCCACCACATTGTCTCCTTGTCTCCTTTTTCGTTGTCTTTTGCTCCCTTTTAATGCCAAAACCTAGAATCATAATGCATTAGTCACGTAGATAGAGTGCCTACCCTTCTTCCTACAAACAACATGAATAAACTAAGAAATGCATGCATAAGCAATAAAAAATGAATGGTTTGAGCAAGTAGAATAGGCCAAAATGAGCCCAAATTGTACCAAAATTGGGGCTCATCAATGATATTGCTTGAGAAATCAATTTAAGTATAGTGGCCCTGCTGACGTGGTTGGTGCTAAAATCAGATCTATGTTTTCACTTCAATAATCCTTGTCCCATTCTTCTTGATAACCACACAGGTCACTCCATGCTTCTTCATCTAGAATCTTGATCTTCATTAGCCTCTTGTATATTTCATCAGCTTCAGTGTATTTTGCAAAAGTTGGTTTGACTAAAAAAATATGCTTCAATTCATGTTCAATGTAGATCTGATTGTTGATAGCTTCTAGCAATGCCTTTCCTGTTATGCTGCCTTTGATATTGGAAAGATTTGCAGCATCCGTGGCTATGCCCTGGAGTTTCTTGACATAGTCCTCTCTGGCCATGAGTTTTTCATTTATGAGAAATAGAGAGGGGAGACCTTTCTGATTTAAAGGTTGAATTCTGTTGAAGAACCTGTTCACTGTTAGCTCCAAATTTTGACATTTTTCTTCTAGTTGTACATTCAAGCTCTTCTTAGTCAACACCTTCTTCACCTGAAGTATAGTCTCTGTCCTGTCTGCTACTCCTAGTTCTTCCATCTCATACCTGTTTCTTGAATTTATAAATTTGATTATCCTATTGGTTGTTGTTGGCATGTCTCCCAGCTCTTCATTTGTAGCTGAAATAGCTTCTTTAGCTTTCTCAACTAATTCTTTCTGTTCAAAGATAATTTGGATGTTGGGCCAAATTTCATTCATGCCATTGATTATGTTATTCCAAATAATCTCTTCAACTCTTCCTAGAGTGTTCCCAATAGATGATTCCTTCTCTTATTTTTGCAGCCTTTCAATTAAGGTCCTTTCCCTCTGCATCTCTAAGGCTAAGGAAATATTTTATTGCTTTGACTAGAGAAAATGCATGGTTTTCCATGATATTGTATTTTAAATAAGCATCTCTCATTGCTTTGCTAAAGAATGCTATTGGTTATTCATGTCCTTAATTGTCTTTTTGTAATAGCACAACAACAATAGTATGTTCAGATGGAAAAGAAAAGATAACAAAATGTTTAGTGAAATCTGGGCTGATTAAAATTGGAGCTTTTGTTAATGCATGCTTGTCTAGATCAAAATATTGTTTGGCTTCAACATTCCATTTAATTTATGTGTCTTTCTTGAGCATGTTTGTTATATTTTTGAGTAGTTCAACAAGATTTGGTATAAATCTTCTCAAAAAAATTATTTTTCCAATAAAAGATTGAAGTTCTTTCATGTTTCTTGGATGACTGATTTTAAGGATACTTCAATCCTACTGGGGTCAATTCTGATTCCATCTTTGGAGATGATATGGCCTAAAAGTTTTCCTTCTTCAAGACCAAACAATGTTTTCTTGGGATTAAGGGAGATACCAAAATTTCTGCATTTTTCAAATAATTTTCTTAGATGTGCTAGATGTTCTTCATCAGTCTTTGAAAATACAATGATTTCATCAAGATAAATCACAATGAAATATCCAATTTCATCGAAAAAAGCAATGTCCATTTCTCTTTGGAAATTAGCACCTGCATTCATTAATCCAAAACGCATTTTTACATATATGAAAGTTCCCCAAGGACTAGGAAAAGAAGTTTTATCTTGATCATCAGGATGTACCAAAACTTGATTATACCCTGAAAATCCATCTAACAAGGAAATCCTGCTAGAACCCACTACCCTTTGTAGTATGTGATCCATCTTTGGGAATGGATAGTTGTCTTTAAGGGAAACCTTATTTAAATTCCTAAAGTCACTGAACAATATTATTTCACCAGTTTTCTTCCTTGTGGGCACAATATTGGATACCCATTTAAAATATGTAATTGGGACTATGATCTTAGCCTCATACATTTTCTTAATTTCCTTTTCCACCAAAGGCATTAGGACAGGGTTTATCCTATACAATTTATGTTTGAATGGTTTTGGGTCCTCTCTGATTGGAATTTTATGTTGTATAATGATATTATCATAAGCTTTTAAATCCTCATAGCTCCAAGAAAACACATCTAAAAATTCTTTAAACAAAGCTATATACTTTTGTTTAGCCATGAGAGGCAGTGATTTTGACAATTTTATGATTTTCGGGTACAATTCACTTCCTATGTTGCATTCCTCAATGTTTGTTCTTGTTCGTTCCATTTTTGGCTTTCTAGCAACATAATTAAAGTCAAAAGATTCTTACAAAGGGGCAAGCCCTCTAGGTAAAACATTATTTTTGAGTTGTAGTGCTTTAAATTCTTCTTTTTTTGGATCTTTATGTATTTCAGTTTTATGTACAGTGTTATTTACAGAAATTTTCCCATCAGAAACAACAAGTTTCTTTATATCGACATGTACCTTAGTTTGACTATCTATTTCATATTCCAAATCTATATTACTATCCTCAAATTCATCCTTTGATTGTAGCAAACTCTCAATCTGCTTATCACTTCCAAAACTTGCCGGTATCTCATGTTATGAGGCATTGCAGGACAATGTTTTACTTCAATTCTGTATTGCTTATTTGGATGAGGTAATTTGCAAGAGCTGGCTGAAAAAGATAATCCATTGGCCAGGGCATTCTGGAGCCTAGGGATCACAACAAGGTCATACTCTTCAATTTTTTTGAGAAAATCAATCACAATATTTTAGTATTCTCTCAATCTAGGATTGTTTACAGAGTATTGTCCTTTAATTTGTTTGATGATGAGTTTAGAATGTCCCTGGGCATAAATTATTTTGGCACCTAACTTTTTAAGCAATTTCAAGCCTAATAGTAATGCCTCATATTCTGCTATGTTGTTTGTGCACAGAAAAATTAGTTTATAAGAGTGACCTTCAACCGGATTAGTTTTTGAATTATACAACCAGACTCCTGCTCCTACCCCTGTTTTACCACATGAGCCATCAAAAGTCATATTCCAGAGAGGTTTTTTTTCAGGGTCCTATCGGATAATGGGTGTTTGAGTGTCAAGTCCCTCACTAAGATCATTTTCTTCCTGATTGACATGTGCTTCTATGCCTCAATCATTGTACAGTATCAAAGAATCAAGATCAGTATGGAAAAACTAGAGGGGATAATTGTATGGCCTTTCTTAGCTACTCACCATATATTTCATTAAGGTTTCTCTATAAAGTCTCCTTGTTTGGCCAAATACTGGTATTATGGCATATGCCATATCCATTTGAAGTGTCCCTTGTAACTTATCTCCCCAAGATCTTGATAATAGCATACCATACTTAGGAGGAATGTCTGTTACTACTATATCCATAACTATACTTTTCACTGGTATCTAGGCTAGCATGACACAAAGGTCTTTAATGAGACCTAGACATCTAACCTTGCTGGAAGCAAATGAATATAGATCTTTGTTTGGTCTAGTGATTTGAAGTCCAAGTTTTTCCATAACAAACTTTGGCACGAGATTATGTGATGCACCTTAATCCAACGTGGCATGATGAAGGATCTTGTCATGAATATTAAGGCTGACATAAAATGGAGGAACACCCACTTCTTGAGGCTTGCCATCAACTTCTGGTCCAAACAAAAGTTCAGGCTAGTCATCATTCAAGTTCACTGTATTAGTGTTTTCTCCTATGTTGAGTACCTTTAGAACCTGGGACCTATACATATTTTTGTTTACCAGTTCAGTAAGAGGAATAGAGATCTTGAGTTTAGCAATTTCATTCTCAATACTGAAGGGTGCTTGATTTTTAAGCAAATTTGAGAAATCAGTCCTTTTGGCCACAACCTTTGTTATGAGTTTTGTTTGCTGACTTGTAGTAGGCATTCCAGATTGGACAGCTTTTGTTGAGACATCAATTGTTTTCTTAGCAATATTTTCTATGTTTCTCCTTTCTGGATTGTTTTCATTTTTCTTAGAGCTTTCAGCTGTCTTCTTGGGATCAGGCTCTAAAGTTTTCTTGGCAGAGTTATTAGAATCCTTTTTATTTGAGTTATCATTGTTTTTCTTGCTCCTGAGATTATATTGTCTGTGGACTTCTAAGATAGCATTCTCAAATCCATGTTTATAGTCATCAGATTCTTCAGATTCCAGTTCTGTTTGAGTTAATAAAAACAATTCATGTTCTTCTTGTGTAAGAAAAACAGAACTATCTTCATTTGTTCCCATTAAATTAATCTGATTTTCCTCAACTTCTTCAACTACACTTATATCTTCATCAACATAATTTTCTTGAAATGGCAGCCTAATTTGTTGATCTGGGCCTCTTTGATCTCTTTGTCTGATTTGTGGAGTGTTTCTCCTATGGTTTGGATTTCGGTTCTGTTGGACAGGTGTGTTCTCCCTAGGGACATTTCTTCATTCAAACTTATCCTCTCCGTCATTCAAATAAAACAAAATGGTGGATTTCTATCATAAGTACTAGCCTAAAATCCCAACAAACAAAGCTAAATAATAATGAGAGAGTCCTCTCTGGAGTTAGGTTGGCTAGAGCCTAAGCCTAAAAGTGGTTAGTGATTACCCTGTTGATCTCCTTATTTAACCTTGGGAAATTACTGGGTGATAACATAGTGGCGACTTCGCTGGGGAGAACTAACATTTTCTTCAGAAATGTTTTTATAGGTTGCATCTTTCAAATAAACAAGATGGTGGATTTCTATCATAAGTACCATATTTATTTGGGTCATTCAATAGCTTATTGCCCTCAAGGTAATGGGTTGGCTGAATCTTCCAAAAATAGTTTGGTAAACATCATTAAGAAGATTCAAGAAGACAATAAAAAGTCATGGCACAACAAATTGATCTATGCATTATGGGATGATAGATTGACTACAAAGAAATCCATTGGCATGTCCCCATTTCAACTGTTTTATGAAATACTGATGCAGGAGCATAGACTCGGGAAAATACTTTGTATTTTTGTTTAAATCTAGAGGTTTCATGTTTTTGAGAAATTATTAATTTTATGTAAATATTTATGAGATTTTGAGTGATTAATTATATTTTTAATTAATTATATGAGAGGATTTGTAATGTTTCCAAATAATTGGAAAACATGAGAGGAATTAGCCTTGAGATAATTAAGAATTAATGATGGAGCCTAAGTTAGATTTAGTTTCAAGATTTTAGGGATAAAATTTAGATTGTAGGGGTGTTGAGATATTTGAGGACTTTGTCGAGTGATTAAAGGGATTTGAACCTAAATTGGTTCAATTAAATTTGTATAAATTTATGAGCCTCAAAGGCAAATTAGAGTAGGTAGAATAGAATAGAGAGGAGAAGGTGAGGCTTGGACAGTCAAAGTTTGTAAGCCTTCGGGCAATTGTAAAGGGCCATAGATCTCGAATATCTGGCCAAATCAAGAGTTTGTAAGTAATTTTGTGCATTAATACAACATTGGATTTCTGAAGTTTATGCCTTCTTCCTGAGTTGTGTATGAGAAGAATTCAATATCGATTGATTGATGTATGTTGCTGGTTATAAGAAGAACTGTAATGAACAATGTTAATTGTTGTGTATCTATGAAAGAAATCTTAAATCAAAGTGCGTTTCCAGTCTTGGACAAGATGAGCGATTTTTGTATTAAGAGATTGTAAGCTTTGATTGTAAATGAGTATAGATTTATATCGATTTTGTCTGCATATGTTGAAGAAAGGCATTTGAAATTTATGAACTGGTTGAATTGCATGGAACGGGAAAAAACACATTTAAAATTAAATGACAACGTTGTATGGGATTGATGAATCGATTTCTATGCAATTGATTCACAATAGAGAAGACAGGATTTGCAGGTTCGATTTCTGTTTATGAGCATTATACAGTGAATTAACACCTGGAATTGTTTGGTAAAATCATAAGCACTGAAGAATTGCAATCTGGCAAGAAGGCGTTAAAGAAATCGAGGTAGAATTGTGTGATATATAGCGTGAAACTAAATTGAAGGTAGAGATCGACTTACATCTCACAGCAGCTTAATTCTCGTTAAAGCGCCAAGTTCTGGCTTAGAAAAATGGGACAATTGACACGTAGACGTTTAAAATCGAATGCAGAGAAAACACTGTGGAAATTGGGTAGAAGAGAAAGCGCTGTTGAATTCATGGGAGGTATGTTGTTGTTAGTAATTGGCTTTTGAATATAAATCTGAGTTTTTGTAATTGCCATAGCAGAATTTGAAAATGAATCATAAGGGAAGCGAACACGAAATATTATAGAGGATGTTTTGAAGTGATATCGGGTCCGGCAGATATCGCATCGTTTACGGGAAGCGACGTCCAACCACCGCGACTAGCGATCGCCGATTGACATCGCATCAAGGCATCAGAGCGAAACCCATATATATATAAAAAGGGGACATTGCGAGCTGCCGATAGTGATAGCGATATCGCATTGGAACTATGGAAAGTGCAAATAGTTAAAAGCTTGCATTGCCGACCGCCGATATCATGACTTGATCTGAGCCGTCCAATCGGCCAGATCTGGGAGTGCAGCGATACATATATAATTGTTGGGGTTAAGGTGTAAAATTCGAATGTTAATTCAAATAAGCATGAAGGGGATTTTAATTATGTATGGCGGATATATGGATTATAAGTGTTATTGAACCATTCTCATGTCATGATAAGCATTGGGGTTTAATCATAAAAGCCTGGAATTTAAGCAATGAAACTAGTGGTTGGTTAAAGCCTTTTATCAATGTTTTTAATACTATGTGAAGTTTGGGTTCAATCACATAAAAGGTAGATTGCTGGGCAAATGGTTTTGAACCATATGATTGAGGAGCTTCCGCGAATGATAGTGTGTGAATTTGCGAGACATTGAAATTTTATTTGGGCAATTATTTGAGATGCATTTTTATATGCATAGTATTGGGGAGATCCTGGGTTTTGCAGGGTTTTTCCTGCATCATTTTTGGTATCAGAGCTGGAATAGCTCTATTTGAAGATTCAAGTTTTTAAGTTGAGTTAATTGCATGTGATGAATGAATGTTAGATTTTGGAACTGATGAATATTGCAGCACAGAGATGCAGTGCAGTTGAGGAAGTGAAACAAGATCAACAGGATCTTGAAAGGTGAGCTGACAGGTATTATTTATCTCTGGTTTAAAGGTTATGCTTGGATAATTTGATTTACAGGCATAGTGAAGAAATCTCAGTGGGAAGAAGTAGATCACAGCTAGAGTGCAGTGATGAAGGAGTCCAGTAAGGGATTCTAGGTGAATGTGGCAGAACCTAAAGATTCAACAGAGGTTGAATGAAAAGGACAAGTGTGTTCTTGGAAGTTGCAGATGAGAGAAGCCTGAAGGAGCAGTGGAGAATGCTC
Organism: Pinus tabuliformis; assembly: GCA_031772625.1. NCBI lineage: Eukaryota > Viridiplantae > Streptophyta > Pinopsida > Pinales > Pinaceae > Pinus > Pinus tabuliformis. Next base: position 1,638,109,259 of record CM062819.1, on the reverse strand, counting down.
AAAAGGTTCCAGTAGAGGACCAGGTGATTACCAAAAGACCAGATCTGGAGGAAGGATTGGTGAGGTAAGTGGCAGCAGAGAGTTTACTGTTGCAGAGGCTTGGTGCAACTCATGGGTGAGAAACTCATGGCGAAAGAGATGACTATTGAAAGTCATAAAGGAGAGAGCAGAGGTTCAGAAAGAGGCCACAGTAGAATGAGGGAGAAAGAAAATGCCAAGGCAAATGGCATAAGACAACAGTTGACTGATGAAGAGTATGAGAAAGAGAAAGCTGAGATAGCAGTTCATCTTGAGTTATTGATGAAGTTGTTGCAGGAGAATATGAAAGACCAGAGACATGGTTGGAATATGAGGAAGAGAGTGAAGTGGAAGAGGCTACAACAGAAAAAAGATCAACAGATAAACATGCAGTTAACGGAGGAGCTGAAGAAGATCGAGCAGATGATGGATGTACAGTTGAGACGTGAAGAACTCAGAGCAGTTGAGTTGAAAGTGGAGGTTTCCATTGATGAAACAGAAAAGGAGATCATTGATGATTTCTTGAGTTACTGGGCAGATCCAGATCAGCTGGATAATGTGAACTCTTGTATTTTTATAGCTGACAATTGTGATGTGATTACAGGTTTTACGGAGGAGGATGTGCAATCTTGTGAAGCTGTCACAAGTATGGAAAAGACTCTTTCAGGAGATAAATACTTGGAAGAAGAAAGCAGCGATGCATTTGTACTTGAAGTTGTTGCAGTACAAGAGGTGGTTCTTGTGAAGGAGGAAGAGGATCAGCTTGAAGAGCTGGCATATAAACCAACAGTTGAGACTGTTGAACTTTGTGATTTTCAAATTGAAGATTTGTGCATGAATGCAAAGATGATACATGATGATGATATGCTTCATCAATGCCACAGAGAAATTGCATTGTTGGAATACTTGTTGGTAAATTCAAAGTATGATAAAAAGATTGCAGTAGAAGGTAGAGTTCATTATAGTGAAGGAGAACAGAAAGACATCATGGAAATAGATGGTATGAGAGGAAGACTGGTTGATAGTCTTGAGAGTTCTTCAGAGAATTCTTTGGGAAGAGAGAATCAGCATACTGATGTGCTGATTGAGAGGGAGAATTTAGAACATCATACTGAGGTGCTAGCAGAGGGAAGTAAGGCACTGATGCCTTATGAATTTTATTTTAATAAGTGTTTTGTGAATGTAGGTATTGTTGCAGGTGCTGAGGAACATTTGACTTAGTTGAGTAGTCAAATGAAGGAACACGAGAATTTTATGGAAATTTCTAATCCATGGGATGAGGACGTTATGTTGCTGGATAGTCAAAATTCAGTACAGGAAGAATCTCAGTTCCAGAATTGGGAATTGCAGATGCAGAGTGATGAAGATAGCAAAAAGGAGTACACGTATCAGTGCAATAAGTTGCTGATAGGAGAAGACAGAGAAGAAGTTTTCTGCTTCAGAAAACAAGAGGGCATGGATGATTGGGTGGCGGTGAAGACTGAACAAGTAAGAACAGGAGCAAGTATAGAAGTAAAAATTGAACGAGTAAGAACTGAGCAAGCCGTCTTAGCTCAGTGGGCAACAAGAAATCAGCAGCCTGGAGATTTATTGGACCAAGAAATTGAATTAATCAGAAAAATCATGTTGAAAGTGTCTCAGAGGAAGACATCAGCAAGAAAGAGAAGAAGCAGCAGCAACAAAATGAAGATGGAGACAGGTTGTGAAAGTACAGCAAGTGGAGCAAGACAGCATAAGATATGGAGACCTGGAGAAAAGCAACATACGACAGCAGAAATTGATGATAACTTGCAAAATAAAATGTGGGATCCAGGCAGACAAAGATTTAAAACGCATGATCTGGAGATCATGATCATTTTCTACCTTGGGAGTCTGATGCAGGAGCATAGACTCGGGAAAATACTTTGTATTTTTATTTAAATCTAGGGGTTTCATGTTTTTGAGAAATTATTAATTTTATGTAAATATTTATGAGATTTTGAGTGATTAATTATATTTTTAATTAATTATATGAGAGGATTTGTAATGTTTCCAAATAGTTGGAAAACATGAGAGGAATTAGCCTTGAGATAATTAAGAATTAATGATGGAGCCTAAGTTAGATTTAGTTTCAAGATTTTAGGGATAAAATCTAGATTGTAGGGGTGTTGAGATATTTGAGGACTTTGTTGAGTGATTAAAGGGATTTGAACCTAAATTGGTTCAATTCAATTTGTATAAATTTATGAGCCTCAAAGGCAAATTAGAGTAGGTAGAATAGAATAGAGAGGAGAAGGTGAGGCTTGGACAGTCAAAGTTTGTAAGCCTTCAGGCAATTGTAAAGGGCCATAGATCTCGAATATCTGGCCAAATCAAGAGTTTGTAAGTAATTTTGTGCATTAATTCAACATTGGATTTCTGAAGTTTATGCCTTCTTCCTTAGTTGTGTATGAGAAGAATTCAATATCGATTGATTGATGTATGTTGCTGGTTATAAGAAGAACTGTAATGAACAATGTTAACTGTTGTGTATCTATGAAAGAAATCTTAAATCAAAGTGCGTTTCCAATCTTGGACAAGATGAGCGATTTTTGTATTAAGAGATTGTAAGCTTTGATTGTAAATGAGTATAGATTTATATCGATTTTGTCTGCATATGTTGAAGAAAGGCATTTGAAATTTATGAACTGGTTGAATTGCACGGAACGAGCAAAAACACATTTAAAATTAAATGACAGCGTTGTATGGGATTGATGAATCGATTTCTGTGCAATCGATTCACAACAGAGAAGACAGGATTCGTAGGTTCGATTTCTGTTTATGAGCATTATACAGTGAATTAACACCTGGAATTGTTTGGTAAAATCGTAAGCACTGAAGAATTGCAATCTGGCAAGAAGGCGTTAAAGAAATCGAGGTGGAATTGTGTGATATACAGCGTGAAACTAAATTGAAGGCAGAGATCGACTTACATCTCACAGCAACTTAATTCTCGTTAAAGCGCCAAGTTCTGGCTTAGAAAAATGGGACAATCGACACGTAGACGTTTAAAATCGAATGCAGAGAAAACACTGTGGAAATTGGGTAGAAGAGAAAGCGCTGTTGAATTCATGGGAGGTATGTTGTTGTTAGTAATTGGCTTTTGAATATAAATCTGAGTTTTTGTAATTGCCATAGCAGAATTTGAAAATGAATCATAAGGGAAGTGGACACGAAATATTATAGAGGATGTTTTGAAGTGATATCGGGTCCGGCGGATATCGCATCGTTTACGGGAAGCGACGTCCAACCACCGCGACTAGCGATCACCGATTAACATCGCATCGAGGCATCAGAGCGAAACCCATATATATATAAAAAGGGGACATTGCGAGCTGCCGATAGCGATAGCAATATCGCATCGGAATTGTGGAAAGTGCAAATAGTTAAAAGCCTGCATTGCTGACCGCCGATATCGTGACTTGATCTGAGCCTTCCAATCGGCCAGATCTGGGAGTGCAGCTATACACATATAATTGTTGGGGTTAAGGTGTAAAATTTGAATGTTAATTCGAATAAGCATGAAGGGGATTTTAATTATGTATGGCGGATATATGGATTATAAGTGTTATTGAACCATTCTCATGTCATGATAAGCATTGGGGTTTAATCATAAAAGCCTGGAATTTAAGCAATGAAACTAGTGGTTGGTTAAAGCCTTTTATCAAGGTTTTTAATACTATGTGAAGTTTGGGTTCAATCACATAAAAGGTAGATTGTTGGGAAAATGGTTTTGAACCATATGATTGAGGAGCTTCCGCGAATGATAGTGTGTGAATTTGCGAGACATTGAAATTTTATTTGGGCAATTATTTGAGATGCATTTTTATATGCATAGTATTGGGGAGATCCTGGGTTTTGCAGGGTTTTTCCTGCGTCAAATACATGTAGTTTTCCCTTCTTCCATAGGAGTTCCAGTCACGAAGATCATTCAGGAGGTACAAAGTGAACCAAATGATATACAAAGAAGGATATATCAGATAATTCAATTGCAGCAGTCCAGAGAAGAGGTATATAATAGAACTTTGGTTGTCCAGGAAAACATAAAGAATAATTTTTATAAAAGAACCAAAGGTGATGATTTCAACCTCAGAGATGATGTGCTAAAATGGGACTCAATAAGAGAATACAAAGGGAAACATGGTAAATTTGAAAATATTTGGAAGGGTCCATATATTATTTCAGCTTTCACAGGGAATAATGCATTTTTTAGATGGAACAAAATTAATAGGAGGTCCTATCCATGGCAAGATGATGAAACATTACTTTTCTTGAGTACACAGATTTCCTCACTTCATTGCAAATATCACAGTATGTCAGATTTTTAGTTGGATTATTCATTTTAAAAAACAAAAATCAAATTAAAGATAATGCACATTTGAAGGATCCAAGGCTATTGGTCATGTGTTCTTGACACTTCAAGTTGAGAAGTGGCATCCCCAGCTAGAGCCACTATTAGGGTTCTATAACTTATAAGATCTCAAGGTGATTGAGTATTTCACAGTTTGCATATTTCAAATTGTCACAGATTTCAATATTCAATTCATTTCACAAAAAAAAGAGAAGAAAAGAAATGAAAAGAGGGTATATAAAAAGGAAGAAAAAGAACAAAAGAGAAAAAATAAGAAGAAAAATAAAACTCCAAATGTTGTTCAAATCATATAGTCTCAGCATGATTGAAAAAATTTCAATTTCTGTTGGTAGGGTAGAAAATAAAAATCTGCTAAACAATTTAATCTTGGCAAACCAGTAGCTAGGTAGAGATAAAATTGGTTCAACTGTTTAATCTGGACCAATGGGAGAAATAAGTGATAGAGTAGGCTAGAAATGAAAGAAAAAGTGAAAGGGTCCATAAGTCCAAATGCACCCTGCAAAAGCAAAAAGAAATATGTTGGATTAGAAAAATAACGGTAGGTAGAATTGAGAAAAATGCAAAGGGAAAAAAACCCGAAAAATTCTTTTTGTGGTGACATATCTCAATGTTTTTCCTAAGGTAGGGAAAAGAAATAAAAAGGGGAAGGAGTTTTTTTTATGCTTCCTAATATTATTCTATACCCCTATATCCTATAGTCTGCCCCCTTAAGTATTTCCCTACCCCACCAATCACTTACTCGTCACATCCAACCTTACCTGCCCCCATCTCTCACCTAATCTCCACTTATTCCATATCATCTGACAACCCACATGATTTTCCAGCCCCCCCTCACCCTCAGACAGTTAATCCCAAGGGGTGGCATCTGAAATCAGTAGTTTCAAACCACTGACATGTCACACTCTGAAGATTTCGCACCCCCCCCAATCATTTTGCTTACCACTCCCAGGGACCCCCCCAAAAAGTGGTTTATGCCTTTAACCAAACCAATCTCCCATTGTGACTATTTACGACTCCCACCACCTCACAACGCCATCCCGTCCCATCCACCTATCACCTCCATTCCCATCGTTGTGCATTGAATTTGCTGGACCGTTAGCCAATGGACCCTCGTCAAGTCAGGCCAATCCAATGGGAACAACCCAAAGCTACAAAATCACCATTTCACACCATTTACAAATTTTAACATGCTCTCTTCATTCACAGGTGAATTCAAATTCATCTAGGCATACACAGTGAAAGCAGTGAACACGCTCATACATCAGTACAGTTGCAAAAAGATCTACTTTTCCACAGTGATCATACATTCCCTTTCTTGAACCCCACTTTTGGTTTATTTCTTTTCTTTCTCCTTCTCTGAATTCCCATTTCTTGTTATCCCTTTTTGTTACAAATTCAACATAGTTCAGTTTTCAAAGGTTTTACAGAAAACAACCATGGCAGAAAAGAAAAAGGAACAGGAGGTGTTTAATCCAATGGTGCACCCACCATTGGATTTGGATTGCATACCACTTGCAGACAGGGATTTTAAGATACATGAAACACTCTTAGAGTTTGATTTATTTGACATCTACTACTGGTGGGAGGATAAATTTGTCGATGAAGTGGATGACATAGGCCTATGGGACACTAATTTACCTTTCTATATCTTCCCTAAAGCCCATAGTTTCCCAGAATTAATTAGAAAATTCCACTCATGCTACAATCCATAACAAAGGGCAGTGATGGCCCCAACAGGACATATATTGTTTACTATAGATGCCAAGTCTATTATGCAGATGATGCAGGCTCCTGTTATTGAAGGAAATACTCCCTTTTCCCATGAGATTCTCACTGAAATGTATCAGAAAATAGATTTTTCTAAGAGAGCTAAAACCTTAGAACTCTTCATGACTGAGCAAACACCTCTACCAAACAAGAATCCTCCTTATTCCTCCTCTGTTTTCCCTGACAGAACCAGACACATTGTCATTGTTCTTTCTTATTTACTTGGCTATTATTCATATTAGTAGCTTGATGAAGCTATCATAAGTTTTTTTTCTATTTTATCAATAGAATCCAATCTCTCTCTCCTTTTCAATTTCATTCAATTTCTAGCAGATGCTATTGATAAGAAGTTTGTTAATTTCTTCATTGAGGAAGTGTTTTAATATTCCTCAATTTTGGTATATATGTTTGTTTTTTTCAGGCAGACAAGTTCCAATTTTCAATGAGCAAGTTGAATGAGGAAGGTGAACCCCAATCTATTATTTTCTGGAAAACATTAGTGATGAAGGACCAAAAGGTCTTCAGCGACAAGACATGTGTAGAAATGTTTCTTCACCTAGCAATGAGCCTCCTAAGTGGGACTACAGAACCCAGAATTAATGAAGAAATTAGAAGGATTATGCAATTGACAGACCAAGCAAGAACAGGTGATTCGTTCTCATACCAAAATTACACTGAATGAATAGTATATGGTTGTGATTTGGCTCCTTATAATATGCCAAATTTCCTCCCCATGAGGATCTTTTCACTTGAATACATCAAACAAATGATCAATGCAGATGAAGTGCATTTTGTATAAGCCAAGAAAAAGTCACAATTTAGGATCAAATCCCAGATTGGTCCTTTCATTTGTAATAGTAGAGCAGCAGGGGAAGAGGCAGATAAGAGATTGAAGGAAATGAAATTCAGCCACAGTTTTACATGGTCCTATGATCCATGGGGCATCATCTCCAAGAAAAGGGTGGAGAACAAGTCAAAAACCTATATTCACACTCAAAGGCCTAAAATTGAAAAATACATTAACCAGATTGAGTGGATGTCAGATAGACTACAAGAGGCTGAGAAACAATTAATATCTTCCTCAAGTGTACAAACCCCAAGACAATAAGAAAGGAAGAGAACATAAGATAGGTCAGACAAAGGCAAGGAACAATAAGAGGGAACAACAAGGAAAATATCAAGAGAGGACTAGTGATCAGAGACTAAATTCAAACTAAAATTTAGAAAAATGGCCAGGAGACACATGGACATAGGCAAAGAATCACTGTAACAAATAGTCATCATTCTCATTGACATTCCAGACTCATCCCCAATTGGAGGCCAATCTTTTCCTAACACTCTAATTTCAGAAAGGTAGCAGCCTCTTCAAGTTTCCTCATCTACAAATGTAACTAGAGAAAAGAAGGAGAACATCTTGGACACCTTCAGAGAAATAAAGATCAGGTATGAGATGTTGAAAAAGAGCACTTATGCTCAATTTTCGAAATAAGTGCAACTTATCAAGGTAGATTTCTCTTAGCTTTCGATTCAGAAAAAGGAAAAATGCATATGGCATTCTTGGAGGCACAGAGAGAAAAATCTAAAACTCCATCCGATTACAAACAGACTTCTTTTGAATTTGATGTCAAGAACATTCATCCTATTGATCAGTTGGAAATGCACAAACAAACAGGTGAAATGATTTCCTCTACTCTAACCAGTACATCCATGAGTTTGTTTAAAATGCAGGTGGCCTTGTCAAATGCTCAATCTCAGCTAAAGATGGAAAATATTTCATCTCAGTCAAAGGACAACATAATTAAGTCTTTGGAAGACTTAGTAGTGAGAGTTGGGTATGATCCTTCAGATGTAAAAGAATAAAAATAAGTAATCAAGAAAAAGGAGTTGGATATAGCAGCTTTGAAGAAACAACCCAAAATTCGTACAACACATTGTCCCTTTACCAAAGAGATAGAGGAAACAGAGAATCAGAAGGCCTAAATGATGAAGTTAATAATATAACAATCCCTCCAAATTAAAAAAATGGAAGAAGAGATGGAGAAAATGATACAAGAGAAAGATAAGGCAGCACAGATGGCCAACACTACTATGGAAGCTCTTCCTCTCTTAGCTCTTCCTACAGCCACACCAGCAATTGTTGCTACAGGGACAGGAAGAAGTACAGAACAGCTAGCCAGATCCATGGAGGGCATGAATCTTTAGACTAAGGAGATTAAAATATTAGAAACCCAAGTTAATGTTTTGCAGGACCAAATCAAAAGAGCTGAAAGTGAACACTCAGTAGAGATGCAGAGGGCAAGGACCTTAATTGAAAGGTTGCAAAAATCAGAGAAAGAATCATATATTGGGAACACTCTAGGAAGAGTTAAGGAGATTATTTGGAATAACATAATCAATGGTATGAATGAAATTTGGCCCAACATCCAAATTATCTTTGAACAGAAAGAATTAGTTGAGAAAGATAAATAAGATATTTTAGCTACAAATGAAGAGATGGGAGACATGCCAACAATAGCCAATAGGATAATCAAATTTATAAATTCAAGAAACAGGTATGAGATGGAAGAACTAGGAGTAGCAGACAGGGCAGAGACTATACTTCAGGTGAAGAAGGTGCTGACTAAGAAGAGCTTGAATGTACAGGTAGAAGAAAAATGTCAAAATTTTGAGCTGACAGTGAACAGGTTCTTCAACAGAATTCAGCCTTTAAATCAAAAAGGTCTCCCCTCTCTATTTCTCAGAAATGAAAAACTCATGGCCAGAGAGGACTATGTCAAGAGACTCCAAGGCATAGCCACGGATGCCGCAAATATTTCCAATATCGAAGGCAGCATAACAGGAAAGGCATTTGCTAGAAGCTATCAACAATCAGATCTACATTGAACATGAATTGGAGCATATTTTTGTAGTCAAAGCTGAAGCTGATGAAATATATAGGAGGCTAATGAAGATCAAGATTCTAGATGAAGAAGCGTGGAGTGATCTGTGTGATTATCAAGAAGAATGAGACAAGGATTATTGAAGTGAAAACATAGATTTGACTTCAGCACCAACCACGTCAGCAGGGCCACTATAGTTAAATTGATTTCTCAAGCAATGTCATCCGTAAGAAAGAGGACCAGATGTCCCAGTTTTCTCAGCATGGCCACTTAATGGTTACACTAGTTGATTTTGTTTTAGTGTAATTAATAACAGATTGTCAAGTGTATAAGGAAACAATTGTAAGTTTTTGTTAAATACTTCATGCATTGGAAGTATTAAAGGGTTGGACCCAAGTCATTTGAATGATCTTTTCTCTTTGGAGCACTGTAATTTTGAGCTAGAGCATCAATAAAAAGGACTGTTTGCAAGATACTTGATCTGTTTTGACCTGGTGATGTCTTCCTTTTTGTGTTGAACATATCTATGTTTTATTCATTTATCCATCATTAAGCCTTATTGTAAAGTAGAAATTATAGTTTAAGATATGTTGTTGGAGAAATTTATTTCTATTTGTGTTTATAATCTAAATGTTTTCCTCTAATGTATGATTAAAAATACTTAACTACTTTTTAATCATTACTAATATTACTTTTCTGTCATCTCATTTCTCACTCTGCTTTTCGATCCAGTAAAGACAGTTAGCTTGCCTTGTAAACACTCTGGAAAATTGATGTTACCACCCAACGTTTGACTCCATAGCCCAATGGAAAGGATTCAAATATGATATACCCCAACCAAACAAACAAACAACCAAACAATCAAGTGATAGATTTCTTTCATTATTTTATCTAGCCTAAGACATTAAAGCATTGGAAATAAAGCTAAATCCTAAATACATAGAGTAAGAACCTCCAGCATCTTTCCAATACAATGTATTATCAACAACGCAAAATTTGACTACTTTTAATTTAAGAAATCTAGCCTTTGTTTTGGATAATCCAGGAGGATAATTTAAATTGAATAGAACATATAAAAAGTCTGTACACTAGGGGGAATTTAGATATGCTTCGTCTATTGGTGGAGACACCAGTTCCTCAAGATCGTCCAGAGAAAATACCATGTTGATATCTAATGCATTGAAATTTGATTCAACCATAAATTTGGCTAAACCCTGTCCTTTGACCAACTTGGTGGGATTAATTTCTATACCATATTCGAGAATCACAACTATCCATTTGCCTCTCTTCCCATCAGGTCATTTTGTGTGAGAATATCTTTGACAACTACATTAGGCACATAAGTAATGATATGAAAATGTAAAATGTAAACCCTGAAATCTTTTATTGCTTTGACTAGAGAAAATGCATGTTTTTCCATGATATTGTATTTTAAATAAGCATCTCTCATTGCTTTGCTAAAGAATGCTATTGGTTTTTCATGTCCTTCATTGTCTTTTTATAATAACACAATGACAATAGCATGTTCAGATGCAAAAGAAAAGATAATAAAATGTTTAGTGAAATCTGGATTGATTAAAACTGGAGCTCTTGTTAATGCATGCTTGACTAGACCAAAAGATTGTTTGGCTTCAACATTCCATTTAATTTATGTATCTTTCTTGAGCATGTTTGCTATATTTTTTAGTAGTTCAACAAGATTTGCTATTAATCTTCTTGAAAAAAATATTTTTCCAATAAAAGATTGAAGTTCTTTCATGTTTCTTGGATGACTGATTTTAAGGATACCTTCAATCCTATTGGGGTCAATTCTGATTCCATCTTTGGAGATGATATGGCCTAGAAGTTTTCCTTCTTCAAGACCAAACAATGTTTTCTTGGGATTAAGGGAGATACCAAAATTTCTGCATTTTTCAAATACTTTTCTTAGATGTGCTAGGTGTTCTTCATTATTCTTTGAAAATACAATGATTTCATCAAGATAAATCACAATGAAATGTCCAATTTCATCGGAAAAACCAATGTCCATTGCTCTCTGGAAATTAGCACCTGCATTCATTAATCCAAAACGTATTTTTACATACATAAACTTCCACAAGCAGTAGTAAAAGAAGTTTTATCTTGATCATCAGGATGTACCAAAACTTGATTATACCCTGAAAATCCATCTAACAAGGAAATCCTGCTAGAACCCACTACCCTTTGTAGCATGTGATCCATCTTTGGTAACGGATAGTTGTCTTTAAGGGAAACCTTGTTTAAATTCAATGCACAATATTATTTCACCAATTTTCTTCCTTGCGAGCACAATATTGGATACCCATTTAGAATATTTAATTGGGACTATGATCTTAGCCTCATACATTTTCCTAATTTCCTTTTCCACCAAAGGCATTAGGACAAGGTTTATCCTACATAATTTCTGTTTGAATGGTTTTGAGTCTTCTCTAATTGGAATTTTATGTTGTATAATGATAGTATGATAAGATTTTAAATCCTCATAGCTCCAAGAAAACACATCTACAAATTATTTAAACAAAGCTATATACTTTTGTTTTGCCATGAGAGGCAGTGATTTTGACAATTTTATTATTTTGGGGTATAGTTCACTTCCTATGTTGCATTCCTCAATGTTTGTTCCTGTTGGTTCCATTTTTGGCTTTCTAGCAACATCATTAAAGTCAAAAAATTCTTCCAAAGGGGCAAGCCCTCTAGGTAAAACATTATCTTTGAGTTGTAGTACTTTGAATTCTTCTTTTTCTGGATCTTTATGTATTTCAGTTTTATGTACAATCTTATTTACAAAAATTTTCCCATCAGAAACAACAGGTTGCTCTATATCAACATGTACCTTAGTTTGACTGTCTATTTCATCTTCCAAATCTATATTACTATCCTCAAATTCATCCTTTGATTGTAGAAAACTCTCAATCTGCTTATCACTTCCAAAAACTTGTCGATATCTCATGTTATTAGGCACTGTAGGACGATGTTTTACTTCAACTGTATATTGCTTGTTTGGATGAGGTAATTTGCAAGAGTTGGCTGAAAAAGATAATCCATTGGCCAGGGCATTCTGGAGCCTAGGGATCACAACAAGGTCATACTCTTCAAATTTTTTGAGAAAATCAATCACAACATTTCAGTATTCTCTCAATCTAGGATGTTTTGCAGAGTATTGTCCTTTAATTTGTTTGATGATGAGTTTAGAATCTCCCTCAGCATAAATTATTTTCGCACCTACCTTTTTAAGCAATTTCAAGCCTAATAGTAATGTCTCATATTCTGCTATGTTGTTTGTGCACAGAAAATTTAGTTTATAAGAATGACCTTTAGCCTAATTAGTTTTTGAATTATACAACCAGACTCCTGCTCCTACCCCTGTTTTACCACATGAGCCATCAAAATTCATATTCCAGAGAGGTTTTGTTTCAGGGTCCTGTTGGATAATGGGTGTTTGAGTGTCAAGTCCTTCACTAAGATCATTTTCTTCCTAATTGACATGTGCTTCTATGCCTTGATCATTGTACAATATGAAAGAATCAAGGTCAGTATGGAAAGAGTAGAGGGGATAGTTTTTTGGCCTTTCTTAGCTACTCATCATGTATTTCATTAAGGTTTCTCTATACAGTCTCCTTGGTTGGCCAAATACTGGTATTGTGGCATATGTCATATCCATTTGAAGTGTCCCTTGTAACTTATCTCCCCAAGATCTTGATAATAGCATACCATACTTAGGAGGAATGTCTGTTACTACTATATCCATCACTATACTTTTTGCTAGTATCTAGGCTAGCATGACACAAAGGTCTTTAATGAGACCTAGACATCTAACCTTGCTAGAATCAAATGAATATAAATCTTTGTATGGTCTAGTGATTTCAAGTCCAAGTTTTTCCATAACAAACTTTGGCACGAGATTATGTGATGTACCTTAATTGAACATGGCATTATGAAGGATCTTGTCATGAATATTAAGGCTAACATAAAATGGAGGAACACCCACTTCTTGAGGCTTGCCATCAACTTCTGGTCCAAACAAAAGTTCAGGCTAGTCATCATTCAAGTTCATAGTATGAGTGTTTTCTCCTATGTTAAGTACCTTTAGAACCTGGGACCTATACATATTTTTGTTTACTAGCTCAGTAATAGGAATAGAGATCTTGAGTTTAGAAATTTCGTTCTCAATAGTAAAGGGTGCTTATTTTTAAGCAAATTTGAGAAATTGGTCCTTTCGGCCACAACCTTTGTTATGAGTTTTGTTTGTTGACTTGTAGTATGCATTCCAGATTGGACAACTTTTGTTCAGACATCAATTGTTTTCTTATCAATATTTCTATGTTTCTCCTTTCTGGATTGTTTTCATTTTTCTTATGACATTCAACTATCTTCTTGGGATCAAGCTCTAAAGTTTTCTTGGCAGAGCTATTAGAATCCTTTTTATTTGAGTTATCATTGTTTTTCTTGCTCCTAAGATTATATTGTATGTGGACTTCTAAGATAGCATTCTCAAATCCATGTTTATAGTCATCAGATTCTTCATATTCCAGTTCTGTTTGAGTTAATAAAAACAATTCATGTTCTTCTTGTGTAAGAAAAACAGAACTATCTTCATTTGTTCCCATTAAATTAATCTGATTTTCCTTAACTTCTTCAACTGCACTTATATCTTCATCAACATAAATTTCTTGGAATGGCGGCCTAATTTGTTTGTCTGGGCCTCCTTGATCTCTTTGTTTGATTTGTGGAGTGTTTCTCCTAGGGTTTGGATTTCGGTTTTGTTGGACAGGTGTGTTCTCCCTAGGGAAATTTCTTTCATTCAAACTTATCCTCTCCGTCATTCAAATAAAACAAAATTGCGGATTTCTATCATAAGTACTAGCCTAAAATCCTAGCAAACAAAGCTAAATCATAATGAGAGAGTCCTCTCTAGACTTAGGTTGGCTAGAGCCTAAGCCTAAAAGTGGTTAGTGATTACCCCAGTGATCTCCTTCTTTAACCTTGGGAAATTACTAGGTGATAACATAGTGGCGACTCCGCTGGGGAGAACTAACATTTTCTTCATAAATGTTTTATAGCTTTAGATCTGATTTGTGATGGTGGACAATGATCAGACACATAAAGGTTAAAATCATCCACCTGGTGACTCCAAATAAACTCCACAATCAAGACTCCACTGGAGGAATGAACCTGAAAGAACTATGTGAAAGGATCAGGCTTTTAACTTGGATTGTTATCCAAGACACTATGTTCTTTCTCATTGATAAAGTTTTTCAATGTATATTATATTTTAGAGAAGATTTTAGATTAATTTTTTATTATTTCCCTTTGAAAAGTGTAGATATAAAGTCTCCTTACACATTTGAACAAAAGTCTTCTAACTCTTATGAAGACCATTTTCCAATTGAGGAGCATCAAACAATCAAGACTAATCATACAATCCCCATACATATTCTAGTACCTCATAAAGTTCCTGATAGATATAATCCACTCATTTTGCCTCCTACACTCCATGCTTTCCCTAACAATTATTACAAGCATCTCCCTAGGTTTGATGGAGAGAATGGTATCACTGCTCAAAAACATATTCAAGGTTTTGAGAATTATCTAGACTTATTTGAAATTGATGAAGATGATGTTATTATCAGGCTTTTGGCACTTCCTTTGCAAAGTAGAGTAAAGAGTTGGTTCAAAAATTTACCTATTGCAAGCACCTCAAATCTCCAACAGTTTGTCAAAATTTTCCTTGATAGATGGATAATCAAAGTCAATCTTCTTGTAATCGTAGAAGAATATAATCACTTAAAAAGACAACCAGATGAAACAATACAACAATTTTCAGACATATTTAATCAAGCCTATTATTCAATACCATCAAATATAAGACCTCCCCTTGATTCAACTCTTTTGCTTTACCTAAGAGCATTTGATACAGAGATAGAATATTAGCTAAGAGAAAGAAACCCGTCAACACTAGAACAGATGCAGAACATTGCAGTAGATGTAGAAGTTAATCTGCAAATTAGAAGAGAAAAGTTGAAAGTAGAAGCAGAGGAAAACAACACTGCAAAGGAAAAACTCAACATTTTGATGAAGAAAATAGAAGAAAGGATGCAAAATACCACCATGAGAGATGAATTTTTTGCTCAAGATCACCATGAAACATTTATTTCACAAAGGAAAAAGGTTGATATTCATGAACAAATTCCTACTAAGATCAGCTACCATAGATCAGAAGATAGATTCATAGAGCAATATGTGGAGGAGAAATCTCCTAATCTAATGTGTATGTTTGATGACATTACTTCTTTTGATGATTTGCCCAAATATGATCAGTATGATGATAATCATGTTCTTCAAATCCAAACTAACTTTACAGAGCAATCAGAAGCTAGTTTGGGAAATAAGGAAATCCAGTTTCACCAGCTTGAAAATAGTGACCATCTAATCCATGTCAGCTATGAAAGTGAAGAAGAAAGTGTAGAAAATTTGGAAATAAGTGAAGCTTCTTTGCCTCTTTGTTTTGAATCATTTCAGTTTTTAAAGGAAATGTGGTATAACATCTCTAAAGAAAAGGATGAGTAGCTTGTAGAAACCTATGAAGTTCCATTCAAACCTATATGCAATAAGTTGCAGCAATCCTTCCAAGTTCTTTATGATCCAATAGCTGATAGGTTGGATGATGAATACAATCAGAATTTTTCTCCATTAATAGACTACGAGAGTCAAAATCAAGATAATAATGTTTTCACCAGACAGACATTTCAATCAGTAGAAGTATCATCACAAAGTTCATCTGAAAGTCTGCAGGGTGTTAAATATAAAAGTGACATTTCAATTTCATGGCATGGAAGCCATCTAGAACAAGTGTGAAGTTGCTTAAATCAGTTCAACAATAGTGTATATATTTTGGAAGATCCTTTTGTACATTTTTTAGAGTCTACAAAGGAAAGAAAGTATTTCCTTATCTTCTCATTGGTTGACAAGGTTATAATTGGCTTTAGAATCTCAGTTTTAATCACAAACAAGCACAAGCAATAAAGTTCACCAATGTATATAATGCTTGAATGGTTGCATTGGTTGTTTCATTTTACCTAACCAATAGTCAGAAAGTTGATTAGAATAAGTAGGTAGGATTTCAGTTTGAATAAATTCAATTTTCAGCATCAACTTTATGTTAGATCAGATTTCAGTTTGCAGAAAATGGTGTATTTTCAGTTCAAAAGTTTTAGTCACAAAGACTATACAACAGAACATATACATGTGTGGGATTGGCCCAATGGATCAGGCTACTAGTCAATGATGTTCTTGACATTTCACAAGGAAATGCCATCCCCGAGTGGAGCCATTGTTAGGTTCCTATACCAATAGGAGTCATAATTTTGAATGACTAAGGTTAAGCCTTGTAATATTGTACATACCTTTGCTTTCTACAAATGTTTTCCATATTATAAAAAATTTAAAAAATGTAAATAGGGTATGTCCTAAAAGAAACATCAAAGGACAAAAGAATAAGGTAAAAAATGATGAAAATGTATGAACCCCAAAAACAAAAGAGACCGCGAAAGTGTGCATGTCTAAATGCCACTCCTATTTACTTTTATGCATAATAATGATTGTGTGCAATTTGTTACCTATGCCACAATCCATGGTAATCAAATAATGTAATCTTGGTTATTCCATGCTTTGAATTTTATGTTTATAGTTAGAGAATAAAATCTGACCAAACAGTATAATCTTGGTAGATCATTAGATAGGTAGAGTGAATAAAAGGAGCTCATCAGTTTAATCTGAGCCCTTGGAGGACATAAGGTTAGAATTAGATAGTTTACTTTGTAAAGAAAAGAAAAAGATTGATAAGGGTTGTTAGCCTAAATGCACCCTAATAAAGTGAAGAAAAAATGGTGGGATGAGTAAGTGCGTAAGTAGTAGAAAGGTTGTAAAAATATCATGGGATTACACAAAAGTACTTATGTCATTGTTTTAAATGAATCTTTACAAAGTGCATAAGTAGAGGACAAAGCAAAAAAAATGGTTTACAATATGATTTACTTAACAACCCCTCATTCTTTTTAACCCCTACGACACTTACTAACTTCCCTTTCACAATAAAAATATTAATACCTATAGTTCTTTAAGTCAAAGAGGCTCAGAACATTTCTCTGACTTTTGGTGGAACCGGACCCTCGGCTTGATGACTTATGGAGGAAAGGTGTTAAATTCCCTTATAAATCATTCATCCCCCTCACAAAACCCCTTTTCCTAAGGTCAAGTTCTCTTGCACATCAAAGGACAAAAGAATAACAGAATGTCAAAAAAGATGAAAATATATGAACCCCAAAAACAAAAGAGACCGTGAAAGTGTGCAAGTCTAAACGCCACTCCTATTTACTTTTATGCATAATAATGATTGTGTATGACTTGTTACTTATGCCACAATCCATGGTAATCAAATAATATAATCTTGGTTATTCCATTCTTTGAATTTTATGTTTATAGTTAGAGAATAAAATTTTACCAAACAGTATAATCTTGGCAGATCATTAGATAGGTAGAGTGAATAAAAAGAGCTCATTACTTTAATTTGAGCCCTTGGAGGATATAAGGTTAGAATTAGATAGTTTACTTTGTAAAGAAAAGAGAAAGATTGATAAGGATTGCTAGCCTAAATGCACCCTAATAAAGTGAAGAAAAAATGGTGGGATGAGTAAGTGGGTGAGTAGTAGAAAGTTTGCAGAAATATCATGTGATTGCACAAAAGTACTTATGTCATTGTTTTAAATGAATCTTTCCAAAGTGCATAAGTATAGGACCAAGCAAAAACAATGGTTTACAATATGATTTACTTAACTCCCCCTCATTCACTTTAACCCCTATGACACTTACTAACTTCCCTTTCACAATAAAAATATTAATACCTATAGTTCTTTAAGTGAAAGAGGCTCAGAGCATTTCTCTAACTTCTAGTGGGACCGGACCCTTGACTTGATGACTTAAGCAGGAAAGGTGTTAAATTCCCTTATAAATCACTCATCCCCCTCACAAAACCCCTTTTCCCAAGGTTAAGTTCTATTGCCTAGGAAAACCCCTTTATAAACAAGTTTTATGTGCAAAACCCACCAAATACATTTATCATAAGTACTAAGTGTGTGGAACGCGCATAAGATTTTTCATACTTAAGTACAAACACCCCTTCCACTCATCTCACCCCATATTAACTTTTTAATTAAATATATAAAAATCCCGAAAAACCCATTTGCCTGTATATATTTAACTCCCTTATATAAATTAACCCCACCACTTAGTTTATTTATAAACTATATTACTACCCCATAACCCACAAAATGCATTAAAACCTCGCCCTCAGTCCCTAATCCCTCATTACAGACTGGCCCGATCCCATAACCCTGGATTAGTCCTTAAACTAATCTTGAAACCACCACAATTAAATTCTCGGGCCCCCCATTAATTCCCATCATTTACCCCCGCGCAGCTTCACCTCCCGATCACCGTTGATCTTCCCTGCCCACATCCAACGGCCCGTAATCATATTGGCCTTGCCTGATGTCTGCCCTTTAATCGCCCGATAGAATGGCTTTCCCCCTGACCCCTGACACTACGTGTCACACGATAAGTGGAATCGAGCGATCCGCCCCAAATACCGCCCGCGCCACAAAAGCGGTGCGATGGACCTCCCAAACCACTTCCCCCTTTCAACTGAAAACAGTCACTGTTCATTAATCAATGAACCCGCCAAAAATTAACTGTTTTCGCTATTGTTAGGTTCCTATACCAATAGGAGTCATAATTTTTGAATGACTGAGGTTAAGCCTTGTAATATGTACATACCTTTGCTTTCTACAAATGTCTTCCATATGTAAAAAATTAAAAAATGTAAAGAGGGTATGTCCTAAAAGAATAATCAAAGGACAAAAAGAACAAAAAGGTCAAAAAAGATGAAAAATATGAACCCCAAGAAAAAAGACCATGAAAGTGAGCAAGCCAAAATGCCACTACTAAATACTTTTGTGCATAATAAATGATTGTGTGCAGTTTGTAATCTTTGCCACAATCCATGATAGTCAAAATGTTTAAACTTGACTATTTCATGTTTTAAATTTCATGTCTATAGATAGAGAATAAAATATGATCAAAATCTTTAACCTTTCCAGATAATTAGATAGGTAGAGTAAATAAAATGAGCTCAACTGTTTAATATGAGCCCTTGGATGTAATAAGGTTAGATCAAGTTAGTTACTATTTGTAAAGAAAAAGAAAAATGTTTGATAAGGGTTTGCCAGCTTAAATGCAACCTAATAAGAAGAAGTAAAAATGGTAGGATGAGTAGACGGATAAGTAGTAGAAAGGTTGCAGAAGTATGGTGGTTGATTAGATAAGAGCATGTTTATTATCTTCTCCATCATGAAAAGTTCTATGGAAAAATGGAGAATAAAGCATGAAATTGAAAATCAAAGGAAATTGACTAACTTCCCTCACTCATTTCACTTTTTACTTAACTAATTCCCCACAATAAAGCTCAAAGTACTTAAAAACCATAAGTCAAAAAGGCTCAGAGAATTTCTCTGACTTTTGGAGGGATCGGACCCTCACCTCAATGACTTATAGGCAATAAGTAACAAAATCCCCTCATAAGAATTTCATCCCCCCCCTTCAGTTCATTCATTTTCCCTAAATAATACTCTTTCCCTAAGGTTAAATCACTTTTACCTAGGAAAAGTATTTGTTCCCCCACATAACTCATTTTCATATCAAAAACCCATAAAAACACTATATCATGTGTTTTTATGTTATTTTTGGAAAGCATTAAAACATGAAATATCATACACTTAGTATATTGTACCCCTTTTCCGCTCATTTGACTAATTACTAATTTATTTGATTAAATCCCTAATAAAAACCCGTTCCCATATATATTTAACTCCCACAATATTAATTAATCCCACCCTAGTTTAAATATATAAACTAAGGTTTTCTACCCCAGACCCATTAACTAATCTATCATCGATTAAGTTAGTTAAAAAAACCCAATTAAACCCTTGCTGATACCTTAACCCTACCTTAATCTCTCATTAAACCAAAAACTTCCATGCTTAAACGCCTGCTGGGCCCTCTTGTTACCTTCCGTGCAACTTCATTGCCCGATCACCGCACGATCATTCCCCTCCCCATCTGACAGCCCTTGTTGATTTCAGAAGGGCCCAGAGTCTGAAGATTACCCACCAGTAAAGGGTTGCTTTCTGCTGGCCGCCCGAGGCAATGTGGTGCTCAATGAATGGAATCAGGTGGCCTCCCCCAATACCGCCAAGATCCCAAGAGCAGTGCGAAGAAGATCACTTACCACCATCCTGCTACACGCCAAAATAGCTACTGTTCAGCCCGCTACATGCCAAAATAGCCATTGTTCACTCATACCTGCTAAATTGACTTTCGCGCATAAAGCCAAAAAGCCCCAAATTATTGGTTTTTATCACTTTTTAACTGTAAACTTCCATGCATAAACCTGCAAACGTCGAAGTTGTCAACCCACGTAGAATTGCACCCTGAAGACACCACAAAGCTCCCAGATTACCTTCCATCCTGCTCGTAGCCTTTTCAACCATTCACAGTTGCCAGTTACCCGGTTCAGACCCAATTTTCTTCAAATTCCAGGTATTTAAGCCATCATTCACTGAAAACCCTGTCAATTTCAGAACCAATCGCTGAGTTTTCTTAATTAAAATTAAAGAGAAACTCTGGTAACTCAAACCCACCTGGAATTGAACCACCATTTCCCTAATAGATTGAAAATTTACCTCCCCCATTCTCAAATCCACAAGAACTGAGAATGGCCACCCCAATTTCCATGGATGTCAGACCCATTCCCACTCCTCACCTGGACCTGGATCACCTCCCCCTTGTTGATAAAGTTTTCCAAATCAAGGATAGCTCTGTCGATGAATCCCCTCTCAAATTATATTGCCGATACAGAGACCAATACCTAAACCATGCTGATAAAATAGGTCTTTGGGAGTCTAATTTGCCCAAGTATCAATTCCCTGAGGTGCACATCTTTCCAGAAATTGTCCATTATTGCCATGCAAACTACATCCCCAGTCAAAGAGCAGTGATGTCCCCTGACCAAACCATACTTTTCACCATCACTACTGAATCAATCAATGAAATGTTGCAACTTCAACCAGGGCAAAACCTAACCCCTATTTCTATTGGAGACCTATTGGACCGATTCCCCAAGCTCACCATTGCAAAGCTTGCTGAAATGTTCCAAACCTTTATTGTAGAAGTGAAGCATATTCCAAAAGATCCTCCCCCATATGTATATACCATATTTTCTAAATTTGGCCAAGACATTGTAGCAATGATATCCAATATCCTAGGCTATACCACCAGTGAGTATATAGATGAAATCATCTTGGCTTTCATGTCCATCTTCACTCCAGGACAGCCTCCTGCTATCATGTATGATTATGCCAAGTTTATAGCTGATAGGATGCATGACCAGTTTCTTAGGATGAGTAATGAGAGAGTCTTCAAGTATTCTTCTGTGTTATATCACCTTTTTCTGTATTACCAAGCTGATAAGTTCCCCTTTACTCTCCAAAAGCTTGATACAAAAGGTCACCCTAGGTCAGTGATTTTCTAGACTCCATTGATCCATAAGTATGACTCTACATATCCATATATAGACTTTATAGATCTTTTTGTACATCCCATTGTAACAATGATGAAAGGTAACCCTCCTCCAAGAATCAGTTTAGATATAAGGAGGATCCCGCAGCTTTCAAAACAACACAAAGTGGGAGATTGGTACTTGTACCAAAATCACACTGAATTTAGGATTTATGGCTGTGAGCTGGCCCCATACAAACTACCTAGATACCTCCCAATGAGGTTATTTTCTCTGGATTTCTACAGACAGATAATCAATTTAGATGACTTACATTTTGGCAAATCCAAGAAGAAGGCTCAGCTCAAAATCAAATATCAACTAGGCTCCTTTGTTTGTAATAGCTGAGAAGCTGGAAAAGAGGCAGAGAAAATCCTTTAGAGATTAAAACTAAAACAGAGCTTCATATGGAGATATGATCCCTTGGACTTCATCTACAACAAAAGACAGAAAAACAAGATGGCTCCTTATATTCATCATAGAATCCTTGAAATAGAGAAATATGCCAACCAATTGGAGTGGGAGGAAAACACCTTAGAGGACAGGGATAGTACTGAAGTTGTTGTGGAAAACACACTGATTGATCTAGAGAAATAACTTGATGAGGGTTCCTTCCTGCAGGTACCAGGTGAATCACAGGCACAAGGAGAATCATAGGTACCAGAAGAATCTTAGGTACAAGAAGAGTCAAAAGAACCAGAACTATCAGAGGAGCTAACTCAAACAGGCATACCAGAGCCCACAATGAGTACCCCCCCAGTCTTGCAAACTCCTCTAAATGAGGAGAGAAACCTCAAAAGAAATAGGGAAGAAGCCACTACTTCAGGCAGAGTGACATTACAGGCCTATGTAGAGACTAGCCTGGTTAAAAGACAAAAAATAAATAATATCTTTGAATAGGAATTCACAAAGGAAATAGTTGGGGCCACAAGCACAGAAAGAGAAGGAAGCAGACATGCCACTCCATCTAGAGGTATCCTAAAACCTTCCACATCACATACCCAGATATTGGAAAAACAACAAAGTGTGGAGGTATCCTCTTTCAGAATGCCAGCAGAAAAAGACCAGGATATCAAAGAGAGATACAAAGAAATAAAAGCCAGAAATGAGAAGCTGAAAGCCAAAAATTATGCACGGTATGTGAAGATGACCCCTACTAATCAAACAAGGCTTATGTTAGCCTTTGATGTTAAAGAGGGGAAAATGCAGGTGGCATTCATGAAGCCCACTACTCAGCAACCAAGAACAGCAACAGACTTCAAAAAGATAGACTTCGAAGTACTGGAAAAAGACATACATCCTATTGACCAGATTGAGCTGCATAAACAGACAGGGGAGACGATTTACTCCACCTTGATAGGGAAAGCCATCATAGCCCACCAATTGAAAACTACCTAAATAATATATCAGCTCAGTTCCAATTGGAGAAGGCACCTTCACAGGCCAAAGACACTAGAATCAAGTCCTTAGAGGACTTACTCATTGAGTTGAGACAAGATCCCAAAAATGTAAAGGCCAATGAAAAATTGATAAAGAAGAAGAATGATGATATAACTGCTTTAAAGAAGCAACTCAAGATTCCCCAATTACATCACCCAAAAACAATAGAAGTCTTGGAGACACAAAAAGGACAAGAAGAGCTCATGGACTTGGTCCTAAAGCTAAATGACCAATTGAAAGAAATAGAGAAGGAGTTAGACACATTGATCCAGTCCAAACAAAGTGACCTGGCCACCACTTCTAGGACTGCCATTCCCACTATTTCTACTGTAGTTCCTTCAACATTGGCAACATCATTGGCACCTACAGCTCCACCTGCCACAACACTGCCTATCACCACTGAATCCACAACAACAGGCACATCAACAGAGAAAACAACAGAGCTAGTTAAAGCCATGGAGGAGATGTCAATCTAGGCAACAGAGCTCAAGAGGCTAAAGGAGAAAGTGGCAAGCTTAGAAACTAACTGTAAGCTTGCCCAAATTCAACAAAGAGAGGAGACACAGAAAGCACAAAGAATGGGTGAGAAGATCAAAGTCCTAGAGAAAGATTTGACACTACAAAAACCACTAGGATAGACCAAAGAGTTGCTCTAGGCCAATATCATTGACTCTGTCAATGATATTTGGCCATCAATTCAAGTAATATTTGAGCAAACAGAACTAGTGAAGGTAGCTACTGAAGCTATCCAAAAAGTAAGGGAAGAGTTGGGTGATATGCTTGAGGATGCCAATCGACTCATCCACTTCCTGAACAAAAAAAATAGGTATGAGCTCCATGAGCTTGACATAGAAGATAGGATAGAAGCTATCTTGGAAATTAGGAAGGTTCTCTCTAAAAGAAAACTTATGTTAAATTTGGAGGAAAAGTGTAAAAACATACAGGTAGCCATTGATAGGTTCATGGCAAAGTTTCAGATTTTAAGGGGAAAAGGCCTTCCTAGTCCTATGGTCATCCATGATAAACTCATGACCCAATTAGACTACAGTGATAGACTCGGGAGGTTTGCCAAAGAACAAGCCATCTCTTCGGGTATCAAAGCCTTTCCAACAAAAAAAGTACTCTATGACACTTTTGAAAACCTGTTCTTTTTGGAGCATGAGGTGAAACATTTGTTTGTCACCAAGCCTAATTTTTCCAAATACACAGAGGCAGACAAGATTTACAAAAGGATGTTGAAGGTAAAATTACCTAAGGATGAATGGTGGGAAAAAATGACAAATTTACTATGAAAATTCTTACATCAGAAAATCACCACAGTAAATCCAAAAGGCAGCCAGGTAAAATAGGTAAAAGACAGATCAACAGGGTCAAAGAGTAGCAGAGTCAAAGAGTATCAGTGAAAGATTAAAAGTAAAGAAGATTCCAGCGTAGAAATGCTACAAATATCAACCAACTTAAAGGGCTACAACTCAACTGCAACAGCCAGCACTACCATAATAAAAGGGACAACATGATGTAGTTTTCCATCTATCTCTATCTTCATACTTAAAGATATTTTGATTTCCTAGATTAAATCTCAGATTGTTATGAGATATTTTGTAAATATTTTTTGTATAAATACTTCACATTTCAAAGTATTTGGTGTGGATTGCATGACATTTCTATAGACATTTCTTTCAAATCAAAGTTCTATTGTATCAATGACTGGATTGGCTTATTGGATCAAGGAATAAAGATCAGATATTTTACAGGATTCTTGTGTAAAGTGAAAATCAAATAAGTATTTCTCTCATGTGTATTGCTATCTTTCCTTATGTTTCTTAATAATCATATTTGTTTCTCTAAAATTTGAATGTATAACTAGGAATGATATTTCAGAATTTGCTTAAATGCACTCTGTCTTGAATGTTTACATTCTTAATGTTTTTTGCTAAACTATCTTATCTATGGAATTCTTAACTGTGCCTTAGCTTCCATAGTTTTCCTTTTGGTCTATGTAGCAAAGGATTCTTAATTGCCCTTTTTTGATGATCACCCTTTGTTCCTCATTCTGATCTCAGTCCAAGGATTCTTAAATTCCCTTCACCCTGGTTAGAATCATTCCATTCATCAACCCTGAAGATTTGATCTTTGCTTTGCTAGCCTGCCCTGAAAACATTCCCTCTAATGATCTGATCAAGTTATGTTGATCCTTTTACTAACTCCATAGCCCAATGGCTTGAAGAAACTAGCTCTATCCATCTGCTCCTAGAATTCCACCACCCCAACCAAAATCCAAACCTCATGAGCATTAAGGACTAGCCTAAAATCCCATCAATACAAAGCTAAATTATAAAGAGAGATCCCCCTCTAGACTTAGGTTGGCTAGAACTTGAGTCTGAAGATTGGTTTGTGGTTACCACAGTCTTTTCCTTCTTTTGATAACTTCTAGGGAAATTTTTTGAGTGATAACATAGTGGCGACTCCACTAGGGAATCAAAACCTCAATCTTAATAAACCTTTGAGAACATTTCAAATATTTATTTAAAGCCTCTTAGAGGGTGTATTAGAAGTTATTTATGAAATTTCACAAAAAGAAAGTAATTAGAAAAGCTTGAAATCTGACTTCAAGGAGAACTCACTATACTAGGGATAATCCAGATCCAAACCGTGCCCCAGTAGTGGATAATCCCAACCTGATTTCGAGAAGATCCAAAAGACAAGAAAGTTCAGTAAGTCCAACACCTTCGGTCAAAGAAAATTCATGCACTGATGAGTGGTTGTTTCTAGAAGACCTCCCCTTTGAAAAGTCATTTGACCTTTCCCTATTTAGAACCAGGTCTGAAAGTGCACTTGATGACATAGTTCTAGATCCAGAATTTATTGCAGATCTTGAAGTCCAGAAGGAAAACCAGTCAATTGATGAGTATCTTCTGAATTCCCCTCAGTCATCCCTTACCACTGTTAAGATCCCTAAGCTTTCTGAACCAGTTTCAACTCCCCTCAGTTCACCATTATTCCCTTCCACCTCTGAAGTTCATTCCTCACCTCCATTTGTACCTTCACTTCCCTACCAACCTATCTTTACCCATCAAACACCTATTATTCCTAGTTCTCCATCAACTATTGTATCATCCCCTGGTACCCCAACCCCACTTCTTAGCCCTATCCAACTTAGAGCCATGGCAAATAGATATGCTCCCCTTGTATTACATGCCCCACTAGGTGCCATGCCACAAGACTACCAGAACAAAATTGTCCAATTTGATGGCATAGGACCTTATACAACACAGCAACATGTAAACAAAATGACTGATTACTTTGAATTGCATGAAATTGACATTGCAGATGTTCAAATGAGACTTTTTGCTCAGACTCTAGTTGGTGATGTTAGGAAATGGTTTAGAGCGTTGAGACTACTAATAGCATAGATAGTTTAGAAGCATTTTATCAGCAATTTTTAAATAGATGGGAGAAGAAAAAGAATCCTTTGGAGATCATTTCAGAATATGAAAACATTAAAAGAGAACCAAATGAAACAGTCCAAGATTATTGCACTAGATTTAACAATATATACAATGCAATACTAGTCAATCTAGAACCCCCGCCTAACTTAGCACTGAAAAAGTTTCTTGACGGGTTTGATATAGATATGGCATTTCAACTTAGAGAGAGAAATCCTCCAACTTTAGAACACATGCAGAGTGTAGCAGTTAGTGTAGAAGCCAACTTGCTAGCAAAAAGAGCTAGGGTTAGGAATTAAAGGAGAGGACCTGTGAAAGATGAAGACTCACCATCTGACCTTAAAATAGATGTCCTAACCAAAGGAATGGAAAAACTAATGGATAGGATAGAGAACATGGAGAGGAATCCTCAATGGGATAATCAACAGGCACCTCTTGTCAGAAACCCAAACTTTAAAAAGAATCAGAATCAAAATACTGTAAAGAATGGACGTGATCAGAATATTAGACCTCCCTTTCAAGAAAAATATGCTGAAACATCTCATTTAGATGACCCAGAACAAGACACACACATAAAATTGATGGGATTAGACGATGAGGAAACTATCTTCTTGACCTAAGTTGGGCAGGAACTGCATATGCTTCAGGAGTTGCAGACCGAGTCCGAAGACTCATTCTATTATAAGAAAGAGTATGATTCTGCCATTTTTGAGGTACACAAACAATACAACTTAAGGAGTAAAAAGAACATTGATACTCCTGACCAGACCAAGAAAACAGTTCCCAATCAACCCAAGAACATCAAACTAGCCCCAGTTACTAAAACTCTCCAAATCCTCCCTAGACCAAACCAGAACCCTCCTGGTCCCACCATTGTAGATATAACCCCCAATCAACCCCCTGATGATCAACCTTCCACTTCAGTCCCCTCCAAGGAAGTAGTGGAATAGTCTCCCAACATTATATTAGAAAATCCAAACAAAACGACTCCAAACATAGAAAAAGAAGAACAATCTACTCAAACCCCTGCCATGAAAATTCCAAGTATTCATTATTTCTACAACTGTTCCTCTATAAAAACTTAACCTAGGATCCTAGACCAGAGATCCTAGGTTAAGTTTTTATAGAGGAACAGTTGTAGAAATAATGAATACTTTTCTAGAAACTAAGTTTGCAGTCATTCCAAGGAAAAATAATATGCAGTCTCATAGTTTAGCGATGTTTGCCAGCACTTGTAAGTTACCATTTCAACCTAACCATCAGTACACTGTTAAGGTCAAGTACAGACCTACTATCCCAGATAACTTAAAGAACTGGCAAGTATTTGATAATGATCAACAGATAAACAAACTTTTAATTATAGAAGAAGAATTTGTAAATAGTAATATAGACACTAAGATAACATCGGATCCTGACTTAAAAGATGAAATAGAAATTAATCAAATAGAAAATGAAAAGATAGATAGATTTCATCCCACTAAATTTACAAAATCAGAAGTAGAAAACCTAAAGCAAGTTGAAATTGATGAGATAATTGACCAAGATTCTGACATTATTAATCTCAAAGACAACTTTTTGCCCAAAGGATTAACTCCTTTGGGAGACTTTGATTCAAACAATGTCCCTAGAAAACCAAAGATGGAACCATTAAAATTTGATATTGAGGAGTGTAACATAGGTACTAAAGAAAATCCAAAATTGATAAAACTCTCAAAGTCCTTACCTCCTACCGAAAAAGTGAAATACCTTGAATTACTAAAGGAATTCCATGATGTCTTTGCTTGGAGTTATGAGGACCTCAAGTCCTATAAGACAAGCATAATACAACAAACCATTCCCATAAAGGAAAACCAGAAATCTTTTAGACAGAAGCTTAGGAGGATTAATCCCATCCTATTACCTTCCATAGAAAAATAAATCCTAAGAATGTATGAGGCAAAGATAATAGCACCAATTAGATTCTCTGATTGGGTTTCAAATTTGGTGCCCACAAGGAAAAAGACTAGTGAGATCAGACTTTGTGTAGACCTCAGGAATCTTAATAAAGTTTCACTCAAAGACAATTACCCCCTCCCTAAAATGGATCATATCTTACAAAGGGTAGTAGGGTCAACCAGAATCTCATTATTGGATGGGTTTTCTGGTTACAATCAGATTTTAGTTCACCCAGATGACCAGGCTAAAACAACATTTACTACTCCTTGGGGCACATTCATATATCTGAAAATGCCTTTTGGATTAAAGAATGCAAGGGCCACTTTTCAAAGGCCCATGGACATAGCTTTTGCTAAAGAAATTCATGACTTCCCAGTAATATACATAGATGACATCACTGTATTCTCCAAATCTGATAAACAACACTTAGATCATCTAAAGCAGGTTTTTATCAAATGAGGGAAGTATGGAATTTCATTGAATCCCAAGAAATATTTATTTGGACTAGAAGAAGGAAAGTTACTAGGCCATATAATCTCAAAAGATGGTATCCGAATAGATCCTGCAAGAATTGAAGCCATCTTATAGATACAACATCCTAGGAGCATTAGAGAACTACAAGCCTTTTTAGGAAAAATCAACTTTCTTAGGAGATTTATTTCTAACTTAGCAGAATTAATTAGAGCATTGAATAACATGTTGAAGAAAGATTCGACCATAAAATGGACCATTGAAGCTAAGAGATCCTTTGAAGACATTAAGCTAGCCTTAACAAAAACACTAGTTTTGGTCAGTCCAAAGTTTGATAGGGATTTCATTATATTTTCCTTTGCCTCAGAACACACAATTGTTGCAGTCCTACTGCAGAAGAATGATCAGGGTTATGAACAACCTATTGCCTTTTTTAGCAAAGCCCTGAGAGATGCCCCCTTAAAGTACAATATAATGGAAAAACAAGCCTTTGCTTTGGTCAAAGCTATTAAAGATTTCAGAGTTTACATTTTATATTCTCACATAGTAGCCTATGTCCCCAATTCAGTAGTCAAGGACATCCTAACTCAGGAAGGTCCAGATGGAAAGAGAGGGAAATGGATAGCTACCATTTTGGAATATGACTTGGAAATCAAACCAACAAAGTTAATCAAAGGCCAAGGTTTAGCCAAACTCATGGCTGAATTGAACTGTCAGGCCTTAGACATAAATTTTATTGCAGAACTGGATAATGAAGAGGAGATGGCGACTCCACCAATCAGCCAGGCCTTAATTGAATCACCATGGCATGCTGACATCATATATGTTTTACAAATTTTACAAGCTCCTCTTGAATTATCGAGCACCAAAAACAGATTTTTAAAAATGAAATCTTTAAAATTTTGTATAATTGAATGCTTTGTTTTGGAGGAATCATGAAGGTATCCTTCTTAAATGTTTATTTAAAGAAGAATCTGACAAAGTGTTACAAGAATTTCATTTAGGTGACTGTGGAGGACATCTTTACTGGAAAACCATAGCTGACAAGATTCTTAGAGCTAGTTTCTATTGGCCCACTTTGTTTTCTGATGTAAATAAATTTCTAACCTCATGTCATAAATGTCATATTTTTGAAGGAAAGAAAAAGATTTTACCCCTGCCCCTATAACC
Organism: Pinus tabuliformis; assembly: GCA_031772625.1. Lineage (NCBI taxonomy): Eukaryota > Viridiplantae > Streptophyta > Pinopsida > Pinales > Pinaceae > Pinus > Pinus tabuliformis. Next base: position 1,638,079,058 of record CM062819.1, on the reverse strand, counting down.
AATCTCAGCTGTAGCACCTTTTCAACAATGGGGCCTTGACTTCATTGGGGAAATCCACCCACCTTCTTCTGCCTAAAATAGATGGATCCTCACTGCTACAGACTATTTCACCAAATGCATAGAAGTAATACCATCAAAGCAAGCCACTGACACTGTCATAATAACCTTCCTTGAGGCCAATATCCTATCCAGATTCGGATGCCAGACCAAAATCATCACTGATAATGCAACAACTTTCAAATCGAGAAGAATGATTGATTTCTGTAATAAGTATCATATAACCCTAGGCCACTCCACAGCTTATTACCCTCAAGGGAATGGACTAGCAGAGTCCTCAAACAAAAGTTTAGTGAATATGACCAAAAAATTGTTGGAGGATAACAAGGAAACATGGAAGAAAAAGCTAGTAAATGCCTTATGGGCAGAGAGGCTAACCACAAAGAAATCCAATGGTACTAGTCCTTATCAATTAGTTTATGGGATGGAAGTTGTTTCCCCATATTCCTTGGGAACAACAGCGATGAAGCTGCTTCAAGAGTTACAAGTTGAACCAAATGACATCCAAAGAAGAATCAGCCAGACAATTCACTTACAGCAAACCAGGGAAGAAGTGTGAATCAGATCTCAAGTTGTGCAGGAAAGGATCAAGAAAGCTTTTGATAAAAGGACTAAGGTAGAAGACTTTTACCTAGGGGACAAAGTTCTAAAATGGGATTCAAGGAGAGAGGATAAAGGTAAACATGGGAAATGTGAATTCCTATGGAAAGGCCCATATATCATTTATGCTTTTAGGGGTAATAATTCTTTCTTCCTCAAAGAAATGGATCGCACAGAAGCAGAAGGAGGACTAGTTAATGGTCGAATGCTTAAGCACTAAATTGATCCTAGTTACTCATTCCACTGATCATTTGTACATCTTTTATTCTTTCAAAAGTCTAGAGTTGATTGGATGGTGATTTTGTGAAGTTGAAGCCCAGAGTGAAGGCTCTAAGCTTCAAAAGTTTTACTGTCATAAATAATAATAATGCAGAAAAGTGAAAAGGAAAAGTTACAGGGTAATATCACAGCAATTCAGAAGGCCATTGATCTACAAGTTCTTGACATTTCACCAGGAAATGCCATTCCCAAGTGGAGCCACTATTAGGTTCCTATACCGATAGGAGTCATAATTTTTGAATGGCTGAGGTTAAGCCTTGTAATATGTACATACCTTTGCTTTCTACAAATGTTTTCCATATATAAAAAATTAAAAAATGTAAAGAGGGTATGTCCTAAAAGAATAATCAAAGGAAAAAAGAACAAAAATGTCAAAAAAGATGAAAAATATGAACCCCAAGAAAAAATACCATGAAAGTGAGCAAGCCAAAATGCCACTACTATTTACTTTTGTGCATAATAAATGATTGTGTGCAGTTTGTAATCTTTGCCACAATCCATGATAGTCAAAATGTTTAAACTTGACTATTTCATGTTTTAAATTTCATGTCTATAGATAGAGAATAAAATCTGACCAAACTGTTTAATCTTGGCAGATAATTAGATAGGTAGAGTAAATAAAGGAGCTCAACTGTTTAATCTGAGCCCTTGGATGTAACAAGGTTAGATTTAGTTAGTTTACTATTTGTAAAGAAAAAGAAAAATGTTTGATAAGGGTTTGCTAGCTTAAATGCACCCTAATAAAGAGAAGTAAAAATGGTAGGATGAGTAGATGGGTAAGTAGTAGAAAGGTTGCAGAAGTATGGTGATTGATTAGACAAGAGCATGTTTATTATCTTCTCCATCATGAAAGTTCTATGGAAAAATGGACAATCAAGCATGAAATTGAATATCAAAGGCAATTGACTAACTTCCCTCATTCATTTCAATTTTTACTTAACTAATTCCCCCTTAATAAAGCTCAAAGTACTTAAAAACCTTAATTCCAAGAGGCTTAGAGCATTTCTCTAACTTTTGAAGGGACCGAACCCTTGGCTCAATTACTTATAGGCAATAAGTACTAAAATCCCCTCATAAAAATTCATCCCCCCCTTCAGTTCATTCATTTTCCCTAAATAATACTCTTTCCCTAAGGTTAAATCACTTTTACCTAGGAAAAGTATTTGTTCCCCCACATAACTCATTTTCATATCAAAAACCCATAAAAACACTATATCCTAAGTTTTTATGTTATTATCGGAAAGCATTAAAACATGAAATATCATACACTTAGGATATTATGCCCCTTTTCCGCTCATTTGACTAATTACTAATTTCTTTTATTAAATCCATAATAAAAACCTGTTTCCCATATATGTTTAACTCCCGCAATATCAATTAATCCCACCCTAGTTTAAATATATAAACTAAAGGTTTCTACCCCGGACCCATTAACTAATCGATCCTCGATTAAGTTAGTTAAAAAAACCCAATTAAACCCTGCCCGATATGTTAACCCTGCCTTAATCTCTCATTAAACCAAAAACCGTCACGCTTAAACGCCCGCTGGGCCCCCGCATTACCTTCTGTGCAACTTCATTGCCTGATCACCGCACGACCTTTCTCCTCCCCATCTAATGGCCCTTGTCGATTTTGGAAGGGCCCGAAGTTTGAAGATTACCTACCCAAAAAGGGTTGTTTTCTGTTCGGCCCCCAAGGCAACATGGCGCTCAATGAATGGAATCGGGCGGCCTCCCCGCAATACAACCAAGAGCCCAAAAGCGGTGCAAAGAAGACCACTTACTGCCAGCCTGCTACATGCCAAAATAGCTACTGTTCAGCCAGCTACACACCAAAATAACCACTGCTCACCCATACTTGCCAAATTGACTTTCGCACAAAAAGCCAAAAAGCCCCAAATTATTGGTTTTTATCGTTTTTTAACTGTAAACTTCCATGCACGCACCTACGAACGTCGAAGCTGTCAACCCACATATAATTGCACCGTGAAGACACCACAAAGCTTCCAAATTACCTTCTAGCCTGCTCGTAGCCTTTTCAACCGTTCACAGTTGCTAGTTACCTAGTTCAGACCCAGTTTTCTTCAAATTCCAGGTATTTAAGCCATCATTCACTGAAAACCCTGTCAATTTCAGAACCAATCGCTGAGTTTTCTTAATTAAAATTAAGGAGAAACTCTGATAACTCAAACCCACCTGGAATTGAACCATCATTGCCCTAATAGATTGAAAATTTACTTCCTACATTCTCAAATCCACACGAACTGAGAATGGCCGCCCCAATTGCCATGGATGTCAGACCCATTTCCACTCCTCACTTGGACCTAGGCCACCTCCCCCTTGCTGATAAATATTTCCAAATTAAGGACACCTCTGTCCATGAATCAGCTCTCAAATTATTCGATTGAAACAAAGACCAATACCTAAACCATTCTGATAAGATAGGTCTCTGGGAGTCTAATTTTCCCAAGTATCAATTCCCTGAGGTGCACATCTTTCCAAAAATTGTCCATTATTGCCATACAAACTACATCCTCAGTCAAAGAGTAGTGATGTCCCCTGACCAAATCATACTTTTCACCATCACTGCTAAATCAATCAATGAAATGCTGCAACTTCAACCAGGGCAAAACCTAACCCCTATTTCTAGTGGAGACCTATTGGACCAATTCGCCAAACTAACCACTGCAAAGCTTGTTGAAATGTTCCAAACCTTTGTTGTAGAAGTGAAGCATATTCCAAAAGATCCTCCCCCATATTTATATACCATATTTTCTAAATTTGGCCAGGACATTGTAGCAATGATATCCAGTATCCTAGGCTATACCACCAATGAGTATATAGATGAAATCAACTTGGCTTTCATGTCCATTTTCACTCCGGGAAAGCCTCATGCTATCATGTATGATTATGCCAAGTTTATAGCTAATAAGATGCACAACTAGCTTCTCAGGATGAGTAATGAGAGAGTCTTCAAGTATTCTTCTATGTTATATCACCTTTTTCTGTATTACCAAGCTGATAAGTTCCCCTTTACTCTCCAAAAGCTTGATGCAAAAGGTCGCCCTAGGTGAGTGATTTTCTGGACTCCATTGATCCATAAGTATGACTCTCCATATCCATATATAGAATGTATAGATCTATTTGTACATCCTATTGTAACAATGTTGATAGGTAGCCCTCCTCCAAGAATCAGTTTAGATATAAGGAGGATCCTGCAGCTTTCAAAACAACACAAAGTGGGAGATTGGTACTTGTACCAAAATCATACTGAAATTAGGATTTATGGCTATGAGCTGGCCCCATACAAACTAGCCAGATACCTCCCAATGAGGTTTTCTCTGGAGTACTATAAGTAGATAATCAATTCAGATGAGTTACATTTTGTCAAAGCCAAAAAGAAGGCCCAGCTCAGAATCAAAGATCAACTAGGCCCCTTTTTTTGTAATAGCCAAGAAGCTAGAAAAGAGGCAGAGAAAATCCTTCAAAGATTAAAACTAAAACATAGCTTCATATGGAGATATGATCCCTTAGACTTCATCTGCAACAGAAGACAAAAAAACAAGATGGCTCCTTATATTCATCATAGATCCCTGAAATAGAAAAATATGCCAACCAATTGGAGTGGGAGGAAAACACTTTAGAGGATAGGGATAGTACTAAAGTTGTTGTGGAAAACACACTGATTAATATAGAGAAACATCTTGATGATAGTTCTTTCCTGTAGGTACCAGGTGAATCATAGGCACAAGGAGAATCATAGGCATAAGGAGAATCACAGGTACTAGAAGAATCCCAGGTACAAGAAGAGTCAGAAGAACCAGACCTATCATAGGAGCTAACTCAAACAAGAATACCAAAGCCCACAATGAGTAAAGCCCCCAGTCTTGCAAACTCATCTAAATGAGGAGAAAAACCTCAAAATAAATAGGGAAGAATCCACTACTTCAGGCAGAGTGACATCACAAGCCTATTCAGAGACTAGCTTGGTTAAAATACAAAGAATAAATCTTGTCTCCGAATAGGAATTCACAGAGGAAATAGTTGGGGCCACAAGTACAGAAAAGAGAAGGAAGCAGACATTCCAAACCATCTGGAGGTATCCTAGAACCTTCCACATCACATACCCAGATATTGGAAACACAACAAAGTGTGGAGGTATCATCTTTCAGAATGCCAGTAGACAAAGACCAGCATATCAAAGAGAGATACAAAGAAATACAAGCCAGAAATGAGAGGATGATAGCCCAAACTTATGCACAGTATTTGAAGATGACCCCTACCAATCAAACAAGGCTTATGTCAACCTTTGATGTTAAAGAGGGGAAAATGCAGATGACAGTCATGAAGCCCACCACTCAACAACCGAGAACAACAACAGACTTCAAAAAGATAGACTTCGAAGTACTGGCAAAAGACATACATCCTATTGACTAGATTGAGCTGCACAAATAGACAGGGGAGATGATTTACTCTACCTTGATAGGGAAAGCTATCGCAGCCCACCAATTGCAAAACTTCCTGAATAAAATATCATCTCAGTTCCAACTAGAGAAGACCTCTTCATAGGCCAAAGACACCAAAATCAAGTCCTTAGAGGACTTAGTCATTGAGTTGGGATAGGATCCCAAAGATGTAAATGCCACTGAAAAATCGATAAAGAAGAAGAATGATGATATAGTTCCTTTAAAGAAGCAACTCAAGATTCCCCAATTACAACACCCATGAATAGCAGAAGTCCTGGAGACACAAAAAGGACAAGGAGAGCTCATGGACTTGGTCCTAAAGCTAAATGACGAACTGAAAGAAACAAAGAAGGATTTAGACACGTTGATTCAATCCAAACAAAGTGACCTAGCCACCACTTCTAGGACTTCCATTCCCACTATTTCTATAGTAGTTCCTTCAACATTGGTAGCATCATTGGCACCTACAGCTCCATCTACCACAGCACTGCCTATCACCACCGAATCTACAGCAGCGGACACATCAACAGAGAAAACAACAGAGCTAGTTAAAGCCATGGAGGAGATGTCAATCCAGGCAATAGAGCTCAAGAGAATAAAGGGGAAAGTGGCAAGCTTAGAACTGATTGTAAGCTTGCCCAAATTCAATGAAGAGAGGAGACACAGAAAGCACAAAGAAAGGGTGAGAAGATCAAGGTCCTAGAGAAAGATTTTACACTACAAAATCCACTAGGACAAACCAAAGAGTTGCTCTGGGCCAATATCATTGAATTTGTCAATGATATTTGGCCATCAATTCAAGTAATATTTGAGCAAACAGAACTAGCGAAGGTAGCTACTGAAGCTATCCAAAAAGTAAGGGAAGAGTTGGGTGATATGCCTGAGGATGCCAATCGAATCATCCACTTCCTGAATAGCAAAAACATTTATGAGCTCCATGAGCTTGACATAGAAGATAGGACAAAAGATATTTTGGAAATTAGGAAGGTTCTCTCTAAAAGAAACCTTATGTTAAATTTGGAGGAAAAGTGTAAAAATATGCAGGTAGCCATTGAGAGGTTCATGGCTAAATTTTAGATTTTGAGGGAAAAAGGCCTTCCTAGTCCTATTGTCATCCATGATAAACTCATGACCCATTTGGACTACAGTGATAGAATCAGGAGGTTGGCAAAGGAACAAGCAAGCACTTCAGGTATCAAAGCCTTGCCAATAGGAAAAGTACTCTATGACACTTTTGAAAACCTGTTCTTTTTGGAGCATGAGATGAAACATTTGTTTGTCACCAAGCCTAATTTTGCCAAATACATAGAGGCATATGATATTTACAAAAATATGTTGAAGGTAAAATTACCTGAGGATGAATGGTGGGAAAAAATGACAAATTTATTGTGAACAGTCTTACATCAGAAAATCACCACCGTAAATCCAAAAGGCAACTAGGTAGAAGATAGATTAGCAGGGTCAAAGAATAGCAGAGTCAAAGAGTATCAGTGAAAGATTAAAGGTAAAGAAGTTTCTAGCATAGAAATGCTACAAATATCAGCCAACTTAAAGGGCTACAACTCAACTGCAACAGCTAGCACTACCATACTAAAAGGGACAGCATGATGTAGTTTTCCATGTCTCTCTATCTTCATGCTTAAAGATATTTTGATTTCCTAGATTAAATCTCAAATTGTTATGAGATATTTTGTAAATATTTTTTGTATAAATACTTCACATTTCGAAGTATTTGGTGTGGATTCCAAGAAATTTGTATAGGCATTTCTTTCAAATCAAAGTTCTATTGTATCAGATATTTTACAGGATTCTTGTATAAAGTGAAAATCAAATAAGTATTTCTTGCAATTGTATTGTTATCTTTCCTTATGTTTCTTAATAATCATATTTGTTTCTCTAAAATCTGAATGTATAACTAGGAATGATATTTCAGAATTTGCTTGAATGCACTCTGTCTTGACTGTTTACATTCTTAATGTTTTCTGCTAAACTATCTTAGCTAGGGAATTCTTAACTGCTTCTTAGCTTTCATAGTTTTCCTTTTGGTCTATGTAGCAAAGGATTGTTAATTTCCCTTGGTTGATGATCACCCTCTGTTCTGCATTCTGATCCTGGTCCAAGGATTCTTAAATTCCCTTCACCCTGGTTAGAATCATTCCATTCATCAACCCTGAAGATTTGCTCTTTACTTTGCTAGCCTACCATGTAAACATTCCCTTTAATGATCTGATCCAGTTATGTTGATATTTTTACTCACTCCATAGACCAATGGCTTGAAAAAACTAGATCTATCCATCTGCTCCTAGAATTCCACCACCCCAACCAAAATCAAAACCTCATGAGCATTAAGAACTAGCCTAAAATCCCATCAATACAAAGCTAAATTATAAAGAGAGAGCCCTCTCTAGACTTAGCTTGGCTAGAACCTGAGTCTGAAGATTGGTTTGTGGTTAACTCAGTCTTTTCCTTCTTTTGATAACTTCTAGGGAAAATTTTTGAGTGATAACAGCTATAAAAGCCCATTTACCCCTCTTTTCACTTTTTTTGCACAATTACCATTGACAATTCAGAAAAGCTGTTGCGACTCCTGTAACCAGCTAATTCGCTCACAGACCTCCGACATTGCTCCACAGACACTACAGACAACCCAGCTTATTCATCAGTCCATACTAGAACCACACGAACCTCTACAGCCTCCATCAACTACCAGTAGCAGTCAATTTCACCCAATTCCAGGAGAATGATGAATGTAAAATTACTTGATGCAGAATGGTGGGAGACAATGACTGATGTACTGTGATAAACTTACACGAAAAATTTACTGCACAGTAAAAACAAAGCAACCAGGTAAACAGGTGAAAACAACAAATCAGAGTCTAAGTGTATTAGATGAAAGAGTATCAGTAAAAGTGTATCAGATTGAAAAATCAAGGTGAAGATAGATGAAAAAACAGAGTAGAAATGGTACATTTTCCAGAAATTTCCTGTTTAAGTCATAATTTTTCAAAAACTATTATGGCCAATCCAATATGTACTTTGAGAAACTGGAGGAGGTTTGTATTCCTAAATTGCCAGTCTACAAAAACCTATCTCACTTTGTACACAAGTATTACGAAAAGGGAGATAAATGCCTATCTTCAGAGCCTATTTTTCAAATTGTGCAAAGGCCTGTTTTTGACATATTTTTGAAGAGAATATTGTGAATAGATGGAGCTGAATTTTAGGAAAATTAGAGAGTTGTATATCCATAACATACTTATATACAATAACCTCTTTCACTTTTTACATATCTATCTCAGATTGAGATAAACAAGGGTATCACTGGAACCTAATTTTCTAGAATTTCTGGGGCAGAATGCACAAAGGAAGGAGGCAGTTAGTGACTTGGAAGCCTCATCATCAATTAAGAGTTGCTATCAAATTCGAATTTCTCTTCTTTGTCACCCTCAATCCATAAATATAGTGCCAAATAGATTCATTAGTTTTCAGTGTCCTTTATTTAAGTTCCATTAATGTAAAACAGTTTGGGATATTTGTAAAACCAATCTTGATATTTTTTCAAGATATTTTAGTTTAGAATTTGTATAAATACTTCTTCATTTGAAGTATTTTAGGGTGTAATCCAAGCAATTATATAGACTTCTTTTTCTTAAGTCTAAAATTCTATTGTGTCAATGCCTGAATCATCTAGCTGGATCAAGGAATAAAGATCAGATATTTCACTGGATTCTTCTGTAAAGAAAAGTTCAAATAAGTATTCTCTCACGTTCAATGTTATTTTTCTTTAAGTTTTTCCATAGTCTTATTTGTTTCTCTAAAACTCTGAATGCTATAACATGGAATGATATTTTAGAAATTGCTTAACTGCACTCTGTCTTGATTGTTATGCATGTTGAATGTTTTCTTCACAATTCTAAGTTAAGGAATTCTTAATTGCTCCTTAGTTTAGGTTATTCCTTGTGATTTATAGCAAAGGATTCTTAATTGCCATTTGTTCATGATTATCTTGTGTTCTTCATTTTAACCCCAGTCTGAGGATTCTTAAGTGTTCTCTCACCCTGGTTAGGATCATTTCACCCATTCGACCTAAAAATTTGCTCTTTACTTTGCTATCCTGCCCTATGAACATTCCCTTTAATGAATTGATCCAGTTCTGCTATCCATCTGTTGACTCCATAGCCCAATGGCTTAAAGACCTTGCTCTATCCCTCTGTTCCAATAATTCCACCACCCAACCTTAAATTCAAAACCAAAACCCCAATGAACATTAATAACTAGCCTAAAATCCCAGCAAACAAAGCTAAATCATAAAGAGAGAGCCGTCTCTAGACTTAGGTTGGCTAGAGCCTAAGCCTCAAAGTGGTCAATGGTTACCCGGTGATCTCTTTCTTTAACCTTGGGAAATTATTAGGTGATAATAGAGTATATATATAATCTATATAATTTTCTCTACATGTGTATATTAATTAATGGATAACATGTGTCTAACTCATAGAGAGAGACAGAGAGAGAGAGAGGGAGCGAGAGATAACAACAGAAGAGAGTGAGGGAGAAAGACCGAGAGAGAGAGAGAGGGGAGAATGAGAGAGCAAGAGAGAGAGGGGGAGAGGAGGTGAGAGTGAGAGAGCAAGAGAGGGGGGAGGGAGAGAGAGAGAGAGATTACATTGGAAGAGAGTAAGGGAGAAAGACTGAGATAGGGAGAGATAGAGAGGGAGAGAGAGGGAGAGAGAGAGAGAGATAACATTGGAGGAGAGTGAGGGAGAAAGACTGAGATAGGGAGAGATAGAGAGAGAGGGAGAGGGACAGAGAGGGAGAGAGAAGCAGAGAGTAGGAGAGAGAGAGAGAGGGAGAGAGAAGCAGAGAGTAGGAGAGAGAGAGAGAGGGAGAGAGAGAGAGAGGAGGAGGAGGGGGAGAGGGAGGAAGGGGGAGAGAGAGGGGGGGAGGGGAAGGAGGGGGGGAGAAAGAGAGAGATAGAGACTAAGATAGGGGGAAATAGAGAGAGAGGGAGAGAGAGGGAGAGAGAAAGACTGAGATAGGGAGAGATAGAGAGAGAGAGAGAGAGAGATAGAGAGAAAGAAAGGGAGAGAGGGAGGGAGAGAGAGGGGGCAGGAGAGAGAGAGAGAGAGAGAGAGAGAGAGACTGAGATAGGGAGATACAGAGAGAGAGTGAGAGGGAGGGAAAGGGAGAGAGAGGGAGAGAGAGAGGGACAGACAGAGAGAGAAATACTGAGATAGGGAGAGATAGAGAGAGAGGGAAAGGGACAGATAGGTTGAGAGAGAGAGAGAGAGGGAGAGTGAGAGACTGAGAGAGAGGGGGGGAGAGCGAGAGAGAGAGGGGGGAAAGGGGGGAAGAGCGAAGGAGCAAGAGAGAGAGGAGAGAGAGAGAGAGAGAGAGAGAGAGAGAGAGAGAGAGAGATAATATTGGAAGAGAGTGGGGAAGAAAGACTGAGATAGGGAGAGATATAGAGAGAGGGAGAGGTAGATAGAGGGAGAGAGAGATAACATTGGAAGAGAGAGAGGGAGAAAGACTGAGATAGGGAGAGATAGAGAGAGAGGGAGAGAGATGGAGGGAGAGATGGAGGGAGCGGGAGAGAGGGAAAGAGGGAGGGCAAGAGGGAGGGGGAGAGAAAGAGAGAGGGGGGGGAGAGAGAGAGATAGAGAGAGAGAGAGAGAGAAAGAGAGAGAGAGAGGGAGAGGGGGAGAGAGGGAGAGGGGGAGAGAGAGAGAGAGTGAGAGAAGGAGAGATAGAGAGAGAGGGAGAGATAGATAGAGAGAGAGAGAGATAGATAGAGAGAAAGAAAGACTGAGATAGGGAGAGATAGAGAGACAGGGAGAGGGAGAGGGAGAGAGAGAGAGATGTTTGAAAATACTGAGGGGGGGTGAATTATTATTCCTTAGCAATTAGCACTTTTAAATCTTTTCAGAGCATTAGTTAATGTTCATGTTGGGTCCCTATAATACTAGTGATTACCCCATTACTATTGTAGTTATACCCCTTATTTATATTGTTGTGCCCCTATTACCCCCATATTGTTATTTATGTGCCCCATAGAATCCCTCTATTGTTATTTTTGTGGCTTTATATTATTATTGTTAGGTCGGCTGGATTATATTGTGACTCCTTAGACTCCTATATATAGAAAGGAGGTTTTGTCATTTGAATCATCCAAGAATTGTTCATTTATGTAATGTAAAGGAGGTTGCCCCCTCGAAGAGGCTGAATTCTAAGGCGTTGATCTATCTTTTCTATCTTTTCTTGAGCTGGTTTCATAACATTTGGTATCAGAGCTTTGGATTCTAGGGTTTCGCTGCTCCAAACAGGTCATCGTGGCATTTTCGCTATAACTTTTTTCTGTGACGTTTCAGAAGTCGCAAAAAAAACCCATTTGAGAAGAAATCGCGCTGAACCTTGGGTCCGAATTTCAGAGCTTTTCGCGCGATATTTGCGGAGATATGATCTGAGGAAGTTGGTCTTTTTGCAGACTCCTGAATTACATTCAAAACAGGTGACCTGGGGAAAATCGTCATAACTTTCTCTCTGGGGATCGGATTGAAATTTCGTAAGAAGGTACAGAAAGAGGACGGACTGTAGTTTCTTGTATATCATTTTCAGATCCAAAGGTCAAAAAATGGACACGTGGCACTTCATACAAGTTCGCTCTACTGAAAGTCTATAATCAAGTCACTTGGGAGATTTGCATAACTCTTTCTTGGAGAATCCAATTTGGATCAGACTTGTGGCATTGGAAAGAGGACACAGAGAGCTACTACAGGTCACAAATTCAGAACTAGATGATTGGAAAGTACAGAGATACATCAGAGGCAATATCGAGCTCCTACAAAGTGAAAAAAGGTGTGTAGATTTTTTTAAATTTTTGCTTAAGCTTGGTTTGAAAATTTATTTTGAAGGAATTCAAAGGGCATAGTAGAGCATTATTATCGGTAACTGATGCCCCGAGGAAAGAAAATGCAAACACCTAGTAAGGAACCTGAAAGCTCTAGCATGACTCATGAAGAAGAGGAAGAAATGCTACATGATATATCAAAATTACAAGAACAAGTGCAACAAATGTCACGCTCACAAAAGCTAACAGATGCTAAGATAAATGGCGTGGAAGCTAAGATAAATGGCGTGGAAGCTAAGATGGACAATTTGAAGATAGATTTGAACACAAATTTGAAGACAGGCATGGCAGATTTGAAGACAGATTTGACAAATTTTCTACAAGAAATACTTACTAATGGTGAAAAGGTAGTAAAGGAAACTCATGATGAGAACAAAAGAAATGTTAATCATGATTCCATAGACTCTAATGTTGGATCGAAGAATCACCATATTCCAAAAATCGATATGAGGAAGTTTGATGGCAAGGATCCCGCCACATGGATATTACAGATGGAGCAATTCTTCGATCTCAATAATGTGCAAAACACACAAAAGGTACGTATGGCAACTTTATATTTGGAACCAAATCAGTTTGTATGGTATCAATGGCTTTGCTCTCGTAAACAATTTATCACTTGGGCAATTTTTACGGAAGAATTGATAGCACATTATGAGGATACAAAAAGCAACACTTTTTTTAGCCAATTGATAAGTCTCAAACAAAAGGGTTCAATAATGGAGCACATTGAGGAGTTCCAAAAATTGAACATAAGGGTAAAAGATATTCCAGAGGAGCATAGGATTGATGTGTTCATAGGGTCTTTAAAGGATAATATCCAACATGATGTTCGCCTTTGGGAACCTGATTCATTAGAGAAGGCATTCAGGTTAGCAAGAAAAATGGAAAGCAAAATTATGGCAACTAGGAAGCATACCACTCACAACTATAAAGACGGAAGTGTTGTTGCCCCTAGTCTTCCACAACCTACAAGGTTGACACCACAACAATTGGAAGAAAAAAGAGCAAAAGGGCTTTGTTACAATTGTGATAGCAAATACACAAAAGGTCATAAGTGTGCTGAGAAGAAATTATTCTACATAGATTGTGAAGAGGAAGAAGAAAAGGAGCAAGAAAGGTCAAAAGAAGAGGATATACTCCAGGAACAAAGCCTAGATGAAGAACAAATAAATCCGACCATATCTTGTAATGCATTGGCGGGAATTACCACTCCTCAAACCATCAAGATAGAAGGACAAATCAAGAAGAAAAAGGTAATAGTGTTGATTGATTCAGGAAGCACCCACAATTTTATTCATTGTAGGGTAGCAAAAGAATTGAATTGCTTCCTATATCCAGCACCAGAGTGTCAAGTGATGATTGCAAATGGAGGAACAATAAATTGCTCTGGAAAGTGCCATAATATCAAGCTATCCATGGGAGAATATGTATTGACTAGCCCAATGCTTTCCATTCCAATGGGAGGTGCTGATGTTGTACTAGGAGTCCAATGGCTACAATCCTTGGGTACAATAGCTTTTAATTTTCAAGAACTTTTCATGAAATTTTCTGTGGAAGGAAAGGAAGTTGAATTAAGGGGTATTGCAGGGAAACCAGGAAAGATAATCAGCTCTAATGGCATGACAAAGCTTCTAAAAAAGGAGCAAAGAGGTGTAATTGCACAATTATGTTCGCTAGATGTTTCCACATTGGAATCATCTATTTCTCCAGATCTCCAAAAAGTCCTGGACAATCATTCCAAGGTATTTGAGACTCCCAAAGGTCTCCCACCTATGCGTGATCATGATCATGCTATTCATCTGATTCCAGGAAGTGTTCCTCCAAACATCAGGCCGTACAGATATCCCTATGTCCAAAAAAGTGAAATTGAACGTATGGTTGCAGAAATGCTAGAGGCTGGTATAATTCAACCGAGTCAAAGTTCTTTCTCAGCTCCAGTAGTATTGGTGCACAAGAAGGATGGATCATGGCGCATGTGTCAGGATTATAGGGAGCTCAACAAGCTCACTATTAAAGATAAGTTCCCCATTCCTGTCATTGATGAATTACTGGATGAATTGCATGGATCAATTTACTTCACCAAGTTGGATCTTCGTTCGGGATATCATCAAATCAGAATGAAGATTGAAGACATTCCGAAAACGGCATTTAGAACTCATGAGGGTCATTATGAATTTTTGGTCATGCCTTTTGGCCTTACCAATGCACCTTCAACATTTCAAGGTTTGATGAATTCAATTTTCAAACCATTCCTTAGAAAATTTGTGTTAGTATTTTTTGATGATATACTAATCTACAGCAAGTCTTGGAAGGATCATGTTGAACATGTTGACAGGGTGCTACAACTATTGGAGGAGAAACAATTATATGCAAAAAGATCCAAATGTTTCTTTGGAGTCCAGGAGGTGGAATATTTGGGTCATATTGTATCTCATGAAGGAGTTAAGGTAGACCCTAGCAAAATTAAAGCCATTAAGGAATGGAAAATCCCCACATCCATAAAGCATCTGCGAGGATTTCTTGGGTTGACAGGGTATTATCGCAAGTTTGTTAAGAATTATGGGAGAATAGCAGCACCTCTAACAACATTATTGAAGAAAGATTCATTTTCATGGACTCCGGAAGCAACAAAGGCCTTTGAACATCTTAAAGAGGCAATGTGCCAAGCACCGGTCTTAGCTACACCGGACTTCACAAAAACCTTTATTGTGGAATGTGATGCTTCAGGAAATGGAATTGGTGCTGTTCTAATGCAAGATGAAAGACCCATTGCTTTTGAAAGTCGTCCAATCAAGGGAAAGTTTTTAAGCAAAGCTATTTATGAGAAGGAAATGTTGGCAATACTCCATGCACTTAAGAAATGGCGACCCTACCTAATGGGAAGACACTTCAAGGTAAAAACGGATCATGATAGCCTTAAATACTTTTTAGAACAAAGATTATCCTCTGAAGAGCAACAAAAGTGGGTCACAAAGATGTTGGGTTATGACTTTGAAATCATCTACAAAAAAGGGAAGCAAAATGTGGTGGCAGATGCACTCTCAAGAAAGGATGAGGATGTGGAAGCATTGTTGTGTGCCATTTCTATTATCCAACCAGATTGGATAAACGAAGCAAGGGAGGAATGGAAGAATGACGAAGAAGTGTGGGCACTTATTCGAAAGCTACAACAAGATTCCAGTACTTCTGATACATTTAGCTGGCAAAATGATTCGTTATGGTACAAAGATCGCTTATACCTCTGTAAGAATTCCCAGCTAAAACAAAAGATTCTTATGGAATTGCACACTTCTCCCTTAGGAGGGCACTCAGGATTTTTAAAAACTTACCACAGGGTTAAGAAGGAATTTTTTTGGGATGGCCTTAAATCAGATATTCAAAAGTTTGTGGCGGAATGTTTGGTTTGCCAACAAAATAAAGTTGAAACAATTAAGACACCGGGTCTATTACAACCTTTATCCATTCCAAGCCAACGTTGGGAGGAGGTTTCAATGGATTTTATCACAGGTTTACCCAAGTCTGAGGGAAAGAGTGTCATCATGGTGGTAGTTGACAGACTTACCAAGTATGCACACTTTTGTGCATTATCACATCCATTTAAAGCCAGTACAGTTTCTACTGCATTTATGGAAACAGTTCAAAAGCTACATGGAAACCCAAAGATTATTGTAAGTGACAGAGATCCCATTTTCACTGGAAATTTTTGGACAGAATTATTTTCTTGTCTTGGTACTCAGTTAGCTCATAGCTCATCTTATCATCCTCAATCTGATGGGCAAACTGAGATAGTAAACAAATGTTTGGAAGGATATCTTCGTTGCTTTGTATCTGATAAACAGACACAATGGGTCAAATGGTTGCCTCTGGCTGAATGGTGGTATAACACTTCCTTCCATACAGCAACAAAAATGACCCCATTTATGGCACTTTATGGGTATCAACCACCATCCATCACATCATATTTAAGAGAAAATTCTAAGGTTCAGGCAGTGGAACATCACATCGAACATCAACAACAAGTCCTCCAACTCTTAAAGGATAACCTCGTGTTGGCACAAAATAGAATGAAACAACAGGCAGATCAACATCGCAGTGAAAGAAGTTTTGATGTAGGTGATTGGGTATTCCTACGGCTACAACCATATAAGCAAATGTCCCTAAAGCAAGCTAAGAAGGATAATAAATTATCACCAAAGTATTATGGTCCGTACAAGGTGTTGCAAAAGATTGGTACTATGGCATACAAATTGGAGCTTCCTGCAGCTTCTCGATTGCACCCAGTTTTCCATGTTTCATGTTTAAAGAAGGTTATAGGCGACAAGCTCCCAATTCAAACAATATTGCCAGAACTTGACGAGGAAGGAAAAATTATATTGGAACCGGAAGCAGTCACAGAAACAAGAACTCGACAGCTACGAAATCGATCAATTTCAGAGTATCTTATCAAGTGGAAGAACTTATCCGCTGAAGATTCCACATGGGAGGATGAGAATTTTATGCAGAAGTATCCAGAACTACTCAAGCGTTGAGGACAACACTTTTTTGAAGGAGAGGGGCATGTTGGGTCCCTATAATACTAGTGATTACCCCATTACTATTGTAGTTATACCCCTTATTTATATTGTTGTGCCCCTATTACCCCATATTGTTATTTCTGTGCCCCATAGAATCCCTCTATTGTTATTTTTGTGGCTTTATATTATTATTGTTAGGTCGGCTGGATTATATTGTGACTCCTTAGACTCCTATATATAGAAAGGAGGTTTTGTCATTTGAATCATCCAAGAATTGTTCATTTATGTAATGTAAAGGAGGTTGCCCCCTCGAAGAGGCTGAATTCTAAGGCGTTGATCTATCTTTTCTATCTTTTCTTGAGCTAGTTTCATAACAGTTCAATTATCATTAATGTTTATGCAGTAACAACATTGAATAAAATAACACAGGAGGCACAAAAATTTTAGATGCAAAACCCCCTCTGGGTCAAAAACCACTGAATTCTTTTCTAATAATTATTTAATCTTCAACAAGAATTGAAAAGAAAGCTCCAAGTTCCTAGAATCTAGAATAACATTCTTCTCCTGCTCCCACTAGATGGATGCTCCAATGACCGATATTCTTCAGTGGTCAACTGAACGGATTCCCAACACCCAACGATCTACAACTCACCCTAGCACCACACTACCACCTTAAAGTTTTCACAGGCTTGAACCTATTGGAGACTTCATGCACTAGCCAAGCACCACCCTACCACCCTATAAAAGAATAAAAGAAGAATGGACTCCCGTACCGAGGAAAATGGTCCACTTTATAATGATATAGAATGATGTAGAAGAAGAGGACACACTAGACCATAACCCCAACTATGACACAACAACCTAATGATGATACTAGACCTCCCACCACTGCCTCTTCAACTCTTGGTAGATAGACACTTGTACAAATTTTACAAATATGCTTTTACAATGACTCTGTACAATGATACTTTTAGAATGTCTGTATGTAGTGTTGCCCACTTGAAGACTTCATGTGGTGAACTTCTTGCTGCTATTTTGCACCTTGGTTGCTGCTCTTGTCATGCTACCCTTTCTCATTCTTCAAAACATTATATTATGCATTGAGTCTTCTCTTGATGAATATATAATACTTGCAAAAAGTCTTCAAGGAAATACCTATGACATGATAATAGCAAAACTTACCTCTTCTTGCAGAGCATATGTCAGTGCTAAACAAAAGCAAAAAATTAGAATACAGAGAACCGAATGAAATGAAGAGATGAACATGCATATATAGAAGATACTTAGTTGTTTCTTAGCTCTGTTGCATCATTTTGCTGCACCTTGCTCTTTGCTGCCCTAGAAAGTCTGGTCCTTTTCACCCCTTGACAACACTTGATCTAGTTTTTCTTGCCTTATAGGAGCACGATATTTAATCTGATGTATCTCTGCGATTTCAAATCCCAAACATGTGATATTTGGTCTTGTAGAAGCTCTCTAAGTCTTCTTTCGAATTTGTTATAGCTCCAAAACTCACTCTTGATGTTTGTGATGCTGCACTCATGGCCTAGGGCAACCCCTCCTTCCAGACCTGGTCCAAATATTCAAAAACTAGTGTTTTACTCCCTATACGTGACATTTCCCTGAGCTAAACGCGTGTGTACGCGGGTCTGTGTATACCCAACCTGCGAATATGTCTTAAAACACTTAAAAAAAAATAAAACTCCTTAATTTCGGGAGAAGATCGCGGGTTTTACCTGCTGATTACCTATTAGTTCCCGTCGCCCAACTATTCCCAACGAATTCCCAACTAAAAAACTACTTTGGGAGAAGTATAAAAAGGCTTCAATGGGAAGGTCTACGGGAGGAGAGAAGAGAGAGAAAGATCACTCCGCTGAGATTTTCCCTGACCAAGTCTGAAGATCCTTGTGCTTCCAGCACTTCCCCCATTTGTAGGAAACCCTTGTTTCCTTGTGTTATGATGTCTTTCTACTACTTGAGATATCTTGGAGTAAGTCATGGATGAAGTTTGTTGAAGGCTTGAGACTGGACGAATCCGAAGGAAGGTTCCGCTTGGAGCCTGCGAAAGGAAGAATCAGGTGAAATTGTTCCTTTCTGTACTTTAGTTATTTATAATAAAAGAAACACTTATCTTTGTTCCTGATATAAATCTTCTTCATATTTATGATATCAATGTTATGATTCACATATGGATGGTTGTTTTAATTGTATAACTAACTACCTTTCAATATGCTATGAAGATGGTTTCTTTATGATGCTTGGTCCATATACTGCTGTACTTTCTTGAATTGATTGTTTTGCAAGTTGAAGGAGCAAAAGGAACTCTAAGAGGGTTTGGACCCTGGTTGGATCTTCCCAAATAAAGGATACCCAGGTATGCCTGTCATCCTAGAGTTTATTTATATTAGCGTCATGGTTGTATGGAATGTGTGTTTCTCTGTGTAAATAACCTCTGATCTGCTAGGGTACCAACCCAAGACCCTAGGGGAATTTATCCCTTAACAGAATTGGCGACTCCACTGGGGACACGAGTATTGTTGTTCCTAGTTTGGGTTTATTCAATCCAATCAGGGCTTGGCTGTCTGTTTGCTTGCTGTTACTGTGTAGTCTGTTCCTGTAGGAACTTGAATTGTAAGTTTGATCAGTTTCTTCAGACTGTTTTTTGTTTTTTCTTGAAATCTTTTATATACGCTATTTTTCCAGTTTACAGAAGCGTATATACGCATGTTTCCTTAAGTAAACCTGCGTATACGCATGTTTCCTTAGGCTAAGTCGCATATACATGCAGCTGTGCACTAACACAGTCGCGTATATCTTGTAATTTTCAAGATTTTTCAAATCTTTTTGTTTTTGAAGGTCTGTCTGCTGGTCTGATTCAGTCCTGAATAGTTACTTTTCTGTGTCAGTCTTTAGTTTTATAGCAAGTATCTGATTTCAAAGTCTCTCTGATTGTGGAAAGTGTTGGTCTTATTTGTTTTTGCAAGCGATATCATTTTTGTTTAAGCACGCAAGATTTCTTACTGGGAATCTTGGCTGCTCTGATTCCTCAGGGCAGGAAGATTGATCTCAATCTTTGTGTCAAATCTTGTTTTGGTGACCTTTTTGTTTTCTTGTCAAAACTACATTTTTGTGACCATCTGCTTTTCTGGCTTTTCGAAAGTTGTTGATTGACACGTTCTTGAAAATTGTCTTTTTTATCTTTTGGTCTTTGTTACCAAGCTCTTATTGTTGCTTTTGATTGTTAAGAGCATCTTGAAACACATTTTTTTTTTGTTGAGTTTTCATCCATTTTGTGTTGTCAGCTTGCTGAGCACTTTTGAAAAGACGTTTTTGTTTTTTCTTTCAAAGAAAACTTCTTGAAAACTTGGTTTTTCTTTCTTGAACTTTGTTTTGATTTAGTTTCTTTTAGTGAATGAAAGTGCATTTTTGTTTGTCTTGAAACTTGCTTTTAGTGTAGATATGAAAATGAGCATTAACAACTCATATTCCATCTAAACATTTTAAGTGGCAAATCATATTGATAAACAAGTTACATTCATTTCTTGATTTAGAGTAGTCTTAAGTCTTGCATCAACATGTACTCATTGCATTAGGATAAATTTGCACATCTTTTTAGGACATCCATAGTTTTGTTAACTTTTGTGAGTGTGAAGCTTGAGTAAAAGAAAAGAAAAGAAAAATTTGTTGTTTTCTTTGAAGTTCCTCTGAACCTAGTAGAAATTTCTTTCATCAAATAACAAAACGAGTGCATTTGCATATAGTTTGGTTTTTATTAATTTCTTTTGCATCAAAACACCACAAGTTTCATTTCTGCTTATCCCTTGACTTAAGAACAACCCATTTAAAAATAAGCGCTCATTAAAATATACTAGAACTTTTCATAATTGTCAAGTTTGACACACCAACAAGTTTTAGGATATTTTAGGGCCTTGGATTAGGTGAGTGGAAAGAAAACTCTCCAAGGACATTTAAACTGTCAAACATAGGAGTCTGAATAAAGAGTGAAAATCCAATAGCGTTAGGAAGACCAGGAAAGCTCTGGATCTAGGAGTTAAGCATAAGGGTTTTTGAAGATAAGGAAGAGAGATACCCCGTCTCCTACTTGTCGGATCTAACCTCAAGATTGTTCCACCTGGCTTCTAATACGAGTTGGTAACCTTAGTTGCTACTCCTAGGGATCTACATAGGTGGCTGTGGAGGGGAATCCTGTGGCACCTGAGGTCGATGTTGTATCACTCTCAACGGTAGTACTGGAGGGCACCCTTGCGAAGCGTGGGGGCTTTCATCGGCGCAGGCTGTTGTTAGGAGGTCAGCGTAACTTTCTCTGTTACCTTCGCTGGTAGGACTGGGCCGTCATTATCCCATACTATCTTCGAAAGGCCCCTTACTTCACTTTCTTGTATTTTTGTGTCCGGTCCTCATCACCCGAAGCGGAAATACTCGAAAGTTGTTTGATTGGCTGATATATTTTACGGACTTTTTAGTGTGTGCTCTATGATTTTAGTTGGCCTAGCTTTCATTTTTTCTTGAGTCTTTAGCTAGAACTTAATAAAAAATTCAAAGTGGCTGACCGATCACCTAGACGGTCTCGACGACTTCGTGGTCTTTCACCACCAAGTTTAGAGCCTTCTCCTAGAAGGTGCAAAGGTAATACTACCAGTGGGTTTCATCCAGCGGCAGCTGACGCATCGGGGATTGATCCTCCTCACAGGGACATTAGTGTTCAAGACAGGTCTGGAACTTGTCTAGTCAATTTAACGTCTTAAATTGCTCTACATAAATTATCAATCTGGGTATCGTAAACTGATGAAGTGTGGTGCACCATATGTGCTTAGTTAACATTTTTCATACTTCGTTGTTTTATAGATTTTATTTTGTTTTGGGGTTTTGTTTTGTTGGTTTCCTAAAGTGTCTAATACAAATGGAAATCCTATTCTAAGGTCTTAAGAATACTTTTAAAGGTCAAGTATGGGTAGAGATTTCAAGACAAGGTTTATGTCCCTAATGGTAACTTCCAAAACTTAGCACTTGAAAAGATCTCAAAATATGCTATTGATCAAATCAGTACTTGAACAAAAGTGTAAATATGGAGCTACTTAAATCAAACAAAAGATGAAATACTGATCATGAAATCATTGTCTCTACTGCTTGTCTAAATACGGAAACAAAAGTTAAGCTATTGCACTCAAACAAATGAAAAATTGCAAACTACTAAAAGTAAAATCAAATCACATCATTCATAGTTCGATTCCTCGCCAGGTAGTCTAAGCTATGGCTTTCGGAGATAATTGTCAATGATATGAGCAAGTTGATATCTAATTGTAGGAAAGTAAAACTAAAATCAAATCACATCATTCATAGTTCGATTCCTCGCCAGGTAGTCTAAACTATGGCTTTCAGAGATAATCATCAATGATATGAGCAAGTTGATATCTAATTGTAGAAAAGTAAAACTAAAATCAAATCACATCATTCATAGTTCGATTCCTCTCTAGGTATTCTAAGCTATGGCTTTCGAAGATAATCATCAATGATATGAGCAAGTTGATATCTAATTGCAGAAAAGTAAAACTAAAATCAAATCACATCATTTATAGTTCGATTCCTCACCAGGTAGTCTAAGCTATGGCTTTCGGAGATAATCGTCAATGATATGAGGAATTTGATATCTAAACTAACTGACAAAGCAAATGAATAAAAATAAAATCAAAGCATAACTGAAATTGAAACGCTAAAAACAAAGTCAGCAGAGAGGCAAATCTCATGTCACTATTTGATGCAAAAACATGTAAAGAAAAATTAATCTACAATCAACCGGTTGAACACACTTACATGAATTAAAATTGCATGAATGGAAAATCTAATCTATCAAACTTGAAAGCAATCCAATGACATAATGAAATCAAAGCAAAATTACAAAATGAAATCTACTCTACCTTACATTCTAATATGCTCCATGACATCTACTTCACATCTCCTTCCATGTTAAGAACATCAAAGCTTTATTCAAATTCTTCAAAATTACAAAGTAGAACAAAGCTCTCTAAAGCTTCCAAAGCCATCTCATAAGCTAACAAGCCTAAGAACTAACCAGCTAACAAATGAAGGAGAGAGATCTCTTATTTATACAAAAAGATGAGAAGCCATCTCATTAATGAGAGTCCATGAATCTCTCCCTCTACCTCTAGAGTCTTAATCAAAATAGGAACTGATAAGCCACATGTCTTCTTAGAGTTTCAATACAATTAGGAGATGTGACACATATCCTCATGATCCCATGATTCTTTCCACTCAAATTCGAATTTGGCCTTAGAGTGCCACATAAGGGTCTTCTAGAAGCCTCCTTTTAACCGACACATGTCAACAATCTCAACTCACTTGTTAAGTATAAGCATGTGCACATTATTTTCTAATTTTTAACCACAAATTCACTTAAAAATGCTTAGAATTAATAAAGTTTGGAAAAACATAAATGTGGCCTGATGATAATGAAAGTGGGATGAATGTGGTGACATAATAGTGAAATGGAGGTGAAATGGAGGTGATATAATGGTCATAATAGTGAAAGTGTAATGGAAATGAATGACATTTTCAAGACCCAACATACCCCCAAACTGAATTTATTGCATGTCCTCATGCAATATATATTACATTAACTCTTTTGATCCTAGAGCTTTGGCTTAACTTTGCATGATATCATTTGATAACTTCATATTTTTGCAAAGTGTTTTACTTGAATTGCAACATGGTTGGTTCTTGTGTTACAACCAATTTCTTTGTTGTTGCATTCTATTTTGATCTTTAAACTTTGCATAATGATATTTTGATTATTGTTGCAAATTATATCTTTATTGGATTGCATGATGGTTGGTTCTTGTGTGACAACCATGATTTTGTTTGTATCCAATTTATCCTTTAAGCACTTTTTCAAAAGCCATTGTACGCTCAAAATAGCAATGTAATAATTGATATATGTTGGAAGTATGTGGGCTCCTGAATATGATATGGACATGGAAAAAGATGAATGTATTCCCCCCCCAACTGATGGTATTGGCAATTTTATGAAATGAGGAAGAAAAATGTTTTTCCAACAATTATCATTCTAGCTTTTTATGGAATTCTATTGTCAAAAGTTAGAAAATGACGTACCTTCACTTACCCTTTGGAATGGATGAGTTGTATGTGTGGTGGCCGAAAAATTCTGATCATATTCTTCTTCAAGTGGCTGAACAAGAGGAGTCATGGATAACGAGATAAGATGACTTTTTATTGCTTCTACTAAAACTTGCTGAATCTGCTCCAAAATGATGAAAATAATAGTGTTGATGTCTTCAAAACTCATTGGCACAATTCCTACTATGTGAAAAGATAATCTGATGTCGAACATAGTAGGAAATTGTTGACTTAGTGGCCATTAATGGATGCCGCTAGTCAACACGAGAACTCTCACCATTGATGACAATGAGAGTCAAGATGCCCAAACACATCTTGCTAGGTACGAATGATTTTGCCGATGTCGAGTCACCTAGAATATCTGACGAACAAGGGACATTAATGTATTCCCATTGTTTGTCAGCATGAGAACTTGTCATTAAGGTATGCAAGCCTCAAGGTGTTTTTACAAAGAACTTAGACTCAAAAGACTATGGACTCAATAATTTGCATTGAAGCAGGGCTTATTTGCGAAATGAAAATGACAAGAAATGGAAAATGAAAATGGAATATGGCAATGGAGAGTAGAAATGGCAATGGGCAATAAGCATGTGAATGAGCCTCTTGCTTTTATTTGTGGGTTATGAATGGACAAAAAGATATGGAAAGTGTATGTGAATGTAAATGGAAAATATGGAGTGAAATGAGGTGACATTTCACTCCTTCCGCAGACATCCCTGTGCAAAAAAGCCAACAATTTCCTTTCCTACGAACCTGTGTTTTATTAATAATTGTTGAATTTTGCAGGGATTTTACAGAAGACTAGACCTTGGATAGACCTTGGATAAACCGTTTCGATACTAGTAGCAAAAATTGTTTACTCCAAGAATTGGCAGGAAACCTATTCAAAAGCCTATATTAACAAGAAGAAGACAATTACACAGAGAACAAAAAAGAAAACATTCACACAGAAGCATTGACTGTCAAAATAGAGGAACTATACATAGTATATAGTTAGAAGACAAACATATAAAACATACAGAAAGTTGACCAATATCCACTATTGGATGCTGATGCATCTAAAAACTAAAAAATTCACTATTGAAACACACAGTAAAAGGTTAAAACGCATAGTAAAACTAAAAAAATAGTAAAGGATAAAGACAGGTCATCAAATTGAAAGAGTATCAGTGTTCAAGAGTATCAGATGAAAGCCTGAAGTGAATGAAGCTTCCAGCGTGAAAGTCCAAACAACAAAGAGCACAAAGGGCTAAAACCAAACCATAATGGCCAGTAGTACAACAATTAATGGGACAACATGAAAGTAGTTTAATACCTGTGTCTATCTTCCTGCCAGAAGATATTTGTATTTCCTAGATTAAATCTTAAGTTAGTTTGAGATATTTTGTAATAAAAATTTAGTATAAATACTTCACAATTCGAAGTATGTAGGGTGGATTCTTAGACATTTCTATAGACTTCTTGATCAAAATGTTGTAAAGCTATTGGATCACTGATTGAGCCAGCAAGTTGGATTGATGAATAAAGACCAGATATTTCACAGGATTCATGTGTTGAGTGAAGTGTAGACAAATATTTTCTCACGTTGTTGTTATCTTTCTTAAAGTTTTTCCACAATGTATATCTGAATTTGAATGCTATAACTAGAGTATTATCTCAAAATTTGTTTAATTACACTCTATTTTAACAGTTAGGCATCTAAACATTTTCTACTGATGTCAAAGTTAAGGAATTCTTAATTGCCCTTTGTTTCCGATTACCCTCTGTTCCTCGTTTAAGTCCCGGTTTGAGAATTCTTAATTGCTTACTCACCCTAATTCAAATCATTTCACCCCTCTGGCCCAAAGACCTGCACTCTACTCTGCTATATTTCCCTTTGAACATTCTCTTTAGTGAGTTGATTCAGTTCTTCTACCCTTCTGTTGACTCCATAGCCCAATGGTCTAAAGATATCATTCTATCCATTTGTTTTAAGGATCCCACCATCCAATCTTTAATACAAATAAAAAAACCCCCTGAACAGTTAGAACTAGCCTAAAATCCGAGCAAACAAATCTAAATCACATAGAGAGATCCCTCTTTGAGCTTAGGTTGGCTAGAGCCTATGCCCAAAAGTTGTTTTGTGATTACCTCAGTCATTTTCTTTCTTCTAATAACTCCTAGAGAAAATTCTGAGTGATAGCACCATATATCAATGGAAACGTGTCGACGAGTAGAATCTATCTAGAAGATCCTTGACTCAAAATAGAGTACATTTTCAAGTCAAAATTCCCTTGCAAGATCAAGGTAGCCCCTAGTTTTGCTTGGGTTGACATCAATGACAACCTCAGATCATTTTTAGATCAATAATCTCCCCCGCTGGCATTGATGGAAACACAAGTACTCCCTTGCGATCAAGGCACCTCTTCCTACTGCCTTTTCTCCCCCTTTGACATCAATCTCAAAGAGTAACTCCCCTTGACACACAACCATCCTGTAGACCTGTACACACTTCCACTCCCCATTTATTTTTTGAATAAGGAAAATCTAATGAGAACTTGGGAGAATCCCAAGTTTTTGGTGAAGATATTCAAATGCTTCATGAGGTAAAGGTGTATTGAAGATATTAGTTATTTGTTCTTTTGTACCAACATATTCATGTTTGATATTCTTTTCAGCGACTTGTTCTCTAACAAAATGATATTTTATCAGAATGTGTTTTGCTTTTGAATGCATGATAGGATTCTTGGAGATGTTGATGGCACTAGTGTTATCACAAAAGATGGAAATAGGTTCACTGAATTGTACTTGAAGATCTTGAAAAGTTTGTTTCATCCAAAGGATTTGAGTAGAACAAGTTGCCACTGCAATGTATTCTTCTTCCACTGTAGATAACGAGATTGAGGTTTTCTTTTTTCTCAACCATGATATGACACAACCTAGATATAATTTTGCTCCACTAGTACACTTACGATCATCAATGCTTCCTGCCAAATCTGCATCTATAAAGGCTTGAATAATGAGATTGTTGCCATTGGGATACCACAAGCCATATTGTGTTGTGCCCTTTAGATATTGAAGATTTCTTTTGATGACAATAATATGTGATTCTTTTGGTACTACTTGGAATCTTGCTACTTTTCCAACTGCTTGCATAACATCTGGTTGGGAGGCTATCACATATAGAAGACTACCAATCATAGATATGTACAACCTCTGATCCACATTCTTAGATGAGTCATCTATGCTCAATTTGCAACCTGTTACCATAGGAATAAGGATGGATTTGAAATCTTTCTTTTTAAATTTCTTGAGCATTTCCTTGATGTAATTGGCTTGACACATAAATATTCCTTTCTCGTGTTGAGATATTTGTAGCCCTAAGAAGTATGTCAACTCTCCAAGTAAAGACATCTCGAACTCACTTTGCATCATTGTAGCAAAGTTCTTAATTAGTCGATCATCATTGCTACCAAAGATTATGTCATCCACATATACCTCAACGATTGTTAAATTATTCTTAACTATTTTTACGTCAAGATTCCTATTAGAAGTACCTTCCTTGAACCCTTGTTGACGTATATATCCGTCAAGATGAGCATACCATGCTCTGGAAGCCTACTTGAGACCATACAGAGCCTTCTTTAACCCGCAAACATAGTCTTCTTTTTCTGATAGTAGAAAACCTTCAAGTTGTTTGATGTAAACTTCTTCTTCTAATTCTCCATTCAGAAATGTTGACTTAACATCCATTTGGTAGAATTTTATTTTTCTTGAAAATGCATAGACGAGAAACATCTGTATGGCTTCCATTCTGGCAACTGGTGCAACTGTTTTGTCGAAATCAATTCCTTCCAGTTGTTCATATCCTTTATAGACTAATCTTGTCTTGTTCTTGGTAACCTATAATCCTTCAACTGTTTTGCTCCCCTTGAAACTTTAATGAAACTACCATCTTATTCAAACTACCTTCCTATCAATCATAAACTTGTTCCATATATTATTGCATAGACTGCTCTTGTACAAACATTAAGTAGTCAACAAGCCAGATTGTTCAAAATAGTGAGTCACCTAACAAGACATCTTGAATTGAGTCATTATCTGAGGCAACTGCTAATTCCTCATGACCTTTTGCTTTTACAAATCCTGAAAGCATAACTACTGAAACCTTGTTATCTGCTTTGTCTTCCTGTACCTGTTTCCTTTTCCAGATCTTATTATTCCTTCAATCTTGAGCCATGTGCCCATCTTTATGACACTTGAAGCATCCAATGTTGTCCATAGGCGATTCCATCTGATATCTACAACCATGAGCGCTATGGCCATAGTTATGGCATTTGAAACATTCAATATTTTGCCCATATAGCACATATTCTCTTCTAACAAAATCATCGTGGAACTTGTCTCATGATCCTGTAAACTTGCTTCTAGGGTTTTGCAGATAATTATTGTACCTGTCAAGATCTTAATAATCCATAGCCATATGTCCATAGTTAGCACATAAAAAGAAATAACCATTAAATAAATGAACATAACTAGAAGATTTTTCATTCTTCTTTGGAGGAGGTGTTGTAGTTTCTTGTGGTCCTTTGTTCTGGATTGCTTTGGTGTTGTTCTTTGGAGTTGCAACATTCCTCTTTGGCTTTTAACTTTGATCAACTTCCTTCTTAGAATCATCCTGCGAAGCTGTGGAGCTTGTACCTTCATCAACTCGAGCTTTACCATCTTTAATTGCCTTCATTTTCACTTAATCTTTCTTATCTTGTAAGTATTCTTTTTGCGATCCCTTGAGTTTGTTGATCTCATCATGAGTTGCATCAAGTTCTTCTTGCTTTTGAGCAAGATATTATTGAAACCATATTTTCAAGATCTTCCCTCTTTTTTCTGCCTCCTCAACCTGTAGCTTGAAAAGAGTGGTCTTCTCTACTTCTCTGTTGAGAACCTGTCTCTGTTCCTTCTGCTTCTCATTTTCAATCCTGACCCTGCTTATTTCTATTGAAGATCTTTCTAATTCATTTTTCTTTTAGTCAACAATAGATATGTATCTTTGATCAGATTCCTTCCTTTCAATTTATGCTTCCTGCTGTTAACACTCAGGTTGTCCCCTTTGACTCCTAAGGGAATACGGCCGAGGTAACCACTAACCAATCTTTGGGTCATAGGTCCTAGCCTACCTGTAACTAGAGAGGGCTCTCTCTTTATGATTTAACTTTGTTTGTATGAGGTTTTAGGCTAGCTATGTTGCACAAGGTTTTGTTTTGAATTTGCTGGATGATGATTTCAGTCAGAACAGATATATTTTTGCAGGGTGATCTAGGCCATTGGGCATGGAGTCAGTGATGTTTAATTTCTTGATATGTCTGTGTTGAAACAACAGTGATGCTACAGAGCCAGATAAGTGTCTAGGGAACAATTCTTTAAATCAGTAATTGGATGGGATGGAATCAGGGCATGAAAGGCATCTAAGGATCTTTCAATAAGCTGATATGGGGAACAGTGGGAACATTACTTAGGAGCATTGAAGAATTCCTGAATAACATTCACATTTATAGAACCAATACAAACATGAGCAATTAAGAATTCATGTCCATGATTAATTCTGAAGAAAACATTTTCAACGACAGAGATTGAGCACAGGGTGTAATCAAACATTTCCTATACTATTCTTTTTCTCTATTGTTAGATTGGTGAAACATGCATATGATTCAAACAAACATAAGAAGACAAAACATAGTTTAGGAAAACTGATTGTTCCATTAGACAGCACAGGAATTCTGTAACAGCACGCAGAGCATCATTGAGACATCAAGCATTCAGGAGATAATGAGCTTTTCCAGCCTTTTGCATTAGATCATCTGAAAATATACAATATATTGTTTTAGAGAGAAAATCACCAACCCCAAATACGTTGCCAGGGGAGGTATATATACAAAATTTAGATCAGAAAATATCTAGCTGATGAATTAATGGCTCATAAATACTGTGCCAACTCCTGGAGAATTGCAGCTGAGAGAATAAATGCTGTAATAACTGCTTAGTGTATTAGCTGTCCAAAATTGTCAGAGAATTTTGACTTTGTGACCCATTGAGTCGGCTGGAGCCGTATTGCCCAAAATCTGCGCGTTTCCTTTGTCTTGGCTTGCTGTCGTGGTATTTACGCTGAGTCATCCTTTTTGGCCGCCTTGCATGCTGTCCTGATTCTGTTTTTGACTTTGGTTGAGCTGAAGCTGACTAGGACTTGACTAAACTGAGATTACTGAGGCAAAATTTGCAGCATTGCCTGCCACCAATCTTCCTTGGGCAGTTGGTGTCTTCGCATTTTTATCAAGGTTTCATCTGCCTCTGTATACCTATAAAAATTTGGTGGGACCTCAAATAAGTGATTAATCTCATGCTCAATGTAGAATAGATTTTCAAGCTTGTCATAGAGGCTCTGCCCTGATGGAGGTCCTGTTTCTTCAGAAGTACTGGCGGATGCTGTGATCTGATTTTCAATAAAAATTTTCATCCTGGTAGCATATTTCTCATGGGGGAGCAGTCTTCCCGTGCTGGTCAGCAGGCTGGGCAATCCCTTGTCTTGCAGTGCTCCCATTTTGAGCTTGTATTCATCCACCTCAGCCTGCATTTCATGACATTTTCTCTCTACCGTTTGTACAAAATTTCTGAGGGTCAGCACCATTTTAGTTGTGAGGACAGCATCTGTTCTATTGATGATGTTCAGGGCTGCCAGCTCCTCCTTGGTCTGATTGTTAAGGAAATTTATCATCCTGTTGGCCTGCTCAGTTCTATTCCCTAGTGCTGTTCTGGCTTTCTGGCTCTCAATTTGTGCTTGGCCTATTAATTCCATCTGTTCATGTACTATTTTGATTGACTTCCATTGTCTGGTAAGGGAGTGGTCAATCCGGGCCCACAAAATCCTTTTTATTTCTGCCAGAGTATTTTCTAGTTTCAGCTCTTTCTCTAAGGCCTTTATTTTGTCTTTGAGGGCCTTAATCTCTCTGGTCTGCTCTGCTACAGTCATCTTGGATTTGTCATCCTTAGCCTCCAGCTCTGCCAATTTCTCCTTGGCTTGTTTGATCTCTGTCACCTGAAGCTCCAGCTCTTTGATAACTTTTGTTAATTCATCCATGTTTAAGCTGGACTCAGGAGCTGTGGTTGTTGCTGCTGCCGCATCTGTCATTGCTGTAGTCGTTGCAGGGGTCGCTGCTGCCTCTGTAGTTGTGGCAGTGGTTGAGGCAGTCTGAGGAGGTTGGGAGGTTGATTCTCCCTGTTTGTCTAGGAGTGCCCTTTCTAGCTCCTTCTCCAGATCAATCACTCTTTGATTCAGCTGCATTATTAGGTCCAATTGATCTTCAGACTCCTTTTCTTTTTGCAATTCTGTTGTTTGAGGGTGCTCAGTAGGAAGCAATTTCAGTCTTTTCTTCAATGCAGCAATATCATCCTCTTTCTTTTTCATAAGGGCCCTCACACCCTTAGGATCCTTAGGATCATGTCCTAAGTCCACAATGATGTCCTCCAGTGTTTTGATCCTGTTGTCTTTGGCCGTGGAGGACATTCTCTCCAAATCTAGCTGAGTGTTGGTGTTCTTCAGCGATTCTTTCAATTCATGGGCCATTGTGGCCCTGTCTACCAGTGTGGCATAGACCATTTCCCCCGTTTGCTTATGCAGCTCTATCTGATCCATGGGGTGAATGTCTTTTGCCATGACTTCTAGCTTTGTTTTTACAAAATCTGCAGCTGAGTGAGGCTGCGGTACCTTGGGTTTAAAATGGCTGAGGATTATCTTTTCCTCTTGGATATCATATACTGACATCAGCCTCTCTTGTTTAGTTGGCGTTGCCTTGAGAAATTGCTTGTATACCTCCACTCTCAACAACTCATTTTGTGCCTTTATCTCTTTGAAGGAAGCCTTGGTGCTGGAAGGCTTCTTGCTCTGCTGAGTGGAGGAGGACACCTCCATGCCAAGCTGTACTCCTTGCTCTTGTTGAAAAGAGCTTGTGGCTGTCTGCTAGCTGTCTCCTCTTTCTTTCCTTGGGCTCTCAAGGATTTCCTCGCTGATTTCTTCTATGACCGGAGAATCAACCCTTTTTCCTTTGGCTTCGGGTTGCTGAGTGGATCCACTAGCAGGTGTGGACTCCTCTCAGTCCCGTTTCTTGCCCCTTTCCTCATGTGCAGGGGTCTGTAAGGCAGGCACTGTTGGTGCCTCTGTTTGTGGTGGAGGGGTTTGCTCTTGCTGCTGCCCAATTGAGGAGGCAGGCTTTTCTTTTACTACTTCTTTTTCTGCACCCATTATTCCCTTGCCCTTTTCTGTAACTGATGCTGAGGTAGATGCCGCTTGGGTGACTGGTGCGGTTGCAGTAGTGGAGATACCTTCTCCAATTGGAGGCGGCTGCTTGAAAGTTACCTGCTGCACAGAATCTCAGTCAAGAGTTTTTTCTAAATCCTTGACATTTCTTTCCATTATTTCTTCTTGAGTTAGTTCCTCAATTAATGTGCCTTGCAACCATTCTTCCTGGTTGGCATACTGCTCAATTTGTGGATATTTACAGTGCTTATACCCTAGCAGCCTGTACTTGACTCTTCTAGCACTGATGAAGCCTTCGGGGTCATAAGGGACCCACCAGAAGCTTCTTGATAGCTTGTATTTATCTTTGAGAATTTGATCAGCCTCTTGCCAACCCTCTTTCTTATTCATGATAAAGGGGCCCAGGTGGTCTTTGAACTTGAGATGGGCTTTCTTCTTGGCACTATGAAAGTGGGTAAGGTCAGAGTTAATAAGCTGCCTATAGTATTCCAAGGCAAACATTCTCATTGGTACATATCTTGGGAGCCTATATGGACAGAGCTCACAGCCATAGATTCTGATGACTGTATGATTTTGGTATAGGTACCAATCACCTATTTTATAGTTCTTGGACAGCTGCAGAGTTTTCTGGATTTCAAATGACAGTCTGGGAGGAGGGGATCTCATCAATAGGCAAGAGACCGGGTAGACAAATTGGTCAATAAATTCACAGTATGAATATGGTGAATCTTGGACTTGGTGGAAAACTGATGACCAGAAGATGACAGACCTCCTTTCTCCCCTAGAATCCAGCTTCTTGATAGGGCATTGAAAGGCCTCGGACTGATAATACATGAATAGGTGGTAGATATATGATGAATATTTAAACACACCCTCCCTATCCACTTTCAAGAGTTGGTCATGTATTTTGTTGGCTATAAACTTGGCAAAGTTATATTTGTAGGCAGGAGGCTGGCCTGGGCTGTAAGCAGCTAATAACACCAGCACTGTCTCATCAACGTGCTCACTGGTTTTGTAGCCCAACACATAGGAGATCATGTCAACCAAGAGTTTACCTACATCAGTGAAATGGACATGCAAGAAAGGAGGTGGCCCTGTAGGCTGGCGGTCAGCTCTCATGAATGTCTTGGTGACCTTCTCAATGTCAGCAGTGGAAAGTTTGGCGCCTGCATCCAGTAAATAGTTCATGGAGAAGGGAAACAACAGCTGAGTTTGCTTGAAGTTGAGCATTTGGTTGATGGAGTTAGGATTGATGTGGAAGAGTATGCTCCCAGATGGAGACTTGACAGTTCTCTGAGTTGGATCATAATTCTTAGCACATAAGCGGATGATTCCTGAAAAAATATTGACAGATGGAAGGAAATAGTAAGGCATATTGGACTCCCATATCCCATATATGTCATTGTTGTTCAAGTAGCTGTCTCTCAATTGGCGAAAGGTCTATAAATGGTTCCTGTTAGCCACAAGGTCTTGGATGAGGTAATCTCTGTCAGCAAGAGGCATGGCCTCAAGCTCCTTGTTTGGTGGATTCATAGGAGCAACA
Source organism: Pinus tabuliformis (assembly GCA_031772625.1). Taxonomy (NCBI): domain Eukaryota; kingdom Viridiplantae; phylum Streptophyta; class Pinopsida; order Pinales; family Pinaceae; genus Pinus; species Pinus tabuliformis. Next base: position 1,638,045,239 of record CM062819.1, on the reverse strand, counting down.
CTGAGAGCTGATGGTGTAGCCATTGTATAACTTTCAGGTGTTATCTTTAGAATGCAGCTTCTGAGTGTAACAGTTTGAATATGATAGCTTGTAAGGCCTTAGAAGTAAGGTGGCAGACTGAATGCAGATGGGGCCAGATTTGTCTTTTAGAAGGAGCAACCTGGAGGAGTAGACTTGACTCTGATTTCTTCTGGTGAATTCACAGGAATTCTGGACAGTGAGGGCAAATTGCAGAGGGGAGCAGAATTATAGTCTGGTGAAAAATACAGTCTTTAAATCATACACTCGGCAAAAGGGAACAATGCCGGGCAGGCGTGAGAGTTTAACGTCTGTTTAAGCCTAAAACAATTGTGCAATAGTGAAAACTTGAAAACAGGGTTCCTTAGATCTTTGAAGGTTACTCCTTAATAGCTGAACATTATTAATTTAGGAGTTCTTTAGGCAATTTAGTAGCAAATTCGCAGAGCATGGGAAGAACACGGCAAACGGGTTGGTTTGGCAAAATACCTGGATAATTAGCGCCGAGAGCTGCCGGGTTGATTGATGGGTGAAGAATGTAGTTGAATTTTGCAGGTGGCGGCGTCCAAATCTTTTGAATTCGAAATATGGAGGCAATTTTGGCGTAAACGAGAAAAACAACTCCCTCACCTTTCCAACGAAAATGACCAAAAACGGTCCATTTTCGTGCTTATAACGATAAATTTGGCGCATATGGCTTTTTGGCGCTTTCCCGTGATGACATCAGCATGACGTCATCAGCAGGCCCTAGGTACGGATGGTGACGTGGATGCTGACTTGGATGCCAGCGTGGCGGGACACGGTGGAGGCATGCGGAGGTGGCAAGATGGCGTGGAGGGCGACGTGGCGCAGAGGCGGGGCTTCGGGCATGACGTCACCGTGACATGGGGCTGACGCAACAAGGGTGGCGGTTTGCAGGAGGGTGGTTTCCGGTCTCCCCGCACTGCCTTTCGGGAGAGGGGCTCCGAACAACCCCAGCGGCCGCCACGTGTCCTGCGTACGGGAGAAAAACCACCCGCTCCCCGGACGCTAAACCACGGCACATCCACTGCCCAGATCACCCGCCCACCGTTGGATTAGGGGCGACGGAAAATCAACGGTTGGCAGGCGCCCCGACAGGGCATGCAAGTTTGGGTTGGTACCCACCTCTTAGTTAAATAATGTTTAAATGCTGCGGGCTTTAGACTTTAGTCATGGTGGGTTTTGGGGGGTTTAAAAAAATGGATGCGATTTAATGCAAAGGGTTTAACTGCGGGGGTGGATTTTCAAAGGTTTTTTGGGTGAACGGTGGGTAAGGGTTTAGTTGTAGGCTATTAATCTAACCAGGGGTTAGATTAATTCCAAAGTAAGGGTTGACTAGAGTCCCTGATGGACTAATGTCTCCCATGAGAATGCTACTTAGCTATAATGCTAAGGGGGGGGAATATTTACATATTTTTTGGGTTTTTTGCATAAAATGCTACAATAGTAGGGGAAGGGGTAGCACTTAGGGAGCTATATAGTAGGTTTAGAAATTAATATGGATTTGGGATGTGAAAGAGGAATAGAGAACTAAGTTTAATGAGTAAACTTAGATTTAGAAACAGATGAGAGTGAGGAATGATTTTACACAAGAAATGTGGCTTCTTTTCGGAGAAGGAGGTCACAACTTGACATGAAATTCACAAATGAGAAATGTAAGGAGGACTGTTTAGGCAGATCCTACAGTCCTCAAGGGGATGTTAGTAAGAAAACTTTTGAAGGAAATGAGGGAAGTTAGTGATGGTTTGGTAGTTTGCCATATAGGCCATTTTCTAGCCTTTCTCTTATTGGCGAGATCAGATATGATTTTCCATATATCATGTGCTTAGATCTTGTTTTCTGCGACCCCCAACTGCCTACCCTGCCTAATATGCCTAACATTCTTTCTTCTTTTGGATGGGTGCACTTAGCCTTGCAAACCCTGATAATCCTCTTTTCTTTTTGCTGCCCTCCTATCTAAGTCTACCCTTATGTCTTCCAAGGGCCCAGATTAAGCAGTTGGGCTCCTTCCTTTCTCTATCCAACTAGTCATCTGCCAAGCTTGAACTGTTTGAGCAGGTACTTTCTCTCTAGTCTAGAACAGGCAATTTAAAACATGGTATGGCCCAGCTTGAACTGTTGGACCATCCATCAAGATAGCAGTGGCATTTTAGCTTAGCCACTTTCATGGTCTTTATTTGGGGTTCATTTCATTTATTTTTTCTTTTGACCAGTTCATTTTCTTGCCTTTTGATTATTCTTTTAAGGCATACCCTCTTTACATTTTTTAACTGTCTGTTTCTTTCACAAAAATGGAACCTTTGTACCATGGAAGATGAACATTTTTGGCATTTCCACTGTCAATCATGAAAAATGAAAACCTATTGGTATAGGAGGCTAACAGTGGCTCCACTTGGGGATGGCTTTTCCAGATGAAAAGCCAAGAACAGCAGGTCAGATTGCCTTATTTCTCCATTCTTGCTGCAGTCTGAATTTTCCTGTTGTTGGAGACTATTGATCTGGATCTTAGATACTTGTATGAAGTATCCACTGAGCTGATTTGCTGTGAAATTACAGCTCTGTTTTTTACCTGTTTCTCTGAGTTCTCCTCATCACCTTGATAGTTTCCAAGTGTTTTCTCTTGCTTTCCAATGATAGGATCAAAACATATTCCAAAAAATGGTGCAGTACCCTGATCTTTCTCAAAATGTGCTTCATTTGGTGCTTTATTTATCTGCTGTAAATGAAAATACTGGAAATACAAATATTTATGTACAATATATGACTGTGCAGTGTTTGATCAAAGGGGGTCAAAATAATGCTTGAGCATCCTCCCATTGACTGGGCCTTCCTCAGTGTTTGAGCCATCCAAACTCTTTAGAAAATAGGTGTTATTACCTTGTACAGCATAAATGACATAAGGTCCCTTCCATAAGAAATCAAATTTACCATGTTTCCCTTTGTCCTCCCTCCTGGAATCCCATCTCAGCACTTTGTTCCCCAAAAAGAAGTCTTCAGCTTTGGTTCCTTTGTCGAATATTCTTTTGAGCTTTTCTTGCAGTACTTGGGTTCTTTGATAGACTTCCTCTCTCGTTTGCTGTAGGTGAATTGTCTGATTGATCCTTCTTTGAATGTCATTAGGCTCAGCTTGTATTTCTTGCAGCAACTTGATTACAGGAATACCTAAAGATGAAGGAAACCTTGCTTCCATTCCATAAACTAGTTCATATGGACTTGTGCCAATTGATCTCTTGGTGGTCAGTTTGTCTGCCCATAGTGCATTCACTAACTTCTTATGCCAATTCTTTTTATTTTCCTCCAAAACTTTCTTGATGATGTTGATGAGGCTTTTATTGGAAGACTCGGCTAGGCCATTACCTTGAGGATAGTAGGCAGTGGAATGACCTAAGGTCATATGATATTTGTGACAAAAGTTGATCATTTTTTTGGACTTGAAAGCAGCAGCATTGTCTGTAATAATTTTGTCTGGACAGCCAAACCTGGACAAGATGTTGGTTTCTAGAAATTGTATAATAATGGAGTCATTGGCTTGCCTACAAGGGATGGCTTCTATCCATTTGGTAAAATAGTCTGTAGCAGTCAGAATCCACCTATGCTGGCCAGAGGATGGAGGGTGAATTTCACCAATAAAGTCTAAACCCCATTGCTGGAATGGTCTCTCAGTTGAAACTGGCTTGAGTGGTAAAGGCAGCAGCTTTCTCTTGCCTTCAAAAATTTGGCATTTGTGACAAGACATTACAAATTTTCTCACATCAGTAAACAAGGAAGGCCAATAAAATCCAGCCCTCAGGATTTTATCAGCTGTGGACTTCCAGTATAAGTGTCCTCCACAGTCACCTGCATGAAATTCTTTGAGGACATTGTCAGTTTCATCTAATGTTAAGCAATTAAGTAAGATTCCTTCATGATTTCTCCAAAACAAAACATTGTCTATGATACAAAACTTTGATGCTTTAATTTTCAAGAACCTTTTCTTGGTTATGGACAACCCTGGAGGAGCTTGCAGGTTTAACAATACAAAACATATATCAGCATACCAGGGAGATTGCATAAAGGCTTGGTTGATCTGTGGAGTCGCCATCTCCTGTTCGTTGTCCAGTTCATTAATGTCAAGGGCTTGAAAGTTGGTTTCAGCCATCAGCTTGGCTAGACCTTGTCCTTTTATTAGTTTGGTAGGCTTTATTTCGATGTCATATTCTAAGATATTGGCAATCCATTTGCCCCTTTTGCCTTCAATTCCTTCTTGGGTTAGAATTTCCTTGACCACTGCATTAGGGACATAGGCAATTATATGAGAGTACAGGATGTAGATTCTAAAGTCCTTGATGGCTTTTACCAATGCATAGGCTTGCTTTTCCATGATCTGATATTTCAAGGGAGCATCTCTAAGGGCCCTACTGAAAAATGCAATGGGTTTTTCACATCCTTGGTCATCTTTCTGTAACAGAACAGCAGCAATTGTATGCTCAGATGCGAAAGAAAAAATGATAAAATCTCTATCAAACCTAGGGCTTGTTAGGACTGGTGTGTTTGTCAATGCTCTTTTAATATCCTCAAAGGCTTGTCTAGCTTCCATGGTCCATTTGACCTTGGAATCCTTTTTCAACATATTGTTTAACAGTCTTATGAGCTCAGCCAAATTAGGAATAAACCTTCTCAAGAAGTTGATCTTTCCTAAAAAGCCTTGTAGTTCTTTGATGTTCCTTGGATGGGGAACCTGAAGGATAGCTTGAATTCTGTCCGGATCAATCCTAATACCATCTCTTGAGATTATGTGCCCTAAGAGTTTACCTTCCTCCAGGCCGAACAGTGATTTCTTTGGATTCAAAGATATGCCATATTTTCTGCAAATTAAGAAAATTTGCCTTAAATGTTCTAAGTGTTCTTGATCTGATTTTGAAAAGGCGGTAAGATCATCGAGATAGACAACTAGGAAATCATGGATTTCTTTGGCAAAGGCAATATCCATTGCTCTTTGGAATGTGGCCCCTGCATTTTTAAGCCCAAAAGGCATTTTGACATATTTGAAAGTCCCCCAAGGTGTTGTAAATGCAGTTTTGTCTTGATCATCTGGGTGTACTAGAATCTGATTGAATCCAGAGAATCCATCTAACAACGAGATCCTAGAGGCTCCCACTACCCTTTGTAGGATATGATCCATTTTTGGTAAGGGGTAATGGTCTTTAAGAGAGACTTTGTTCAAATTCCTTAGGTCAACACATAGTCTAATCTCTCCCGTCTTCTTCCTAGTGGGCACTAGGTTTGAAATCCACTCTGAGAACCTGATTGGGGCAATGATTCCTGCTTCATACATACGTTTAACTTCTTTTTCAATGAGGGGGAGGAGGACCGGATTCACTCTCCTAAGCTTCTGTTTAAAAGGTTTTTGGTTTTCTTTCAAAGGTATTGTGTGTTGGATAACTGTGGTATCATAGGACTTGAGGTCCTCGTAACTCCAAGCGAAAATATCTTGGAATTCTTTGAATAGTTCAATGTATTTCAACTTCTGATCAGCTGGTAATCTCTTGGATAATTTTATCATTTTGGGATTGTCTGTGGTTCCAATGTTACAGTCTTCAATTTCAGCATTTAGAGGTTGCATCTTTGGTTTTCTTGAGATATCATTTGAATCAAACAAGTCCTCTAAAGGGGTTAAACCTGTGGGCAGAAAATTGTCCTTCAGATCAATTACTTCGGCTTCCGTTTCAGCTGTTTCATCAAAATCTGTTTGCTTCAACTTTTGTATACTTTCATTGTTAAAGGTGGTAGGATGCAAAACCAGATTAGCTGTTTCAGCTGATATATTCTGTGTAATTGTATGTGCCTGTGGTTGATCATCTCCAGTGCTAGTATCAATTTTTATGCCGGAGAATTCTTCCTTTAAAGTGAGGAAGTTATTTATCTGTGTATCACTCTCGAAGACTTGCCAATTCTTGATGTTATCTGGGACTGCAGGTCTATGTTTGATTTCAGCAGTAAAGGTGTGATTGGGTTTGAATGGTAGCTTGCAAGAGCTGGCAAAGGTTGCCAAGCTATGAGCGTGTAGATTGAGCTCTCTAGAAATTTTAGTTAACTGGGATTCTGAGAAGGTATCAAGTACTTGGATAGCTGCTCCTTTATAAGCTCTTAACCTTAAATCATTCGTGATAAAGTTTCCTTTCATCTGTTGTATGATCAGATCTGAATCTCCTAAGATTGAAATTTTGGTTGCACCTAAATTCTTTATGAGTTTGAGACCTAACAGAAGGGCTTCATACTCAGCCATATTATTTGTGCATCGAAAATTTAACCGATATGCATGACCTTCAGCTCTGTCATTCTGCATATTGTGGATCCAGACTCCTGCTCCAGCTCCTAACTTGTTTACAGAACCATCAAATTCTAGGTACCATAAAGTTTCATGATCAAGATTTGGATTGAGATCTTTAGAAAATTGGATCATGGGCAGGTTGGTTTCTTGCAAGTCACTTGATACATCATGTTCCTTTGTTTTATCAGCTATACCTACAGTCCTTTGGTCTTTGGAGGCACATTGTTCATTCAACTCCTCTGTCTCTGCTGCCATTAATAGTTCAGAATAAGCCTTGCTACAGATGTCAGCATTGTAGAGGATAAATGAATCCATGTCAGAGTGTATTGAATAAATTGGGAAGTTTTGGGGCTTCTCTTGACTGCTTACCACATATTTCATTAATGTTTCGCGGTATAATCTCTTTGGCTGTCCAAAGACTGAAATGGTGGCGTAGGACATATCTAATTGCAAAGAGCCTTGGAGTTTGGCCCCCCAGGATCTGGACAAGAGCATACCATACTTAGGAGGTATGTCAGCTACCACTACATCCATCAAAATTGTTTTGGTTGGGTATTGGACCAGGGAGACACATAAATCTTTAATCAAGCCTAAGCACCTGACTTGGCTTGAATCAAATGAGAACAGATCTTTATAAGGTCTTGTGATGTCCAAGTCAAGTTTTTCCATTACAGATTTGGGCATTAAGTTGTGTGAGGCCCCGGAATCAAACATTGCATTGTGTAGAACCTTATCATGAATGTTTAAACTGACATAGAAGGGTGGAACCCCTCCATTTGTTGTTTTTCCGTTAACCTCAGGACCAAACAGTAACTCAGGTTGATCATCTAGCACATTCACAGCGTCTTTGTTGTCTGATATTTGGAGTGACCTATTAATCTGCTGTCTGTACACCTGATGTTTGGCCAATTCAGAAAGAGGGACCGATATCTTTAGCTTACTTATTTCTGTTTCCAAGTTAAAGGGCTTTTCCATTTGGATTTTGGCATTAAGTGCAGCAGATTTTTCCCTTTCAGCTGGGTTTTCAGTAGTCCTTTCTTCATGGTTGGTATGATTTTGAGTGAAATTGGTACCATATTTATTTTCAGAGGTGGTATGTGACCTTACCTTTGAAGGATGGGGTGGGCCTGGCTGGTTTTCAGAGGGCTGTTGTTCTGAGATATCCTCCACAGTGACTTCTGTGGTATGTGGGTTTGAGTTACCAGCTGATTCTGGAAGAACAGTCTTGTCATTGGTCTTTTTTGGCTGCTTACTGTCCCTTGGTTTAAGAGGTTCAGGTACATCTATAGTTCTACTCCTTAGTTTATACTGTTTATGTACCTCATAGACTGCTGCATCATAACCTTCTCTAAAATCAAATGATTCTCCTGACTTAGTGTGAAATTGATTGTCATTATAAACCTCTTGATCTTCTTGTGTTAAAAAGACTTGATGTTCACTGTCTAAACCCATTAGGTTGATGTGAGGCTCCTCAGTTGGTTCACTAGATGTTGAGGCCTCAACATAATTTTCTTGGAAAGGAGGTCTAATGTGCTGGTCAAGATCAGTCCTTCCAACATTTGGATTTTGATTCTTTCTAAAATTTGGATTTCTAGCAGTGCTTGGTTGACCTTCCCATGATGATTTTCTTTCTATGGTTTCTACCCTGTCCCCAAGTCTGTCCATACCTTTGATGATTGCATCTAGATTTTTCTCGAATGCTGAGGGTTCTTCTTTAAAAGTAGTTCTTCTTTCAGCTCTTGCCCGATTTCTTTTGGCAATAAGATTTGCCTCTACACTTACAACTATGTTTTGCATGTCTGCGAGGGTCGCAGGGGCTCTTTCCCTTAGTTGATATGCCATATCAGCATCAAACCCATCTGGAAATTTGATTAAGGCTAGATTGGGTGGAGGCCTAAGATTTTGAGGAATGGCATCATAAACAATGTTAAATCTGGTACAATAATCTAGGATAGTTTCTTGTGGGCCTCTCCTTATGGTGTCATACTCCGATAAAATGTGTAGAGGATCCTTTTTCTTTTCCCATCTGTTTAGGAAGGATTGATAAAGAGCGCCCGAATTGGCTATGGAATTTGCAGCAAGTGCTTTGAACCAAGTTCTTACTTCACCTGTTAAACTTTGGACAAAAATTTTCATTCTCACATCATCATCGTCTATTTCATAGTTTTCAAAGTAATCTTGCATTTTCTTGGTATGCTGTAAGGCAGTGTATGTATTGGTTCCATCAAAATAAGTGATCTTACTTTGGTAGTCCTGAGGCATAGCCCCAGGATTAGCAGGTAGATGAAGGGGGGCATATCGATTAGCCATATTTGCAGGGAACAATGGGACAACAGGTAGAAGGGGAACTGCTGGAACAACAGGGACAACAATAGCAGTTTGGGTATTGGGTGGAGGTGTGAATAGTGTATTTTGGGAAGTGGATGAGGAAGAGGGGGAAGACTGGGTTATATGGGGATGAACCGATGGTTTAGCAGGGGTTGGAATATAACTTTGCTGGACTGCCTCAGGGCTGGAATCAACAAATTCTTCTGGTTCCTTTTGGTTCCTAAGAGTCTTGGGAATCAAATTAGGATTATCGAAAACAGGTGAGGGATTTGGGTCAGGATTTGACCTGGTATGCCTAGTTCTCTTTTTAGGAGCCAGCTTCCGAACTTGTTTTTGGTATTTTTAAGAATATTTTCCGAATTGTTAAGGAACTACTCGAGTTTTTGGAACCACTATCTAAAGCAGACAGCAGTTGAAAAATTCGTTCTGTCCCCAGCGGAGTCGCCAATTATGTTAACACTCAGGTTGTCCCCTTTGACTCCTAAGGGAATACGGCCGAGGTAACCACTAACCAATCTTTGGGTCACAGGTCCTAGCCTACCTGTAACCAGAGAGGGCTCTCTCTTTATGATTTAAATTTGTTTGTATGAGGTTTTAGGCTAGCTATGTTGCACAAGGTTTTGTTTTGAATTTGCTGGATGATGATTTCAGTCAGAACAGATATATTTTTGCAGGGTGATCTAGGCCATTGGGCATGGAGTCAATGATGTTTAATTGCTTGATATGTCTGTGTTGAAACAACAGTGATGCTACAGAGCCAGATAAGTGTCTAGGGAACAATTCTTTAAATCAGTAATTGGATGGGATGGAATCAGGGCGTGAAAGGCAACTAAGGATCTTTCAGTAAGCTGATATGGGGAACAGTGGGAACATTACTTAGGAGCATTGAAGAATTCCTGAATAACATTCACATTTATAGAACCAATACAAACATGAGAAATTAAGAATTCATGTCCATGATTAATTCTGAAGAAAACATTTTCAACGACAGAGATTGAGCACAGGGTGTAATCAAACATTTCCTGTACTATTCTTTTTCTCTATTGTTAGATTGGTGAAACATGCATATGATTCAAACAAACATAAGAAGACAAAACATAGTTTAGGAAAACTTATTGTTCCATTAGACAGCACAGGAATTCTGTAACAGCACGCAGAGCATCATTGAGACATCAAGCATTCAGGAGATAATGAGCTTTTCCAGCCTTTTGCATTAGATCATCTGAAAATATACAATATATTGTCTTAGAGAGAAAATCACCAACCCCAAATACGTTGCCAGGGGAGGTATATATACAAAATTTAGATCAGAAAATATCTAGCTGATGAATTAATGGCTCATAAATACTGTGCCAACTCCTGGAGAATTGCAGCTGAGAGAATAAATGCTGTAATAACTGCTTAGTGTATTAGCTGTCCAAAATTGTCAGAGAATTTTGACTTTGTGACCCATTGAGTCGGCTGGAGCCACATTGCCCAAAATCTGCGTGTTTCCTTTGTCTTGGCTTGCTGTCGTGGTTTTTACGCTAAGTCATCCTTTTTGGCCGCCTTGCATGCTGTCCTGATTCTGTTTTTGACTTTGGTTGAGCTGAAGCTGACTAGGACTGACTAAACTGAGATTACTGAGGCAAAATTTGCAGCATTGCCTGCCACCAATCTTCCTTGGGCAGTTGGTGTCTTCGCATTTTTATCAAGGTTTCATCTGCCTCTGTATACCTATAAAAATTTGGTGGGACCTCAAATAAGTGATTAATCTCATGCTCAATGTAGAATAGATTTTCAAGCTTGTCATAGAGGCTCTGCCCTGATGGAGGTCCTGTTTCTTCAGAAGTACTGGCGGATGCTGTGATCTGATTTTCAATAAAATTTGTCATCCTGGTAGCATATTGCTCACGGGGGAGCAGTCTTCCCATGCTGGTCAGTAGGCTGGGCAATCCCTTGTCTTGCAGTGCTCCCATTTTGAGCTTGTATTCATCCACCTCAGCCTGCATTTCATGACATTTTCTCTCTACAGTTTGTACAAAATTTCTGAGGGTCAGCACCTTTTTAGCTGTGAGGACAGCATCTGTTCTGTTGATGATGTTCAGGGCTGCCAGCTCCTCCTTGGTCTGATTGTTAAGGAAATTTATCATCCTGTTGGCCTGCTCAGGCCTATTCCCTAGTGCTGTTCTGGCTTTCTGGCTCTCAATTTGTGCTTGGCCTATTAATTCCATCTGTTCATGTACTGTTTTGATTGACGTCCATTGTCTGGTAAGGGAGTGGTCAATCCGGGCCCACAAAATCCTTTTTATTTCTGCCAGAGTATTTTCTAGTTTCAGCTCTTTCTCTAAGGCCTTTATTTTGTCTTTGAGGGCCTTAATCTCTCTGGTCTGCTCTGCTACAGTCATCTTGGATTTGTCATACTTAGCCTCCAGCTCTACCAATTTCTCCTTGGCTTGTTTGATCTCTGTCGCCTGAAGCTCCAGCTCTTTGATAACTTTTGTTAATTCATCCATGTTTAAGCTGGACTCAGGAGCTGTGGTTGTTGCTGCTGCCGCATCTGTCATTGCTGTAGCCGTTGCAGGGGTTGCTGCTACCTCTGTAGTTGTGGCAGTGGTTGAGGTAGTCTGAGGAGGTTGGGAGGTTGATTCTCCCTGTTTGTCTAGGAGTGCCCTTTCTAGCTCCTTCTCCATATCAATCACTCTTTGATTCAGCTGCATTATTAGGTCCAATTGATCTTCAGACTCCTTTTCTTTTTGCAATTCTGTTGTTTGAGGGTGCTCAGTAGGAAGCAATTTCAGTCTTTTCTTCAATGCAACAATATCATCCTCTTTCTTTTTCATAAGGGCCCTCACACCCTTAGGATCCTTAGGATCATGTCCTAAGTCCACAATGATGTCCTCCAGTGTTTTGATCCTGTTGTCTTTGGCCATGGAGGACATTCTCTCCAAATCTAGCTGAGTGTTGGTGTTCTTCAGCGATTCTTTCAATTCATGGGCCATTGCGGCCCTATCTACCAGAGTGGCATAGACCATTTCCCCCGTTTGCTTATGCAGCTCTATCTGATCCATGGGGTGAATGTCTTTTGCCATGACTTCTAGCTTTGTTTTTACAAAATCTGTAGCTGAGTGAGGCTGCGGTACCTTGGGTTTAAAATGCCTGAGGATTATCTTTTCCGCTTGGATATCATATACTGACATCAGCCTCTCTTGTTTAGTTGGCGTTGCCTTGAGAAATTGCTTGTATACCTCCACTCTCAACAGCTCATTTTGTGCCTTTATCTCTTTGAAGGAAGCCTTGGTGCTGGAAGGCTTCTTGCTCTACTGAGTGGAGGAGGACACCTCCATGCCAAGCTATACTCCTTGCTCTTGTTGAAAAGAGCTTGTGGCTGTTTGCTGGCTGTCTCCTCTTGCTTTCCTTGGGCTCTCAAGGATTTCCTCGCTGATTTCTTCTATGACCGGAGAATCAACCCTTTTTCTTTTGGCTTCGGGTTGCTGAGTGGATCCACTAGCAGGTGTGGACTCCTCTCGGTCCCGTTTCTTGCCCCTTTCCTCATGTGCAGGGGTCTGTAAGGCAGGCACTGTTGGTGCCTCTGTTTGTGGTGGAGGGGTTTGCTCTTGCTGCTGCCCAATTGAGGAGGCAGGCTTTTCTTTTACTACTTCTTTTTCTGCACCGATTATTCCCTTGCCCTTTTCTATAACTGATGCTGAGGTAGATGGCGCTTGGGTGACTGGTACGGTTGCAGCAGTGGAGGTACCTTCTCCAATTGGATGCGGCTGCTTGAAAGTTACCTGCTGCACAGAATCTCAATCAAGAGTTTTTTCTAAATCCTTCACATTTCTTTCCATTATTTCTTCTTGAGTTAGTTCCTCAATTAATGTGCCTTGCAACCATTCTTGCTGGTTGGCATACTTCTCAATTTGTGGATATTTACAGTGCTTATACCCTAGCATCCTGTACTTGACTCTTCTAGCACTGATGAAGCCTTCGGGGTCATAAGGGACCCACCAGAAGCTTCTTGATAGCTTGTATTTATCTTTGAGAATTTGATCAGCCTCTTGCCAACCCTCTTTCTTATTCATGATAAAGGGGCCCAGGTGGTCTTTGAACTTGAGATGGGCTTTCTTCTTGGCACTATGAAAGTGGGTGAGGTCAGAGTTAATAAGCTGCCTATAGTATTCCAAGGCAAACATTCTCATTGGTACATATCTTGGGAGCCTATATGGACAAAGCTCATAGCCATAGATTATGATGACTGTATGATTTTGGTATAGGTACCAATCACCTATTTTATAGTTCTTGGACAGCTGCAGAGTTTTCTGGATTTCAAATGACAGTCTGGGAGGAGGGGATCTCATCAATAGGCAAGAGACCGGGTAGAAAAATTGGTCAATAAATTCACAGTATGAATATGGTGAATCTTGGACTTGGTGGAAAACTGATGACCAGAAGATGACAGACCTCCTTTCTCCCCTAGAATCCAGCTTCTTGATAGGGCATTCAAAGGCCTCGGACTGATAATACATGAACAGGTGGTAGATATATGATGAATATTTAAACACACCCTCCCTATCCACTTTCAAGAGTTGGTCATGTATTTTGTTGGCTATAAACTTGGCAAAGTTATATTTGTAGGCGGGAGGCTGGCCTGGGCTGTAAGCAGCTAATAACACCAGCACTGTCTCATCCACGTGCTCACTGGTTTTGTAGCCCAACACATAGGAGATCATGTCAACCAGGAGTTTGCCTACATCAGTGAAATGGACATGCAAGAAAGGAGGTGGCCCTGTAGGCTGGCAGTCAGCTCTCATGAATGTCTTGGTGACCTTCTCAATGTCAGCAGTGGAAAGTTTGGCACCTGCATCCAGTAAATAGTTCATGGAGAAGGGAAACAACAGCTGAGTTTGCTTGAAGTTGAGCATTTGGTTGATGGAGTCAGGATTGATGTGGAAGAGTATGCTCCCAGATGGAGACTTGACAGTTCTCTGAGTTGGATCATAATTCTCAGCACATAAGCGGATGATTTCTAGAAAAATATTGACAGATGGAAGGAAATAGTAAGGCAGATTGGACTCCCATATCCCATATATGTCATTGTTGTTCAAGTAGCTGTCTCTCAATTGGCAAAAGGTCTGTAAATGGTTCTTGTCAGCCACAAGGTCTTGGATGAGGTAATCTCTGTCAGCAAGAGGCATGGCCTCAAGCTCCTTGTTTGGTGGATTCATAGGAGCAACACTGAGAGCTGATGGTGTAGCCATTGTATAACTTTCAGGTGTTATCTTTAGAATGCAGCTTCTGAGTGTAACAGTTTGAATGTGATAGCTTGTAAGGCCTTAGAAGTAAGGTGGTAGACTGAATGCAGATGGGGCCAGATTTGTCTTTTAGAAGGAGCAACCTGGAGGAGTAGACTTGACTCTGATTTCTTCTGGTGAATTCACAGGAATTCTGGACAGTGAGGGCAAATTGCAGAGGGGAGAAAAATTATAGTCTGGTGAAAAATATAGTCTTTAAATCATACACTCGGCAAAAGGGAACAATGTCGGGTAGGTGTGAGATTTTAACGTCTGTTTAAGCCTAAAACAACTGTGCAATAGTGAAAACTTGAAAACAGGGTGCCTTAGATCTTTGAAGGTTACTCCTTAACAGGTGAACATTATTAATTTAGGAGTTCTTTAGGCAATTTAGTAGCAAATTCGCAGAGAATGGGAAGAACACGGCAAATGGGTTGGTTTGGCAAAATACCTGGATAATTAGCGCCGAGAGCTGCCGGGTTGATCGATGGGTGAAGAATGTAGTTGAATTTTGCAGGTGGCGGCGTCCAAATCTTTTGAATTCGAAATATGGAGGCAATTTTGGCGTAAACGAGCAAAACAACTCCCTCACCTTTCCAACGAAAATGACCAAAAACGGTCCATTTTCGTGCTTATAACGATAAATTTGGCGCATATGGCTTTTTGGCGCTTTCCCGCGATGACGTCAGCATGACATCATCAGCGGGCCCCGGGTACGGACGGTGACGTGGATGCTGACTTGGATGCCAGCGTGGCGGGACACGGTGGAGGCATGCGGAGGTGGCAAGATGGCGTGGAGGGCGACGTGGCGCAGAGGCGGGGGCTTCGGGCATGACGTCACCGTGACATGGGGCTGACGCAACAGGGGTGGCGGTTTGCGGGAGGGTGGTTTCCGGTCTCCCCGCACCGCCTTTGGGGAAAGGTGGTATTGGGGAGAGGGGCTCCGAACAACCCCAGTGGCCGCCGCGTGTCCTGCGTACGGGAGCAAAACCACCCGCTCCCCGGACGCTAAACCACGGCACATCCACCGCCCAGATTACCCGCCCACCGTTGGATTGGGGGCGGCGGAAGATCAACGGTTGGCGGGCGCCCCGACAGGGCGTGCAAGTTTGGGTTGGGACCCGCCTCTTAATTAAATAATGTTTAAATGCTGCGGGCTTTAGACTTTAGTCATGGTGGGTTTTGGGGGGTTTAAAAAATGGATGCGGTTTAATGCAAAGGGTTTAACTGCGGGGGTGGATTTTCAAAGGTTTTTCGGGTGAATGGTGGGTAAGGGTTTAGTTGTAGGCTATTAATCTAACCAGGGGTTAGATTAATTCCAAAGTAAGGGTTGACTAGAGTCCCTGATGGACTAATGTCTCCCATGAGAATGCTACTTAGCTATAATGCTAAGGGGGGGGAATATTTACATATTTTTTGGGTTTTTTGCATAAAATGCTATAATAGTAGGGGGAGGGGGAGCACTTAGGGAGCTATATAGTAGGTTTAGAAATTAATATGGATTTGGGATGTGAAAGAGGAACAGAGAACTAAATTTAATGAGTAAACTTAGATTTAGAAACAGATGAGAGTGAGGAATGATTTTACACAAGAAATGTGGCTTCTTTTCGGAGAAGGAGGTCACAACTTGACATGAAATTCACAAATGAGAAATGTAAGGAGGACTGTTTAGGCAGATCCTACAGTCCTCAAGGGGATGTTAGTAAGAAAACTTTTGAAGGAAATGAGGGAAGTTAGTGATGGTTTGGTAGTTTGCCATATAGGCCATTGCTCTAGCCTTTCTCTTATTGGTGAGATCAGATATGATTTTCCATATATCATGTGCTTAGATCTTGTTTTCTGCAACCCCCAACTGCCTACCCTGCCTAATATGCCTAACATTCTTTCTTCTTTTGGATGGGTGCACTTAGCCTTGCAAACCCTGATAATCCTCTTTTCTTTTTGCTTCCTTCCTATCTAAGTCTACCCTTATGTCTTCCAAGGGCCCAGATTAAGCAGTTGGGCTCCTTCCCTTCTCTATCCAACTAGTCATCTGCCAAGCTTGAACTGTTTGAACAGGTACTTTCTCTCTAGTCTAGAACAGGCAATTTAAAACATGGTATGGCCCAGCTTGAACTGTTGGACCATCCATCAAGATAGCAGTGGTATTTTAGCTTAGCCACTTTCATGGTCTTTGTTTGGGGTTCATTTCATTTATTTTTTCTTTTGACCAGTTCATTTTCTTGCCTTTTGATTATTCTTTTAAGGCATACCCTCTTTACATTTTTTAACTGTCTGATTCTTTCACAAAAATGGAACCTTTGTACCATGGAAGATGAACGTTTTTGGCATTTCCACTGTCAATCATGAAAAATGAAAACCTATTGGTATAGGAGGCTAACACCTGCATCTGTTGTGTGATCCTGCTTATCTCTGTAAATGTTGTGTCAAGTTCTTGTTGCTTCTATTGGACTTATCTTTTGAGGTCCCGTGTTTCTATATTATTGATTTCTTCCAACTTCTTTTGAAGTGACTCTTTAATACATTTGTGTTCTTCAACTTCAATTTTGAGACCTTGAACTTGTTCTCCAAGAGTATTGGAATGGATCTTCTCAGCTTTGAGCTTTTTTATAAGCTTGATTTCCTCCTTAGAAAATTCTTCTATGGTCATCCGAATTTTCAATAACATCTTGACCTTATTTCTTTGTTGAATAGAGATTATGAAGATTTTCACAAAGAGCTTTAGTTGTTGAACATTGACCAACTTTTGTTTTCACAAAATTTGGCAAAACATTCAAAATTACATTCATGGCCTTTGAATTGTACCTTTTAGCTTCGTCGGTAGATGTGTCTCCAGAAACAATCGATTCCCATACTCCATGTGCATGCAAAGATAATTCCATCCTAGATTCCCATATCCAGTAATTATCTGCATCAAAATCAAGGGTTGGTAGACAATACTCACTTTCTTGAGATTTTGTTTTACCTGTATCATCCTCTGAAATCCTTGTAACCCACTTCTTTGACTTTCCCATCTCTATGCTCTAAAGATTGACTTCCATCAATTAAGATGTTACTGAAGGAACCAAGCTTTGATACCAATTGTTGGAAAATATTAGGGGGAGGTGAATCAGTATTCCTTAGCAATTAGCACTTTTAAATATTTTCAGAGCATTAGTTAATCTTCAATTATCATTAATGCTTATGCAGTAACAACAATGAATAAGAGAACACAAGAGGCACAAAAATTTTAGGTGGAAAACCCCCTCCAGGTCAAAAACCACCGAACGCTTTTCTAATAATTCTTTAATCTTCAAGTCCAATTGAAAAGAAAGCTCAAACTTCCTAGAATCTAGAAAAACATTCTTCTCCATCTTCCACTAGATGGATGCTCCAATGCCTGAGATTCTTCAGTAGTCAACTGAACGGATGCCCCAACACCCAATGAGCTACAAGTCACCTTAGAACCACCCTACCACCCTAAAGTTTTCATAGGCTTGAACCTGTTGGTGACTTCATGCACCAGCCTAGCACCACCCTACCACCCTATAGAAGAATAAAAGAATAATGGACTCCTGTACCAGGGAAAATGGTCCACTTTACAATGATATGGAATGATGTAGAAGAAGACGACACACCAGACCATAACCTAAACTATGACACAACCACCTAATGATGATCCTAGACCTCCCGTCATTGCCTCTTCAACTCTTAGCAGATAGGCACTTGTACAACTTTTACAAAGATCATTTTACAATGACTCTGTACAATGATACTTTTACAATGTCTGTATGCAGTGATGCCCACTTGAAGACTTTGTGTGACAAACTTCATGCTGTTGTTTTTCACCTTGATTGCTACTCTTGTCATGTTATCCTTTCTCATTATTCAGAACATTATATTATGCATTGAGTCTTCTCCTGATGAATATATAATACCTGTAAAAAGTCTTCAAGGAAATACCTATGACATGATAATAGTAAAACTTACGTCATCTTGTAGAGCATATGTCAGTGCTAAACAAAAACAAAAAATTAGAATACAAAGAACCTAATGCAATTAAGAGATGGACATGCATACACAGAAGATATTTACATGTATCTTACCTCTGTTGCGTCATTTTGCTGCACCTTGCACTTTGTTGTGCTAGAAATTCTGGTCCTTTGCACCCCTTGACAACACTTGATCTAGTTTTTCTTGCCTTCTAGGAGCATGATATTTAATCTAACATATCTATATGATTTCAAATTCTCAACATGTGATATTAGGTCCTGTAGAAGCCCTTTGTGTCTTCTTTCCAATTCCATAGGTCTGACTTGATTTGGACTCTTCAAGGCAAAGTTATACCCAATCTCTTACAATGACCTAATTATGGACTACTTCAGTAGAGCGAACTTGTACAACGTACCTCGTGTCATTGTTTCGTCCTTCAGCTTTGAAATTGATACAAAAAGAACTACATTCCGTGCACTATCCAC